>CM060904.1:228093048-233093048 GCA_030737815.1 Allium fistulosum | reverse complement strand
GGGGTTACCATTAGCCCTTGACGGACGGCTGAAAGAATGTGCCGGTCATTCAATTAACGGTGATATCGCAACAATGATAACAGTGATAGCCGAGTCATGGATGTTTGGTTGTATCGTCATTCGGTCTCAAGAGCGGTATTTCCTGGGTGCTTATCTGACCTTGGTTTTAGACCTTGGGATTTGTACTTGGAAAACATCGCTCTTAACTCGAGTGACAATTGCTTTACTTTAAATTGTATGCTCTGCTATGTTTGCTTCTGCTTAGTGTGTGTCTGGGGGCTATCACTGTAGAATGAGGTTGGAGTGGGAGGGTTGTATTCCTATTCCTTTTCCTTTATGCTCTTTTGGTATGTTGTTAGTTAATTTACTGCTCACTAAGACTGTTGTCTGACTCAAGGCTTTATGTTTTAATTCTTATTGCCTTGGGCTGTTCGTCCATTTTGGGACGGGCAGACTAGGTAGCAGGTGACAGGTGCTGTTCTCTTCTCACGATGCTGATATCGAAGACGAGCTGGAGGGTTGCATATTATCTTCTTATTATATGTACTGGATATTCCGCTGTTTTGTTTTCTCTGAGAGATATGTAGTGAGGCTGGATGTATTGACTATATGAATGCTTGTATTCAACTATTATGGAGTTTTATAAGATGTCATTTTGTTCTGTAAAGCTTCACTATACATATGTTCTATTGTATTTTGTCCATGCGCTGTGAGTAATACGATAGATTCTGTTGTTTTAAATCTTACCTTGACAATCGTCCATGGTCGCCTGGCACACTTTACAGCGCACTATCTTTAGATTCGGTGCAGGGGTCATGGGCGGTCGTCACATTTGGTATCAGAGCATTGGTTAATCGATTTTACCCAACGCTCGCTGAAGTAACTACGTATGAGAGACGTAATTGTATTTTGATGGATGAATACTATATATAATATAGTCGCTTAGTAGGGTTTGAGTCCTTTATGCAGTTGTTTCTCTAGATGTTCTAATCATTCCTTTTTATAGATATTGAGAATGAGTCGAAGAGGGAGACCAGCTGCTAGGGGAGGCCGTGCTACTGAAGGGGCTGCTGATTATGTTACTATGTTCGAAACCATGATGACTTCGATCAGGAGAAGGATGTCAGCCCCGGGGCCATCAGTAGATGTTGGAGATCAAGTACAGGCTCCAAGATTGATGGATCACTTGGACGATTCATTTAGGAAGCTTGTGGAGGAAGCTCTCAGACACGAGAATCTGTTTCCTAAGGAAGGATCTGTTGTTGCTGTGACCAGGGAAGAGTCTAAACCCCAGCAGGATAGAAACAAGAAGAGGAAGCAGCAGCAGCAGAAGGGTAAGGATGGTCAGAAGAAGCCGAAAGGCGAAGTGACTTGCTACAACTGTCAGCAGAAAGGCCATCTCTCCAAGGATTGCAAGAATCCGAAGGCGCCGGCGAAGTGCCACAACTGTGACAAGCCAGGGCATTTCAGGAAGAATTGTCCAGAACCGAGTAGGGACAAGCAGATTGTGCAGGCTTATACTTTGGGAGCTGTTCCGTCATCTTCAAAAGCTCCTACTGCAGAAGAGAAGGGAAAGAGTGTGGTGGTTCAAGGTACTCTTTTCCTATGTGGTGTTCCAGTTAGAGTTTTGTTGGATACCGGAGCGTCGCACTCGTTTGTTTGTAGTGAACTCATAGGCCGGTTAGGTTTGGAACCGGGTATTGTTGATAGGCCATTGGTTGTGACTAATCCAGTTGGGGGTTCGTCTTGTTTGTGTATGTTATGCCGTGGTCTAGTTGTATCGAGTCATGGTTGCTCTTTTGTTTGTGATTGCTTTGTTCTGAACTTTGTGGGGTTCGGAATTATCTTGGGTATGGACTGGCTTAGGAAGTATGCGGCTAAGGTTGATTGTGAGAGGCTAGAGGTGACAGTCGAGAATGTGGAAGGGCGAAAGATTGTGATACGATGTAAGCATGAGGAAGGCGTCTTCATGAGCTTCATGTATTCGCTAGTTGTTCCACGGGATGGACTGTCTTTAGTGCCGATCGCAAATAGATTCGAGGATGTCTTTGACGAAGTCAAAGGGTTGCCGCCGCATAGTGAGATCGAGTTTCGTATAGATCTAGTTGAAGGAGCCAGACCTGTTGTGATGCCTCTTAGGCGGATGGCGCCTAGGGAACAGCAGGAGTTGAGGGTGCAAGTTGATGACCTTTTACAGAAAGGATTCATTCGGCGTAGTGTGTCCGAGTGGGGTGCACCAGTTGTGTTTGCAACCAAGGCAGATGGGTCGTTGAGATTGTGCGTCGATTATCGTGAGCTGAATAAGGTGACTAAGAAGAACAAGTATCCATTGCCGAGAATAGATGACTTGTTTGATCAGCTTCACGAAGCTAAGGTGTTTTCTCAGATGGATTTGGCAACGGGATTTCACCAGTTGAGAGTGGCTAAGGATAGTGTGCCGAAGACTGCTTTTAGGACACCATCCGGTTTCTTTGAGTGGCTGGTAATGCCGTTTGGATTGACTAACGCGCCAGCATATTTTGTGGATCTTATGAATAGAGTGTTCAGAGATCAGTTGAACAAGTTCGTACTTGTGTTCGTGGATGATATTCTGATTTATTCCAGAACGGAAGAAGAGCACAAGACGCACTTGCGTATTGTTTTGGAGATCTTGCGAAAACATCAGCTGAAGGCTAAGTTTTCGAAGTGTCACTTCTGGAAGAGTGAAGTGAGGTTCTTAGGCCATGTGATTTCTGGAAATGGAATAGCGGTTGATCCCGCTAAGGTGGCAGCAATCCAGGATTGGGTTAGACCTAAGAATGCATCGGATGTGAGAAGTTTTCTTGGATTAGCAGGATATTATCGACGGTTTATCAAAGACTTCTCCAAGATAGCTGCACCGTTAACAGGATTGACGAAGAAGAACCAAGTGTTCAGTTGGAATGCTAAGTGTGAGCAAGCTTTCGGAATCCTGAAAGAGAGATTGACGAGTGCTCCTGTTTTGACTATTCCTAGTGGGAATGATGAGATGGTGGTTTACACCGACGCATGTGGTACTGGACTTGGAGCAGTGCTGATGCAGAAGGATAAGGTTGTTGCGTATGCCAGTCGACAACTGAAGCCGCATGAAAGGAATTACCCAACTCATGATTTGGAATTGGCGGCGATTGTATTTGCTCTGAAGATGTGGAGACATTATCTGTTGGGAGTTCGATTCGAGTTGTTTACGGATCACAAGTCGTTGAAGTATCTTTTCTCCCAAAAGGATTTGAATCTTCGGCAGCAACGTTGGCTAGAGTTTTTAGCATCATATGATTTTGGTATAGCTTATACTCCGGGAAAAGGTAACGCAGTGGCAGATGCGTTAAGTCGAAGACATGCAGGATTGGGAGCCATGTTTTCTAAATGGAAGAATCTCGAGTATTTGGCTGGATTTGACTTCAGGCCTAGATGCGAATTGGAACCTGAGATGTTGGCAAACTTATCGATAAGACCTTCTCTTGTGGAAAGGATTGGCGAGAGCCAAAAGCGAGATGATAAGCTTGTCAATATTATCCGTGATTTAGAATCTGGATTGGATCCAGAAAAGGATAAAAGATTTGAGGTCGATAGAGAAGGTTGGCTTCGAGAGCAAGGACGACTAGCTGTTCCCGATATAGATGAATTGGGGAGTGAAGTCCTGAAGGAAAGTCATCACTCGAAGCTGACAATTCATCCAGGTGGAAACAAGATGTATCGGGATATGAAGAGAACCTACTACTGGGAAGGCATGAAGAAGGATGTTGGAGATTTCATTTCCAAGTATATGAATTGCCAGTTGGTAAAAGCCGAACAGAAGAAACCAAGCGGATTGCTTCAGCCCTTAGAAGTTCCTACATGGAAGTGGGAACAAGTGTCGATGGATTTTATTGATGGATTGCCTAGAACCAGAACGGGAAAATGAAGGGATTTGGGTCATTGTAGATCGTCTGACTAAGAGTGCACGATTCATTCCTGTTCGATCGACTAGGACTGCATCAAAGTTGGCTGAGTTGTATGTTAAGTGGATAGTTCGTTTCCATGGTATTCCGAAGAGTATAGTGAGCGATCGAGATCCATTGTTCACTAGTGGATTTTGGAAGAGCTTCCAGGAAGTGTTGGGAACCGAGTTGTGTTTGAGTACAGCTTATCACCCTCAAACAGATAGTCAGACTGAGAGAGTCAACCAAGTTTTGGAAGATCTCCTCAGAGCTTGTGTTTTGGATTTCGGAGGATCATGGGAAGATCACCTTCATTTGGTGGAGTTTGCGTACAACAATAGTTACCAGTCAAGCATTGGTATGGCACCGTATGAGGCATTGTATGGAAGACCGTGTAACTCTCCAACAGGTTGGTTGGAAACTGGAGAAAAGCTGATGCTTGGGCCAGAGATGATTCGACAGACTTCAGATTTCATAGAGATCATTCGGCAACGAATGAAGGCAGCCCAAGACCGTCAGAAGAGTTATGCTGATAAGCGTCGGAAGGATTTGGAACTCGACGTAGGAGATATGGTTTTTGTGAAGATTTCTCCACTGAAGAATGTTATCTGATTCGGGAAGAAAGGTAAATTGACTCCGAGATTTGTTGGACCATTCCCGATTATCGAGCGAATTGGAAAGCTCGCCTATAGGTTGGAGTTACCTGAAAAGATGTCGGGTGTGCACAATGTTTTTCATGTATCTTATCTACGGAAGTATGTGCACGACTCGAATACAGTGGTTTCTGCTGATAGCTGTGAAGACTTAGAAGTTGATCCAGTTGATAGAAGACCTCGTAAGCCGCTTCGTGTTGTTGAAACCGACACGAAACAGCTTAGGAGGAAGGTAGTTAAGTTGCTCAAGATACAATGGAGTGATGATGATAACGACTGTACGTGGGAAGTGGAAGAGAGGATGAAGGCAGCTCATCCTGAACACTTCAAGGTATGACCCTAGGGTGTCGTCTCATCTCGCGATATTGTAACTTGTTCTAAGTTTTAGAATTCTGTACGCTAAGTTAGAATTGGATGCATGGTTTGTTGATTGTTATGGATGGTAGGCGTACAGAATAGTTTTGATTGCTTGGGATTTCGGGGGCGAAATTCCTAAGGGGGAGAGGATGTAACGACCCGTATTTTTACGGATCGTCAAGTTCGTCAAAATCTGGAATTTTTGCATTTTTAAGTCATTTCAGATTTTTAGGGAAATTTGTCTAAGTGCTAGGTCGGCAGGGCAAGTTAGCGACCTAAGAGTTTCGGTGAACTAAGTGCTAGGTCGGCAGGGCAAGTTAGCGACCTAAGAGTTTCGGTGAGCTAAGTGCTAGGTCGGCAGGGCAAGTTAGCGACCTAGTGGTTCCGAGTTAGCGACCTAGAGGTTACTGGGGGTGTGGTTAGGTCGGCTGGGAAAGTTAGCGACCTAGTGTATTAGCTTGTTAGCGACCTAGTGTATTAGCTTGTTAGCGACCTAAGGTATTAGCTTGTTAGCGACCTAGTGTATTAGCTTGTTAGCGACCTAGTGTATTAGCTTGTTAGCGACCTAAGGTATTAGCTTGTTAGCGACCTAAGGTATTAGCTTGTTAGCGACCTAAAGAGTTGCCGTGTTAGCGACCTAAGGAGATAGGTCGCATAAGTGTTAGGTCGTAGCAGTGTTAGGTCGCGTAGGTTGCTAAGTTGTTAGGTCGCTAGGATAGTTCAAGTGTTAGGTCGCGTGTTGTTTTAGGTCGTCTTGTGTTAGGTCGCAACCCAACTGAGTCTTAGGTAGTTAAGTCGATAGGTTGTTAGGTCGCTGGGTTTCCTAAGTGTTAGGTCGCTGAGGAGTTAAGTCGTGCATCTGTTAGGTCGGAGAGTCTTAGGTCGGAGAGGCTTAGGTCGGAAACGACCTAGGGAGATAGCCGAGTTAAGCGACTTAAGGAAATTTCTGCTATAAATAGGAGGGGTTGTTCTCACTTTTTGGGATCCGGATTTTTGAAGCGACGAAGTGCTGCCATTTTGAGAGCTCGACTTCTACACTTCTTCACTTCTTTTCTCCACTCTAATCTAGTGCTTCCTTCCATCCAAATCGAAGATCAAGATTGAAGATTCAAGAGCTTAGATTGAAGATCTTCATCTTTTCAAGAGAGATTTCTTCATTTGAAGCGGATTTGTGATAGATCAAGCTTCATCCTTCGCTGTCCAGATCTGAAGCGTGTTGATTTGGGTTTGTTTAGGTGATTTGGTGAGTGGTGATTATCTCTCACACGGATCCAAAGGAGTATATCGGATTGTTGGCTCGATTTGGTGTTAAAATAGAGATTTCCATGCATTTTCTTCATCCTATGTATAGATCCATATAGATCCATTGTTCATGATGATGTTACATCCATTTTATCATATGTTAACCTATGCAAGTTCATTCATCAAGTTTGTAGAGATATAATCCATGTTTTCATGCTTATTGGACTTTCAACTCTTTAATTACGAAAATGCCATTATTGTTATAATTGTCTACTTAGATCATTTTTGAATGCTTGATTGCTTGGATTGATGTTTGATTTGATTGATTGTTATGAACTAGATGATTGATGATTAGATTTAGATCGAAGGTGATTCAAAAGCTAAGGGAAAGGCTCTTGTATTGGAAAAGCTGCTCGTGGCATATGTAGCGGGATGATGAAGCTCCTATGCATAGATTTGATGATGTGAAGTTGAGATGAAGCTTTGCGAGGATGTAATGAAGCGAGGCATCATATGATGAAGACTTGGTCTAATCCAGGCGGGATCATTCCAAGCATGTTGATAACTCGGTGATATGATTCGAGTTGAGGATAATGGATGCTCGAGAGGCGCTTGAGCTAGTATGGCAATAGTCGTCGAGGAGGATGACTAGGAGGTTGAGATCTCATCGTTGTTGAAGGTTCTAGCATGCTCTAAGCAAGAGTACATGGGGACGCCCAAAAGACTAAGTTGATGGTCAAGTACTCTGGGTAGATTCGATAATCCTAGGCACGGGTCACGATGACGTGCGGGAGTTATGTCTAGAACCGGGGTTACCATTAGCCCTTGACGGACGGCTGAAAGAATGTGCCGGTCATTCAATTAACGGTGATATCGCAACAATGATAACAGTGATAGCCGAGTCATGGATGTTTGGTTGTATCGTCATTCGGTCTCAAGAGCGGTATTTCCTGGGTGCTTATCTGACCTTGGTTTTAGACCTTGGGATTTGTACTTGGAAAACATCGCTCTTAACTCGAGTGACAATTGCTTTACTTTAAATTGTATGCTCTGCTATGTTTGCTTCTGCTTAGTGTGTGTCTGGGGGCTATCACTGTAGAATGAGGTTGGAGTGGGAGGGTTGTATTCCTATTCCTTTTCCTTTATGCTCTTTTGGTATGTTGTTAGTTAATTTACTGCTCACTAAGACTGTTGTCTGACTCAAGGCTTTATGTTTTAATTCTTATTGCCTTGGGCTGTTCGTCCATTTTGGGACGGGCAGACTAGGTAGCAGGTGACAGGTGCTGTTCTCTTCTCACGATGCTGATATCGAAGACGAGCTGGAGGGTTGCATATTATCTTCTTATTATATGTACTGGATATTCCGCTGTTTTGTTTTCTCTGAGAGATATGTAGTGAGGCTGGATGTATTGACTATATGAATGCTTGTATTCAACTATTATGGAGTTTTATAAGATGTCATTTTGTTCTGTAAAGCTTCACTATACATATGTTCTATTGTATTTTGTCCATGCGCTGTGAGTAATACGATAGATTCTGTTGTTTTAAATCTTACCTTGACAATCGTCCATGGTCGCCTGGCACACTTTACAGCGCACTATCTTTAGATTCGGTGCAGGGGTCATGGGCGGTCGTCACATCGCTATGTTCTTAGGTCGTAGGTCGTCAACCTTTTAACTCGCAAACTGTTAAGTTGGAGCTCTTCTTAAGTCGTAGTCTCTAGGTTGCAACATTGCTAGGTCGCAATGTTCCTGTAGCTTTAGGTCGCAACATTGCTAGGTCGCAATGTTCCCTGTAGCTTTAGGTTGTAGCTTCACTAAGTCGCGGAATTCCCTAAGTCGTGACTTCGTTAGGTCGCAAAGCTTCTTTTAGGTCGCAAAGTTTTAGGTCGCTTAAAGGAATTAACAACGTTATTATAACACCGCGGTCATTTCAAAATAGTTTATACCTCAAAATCAAAATATCATTTTCATTTCAATAACCATATCAATACGATATCATTTCCATTTCAAATATACATTCACTTCCAAAATCATAGTACTTTCAAAGTTATAACATTTTCGAAATCAAAACGCTAAAAATTATAATTCTTTGGAAATCACAACATTTGAAATTGCAGCACTTCGGAAATCATAACACCTTGAAATTTTAGCATTTTGGAAACCATTACACTTTGAAATTATAGCATTTTGGAAATCATAACACTTTGAGATTATAGCATTTTAGAAATCATAAAACTTTGAAATTTTAGCATTTCCCTTAAACCGTTTACATATCAATAATAGTATATATATAATAAAATACTTTATAAAAAAATTTATATAAAATAGTTATAAGTTAAAAAAAATATTAAAATAATTGGTACAATTAATATAATTTATATTAAAATAGTTTATATTAAAAATAGTTATATTAAAATAGCTTATAAAATAATATAAAAGTAGTTTTAAAAATACTTTATATAATAAAGATAGTTTCCACAAATTCACAAATTGATTCAAATCAACTCGACTTCCAAATTCAACTTAATTCAAATCTCAATTCATAATTTCAACTCAATTCAATTTCTCAATAAATCATTTCAATTTATATCGATTTCAAATACAGATTTGAAACACAAAATAAACCATTAAATTTCAATATATTTCAAAGCTTTAAATATTCCACATTTCCAAAACTAAATTTGATAATTCTATTTATATCTCAATTTAATTTTATTACATTTAGTTTCTGAAATATTTATTTAATCATTTCAATAACATCTAAATACAACTTCAATTTACAAAGTTAAATAAACAAAATATCCTAATTAAATTTATATAAGTTTGAAATATTCATTAAGTCACTTTTAATCAAATTCAAATTATAAAACATATCTTAAAATTTCAAATTTAAATAAATTTCAAATCAAACTTATTTAAGTATAATTCTTAAATAATTAAAATTCCAAATCAATTTCCATTTTATCTTTCAACCTGAAACATTATAAACTTTATATTTGAAAATATAAATTTTACATAAATACCTAAACATATTTTTTATTGATTAAATCAAATTTATTAAATTAATTTTATTTAAATCAATTTTATTAAATCTTTAAAATCAATATTTATTAAAACTATATATTTCTTTTCAAAGCCATAGAAATCATTTTCAAAATATTTATATATAGACCAACGGTGTCTAATAAAATTTTCTATCCTATGGATAAGTGATGCCGATATTTAACATTTCAATCCACAATTTAAATATGCATACGGGTATTTATCTTTTCAACCCGCAATCCCAAATTCAGTTCAAATGAAAATCGCTTGGGTTTATCATTTAACCCACAATGATTTTCTCCTATTCTACATAATATTCGGGTATGTATCATTTTAACCCATAGGGAATTCTATACTAACAGGGAACTTGTAGAGTGATAATAGATATGATAATAATATAACATACATATAACATCAATATAAATAACAGATAAAGGTGTCAGATGTCATAAGTGAACAGATCCAGATAACAGCATATATATAACAATGTAAATAACTAACAGCAACATATTTCAATTGTTGTTTCAATTGAAATAAAATTTAATGAATATAAGAACGTTAATTCGTAAGTGATTGCTCACCTTTCGAGGCTGGAGGGATTAGACAGTTACGGAATCCAAGCACGAATTTGAAAGCAAAGCTAGATTGCCACGAGTTCGACGGACAAGCTAACAAGTAGGAACAGATAAACAAATCAAATTAGCTTGATATAAGCTAAACAAAATATACGTTATATAATATTATAAATTTTCTTAAAATCAATACTCAACTTGAAACACCTATCAAAAATAATATATATATATATATATATATACATATATCTTAAAACACAATATCCAAACGAAAATCTATATATATATATATAAATATTTTCAAAAATCAATGTTCACACCATTCATACATTTCCATCAAATTTTCCCTAAATCCATTTTAAACGTTAACACTAATATAAGTAATCACATATACCACTATATACCTCCCAAAATTAACGAAAATTTGACATATTATATAAATATGTATGTCCCGAAAGATTAACAACACATTTTATCTATATGTTTCGGAATATCAACTTTTATCAAACATATATTCATATATATTGAAATCAATGTTTATAATGAAAATTAATATAACTTTCTTTGCTTTAATAAATATACAAACTCGAAGCTGATTCTAAAAAAAAATTATACAATACAAACAGCAAACGTTCAACAAACAAATAATCTACAAAGATAAGGCAATAGAAGACTAAACGCTTAGATATTGGAATGCCAAAATAATAAAAATCATTATGAAAGAATTTATGTATAGTTATAGATATATAACTAATGTATAGGCAAACCTATATATTATATCTAAAACAATATCTATTTAAAATCTTACTTTACGGTTGTATGCAAATAACAACAATTGCTATTATGCAAATTCACTTTATATACATATAAACTTACCGCATCACTATATGTATAAACAGTAGGTCTGATATAACAAAAAAAATCGAACATCTATACTATATTTTGAATACCAATATCTCTCCACAAATCAATATTCTCGCTATACATGTATATATATAGGCTACTCAAAATCATTTATGCAAATATATATATATAACTATTCGAAATCATATAAAGTACTTTACAGTAGATAGAGTACAAAAAAAAATTAGGCTGAGACCAAAATAACAATCGGCTGAGACTAAAATAGCATTCAAAATAGCATATGTATATGACAAATCTATAAACTATAGCTTATATATATAGCATCTAACTGTTAGATATATTTCGTAGTAAAATATATATATATATATATATATATAGCTTATACCAAAATATTTTGTAAACTGTCAACATATATACACATATGACGACCCGGAATTTTTGAGCATTTGAAATTGAAATATTTAATTGATTTTAAATACTTGAAAGGTAGTTTAACTTGAATTTCAAATATTATTATTTATTTAGCAATTAAGTTATTGGATTTAATAATTGAAATTGGGTAAATGGTTGAATCTGAAATTTTAAGCTTGTTAAAAATAATTTGAAGCTATTAAAATTCATATTAATAATACTGAAGGTGAGAGAACTTTTAAAATTGAGTTTAAGGTGTTTTGTTCAGTTTTGAAATTATATTGTTTAAATTGAATTTAAAAATGGCCTTCTGGGGCACAGTCTCGGAATTCGACGAAACCAGTTCCATTGGATCCGTAATATTGTATTATTATCGGATTTCAAATTTGGTAGCGTTTGGAGTAGTCGTATGATCGTACGAGAGGTAAACGTACTAAAATTTATATCGAATTCAATATAATAATTGAGTTCAAAAGGCTATCTTCTCCATACGATCGAATGAGGACTTGAAACCTTTTCCATTACATTTGGAATAGGGGTATAACATTATAAACGGCTAGCGGCACTCCTCAATAGGAGATCGAGATTTTAGGTGTAACGACGCGGAATTTTCGAACCCGAAAATTCCAGATAGTTAGAAGAAAAAGAAAGAGATAGAAGAAAGAAATAGAAAGAAGAAAGAAGAACAGAGAACACAACATCTCACATTTGTAGGATCGATTTCACCCTAGAGGGGGGTGAATAGGGTGATACTGTCAATTATTAAAATTATTGCGGAAGTTATATCAATTTTAATACTAAACACAGCAGAATAAAAACAGCACAAATATTACAGAATATAAATAACAGAAACAGAACAACATAGAATTTACCCAGCTTCGGCAAAACCCTGCCTACGTGCTGCCCCCAAGGTTTCTACTAGAAATTAGATAGTCAGACGCTTACACACGTAAACTCGCGACACCCGCTACCGACTAATCCTAACTCTACGCTCAAAACCCTGCCACAACTCAGCCACTGAGTTGCGAATTCTCAATCTACGCCACGTAGATTGTCCCCTAGTCACACGACTAGCAAATACAACGGTTTAAAAGATTTTAAATTTAAAACACAAATTAAAATGAAACAATTATAAAATAAAACCCTAAAATAAACTCCCTTAATAAAAACAAGCCGGCCTCTTTTCTTTGTATTATAGCTTGTGAAAAATGATGGCCCGTTTGTTTTTCTTCGTTCGTTCCTCTTCCTTTAGCTTCTGAAATTAGGGCTTTTGATTGTTGAAGCCGCCGACTATATTTATCTTGATTGAATGATGATTGTTTGCTCCTTAGCTTTGTCGACCGATGCTTACTCTACTTGCGTCTTTGTGTAGCTTGCTACGGCAGCTTCAATTCGATCGAATTCGAATTTGTTCTGGTATGTAATTTGTTCCTTTTGCTTTCTGGTTTTATTGCTTGAATTCGATGCCTCTTTGCCGATGATGTATAGGGTATTTATATAGGATTCCATCTCCTTGTTTTTCGTTCATCTGATAGTTATTTGATTTCGTCAATCACTCTTGCTTGCCGTTCGATTTTACTTGAATGATGATGATTTGCACTGACTTGTTCATGCGCGTATATTCGATTCACACGTCATTGATCAATTTCGTGATGACCACGGTTTCGATTCTGGTTTGACGATGTTGATTTTTCTTTGTGACTTCGGGCTTGACTTGTTCTTACTGTTCGATTTTTGCCTTGACTTGGTCACAACTTATATTATCTGGTTGTATGCTTGAACTTGTGATTTTGAGATTTGGACACGGCTGTTGACATTGATTATTTGAAAACTGCTGCTTTAAAAAAAAATCATACTTGATTAATTTTGTTGCCACTGTTTCATTTTAGACAGACATGTATTTGCGTATATACTTGAACTCATTGATGGGCACTGCTCAAATTTGATATTTGATCACTGTTTCTGCATATATTGGTGGATTTGTACTGTCTGGTATTGGCTTGAATTGCAATCGAGATTTTGAAACTAACATTGACTTTGTTGTTTACTTAGCTCGATGATGATTCGAGTAATTGGTTTGTACATGTCTTAATTCTCTGTAGCATATTCATGTATTCACTTCCATACTTGTTGATATTGTTTGAGTTCCCTGTGTCACTTTGTTCCTGGTTTGTTTATTTGTTTGTTTGCATTGAGTTGATCTTGATGCATTGTATCTGTGTAGTCTAGTCTGGTGGCATTTGTCAAGTTTCACTATTTTGGTCTTGTTTTCTGGTCTTGGCTTGCTGTTGGTTTGAGTTCTGTTGCCTTTGAGTTTTGCTTGCACTCTTTGGTCTTGAGTTCTGGTTTGTCGAGATTACAGTGGCCTTCACTTCATATGTACAGTACTTGGTTCACTGTTTGGTGCACTGACTTGAACTCTATAGCCCTGTGTTGAATCCAGCTTAAAGCGCTCGGGTTTGACCTTGTAATGATTGTTGTGACATTGTTTTATTGCACCTGAGTTGAATCCGATAATCTGGGTTTGACCTGTGCTGACTTGTCCCTGTAAATTTATCAAGTGTATATATATCGGTGTGCACGGCCTTGTGACATGTACAGTGATACACTATGCATGTCACATCGTTCGAGTGTGATGAATTTAAATATAAATGATGACGAACAACCCAAATAATTGAGGCAAATAATATTTTCAAAATCCACATTTTATTTTATATTGCAAAAATATTTCTTTTTCAATTTTACTGCGTTTGAGAATATTTTTGCAGATTACTCGGATGCTGGAATCAGACTGGAATGCAGTTGAAGACAAAATACGAGTGTGAGTGATATGTAGTGAGGTTATTAATGTAAAAATGAATTGTGATGTATTCAGAAATTGTATAGATATAGTGAGAGCCTGAATGTGTACTATTCAAAAATTGTAATAAAAATTTGTTTGAATAAAATTTCTGTTTGAATTCAAATTCTGTGTAATTTAATTTTATTTAGCATATTGTCATTTAATCTGTGAAAAATGAAATAGTACATTATCAAATACATTTAAATAAATGTATATATGTTTATTATCATCAAACAAAAATCATATAGACGCATATTCAACAATCTCCCCCTTTTGATGATAACAAACATATATTTAAGATTTTGACTTATACAAAATGTATTTGATTATTCAGTTTGCTCCCCCTATTTGAATGCTCCCTCTCTACACAATACTCCCCCTACATATATGCATGAGAATAAAATATTCAAATGAGCTTTGATGCACTTAGAAAATATTTGACCTTTATTTTCAAAATCAACTTTTCTCTCCCCCTTTTGTTATCAGCAAAAGAATAATAGTAATAGAAAAATAGAGATATAGTGATAGACATTAATACAATATTAAAACCCAATTGAGTATAAATATTAAATTTCAATAAAAAATCAAACAAAAATCATAAATACTCTTTTTGACGCATATTTCACTTTAGAATGATAGGGATAATGTCATCATATAAAACCATATAGTTGGGTCTATTTGTGGTATATTTATAACAGGAATTTGAATATCTACTAACCATGCATAACCGTTAGGACTTTTAAATGAGATTAGTAGTATTCCAAAAAATTTTAAAAAAATGAATTCAAGTATCTTCTAACCACGCATAACCCTAAGGACTTTTAAATGGGATTAGAATCAACTTGTCTAATTAATCAATCAATTTTTGATATGCGTTCCATACATGCATAACCGTGAGGACTTTTAAATGAGCATCGAAGCACATAACAAATTCAAAGTAATTCACCCATGCATAACCGTGAGGACTTTTAAATGAGAGTGAATACTTTGGATGTTTTTTATTTGTTAAAAAAATATAATAAAATGAAAAATGAATGATTCCCGTTCAAAATACCACATATTGACTTACTATAGTGGATTTTGATGAGTGATGGTTGATAGAAAAATGATAGAAATAGAAATGGTCGTGAAATTTTTATCAAACGAAAGTTTTTATAACTCTTGTTTAAATTTCTAAAGAAATTTTCTATATATACTTTCTTGAGTTGTAATATATGATTAATATCAACACTCATCACTTTTTCAGTCACTATTTATCTTTTCGATAATTAGCAGGGGATCAGATTAGTTAATGTAGAGATTTAAAATCAATTTCAAAAATAATTATAAAAACAATTTTTCTGAAATAACTAATCTGAAACAAGGTCAAAAAATGATTTTCTTGAAGGGTTTATTTAAGAAAAATATCTGTTAATTATTTGAAAAATATGCAGATATTTTCTTTGAAAAAATGATGCAATTACTGAATGTTAAATCACGTTCCACTAGTAATTTTTCATCAACTAGATTGCCAGTGTGATCTGCATCTGTATTTTTCTTTCACTCATCATTTTCAATGTTATAGACTAGACCGTGAAAATTCACCAAATTTCATAAAATCATTTGTAACATTCTTTTTGAATTGAAGCCGTTGAAACAAACAAGCAGTGATCATAGTGTCAGAACAGATAAGCAAATATATCCACTTGTAGCATGAGTAGTCAGTAATCAATCAATTAACTAATCCAAGCAATTTTATTCAAAGAGGATTGGTCAACATTTTGAATAAGTCAGAATTAACATCATCAATCATTTCACATAACTGGCTGATTTAATTCAGATTATGGTGCAGATTATCACATTTAATTTATCGTTTGAAAATAAATACAATTACCTGTTTTACCTGTACGATAATCTTTCGTTGTTTGTCCATTGTGAATCTGTCACCTTTATACTAGGCTAAGGAACTTTGAATTGTTGCTCGTTGTGTGTCTGGAACAGCCAGAATCCAGATAACACTATTGTTGTTCCTTAGCCTGCCACCACACCTACACGGTAAAATATTTTTGTGACCTATTTGTTTTTATAGGTCCATGGTTGTTAGTGGCAGAATAATTTGAAAAATAATTTTGTGGAGACCCATAACTATCTATATATGTTCCTTTTGGCACCCAGATTTGTTTAACTTTGAGAGATTTTATATTTGTGCCTTTTGGAACCCAAATTGGAATTGTTTTCACATGTTTGGGTCTATACCAACAATTATTTTGATCGTGTCTAGTTTTTCTACAAATAGTGCACATCGAATTGACTTGTTTAGTTTTACTTCTATATCGTTCTGTTTGAATATACCCAAGTCCTTGTCTATCAGTATTGACCGATTGTTTCCCTAATAGCATATTCAATGATTTTTCACTTTTGGAAAACTTATCTAAAGTAGTAGACAATTGTTGGACCTGTGATTTGAGTGATTCGTTTTCATTCAACAATTGTGTGCACTTTTTGATAGAATTTTCTCTCCTTATGTTTTCACTTTCTTTTAAAATCAGAATTTCATTTTCAAGTGATTTTATATTGATTTCTGATTTTTTAATTTCTTCTTCGAACGTTGGACACTTATCACACTTAGGGATCCTACTTTGATAGTTTTTCACTAATTGATCAAGTTGTTTATTTGATTCTATCAAAGTATCTTTTTGTGATTCGAGTTTAGCGTATCTTTCCCTAAGTCGTTCAAAACAGCCGTTTACATCATGGAAATGAATAAGCAACTCAGAATGGGTAAGTTTTGATACCTCACTTGGCTCGTCGTCGTCACTGTCAGTTATATCACCTTGAAGACACAATTCTGCTTTTTCACTTCCACTGCCAGTGCTTTGATCTTCCTCGTCTGTTTCATCCCAAGTGGCTGCAAAACTTTTCTTTTTATGTTTCTTTCCACGGCTGAATTTATTTTGTGGACAATCGGGACTGATATGATCGGGTTTGTTGCACTCGTAACAGATGATCTTCTGTTTGTCTGGGCTGTCAAATACTTTTGCTATTCTGCTTTTTAACTTTTGATTTAGAGCTGGATTTCCGTGTTTTTGATTCCACTTTTTGAATTTCCTTATTAACAGCTCTAGTTCTGCTGCACCATCATCGTCGTCATCATCATCACTTTCAGTTGTTCCTTTAAGAGCTATCGATTTCTTTCGAGTATCTCCTCCTTCATGCTCTTCTTTGAATTTCATCTCTAGCTCATATGTGGTGAGATTTCCGATGAGTTCTTCAACTTTCAACTGTTTCAAATCTTTTGATTCTTGAATTGCAGTCACTTTGGCTTCAAAGCTTCGTGGAAGGACTCTGAGGATTTTTCGGACTATTTCCAGTTCGGTGTATGATTTTCCGAGAGCTTTCGATTTGTATACAATATTGGAAAGTCGTACGTACATCTCTTTGACATTTTCTTCCTTCGCCATTGTAAAGTTCTCATATTCGCTACTTAGCATAGCAAGGCGAGATTCTTTGACTTGAGATGTTCCTTCGTGAGTCACTTCGAGTGTGTGCCATATTTCCTGCGCAGTTAGACAATGTGAGACACGATTGAATTCAATTTGATCTAATGAACAGATAATAGAATTCATAGCTTTAGCATTAGTATTTTGTAATTTATTCTCTATCTCTGTCCATTGATCCATTGGTTTATCTATTTCCTGATTGTCTACAATTATAGTTGGTGCTCTATAACCTGTCTCAACAATGTTCCAAGCGTCAATGGTTTTCAGAAAAATTTTCATTCTATTTTTCCAGTAAGCATATTCACCATTGAACATTGGTGGTCTAACTATTGACTGACCTTCTGCAAAAGCGTTATTAAAAGAAGCCATTTTAAAAATTCAAATTTTTTAAAACAAAAATTGATTTTTGAAAAAAAAATTGAATTTTTAAATCAAAAATTTGACTCTATTCCTAGCTCTGATACCACTTGTAGGATCGATTTCACCCTAGAGGGGGGGTGAATAGGGTGATACTATCAATTATTAAAATTATTGCGGAAGTTATATCAATTTTAATACTAAACACAGCAGAATAAAAACAGCACAAATATTACAGAATATAAATAACAGAAACAGAACAACACAGAATTTACCCAGCTTCGGCAAAACCCTGCCTACGTGCTGCCCCCAAGGTTTCTACTAGAAATTAGATAGTCAGACGCTTACACACGTAAACTCGCGACACCCGCTACCGACTAATCCTAACTCTACGCTCAAAACCCTGCCACAACTCAGCCACTGAGTTGCGAATTCTCAATCTACGCCACGTAGATTGTCCCCTATTCACACGACTAGCAAATACAACGGTTTAAAAGATTTTAAATTTAAAACACAAATTAAAATGAAACAATTATAAAATAAAACCCTAAAATAAACTCCCTTAATAAAAACAAGCCGGCCTCTTTTCTTTGTATTATAGCTTGTGAAAAATGATGGCCCGTTTGTTTTTCTTCGTTCGTTCCTCTTCCTTTAGCTTCTGAAATTAGGGCTTTTGATTGTTGAAGCCGCCGACTATATTTATCTTGATTGAATGATGATTGTTTGCTCCTTAGCTTTGTCGACCGATGCTTACTCTACTTGCGTCTTTGTGTAGCTTGCTACGGCAGCTTCAATTCGATCGAATTCGAATTTGTTCTGGTATGTAATTTGTTCCTTTTGCTTTCTGGTTTTATTGCTTGAATTCGATGCCTCTTTGCCGATGATGTATAGGGTATTTATATAGGATTCCATCTCCTTGTTTTTCGTTCATCTGATAGTTATTTGATTTCGTCAATCACTCTTGCTTGCCGTTCGATTTTACTTGAATGATGATGATTTGCACTGACTTGTTCATGCGCGTATATTCGATTCACACGTCATTGATCGATTTCGTGATGACCACGGTTTCGATTCTGGTTTGACGATGTTGATTTTTCTTTGTGACTTCGGGCTTGACTTGTTCTTACTGTTCGATTTTTGCTTTGACTTGGTCACAACTTATATTATCCGGTTGTATGCTTGAACTTGTGATTTTGAGATTTGGACACGGCTGTTGACATTGATTATTTGAAAACTGCTGCTTTAAAAAAAAATCATACTTGATTAATTTTGTTGCCACTGTTTCATTTTAGACAGACATGTATTTGCGTATATACTTGAACTCATTGATGGGCACTGCTCAAATTTGATATTTGATCACTGTTTCTGCATATATTGGTGGATTTGTACTGTCTGGTATTGGCTTGAATTGCAATCGAGATTTTGAAACTAACATTGACTTTGTTGTTTACTTAGCTCGATGATGATTCGAGTAATTGGTTTGTACATGTCTTGATATTGTTTGAGTTCCCTGTGTCACTTTGTTCCTGGTTTGTTTATCTGTTTGTTTGCATTGAGTTGATCTTGATGCATTGTATCTGTGTAGTCTGGTCTGGTGGCATTTGTCAAGTTTCACTATTTTGGTCTTGTTTTCTGGTCTTGGCTTGCTGTTGGTTTGAGTTCTGTTGCCTTTGAGTTTTGCTTGCACTCTTTGGTCTTGAGTTCTGGTTTGTCGAGATTACAGTGGCCTTCACTTCATATGTACAGTACTTGGTTCACTGTTTGGTGCACTGACTTGAACACTATAGCCTTGTGTTGAATCCAGCTTAAAGCGCTCGGGTTTGACCTTGTAATGATTGTTGTGACATTGTTTTATTGCACCTGAGTTGAATTCGATAATCTGGGTTTGACCTGTGCTCACTTGTCCCTGTAAATTTATCAAGTGTATATATATCGGTGTGCACGGCCTTGTGACATGTACAGTGATACACTATGCATGTCACATCGTTCGTGTGTGATGAATTTAAATATAAATGATGACGAACAACCCAAATAATTGAGGCAAATAATATTTTCAAAATCCACATTTTATTTTATATTGCAAAAATATTTCTTTTTCAATTTTACTGCGTTTGAGAATATTTTTGCAGATTACTCGGATGCTGGAATCAGACTGGAATGCAGTTGAAGACAAAATACGAGTGTGAGTGATATGTAGTGAGGTTATTAATGTAAAAATGAATTGTGATGTATTCAGAAATTGTATAGATATAGTGAGAGCCTGAATGTGTACTATTCAAAAATTGTAATAAAAATTTGTTTGAATAAAATTTCTGTTTGAATTCAAATTCTGTGTAATTTAATTTTATTCAGCATATTGTCATTTAATCTGTGAAAAATGAAATAGTACATTATCAAATACATTTAAATAAATGTATATGTGTTTATTATCATCAAACAAAAATCATATAGACGCATATTCAACAACATTCGCAGTGGATTAAATATAATAACAAATAATAATATCAGTTATACAAAGAAAAACTGTATTTGTTAATTACATTTTAATACATCAGAGTTACAACATTCACAAATGTACTAGACAGTTAAAATTAACATGTCTCAGACAACTATAATATCACAGCGGAATATACTCCATACGTTCCTGCCATCCAGCTCGCCTCCTGAGCTCCAGAACGTCCTTACTTGAAATCTGTGTTAGTCCATAGGATAGTGGTTTTGATGACAACAACTATAGAAGTGTTATAAAATATATATGTGCAGGAAATCTATATGCAGGTATCAACAAAAGAAGACTGTACAGTAAAGAAGACAAAGATCAAGAGTTCAAGATTGAAGACTCATGAGATTCAAGATATTCAAGAGTTCAAGACAAATAATATAGTTAGGTTAGATATTTGTTAAAACTCCTTGAAAGCACTATCATTCTTTTTTATCCAATTTACTCGTGGAATGGAATCCACTTCGTTCTTGTTAAAGGGATGGAACCCTAGTGAGATGGAACTCACGAAATATCTAGTGGAACGGATAGTAGCCCTATTTTGTTATCCACTAATTTTGATTCAAAATGATTTTCAAAATTATCTCTTGTTTCATAAAATGATTTTCAAATATTCCTTTTCAAAAGAAAAACCTTCATTCGTATTTCCAAAAATGTTTTAGCCTCAAAATCATATTTATCATTTTGTTATATTTTGATTTCAAAATTGTCCTTGATATTTTAGCCTCAAAATCTATTTTAATATTATATTTACTTTAGTTTATTTACCTTGATTTTAAATATATTTTAGTATATATACATATATATTGTGATATCCCGGGATTTCGAGGAATTTAAAATGTGATAATCTCTTAATTTAAATTATTTTAAATTGATAAATTTGTTATTTTCAAATATAAATAACCAAATAATATAATAATGATGTTTTAATTATAGTATAGATTGATTATAATAAGAATAATAATTTAAATTGTATTATTTTATAAATTTGATTTTTAAATAGATTTATCATTTCCAAAATTAATAAGTATTGTTTAAATATGTATATATTATGTCTTGAGTTGTTTTAAATGAAATAATCAATTCAAACTTAATAAAATGTTTATTTAAAAAATATAAATGTTGAGTTGATTTTTTTTAAATTGGATTTTAAAAGTACAATTTGAATTTGTATCTGGATTTAAATTTGAATCTTTAAAGATAATTGTTTTAATATATTTGGGTATAAGAATATACGAACAAGACTTTTATTTAAAAAAAGGCTTTTGTTTATTTTTGTCTTCCTTAAAGAGATTTTGTATATAAATTTAGAAAGTATTTATTTAATAGTAAATAAATACAAAAGATATTTTTACACTAAAAAAATGAATGAAATACATTGTATATAATTTTATTAGAATATAAATGGGTTTTATTTTATTTTCTTTTAAAGATTTCATTTATTTATAATATAGGAAAGCATTTATTAAATAAAATATGTATTTATCTATTTAGGAAATAAATATAAAAGCTTTTAAAATCTTTTAAAAAAAAAAAAATAATAATATAAAAATAAATAAGGACAAGTGTTAAGTTCTAAACATCTTAAGTAACATGTGTTAACATAATAAGAATGGTATGAGACAAGTGTCATTTTATTATCATTTTCTTTGATTTTTAATAAACCATAAAATTAAGTTTATAAAAGCCTACATCTCTATTTCCTTTTTCTTTTCTAATCTCATTTCTAAACAAAGACAAAACTAAAATCAGAAATATTCAAACCGAAATCTCCTCCAAACCAAATCTGAAATAATCTTCTCAAACCAAAACTGAAATCATTTCCAAACCAAGAATCTACAAACTGAAATGATCATCTTCAAAACCAAAACCAGATAATTATTCAAACCAAAATCATCTCACAACCAAAAGCTAAATTCATTTCTCAAACCAAAAATATACAACCTGAAGCCATTGTTCTCAGACCTGAAATCTTATTTCAAACCAAATCAAGGCCCTGTTAAACATTGTATAAGTTCAAAACAAACCTGCAATGTTTTTAAGACCTGTGACAATCATCCTTCAAGCCTGTAAACATTTATTCTTCAAGACCAGTAATTAATGCATGCAAGTAAATCTGAAGTAAATCAAAGCAAGTTTTCGAAGCTTACAAATTCCAGAGGCCATGGTTTTCAAGTTTTCAAAGCTAGCATTACAGTTTTCAAAGCAAGCTTTCCTGTTTTTAAGAGATCAAAGCAGTCAAGTTTCAAATCCAGTTTTCCCAAAATCTTTGCCTCTTTAAACTGTGAGTAAACCCAACTTGTTTGTCTTAAATCTGGTTGCTTAAATAAATCATCAATGTTGATATAAATATTGTTTGCATGATGATGAATTAGATGTCTGAATAATTGAAATGTGCATGTTATATATCTATGTTAGCTCTGTTCATTTTTTTTTAAAACTGTGAGTAAACATTTATATAAAAGATTTAGTAAATGATAATAGTTGCATGTGAATTGCTGTGTTGGAGTGCTTTGCATATGTTTATATATATAAGTGTAATTGTTGTGTGAATGCTTCTGATTGAACTGTGCATATATCTCTGTTTCCAGATTTAGTGGTTACAAATTAATCAAAATTTCACATATTCTTATGTCTAATCACTGATTAACACTTAGATTAAAAACAAAATAGTTAGTTTTAACAAAATCTAAGTACTGAAAATATAAACAAGTATGAAAGATCTAAATATATACTTGTATTTGGAAATACCAGCAGGAATCTTTTAAACTTGTAAAAATCAAATGTTGTATTCCATTAATTCAAGTTTATATCTGGAATAAATACTGGAAAGTAAGATTTTTAAAACTACAATTTCAATTTTTAGAATTGAAATGAGGGTGCAGTCTTTAGTTAACCAGAGTTTGGACTTTGGGTCTTTTCTGTCGATCTGTGGAGTTTGGGTGATCGCGGTTGTTTCTGGAGCTAGATGGTTGATCAGGGAAGTAAGGAAAAATGGTAGCACTGGTGATGGTTCACTGTGGTGGCGACAATAGGTAGAACTAAAATTTTGACCTAGTTTTGGTTGAGGGTTGAATTCGTGATCGTTGTGGCACCTATGGATGATCGAGTGGCTCGAGGCTGTGGGGTTTGGTGGCGTAGGTGATCGGCAAGGCGTGGATGAAGTGGTTCAACCTCCAGTGGTCAGAATTGATGGATTCGAGACGATTTCTAGTAGTGGTTTTGGTTCCAGTTTCCACTGAATAACTCGATTTTGAATCGTGGCTTCTGGAAGTGTTTGGATGATTGTGATGGGTTGCTGGAGAGTTCGTGGGTGTGTGGTGAGTTTTGGCGATGGTCGGAGGATCACCGTTGGCGGTGCACGGTGCACAGTGACACGGCGCGTCAGTGTTGATGAGTTTGGGTTCATGAGTTTCTTTTTCTCGAAGTGGGTCTCGGGAAGAAAGGCTTTTGGGCACGGGTTGTTTTAAGGTCGTACGCGAGAGAGTGAAACTGTTAAAAGTTTTAACAGTTTAAACTTTAAAACGAAACAGTTTTTAAAATTCTCGGGAGGAACTCGCGTAGATAAGCTTTTGGCTCGGGTTTGTGATAGGGGAGGTACGCGAGATTTTTGGAATGAACTGTTAAGTTTAAAACAGTTTTAAAAATTAAAACTAAACTTTGTTTAAAAAGGAAGAATAAGAAGAAGATGTATTTGTTTGATTCAAATACATATGACTTAAACACAAAGTAAAATATTTAAACTAGTTTTTAAAACTTTAAAAATCAAGTTAAATCATCTCTTGAAAATACATTTCTTTGAAATGGGAAGTTTGAATAAATTAATTTGTATGGTTTTTAACTTAAATATATTAAGTAAAATCCTTAAGTTATTTTCAAATTTAATTTGAAAATAAGGAAATTAGTAAAGAAATGTTTATCTCAAACTTAATTTAAGTTTGATAATAAAGGAAATAAATAAAGAGTGATTTGTTAATTAAATTAGTAAATGGTTAAGGATGAGTAAATTAACAATTGGTTTTCAAGTGATTTAGTAACTTGTAATTAAGGATTGTTAAATTATAATTAAAGGTAAGTAATTAATGATTATTTATTTAAAAACTTAATTAATATTTTAATTAAGTAAGTTAATTTTTAAGATCAAATGTTTTTAATGATAATGTTTTATCTTAAGATTAATTAAGATTTTTTTTTAAATGAGTTGAAATTAATTAAGTTAATTAAGAAATTTAAGTTAATGAATTTATTTAATTAATTTTTGATAAGGATTAATTAAATGATTAAGGATTAATTAAAATGGTAATTAAGAAGTACTTAATAAGTTTTATTAAGTAATAATTAAGTTTTCTTAATTAATAATTAAGAAATTTTTAATTTATAATTAAAGTTAATCAAGGATTAATTAACTGTTATTAAGGATTAATTAATTATCATTTAAAGATTGATTAATAGGTAATTATGGATTAATTAAATTGGTAATTAAGGTTGTTAATTAATAATTAATTTTTATTAATTAATAATTTAGAAGTAATTAATTAGTTAATTAAGTTTAATTAATTAATTATAAAAGTAATTAAGGATTGATTACTTTGTATTAAAGGATATTGATTAATAATTAAGGTTTATTAATTAATAGTTAAAGAATAATTAATCAAGGATTAATTAATTTGTTTAAAGGGTAATTAAGGATGAGTTACTCAGTTATGATTTAAGAAATGAATGTGATTTATTTAAGTTAATTAATTTGTTAATTAATTAAGGATAGTCACTTGGTAATTGATTAAGTATAGTTACTTAATAAGATTGATTAAGTATAATTACTTAGTGTAAGTAATTAATAAATAAATTACTGTATGTAATTGGAGTAATTATTTAAGGTTGATAAATGAAAGTAATTAATTAATGCATGATTAATTAATGTAATTAATTAAGGAATAATGTAATTAATTATAGTTAATTAATTAATTAAAGTAATTAATTAAGGATAATTAATTATTATAATTAATATGAGTAATTAAAGGTTAATTACTATAAATGATTAAGGATAATTAATTTGTAAAATTTATTTAAGGATAATTACTTTATGTAATTAATGAAAAATTAATCAAGAGTGATTAATATTTAATGATTAATTAATTAAATAGATAAGTAATTAATTAATGATTGATTAAGCAAGGTTAGGAATTAATTCTTAAGTAATTAATTTAATTTAAGTGGATTAAATTAATTATAATAGAGATTAATAAATGGTTGCTTATGAATGATGGTTGAGTAGAATGTCTGATTTGGTTGATATCTATTAGATGATATACTATGATATTCTGTGATATGATATTGGATATATCTGTGATAAATATGTGATATTTATCTATGTTAATGCTGTGTGAATTCAAGTATTGAATTGAATTGTTTAAACCTTTAAACAACTTGGCCTTAAAAGATACGTTTTGGATTTCGATGAGACCGGGATCGAGTTTCCGTATACCGGATTTCCAGGTCTGGAGACCCGAATACCACATCGATCCAAATTAACGATAGGTTGTGAATCTCAAGTGAAGATGAAGATTCAGAGTGCAAGGGTTATTGTCGTTAACTCTGAGGGTGATTCCAAAACGAGTGTAACGAGATAATGCCTTCGGTTTCGTTCGAACCCGGAACGAACTTATATGGATTGAATGCTTTCAGCACATCGTCAGGTGGACGATGAGCATTCTAAGTGATGTGTTCTGATTAAAGGTAATCGTGACCTCAAGCCTCATCAACCGGGAATGGCTAAAACAGGGGAGGTGCAGCAAGGCTTCGTGGGTAGCGCCCACTGAGAGTAAGGTCATCCCTGTCTAGATGTCCCTTTCTATTTCGACTTAGTGGTACGGTTGCAGTACACAACCGTGGGGTGATTTTATTCGGAATTATCCAGTAAGGGATGGTTCCGGCTTTGTGTTGCAGGGGAGCGGGCGTACTCCTTGGTACGGTGATCTAGGCCACGTACTGTGACGGGCGGTACCCCAGTAGCCCTGCCATTGTATGGAAATCCAACTTCCAATAAGTGATAACGGACTTGATTGTATACTTATGTATGCTGGAATTTAATAATGTAACAATTTCGGCTATTTCATATTTATCTGAAAACCCTAGACCTATTATAATACAATCGAATTTCCTATCAAATGTTTTGGTTAGCGTAAGGTAAAAACTTACCCATGTTTATGTGTGGGAAGTCTTACGTGATACCTTTGTTTTCAAAAGGTTTTGAAGTTAAGCAATTTAAACCGTTTACTCACACCAGACCCATGTCTGACCCAAGTGTTTATTTCTGTTTTATATAAACTCTTGGGTACTCAAATTTTTACGAGTAGTCAAGAGAGTCAGGTTTGCTTTGACGAGTTCTCTGGAGGAGCAATGGAGCAGGAGGCTTCAACGTTCATAGAGATATAGTAGTTCCGCTGTATTGATCTCTGAGTCATTTGTTATCTGTGTTGTATCTTGTATTGTAAAAACTAGACAGGTGTTTATAACTGTCTAGTATGTGTTGTATATGTTGTGTAACTCTGATAGTAGTTGTATATGATACTATGTAATAGTTGTATTATAAATATAATTTATTCGTTCCGCTGTTTAGATTCTGTTGTTGTTTCTTTCTTTCTTCTCTTCTTTTCTCTTTCTATCCCTTTCTTTCTTATTAACGAGACGACTTTCTAGTCGATGAAAGTCGGGTCATCACATTTGGTATCAGAGCAGTAGGTTGAGTGAATACCTAGGCTCTGGAGTGGTGTCTATCTTGAGAGAGCGTATTTGTAATTTTTACTATATATATATATATATATCTATTCTACCTATTTGTTGGATTATCTGTTCGGGTTTTCCAAATAAGTTATAAAGGTAGATAAGGTGGTGGTGTGTGTAACACGACTACCAATGGTTGGAGTTTGGATGTTTGAGATTGGAAGTATCTGTCGAGACTGTAGACCGAATACCGTCTCGAGTGAACTTTGATTTGGTGTTCATTGATCTCTGAAAGAAACCTGTTAAGGTTCGGAGTCCATTATTGAAGTATAAGTTGAATCGCGCTCGTGTGGGCGGATTTTTGAGAGTTTGGATCTGTCGGTTAAGCAGAAGTGTGTGATGGTATCTCAGGTAGTAGTAACTGTGTGATGAGACGCAGTGACTATGGATATTTCAGAAGATGTTTTCTTTTGGAGCAAGTTTAAGGAAGTAGGTCTGTATTCGGTGATGTGGCTGAGTTCAGCATGATGTTTGTGTTTGGTCTGAGGTCCGGGTTCTCTAGAAGCTTTGGATAAGGAGTCTTTGTCATCCGTGTTAGCGGTGCAGCTCGAGTGTTCTGTGTTCCTGCTGGAAGATCTTTTGGCTTAGCAGTTCGTAAAGTGGAGTTCAGAAGCTGCGGAGTAAATTCATTTTTCAAATGGATTGGTCAAGCATAGGCTGTTCTGATGGATTAAGAAAGAACGGTAATCTTTGGATATTGGACTGGATAGGATCGCAAAAGTGACTTGCGATAGTTTGAGTGTTCTCTTGGGAAATCTTTTGCTTGGGTTTGAGGCATCTCTAGAGGATGTTGGAGTTATAGAGTTGTCAGAGATTTTCTGGAAAGTATTGGTCAAGTTTGTGCTCGTGTTCATCGACGACATCCAGATCAGAGTTGAGCAGCGAAAGCTTGGTAGTAATTGTTCTAGAGTAGAAGCAACCGGAAGTTGCAGTGTTTGGATTAAAGGGTTCCTACAGGAAGCTTTTCAAGATTTGAAGGTCAGATTGGTGAGAGAATCTGTTTTGTCTTGATAAAAGAAGTATTTGGAATCTACTGATGATTGTGGAGTAGAGTTTGAGTTCTGGATTTCTGTAGATCTTGAGAGGATCCGTTTATTGGATTGTTTGTGGTCCGGTTTGTTTCGAGAAGCATCAGCAAAGGTTGAGCTGATCAGGAAAGGTGAAGGCAACCCAGAATCGTCAAAAGAGTTCTGTGGATTAGAGATGGAGAATTTTGGAATTCGAAGTTGGAGACTTCGTTGTTATTTCTTCGGTAAATGGAGCAATTAAGATTGGGTAAGACTAGAAAGATAGCTCCGAGTATATTGGATCTTTCTGAGTTTTTGTGAGGATAAGTGTTTTGGCTTCGGTATTGAATTGTCAGTTTGGATTTAGTAGAGCGAGTAACCCAGTATCTGTATCGGGGAAACTCGGGATAATATTAGGTAGTTTATCCGAAGCTATGTTCGGATAGCTAGAATTGTTGTTTGTATGAATTGTTTGTTTGGATAAAATTGTTTGTTTGGATGAATGGTTGTTTGATTGATAGTGTACGGTTGATATGTATGCTTGGATTTTTGAAAATAAAATAAAACCTTTGGATTATCTTTTGTTTTAAATTTCGGGGACGAAATTCTTTTAAGGGGGAAGGAATGTGATATCCCGGGATTTCGAGGAATTTAAAATGTGATAATCTCTTAATTTAAATTATTTTAAATTGATAAATTTGTTATTTTCAAATATAAATAACCAAATAATATAATAATGATGTTTTAATTATAGTATAGATTGATTATAATAAGAATAATAATTTAAATTGTATTATTTTATAAATTTGATTTTTAAATAGATTTATCATTTCCAAAATTAATAAGTATTGTTTAAATATGTATATATTATGTCTTGAGTTGTTTTAAATGAAATAATCAATTCAAACTTAGTAAAATGTTTATTTAAAAAATATAAATGTTGAGTTGATTTTTTTTAAATTGGATTTTAAAAGTACAATTTGAATTTGTATCTGGATTTAAATTTGAATCTTTAAAGATAATTGTTTTAATATATTTGGGTATAAGAATATACGAACAAGACTTTTATTTAAAAAAAGGCTTTTGTTTATTTTTGTCTTCCTTAAAGAGATTTTGTATATAAATTTAGAAAGTATTTATTTAATAGTAAATAAATACAAAAGATATTTTTACACTAAAAAAATGAATGAAATACATTGTATATAATTTTATTAGAATATAAATGGGTTTTATTTTATTTTCTTTTAAAGATTTCATTTATTTATAATATAGGAAAGCATTTATTAAATAAAATATGTATTTATCTATTTAGGAAATAAATATAAAAGCTTTTAAAATCTTTTAAAAAAATAATAATAATAATATAAAAATAAATAAGGACAAGTGTTAAGTTCTAAACATCTTAAGTAACATGTGTTAACATAATAAGAATGGTATGAGACAAGTGTCATTTTATTATCATTTTCTTTGATTTTTAATAAACCATAAAATTAAGTTTATAAAAGCCTACATCTCTATTTCCTTTTTCTTTTCTAATCTCATTTCTAAACAAAGACAAAACTAAAATCAGAAATATTCAAACCGAAATCTCCTCCAAACCAAATCTGAAATAATCTTCTCAAACCAAAACTGAAATCATTTCCAAACCAAGAATCTACAAACTGAAATGATCATCTTCAAAACCAAAACCAGATAATTATTCAAACCAAAATCATCTCACAACCAAAAGCTAAATTCATTTCTCAAACCAAAAATATACAACCTGAAGCCATTGTTCTCAGACCTGAAATCTTATTTCAAACCAAATCAAGGCCCTGTTAAACATTGTATAAGTTCAAAACAAACCTGCAATGTTTTTAAGACCTGTGACAATCATCCTTCAAGCCTGTAAACATTTATTCTTCAAGACCAGTAATTAATGCATGCAAGTAAATCTGAAGTAAATCAAAGAAAGTTTTCGAAGCTTACAAATTCCAAAGGCCATGGTTTTCAAGTTTTCAAAGCTAGCATTACAGTTTTCAAAGCAAGCTTTCCTGTTTTTAAGAGATCAAAGCAGTCAAGTTTCAAATCCAGTTTTCCCAAAATCTTTGCCTCTTTAAACTGTGAGTAAACCCAACTTGTTTGTCTTAAATCTGGTTGCTTAAATAAATCATCAATGTTGATATAAATATTGTTTGCATGATGATGAATTAGATGTCTGAATAATTGAAATGTGCATGTTATATATCTATGTTAGCTCTGTTCATTTTTTTTTAAAACTGTGAGTAAACATTTATATAAAAGATTTAGTAAATGATAATAGTTGCATGTGAATTGCTGTGTTGGAGTGCTTTGCATATGTTTATATATATAAGTGTAATTGTTGTGTGAATGCTTCTGATTGAACTGTGCATATATCTCTGTTTCCAGATTTAGTGGTTACAAATTAATCAAAATTTCACATATTCTTATGTCTAATCACTGATTAACACTTAGATTAAAAACAAAATAGTTAGTTTTAACAAAATCTAAGTACTGAAAATATAAACAAGTATGAAAGATCTAAATATATACTTGTATTTGGAAATACCAGCAGGAATCTTTTAAACTTGTAAAAATCAAATGTTGTATTCCATTAATTCAAGTTTATATCTGGAATAAATACTGGAAAGTAAGATTTTTAAAACTACAATTTCAATTTTTAGAATTGAAATGAGGGTGCAGTCTTTAGTTAACCAGAGTTTGGACTTTGGGTCTTTTCTGTCGATCTGTGGAGTTTGGGTGATCGCGGTTGTTTCTGGAGCTAGATGGTTGATCAGGGAAGTAAGGAAAAATGGTAGCACTGGTGATGGTTCACTGTGGTGGCGACAATAGGTAGAACTAAAATTTTGACCTAGTTTTGGTTGAGGGTTGAATTCGTGATCGTTGTGGCACCTATGGATGATCGAGTGGCTCGAGGCTGTGGGGTTTGGTGGCGTAGGTGATCGGCAAGGCGTGGATGAAGTGGTTCAACCTCCAGTGGTCAGAATTGATGGATTCGAGACGATTTCTAGTAGTGGTTTTGGTTCCAGTTTCCACTGAATAACTCGATTTTGAATCGTGGCTTCTGGAAGTGTTTGGATGATTGCGATGGGTTGCTGGAGAGTTCGTGGGTGTGTGGGGAGTTTTGGCGATGGTCGGAGGATCACCGTTGGCGGTGCACGGTGCACAGTGACACGGCGCGTCAGTGTTGATGAGTTTGGGTTCATGAGTTTCTTTTTCTCGAAGTGGGTCTCGGGAAGAAAGGCTTTTGGGCACGGGTTGTTTTAAGGTCGTACGCGAGAGAGTGAAACTGTTAAAAGTTTTAACAGTTTAAACTTTAAAACGAAACAGTTTTTAAAATTCTCGGGAGGAACTCGCGTAGATAAGCTTTTGGCTCGGGTTTGTGATAGGGGAGGTACGCGAGATTTTTGGAATGAACTGTTAAGTTTAAAACAGTTTTAAAAATTAAAACTAAACTTTGTTTAAAAAGGAAGAATAAGAAGAAGATGTATTTGTTTGATTCAAATACATATGACTTAAACACAAAGTAAAATATTTAAACTAGTTTTTAAAACTTTAAAAATCAAGTTAAATCATCTCTTGAAAATACATTTCTTTGAAATGGGAAGTTTGAATAAATTAATTTGTATGGTTTTTAACTTAAATATATTAAGTAAAATCCTTAAGTTATTTTCAAATTTAATTTGAAAATAAGGAAATTAGTAAAGAAATGTTTATCTCAAACTTAATTTAAGTTTGATAATAAAGGAAATAAATAAAGAGTGATTTGTTAATTAAATTAGTAAATGGTTAAGGATGAGTAAATTAACAATTGGTTTTCAAGTGATTTAGTAACTTGTAATTAAGGATTGTTAAATTATAATTAAAGGTAAGTAATTAATGATTATTTATTTAAAAACTTAATTAATATTTTAATTAAGTAAGTTAATTTTTAAGATCAAATGTTTTTAATGATAATGTTTTATCTTAAGATTAATTAAGATTTTTTTTTAAATGAGTTGAAATTAATTAAGTTAATTAAGAAATTTAAGTTAATGAATTTATTTAATTAATTTTTGATAAGGATTAATTAAATGATTAAGGATTAATTAAAATGGTAATTAAGAAGTACTTAATAAGTTTTATTAAGTAATAATTAAGTTTTCTTAATTAATAATTAAGAAATTTTTAATTTATAATTAAAGTTAATCAAGGATTAATTAACTGTTATTAAGGATTAATTAATTATCATTTAAAGATTGATTAATAGGTAATTATGGATTAATTAAATTGGTAATTAAGGTTGTTAATTAATAATTAATTTTTATTAATTAATAATTTAGAAGTAATTAATTAGTTAATTAAGTTTAATTAATTAATTATAAAGGTAATTAAGGATTGATTACTTTGTATTAAAGGATATTGATTAATAATTAAGGTTTATTAATCAATAGTTAAAGAATAATTAATCAAGGATTAATTAATTTGTTTAAAGGGTAATTAAGGATGAGTTACTCAGTTATGATTTAAGAAATGAATGTGATTTATTTAAGTTAATTAATTTGTTAATTAATTAAGGATAGTCACTTGGTAATTGATTAAGTATAGTTACTTAATAAGATTGATTAAGTATAATTACTTAGTGTAAGTAATTAATAAATAAATTACTGTATGTAATTGGAGTAATTATTTAAGGTTGATAAATGAAAGTAATTAATTAATGCATGATTAATTAATGTAATTAATTAAGGAATAATGTAATTAATTATAGTTAATTAATTAATTAAAGTAATTAATTAAGGATAATTAATTATTATAATTAATAAGAGTAATTAAAGGTTAATTACTATAAATGATTAAGGATAATTAATTTGTAAAATTTATTTAAGGATAATTACTTTATGTAATTAATGAAAAATTAATCAAGAGTGATTAATATTTAATGATTAATTAATTAAATGGATAAGTAATTAATTAATGATTGATTAAGCAAGGTTAGGAATTAATTCTTAAGTAATTAATTTAATTTAAGTGGATTAAATTAATTATAATAGAGATTAATAAATGGTTGCTTATGAATGATGGTTGAGTAGAATGTCTGATTTGGTTGATATCTATTAGATGATATACTATGATATTCTGTGATATGATATTGGATATATCTGTGATAAATATGTGATATTTATCTATGTTAATGCTGTGTGAATTCAAGTATTGAATTGAATTGTTTAAACCTTTAAACAACTTGGCCTTAAAAGATACGTTTTGGATTTCGATGAGACCGGGATCGAGTTTCCGTATACCGGATTTCCAGGTCTGGAGACCCGAATACCACATCGATCCAAATTAACGATAGGTTGTGAATCTCAAGTGAAGATGAAGATTCAGAGTGCAAGGGTTATTGTCGTTAACTCTGAGGGTGATTCCAAAACGAGTGTAACGAGATAATGCCTTCGGTTTCGTTCGAACCCGGAACGAACTTATATGGATTGAATGCTTTCAGCACATCGTCAGGTGGACGATGAGCATTCTAAGTGATGTGTTCTGATTAAAGGTAATCGTGACCTCAAGCCTCATCAACCGGGAATGGCTAAAACAGGGGAGGTGCAGCAAGGCTTCGTGGGTAGCGCCCACTGAGAGTAAGGTCATCCCTGTCTAGATGTCCCTTTCTATTTCGACTTAGTGGTACGGTTGCAGTACACAACCGTGGGGTGATTTTATTCGGAATTATCCAGTAAGGGATGGTTCCGGCTTTGTGTTGCAGGGGAGCGGGCGTACTCCTCGGTACGGTGATCTAGGCCACGTACTGTGACGGGCGGTACCCCAGTAGCCCTGCCATTGTATGGAAATCCAACTTCCAATAAGTGATAACGGACTTGATTGTATACTTATGTATGCTGGAATTTAATAATGTAACAATTTCGGCTATTTCATATTTATCTGAAAACCCTAGAACTATTATAATACAATCGAATTTCCTATCAAATGTTTTGGTTAGCGTAAGGTAAAAACTTACCCATGTTTATGTGTGGGAAGTCTTACGTGATACCTTTGTTTTCAAAAGGTTTTGAAGTTAAGCAATTTAAACCGTTTACTCACACCAGACCCATGTCTGACCCAAGTGTTTATTTCTGTTTTATATAAACTCTTGGGTACTCAAATTTTTACGAGTAGTCAAGAGAGTCAGGTTTGCTTTGACGAGTTCTCTGGAGGAGCAATGGAGCAGGAGGCTTCAACGTTCATAGAGATATAGTAGTTCCGCTGTATTGATCTCTGAGTCATTTGTTATCTGTGTTGTATCTTGTATTGTAAAAACTAGACAGGTGTTTATAACTGTCTAGTATGTGTTGTATATGTTGTGTAACTCTGATAGTAGTTGTATATGATACTATGTAATAGTTGTATTATAAATATAATTTATTCGTTCCGCTGTTTAGATTCTGTTGTTGTTTCTTTCTTTCTTCTCTTCTTTTCTCTTTCTATCCCTTTCTTTCTTATTAACGAGACGACTTTCTAGTCGATGAAAGTCGGGTCGTCACATATATATTCATAAGTATTTCTACTTCTAAATACCTTATACAAATACATAGAGTCCATTTGAATAAAGTTGCATATGTTTTAAATCATCATTTTCAAAGAAAAGCAAATCATCATTTTTACTAGACCATGTCGACATCATAGTTACTCGTCATGTCGACATGCTTCCCGTTATAGCAAAGGTTGTTTTTCAAAAGAAGTGTTTATTCGTTTAAATCTCTTTGAATGGACACATCCATTCATTCTTTATAAATAGAGACTGTTATGGACGTTTTCCAGTAACTACTTTCTTTATTTTCTCTCCTCTTTATTTTCTTATCTTATTTTCTAATCATCCTATCCATATTCTGCCGAAATCTTAAGTGAATCAAACCAGAATATCTCTAGTTTGATTCTCTGCCACTCTCTTCAAAGAATCTCAGTGCTTATCAGAGTTATAGATACATTTGTACTCAAAGAAACTTGTTTAGGGTTATAAAGGTGTGATCGTGTCCTTGGAAATCGATCGGGTGAACTTGTGTCCTGTGAATCAAGTGGTTCTACCTAGAGACCTGAGAATCTGGAGGGTGTACCTCGTTGCCTTGGAATCGAGGGATTATAATCTAGATTATTATTGAATAGAAAGCCGTACGAGTTGTGCGGGATTGGATGTAGGGTAACACCGAACCAGTATAAAATTCCTGGTGTGTTCTTTCCTTTACTTGCTTTTTATTTATATTTGCATCTGTTTGTGATTCTGTGATTTGACCTGTGATTGTGTATTTGCATTAAGTTAGTTAAATCAATTTAAATCAAAGAAGTTTTAAAGAAATTCTTAAAACACTATTCACCCCCCCCTCTAGTGTTAGATAGCCTTAAGATCATCTTCCACGTCCCTTTCATTTGGTATCAGAGCAAGTTTTTCAAAGTATTCATAATCTGATTTTTGAAAAGTTCATGGCTAAGTTTGAAATGTTTCCTAAAAATAATTCTTTAATGATCAAATCATTGTGGTCTCATAAATTGATGCATGATAGTTATATAGAATCAGGTAATCTACAAAAGTTGCTCACTGTGCAGGAATCTTGCTTCATGGCGACAAATGAATCTATTCACAATGGACAAGTTGTGCAAATAAGGAAAAACAAGTGGATACTTGATAGTGGATGTTCAAGACATATGACAGGAAATCCAGAGATACTCAATGACATTATTTACAAGGATGGAGGATTGGTTAATTTTGGGGATAATTCAAAAGGTTATGTAGTTGGCATCGGCAATGTAGGTAATTCTGAAACTCCTATTATTTCAAATGTTTTGTTAGTTAAAAATCTACAACATAATCTACTTAGTATTAGTCAGTTATGTGATAAAGGATATAGGATTAAATTTGAAAAAGACAAGTGTCACATCGAAGATAATAAATCTAATATTATCTTTGAGGGAGTTAGGAAAAAGAATATCTATATTCTCAGTATGAAAATTTCAAATGATAATCTATGTCTTTTGGCCAATACAAGTGACCCTTGGACTTGGCATAAGAGATTTGGACATTTGAATTTTAAACTCTTATCTAGACTATCCAAACTTGATCTAGTAAGAGGCCTCCCTAAGATGCAATTTAAAGTAGATAGTATATGTGATGCATGTCAATTAGGAAAACTTAGAAAAAGTTCCTTTAAACTTAAAGATATGATTTCTACTTCAAAACCTCTTGAGTTACTTCACCAAGATTTATTTGGTCCATCTCAGATTCAATCAATCAACCATAGTAAATATGTCTTTGTAATTGTGGATGATTATTCCAGATATACATGGATAATCTTTCTGAAACATAAAAGTGATACTTTTGATTATTTTAAAAGTTTTTCAAAAAGAGTTCAAAACCAACTTTCTTCCAAGATCATCACTATTCGTAGTGATCACGGTGGTGAATTTGAAAATGAGAAGTTTGAGGAATTCTGTAATCAGAAGGGAATTACTCACAATTTTTCGTTTCCAAGAACTCCACAACAAAACGGAGTAGTTGAGCGTAAGAATAGGATGATTCAAGAGTGTGCTATAACTCTACTTTCTGATAGTAAATTACCAAAACATTTTTGGGCTGAAGCAGTTGCAACAGCCTGTTATATTTTGAATAGGATTCTAATTAGACCTCTAACCAATAAAACACCTTATGAACTTCTTTTCAATAAGAAACCTAAGGTATCTTATTTCAGAATTTTTGGAAGTAAATGTTTTATCTTAAATACAAAAGATAATTTAGATAAGTTTGATCCTAAATCCGACAAAGGAATCTTTATCGGATATTCTAACAGGAGTAAAGCTTATAGAGTTTTTAATCTAAGAACAAACACTATTGAAGAAACTTTACATGTTTCCTTTGATGAAAATTTCAAAGAAGTTGATCAGACTAATGATGAGGATGACTTAGTTATTTCTAATCATGAATCTGTAGATGCTACAAATGAAACTTTTCATCCAAATAAAAAGATTAGGCTTTTAAAAGATCACCCTGTAGAAAATATTCTAGGAGATATGCAATCTGTTGTTAAAACTAGGAATCAATTAAACAGTATGAGTCATGTTGCTTTTATATCCTCAATAGAACCTAAAAATCCAAAGGAAGCATCAACTGATGATTCATGGATTCTTGCTATGCAAGAAGAATTGAATCAATTCACCATAAATGATGTTTAGGAACTTGTTCCTAGACCTGAGGATAAATCCATTATAGGCACTAAATGGGTATATAAAAATAAATTAAATGAATTAGGTGAGGTCGTTAGAAATAAGGCTCGACTCGTTGCACAAGGTTATTGTCAAGAAGAAGGTATAGATTATGACGAAACCTTTGCACCCGTAGCAAGATTAGAAGCTATTAGAATTCTGCTTGCTTTCGCTAATTTCAATAATTTCAAACTTTTTCAAATGGATGTCAAGAGTGCCTTTCTAAATGGTTTTGTAAAAGAGGAAGTTTATGTTGACCAACCTCCACTCTTTGAAGATACAAAATTTCCAAATCATGTTTTTAAATTAAAAAAGGCCCTGTATGGTCTAAAACAAGCTCCTAGAGCTTGGTATGATAGACTTAGGTCTTATCTTTTGCAATCTGATTTTGAAATAGGTAAAGTAGATAACACACTTTTTATTAAAAGAAATAAAAATGATATTCAACTTGTACAAGTGTACGTAGATGATATTATTTTTGGATCAACCAATTCTGACATGAACAAAGAATTTTCTGACATTATGACAAAAGAGTTTGAGATGAGTCATATGGGTGAACTTAACTTTTTCCTAGGATTACAAATCAAACAATTAGATAATGGTATCTTTATCAGTCAAGAGAAGTATGCGAGAGAGTTAGTTAGTAAGTTTGGCTTGACCAATGTGAGTGGAAAACCAACTCCCATGGCAACCAATATAGCGTTAAGTAAGGATGATCTATCCAAAGACGTAGATCAAACCTTGTATAGAGGAATGATTGGATCACTTCTCTATATAACTGCTAGTAGACCAGATATCATGAACAGTGTCTGTCTCTGTGCAAAATATCAATCTCAACCCAAGGAAACTCATCTAAAAGCTGTGAAACGTATCATTCGATATGTTAAACACACCTTCGATTATGGATTGTTCTACCCTAAGAATGATTCATTTGAATTAGTTTCCTACTGTGATGCTGACTATGCTGGGTGTAAGTCAGACCGAAAGAGTACAAGTGGAACTTGTCACTTTCTAGGTCATTCCTTAATTTCCTGGTTCAGTAAAAAGCAGAATACTGTTTCCCTATCAACAACTGAAGCAGAGTATGTTTCTGCTGCTTTAGCTTGTTCTCAAGTTTTGTATATGCAACAAACCTTGAATGATTTTGGTATATCTATCACGAAATCTCCAATTTTCTGTGATAACACTAGTGCCATTAGTTTGTCTAAAAACCCAACTCTCCATGCCCGAACTAAACATATTGACATTAGACACCATTTTCTAAGAGATAACGTAAATAAAGAGAAAATTTCTCTTGATTTCGTTAATTCTGAAAATCAAATAGCTGATATTTTAACCAAACCTTTAGGAGAACATGTCTTCACCAAGTTAAGAAGAGAATTAGGTATATGTTCTCTTTCTGAAATATAGTATATAGTATAGTAGTATACATAGGGTATATATGAATGATTTGTTAACCATAGCATTTTACAACACCATGTCGACATAGTATTCATGCGTCATGTCGACATGAAACGGTAAAAATGACAATTCGTTTTTCCCTCTAATTTTTGAATGGGTGGTTATTTAATTCACCCATTCCGAGTTTCTCTTCCCTCCAATCATTATTTCTTCATACTACTTTCTGGAAACATCAAATCCATGGCTTCCACATCCAATCCTAATCAAATTTCACCGGTTCCTTTCCCTTTTCCTTCACAAGGCCCTTTCCAAAACTCCATACTTGCTCGTGTCATCAAAATAGAGGAGAAAGTTGATGATTCGCTGCAGATGTTAACTGAAATGCAAGTTCAACAATTGAGAATGGCAAGAGAGCAAGAGAAACAAGGGAAAATTCTGAGGAATCTTCAAAAATTCCTCATGGATAATCATGCCAATCCAATTGTAATTGAAGATTCTTCTAATATAGAAGCAAATGAAGAAGGAGAAGAAGACGAAGACGAAGAAGAAGAGGAAGAACCAATGGAGGAAGAAACTGATGATGAAGCAGTATGTGTAAGGGAAGTCTGTTTTGATGCTTATGGGAACATTGTGGAACAACATGGAAATTTCTGTTTCCATTACCCAAATTGTCCTGTCCACAAGTCTCCAATCATCAAAAACAACTGTTGAGTTGCTTATTTTCTTGTTTTAGTTATGTGTTTATAAGTTTAAATAGTCATGTATATAGTAATATTGAAATGAATAAAATAATCTGTGGTTACACTTATTATTCTTATTCTTATATTGCTCATATATAACATTCTAAGTATACGATGTTTAGTGCACTGTTATATCTAGTTTCAGTATTATTAATGATAACACTATCATTAATATCATAGATTTAGGGGGAGTTAGTGTCATTTTTTTTGTTGATGACAAAGGGGGAGAAGTATAAAATAGGTTAGTTAGGCATAGATTAAGGGGGAGTTATTAGATTTAGGGGGAGTTATAAGGAGAATATAAATATTTTATAAACAAAGGTTGTCATCATCAAAAAGGGGGAGAATGTTAGTCCATAGGATAGTGGTTTTGATGACAACAACTATAGAAGTGTTATAAAATATATATGTGCAGGAAATCTATATGCAGGTGTCAACAAAAGAAGACTGTACAGTAAAGAAGACAAAGATCAAGAGTTCAAGATTGAAGACTCATGAGATTCAAGATATTCAAGAGTTCAAGACAAATAATATAGTTAGGTTAGATATTTGTTAAAACTCCTTGAAAGCACTATCATTCTTTTTTATCCAATTTACTCGTGGAATGGAATCCACTTCGTTCTTGTTAAAGGGATGGAACCCTAGTGAGATGGAACTCACGAAATATCTAGTGGACGGATAGTAGCCCTATTTTGTTATCCACTAATTTTGATTCAAAATGATTTTCAAAATTATCTCTTGTTTCATAAAATGATTTTCAAATATTCCTTTTCAAAAGAAAAACCTTCGTTCGTATTTCCAAAAATGTTTTAGCCTCAAAGTCATATTTATCATTTTGTTATATTTTGATTTCAAAATTGTCCTTGATATTTTAGCCTCAAAATCTATTTTAATATTATATTTACTTTAGTTTATTTACCTTGATTTTAAATATATTTTAGTATATATACATATATATATTCATAAGTATTTCTACTTCTAAATACCTTATACAAATACATAGAGTCCATTTGAATAAAGTTGCATATGTTTTAAATCATCATTTTCAAAGAAAAGCAAATCATCATTTTTACTAGACCATGTCGACATCATAGTTACTCGTCATGTCGGCATGCTTCCCGTTATAGCAAAGGTTGTTTTTCAAAAGAAGTGTCTATTCGTTTAAATCTCTTTGAATGGACACATCCATTCATTCTTTATAAATAGAGACTGTTATGGACGTTTTCCAGTAACTACTTTCTTTATTTTCTCTCCTCTTTATTCTCTTATCTTATTTTCTAATCATCCTATCCATATTCTGCCGAAATCTTAAGTGAATCAAACCAGAATATCTCTAGTTTGATTCTCTGCCACTCTCTTCAAAGAATCTCAGTGCTTATCAGAGTTATAGATACATTTGTACTCAAAGAAACTTGTTTAGGGTTATAAAGGTGTGATCGTGTCCTTGGAAATCGATCGGGTGAACTTGTGTCCTGTGAATCAAGTGGTTCTACCCAGAGACCTGAGAATCTGAAGGGTGTACCTCGTTGCCTTGGAATCGAGGGATTGTAATCTAGATTATTATTGAATAGAAAGCTGTACGAGTTGTGCGGGACTGGATGTAGGGTAACACTGAACCAGTATAAAATTCCTGGTGTGTTCTTTCCTTTACTTGCTTTTTATTTATATTTGCATCTGTTTGTGATTCTGTGATTTGATCTGTGATTGTGTATTTGCATTAAGTTAGTTAAATCAATTTAAATCAAAGAAGTTTTAAAGAAATTCTTAAAACACTATTCACCCCCCCTCTAGTGTTAGATAGCCTTAAGATCATCTTCCACGTCCCTTTCAATCTGTAATACTCGGTCTGACCCGAGCATTACATCAAAGTAACACCCGAGTCGGGCTGGAAACCAGCGTGAGTAAACTTATCTAACATGAAATTCCAATTCATAGATCTTATATAAAATCAGGGTAACTCGTATCTTCTACGAGTTCTTACTTATTAAATTCAAATAATTTATTTCACAAAATAATATCTAAGTATCGTTACTTAGTTCCAATGATCCAGATTACTCGATTTATTTCATTCCAGCCTATTCGATTTACAAAACAAATCTATAAAGAATTATAGATTACAAATCGAAGTGGTTTCGGGTATATTTCTGATACCCGACCCCGGCCTCTTCGAATCAAAAGTCATCCTTTAAACCAAGATTTTTCAATTAAACAATTTAATTTAAATTCAGGATATCATATTCATATAACAAATCTATCACAGATAGATAACTTACATTATCACAATTCATCCAAAACATCTCATATCACAATCACATATCAGATATATCAACTAATCCAAGGCATCTAATATCATTCAACCAATCCATAACAAGTCAATTCATTCTTAATTAATTTAATTAATCTCTAATTAAATTAATTACTAACCTTTAATTACCTGGATTACCTTAATCCATCTTACTTAACATTAATTAATTATAAATTAATTAATCATTTCTTAATTATTTATCTTAATTAATCCTCCTTGATTAATTATCCCTTCATTACAATAAGTAATTATTCTTTAATTATCCCTTTTAATAATCACTCTTGATTAATTACCTTTTTAATTACATTAAGTAATTAGCCTTAAATTAATCAAACTCTTAATTACTTAAGATAAATTCTTTATTATAATTGATTATTTAATGCTTAACATTAAATTTATTTAAAAATAAAACATTTGGAAATCAACAATTTAAACATTCTAATTTAACTTTTAAAATCTTAAATAAACTTTCCAAAGTTATTTAAGATTTTATTTTTTTTGAACAAACCTCATTTTGAATACCCACTTATTCAACCTTTTTAAAACTTATCAACTTAATATATACAACTTATTAAACTTATATTCTTGGAACAAATTAGTTTTATAGGTAAAAACTTGTTTTACCTTTGTTTTTAAAACTTAGAAAACATTACAAAAACAAATTTCTTTTGTTTTAAAAACTTAAAACATTTCTGTACACATTCCTTAAAATCTGTTTCTACCCAACCCGAGCAAAACTCTAGTTTCCCCGAAGCAACTCTCGAGTCAAACCACAAACATTCTGCTTCGAGTAAAACTCGAATAATTCCCGAAGTAAACTCGAGCGAAACCTTTCTTCCCCAATCCCACATTTCCAGATACATGCAACGTGTTTGTGCACGTGCACGACTCCCTTGATCGAAGATGAACTTCGTTCTGGGCTCCGGCAACTCGACTTCAACCACGACACTACGTTCGACCACCCCGATCCTTCCTCGATTTGAACGAGATTCGAATTCGACCAAATCCCACAACCTGGAAAACGAAACATCACCAGAAAATCCTCATTATCGTCGATTCCTAGCTCCAGAAGCTCTTCCACTTTCACCGTAGCGCCGCCTCATCTTCCAGCATCTCCAGAACACCATGCGATCAACTCCGGTTACGTCACGAAATCGCGAACGCCACTCAAACCCAGACAACTCAAATAAGTTCAAGAACCCTAAAGCACCATCGTGCCACCGCCACAATGATCGGAAAATTATCCAAACATTTTTCCCGAGCTTTTCAACCTTCCAGCTACCATCAGTAGCGATCTCGAGATCCACCTCTTCACCGATCACCAGGAAATGCCAAAAACTCTTTTCCCGTTCAACCCGCAAGTTCTCATAATTTACTAAACTAAAAAAATTTGAGTTTTCCTTTAAAATTCATGGATTTCGAATACGAACAAGATTTTATAAGTAGATCAAGAAATTATGATATTCGAAATTGACATGGTTTAGAGTTTTTACTGTATTTCCTTGCTTCCAGCAAAACTAACTCAATAATTATACTTGAAAGTATATTTAAAATAAAAATATGGTAAATTTAAACATATCTTGTTTAAACATTAAACCCTAAAAAGAATTAGAGGAAGAGTAATTAAATTTTTAGATTGTCTCTACCCTGTAAACTTTAAACAGAGCAAATGTTTTTATATCCAGACATGCACACATCATTTACATTATATATACATACATGCAGGCATATTTACATTCATACAAATACTTTTCACAACCTTACTTCAAGTATTTACTACATGTATCAAGATTTAAACAGATTGAAGCTTTTTAAAAGTTAGTTTACTCACCTTATATCCTGAAACAGAGAACAGAGGAGCAGATTTTTGTTTCCAGGCTTGTTCTAGGTTTGTTATTTGATTTTTAAGCTTGATTTCTTTTGCTTTGTAGAATTTTAAACTTGCAGTTTGATTAATTTTTCTGATGGCAATTGAAGATTTCGAAACTGCTTATTGAATTTGTCTCTATCTTCTTCCTTTGATTTGCATTTGAAATTTCCAGACTTTCCATTTCCAGATTTTTCTTTGCTTCTTTGAATTTGATTTCCAATCTTTTATTTCTTTTGATTCAAATTATTTTAGTTGAAGAATGAAGAAAGATTAATTCAGCTGAAAGTAAAATACATTTCTTCTTTAAATTTTGATTTATCTATTTTAATTATTAAAAAGAATGTTGACATTTGTCCTCCTTATGTATTAATTTGCTTACACATAGGCCTTAATTTTTACAAATGTCTTAAAACTATCTTTAAAAGCTTACAAGTGTAAATTCTTTTCTTTATTGATTTATTTAAGTCATATACATGTATTTATGAAATATTTACATGTATATAATGTATTTATCTCTTTTTATAAATAAGCTTTTAGATTTTAATAAATATATAATTTATGAAAACAATTATTTATAATAACTTATGCTTTGATCAAATTAAATGTATTATATTTTTATATACTTGGAAAATTTATTTTAACTCTCTATATATATTTTTACAAACCCATTTTTACTTAACAATTTATCTTATGTTTGAAATTTGAAAATGAAAGAATATTAAAACAAATGAACTTTTAATTTAAATCTTAACTAAAATAAAAACTTAAAATATATGTTTAAAATAAATAAGAAATTATTCTTGTTATTTAAATCTCAAATATCATTTTTAAAAGTATTAAGTCAAATTAAAAATTTCCAATTTACAAATTATATATATATTAAAGTTTGAAAATACTTTATTAAATTCAAATCCAATATTCTTTCCATTTCAATATATACAAATATATATATTCTAAATGGAAAATATTTTTAACATTAGTTTGATAATTATTATACTGAATTTTATAACATAAATTCAAATAACAATATATATATATACATATATATTATAATTTGAAAACATATTCTTTTATTCAATTAAAGCCTTCCTATTTATAATATATATATACATTATAAATATAAACATTTGTAAGCTTTGAAAAATAAATCTTACCAAATTTAAATTGTTAGAAAAGATATTCCCAAATTAAAATGTTATTAGTTTTCAAAAGAAATAAACTTATAAATTTTATTAACAGATTTATTTGTTTAACTTATAAATCATTGTTTTTATTGATTCAATCCAGTTAATTATCAATTAGTAAATGTCCAAAAATCCTGGGTTATCACATTCCTCCCCCCTTAGAATCTTTTCGTCCTCGAAAAGGAACGAAGCCAAAATTTATTATTTACTTATTATCAGATAAATTTCTTGTTGAACAATTTAAACTATAAACTCCCTTTATATTAATTTTTTTTTTAAAAATATTTTAAAATCTATATAATATTACAAAAATAGTTTTATATAAAAATACTTTTATAACTCAATGTCTCAACAAGTCCATCCTTGTTCTCACAGAAATTCGGTCATATGTTGATCAGACGTAGGACTGAAAATCTATAAGGACTTAGCAAACCCGTTTTCAACACTCAGTGAAAATACTTGGAAAATAGTTTTATTGAAAATATGGAAAACATTTTTGAAATCGAGGAAATATCTTTGGTGAGAATGCTCTAGAAATCATCACTCCCATCCATGGTCATAGTTACATCACGGGTTACGTTGCCATCGCAGCAAAAGTCCATGTAACTAATTACACCATGGAACCCACAACAGATCGCAATTACATCCAGGGTTACGTTGCCATCGCAGCAAAAGTCCATGTAACTGTTGGCTCTCAACGGCACACACGATTTCGCTGTCAAAATGAAACTTCTCCCACATAGGTCGCAGTCTACCGATATAAAATCAAACGTAGACAGTTGGCTCTCAGTGGCACAAACGACTTTCGCTATGTTACCATAGTATCACAATCTACCGATATAAAATCAAACGTAGACAGTTGGCTCTTAGCGGCACACATGACTTTCGCTATGGTCTGCAGTTGATCGCAGTGACATCGAGTTACACTGTCGTCACAGCATAACCCAAATGCCTCTGTGGGCACCAGCCCCTCGACTTTCGCTACACAAATAATCCTCAGGAACTAGTTTTGTCTGGACTCCTCACAGGATCAACTTTAGAAACCCCCCTTGGGGCTCAAGGCAGTACCACTCTGTGGTACTCCTGAGAAGTTCATTTCAAGGAAGCGCCTTTTTCCCCAGAGCTATTTTCAAAATACTTTATACTATATACTTATAGTATCTTCAAATCATACCCTTTATGATTTATCAAAATCTCCTTTACACAAAATCGATTACCAAAATCGATAATTCTCAAACTAGGCTTTCCAAAATCCAAAATTGATTTTCCCAAAAATCAAAAGCCTTTTCCAAATTCATATGTTCCCAAGACCTTTTCCAAAATCATTCTCATAAGATCCTTTATATATATAGATATAGATATATATAACTTTGAAAATCTTTGGATCATTTCAAACTTGTATAAAACCTCTTTTATACTTCAAATATTTCAAAACCCTTTTTATTCTGGCTAGATTCAATAAGGGAAGTTTATCATATTACAAAATATAACTTTATTTATTGTCAAACCAAATATTCAAGTTTGATTTCTTTATAAAGTTATTTAACATTTACTTACCTCCATAAAGTAAATTTCAACCAAAGAAATACCCAATTCCATTATATTTCACATAATATACTTTTCATTTTCGAAAACCATTTCAAATTTCTTATCCTCAAATTTTAAATGCCAATTTCATTCAAACCCGTACGATGTACACATATCATCCGTACTCTATATCAATCTGATCGCTCAATCGATCACACAATTTCACTTCTGAACTAGTATTGTCCACCCGGCTTCCTAGTGCGGACTCAGATCTGGTTTCCTGATCAGAAACCGTCATTCTCCTTGCATAGTCACAACTATGACAGAGAATATCCAGAACCAATCAACAATCTATATCCAGGTTCGCCGTCGAAAATCGAGCGAAAAATCCTAACTCGGATCGATAATACTATCTCGAAATTCTGTGTTCGAATCTGGATCAAATCACTATGCGAATAGAATAATATACGTATATCCTACGTATTTATCTTTATTGGTTATTAACCAAATCAATTCTCTTTTCTATTCACATTTCCTTTAATTCTATTCTCTTATTCTCAATTGCTTCCATTTACAATTGAGTTATTACTTCAATTACAAACAGTTTGAACTCTGACCAATTTAAATATAAAAATAGCTTGGAAAAGTTTAAAATAGATAAGTAGTTGAAAAATAATTACTAGTTTGTAAAATAGATGTAAAATAGTTAAGTAGGTATAAAATAGTTAGATAATTGCAAAATAGTTTTTAAAATAGTGATTAGATATAAGTACTTGAAAAATAGTAATTAGTTTATAAGACAGTTTCAAAATAGTTAAATAGTTCAAAAATAATTGTAAAAAAAGTATAAGATAGTTTGGGGTTTTAAGAAGAAAGATTGTATAGTAAATAGTTTGGAAAAATATATTTGTATTAAAATAGTTTATTTTGAAAATAATTTAGAGCCAAACTGTTTAATTTCCCAATCTCCATTTCCAAATAATTTCCCATCAATTCAATTTAAATTTCCACTTCCATTTAAATTGACTTAATACTTCAATTTTTATTGAAATTGATTTAATCCCAATTCAAGTTGAATTAACTGTGATATCCCGGGATTTCGGGGAATTTAAAATGAGATAATCTTTTAAATTAATTATTAAATATTGGTAAAGGTTGTTGTTTTCAAACAATTTAATATTGAGTTGTTTTTAAATATAAGTAGAAATAGATTTTTTTAATAGACATATAATTTCAAATTTAATAAGTATTGTTTAAATGTATATATATGTGTATTTAAATTGATTTTTAAATAGGATGATTATTTAAAATTTATAATGTAATTGTTTAAAATGGATATCTATATTTATTTGAGTTGATTTTAAATTTAGATTTTAAATTAACTTTGAAATTGAATTTAAGAATTGAATTTAAAGAAATATATATATCTTAAATCTTAAAATAAAATAATAATATAGTTTGGATTTAAAATATATGAATAAAGTTTTTATTTAAAAATAAGATTTGTTTTGTATTATTCTCTTTAAAGAAATTTATTTATAGAAATTTGAAAGAGTATTTATTTAATAGGAATAAATACAAAAGCATTTGAATATTCATTTAAAAATGGATTAAATATAATATATATGATTTTATTAGAATATAATTGGTTTATATTCTATTTCCTTTTAAAGATTTTATTTACTTAAGGTTTAGGAAAGTATTTATAAATTAAGAAATGTATTAATCAATTAGGAAATTAATAATAAAAGCTTTTAAAATCTTTTAGAAATAATATAAAAAGTAATTAATTACAAGTGTTAACATCTAAATCATGCTAAGTAACATGTGTTAAGTAATTAGGTAAGGTTGAAGACAAGTGTCACATTTATTTTATTTTTCTTTTATTTTTAATTAAATCTAAATTTACTTATATAAACATATATCTTCCTCTTCATTTCCTTTTTTCTATCTTCTCATTTCAAAAGCAAAGAAAACTTCACCTCTAAACTAATTTACAAAACCAAAAAAAAAAGGAAGAGAAAATCTGTAATCTTTTCAAACCAGAGAATCCAAGAATCAAGATCAAAATACTCCTCAAATTCAAGTTCAAAAATCTGTAACAAATTCTCCTGTAATCATTTTTCAAAACCCTGTAAAGCATTTTCCAAAGCTCTGTAATATCAAGCCTGTAACCATCCTTCAAGTATGCATGCAAGTATATCTGAAGCCAAAGAAAATTCTTTCCAGTTTCAAAGCATTTCAGAGATCTAAGCATATCAGTTTTCAAATTGTCAAAAGCTTCAGTTTTTCAAGCCTCTGTTTCTTTTTAAAACTGGTGAGTAAATCTAATTTTAAAAACAGTTTTAAAATCTGTTACTATGTCTTGATATGTTGATAAATGTTACAGTAATATGACATGCAAATGCTTACTTGAATATTTGATGTGAATGGATGATTATATAAGAGTTTGTTATATTTGTGCATATTGGTGTTTATGCTTCTCTGTTATTTTTCCTGTGAATAAACTTAAATCATAAATCAGTTTTAAATTTGATGTATATGTAGTGTTCGAGATGAATCTCGTAATGCATATTTAAAATTATGTATGTATGCTTGTTAAAATCTGAATACATGACTATATGAATGTATATATTGGTATGCATGATGGTGAGCAGCTCTGTTTATTTTCTAACAGACTCAATATTGAACAAACTAAAATTCTCTTCATATAATCTTTGTTAAACTGAAGTATTCAAACAAATGTTGTTTGTTTGAACATAATTAAGTTTTTAAAATTTTTTTTATTATATAAATTAAGTTTGAAATTTTCTGGAAAATAAGAAATAACAGTGGAAGTTTAAAATTGGGTTAAAATTTAGTGAAATGATTTATTTATTTAAGTGTATAATCTGATTCATCTTTGAGAAATAGAATTTTTAAAACTAAAATCTCGATTTTTAGTTATATATAGAGGGTGCAGTTCCCAGATGATCAGAATATGGTTTATGGGTTATTTCTGGTGATCGACTAGTTTTCGAAGGTTGAGATTTGGCATGGAGAGGCCGGTATGATCACTGATCATAGGAAAAATGGAGATCGTTTTTATAATTGACCGTGGCGGAGTCACGTTGTCGAACTAGGGTTGACTTTCTGTTTTTGGTCGATTTGGTTTAAGTGGCTGTAGTGTCGTCGTCAAGGCGTTTGGGGCAATCGGACCGAGGGGGATGTAATCGAGGCGTGGTGGCGAAGCGATGTACGAGGTGGTAGAGCTTCAGATCATCAGAGGCGATGGGGCGAGGCGTTTAAGTTGATCAGTTTTAGATTTCTTTTGTGTCGAATTGCTCGATTTTGTGTCAGTGAGTTTTCGAGTTTCCTGGGTTGTCGAGTGGGTTGATGATGTCGTCGCCGACTTGTTGAGGGTGGTCAGAGGTGCCAGAATTATCGCCGGCGTTAGTACACGTGCACGGTGTCCTGCCTATGTCAGTGGAGTGTTGTGGGAATTCGTCTCGAGGAAAGACTCGTGCAGTTTGGTATGTGACTCGAGTGTAAACTCGAGTGGTTCGGGTGAGTATGGTTTCAGGTTCAAAATAAAAAAAAAAACTTAAGCTAAAACTAAACTAAATTTTGAAATTAAAGGGGACTCGGGTTAGACCCGAGTGATATTTGGGTTCGACCCGAAGCAAGTGTTAAGCATTTAAAAAAAAAAAAAAGGGTTTTAAATTTGGTTTTGAAATTTAAAATGAAATAATTTAAACTTACTTATATAAATTACTTATAATAGTTGTTTGCTTTAACATTGTTTAAGTAGTTTGAAAACTTTGTTTAATTTAAATTTTGTTAAATAAAGTTAAAGTTATTTTGAAACCGTAAGTAGAAATAAAATTTAGATATTTTATAAAGCAAGCTATTTAATTTAAATTGAAAATAGAACTATTACTTTATAATATTTTAAAGCATTTAAAAGTAGGTTGTGATCTGTAACTTTTAATTTATCATGTTGAATGAGTATTTGAACTTAATTAATGATTTAATTAAGTAAGTTAATATTTTTAAAATAATGTTTTAATGATAAATAAGGCATAAATAAGATAAGGTTTTATCTTAAGATAATTATGGTTTTAATGATTTGAAATTACTTAATAATGATTAAGGATTAGTTAAGAAATTAATTAAGAGCAATTAATTTATTTAATTAACTCAATGATTAAGATTGATTTGATTAATAACTAAAGATTAATTAATTTGTAATTAATTAATTAAGTAATTAGAGGTTGATTAATTTGAAATTAAGAAGTACTTAATTAAGTTTATTAATTAATAATTAGGTTTTATTAATTAATAAATAAGAAATAATTAATCTATAAAGATTAAATAAAGGTTAATTAACTGTTATTAAGAATTGATTAACTAATAATTAATGATCAATTAATTTGTTATTAAGATTTATTAATTGATAATTAAGGTTTATTAATTAATAATTAAAAGAATAATTAATCTGAAATTAGAGATTAATTAATTAAAGAGTAATTAAAGGATAAATTACTCAGCTATGATTTATAAATTATGAATGTGATTAATCTAAGTTAATTAATTTGTTAATTATATAAAGATAGTCACTTGGTAATTGATTAAGTATAAATTACTTAATGAGATTGATAAGTGTAATTACTTATTATAAGTAATTAATAAATAAATTACTGAATGTAATTGATATAAGGGAATTACTTACTGGGTAGTAATTGAAGTATAATTACTTTGCAAAAGTAATTAATAATTAATTATTTGGTGTAATTAATTAAAGGATTAAAGTAATTAATTAAGAAGTTAATTAATTAAGGTAAGTAATTATAGGATGATAATTACTATATATGATTAATTAAGGTGGATTAATAGAAATGATTAATTAATTAATGGTAGTAATTAATTAAGGATTATTAATTAATGTAATTAATGAAAAGTAATTAAAGGTTATTACTGTTAATGGTTAAGAATAATTAATTTGTGAAATTAATTAAAAGATAATTACTTTATGTAATTAATGAATGATTAATCAAGGATGATTAATGAGTAATTAATTAATTAAAGATTGTAATTAATTAATGATTGATTAAGCAAGGTTAGATAATTAATTCTTAAGTAATTAATTTAATTTAAGATAATTAAATTATTATATCCTAGGGTTAATAATTATTGCTTATGGATGATTGTTTATATAGAATATCTGAATTAGATGATATCTATTGGATGATATGGTGATATTCTGTGATATGATAAATGTGTGATATTTATCTGTTAAATGCTGTGTGAATTCAAATATTGAATTGAATTAAATTGTTTAAACCTTTAAACAACTTGGCCTTAAAAGATACGTTTTGGATTTCGATGAGACCGGGATCGGGTTTCCGTATACCGGTATTCCAGGTCTGGAGACCCGAATACCACATCGATCCAAATTAACGATAGGTCGTGAATCTCAAGTGAAGATGAAGATTCAGAGTGCAAGGGTTATTGTCGTTAACTCTGAGGGTGATTCCAAAACGAGTGTAACGAGATAATGCCTTCGGTTTCGTTCGAACCCGGAACGAACTTGTATGGATTGAATGCTTTCAGCACATCGTCAGGTGGACGATGAGCATTCTAAGTGATGTGTTCTGATTAAAGGTAATCGTAACCTCAAGCCTCATCAAACCGGGAATGGCTAAAACAGGGGAGGTGCAGCAAGGTTAGTGGGTAGCACCCAAGTAGTATAAGATTCCTCTGTCTAGAGTCCCTTTTTATTTCGGCTGTGTGGGTGGTTGTTTGGCCGCAACCACGGGGTTTCTTATGCGGGAATTATCCAGTAAGGGATGTTCCGGCCTTGTGTTGCAGGGGATTGGGAGTGATCCTCGGTACGTTGATCTAGGCCACGTACTGTGACGAGCGGTACCCCGGTAGCTCTGCCATTGTATGGAATCCAAAATCCAATAAGTGCCGTACGATTTAGTTGTGCCCAACTATGTTGGAACGTGAGATGTAAGCATTCCAGCTATTTCTGTATTTTACTTGAAAACCCTAGACCCTATTATAATATAACTGGATTTCCTATCAAATGTTTTGGTTAGCGTAAGGCAAAAACTTACCCATGTTTATTTGTGGGGAGTCTTACGTGATACCTTTGTTTTCAAAAGGTTTTGAAGTTAAGCAATTTAAACCGTTTACTCACACCAGACCCATGTCTGACCCAAGTGTTTATTTTCTGTTTTATTAAACCTTGGGTACTCAAATTTTTATGAGTAGCCAAGGGATTCAGGTTTGCTTTGACGAATCTTTGGAGGAGCAATGGAGCAGGAGGCTTCAGCGTTCGTAGATATAGTGTTCCGCTGTGTTAGTCTGTATGAGTCATTTGTTGAGTTGTATTTGGGTTGTAATGACTAGACAGATGTTTATAACTGTCTAGTATGTGTTGTATAAGCTGTGTATCTCTGATGTATATGATACAATGTAATATCTTATTTGATTAATATAATTTATTCGTTCCGCTGTTTAGATTCGGATGTGTTCCTTTCTTTCTTCTCTATCTTATCTCTTTTCTATCTCTTTCTTTCTTCAAGACGATGCGACTTTCTGGTCGATGAAAGTCGGGTCGTCACATTTGGTATCAGAGCGAGGTTGAGTGAATACCTAGCTCTGGAGTGATTTCTATCAATCTTGAGAGAGCGTATTTGTAATTTTTATATAACTATATATATATTTATTTCTACCTATTTGTTGGGTTACCTGTTCGGGTTTTCCCAATATAAGATATAAAGGTAGATAAGGTAGTGGTGTGTGTGTAACACGACTACCAATGGTTGGAGTTTGAATGTTGAGGTTGGAAATGTATCTGTCGAGACTGTAGACCTAATACCGTCTCGAGTAAGCTTTGATATGGTGTGAGGATTTCTCTGATCTCTGAAGGAAACCTGTAAAGGTTCAGAGTCCATCTTTGAGTAGATTTTGAATCTGTCGGATGAGCAGAAGCGAGTAATGGTATCTTGGCAATCTCAGGAAGAAGTAGTTGCGTGATGAGAAGCAGTGACTATGGATGTCTCCAAAGACATTTTCTTTTGGAGCAAGTTTGAGGAAGTGTGAATGCTTCGGTGTTGGGGCTGAGTTCAGCATAATGTTTCTGTTTGGTTTGGAGTCCGAGTTTCTCGAAGCTTTGGTTAAGAAGTCTTTGGCATCTGTGGCAGCGTTGCAGCTCGGAGTATTCTTTGCATTGGCAGGAAGTTTTCTGGCTGAGCAGTTTTTCTAGAGGTGGAGTTCAGAAGCTGCGGAGTGGATCCATTTCTTCGATGGATTGGATAGCATAAGCTGTTCTGATTGGTTAAGAGAGAACAGTTTTCTTGGATATTAGGCTGGGTTGATCGCAAAAGTGACTTGCGATTGCTGAGTATTCTCTTGGGTTATCAGAGATTTTCTGGATGTCTCCTAGAGAAAGGATTTGGTGAAGCAGCTCAGTATTTCATGGAACTGCTGAGTTTTCTTTTTATGGATCTGTTGAACCATATTTTCAGGATATGTTTGTGCTCGAGTTCATCGACAGCATTCTTATCTTCTCCAGATCAGAGTTGTGCAGCGGAAGCAAGATGACAGCTGTTCTAGAGTGGAAGAACCTGAAAGTTGCAGTGTTTGGATTAAGAGTTTCTACGGGAAATTTTCTGGATTTAAGTCCAGATTGGTTAGTGCATCTGTTTTGTCTTTTCCAGATAGGAGAAGTAAGATGTAATCTTCTGATATTGAGGATTAGAGTTTGTGTTTCTTGATTCTAGTTAATCTTGAGGAGATCATTTGTTGGATTGTTTTTGGTCCTGTTTGTTTCGAGAAGCATCGGCAAAGGATGAGCTGATCAAGAAGGATGTAGGCAGCCCAGAATTGTCAGAAGAGTTCTGAAGCTTAGAGACGGAGGAATTTGGAATTCGAAGTTGGAGACTTCATTATTATAGAAGTTTTCTCTGGTAAAAAGGAGCTACAAGATTGGGTAAGTCTGTGAAGTCAGCTCCGAGTTGTTTTGGATCTCTTCTATATTCTGATTTGGATAAGTGTTTGATCTACAGGATTGAATTGCCAGTTTGGATAACTGAGATTCAGAGTATATCGCGTATCTTTGAGGAAGTACGTGTTTGATCTATCTCTGGTTTTGGAACCAGTAGTTCGGGAAGGAATTAGTAGTTGAGTTAGACTTATCTGTAGTCTGATATTCTGTTTAGTTTTATAGATCTAGTTGTGTAGGAGCTCTGTAGCTCAGTAGAATTGGTTGTTTGGATTCTGTTGAGCGAGTATCCCGGTATATATATATACTTGGGGAAACTCGAGGAAATTTTAGGAAGCTTATCCGGATCTGTGTCCGGGTAGCTAGTATAGTTGTTTGGATAAAATTGTTTGTTTGGATAAAATTGTTTGTTTGGATGAATAGTTGTTTGTTGATAGTGTATGGTTGATAAGTAGGCTTGAATTGTTTTAAAATTGGTTAAAATAAAATAAAAACTTTAGATTATCTTTTGTTTTAAATTTCGAGGACGAAATTCTTTTAAGGGGGAAGGAATGTGATATCCCGGGATTTCGGGGAATTTAAAATGAGATAATCTTTTAAATTAATTATTAAATATTGGTAAAGGTTGTTGTTTTCAAACAATTTAATATTGAGTTGTTTTTAAATATAAGTAGAAATAGATTTTTTTAATAGACATATAATTTCAAATTTAATAAGTATTGTTTAAATGTATATATATGTGTATTTAAATTGATTTTTAAATAGGATGATTATTTAAAATTTATAATGTAATTGTTTAAAATGGATATCTATATTTATTTGAGTTGATTTTAAATTTAGATTTTAAATTAACTTTGAAATTGAATTTAAGAATTGAATTTAAAGAAATATATATATCTTAAATCTTAAAATAAAATAATAATATAGTTTGGATTTAAAATATATGAATAAAGTTTTTATTTAAAAATAAGATTTGTTTTGTATTATTCTCTTTAAAGAAATTTATTTATAGAAATTTGAAAGAGTATTTATTTAATAGGAATAAATACAAAAGCATTTGAATATTCATTTAAAAATGGATTAAATATAATATATATGATTTTATTAGAATATAATTGGTTTATATTCTATTTCCTTTTAAAGATTTTATTTACTTAAGGTTTAGGAAAGTATTTATAAATTAAGAAATGTATTAATCAATTAGGAAATTAATAATAAAAGCTTTTAAAATCTTTTAGAAATAATATAAAAAGTAATTAATTACAAGTGTTAACATCTAAATCATGCTAAGTAACATGTGTTAAGTAATTAGGTAAGGTTGAAGACAAGTGTCACATTTATTTTATTTTTCTTTTATTTTTAATTAAATCTAAATTTACTTATATAAACATATATCTTCCTCTTCATTTCCTTTTTTCTATCTTCTCATTTCAAAAGCAAAGAAAACTTCACCTCTAAACTAATTTACAAAACCAAAAAAAAAAAGGAAGAGAAAATCTATAATCTTTTCAAACCAGAGAATCCAAGAATCAAGATCAAAATACTCCTCAAATTCAAGTTCAAAAATCTGTAACAAATTCTCCTGTAATCATTTTTCAAAACCCTGTAAAGCATTTTCCAAAGCTCTGTAATATCAAGCCTGTAACCATCCTTCAAGTATGCATGCAAGTATATCTGAAGCCAAAGAAAATTCTTTCCAGTTTCAAAGCATTTCAGAGATCTAAGCATATCAGTTTTCAAATTGTCAAAAGCTTCAGTTTTTCAAGCCTCTGTTTCTTTTTAAAACTGGTGAGTAAATCTAATTTTAAAAACAGTTTTAAAATCTGTTACTATGTCTTGATATGTTGATAAATGTTACAGTAATATGACATGCAAATGCTTACTTGAATATTTGATGTGAATGGATGATTATATAAGAGTTTGTTATATTTGTGCATATTGGTGTTTATGCTTCTCTGTTATTTTTCCTGTGAATAAACTTAAATCATAAATCAGTTTTAAATTTGATGTATATGTAGTGTTCGAGATGAATCTCGTAATGCATATTTAAAATTATGTATGTATGCTTGTTAAAATCTGAATACATGACTATATGAATGTATATATTGGTATGCATGATGGTGAGCAGCTCTGTTTATTTTCTAACAGACTCAATATTGAACAAACTAAAATTCTCTTCATATAATCTTTGTTAAACTGAAGTATTCAAACAAATGTTGTTTGTTTGAACATAATTAAGTTTTTAAAATTTTTTTTATTATATAAATTAAGTTTGAAATTTTCTGGAAAATAAGAAATAACAGTGGAAGTTTAAAATTGGGTTAAAATTTAGTGAAATGATTTATTTATTTAAGTGTATAATCTGATTCATCTTTGAGAAATAGAATTTTTAAAACTAAAATCTCGATTTTTAGTTATATATAGAGGGTGCAGTTCACAGATGATCAGAATATGGTTTATGGGTTATTTCTGGTGATCGACTAGTTTTCGAAGGTTGAGATTTGGCATGGAGAGGCCGGTATGATCACTGATCATAGGAAAAATGGAGATCGTTTTTATAATTGACCGTGGCGGAGTCACGTTGTCGAACTAGGGTTGACTTTCTGTTTTTGGTCGATTTGGTTTAAGTGGCTGTAGTGTCGTCGTCAAGGCGTTTGGGGCAATCGGACCGAGGGGGATGTAATCGAGGCGTGGTGGCGAAGCGATGTACGAGGTGGTAGAGCTTCAGATCATCAGAGGCGATGGGGCGAGGCGTTTAAGTTGATCAGTTTTAGATTTCTTTTGTGTCGAATTGCTCGATTTTGTGTCAGTGAGTTTTCGAGTTTCCTGGGTTGTCGAGTGGGTTGATGATGTCGTCGCCGACTTGTTGAGGGTGGTCAGAGGTGCCAGAATTATCGCCGGCGTTAGTACACGTGCACGGTGTCCTGCCTATGTCAGTGGAGTGTTGTGGGAATTCGTCTCGAGGAAAGACTCGTGCAGTTTGGTATGTGACTCGAGTGTAAACTCGAGTGGTTCGGGTGAGTATGGTTTCAGGTTCAAAATAAAAAAAAAAACTTAAGCTAAAACTAAACTAAATTTTGAAATTAAAGGGGACTCGGGTTAGACCCGAGTGATATTTGGGTTCGACCCGAAGCAAGTGTTAAGCATTTAAAAAAAAAAAAAAGGGTTTTAAATTTGGTTTTGAAATTTAAAATGAAATAATTTAAACTTACTTATATAAATTACTTATAATAGTTGTTTGCTTTAACATTGTTTAAGTAGTTTGAAAACTTTGTTTAATTTAAATTTTGTTAAATAAAGTTAAAGTTATTTTGAAACCGTAAGTAGAAATAAAATTTAGATATTTTATAAAGCAAGCTATTTAATTTAAATTGAAAATAGAACTATTACTTTATAATATTTTAAAGCATTTAAAAGTAGGTTGTGATCTGTAACTTTTAATTTATCATGTTGAATGAGTATTTGAACTTAATTAATGATTTAATTAAGTAAGTTAATATTTTTAAAATAATGTTTTAATGATAAATAAGGCATAAATAAGATAAGGTTTTATCTTAAGATAATTATGGTTTTAATGATTTGAAATTACTTAATAATGATTAAGGATTAGTTAAGAAATTAATTAAGAGCAATTAATTTATTTAATTAACTCAATGATTAAGATTGATTTGATTAATAACTAAAGATTAATTAATTTGTAATTAATTAATTAAGTAATTAGAGGTTGATTAATTTGAAATTAAGAAGTACTTAATTAAGTTTATTAATTAATAATTAGGTTTTATTAATTAATAAATAAGAAATAATTAATCTATAAAGATTAAATAAAGGTTAATTAACTGTTATTAAGAATTGATTAACTAATAATTAATGATCAATTAATTTGTTATTAAGATTTATTAATTGATAATTAAGGTTTATTAATTAATAATTAAAAGAATAATTAATCTGAAATTAGAGATTAATTAATTAAAGAGTAATTAAAGGATAAATTACTCAGCTATGATTTATAAATTATGAATGTGATTAATCTAAGTTAATTAATTTGTTAATTATATAAAGATAGTCACTTGGTAATTGATTAAGTATAAATTACTTAATGAGATTGATAAGTGTAATTACTTAGTATAAGTAATTAATAAATAAATTACTGAATGTAATTGATATAAGGGAATTACTTACTGGGTAGTAATTGAAGTATAATTACTTTGCAAAAGTAATTAATAATTAATTATTTGGTGTAATTAATTAAAGGATTAAAGTAATTAATTAAGAAGTTAATTAATTAAGGTAAGTAATTATAGGATGATAATTACTATATATGATTAATTAAGGTGGATTAATAGAAATGATTAATTAATTAATGGTAGTAATTAATTAAGGATTATTAATTAATGTAATTAATGAAAAGTAATTAAAGGTTATTACTGTTAATGGTTAAGAATAATTAATTTGTGAAATTAATTAAAAGATAATTACTTTATGTAATTAATGAATGATTAATCAAGGATGATTAATGAGTAATTAATTAATTAAAGATTGTAATTAATTAATGATTGATTAAGCAAGGTTAGATAATTAATTCTTAAGTAATTAATTTAATTTAAGATAATTAAATTATTATATCCTAGGGTTAATAATTATTGCTTATGGATGATTGTTTATATAGAATATCTGAATTAGATGATATCTATTGGATGATATGGTGATATTCTGTGATATGATAAATGTGTGATATTTATCTGTTAAATGCTGTGTGAATTCAAATATTGAATTGAATTAAATTGTTTAAACCTTTAAACAACTTGGCCTTAAAAGATACGTTTTGGATTTCGATGAGACCGGGATCGGGTTTCCGTATACCGGTATTCCAGGTCTGGAGACCCGAATACCACATCGATCCAAATTAACGATAGGTCGTGAATCTCAAGTGAAGATGAAGATTCAGAGTGCAAGGGTTATTGTCGTTAACTCTGAGGGTGATTCCAAAACGAGTGTAACGAGATAATGCCTTCGGTTTCGTTCGAACCCGGAACGAACTTGTATGGATTGAATGCTTTCAGCACATCGTCAGGTGGACGATGAGCATTCTAAGTGATGTGTTCTGATTAAAGGTAATCGTAACCTCAAGCCTCATCAAACCGGGAATGGCTAAAACAGGGGAGGTGCAGCAAGGTTAGTGGGTAGCACCCAAGTAGTATAAGATTCCTCTGTCTAGAGTCCCTTTTTATTTCGGCTGTGTGGGTGGTTGTTTGGCCGCAACCACGGGGTTTCTTATGCGGGAATTATCCAGTAAGGGATGTTCCGGCCTTGTGTTGCAGGGGATTGGGAGTGATCCTCGGTACGTTGATCTAGGCCACGTACTGTGACGAGCGGTACCCCGGTAGCTCTGCCATTGTATGGAATCCAAAATCCAATAAGTGCCGTACGATTTAGTTGTGCCCAACTATGTTGGAACGTGAGATGTAAGCATTCCAGCTATTTCTGTATTTTACTTGAAAACCCTAGACCCTATTATAATATAACTGGATTTCCTATCAAATGTTTTGGTTAGCGTAAGGCAAAAACTTACCCATGTTTATTTGTGGGGAGTCTTACGTGATACCTTTGTTTTCAAAAGGTTTTGAAGTTAAGCAATTTAAACCGTTTACTCACACCAGACCCATGTCTGACCCAAGTGTTTATTTTCTGTTTTATTAAACCTTGGGTACTCAAATTTTTATGAGTAGCCAAGGGATTCAGGTTTGCTTTGACGAATCTTTGGAGGAGCAATGGAGCAGGAGGCTTCAGCGTTCGTAGATATAGTGTTCCGCTGTGTTAGTCTGTATGAGTCATTTGTTGAGTTGTATTTGGGTTGTAATGACTAGACAGATGTTTATAACTGTCTAGTATGTGTTGTATAAGCTGTGTATCTCTGATGTATATGATACAATGTAATATCTTATTTGATTAATATAATTTATTCGTTCCGCTGTTTAGATTCGGATGTGTTCCTTTCTTTCTTCTCTATCTTATCTCTTTTCTATCTCTTTCTTTCTTCAAGACGATGCGACTTTCTGGTCGATGAAAGTCGGGTCGTCACATTAACCTTAATTCCTTTCCAAATTTCAAATCAAATTCTATTTGATTTTAAACATATTCACTTTAATTACAATTTCAAATTATTCAAACTAATTTCAAATTGAATCCACTTAAATTTCAAATCATTTCAATTTCTATATGAATTAATCCCAATTCCCATTTGAATTTTTGAACTCATTCAATCTTCAATATTTATTTTAAATTAATTCAATTCAAATTTTCCATTTGAATTTTAAACTTATTCATCTTAAATCACAATTCCCATTTATTCAAATCAAATTCAGTTTGAACTAATTCAATTTAAATCTCAATTTTAAACTATCTCGAATTATATAAATCCGAGTTAAAATTTTTAAATATTGATTTAATTCACAATTCCTTCACTTTTAAACAAATTAAATCTTTAAACCTTTTAATTCTGAATTCAAATTTCAAAATTCCATTTTAAAATTTTCTTTACTTAACTTATTACAAAGTTCAAATAAGAATTCAAAAACAATGTAATCTTCAGATTCTGATTTATTATCCATTTTCAATTTCTAGATCTCAAACCCATTTTGAGATCACTCATAACTCCCATTTAAATTAACCATTTAACTACCCAAGTTAAATTTAAATTTCATCTTGAAATTTCCAATTCAAGTTATTTATTCAAACTTATTTAACTTCCTTCAAGTTAAATTTACTTAATCCGGTCAACTTTTCACAATTTGAATTCCCATTCAAATTTTAAACTTCAGATTAATAGTCTTTCCCCTTTTAAGTTTAAAAACTTACTTTACTTTGGGTTTTACATCACATTCCAATTTAAAACTCAACACTAAGTGTTTATTTCAAATCATCATTGGTATTATGTATATTCCTCGTATATACATTTTCTTTACACACCAAGTTATACTTTAAATTTTAAACCATTCTTGGTTTTTAATTTCAAAACAAATTTCTTTAAAACGATCTCAAGTTTTCTGGACTTAGATTTAAAACTTCACAATTTTAAATTATCTTCAATTCCAATTTATAAGTTATACTCACTTAAATGTTTACTTCCCTAAACATTTCATTTTGCTAAATCATTAACAACATTCAATATTAAACACAATTACCATTTATGATAATAACCAAGATTATCATATCTGGAAACCATTTCATTATTATCTTTATTCTTGATAACATTTCTACAAATTCAAGATTTTAATTTTAGTTTGAATTCATTTCAAACTTATCTTCATTCAATTTTAATTTGGCTTTATTTCTATTACCACTTAATTTAATTCCAATATTTTAACAACCAATTACCTTAATATTTATTAGAAAGAAATATCATTTTATATATCAAAATATATTCTTATATAAAATCATTTAAAATCCTTATATAAGAAAATAAAAATTACGCTCTCATATATATACATACACTCAACTCGTTCTAGGGTACCATTGACCCTATCCTTAACGAGTAATCCCAATAGAGCCAAGGTTCTCGCTTAACCTTTTGCTCTGATACCAACTGTAACGACCCAGAATTTTCGGGTTCGAAAATTCCGGGTCGTTACATTAGGCTTCGTTTTCGAGAAGATTTAAAAATTAAATAATATAGTTTTATATTTTGACCGGTCAAACGCATTCACATCAAAACTTTCTGTTGCTTTTAAAGCACGTTACTCAGTGTCCTTATATCGTACCCCGATCTTGTCTTCCTTTTGAATCAAATCGTTCTTCCCCCTTTCTTTATCAAAGGAAAATTCTCAGAAAAAAAGAACGAAATCGACTTATTTCGTTCGAACTATAAAATAAAGGAGGGGCGATCGAATCGAATCACGCTGGGATTCGAATCGTGAGAGCGAGTGGGTCTTTAGGGGACGCGCAGGCGGCAACACTATCTTGGGGAGGATGGAAATTTAGCGGCGGCGGCGGAATCGGGTGGTTTCGGTGGTGGCTCCATCGAGCGAGGTAAGGGGAACGATGAAACCGAAGTCGAGGTTTTTTTAAGAGTTCGTCTCGAGGACGTGGTGGCCGGTAGCAACATGGAGGCAGGTGGTCACTTGGGAGGAGGAGCAGCACTCGTGAGGATCAGCGATGGAGGCCTGGATCGATGGGGGTGTCGTCGTGCATTGTCGAATTGTGGATTCATATGTCGATCGTGTGCGTGTATTTGGGAAGCAGGTATGGGTCTCTTCCTGTGTTTTATTAATTTAATCTGAATTTGTATCTTAAATTTAAATGGAAATGAATTTGCTGTGATAAACTTGTGTAAAGCAGAAAGAAATGATATAGGAGTTTTAGACATTGAAGCATCTTTATAAAGTTAGTTTAAAATTAAATTATTAGATAAATCAAATTTTAGTTTAAATTATATAAATAAATGGTAATTTATTGTCTGATTTATTTACAATATTAATAAAATGTAAATGGTTATACAAGGTTGAGAAAATCGTGGAATCAAATCGAGAATGAAGTGGATTGCAAATTTAAGGGTCAAAGGTGAGTTAATCTCACTCATCTGGGTTATTTAAATTTAAATAGTTAAATTTAAATTTTGATTGAATGATTGAATTGATTGAATGTGGTATATTATATATAGTAGTATATATATATATTGGAGTGATTGATTTCCCGCATTATATAGCGGATGAGACCCTATGCGCCGCATAATAGCGGATGATATTTTATAAACCCATATACCGCGATATTCCACCTAGAAGTGGAATTGGTATTGTGCTAACATCTGTGGATGCAGGGAAACAGGTTGGAGGGATCCAACTGGATTCCTCAAAATTATTTAGATTGTTTTATATTCTGTGTTATGAATATTTGATATTCTGTGATGAATTATATTGATCATATTGGGAGTTGGAATTTATTGATTACTCTGGCTTGGATATATATATATATATTGGAATTTGATAATTTAAATATATATATATATATATATATGTAGTTTGGATTTTTAAAGTAAAGAAAGGGAAACTTTCAAATAAAATAATTATAAGGAATTTGGATAATTTAAAATGATTTGGAAGAATAAAAGTCGATTTTTAAATTTGTAACAAATAAATCCAAAGTATGGGAAAGAGATATTTTGAATAAATAAATTCAAGTGATAATATTTATAGGGAGTAGTAAAGAATTTATTTTAAAATTCAAGGTTTAAATTTATTTACAAGGGATAAGAAAGGAATTTGGGAATCTGGAATTGGTATTCTCAGTTAAAACGGATTTTTAAATCATAATAAGAAATAAAATCTGAGGTTAATCGATTTTGAAATAAATGAAGAAAGTAAGGAAATTTATTTCAAAATGAATAAATTGGAAATCAATTTGGAAATTGATTTAAGTGTTTTAAACCCTGGATTTTTAAAAGGGAATTGAGATTTTGAAACTTATAAACTGAGTTTATAAAGTGAAATAAAATATCAGTGGATATTTGGAATCATAAATTCAAGGTGGGAATTTATAAAGTAATGTGAATTTGTTTTAAAATAAATAGAGGTTTATTTTAAAAAGTGTGTGGAAGGAAAGAGAATTTTCCTGAAAAGCCAAGATGTTTTCAAAACAAACTTTTAAATAAAAGTTTGAAAGATTGAAAGTTTGTTTAAGGGAATGTTTTTAAGAAATTATTATTTAAGTTGTTCAAATTTATTATTTTTGAAGTTGTTTAAATTTTAAAGGTAAAAATTAATTTAAATAAAATATAACAGTAATTAATTAAAATGTTTAACTAGTATTATGATTTTAAAGATAATTATTAATATTTATATTTTATAAGATAGTCTTACCTTAAAGATAGTGGGGTTAAAGTTTTATTTGAAAACTTGTATTGAATTTCGTAACCCTTATTTTAGATTTATTATGACCTAACTTTTATTTTAAAAGAAAAATAGTTTATGTTTTATAAAGCAGTTTTATTTGAAATATTGTAAAAGTATATTATTTTTTTCAATAAAGTATTTAAGTAGTTTTAATTTAAATTTTTTAAAGTATATTTTATAATAAAGTGTTTTAAATTATTTTAAAATATAAAGTATTTGTACTTGGCGATTTCAGTGGAAATAGAAAATATTTTGGAAATTTATTCCGTGAGAGGAAGACGGTTTGAAAACTGTTTTCAAAGGATTGAAAGTGGAAATTTATCTTGCGAAGATATTTTGAGATTAATAAATAATTTAGGAAATTATTTATGTTTGTTGGATGTTTTGTGGATGTTAGTTGATAGTTAAATAACCGACTATCAATATTAGCCAATGCGCTGATCGTTTCGAAGAGACCAGGATCAGGATTAATTTCTCCAAAACCACTTCGATCCGGTTTGTACGTTTTCGTAGGAAAACGAGTTTGAGTCAAAGATGGTACAGTGAAGTGGAAGGGCTAGTCGCTACTAATCCTGAGGTTGATTCCAAAATGGATGTAGTAGTGATGCAGCGCAATCTGCCAATTCATCATATTGGAATCATTCGAGACCCTTAGGTCGCTCACGACCAAGTGAAACCTTAGGTCGCTCACGACCTACTGAAAGCTTAGGTCGCTCACGACCTAGTGAAGGCCGCTCACGAGTTAATGGAATAAGTGTTGAGGCATGCAAGCAACTAAGCGAGATAAGCGAACCATCATTAGGTCGCTCCGACCTTTCGAAGGTGGACTGTTTCGAGTTACAACCTAAGTTAGGTCGTGGAAAGATAGATCGCTCGATCTTATGTCGCTGGGAAGATAGGTCGCAGGAAGATAGATCGCTACTTTGTATTTTAGGTCGCTCAAGTATTAGGTCGCGTGAAGACTTCCAGAAGCCTTGTTCTTAGGTCGCTGCTGCCGTGTTCTTAGGTCGTGCTGCTGTAGGTCGTAAGTCGTAAAGTTGTAATTCCTTATGTCGTTGTATGATGTATTTGTTAACTCGTGTTGTATATACGTTGAGTCGTTTTGTTGTAAGGTCGCGTGATGTATCGTTTAGGTCGTTAACGACCTATGTTAGGTCGGTGAAGGCTTTGTAATGTATGTTGTGTTGTAATGTTTTAGGTCGTAGGTGTTAGGTCGTTCACGACTTATGTGTTGTAATTTGTTGAGTCGTGTATGTGTGTTGTTATAACCCTATAAATAGGGATGGTGGTGTCATTTGTAAGGCTAGGTTGATTTTGAATAAAACTTTGTTGGAGTGCTTTGTGTCTCTTCTCAAATTGGTAGTTGAGTGTGATCTCCTATCTCCACCTTCGGTATTCGAGTGCGCTCGAATCAACGATTGTTGAAGCCGATTCACGGAATCAAGTGCGCTTGATCAACGTCAAAGAATCGTAGATCTTTAAACACGGTATCATGCGCGATCAATGTGTTTGAGATAGCTAGAATCCGGTATCTTTGGATCAACGGATTTGGGCCTTTGGTATTTTTCAATCCACCGATTGCTACTTTCACCGATTCATACATTTCTGTAATTCCGCTGCTGCATCATTTTGATGATGCAGCGCAATCTTCCAATTCATCAGATTGGAATCATTCGAGACCCTTAGGTCGCTCACGATCTAGTTAAACCTTAGGTCGCTCATGACCTAGTGAAAGCTTAGGTCGCTCACGACCTAGTGAAGGACGCTCACAAGTTAATGGAATCAGTGTTGAGGCATGCAAGCAACTAAGCGAGATAAGCGAACCATCATTAGGTCGCTCCGACCTTTCGAAGGTAGACTATTTCGAGTTACGACCTAAGTTAGGTAATGGAAAGATAGGTCGCTCGATCTTATGTCGCTGGGAAGATAGGTCGCAGGAAGATAGATCGCTACTTTGTATTTTAGGTCGCTCAAGTATTAGGTCGCGTGAAGACTTCCAGAAGCCTTGTTCGTAGGTCGCTGCTGCCGTGTTCTTAGGTCGCTGCTGCTGTAGGTCGTAAGTCGTAATGCTGTAATTCCTTATGTCGTTGTATGATGTATTTGTTAACTCGTGTTGTATATATGTTGATCCGTTTTGTTGTAAGGTCGCGTGATGTATCGTTTAGGTCGTTAACGACCTATGTTAGGTCGGTGAATGCTTTGTAATGTATGTTGTGTTGTAATGTTTTAGGTCGCAGGTGTTAGGTCGTTCACGACCTATGTGTTGTAATTTGTTGAGTCGTGTATGTGTGTTGTTATAACCCTATAAATAGGGATGGTGGTGTCATTTGTAAGGCTAGGTTGATTTTGAATAAAACTTTGTTTGAGTGCTTTGTGCCTCTTCTAAAATTGGTAGTTGAGTGTGATCTCCTATCTCCACCTTCGGTATTCGAGTGCGCTCGAATCAACGATTGTTGAAGCCGATTCACGGAATCAAGTGCGCTTGATCAACGTCGAAGAATCGTAGATCTTTAAACACGGTATCGTGCACGATCAACGTGTTTTAGATAGCTAGAATCCGGTATCTTTGGATCAACAGATTTGGGCCTTTGGTATTTTTCAATCCGCCGATTGCTACTTTCACTGATTCATACATTTCTGTAATTCCGCTACTGCGTCATTTTGGTATCAGAGCTAGACTTAGCCAATCATAGCTAAGCCGAGTCTTGGAGCCAATTTATTGAATAATTCAAGCCGTGCATCACTTTGTAGATCAAGGCCGAGTTGAAGTGTTGAAGTTCAATTTGAAGTTCAAGCCGAAAGATAAAGTTGTTGAAGTTTGTTTGATTCAATCATGCCGCCGAGAAGAGCTAACCGTCATCAAAATGTTGAAGACTTGTACAAAGAGAAGATGCCGAACAAATGGAACAACGCATTAGCAACAAATTCAATGAGAAGTTGGATGAAGGTATTGGGAGGTTAGAGAAACTGATGATTGACATGAATCAAGGTCAACGGAGAAGGTCGCCAGTCTCGAACCATGGAGGAAACAGAGTTTCGCCATCGGTTACGGAAGCGAGGAGGGTGTCGCCACAATCATTCCGAGGTAGAAGAGAATCTTTAGTTTCATTGAGACGAGAACATCATGAACATAAAAGTGAAGAGAGGAGGACTCCACGGGAGTATGAACGAGATCCATATCGTGATGTTGAAAGACAAAGTAGAAGAGATATGCGTGATCATAGAGATGTTAATGGTCGAGATCGATATCGAAGTCCATTTGATTATGATGAAGAGAGTGACAGAGGAAGTATTCATTATCGAGATCCAGACCAAGTACGAAATGCATACCGGGAAGTTGAAGATGATCCTCGATAGGAGTTGGGGATGAAAACTGAAATTCCTGAATTCAAGGGTGGAATGGTAGTAGAAGAATTTTTGGATTGGTTATCTAATGTTGAAGAAATTTTTGACTTTAAGGAGGTTCTTGAGCATCAGAGAGTTAAGTTGGTTGCTACTCGTTTGAGAGGAAGAGCTATGGCATGGTGGCAACAAACTAAACTTACACGGGAGAGAATGGGAAAGTCAAAGATTGCTACATGGGAGAAGATGAAGAAGTTAATGAAGGCTACGTTCTTGCCGTATAATTATCAGTCACTTATGTATCAACGACTGCAGAATCTGAGATAGGGAACAAAGTCTGTGAATGATTATGCAGACGAATTTTATCAATTGATTGCGAGGAATGATATTATGGAGACAGAGGAACAATTGACCGCCAGATTTGTTGGAGGGTTGAGAATGCAGATTCAAGATATGGTGAATATGTTTGATCCCAGATCTGTCGCCGAAGCACATCAGAAAGCTCTTGCCTGGGAAAAACAAGGGAGACGTGGAGGTGGTGTGTTTACAAATTCCAACAATCAAACTAAAGGGGCTAGTAGCAATGCGAATGTTTCCAAAGCTGTCGCAAAACCGGTTGTTAGTGAAGTTGCTAAGACCAAGGTCAATAGCGGAATCAAATGCTTCAATTGTCAAGAGTTGCTTGAACAGGGGCGCATACAAGAGAGCATAAGCCCTTGTGCTGTGCCAGCATTGTTAGTACCGAAGGATGGTTTATGGAGGATGTGTACGGATAGCCGGGCACTGAACAAGATTACTGTGAGGTATCGATTTCCTATGCCTAGGTTGGATGACTTGTTGGATCAACTTAGTGGAGCTGCTATCTTCTCGAAGATTGATTTGAAGAGTGGTTATCATCAAATTCGAATTAGACTATGGGACGAATGGAAGACTGCATTCAAGACGAGAGAAGGATTATATGAATGGCTGGTTATGCCATTTGGTCTTTCGAATGCATCTAGTACATTCATGCGGGTGATGAATCAGATCTTTAGACAATTTATTGGAGAGTTCGTGGTGGTGTATTTTGATGATATACTGATATATAGTAGAAGCACAGAAGAACACTTGCATCATCTGAGAGAAGTGTTGATGAAACTACGACAAGAACATTTTTTTGCTGCAACAAAGAAATGCGTCTTCATGACGCATAGTGTTTTATTTTTGGGATATGTTATTTCAGAAGGAGGTATACAGGTGGATCAGAATAAAGTTGAAGCAATCAGAAATTGGCAACAACCCAGGACGATAACTGAAGTTAGAAGTTTTCATGGATTAGCATCATTCTACAGAAGATTTATTCCACACTTCAGTAGCGTGTTGGCACCAGTTACTGATTGTATGAAGAGGAAGCAATTTTCATGGTCAGAGGAAGCGGGATTTGCTTTTGAGCGAATCAAGGAACTTTTGACGATAGCACCAATTCTAGTATTGCCGGATTTCCAGTTGTTGTTTGAGTTACATACTGATGCATCTAAGGTTGGAATTGGAGGGGTGTTAAGTCGGAAGAGACGTCCTATTGCATACTTCAGTGAGAAGCTTTTGGGAGCCAAGATGAGATATAATACTTATGATGTGGAATTCTATGCTATAGTTCAAGCTATAAAACATTGGAGACATTACTTGTTTCACAAGGAGTTTGTACTGTACACTGACCATGAAGCACTGAAACATTTGCAGGGACAGGACAAAATTGCAGCCAGACATGCTTCGTGGATCGCATACCTGCAATAGTTTACATTTGTGGTGAAGCATAAGTCGGGAATTACAAACCGTGTGGCAGATGCATTGAGTCGAAGGAATCATTTGTTGACCACAATGAAAGTTGAGGTGACAGGGTTTGATGTATTGCCAGAATTATTTGTTGATGATACTTACTTTGCGAAATTTGTAGATGAAGTCAAGGAGGGAAAGACGGACGAGTATGTGTTGATGGATGGGTTTCTATTTAAAGGAGATAGATTGTGTATACCATATTGTAGCTTACGAATGAAGATTGTGAAGGAGTTGCATGAGGAAGGTCATGTGGGTAGAGATCGTACTTTACGGTTGATTTCTGAATCATATTTTTGGCCGTCAATGAAAAAAGAAGTTGAGAGATTTGTAGAGAGATGTCATATCTGTCAAGTTTCGAAGGGAACCGCTACAAATGCAGGATTATATATGCCATTATCTGTGCCTACTAGACCGTGGGTTGATGTGAGCATGGATTTTGTTTTGGGTTTGCCTAGAACTCAAAGGGGAAATGATTCTATATTTGTTGTGGTGGATAGATTTTTGAAAATGGCGCATTTCATAACCTGTAAGAAGACAGCTGATGCCGTCCGTGTTGCTCAATTATTCTTTAAAGAGGTGTATCGATTACATGGGCTACCTGAATCTATTGTTTCTGATCGGGATACTTGATTTCTAAGCCATTTTTGGTTAAGTTTGTGGAAGATGGTTGGAACAAAGCTGAATTTTAGTAGCGCCTATCATCCGCAGACAGATGGGAAAACGGAAGTGGTGAACAGATCATTGGGAAATTTGTTGCGATGTCTTGTGCAGGATAATTTGAAGAGTTGGGATATGAAGTTGTGTCAGGCGGAATTTGCACATAATCATGATGTTAATCGAAATACTGGATTCAGTCCATTTCAAATTGTATATTCAACAATTCCGAAGGGACCATTGGATCTGATGACAGTGCCATATCAGAAGGAAGTTGTTAAGCGTGCTTGTGATTTTGTGACTGAGTTGCAGGAGTGCCACAGAACTGTGCATGAACGATTGCTTGCATCAAATGAGAAGTATAAACAACTGGCAGATAAAAAGCGAAGGAGTGTGAATTTCAGGGAAGGTGATTTGGTTTACGCCGTGTTGACAAAAGATCGTTTTCCAGTGGGAACGTACAATAAGTTGAAAGCTCGTAAAATTGGTCCAGTGGAAATTTTAAAGAAGATCAATGATAATGCGTATCAGTTGAAATTGACGGATTATATTCACACTGCAGACATTTTTAACGTCAAATACCTGATTCCGTATCATGGGGATGAGCTTGTGGTGGAAGAGGAAGGTACAAATTCGAGGTCGAATTTTTGTCAACCGGGGGAGGATGATGCAGCGCAATCTGCCAATTCATCAGATTGGAATCATTCGAGACCCTTAGGTCGCTCACGACCTAGTGAAACCATAGGTCACTCACGACCTAGTGAAAGCTTAGGTCGCTCATGACCTAGTGAAGGTCGCTCACGAGTTAATGGAATCAGTGTTGAGGCATGCAAGCAACTAAGCGAGATAAGTGAACCATCATTAGGTCGCTCTGACCTTTCGAAGGTGGACTGTTTCGAGTTACGACCTAAGTTAGGTCGTGGAAAGATAGGTCACTCAATCTTATGTCGCTGGGAAGATAGGTCGTAGGAAGATAGATCGCTACTTTGTATTTTAGGTTGCTCAAGTATTAGGTCGCGTGAAGACTTCCAGAAGCCTTGTTCTTAGGTCGCTGCTGTCGTGTTCTTAGGTCGTTGCTGCTGTAGGTCGTAAGTCGTAATGTTGTAATTCCTTATGTCGTTGTATGATGTATTTGTTAACTCGTGTTGTATATACTTTGAGTCATTTTGTTGTAAGGTCGCGTGATGTGTCATTTAATTCGTTAACGACCTATGTTAGGTCGGTGAAGGCTTTGTAATGTATGTTGTGTTTTAATGTTTTAGGTCGTAGGTGTTAGGTCGTTCAAGACCTATGTGTTGTAATTTGTTGAGTCGTGTATGTGTGTTGTTATAACCCTATAAATAGGGATGGTGGTGTCATTTGTAAGGCTAGGTTGATTTTGAATAAAACTTTGTTTGAGTGCTTTGTGCCTCTTCTCAAATTGGTAGTTGAGTGTGATCTCCTATCTCCACCTTCGGTATTCGAGTGCGCTCGAATCAACGATTGTTGAAGCCGATTCACGGAATCAAGTGCGCTTGATCAACGTCGAAGAATCGTAGATCTTTAAATACGGTATCGTGCGCGATCAACGTGTTTGAGATAGCTAGAATCCGGTATCTTTGGATCAACGGATTTGGGCCTTTGGTATTTTTCAATCCGCCGATTTCTACTTTCACCGATTCATACATTTCTGTAATTCCGCTGCTGCGTCAAGTAGGAATAGTGCCTTCGGTTCCGTTCGAACCCGGGACGGACTTGTATGAATGAATGCTTTCGGAACATTGTAACACCCCACCTGACGCAGCAGCGGATAACGAAAATGAATGATGCGGTGAAAGTAGCAATCGATGGAATAGAAGATACCGAATGGCCCAAATCCGTTGATCAAAAGATGCCGGATTCTAGCTATCTTCGTCACGTTGATCGCGCACGATACCGTGAAAGAAGATCTACGATTCTTCGAACGTTGATCTAGCGCACTAGATTCCGTGAATCGGCTTCAACAATCGTTGATTCGAGCGCACTCGAATATCCGAAGGTGGAGATAGGAGATAACACTCAACTACCAATTTTAATGGTGGCACAAGAGCACACAAAGAAATTTTATTCAAATTGACTAACTATTACAAGTGACACAAACCCGCCTATTTATAGGCTTACAACACACTTTACAATTTTTCCAACAACATAAGAAAACAAAGTACAACGACTTATCAAACAGCTAACCCACGCGACCTAAGAAATCAGGCATCTTCGCGACCTAAGAAAACCCACGCGACATATCTCTTTCGCTCTGCTTCGTTACAATTTTCAGCGACCTAAGGAAAACTTCGCGACTTATAATTCATCAGCGACCTAACTTCCATGACCTATCACCAATGACTCAGCTGCTCGCGACCTAAAGAAACAATCGCGACTTATAATTCATCAGCGACCTAACTTCCACGACCTATCACCAACGACTTAGCTACTCACGACCTAAGGAAACAATCGTGTCCTTCTGGAAACATGGCTTCACGCGACATAAGGAAAATCTGGATAAAGAGGAGCATGGCTTCACGCAACCTAAGGAAGTTTGGGCGGCATAGGTCGATCACGACCTAACTGCATCTGAAAACTGGCAACCTAGGCTCCGCGATTTAGGGCTCCGCGATTTCATCATCCTGCGCTGCATCATCCTCCCCTGGTTGAGGAAAATTCGTCCTCGAATTTAAAAGTTCTTCCCCATTGGGTTGATCATCTCCATAATAAGGTATCAAGCTTGAATATACAACTTGAAATGGACTGTAACCAGTGCTTCGATTAACAGCATGATTATGTGCAAATTCCGCCTGACACAACTTCATATCCCAACTTTTCAAATTATCCTGCACAAGACATCTCAACAGATTTCCCAATGATCTATTCACAACTTCAGTTTGCCCATCCGTCTGAGGATGATATGCACTACTAAAATTCAGCTTCGTCCCAATCATCTTCCACAGACTCAACCAAAAGTGACTCAGAAATCGAGTATCTCGGTCAGAAACAATAGATTCAGGTAATCCATGAAATCGATAGACCTTTTGGGAATATAACTAAATGACATTAACGGCCTCTGCAGTCTTCTCATAGGTAATGAAATGTACCAATTTTGAAAACCGACTAACCCCCACATAAATAGAATTATTGCCATGTTGTGTTCGCGGTAATCCCAAAACAAAGTCCACACTAACACCCTTTTGTAACTTAGCATGTATATGCAACGGCAAACATAAACTTGCATTTGTCGTGGTCTTCTTTGAAACTTGTCGATTATGACTCCTCTGAATAGACCTTTCAACTTCCTTCCTCAGTGACGATTAAAAATAAGACTTTGAGATTAGCTGCATAGTACGATCACAACTCAAGTGTCTTCCTACATGTAAGTCTTTGATAATTTTCCTTTGCCAACTACAATCTGTAGTAGACAACTGACTTCCTTCAACTAGCAACCCATCAACCAGTTTCCTCAACTCTTCTTGCTCTGTTGGACACATACGATATCGTGGTCTATGCGGTACAATAGCACTTGACACTATATCAGTATGATGTCGTGTGTCCCTCAGTGGCAGTAATTCCTTGGGCAACTCTACAGGAACTACATCTTCACATTCATCAACCACTGGTTCATCCTCCTCAAGAGTCTCGAGATCTTTACTGGTTTCATTCCCATTCATCATAAACACTTCCGCTCTATCCTCCATTTCTTTAACAAACTCTTCTGTAGATAATAGACTAATCGAATCCACCTCCTTCACCAATAAATTACCCTCTTCATCTCCTGACTTACTTTCCTCATCCTCATCGAACTTTGCTGGTTGTACATTCTCAACTTTACGTTCATCATGCTTCGTCGATGGAAAAACTTCAACTTCATGTTCGTTAAACTTTGTTGATTGGAAAACATCAACTTCATCTGTATCTAACTTCGCGGATTGTGAGTAATCAACTTTATGGTCATCAATCTTCGCGGGTTGAGAAGAATCTTCTTTATCTTCCACTTCAACACCACCTTTCACTTCCTCAACAAATTCTTTCGAAGATATTAAATTAGTTGCTTCCTCCTTCTTCTCTGGTTTGCAGTCACTTTGTTCACTCTTCTTAAGCACTAAAGTAATTTTGGTTCCTTCGAACATGAAACTGTAGCTGTTGGCGTGACTATTATGTTGTACAACTCTATCATACTGCCATGGATTTCCCAATAGAAGGTGACACACATCCATATCAACCACACCACACCATATATCATCTTTGTACTTTTTCCCAATAAAGAATGTAATCAATGCTCGTCTTCCCACTGTCACTTCTTTCCCTTCCCTTATCCATGCCAGTTTATATGGTCTAGGGTGTTTTCAGTCTTCAACCCCAACTTCATAACGGCTTCTTCAGAGATAAGGTTATCGCAACTTCCCGTATCAATAACGAATTTACAAACCTTTCCCAAGATAGTACAGGTAGACTGAAAAATATTGTTCCTTAGCCAAATAGAATAATTCTCATGTTTTGGTAAATGACACCCTTCGTCTCTATGACCACGTATGTCTCTATTATCATGCAAGTCTCTTCTACTTGATCTTTTGACGTCACGACATGGTTCATTGTCAAACCCATGTTGACTTCTTTTCTCTTCCCCATGGTGATATCGTCTCATTGAAATTGATGATTCTCTTTTATCTTAATAAGATTGTGGCGACACCCTCCTTGCTTCAGTAACCGACGGTGAAACTCTGTTTCCTCCATGGTTCAAGACTGGTGACCTTCCTCTTTGACTCTGATTCAAATCCATCATCAACTTCTCCAACTTTCCAAAACCTTTATTGAACTTCTCTTCGAGGTTATCACTAATTCGTTGCTCTATTGCCTTAGAATCTTCTCTTCTATACACATCGGCAATATTCTGATGACGATTACCTCTTCTTGGATGCATGATTGATCTTCAACAAATCTTCAAAAAAAATTCTAACACAAACTTCAAAATTTTTAACTCGGCCTTGAACAACAAATTGATGCACGGCTTCTTCACTAAACTTGGATCTAACACTGATAGGCTTGCTTGAAATTGAACAAACACTTCTCTTTGCACCAACAGGCTCGTCTTAGCTATGATTGGCTAAGTCTTGCTCTAATACCAAATGATGCAGCAGCGGATAACGAAAATGAATGATGCGATGAAAGTTGCAATCGATGGAATAGAAGATACTGAATGGCCCAAATCCGTTGATCAAAAGATGCCGGATTCTAGCTATCTTCGTCATGTTGATCGCGCACGATACCATGAAAGAAGATCTACGATTCTTCGAACGTTGATCTAGCGCACTAGATTCCGTGAATCGGCTTCAACAATCGTTGATTCGAGCGCACTCGAATATCCGAAGGTGGAGATAGGAGATAACACTCAACTACCAATTTTAATGGTGGCACAAGAGCACACAAAGAAATTTTATTCAAATTGACTAACTATTACAAGTGAGACAAACCCGCTTATTTATAGGCTTACAACACACTTTACAATTTTTCCAACAACATAAGAAAACAAAGTACAACAACTTATCAAACAGCAAACCCACGCGACCTAAGAAATCAGGCATCTTCGCGACCTAAGAAAACCCACACGACATATCTCTTCCGCTCAGCTTCGTTACAATTTTCAGCGACCTAAGGAAAACTTCGCGACTTATAATTCATCAGCGACCTAACTTCCATGACCTATCACCAACGACTTAGCTGCTCGCGACCTAAGGAAACAATCGCGACTTATAATTCATCAAAGACCTAACTTCCATGACCTATCACCAATGACTTAGCTGCTCGCGACCTAAGGAAACAATCGTGTCCTTCTGGGAACATGGCTTCACGCGACCTAAGGAAAATCTGGATAAAGAGGAGCATGGCTTCACGCGACCTAAGGAAGTTTGAGCGGCATAGGTCGATCGCGACCTAACTGCATCTGAAAACTGGCGACCTAGGCTCCACGATTCAGGGCTCCGCGATTTAGGGCTTCGTGATTTAGGGTAAGCAATTTCATCATCCCGCGCTGCATCACCACCTCTACCCTCATAATAACAAAGAGTAGTAAAAGTAATACAGTCTGTTATTACGAAGAATAAGGCTGGATAGGAGCGGCCATCCGTAGTTGGCCTTACACTAGTATTGATTACCTCGATAGGAGTGGTATATATTTTTTATTTTTCATCTCTTATTTATTTACTCCCACCGACATACCCAATTCCAGTATAAAACGAACTACGATGGTTCATAATAGTTTAGGACTATATATATAATAATAACACAGATAACAAAAGATCTCATATATATATATAACTAGTGTCAGTTACAATACAATTGACACAATACATATGATACAACTACAACTGTCGACTCTGGAAGTTATATATACAAATACATTATCAACTAATGTACATGAATACATATCAACCAAATCAGTACACTAACTACTACAAAAAGACGCAGACCACTTCAAAAGATATGAAAAGTCTTCGTAGCTCAAACAACAACCCAAAGCAGGAAATCTACAACCTGAAATAACTCGGGTCTGAACCGAGTATTAAATTCAAAAGAAAATAATACACGGGTCAGTCTAATTCAAACTCGGTTATTAATGCACAGAAGCAATAATAATCAAATATCAAATAGACGACAGTCACAGAAATCTCGTATATCCGACTCTTCAATAAGAGAATCGGATAACGGCAGATATAACACTTACCAGTGTTAAACAACAAATCATCAACAAGGATAAATAAAAATATTATCGATGAAGATAAAATGAAGACCCCAGAATTGCCTAAACAGCAATTAACAACAAAATCCAATTATTAAATAAATAGTTAAAATCTCAAAATGATCAATCGAATCAAATTTCTGTGTGGCTGCAGTACACGCACGCATGCACTGCCTCGCCACACAGTACGTGAAATCATCACAACAGTGAATACTAATAGCAATCAAAACTGCAAAGGTCAAAGTGAAACCCAAGCCAACAAAACTGCGTAAACAACAAAAATCTAATTATCAGTATGATAACTAGAAAACACATAATTTGACGTATCTAAAAGATAATTAGATATCAACAAAATAATCAGATTAAACCAAATCAAAATACAACTTCAAAATATTGAATTGAATCAACGAACAATTCAAACCATCGAAATATCAATTAAATCTGTCAATTCTGCTAGGGCTGCAGTACACGCACGCGTGTACTGCCTCGCCACTACAATAATGCTAGTGAAAAACAAACCAAAAGAGTGGCATAAACAAAGATATAACATGTATGCACTGTAAAACTTATCAGTGTAAGCTCCAAAAGTATACATATGAAGATTACACTGCAACAGTTCGGGAAACAAGCATATGCAACAACAACAAGTGTTGTACACATGAATGCAACTACCCTCGAATACCAGTGAACAACCAAACTGTCCAGACTTAAAAACCCAATACAATACATCACAGTCCAATATGTTATGGATAGTGGAAAATACAACACCAAGCTCAATAAATTCAAGCAGTCAAACTCAACTCAAAGAGATAGTTGACCAACAGGAACTAGGTCAACATGCACATGTCAACAGCACAGAAATACATGAATGCAACTAGAAATAATCAGACCTCGAGCTAAGCAATGGATCAGTAAAATGGTGACTTCAACATAACAGTGATAGCTATGCAAACTGAAACTGGATCAGTAAACAAAACCAAAGTCGTGAATCAATGTTACAACATCAATGACCAGACTTATACACGAATCTGCACTGAAACAAAGAATGGCCAGAACCAAACTACAAGCTACAGATATCAGTGCACATGATCTGGCAACCAAAATATACAAGACAAATAAAGAGCAACAACAATGATGAACCAGAAAAAAAATCCACCAATATATGCATACACACATATATATGTATATATGCACATATATACAGAACTTATAAACCAAATGGCACAGACATATGCAAATGTACCAGACTCAAATGCTTTCAAACATGTGCAGACATGCTATCAAACACAACCAACTAAACAAGCAGCATGTACACATAAGTGCAGCAGTGCAAACAAGTGCACACTGAACAAACCAGGTCAAAAGTGCACCAGAAAGACAAAACATCAAATGGAACTGCCAAATAAAATTGAATACAATTAAACATAGATGTGCACAGGGAACACAGTTCAGGGAAGCAACCCTAACAAGTACAAACTCAAGTGATACAATTTCGAACAAAGCTCAACAAGACAACATCACGTCAAGTTGAACAAGACAGAGAAGCAGTAGGTTTGAAATCAATACAACCATTAACTAGCTTGAAACAACATTATCAAAAGCATCAGAGTCAAAGACATTATCAAGTCAGAACATAAACAAGTGACAAAGTCGAAGTCAACCAAACAAGTTCGAACAAATCCAAAGCCGAGACGGTGATTGAAAAAAATATAAAGGCAAGGCAAAAATCGAACAGTAAGGACAAGTCAGAAATCATCAACATCAACCAACTCGAAATGTCGAAATAAAGGAATTAACGAGTGAATTAAGATGTGAGTGAAAAATCACTCACCTTTACTCAAAGAGCCAAACACGGAATCATCCAGTTGAACTCGATCGAGAACTGAGGTAGCCGCAAGCATCGAAGCAATCGGGAACGACAAATTAAAGCGGCGACTCAGTTCACACGAAGCCCTAAAATCCACCAATCAAAGAAGCCGCCATTTTTATTCGTTTCGTTTTCTTAGCCTAGGGTTTTCGAATGAATGAATGGAGGGGGTCGGGTTTTCCAAAAGAAATGAAGAGGGGAACCGGTTATACCCCTCAACATTTATCACAACATCACAAAGAAACGTAGGCAAAATTTCATTTAAAGCCCGCATACCCTTTATCAAATTATCAAAAGAATTTAAACCTGATTTAAAAAGAATTCAACCGATTAAAACTCCAACAGCAATTAACCAACCGATTAATCATTTACTGACGAAAATTTATCAATGCGAAATCTCGGGTTGTTACAGACTCCCCTCCTTATAAAAATTGTGTCCCCGCAATTTTCATAATTAAGGTTGTCAATAACAATTATTTTTCTAACATAAACTGGTTAAGTTAGAAAATAAAGGTCGAGAATACAAACAACAAAGAAATCTTTTAATTCCATAAAAGAATTTCACAAATTCTCAACAAAATCTAATTATCAAATAGATAATCATAAAACAGCAGAACTGATTAAATACAATTATCAGCAATATTCAATTATCAACTAGATAATTAAAATACCGAAAATCACAAAACAGCAATATCTGATTATCGATACGATAATTAGAAAACAGCAAAATCTAACTATCAACAGAGATAGATAGGAAACATCAATTCAATAAAATCAACATAATCTAGACTCAATTAGAAACTAGAAAATCTCATATCAATGAAATCAGCAATCAACCAATATCTAATTATCACAACGATGATCAGGAAACACAAATCAACAAATATCTAATTATTAAAAACGATAATTAGAAATCACAAATCAACCAATATTTAATTATCAAAAACGACAATCAAATCTCAAATTAACAAATATTCAATTATCAAAAACGATAATTAAATCTCAAATCAATAAATATTTAATTATCAAAAACAATAATCAAACCTCAAATCAACAAACATTTAATTACCAAAAATGATAATCAAATTTCAAATCGACAAATATTCAATTATCAAAAACGATAATTAAATCTCAAATCAATCAATTATCAAAAACGATAATTAAATCTCAAATCAACAAATATTCAATTATCAAAAACGATAATTAAATCTCAAATCAACAAATATTCAATTATCAAAAACGATAATTAAATCTCAAATCAACAAATATTCAATTACCAAAAACGATAATTAAATCTCAAATCAACAAATATTCAATTATCAAAAACGATAATTAAATCTCAAATCAACAAATATTCAATTATCAAAAACGACAATTAAATCTCAAATCAACAAATATTCAATTATCAAAAACGATAATTAAATCTCAAATCAACAAATATTCAATTATCAAAAACGATAATTAAATCTCAAATCAACAAATATTCAATTATCAAAAACGATAATCAGAATCAACAAATATTTAATTACCGATACGATAATTAAATCTCATAACAGCAAATATTTAATTATCGATACGATAATTAAATCTCATAACATCAAATATCTAATTACCTGCAGATAATTAGAAACAACAAATATGTAGAAATCAATTAAGAAGACTAGAAAATCAACATAAAAGCTTGGATCGATCCCATCAGATGGCGAGTTTTTAATTCGCCGCACGTGCATCAACAAATGGCCGAAGCCTACCAAGTACTCAACATAATTTTGGCGCCCAACAAATGACCCGAAGGTCCGCAGAGTGACCCGAAGGTCTAGTATTGGTATTTGACCCGAAGGTCCATCAAAGTGGCCCGAAAGCCCAACAAATGACCCAAAGGTCCAACAAATGACCCGAAGGTCCAACATAGTGGCTCGAAAGCACACGAAAGCATCAAAATCATCAAAACATCAAATATTTCAATTAACGAGTCCGGAATTAACCGAAATAGCAAACGCACATGTCCCATACCACGTGTTTTACTAAATCGTTTGATTCTCTTCATCGTTTCCTTGAAAGTGCAAAATTGTGTATTTTGTAAAAATACATTTTACATTCTCAAACGGACAAGTCTGGAAGTAAGCGAATCAGTAATAGAAAGGGGTCATAATCCTCGATTTTGCTGAAACGTTTAAATCGCTTCCTCATTCTTTTGAAAGCGCAAACTGTAAAACTTCTGAAAACAATTTTTATTTATTTTATGAAAATAACAATTCACATTCTCAACTGGACAAGTCCGGAGTTAAGCGAATCAGTAAAAGAAAGGGGTCATAGTCCTCGATTTTGCTGAATCGTTTAAGTCGCTTCCTCATTCTTTTGAAAGCGCAAACTGTTAAAAATTTTATAAAACAATTTTCATTTTAAAACGATTTTCCAATCACGTGATTAAAGCAACAACATCAGTAGCAATTTCGAAAAGGAAATTGCACTTCTCAAAACATCGTAAAATGAATCTCAAAATCAGCATTGCGAAATAACCGCTTGAAAATCCACTATTAAAAATTTGACTATTACTGAAGTCAAAGCGACAGTAATTTTTAAACGTCAAAATCTCATCAAAATAATTTACATCAAAATGTAATATCAGTGAATTTTCATTCATCAAAATGTCGTAAAACACCGTGCTTCAAAAATTTAGCATTGGTGTAAAAATCCCGTTATAAAAATAACGGCAACAAAATACGTTTCATAACCAAGCATCGGTTCAACGTAAAAACAATGCAGTAACGTGCAACTCAAATTTGCACGTACTACAAAATAAACAAATAAATCATTCGAATGTATCTTCATTGAAGATATTTCAAAACAGCTAAATCTAATCAATATATGATCAGCATAAAAGAAAACCAGCAAAGATCTCAACAAAAATCACATAACTGTAATCGTTTCGAATCCTCAATTCGGATTCCAAATTCTCAAAGAAACAAAATAAATACAGCTATGTAAACAACAAATGAAATTTATTTCAATTTCATATTTTGATTTTTAAATGAAAAAGATTATCAGTTGTACTCAGCGAAGACAGTCTCACTGTTTTCCGCTGCGCACTATGATAACAGAACACAATTTAATCAAATCAACAAAACACAGTTTCACTTTTATTTTTAAATAAATATATTTAAAAATTTCATCATAATTTCATAACTTTAGTTTTGACTCAAAGCACAAATAAAACATCGACCAATAGTTGTAACACATGTTCCATCCAAGTTATGTTTTATATTATGTCCATAAACCCCAAGCTCTGATACCAACTGTAACGCCCCACCTCTATGCTCACAATAACAAAGAGTAGTAAAAGTAATACTGTCTGTTATTACGAAGAATAAGGCTGGATAGGAGCGGCCATCCGTAGTTGGCCTTACACTAGTATTGATTACCTCGATAGGAGTGGTATATATTTTTCATTTTTCATCTCTTATTTATTTACTCCCACCGACATACCCAATTCCAGTATAAAATGAACTACGATGGTTCATAATAGTTTAGGACAATATATATAATAATAAAATAGATAATAAAATGCGGAACACAGATAACAAAAGATCTCATATATATATATATATATATATATATATATAACCGATGTCAGTTACAATACAATTGACACAATACATATGATACAACTACAACTGTCGACTCTGGAAGTTATATATACAAATACATTATCAACTAATGTACATGAATACATATCAACCTAATCAGTACACTGACTACTACAAAAAGACGCAGACCACTTCAAAAGATATGAAAACTCTTCGTAGCTCAAACAACAACCTAAAGCAGGAAATCTACAACCTGAAATAAATCAGGTCTGACCCGAGTATTAAATTCAAAAGAAAATAATACACGGGTCAGTCTAATTCAAACTCAGTTATTAATGCACAAAAGCAATAATAATCAAATATCAAATAGACGACAGTCACAGAAATCTCGTATATCCGACTCTTCGATAAGAGAATCAGATAACGGCAGATATAACACTAACCAGTGTTAAACAACAAATCAGCAAATCCAAATCATCAACAAGGATAAATAAAAAGATTATCGATGAAGATAATATGAAGACCCCAGAATTGCCTAAACAGCAATTAACAACAAAATCCAATTATTAAATAAATAGTTAAAATCTCAAAATGATCAATCGAATCAAATTTCTGTGTGGCTGCAGTACACGCACGCATGCACTGCCTCGCCACACAGTACGTGAAATCATCACAACAGTGAATACTAATAGCAATCAAAACTGCAAAGGTCAAAGTGAAACCCAAGCCAACAAAACTGCGTAAACAACAAAAATCTAATTATCAGTATGATAACTAGAAAACACATAATTTGACGTATCTAAAAGATAATTAGATATCAACAAAATAATCAGATTAAACCAAATCAAAATACAACTTCAAAATATTGAATTGAATCAACGAACAATTCAAACCATCGAAATATCAATTAAATCTGTCAATTCTGCTAGGGCTGCAGTACACGCACGCGTGTACTGCCTCGCCACTACAATAATGCTAGTGAAAAACAAACCAAAAGAGTGGCATAAACAAAGATATAACATGTATGCACTGTAAAACTTATCAGTGTAAGCTCCAAAAGTATACATATGAAGATTACACTGCAACAGTTCGGGAAACAAGCATATGCAACAACAACAAGTGTTGTACACATGAATGCAACTACCCTCGAATACCAGTGAACAACCAAACTGTCCAGACTTAAAAACCCAATACAATACATCACAGTCCAATATGTTATGGATAGTGGAAAATACAACACCAAGCTCAATAAATTCAAGCAGTCAAACTCAACTCAAAGAGATAGTTGACCAACAGGAACTAGGTCAACATGCACATGTCAACAGCACAGAAATACATGAATGCAACTAGAAATATTCAGACCTCGAGCTAAGCAATGGATCAGTAAAATGGTGACTTCAACATAACAGTGACAGCTATGCAAACTGAAACTGGATCAGTAAGCAAAACCAAGGTCGTGAATCAATGTTACAACATCAATGACCAGACTTATACATGAATCTGCACTGAAACAAAGAATGGCCAGAACCAAACTACACGCTACAGATATCAGTGCACATGATATGGCAACCAAAATATACAAGACAAAAAAAGAGCAACAACAATGATGAACCAGAAAACAAATCCACCAATATATGCATACACACATATATATGTATATATGCACATATATACAGAACTTATAAACCAAATGGCACAGACATATGCAAGTGTACCAGACTCAAATGCATTCAAACATGTGCAGACATGCTATTAAACACAACCAACTAAACAAGCAGCATGTACACATAAGTGCACCAGTGCAAACAAGTGCACACTGAACAAACCAGGTCAAAAGTGCACCAGAAAGACAACATCACGTCAAGTTGAACAAGACAAAGAAGCAGTAGGTTTGAAATCAATACAACCATTAACTAGCTTGAAACAACATTATCAAAAGCATCAAAGTCAAAGACATTATCAAGTCAGAACATAAACAAGTGACAAAGTCGAAGTCAACCAAACAAGTTCGAACAAATCCAAAGCCGAGACAGTGATCGAAAAAAAATATAAAGGCAAGGCAAAAATCGAACAGTAAGGACAAGTCAGAAATCATCAACATCAACCAACTCGAACTGTCGAAATAAAGGAATTAATAAGTGAATTAAGATGTGAGTGAAAAATCACTCACCTTTACTCGAAGAGCCAAACACGTAATCATCCAGTTGAACTCGATCGAGAACTGAGGTAGCCGCAAGCATCGAAGCAATCGGGAACGACAAATTGAAGTGGTGACTCAGTTCACACGAAGCCCTAAAATCCACCAAACAAAGAAGCCGCCATTTTTATTCATTTCGTTTTCTTAGCCTAGGGTTTTCGAACGAATGAATGGAGGGGGTCGGGTTTTCCAAAATAAACGAAGAGGGGAACCGGTTATACCCTTCAACATTTATCACAACATCACAAAGAAACGTGGGCAAAATTTCATTTAAAGCCCGCATACCCTTTCTCAAATTATTTAAAGAATTTTAACCTGATTTAAAAAGAATTCAACCAATTAAAACTCCAACAACAATTAACCAATAGATTAATCGTTTACTGAGGAAAATTTATCAATGTGAAATCTCGGGTTGTTACAAACATCGTCAGGTGGATGGTGGGCATTCTAAGAGATATGTTCTAAAAAGGTAATGCTTAGCCTCGAGCCTCATCAACCGGGAATGACTAAAAATCAGGTGTTATTCAGCAAGGCTATGTGGGTCGCACCCATTAGGGTGAGGTCATCCCTGTTGTAACATCCCGAAATTTTCGACTTTCGAAAATTCGACATCAATACTCACTTTATCGACTGCCGAGCCATCGAATGCCGAAAACCCGAAAAGTTATGGTTTTAAAAAGAAGAAAAAGGCAGAAGAAGAAGAAAGCAGAAGAAAGAGAGTAGAAAAAGAAAAGAAGAACAACACATCAGAACAGAAACAATATCAGAATCTTACACATCGCAGCGGAACAATATATAATAGATAAATGAATAACCTTTAAAACAAAGAACTATATCATTTTATACATACATCAATCAGAGTCAATAAACAACAATGGACAGTTATATAAACTTGTCCTCATACAGAATACACAGCGGAATAAATACTATCAGATACAAATACTACGTCTCACCATCCAGCTTGCTTCCAAAGCTCCAGAATATCCAGAATATCCTGATAATCTAACTCTAGACTGCCCGTGTGGAAATTGGTGGGCACCCAGAGTTTAGAAGGAAACAATAAACTCCGAGTCAGTCATGGTGACTGGTGTGAGATCGTAAAACAGTTATTCTTTAAAATAAACAACAGGAAGATTTTAAAGTAAATTCGCAATGCTTTTGGAAAATGAAACTACCATAAGACCTCCCGCCACACACACAATGCAAATGCAGACTTGGAGGAGATTTCTTCTTATGATAGTCAAAGATGCTTACTACGCAAAATCAAATCCTTTTTGATATTATTATTAGTGCATAGTGTAGAAAACATTTCGAAAGTACAATATAAATCTTAGCCAGCATAGGTACCATTACAGTATGCTTGCTATAGCTACCATATTAAATGGCAGGTTCTACAACTAAAACCGTACAAGGCTCGTATTGTTTTGTTTGGATTTCCAACAAATGGTCAGGCTAAGGAACTTCCTTTTCCACGATGGGTACGTCCCTGGAATAGACGACCCGAGAAATAACCTAACATTACGGTTAGATCTCTCCCAACACAAGGTCGGGTTACCTCTGCAAAAATAGGTAACTACTGACACGCGTATGCCATCCCCCGATCGTCACCGATCTTCCCGAGGATCCCCGATTCGCAACAACCACAAAGTAATAAATTTGCAGCAACCACAGAGGTTAAGTATCTGGGCTCCATACCATGATGCCACCTTTATCCAGAAGGAATGACATACACTAAGGGGCGCTACTCCCTAGAACCTTGCTGCATCCTTCCTGTTTCGACCATTTCCGGGGTGTGAGGCTCGACGAAGTCTCGTCCACAAAGCTACGCTTTCTACAAAGCCATGCTTCGGGTCAAACAAATGATCAACCTATGATCACAAAGATATAAGATCAAACAAATGATCATATCGCAAATGATCAAACACTGATCATTTCACAGCAACACTCAGTATGCCACGTTACCAAATTGGGAATATATCGCTGATAAATTTCAACTACATAACCTCTGAGCTCGTACGTCTCAGAGAAGGGTGTTAAGCTAAGAGAATAAATTCTCCGCCACCAACAGATATGTATTTGAAAGAAATCAGCTTTATATCTCAAATTGTAACGTCAGACACACAATCCATACAAGTCTATTCCGGGATCGAACAGAACTGAAGGCACTTCTCACGAAGCCCTTGCATATCCGGATAATTTTCTAATCACGTCCGGACTTCCCGTCACTAAGGGTGATAAAACCTCTAAACCGGAGATCAGCCGATGTAGAGTAACTCGACGGTAATCCTTCCGTTTTCAAAAATATCCGGTCTTCAACACCGGTCTTCAAATGCAATTCATAACGACGTATCACATATTCGGAATGGGTTATACGACCCCATGGTCCTTTCCCGGCTAACCCGAATAGTGAGCGCTTATTCAAAATTAAGTGTGGCATTCAAATTCATCCAATTCACAACAAATACCATTCAAGGTAATTATTGATAGTCGGTTATTTAACTATCAATAAAGATGTGCAACACCATCAGATTCCAAATAATTTTCCAAATTATTTCATCTTCCAAAATATCTTTTACTAGATATAAAATTTCCACACTTCAAAAATAAATCAACGTTTATTTTTCTAAACAGTTTCCCTTTCCTTTATAAATTCCATAGTGAATTTATATTTTCAAAATATCTACTGATATACGATTTTCAAATCGATTTCAAATATTCAATTTCAATTTATCTTTACTGAGATAAACCTCAAAAACGTTTCATTTCGTTTTGGAAAAGTATTTCCTTACTTATTTAATAATAAGTATTTCACAAATCTTTTATTTTCAACATTTGAAAATATTCGATATACTTAAATCAAAATTAAGCATATATTTCATTCTTTAAGGAAATCATTTGAGTCAAAACGAATGTTGCGTAAAACATCGTTACGACGACTGAAAATCACTAGTATAGGGATTCGGAATTTTTAAGATAGATGTATAAATCCCAATACTATATAAAACATTTCCTTTCGGAAATCATTTACTATAACAACAGTGTTATAGTCCACCATTTCCTTCTATTTCTCGAAAACGTCTATTTCAACAATAAATGTTGAAATCTATGATTTCGATATTCAATATATTTTAAAACATCGTTTAAAACAATTAACTTCATTTCAAATATCACTTTCCCAAAACCATATCTATTTTACTTAACAATATATTCATTGTCCAAAATCATGAATATACTTCACTAATTACATTTCACTATTATCTACACATTTTATTTCAATGATAATTCGCTATCCAAAATCGCGAATATATCTCTTTTAATAATCCTCTATATTTAATTTATCAAATCCAATTGATTTTCGAATTTATAAAACAACGTTTATAGATTCTATTTCTATTTTCTAACAACTTCAATTTAATAAATCTCCTTTATTAACAATTCGATTCATAACTCAAATCTTATACCAACAATCCATATTATAAGTTAAATACTTATAATTCCTTTATCTTACAAAATCATTTCCATTTATAAGTTCACAAATTATAAATTTCATTTATTTATAAATTCTTAAAAATTCATTTTAACGCTTATAAAAACTTGTTTTATAATACCAACATTTTCAGGTTTAAAATATCAATCTTGTACATCTTTTACATACATCGTTTTAAATAATTCAAAAATTCCCATTTAAAACCATTTTATAAATTTCTTAACTATTTATTTCAAAAGAAATTACCTTTTGGTTATAATTCACAAATCTTAACTTTTATAACTTTAAAATCTGAATGTTTATTTATTAATTCAAAAATTAAATAAAACGTCTACTTCCAAAAATCCCTTTAAAATCCATTTAAAGTAAAAGTCGTTATTTTTAAACTTCAAAACTGAATCCGATGATGCAACGGCACCAATTAGTCAATCACAACAACAAACATCATATATCAATATGATAACAGAATATACATCAATATCTGTAAATAAATAAATACTTGTGAGGAATCCAGTTGGATCCCTCCAACCTGTTTCCCTGCATCCACAGACGTTAGCACAATACCAATTCCACTTCGAGGTGGAATATCGCGGTATATGGGTTTTATAAAAATATCCGCTTACTAACGGCGCAATAGGGTCTCATCCGCTATACGAGGCGGGAAATCAATCAATCCAATATATACATATGCCAATATGTATATATTGCTATATATATAGATATATCCTACTATATCTAATATCACATCCAATAGCAATCATATCAAACAATCAATAACTGCAAACATCAACTTTATATTTGAGTGAGAAGATCTCACCTTAGATTTTTATTTTGCAATCCATTTCCATCCTAGACTTGTTTTCTCGATTTATACCTTGTATAACAATTACATAATCTTATGACTATTTGAACAAATCAAATAAATAAATTTTCCGCTTAAAATTTTTAATTATCCAATGATTCCTTTTAAATAAATTTATTTGACTAACATTTCAATTTCTACTAACATTCCTGTTTCTTTAACTAAAGTCTCATTTACATATCTTTCATATTTAACTTACAATCAGTTTCTTTTCTTAAAATTTTATTTCTACAATCTAAATTTTAAAACTAAATTTTCCTTTAAACTTCACTGCATTTTAAAATCCCCTATATATATATTTGAATTTAAATTGAATCAAATTAAATGATAAAAGCAAATATACCTACAGAAACGAACTCCTGTTTACGAGACTGTCGACTACCCTCCAGACTTCATCGCTCGAACTATCAGGGTCATCTCCCTTCGATTTGCCGATGACATCATCGAATTCCCTCCCAAAAGCCATTGCCACGAATCACCTCGAGCCCAGCTAGCCTCGCCGCCCTGTTCCCATGGCCACGTGAACCTCTCTCGCGAGCCTCCCCTGTCATCTCGCACGCGAGATCGACTCGCCTGATGGTCGCTGCTCCACCGAGATCTCCATGTAACGACCCACTATTTTGGACCATTCAAATCGACAATAAATCCACACATGTCTGACTTGAATAATTCAAAATATCAGATTGTTAATTTAAATTTGGCAAAACTCAGCATATGCAGTAAATAAATCAATCACATAATCACAGACACAGAGTAATACAATAATACGCAGCGGAATAGATAAAATAGTAGTTCATGAAGCTACTATATAAACATCAGAGTTAGAAATAAAATACAACAGAATATCTCAAATACAGTGAAGTCTCCAGTACAACAGATGACTTCTCTGAACAAATCAACTAGAAGAGCTGAAAGCTGAGGCGATAGTTGGATCTCCAAAGGAAGCTCCAAACTCCAAGGGTGAGTCTCAAATGCTGTATCACTCGGTCTGACCCGAGCGTAAAGCAAAACACAAAACACTCGAGTCAGGATTAACATTCTTATATAAATAAATCCAACTCAAGTGAAATATCAATTGAAATACGAGTAACTTAAAGGATGTTGGGATAACCATCCTCTAAGGATCTTCAGAACTATCTACAAGGTGGAAATATACATTTTAACACCGTGGTCATTTCAATTAAATTTATACTTCAAAACCCAAATATCATTTCATTTCAAATATATCCATTTTCCAAAATAGTATATATATATATATATATATTAAATGATTTAAAAAGCAAAGTATTTAATTTCCTTAAGTCTAGCAAATCGATTCAAATCAACTTCAAATTCCAAATTCAAATTTATTCAAAGCTCAATTCATCAATTTAATTCATTTCTAAACAGATCATTTAAATTTTCAATATATTTCAAAGCTTTAATATTCAACATTTTCAAAGTTAAATTTAACAGTTTCATATAGCTCTTGATTTAACTTCATTATTATTTAATCAGGGAATATTCACTTAATAAATTCAATATCATTTAACTAGCCTTAAATTACATTTTTACTAAATATTTCCTTAAACTTTAGTTAAACAAAAAACAATATTCATTAGATTACTTATAAATCAAACTCAAGTTATAAATCATATCTTACATCTCAGTTTCAATAAGTTTCAAATCGGTTTAATTAAATAAAATTCTTTATTGAATACAATTTCAACTAAATTCAAATTATCTTTCTAACCTTAACTTATTCAAATTATTACCAAAATCTATTTTGAAATATATTTTAAACACTCAACATATTATATGTATTTAAATCAATCATTCCCATTTATATATAATAATTTAAGGCTCAACATTTATTAAAACCATATATTTCTTTCCAAAACCATAGAATTCATTTTTAAAATATCTATATGTATGGACCAACGGTGTCTGTATATATATTTATCATATGGTTAAGTGATACAGATATTTATCATTTCAATCCGAAATTTAAATATATACGGGTAGATATCATTTCGACCCGTAATCCCAATTTCAATTCAAATGAAAATCGCTTGGGTTTATCATTTCAACCCATAACGAAATTCTCCTATTCTAAAGTCCGTTCGGGTATGTATCATTTCAACCCATAGTGAATTCTATACTAACAGGGAACTTGCAGAGTGATAACAGATAATAAAAAATATAACAACAGGCATATATCATCAATATAAATAACAGATATTGGTGTCAGATGTCATAGGTGAACAGATACAGATAATGGTAATAACAGGCATATAAATATTAGATACTGGTGTCAGATGTCATAGGTGAACAGTTATGGATAATAGCATATATAACAATGTAAATAACTACAGCAGCATATTTCAATTGCTATTTCAAATGAAATCAAATTTAAATAATAAAAGAACGCTAATCGTGAGTGATTGCTCACCTTCCGAGGCTAGAGAGATTCGACACAGAAATGAGCTACTAAATCCAAAGCAACGCTAGATGGATATGATTTGATGTAGAAAACAGGCACGACGGACAAGGCTGATAATGGGAAACGATGAAACAATGAATCGGTTTTGTTATAAACTGAATATATATATTATTATATTGTTTATATATACTTTCAATAATTTATCTTAGGACAAATATCAAAATAAATAAAATTTTGAAATCATTATACTAAAAACTCGAATTAAAATCAGAGTATATATATATATATATATATATATATATATATATTTAAAACCCATACTTACATATACTTGTATAAACAGCTAGATATATTGACTAATACAATACATATGTACTTACACAAATCATATTTAAAACAGTGTTTATAGCAAACCTAGGCCTAGTTAAAACTCAGTACGCACATAACATATATATAAATAACAGGTTCTAAAATCTAGCATGACCAGAATGAAATATTAGCTTTCAAACAAACAGATATACATAAGCTGTACATAATAATATATATATATATCAATATATCTATGTATATATAAAAATCATGATATACTTATTTTTCCCAAAGTCATATAGCCTATATTATGAATTATTTACACACATACACTGTAAAAAAAAACAAAATTTTGACACTGAAATCATAATATACTATATATAACTTGTTTACAAATCTATACATATACAAAGTAAAACGAGACAGCATCAAGCAAGTGCTCGCATATATATATATATATATATATATATATATATATATATATATATGCATAGACTGTCATATTACTTATATACTATCCTATTTCAAGATCTATATAAACTAACAAATTGTATTTTATATGAATATATATACAGGTCAGATAAAGCATAACATATAGCTAGTAAACAACATAGATCTAATAACAATTTATATAAAACATATATACTAACTATAAATATAAAAATACATAAGCTAAACTCATATACAACATCTGGTGACTGAAATTGATATTAAAACATATGATAAATACTTGTCAAAGCTACTATATTATTTAACCGTACATACATAACTTATAAAACATATATATAAACATATAATGTGCTCGTACAACCTATGTATATATATGTGCCAACAGACCAAAATATATGCATATAAGATGCGTTTCAAAGAAGTAGGAAAACTTATATATATACATACTGTAAAATAAATAAATAAAACTCAGATAAAAACTCTGACTGATAGTAAATAAACTATGTATATATATATATATATCACAATGCATAAATAAAAATCATATATATATTTTTACATAAACCGATCTCCAGTATATACAACTAAAATTTAATAAATATACATATAATACGTTTAGAACCATTATCGGTTTATAGTATAAAATACTCATATGTTAAAAATATAAATATATGAACACAACACATACAGGAAAAGAGGTTGGATCGGCTACTAGCGATCTGGTCACGGCCAGAAAAGCAAGAAGAGGTGGAAACGAAGGTACAGGGAAGAGGAGTGGGTCGTTTGGCTGCAGCTCGGTCGAGATCTGGGGAGGAGAAGGAAACGGGTAGGCTGCCCGTGTTCGATGCTAGACACGGAGGAGCGTCATGGAGGAGCCACGAACTGTGACCTATTTATGGCAGACGTGAATGGTCTATGGAGGGGATTGAGGTCGATGGACGTGTTGAAGTGGCAGCAGTGGAGTGTAAGGCTTTGGGGTGCCTGCGGAAGACTTGTGGCAGAGGGATCAGAAGTGAGGCCGATGCTTTGGATGTGGGATGGAGTTTCGGCTTTCAGTGGGTAAGGGCGCACGTAGATTTCCAGAGGGGATGGGCGAGCAAGGCTGTTCGGAGGAGGTGGAAGTTGGGCTTGGTGTGGTTTCGGTGGGCAAAGGTGGAATGGTGGTGAGGCCGGAGCCGAAGAGTGGATCAGAGGGGAGTCTCGGTGGTTGTAGGTTTGGAGTTCGGTACCTACTCGGGAAGAGAATGAAAAAGGAGGAAGGAAATTGGGTGGAATGACGTGAAAGCAATAAAAAAAGAATGGGCTCTGTGTATTAGTTTTAGAATGGAGAAAATATGAGGGGAGAGGAAGAATAGATCTGGGTGATTTAGAAAGGAAACGAAATGAATAGAATAAAACATATGAAATCGGATGTAAGTGGCAACGGTCAGCGAAGAATTGAACGGACTAGAAACAAATAGCCTTTTTTCAAAGCAATATGATAGTAAATGCCAGCTATCAAATTCAGGGAACAAAATTTTAAAGCGATTAAATTCCCTTTTTGTTGCTAGGCCGGTTCAAATTTTAAATGTAACTGAAAATCAAAGGACACAATTTACGTACCCTCACAACGAACCGTTATCATCGTTCCGTTGTATACCGGACCTCAAACACAGACGTGAGTATACCGTTAAGATCAACACGATGAGACGATCAAAACGGTACACAGATATCAATGGTACGATCGTCCGATCAAAAGTCAATAATCGGTACCGAAAAATGCTGCTACTTTACCAGAAATAAGATAAACGGAGCAGTAGAAGTCCAAATTTGGAAAAACGAATTTCGCAGTCTGATTCAGAATGATCTGAATAAATTTTATCCTGTTGACATATTTTGGTTTCGGAAAACTTTTAAATTCACTGTTATTAACCGGTTTGATTTGAACTAAAATTTCACAGGAAAATAAACTTCAATATTATCAGATGAAAATTTACCAGTTGCTATATTACAATAGACGTATTCCAAATAATAAATTTTTAATTTCAAATTTTATTGTTTAAAATTTCACAAATTTCCAGTTAAACATACTTTTAAAACCATTAAATTTTACGGGTCGTTACACTCTCCCCCACTCAAAACTTTTCGTCCCCGAAAAGGAAGAAGGTAGGAGAATAGAAACAACCAGATGGAAAGGATAGATTGAAAGTCAAGATTAAACAATTAATTTGAAACTATATATAAATTTTACTTGAAATATTCATTTGAAAACTTCGTTTGCACATCAATTATTTTTAATACTTTAATACTTTTCAAAACTCATTTGTAAAGTTTCTTGCTTTCTTTATAAATACCATTTATATGTTTAAATTAACCTTTATAATTATATGAAAACTATTTGAAAACAATTATTTACATTATTACTTATATTTACAAAGAAGCTATCTGAAAACATTAATCCATAATTCATAAATTTATTAATTTATCTCAAGATACTTTTCAACATTATTAATAAATCAATAATCATTTCTTTAAATATGTTGTATTTAATTAATAACTCAAAATATTTATAACACTAAAATTTCTATTAAACCATGTAGTATATAAATAAACTAGATTTAAAAAGGATATAGTCAACAAGGAAAGGAGGTGGATTCAGAAAACAGGATATAGGTGAATAAATAAAGCTGAGCAGATAAGGTAGATTCAGAAGAATAGCATCGGGCTTGAATAGTTAATTTAGAACCATAAGGGTTTTGATTCCAAATATTGATACAAAATTTTCTTTGTTGGAAATACTTTTATTATAAAATACCTTTATAATGAAACAAATTTTCTTTCGAAAATACTTTTATAACTCGATGTTTCAACAAGTTTATCCTTGTTCCTGTAGACTCTGGTAGTGCGTTGATCAGGCGCAAAACTAGAATTCTCCAAGTACTTAGTAGACTTGTTTTAACACCCAGTGAAAATACTCGAAAAACCTTTAAAAATAGATATGGAAAGTACAATCCAATCAAAAACGAATCAAATCATGGATCGCAGATACACAATGGTTACGCCTGGGTCCCCCAGGAAACATCCGTACCTTTTAAGCATTCACTGCCTTGCGAATTTCGCCATGCAACAAAACGGTGGACCGCAGGATACATAAAAATGGTTACGCCTGGATCCCCCAGGAAACATCCATACCCCGTAAGCAATCTCTGCCTTGCGGATTACGTCACTAACACGACCATAGATCGCAGATACACAATGGTTACGCCTGGATCCCCCAGGAAACATCCGTACCTTTTAAGCAATCACTGCCTTACGAATTATGCTATGCAGTCGAGTTCGTAAGACCATGGGTAACGCCATGGAATTCGAAGGACACTCGAGTATCATATCCGGAAAACCAAAATCAGAGAGAATAAATATCGATAGAATGAATCCAAGATGTGGCCACAAATCGGATACCAAGCAGAAGGCACTTTCCATATCTTTACTTCGAAAATATGTATTATATAGTACCTTTTCAAATCACTTTCAAATATCGTACTTATATAAAATCCATTATATATAAGATTTAATTTCCAAATCGAATACTTTCCAAAATCAATAGTATATCAAATCATACTTATATAGACTTCAATTATATAAGATTTCACTTTCAAATTGAGTACCTTTTCAAATCTATAGTTTTTGAATCAATTTCATACTCATACAAATCAATTTTATATAAGTTCGACAACTCCCAAATCAAGTGTTTAGTAACATAAGGTTCTCAATTTCAATTTGTTTCAATATCAGTTCAATTTCAAAATCATATACAATTTCACCAAATTATTTTTTCTCAAATTAATTATCTTTAGTTTCAAAGTTTCCAAAATAACAGATTTAGAAAATAAATCCAAATTTCCAAATCAATAATTTAAGTCAACCAATTCATTTCCAAAATCAAATGTTTTCAGAATCATCTTATACTTACGTAAGGTCTATCTTATATAAGGATCAAATTTTTCAAAAAAAAAATTTCTGTATGAAGAGCCATATGGGATTGAATATCTTTTCTTTTATGAGTTATATATCTTTGTAATTTAAATTGGAAATTTTCTTTTAGTAAGCAAAGATATTCTAACTCGACAGCTTTCAATTTCAGCGTCAAAATATATCAATGATATTAGAATATAAGATGTACATACGTCATCATTTCGCAAAATCACATTTGATCGCTCGCTCGATCACACAAGTTCGCTTTCGAACTAGTATTGTCCATTCGACTCCCCTAATGCGGATTTCGATATGGTTTCTTGGCTAGAAGCCATCAGTCTCCTTGCATAGCCATATACTACGATAGAGAATTCTAGAATCAAGCCCAAAATCCATATCAAATATTCGCCATCAAGAATCGAATGAAAAATCATAACACGAAATGGTGTAATCCACCTCGAACTTGTGTACTCAAACCTGGATCAAATTAATTATGCGAATAAAACAGCATACGCACAACTTATATATTTATTCCAACTTGTTAAATATATAGTTTCATAAAGATGTTACTAAGTTAAAACATTTAAACTAGATTTTATTCAAAATATTTTGAAGACCAAATTCTTTTCAAAGCATAGAATTGCCTTATTCATTTACTTAACAAAACAGTTTCAACTTATTAAATCATATTACTTCATACTTAACATTCAAAACAAATTTATATACTTTATCAAATAATTTATTCTTTTCAAAATTTCTTAGCTTTTAAAAGTTAACCTTGTTTTGGAAGTTCTCGAACCTTCAAAATAGTTGAAGAAATCATTTTCAAATTCAAGAGTTGGAAATCAGCAACAAATCAGTAAATCAATTTTAATAGATAGGGTTATATCAAATCCGAAACCCGAGGAACGAACACCGGTTTTCTTCAAATCATTTCAAATATACATATATCTTTCGAATATCAAATCTTAATTCGGAATTTGAAATCAAAATGGTTTCACAAAATCACTCGCGTAGCAATGCTACTAAAGTGGCCTATCCCTCACTCTGAAACTCGAAAATCAATGTCGATGATGCGTGCACTCATCACCGAAATTATTTTCCAGCGACATAAGTGAGTTCTGGACTTCTATTTTCTCAAACTTCTCTTGAAATTTCTTCGAAACTCATTAAAATCATTTGAAACATTTCTTATTCAGAAAATATTTTTAAATCATATTATTATTATATATTTCAAAATCTTAAAACCAAATTCAAAATACCGGAGTTCAATTCTCGAATTTCAAATTTAAAATCCTTATGTTATAAATCATTTTTAGATAAATCAAATTTCTTATATAGTTTTTTTTTTTCAAAATTACAGATCCTTTCGAAACCTCAAATTCTTATTTTAAAAAGGGTATATAATCTTTATCGAAAACATTTCACTTTTATATATAGAATTAAATCATATTTATCAAGATAATACTTTAGGTTTAGGAAACAATTTCTAAAATATAAACAAACCCGATTTTTCAAAGGACGATTCACAAACGGATTTCAAAACAAAGATAGGGATTCAAATTAGAGGGGCACTAATCAAATAGAATTATGATTCGAAGATAAGTTCGAACGAAGATGAGATAATTAAATTTCAAAATAGAAGATGAATATACTTATATAAATCGCGGATGACCCTAGGGTCAACCGTGACTTCAGGAACAAGATCGATGCAGAAATTCCAAGAAAAACCAACATTCGATCGCAAGAGATAGCGGCATCTAAACCAAAGATATAGAAATCTCCGGTGAATCAATGCCAATTGTGAAGGAGTTTCACCCCTTCACAAATCATTCAAAGATTGGTGGGATCCTATTCTTATAGAGATCATTCGAAGTGGAGTTATGGGATACTCCAGAATCAAAAGAATACAAATAGGGAGAGACAAGAATGAATTTTGAAACCGTAGGGAACGTTCCAAAGTTCAACGGAAATCGAGTCAAAAGGAAGAAATTCAAACTCGAATGAAAGTGATTCTGTAAATAAATTTACTATATATGCTAGGTTTTGCCTAGAGCCAAAGCTCTGATACCAACTGTAACGACCCACTATTTTGGACCATTCAAATCGACAATAAATCCACACATGTCTGACTTGAATAATTCAAAATATCAGATTGTTAATTTAAATTTGGCAAAACTCAGCATATGCAGTAAATAAATCAATCACATAATCACAGACACAGAGTAATACAATAATACGCAGCGGAATAGATAAAATAGTAGTTCATGAAGCAACTATATAAACATCAGAGTTAGAAATAAAATACAACAGAATATCTCAAATACAGTGAAGTCTCCAGTACAACAGATGACTTCTCTGAACAAATCAACTAGAAGAGCTGAAAGCTGAGGCGATAGTTGGATCTCCAAAGGAAGCTCCAAACTCCAAGGGTGAGTCTCAAATGCTGTATCACTCGGTCTGACCCGAGCGTAAAGCAAAACACAAAACACTCGAGTCAGGATTAACATTCTTATATAAATAAATCCAACTCAAGTGAAATATCAATTGAAATACGAGTAACTTAAAGGATGTTGGGATAACCATCCTCTAAGGATCTTCAGAACTATCTACAAGGTGGAAATATACATTTTAACACCGTGGTCATTTCAATTAAATTTATACTTCAAAACCCAAATATCATTTCATTTCAAATATATCCATTTTCCAAAATAGTATATATATATTAAATGATTTAAAAAGCAAAGTATTTAATTTCCTTAAGTCTAGCAAATCGATTCAAATCAACTTCAAATTCCAAATTCAAATTTATTCAAAGCTCAATTCATCAATTTAATTCATTTCTAAACAGATCATTTAAATTTTCAATATATTTCAAAGCTTTAATATTCAACATTTTCAAAGTTAAATTTAACAGTTTCATATAGCTCTTGATTTAACTTCATTATTATTTAATCAGGGAATATTCACTTAATAAATTCAATATCATTTAACTAGCCTTAAATTACAATTTTACTAAATATTTCCTTAAACTTTAGTTAAACAAAAAACAATATTCATTAGATTACTTATAAATCAAACTCAAGTTATAAATCATATCTTACATCTCAGTTTCAATAAGTTTCAAATCGGTTTAATTAAATAAAATTCTTTATTGAATACAATTTCAACTAAATTCAAATTATCTTTCTAACCTTAACTTATTCAAATTATTACCAAAATCTATTTTGAAATATATTTTAAACACTCAACATATTATATGTATTTAAATCAATCATTCCCATTTATATATAATAATTTAAGGCTCAACATTTATTAAAACCATATATTTCTTTCCAAAACCATAGAATTCATTTTTAAAATATCTATATGTATGGACCAACGGTGTCTGTATATATATTTATCATATGGTTAAGTGATACAGATATTTATCATTTCAATCCGAAATTTAAATATATACGGGTAGATATCATTTCGACCCGTAATCCCAATTTCAATTCAAATGAAAATCGCTTGGGTTTATCATTTCAACCCATAACGAAATTCTCCTATTCTAAAGTCCATTCGGGTATGTATCATTTCAACCCATAGTGAATTCTATACTAACAGGAACTTGCAGAGTGATAACAGATAATAAAAAATATAACAACAGGCATATATCATCAATATAAATAACATATATTGGTGTCAGATGTCATAGGTGAACAGATACAGATAATGGTAATAACAGGCACATAAATATTAGATACTGGTGTCAGATGTCATAGGTGAACAGTTATGGATAATAGCATATGTTAGCACCAAAATTGGTCACTAACCTCGTTCAGAAAGATTGTGTAGAGATATAAGTGATGAAAGCAATTAAACAGAGAAGACAAACTTAATTCAAGTGCAGAAAGTAAGAACACCAAATTTATAGTGGTTCGGCGTAATTGCCTACGTCCACTTTGCTCAACTTTATTGATTTCCTTTATGATTGATTGATTACAAATACAATTCGTGAATCAAATGCTTGAATGAAGGTGTTTGAGTAGAGAAGATGAGTCTTGAAAATGGCAGAGTCTCCCCCTATTTGCTCTCAAAAAAAGGATCCCTTTCACTGTGACCCTGCCCCTCTATTTATAGGCAAAGATGGGCTGGACTTTCCAAGTGGGCTGATTGCCGAACGTTCCAGCCCGAGTACAGTGGTCGCCGTATGCCGAGCAAGGTTCGCCGAACGAGTTCCGCCGAACCATTCCTTCTATGCCGAACGGTGTGCTGGTTAGTCGTGTTGAACGTCTTCTGGATGACGAGTATTACGCCGAACACCATAGGATGCCGAGTACTCCTGTATGCCGAGCAGCCTTGATTCCGAGCGACCTTGTATGCCGAGCAGCCTCGATGCCGAGTACTCTGGTATGCCGAGCAGTCTTGCATGCCGAGCAGTCTTGATGCCGAACAGCCCTGATTCCGAGCGACCTTGTATGCCGAACAGCCTCGATGCCGAGTACTCTGGTATGCCGAGCAGTCTTGCATGCCGAGCAGTCTTGATGCCGGGTACTCTGGTACGCCGAGCAGTCTTGATGCCAAGCACTTATTGGATGCCGAACACCAGTCGACGCTGAGCATAGGTTGTTGCCGAACACTACTTGGTGCCGAGTACCCTTGCTGCCGAGTACTACGCCGAGTAGTCTCGATGCCGAACACTGCTGAGTATTATGCCGAACACTCCTGGACACCGGATACTAAGGACGCCGAGTACTACGCCGAGTACTCATGGATGATGGTTGCTTCGCCGAACATTCCTGGATGCCGGACACTCTCTGATGCCGAGCACTAGTTGCCTGGTCAAATCCCCAGGAAACACTTGCCCCCCAAAGTGTATAGCGTGGCCGAACGTGATGCGCTTTGAATCTGGTACAATCTACCTCGGAGGTACCCTCTCGAGAATGCTAGCAAAGGGAGGTGCGAGATGAACAAGCTTGGGATGCCGAACGACACGTTCTGAGCCGAACGTTCCCAGCGTGCCGAACGTCATTCCACCCTAACGCCGAGTACTCCGGTATTGACCGGTTCTACCGGGAATAGCCCCTTCGACTTCCTCCATTTCCCTCTATAAAACCAGTCCCTTCTCTTCCTTTTCTCCTTTTACTTCTTATTTCCTCCGCTCTCACAATTCCGTTCAATCGTCCGAATTTGAGACTTAACTACTTCATCTCAATCTTCGATCTGCATACTTAGGTATTTTTCATCGTAAACTCAAACGAGATGTTCGAACGAAGTCGTGTAGAGGGTTTTTGTATAGCTTGTCTGTATTGCCGAACGACATAGCGTGGAGGGGTTAGGAGTATGTCCGCTTATTGCCTTAGTCTCCTCGTGTTGGATCGAGGTCAAAAAGGAAGAAAAAGAATGAGAGGTGTTGGAGAGGGTAATGGCGCCGTTCGCTGCTCCGGCGCATGTGGTCATGTGCCGGTCGGTGTAACGGTTAGTTGCCGAACGGTACCTCAGCCGGGCAAGGCCAGGCCGAACGCTCACTAACAAGTCGAACTATAATTGAGCCGAACGAAACAAAGCCAATCAATGCCCAAACGGCGAACATTTCACATGCCGAACAATGCAATTGCCGAACACTTGACATGCCGAACAATATAATTTCCGAACACCTTTCATGCCGAACAATATAATTGCCGAACACGTTATATGCCGAACAATACAATTGCCGAACACCTTTCATGCCGAACAATATAATTGCCGAACACGTTAAATGCCGAACAATACAATTGCCGAACACCTTTCATGCCGAACAATGTAATTGCCGAACACCTTATATGCCGAACAATACAATTGCCGAACACCTTTCATGCCGAACAATATAATTGCCGAACACGTTAAATGCCGAACAATACAATTGCCGAACACCTTTCATGCCGAACAATGTAATTGCCGAACACCTTATATGCCGAACAATACAATTGCCGAACACTTTACTTAGGACGATGAACATTACTAAAATGCCGATCAGTATAAATGTTAAACTACACTTAGGCCGGTCACTCTAGAAATCATATGTCTTTTGAACCTGAAACTGTAATTACCTCAAGGCGGGCCTTTGAGACGGTCAGCGATGACGGTCTTCGAAAGCGATGATCCGCAGCTAATTATTATATCTTTATTGCTGTCTTTACACAATTGCTTGCACTAGTTCACACACCACGTAGGGGGAAAATTCGTGATGCTGATTCTAACGCTCAACGTTTTTCAAGTATAGCTTTCTCAAGCATTTAGCCAGGTTCATTATTTATTCGGGATGTCAGGAAAATCTAGTTCGGCCACCGTATCTGATAGGCCTGGGCCGTCAGCAAAGCAAGGAGCCGCAGATGCTTCCAATCCGTCAATCTCTCCCGCTCATAATCTGGCGCCCGATGCTCTAGAGTCAACCATCTTATTGGACAATCCGGTCGATTCTCAAGCCTCGAGGATCAACGAGGCCGCTCTGCGACGGATATGTTCCATTCACGGAATTCCCTTTACCGACGTGTTAGTTCCTTCGAGACACGACCGTCCTCACTTGCCCCCGGTCGGGTACACGGCCTGCAACAAGTTCATGTGCTGGATGGGCAGCGTGCCTCCGTTTAACCTATTTCTCCGGGATGTGCTGCAGTATATAGATATCGCTCCGTCGCAGCTGCACCCGAATGGTCATGCGTTCCTATATGGGACTTATTTACTCTTCATGGCTGTCTTCTCCAGACCTCCAACCCCCGATGATATTCGATACATTTACATGTTCAAGAGACGGAAAGATAGCCCCTCCTTCATCTTCCTCGAGCCGTATCACAAGTGCCAGATCCTGACAGGGGCCTGCAGCAAGTTCGCCCTGTACAAACAGGAATGGTTCTATGTGCGATGCCCGTCTGGTTTCGCTAGGAGATGGGTTGAAGGCAGTAAGTCTCTCTGCTGAACCGTTACTTGTACTTAATGGGAGTCATGTTTTTTCCTAACTCTTCATCTCATCTTTTCAGGTATTAACCCGCGTCCGGAAGGCCGAGGATATTCTGATGCTGTTGACACGATTAGAGCTCTCCCGGCCGAGGACCGAGATATTCGAGCTATCATTTCAAATGAATCGCTGTCGGGGTTCGGCTTGCTAGCTCCTGATCGTCGGGTCAGCCTTCCAGAAGGCGTTACAATTCCCAAACCTCCATCCGGTAAAGGGAAAAAACTTGCCGGCCCGTCGTCACGTCGCGCTCCCGTCGCGCACGAAGAAGGCGAGCGTAGAGAGGGTGATGCACCCGACACTCAGGGCGAGAACGTGGGTCCTGCTTGGAATCCGGCAATCGAAATCCAGGATATTGAGACGTCATCCTCCCCTTCGAAGGGAAAGAAAAAGCTGAAATATACGGTTCAGAAAGAGAAAGTCGGCGACACCTCAAAACCTACGCCTATCCCTCCTGAAAAAGAGGCTTCTTCACAGCGTCTGGAGAGTTCTCTAAGGGGTCTCTCGAACCTCTCTATCCCCGAAGACATACTTAATTATGGGTTCGATGATCCTGAAGCTCTCAAATTCTCGTCGCCCGCTAGAGGCAATGTAGGAGTTCAACTCCCGGCTCACAGAGACAATACCCCGATTAGCAAAGACAAACGAACGGGTCCGTCGGGGGGAACACTTAGGACACACACGCACACGCGCATTCCATAGCATACTTCAAGTCTTTTTAATTCGTGAATTCTCCTTAATTCGTTGTTATCTTCCTTCTTTGCAGGTGATATGGGCCGCTCCCACGGACTTGATCGCCTTCAAGGGTCTTCAATATTTCATCACTCCGGACGGGACTCCGGTTCGGGCAGACGCCGGGACCGAGGTGATTATGAGGATAGGGACAATCGTCCGCGCGAATCGTCTCATCGCAAGAAAGCGCACTATCAATCTTCTCAGTCCCGTGATCTTCCTCCTGCAACTGAGCCGGATAAAGAGAAGTCTCTGCAGAAGGGCTATCAGTCAGATGCTGCTCGAGAACAACATTCCAGTTCATCGAGTACGAGGCAAGTTCGGGAGCCGCGTAAAAGAACGGAATTCTCTAAGCCTCCTCCTCCTGCTCCTGCCGTGGACCCAACCGTTGCGGAAAAGATGGTCGACCTTAAGGCCAAGTTTCCGAAGATTTGTTTTGACGGTTTGAAATTCCTCCCGGCCATCCATCACATTCCTGGGCACGTGAAGCAAAGTGCCATTGCATGCAACAATGACGTCTATGTTCAACATGACGCATTCGTGCACTTGGTGGAGAAGATATCAGAAGTATCTGTTGAGCGTCAACACGAGATTGACCGTCTGACTCTGGAGGCTGACAGCGATAAGAAAATCATCAAACTCCAAGACGAAGAGCTCGCCTCTTATAAGTTAAAGCTAGAAGCCGCTGAACAAGGCGCAAAAGATACTGCCGAGGCAGTTACTCGCTTAGAGGTGGCTCACAAAAAGGAGCTTGATGAAGCAGTTCAGCGCAGCGGCGCCCTTGCCCTAGAAAAAGACTCTGTTCAAAAAGAAAGGGACGTGCTCGCTATTCAAGTCAAAGAGCTGAAAGAACAACTCTCCAAGGAGAAAGAAGACAAAATAGCCGCTCAGGAAGAATCACAGCGGTATTGCGATGAGATTGTTGCTACCCGGCTCCTCAAGGCAAAGCTCGACGGTGAACTTGCCGGGGTCGAGAGAATGAAGGATGAAGCCCGTGAGGAGGGTAAAAGAATGGCTGAGGAGGAGCTTGATTCTCGCCTTGAGGCGGCCGCAGAGGCTGGCAGGGAAGAGGTCAAAAGTATGTTTGACCCGTTGATTGCCGAGTACGGAGCCCGCGTCCTTATGCATCGCGACCTAACATTCTTGGGCGACGGCTACCATGAATCCCTGGCTGAGGCATGGGAGACTCTGATAAAGATCAAGAAAGTCGAATCAGGCTCCGAAGAAATCGACGAGGATGCACTGGTGAAGGAGTTCCTGAGGGGGAATGAGCCATCGGATTTATCCGTAGCATTGGCTCTCTATGGCAAAGGCTCTTCCCCTTCGAAAGAGAAGAACAACGAGGCTGGCCCGTCAGAGGCCGACACTACTACTCCTCACATTGCCGCTCCTTATGCTGCTCAATTGGCCGGTCGGTCGACGCTTGATCCATTCGAGCAACACGCCAGTTATGATCCCGAAGATCCCGGGCTTGGCATTCATGTGCTGTCACCTATCCTGGAGGGTGAAACCCCGCGCGCCACCGACAGTCAACCTGATCCTGGTAGGATATTCTTCTTTCTCTAGAAATCGAAGTGATCCCGTCATTTTTCAACAGTGGTTATTTGTTCTAATGCCCACTTCTTATATTTCTCACAGGTTGTTCTGACACCGAGCCAACTCCGAGGAGCGACGACGCCAAGGAGGAAGCGGGGAAAACAAGCGACGCTGCTCACGCAGAGGTGACTCCCGGCCCAGACGCTCAAGTGATCGGGGCGCTCGATGGTGACAAACTTGACACCTCGTCTCCGGCCGAAGGAAGCGACGAAGTTAAAATTACTGGCGCCTCTGAGCATACTTCAGAGATGAGCATGAAGGATCGTCTCGCCGACGAGGAGAAGAGAAAGGTCAAAGTCAAGGTTGAATCCGAAGTCCTGGAACTTACCGACCCGCGGAATAGACCTTTGAAAATCATTCTCCCGGGCAGGTCCAAACCATTAGATGTTCCGTCTCCTACTCCTGACTCCGTCTCTTTAGCAAGCAAAAAGTCCAAGAAGAAACGTGAGGGAGAGGAGTCGTCGGAGACACCGAAGGCGGACAAGAAGAAGAAGTCGAAGAAATGATCGATGCACTTGTTCAACAAGTCTTTTGCTTAAGTTTGTAATAGTTTCTACCTTTCATAACTTGTAGTTTGTACAGACCCGAATTTTGTAGGAGTGATCTTGTATCCCTATTTTGGACTTATCGAATAAAATTTCAGTTTCTTCTTGTTTGGATGATTCTCTTGTCTTTAGTTGGTTTGCTGACATTGTGCTCCGGGGACTTGGAGACTTAAGACTGTTCATACTCTAGTCCGCGCTCTGGGGGCTTAGAGTACTCCGCTCCGTACTCCGGGGACTCGGAGATTGGAAATCGTTTATACTCTAGTCCGCGCTCTGGGGACTTAGTGTACTCCGCTCCGCACTCTGGGGATTCGGAGATTGTAAATCGTTTATACTCTAGTCCGCGCTCTGGGGACTTAGAGTACTCCGCTCCGCACTCTGGGGATTCGGAGATTGGAAAATCGTTTATACTCTAGTCCGCGCTCTGGGGACTTAGAGTACTCCGCTCCGCACTCTGGGGATTCGGAGATTGGAAACCGTTTATACTCTAGTCCGCGCTCTGGGGACTCAGAGTACTCCGCTCCGCACTCCGGGGATTCGGAGATTGTAAATCGTTTATACTCTAGTCCGCGCTCTGGGGACTTAGAGTACTCCGCTCCGCACTCTGGGGATTCGGAGATTGGAAAATCGTTTATACTCTAGTCCGCGCTCTGGGGACTCAGAGTACTCCGCTCCGCACTCTGGGGATTCGGAGATTGTAAATCGTTTATACTCTAGTTCGCGCTCTGGGGACTTAGAGTACTCTGCTCCGCACTCTGGGGATTCGGAGATTGGAAAATCGTTTATACTCTAGTCCGCGCTCTGGGGACTTAGAGTACTCCGCTCCGCACTCTGGGGATTCGGAGATTGGAAACCGTTTATACTCTAGTCCGCGCTCTGGGGACTCAGAGTACTCCGCTCCGCACTTTGGGGATTCAGAGATTGGAAACCGTTTATACTCTAGTCCGTGCTCTGGGGACTCAGAGTACTCCGCTCCGCACTCTGGGGATTCGGAGATTGGAAAATCGTTTATACTCTAGTCCGCGCTCTGGGGACTTAGAGTACTCCGCTCCGCACTCTGGGGATTCGGAGATTGTAAAATCGTTTATACTCTAATCCGCGCTCTGGGGACTTAGAGTACTCCGCTCCGCACTCTGGGGATTCGGAGATTGGAAATCGTTTGTATGAGTCTGTACGCCGCACAGAATAATGTAATTTATCATTCGATTAAGAGATACAGAAACTTCATAGAAAATGTGGCTTCAAGCCTTTATTAATGAAAATCAACTAAATTGTTCGATTACAACTTCAAAAGGAAACTAAGTCATTATTGAATGGAAACATGCGGAAAACAATAATGCCTATAACAAGAAAGGGAAACATGCTAAATGTAATAGTGCCGCAAATGTTCACTGTTCCATGCTCGGGGGAGTGTCGTGCCATCAATGGTCGCTAGCTTGAATGTTCCTTCTCCAAGCTTCCGTTCAATGGCATATGGGCCTTCCCAGCTGGGATTCATGCGTGATGGTACTGGGAAGACTCGTTTCAGAACGAGATCACCCACATCAAAGATTCTTGGGCGGACTCTGCCATCGTAGTAGCGCTTGACTCGATGTCTGTGCACCGCCGCCCTTAACTCAGCTTCTTCACGCTTTTCGTCGATGCAGTCCAGTGATTCCAGCAAGAGGTTTTGGTTCGTTTTGGGGTCATAGTATGTCACTCGGTGCGATGGAACTTCAAGTTCCACGGGTATCACGGCTTCAGAACCGTATGCCAAGGCGAACGGAGTGTGGCCGGTCGCGGACTTGTGGGTAGTCCTATATGCCCATAATGCCGTCGGGAGTTCATCTACCCACTTGCCTCCAACCTTCTCCAGACGCTTCTTTAGTATGGACTTGATTACCTTGTTAACGGCCTCGACTTGTCCGTTAGCTTTTGGGTGTGCAACGGCAGCGAACTTTTTCTCGATGCCGTACTTTAGACAGAACTCTTTGAACTCTCTACTTTCGAATTGCGTTCCGTTATCTGTAATGATGGTGTGTGGAAGACCAAAGCGGCATATGATGTTTCGTACAACGAAATTAATGACTTTCTTAGAGGTGATAGTGGCCAAAGGTTCTGCCTCGGCCCATTTCGTGAAATAGTCGACCGCAACTATCGCGTATTTCGCACCACCTTTGGATAGAGGCAAAGAGCCGATTATGTCGATTCCCCAGATCGCGAATGGCCAAGGGCTGATCATTTGTGTGAGTTCCGTTGACGGAGCCCTCGGGATTTTTGCATATCTTTGACACTTGTCGCATTTTCTTGCGTAGTCCGCGGCATCCCGGTTTACGGTAGGCCAGTAATACCCATAGCGGAGGATCTTTTTCGCTAGCGTTTGCCCCCCAGTATGGTCGCCGCATTCCCCTTCATGGACTTCCCTCAAGACTCGCTTTGTTTCATCATGAGCGATGCATCGTAGTAATGGGATTGAGAATCCTTTCCGGTACATGGATCCATCCTGCATTACGTACCGCGCAGCCTTTCGAAGGACCTGTCGTCTTTCGCTTCTTCTTTCTGGTAAAGCCCCAGTTGTCAGGTACAGTTTGAATGGGGTTATCCACGAGTCCTTCTCGATCTCTGTTTCCAACACAAGATCGATTTTCATCTCGCCCGTACTCGGGGCATGCAAGACTTCCACGGGATACAATCCCATTTGCTGGACATCGTCGGTACTTGCGAACTTAGCCAACAAGTCGGCTTCTTTGTTTTGTTCTCGAGGGATGTGCGAAATGTCATAACGCTCAATATTTGATAGTAGTTCCTGGACCTGAACGAGGTACGGAGCAAGCTTTCGTCCTTTTGCTTGGTAGTCTCCTCGCACTTGGTATACCACTAACTGCGAGTCACAAAAGATTTCGATTGATTTGATTCCGAGTTCTTTGATAAGCTTCAAGCCAGCGATCAATGCTTCATATTCAGCTTCGTTGTTTGTAGCCGGAAAATCGAGCTTCAGGGCATAACAGATTGATCGGTTTTCCGGAGTCATAAGAACTACGCCCGCGCCGGAGCAACGGTCATTTGATGCACCGTCAGTGTATAACTTCCATCGTATGGGGGGAATGATGTCGTGATCGTCCGGTTTGATGGGTATGGTAAATTCAGCGATGAAGTCTGCTAACGCTTGCCCTCGGATAGCTCTCCGTGGTAAGTACGCGATATCGAATTGGCTCAACTCGATGTTCCATTTTAGCAATCTTCCAGAAGTTTCTGGTCGCTGAAGTACCTGCCTCAGGGGTTGATCGGTATAAACGCCGATTGAATGCGCTTGAAAGTATGGGCGTAGCTTGCGTGATGCAATCACCAAGCAATAAGCCAATTTCTCAATTTTAGGGTAATTCTTCTCTGCCCCCGTTAAACGCTTGCTAACATAATATACCGGCTTCTGGACTCGATCCTCCTCACGGACCAAAGCTGCGCTTATCGCATGAGGGGATATAGCCAAGTAAACATACAGCATCTCATGGTCAACTGGTTTAGATAGCATCGGTGGGCTCTCCAGATGCCTTACCAGGTTCTGGAAAGCTTCCTCGCAGCTAGACGTCCATTCAAAATTCCTCTTTCCTTTCTTTATTATGTCGAAGAATGGGATGCACTTGTCAGTTGCCTTGGATATAAACCGACTTAGCGCAGCCACTTTCCCGTTCAAGCTCTGTACCTGCTTTATAGTCCTGGGTGCTTGTACGTCTCGAATGGCTTGGATCTTTTCTGGGTTGGCTTCGATTCCCCTAGCGTTGACGATGAATCCTAAAAACTTCCCTGATGCAACGCCGAAAGAACACTTCAGCGGGTTGATCTTCATTCCATAGGACCTGAGTATGTTAAACATTTCAGCTAAGTCTTGGATGTGGTCGTTTGACTGCCGTGACTTCACGAGCATGTCATCCACATAGACTTCCATGGTTTTGCCCAGCTGGTCCTTGAACATTCGATTCACCAGACGTTGGTAAGTTGCTCCAGCATTCTTTAATCCAAAGGGCATCACTACATAGCAATACAGCCCGACATTTGTAACGAAGCTGGTGTGTTCTTGGTCCGGAATATGCATTGGGATTTGGTTGTATCCTGAGTACGCATCCATGAATGACAATAATTCGTGTCCTGCTGTGGAATCGACCAACTGATCGATCCTAGGCAACGGGAAACTGTCCTTAGGGCATGCTTTGTTCAAGTCGGAATAATCTACGCAAGTCCTCCATTTCCCATTTGCCTTTTTTACTAGCACAGGGTTGGAGACCCACTCCGGGTAGAGGGCGTCGCGGACGAACCCATTTGCTTTGAGTTTGTCCACCTCCTCTCCAAGAGCGGCGGATCTCTCTGGATCCATTCCTCTCCTCTTTTGCTTGACTGGGACGTATTTCGGGTCTATGTTCAACATATGACTTGTGATGGCGGGAGAAATCCCACACATATCAGAATGCGTCCAGGCGAAAACATCGAGGTTTGCTCGGAGGAAGTCGCTAAGGTCTTCTGTCATTGCGGGGCTTAACTGTGATCCGATTTTCAGTATTCGCGAAGGGTCGTCACGGCTAACTGAAATGTCGATTGTTAATTCAGCCGGTGCCGCCTTCTCTTCCCTGGGTTTCTCATCGTCGTCTCTCGGATCTATATCTCCGTAGATCCGAGAACTATGCCCGAGCCAGGGCTCGGGCACTACTTGTCAATTATTCGTGTTGAGGATGCGGACAGGATTGTCCGTACCCTTTCCTTTTTCCCTCCGGTGGGCTTCACGGAGCTCGGCCACATAACAAGAACGACCAGCTGCTTGGTCTCCGTGAACAATGCCTACTCCTTTGTCAGTTGGGAACTTCAAAGTCAAGCACCAAGGGGCTAGTGCCGCCCTAAATTCAGCCAGGGCCGGCCGACCCAAGAAAACATTATATGGAGAGTCCACATCCAAAACTACAAAGGGTAGAATTCGTACCCTCCGACGCTCGCCTTGTCCCAGTTCAACTGGTAACTCGACATATCCCACTGCATCAGTCGCAGCGCCGTTAAAACCGTGGATACGAGCTTTGGATGGTTTCAAGTCTTTTGTCTCTAGCTTCATCTGATCATATGCCTTCTTGAAGATGATGTTGACTGAACTTCCACAATCAATCAAAATTCTTTTTACATACGCTGGTCCGATTGTTGCAGATATGACCATGGGATCGATGGTCGGAGCCTCTATCTGATCAGCGTCTCTGTTTCTGAACACAATATCGTCTGTCATCACGCGCTGCTGCTTAGCAGGGGCCCCGTCCTCTACGTTTGAACAGCACTCGAAATCCGCATGCTTCAAGGAGCTCGCATATCGCTCCATCTCTTGCCAGTTCTTATCTGCGGGATGAGGTCCGCCGATAATTGTATTTATAACCAGTCTTCCAACAGTCCGGGCAGGTTCCTCTGGATGACGTGGAGCCGGTGCACGACCTGGGTCGGACGTTCCATGTCCTCCTTCCTGCGGATCCTTCACAAATTCTTGCAACTTGTTTTGTCTGATCAATTTCTCGATAGCGTCATGTAGGTGTCTGCATTCTTCCGTGTTGTGTCCATAGGTTTCATGGAAGCGGCAATATTTCCCAGTCCGTTTCTGTTCTTCAGTTGATTCTTTCGGACGTGGTTTTCTGTACTGAAAAGTATTGCATGTGGATAGGTAAATGTTCTCAAGTGGGGCGTTTAGCGGAGTGTACTCGTTGTAGCTTGGAATTCTCGACTTCCACTTTCCCGCTTCTTTCCTCTTTCCTTGACTCCTTCCTCCGAACTCTTTGGGCTGCACAGGCTTATTCTGGACGTTGACTTGGACCTTTCCTGAATTGTCTCCAGATTGCTTCACAGCAATGTTGCTCTTAATTGACTCTTGGGCGGGTCCTGGTGCCTTGTCTCGTCGTACCCACCTAGCTTCCTCTCTTCTTATGAACTAGTGCGCCTTGGAGTAGAAACGCTCTAGCGTAGTCGGAGGTTTTCCTGCCAGCCAATCCCCGAATTCAGAATCCGGATCTACACCTCTCATCACAGCCATTAGAATTGCGTGGTCGTTGGGATTACTGACTTCAGTTGCCGCAACGTGGAATCTTTGTAAGTACTCCTTCAGCGACTCTCCGGGATTTTGGATTACACTCGACAGAGACATCACGTCCTTCGGGCGTGTAGTGTGTATCCTGAACTGCTCAATAAACTTCTTTGCCAACTCCTCGAAATTTGATACGGATCGCGGAGGAAGTCGGGTGAACCACATAGTAGCGATCCCAGATAGAGTAATCGGAAAGCACCTACATTTGGTGGCATCATTTGCTCTGGCTGAATCCATCATCCATTCATACCTCATTACATGTTGTCTGGGGTCAGTCTTTCCTTCGTATGCAGGAATGGTTGGCATGCTAAACTTCTTGGGGTAGGACGCTTGTAGCACAACATCCGTGAACGGAGTATGACTTCTTGACACTCCCCAATCGTCATTTGACAAGCCCTGATTTTCTTTCATCAGTTGCCTGATCATGGCTGTCAAATCGGGTGTCTGTATGGAAGCTGGGAGGTTGGAGTCAGTTCTACGTGCCTGTCCATGCTGATGCCTCCTTTCCTGGCGATCTGCCAATCGTGCGTCATGAGGTTCAACATTGTTAACATATTGATGATCTGGAGCTCCCTCCTCCACCTGTACTCCAGTTCGGAAGTTTCCAGTTCTGGCTTGGTCGCGGTCTCCTGTTGTTCGAACAGCAGCATCTGCCCTTGCGGTTTCAGTCTTACGGCGTCTGCGCCTGGGTGGCTCATCAGAAGAAGTTGAGCTATCAGAAGAGGAATAAGCAGCTTGATTGCCCCCAGCATTCTGTTGCTGCTGTTGAGTGAGTTGTGCCATCAGGTTGGCATTAGCTTGCATCTGTTCTCCCAGTTGTCTCCTGCTTTCCCTAAGTTCTCTCATCAAGTCGTTGAACTCCACTCTGGTGACAACTGGAGTCTGTTCTTGAGCGGCAATCCCTGCACTCGGGATTGCTGGTTGATTGCTAGGTCCTGCTTGTTGCACGCTAGCAGTCTCTCGGGCATCCGCATTAAGGGAAGCTGACCTGGTACGTGGTCTTGCCATTGTAGAGTTATTGGTATGAACTCTGAGTAGAATCAACGGATGTCCTATCAGTAAGTCGGATCTTCTTTGGGGGATTTGTTCAATCCAGTAGCTTCAAAGCAGATCCTTGAGGTCTGAGAATTCGATTCTCAGTGAAAGCACCAAAGTGTTAGCACCAAAATTGGTCACTAACCTCGTTCAGAAAGATTGTGTAGAGATATAAGTGATGAAAGCAATTAAACAGAGAAGACAAACTTAATTCAAGTGCAGAAAGTAAGAACACCAAATTTATAGTGGTTCGGCGTAATTGCCTACGTCCACTTTGCTCAACTTTATTGATTTCCTTTATGATTGATTGATTACAAATACAATTCGTGAATCAAATGCTTGAATGAAGGTGTTTGAGTAGAGAAGATGAGTCTTGAAAATGGCAGAGTCTCCCCCTATTTGCTCTCAAAAAAAGGATCCCTTTCACTGTGACCCTGCCCCTCTATTTATAGGCAAAGATGGGCTGGACTTCCCAAGTGGGCTGATTGCCGAACGTTCCAGCCCGAGTACAGTGGTCGCCGTATGCTGAGCAAGGTTCGCCGAACGAGTTCCGCCGAACCATTCCTTCTATGCCGAACGGTGTGCTGGTTAGTCGTGTTGAACGTCTTCTGGATGACGAGTATTACGCCGAACACCATAGGATGCCGAGTACTCCTGTATGCCGAGCAGCCTTGATTCCGAGCGACCTTGTATGCCGAGCAGCCTCGATGCCGAGTACTCTGGTATGCCGAGCAGTCTTGCATGCCGAGCAGTCTTGATGCCGAACAGCCCTGATTCCGAGCGACCTTGTATGCCGAACAGCCTCGATGCCGAGTACTCTGGTATGCCGAGCAGTCTTGCATGCCGAGCAGTCTTGATGCCGAGTACTCTGGTACGCCGAGCAGTCTTGATGCCAAGCACTTATGGGATGCCGAACACCAGTCGACGCTGAGCATAGGTTGTTGCCGAACACTACTTGGTGCCGAGTACCCTTGCTGCCGAGTACTACGCCGAGTAGTCTCGATGCCGAACACTGCTGAGTATTATGCCGAACACTCCTGGACACCGGATACTAAGGACGCCGAGTACTACGCCGAGTACTCATGGATGATGGTTGCTTCGCCGAACATTCCTGGATGCCGGACACTCTCTGATGCCGAGCACTAGTTGCCTGGTCAAATCCCTAGGAAACAGCATATATAACAATGTAAATAACTACAGCAGCATATTTCAATTGCTATTTCAAATGAAATCAAATTTAAATAATAAAAGAACGCTAATCGTGAGTGATTGCTCACCTTCCGAGGCTAGGGAGATTCGACACAGAAATGAGCTACTAAATCCAAAGCAACGCTAGATGGATATGATTTGATGTAGAAAACAGGCACGACGGACAAGGCTGATAATGGGAAACGATGAAACAATGAATCGGTTTTGTTATAAACTGAATATATATATTATTATATTGTTTATATATACTTTCAATAATTTATCTTAGGACAAATATCAAAATAAATAAAATTTTGAAATCATTATACTTAAAAATCGAATTAAAATCAGAGTATATATATATATATTTAAAACCCATACTTACATATACTTGTATAAACAGCTAGATATATTGACTAATACAATACATATGTACTTACACAAATCATATTTAAAACAGTGTTTATAGCAAACCTAGGCCTAGTTAAAACTCAGTACGCACATAACATATATATAAATAACAGGTTCTAAAATCTAGCATGACCAGAATGAAATATTAGCTTTCAAACAAACAGATATACATAAGCTGTACATAATAATATATATATATATATATATCAATATATCTATGTATATATAAAAATCATGATATACTTATTTTTCCCAAAGTCATATAGCCTATATTATGAATTATTTACACACATACACTGTAAAAAAAAACAAAATTTTGACACTGAAATCATAATATACTATATATAACTTGTTTACAAATCTATACATATACAAAGTAAAACGAGACAGCAGCAAGCAAGTGCTCGCATATATATATATATATATATATATATATGCATAGACTGTCATATTACTTATATACTATCCTATTTCAAGATCTATATAAACTAACAAATTGTATTTTATATGAATATATATACAGGTCAGATAAAGCATAACATATAGCTAGTAAACAACACAGATCTAATAACAATTTATATAAAACATATATACTAACTATAAATATAAAAATACATAAGCTAAACTCATATACAACATCTGGTGACTGAAATTGATATTAAAACATATGATAAATACTTGTCAAAGCTACTATATTGTTTAACCGTACATACATAACTTATAAAACATATATATAAACATATAATGTGCTCATACAACCTATGTATATATATGTGCCAACAGACCAAAATATATGCATATAAGATGCGTTTCAAAGAAGTAGGAAAACTTATATATATACATACTGTAAAATAAATAAATATAACTCAGATAAAAACTCTGACTGATAGTAAATAAACTATGTATATATATATATCACAATGCATAAATAAAAATCATATATATATTTTTACATAAACCGATCTCCAGTATATACAACTAAAATTTAATAAATATACATATAATACGTTTAGAACCATTATCGGTTTATAGTATAAAATACTCATACGTTAAAAATATAAATATATGAACACAACACTTACAGGAAAAGAGGTTGGATCGGCTACTAGCGATCTGGTCACGGCCAGAAAAGCAAGAAGAGGTAGAAACGAAGGTACAGGGAAGAGGAGTGGGTCGTTTGGCTGCAGCTCGGTCGAGATCTGGGGAGGAGAAGGAAACGGGTAGGCTGCCCGTGTTCGATGCTAGACACGGAGGAGCGTCATGGAGGAGCCACGAACTATGACCTATCTATGGCAGACGTGAATGGTCTATGGAGGGGATTGAGGTCGATGGACGTGTTGAAGTGGCAGCAGTGGAGTGTAAGGCTTTGGGGTGCCTGCGGAAGACTTGTGGCGGAGGGATCAGAAGTGAGGCCGATGCTTCGGATGTGGGATGGAGTTTCGGCTTTCAGTGGGTAAGGGCGCACGTAGATTTCCAGAGGGGATGGGCGAGCAAGGCTGTTCGGAGGAGGTGGAAGCTGGGCTTGGTGTGGTTTCGGTGGGCAAAGGTGGAATGGTGGTGAGGCCGGAGCCGAAGAGTGGATCAGAGGGGAGTCTCGGCGGTTGTAGGTTTGGAGTTCGGTACCTACTCGGGAAGAGAATGAAAAAGGAGGAAGGAAATTGGGTGGAATGACGTGAAAGCAATAAAAAAAAGAATGGGCTCTGTGTATTAGTTTTAGAATGGAGAAAATATGAGGGGAGAGGAAGAATAGATCTGGGTGATTTAGAAAGGAAACGAAATGAATAGAATAAAACATATGAAATCGGATGTAAGTGGCAACGGTCAGCGAAGAATTGAACGGACTAGAAACAAATAGCCTTTTTTCAAAGCAATATGATAGTAAATGCCAGCTATCAAATTCAGGGAACAAAATTTTAAAGCGATTAAATTCCCTTTTTGTTGCTAGGCCGGTTCAAATTTTAAATGTAACTGAAAATCAAAGGACACAATTTAGGTACCCTCACAACGAACCGTTATCATCGTTCCGTTGTATACCGGACCTCAAACACAGACGTGAGTATACCGTTAAGATCAACACGATGAGACGATCAAAACGGTACACAGATATCAATGGTATGATCGTCCGATCAAAAGTCAATAATCGGTACCGAAAAATGCTGCTACTTTACCAGAAATAAGATAAACGGAGCAGTAGAAGTCCAAATTTGGAAAAACGAATTTCGCAGTCTGATTCAGAATGATCTGAATAAATTTTATCTTGTTGACATATTTTGGTTTCGGAAAACTTTTAAATTCAATGTTATTAACCGGTTTGATTTGAACTAAAATTTCACAGGAAAATAAACTTCAATATTATCAGATGAAAATTTACCAGTTGCTATATTACAATAGACGTATTCCAAATAATAAATTTTTAATTTCAAATTTTATTGTTTAAAATTTCACAAATTTCCAGTTAAACATACTTTTAAAACCATTAAATTTTACGGGTCGTTACACTCCACTTCCAGTGCCATTCGCCACGCATCCCCAAAGAGGTCGCCGAGTTCGCAACGACCCCATCGTCGCTTCCCCTATATGATTGAATCGCGATCCGTTTTCCAACCCAGGTCGCGAGCTCGACCTCGCGAATGAACGATGGTCGTCGCCTGTTTCGATTCAAACGCGACTCACCCAAATTGCGAGCTGCTGCGATGGTTTCCTCGAATAGAATTTCGCGAATGATACTCGCGAACAAACTGTGGCCATTTGAGTTGTATTTCTTTGAATTCGATTTCCTTTGTTTTTGTTCTGAGGAAAATTTCGTGATGTTTATAAAAGAAGTGGGAATAGACAGGATTTCGTGATTCTTTGCGGAGATAAAGGGTACGCGACCGTGCTCTGAGATGAAGGGGTATGTCGCGTGTACGAATGGGGGACAAGAAAACGTGGTGGTGTTTGACCAAATATATATTTAAATTTAAATTGAACTCGATAAAGATTCAATGCGTTTACGTGTCGTGTGCTCACGTATCAATACCGAAAAATACGAAATTTGAAACCCGGCAATAATTCAACGTTACGGACCTAATGGAACTGGTTTCGTCGAATTCCGAGACCGTGTGAAAAATGACTATTTTTAAACATCGATTCAAGCTATATAAATTCAAAACCGATCAAATCAATTTAAATTTCAATTCTGAAGCTGCTGTTATCTTCAGTGTTATCAATATAAATTTTACAAGTGTTTGAAATATTTTTCTTTAGCTTTAAATTGAAGATTCAAATTTTTATTCAATTATCAATAGATTAAATTTTAAAGTTTAATCGCAAATATCAAAGTTATATCGGGGATTCAAATTAAATCATCGTTCAAATATTTAAAATTAATTAAATATTTTCAATTTAATTTGTTCAAAATTCTGGGTCGTTACAAACTTCCCCCCTTAAAAGAATTTCGTCCCGAAATTACAAGTTAGGGAAAAAAATCCTTAACTCGTCTACTGTTTTTCACAATCCAATAGTTTTATCAATTCATCAAAACAAATCTCTCTACTAAAGATTCGTTATCATTTCAACTAGTTTTTCAACTTCAATTATAAGTTTCAACAACATTGTTTCCTTAACAATTCAAATTTAAATTCAAATTTTAAACTTCCAAATTTTCTCAAAATTGCCTAACACTCGAATTTTCAAAAAATTTTGCCAGCGTCTCCTTTGCGCGGCTAATACGGCGCGACTACAAAACGTCCCTACGGACTCCCAAACCTCAAAAGAAAACAAAATGCCAAGTGGCAGAATCAGAAACTCATCAAATTTCATAATTCAAATACATACCTTATTGTCGAGCAATTTAAATTATCTTCAAAATCGAATCCAAATCCTTTATACACCTGTATATCCTACTAGCCATAATATCTAGTTACATATCCAAACCATTTTGCAAATTCTATTTTAAAATTTTCAATATAAACTACTTATATCATTTTTACTTCACTATTGAAGTTATATCCATTTTCATTCAATTTTGCATTTCAAATTTCTTTTGAATTCAATTCACAAATCCAACCTTATTTGGATTCTATTTAACTTCTGAATATTGAATTTCATCGATTAACTTTCATTTACAACTGCTTATTTTAGATTAGTTTCAATTACTAATTCATTTCAAATTGTAATTCACTTTATTCAAATTTGCTTTCAACATTCAGTTTCAATTTTATTCACTTACAATTGTGAATTCCATTCATTGAAAATTTATTTCTACTTACTTGAATTTATCTTCAATTTCGAACCATTCTTTTATTTAGTTCACAATTCAAGTTTCAATTTAACTAATTCAACTTCCATTTCATGAATCAATTAATTATCAAAGTAGTTTATTCGGATTCAATCCTTATTCATTTTTCTCAGGTTTGGATTTTATTCCACTTGATTCAACTCTCATTTCATTTTTCAATTTCAATTCATTGCTTACAACTTCAAAATGAATCTCAACTTCCAATTTCACTTTCATTTATTCAAATTTATTCACTTATACTTTCTTTAATTTAACTCCATTCTTTAAGTTAAATTTATTCTATCAAAATTCAAATTGTATAAGTTATCAACTTACAATATTTCATAAGTATTTTTATATATAGTATTCCAGAGTCTTTTTCAACCTTGCAAACCGTTTTCGAAAACAATTCAAATTATCCTTTGAATTTCCAAAACAAAACCCAAATTTTCAAACAACTTTCATTTAAAATAATTTGGCAGCAATTTCTCTTTTGGAAACCCGAAAATGAACACCGGTGATGCCATGGTCATCATCGGAATTATTTTCCAGTGACCGAAAAGAGTTTAGAGCTTTCATCTCTCCAAAATACTTTTTCAAAACCTTTGAAATTCATTTTCAAATCAAAAAGATTTAAACTTTCCAATCCTCAAAATTTTCAAATTCTTTTCAAAACATTTCCAAAAACTTCTCTGGAATTCCGTTTCAAATTACAAATCACATTTATAATTTACATTCTTAAATTTCATTTGTATGTGAATTCATCTCTTAACTTTGGAGTTACGATTTCAATTTCGTATTCAATTTCATATAATAATGATAACATTTCAATATTATCACTTCCTAACAACCATCCAACCATATACTATGATAATTCATAGAAAAATTATTTCTTTTATATACAAAAGTAGTTTTGGGCAAAATTATTTCATTTACCCCATTTAAAACAATACTGTGTCAGTTTATCTTGTTTAGAGTTTAGAAACCCCTATCGATTACAGTTAGCTAGACTGCACCGACCAGAATCCATAAACAATCAACCGATAAGTCAACACAATACAAAACAATTTCATATTCACTAACAAATACGCACTCGTATCTATTATTACACTCAACTCATTCTAGAGTACTGCTGACTCTATCTCTAATGAGTAACACCCAACAGAGCAGGGTTGTCGCTTAACCATATGCTTTGATACCAAATGTAACATCCCGAAATTTTCGACTTTCAAAAATTCGACATCGATACTCACTTTATCGACTGCCGAGCCATCGAATGCCGGAAACCCGAAAAGTTATGGTTTTAAAAAGAAGAAAAAGGCAGAAGAAGAAGAAAGCAGAAGAAAGAGAGTAGAAAAAGAAAAGAAGAACAACACATCAGAACAGAAACAATATCAGAATCTTACACATCGCAGCGGAACAATATATAATAGATAAATGAATAACCTTTAAAACAAAGAACTATATCATTTTATACATACATCAATCAGAGTCAATAAACAACAATGGACAGTTATATAAACTTGTCCTCATACAGAATACACAGCGGAATAAATACTATCAGATACAAATACTACGTCTCGCCATCCAGCTTGCTTCCAAAGCTCCAGAATATCCAGAATATCCTGATAATCTAACTCTAGACTGCCCGTGTGGAAATTGGTGGGCACCCAGAGTTTAGAAGGGAACAGTAAACTCCGAGTCAGTCATGGTGACTGGTGTGAGATCGTAAAACAGTTATTCTTTAAAATAAACAACAGGAAGATTTTAAAGTAAATTCGCAATGCTTTTGGAAAATGAAACTACCATAAGACCTCCCGCCACACACACAATGCAAACGCAGACTTGGAGGAGATTTCTTCTTATGATAGTCAAAGATGCTTACTACGCAAAATCAAATCCTTTTTGATATTATTATTAGTGCATAGTGTAGAAAACATTTCGAAAGTACAATATAAATCTTAGCCAGCATAGGTACCATTATAGTATGCTTGCTATAGCTACCATATTAAATGGCAGGTTCTACAACTAAAACCGTACAAGGCTCGTATTGTTTTGTTTGGATTTCCAACAAATGGTCAGGCTAAGGAACTTCCTTTTCCACGATGGGTACGTCCCTGGAATAGACGACCCGAGAAATAACCTAACATTACGGTTAGATCTCTGCCAACACAAGGTCGGGTTACCTCTGCAAAAATAGGTAACTACTGACACGCGTATGCCATCCCCCGATCGTCACCGATCTTCCCGAGGATCCCCGATTCGCAACAACCACAAAGTAATAAATTTGCAGCAACCACAGAGGTTAAGTATCTGGGCTCCATACCATGATACCACCTTTATCTAGAAGGAATGACATACACTAAGGGGCGCTACTCTCTAGAACCTTGCTGCATCCTTCCTGTTTCGACCATTTCCGGGGTGTGAGGCTCGACGAAGTCTCGTCCACAAAGCTACGCTTTCTACAAAGCCATGCTTCGGGTCAAACAAATGATCAACCTATGATCACAAAGATATAAGATCAAACAAATGATCATATCGCAAATGATCAAACACTGATCATTTCACAGCAACACTCAGTATGCCACGTTACCAAATTGGGAATATATCGCTGATAAATTTCAACTACATAACCTCTGAGCTCGTACGTCTCAGAGAAGGGTGTTAAGCTAAGAGAATAAATTCTCCGCCACCAACAGATATGTATTTGAAAGAAATCAGCTTTATATCTCAAATTGTAACGTCAGACACACAATCCATACAAGTCTGTTCCGGGATCGAACAGAACCGAAGGCACTTCTCACGAAGCCCTTGCATATCCGGATAATTTTCTAATCACGTCCGGACTTCCCGTCACTAAGGGTGATAAAACCTCTAAACCGGAGATCAGCCGATGTAGAGTAACTCGACGGTAATCCTTCCGTTTTCAAAAATATCCGGTCTTCAACACCGGTCTTCAAATGCAATTCATAACGACGTATCACATATTCGGAATGGGTTATACGACCCCATGGTCCTTTCCCGGCTAACCCGAATAGTGAGCGCTTATTCAAAAATAAGTGTGGCATTCAAATTCATCCAATTCACAACAAATACCATTCAAGGTAATTATTGATAGTCGGTTATTTAACTATCAATAAAGATGTGCAACATCATCAGATTCCAAATAATTTTCCAAATTATTTCATCTTCCAAAATATCTTTTACTAGATATAAAATTTCCACACTTCAAAAATAAATCAACGTTTATTTTTCTAAACAGTTTCCCTTTCCTTTATAAATTCCATAGTGAATTTATATTTTCAAAATATCTACTGATATACGATTTTCAAATCGATTTCAAATATTCAATTTCAATTTATCTTTACTGAGATAAACCTCAAAAACGTTTCATTTCGTTTTGGAAAAGTATTTCCTTACTTATTTAATAATAAGTATTTCACAAATCTGTTATTTTCAACATTTGAAAATATTCGATATACTTAAATCAAAATTAAGCATATATTTCATTCTTTAAGGAAATCATTTGAGTCAAAACGAATGTTGCGTAAAACATCGTTACGACGACTCAAAATCACTAGTATAGGGATTCGGAATTTTTAAGATAGATGTATAAATCCCAATACTATATAAAACATTTCCTTTCGGAAATCATTTACTATAACAACAGTGTTATAGTCCACCATTTCCTTCTATTTCTCGAAAACGTCTATTTCAACAATAAATGTTGAAATCTATGATTTCGATATTCAATATATTTTAAAACATCGTTTAAAACAATTAACTTCATTTCAAATATCACTTTCCCAAAACCATATCTATTTTACTTAACAATATATTCATTGTCCAAAATCATGAATATACTTCACTAATTACATTTCACTATTTTCTACACATTTTATTTCAATGATAATTCGCTATCCAAAATCGCGAATATATCTCCTTTAATAATCCTCTATATTTAATTTATCAAATCCAATTGATTTTCGAATTTATAAAACAACGTTTATAAATTCTATTTCTATTTTCTAACAACTTCAATTTAATAAATCTCCTTTATTAACAATTCGATTCATAACTCAAATCTTATACCAACAATCCATATTATAAGTTAAATACTTATAATTCCTTTATCTTACAAAATCATTTCCATTTATAAGTTCACAATTTATAAATTTCATTTATTTATAAATTCTTAAAAATTCATTTTAACGCTTATAAAAACTTGTTTTATAATACCAACATTTTCAGGTTTAAAATATCAATCTTGTACATCTTTTACATACATCGTTTTAAATAATTCAAAAATTCCCATTTAAAACCATTTTATAAATTTCTTAACTATTTATTTCAAAAGAAATTACCTTTTGGTTATAATTCACAAATCTTAACTTTTATAACTTTAAAATCTGAACGTTTATTTATTAATTCAAAAATTAAATAAAACGTCTACTTCCAAAAATCCCTTTAAAATCCTTTTAAAGTAAAAGTCGTTATTTTTAAACTTCAAAACTGAATCCGATGATGCAATAGCACCAATTAGTCAATCACAACAACAAACATCATATATCAATATGATAACAGAATATACATCAATATCTGTAAATAAATAAATACTTGTGAGGAATCCAGTTGGATCCCTCCAACCTGTTTCCCTGCATCCACAGACGTTAGCACAATACCAATTCCACTTCGAGGTGGAATATCGCGGTATATGGGTTTTATAAAAATATCCGCTTACTAACGGCGCAATAGAGTCTCATCCGCTATACGAGGCGGGAAATCAATCAATCCAATATATACATATGCCAATATGTATATATTGCTATATATAGATATATCCTACTATATCTAATATCACATCCAATAGCAATCATATCAAACAATCAATAACTGCAAACATCAATTTTATATTTGAGTGAGAAGATCTCACCTTAGATTTTTATTTTGCAATCCATTTCCATCCCAGACTTGTTTTCTCGATTTATACCTTGTATAACAATTACATAATCTTATGACTATTTGAACAAATCAAATAAATAAATTTTCCGCTTAAAATTTTTAATTATCCAATGATTCCTTTTAAATAAATTTATTTGACTAACATTTCAATTTCTACTAACATTCCTGTTTCTTTAACTAAAGTCTCATTTACATATCTTTCATATTTAACTTACAATCAGTTTCTTTTCTTAAAATTTTATTTCTACAATCTAAATTTTAAAACTAAATTTTCCTTTAAGCTTCACTACATTTTAAAATCCCCTATATATATATTTGAATTTAAATTGAATCAAATTAAATGATAAAAGCAAATATACCTACAGAAACGAACTCCTGTTTACGAGACTGTCGACTACCCTCCAGACTTCATCGCTCGAACCATCACGGTCATCTCCCTTCGATTTGCCGATGACATCATCGAATTCCCTCCCAAAAGCCATTGCCACGAATCACCTCGAGCCCAGCTAGCCTCGCCGCCCTGTTCCTATGGCCACGTGAAACTCTCTCGCGAGCCTCCCCTGTCATCTCGCACGCGAGATCGACTCGCCTGATGGTCGCTGCTCCACCGAGATCTCCACTTCCAGTGCCATTCGCCACGCATCCCCAAAGAGGTCGCCGAGTTCGCAACGACCCCATCGTCGCTTCCCCTATATGATTGAATCGCGATCCGTTTTCCAACCCAGGTCGCGAGCTCGACCTCGCGAATGAACGATGGTCGTCGCCTGTTTCGATTCAAACACGACTCACCCAAATTGCGAGCTGCTGCGATGGTTTCCTCGAATAGAATTTCGCGAATGATACTCGCGAACGAACTGTGGCCATTTGAGTTGTATTTCTTTGAATTCGATTTCCTTTGTTTTTGTTCTGAGGAAAATTTCGTGATGTTTATAAAAGAAGTGGGAATAGACAGGATTTCGTGATTCTTTGCGGAGATAAAGGGTACGCGACCGTGCTCTGAAATGAAGGGGTATGTCGCGTGTACGAATGGGGGACAAGAAAACGTGGTGGTGTTTGACCAAATATATATTTAAATTTAAATTGAACTCGATAAAGATTCAACGCGTTTACGTGTCGTGTGCTCACGTATCAATACCGAAAAATACGAAATTTGAAACCCGGCAATAATTCAACGTTACGGACCCAATGGAACTGGTTTCGTCGAATTCCGAGACCGTGTGAAAAATGACTATTTTTAAACATCGATTCAAGCTATATAAATTCAAAACCGATCAAATCAATTTAAATTTCAATTCTGAAGCTGCTGTTATCTTCAGTGTTATCAATATAAATTTTACAAGTGTTTGAAATATTTTTCTTTAGCTTTAAATTGAAGATTCAAATTTTTATTCAATTATCAATAGATTAAATTTTAAAGTTTAATCGCAAATATCAAAGTTATATCGGGGATTCAAATTAAATCATCGTTCAAATATTTAAAATTAATTAAATATTTTCAATTTAATTTGTTCAAAATTCTGGGTCGTTACAAACTTCCCCCTTAAAAGAATTTTGTCCCGAAATTACAAGTTAGGGGAAAAAATCCTTAACTCGTCTACTGTTTTTCACAATCCAATAGTTTTATCAATTCATCAAACAAATCTCTCTACTAAAGATTCGTTATCATTTCAACTAGTTCTTCAACTTCAATTATAAGTTTCAACAACATTGTTTCCTTAACCATTCAAATTTAAATTCAAATTTTAAACTTCCAAATTTTCTCAAAATTGTCTAACACTCGAAATTTTCGAAAATTTTTGCCAGCGTCTCCTTTGCGCGGCTAATACGGCGCGACTACAAAACGTCCCTACGGACTCCCAAACCTCAAAAGAAAACAAAATGCCAAGTGGCAGAGTCAGAAACTCATCAAATTTCATACTGAAATTCAAATACATACCTTATTGTCGAGCAATTTAAATTATCTTCAAAATCGAATCCAAATCCTTTATACACCTGTATATCCTACTAGCCATAATATCTAGTTACATATCCAAACCATTTTGCAAATTCTATTTTAAAATTTTCAATATAAACTACTTATATCATTTTTACTTCACTATTGAAGTTATATCCATTTTCATTCAATTTTGCATTTCAAATTTCTTTTGAATTCAATTCACAATTCCAACCTTATTTGGATTCTATTTAACTTCTGAATATTGAATTTCATCGATTAACTTTCATTTACAACTGCTTATTTTAGATTAGTTTCAATTACTAATTCATTTCAAATTGTAATTCACTTTATTCAAATTTGCTTTCAACATTCAGTTTCAATTTTATTCACTTACAATTGTGAATTCCATTCATTGAAAATTTATTTCTACTTACTTGAATTTATCTTCAATTTCGAACCATTCTTTTATTTAGTTCACAATTCAAGTTTCAATTTAACTAATTCAACTTCCATTTCATGAATCAATTAATTATCAAAGTAGTTTATTCGGATTCAATCCTTATTCATTTTTCTCAGGTTTGGATTTTATTCCACTTGATTCAACTCTCATTTCATTTTTCAATTTCAATTCATTGCTTACAACTTCAAAATGAATCTCAACTTCCAATTTCACTTTCATTTATTCAAATTTATTCACTTATACTTTCTTTAATTTAACTCCATTCTTTAAGTTAAATTTATTCTATCAAAATTCAAATTGTATAAGTTATCAACTTACAATATTTCATAAGTATTTTTATATATAGTATTCCAGAGTCTTTTTCAACCTTTCAAACCATTTTTGAAAACAATTCAAATTATCCTTTGAATTTCCAAAACAAAACCCAAATTTTCAAACAACTTTCATTTAAAATAATTTGGCAGCAATTTCTCTTTTGGAAACCCGAAAATGAACACCGGTGATGCCATGGTCATCATCGGAATTATTTTCCAGCGACCGAAAAGAGTTTAGAGCTTTCATCTCTCCAAAATACTTTTTCAAAACCTTTGAAATTCATTTTCAAATCAAAAAGATTTAAACTTTCCAATCCTCAAAATTTTCAAATTCTTTTCAAAACATTTCCAAAAACTTCTCTGGAATTCTGTTTCAAATTACAAATCACATTTATAATTTACATTCTTAAATTTCATTTGTATGTGAATTCATCTCTTAACTTTGGAGTTACGATTTCAATTTCGTATTCAATTTCGTATAATAATGATAACATTTCAATATTATCACTTCCTAAAAACCATGCAACCATATACTATGATAATTCATAGAAAAATCATTTCTTTTATATACAAAAGTAGTTTTGGGCAAAATTATTTCATTTACCCCATTTAAAACAATACTGTGTCGGTTTATCTTGTTTAGAGTTTAGAAACCCCTATCGATTACAGTTAGCTAGACTGCACCGACCAGAATCCATAAACAATCAACCGATAAGTCAACACAATACAAAACAATTTCATATTCACTAACAAATACACACTCGTATCTATTATTACACTCAACTCATTCTAGAGTACTGCTGACTCTATCTCTAATGAGTAACACCCAACAGAGCAGGGTTGTCGCTTAACCATATGCTCTGATACCAAATGTAACATCCCAAAATTTTCGACTTTCGAAAATTCGACATCGATACTCACTTTATCGACTGCCGAGCCATCGAATGCCGGAAACCCGAAAAGTTATGGTTTTAAAAAGAAGAAAAAGGAAGAAGAAGAAGAAAGCAGAAGAAAGAGAGTAGAAAAAGAAAAGAAGAACAACACATCAGAACAGAAACAATATCAGAATCTTACACATCGCAGCGGAACAATATATAATAGATAAATGAATAACCTTTAAAACAAAGAACTATATCATTTTATACATACATCAATCAGAGTCAATAAACAACAATGGACAGTTATATAAACTTGTCCTCATACAGAATACACAGCGGAATAAATACTATCAGATACAAATACTACGTCTCGCCATCCAGCTTGCTTCCAAAGCTCCAGAATATCCAGAATATCCTGATAATCTAACTCTAGACTGCCCGTGTGGAAATTGGTGGGCACACAGAGTTTAGAAGGGAACAGTAAACTCCGAGTCAGTCATGGTGACTGGTGTGAGATCGTAAAACAGTTATTCTTTAAAATAAACAACAGGAAGATTTTAAAGTAAATTCGCAATGCTTTTGGAAAATGAAACTACCATAAGACCTCCCGCCACACACACAATGCAAACGCAGACTTGGAGGAGATTTCTTCTTATGATAGTCAAAGATGCTTACTACGCAAAATCAAATCCTTTTTGATATTATTATTAGTGCATAGTGTAGAAAACATTTCGAAAGTACAATATAAATCTTAGCCAGCATAGGTACCATTATAGTATGCTTGCTATAGCTACCATATTAAATGGCAGGTTCTACAACTAAAACCGTACAAGGCTCGTATTGTTTTGTTTGGATTTCCAACAAATGGTCAGGCTAAGGAACTTCCTTTTCCACGATGGGTACGTCCCTGGAATAGACGACCCGAGAAATAACCTAACATTACGGTTAGATCTCTGCCAACACAAGGTCGGGTTACCTCTGCAAAAATAGGTAACTACTGACACGCGTATGCCATCCCCCGATCGTCACCGATCTTCCCGAGGATCCCCGATTCGCAACAACCACAAAGTAATAAATTTGCAGCAACCACAGAGGTTAAGTATCTGGGCTCCATACCATGATACCACCTTTATCCAGAAGGAATGACATACACTAAGGGGCGCTACTCCCTAGAACCTTGCTGCATCCTTCCTGTTTCGACCATTTCCGGGGTGTGAGGCTCGACGAAGTCTCGTCCACAAAGCTACGCTTTCTACAAAGCCATGCTTCGGGTCAAACAAATGATCAACCTATGATCACAAAGATATAAGATCAAACAAATGATCATATCGCAAATGATCAAACACTGATCATTTCACAGCAACACTCAGTATGCCACGTTACCAAATTGGGAATATATCGCTGATAAATTTCAACTACATAACCTCTGAGCTCGTACGTCTCAGAGAAGGGTGTTAAGCTAAGAGAATAAATTCTCCGCCACCAACAGATATGTATTTGAAAGAAATCAGCTTTATATCTCAAATTGTAACGTCAGACACACAATCCATACAAGTCTGTTCCGGGATCGAACAGAACCGAAGGCACTTCTCACGAAGCCCTTGCATATCCGGATAATTTTCTAATCACGTCCGGACTTCCCGTCACTAAGGGTGATAAAACCTCTAAACCGGAGATCAGCCGATGTAGAGTAACTCGACGGTAATCCTTCCGTTTTCAAAAATATCCGGTCTTCAACACCGGTCTTCAAATGCAATTCATAACGACGTATCACATATTCGGAATGGGTTATACGACCCCATGGTCCTTTCCCGGCTAACCCGAATAGTGAGCGCTTATTCAAAAATAAGTGTGGCATTCAAATTCATCCAATTCACAAAAAATACCATTCAAGGTAATTATTGATAGTCGGTTATTTAACTATCAATAAAGATGTGCAACATCATCAGATTCCAAATAATTTTCCAAATTATTTCATCTTCCAAAATATCTTTTTGTAACGACCCGTAAAATTTCAACTGTTTTAATAGCGTAATTAGTTGAAATTTTGTGAAATTTTAAACGATAAAATTTTGAAATAAAAATTTGATATTTGGAATACGTCTAGTTAAACATAGCAACTGGTAAATTTTCGTCCGAAAATATGAAAGTGTATTTCGCGCGTAAATTCACTTCAAATTTAATCAGTTAAAGAACGTTGAAAATAAAATGTTTTCGAAACCTAAATATTTTTACATAGAAGAATTCTAAACCATCTTCTGAGCAAGATTTCAGTTTGTCGTTTTTCCAAATTCGGACATCTTTGGCTCCGTCGTTCTTATTTTCTGCAAAATAGCAGTATTTTGGTACCGATATCGATTTTTATCGGATGATCGTGCCACTGATATTTGTATACCATTTTGATCGTCTCGTCGTGCTGATCTCTGCAGTATATTCACTTCTGTGATTCAGAGACCGGTACACAGTGGAATCCGCGAAACGTTATACCGCATCAATTTCGTATTTGGATCTTTTGCATTTCTGATGACCGTTCATTACCCATGGGATTGAACGTTATAGCCTTTATGGTTTCCAAAGTTCAATGTTTTGACTCTCGGTTTTCTAGCTAATTAATAGTTGGGGGATTCTAGGCTCTGCCTTTTCACGCAAGAAAGAAAGAAAAGAATCAACAAAATATGGTTCGTTTTATTTTTCCTAATAGAAACTGTTCTCTTCCACTTCCTCCTTTCTCTCACGTTTTCTTTCAGATATGAGCCTTCTTCTTCATCCATTTCTTTGCTTTTCCCTTCATTGGATCCCAAAAGCATGAAGCCTTGTGCCCTTCCAGTTCAACCAACGTCTCCCCTACCCCACCACACAACATCTGCCTGAACCGCTCCTAGTAGCCCTCCATAGCCGAAGCTTACCCATCCTCCACGCAACCATCTCCACTCCCTTGCCCTTCACCTTCCGCCTCACTCCAGACCCGAGACAGTCCCCTGGCAACTCAGCAGCCGACCTACTCCCTCCTCCATCTACCATCCGGTCCCGCGACCACCTATCAAGCACAGCAGCCTCCACTTCACAACCAACCACGTCCCCGAGCTTCCGAATCACCTTCCACCCCGGCCTTGCACTCCCCATGCTCGGCATCCTAGTGCTGCAGCAGTTTAAGTATATTTGTAAGTATATATAATTTCTGTTATTTATAAATATATAGTATATATTATATATGTTCCGTTTTTATATATATATATCTATATATATATATTTTTTTTTTTTACTTCAGACCTATATAAGTTATAAAATTTTGTTGAGTTAAGCTTCATACGTATATTATAACATATAAAGATATTTACACATATATATATCCTAACGTATATATCAAGATTGTTCTTAAATATAGGTGGTATTAGTAGTCTGTTAGTTTAGAAAGGTTATAAGGCATATTCACCTTACTGCCTACTTTAGTCAAGAGAAAAGAAGATTATAAGTATAGTTAAGTTATTTATATCTAAGTATACGATTTATATAAGTTGTATAGTGAGTTATATATTGGATATTTTAGCTGTGCTCCAATATATTACAGTAGATACTTATATTTGTATAATACGGGTTACATAGGTTGTTGTATATCTTGTCTGATTCATATATATATGCGTGTTATACTTGTGCGTGTGTAGTATATATATAATTACCGTATATTACATTATTGGGTGTATTATATTACATTGCTTAAAGATACTTATTTCAAAGTTCATACATTCAGCGTTTATATATAGTATGTATTAGATTTATATTATTTTATATATATTATATCTAATATATGTAACATTATATTTGTTGTTAGCTGAATGCAAAGATAATTACAGTGGCCATAACCTATGAAACTATAAAGTTTATAATTGTTTATATAAGTGAGTTTTACACGTGAGTTCTGGATTATAATTTATACTACAAGTGGTCAATGACTGTTTGATCCATATGTAAATAACCGGTTCACAAATCTATTTATTTAACTAAGTTATATTACATATATATCTTTGTATGGGTTGTTGCGAAAATCTAATGCATGTCAGTCGTATATATTTAAGGGAAGAAGTTTGTTCTTCCGGTTTGTTTAAAAAAAAAAATTAATTTAAAACTATGTATGCATATATAAATTTTTAGTTACTGTGTATGCGTATCCAGATTGTAGTTATATTAAACTATGTCAGTCGTATAAGCTGTATATAATAATGATGGAAGTTTATAATTTTAATTATATTAGTTTTTTTTTTGCATAAGTTTAAGTATATGATTGTTCACATTTATATAAAAGTGTCCTCTAGTACAGTTTAAAAGTCTATAGGATTATAGAGTTATATATATATAAGTTGCATAGTATTTTAACAATCTGGGCTAGGCTATATACTATAATAAGCGAGTCAATAGATGAGTGGGTATATTGGATAATTTTAGTAATTATATGTAGATACATATACTGATTTTTTTAGTATCGATTCTATATAAAGTAATTTTTCATACTTTCGTTAGTATGTAGTAAAGTAAGTTATATGGATTTATATAATAAACATTGATTTGATAAAAATATATATTCTTATTTTAACTATATGTTTAAATTGGTCTCTGAAAATTTATATATATGCACTATATCTTGGTTCATCGATCTCTTGTCCATTTTTGACTGACATCCTCAATATCAAATTTATCGCAGCGAATTCATAACTTATCGCTGTCCCGCTCGCTTGATCTGTATGCTTGTCTTTGTCTACTCGCTACCATTCTCGTCCATCTCTCTAGCCTCGAAAGGTGAGCACTCACTCACGATTAACGTTCTTTTATTTATTAAATTTGATTTCAATTGAAACGACAATTGAAATATGCTGCTGTTAGTTAATTACACTGTTTTATATGCTATTACCTGTATCAGTTCACCTATGACATCTGACACCATTATCTGTTAATTATTTATGCAATGATAATACTGTTTGGCTGATAATTGTTTGATTGTTGATGTTTATATTGGACGTTAAACTGTTAATGTAAATTGATAAATGGTATGCAATTGAGCTCGATATAGAATAGTTAAATGTTTAAAATTGATTAGTTAAATTTGTATAATATGACCCCTTTTACTGTTAAATCTATTGACACGTATGATTTGCTTAATTACACCTTGAACCACTGAATGTATGTTGTTAAATTTATGATGTATGAAATTGTAAATAGATGACAAGTGAAGAACCGTAATAATCTTTAATCTACATGAAATGATAGTGTAGATTCTAGAAATAATTATATCAATTCGTACAAATAACAATGCGAATTAATACGGTTATTTCGGGATTATTTGAATTGATTATTGGATTATTATTGATTGTTGTTATTGCTTGTTTATTTACTTTGACACCATCCCAGTTATCACACTGCAAGTTCCCTTTGTTATGTTTTGATTTTGAATTGAATTGGAATCGGGTTGAAATGATAAATACCCAAATTGAACTTTGACCTAGGATAGAAAATTAAATAAAACTCGATTGGTCAATAAATTTAATTTAAAAATAAAATGAAGATTTTATTTGAATAAAAATATGATTTTGAAATGAAGTTGAAATTTAAATTTTAATGAAAGGAAAATGTTAATATTTAATAATCTGAAACAAAATATTAAAAATGAAATTGATGAAACAATGTTGTTTAATTTGAGAAATGAATGAATTAACTTTGAAATGATTTAATAATTAAGTTTGAAATTATAATTAAGTTGAAATTATTAAACTTTGAGATGATTTAATAATTAAGTTGGAAATTATAATTAAGTTTGAGATTATTAAACTTTGAAATTATTTAATAATTAAGTTTTGAATTATTTAATAATTAAATAAGATTGAATTATTTAATGATTAAATTGATTTGAATTCTTTAATAAGTGAAATTGAACTTTTGAATAAGTGAATTTTACTTCGTAAATATTTGAAATTGAGTTCTTTATTAATTAAGTTTTGGAAAATTATTTAAGTAAGTAAATAAGTGAAATTGAATTTCTTTAACAAGAAATAAAATGTGATATTTTTGGAATTAATGTAAGACTTGAAATTTAAAAGAATTGATTTGACGAATTTAATTTAATTCAAAATTGTAAGTTTTGATTTAATGAAGTTGAACTTAAGAAATTGATTTTATGATTTGGAAATTTAATAGAAATTGTTTTGAATGATAAGGTAACTTAACGAATATTAATTGAAATCGATAAATGAGTTTAAATTGATTTGAATGTTAAATAAAATTTATTTAAATGATTTTGGAATGAAACTTATTTACGAACTTGAATCAATATTTGAATTGAAATTGAATTATAAGATTTTGAAATAATTATGAAGTTTTGAAACGTAAATATTGGAAATTGATTTAGAAAGACAAATGAAATGTTGGTTTACGAATTCTATTTGAAATTGAAATTGATTTGGTTTTGAAATAAATAAACGACCAATTGGTGTAATAATTACGAAAGTTATTAAAGAGACCGGAATTAGGTTATGGGTATACTCTCTATCTAAACCGAAAACCACTTTAATAACTATACGCGGAGTGATGATCCAGAATGAAGTGGTTGGATTGATGTACGTGATGACTGAAGAAAGAGAACGATAATGGATAGCCTTGACACTTGTGTCAAATTGGAAATGACTAAAACAGGAGCTGTGCCGGGCCAATGGAGGATTGATACCTCAAGTGGACACACTTCTTCGAACTACTTATACTTGTTGTCGATTGGTGCACCCTTGATTTTGGGAGTGTTGTCTCACGGTGTTGCGGGCGCTGCGGCGTTGCGTTCTCACCAGCCCGGATCAGGCGAACGGTAGTATCATTATCTTGGGTATAGCCTCATGTGCCTTGTCATACTTGTATTCCATTTATGCGCGACCACTACGAATTTGTTTTGTACCTTGAGTATATGGATTGCCCTCTGGTGACTTTCGGTTTTGGGGAAACTACGGTCTTGTATATGCTTGTGGGAATAAAAATGTGTTAAGGGTGGAATGGGCCATGACTTAACGCTATTTTGATATCTTTTTATATTACTGATAGACATTATCTACTTATCGTACATTACTACATAGTAGATAGTTTGACGGATCCTTAAAGGATGGTTATTCCAACATCCTTTGAGTTACTTGTATTTAAATTGCTATTTCACTTGAGTTGGATTTATTAATATGAGAATGTTAATCCTGACTCGAGTGTTTTGTGTTTTGCTTTACGCTCGGGTCAGACTGAGTAGTTCAGCTTTCGAGACTCACCTTTGGAGTTGGAGCTTCGCTTGGAGATTCAGCTATCTATCCAGCTTTCAGATATTCGATGATTCCAGTGATGTATTCTGATCTGTATCTGTTACTCTTCCGTTGTATCTGGTTTAACTCTGATGTATCGTATTACTCTTCTGTTGTAAACTCTGATGTATTTTCTATATTCATATAGTAGCTTCATGAACTACTATCTCTTTTATTTTCGCTGCACTTATTACTCTGTGTCTGTGATCTGTGATTATATTTATTTACTGTATATGTTCGGTTTTGCCAAATTTAAATTAACAACGCGGTATTTTGAGCAATTCAACTCCGGCATGAGTGTCTGCCTATGCACTTATAATGGATGCGAATGGTCCAAAAATGGCGGGTTGTTACAGTTGGTATCAGAGCTTTGGTAGCTCTAGGCAAAACTTAACATATAGGGTAAATGTATTTACAGAATCACTCTCATTCGAGTTTCAATCTCTTCCTTTGACTCGATTCCTTTGAATTTTGGAACGTTCCCTACGGTTCCAAATTTCATTCGTGTCACTCACTATTCGTCTTCTTTCAATTCTGGAGCACCCCATAACTCCATTTTGAATGATATCTATAATAGATCGGCGGTCTCGCCAAACTTCGAATGATTTGTAAGGGGGTGAAACTCCTTTATAATAGGCATCAATTTACCGGAGATTTCTGTATCCTCGGTTTACGATGCTATCTATCTCCTGCTATACCTGAATTTTATTTCTCGAGATCGAATGTCGATTTGCCTCGGAATTCTGCATCGATCTTATTCTTGAAGTCATGGTCAACCCGGTAAAGGTTGCCCGCAATTTATATAAACTTATCTATCTTCCTATTTGGTTATTTAATCATCTTATCTTCTGTTTCAAACTTATCTTCGAATCAAAAAAAAAAAAAAAAAAAAAATTTTCTCTTTGATTTGATTTCTATCAAATTTGAATCCCTATCTTTGCTTTGAAATATATTCTTATATGTCGAGCGAAGAAGTGTATTTGTAAATTAATTTTAAAATGTTTTTACATTGTGTTGTTTGAGTTGTTGATGTTGATTTGGGTTTCCGATCGATTCGTCTGATCAACGCTATCGATAGGATTTCCAAAACACTTGAACAGAGCAAACTGACACAATATTATTTTCAAATTTGGAAAATGATATAAATTTGTTTGATTATATAGTGAAAATATAAGTAAAATTTTCTGGAATTTAATAGGTTAATTAAATTGTTTGTTTGAAATGATAATATTTGATTATCATTTATTGTTCTAAATAAATTTATAAATACAGTTTATAAATTGATTTGGAATTTGAAATGAATTTAATTCGAGAATTTGAGAATTTAATTTTCGGTGGTTTCGAACTTTGGTTTTAAAATTTTAAAGTATATATTACTGAAAGTATTTTCGAATAGAAATCGTTTTCAAAGAATTTTAAAACGTTGAAATCAGTGCTCTTCTCTTTGTCGCTGGAAAATAATTTAGGTGATGGCGGCCGCATCATCGACATTCATTTTCGAGTTTCGAAGCGAAGATACTATTCTGTAGCTTTGCTACGGTTTTGTTTTGAAAAATATTTTGATTTGAATTTCTTCAGTATATTTTGATTCATATATATATAGGTATCTTATTTTAAAATTTAATTTGATTTGATATAAATATATTATATATATCTCTAAGTTGTTTAAAGTTAATCGGAAATCTAATTCTTAAATTTTGTTAAAGGATGATTTTAATTATAAATAAAACCAAAATTTGGAACAAATATTTAAACTTGAATAATTGAATTGGGAAAATTTTATTTTGTATATTGTTCAACTGCATTCAAATACAACTTACCTAAATCATTCAGAAGTTGAATATGTAATTGGATAATATATAAGATAAATTGAATTTATAAATAAAATTTGAGTGTTTATAATAAATGTTATACACTAAATTTTGATTATAAAGATGTTAATAGAGTTAGATAAGATAATAAGTAAACTCAGTTAATAATGAAATAAATTTGTTCGAAGGAATTAACAAATTGAAATTAGATCAACTTATGGAGATACCTTAAATTTAAAACCAATTATTGAATATAAGTTAATTTAAATTGAAATTTATATGGTTTAAATTAATTTATATGGATTAAATATATGTGATTAGATATATTAAGTAGAATAAATTCAACAATAATTTGGAATAAAGAAGAATTTAAAATTGTTGAAAAATATGATTATAATAAAAGACTATTCAAATTTATGGTTTTAGAAATTGTAAATTTGAAGATAATTGGATAATAAGATAATGAATTTAGGAATAGTTGAGATTGATTTTAGTGAAATCAAATGGATTAAATCAATTATTGAATATAAATTAATTTTAAATCGGAATTTATATGGTTTAAATTAATTGTTATATTTTGTAGTCCAAATCTGTTTTTCTTTCTGGTTGTTTCTATTCTCCTACCTCGTTCCTTTTCGGGGACGAAAAGTTTTGAGTGGGGGAGAGTGTAACGACCCGTAAAATTTCAACTGTTTTAATAGCGTAATTAGTTGAAATTTTGTGAAATTTTAAACGATAAAATTTTGAAATAAAAATTTGATATTTGGAATACGTCTAGTTAAACATAGCAACTGGTAAATTTTCGTCCGAAAATATGAAAGTGTATTTCGCGCGTAAATTCACTTCAAATTTAATCAGTTAAAGAACGTTGAAAATAAAATGTTTTCGAAACCTAAATATTTTTACATAGAAGAATTCTAAACCATCTTCTGAGCAAGATTTCAGTTTGTCGTTTTTCCAAATTCGGACATCTTTGGCTCCGTCGTTCTTATTTTCTGCAAAATAGCAGTATTTTGGTACCGATATCGATTTTTATCGGATGATCGTGCCACTGATATTTGTATACCGTTTTGATCGTCTCGTCGTGCTGATCTCTGCAGTATATTCACTTCTGTGATTCAGAGACCGGTACACAGTGGAATCCGCGAAACGTTATACCGCATTAATTTCGTATTTGGATCTTTTGCATTTCTGATGACCGTTCATTACCCATGGGATTGAACGTTATAGCCTTTATGGTTTCCAAAGTTCAATGTTTTGACTCTCGGTTTTCTAGCTAATTAATAGTTGGGGGATTCTAGGCTCTGCCTTTTCACGCAAGAAAGAAAGAAAAGAATCAACAAAATATGGTTCGTTTTATTTTTCCCAATAGAAACTGTTCTCTTCCACTTCCTCCTTTCTCTCACGTTTTCTTTCAGATATGAGCCTTCTTCTTCATCCATTTCTTTGCTTTTCCCTTCATTGGATCCCAAAAGCATGAAGCCTTGTGCCCTTCCAGTTCAACCAACGTCTCCCCTACCCCACCACACAACATCTGCCTGAACCGCTCCTAGTAGCCCTCCATAGCCGAAGCTTACCCATCCTCCACGCAACCATCTCCACTCCCTTGCCCTTCACCTTCCGCCTCACTCCAGACCCGAGACAGTCCCCTGGCAACTCAGCAGCCGACCTACTCCCTCCTCCATCTACCATCCGGTCCCGCGACCACCTATCAAGCACAGCAGCCTCCACTTCACAACCAACCACGTCCCCGAGCTTCCGAATCACCTTCCACCCCGGCCTTGCACTCCCCATGCTCGGCATCCTAGTGCTGCAGCAGTTTAAGTATATTTGTAAGTATATATAATTTCTGTTATTTATAAATATATAGTATATATTATATATGTTCCGTTTTTATATATATATATCTATATATATATATTTTTTTTTTTACTTCAGACCTATATAAGTTATAAAATTTTGTTGAGTTAAGCTTCATACGTATATTATAACATATAAAGATATTTACACATATATATATCCTAACGTATATATCAAGATTGTTCTTAAATATAGGTGGTATTAGTAGTCTGTTAGTTTAGAAAGGTTATAAGGCATATTCACCTTACTGCCTACTTTAGTCAAGAGAAAAGAAGATTATAAGTATAGTTAAGTTATTTATATCTAAGTATACGATTTATATAAGTTGTATAGTGAGTTATATATTGGATATTTTAGCTGTGCTCCAATATATTACAGTAGATACTTATATTTGTATAATACGGGTTACATAGGTTGTTGTATATCTTGTCTGATTCATATATATATATGCGTGTTATACTTGTGCGTGTGTAGTATATATATAATTACCGTATATTACATTATTGGGTGTATTATATTACATTGCTTAAAGATACTTATTTCAAAGTTCATACATTCAGCGTTTATATATAGTATGTATTAGATTTATATTATTTTATATATATTATATCTAATATATGTAACATTATATTTGTTGTTAGCTGAATGCAAAGATAATTACAGTGGCCATAACCTATGAAACTATAAAGTTTATAATTGTTTATATAAGTGAGTTTTACACGTGAGTTCTGGATTATAATTTATACTACAAGTGGTCAATGACTGTTTGATCCATATGTAAATAACCGGTTCACAAATCTATTTATTTAACTAAGTTATATTACATATATATCTTTGTATGGGTTGTTGCGAAAATCTAATGCATGTCAATCGTATATATTTAAGGGAAGAAGTTTGTTCTTCCGGTTTGTTTAAAAAAAAAAATTAATTTAAAACTATGTATGCATATATAAATTTTTAGTTACTGTGTATGCGTATCCAGATTGTAGTTATATTAAACTATGTCAGTCGTATAAGCTGTATATAATAATGATGGAAGTTTATAATTTTAATTATATTAGTTTTTTTTTGCATAAGTTTAAGTATATGATTGTTCACATTTATATAAAAGTGTCCTCTAGTACAGTTTAAAAGTCTATAGGATTATAGAGTTATATATATATAAGTTGCATAGTATTTTAACAATCTGGGCTAGGCTATATACTATAATAAGCGAGTCAATAGATGAGTGGGTATATTGGATAATTTTAGTAATTATATGTAGATACATATACTGATTTTTTTTAGTATCGATTCTATATAAAGTAATTTTTCATACTTTCGTTAGTATGTAGTAAAGTAAGTTATATGGATTTATATAATAAACATTGATTTGATAAAAATATATATTCTTATTTTAACTATATGTTTAAATTGGTCTCTGAAAATTTATATATATGCACTATATCTTGGTTCATCGATCTCTTGTCCATTTTTGACTGACATCCTCAATATCAAATTTATCGCAGCGAATTCATAACTTATCGCTGTCCCGCTCGCTTGATCTGTATGCTTGTCTTTGTCTACTCGCTACCATTCTCGTCCATCTCTCTAGCCTCGAAAGGTGAGCACTCACTCACGATTAACGTTCTTTTATTTATTAAATTTGATTTTAATTGAAACGACAATTGAAATATGCTGCTGTTAGTTAATTACACTGTTTTATATGCTATTACCTGTATCAGTTCACCTATGACATCTGACACCATTATCTGTTAATTATTTATGCAATGATAATACTGTTTGGCTGATAATTGTTTGATTGTTGATGTTTATATTGGACGTTAAACTGTTAATGTAAATTGATAAATGGTATGCAATTGAGCTCGATATAGAATAGTTAAATGTTTAAAATTGATTAGTTAAATTTGTATAATATGACCCCTTTTACTGTTAAATCTATTGACACGTATGATTTGCTTAATTACACCTTGAACCACTGAATGTATGTTGTTAAATTTATGATGTATGAAATTGTAAATAGATGACAAGTGAAGAACCATAATAATCTTTAATCTACATGAAATGATAGTGTAGATTCTAGAAATAATTATATCAATTCGTACAAATAACAATGCGAATTAATACGGTTATTTCGGGATTATTTGAATTGATTATTGGATTATTATTGATTGTTGTTATTGCTTGTTTATTTACTTTGACACCATCCCAGTTATCACACTGCAAGTTCCCTTTGTTATGTTTTGATTTTGAATTGAATTGGAATCGGGTTGAAATGATAAATACCCAAATTGAACTTTGACCTAGGATAGAAAATTAAATAAAACCCGATTGGTCAATAAATTTAATTTAAAAATAAAATGAAGATTTTATTTGAATAAAAATATGATTTTGAAATGAAGTTGAAATTTAAATTTTAATGAAAGGAAAATGTTAATATTTAATAATCTGAAACAAAATATTAAAAATGAAATTGATGAAACAATGTTGTTTAATTTGAGAAATGAATGAATTAACTTTGAAATGATTTAATAATTAAGTTTGAAATTATAATTAAGTTGAAATTATTAAACTTTGAGATGATTTAATAATTAAGTTGGAAATTATAATTAAGTTTGAGATTATTAAACTTTGAAATTATTTAATAATTAAGTTTTGAATTATTTAATAATTAAATAAGATTGAATTATTTAATGATTAAATTGATTTGAATTCTTTAATAAGTGAAATTGAACTTTTGAATAAGTGAATTTTACTTCGTAAATATTTGAAATTGAGTTCTTTATTAATTAAGTTTTGGAAAATTATTTAAGTAAGTAAATAAGTGAAATTGAATTTCTTTAACAAGAAATAAAATGTGATATTTTTGGAATTAATGTAAGACTTGAAATTTAAAAGAATTGATTTGACGAATTTAATTTAATTCAAAATTGTAAGTTTTGATTTAATGAAGTTGAACTTAAGAAATTGATTTTATGATTTGGAAATTTAATAGAAATTGTTTTGAATGATAAGGTAACTTAACGAATATTAAATGAAATCGATAAATGAGTTTAAATTGATTTGAATGTTAAATAAAATTTATTTAAATGATTTTGGAATGAAACTTATTTACGAACTTGAATCAATATTTGAATTGAAATTGAATTATAAGATTTTGAAATAATTATGAAGTTTTGAAACGTAAATATTGGAAATTGATTTAGAAAGACAAATGAAATGTTGGTTTACGAATTCTATTTGAAATTGAAATTGATTTGGTTTTGAAATAAATAAACGACCAATTGGTGTAATAATTACGAAAGTTATTAAAGAGACCGGAATTAGGTTATGGGTATACTCTCTATCTAAACCGAAAACCACTTTAATAACTATACGCGGAGTGATGATCCAGAATGAAGTGGTTGGATTGATGTACGTGATGACTGAAGAAAGAGAACGATAATGGATAGCCTTGACACTTGTGTCAAATTGGAAATGACTAAAACAGGAGCTGTGCCGGGCCAATGGAGGATTGATACCTCAAGTGGACACACTTCTTCGAACTACTTATACTTGTTGTCGATTGGTGCACCCTTGATTTTGGGAGTGTTGTCTCACGGTGTTGCGGGCGCTGCGGCGTTGCGTTCTCACCAGCCCGGATCAGGCGAACGGTAGTATCATTATCTTGGGTATAGCCTCATGTGCCTTGTCATACTTGTATTCCATTTATGCGCGACCACTACGAATTTGTTTTGTACCTTGAGTATATGGATTGCCCTCTGGTGACTTCCGGTTTTGGGGAAACTACGGTCTTGTATATGCTTGTGGGAATAAAAATGTGTTAAGGGTGGAATGGGCCATGACTTAACGCTATTTTGATATCTTTTTATATTACTGATAGACATTATCTACTTATCGTACATTACTACATAGTAGATAGTTTGACGGATCCTTAAAGGATGGTTATTCCAACATCCTTTGAGTTACTTGTATTTCAATTGCTATTTCACTTGAGTTGGATTTATTAATATGAGAATGTTAATCCTGACTCGAGTGTTTTGTGTTTTGCTTTACGCTCGGGTCAGACTGAGTAGTTCAGCTTTCGAGACTCACCTTTGGAGTTGGAGCTTCGCTTGGAGATTCAGCTATCTATCCAGCTTTCAGATATTCGATGATTCCAGTGATGTATTCTGATCTGTATCTGTTACTCTTCCGTTGTATCTGGTTTAACTCTGATGTATCGTATTACTCTTCTGTTGTAAACTCTGATGTATTTTCTATATTCATATAGTAGCTTCATGAACTACTATCTCTTTTATTTTCGCTGCACTTATTACTCTGTGTCTGTGATCTGTGATTATATTTATTTACTGTATATGTTCAGTTTTGCCAAATTTAAATTAACAACGCGGTATTTTGAGCAATTCAACTCCGGCATGAGTGTCTGCCTATGCACTTATAATGGATGCGAATGGTCCAAAAATGGCGGGTTGTTACACTTTTACTAGATATAAAATTTCCACACTTCAAAAATAAATCAACGTTTATTTTTCTAAACAGTTTCCCTTTCCTTTATAAATTCCATAGTGAATTTATATTTTCAAAATATCTACTGATATACGATTTTCAAATCGATTTCAAATATTCAATTTCAATTTATCTTTACTGAGATAAACCTCAAAAACGTTTCATTTCGTTTTGGAAAAGTATTTCCTTACTTATTTAATAATAAGTATTTCACAAATCTTTTATTTTCAACATTTGAAAATATTCGATATACTTAAATCAAAATTAAGCATATATTTCATTCTTTAAGGAAATCATTTGAGTCAAAACGAATGTTGCGTAAAACATCGTTACGACGACTCAAAATCACTAGTATAGGGATTCGGAATTTTTAAGATAGATGTATAAATCCCAATACTATATAAAACATTTCCTTTTGGAAATCATTTACTATAACAACAGTGTTATAGTCCACCATTTCCTTCTATTTCTCGAAAACGTCTATTTCAACAATAAATGTTGAAATCTATGATTTCGATATTCAATATATTTTAAAACATCGTTTAAAACAATTAACTTCATTTCAAATATCACTTTCCCAAAACCATATCTATTTTACTTAACAATATATTCATTGTCCAAAATCATGAATATACTTCACTAATTACATTTCACTATTTTCTACACATTTTATTTCAATGATAATTCGCTATCCAAAATCGCGAATATATCTCCTTTAATAATCCTCTATATTTAATTTATCAAATCCAATTGATTTTCGAATTTATAAAACAACGTTTATAAATTCTATTTCTATTTTCTAACAACTTCAATTTAATAAATCTCCTTTATTAACAATTCGATTCATAACTCAAATCTTATACCAACAATCCATATTATAAGTTAAATACTTATAATTCCTTTATCTTACAAAATCATTTCCATTTATAAGTTCACAATTTATAAATTTCATTTATTTATAAATTCTTCAAAATTCATTTTAACGCTTATAAAAACTTGTTTTATAATACCAACATTTTCAGGTTTAAAATATCAATCTTGTACATCTTTTACATACATCGTTTTAAATAATTCAAAAATTCCCATTTAAAACCATTTTATAAATTTCTTAACTATTTATTTCAAAAGAAATTACCTTTTGGTTATAATTCACAAATCTTAACTTTTATAACTTTAAAATCTGAACGTTTATTTATTAATTCAAAAATTAAATAAAACGTCTACTTCCAAAAATCCCTTTAAAATCCTTTTAAAGTAAAAGTCGTTATTTTTAAACTTCAAAACTGAATCCGATGATGCAACAGCACCAATTAGTCAATCACAACAACAAACATCATATATCAATATGATAACAGAATATACATCAATATCTGTAAATAAATAAATAATTGTGAGGAATCCAATTGGATCCCTCCAACCTGTTTCCCTGCATCCACAGACGTTAGCACAATACCAATTCCACTTCGAGGTGGAATATCGCGGTATATGGGTTTTATAAAAATATCCGCTTACTAACGGCGCAATAGGGTCTCATCCGCTATACGAGGCGGGAAATCAATCAATCCAATATATACATATTCCAATATGTATATATTGCTATATATATATACATATATCCTACTATATCTAATATCACATCCAATAGCAATCATATCAAACAATCAATAACTGCAAACATCAATTTTATATTTGAGTGAGAAGATCTCACCTTAGATTTTTATTTTGCAATCCATTTCCATCCCAGACTTGTTTTCTCGATTTATACCTTGTATAGCAATTACATAATCTTATTACTATTTGAACAAATCAAATAAATAAATTTTCCGCTTAAAATTTTTAATTATCCAATGATTCCTTTTAAATAAATTTATTTGACTAACATTTCAATTTCTACTAACATTCCTGTTTCTTTAACTAAAGTCTCATTTACATATCTTTCATATTTAACTTACAATCAGTTTCTTTTCTTAAAATTTTATTTCTACAATCTAAATTTTAAAACTAAATTTTCCTTTAAACTTCACTGCATTTTAAAATCCCCTATATATATATTTGAATTTAAATTGAATCAAATTAAATGATAAAAGCAAATATACCTACAGAAACGAACTCCTGTTTACGAGACTGTCGACTACCCTCCAGACTTCATCGCTCGAACCATCAGGGTCATCTCCCTTCGATTTGCCGATGACACCATCGAATTCCCTCCCGAAAGCCGTTGCCATGAATCACCTCGAGCCCAGCTAGCCTCGCCGCCCTGTTCCCATGGCCACGTGAACCTCTCTCGCGAGCCTCCCCTGTCATCTCGCACGCGAGATCGACTCGCCTGATGGTCGCCGCTCCACCGAGATCGCCACTTCCAATGCCATTCGCCACGCATCGCCAAAGAGGTCGCCGAGTTCGCAACGACCCCATCGTCGCTTCCCCTATTTGATTGAATCGCGATCCGTTTTCCAACCCAGGTCGCGAGCTCGACCTCGCGAATGAACGATGGTCATCGCCTGTTTCGATTCAAACGCGACTCACCCAAATTGCGAGCTGCTGTGATGGTTTCCTCGAATAGAATTTCGCGAATGATACTCGCGAACGAACTGTGGCCATTTGAGTTGTATTTCTTTGAATTCGATTTCCTTCGTTTTTGTTCTGAGGAAAATTTCGTGATGTTTATAAAAGAAGTGGGAATAGAGAGGATTTCGTGATTCTTTGCGGAGATAAAGGGTACGCGACCGTGCTCTGAGATGAAGGGGTATGTCGCGTGTACGAATGGGGGACAAGAAAACGTGGTGGTGTTTAACCAAATATATATTTAAATTTAAATTGAACTCGATAAAGATTCAACGCGTTTACGTGTCGTGTGCTCACGTATCAACACCGAAAAATACGAAATTTGAAACCTGGCAATAATTCAACGTTACGGACCCAATGGAACTAGTTTCGTCGAATTCCGAGACTGTGTGAAAAATGACTATTTTTAAACATCGATTCAAGCTATATAAATTCAAAACCGATCAAATCAATTTAAATTTCAATTCTGAAGCTGCTGTTATCTTCAGTGTTATCAATATAAATTTTACAAGCGTTTGAAATATTTTTCTTTAGCTTTAAATTGAAGATTCAAATTTTTATTCAATTATCAATAGATTAAATTTTAAAGTTTAATCGCAAATATCAAAGTTATATCGGGGATTCAAATTAAATCATCGTTCAAATATTTAAAATTAATTAAATATTTTCAATTTAATTTGTTCAAAATTCTGGGTCGTTACACCTGTCTAGATGTTCCTTTTTATTTCGGCTTAGTGAGCGGTTGTTGATCCTAACTATGGGGTGATCTTACTCGGAATTATCCAGCAAGGGGTAGTTCTGGCTGTAATGACCCAGAATTTCCGTCATTTGAAATTCGTATATTTTATTAATTTTAAATATAAATAAGTAAGATTTGGAAGTCGAATTAAATTAATTTCGAATATAGAGATTTAATTGTTTAATTAAATCGATAATTAATATTTGAAATTCCAGAAATAATTGAAATCTGGATTTAATGTGATTAAAAATGATGTATAGAGTTATATTAAACCATATTGAAGTTAGAATGATGTTTGTGAACTTTTAAAATTGAATTAAAAGTTAAATTGTGAAAATATAATATTTTAATATTTAATCGACTAGTGAAATTAGCCATTTTTAGAACAGTCTCAGAATTGGACTAAACTAGTACCATCGGATCCGTAATAGTTTGTTATTATCGCATTTCAATTTTCGTAGCAATCGGAGTTGTCGTTTGACCGTGGCAGCTCCAAACGCATCGAAATTGTTTTAATATTAATTTGGCGAGTTAAAATAGTCATTTTTCAAACAGTCTCAGATTTCGACGAAACCAGTTTCATTGGATCTTAATGTGGAATTATTTTATGGTTTCAAATTTCGTGTCAATCGAATGTACGGTTCGTCCGAGGAAAGCCAAAACGCATCGAAATCGGTTTGAATCGGTTTAATTTAAATTTGATCGTTTAATTCCGTAACACACATAGATGACCGAATTATCTCCCAAAACATATTCCATTGTGTTCGGAATGCGGGTTAAACCCTAGAAATGTCGGTCACCGCGCGAGATTTGGAGTTCGGAAAATCGAGTGAATACTGTTTTTCGTTGGAATTTATAAAAGGACCTTCATTCTTCTATTTTCTGAAACCCTAATCAATTTCAGCCCTAGCCGCCATTTTTATTTCGAAGGCTGAAATTGTTCCATTCTTTTTCCTTTAATCTCTGCAAATCCATCAATCTATTCAGGAAACTCTTAACTAACAAAATGTCGAGCATCGTGAAATCTTTAAATCTGTACGGTGGCGATCGAAAAATAAGAAGTGGATTGGCAGAAATATTGGCTTGAACGCACGCCATTCGTTCACGCATTTCGAGACAATGGCTTGACCGCGTTCGACCGATCTTGAGGTGTGGGTGTGGCACATCGCGAGCTTCGAAGTGGCGAAGCCCGATCATCTTCAAAATCGACGATGTTCGTGCGAAAACTCAATGTTATAGACGGCGAGTTGGTTCTTTCGCTAGAACGAGACCTGGAAGGGGAAGAAGCTTAAACACACGGCCGATGTTGAGAAGGGGCGAACGAACGGCCAGATCTGAGTTAGGTTTAAAAAAAATTTAAATAAAAATTGTGGAATTAGTTATATTAAAATGTGTACAAACTTTAAAATTAGCATAACTTTGTCATACAAGGTCGGATTTTGCCAAAACGAATTGCGACGGGTTCATTTTCTCGAGCACTACACAATGGAGCTAGTTTGGGGTCGATTGGATCTAGTGATAATTTCGGGTAAAATTAAACGTCCGTTTAATTTTATTCGAAATAAAACGCTACAAATTGCTATCGGAAATTCAAGGTGAGAACTTCTCACTCAGTCGAATGTATTCAATTTAAATTTTAAATAGTTAGATTTAAAATTGCTTGAATGTATGATTGGATGATAAATTGTTATCTGTTGTGTGAAATGGACATTATACGCCGTATATTAAGCGGAGGTTATTTATTAAAAACATATACCGCGATAATTTCTCATTGAAGTGGAATTGGTATTATATATGTATTTGGAGTTGATTTTTCCCGCATTATATAGCGGATAAGACCCTATTGCGCCGTATAATAATGGATAATATTTATTAATCCCATATACCCCGATATTCCGTACTGGAACGGAATTGGTATTGTGCTAACATCTGTGGATGCAGGGAAACAGGTTGGAGGGATCCAACTGGATTCCTCACCAGTATTTATTTGATTACAGATATTGTGATATTTGTTGATTATCATATCAATATATGATGTTGGATGTCGTGATTGACTATTTGGTGTGTTGCATCATTGGGCCAAATTGGAATTTTTAAAGGATTTTTAAAGTGATGATTTTCAAATTGAAAAAGTGATTTTTCTTAAAAGTATATGTTTTATTAAAATTTTGAATTGATTCATTTTAAACAAATAAACGTTAAAATTTTAAAATTATTAAAATTATGATTTTTGAGAAATATAACTGAAATATGGTTTTTGAAATAAAAAGTTGATTAATTTATAAAATGGTTTAAATTGAGATTTTTAAAGTATTTTAAACGGTTTATTTAAAAGATTTAAAAATTGATATTTATAAATTAAAAATATTGGAATTATAAAACGAGTTTTTATAAGTGTTAAAGATGAAGTATAAATGGATTTTATAAGTGAATGGGATTTATAGATTTATAAATTTATGAAGTTATAAACGAATAGATTTTGTAAAATAACAGATTTATAAGTAATTAACTTATAAATCTGATTTTAGCATTTAAATGGGGTGTAAATAGAATTTGTTAACAAATTGATTTTGTAAGTTGAAGTTATAAAATATAAATGGGATTTGTAAACGTTGTTTTTATAAATCTGAAATAGACTTATTTTAATAAGTAAAGTATTATAGCTTACTAAAGGAAGTATATTCGCGATTTTGGACAATGAATATATTATTAAATAAAATGGATATGTTTTGGGAAAGCGATAATATAAAATGAAGTTAATTTTTTTAACGATGTATTAAATTTTGTTAAATGTCGAATACATAGATTTCAACATTCATTGTTGAAATAGACGTTTTCGAGAAATAAGGAAATGGTGGACTATAACACTGATTTTTATAGTAAATGATTTCCGAAAGGAAATGTTTTTATATAGTATTGGGATTTATATATCTATCTTAATTTCAAATCCCTATACTAGTGATTTTTGGTCGTCGTAACGATGTTTTACGCAACATTCGTTTTGGCTCAAATAAATGTGTTTGAAAGGATGTTTTTCCTTAAAGAATAACATATATACATAATTTTGATGTAAGTATATCGAATATTTTCCCAGTGTTGAAAATAAATAGGTTTGTGAATTACTTGTTATTAAATAAGTATGGAAATGTTTTCCAATATGAAATGAAGTGTTTTGAGATTTTATCTTTTAAAGATAAATTGAAAAGTGATTTGAAGTTTGATTTCAAATGGTTGAAGTGTGGAAATTATATATCTTGTAAAGATATTTTTTTTTTGAAAAATAAATAATTTGGAAAATTATTTTAAACCTGATGATGTTGTGCAGACCTATTGATAGTTAAATAACCGACTATCAATAATTACCTTGAATGGGTATTTGTTGTGATTTGCTTGAATTTGAATGCCAAGCTTATTTTCAAAATATTACGCTCACTATTCGGGTTAGCCGGGAAAGGACCTTTGGGTCGTATAACCCATTCTGAATATGTGATACGTCGTAATGGATTGCATTTGATGACCGGTGTCGAAGACCGGATATTTTTGAAAACGGAAGGATTAGCGTCGAGTTACTATGCATCGGCTGATCTCCGATATAGAGATTTTATCACCCTTAGTGACGGGAAGTCCGGACGTGATTAGAAATTATCTGGATTGCAAGGACTTCTTTGGAAGTGCCTTCGGTTATGTTCGATCTCGGAACAGACTTGTATGGATTGTATGTCTTACATTACAAATTGAGATATAAAGCTGATTTATTTCAAATACATATCTGTTGGTGGCGGAGAATTTATTCTCTTAGCTTAACACCCTTCTCTGAGACGTACGAGTTCAGAGGTTATGTAGTTGAAGGTTATCAGCGATATATTCCCAACTTGGTAATGTGGCATGCTGAGTGTTGCTGTGTGATGATCATTGTTTGATCATTTGTGATATGATCATTTGTTTGATCATTTATCTTTGTGATCATTACTTTGATCATTTGCTAACCCAAAGCATGGCTTTGTACCAAAGCGTGGCTTTGTGGACTAGACTTCATCGGACCTCACACCCCGGATTGGTCAAAACAGGAAGGATGCGACAAGGTTATTTTGTGGATCGTGCCCCCTTGAGGGTATGTCATTTCCTTCTGGATAAAGGTTGTATCATGGTATGGAGCCCAAATATTTAACCTATGTGGTTGATGCAAATTTATTTCTTTGTGGTTGTTGGAATCGAGGATCCTCGGATAAAGGTCGTTATGACCGGGGGATGGCATATTCGTGTCAGTAGTTACCCAGCTAGGGGTAACCAGGCCTTGTGTTGCCAGAGATCTAACCGTAATGTTAGGTTATTTCTCAGGGTCGTCTTTTCAGAGGCGTACCTATGTGGCAATGGGAAGTTCCTTGGCCTGACCATTTGTTGGAAATCCAAAGAAACAATACGAGCCTTATACGATTTTAGTTGTAGAACCTGCCATTTAACATGGTTGCTATAGCAGGCATAATATAATGGTACTTATGCTGGCTAAGATTTATATTGTACTTTCGAAATGTTTTCCTCACTATGCACTAATAATAATATCCCAAATGATTTGTTTTGCGTAGTAAGCATCTTTGACTATCATAAGGAGAAATCTCCTCCAAATTATGCGTTTGCATTGTGTGTGTTGCGGGAGGCCTTATGGTAGTTTCATTTTTCAAAAGCATTGCAAATTGACTTTAAAATTATCCTATTGTTTGTTTTAAAGATTAAATAACTGTTTTAGTTCTCACACCAGTCCCATGACTGACCTGGAGTTTATTGTTCCCTTCCTAAACTCTGGGCACCCACCAATTTCCACACGGGCAGTCTAGAGTCAAGTTATCAAGTCATTCTGGATTCAGGAGATGCTATGGAGCTCTGTGGCGAGCTGGATGATGAGACGTACCACCTGTATATGATATTATTTATTCCGCTGTGTATTCTGTATGAGGACAAGTTTATATAACTGTCCATTGATGTGCTGTGTTGTATTGTTGTAGTAAACTCTGATGATGATGTAATGTATAAAATGATATAGTTCTTTGATTTAAAGATTATTCATTTATCTATTATATGTTGTTCCGCTGCGATATGTGAGATTCTGATATTGTATCTTTTTCTGTGTTTTCTGTTGTTTCTTCTTTCTTTTTCATCTGTTTTCTTCTACCTCTTCTTTTTCTCCATAACAATTCGGTTTTCCGGCATTCGATTTGTCACATACCGAAATTTTCGACTCTCGAAAATTCGACATCGATACTCACTTTATCGACTGCCGAGAAATCGAACGCCGGAAACTCCAATAGTGAGGGTTTTAAGAACAAGAAAAAGGCATAAGAAGAAGAAGATAGAAGAAAAAAAAGAAGAAGAAGAGAAGAACAACAGAACAACATCAGAATAGAAAACAATATCAGAATCTTACACATCGCAGCGGAACAATATATAATAGATAATTACTAGTCTTTAAACAAAGAACTATATCATTTTATACATACATCAATCATCAGAGTCAATATACAACTCAATACAACAATGGACAGTTATATAACCTGTACTCATACAGAATACACAGCGGAATAAATACTATCAGATACAAATACTACGTCTCGTCCTCCAGCTTATCTCCAAAGCTCCAGAATATCCAGAATATCCTAATAACATAACTCTAGGCTGCCCGTGTGGAAATTTGTGGGCACCCAGAGTTTAGAAGGGAAACAATAAACTCCGAGTCAGTCATGGTGACTGGTGTGAGATCGTAAAACAGTTATTTTTTTTTCACAAAGAAAATAAAACAAATTCGCAATGCTTTTGGAAAATGAAACTACCATAAGACCTCCCGCCACACACACAATGCAAACGCAGAATTGGAGGAGATTTCTTCTTATGATAGTCAAAGATGCTTACTACGCAAAAATCAAATTCTTTTTGATATTATTATTAGTGCATAGTGTAGAAAACATTTCGAAAGTAGAATATTAATCTTAGCCGACATAGGTACCATTATAGTATGCCTACTATAGCTACCATATTAAATGGCAGGTTCTACAACTAAAACCGTACAAGGCTCGTATTGTTTCTTTGGATTTCCAACAAATGGTCAGGCTAAGGAACTTCCTATCCACGATGGGTACGTCCCTGGAATAGACGACCCGAGAAATAACCTAACATTACGATTAGATCTCTGCCAACACAAGGCCGGGTTACCTCTGCAAAAATAGGTAACTACTGACACGCGTATGCCATCCCCCGATCGTCACCGATCTTCCCGAGGATCCCCGATTCCAACAAACCACATAGAAAAAAATAATGCAGTAACCACGGAGGTTAAGTATTTGGGCTCCATACCATGATACCACCTTTATCCAGAAGGAATGACATACACTAAGGGGCGCTACTCCCTAGAACCTTGCCGCATCCTTCCTGTTTTGACCATTTCCGGGTTGTGAGGCTCGATGAAGTCTCGTCCACAAAGCTACGCTTTCTACAAAGCCATGCTTCGGGTCAAACAAAATGATCAACCTATGATCACAAAGATATAAGATCAAACAAATGATCATATCGCAAATGATCAAACACTGATCATTTCACAGCAACACTCAGTATGCCACGTTACCAAATTGGGATATATTGCTGATAAATTTCAACTACATAACCTCTGAGCTCGTACGTCTCAGAGAAGGGTGTTAAGCTAAGAGAAGAAATTCTCCGCCACCAACAGAAATGTATTTGAAAGAAATCAGCTTTATATCTCAAATTGTAACGTCGGACACACAATCCATACAAGTCTGTTCCGGGATCGAACAGAATCGAAGGCACTTCTCACGAAGCCCTTGCATATCCGGATAATTTTCAATCACGTCAGGACTTCCAGTCACTAAGGGTGCTAAAAGCTCTAAACCGGAGATCAGCCGATGTAGAGTAACTCGACGGTAATCCTTCTGTTTTCAAAAATATCCGGTCTTCAACACCGGTCTTCGAATGCAATTCATAACGACGTATCACATATTCAGAATGGGTTATACGACCCCATGGTCCTTTCCCGGCTAACCCGAATAGTGAGCGTTTATTTAAAAACAAGTGTGGCATTCAAATTCATCCAATCACAACAAATATCGTTCAAGGTAATTATTGATAGTCGGTTATTTAACTATCAATAAAGATGCGCAACATCATCAGATTCCAAATAATTTTCCAAATAATTTTATCTTCCAAAATATCTTTACTAGATATATTATTTCCACACTTCAAAAATAAATCAACGTTTATTTTTCTAAAACAATTCCCCTTTCTTTTATAAATTCCATATTGAATTTATATTTCAAAATATTTACTAATATACGATTTTCAAATCGATTTCAAATATTCAATTTCAATTGATCTTTAAGAAGATAAAATCTCAAAACGTTTCATTTCATTTTGGGAAACATTTCCATACTTATCTAATAATAAGTATTTCACAAATCTTTTATTTTCAACACTTGGAAAATATTCGATATACTTAAATCAAATTAAGTATATATTCATTTCTTTAAGGAAACCATTTACTATAACAACATTTATTTGAGTTAAAACGAATGTTACGTAAAACATCGTTACGACGACTCAAAATCACTAGTATAGGGATTCGGATTTAGATAGATATATAAATCCCAATACTACATAAAAACATTTCCTTTCGGAAATCATTTACTATAACAACAGTGTTATAGTCCACCATTTCCTTAAATTTCTCGAAAACGTCTATTTCAACAAGTACTGTTGAAATCTATGCTTTCAATTCACAATACATTTTAAAACATCTTTAAAATGTTTAACTTCATTTTTTATATCACTTCTTCAAAAATAAAATCCATTTTACTAAACAATATATTCACTGTCCAAAATCGTGAATATAATTCACTTAACCCAATTTCAATCATTTCTACACATCTTAATTTCAATAGAGATTCGCTATCCAAAATCGCGAATATATCTACTTTAAAAATCTTCTATATTTAATTTATCCAATTCAATCTATTTCGAATTTATAAACACGTTTATAAATTCTATTTCTATTTTAATAACAACTTCGATTTATAAATCTCCTTTTATTTACTTCTAGAATTTCACTTATCAAAATAAGTAATTTCGGATTTATAAACAACGTTTATAAATCACATTTATATTTATAAAAACTTCAATTTATAAATCTCCTTTGTTAACTAATTCAATTCATAACTAAATTTTTATACCAACTATCCATATTATAAGTTGAAGACTTATAATTCATTTATTCTACAAAATCATTTCCATTTATAAGTTCACAATTTATAAATTTCATTCACTTATAAATTCTTAAAAATTCATTTTAACGCTTATAAAAACTCGTTTTATAATCCCAATCTTTTAAAGTTATGAATATCAATTTTGTACATCTTTTATAATACTTTAAAAATCTCAATTTAACCCATTCTACAATTAAATCAACTTTCACTTCAAAATCACACTTTGATTATATTTCACAAAAATCTTAACTTTTTGTAACTTTAAAAATTTTAAATGTTTATTTATTTAAAATAAATCACTTCAAAAATTTCTTTTATTATCAACATCGTTATTTTTAAATTTTTCAAAGATGAATCCAATGATGCAACGCACCAATTAGTCAATCACAACATTCAATATCATATATCAATATGATAACAGAATCTACATCAATATATCTGTAAATAAATAAATACAATTGAGGAATCCAGTTGTGTAATATCCCGGAATTTTGGACAATATCAATTTAATAAACTGTTTAAATAATTAAATTGATTTGTTAATCTTTGATAAAAATATTTGAATTGGTTTAATAATCTAATTAAATGTTTATTTAATTAGTGAATTTTATACTTTAAAAATTTAATAAAATAGAATTGTTATTTTTAAATTGAATGTGTTGTTTTCATTAACTTTAAATTAGATTTTTAAAATTTAATTTGAATTTGAATTTAGAATTTGAGAGGTAATATTTAAATAGTTTTGGATTTGTATAAATATATGGATAAGCTTTTATGTATATACATAATTGGTTTTATTTTCTTTAAAATACTTTATCTATATATATAAATAAGTAATAAGTATTTATTTAATTAAAGAAAAAGAGGTTTATTCACATTTAAAATAAATATTAATTAATTAAAAGGGACATGTGTAAATTCCTAAGACACCTAAATAACATGTGTTAACTAATTAATAATACTACATGACAAATGTCAAGATATTGTAACAAGTGTCTTTTTATTTATTTTGATTTTCTTTTATTTTTAAACCACATTCTAACTTATATAAACATATGTTCTCATCTACACTTTCCCTTTTCTATTCTTTTCAAAAACTCAAGAAAAAACCTCAGCCTGAAATAAGATTTCTCAAAACAAAAGCCTGTAAACAAAATCCTCAAACGAAATTCTCCAAAAACCAAATAGTAATCAACTCCTCAAACCTGTAATTCATTTCAAAATCAAGTCTTCAGCCTATTCTCAAAACAAACCTGTTAACCATTTTTCAAAATCTGATCAAAAGCATGTAAACATCTTGTTCAAAATTTAAAAGCAAGAAACCTGTTCTAAAGCAACATCTCAACAAATAAGACATCTCTGAATGCAACGGCAACCTTCTCAAACTAATGCTAGCATTCCAGTTTTCATGTTTAAAATCAAGTAGCATTTTCCAGATTCCAAATTCCTGTTTCAAAAAGGGGAAGCTCTGTTCTTCATTTTAAAAATGGTGAGTAACACTTTTGAAAACTTAAATATGGTTAAAAGTTTTACTGCATATGATGAATGTTTGAAGTAAATTATGTTTGCATATAAAAATGAATGTGATATATATATAGAATTTGTTATATGATGGATTGCATACAGATCTGGATACCTATATGCTTTGAAATTGCTCTGTTGAAATGTGTATATCTGTATATATGTATATATACATTATCTGTCCTCTGTTTTAAGGAGAGTAAACATCATTTTAAAAACAGTTAAAATCTATTTCTATGTTTGTTATGTGAGATTAATGTTGTAGTAATATGATATGCATTGTTACATGAATGATTGGGATGAATGCATATGGATAAAATGATACTGGTGAAATGTTTATCTGTTCATATCTTCTTCTCTGTTCTTATTCAAGGTTCAAATTTCCTAAGAAAAATTCATAGCTACTCAAATAATCATATTTAGGCTATGATTCCTGAAGAAGAAATAATTGTAACATTGTAATATAGATTTTAAAAATAGTTACCAGTATTCAAATTTAGCAATTATATTTAAAAATAGGAAATGACAGTGAAACCCAAATTTATGTTAAAAATCAACTATCTTAATTCTTGATTTGAATTACATAAATGAATTCGTGATTGTAAATCACAAATTTTAATATACTTCTCATGATTTTTAGATTGTTAAACAATGAGAATTTTGAGGTTGTTCGAATTAGGCGTTTTGGGTGATTGCCGATGATCGGCGTGGGTCGAATTGGATGATGCTTGGACTGGAGGTGACCTGTGGGTGGTTGATCACAGGAAAAATGGTCGTGGTTTTTATCGATGGTTGAGGCGGTGGTAATTTGATGATTTAGGGATTAGTGACCGAGTTTTTGTTGAAGGGATGTCGAGCTTCGTTTGACAACTGTGGATCACCGGAGACGATCGCATATGGGTAATTGGAAGCGTGGGTTGATGACGCAGCTATGGTCGTGACGGCGAGGTCTCAGATGAACGTAGGCGGCAGCGTGGGGGAAATTTTGTCGATCGAGTTGGTTCCTGTTATGTACTGGTAGCTCGATTTTGGGTTCTCAGGCGAATTCGTGGAACTGGAAGGTCGGTTGAGTTGACGAGATGATTGTCGACTAGGTGGTGATGTCGCGGCGATGAGATGGTCGGAGACGAGGGCGTGCACGTGCACGTGTGCACGTTTGGGCATCTGGTTTTGTTTACGTTGGAGAAGACGAGTTCGACTCGGGGAGGGTTCGTGAAATCTAAATTACGACTCGAAGCAGATAAATAGGCGAGTGACTCGAAGCTAGCTCGGGGAAAAAGCGTGTTTGGTTCGGGTAATTTGAGTATACCAGGTTATTAAAGAATGTACTCAAGCTTTTCAAATGTTCCAAAGTTTAAAAGCAAAGTAAAAACAAGTTTTCAAATTAAAGTTATTTTCAAAGAAATTATAAAGAAATATTTTAAATATAGATTTCAAGTTTTATTTTGAATGAATAAGATTATAGGATATAATAATTAAGATTTCAAAGATAAATATCTGTTTAATTTGTTAAACATGTTTTAACAGGGTTTTTAAAAGATTTTAAATATCTAAAAATTTAATGTTTAAATTGTTTGTTCTTAAGTAAAACTTTATATTTCAAATATATGATTGATTTCTAAATTGGTTTTAATAAAGTTAATAATTGGAATAAGTAATTAAAATAAATAAAGAGTTTATTCTTAATTAGTTAAGTTACGATTAATTAAGGATAATTAATTTTAAGGTTAATTACTTAATTGTAATTAAGGATAATTACTTAATGAAGTAATTAGTAGAAATAAATTAATTAGAGATTAAGTGATGATTAATTGATTAATTAATTAATGTAATTAATTTTAGGTTAATTAATTAGTCTAATTAATTAAGATGATTGTCTAATTAATTAAGATAATCATTTATGATTAATTAAGTATAATTACTTAGTAAAGTAATTAATGGACAATTACTGAATGTAATTATGAAAGTAATTAAATGGATGTGATTAAGGGTTAATCACTTGATGTTATTAATTAAAGGATAATTAATATAATTGAATTAATTAATTAAAGAGTAATTAATTAATTAAAAGAGAATTAAGGTTAATTAAATATGTGATTAATTACTAGTTAAGATAATTAATTAAAAGAGAGTAATTAATTAAGGAAGTAATTAAGAATCATTAATTTATATAATAAATGATGTAATTAAGGGTTGATTAATTAAGATTTATTAATAAATAATAAGTAATTAATTAATTGTAATTAATTAAGGATTAATGTAATTAAGTATAGTTAATTAATTAATGAAGTAATTAAAGATTAATTACTGAATGGTTTAAGATAATTAATTTGTGAAATTAATTAAGTATTGATTACTTAGTAATTAAAGGGTAATTAATCAGGAATGATTAATTAAGATGGATACTTAGAGTAATGATTAATTAATTGGTTTAATTAATAATTAAGCAAGCAGGATTTATAGAATGAAGTAATTAGTTTAATTCACTTTAAATTAATTAGATGATATAAATCATTGCTTAAGGATGGATGAATGAGATTGAATGTATTTCATTGTTCGATATCTCTGATGAGATATGATTGATATATGATATGGATGTTTGGTTGAATTATAATGATAATGTGAATTATCTGTTTGGGATGATAATGTAGATTATCTATTGAATTATCTATCTTTGTGTATATAGATAAGAATTGAATTGTTTTAACCTTAAAACAACTTGGCCTTAAAAGATACGTTTTGGATTTCGATGAGACCGGGATCGGGTTTCCGTATACCGGGATTCCAGGTCTGGAGACCCGAATACCACATCGATCCAAATTTACGATAGGTCGCGAATCTCAAGTGAAGATGAAGATTCAGAGTGCAAGGGTTATTGTCGTTAACTCTGAGGGTGATTCCAAAACGAGTGTAACGAGATAATGCCTTCGGTTTCGTTCGAACCCGGAACGAACTTGTATGGATTGAATGCTTTCAGCACATCGTCAGGCGGACGATGAGCATTCTAAGTGATGTGTTCTGATTAAAAGTAATCGTAACCTCAAGCCTCATCAACCGGGAATGGCTAAAACAGGGGAGGTGCAGCAAGGCTTCGTGGGTAGCACCCACTGAGAGCAAGATAGATCCCTGTCTAGAGGTCCCTTTTCTTTTATTCGGCTTAGTGTGTGGTTGGTCGCGCCAACTACGGGGTTATCTTGTTCGGGATTATCCAGTAAGGGATGGTTCCGGCTTTGTGTTGCAGGGGAGCGGGCGTACTCCTCGGTACGGTGATCTAGGCCACGTACTGTGACGGGCGGTACCCCAGTAGCCCTGCCATTGATGGAAACCCATTCTTCCTACGAGACCCTACGGTTTTGATTGTATAACCCACTTTGTGGCTAGTATGCTGGAATTTAATAATGTAACAATTTCAGCTATATGAGTATTTATTTGAAAACCCTAGACCCTATTATAATATAATCGAATTTCCTATCAAAGTTTTGGTTAGCGTAAGGTAAAAACTTACCCATGTTTATGTGTGGGAAGTCTTACGTGATACCTTTTCTTTCTAAAGGTTTTGAAGTTAAGCAAGTTTAACCTGTTACTCACACCAGACCCATGTCTGACCCAAGTGTTTATTTCTGTTTTATAAACTCTTGGGTACTCAAATTTTTACGAGTAGCCAAGGGATTCAGGTTTAGCTTTGACGAATATTCTGGAGGAGCAATGGAGCAGGAGGCTTCGGCGTTCGTAGATATAGTATTCCGCTGTGTTGATATCTGTGATAGTGTCTTGTCTTGTATTTGAGTTGTAATGTCTAGACAGATGTTTATAACTGTCTAGTAAGTGATGTATATGCTGTGTAACTCTGTAAATTGTTGTATACTATGTAATAGTTTATGTTATTAATATAATTTATTCGTTCCGTTGTGAGATCGTTGTTGTTGTTGTTCTTTCTTCTTTTCTTTCTTTTCTTCTTCTATCCCTTTCTTTCTTATTAGCGATTCGATTTTCCGGGAGTGGATAGCCGGGTCGTCACATATGGTATCAGAGCATAGGTTGAGCGAATGCCTAAGCTTTTGGTTAAGCGAATATCAGAACACTAGGTTGAGTGAATACCTAGGTTCGGAAGGATTGTTCATTAGAAATAGGATCTGTAACAACCTGTTTGAGTCCGACTGTATATATATATATATATATGAGAGCGCGTATTTGTTAGTTATATAAAATGGTTTTATATTGTGTTAATTGATCGGTTGAGTGGTATATGGATTCTGGTCAATACGAGTAGCTAACGTTATTGATAGGGATCTCTAAACACTTGACCAGGCCAACGGACACAATATTGTTTTAAAAAGGTAGATGAAATAATTTTACCCAGATATAATTTCTATATAAAAAAAATAATATCATTTTAAATGTATATGGTATTTATAATGATTGGGTGGGATGATAATAATTTATCATCTAGGATTAGGAGTCTGAGTGTTGAGGTTGGAAGTGTATCTGTCGAGACTGTAGACCTAATACCGTCTCGAGTGAACTTTGCAATTGTGAGGATTTCATCGATCTCTGAAGAAAACCTGTTAAGGTTCGGAGTTCATCTTTGAAGTTTGGATGGGTAGAGTTGGATCTGTCGGAGAACAGAAGCGAGTGATGGTATCTCAGGTAATAGTAGCTGTGTGATGAGACGCAGTGACTATGGATGTTCCCGAAGATGTTTTCTTTGGAACAAGTTAATAAAGTGTGTCTGTTTCAGTGTTGTGACTGAGTTCACCATGGTGATTCTGTTTGGGAATCGAGTTTCTCGAAGAAGCTTTGGTTAGGAAATCTTTGGCATCTGTGGCAGCAGTGCAGCTCGGAGTGTTCTGTATTGGCAGGAAGTTTTCTGGCTGAGCAGTTTTCTAAAGGTGAAGTTCAGAAGCAGCAGAGTGGATCCATTTCTTCGATGGATTGGATAATTAAGTGTAAGCTGTTCTGATTGGTAAAGAGAGAACAGTTTTCTTTGCATTTTGGCTGGGTGATCGCAAAAGTGACTTGCGATTGCTGAGTATTCTCTTGAGTTATCTGAGATTTTCTGGGATGTGTTGTCCAGTTTGTGCTTGTGTTCTTCATCAGCATTCTTATCTACTCCAGATCAGAGTGGTGTAGCGGAAGCAGTTTGGCGAGTGCTCCTGTTTGTCTTTTCCAGATAGGAGAAGTTAGTTCAGTCTACTGATGGTAGTAGAGTTGTGTTTTGGATTGGGTAGATCTTGAGAGGATCATTGGTTGAGTTATTTTTGGTCCTGTTTGTTTCTAGAAGCATCGGCGAAGGTTGAGTTGATCAGGAAGGATTTGTAGGTAGCCGAGATCGTCTGAAGATTTTGTGGATAAGAGACGAAGGAATTTGAAATTCGAAGTTGGAGACTTCGTTGTTGTTGAAGTTTTTCTCTGGTTAAAGGGAGCTATAAGATTTGGTAAGTCTGGGAAGTTAGCTCCGAGTTATTTTGGATCTCTTCTGTGATCTAATTTGGATAAGTACTTTGATCTACTAGATTGAATTGTCAGTTTGGATAACTGGAAGTCAATATATTTTACGTATCTCTGAGGGAGTACGTGTTTGATCTATCTCTGGTTTTGGAACCAGCAGTTCTGGAAGATTTGGTTGTTGAGTCAGACTCGTTTGTAGTCTGATATTCTGTTTAGTTTTGTAGATCTAGATGAGTAGGAGCTCTATAGCTTAGTAGTATTGATGGTTTGGATTCTGTAGAGCGAGTATCCCGGTATATATATATACTTGGGGAAACTCGAGGAAATTCTATTCAGAATTTTTCGCTGGATAGTTAGAATTGTTTGTTTGGATGATTGGTTGCTATGATTGTTAGCATATGGATGATAATATATGCTTGTGATTTAAATAGATTATTAAATTACCTTTGTTTTAAATTTCGGGGACGAAATTATTTTAAGGGGGAAGGAATGTAATATCCCGGAATTTTGGACAATATCAATTTAATAAACTGTTTAAATAATTAAATTGATTTGTTAATCTTTGATAAAAATATTTGAATTGGTTTAATAATCTAATTAAATGAATATTTAATTAGTGAATTTTATACTTTAAAAATTTAATAAAATAGAATTGTTATTTTTAAATTGAATGTGTTGTTTTAATTAACTTTAAATTAGATTTTTAAAATTTAATTTGAATTTGAATTTAGAATTTGAGAGGTAATATTTAAATAGTTTTGGATTTGTATAAATATATGGATAAGCTTTTATGTATATACATAATTGGTTTTATTTTCTTTAAAATACTTTATCTATATATATAAATAAGTAATAAGTATTTATTTAATTAAAGAAAAAGAGGTTTATTCACATTTAAAATAAATATTAATTAATTAAAAGGGACATGTGTAAATTCCTAAGACACCTAAATAACATGTGTTAACTAATTAATAATACTACATGACAAATGTCAAGATATTGTAACAAGTGTCTTTTTATTTATTTTGATTTTCTTTTATTTTTAAACCACATTCTAACTTATATAAACATATGTTCTCATCTACACTTTCCCTTTTCTATTCTTTTCAAAAACTCAAGAAAAAACCTCAGCCTGAAATAAGATTTCTCAAAACAAAAGCCTGTAAACAAAATCCTCAAACGAAATTCTCCAAAAACCAAATAGTAATCAACTCCTCAAACCTGTAATTCATTTCAAAATCAAGTCTTCAGCCTATTCTCAAAACAAACCTGTTAACCATTTTTCAAAATCTGATCAAAAGCATGTAAACATCTTGTTCAAAATTTAAAAGCAAGAAACCTGTTCTAAAGCAACATCTCAACAAATAAGACATCTCTGAATGCAACGGCAACCTTCTCAAACTAATGCTAGCATTCCAGTTTTCAAGTTTAAAATCAAGTAGCATTTTCCAGATTCCAAATTCCTGTTTCAAAAAGGGGAAGCTCTGTTCTTCATTTTAAAAATGGTGAGTAACACTTTTGAAAACATAAATATGGTTATAAGTTTTACTGCATATGATGAATGTTTGAAGTAAATTATGTTTGCATATAAAAATGGATGTGATATATATATAGAATTTGTTGTATGATGGATTGCATACCGATCTGGATACCTATATGCTTTGAAATTGCTCTGTTGAAATGTGTATATCTGTATATATGTATATATACACTATCTGTCCTCTGTTTTAAGGAGAGTAAACATCATTTTAAAAACAGTTAAAATCTATTTCTATGTTTGTTATGTGAGATTAATGTTGTAGTAATATGATATGCATTGTTACATGAATGATTGGGATGAATGCATATGGATAAAATGATACTGGTGAAATGTTTATCTGTTCATATCTTCTTCTCTGTTCTTATTCAAGGTTCAAATTTCCTAAGAAAAATTCATAGCTACTCAAATAATCATATTTAGGCTATGATTCCTGAAGAAGAAATAATTGTAACATTGTAATATAGATTTTAAAAATAGTTACCAGTATTCAAATTTAGCAATTATATTTAAAAATAGGAAATGACAGTGAAACCCAAATTTATGTTAAAAATCAACTATCTTAATTCTTGATTTGAATTACATAAATGAATTCGTGATTGTAAATTACAAATTTTAATATACTTCTCATGATTTTTAGATTGTTAAACAATGAGAATTTTGAGGTTGTTCGAATTAGGCGTTTTGGGTGATTGCTGATGATCGGCGTGGGTCGAATTGGATGATGCTTGGACTGGAGGTGACCTGTGGGTGGTTGATCACAGGAAAAATGGTCGTGGTTTTTATAGATGGTTGAGGCGGTGGTAATTTGATGATTTAGGGATTAGTGACCGAGTTTTTGTTGAAGGGATGTCGAGCTTCGTTTGACAACTGTGGATCACCGGAGATGATCGCATATGGGTAATTGGAAGCGTGGGTTGATGACGCAGCTATGGTCGTGACGGCGAGGTCTCAGATGAACGTAGGCGGCAGCGTGGGGGAAATTTTGTCGATCGAGTTGGTTCCTGTTATGTACTGGTAGCTCGATTTTGGGTTCTCAGGCGAATTCGTGGAACTGGAAGGTCGGTTGAGTTGACGAGATGATTGTCGACTAGGTGGTGATGTCGCGGCGATGAGATGGTCGGAGACGAGGGCGTGCACGTGCACGTGTGCACGTTTGGGCATCTGGTTTTGTTTACGTTGGAGAAGACGAGTTCGACTCGGGGAGGGTTCGTGAAATCTAAATTACGACTCGAAGCAGATAAATAGGCGAGTGACTCGAAGCTAGCTCGGGGAAAAAGCGTGTTTGGTTCGGGTAATTTGAGTATACCAGGTTATTAAAGAATGTACTCAAGCTTTTCAAATGTTCCAAAGTTTAAAAGCAAAGTAAAAACAAGTTTTCAAATTAAAGTTATTTTCAAAGAAATTATAAAGAAATATTTTAAATATAGATTTCAAGTTTTATTTTGAATGAATAAGATTATAGGATATAATAATTAAGATTTCAAAGATAAATATCTGTTTAATTTATTAAACATGTTTTAACAGGGTTTTTAAAAGATTTTAAATATCTAAAAATTTAATGTTTAAATTGTTTGTTCTTAAGTAAAACTTTATATTTCAAATATATGATTGATTTCTAAATTGGTTTTAATAAAGTTAATAATTGGAATAAGTAATTAAAATAAATAAAGAGTTTATTCTTAATTAGTTAAGTTACGATTAATTAAGGATAATTAATTTTAAGGTTAATTACTTAATTGTAATTAAGGATAATTACTTAATGAAGTAATTAGTAGAAATAAATTAATTAGAGATTAAGTGATGATTAATTGATTAATTAATTAATGTAATTAATTTTAGGTTAATTAATTAGTCTAATTAATTAAGATGATTGTCTAATTAATTAAGATAATCATTTATGATTAATTAAGTATAATTACTTAGTAAAGTAATTAATGGACAATTACTGAATGTAATTAAGAAAGAGAATTAATTATGAAAGTAATTAAATGGATGTGATTAAGGGTTAATCACTTGATGTTATTAATTAAAGGATAATTAATATAATTGAATTAATTAATTAAAGAGTAATTAATTAATTAAAAAGAGAATTAAGGTTAATTAAATATGTGATTAATTACTAGTTAAGATAATTAATTAAAAGAGAGTAATTAATTAAGGAAGTAATTAAGAATCATTAATTTATATAATAAATGATGTAATTAAGGGTTGATTAATTAAGATTTATTAATAAATAATAAGTAATTAATTAATTGTAATTAATTAAGGATTAATGTAATTAAGTATAGTTAATTAATTAATGAAGTAATTAAAGATTAATTACTGAATGGTTTAAGATAATTAATTTGTGAAATTAATTAAGTATTGATTACTTAGTAATTAAAGGGTAATTAATCAGGAATGATTAATTAAGATGGATACTTAGAGTAATGATTAATTAATTGGTTTAATTAATAATTAAGCAAGCAGGATTTATAGAATGAAGTAATTAGTTTAATTCACTTTAAATTAATTAGATGATATAAATCATTGCTTAAGGATGGATGAATGAGATTAAATGTATTTCATTGTTTGATATCTCTGATGAGATATGATTGATATATGATATGGATGTTTGGTTGAATTATAATGATAATGTGAATTATCTGTTTGGGATGATAATGTAGATTATCTATTGAATTATCTATCTTTGTGTATATAGATAAGAATTGAATTGTTTTAACCTTAAAACAACTTGGCCTTAAAAGATACGTTTTGGATTTCGATGAGACCGGGATCGGGTTTCCGTATACCGGGATTCCAGGTCTGGAGACCCGAATACCACATCGATCCAAATTTACGATAGGTCGCGAATCTCAAGTGAAGATGAAGATTCAGAGTGCAAGGGTTATTGTCGTTAACTCTGAGGGTGATTCCAAAACGAGTGTAACGAGATAATGCCTTCGGTTTCGTTCGAACCCGGAACGAACTTGTATGGATTGAATGCTTTCAGCACATCGTCAGGCGGACGATGAGCATTCTAAGTGATGTGTTCTGATTAAAGGTAATCGTAACCTCAAGCCTCATCAACCGGGAATGGCTAAAACAGGGGAGGTGCAGCAAGGCTTCGTGGGTAGCACCCACTGAGAGCAAGATAGATCCCTGTCTAGAGGTCCCTTTTCTTTTATTCGGCTTAGTGTGTGGTTGGTCGCGCCAACTACGGGGTTATCTTGTTCGGGATTATCCAGTAAGGGATGGTTCCGGCTTTGTGTTGCAGGGGAGCGGGCGTACTCCTCGGTACGGTGATCTAGGCCACATACTGTGACGGGCGGTACCCCAGTAGCCCTGCCATTGATGGAAACCCATTCTTCCTACGAGACCCTACGGTTTTGATTGTATAACCCACTTTGTGGCTAGTATGCTGGAATTTAATAATGTAAAAATTTCAGCTATATGAGTATTTATTTGAAAACCCTAGACCCTATTATAATATAATCGAATTTCCTATCAAAGTTTTGGTTAGCGTAAGGTAAAAACTTACCCATGTTTATGTGTGGGAAGTCTTACGTGATACCTTTTCTTTCTAAAGGTTTTGAAGTTAAGCAAGTTTAACCTGTTACTCACACCAGACCCATGTCTGACCCAAGTGTTTATTTCTGTTTTATAAACTCTTGGGTACTCAAATTTTTACGAGTAGCCAAGGGATTCAGGTTTAGCTTTGACGAATATTCTGGAGGAGCAATGGAGCAGGAGGCTTCGGCGTTCGTAGATATAGTATTCCGCTGTGTTGATATCTGTGATAGTGTCTTGTCTTGTATTTGAGTTGTAATGTCTAGACAGATGTTTATAACTGTCTAGTAAGTGATGTATATGCTGTGTAACTCTGTAAATTGTTGTATACTATGTAATAGTTTATGTTATTAATATAATTTATTCGTTCCGTTGTGAGATCGTTGTTGTTGTTGTTCTTTCTTCTTTTCTTTCTTTTCTTCTTCTATCCCTTTCTTTCTTATTAGCGATTCGATTTTCCGGGAGTGGATAGCCGGGTCGTCACAAGTTGGATCCCTCCAACCTGTTTCCCTGCATCCAAAGACGTTAGCACAATACCAATTCCACTTCGAGGTGGAATATCGCGGTATATGGGTTTTATAAAAATAATCCGCTTACTAACGGCGCAATAGGGTCTCATCCGCTATACGAGGCGGGAAATCAATCAATCCAATATATACATATGCCAATATGTATATATTGCTATATATATATATAGATATATCCTACTATATCTAATATCACATTCAAATAGCAATCATATCAGTCAAATCAATAACTGTCAAACAAAAATTTATTCGAGTGAGAAAAATCTCACCTTAGCTTTTAATTTGCCATCCATTTCCATTTCATCCTGATTTCACGGGTTTTGACCTTGCATAATCAATTATATGATTTTATTAATATTCGAGTATAAATCGAACAATTAAATTTTCGTTTTGTAATTTTAATGATTCAATAATCTCTTTTCAAACTAATTCTCCTTAACAAATTTATCCAACTAAAGTTTTTAGTTTAAAAATTAAATTTTCTTCTTTAATCATTTTCTAACAATAAATTACTTTAAAATTATACTAGTAAATAAATACGTATGTATATATTTTCCCTCATTTCCAAAATAAATCATATATGTATAGAAATCAAAATTTTTTTTTATATAAAATTAACATTTTAAAAATCCTACTTTATTCTTTCAAAATCTTATCTGTATAAACTTTTCGCTTTACTGTTTAAATTAGTTTTCCCCAATATATATATACATTTATCAATTCAAAACCAAATAAATAAATATCTTACTGCATATTTATTTCTACTGATATTTATGTATATACAAATGTCTACCTTTTATATCAGAAATTTTGTATATATATATCTACTGCGATATTTTGGACCATTCGCATCCATTATAAGTGTATAGGTAGACACTCATGCCAGAGTTGAATTGCTCAAAATACCGCGTTGTTAATTTAAATTTGGCAAAACTCAGCATATGCAGTAAATAAATTTATCATAGAATCACAGACACAGAGTAATACAATAATACGCAGCGGAATAGATAAAATAGTAGTTCATGAAGCTACTATATAAACATCAGAGTTAGAAATAAAATACAACAGAATATCTCAAATGCAGTGAAGTCTCCAGTACAACAGATGACTTCTCTGAACAAATCAACTAGAAGAGCTGAAAGCTGAGGCGATAGTTGGATCTCCAAAGGAAGCTCCAAACTCCAAGGGTGAGTCTCAAATGCTGTATCACTCGGTCTGACCCGAGCGTAAAGCAAAACACAAAACACTCGAGTCAGGATTAACATTCTTATATAAATAAATCCAACTCAAGTGAAATATCAATTGAAATACGAGTAACTTAAAGGATGTTGGGATAACCATCCTCTAAGGATCTTCAGAACTATCTACAAGGTGTACATATACATTTTAACACCGTGGTCATTTCAATTAAATTTATACTTCAAAACCCAAATATCATTTCATTTCAAATATATCCATTTTCCAAAATAGTATATATATATATATATATATATTAAATGATTTAAAAAGTAAAGTATTTAATTTCCTCAAGTCTAGCAAATCGATTCAAATCAACTTCAAATTTCAAATTCAAATTTATTCAAAGCTCAATTCATCAATTTAATTCATTTCTAAACAGATCATTTAAATTTTCAATATATTTCAAAGCTTTAATATTCAACATTTTCAAAGTTAAATTTAACAGTTTCATATAGCTCTTGATTTAACTTCATTATTATTTAATCATGGAATATTCACTTAAAAAATTCAATATCATTTAACTAGCCTTAAATTACATTTTTACTAAATATTTCCTTAAACTTTAGTTAAACAAAAAAAAATATTCATTAGATTACTTATAAATCAAACTCAAGTTATAAATCATATCTTACATCTCAGTTTCAATAAGTTTCAAATCGGTTTAATTAAATAAAATTCTTTATTGAATACAATTTCAACTAAATTCAAATTATCTTTCTAACCTTAACTTATTCAAATTATTACCAAAATCTATTTTGAAATATATTTTAAACACTCAACATATTATATGTATTTAAATCAATCATTCCCATTTATATATAATAATTTAAGGCTCAACACTTATTAAAATCATATATTTTGTAATATCCCGGAAATTTTAACAATATCAATTTAATAATTTGTTGAATAATTAAATTGATATGGATAATGTTTGATAATAAGATTTGAATTTAATTTAATAATCTGATTAAATTAGTATTAATTGGTAATTTTATCTTTTAAAATCTAATAAGATATTTTCTATTTGAATATATATATATATTTGTATATATTGAAATGGAAAGAATATTGGATTTGAATTTAATAAAGTATTTTCAAACTTTAATATTTATATAATTTGTAATTTGGAAATTTTTAATTTGACTTAATACTTTTGAAAATGATATTTGAGATTTAAATAACAAGAATAATTTCTTATTTATTATAAGAATATATTTTAAGTTTTTATTTTAGTTAAGATTTAAATTAAGAAGTTTATTTGTTTTAATATTCTTTCATTTTTAAATTTCAAACATAAGATAAATTGTTAAGTAAAAATGGGTTTGTAAAAAATATATATAGAGTTAAAATAAATTTCCAAGTATATAAAAATATAATACATTTAATTTGATTAAAACATAAGCTATTATAAATACTTGTTTTCATGAGTTCACATTTCTATATTTATATAAAATCTAAAAGCTTATTTATAAAAAGATAAATACATTTTTATATACATATAAATATTTCATAAATACATATAAATGACTTAAATAAATTTATTAAAACAAGATTAACACTTGTAAGCTTATTAAGGTGGTTTAGTGACATTTGTAAAAATAAAGGTATATGTGTAAGATAATTAACACTTAAAAAGGACAAGTGGCTATATTTTTCTTTGATAATTAAAATAAAAATTTATATGAAAGAGGGAAAAATCTGTTTTCACTTTCAGCTAAAATTCATCTTCACTTCTTTCTCAACTAAAAATACAATTCGAATCAATGAAAGAAAAAATGAAAACCTGGAAATTAAAATTCAAAGCAAAAGAAGAAGTAAAATCTGGAATTGCAAATCAAAAGAAAGATCAAGGAAATTTCAAATTCTTCAAACAACCTGAAGATCAGAGAAAGATCAAACAGCAAGAATTTAAATTCAACAAAGCAAAGAGAAAATTCATAGCAGCTAGATTCAAATTCAACTAGGCAAATAGAAGTTCAAAATCAAACATGCAAGCCTGGAAACAGAAAATGTTCTCTGTTCTCTGATTTTTGGTGAGTAACTTTCTTTTTAAACTTAAGTAGGGATATTTATTTGCATGTGAATTTTCTGGAATAAAAGAAGTATCGAATGCATGGATATGATTGAATTTCTATGGATATATAAATGCATGTTTAATTTTGTATCTGTTCTTACCTGTTTTTATCTGTTCTTCTTTTAGAAGCAAATATCATGATCAAAAATTCAATACCTCCTAATATAATCTCTGTTAGGACTTAGACTTTAAACAAATGTTGTTTGTTCCAGTCTAAATTAGAGTCTAAAATTTTATTAAGTTAAAATAAAATGAAAACTACTCTGTAAATATAAAGGAACAGGGAAGTTTTAGTTTTGTATAAAATTCAAATATGATAATTAAGCATTCCAGGATTATAAATTGAATCTTTAAACCAAATTATGATTTTTAGAAGAGAAATCACAATTTTTAGCATTAAGTTGAGTGAGCAGTTCGAACTTGAACAGAATTTGGGTTTTTTGTTGTCTCTGGTGATCTATGGGTTCGGGAACGTCGTGGTTCTCAATGAAGATGTAGGGATGATCGGAGAATCTGAGAAAAATATCAGAAGTGATAATAATTCACTATGGCGATGGTAGGAGTTTGATTTCGTTTTTAGCCCTAGATTTTGGCATGGTCGAGAAATTGGTGGTCAAGGAAGCTCTGGTGGATCGAGTTCCACCAGACCCTGGGAAATTGAAGTGGGGACGTAGTAGAAGTCGCGGCCAAACGTTCAGACGCTCAGGCGATCGAAGAGATGAATTCGAGTGATTTCCAGGCTTTGGTTTCCTGTTCTTCATGGTGATGAGATACTCGTTTTCGAATACGAGTTGATGTTGAAGTTTTGGTGATCGAATTTGGATACGAAGGTGAATGTTGACTTGAGGAGATCATCGGCGGTGATCGAAGGCGAGCGTTTCGCCTGTGCACGTGCACATGAATGTTTCGAACATCTGGAAGAGTTGAATTAGAGGAGAAGAAGACGTACTGGAGGAAATGGAATTTGACTCGAAGTCATACTCGAGAAATTAGGACTCTGGCTCGAGTTGTTTTCAGGGGAGACTCGCGTGGGGTTTAACAGTTTTAAATTTTTAATAAAATTAAGTATAAAAGAAAAGGGAAGAGAAAACTCGAAGCTGGTCTCGGGATTTCTGTAAATTTTCTCGGGTAATAAGATGTTTGGCTCGGGTAATCTGTGATGTTGCAGTTTTAAAATCTGACAGGAGTTTTAAAATTTAAAATGAGTTTAAAAAGTTGAAACAAGATTTAAACAAAGTTTTAAATCAAATTTAAAGTATGGTTTCAAATCTAATTTGAATTATAGTTTGAAATAAATAAAGTTTATAAAATTTATAATGTTTAAACAAAGTTAAAATGTTGGAAGTATAATTTTAAAAAGATTTGAATTTAAATAATTAGTTTAAAATCTTTAATGTTAAGTAGTTCTTTAACATTAGGTTATAATTTGATTTAAATTTGGTTAAGTTAAATTTGAAATTTATTTTAAATCATTAATTTTGAAATGAATAAAAGGAAGATTTAAAAGTAAAAGAATTTCAAAGTTTTTTTGAAAATGATAATTAAAGTAGTTATTAATGTTTATACTTTAATTTAGAGATTTAATGATATAGGAGTCATTAAATTAATAAGGTAATTAAAGAGTAATTTGGTAATTTAATTAATTAATGGTTTAATGTTAATTAATTAAATAATTAAGATTTTAAGTTTATTAATTGAGAGTTAATTAATTTGAAATTAAGAAATTTAATTAGATAAGTGTAGATTATTAACAAATGATAATCATTTGTAAAATTGGTTAAGTATAAATTACTTAATAAAAGTAATTAAAGAAATAAATTACTTAAGGTAATTAATTAAATAAATTTGATAAGTTTAAATTAATTTATTTAATTAATTTAAGAAAATCACTGGGTGATTAGATAATTACTTAAAGGTAATTAGTGAAAGTATAAATTACTTAGAAAAGTAATTAAAGATAATTAGTGGATATAATTAACTAAAGGTGGTTTAATAATAAAAGTAATTTGAGTTAATTACTTTTGAATAATTAATCAAGGGATTAATTAAGAAATTAATTAAGGAAGTAATTAATTTAGTTAATGAAAGTAATTAAGGGGAGTTAATTACTGGATGAGATTAATCAAGAGTGATTAATAAATGTTGTTTAAATAAAGGTTAATTACTTAATGAAATTAATTTAATTAAGTAATTAATAATTAAGTTGTAATTAAGGATCATTAATTAATATAATTAATGATGTAATTAAGATTGGTTAATTAAGTAATAATTAATAAATGAAGTAATTAATCAATGTAATTAATTAAGGATTAATGTAATTAATTATAGTTGATTAAGTTAATTAATTTTAGTAAATTAATTAATGAAGTAATTAAAGGTTAATTTCTATAAGTGGTTAAGAATAATTAATTTAAGTAATTAATTAAGGATAAATTACTTGGATGTAATTAAAAGATAATTAATCAAAGATGATTAATTGAAATGAATTATTAGAGGATAATTAATTAATTGATTGTAATTAATTAATGGTTAAGTAAGATGGATTTATAAAATGAAGTAATTAATTTAATTCAATTTAAATTAATTTAAGATGATATAAATCATTACTTATGAATGGGTGCTAGAATTGGAATGCTTTGCATTGATTGATATCTCTGATGAGATATATGCTGTGTGATATGGATGTTAGTTGAATTGTGATGATAATATGGATTATCTGTTATATTGATAATGTTGATTATCTATTATGAATTATCTTTCTATGTGTATAAAGATAATGAATTGAATTGTTTTAACCTTTAAAACAACTTGGCCCTTAAAAGATACGTTTTGGATTTCGATGAGACCGGGATCGGGTTTCCGTATACCGGGATGCCAGGTCTGGAGACCCGAATACCACATCGATCCAAATTAACGATAGGTCGTGAATCTCAAGTGAAGATGAAGATTCAGAGTGCAAGGGTTATTGTCGTTAACTCTGAGGGTGATTCCAAAACGAGTGTAATGAGATAATGCCTTCGGTTTCGTTCGAACCCGGAACGAACTTGTATGGATTGAATGCTTTCAGCACATCGTCAGGCGGACGATGAGCATTCTAAGTGATATGTTCTGATTAAAGGTAATCGTAACCTCAAGCCTCACAAACCGGGAATGGCTAAAACAGGGGAGGTGCAGCAAGGTTAGTGGGTAGCACCCAAGTAGGACAAGGTTACCTCTGTCTAGATGTCCCTTTCTATTTTCGACTTAGTGGTGCGGTTGCTGATCCCAACCGTGAGGTATCTTGTGCGGGAATTATCCAGTAAGGGATGTTCCGACCTTGTGTTGCAGGGGATTGGGAGTGATCCTCGGTACGGTGATCTAGGCCACGTACTGTGACGGGCGGTACCCCAGTAGCCCTGCCATTGTATGGAATCCAAAATCCAATAAGTGCCAACGGACTTGATTGTATAACCCACTTTGTGGCTAGTATGCTGGAATTTAATAATGTAACAATTTCAGCTATTTCATATTTATTTGAAAACCCTAGACCCTATTATAATACAATCGAATTTCCTATCAAATGTTTTGGTTAGCGTAAGGTAAAAACTTACCCATGTTTATGTGTGGGAAGTCTTACGTGATACCTTTTCTTTCAAAAGGTTTTGAAGTTAAGCAAGTTTAACCTGTTACTCACACCAGACCCATGTCTGACCCAAGTGTTTATTTCTATTTTATAAACTCTTGGGTACTTTGTAACGACCCGTATTTTTACGGATCAGAACATTCTAAAATGATTGACCTTTGGTTGTATGGTTGTTAAGTCATTTCTGGTTTTGGCAGAATTTTGCTTGAATTTTGCTTAAGTCCTAAGTTGTAGCCGACTTAGGGGTTTGGACGAGTTAAGCAACAAGTCTGGGTCGAGTTGCCGACTCAAGGAACTCACCGAGTTAAGGGAGTGTGGTTGACCGACTTAAGGTAGTGACCGACCTAGGAGATAAGTCTTGACCGACTTAAGAGATTTAGGCGACCTAAGTATTCTGGGTTAGAGTTAGGTCGGCAACGACCTAAGGAAATGTTGTGAGCGACCTAAGTTTTGTTAAGTGTTAGGTCGGCTGGGAAAGTTAGCGACCTAGTGGTTCCGAGTTAGCGACCTAGTGGTTCCGAGTTAGCGACCTAGTGGTTCCGTATTGGCGACCTAAGGAGTTAACAAGTTGGCGACCTAAGGAGTTAACAAGTTGGCGACCTTAGAGTTAGGCTATGTGTTAGGTCGTAACACTGTTAGGTCGCGTAGGTTGCTAAGTTGTTAGGTCGCTAGGATAGTTTAAGTGTTAGGTCGCGTAGATCTAACTGTTAGGTCGTATGTTGTGTTAGGTCGCGTAGAAGTCTAAGCTGTTAGGTCGCAACCCAACTAGGTCGTAGGTCGAAGGTAAGCGCATTGCTTTAGGTCGTCAAGTGTTAGGTCGCGGAGGAGTTGTTGTGCATCTGTTAGGTCGGAGAAGCTTAGGTCGGAGAAGCTTAGGTCGGAGAGGCTTAGGTCGGCAGCGACTTAAGGAGATAGCCGAGTTACGACTTAAGGGCAGTTTTCAGCTATAAATAGGAGGGCTTCTCTTCATTTTTGGGATCCGGATTTTGAAGCGACGAAGTGCTGCCATTTTGAGAGCTCGACTTCTACACTTCTTCACTTCTTTTCTCCACTCTAATCTAGTGCTTCCATCCATCCAAATCGAAGATCAAGATTGAAGATTCAAGAGCTTAGATTGAAGATCTTCATCTTTTCAAGAGAGATTTCTTCATTTGAAGCGAATTTGTGATAGATCAAGCTTGATCCTTTGCTGACCAGATCTGAAGTGTGTTGATTTGAGGTTGTTTTGGTGATTTGGTGAGTGGTGATTATCTCTCACACGGATCCAAAGGAGTATATCGGATTGTTGGCTCGATTTGGTGTTAAAATAGTGATTTCCATGCATTTTCTTCATCCTATGTGTAGATCCATATAGATCCATTGTTCATGATGATGTTACTTCCATTTTATCATATGTTAACCTATGCGAGTTCATTCATCAAGTTTGTAGAGATATAATCCATGTTTTCATGCTTATTGGACTTTCAACTCTTTAATTACGAAAATGCCATTATTGTTATAATTGTCTACTTAGATCATATTTGAATGCTTGATTGTTTGGATTGATGTTTGAATTGATTGATTGTTATGAACTAGATGGTTGATGATTAGATTTAGACCGAAGACGATTCAAAAGCTAAGGGAAAGGCTCTTGAATTGGGAAAGCTGCTTGTGGCATATGTAGCGGGATGATGAAGCTCTTATGCATAGAATTGATGATGTGATATGTTGAGATGAGGCTTTGCAAGGATGTAATAAAGCGAGGCAATCATATGATGAGGACTTGGTCTAATCCAGACGGGATCATTCCAAGCATGTTGATAACTCGGTGATATGATTCGAGTTGAGGATAATGAATGGATTCGAGAATAGTCGTCGAGGAGGATGACTAGGAGGCTTGGATAGCATCGTTGTTGAAGGTTCTAGCATGCTCTAAGCAAGAGTACGTTTGGGCAGATTCGATAGTCCCAACGGCCAACTGTTGATGGTCGAGTACTCTGGGCAGATTCGATAGTCCTAGGCACGGGCTGCGACGACGTGCGGGAGTTGTGTCTAGAACCGAGGTTTCCATTAGCCCTTGACGGACGGCTGAAAGAATGTGCCGGTCATTCAATTAACGGTGATATCGAAGCAACGATAACAGTGATAGCCAGAGTCATGGATGTTTGGTTGTATCGTCATTCGGACTCAAGAGCGGTATTTTCTGGGTGCTTATCTGATTTAGGCCTTGGTACTTGGAAAACATCGCCCTTGACTCGAGTGATAGTAGTTTTACTTTAAATTGTATGCTCTGCTATGTTTGCTTCTGCTTAGTGTGTGTCTGGGGGCTATCACTGTAGAATGAGGTTGGAGTGGGAGGGTTGTATTCCTATTCCTTTTCCTTTATGCTCTTTTGGTATGTTGTTAGTTAATTTACTGCTCACTAAGACTGTTGTCTGACTCAAGGCTTTATGTTTTTAATTCTTATTGCCTTGGGCTGTTCGTCCATTTTGGGACGGGCAGACTAGGTAGCAGGTGACAGGTGCTGTTCTCTTCTCACGATGCTGATATCGAAGACGAGCTAGAGGGTTGCTTATTATCTTCTTATATGTACTGGATATTCCGCTGTTTTGTATTCTCTGAGAGATATGTAGTGAGGCTGGATGTATTGACTATGTGGATGCTTGTATTCAACTATTATGGAGTTTTATATGATATCATTTTGTTCTGTAAAGCTTCACTATACATATGTTCTATTGTATTTTGTCCATGCGCTGTGAGTAATACGATAGATTCTGTTGTTTTAAATCTTACCTTGACAATCGTCCATGGTCGCCTGGCACACTTTACAGCGCTCTATCTCTAGATTCGGTGCAGGGGTCATGGGCGGTCGTCACATTTGGTATCAGAGCCTTGGTTAATCGATTTTACCCAACGCTCGCTGTCGTAACTACGTATGAGAGACGTAATTGTATTTTGATGGATGATTACTATATATAATATAGTAGCTTGGTAGAGTTTGAGTTCTTTATGCAGTTGTTTCTCTAGATGTTCTAATCATTCCTTTTTATAGATATTGAGAATGAGTCGAAGAGGGAGACCAGCTGCTAGGGAAGGCCGTGCTACTGAAGAGACTGCTGACTATGCAGCCATGTTCGAAGCTATGATGACTTCGATCATGAGAAGGATACCAGTTCCGGGGGCAGCAGTAGATGTTGGAGTTCAAGTCCAAACTCCGAAACCCGTGGATTTTGCTAAGTTGTGCAAGGATTATACTGCTCTTGGAGGGAAGGTTTTCTTGGGAACAGAATCTACTATTGAGGTCCAGAGGTGGATAGATGCTTGTAGAAGGATCTTTGGTGATTTGGGAATTGATGATGCGACTAAGAGGAAGTTGGCATCAAGGCAGCTTCAAGGGAGAGCCTCTGATTGGTGGAACTCTATTACCATCAATACTGCGGAGGAAGAGATTACTTGGGAGCAATTCCAAGCTAGATTTGAAGCTAAGTTCATTTCTACAGCTCAGAAGTCTGTTCTGTTCAAGAAGTTTGTGGAGCTCAAGCAGGGTGGAAGATCTGTTCTTGAGTATGTTTCTGAGTTTGAAGCTTTGTCCAAGTATGCCCGGTCATATATTGAGTCTGCTTACCAGAAGAATGAGAAGTTTGTGACCGGCTTGGATAGTTATCTTGGGAGACAGTTGGTGGATCATTTGGACGATTCATTTGAGAAGCTTGTGGAGAAAGCTCTTAGGCATGAGAGTCTGTTTCCTAAGGAAGGACCTGTTGTTGCTGTTACCAAGGGAGAATCTAAACCACAGCAGGGTGGAAACCAGAAGAGGAAGCAGCAGCAACAGAAGGGTAAGGATGGCCAGAAGAAGCCGAAAGGCGAGGTGACTTGCTACAATTGTCAGCAGAAGGGCCATTTCTCGAAGGATTGTAAGAATCCGAAGGCACCGATGAAGTGTCACAACTGTGACAAGCCGGGACATTTCAGGAAGAATTGTCCGGAACCAAGGAAGGACAGGCAGATTGTGCAAGCCTATGCTTTAGGAGCTGTTCCGTCGTCTTCGAAAGCTCCTACTGCTGAAGAGAAGGGAAAGAGTGTGGTTGTTCAAGGTACTCTTTTCCTATGTGGTGTTCCAGCTAGAGTTTTGTTTGATACTGGAGCTTCGCATTCGTTTGTTTGTAATGAACTAGTAGGCCGGTTAGATTTGAAGCCGGATATTGTTGATAGGCCATTGGTTGTGACTAATCCAGTTGGGGGTTCGTCTTGTTTGTGTATGTTATGCCGTGGTCTAGTTGTATCGAGTCATGGTTGCTCTTTTGTTTGTAATTGCTTTGTTCTGAACTTTGCGGGGTTCGGAATTATCTTGGGTATGGACTGGCTTAGGAAGTATGCGGCTAAGGTTGATTGTGAGAGGCTGGAGGTGACAGTCGAGAATGTGGAGGGGCAAAAGATTGTGATACGATGTAAGCATGAAGAAGGCGTCTTCATGAGCTTCATGTATTCGCTAGTTGTTCCACGGGATGGACTGTCTTTAGTGCCGATCGCAAATAGATTCGAGGATGTCTTTGACGAAGTCAAAGGGTTGCCGCCGCATAGAGAGATCGAGTTTCGTATAGATCTAGTTGAAGGAGCCAGACCTGTTGTGATGCCTCTTAGGCGGATGGCGCCTAGGGAACAGCAAGAGTTGAGGGTGCAAGTTGATGACCTTTTACAGAAAGGATTCATTCGGCGTAGTGTGTCCGAGTGGGGTGCACCAGTTGTGTTTGCAACCAAGGCAGATGGGTCATTGAGACTGTGCGTCGATTATCGTGAGCTGAACAAGGTGACTAAGAAGAACAAGTATCCATTGCCGAGAATAGATGACTTGTTTGATCAGCTTCACGAAGCTAAGGTGTTTTCTCAGATGGATTTGGCAACGGGATTTCACCAGTTAAGAGTGGCTAAGGATAGTGTGCCGAAGACTGCTTTTAGGACACCATCCGGTTTCTTTGAGTGGCTGGTAATGCCGTTTGGATTGACTAACGCGCCAGCATATTTTGTGGATCTTATGAATAGAGTGTTCAAAGATCAGTTGAACAAGTTCGTACTTGTGTTCGTGGATGATATTCTGATTTATTCCAGAACGGAAGAAGAGCACAAGACACACTTGCGTATTGTTTTGGAAATCTTGCGGAAACATCAGCTGAAGGCTAAGTTTTCGAAGTGTCACTTCTGGAAGAGTGAAGTGAGGTTCTTAGGCCATGTGATTTCTGGAAATGGAATAGCGGTTGATCCCGCTAAGGTGGCAGCAATCCAGGATTGGGTTAGACCTAAGAATGCATCAGATGTGAGAAGTTTTCTTGGATTAGCAGGATATTATCGACGGTTTATCAAAGACTTCTCCAAGGTAGCTGCACCGTTAACAGGATTGACGAAGAAGAACCAAGTGTTCAGTTGGGATGCTAAGTGTGAGCAAGCTTTCGGAATCCTGAAAGAGAGATTGACAAGTGCTCCTGTTTTGACTATTCCAAGTGGGAATGATGAGATGGTGGTTTACACCGACGCATGTGGTACTGGACTTGGAGCAGTGCTGATGCAGAAGGATAAAGTTGTTGCGTATGCCAGTCGACAACTGAAGCCGCATGAAAGGAATTACCCGACTCATGATTTGGAGTTAGCGGCGATTGTATTTGCTCTGAAGATGTGGAGACATTATCTGTTGGGAGTTCGATTCGAGTTGTTTACGGATCACAAGTCGTTGAAGTATCTTTTCTCCCAAAAGGATTTGAATCTTCGGCAGCAACGTTGGCTAGAGTTTTTGGCATCGTATGATTTTGGTATAGCTTATACTCCGGGAAAAGGAAACGCAGTGGCAGATGCGTTAAGTCGAAGACATGCAGGATTGGGAGCCATGTTTTCAGAATGGAAGAATCTCGAGTATTTAGCTGGATTTGACTTCAGGCCTAGATGTGAATTGGAACCTGAGATGTTGGCAAACTTATCGATAAGACCCACTCTTGTGGAAAGGATTGGAGAGAGCCAAAAGCGAGATGATAAGCTTGTCAAGATTATCCGTGAGTTGGAATCTGGATTGGATCCAGAAAAGGATAAAGGATTCGAGGTCGATCGAGAGGGTTGGCTTCGGAAGCAAGGACGACTAGTTGTTCCCGATATAGATGAATTGAGGAGTGAAGTTCTGAAGGAAAGTCATCACTCGAAGTTGACAATTCATCCAGGTGGAAATAAGATGTATCGGGATATGAAGAGAACCTACTACTGGGAAGGCATGAAGAAGGATGTTGGAGATTTCATTTCCAAGTGTATGAATTGCCAGTTGGTAAAAGCCGAACAGAAGAAGCCAAGCGGAATGCTTCAGCCATTAGAAGTTCCTACATGGAAGTGGGAACAAGTGTCGATGGATTTTATCGATGGATTGCCTAGAACCAGAACGGGAAATGAAGGGATCTGGGTCATTGTGGATCGTTTGACTAAGAGTGCACGATTCATTCCTGTTCGATCAACTAGGACTGCATCAAAGTTGGCTGAGTTGTATGTTAAGTGGATAGTCCGATTCCATGGTATTCCGAAGAGTATAGTGAGCGATCGAGATCCATTGTTCACTAGTGGATTTTGGAAGAGCTTCCAGGAAGTCTTGGGAACCGAGTTGTGTTTGAGCACAGCTTATCACCCTCAAACAGATGGTCAGACCGAGAGAGTTAATCGGGTTTTGGAAGATCTACTCAGAGCTTGTGTATTGGATTTCGGAGGATCATGGGAAGATCACCTTCATTTGGTGGAATTTGCGTACAACAACAGTTACCAGTCAAGTATTGGTATGGCACCGTATGAGGCGTTGTATGGAAGACCGTGTAACTCTCCGACATGTTGGTTGGAAACTGGAGAAAAGCTGATGCTTGGGCCAGAGATGATTCGACAGACTTCGGATTGCATAGAGATCATTCGGCAACGAATGAAGGCAGCCCAAGACCGTCAGAAGAGTTATGCCGATAAGCGTCGAAAGGATTTGGAATTCGACGTAGGAGATATGGTTTTTGTGAAGATTTCTCCATTGAAGAATGTTATCCGATTCGGGAAGAAAGGAAAATTGACTCCGAGATTTGTTGGACCATTCCCGATCATCGAGCGAATTGGAAAGCTCGCCTATAGGTTGGAGTTACCTGAGAAGATGTCGGGTGTGCACAATGTTTTTCATGTATCTTATCTACGGAAGTATGTGCACGACTCAAATGCAGTAGTTTCTACAGATAGCTGTGAAGATTTTGAAGTTGATCCAGTTGATAGAAGACCTCGTAAGCCGCTTCGTGTTATTGAAACCGACACGAAACAGCTTAGGAGGAAGGTAGTTAAGTTGCTCAAGATACAATGGAGTGATGATGATAACGACTGTACGTGGGAGGTGGAAGAGAGGATGAAGGCAGCTCATCCTGAACTCTTCAAGGTATGGCCCTAAGGTGTCGTCTCATCTCGCGATATTGTAACTTGTTCTAAGTTTTAGAATTCTGTACGCTAAGCTAGAATTGGATGCATGGTTTATTGATTGTTATGGATGATAGGCGTACAGAATAGCTTTGATTTCCTTATTTGTTTGGAATTTCGGGGGCGAAATTCCTAAGGGGGAGAGAATGTAACGACCCGTATTTTTACGGATCAGAACATTCTAAAATGATTGACCTTTGGTTGTATGGTTGTTAAGTCATTTCTGGTTTTGGCAGAATTTTGCTTGAATTTTGCTTAAGTCCTAAGTTGTAGCCGACTTAGGGGTTTGGACGAGTTAAGCAACAAGTCTGGGTCGAGTTGCCGACTCAAGGAACTCACCGAGTTAAGGGAGTGTGGTTGACCGACTTAAGGTAGTGACCGACCTAGGAGATAAGTCTTGACCGACTTAAGAGATTTAGGCGACCTAAGTATTCTGGGTTAGAGTTAGGTCGGCAACGACCTAAGGAAATGTTGTGAGCGACCTAAGTTTTGTTAAGTGTTAGGTCGGCTGGGAAAGTTAGCGACCTAGTGGTTCCGAGTTAGCGACCTAGTGGTTCCGAGTTAGCGACCTAGTGGTTCCGTATTGGCGACCTAAGGAGTTAACAAGTTGGCGACCTTAGAGTTAGGCTATGTGTTAGGTCGTAACACTGTTAGGTCGCGTAGGTTGCTAAGTTGTTAGGTCGCTAGGATAGTTTAAGTGTTAGGTCGCGTAGATCTAACTGTTAGGTCGTATGTTGTGTTAGGTCGCGTAGAAGTCTAAGCTGTTAGGTCGCAACCCAACTAGGTCGTAGGTCGAAGGTAAGCGCATTGCTTTAGGTCGTCAAGTGTTAGGTCGCGGAGGAGTTGTTGTGCATCTGTTAGGTCGGAGAAGCTTAGGTCGGAGAAGCTTAGGTCGGAGAGGCTTAGGTCGGCAGCGACTTAAGGAGATAGCCGAGTTACGACTTAAGGGCAGTTTTCAGCTATAAATAGGAGGGCTTCTCTTCATTTTTGGGATCCGGATTTTGAAGCGACGAAGTGCTGCCATTTTGAGAGCTCGACTTCTACACTTCTTCACTTCTTTTCTCCACTCTAATCTAGTGCTTCCATCCATCCAAATCGAAGATCAAGATTGAAGATTCAAGAGCTTAGATTGAAGATCTTCATCTTTTCAAGAGAGATTTCTTCATTTGAAGCGAATTTGTGATAGATCAAGCTTGATCCTTTGCTGACCAGATCTGAAGTGTGTTGATTTGAGGTTGTTTTGGTGATTTGGTGAGTGGTGATTATCTCTCACACGGATCCAAAGGAGTATATCGGATTGTTGGCTCGATTTGGTGTTAAAATAGTGATTTCCATGCATTTTCTTCATCCTATGTGTAGATCCATATAGATCCATTGTTCATGATGATGTTACTTCCATTTTATCATATGTTAACCTATGCGAGTTCATTCATCAAGTTTGTAGAGATATAATCCATGTTTTCATGCTTATTGGACTTTCAACTCTTTAATTACGAAAATGCCATTATTGTTATAATTGTCTACTTAGATCATATTTGAATGCTTGATTGTTTGGATTGATGTTTGAATTGATTGATTGTTATGAACTAGATGGTTGATGATTAGATTTAGACCGAAGACGATTCAAAAGCTAAGGGAAAGGCTCTTGAATTGGGAAAGCTGCTTGTGGCATATGTAGCGGGATGATGAAGCTCTTATGCATAGAATTGATGATGTGATATGTTGAGATGAGGCTTTGCAAGGATGTAATAAAGCGAGGCAATCATATGATGAGGACTTGGTCTAATCCAGACGGGATCATTCCAAGCATGTTGATAACTCGGTGATATGATTCGAGTTGAGGATAATGAATGGATTCGAGAATAGTCGTCGAGGAGGATGACTAGGAGGCTTGGATAGCATCGTTGTTGAAGGTTCTAGCATGCTCTAAGCAAGAGTACGTTTGGGCAGATTCGATAGTCCCAACGGCCAACTGTTGATGGTCGAGTACTCTGGGTAGATTCGATAGTCCTAGGCACGGGCTGCGACGACGTGCGGGAGTTGTGTCTAGAACCGGGGTTTCCATTAGCCCTTGACGGACGGCTGAAAGAATGTGCCGGTCATTCAATTAACGGTGATATCGAAGCAACGATAACAGTGATAGCCAGAGTCATGGATGTTTGGTTGTATCGTCATTCGGACTCAAGAGCGGTATTTTCTGGGTGCTTATCTGATTTAGGCCTTGGTACTTGGAAAACATCGCCCTTGACTCGAGTGATAGTAGTTTTACTTTAAATTGTATGCTCTGCTATGTTTGCTTCTGCTTAGTGTGTGTCTGGGGGCTATCACTGTAGAATGAGGTTGGAGTGGGAGGGTTGTATTCCTATTCCTTTTCCTTTATGCTCTTTTGGTATGTTGTTAGTTAATTTACTGCTCACTAAGACTGTTGTCTGACTCAAGGCTTTATGTTTTTAATTCTTATTGCCTTGGGCTGTTCGTCCATTTTGGGACGGGCAGACTAGGTAGCAGGTGACAGGTGCTGTTCTCTTCTCACGAGGCTGATATCGAAGACGAGCTAGAGGGTTGCTTATTATCTTCTTATATGTACTGGATATTCCGCTGTTTTGTATTCTCTGAGAGATATGTAGTGAGGCTGGATGTATTGACTATGTGGATGCTTGTATTCAACTATTATGGAGTTTTATATGATATCATTTTGTTCTGTAAAGCTTCACTATACATATGTTCTATTGTATTTTGTCCATGCGCTGTGAGTAATACGATAGATTCTGTTGTTTTAAATCTTACCTTGACAATCGTCCATGGTCGCCTGGCACACTTTACAGCGCTCTATCTCTAGATTCGGTGCAGGGGTCATGGGCGGTCGTCACATACTCAAATTTTTACGAGTAGCCAAGGGATTCAGGTTTAGCTTTGACGAATTGTGGAGGAGCAATGGAGCAGGAGGCTTCAGCGTTGTAGATATATATAGTAGTTCCGCTGTGTCTGTATCTCTGTAGTGTATTGAGTTGTAATGTCTAGACAGATGTTTATAACTGTCTAGTAAGTGATGTATATGCTGTTTAACTCTGTAGAGTGTTGTATACTATGTAATAGTTTATGTTATTAATATAATTTATTCGTTCCGCTGTGAGATCGTTGTTGTTGTTTCTTTCTTTCTTCTCTTCTTTTCTATTTTCTACCCCTTTCTTTCTTATTAGCGATACGACTTTCTATGGAGAGAAAGTCGTTGGTCGTTACAGTGGTATCAGAGCATGGGTTGAGCGAATGCCTAAGCTTTTGGTTAAGTGAATATCAGAGCACTAGGTTGAGTGAATACCTAGGTTCGGAAGGATTGTTCATTAGAAATAGGATCTGTAGCAACCTGTTTGAGTCCGAGTGTATATATATATATATGAGAGCGCGTATTTGTTAGTTATATAAAATGGTTTTATATTTTGTTAATTGATCGGTTGAGTGGTATATGGATTCTGGTCAATACGAGTAGCTAACGTTATTGATAGGGATCTCTAAACACTTGAACCAGGCCAACGGACACAATATTGTTTTAAAGAGGTAAATGAAATAATTTTACCCAGAAATAATTTCTATATAAAAAGTATCATTTTAAATATATATATATTTCTACCTATTTATTGGGTTACCTGTTCGGGTTTTCCAATATAATTTATAAAGGTAGATAAGGTGGTAGTGTGTGTAACACAATTACCAATAGTTGGAGTTTGAATGTTTGAGGTTGGAAGTATATATCGAGACTGTAAACCCAATACCGTCTCGAGTAAGCTTTGCTGTGGTGAAGGATTTCATCGATCTCCGAAGGAAACTGTAATGGTTTGGAGTTTATCCCTGAAGTTTGGATGAGTAGAGTTGGATCTGTCGATGAGGCAGAAGCGAGTGATGGTACCTTAATACCTCAGGTAATAGTAGCTGTATGATGAGATGCAGTGACTATGGATGTTCCAGAAGATGTTTTCTTTGGAACAAGATTAAGGAAGTGTGTATGCTTCGGTGTTGTGGCTGAGTTCAGCACGGTGTTTCTGTTGGTTTGGAGTCCGAGTTTCTCGAAGAGCTTTGGATAGGAGCATCAGTGTCAGCAGTGCAGCTCGGAGTATTCTGTGATGGCAGGAAGTTTTCTGGATGAGCAGTTTTTCTGGAAATGAAGTTCAGAAGCAGCAGAGTGGATCCATTTCTTAGATGGATTGGATAAATAAGTGTAAGCTGTTCTGATTAGTAAAGAGAGGACAGTTTTCTTTGGAATTAGGTTGGGTTGATCGCAAAAGTGACTTGCGATTGTCTGAGTGTTCTCTTGGGTTGTCAGAATTTTTCTGGATGTCTTCGGAGAAGTCAGAAGTTTGTCCGCATCTGAAGGTTGAGTTTTCTTATCGACTGGATTCCAGGAGTGATATCGGTGGTTCAGTCTAGTGGAAGGATGTTTCCTAGAGATGGAGTTGGCGAAGCAGCTCAAGTTTTGCTGGAGTATTTGAGTTTTATTTATGGATCAATGAACCTTATTTCTGGAATGAGTTGTCCAGTCTGTTCTTGTGTCCTACTTCAGATCAGAGTTGAGCAGCGAAGCAGTTTGGAGTGTATCTCTGGATGGGAGAAGTAAGTGTAGAATCTACTGATTGTTGTGAAGTAGAGTTATGTTTGGATCTCGTCTCTGTTCTGATTTGGATAAGTATTTGGTCTTCTGAATTGAATTGTCAGTTTGGATAACTGGAATTCATTGAGTTGTACGTATCTCTGAGGGAGTACGTATTTGATCTATCTCTGGTTTTAGAATCAGCAGTTCTGGAAGTTTGGTTATTGAGTCAGACTCGTCTGTAGTCTGATATTCTGTTTAGTTCTGTAGATCTAGATGAGTAGGAGATCTATAGCTTAGTAGTTTAGATTGTTTGTAGAGCGAGTATTCCGGTATATATATATACTTGGGGAAACTCGAGGAATTTTATCTAGAATTTAGTCTAGATAGTTAGATTGTTTGATTGGATGATTTGGTTGCTATGGTTGCTAGCATATGGATGATAGTAGATGCTTGTGTTTTGAATTTAAATCTTTAATAAGATTATTAAATTACCTTTGTTTAAATTTCGGGGACGAAATTATTTTAAGGGGGGAGGAATGTAATATCCCGGAAATTTTAACAATATCAATTTAATAATTTGTTGAATAATTAAATTGATATGGATAATGTTTGATAATAAGATTTGAATTTAATTTAATAATCTGATTAAATTAGTATTAATTGGTAATTTTATCTTTTAAAATCTAATAAGATATTTTCTATTTGAATATATATATATTTGTATATATTGAAATGGAAAGAATATTGGATTTGAATTTAATAAAGTATTTTCAAACTTTAATATTTATATAATTTGTAATTTGGAAATTTTTAATTTGACTTAATACTTTTGAAAATGATATTTGAAATTTAAATAACAAGAATAATTTCTTATTTATTATAAGAATATATTTTAAGTTTTTATTTTAGTTAAGATTTAAATTAAGAAGTTTATTTGTTTTAATATTCTTTCATTTTTAAATTTCAAACATAAGATAAATTGTTAAGTAAAAATGGGTTTGTAAAAAATATATATAGAGTTAAAATAAATTTCCAAGTATATAAAAATATAATACATTTAATTTGATTAAAACATAAGCTATTATAAATACTTGTTTTCATGAGTTCACATTTCTATATTTATATAAAATCTAAAAGCTTATTTATAAAAAGATAAATACATTTTTATATACATATAAATATTTCATAAATACATATAAATGACTTAAATAAATTTATTAAAACAAGATTAACACTTGTAAGCTTATTAAGGTGGTTTAGTGACATTTGTAAAAATAAAGGTATATGTGTAAGATAATTAACACTTAAAAAGGACAAGTGGCTATATTTTTCTTTGATAATTAAAATAAAAATTTATATGAAAGAGGGAAAAATCTGTTTTCACTTTCAGCTAAAATTCATCTTCACTTCTTTCTCAACTAAAAATACAATTCGAATCAATGAAAGAAAAAATGAAAACCTGGAAATTAAAATTCAAAGCAAAAGAAGAAGTAAAATCTGGAATTGCAAATCAAAAGAAAGATCAAGGAAATTTCAAATTCTTCAAACAACCTGAAGATCAGAGAAAGATCAAACAGCAAGAATTTAAATTCAACAAAGCAAAGAGAAAATTCATAGCAGCTAGATTCAAATTCAACTAGGCAAATAGAAGTTCAAAATCAAACATGCAAGCCTGGAAACAGAAAATGTTCTCTGTTCTCTGATTTTTGGTGAGTAACTTTCTTTTTAAACTTAAGTAGGGATATTTATTTGCATGTGAATTTTCTGGAATAAAAGAAGTATCGAATGCATGGATATGATTGAATTTCTATGGATATATAATGCATGTTTAATTTTGTATCTGTTCTTACCTGTTTTTATCTTTTCTTCTTTTAGAAGCAAATATCATGATCAAAAATTCAATACCTCCTAATATAATCTCTGTTAGGACTTAGACTTTAAACAAATGTTGTTTGTTCCAGTCTAAATTAGAGTCTAAAATTTTATTAAGTTAAAATAAAATGAAAACTACTCTGTAAATATAAAGGAACAGGGAAGTTTTAGTTTTGTATAAAATTCAAATATGATAATTAAGCATTCCAGGATTATAAATTGAATCTTTAAACCAAATTATGATTTTTAGAAGAGAAATCACAATTTTTAGCATTAAGTTGAGTGAGCAGTTCGAACTTGAACAGAATTTGGGTTTTTTGTTGTCTCTGGTGATCTATGGGTTCGGGAACGTCGTGGTTCTCAATGAAGATGTAGGGATGATCGGAGAATCTGAGAAAAATATCAGAAGTGATAATAATTCACTGTGGCGATGGTAGGAGTTTGATTTCGTTTTTAGCCCTAGATTTTGGCATGGTCGAGAAATTGGTGGTCAAGGAAGCTCTGGTGGATCGAGTTCCACCAGACCCTGGGAAATTGAAGTGGGGACGTAGTAGAAGTCGCGGCCAAACGTTCAGACGCTCAGGCGATCGGAGAGATGAATTCGAGTGATTTCCAGGCTTTGGTTTCCTGTTCTTCATGGTGATGAGATACTCGTTTTCGAATACGAGTTGATGTTGAAGTTTTGGTGATCGAATTTGGATACGAAGGTGAATGTTGACTTGAGGAGATCATCGGCGGTGATCGAAGGCGAGCGTTTCGCCTGTGCACGTGCACATGAATGTTTCGAACATCTGGAAGAGTTGAATTAGAGGAGAAGAAGACGTACTAGAGGAAATGGAATTTGACTCGAAGTCATACTCGAGAAATTAGGACTCTGGCTCGAGTTGTTTTCAGGGGAGACTCGCGTGGGGTTTAACAGTTTTAAATTTTTAATAAAATTAAATATAAAAGAAAAGGGAAGAGAAAACTCGAAGCTGGTCTCGGGATTTCTGTAAATTTTCTCGGGTAATATGATGTTTGGCTCGGGTAATCTGTGATGTTGCAGTTTTAAAATCTGACAGGAGTTTTAAAATTTAAAATGAGTTTAAAAAGTTGAAACAAGATTTAAACAAAGTTTTAAATCAAATTTAAAGTATGGTTTCAAATCTAATTTGAATTATAGTTTGAAATAAATAAAGTTTATAAAATTTATAATGTTTAAACAAAGTTAAAATGTTGGAAGTATAATTTTAAAAAGATTTGAATTTAAATAATTAGTTTAAAATCTTTAATGTTAAGTAGTTCTTTAACATTAGGTTATAATTTGATTTAAATTTGGTTAAGTTAAATTTGAAATTTATTTTAAATCATTAATTTTGAAATGAATAAAAGGAAGATTTAAAAGTAAAAGAATTTCAAAGTTTTTTTGAAAATGATAATTAAAGTAGTTATTAATGTTTATACTTTAATTTAGAGATTTAATGATATAGGAGTCATTAAATTAATAAGGTAATTAAAGAGTAATTTGGTAATTTAATTAATTAATGGTTTAATGTTAATTAATTAAATAATTAAGATTTTAAGTTAATTAATTGAGAGTTAATTAATTTGAAATTAAGAAATTTAATTAGATAAGTGTAGATTATTAACAAATGATAATCATTTGTAAAATTGGTTAAGTATAAATTACTTAATAAAAGTAATTAAAGAAATAAATTACTTAAGGTAATTAATTAAATAAATTTGATAAGTTTAAATTAATTTATTTAATTAATTTAAGAAAATCACTGGGTGATTAGATAATTACTTAAAGGTAATTAGTGAAAGTATAAATTACTTAGAAAAGTAATTAAAGATAATTAGTGGATATAATTAACTAAATGTGGTTTAATAATAAAAGTAATTTGAGTTAATTACTTTTGAATAATTAATCAAGGGATTAATTAAGAAATTAATTAAGGAAGTAATTAATTTAGTTAATGAAAGTAATTAAGGGGAGTTAATTACTGGATGAGATTAATCAAGAGTGATTAATAAATGTTGTTTAAATAAAGGTTAATTACTTAATGAAATTAATTTAATTAAGTAATTAATAATTAAGTTGTAATTCAGGATCATTAATTAATATAATTAATGATGTAATTAAGATTGGTTAATTAAGTAATAATTAATAAATGAAGTAATTAATCAATGTAATTAATTAAGGATTAATGTAATTAATTATAGTTGATTAAGTTAATTAATTTTAGTAAATTAATTAATGAAGTAATTAAAGGTTAATTTCTATAAGTGGTTAAGAATAATTAATTTAAGTAATTAATTGAGGATAAATTACTTGGATGTAATTAAAAGATAATTAATCAAAGATGATTAATTGAAATGAATTATTAGAGGATAATTAATTAATTGATTGTAATTAATTAATGGTTAAGTAAGATGGATTTATAAAATGAAGTAATTAATTTAATTCAATTTAAATTAATTTAAGATGATATAAATCATTACTTATGAATGGGTGTTAGAATTGGAATGCTTTGCATTGATTGATATCTCTGATGAGATATATGCTGTGTGATATGGATGTTAGTTGAATTGTGATGATAATATGGATTATCTGTTATATTGATAATGTTGATTATCTATTATGAATTATCTTTCTATGTGTATAAAGATAATGAATTGAATTGTTTTAACCTTTAAAACAACTTGGCCCTTAAAATATACGTTTTGGATTTCGATGAGACCGGGATCGGGTTTCCGTATACCGGGATGCCAGGTCTGGAGACCCGAATACCACATCGATCCAAATTAACGATAGGTCGTGAATCTCAAGTGAAGATGAAGATTCAGAGTGCAAGGGTTATTGTCGTTAACTCTGAGGGTGATTCCAAAACGAGTGTAACGAGATAATGCCTTCGGTTTCGTTCGAACCCGGAACGAACTTGTATGGATTGAATGCTTTCAGCACATCGTCAGGCGGACGATGAGCATTCTAAGTGATATGTTCTTATTAAAGGTAATCGTAACCTCAAGCCTCACAAACCGGGAATGGCTAAAACAGGGGAGGTGCAGCAAGGTTAGTGGGTAGCACCCAAGTAGGACAAGGTTACCTCTGTCTAGATGTCCCTTTCTATTTTCGACTTAGTGGTGCGGTTGCTGATCCCAACCGTGAGGTATCTTGTGCGGGAATTATCCAGTAAGGGATGTTCCGACCTTGTGTTGCAGGGGATTGGGAGTGATCCTCGGTACGGTGATCTAGGCCACGTACTGTGACGGGCGGTACCCCAGTAGCCCTGCCATTGTATGGAATCCAAAATCCAATAAGTGCCAACGGACTTGATTGTATAACCCACTTTGTGGCTAGTATGCTGGAATTTAATAATGTAACAATTTCAGCTATTTCATATTTATTTGAAAACCCTAGACCCTATTATAATACAATCGAATTTCCTATCAAATGTTTTGGTTAGCGTAAGGTAAAAACTTACCCATGTTTATGTGTGGGAAGTCTTACGTGATACCTTTTCTTTCAAAAGGTTTTGAAGTTAAGCAAGTTTAACCTGTTACTCACACCAGACCCATGTCTGACCCAAGTGTTTATTTCTGTTTTATAAACTCTTGGGTACTCAAATTTTTACGAGTAGCCAAGGGATTCAGGTTTAGCTTTGACGAATTGTGGAGGAGCAATGGAGCAGGAGGCTTCAGCGTTGTAGATATATATAATAGTTCCGCTGTGTCTGTATCTCTGTAGTGTATTGAGTTGTAATGTCTAGACAGATGTTTATAACTGTCTAGTAAGTGATGTATATGCTGTGTAACTCTGTAGAGTGTTGTATACTATGTAATAGTTTATGTTATTAATATAATTTATTCGTTCCGCTGTGAGATCGTTGTTGTTGTTTCTTTCTTTCTTCTCTTCTTTTCTATTTTCTACCCCTTTCTTTCTTATTAGCGATACGACTTTCTATGGAGAGAAAGTCGTTGGTCGTTACATATTTCTTTCCAAAACCATAGAATTCATTTTTAAAATATTTATATATATGGACCAACGGTGTCTGTATATATATATTTATCATATGGTTAAGTGATACAGATATTTATCATTTCAATCCGAAATTTAAATATATACGGGTAGATATCATTTCGACCCGTAATCCCAATTTCAATTCAAATGAAAATCGCTTGGGTTTATCATTTCAACCCATAACGAAATTCTCCTATTCTAAAGTCCGTTCGGGTATGTATCATTTCAACCCATAGTGAATTCTATACTAACAGGGAACTTGCAGAGTGATAACAGATAATAAAAAAATACAACAGGCATATATCCTCAGTATAAATAACAGATACGGGTGTCAGATGTCACAGGTGAACAGATACAAATAATGGTAATAACAGGTATATACTACTAGATACTGGTGTCAGATGTCACAGGTGAACAGTTACAAATAATAGAATATATAACAATTTAAATAACTACAGCATCATATTTCAATTGTCGTTTCAATTGAAATCAAATTTAATAAATACAAGAACGTTAATCGTGAGTGATTGCTCACCTTTCGAGGTTAGAGAGAATAGACAATGAAATGGGTTATGGATCCAAGCAAGAGTTCTAAATCAAGCAAGATTGTGCACGAATTGACGAACAGAGCTGATCAATAGGAATAGACGGAAACGAATCAGACTCAAATTAGCTTGATATAAAATTTAGACGAGATGTATATTATATTATTATCTTCCTTAAACCAAATATTCAATTAAAATACATATACATTTTAAATAAGCCTTATACATATTATATATATTCATTGAAATCAAACATATATACATATCATATATATATTGGATCATAAATCACTACAAACTTATATACATAAAATGTTATAAAACCATTACAACTCAACCGACCCTGATATAAATAACCAACCAAGTTGTACGTACTTTATATAATATATATATAATCAAAGATTTTAACAACTTATACAATAAACCAGAAAAGTGAAAGTTTTAAAGACATATTATATTGTTACCCTTTAGACACATTATATACAATCTGGTATAACTGCATAAATATACAACACAATATATACCACTAAATAAACTTATATAAACTTATAACATTTTTATTTATACAACTTAAAATAAAATCATATGTGTAACCGAAGCTGTATAACTAATTTATAACACTCTATACGGTTGCAAATGCATTTGTTCAGGCTAATATATATACTTTATAACTATATATAAACAGCAGGAGAAGATTACTTGCATACGCAACCTATCATATAAGCTACTGTGCAAAATGTATATATAACTTCATATAAATAAACTTATATAGACTACATCACAATATGTGTATATACGTGATATGAAATTCACAAAAAAATGCAGGCAATAAATTTCCATATTTACAAAACTGGATATTTTTAAAATATATTATATATATACAAAATAATATGAAATCAGTTTATCAGAAAAAGGTAGACAAAAGAAAAACATGAAATATAGACATGCGTACCCACTAACCTATTTATAAATAGATTAAACAACACCCTTTATGACAAAACTGGCATACCCATACTTCTTTCAAAACCAAGTATACATAGCTAGCTGACATTACTACTCTATAAAATCTAACATATATAACTTTGAATATAACAAAACAAATGTATATTAAAAAATGCTATCTGTACTATCCTATTACAGCAAAAAAAATCAGATCGTATATGAAATCTACATTTAAAAACGAATATATATAAATCATCTAGTACAGCTTATATAATATAACATACCATATTATTTTCTGCAAAATACAATACTTATAAAGATATATATATATATAAGTAATATAAACATATAATATCTTTACTTCGGTCATACAAACAAAGAAAATGAAACATTTTAGTACATACAACTTGAAAAACTCGTACATCAATCTGTATATATAAAATAACAGGGAAAATATATAACTGACTTACTATAAATTAAATATATGCGGATTTGTATATTTTTCTTAGCAAAGAGACAAAGGAAAGGACAATATATATCACCTCGATATATAAGCGGCTGAGCTCGACTTTGGTGGCTCGGGTGGATGGTCGCACACGGCTGTGCTCGGCGAGAGTTTCTGGGGAGCGGAGGAGGAGAGGAGGAAGACGAGTAGTGGTTCACGGTGGTTGGGGTTTTTGGGTCTGTCTGATGACGTGGAGGGTAAGGGATTGGCGTTGGTTTCGGTGGGCAATGGTGTGGGTGAGGCACGGTGGTTGGTAATCGCGTGGAGGGATGGGAGGTGTCAGCTATTGTGGAGGATGATGGAAGGCATAGGCACTGGGTGGTCGGGTTTGGTGAGTGGAGATGTTGGAAAAATATGAGGCGAGGGGTTGAGGCGGAGGAACAAAGTGGGAGAGTGGAGATGGTGGGTTGGAGACTGCAGACGTGTGGGTGGGGAAGATAGCAGAGGAAAGGAGAAGGTAACAAAATAAAAAAAAAGAACCGTGAGAATGCAAAGAAGAGAATGGGAAGATGGAAGGCAGTGAATATAAAAAGGCAGAGAACAATATGCAGAGATAAATGCATTAGAAAGTGAACCGTTCAAATGAATACAACTTATACCAATTCATACGTTTAGATTTTCAAAAATAGTATGGAACGGAAATGGTCACCCTGGAATTAAGCTGGAAGATTAAAGCAATTGATGGTTGCTTGGATACCACGGTTACAGTTTAAAAAGGGCAAAGAGAAATAAAAAGTCACGGATTCGGTACCGATACAATATATAGTTTGATTGTTTTCGTCGTGTACCGGACCCCAAACACAGAAATGAATATACCGTTAAGATCAACACGATGAGATGATCAAAACGGTACACAGATATCAATGGTACGATCATCCGATCAAAAGTTAATAATCGGTACCGAAAAATGCTGCTACTTTACCAGAAATAAGATAAACGGAGCAGTAGAAGTCCAAATTTGGAAAAACGAATTTCGCAGTCTGATTCAGAATGATCTGAATAAATTTTCTCCTGTTGACATATTTTGGTTTCGGAAAACTTTTAAATTCACTATTATTAACCGGTTTGATTTGAAATGAAATTTCACAGGAAAACAAACTTCAATATTATCCGATGAAAATTTACCAGTTGCTATATTAAAATAGACGTATTCCAAATAATAAATTTTTATTTTCAAATTTTATTGTTTAAAATTTCACAAAATTTCAATTAATTTAACAAATAAAATCACTAAAAGTTTAGGGTCGTTACACTCTCCCCCACTCAAAACTTTTCGTCCCCGAAAAGAGAGGAGGTAGGAGAATAGAACAACCAGGCAAAAAGGTAGGTTAAAAGACAAGATTAAACAATTAATTTAAACTATATAAATTTTACTTGAAATATTCATTTGAAAACTTCATTTGCAATTCAATTATCTTTAATACTTTAATATTTTTCAAAAAAACCATTTGTAAATTCTTGCCTCATTTATCAATTCCTTTTATATGTTTAAATAATATCTTTATAAATATATAAAAACTATTTGAAAACAGTTATTTACATTATTACTTATATTTACAAAGAAGTTATTTGAAAACATTAAATCCATAATTCATAAATTTATTAATTTATCTCAAGATACTTTTCAAATATTATTAAGAAATCAATAATTATTTTAAAAAAAAAAGATATAGTCAACAAGGAAAAGAAGGAGGACTTGGAAAACAGATTATAGGTGAATAAATAAAGCTGAGCAGATAAGGTAGATTCAAAGGAATAATATCGGGCATGAATAATTAATTCAAACCATTAGAAATTTCGATTTCGAATACTAATACAAAATTTCTTTGTTAGAAATACTTTTATAATAAAATATATTTTTTTTATAACGAAACAAATTTTATTTCGAAAATACTTTTATAACTCGATGTTTCAACAAGTTTATCCTTGTTCCTGTAGACTCTGGTAGTGCGTTGATCAGGCGCAAAACTAGAATTCTCCAGGTACTTAGTAGACCAGTTTCAACACCCAGTGAAAATACTGGAAAAACTTTTAAAAATGGATATGGAAAGTACAATCCAATCAAAATGAACAAAACCTTTGTCTAACCATGGTTCGCAGATACACAATGGTTACGCCTGGTTCCCCCAGGAAACAATCCATATCCGTAGGCTTTCTCAGCCCTGCGAGTTACGCCATGATGACTAGTAGAATGCAGGATACACAATGGTTACGCCTGGATCCCCCAGGAAACAATCCGTACCCCCAGGCAAGACTCAGCCAAGCATTTGCGCTACTATTCGCGACCTACACAGATTGCAGGATACACAATGATTACGCCTGGATCCCCCAGGAAACAATCCGTACCCCTAGGCAAGACTCAGCCAGGCAGTTGCGCTATGCAGTCACGAGAGAACAATAAGACCATGGGTAACGCCATGGAATTCGAAGGACACTCGAGTATCATATCCGGAAAACCAAAATCAGAGAGAATAATATCGATAGAATGAATCCAAGATGTGGCCACAAATCGGATATCAAGGAGAAGGCACTTTCCATATCTTTACTTCGAAAATATGTATCATATAGTACCTTTTCAAATCACTTTCAAATATCGTACTTATATAATATCCATTATATATAAGATTTAATTTTTCAAATCAAATACTTTCCAAAATCAATAGTATATCAAATCATACTTATATAGACTTCAATTATATAAGATTTCACTTTCAAATTGAGTACCTTTTCAAATCTATAGTTTTCGAATCAATTTCATACTCATACAAATCAATTTTTATATGAGTTCGACAACTCCCAAATCAAGTTTTTACTAACATAAGGTTCTCAAATTTCAATTTGTTTCAATATCAGTTCAATTTCAAAAACATATACAATTTCACCAAATTATTTCTTCACAAATTAATTATCTTTAGCTTCAAAGTTTCCAAAATAATAGATTTTGAAAATAAATCCAAATTTCCAAATCAATAATTTAAGTCAACCAATTCATTTCCAAAATCAAATGTTTTCAAAATCATCTTATACTTACGTAAGGTCCGTCTTATATAAGGATCAAATTTTCCAAAATAAATTTCGCTGTATGAAGAGCCATATGGGATTTGAATATCTTTGCTTTTATGGGTTATATATATTTGTAATTTAAATTGGAAATTTTCCTTTTAGTAAGCAAAGTTATTCTAACATGACAGCTTTCAATTTCAGCGTCAAAATATATCAATGATATTAGAATATAAGACGTACATACGTCATCATTTCGGAAAATCACATTTGATCGCTCGTTCGATCACACAAGTTTGCTTTCGAACTAGTATTGTCCATTCGACTTCCCTAATGCGGACTTCGATATGGTTTCTCGACTAGAAGTCATCAGTCTCCTTGCATAGCCATATACTATGATAGAGAATTCTAGAATTTAGCCCAAAATCCATATCAAATATTCGCCATCAAGAATCGAATGAAAAATCCTAACACGAAATGGTGTAATTCACCTCGAACTTGTGTACTCAAACCTGGATCAAAATAATTATGCGAATAAAACAGCATACGTACAACTTATATATTTATTTCTACTAGTTAAATATATAGTTCCATAAAGATGTTACTAAGTTAAAACATTTAAACTAAATTTTATTCAAAATATTTTGAAGACCAAATTCTTTTCAAAGCATTTCGAATCTAAATTTCGTATTAGAAAAAATTCAAAATAGCCCTATTCATTTACTTAACAAAAAGTTTCAACTTATTTAAATCATATTACTTCATACTTAAACATTCGAAACAAATTTATATACTTTATCAAATAATTCATACTTTTCAAAATTTCTTAGCTTTGAAAAGTTAACCTTGATTTGGAAGTGCTCGAACCTTCAAAATAGTTGAAGAAATCATTTTCAAATTCAAGAGTTGGAAATCAGCAACAAATCAGTAAATCAATTTTTAATATATGGGGTTATATCAAATCCGAAACTCAAGGACTGAACACCGGCTTACTTCAAATCATTTCAAATATATATACATATATACTTTGAATATCAAATCTTACTTCGGAATTTGAAATCAAAATTGGTTTCGCAAAATCACTCGCATAGCAAAGCTACTAAAGTGGCCTCTCCCCCACTCTGAAACTCGAAAATCAACGTCGATGATGCGTGCACTCATCATCGAAATTATTTTCCAGCGACATAAGTGAGTTCTGGACTTCTATTTTTCTCAAACTGCTTTTGAAATTTCTTCGAAACTCATTAAAATCATTGAAACATTTCTTATTCGGAAAATATTTTTAAATCATACTATTATTATATTTTTCAAAATCTTAAAACCAATTTCAAAATACCGGAGTTTAATTCTCGAATTTCAAATTTAAAATCCTTCAGTCATAAATCATTTTTAGATAAATCAAATTTCTTATATAGTTTTTTTCAAAATTACAAATCCCTTTTGAAACCTCAAATTCTTATTTTAAAGGGTTTATAATCTTTATCAAAAACATTTCACCTTCATATATAGAATATAATCATACTTATCAAAATAATAATTTCGGTTTAGAAAACAATTTCTAGAATACAAACAAACCCGATTTTCAAAGGATGATTCACGGACGAATTTCAAAACAAAGATAGAGATTCAATTTAAAAGAACTCTAATCAAATAAAATTCTGATTCGAAGATAGGCTTGAACGAAGATGAGATACTTAATTACAAAACAAAAGTCGGATACACTTATATAAATCGCGGGCGACCTTAACCGGGTAAACCGTGACTTCAAGAATATAATCGATGTGGAAATCTAAGGCAAATCGACATTCGATCGCCAGAGATAGAATTCGGCATAACAAGAGATGGCAACATCAAAACCGAGGGATATATAAATCTCTGGTGAATCAATGCCAATTGTAAAGGAGTTTCACCCCTTTACAAAAACATTCAAAGATCGGCGGGATCGCCTAATCTTATAGAGATCATTCACAATGGAGTTATGGGATACTCCAGAATCAAAAGAATACCAATAGAGAGAGACAAAAATAAATTTTGGAACCGTAGGGAACGTTCCAAAGTTCAAAGGAAATCGAGTCAAAAGGAAGAGATTCAACTCGAACGAAAGTGATTCTGTAAATAAATTTACTATATATGCTAAGTTTTGCCTAGAGCCAAGGCTCTGATACCAACTGTAACGACCCGATATTTTGGACCATTCGCATCCATTATAAGTGTATAGGTAGACACTGATGCCAGAGTTGAATTGCTCAAAATACCGCTTTGTTAATTTAAATTTGGCAAAACTCAGCATATGCAGTAAATAAATTTATCATAGAATCACAGACACAGAGTAATACAATAATACGCAGCGGAATAGATAAAATAGTAGTTCATGAAGCTACTATATAAACATCAGAGTTAGAAATAAAATACAACAGAATATCTCAAATGCAGTGAAGTCTCCAGTACAACAGATGACTTCTCTGAACAAATCAACTAGAAGAGCTGAAAGCTGAGGCGATAGTTGGATCTCCAAAGGAAGCTCCAAACTCCAAGGGTGAGTCTCAAATGATGTATCACTCGGTCTGACCCGAGCGGAAAGCAAAACACAAAACACTCGAGTCAGGATTAACATTCTTATATAAATAAATCCAACTCAAGTGAAATATCAATTGAAATACGAGTAACTTAAAGGATGTTGGGATAACCATCCTCTAAGGATCTTCAGAACTATCTACAAGGTGGACATATACATTTTAACACCGTGGTCATTTCAATTAAATTTATACTTCAAAACCCAAATATCATTTCATTTCAAATATATCCATTTTCCAAAATAGTATATATATATATTAAATGATTTAAAAAGTAAAGTATTTAATTTCCTCAAGTCTAGCAAATTGATTCAAATCAACTTCAAATTTCAAATTCAAATTTATTCAAAGCTCAATTCATCAATTTAATTCATTTCTAAACAGATCATTTAAATTTTCAATATATTTCAAAGCTTTAATATTCAACATTTTCAAAGTTAAATTTAACAGTTTCATATAGCTCTTGATTTAACTTCATTATTATTTAATCAGGGAATATTCACTTAAAAAATTCAATATCATTTAACTAGCCTTAAATTACATTTTTACTAAATATTTCCTTAAACTTTAGTTAAACAAAAAAAAAATATTCATTAGATTACTTATAAATCAAACTCAAGTTATAAATCATATCTTACATCTCAGTTTCAATAAGTTTCAAATCGGTTTAATTAAATAAAATTCTTTATTGAATACAATTTCAACTAAATTCAAATTATCTTTCTAACCTTAACTTATTCAAATTATTACCAAAATCTATTTTGAAATATATTTTAAACACTCAACATATTATATGTATTTAAATCAATCATTCCCATTTATATATAATAATTTAAGGCTCAACACTTATTAAAATCATATATTTCTTTCCAAAACCATAGAATTCATTTTTAAAATATTTATATATATGGACCAACGGTGTCTGTATATATATTTATCATATGGTTAAGTGATACAGATATTTATCATTTCAATCCGAAATTTAAATATATACGGGTAGATATCATTTCGACCCGTAATCCCAATTTCAATTCAAATGAAAATCGCTTGGGTTTATCATTTCAACCCATAACGAAATTCTCCTATTCTAAAGTCCGTTCGGGTATGTATCATTTCAACCCATAGTGAATTCTATACTAACAGGGAACTTGCAGAGTGATAACAGATAATAAAAATATACAACAGGCATATATCCTCAGTATAAATAACAGATACGGGTGTCAGATGTCACAGGTGAACAGATACAAATAATGGTAATAATAGGTATATACTACTAGATACTGGTGTCAGATGTCACAGGTGAACAGTTACAAATAATAGCATATATAACAATTTAAATAACTACAGCATCATATTTCAATTGTCGTTTCAATTGAAATCAAATTTAATAAATACAAGAACGTTAATCGTGAGTGATTGCTCACCTTTCGAGGTTAGAGAGAATAGACAATGAAATGGGTTATGGATCCAAGCAAGAGTTCTAAATCAAGCAAGATTGTGCACGAATTGACGAACAGAGCTGATCAATAGGAATAGACGGAAACGAATCAGACTCAAATTAGCTTGATATAAAATTTAGACGAGATGTATATTATATTATTATCTTCCTTAAACCAAATATTCAATTAAAATACATATACATTTTAAATAAGCCTTATACATATTATATATATTCATTGAAATCAAACATATATACATATCATATATATATTGGATCATAAATCACTACAAACTTATATACATAAAATGTTATAAAACCATTACAACTCAACCGACCCTGATATAAATAACCAACCAAGTTGTACGTACTTTATATAATATATATATAATCAAAGATTTTAACAACTTATACAATAAACCAGAAAAGTGAAAGTTTTAAAGACATATTATATTGTTACCCTTTAGACACATTATATACAATCTGGTATAACTGCATAAATATACAACACAATATATACCACTAAATAAACTTATATAAACTTATAACATTTTTATTTATACAACTTAAAATAAAATCATATGTGTAACCGAAGCTGTATAACTAATTTATAACACTCTATACGGTTGCAAATGCATTTGTTCAGGCTAATATATATACTTTATAACTATATATAAACAGCAGGAGAAGATTACTTGCATACGCAACCTATCATATAAGCTACTGTGCAAAATGTATATATAACTTCATATAAATAAACTTATATAGACTACATCACAATATGTGTATATACGTGATATGAAATTCACAAAAAAATGCAGGCAATAAATTTCCATATTTACAAAACTGGATATTTTTAAAATATATTATATATATACAAAATAATATGAAATCAGATTATCAGAAAAAGGTAGACAAATGAAAAACATGAAATATAGACATGCGTACCCACTAACCTATTTATAAATAGATTAAACAACACCCTTTATGACAAAACTGGCATACCCATACTTCTTTCAAAACCAAGTATACATAGCTAGCTGACATTACTACTCTATAAAATCTAACATATATAACTTTGAATATAACAAAACAAATGTATATTAAAAAATGCTATCTGTACTATCCTATTACAACAAAAAAAATCAGATCGTATATGAAATCTACATTTAAAAACGAATATATATAAATCATCTAGTACAGCTTATATAATATAACATACCATATTATTTTCTGCAAAATACAATACTTATAAAGATATATATATATAAGTAATATAAACATATAATATCTTTACTTCGGTCATACAAACAAAGAAAATGAAACATTTTAGTACATACAACTTGAAAAACTCGTACATCAATCTGTATATATAAAATAACAGGGAAAATATATAACTGACTTACTATAAATTAAATATATGCGGATTTGTATATTTTTCTTAGCAAAGAGACAAAGGAAAGGACAATATATATCACCTCGATATATAAGCGGCTGAGCTCGACTTTGGTGGCTCGGGTGGATGGTCGCACACGGCTGTGCTCGGCGAGAGTTTCTGGGGAGCGGAGGAGGAGAGGAGGAAGACGAGTAGTGGTTCACGGTGGTTGGGGTTTTTGGGTCTGTCTGATGACGTGGAGGGTAAGGGATTGGCGTTGGTTTCGGTGGGCAATGGTGTGGGTGAGGCACGGTGGTTGGTAATCGCGTGGAGGGATAGGAGGTGTCAGCTATTGTGGAGGATGATGAAAGGCATAGGCACTGGGTGGTCGGGTTTGGTGAGTGGAGATGCTGGAAAAATATGAGGCGAGGGGTTGAGGCGGAGGAACAAAGTGGGAGAGTGGAGATGGTGGGTTGGAGACTGCAGACGTGTGGGTGGGGAAGATAGCAGGGGAAAGGAGAAGGTAACAAAATAAAAAAAAAGAACCGTGAGAATGCAAAGAAGAGAATGGGAAGATGGAAGGCAGTGAATATAAAAAGGCAGAGAACAATATGCAGAGATAAATGCATTAGAAAGTGAACCGTTCAAATGAATACAACTTATACCAATTCATACGTTTAGATTTTCAAAAATAGTATGGAACGGAAATGGTCACCCTGGAATTAAGCTGGAAGATTAAAGCAATTGATGGTTGCTTGGATACCACGGTTACAGTTTAAAAAGGGCAAAGAGAAATAAAAAGTCACGGATTCGGTACCGATACAATATATAGTTTGATTGTTTTCGTCGTGTACCGGACCCCAAACACAGAAATGAATATACCGTTAAGATCAACACGATGAGATGATCAAAACGGTACACAGATATCAATGGTACGATCGTCCGATCAAAAGTCAATAATCGGTACCGAAAAATGCTGCTACTTTACCAGAAATAAGATAAACGGAGCAGTAGAAGTCCAAATTTGGAAAAACGAATTTCGCAGTCTGATTCAGAATGATCTGAATAAATTTTCTCCTGTTGACATATTTTGGTTTCGTAAAACTTTTAAATTCACTATTATTAACCGGTTTGATTTGAAATGAAATTTCACAGGAAAACAAACTTCAATATTATCCGATGAAAATTTACCAGTTGCTATATTAAAATAGACGTATTCCAAATAATAAATTTTTATTTTCAAATTTTATTGTTTAAAATTTCACAAAATTTCAATTAATTTAACAAATAAAATCACTAAAAGTTTAGGGTCGTTACAAGTTTCATCAAATTATCAAAACAAATCTTTCTACTAAAGATTCATTATTATTCAATAAATTTTCCAACTCAAATTATAAGTTTCCAAACAATCATCGTTTAACTTCAAAATTCAAATTTAAGTTTAAATTCGAATTTTAAACTTACAAAATTTTCTCAAAATTTTCCTAACACTCGAAATTTTCAAAAAAATTTGAAAATTTCGCCAGCGTCTCCTTTGCGCGGCTAATACGGCACTACTACAAAACGTCCCTACGGACTCTCAGATTTCAAAAAGAAAAAGAAAATGCCAAACGGCTAGACATGAAATCATCAAAAACTCATATTATAATTCAAATACTTACCTTTTGTCGAGCAATTCAAATTATCTTTGAAATCAAATCCAATTCCTTTATACACCTGTATATCCTACTAGCCATAATATCTAGTCACAATATTCAATTATTTTGCACATTTAATTACAAAATTTCCAATATAACTACTTATACATTTTTAGTTCATTATTGAAGTTACATATCTATTATCATTCAATTTTACATTTCACATCTCATTCGAATTCAATTTCAATCTAATTTGGATTCTTCTGAATAATGAATTTATATCAATTAACTTTAGTTCACTTCAAACTAATCTTACAACTTCATTTAATTTCGCACAATTCACATTTGTTTTCAACATTCAGTTTCAATTTCCAGTTTTATCTTTATTCAATCATCACTTAGAATAATTTCAATATCACATTTACTTAAGAATTTCAAACTTCTTTTCTTAGGTTCAAGGTAAATATTCCATATACACATTATTTTTATTTTCAATTCACTACTTCGGTTAAATCTACTTACATTTAAACTGGATTTCAAATTCATTTATGAATTTTAATTTCTCTTTCAATTCAGATTTATAATTATTCAATGCAATTGCTTACAACTTCAAAATGAATCTCAACTTTCAATTTCATATTCATTTATTCAAATTTATTCACTTATACTTTCTTTAATTTAACTCATTCTTTAAGTTAAATTTATTCTATCAAAATTCAAATTGTATAAGTTATCAACTTAGTAACATTTCATAAATATCTTTATATAGCATTCCAGAGTTTACCAACATTTCAAAGCCATTTTGAAAACAATTCAAATTATCCTTTGAATTTCCAAAACAAAAACCCAAAATTTTCAAACAACTTCCATTCAAAACAATTTGGCAGCAATTCCTCTTTTGGAAACCCGAAAATGGACATCAATAATGCTGCAGTCATTACCGAAGTTATTTTCCAGCGACCGAAAAGAGTTTAGAGCTTTCAACTCTCCAAAATACTTTTCAAAACCTTCGAAATTCATTTTCAAATCAAAAATGATTTAAACTTTCCAAATCTCCAAAATTTTCAAATTCTTTTCAAAACATTTCCAAATACTTCTCTGGAATTCCGTTTTAAATTACAATTCACATTTATAATTTACATTCTTGAATTTCATTCGTATATGAATTTTATTTCTCAACTTTGGAGTTACAATTTCAATTTCTTATTCAATTTCATATAATAATGATAATAATTCAATGTTATCACTTTCCTAACAACCATGCAACCATATACTATAATAATTTATAGAAAATGATTTCTTTTCTATACAAAAATAGTTTTGGGTAAAATTATTTCATTTACCCTATTTTAAAACAATACTATGTCGTCTTGCCTCGTTTAAGTGTTTAGAAATCCCTATCGATAATATGGCGTCCCACATACCGACCAAAATTCATAAACATCTCAACGGATAAGCAAACACAATATAAAACATTTTTATATTCACTAACAAATACGCACTCATATCTATTATTACACTCAACTCATTCTAGAGTACTACTGACTCTTTCTCTAATGAGTAACACCCAACAGAGCAGGGTTGTCGCTTAACCATATGCTCTGATACCACGCTGTCACATACCGAAATTTTCGACTCTCGAAAATTCGACATCGATACTCACTTTATCGACTGCCGAGAAATCGAACGCCGGAAACTCCAATAGTGAGGGTTTTAAGAACAAGAAAAAGGCAGAAGAAGAAGAAGATAGAAGAAAAAAAAAGAAGAAGAGAAGAACAACAGAACAACATCAGAATAGAAAACAATATCAGAATCTTACACATCGCAGCGGAACAATATATAATAGATAATTACTAGTCTTTAAACAAAGAACTATATCATTTTATACATACATCAATCATCAGAGTCAATATACAACTCAATACAACAATGGACAGTTATATAACCTGTACTCATACAGAATACACAGCGGAATAAATACTATCAGATACAAATACTACGTCTCGTCCTCCAGCTTATCTCCAAAGCTCCAGAATATCCAGAATATCCTAATAACATAACTCTAGGCTGCCCGTGTGGAAATTTGTGGGCACCCAGAGTTTAGAAGGGAAACAATAAACTCCGAGTCAGTCATGGTGACTGGTGTGAGATCGTAAAACAGTTATTATTTTTTTTCACAAAGAAAATAAAACAAATTCGCAATGCTTTTGGAAAATGAAACTACCATAAGACCTCCCGCCACACACACAATGCAAACGCAGAATTAGAGGAGATTTCTTCTTATGATAGTCAAAGATGCTTACTACGCAAAAATCAAATTCTTTTTGATATTATTATTAGTGCATAGTGTAGAAAACATTTCGAAAGTAGAATATTAATCTTAGCCGACATAGGTACCATTATAGTATGCCTACTATAGCTACCATATTAAATGGCAGGTTCTACAACTAAAACCGTACAAGGCTCGTATTGTTTCTTTGGATTTCCAACAAATGGTCAGGCTAAGGAACTTCCTATCCACGATGGGTACGTCCCTGGAATAGACGACCCGAGAAATAACCTAACATTACGGTTAGATCTCTGCCAACACAAGGCCGGGTTACCTCTGCAAAAATAGGTAACTACTGACACGCGTATGCCATCCCCCGATCGTCACCGATCTTCCCGAGGATCCCCGATTCCAACAAACCACATAGAAAAAAATAATGCAGTAACCACAGAGGTTAACTATCTGGGCTCCATACCATGATACCACCTTTATCCAGAAGGAATGACATACACTAAGGGGCGCTACTCCCTAGAACCTTGCCGCATCCTTCCTGTTTTGACCATTTCCGGGGTGTGAGGCTCGATGAAGTCTCGTCCACAAAGCTACGCTTTCTACAAAGCCATGCTTCGGGTCAAACAAAATGATCAACCTATGATCACAAAGATATAAGATCAAACAAATGATCATATCGCAAATGATCAAACACTGATCATTTCACAGCAACACTCAGTATGCCACGTTACCAAATTGGGATATATTGCTGATAAATTTCAACTACATAACCTCTGAGCTCGTACGTCTCAGAGAAGGGTGTTAAGCTAAGAGAATAAATTCTCCGCCACCAACAGAAATGTATTTGAAATAAATCAGCTTTATATCTCAAATTGTAACGTCGGACACACAATCCATACAAGTCTGTTCCGGGATCGAACAGAACCGAAGGCACTTCTCACGAAGCCCTTGCATATCCGGATAATTTTCAATCACGTCAGGACTTCCCGTCACTAAGGGTGCTAAAAGCTCTAAATCGGAGATCAGCCGATGTAGAGTAACTCGACGGTAATCCTTCCGTTTTCAAAAATATCCGATCTTCAACACCGGTCTTCGAATGCAATTCATAACGACGTATCACATATTCGGAATGGGTTATACGACCCCATGGTCCTTTCCCGGCTAACCCGAATAGTGAGCGTTTATTTAAAAACAAGTGTGGCATTCAAATTCATCCAATCACAACAAATATCGTTCAAGGTAATTATTGATAGTCGGTTATTTAACTATCAATAAAGATGCGCAACATCATCAGATTCCAAATAATTTTCCAAATTATTTTATCTTCCAAAATATATTTACTAGATATATTATTTCCACACTTCAAAAATAAATCAACGTTTATTTTTCTAAAACAATTCCCCTTTCTTTTATAAATTCCATATTGAATTTATATTTCAAAATATTTACTAATATACGATTTTCAAATCGATTTCAAATATTCAATTTCAATTTATCTTTAAGAAGATAAAATCTCAAAACGTTTCATTTCATTTTGGGAAACATTTCCATACTTATCTAATAATAAGTATTTCACAAATCTTTTATTTTCAACACTTGGAAAATATTCGATATACTTAAATCAAATTAAGTATATATTCATTTCTTTAAGGAAACCATTTACTATAACAACATTTATTTGAGTTAAAACGAATGTTACGTAAAACATCGTTACGACGACTCAAAATCACTAGTATAGGGATTCGGATTTAGATAGATATATAAATCCCAATACTACATAAAAACATTTCCTTTCGGAAATCATTTACTATAACAACAGTGTTATAGTCCACCATTTCCTTAAATTTCTCGAAAACGTCTATTTCAACAAGTACTGTTGAAATCTATGCTTTCAATTCACAATACAATTTAAAACATCTTTAAAATGTTTAACTTCATTTTTTATATCACTTCTTCAAAAATAAAATCCATTTTACTAAACAATATATTCACTGTCCAAAATCGTGAATATAATTCACTTAACCCAATTTCAATCATTTCTACAGATCTTAATTTCAATAGAGATTCGCTATCCAAAATCGCGAATATATCTACTTTAAAAATCTTCTATATTTAATTTATCCAATTCAATCTATTTCGAATTTATAAACACGTTTATAAATTCTATTTCTATTTTAATAACAACTTCGATTTATAAATCTCCTTTTATTTACTTCTAGAATTTCACTTATCAAAATAAGTAATTTCGGATTTATAAACAACGTTTATAAATCACATTTATATTTATAAAAACTTCAATTTATAAATCTCCTTTGTTAACTAATTCAATTCATAACTAAATTTTTATACCAACTATCCATATTATAAGTTGAAGACTTATAATTCATTTATTCTACAAAATCATTTCCATTTATAAGTTCACAATTTATAAATTTCATTCACTTATAAATTCTTAAAAATTCATTTTAACGCTTATAAAAACTCGTTTTATAATCCCAATCTTTTAAAGTTATGAATATCAATTTTGTACATCTTTTATAATACTTTAAAAATCTCAATTTAACCCATTCTACAATTAAATCAACTTTCACTTCAAAATCACACTTTGATTATATTTCACAAAAATCTTAACTTTTTGTAACTTTAAAAATTTTAAACGTTTATTTATTTAAAATAAATCACTTCAAAAATTTCTTTTATTATCAACATCGTTATTTTTAAATTTTTCAAAGATGAATCCAATGATGCAACGCACCAATTAGTCAATCACAACATTCAATATCATATATCAATATGATAACAGAATCTACATCAATATATCTGTAAATAAATAAATACAGTTGAGGAATCCAGTTGGATCCCTCCAACCTGTTTCCCTGCATCCAAAGCCGTTAGCACAATACCAATTCCACTTCGAGGTGGAATATCGCGGTATATGGGTTTTATAAAAATAATCCGCTTACTAACGGCGCAATAGGGTCTCATCCACTATACGAGGCGGGAAATCAATCAATCCAATATATACATATGCCAATATGTATATATTGCTATATATATATAGATATATCCTACTATATCTAATATCACATTCAAATAGCAATCATATCAGTCAAATCAATAACTGTCAAACAAAAATTTATTCGAGTGAGAAAAATCTCACCTTAGCTTTTAATTTGCCATCCATTTCCATTTCATCCTGATTTCACGGGTTTTGACCTTGCATAATCAATTATATGATTTTATTAATATTCGAGTATAAATCGAACAATTAAATTTTCGTTTTGTAATTTTAATGATTCAATAATCTCTTTTCAAACTAATTCTCCTTAACAAATTTATCCAACTAAAGTTTTTAGTTTAAAATTAAATTTTCTTCTTTAATCATTTTCTAACAATAAATTACTTTAAAATTATACTAGTAAATAAATACGTATGTATATATTTTCCCTCATTTCCAAAATAAATCATATAGGTATAGAAATCAAAAAAAAAATTTTATATAAACTTAACATTTTAAAAATCCTACTTTATTCTTTCAAAATCTTATCTGTATAAACTTTTCGCTTTACTGTTTAAATTAGTTTTCCCCAATATATATATACATTTATCAATTCAAAACCAAATAAATAAATATCTTACTGCATATTTATTTCTACTGATATTTATGTATATACAAATGTCTACCTTTTATATTAGAAATTTTGTATATATATATATATATCTACTGCTATATTTTGAAATCTTAGTAAATAAAAGGCTACTTCTCTGCTATATATATATTTTCTTCAATTGCGTATATATTTTATATGATAAATTTAAATTGAAATAGCAAGGCATAAGTGGAATATACCTTTACTGTAAAATATCAGATTGAACATTACATTTACTGCCTTCCCCCTCCGTGCTCGAGATCGCCGCGACTAGCTTGCGAGTCTTCCTCAACGACACACCCACGAATGCGACCTCTTACAGTCGCACCTGAACCCTAGCTACCTCGCCTTGTCGCCTGCCTCCCTTTTGACTTCGCCGCGAATCCCACCACTGCAATTTAACGAGACTGAAATCGAGACATCCCTTCGACTGCGACGCCTACAGCCTGACACGTCGCCACTCCTCAAAACCCTAGCGTCGCGATCGAGTTTCACCGCAGCTTGAAACGAGAACCAACTCACGAGCCACCATCTCCGTGAGACCCTCACTCCACCTTCATGCGATTCGAGCCGCCGCCTGCTTCCCACGCGATTACGTTCGATCGCGTTATCGCCTCTTGAATTGATTTTAGTCGCCATGGTATGAGAGGGAACGAGCTCGATCGCCAAAAAATGTTTTCCTCTGGTCGTTCGACTTAAATGGTGAATCCACTCTTCATTCGAACTGAAATAGGAGAAGAGGGAGAATGGAGTTTATTTGATCTCGATTTGGATTAAAAGAAAACGCTCGGCCATTATTTTCTTCTTTGTTTCTGATTTTAGCTTCTGATGGAGGAAAGAATAAAAAGGTACGAAGGAGACAATTTGGGTGCGGGATGTACGTATTGTTGGGTTAAAGGAAAGCAATTATTCTTTTCACTTTATTTTTAAATTTGTTTCAAAACAAAGTTCAACGCGTTTATAGGTCGTACAGTCACACAACTGCTCCAATTACTACGAAAATTGAAATCCGACAATAATACAATATTACGGATCCAATGGAACTAGTTTCGTCGAATTCCGAGACTGTGCCTCGGACGTCTATTTTTAAATATCGATACGAACGATATAAATTCAAAACTGATCAAATCAATTTCAAATTCGATTCTGAAGCTTCTATTATCTTCAGTATCATCAATACGAATTTTAAAAGCTTTCAGATTATTTTTAATCAGCTTAAAATTGAAGATTCAAATATTTATTCAACTCTCAATATATTAAATTATATAATTTAATCGTCAAATTCAAAATTTCATTCGGGATTCAATTTAAATCATCGTTCACATATTTAAAATTAATTAAATATTCTCAATTTAATTTGTTCAAAATTCTGGGTCGTTACACGATTTCTTGGCAGTTGATACAGTGGACGTATTAATGTCGATTTTCGAGCGACGAAAAATCGAAAACGTTACATTTGGTATCAGAGCATATGGTTAAGCGATAACCATGGCTCCGTTTGGTGTTACTCATTAGAGATAGAGTCAGTAGTACTCTAGAATGAGTTGAGTGTAATAATAGATATGAGCGCGTATTTGTTAGTGAATATGAAATGTTTTATGTTGTGTTTGCTTATCCGTTGAGCTGTTTATGAATTTTGGTCGGTATGTGGGACGCCATATTATCGATAGGGGTTTCTAATCACTTAAACGAGGCAAGTCGACATAGTATCATTTTAAATTGGGTAAATGAAATAATTTTACCTTGATTATATTTTGTATATAAAGGAAATAATTTTTTAGAAGTATTAAAGTGTATATAATTGAGTGTTGGATGTTGAAAATATAAATATATATAAGTTAATAAAAGTTGTTTGAGTAAGTTAAATGAAAACAACAATTGTAAAAGAATAAATCGTATAAGCAAATGAATTATAAGTATGGAATTATAATTAAAATGATTTAAAATAGTAAAAATAATCTTATATATAAAAGTGAAATTTTATAAGTAAAAGATTTGTAAATGTGATTTATAATCTAAAATAAAATTCCAGAGAAATGTTTTTCTAAGGATTTGATATTTTGGAAAACTGTTTTGGAGAGATGAAAGCTCTAAACTCTTTTCGGTCGCTGGAAAATAATTCCGATGATTATCGTGAAATCATTGGTGTTCATTTTTGGGTTTCCAAAAGTGGAATTGCTGCCAGATTATTTTAAATGAAAGTTGATTGGAAAATTTGAATTTTGTTTTGGAAATTAAAAAGATAAATTGAATTGATTTCAAAAAAGGTTTTGAAAGGTTGAAAAGACTCTGGAATCCTATTTAAAATATTTATGGGAATGATAAATGTGTTGATACTTATATAATTTGAATTTTGATATAATAAATTTAACTTAAACGATGATGTTAAATTAAAGTAAGCATAAGTGAATCAATAAAATCCAAGTGGTAATTGTTGAATATAAGTAATCAAGTTTTGAACTTATAATATGAGATAATAAATTTTGACTTTGGTAAAAGTTAAATAAAATTTGAATTTGAATTGGATTTATAAGTGGAAATTTGAAATGGAAAATAACTTAAGTAATGTTGAATGAAGTTGATTTTGATATCATAGTAAAATAATAAAGTGAATTAATGAAATAGATGTGAACTTGAGTTATATAAATAAAATTCAATTTTATTTGTTAAATGGATTAGCAATTGAATTAATAAACGGATTGAATGTTAATCAATCTAATGTGAATAAATTGATATGGAATAATGGATGTAAGTGTTAATTCATGAAAGCTAATAAATTGGAAATTGAATGGAAGTCAATTGAATATTAAACCAATTGAAATTGAAAATGTTGAACCAAATTTAATGTAAGTAAAGAAAATTGAATTTATTTGGTTGTGTTGAATGACATTGGATGTTATATGATTGTTGGTTGATTGTAGTATAATTCTTAGTGTTAATGAAATTGAATAAATGGAATGGAAAGCTATGGTAATTGAATTTAAATTGAAAGTGAAGTAAATTTAAATAGAAATTGATTTAAATTGGAAGTGAACCAACTTGAATGCAAATTAGTGAATGTAAACTAATTGAAAATGAACAATTGAATGCCGTTGTATATGAATTGGTTGTAAACAATTGCAAGTAATGTTGAAATTTTATAAGTTGCTTACAAACCTTGTTAGTATGCATTTCCCTTAATATGCATGTGTTGTAGTTGTTTAAAAGAGTAAATTGTTAATAACTTTATATATATGTCACTTACATATTTAAATTGAGTAAGTACAGGTGCCGTGGCTGCCGTTCGGTTGATTGGGTTGCGTTAACAAGCTAAATAAATAACTACTTTGCTTAAAAATGCTAAAAAGGTACGCCTACGCAATAAAAATAGGAAATATGAACTGTTTTTCTGCTTTTCCGACCAGGTGGGTCGATGTATACATATTTATGTCTATTGTGATCCTACTACGATTGAACCGTGCAGATGAGACGCTGGCGAAATTTTCCGAAAATTTAAGGCGTCAGAAAAAAAGTTTGAAAATTTTGGAAAATTTTTGTTAATGAAAGGTCAATTTTCAAATTGAAATGAAAATGCAGGAATTGAACTAGAAATTGAAAACCATTGTTTTGGTTGAAGTTAAAGGTTTTGAAAAAAGGGTGAATATAAAATTTTCACGAAATGGATTTCTGAAAAGTTAATGGATTCTGTGAATTTTTTGTACTTTCCAATTTCGAGGGCGAAATTCTTTTAAGGGGGGAAGTTTGTAATGACCCAGAATTTCCATCATTTGAAATTTGTATATTTAATTACTTTTAAATATAAATAAGTAAGATTTGGAAGTCGAATTAAATTAATTTCGAATATAGAGATTTAATTGTTTAATTAAATCGATAATTAATATTTGAAATTTAAGAAATAATTGAAATCTGGATTTAATGCGATTAAAAATGATTTATAGAGTTATATTAAATCATATTGAAGTTAGAATGATGTTTGTGAACTTTTAAAATTGAATTAAAAGTTAAATTGTAAAAATTGAATATTTTAATATTTAATCGACTAGTGAAATTAGCCATTTTTCGAACAGTCTCAGAATTGGACGAAACTAGTTCCATTAGATCCGTAATAGTTTGTTATTATCGGATTTTTATTTTCGTAGCAATCGGAGTTGTTGTTTGACCGTGGCAGCTCCAAACGCATCGAAATTGTTTTAATATTAATTTGGCGAGTTAAAATAGTCATTTTTCAAACAGTCTCGGATTTCGACGAAACAAGTTTCATCGGATCCGTAATGTGGAATTATTGTATGGTTTCAAATTTCGTGTCAATCGGATGTATGGTTCGTCTGAGGCAAGCCAAAACGCATCGAAATCGGTTTGAATCGGTTTAATTTAAATTTGATCATTTAATTCCGTAACTCACACAGATGACCGAATTATCTCCCGAAAAACATTTCATTGTGTTTGGAACGCGGGTTAAACCAAAGAAACGTCGGTCACCGTGCGAGATTTGGAGTTCGGAAAATCGAGTGAATAGTGTTTTTCGTTGGAATTTCTATAAAAGGACCTTCATTCTTCTATTTTGTGAAACCCTAATCAATTTCAGCCCTAGCCGCCATTTTTATTTCGAAGGCTGAAATTGTTCCATTCTTTTTCCTTTAATCTCTGCAAATCCATCAATCTATTCGGGAAACTCTCAACTAACAAAATGTCGAGCATCGCGAGATCTTTAAATTTGTATGGTGGCGATCGAAAAATAAGAAGTGGATTGGCGGAAATCTTGGCTTGAACGCACGCCGTTCGTTCACGCATTTCGAGACAATGGCTTGACCGCATTCGACCGGTCTGGGGGTGTGGGTGCGGCACGTCGCGATCTTCGAAGTGGCGAAGCCCGATCGTCTTCAAAATCGACGATGTTCGTGCGAAAATTCAATGTTATAGGCGGCGAGTGGGTTCTTTCGCTCGAATGAGACCTGGAAGGGGAAGAAGCTTAAACACGCGGCCGATGTTGAGAAGGGGGGAACGAACGGCCAGATATGAGTTAGGTTTAAAAAAATTTCAAATAAAAATTGTGGAATTAGTTATATTAAAATGTGTACAAACTTTAAATTAGCATAACTTTGTCATACAAGGTCGGATTTTGCCAAAACGAATTGCGACAGGTTCATTTTGTCGAGCACTACACAATGGAGCTGGTTTGGGTTCGATTGGAGCTAGTGATAATTTCAGGTAAAATTAAACGTCCGTTTAATTTTATTCAAAATAAAACGCTACAAATTGCTATCGTAAATTCAAGGTGAGAACTTCTCACTCAATCGAATGTATTCAATTTAAATTTTAAATAGTTAGATTTAAAATTGCTTGAATGTATGATTGGATGATAAATTGTTATCTGTTGTGTGAAATAGACATTATACGCCGTATATTAAGCGGAGGTTATTTATTAAAAACATATACCGCGATAATTTCACATTGAAGTGGAATTGGTATTATATATGTATTTGGAGTTGATTTTTCCCGCATTATATAGCGGATAAGACCCTATGCGCCGTATAATAGCGGATAATATTTATAAATCCCATATACCGTGATATTCCGTACTGGAACGGACTTGGTATTGTGCTAACATCTGTGGATGCAGGGAAACAGGTTGGAGGGATCCAACTGGATTCCTCACCAGTATTTATTTGATTATAGATATTGTGATATTTGTTGATTATCATATCGATATATGATGTTGGATGTTGTGATTGACTATTTGGTGTGTTGCATCATTGGGCCAAATTGGAATTTTTAAAGGATTTTTAAAGTGATGATTTTCAAATTGAAAAAGTGATTTTTCTTAAAAGTATATGTTTTATTAAAATTTTGAATTGATTCATTTTAAACAACTAAACGTTAAAACTTTAAATTATTAAAATTATGATTTTTGAGAAATATAACTGAAATATGGTTTTTGAAATAAAAAGTTGATTAATTTATAAAATGGTTTAAATTGAGATTTTTTAAGTATTATAAACGGTTTATTTAAAAGATTTAAAAATTGATATTTATAAATTAAAAATATTGGAATTATAAAACGAGTTTTTATAAGTGTTAATGATGAAGTACAAATGGATTTTATAAGTGAATGGGATTTATAGATTTATAAAATTATGAAGTTATAAACGAATAGATTTTGTAAAATAACAGATTTATAAGTAATTAACTTATAAATCGAATTTTGGCATTTAAATTATAAATAGAATTTGTTAACAAATTGATTTTGTAAGTTGAAGTTATAAAATATAAATGGGATTTGTAAACGTTGTTTTTATAAATCTGAAATTGACTTATTTTAGTAAGTAAAGTATTATAGCTTACTAAAGGAAGTATATTCGCGATTTTGGACAGTGAATATATTATTAAATAAAATGGATATGTTTTGGGAAAGCGATATTATAAAATGAAGTTAATTGTTTTAACGATGTATTAAATTTTGTTAAATGTCGAATACATAGATTTCAACATTAATTGTTGAAATAGACGTTTTTGAGAAATAAGGAAATGGTGGACTATAAAACTGATTTTTATAGTAAATGATTTCCGAAAGGAAATGTTTTTATATAGTATTGGGATTTATATATCTATCTTAATTTCAAATCCCTATACTAGTGATGTTGGGTCGTCGTAACGATATTTTACGCAACATTCGTTTTGGCTCAAATAAATGTGTTTGAAAGGATGTTTTTCCTTAAAGAATAACATATATACTTAATTTTGATGTAAGTATATCGAATATTTTCCAAGTGTTGAAAATAAATAGGTTTGTGAATTACTTGTTATTAAATAAGTATGGAAATGTTTTCCAATATGAAATGAAGTGTTTTGAGATTTTATCTTTTAAAGATAAATTGAAAAGTGATTTGAAATTTGATTTCAAATGGTTGAAGTGTGGAAATTATATATCTTGTAAAGATATTTTTTTTGAAAAATAATTAATTTGGAAAATTATTTGGAATCTGATGATGCTGTGCAGACCTATTGATAGTTAAATAACCGACTAACAATAATTACCTTGAATGGGTATTTGTTGTGATTTGCTTGAATTTGAATGCCACACTTATTTTCAAAATATTGCGCTCACTATTCGGGTTAGCCGGGAAAGGACCTTTGGGGTCGTATAACCCATTCCGAATATGTGATACGTCGTAATGGATTGCATTTGATGACTGGTGTCGAAGATCGGATATTTTTGAAAATGGAAGGATTACCGTCGAGTTACTCTGCATCGGCTGATCTCCGATATAGAGATTTTATCACCCTTAGTGACGGGAAGTCCGGACGTGATTAGAAATTATCTGGATTGCAAGGACTTCTTTGGAAGTGCCTTCGGTTCTGTTCGATTCCGGAACAGACTTGTATGGATTGTATGTCTGACATTACAAATTGAGATATAAAGCTGATTTATTTCAAATACATATCTGTTGGTGGCGGAGAATTTATTCTCTTAGCTTAACACCCTTCTCTGAGACGTACGAGCTCAGAGGTTATGTAGTTGAAGGTTATCAGCGATATATTCCCAACTTGGTAAAGTGGCATGCTGAGTGTTGCTGTGTGATGATCATTGTTTGATCATTTGTGATATGATCATTTGTTTGATCATTTATCTTTGTGATCATTACTTTGATCATTTGTTGACCCAAAGCATGGCTTTGTACCAAAGCGTGGCTTTGTGGAGGAGACTTCATCGGACCTCACACCCCGGAATGGTCAAAACAGGAAGGATGCGGCAAAGTTATTTTGTGGATCGCGCCCTCTTGAGGGTATGTCATTTCCTTCTAGATAGAGGTTGTATCATGGTATGGAGCCTAGATATTTAACCTATGTGGTTGCTGCAAATTTATTTCTTTGTGGTTGTTGGAATCGAGGATCCTCGGATAAAGGTCGTTACGACCGGGGGATGGCATATTCATGTCAGTAGTTACCCAGCTAGGGGTAACCTGGCCTTGTGTTGGCAGAGATCTAACCGTAATGTTAGGTTATTTCTCGGGGTCGTCTTTCCAGAGGCGTACCTATGTGGCAATAGGAAGTTCCTTGGCCTGACCATTTGTTGGAAATCCAAAGAAACAATACGAGCCTTGTACGGTTTTAGCTGTAGAGCCTGCCATTTAACATGGTAGCTATAGCAGGCATAATATAATGGTGCCTATGCTGGCTAAGATTTATATTGTACTTTCGAAATGTTTTCCTCACTATGCACTAATAATAATATCCCAAAATTATTTGTTTTGCATAGTAAGCATCTTTGACTAACATAAGGAGAAATCTCCTCCAAATTCTGCGTTTGCATTGTGTGTGTGGCGGGAGGCCTTATGGTAGTTTCATTTTTCAAAAGCATTGCGAATTGACTTTAAAATTATCCTGTTGTTTGTTTTAAATATTAAATAAATGTTTTAGTTCTCGCACCAGTCCCATGACTGACCAGGAGTTTATTGTTCCCTTCCTAAACTCTGGGTGCCCACTAATTTCCACACGGGCAGTCTAGAGTTAGGTTATCAGGTCATTCTGGATTCAGGAGATGCTATGGAGCTCTGTGGCGAGCTGGATGACGAGATGTACCACCTGTATATGATATTATTTATTCCGCTGTGTATTCTGTATGAGGACAAGTTTATATAACTGTCCATTGATGTGCTGTGTTGTATTGTTGTAGTAAACTCCGATGATGATGTAATGTATAAAATGATATAGTTCTTTGATTTAAAGATTATTCATTTATCTATTATATGTTGTTCCGCTGCGATATGTGAGATTCTGATATTGTTTCTGTTTCTGTGTTTTCTGTTGTTTCTTCTTTCTTTTTCTTCTATTTTCTTCTACCTCTTCTTTTTCTCCATAACATTTCGGTTTTCCGGCATTCGATTGCTCGGCAGTTGATAAAGTGGACGTATTAATGTCGATTTTCGAGCGACGAAAAATAAAAAACATTACACTGGCCTTGTGTTGTAGGGGATCGAGCGTGGTCCTAGGTACGCTGATCTAAACCAGGTACCGTGACAGGTGGTACCTCAGTGCCTAGTCATTAGTTGGAAATCCATTCTCCCTACATGCCTTTACGGTTTTGATTGTGCCCAACTATTACTGAAACGTGAGATGCAAGCATTTTAGCTAGATTCTATTTTACTTTCTATAGACACTATTATAATATCAAACGAATTTGATAAAAAGTGTTTTGGCTATCGTAAGGTAAAAACCCAACATGTTTATTTGTGGCGTGGTCTTACGAGATGCTTTTGATTTCAAAGGATTTTGAAACTTTAATAATCAGTTTGAGTGTGGTTTTCTCACGCTGGTATGCCAGACTGACTCGGGTGTAATTTAACTATAATGCTCGGGTCAGACCGAGTATTATAGATTACAAGAAGGGATGCTGTGAGCTCAAGAGATGAGCTGGATGTTGAGACGTACTTCTGTATTTGTTTAAATATTCCGCTGTGTTGATTTGCAGTATATTCAGTTGTTGTGAGGATAGGTTATGATTACTGTCCAGTTATGTGTTATGTGTACTCTGATAATGTAATGTATAAACAAATTTACTTTTGTGTAAAGATCAGTTGTTATCTATTTTATTTTATTCCGCTGCGATGGTTAGATTCTATTGATGTTTGTTTTCTTTTCTTCTACCTCCTTCTTTAACCCTCATGGTTCATATTTCCATTCTTTTTGAGTTGATCTAATGGAGATTAGTGTCAACTTAAGGGGTACGGATTTGCAGGTCATCACAGTTGGTATCAGAGCCAGGTTAGAGATAACCTTGGCTTTGGTGGGAATTACTCATTAGAAATAGAGTCTGTAGTACTCTAGAATGAGTTTGAGTGTATTAAGAGATATGAGCGCGTATTTGTTACTGAATATAAAATTTGTTTTTATACTGTGTTGATTTATCGGTTGAGTGTTTATGGATTCTGGTCGATATGTGGGATGCCATGTCATCGGTAGGGGTTTCTAAACTCTTAAACAAGATAAACCGACACAGTATTGTTTTAAAATAGGGTAAACGAAATAATTTTACCCAAATTATTTTTGTATATAAAAGAAATAATTTTTAGAAATTATTATAGATATATATGGTTGTTTGGATGGTAGGAAGTGATAATATTAAATTATTATCACTATTGAAAGGAAATTGAATAAAAAATTGAAATCATAACTAACAACTAAGAAATAAATTCATATACAAATGGGATATGTAAATGTAAACTATAAATGTGATTTATAATTGAAATTGAGATGAAAATTCTAGAGTAATGTTTGAATATAAAATTGGATGGATTTGGAATTTTTGAAAAATTTAAATTCCTTTGGATATAAAATGGTTTTCAAAAGCTTCAGAGAAATAATGGTGATATTATTTGGAAAATATTTTTTGAATTGGATTTGAAATCTGGAGAGATTTGGAATTTAAAAATATTTGGAGGGGTTTTAAAGAGATAAAAGCATTTAACTCTCTTTCGGTCGCTGGAAAATGACTTCGGTGATGACTACAGCATCATCGATGTTCATTTTCGAATTTCCAAAAGAAGAATTGCTACCAAATTGTTTTATATTGTAATGTCTTCAAAACTGAGTTTGGTTTTAAAATTCAAAGGATTATTTGATACCGAAGGATTTTGGATATGATTGATTTTAAAAATGCTTTTGAAATATGAGTAATTGTGTAAATACTCTGGAGTTGGTTTGAGATTGTTATAGAATATAAATGGGTTGATAGTTTATAAAATTTTGAATATGTTAGAATAAAATGGAATTCAATATTTAAATTGATTTGGAAATAAATTAAAAAAATTAGAGAAAAATTAAATTCAGAATGGAATTGAAAATTCTGATGAGATAAGTTATAAAATGGGTACTTATGGCACAGGTCCTTATTAAGGTTCAAAATACACGAAAAGTCCTTCACTAAATTTCAGTGTAAATTAGGTCCCTGTTTTTTTTCACGATTATTGCAGAGCATGATGCAAATTTTCATAAAAGTTGCTGATATTTCCGCAACTTTTCTGTACACTATGAACATAGTGTATGAAAGTTGTTGAAATATCAGCACTTATTTATAAAAGTTGCTGACATTTCAGCAATATTTATGTACACTGTGAACACAGTGTATGAAAGTTGTTGAAATATCAGCACTTATTTATAAAAGTTGCTGACATTTCAGCAATAATTTTTCTTTGTTTCTAGAAAATAGGGACCGGATTTACAATGAAACTTTGACAGGGAAAGTTGCTTAAATATCAGCACTTATTTATAAAAGTTGCTGACATTTCAGCAATAATTTTTCTTTGTTTCTAGAAAATAGGGACCGGATTTACAATGAAACTTTGATAGGGAAAGTTGCTGAAATATCAGCACTTATTTATAAAAGTTGCTAACATTTCAGCAATAATTTTTCTTTGTTTCTAGAAAATAGGGACCGGATTTACAATGAAACTTTGACAGGGACCCGCTTTACAATATGAAAGTATGATAGGGATGCCTCCCTAATTTCCACTTATAAAATCATAACTTGAATGGAAGTGGGAAAAATTAATAAGTGTATGATTTATAAAAGTTTAAAAATGAAGTAATAAGGAAGAATAAATTTGTTAGGTATTTTGGAATTGAAATAAAAATCCAAACCTGAGATATAAAATAAGATTGAACTCAAGTAAGTATAGTTAAAGTTGAATTGGGAGTTGAAAGTGGATTTTGAAGTCAAGCTTGAGTTATAAATAATATTCAGCGTATATTGCAAGTAAATTAAATAAGATTGGATAATAATAGTAATGGTTTGAATTGCAAATAAAACTCAAATGAGTAGAAATAAATTGGAAATGGCCTTGTATTAATAAAAATTGAATTGGTCTTGTTATTAATTGTCACATACCGAAATTTTCGACTTTCGAAAATTCGACATCGATACTCACTTTATCGACTGCCGAGCAATCGAGTGCCGGAAACTCCAATAGTGAGGGTTTTAAGAAAAAGAAAAAGTAGAAGAAGAAGGAGATAGAAGAAGAAGAACAACAGAAAACATCTGAACGACATCAATTTAAACACAGAACAGAGACAATATCAGAATCTCACATATCGCAGCGGAACAATATATAATAGATAAATGAATAATCTTTAAAACAAAGAACTATACCATTTTATACATACATCAATCATCAGAGTCAATATACAACAATGGACAGTTATATAACTTGTCCTCATACAGAGTATACAGCGGAATAAATACTATCAGATACAAATACTACGTCTCGTCCTCCTGCTTATCTCCAAAGCTCCAGAATATCCAGAATATCCTGATAATCTAACTCTAGACTGCCCGTGTGGAAATTTGTGGGCACCCAGAGTTTAGAAGGGAAACAATAAACTCCGAGTCAGTCATGGTGACTGGTGTGAGAACGTAAAACAGTTATTCTTTATAATAAACAACAGAAATATTTTAAAGTCAATTCGCAATGCTTTTTGAAAATGAAACTACCATAAGACCTCCCACCACACACACAATGCAAACGCAGACTTGGAGGAGATTTCTTCTTATGATAGTCAAAGATGCTTACTACGCAAAAATCAAATTCTTTCTGATATTATTATTAGTGCATAGTGGAAAACATTTCGAAAGTAGAATATAAATCTTAGCCAGCATAGGTACCATTATATTTGTCCTGCTATAGCTGCCTCCTGAGGAGACAGGTTATACAATTGAAATCGTAAAGGCTCGTATTGTTTCTTTGGATTTCCAACAAATGGTCAGGCTAAGGAACTTCCTATCCACGGTGGGTACGTCCCTGGAATAGACGTCCCGAGAACCTAACCGGATCTCTGCCAACACAAGGCCGGGTTACCTCTGCAAAAATAGGTAACTACTGACACGCGTATGCCATCCCTCGATCGTCACCGATCTTCCCGAGGATCCCCGATTTCCAACAAACCACAAAGTAATAATAATTGTGCAGCAACCACAGAGGTTAAGTATCTGGGCTCCATACCATGATACCACCTTTATCCAGAAGGAATGACATACACTAAGGGGCGCTACTCCCTAGAACCTTGCTGCATTCGTCCTGTTTCGACCATTTCCGGGGTGTGAGGCTCGACGAAGTCTCATCCACAAAGCTACGCTTTCTCAAAAAGCCCTGCTTCGGGTCAAACAAAATGATCAACCTATGATCACAAAGATATAAGATCAAACAAATGATCATATCACAAATGATCAAACACCGATCATTTCACAGCAACACTCAGTATGCCACTTTACCAAATTGGGATATATCGCTGATAAATTTCAACTACATAACCTCTGAGCTCGTACGTCTCAGAGAAGGGTGTTAAGCTAAGAGAATAAATTCTCCGCCACCAACAGAAATGTATTTGAAAGAAATCAGCTTTATATCTCAAATTGTAACGTCAGACACACAATCCATACAAGTCTGTTCCGGGATCGAACAGAACCGAAGGCACTTCTCACAAAGCCCTTGCATTTCCGGATAATTTTCAATCACGTCAGGACTTCCCGTCACTAAGGGTGATAAAACCTCTAAATCGAAGATCAGTCGATGTAGAGTAACTCGACGGTAATCCTTCCGTTTTCAAAAATATCCGGTCTTCAACACCGGTCTTCGAATGCGATTCAAAACGACGTATCACATATTCGGAATGGGTTATACGACCCCATGGTCCTTTCCCGGCTAACCCGAATAGTGAGCGTAAATTCAAAAACAAGTGTGGCATTCAAATTCATCCAATTCACAACAAATACCATTCAAGGTAATTATTGATAGTCGGTTATTTAACTATCAATAAAGATGCGCAACATCATCAGATTCCAAATAATTTTCCAAATTATTTATCTTCAAAAATATCTTTACTAGATATAAAAATTTCCACACTTCAAAAATAAACCAACGTTTATTTTCTTTAAAACGAATTTCCATTTCTTTTATAAATTCCATAGTGAATTTATATTTCAAAAATATCTACTGATATACGATTTTCAAATCGATTTCTATATTCAACTTCAATTTATCTTTTCAAAGATAATTTCCCAAAACAGTTCATTTCATATTGGAAAAGTATTTCCATACTTATTAAATAATAAGTAATTCACAAATCTATTTATTTTCAACATTTGAAAATATTCAATATACTTAAATCAAATTAAGTATATATTTCATTCTTTTAAGGAAAATATTCTTTTAACACCTTTATTTGAGTCAAAACGAATGTTACGTAAAACATCGTTACGACGACTCAAAAATCACTAGTATAGGGATTCGGATTTTAAGATAGGTATATAAATCCCAATACTACATCAAAACATTTCCTTTCGGAAATCATTTACTATAACAACAGTGTTATAGTCCACCATTTCCTTAAATTTCTCGAAAACGTCTATTTCAACAATAAATGTTGAAATCTATGCTTTTGATTCATAACACATTTTAAAACACCTTTAAAATGTTTAACTTCATTTTTAAAATATTACTTCTTCAAAAATGAATCCATTTTACTTAACAATATATTCACTGTCCAAAATCGTGAATAAAATTTACTTAACCCCATTTCAATTATTCCTACACATTTTTATTTCAATAGAAATTCGCTATTCAAAATCGTGAATATATCTTCTTAAATAATCTTCTATATTAGATTTATCACATTCAATCTATTTCGAATTTATAAGCACGTTTATAAATTCTATTTCTCTTTTTAATAACAACTTCGGCTTATAAACCTTCTTTTATCAACTTCTATATTTAACTTATTAAAATAAGTGACTTTGGGTTTATAACAACTTTTATAAATTTCAATTCTATTTATAAAAACTTCAATATCAATTCAATTTCAATATTGATTTCAAATTTTATTTTCAAATATTCTCCTTTTAAATAAATTCCTTTTTACGAAAATAAATTCCAATCGTTTCTTTCAATCTATTTAAAAATCCAAATTCTTTAAATTATAATCACTATGTTACGAAATCCATTTATTTAACATTTCCACTTGATTCTGGAATTAATTCGATAAGATTATAAAATTTTACTTTTTATACTTCAAAAATTCCTTTCTTAAAAATTTATTCAATTCCTAAAATTAATTCACTTAAAAATTTCTACTTCGATTTCAAGAATTCAATTTCATTTATTTTTGGAATCCAATGATATCAAACATCCATTCAGCTAAATTTTTAGCTTTCAATCAATTTCCAGACATCGATATGATCAATAACATCAATATAATCATTCACAGATTCATACCACAGTATAAATAAAATCAATCAATGTGAGGGGTCCAGTTGGATCCCTCCAACCTATTTCCCTGCATCCAAAGATGTTAGCACAATACCAATTCCGCTCCAGTACGGAGTTATCGCGGTATATAGGTTTTTATAAATCCGCTTACTAACGGCGCAATAGGGTCTCATCCGCTATACGAGGCGGGAAATCAATCAATCCAATATATACATATGCCAATATGTATATATTGCTATATATATAGATATATCCTATTATATCTAATAGCACATTCAATAGCAATCAAACAGTCAATCAAACCAATAACTGACAATTTCCACTTTTCAATGTGAGTGAGAAGATCTCACCTTAGCTTTTATTTTGCAATCCGTTTCCAACCCAGTTTGTTTTTCTCGACTTTAACCTTGTATAAGTAATTTATACAATGTATTAATATTCGAATAAATCGAACAATTCTTTTCATTTATTTATTTAATTTAACTAAATTTAACACACTTTCCCTTATTAATAAATCATCCTTAGAGACTTGACTAAATAAGCTAATTAACAAGTTAATTGCCTTTTGTACTTAAACAGAATTGTTTCAAACTTTATTTATATAAAATATTTTCTGTTTTAGTAAAAATAGAACTGGGTTTAAATTTTTGTTTAAAACCTATTATAACTTTCTAAATCTAGATCCATATATATGTAAACTGCATTTGAATTTACTGTAATGAATATTTTTACTTTCGGCTTGAAATTTTATATATATCAAATTACATTTTACTGGAAAAAAAATATGTATAAGTTTACCTTAATGCCAAAATGCGAACCCAGGTCGTTGAACCTTTGAACGCCATTACCAACTCACGATTCCCTTGATCCAGAAAAATCGCGTTGTCCACTGCCTCGCCTTCGCGAATCGCTGGAATCGTTCTCGACCCCCAGATCGAATGCCTCGACGAACTCCCACAACCCACCGAGTCGCCCCAGATTTTTCGAGCTCGACGCAGTGCCCCCTGTCAACTGCTCGACATCCCAGTCGAACCCAGCCTCGACCTACGCGCGCGCCATACACGTTGCCGAACCCTCCAGCCATCCCCATCGATCGCCTCGTGCTCGTCGCCTTTGTCTTCCAACCTCTACCTCGCTGTCGTCCAGCCACACGCCACTACGCTGAATCGCGCGCAGCCTCAGCCACGTGCTCGAGAACCCAAGGCGTCGCGTGCGTCACTTCCCCCACCTAAATCGCGATCGCCTCAACCCTAGATCCCCCTAAAACCACGCGCGCGAGCCCTAATTTGATTTCGTTTTTGAACGAAAGACAGTGCCCATTTATTTGTTCTTTTTGGTTTGAAACGAGTTGAGAAATGAGAGGAGAGGGGGAACGAACGATTTTGATTTTCAGCTGCCATTTTTAAATTGAACGAGATGATTTCTTTGTTTAAGGAACGAAAGGGGAAAGGGACGAGTATACGTGATGGGGTGCACGATTATTCTCATGATCGCAGGCGTGATTCTAGGGAGAGAACATGCTGATGTATATTAATATATATTTTAAATTTTAAATTTAAATTTCATTTTATTCTTAATGCGTTCGCATATCGTACGGTCACGAAACAGCTCCGAAAAATATGAAAATTGAGATCCTACAATAATTCAACGTTACGGACCCAATGGAACTGGTTTCGTCGAATTCCGAGACTGTGCTCCGGAACGCTATTTTCAAATATCGATTCGAACGATATAATTTCAAAACTGAACAAATTATTTCCAAATCAATTTCTGAAGCTGCGGTTATCTTTAGTGTTATCAATATAAATTTTACAAGCGTTTGAAATATTTTTCTTCGGCTTAAAATTAAAGATTCAAAATTTTATCCAGTTTCAATCGATTAAATTTTATCATTTAATTGCGGATTTCAAAATTATATCGGCGACACCAATTAAATCATCGTTTAAATATTTAAAATAAATTAAATATTCTCAAATTTAATTCGTTCAAAATTCTGGGTCGTTACATTAATGAAATAAGTTTTGAAATAAATTGAGAATGTGAATTAAAATTTAAAATGGATAAAGAGAATGGACAATTTGAATTAGATGAAATTTGATGAGAATCAAATAAAATGAGAATGAACTTAAGTTATGAAATTGGAATGATTTGAAGTAAATTAACTTAAGTTTAAATTTATGGAAGCTTGGCTTCGGGTGAAAATGAAAGTCCATTAAATAAAAGTTTGAGTTGAATTAATTTGGAAATGGTTATTAATATACAAGCAAGGAATGTTGTCAAGCCAAAATAAAATGGTTTCGAATGAAAATTATGCAAATATGCAATTGAAATAGGTGTCGAAACCTTATATATGCTTATGAAAAACTATATAACATGCATTGTTTATACAATTCATGTATTAGCTTTGTAAACGAAAGTGAAATGTTGTAAATTGCATATATTTGGCACTTACATGTTTGAATTGAGTTAGTACAGGTACAGGGAAGCCGTTTGGTTGGTTTTGATCGCGCAAAATGCTAAATAAATAAGCTGCTTGCTTAAAATGCTAAATAGTGGTACGCCTGCGCAATAAAAATAGGAAATATGAACTGTTTTTTTTTCCGACCGTGTGGGTCGATGTATATATATTTATATCTCTTGTCAAATTGCAAAAGCTCATCCGTACAAAGGAGACTCTACCAAAAATTTCAGAAATTTTGGGAGTTAGAAATTTTTTAAAATTTTCACTAACGACAAATGATTTCAAATTGGAATTTGAGATAAAGGTAAATATAATTCAATATCTAAAATGAATTAAATTGAATTCATATGGAATTGGAGATCCAGTTTAAAAATAAGTGATATAAAGAATAAAGTGGTAGAGTAATAATATAAGAGTATTGTTATCCCACCTTTTGGCAAGGCCATGATATCAAGAAACTAACTAAGGAATATGGATTATACATCCTCGACATCGAGTAGCCATTGGATATCCATAGATAACGATGAATTTTATCCGAGTTCGGATCGGGCTGCAATTAATTAGACACATCACGCGGGGCCAAGAAAAGCGATGTTCCAAGTTTCGAGTCAATCCGAGTTCGTACGCTCAAGATATCATTGATGCAAGTTGGAGGAAATGGCCCTAAGTTCGACTCCATCAAAATTGACACCATCCACTTCGTATCCACCGGAGAACACTCTGTTCGAATCCATCGGTTCGACTCCACATGGTTCGCATCCATCAAGCAAACACTCACTCGAATCGATCCAGATGAGTTACTTCGAATCCATAAAGCTACAGACCGATGTCCTTCGACTCCATCAAAATAGATTCCTTCGAATCCACAAAGGCTAATCACTTCGTATCCATCCGATGCCATTACTTCGAATCCACTGTGTCAAAGCAGCTAGAAACATGGATTCGACCCACTCAACTCGGAGATAAAGTCCGATCAATACGAAGAAGGCGCACCATGTCATCACGAAGGCACGATGAAACATCGATTCGACCCTATCGATTCGATAAGAATCGATTCGAAGCAATCGACTCAAGTGAATCGATTCGAAGGTAATCGATTCGAAGGAGCTTATCAGCCGAGAACATGATCTTGAATCGATGATATCTCGAGATTTACAAGTCCAAATGCTATGAAATTTTTACAGTAGCTTACTGGCAACCTAAGGAATGTTCATGCCAAATTTCATCTCAATCGGAGCAAATCTTGATCGATTCGAAGTTGAGTTCGAATCGATCCAGAAGTGGGCCCGGGTCTCCAGAAAGCGGGCCTGTGGGCCCCCTCACGTGCCAGAACTGGTCTCCCTTCAGTTTAGGCAAAATATCAGCCTCCTACGCCTATAAATAGAGCCCCTGGTCATTCAGAAAAGAGGGGAGATATTTCTATGAGCTAAAGAGCGCCCAGACTCTGCCAGATTTACTCGGAATCGCCACGGTTGTCTTAAATTCAGACTTAGCTCTCAAAACCAGTTGTACTGCGTTATAAGACATTGTAATCTTCGAGTGTCGATTAATAAAATCATCAAACCTTCATAGTGGACGTAGGCTACAAAGCCGAACCACTCTAAATCGCTTGTCTTCGTACTTTACTTTCGGTCATTTTGGAGTTTTTGTTAGATAATCCACAGCGTTAATTTTTGTTATCCGCATTTATCTCTTCAAAGACTTCCGAAGAGTGTTGTGCCCATTTTTGGTACAAACACTTTGGTGCTTTCACTGAGAAAAAACTGCGTTTTTTCTCCTGCTCTATGGATCTACTACCGTCGTTGGATTGCAAAAATCTAAGGAGAAGATCCAGATCTGTCCATAAGTGGTTCCTTCTATTCTATTCAGATTGCTCCAGATCTAAGAGGAACTACATTCGAATCGATCAAGATTTCATACCCTTTTCGAACCCATCTGGACCGAGTGTTCGTATCCATAAACATAGCCTCACTTCGAATCCATTGTCTTCGTATCGATCAGAGACACAAGTCCCTCGCATCCATCTACTTCGTATCCATCAGGATGCGCTAGTTCGTATCCATCAGGATGCGCTACTTCGTATCCATCCATCTGCCTCCAATTTGTATCGATACTCAACTGCAGTTCGAATCGATCCAACTACTCCCAATTCGTATCGATACTCAACTGCAATTCGAATCGATCCAACTGCGCCCTATTTGTGTCGATCAACAGATACCACTTTCATATCGATCTAGCCATGCGCATTTCGTATCGATGCTAGTAGAGCTAATTCTCTGGATGAATACGAACAGGGTGGATTAGAACAAGAACGATACGAAGGACTTTTTCAGGTTGCTTGATGGATACGAACAAGGGTGGAACGATACGAAATTTTAAAAAAAAAATTCGGGTACGACCCAAATTTCCTAAAAAGAGGCTAAAAAAAATTCCCGGGGGAAACCCCCCGAACCCTAGCCGCAGCGCAGGGCACCCGCATAGTGAATTCAATCACCAATTTAGTGAAGGAACATTCCATCCGTGCTTCTAATTGTTCCATGACTGAACAAGACATAAGAGATCACAACAGCAAATGTTGAGTTGCTATCAAGGAATGGGTGGAATGCTACTTCCTTCAATTGACCAGCTTTTAAACTCCTGAATTGACAACTATGGTACGATGGCTAATATGACGACTGCCCTACAATGTCAACTCTGCCAACTCAAAACATAGCTGGTCACTTTTGAACCATCTTCAAATGCCCGCATCTTAATCATTCCACGTCCACATGACTAAAAGCATGACATACAACCTCAAGAGGACTTCCTTAATACTCTATATAGGTCTCCTATCTGGATGAAAGTTTGGGATAAACACCAATCTATTAGCCCATTTTAACCAACTCGCCGTCCAATCGGCATTACCAACCACTCAAACGTTGGGCAATCATGCATGCATCATTCACTAGTGTTACAAGACCCCTTGGAAATAAAATGGACTTGATCATAATGTCGATTGGAGAATTTTTCTCAGTCAAGACCTATCCGTTGAAACCATCCTACGTGCAGAACTTCCAATGAAAATTCAACATGTTAACTATGTCGGTTTACTATGGAAATACGACCCCCGACACTACCAAGGGTGACGAGTGCCATCAAACGTAGATGTCTTCCCTCATTCCTCAGAGAAGACCATCGATCACGGTTAGACTTTAACAAGAGAACTGGTGGATCGCCGCCGACAATTACACCAACATGTCTAGGCCATTTTTGAGTTGATGAATCAGATGAAGGATCAACATAGTAAGATAAGGAGGGGACCTACTCCATACTATAGATCGGAAAACTCCTCTTCTCTAAATGGCTACCGTGAACGCCAACGCCATAAGGCTTCTCCGGGAAGGATAGCTCTGACGATATGAGCAAGCCACATAAAACGAAGGACCGGGAACATCCGACCCTTATCGATCAAGGACTTTGATCAAATTGAACCATTTGCGTTAGACTTCCAACTGAGAAGGGCTGGAATGAAATGCAATAGCGAGCATACGACGCTGCCTCACTTATCAATAAGATTTGATCTGATCTCTTTTAAATTATTTCTAATTCAATTTCATTTATGTTGCGAAATATGACCTACTTGAATTAAACTACTTGCAAATGATGCAGGTAACCGAGTACTTAAGATTAGGTGCAAAACAACCTCCGCGGACCATGATCAAATCATTGAGGTATCCTCGTGATGAGCATGATTCGACCACTCATCGGCTACTATATGCCCCTGACTGGGGGCAAGGCATCAAAGCGGAAGAGACCGACAAGGTCAGGACTTTAGTACAAAGTGGATGCAACCGACCATCCACTCATCCGCCTATGCAATTTAATTAGGAGATGTAAGAAAGACTTGGAGTTATATGTCCCAACAATGCCTTCTCCATCTCGAACTTGATGCTTGCCAAAATACTTATGCTTCTTCTGATGCCCGATGAAATCGGAATCACATCAAGGGTGGACGTGATGTCACCATCCATGCATCCAATCCTACATTAGACATTTGGGATTATTTGAGGGAACACATGTTTAAAGGTCCAACCCTCAATTTAAAGTCATCAACGACTGACTGTCTACTCACTAACCATCATGAGCTGTCATTTCAACTCTCTTCCTTAGCTCGATCGAAAGAATGCAAAGTATAAATTGGATGTGACTCGACTGTCTGCTCTCCATTTCTTGCACCCGACTTAAGGGAAAATATACAACTCAAAGTGGATGTAGTTCGACCATCCTTTCCTATGCTCGAGCACAAAGCTTGCCAGAACACTATTCTTACTCCTTAGGCTTAGAAAAAGTGGAATTCAAACGAACATGGACGTGATCCAACCGTCTATACTCTAAATCTCATCCTTCGTTGAGGGGCCTATAAGTGGAAGTCAATCGGGATCCCACCGATCACTCGCTAAGTGAAACGCCGAGCTCAGGGACAAGCCATCACATCAAGGCTAGAAATGGGTTGATACACGACAATCCCTCAATTAACTCCGTACTCCCAGAGTGCGAGACGGAGTATAAACATTCCTTAACTCCGTACTCCCAGAGTGCGAGGCGGAGTATAAACATTCCTTAACTCCGTACTCCTAGAGTGCGAGACGGAGTATAAACATTCCTTAACTCCGTACTCCCAGAGTGCGAGGCGGAGTATAAACATTCCTTAAACTCCGTACTCCCAGAGTGCGAGACGGAGTATAAACATTCCTTAACTCCGTACACCCAGAGTGCGAGGCGGAGTATAAACATTCCTTAACTCCGTACTCCCAGAGTGCGAGGCGAAGTATAAACATTCCTTAACTCCGTACTCCCAGAGTGCGAGGCGGAGTATAAACATTCCTTAAACTCCGTACTCCCAGAGTGCGAGGCGGAGTATAAACATTCCTTAACTCCGTACTCCCAGAGTGCGAGGCGGAGTATAAACATTCCTTAAACTACGTACTCCCAGAGTGCGAGACGGAGTATAAACATTACTTAACTCCGTACTCCCAGAGTGCGAGGCGGAGTATAAACATTCCTTAAACTCCGTACTCCTAGAGTGCGAGACGGAGTATAAACATTTATCAACTACGTACTCCCAGAGTGCGAGGCGGAGTATAAACATTCCTTAACTCCGTACTCCCAGAGTGCGAGACGGAGTATAAACATTCCTTAACTCTGTACTCCCATAGTGCGAGACGGAGTATAAACATTAGTCAACTCCGTACTCCCAGAGTGCGAGACGGATTCTAAACATACACTAACTCCGAGATCCCAGAGTGCGAACCGGAGTATAAACATCAACAAACTCCAGACTCCGAGAGCGCGAGCTGGAGTATAAACAACTCCGAGATCTCAGAGTGCGAACTGGAGTATAAACATCAACTAACTCCAGATTCCCAAAGTGCGAACTGAAGTATAAACATCAACCAACTCCAGTCCTTAAAACATGGTTTGGAATATAAATACAAGAAGGGATGTGATTCGACTCCCCTTCTATCAACTCTGATTCCTCGGCAAGTCCTGTAGTACAAAAAGCGAACATGGTTCGACTATCTGCTTTCCAATTCTTCCCCTGGCTTAGGGGCACACTTATCATAAAAATCAGATGTGATCCGACCATCTAACACAATGCAGGATAAGGCATGACTCGACCTTCCATCGGTTAACTTTATCCCATGGTTCAACGGGATAGAATGCGAAATTGAAGCAAACATTATCTACCTTGCCACTTGTCGAGATATTCCCCTGACTTGGGGGCACGAACGAGAAATAAGATGAAAATAATTTGATCGTTCATCAAACAACTCTCCCTCTTACAGCTTGGACTACAGTATAAACATAGCAGAAGCAAGGCTTGATCATTCGCACAGTACATCCATCGACCCAAGACTAGGGGCATGAATGTGATCATCCAAGATCTGGATACGACTACTCAATCCTGTAGCTTGTGCCTAGTATTCATAAAACTTGAAGTTATAACCGAAAGGATGCTTAGAGATAGAATCATAATATTGACGCTCGGACTTATGGGCAACTGATCATCATTCTGACCCATCCGATGAGCAATGGATCGCGAGTACATTGAATGGAAAATGCATTGCTTGGAAACACATGTAGATTCAAACTCATAGCTGGAGCCAGTTATGCAGAAGCACAAGGCTAAACTCTACTAAGCCTTTGATTCAATGTCCCTATAGGACTAATCATTTACCATTGCAAATAAGCACATGAAGTGCCTACATCCCATCTTGAGTATTGTAGATCAGATCACAACTCTGCGCAATGATGATGCAAGAGTCAACTGCATTGCTTCAGGTGAATTTGATATGTTTGCTTGGACTCAATCTCATGTGTATATATGGACTCTCACCCACCATTAAGAACCCTGCATTAAGTGCCAACCCGATGCATGTCTCGGTGAATAAAAACAAAGCAACATGGATCCAGAAAGATCTGCTACACTTAAGGAGGAGGTGAATCTACTCAAAACCAATAGGTTTATCCGCGATGTCCTCTACCCAAAATGAGCATTCAATCCTTTGCTTATGAGGGAAACAAAAGGAGAGTGGCGAACATACACCGACTACTCAGATTTGCACGAGGCATGGCAAAGCATAGCTTCCACATCCAATGATCAACCAACTAATAGACTTAACCATCAAACATGAATTACTCTCATCCATGGATGCAAACTCTAGATACAATCAGATAGTGAAACATGTCCCTGACCCGGAATACAACTATTTCATTACAGATCCGGACCTATAGTGCTATACTGCATTCTTTGGATTCAAACTTGAGAACACTAGATCCAATGGGAACCTTAGATGTCTAGAAGGTTACTCAAATGGAATATCAAGCTAAGCTAATTTGATATCACTTATCTCCCTCAAAGAGTTATCCATGGTCAAACGTTAGCATACTTCATATCTGAAGTCACTTCATCAGACGATTATCCGAAGAATAGTAGAGAACCATCCAACCGATGGAGAACATACATAGATGGAACTTCCAATAATCGGCTTTCTAACATCGAAGTCGTGTTACTGGCTCCTAAAGAATGACCGATCTGCTATACCATGAAACCGAACTTCTCTATAACAAAACGAAGCTAAGTATGAAGCCTTGGTTGCCACTCCGAGACTGGCAAGAAGACTAGGAATGGAAACTTTACATATCTTATACGATTTCTGGTTAATGTGCCAAGTCAGGGAGGACCATCCGACTAGGGGCAACGTCTTGCTCCTTTTCTCAGTTGGATCCTAGAGATACTAGCCGACTTCGAGTATTACACCACTACACGAATCCTCAAGGAACAAAATGCAAAGACCGAATCAATGGCCAAGCTAGCTAGTTCTGGGGATGCGCGACAAATAGACTTTATCCCAGTTGAAATACTTATTATTCCAAGCATTGACAGATGATGATCGACTAGATCTTAGATATGGATCCCGGAAACAGGCCATGGATGACTCCTATCGAAGACTATTTACCGTGGGGAATCCTTATTGAATAGGGAATGAGAGATGGCATATCATCTATGAACCATCACTACATGATTATGTCTGGATCATTTGACTCCATCAACATAAAGCATTACTCCTGTATCCATCTATCCGAGACCCAATATTACGTATCCATCGATACGAAGCATACATTCTGCAATCTCAAATTGATCTAGGAGAGGATCGATACAAAGGAAGGACTTAAAACAACCATCGAACGTTGTTACAACTCAAATTTCACTTCGATTCAAGAGAGGACCGATACGAAACTCAAACCAAACAAAACCTAAAGAACTTGATAACGAGCCGCAAATGTGCAAACATGAATAGGAGTCAGGTTAACATATGTGCATGAATGCCAAACTAACATTCAATTTTCGAAGTTACCAGGAATTGAATGCTTACCTGGTGACGATCAGAACGATGAACAACAAATCACTATTGCTCAACAATAAGTTGCAACAAAACACTGCATTATCACTGAAGGTCAACCAAAGGCAACATCTTTTGACGAAAAGATAGCAACTACTCAGCCGGCTGGATAGAACTTTTCAGAATGAGGATGGCAGCTTTTCAAAGCACGTCATGTTCAAACAAGATGTACTTTGGGGGGCAAATGTTATCCCACCTTTTGGCAAGGCCGTGATATCAAGAAACTAACTAAGGAATATGGATTATACATCCTCGACATCGAGTAGCCATTGGATATCCATAGATAACGATGAATTTTATCCGAGTTCGGATCGGGCTGCAATTGATTAGACACGTCACGCGGGGCCAAGAAAAGCGATGTTCCAAGTTTCGAGTCAATCCGAGTTCGTACGCTCAAGATATCATTGATGCAAGTTGGAGCAAATGGCCCTAAGTTCGACTCCATCAAGATTGACTCCATCCACTTCGTATCCACCGGAGAACACTCTGTTCGAATCCATCGGTTCGACTCCACATGGTTCGCATCCATCAAGCAAACACTCACTCGAATCGATCCAGATGAGTTACTTCGAATCCATAAAGCTACAGACCGATGTCCTTCGACTCCATCAAAATAGATTCCTTCGAATACACAAAGGCTAATCACTTCGTATCCATCCGATGCCATTACTTCGAATCCACTGTGTCAAAGCAGCTAGAAACATGGATTCGACCCAGTCAACTCGGAGATAAAGTCGGATCAATACGAAGAAGGCGCACCATGTCATCACGAAGGCACGATGAAACATCGATTCGACCCTATCGATTCGATAAGAATCGATTCGAAGCAATCGACTCAAGTGAATCGATTCGAAGGTAATCGATTCGAAGGAGCTTATCAGCCGAGAACATGATCTTGAATCGATCATATCTCGAGATCTACAAGTCCAAATGCTATGAAATTTTTACAGTAGCTTACTGGCAACCTAAGGAATGTTCATGCCAAATTTCATCTCAATCGGAGCAAATCTTGATCGATTCGAAGTTAAGTTCGAATCGATCCCGAAGTGGGCCCGGGTCTCCAGAAAGCGGGCCTGTGGGCCCCCTCACGTGCCAGAACTGGTCTCCCTTCAGTTTAGGTGAAATATCAGCCTCCTACGCCTATAAATAGAGCCCCTGGTCATTCAGAAAAGAGGGGAGATAATTCTAAGAGCTAAAGAGCGCCAGACTCTGCCAGATTTACTCAGAATCACCACGGTTGTCTTAAATTCAGAGTTAGCTCTCAAAACCAGTTGTACTGCGTTATAAGACATTGTAATCTTCGAGTGTCGATTAATAAAATCATCAAACCTTCATAGTGGACATAGGCTACAAAGCCGAACCAGTCTAAATCGCTTGTCTTCATACTTTATTTTCTGTCATTTTGGAGTTTTTGTTAGATAATCCACAGCGTTAATTTTCGTTATCCGCGTTTATCTCTTCAAAGACTTACGAAGAGTGTTGTGCCCATTTTTGGTACAAACAAGTATATAAAATGCTTATATTAAACTTAAGAAATGAATGGTGAAGTTCTTAAGTAAATTTGGTATTGGAAATATACTAAGTAAATTTGGTATTGGAAATATACTAAGTAATTTTGGAATAGAGATTAAGTAAATTTGTGAAAGAGGATAATTGTGGATAAGTGGATATGAATCAAAATAAATGTGAATAAAAGTGAAATTGATATAGTTAATAATCAATGGATATAAATACGTAAGATGTACGTATATTATTTTATTCGCATAGCAATTTAATCCAGATTCAAGCATAGAATTTCGAGATAGTTATATCGATCTGAGCTATGATTTTTCACTCGATTTTCGACGGCGAACCCTGGATATAGATTTTTGATTGATTCTGGAAATTATCTATCATAGTTTGTGGCTATGCAAGGAGAATGACGGTTTCTGATCAAGAAACCAAATCTGAGTCTGCACTAGGATGTTGGGTGGATGATACTAGTTCGGAAATGAAATTGTGTGATCGAGCGAGTGATCGAATTTGATATTGCGTACGGATGATATATGTGCAACGTACGGGCTTATGTAAAGCCAATATTGAAAATTTTGAAAAGAAGAGAATAAAATGATTTTGGATTATGTGATTGGATATTATTGCTTAGTAGGATACAGGTAATTAAAGGCAAAAGGGAAAATTGATTTTTTATTTCAGAAGACAAATTAAAATTTGCTCGGCAAAGGTATGTATTTAAATTTCTGTATGAAACTTGGTGATTTTCTGGTCTAGCCACTTGGCCTTTTGTTTTCTTTGAAATTTGGGGGCCCGTAGAGGCATTTTGTAGTTGTACCGAGCTAGCCGCGCAAAGGAGACGCTGGCAAAAATTTTCGGAAATTTAAGGAGTCAGAGAAATTTTTGAGGAAATTTTGACAATTCAAATTTGGATTTAAAATTTAAATTTGAATTGTTAAGTAAGTAATATTGTTTGAAGTTTATGGGTTGTTTGGGAAAAATAGTAAATGGGTATTGGACCATTCTTCTTAACTAGTAATTTCGGGGACGAAATTCTTTTAAGGGGGGAGGAATGTGACGACCTGGAATTTTTGAGCATTTGAAATTGAAATATTTAATTGATTTTAAATACTTGAAAGGTAGTTTAACTTGAATTTCAAATATTATTATTTATTTACCAATTAAGTTATTGGATTTAATAATTTGAAATTGGGTAAATGGTTGAATCTGAAATTTTAAGCTTGTTAAAAATAATTTGAAGGATTAAAAAATTCATATTATAATACTGAAGGTGATAGAACATTTAAAATTGAGTTTAAAGGTGTTTTGTTCAGTTTTGAAATTATATTGTTTAAATTGAATTTAAAAATAGCCTTCCAGGGCATAGTCTTGGAATTTGACGAAACCAATTCCATTGGATCCGTAATATTGTTTTATTATCGGATTTAAAATTTAGTAGCGTTTGGAGTTGTCGTATGATCGTACGAGAGGTAAACGAGCTGAAATTTATATTGAATTCAATATAATAATTTAGTTCAAAAATCTATCTTCTCCATACGATCGAATGAGGACTTGAAACCTTTTCCATTACGTTCGGAATAGAGGTATAACATTATAAACGCCTAGCGGCACGCCTCGATAGGAGATCGAGATTTTAGGCTTCGTTTTCGAGAAGATTTAAAAATTAAATAATATAGTTTTATATTTTGACCGGTCAAAAGCATTCACATCAGAACCATCTGTTGCTTTTCAAGCACACTACTCAGTGTCCTTATATCGTACCCCGATCTTGTCTTCCTTTTGAATCAAATCGTTCTTCCCTCTTTCTTTATCAAAGGAAAATTCTCAGAAAAAAAGAATGAAATAGACTTATTTCGTTCGAACTATAAAATAAAGGAGGGGCGATCAAATCGAATCACGTTGCGATTCGAATCGTGAGAGCGAGTGGGTCTTTGGGGGTCGTGCACACGGTAGCAGTATCGTGGGGAGGATGGGAAGTTAGTGGCGGCGGCGGAATTGGGAGGTTTCGGTGGTGGCTCCATCGAGCGAGGCAAGGGGAACGATGGAGCCGAAGTCGAGTTTTTTTTTGAGAGTTCGTCTTGAGGACGTGGTGGCCGGCAGCAACATGGAGGCAGGTGGCAACTTGGGAGGAGGAGCAACACTCGTGAGGATCGGCGATGGAGGCCAGGATCGATGGGGGTGTCGCCGTGCATTATCGATTGTGGATTCATGTGTCGATCGTGTGCATGTATTTGGGAAGCAGGTATGGGTCTCTTCCTGTGTTTTATTAATTTAATCTGAATTTGTATTTTAAATTTAAAAGAAATGAATTTGCTGTGATAAACTTGTGTAAAGCAGAAAGAAATGATATAGGAGTTTTAGACATTGAAGCATCTTTATAAAGTTGGTTTAAAATTAAATTATTAGATAAATCAAATTTTAGTTTAAATTAGATAAATAAATGGTAATTTATTGTCTGATTTATTTAGAATATTAATGAAATGTAAATGGTTATACAAGGTTGAGAAAATCGTGGAATCAAATTAAGAATGAAGTGGATTGCAAATTTAAGGGGGCAAAGGTGAGTTAATCTCACTCATCTGGGTTATTTAAATTTAAATAGTTAAATTTAAATTTTTATTGAATGATTGAATTGATTGAATGTGGTATACTATATATAGTAGTATATATATATTGGAGTGATTGATTTCCCGCATTATATAGTGGATGAGACCCTATGCGCCGCATAATAGCGGATGATATTTTATAAACCCATATACCGTGATATTCCACCTAGAAGTGGAATTGGTATTGTGCTAACATCTGTGGATGCAGGGAAATAGGTTAGAGGGATCCAACTGGATTCCTCAAAATTATTTAGATTGTTTAATATTCTATGTTATTAATATTTGATATTCTATGATGAATTATATTGATTATATTGGGAGTTGGAATTTATTGATTACTCTGGCTTGGTTATATATATATATATATATTGGAATTTGAGAATTGAAATATATATATATATATATATGAAGTTTGGATTTTTAAAGTAAAGAAAAGGGAAACTTTCGAATAAAATAATTATAAGGAATTTGGATAATTTAAAATGATTTGGAAGAATAAAAGTCGATTTTTAAATTTGTAACAAATAAATCCAAAGTATGGGAAAGAGATATTTTGGATAAATAAATTTAAGTGAAAATATTTATAGGGAGTAAAGAATTTATTTTAAGATTCAAGGTTTAAATTTATTTAGAAGGGATAAGAAAGGAATTTGGTAATCTGGAATTGGTATTCTCAGTGAAAAAGGATTTTTAAATCATAATAAGAAATAAAATCTAAGGTTAATGGATTTTGAAATAAAAGGAGAAAGTAAGGAAATTTATTTCAAAATGAATTAATTGGAAATCAATTTGGAAATTGATTTAAGTGTTTTAAACCCTGGATTTTTAAAAAGGAATTAAGATTTTGAAACTTATAAACTGAGTTTATAAAGTGAAATAAAATATCAGTGGATATTTGGAATCATAAATTCAAGGTGGGAATTTATAAAGGAATGTGAATTTGTTTTAAAATAAATAGAAGTTTATTTTAAAAAGTGTGTGGAAGGAAAGAGAATTTTCCTGAAATGCCAAGATGTTTTCAAAACAAACTTTTAAATAAAAGTTTGAAAGTTTGTTTAAAGGAATGTTTTTAAGAAATTATTATTTAAGTTGTTTAAATTTATTATTTTTGAAGTTGTTTAAATTTTAAAGGTAAACATTTATTTAAAGAAATTATAATAGTAATTAATTAAAATATTTAACTAGTATTATGATTTTAAAGATAATTATTAATAATTATATTTTATAAGATAGTCTTACCTTAAAGATAGTGGGGTTAAAGTTTTATTTGAAAACTTGTATTGAATTTCGTAACCCTTATTTTAGATTTAGTATGACCTAACTTTTATTTTAAAAGAAAAATAGTTTATGTTTTATAAAGAAGTTTTATTTAAAATATTGTAAAAGTATATATATATATATATATATATTCAATAAAGTATTTAAGTAGTTTTAATTTAAATGTTTTAAAGTATATTTTATAATAAAGTGTTTTAAATTAATTTAAAATCTAAAGTATTTGTACTTGGTGATTTCAGTGGAAATAGAAAATATTTTGGAAATTTATTCCGTGGGAGGAAGATGGTTTGAAAACTGTTTTCAAAGGATTGAAAGTGGAAATTTATCTTGCGAATATATTTTGAGATTAATAAATAATTTGGGAAATTATTTATATTTATTGGATATTTTGTGGATGTTAGTTGATAGTTAAATAACCGACTATCAATATTGGCCAATGCGCTGATCATTTCTAAGAGATCGGGATCGGGATTAATTTCTCGAAAACCACTTCGATCTGGTTTGTACGTTTTCATGGGAAAACGAGTTTGAATCGAAGATGGTACAGTGAAGTGCAAGGGCTAGTCGCTACTAATCCTGAGGGTGATTCCAAAATGGACGTAGTAGGAATTGTCCCTTCGGTTCCGTTCGAACCCGGGATGGATGTGTATGGATGAATGCTTTCGGAACATCGTCAGGTGGATGGTAGGCATTCTAAGAGATGTGTTCTAAAAAGGTAACGCTTAGCCTTGAGCCTCATCAACCGGGAATGACTTAAAATCAGGGGTTATGCAGCAAGTCTATGTGGGTCGCACCCATTAGGGTGAGGTACTCCTTGTCTAGATGTTCATTTTTATTTCGGCTTAGTGGGCGGTTGCTGATCCCAACCATGGGGTGATCTTACTCGGAATTATCCAGCAAAGGGTAGTTCCGGCCTTGTGTTGCAGGTGATCGGGCGTGGTCCTCGGTACGCTGATCTAGACCAGGTACTATGACAGGTGGTACCCTAGTGCCTAGTCATTAGTTGGAAATCCATTCTCCCTATGCGCCTTTACGGTTTTGATTGTGCCCAACTATTGCTGAAACGTGAGATGGAAACATTTCAGCTAGATTCTATTTTACTTTCTATAGACACTATTATAATATCATACAAATTTGATAAAAAGTATTTTGGCTATCGTAAGGTAAAAACCCGACATGTTTATTTGTGGCGTGGTCTTACGAGATGCATTTGATTTCAAAGGATTCTGAAACTTTAATAATCAATTGAGTGTGCTTTTCTCACGCTGGTATTCCAGACTTACTCGGGTGTTACTTAACTATAATGCTCGGGTCAAACAGAGTATTATAGATTACAGGAAGGGATGTTGTGAGCTCAGGAGATGAGCTGGATGGCTAGACGTACTTCCGTATTTGTTTAAATATTCCGCTGTGTTGATTTGCACTATATTCAGTTGATGTGAGGACAGGTTATGATTACTGTCCTGTGATTTGTTACGTGTACTCTGATGATGTAATGTATAAACAAATTTACTTTTGTGTAAAGATCAGTTGTTATCTATTATATTTTATTCCGCTGCGATGGTTATATTCTGTTGATGTTTGTTTTCTTTTCTTCTACCTCCTTCTTCTTTAACCCTCATGGTTCGTATTTCCGTTCTTTTTGAGTTGATCTAATGGAGATTAGTGTGAACTTAAGCGGTACGGATTTGCGGGTCATCACATAATATATATAATGACCGCACTATATATATGCAACACGTCGGTCATTCAATCTCTGAAAACATGAAATATATATAGAATATGAAAAAAAAATCGAGTGTATATATTTTTACCAAATGAGCTTTGCATCAGAGAAAGTTTCATACGCTAGCAGGATGTCCACGTGGTGAGCAAATGGGAAGATGGAGGCACAACAAGGCAAGATGTTGGCCTAGGCTTCGGGTTGTTGGATTTCGGGCGGGGAAAGAGGAGATCTGAGTTTTTTTTGCATGGCTGTTTATGTGTGCTTTAATGAGTGGAGAGAAGAAAGCAAGGTGGAAAACTGATGAACAGCCAACTTAAAAGCCAATATACAAGTTAAATCATTATTTTTTGGAAAATATGAACGTGAGCAAAAAATGAAGAGGCACGGTTAGGATAACACAAGAGTCACATGGTGAATGGTTGAGAAAATGATGGGTGAGGACCGTTGATTTCAAGTGGATAACTGAAAGGTCAAAGAATCTCGAAGGTATTTAAAACGGGTACCGTTATGAAATTGTTTTTCGCGGATTCCACTGTGTACTGAACCTCAAAACACAGAATTGAATATACCATAGAGATCATCACGCCGAGGCGAGCAAAACTGTAGCGATCCTAAACTCGACCTTCGAAAATCGGCACCCATACTTCAATTGTACTCAAAATGCCGCAGATTCAAACGCCGAATCTGGCTCACCGGAGCTTATAACACCATTAAGTATAACAACATAGCGGAATAAAGAAATAGATGATATCATATACAACTCCAATGAATACAATATCCAGACTGATATATAACAATGATATCAATAATACAAGAATATCAGAGATATGATACAATAACAGCGGAAAAATATCAGTAGAAGAGATGACTCCAAATGATCTAAAAAGAGAATGAGTCCAACGACTCTAACATCTAGCTCGAACCACCATCACGTTGCACCAAGAGAAGCAAGGGCGGTCAGGATCTCCAAAAACTGAACTAGCTCCAAATAATCCACTAAATCTGACTATCTGAAAAGAAACCCAAGTCTAGACTGCCCGTGTGGAAAATTATGGGCACCCAGAGTTTAGGAAGGGAACAATAAACTCCGAGTCAGTCATGGGACTGGTGTGAGCAACAAAAACAGTTATTTTCACAAAGAAAATAAAAGAATTTCGCAATGCTTTTGGAAAATGAAACTACCATAAGGCCTCATGCCACACACACAATGCAAACGCAGAATTGGAGGAGATTTCTCCTTATGATAGTCAAGCATGCTTACTACTCAAAATCATTTGATATTATCATTAGTGCATAATGTAGAAAAATTTTTGAAAGTATAATATTAATCTTAGCCAGCATAGACATTCCAAACTATGCCTACTATAGCTACCATCTAAATAGTGGTGACCACCATAAGTAAATGGCAGGTTCTACAACTAAAACCGTACTGGGTTCGTATTGTTTGATTGGATTTCCAACAAATGGTCAGGCTAAGGAACTTCCAACTGCCAATGGGTACGCCTCTGGAGGAATGTCCCGAGAACCTACCCGGATCTCTGCCAACACAAGGCCGGGTTACCTCTGTAACTAGGTAACTACTATTCGAGTATGCCACCCCCGGTCCTTTGGGACCTTTATCTGAGGCGCCTCGATCACAAAGCAACAATCACACGGTAAATGAGATTGGAGCAACCACATAGGTAAATATCTAGGATCCATACCATGATACCACCTTTTCCCAAAAGGAAATGACATACCCTAAAGGGAGCGACCCTCATAACCTTGCCGCATCTTTCCTGTTTCGACCATTTCTGGGTTGTGAGGCTCGATGAGGTATCGTCCACAAAGCTACACTTTTTCACAAAGCCACGCTTTGATCACAAATGATCAGCAACACACAGCAGCACTTAGTATGCCACACTACCAAATTGGGAGTATATCACTGATAACCTTCAACTACATAACCTCTGAGCTCGTATGTCTCAGAGAAGGGTGTTAAGCTAAGAGAATAAATTCTCCGCCACAAAACAGAAATGTATTTGAAAGAAATCAACTTTATATCTCAAAGTGCAATGTCAGACATATAACCATACAAGTCTGTTCTGGGTTCGAACAGAACCGAAGGCACATCCGAAGAAGCCCTTGCAATCCGGGTATTCACAATCCCGATCGGATTTTCCATCACTTAGGAAATCTCTATACCGGCGCGACTAAGTGTAGAGACAATCGATAGGTCATCCTATCGTTCTCACAAATACTCGGTCTTCACCACCGGTCTTCAAATGTAATCCATATACGACGTATCATTATTCGGAATGGGTTATATGACACAAAGTCCTCTCCCGGCTAAACCGAATAATGAGCGCAATATTTTAAAATATATGGATATTGGAATTTCAGTTAAGTCACAATTTATTATCCAAAATTCTTCTTCCAAATGGTTTAAACAAAATACCATTTCAAATCTTTTTAAATAAAAAGATTTATTTCACAAAGTTCACCAACCTTTCACAAAGATTAATTCATAGTTTTCAAAACTATTTACAATTCCATATCTTTTTATATAAAGATACACCCTCAAGATTCTCTTCAATTCGGAAACAAAGTTCAAAATTCTTTCACAAAGATTCGTTCATAGATCCCAAAATAATTTCCATTTCAAATTGGATTAACTCATTCAATCTTGTAATCAAAGATTTAATTCATAGCTTTCAAAACAATTCACAATTTCATTTTAAACTCGAAACTTTTCAACAAAAATTGGAAATCCTTTCATTATATGAAAGCTATTATTATTTGACATAAATAGTTTTCATTTTGGGAAAAATCTTATTATCTTTGCACGAGTTAAATTCACATTCTAAAAACAATATCTTTAAAATGGTTAAAACCCATATAAACACACTTATAACTTGAATAACATTTTTAAACCATAGTTTCCAAATCATAGAATTCAATTTCAAATATTTAATTCAAATTTAAATCAAATTATTTAAATTTAAAATTTTATTAAGTTATTAAAAATAACTTTTATTTTTGAAACTCGTTTTCAAAAGCTCTCAATTCCAATTCCAAAAATATTTTGGATTCAACAATTCAATCTTTAAAATTGTTAAAAATCTGTGACTTAACCAATTCCCACGTGCAATCCATATTTGTGTGTGTAAGGTGTAGTATATGGGTTTAACACAATAGTGCAAAAAAATCATCATCACAAATTCAAATATAGAAATATAGTTGATAAGCGGTATAAACTATAACGCTTGTCTTTCATTCACAGATTCACAGGAAATATACAAATGTATCACAAATATATGAATAAATTATACACAACTCAATCCACAGAACAAAATATCACAGATCAGATAGGACAATCAATTCAAGGCATCTCATACAATACAATCATTCATAAGTAAGGTCAAGCATTCAATAGTCATTTATAAGTAGGATTAATTAATTGTTTAATCCTAATTAATTCAATTTATTTCCAACTAAATTAATTACTTATGAATTAATTATCCAATCCTGATAAATTAATTACAAGTCATTTGATATAAATTAATTAATCAATCACCTTAATTAATTAAATTATTCTTAATTAATCATATTAATTAAATTAACCTTTAAACCAATTACATAATTAAATAACCTCTTAATTAATTATTTTGCGAAATTAAACCTTTAATTACTTACCATTAAGTAATCATCTCATAACAACTAATCATTAATTATCAATTAATCTTTATCGTTAAATTAATTTACTTTAATTAATCTTTAATTAATCTTAATTAATCTTAAAGTAATTTATCTTTTAATTACTTTAATGACATCATCTTTTTAATTACATTAAGTAATCAAACTTTTAATCACTTTTATTAAATAATTATCCTTAAATACTTGCATCGATTAACTATTTCTTAATTAAACACATCAAGTAATTATCTCTTAATAACTTTTATTAAGTAATTATCCATTAGTCACTTCCATTTATCAACTATTCTCTAATCACTTCCCATTAATGGTTTCATTTATCACTCACAAATATGTTTGAAAACATTTATTTCAAATTTACCTTTAAAATTTCATTTTAAATTCCAAGCTTTAAAATGAATACCAATTTAACTTTAACAAAGTTTAAATCATAAATTAAAAAAAATCTCTTTAAAATCTCATGTTAAAGAAAACATACCTTATAAAGAATTTAAAAGAATTTTAAAACCAAATTAAATTTTTAAATCCAAATCAATTTAAAATACACTTTAAACATACAAAGTTCTTTAGACATTTAAATTTTGATAAAACTTTATTTATCTCAAAACTATGATACAAAACTAGGTTTAAATTCATACTTAAACATGATTTCTAACTTTGTTTATAAATCTTGCTTTAAATTAAATTTTAGTTTAAAATTAAAAACCCAGACAGGTTTAAACCTGTCACCAAACATTACCCGAGGCCAAATCATAAATCCCCGAGCCAAAACAAGAATGCTTCGAGCCACTCCCTCAACTAATTCGAGTAAACCGCGAGAAAACAAAACCCCACAAACCAAAACATCACCATAACTCAAAACATACACCGTGCACATGCACCCACGACGCCGTCCTCTCCGATCTACTCTGATAACCCCTACACGTCGCCGATCAACCACGTACCCGATCACGATCATCGCATCGCCACCATAAACTCAAAATCGAAATCGAGTTCCAGAATCAAACCTGGAACTGATGTTTGGAACATCACTCAAACCTGGAAAAAGACTCGCACACGAAACTCCGATAACTGGAGTGCCTCCATCTCCGGCCACGGCTTCATCCACGTCCTAGTTACCTTTTCCCGAAGTTTTGTAGAACTCGATCAACCATAGGAGATATGCCGATCAAAAATTCAAGAACACCCAAAATAAGGGTTACTGCCTAACTCGATCAACCACCACCGCCACATTGATCTGCTCCACTATCAACCATTTTTCCCTAACTTCACAAACATCCTTGCATCACCACAGCAAGTTACAACCTTCCAGATCCTCGAGATCACCAGAAATCACCAAATCAAAGAAAAACAGGCAAACCCAAATTGCTCCTCCACCTTAACTCTAAAAATTTAAATTTTAACTTTAAAAATCATGTTAAAGCATAGGAATTCAGTTTATATACATAAAATCGTAAATTAAAATGTTTGAATTTTGACTTGTTTAAAGATTTGCTCAGATGTTTTGATTTCTAGAGGTATTTACAAGTTGCTTTATCTTAAATAAATTTTAAAAACTTAGTTTATAATCAAACAAACAACTTTTGTTTATATTTTAAGTTCTATCAGTTATTAAATCAAAGGACGAGAATTTGTTTGCAAATCTGGTCTGGAAGAAACAAGAACAGAGGTAACTCAATTTGTACAGGCAGACATATATTTAAACGTCAACATACATACACAGGAACGCATTAATATATATACACATCTCAGACAATAATTAAGCAACATATATACTTAAGTATTTTAAAATTTAAGTTACTCACCTTGTTTTCCAGAAAGAACAGAGTTTTATTTATGTTGAAACAGGCTGAGAAATTTGCAGCTGAAACCCCTTTTTCTTTAATTCTCTGATTGATCTAAGTTGTTTAAATTGAAATTTTGTTTAAGATTAAGATGTTTGCTTTCTTCAGATTTCTTAGCTTTGAAGATGGAAGAAATGTGATGGTAGATTGATGCATATAAAAAAAAAGATGTTTACAGGGGAAAGAATTTGTACAGGGTGATAATTTTTATTTGTACAATGTCAAAGATATTTTCTTCATTTTGGAGGCTGATAACATTTTGAGTTGACCTTGTTTATGCTAGCATTAAATGCTTAAGTCCTTTTTGTCTTCATTTGCAATTTTTCACATACAAATTTATTTCCTTTCTCTTTTATTGTCCGGTTTCATACTTGAAGATATTTTGTTTTTGTACTTGTTCAAGCCTACATACTTATGTTCTATTACTTTGTATTGTTTTCTTTATTTATAAGCTTCATTCATATGTATATTTTGTTTTCTTTGTTTTCTTTTCATTTTCTTTATTACTTGGTAATATGAGTGAACTTCTATTTTTATTTTATTTTTCTTTTATTATTATTTTTTGTATTTATTCTATTTGTATTATTTAGCATTGATTTATAAATATGATATTAAAATTTATATTTTACTTTATATTATATATAACTATATAATTTATTTATTTTATAATATAGATGAATTTCCATATTTTATTTTGTTGTTAAAATTTTATTAAATGAATTACTTTATATTTTTATAACTTATCGTTTATTCATTTCTTATTATTTTGTAATATAGATGATTTCTATTTTTAATTGGTTGTTAAAGTTTAGCAAATGTATTTACTTGATATTTTTATAGTTTATCTTACATATTTATATTTTATTTCTAACTTAAATATTTATTATTAATTAATTTTTATTTTTAACATAACCCATCAATTTAAAATTTAAAGTTATTTATTTTTAAACTTGTATCAATTATCTATATTTTTATATGTATCTTTAAACCATTTATATTAAGATTTAAATTCAATTATCAATATATATATATATATATATGTATATATTATTTCAAATCTATTTACTTGAAATTTAAATCCAAATTACATATATACAATATTTAAATTCATATGATTTAATATATATCCTATTTGAATTGGGGAAACTCGCTTCAATTTATTATTAATTTTACAATTTTAATTCAAAAATTTAATTAATTATCAATTTAAATTTAATTAAAATTCAAGGTCGTTACAAAAATAGTATATAGATATCAGTGGTATGATCATCCGATCGAAAGTCGGTATCGGTACCGAAATGCTGCTAAAATGTCAGAAATAAGATAAACCGAGCAATAACAGTTCAAATTTGATGAAACGGAAGATGACGTCTCACTCAGAAGAGGATTTACAAATTTTATATAGAAAAATATTCAGGTTTGAAAAACATTTTATTATCATCAAATATTAACTGTTTTAAATTGAAATTGAATTACATAAGAAAATACAATTTCATATTATCTGACTAAAATTTACCAGTCGTTATGTTAAAATAGACGTATTCCAAATATCAAATATATATTTCAAAATTTTATTATTTAAAATTTCAAAAAAAATTCAGTTAAATAAATAAATAAAACAAATAAAATTATTAAAAATTTACGGGTCGTTACACTCTCCCTGTAATGCCCTAGAAATTAATGGAATCTTATTTTGGTTGGATTTTGAAATATATGAATTTATTTGTATAGGAATATATGGAATTAATTGTGTGCAAGTGTGTGTGCATGTGTGCACGTGCACACTGATATGGCACAAGGAAGAACTAAAGATTTCTTGAATTTAAAACAAGAATTAAAAAGCATTACAAACATGATTTTGTGATATGGATATTTGATTTCTGGAATTATATGAATCATCCCAGAAAATAAGAAAAGTAGATTTTGTTTTGAATTCAGTAAACAGATTTTATTTAAAACCCAGGAAAAAAAATATATTACAATGATTTGAAAACCTGTATGCATATATAGGTGCATATGTTTCTGAAATTAAGAAGGAATTAAATAAGCCTAGATAAGATATGTATACAAATATACATTTCTGTAAGTATTGAGAATATTAAAAAGAAATAAGCAAGGGAAAGTGTAACACTAAAATAGCAAAAGATAAATTACAAGCAAAACAATTGCTTTAGGCAGAAAATAGAAAGGAGGATTTTTAGAAAATAAACAAGTGACAATGTCACACAATTATCATGACCTAAGAAGAATATAATAATATTCTGGAAAAGAAAAAGGGGAGTAAGTATCACATATGGCCGGGGTATTAAGGGAGAAAAATAAACAAATCTGAAATGCAAAATGCATGAGTCTTGGCCAGGGTAGGAATGGGATTTTACAATGATAAAACCCTAGAAAACCTCTCTTATAAATCCAAGTATAAACCAGAAAAATCATTTGCTACCCAAGACATTTAAGAAAACAAAGAAGTAAAATATTTGCAAGCAGAAAAGCAAGTTTTAAACGGTTTCTTTTCTGGATTAAGCAAGAGAAGCATTTTTCTGTGAGTAATCTCACTAAACCCATGGCATTAAGTCCTGTTATGAGGCAGCCAAGCTTATGTTATTTTTCCATATATTGTTGATTTCATTAATATGGTTTTAATGGATGTTTTAATGGGTGTTTCTGAATGTTTTGATTGCTTTGATGTTTGAGTATGTTGCTCTGTTTGGTTATACCCAGAAATATAAAAGTATGAAATCATGAAAGTAAATAGAGAATACTTGTAACTGGTTTAGATATGGCATGGAAAATATAGAAATCAAAATGTATATGAGTTGCATTACACTTGTGTAAGTGCTGAGGCTCAAATGAAAAGATTCAAGGTTGCAATGGAAATATCCAAAAGTGCTGAACCCTTGATCAAATAGAAAACCCATGAGCCAGAAATCTTGTTTAAGCTTGATCTTGAATTTAGTTCAAACATGGTTGCTTATGAAACAATAATAACCCACATGCCTAGTCTTTATTCCCAGTTGTAAATATTCCTGTATTTTCTTTAAGCCAAAATATTTGAAAATATGATTTCCTCTGGATAGGAATGTTAACTTGTTTTTGAATTATGCTTGTGAGTTTTATAATTCATATACAATGTGATTCAGTCACCTAGCTATCTCATGATAGGATTAAACATGAACACTTAGTAAATAAACTAAGGATTGTGAGCCAAGAGGACTGCTGGAATGCTTGTTGTATTTAAAGTATGCAAGTTGGCACATGGCTTGTTTAAGCCCTGAGATCTTTGTGCAATATTGTGAATTATTTTATTGCAATGTGTCCCCGTGATTCCTTTATGGCAGATGAGGCTAGGAATTAATTTGGTAAATGCAACCTTAAATTGATGAAATAGGAACTTGAGTTATTCCTAGGATGGTTGGTCTGGAGCTATGATAGTTCCTGAGTATTTCTATTTGATATGTATGTTTACATGGTTGAAAGTGTGTACATAGTTAGTCTTAAACACTGATCATATATGCACAATACATCATAAACAAGTCAGGCAAATTGATCAAAGAAGCTATGCCCACTCATACAAAATGTTTATGTCTCACTCATTTACTTAATATCATGGAATTTTTGATATTGCTCATACCAGATCTTGTATCTGACCCTTGTTTGCTTATGGCATCTGGGGTGTCTCATTTAAAATGGGGCAGCCTCTAATGCTCTTTCAGGGAATGCTGGTTCTAAATAGGAAGCTGTTATGGCTAATGAGAATGAATGGATAAGCATGCTAAATTAGAATTAAATAAGAACTTAGAAGGAATTATTTGCATGTAATCTGAGAAGTTTTTATAGTTATGCTTTGGTTGTTATGAATGATCTTGAATGCTTGAATTCATTTAGTTGTTTTAACTGAATCTAGTAATGTATTAAGTTTGGGATTAATCAAAGACTTTGTTGAATCTATGCGAGAAAATATATATTTGAGTATTATGGTGAAAATTTGTAAATGATATATGACTGTATTTGAGAAATGGATATGTATATACATATACTGTATTAGTTAATTTCAAGTTACTTAAAACTTTAAGTTTGAAGGTTAAACATCTGAGTTTAGCTAGAAGTAATATTTCAAGAATTTTGTGACTATATGCAGAAGTCTTTTGATAAAAGAAACAACATATTTGTACACTTTATAAAGATATGTACATGTTTTAAGGGATTTTGCAAGTGTCTGATATCTGAATTTACATTGCAAAAGCCAGGCACTAATGTTTTGATGATCTAGTCATAAGGCTAACCCACTTCAAAAATAATGAGGTCTGGATCGATCAAGATGACTAGAGTTTTGGGTATAAAGGAAGAAAATACACTTCATAAAATCTGAAGCTTTCTTTGCAAATGCATGAACAAAGACATTTTCAAATACTTAAGCAACTCACATTTTATTTTGAATAACTTTATTAGCCCAGAGAGTACAATACATCTAACAGGCATACATATTATCTAAATACTACTTTTGTCAAATAACCATAGAATCTGGATTCTCTAAATCCAGTAAAGCAACCTGTAAATTAGATGCAAGCTGAGGTAACTCAGGGATTAGAGAATAAATTTGGTTAAGAAAAATACAACTATCTAGATTATGAAAGAATTACTCAACTGACTTGGTAATAAGTAAAGAAATTTGTGATAAAATAACTTGTGTTGAAAATGATAAGTGAGTATATCATTTTCCTTTCTGACTTTAACCAAATCCCAAATAATTAAACTAAAATTATAGTGGCTTGCTATATAATCTGAGATCACCTTACTATATTAAACTAACAGATAATCACCATAAGAATGATCAAAATTAATAGGTATAAATTACACATGTTTATGGGAATTCACTCCCATGACACAAATATTAAACAAAAGTAAATGAGCTATGTACTGGTTGATTAAGAATTCGAATTCAACCAGGATGTACTCTTGCTTACCAACACTCTGATCCAAGCAAGAGGGTCACATACATCTTCATATGTATGTGAATATATTATTAAAGAACTGATATAAATATATTAGTAGAAAATTAGGATCCTGGATAATTTAGTGGAAAGGCTAATGACTCTAGGAAATTATTGATGTAAACTTTTTTAAAAAAATTTCCTAGTAAAAATTAGGTGAAATAACTAGGGTCATTTCATTTGGTATCAGAGCTATGTTAAAACTGTACATAGCTAAGAATGATTGTATTGATTGATTGAAGTATTATAACCATATGTATGAACTGGTTGTTTGTTTGAGTAAAATAATAATACAGATAGAAAGTTATGGCAAAAGAAAAGTGCTCATGATAAACTAACCCTATCTACCCCATACTTTAGTTATCCAATCATGGTAGGAAGAGGATCTCATCACAATGCAGGATCAAGTGCACCACAAATGCTTGATATGCAAGACTTTATGAGGGCTTTAAGGGATGGAGTAGGGTAGAGACTTGAGAACCCACATGAGGAACTTTCAAAACTGTTAAAGACTTATACCAATTTAGGAGGCAAGGGCTTTAAAGGGACTGAAAATGTAATGGAAATTCAAGCATGGTTGAGAACACTGGATAGAATTTTCAATGACATGCAACTGGATGATCAAAGGAAGAGGCAAGTGGCCTCAAGACAATTGAAAGGTGTGGCTTTAAGCTGGTGAGATGTAGTCATAGCTGGGAGGATTGAGAATGAAATCACTTAGAATCAATTCAAGGAGATGTTGGAAGCTAGATTTGTTCCAGCATCAGCCAAAACTCTATTGCTTGAAGAATTCATCAGACTTAGGCAGGGAACCTTTAATGTGACTGAGTATACTCATAGGTTTGAGGGCTTGTCTAAGTATGGAGCTATGCTTGTGGCTGATGAGGCATCAAAGAATGATAGGTATATTAAGGGTTTAAACCCAGGGCTTAGTAGGGCTATGTAGCCATATGCAGATAAAACTTTTGATCAAGTCATTGATCTGGCCTTAAAATTTGAGCAACATGGCAAGGAAAGGGAAAAGTATAAGAGTTTTAAGAATAACAATAATAAGAAAAATAAGGGAAGATATCACCCCTATGACAAAAAGAAGGAGGAGACAAAAAGCAAGAAAACCAATGATACTAAGACCACTGATACAAAGAGAAAAATAACATGCCATCATTGTGGAAAGGAAGGACATATCAAACCAAGGTGCCCAGAATTGAAGGGAGGAGCTTTCAAATGCTACCTATGTGGTAAGGAGGGACATATCAAGAGAAATTGCCCTGAGTATAAACAGCAAGGGAAGCTAGCAAGTTTGGAGAGCAAAAGCAAATCCACAGTAGAAGCTATTGCAGAAAACCATGGTCAAGTGGAAGGTACCTTATTTATTTGTACCCTACCTATATCAGTAGTGTATGACACAGGGGCAACACATTCTCTGATTTCCCATGAATTAGTTGCATTGCTTAAATTAAATTGCATACTAGTTGAAACTCCTTTGTTAGTGCAAAGCCCATTGGGGAGTTCTAGTGTTTTAAACATGATTTGTGTGGATGTGGAATTAAACATAGGAGGAAATGTTTTTATTTCCAATTTATATGTTTTAAATTACCCAAATATAGGTATTATATTGGGTGTAGACTGGTTAAGGCAATACAAAGCCATAATTAATTTAGACTCGTCCACCATATCACAAAATTCTAGAGGTCAAAGAATCACAATTTTGTGTGAAATAGCCAAAGAAAGAAAATTATATCACTTAATTGACTTAAATAAGGATTCCAGTGAGCCTTCTATTGAAGAAATCCCCATAATTAACAAATACTTAGATGTGTTTGGAGAAGTTAAGGTTGTTCCACACCACAGACCAGTGGAATTTCAGATTAGTCTCATACCAGGAGCCAGTCCAATTATTAAGAAACCCACTAGGATGGGGCCTAGTGAGTTGAAGGAATTGAAGAAACAGTTAGAAGAATTGGAAAGCAAAGGATTTATAAGACCAAGTAATTCATGCTGGGGTGCTCCAGTGGTGTTTGTAAGGAAACATGATGGTACTTTAAGAATGTGCATAGATTACAGGGAGCTAAACAAAGTCACTATCAAAAACAAGTACCCCTTACCTAGAATTGATGATCTTTTTGATCAACTTAGTGGAGCAAAAATATTTTCTAGATTAGACCCGGCATCTGGATTCCATCAGATGAAGGTTGAGAACTCAAGTGTTAAGTATACAGCCTTTAACACTAGGTATGGTCTATATGAGTTTCTTGTCATGCCATTTGGGTTGACAAATGCCCCATCATATTTTGTAGAATTGATGAATAGGATATTCAGGGATTATTTAGACAAGTTTGTATTGATTTTTATTGATGTTATTTTGATTTATTCTAAAACAGTAGAGGAACATGAAAATCACTTACACCTTGTTTTGTCTAGATTAAGAGAAAAAGATTTAAAAGCAAAATTTTCTAAGTGTGCATTTTGGAAAGAAGAAGTGCATTTCCTTGGGCACGTTATATCTGCCAAAGGCATTTCAGTGAACCCTAATAAAATTGTGGCTATCCAAGCATGGAAAAGGCCAAGCACAGTAGGAGAAGTTAGGTCATTTATGGGAATGGCAGGGTATTATAGAAGATTTATAAAAGATTTTTCTAAGATGTCATCACCTCTTACCAACCTAACTAGAAAGAACCAACCCTTTATATGGACTGAGAAATGTGAACAAGCCTTTAGTAGAATCAAGGAGGCCTTAGTCAATGCACCAGTATTGAAAGTACCAGAAGGAAATGAGGATTTAATTGTTTATACTGATGCAAGTGGTTCTGGGCTAGGAGCTGTATTGATGCAGCAAGATCAAGTTATAGCCTATGCATCAAGACAATTGAAGCCACATGAATCAAGGTATGCAACCCATGATCTTGAGTTGGCAGCAGTAGTATATGCATTAAAGCTCTGGAGACATTATCTTCTAGGTGCTAAGTTTATCTTATACACTGACCATAAAGCATTAAAATATCTCTTTTCACAAAAAGATTTGAATATGAGGCAGCATAGATGGATTGGGTTTCTAGCAGCATACGATTTAGACATACTTTATACTCCAGGAAAAGCTAATAAGGTTGCAGATGCTTTGAGCAGGCAGCATGCAAAAGTAGCCATGTTAATGATAGAAGAGTTTAGAAATTTATCTCTACTTACTGATTTGGAAATTGAGGAAAACAGTGAGGTAAACATGAATATGATTGAAGAAGGGAGTAGAGGAAAATTAAGTTTGATAACTTTGCAATCAGATTTAATTTTGAAAGTGGGGAAAATGCAAGAGGAAGATCCAGATTTATTAGAAAGGAAAACTCTAATAGAAAAAGGAGAAGAAGTAGCAAACTACCACACTGATAAGAATGGTTACTTAAGGAATAAAGGTAGAATATGTGTTCCAAAGGATATAGGATTGAAGGAAGAGATAATTAATGAATATCATAGGAGCAAATATTCTATACATCCAGGCAGCACCAAGATGTATCAAAACTTGAAGAGGGATTATTGGTGGAAAGGGATGAAAACTGATGTGGCCAAACATGTTGCAAAGTGTATGACTTGCTAACAAGTCAAAGCAGAAACTCAAAGACCCTCAGGCCTATTACAACCTCTAAGTATACCACAGTGGAAGTGGGAAGATATATCTATGGATTTCATAGATGGTCTGCCTAGATCAAAGAGAGGAAATACAAGCATTTGGGTAGTAGTTGATAGACTGACTAAAGTAGCACACTTTATACTAGTGAAGGCAGAAAGAAATGCACCTAAACTAGCTCAAATATTCATGAAAGAAGTAGTAAGGTTGCATGGAATTCCTAAGACTATAGTGAGTGATAGGCACACAATCTTTACATCCAGATTTTGGAAGAGCTTTCAAGAAGCCATGGGGAGTGAATTATGCTTGAGTACTGCATACCACCCCCAATCAGATGGTCAAACTGAAGTAATAAATAAAGTTTTGGAGGATTTGTTGAGGGCATGTGCATTGGACTTTGGAGGCAATTGGGAAGATCACCTCCATTTGGCTTAATTTACATATAACAATAGTTATCAAAGCACCATAGGCATGGCACCATTTGAAGCCTTATATGGCAAACCATGTTTGTCACCAATATGTTGGGTGAAGTAGGAGAAAAGGCTGTCTTAGGGCCTGAGTATGTTAAAGAAACTACAGAGAAAATTGAACTTGTAAGAAGAAGGATGGCAGCAGCTCAAGATAGGCAAAAGAAGTTTGCAGATGTAAGGAGGAAGCAGGTAGAATATGAAGTTGGTGATTATGTTTTCATCAAAGTTTCACCTATGAAGAAGGTGTTGAGGTTTGGCAAGCAAGGAAAACTTACCCCAAGATATGTTGGACCTCACAAGATTTTGGAAAGAATAGGTTCATTAGCATATAAGTTGGAGCTACCAGAAGAGATGAGTGCAATGCACAATGTATTTCATGTATCACAACTTAGGAGATGGGTGCATGATAAAGAGGAAATTCTAGAGAAACCAACTCAAGTTCAAATAAATCCTGATTTGGTCTATGAGAAAGAACCAGTGGGGATTTTAGCTAAAGAGGAAAAGAAGTTGAGGAGCAAAACTCTGAAATTGGTAAAGGTTCAATGGAGCCTAGACCCTAATGATTGTACATGGGAATTAGAGGAAAAGATAAAGATGGATTACCCTATGCTTTTTGCAGTGGAAGGTAAAATCTAAATCCCTAAAAAGTTTAAATATGTATGGTTGTTTTGACTGAATTGTTTGCTTATGCAATGTCTAATAGATTTTATAAAAATCTGGAAATATTTAAAGTCAAAATGAGAAAATTGTGAGGACACAATTCCTAAAAAGGTGGGGTGATTGTAATGCCCCAGAAATTCATGGAATCTTATTTTGGTTGGATTTTGAAATATATGAATTTATTTGTATAGGAATATATGGAATTAATTGTGTGCAAGTGTGTGTGCATGTGTGCACGTGCACACTGATATGGCACAAGGAAGAACACCAAATTTCTTGAATTTAAAACAAGAATTAAAAAGCATTACAAACATGATTTTGTGATATGGATATTTGATTTCTGGAATTATATGAATCATCCCAGAAAATAAGAAAAGTAGGTTTTGTTTTGAATTCAGTAAACAGATTTTATTTAAAACCCAGGAAAAAAAATATATTACAAGGATTTGAAAACCTGTATGCATATATAGGTGCATATGTTTCTGAAATTAAGAAGGAATTAAATAAGCCTAGATAAGATATGTATACAAATATACATTTCTGTAAGTACTGAGAATATTAAAAAGAAATAAGCAAGGGAAAGTGTAACACTAAAATAGCAAAAGATAAATTACAAGCAAAACAATTGCTTTAGGCAGAAAATAGAAAGGAGGATTTTTAGAAAATAAACAAGTGACAATGTCACACAATTATCATGACCTAAGAAGAATATAATAATATTCTGGAAAAGAAAAAGGGGAGTAAGTATCACATATGGCCGGGGTATTAAGGGAGAAAAATAAACAAATCTGAAATGCAAAATGCATGAGTCTTGGCCAGGGTAGGAATGGGATTTTACAATGATAAAACCCTAGAAAACCTCTCTTATAAATCCAAGTATAAACCAGAAAAATCATTTGCTACCCAAGACATTTAAGAAAACAAAGAAGTAAAATATTTGCAAGCAGAAAAGCAAGTTTTAAAAGGTTTCTTTTCTGGATTAAGCAAGAGAAGCATTTTTCTGTGAGTAATCTCACTAAACCCATGGCATTAAGTCCTGTTATGAGGCAGCCAAGCTTATGTTATTTTTCCATATATTGTTGATTTCATTAATATGGTTTTAATGGATGTTATAATGGGTGTTTATGAATGTTTTGATTGCTTTGATGTTTGAGTATGTTGCTCTGTTTGGTTATACCCAGAAATATAAAAGTATGAAATCATGAAAGTAAATAGAGAATACTTGTAACTGGTTTAGATATGGCATGGAAAATATAGAAATCAAAATGTATATGAGTTGCATTACACTTGTGTAAGTGCTGAGGCTCAAATGAAAAGATTCAAGGTTGCAATGGAAATATCCAAAAGTGCTGAACCCTTGATCAAATAGAAAACCCATGAGCCAGAAATCTTGTTTAAGCTAGATCTTGAATTTAGTTCAAACATGGTTGCTTATGAAACAATAATAACCCACATGCCTAGTCTTTATTCCCAGTTGTAAATATTCCTGTATTTTCTTTAAGCCAAAATATTTGAAAATATGATTTCCTCTGGATAGGAATGTTAGCTTGTTTTTGAATTATGCTTGTGAGTTTTATAATTCATATACAATGTGATTCAGTCACCTAGCTATCTCATGATAGGATTAAACATGAACACTTAGTAAATAAACTAAGGATTGTGAGCCAAGAGGACTGCTGGAATGCTTGTTGTATTTAAAGTATGCAAGTTGGCACATGGCTTGTTTAAGCCCTGAGATCTTTGTGCAATATTGTGAATTATTTTATTGCAATGTGTAATGACCCATAATTTTGAACAAATTAAATTGGAAATATTTAATTAACTTTAAATATTTGAATGATGATTTAATTTGAATCCCCGATATAACTTTGAAATTGGCGATTAAATTATAAAATTTAATCTAGTGAATGCTGAATATAAAATTTTGAATCTTCAATTTAAAGTTGAAGAAAAATATTTCGAAAGCTTTTAAAATTCGTATTTCCATGCCTCTTGAGTTAATCCATGGAGATTAGTGTTTAATCAAGGGTACGGATTTGCGGGTCTTGACAGCATGGTATCAGAGCATATGGTTAAGCGACAACCCTGCTCTGTTGGGTATTACTCATTAGAGATAGAGTCAGCAGTACTCTAGAATGAGTTGAGTGTAATAATAGATATGAGCGCGTATTTGTTAGTGAATATGAAATTGTTTTGTATTGTGTTGACTTATCGGTTGATTGTTTATGGATTCTGGTCGGTGCAGTCTAGCTAACTGTAATCGATTTCTAAACTCTTAAACAAGATAAACCGACACAGTATTGTTTTAAATAGGGTAAATGAAATAATTTTACCCGAAACTATTTTTTGTATAGAAAAGAAATGATTTTCTATGAATTATCATAGTATATGGATGCTTGTTTGTCAGGAAAGTGATAATATTGAAAGTTATCATTATTATATGAAATTGAATAAGAAATTCAAATCATAACTCCAAAGTTAAGAAATAAATTCACATATAAATGAAATTTGAGAATATAAATTATAAATGTGACTTATAATTGGAAAACGGAATTCCAGAGAAGTATTTGGAAATGTTTTGAAAAGAATTTGAAAATTTTGGAGATTTGGAAAGTTTAAATTTCTTTTTGATTTGAAAATGAATTTCAATGGTTTGAAAAGTATTTTGAAGACAATGAAAAGCTCTAAACTCTTTTCGGTCGCTGGAAAATAACTTCGGTAATGACCGCAGCATCATCGATGTTCATTTTCGGGTTTCCAGTAGAGGAATTGCTGCCAAATTGTTTTAAATGGAAGTTGTTTGAAAAATTTGGGTTTTGTTTTGAAAATTCAAAAGATAAATTTGAATTGTTTTCAAAATTGATTTTGAAAAGGTTGAAAAGACTCTAGAATTGAGTATTGAATTATGAAAATAAAATTGTGAATGAATGAATCAATTTGCAATTGCAAGTACATGAATGTAAGTTGAATTCGAATGGAAATCCAGTTTAATACAAGTGGTTATAAACCAAAATAGTGAATTGTAAATAAATTTTGGGAATGAACAAAAGAATAAAACTGGAATTACAACTGAATGTTAAACTTAGTTTGAATTTGGTAATTGATGAAATTCAATATTCAGAAGTTAAACTGAATCCAAATTAAATTGAAATTGTGAATTGAATTAAAATGAGAAATTGAAATGTAAAATTGAATGATAATGAATATGTAACTTCAACAGTGAAGTAAAAAAATGTATAATCAGTTTATATTGAAAATTTTGTAATAGAATTTGCAAAATGGTTTGAATATATGTAACTAGATATTATGGCTAGTAGGATATACAGGTGTTATAAAAGGAATTGGATTTGATTTCAAAGATAAATTTGAATTGCTCGACAAAAGGTAAGTATTTCAATTTCAATATGAGATTTGATGATTTTCTTGTCTAGCCGCTTGGCTTTTTCTTTCTTTTTGAAATCTGAGGGTCCGTAGGGACGTTTTGTAGTCGTGCCGTGTTAGCCGCGCAAAGGAGACGCTGGCGAAATTTTTCGAAAATTTCGGGTGTTAGAAAAATTTTGAGAAAATTTTGAAAGTTAAAATTTGAATTTGAATTTAAAATTTGAATTTTGAAGTAAACAATATTGTTTGAAAATTATGAAAGGGTTTAGAAAGCTAGTTGGATTGATAACGAATCTTTAGTAGAAAGATTTATTTTGAAAAATTGATAAAACTATTAGATTGTGAAAGATAGTAGACGAGTTAAGGACATTTTTTTCCTAACTTGTAATTTCGAGGACGAAATTCTTTTAAGGGGGGAAGTCTGTAATGACCTAGAATTTTGAACAAATTAAATTGGAAATATTTAATTAATTTTAAATATTTGAACGATGATTTAATTTGAATCCCCGATATAACTTTGAAATTGGCGATTAAATTATAAAATTTAATCTAGTGAATGCTGAATATAAAAATTTGAATCTTCAATTTAAAGTTGAAGAAAAATATTTCGAAAGCTTTTAAAATTCGTATTTCCATGCCTCTTGAGTTAATCCATGAAGATTAGTGTTTAATCAAGGGTACGGATTTGCGGGTCTTGACACAATGTGTCCCCGTGATTCCTTTATGGAAGATGAGGCTAGGAATTAATTTGGTAAATGCAACCTTAAATTGATGAAGTAGGAACTTGAGTTATTCCTAGGATGGTTGGTCTGGAGCTATGATAGTTCCTGAGTATTTCTATTTGATATGTATGTTTACATGGTGAAAGTGTGTACATAGTTAGTCTTAAACACTGATCATATATGCACAATACATCATAAACAAGTCAGGCAAATTGATCAAAGAAGCTATGCCCACTCATACAAAATGTTTATGTCTCACTCATTTACTTAATATCATGGAATTTTTGATATTGCTCATACCAGATCTTGTATCTGACCCTTGTTTGCTTATGGCATCTGGGGTGTCTCATTTAAAATGGGGCAGCATCTAATGCTCTTTCAGGGAATGCTGGTTCTAAATAGGAAGCTGCTATGGCTAATGATAATGAATGGATAAGCATGCTAAATTAGAATTAAATAAGAACTTAGAAGGAATTATTTGCATGTAATCTGAGAAGTTTTTACAGTTATGCTTTGGTTGTTATGAATGATCTTGAATGCTTGAATTCATTTAGTTGTTTTAACTGAATCTAGTAATGTATTAAGTTTGGGATTAATCAAAGACTTTGTTGAATCTACGCAAGAAAATATATATTTGAGTATTATGGTGAAAATCTGTAAATGATATATGACTGTATTTGAGAAATGGATATGTATATACATATACTGTATTAGTTAATTTCAAGTTACTTAAAACTTTAAGTTTGAAGGTTAAACATCTGAGTTTAGCTAGAAGTAATATTTCAAGAATTTTGTGACTATATGCAGAAGTGTTTTGATAAAAGAAACAACATATTTGTACACTTTATAAAGATATGTACATGTTTTAAGGGATTTTGCAAGTGTCTAGTATCTGAATTTACATTGCAAAAGCCAAGCACTAATGTTTTGATGATCTTGTCATAAGGCTAACCCACTTCAAAAATAATGAGGTCTGAATCGATCAAGATGACTAGAGTTTTGGGTATAAAGGAAGAAAATACACTTCATAAAATCTGAAGCTTTCTTTGCAAATGCATGAACAAAGACATTTTCAAATACTTGAGCAACTCACATTTTATTTTGAATAGCTTTATTAGCCCAGAGAGTACAATACATCTAACATGCATACATATTATCTAAATACTACTTTTGTCAAATAACCATAGAATCTGGATTCTCTAAATCTAGTAAAGCAACCTGTAAATTAGATGCAAGCTGAGGTAACTCAGGGATTAGAGAATAAATTTGGTTAAGAAAAATAAAACTATCTAGATTATGAAAGAATTACTCAACTGACTTGGTAATAAGTAAAGAAATTTGTGATAAAATAACTTGTGTTGAAAATGATAAGTGAGTATATCATTTTCCTTTCTGACTTTAACCAAATCCCAAATAATTAAACTAAAATTATAGTGGCTTGCTATATAATCTGAGATCACCTTACTATATCAAACTAACAGATAATCACCATAAGAATGATCAAAATTAATAGGTATAAATTACACATGTTTATGGGAATTCACTCCCATGACACAAATATTAAACAAAAGTAAATGAGCTATGTACTGGTTGATTAAGAATTCGAATTCAACCAGGATGTACTCTTGCTTACCAACACTCTGATCCAAGCAAGAGGGTCACATACATCTTCATATGTATGTGAATATATTATTAAAGAACTAATATAAATATATTAGTAGAAAATTAGGATCCTGGATAATTTAGTGGAAAGGCTAATGACTCTAGGAAATTATTGATGTAAACTTTTTAAAAAAAATTCCTAGTAAAAATTAGGTGAAATAACTAGGGTAATTTCACTCCCCCACTCAAAACTTTTCATCCCCGAAAAGGAAGGATGTAGGAGTACAGAAACAACCAGAAAGAAAAATAGGTTTAAAGACAACATAAGACAATAAATTTTAAAACTATATAAATTTCAAATTAAACTAATTAATATTCAACAATCTGGTTTAATCCATTTGTTTACCTAAGTTAAATCAATCTATCTATTTCTAAATTCATTATCTCATTATCTAGTCATCCTCAATTAAAATTTCTAAATCATCAATTTGTATAATCATTTATTATACTTATATTTTATTCAACAAATTTAATTCTTTTATTCCAAATTATTATTAAGATTATTCCACTTAATATATCTTATCACATATATTTAAACCATATAAATTAATTTAAACCATATAAATTTCAATTTAAATGAATTTATATTCAATAATTGATTTTAAATTCAAGGTATTTCAATAAGTTGATTTTTATTTCAATTTATTAATATTTGATACAAAAGGTTTCTTTCAAAACAAAGCTTTTATTTAATTTGTCTCATTTACTATTCAATCAAATTATTATTCTATTTATCTCTGTTATCATTTTTAAAAAAAAAATTAAGTATATAACATTTATTATAACCACTCAAATTTTATTTATAAACTCATTTTTTATTGTATATTATCCAACTACATATTCAACTTCTGAATAATTTAGTTAAGTTATATTATAATGAAATTGGGTATTATACAAGTAAACTTTTCTCAATTTAATTATCTCAAGTTTGAACATTTATTCAAAAAATTTGATTCATTTTATAATTGAGATTATCCTCAACAAAATTTAAAAATTAAATTTTCTATTAATCTTCAACTATTTCAGAGGTAAACAAATATATGTACACAATATATATCAAATCAGAATTTTAAATCATATATCAATATATATTACAAACCAAGTCATATTTTAGAAATCCAAATCATTTTAATTCTCCAAAGCAAAACTTTAGCAAAACTACAGAATGGTCTCTCCACTTCGAGACTCGGAAATGAATGTCGATGATGCAGCCGCCATCACCGAAATTATTTCCCAGCGACCAAATAGGAGAGCACTGATTTACACATTTAGATTCTTTAGAAACAATTTATATTCGAAAATACTTTGAATAATATACCTTTTTTAATACTTTTAAAACCAAAGTTCGAAATCATCGGAAATTAAATCCTCAAATTCTTGATTTTAAATTCATTTCAATTCCAAGTCAATTTATAAACCATTTTTATAAATTCATTTAGAACAATAAATGATAATCAAATATTATCATTTTAAACAACCAATTTAATTTATCCAGAAAATTTTACTTATATATATTTATAATATATTCATACAAATTTATTTCATTTATTAAATTGGAAATAATATTGTGTAAGTTTGTTCTGTTCAAGTGTTTTGGAAATCCTATTGGTAGCGTTGATCAGACGAATCGATCGAAAACCCAAATCAACATCAACAACTCAAACAACACTATAAAACATTTTTAAGTATTAATACAAAAATACACTTCAAGAATGATTTGAATATAAGTTGGAAACAAAAGACAAAATGATTAAATAACAGAATAAGGGAATGAATAAGCTTATATAAATCGCGGGCAACCTTAATCGGGTCAACCATAACTTCAAGAATAAGATCGATGTAGGGTTCTGTGACAAACCTATATCTGATCTCAAGAGATTGAATTCAGCATAACAAAAGATATTAGCATCTAAACCGAGGATATAAAAATCTACGGTGAATCGATGCCAATTGTAAAGGAGTTTCGCCCCTTTACAATCATTCAATGGAGCTATGGGATGCTCCAGAATCCAGAAGAATACGAATAGTGAGGGACAAGAATGGATTTCAGAACCGAAGGGACATTCTAAAATTCAAAGGAAATTCAAATCAAGAAGAAGGAATTCAAGATCGAACGAAAGTGATTCCGTATTTAAATTTACCATACATGCTAAGTTTGCCTAGAGCCAAAGCTCTGATACCAACTATAACGACCGACTATTTTGGACCATTCGCATCCATACATGTCAGATTTGAATTGCTCAAAATATCATATTTTTAATTTAAATTTAGCAAAACTCAGCATATACAGTAAATAAAATAATCACAGATCAAAGATACAGAGTAATATAACAATAATGCAGCAGAAACAAAAGCATAGTAGTTCATAGATGTCTCAATACAATAATCAAATACAAAATCTGAATGCATCATTGGAATCGACTGAACAACTGAAAGCAGCATAGATAGTTGGATCTTCAAGAGAAGCTCCAACTCCAAAGGTGAGTCTCGAATACTGTATCACTCAGTCTGACTCGAGCGTAAAGCAAAACACAAAACACTCGAGCCAGGATTAACATTCTTATATCAATAAATCTAACTCTAGTGAAATATCAACTGAAATACAAGTAACTCAATGGATGTTTGGGATAACCATCCTCTAAGGATCCGTTAAACTATCTACTATGTAGTAATATACGCTATTATAATAATGTCTAATATAAAATAAACTTACTTTTAAATAGCGTTAAGGCTTTACATTTTCCATCTTAATACATAATAGTCCCAGTAGTCTATCCAGTATTACCATACCCCCAGATCGAGAGCTACCCTCAATAGTCCAGAGGCTACGGCACAAAACCCAACTCGTAGTAAAGCTCGATATGGTAGGTGACACGGCACAACAAGGCAATGCCAGGGTAGATATACAATTACGCATCCGAGCTAGTGGAAACGCATAGCAGCCACTACTGCCCACCTCGGAACACACTCCCAAATCAAAAATCGAAGGGTGGTCACCAAATCAATAACAAAGTAATAGAATTGTATCGAAGAAATGCATCCGATCAGAGGTGATACCTCATTGGCCCGAGAATCGCTCTTGTTTTAGCCACCTTATGCCAACTCACGGGAGTCGGGTCTATGTTCATACCTCAATAGGATCGTCGCCACCATCCTACTTCATTTTGGAATCTCCACCGCGTACACGGTTGTCAAAGTGGTTTTCGGTATCGACAGAGAGTATGCCCATATCTGATCCCGGTCTCTTTAATAACCTAACGTTATTATAACACCGCGGTCATTTCAAAATAGTTTATACCTCAAAACCAAAATATCATTTTCATTTCAATAACCAAATCAATACGATATCATTTCCATTTCAAATATACATTCACTTCCAAAATCATAGTACTTTCAAAGTTAGAACATTTTCGAAATCAAAACACTAAAAATTATAATCCTTTGGAAATCACAACATTTGAAATTGCAGCACTTCGGAAATCATAACACCCTGAAATTTTAGCATTTTGGAAACCATAACAATTTGAAATTATAGCATTTTGGAAATCATAACACTTTGAGATTATAGCATTTCAGAAATCAAAACACTTTGAAATTATAGCATTTCCCTTAAACCGTTTAGATATCAATAATAATATATATATAATAAAATAGTTTATAAATAAAATAATTTATATAAAATAGTTATAAGTTAAAACAAAATATATTAAAATAATTGGTATAATTAAAATAATTTATATTAAAATAGTTTATATTAAAATAGTTTATATTAAAAATAATTATATTAAAATAGCTTATAAAATAATATAAAAGTAGTTTTAAATATAATTTAAAAATATTTTATGTTGGGCGTGTTCTCACCCAGAAGATCTCAAGACCAAGAAGCTTGATTCATGATTCATCCAAGCTTTCCTAAGCTCCACTCGGCATCCATCTCACAGCCGGACCAGCCTACTCTACCACTACCGGTACAACATTTCAAATACCGAAACAAGCCTCCCCGGACCACTCACCTCCTTCCACCGAACCAAGTACCACCGGACCAACATGCATCCCACCTCAATGCCGAACCAAGCTTCATCGGTCCACCATACTCCTACCACCGAACCAAGCTTCACCGGTCCACCATACTCCTACCACCGAACCAAGCTTCACCGGGCCACCATACTCCTACCACCGAACCAAGCTTCACCGGTCCACCATACTCCTACCACCGAACCAAAGTAAACCGGACCAGCTCCACCAGGCCAGATTACGTCAGCCCAGGCCCGGCAGCTGCCATATACCTCCAAGACCCCTACCCCCAGCCTCACTCTATAAATAGAGGGGCAGGGGTACAACAATGGGGGACAAGTTTGAGAGCTCAAGCATGGAGAGAACTTTCAAACAACTTTCTTTTACTTGTATCAAAGCTTTGTACTTGTAATCAAAACAAGAGAAGAGAAATAGCATATAAAGTGGACGTAGGCACATTCTGGCTGAACCACTGTAAATCTGCGTGTCGTTTTACAGTTTAGCCCCCTGCTTTTCATATATTTACATAAATCACCCAAATCACTAAGAACAACATAAGATCTACTAAATCATACAACTTTGAGGTGTTTGTCCATTTTTTGTGCAAACATTTTTGGTGCTTTCATTGAGAGATAGAAGCTCGAAGCTTCAGCTTCATCCACTTAACATTTTTCCTAACAGCATCGCTCGCCACTTGGAAAACATGCCTCCCAAACAGAGAAAAGATGTTAACAAAGGAAAAAACATCACATCCAGCAGTCTTCCAGATCCAGCTGTCACGAATCAAGTAAATCGTCCTCCTCCAGCAGCAGTACCAAATGAAGGACAGGCTAATCCGACCACTCCTGCCACAGAACAGCCCGCAGCAATTACTAGGGCAGATTTAGACAGGGTTGTGGTTGAAGTAACTAACCGCTTCACATCCCAGCAGGAAGCCTTGGTGGACCATCTCATGTCACGCTTAAGGGATGCTGAAGAGTCCAACCGCAACACTGAATCATGGGGCGAGTCCCAATCTGGAGGATCTCAGAGACAACAAAGGTCTTCCTTCTTCGAAGGAGCTAACGACAGAAGTAGCCATGGTAAGAGCCGAGATCGAGCACAGCCCGAAGTTAGGCCTGAGGAAACGTTTGGTACCGAACCCAACGGGGGAGGTACCGGACGGAGGTCAACTGTAGCTGAGCCTGTCCGACTGCCTAACCACGGAAACGCCAGTGAACGGGGCCGAGCTAGAGTCCAGCCCGAAGTTGGACCCGAGGAAGTGCTTAGATCAGAACCCGGCTGGGGAAGATCAAGGCAAGGGCCAACTGTAGCTGACCCTAGCATGCTCCCAAAAGACCAAAGGCAGCCACCGGAAAATATGAGGAATGATAGACGATACCATCCCTACAGATCATCTGGACGGGATCAATCCCACAGAACAGAACCAAACTCATTTCTATCTGCTCCAAATTCTGATGAAAGGATGGCACGCTTATTCAGAGAGTGCGTCCAACGGGAGCAAAGAGATCGAGGGATAGGCGCTAGGGTAACCAGCCCTTTCGCCCGCAATATCGAAATTGCTATCACCCCTCGAGAATGGAAGATGCCAATAATGGAACCTTACAAAGGAACCTCCGACCCCGTTGTACACTTACAGAGGTACACACAACATATGCTCATGAGTGGAGCGATAGAGGGAGTACTGTGCAAATGCTTTTCGCTCTTCTTAGCAGATCTCGCTACCTCCTGGTTCTGTCATCTACCCCAAGGATCCATCAGCTCGTGGGAAATGTTGAAAGAAAAGTTTATCAGTCAGTTCCGCATTCATGTGGAGCAACCTAAGGACGCTTATTCCTTATCCAGCATCAAACAGAAACCTGGAGAGAAGCTGCAGCAATACCTAACCCGATTCAACGCCGCAGCAGCCGCAGTCCAATATGCCGATGAGAAGCTAATCCTAATGGCCCTCTGTAGTGGTGTGCATTCGGACACTAAATTTGCTAGAAGGTTGACAAAAGAAAAACCAGCAACTTTACCCGATTTCTTCCATGAAGCCGGGAAATATATGAGGCTCGAGGATGCTGCCGTTGAGGGGCAGTCAGGACAACAAAATAAGGCAACTCACAGCAACGCCCCTGCAGCGGCAAGGGACGTTCGAAGAAATGATTCCAGGGACAATACTGGGGGCAAGAAGGAAGAAAAGCGCCTATATCGGCCTGGACCGAGATTTGACACTTACACTCCTTTGAACGAGACCGTCGAAAATATCTTCCTTGCCACCCAAGGCGAAGTTAGATACAAACGCCCACCATACAAGAAGGAATCAGATAACGCACAGAAGTCTGGAAAGTTCTGCCGCTTCCACGAATCTCATGGGCATGATACCAATGAATGCCATCATCTCCGGGACTTGATTGAGGAACACATCAGAAGGAAGAAACTGGAACGCTATGTAAAAGGTCAGGACAGGACTCCAGCTGCTGCCAGTGAGAACCCAAAGCTACCCTCATCGGAGATCGGCAGAGGAAACCGCAACACTAGCAGCTTTAGTCAAGAGAAGATAGTGGTCCACACCATCTCGGGAGGATCGCACATCGCAGACAGAAGCTGGAAAGAAATGGAAAGATATGGAAAGTCGCTTAGAGGCAATAAAGACTGTGTCAATTCGGTTATAGAAGAGCGCCACCCGAAGTGGAAAGAAAGCAATGACATCACATTCGGTAAGCGTGACCTAGAAGGAAGGCAATACCCTCACATGGATCCCATGGTTATCTCTGCCCGGCTCGGCCCCGCCGAAGTTTACCGAATCCTAGTAGACACTGGAAGCTCAGTAAACATCCTGTTCAAACCAGCATTCGACAAAATGAAGCTATCAATGAAGGATGTATCTCCCTGCGATAAACCACTACACGGTTTCACTGGGGATGCAAAGATGCCCCTCTGGCAACTGGACCTCTTCGTTGAGATTGGAAGCCATCCCCACTCCGTTGTACGGAAACAAACGTTTGTGCTAATAGAAAATCATTCGGCCTACAACGCCTTCTTAGGAAGGCCAGCCTTGTCTGACTTCCAAATTTTCCTAGCCCCATGGTGCCTAAAGATGAAATTTCCAACGGACAATGGAGTAGGGGAAGTAGAAGGAGACTAGGACGTTGCTCGAGACTGCTATGTGACTGAACTTCGCAACAACCACAGGAAGGATAAAGGGAAGGGTGTAGAGGTTACCCTCTGCACGAAAAGTCTAGAAGCATAGCAACTAAAGAAAGCCCCTCCTCTTCGATATACCAGCGACCCTTTCGATTAATTAGACCCTAGGGACAAAGAGGAGGAGGCCACCGCCGAGCCTGCAGAGGCTATGGAGTTTGTATCTGTAGACAAGCACGACTCAAGTAGACTATTGAAAATTGGGTCCCAAATAAAAGCAAAGTTGAAGGAGCAACTCATTGACTTTCTCCGCCATAATTTGTATGTATTTGCATGGTCACACGTTGATATGACCGGAATCTCCCCCGACGTAGCATGCCATGTACTAAACATTGATCCTACCAAGGCGCCCGTGAAACAAAGAAAGAGAAGTATGGGGGCAGAGCGATCGGCAGCCCTCGATGAAGAAGTAAAGAATCTACTCGCCAATGACTTCATACGAGAAGCCATCTACCCGGAATGGATCGCTAACCCGGTACTGGTGATGAAGGCTAATGGGAAGTGGCGAACATGCATTGACTTCTCCAACCTAAACGACGCCTGCCCAAAGGATTGCTTCCCACTTCCCCGAATCGACCAACTTGTAGACAGCACTGCCGGGCACGAGCACTTATCTTTTATGGACGCATACTCCGGATATAACCAAATCCATATGCATACTCCCGATCAAGACCACACTAGTTTTATCACCGACCGGGGTTTATACTACTATAAGGTAATGCCTTTCAGACTTAAAAATGTAGGAGCCACCTACCAGCGCCTCGTCAACAAGATGTTTGCAGGGCTAAAAGGGCAAACTATGGAAGTATACGTGGATGACATGCTGGTAAAGTCAAGGAAAGCCGACGATCACGTAAGCCACCTAGGCAAGATGTTTCAATTACTTCGCCAGTATGGAATGAAGTTGAATCCTCTAAAATGCTCCTTCGGAGTGTCATCAGGAAAGTTCTTAGGATTCATCGTCCATGCCAGAGGGATTGAAGCAAACCCTGAACAAGTCCGAGCGCTAAGGGATATGAAGATACCTTCCAATCGAAAGGAAATGCAAAGCCTGAATGGAAAAGTGGCCGCCCTAAGCCGATTCATCTCCAAGGCAACGGACAAGTGTGTCCCCTTTTTCGAAGCTCTAAAGAAAGACAAAGGAAAGTTCGAATGGACCGACGAATGCTTGACCGCTTTCCTTAACTTAATCGAACACCTCCAGAAACCACCGGTACTCTCGACCCCAAGCGAAGGCGAAGAATTATACCTATACCTTGCTGTGTCATCTCACGCCCTAAACGCTGCCTTGGTAAGGGAAGACAACCGCACGCAGCGGCCAGTTTACTTCGTCAGTAAAAGGTTTACGGGGGCAGAAGTCAGATATCCTAAACTTGAGAAGCTAGCATATTGTTTACTAATCACATCACGGAAGCTGTGTCACTACTTCCAGTCCCATTCAATCAAAGTTCTGACCAATCAACCCCTGAGGCAGGTGCTCCATCGTCCCGACACTTCTGGGCGACTACTTAAATGGTGCATTGAACTAAGTCAGTATGATATCACCTATCACCCTCGCACCGCCATCAAGGGACAAGCCATGGCTGATTTCATTGTAGAATTCACTACCAACGAAGATAAGGAGCAATTGGAAATAGCAGAAGACATCAAGTGGAACCTCTTTGTGGATGGTGCATCAAATGAACAAGGTTCGGGGGTAGGTGTGGTAATAGTCACTCCCAAGGGAAATAAGTTGCACTATGCTATAAGGTTGGAATTCGCTGCCACCGACAACGATGCAGAATATGAAGCAGTGATAGCTGGATTAGAACTTGCCATAGAAATCGGAGCCAATTCTTTGTGCCTTCATAGCGATTCTCAACTTATTGTTAATCAAATACTAGGAGAATTCCAAGCTCGAGAAGAACGACTCATAGCATATTTAAAGAAGACCAAGTTACTTCTCAGCCGATTGGACCACTACTTAGTCAAACACATCCCTCAGGAAGATAACCAAGAGGCCGACGAATTGGCAAAGCAAGCAAGTATGAGAGACATCGCCATCTTCGGAGCAGTAACCATCTCAAAGCAACCGACCCCAAGTTTTGAGCAAGTAAATCTGATAGCTACAACCGAAGAAGCAACTTGGATGACTCCCATCCGAGACTACCTACAAAGTGGCACACAACACAACGGGCGTAACGAAGTCAAGAAAATCTTGAGGAAAGCTTCCCGCTACACAATACAAGAAGACATCCTCTATCTGCGCGGATTCTCGAACCCGTTATTAAGGTGTGTCGCTGGGAGGGAAGCCAAGGAAATATTATTCAACATTCATCAGAGAAGCTGCGGAGATCACACCGGAGGGCAAACATTAACAAAAAAGATACTCCGGTATGGATATTTCTGGCCCACCTTAAGCAAGGATGCCTTAGATTTTGTCAAAAAGTGTGACAGATGCTAGAAGTTTGCTAAGATTCCGCGGCTACCAACAACTGAGATTACTCAAATGACCAGCCCTTGGCCCTTCGCAATATGGGGAATTGACTTAATCGGCGAGCTACCAATGGGCCGAGGCGGGGCCAAATATGCTATAGTGGCAGTCGACTATTTCACCAAATGGGTGGAAGCGGAACCTCTGAATAAAGTATCTTCAGCAAAAGTTATTAACTGCTTGATCAAAAATGTTCTATGCAGGTACGGAGTCCCACTCAAAATCATATCAGACAATGGATTTCAGTTTGACAGCGAGGAATTCGCCAACTGGTGCCAAGAGCACAGAATTCACAAAAGCTTCTAATCCGTAGCGTATCCCCAGGCAAACGGACAAGTCGAAGCCATCAACAAAATTCTGAAAACTCTAATAAAAAAGAAGATCAAAAAGTCAAAGGGCGCTTGGGTGGATGAACTTCCTACGGCACTATGGGCCTATCGCACATCTTTCAGAACATCAACGGGGCACACTCCTTTCTCTTTGGCATACGGATCGGAGGCTATGCTCCCAGTTGAAACCATTGTGCCTTCCCACCGTAGGATTCACTATAACCCAGAAGAGAACGAAGAACTCCTTCACATGTCTTTGGATCTAGTTGAGGAGAGAAGAAATGATGTAGTCCTTAAAGAAGCAGCCCACAAACAAAAAGTGGCGGCACAATACAACTCCAAAGTCAAGCATTGTACCTTACAGGAAGGGGATCTTGTCCTCAAGCGAATCTTCCCTCGCCCCGGAGCGCTAGACCCAATCTGGGATGGACCATATGTAATTCATAAAGATCTCCACAACGGAGCCTATATTTTGTCAACAGTGGACGGAGAGGTGTTCCAGAGGGCATGGAACATCCAACACCTCCGTCGATACTTTTCTTGACTTGTATTGCCCATATGAAGTGAATTAACAAAGAGAATCAGTGGACGTAGGCATTTTCGTGTCGAACCACTTTAAAAAACCTAGTCTCTTTTTTAACTTGTTCCTTTATATCTTGGCTGCTTGTTAACTTTATCCTTTTCTGTTGAACAAAATCCTGTGCATACAGCGTTTCAATTCAAAGCACTCCACAGCACAACTTCACCTGGACAAGACCTAACAGGTACTATGCGAATCTATGCCCTCGCCAATGAGACACTTTTGCTCCGGCATCCCTCTGCTGCGGGTTAACTCATTGCTCGCAACGGCCCTTAAAGCCAACTGTAATGAGCCGATTATAAGCCACCGAGAAGGCCGACTATAGCCGAGGCAGCTCATTACGGCGTTCGGCTCGCCGGCAACTGTGAACCGACTATAAGCCCCAACATAAGGTGTGACCAGCCAGGGGCAGTTCACGGTTGACGATCGACACCCACGCTAGCCGGCCACAGTAAATCGAATAATACCCACGATTACGGGCCATAATGGCCCGGGTAGTTACTGTGCGCGATCTCAGCTCCGATGTGTCTTAAGTGCGGCTGTGGTAAAAAAGAATTAACTCCCCGCGGAGGCGTAAGATGGGTGACAAATGTCTCCAAGACCCACAGCTAGGGAAAGTGACTACAAAGCCCGTTTGCCACGAACTTAAGCACATCGAAGGCCTTCCGTGATTGGAAGTTTTACTTTTTCACATATTTCAATTTTACTTAAGCGACTTTTCTCCTATCCTCTATAACGATCCCTAAAGCACAGGTCACAGAATAGGAGGCATTCGCAAATGAGACCGGATGGCCGGGCACTCGACCACATTTTCACACTCAGTCACGCTAAAGCCGCCGTCTACAACTAAAGCAGGAGGGACGGTATTTTATTTTTGTGTGCCTAAAAACATAGCTATAGTTTATTCGCACCTCACGCTAACATTGCAAGTCATAAAATTATGTTTTAAAACAAGAACCTGACATCAAACACAATTTGATTACAAGAATATGCATAGCTATATTTCTCATACAACATGTTAAAATAGCAACAAACATTCAAAAGACGACAAGATCAGCTTAAGTTAAAAATTACCACCTAAGAGTTACTTTACTAATTTAAGACTAACATATACAACCATGTCAAGCCCACAAAAAGAATTTTCCAGGCCTAATCAAGGAGCCGGCTGCGTCGGAGTCTTGCCCTTGTCCTGTTGCCCACCTATCCGGTCAGAAAAAGAAATCATTAGTGATAAGCAACAGAGTTTACAAAAGAAGAAACTAAAGAAGAAGAGGTTACCAGCAGCTTCCCCTTGATCATCTTGGTCATCATCCCCTACTTCCACGCCTGCCTCCTCAGCTGCAAACAACCGCATCCCCTCCTTCACCGCTATCTTCTCCTCCTTGGTAAACTGAGCGGTAACCACATCCATCCTAAAGGCCGCTCCACCCTCCTTATCCGCCTCAGCCTTGGCCTCCTCTAAAGCCCTGAGGTAAATCCTAGCCATAACCCGGGGGTAGTCGTCCATCCAAGATAAGTTGCCCTGTTTCCAAATGCGAAAGTACATATCCTGCAACATGTCATCCATCATCCCCTCATTTTCCTCAAACTCCCTCATACGGGCCTCAGAAACTGATAGCCTTGCAATGGCAGCATCCCTTTCCAGTCGGTATCGCAAGCAGTCAGCTTGAAGGGACCTCCTCATCGCCTCCATCTCCTCCTTTAACCTGACTTGAGCAAGCTCTGCGGCTTCAAGCTTCCCCGACAGCTCCTCTACCTGCTCAAGATCCGCCCTTCGAACCTCGTCCACTGTCGAGATGGCCAAATTTATCTGCTCCTTGTAGGCAGCCTCCATCCTCCACAATTCCGCCTTACTAGCCTCCTCCATAGTCTTCCTCAACCGCCCAGAGGCGGTCTCATGCTGAGATTTCTGAATGGTCTGATTAGCAAGCTGTTTGGCCTGATCCGAAACCATCAATCGTAGTCGGATGTTGGCACTCCCAATCTCCTCTCCAGCCTTAACCAGCCGGGCATGATGCCCCATCAGCTTCCTAGTCTCCTCCGCCACCCGATCCATATTAGCCTTGGCCTCGTCTCCCATGGTAACTATCCGAGTAGTAAGTAAATCGAGATCTAAGGACTTGGCCTCATCAAGCACCCGTACCGTGGGATTGCGGGGAAGAAGGTGCTCACCGGTAACCTCGTCAAAGGTAATATCATGAGAACTTGGATCCAGATCAGGATGACCTGCAAATGGATTACGAGCCAAGCCAGGGCGATCAATCTGAGTAACGGTGGGATTTTAAGACGGGTGCGGAGAGAGTGCGAACTCAGTATCCTCCTCTGTGATATCATGAAGAGGCTGAACGGGGGGCTGAGGACCAAGTGGAGGTTCGGATAAGGGATGACTCCTCTTTCTCTTTTGAATACCCTCTTCAATAACCCCGAGAAGAGGACGGTAGCTGACTACATCCCCGGAGCGGTGGGTCGAAGGCTTCGGCTTGGCGGAAGCTTTGGAGAGCTTGTATTGTTCAAGCCTGTGCCGAAGATCCGAGGCCTTGGCCGTTTTACCTGCTCCTGATATGAAGAACAAGTGTCACGAGCTTACATTGATCCATAATTCGAGAAATGCGATAAATTAAAAGTTAAAAGAAGAAAGGAAGCACATCTGTTATACAAACCCTAGGAAGGAGTAGGATACTGCAATGAGTCCTGGATTTCATTCCAGGACGGGAGCGGATCATAAAATAATCCTAAGTCCCTATCATAAATGGAGCCGGCAGGAATCAAAAGTTCACCTTGAGTCGTCGGAGCCACCTTGGCTGGAATAGTCTGAGAAGACTCGCTTGCACCAGTCCCGGCCTTGTCAGCTTTCCCAGATTTCTCTACCAAAGCCGGTTCTCCGTCCAGCCCCTCGAAAGCTTGGTGGAATGCATCATCCGTCCACTCTTGAATCTCGCATGCTTTCCCAGGAAGCAAGGCCCCGATGCCATCGCCACTGTCACCACCTTCCCGGTCATCTCCACCCTCACCTCTCTCCTCCTCCACATCTTCCTTCCCCGGAGTAAGTGGACAAGTGCTGGGGGAAGGACCATCCGACTTCTTAAGCTTCTTACCTCCGACCACTGGAGATTTTGAGAAAGATTTCCTCTTGCCACTCTCTACTGTGACACCTCCCTTAGCTTGAGCAGCCGCCCTCTCCCCCGCCGTTTCCCTCTGCTTGACTACTGACTGCTGTGGAAGGATCAAATTATACTCCAGAAGAGTCGCATTTCTGATCAGGTAAGCAGCCGATCTATCTCTCCCGGGGATAGCTTCTATCTCGGCCGTCGTCTGAACCAGGCGGTCATTCTCCACAACCGCAAAACCACCTGTCGCTAGCAAGAAATAAAAGCACGTAAGATATAAGCACTGCAGTTGTAACGGAAATTATAAATAAAGCTTCACACTTACAGCCGGAGGTGAAGCGACGAATGGAAACAGAGTCACCCCTGATGAAGAACCATTCTTTCTTGAACATACTGAACTTCGAGTATAATTCCAGGACAGGCTTAAAGGAGACGGCAGATTCCAAGCTGATATAGGGAGACCCCTTCTTGTAGCCTCTCAAGTTGTACAAATACCGGATCTCCCGGTTGGAAGGAGGACGCCCATATCTCCTCTGGAAGATGACAAAGAGACTCACTAGAATGGCATAAGAGTTGGGTTGAAGCTGGAATGGGGCCACCTTTATATATGTAAGAAAGCTGACTACCCAAGCATTAAGAGGCGGGATGGCACCACACATGCAGTGGTATCTGCTGTAGGCAAAGTACCCTTCAGGAGGGTCATATGGCATAACTTCTCTCCCTGGCAACAGCATGCGCGCTCTATCGATTCCGAAAGAACGGGAGATGACATCAAGCTGCTCTTCCTTGAGGGAGCTGGGAAAGCAATCGGGCGGGGAGTTCAGAAGCTCCTGAGGGCCGTACCCGTCCACCAGTGATCTCGGGACAGGTCCGTGACGTTCCGGTCCTGGCTGAGCAGGGGGCACTTCGGAAGATTCTCTTTCACCCCGGGACTTCTTTTTATCTGATCGAGTTTCCGCTTTTCGAGACATTTATCTACAACGCAAGAAAAGCACATTATTAGAACAACGAGAGGTAAAGATACGGACAAGCGAGTGCGTACAATCCGGGGTTTTCGTTTGCGATTTAAAAGCACAAAAGGCCTGAGAATTCATTCAAGCCCAAGGTTCATTCGGTACTCCCAATACCAGAGTTTCATTCAGCATTCAAGCCCAAGGTTCATTCGATACTCCCAATACCATAGTTTCATTCAGCATTCAAGCCCAAGGGTCATTCGGCATTCAGGCCAAGTTTCGTTCGTCAAATAAGACCCAAGTTCCATTCGGTAAAACTGAGGAAACCTCGTTCGGCAGTCCAAGGACAAAAAGCCATTCAGCGAAGGGAAGTTAAGTACCTGATTCGGCGAGCTAAAGTGGTTCGGCAGTAGGTTAAAATCTGATTCGGCTATGTGACTGACTTGGCTCGGCTGTCTCGTTTGGTAGAAGGTAACGGAGGCCCTAGGCCCTTACTTATAGGCAAACATAGACGACCAGACTGGCTGATTCGGCGAAAGCATCCAAGCTAACATCATTGGTTTTAAAACAAAGCGCGGCATATACCGGCATATGCCCCACTTTGGGGTGCAAATGTTGGGTGTGTTCTCACCCAGAAGATCTAAAGACCAAGAAGCTTGATTCATGATTCATCCAGGCTTGCCTAAGCTCCACTCGGCATCCATCTCACAGCCGGACCAGCCTACTCTACCACTACCGGTCCAACATTTCAAATACAGAACCAAGCCTCACTGGACCGCTCACCTCCTTCCACCGAACCAAGTACCACCGGACCAACATGCATCCCACCTCAATGCCGAACCAAGCTTCACCGATCCACCATACTCCTACCACCAAACCAAGCTTCACCGGTCCACCATACTCCTACCACCGAACCAAGCTTCACCGGGCCACCATACTCCTACCACCGAACCAAGCTTCACCGGTCCACCATACTCCTACCACCGAACCAAAGTAAACCGGACCAGCTCCACCATGCCAGATTACGTCAGCCCAGGCCCGCCAGCTGCCATATACCTCCAAGACCCCTACCCCCAGCCTCACTCTATAAATAGAGGGGCAGGGGTACAACAATGGGGGACAAGTTTGAGAGCTTAAGCCCGGAGAGAACTTTCAAACAACTTTCTTTTACTTGTATCAAAGCTTTGTACTTGTAATCAAAACAAGAGAAGAGAAATAACATATAAAGTGGACGTAGGCACATTCTGGCTGAACCACTATAAATCTATGTGTCTTTTTACAGTTTAGCCCCCTGCTTTTCATATATTTACATAAATCACCCAAATCACTAAGAACAACATAAGATCTACTAAATCATGCAACTTTGAGGTGTTTGTCCATTTTTTGTGCAAACATTTTATATAATAAAGTTAGTTTCCACAAATTCACAAATTGATTCAAATCAACTCGACTTCCAAATTCAACTTAATTCAAATCTCAATTCATAATTTCAACTCAATTCAATTTCTCAATAAATAATTTCAATTTATATCGATTTCAAATGCAGATTTGAAACACAAAATAAACCATTAAATTTCAATATATTTCAAAGCTTTAAATATTCCACATTTCCAAAACTAAATTTGATAATTCCATTTATATCTCAATTTAATTTCATTAAATTTAGTTTCTAAAATATTTATTTAATCATTTCAATAACATCTAAATACAACTTCAATTAACAAAGTTAAATAAACAAAATATCCTATTTAAATTTTTATAAGTTTGAAATATTCATTAAGTCACTTTTAATCAAATTCAAGTTATAAAACATATCTTGAAATATCAAATTTAAATAAATTTCAAATCAAACTTATTTAAGTATAATTCTTAAATAATTAAAATTCCAAATCAATTTCCAATTTATCTTTCAACGTGAAACATTATAAACTCTACATTTGAAAATATAAATTTTACATAAATACCTAAACATATTTTATATTGATTAAATCAACTTTATTAAATCAACTTTATTTAAAACAATTTTATTAAATCTTTAAAAATCAATATTTATTAAAACCATATATTTCTTTTCAAAACCATAGAAATCATTTTCAAAATATTTATATATAGAACAACGATGTCTGTATAAAATTTTCTATCCTATGGACAAGTGATACAGATATTTATCATTTCAATCCGCAATTTAAATATGCATACGGGTATTTATCTTTTCAACCCGCAATCCCAAATTCAATTCAATTGAAAATCGCTTGGGTTTATCATTTCAACCCACAATGATTTTCTCCTATTCTACAGATCGTTCGGGTATGTATCATTTCATCCCATAGGGAATTCTATACTAATAGGGAACTTGTAGAGTGATAAGAGATATGATAATAATATAACAGACATATAGCATCAATAGATAATACATAAAGGTGTCTGTAACGACCCGTAAATTTCGACAATTAAATTTGTTAATTTAATAGGATTTTGTAATTAAAATTTAGTAGAAATAATAAAAGGTGATAAATTTATATTGGAGTGAACGCTAAGTTAAAATGTAGCAATGGTAATTAAAACCTATTTATAGTAATTTGAATAAATTCAAATGTAGGACTTAGTTATAAGTGTAAATTTATGGGTATGATAACAAATTTGTAAAATTACCTAATTAAATGGTCAACTTATTAGAAATCAAACTCAATTAAATGGTATGTAATTATAATGTGTTATTGATATAAACGTTACTTTAATGATTATTAATAAAGTAACGCAAGAGTAAATGAAAACTTAATAAAAACATAAATTTATTTTAAGGAAACAAGAGATATATTGTACAAATTGATGTATTAGTATAAATTAATTGGTGATTGGATAATTTAATATCATATGAGTTATTGCAACATTTATGGGAAACTATAAACCCATAAATGCGATTTAGGGAAATTAGTGACCGTTATTAATGGTTACTAGTTTACTTAGGTTATTAAACGGTGTGTGGGAATCAATTGAATTTATTTAACATGTTGATTTAGGGAAATTGAATGTAAATTGAGGTAATAAAGTAATGCATGAGATATTCCAAAACTCGATTGACTCTCTCAGTCTGACCATCTGTTTGGGGGTGATAAGCTGTACTCAAACACAACTCGGTTCCCAAAACTTCCTGGAAGCTCTTCCAAAATCCACTAGTGAACAATGGATCTCGATCGCTCACTATACTCTTCGGAATACCATGGAATCGAACTATCCACTTAACATACAACTCAGCCAACCTTGATGCAGTCCTAGTCGATCGAACAGGAATGAATCTTGCACTCTTAGTCAGACGATCTACGATGACCCAAATCCCTTCATTTCGCGTTCTTGTTCTAGGTAGCCCATCAATAAAATCCATCGATATTTTCTCCCACTTCCATGTAGGAACTTCTAATGACTGAAGCAATTCACTTGGCTTCTTCTGTTCGGCTTTTACCAACTGGCAGTTCGTACATTTGGAAATAAAATTTCCAACATCCTTCTTCATACCTTCCTAGTAATAGGTTCTCTTCATATCCCGATACATCTTGTTTCCACCTGGATGAATTGTCAACTTCGAGTGATGACTTTCCTTCAGCACCTCATTTCTCAATTAATCTACAACGGGAACAACTAGCCGTCCTTGCTTTCGAAGCCAACCCTCTTGATCGACCTCGAATCCTTTATCCTTTTCTAGGTCAAATCCAGATTCCAAATCACGGATAATCTTGACAAGCTTATCATCTCGCTTTTGACTCTCGCCAATTCTTCCCACAAGAGTTGGTCTTATCGATAAGTTTGCCAACATCTCGGGTTCCAATTCACATCTGGGCCTGAAGTCAAATCCAGCTAAATACTCGAGGCTCTTCTATTCTGAAAACATGGCTCCCAATCCTGCATGTCTTCGATTTAACGCATCTCCCAATGATGCTAAAAACTCTAGCCATCGTTGCTGCCGAAGATTCAAATCCTTTTGGGAGAAAAGATACTTCAACGACTTATGATCTGTAAACAACTCAAATCAAACTCCCAATAGATAATGTCCCCACATCTTCAGAGCAAAAACAATCGCCGCCAACTCCAAATCATGAGTCGGATAATTCCTTTAATGCGGCTTCAGTTGTCGATTTGCATACGCAACAACTTTATCCCTCTGCATCAGCACTGCTCCAAGTCCAGTACCACATGCATCGGTGTAAACCACCATCTCATCATTCCCAATTGGAATAGTCAAAACAGGAGCACTTGTCAGTCGCTCTTTCAGGATTCTAAAAGCTTGCTCACACTTAGCATCCCATCTAAATACTTGGTTCTTTTTCATCAATCCTGTCAATGGTGCAGCCACCTTGGAGAAGTCTTTGATAAATCGACGATAATATCCTGCTAATCCAAGAAAACTTCTCACATCCGATGCATTCTTAGGTCTGACCCAATCCTGGATTGCTGCCACCCTGGCGGGATCAACCGCTATTCCATTTCCAGAGATAACATGGCCTAAGAACCTCACTTCACTCTTCTAGAAGTGACACTTTGAAAACTTAGCCTTCAGCTGATGTTTTCGCAAGATTTCCAAAACAATACGCAAGTGCGTCTTGTGCTCTTCTTCAGTTCTGGAATAAATCAAAATATCATCCACGAACACTAGCACGAACTTGCTCAACTGATCTCTGAACACTCTATTCATAAGATCCACAAAATATGCTGGCGCATTAGTCAATCCAAACGGCATTACCAGCCACTCAAAGAAACCGGATGGTGTCCTGAAAGCAGTCTTCAGCACACTATCCTTAGCCACTCTTAACTGGTGAAATCCCGTTGCCAAATCCATCTGAGAAAACACCTTAGCTTCGTGAAGCTGATCAAACAAGTCATCGATTCTCGGCAATGGATACTTGTTCTTCTTAGTCACCTTATTCAGCTCACGATAATCCACGCACAACCTCAACGATCCATCTGCTTTGGTTGCGAAGACAACTGGTGCACCCCATTCGGACACACTACGCCGAATGAATCCTTTCTGCAAAATATCATCAACCTGCACCTTCAACTCCTGCTGTTCCCTAGGCGCCATCCGCCTAAGAGGCATCACAACAGGTCTGACTCCTTCAACTAGATCTATACGAAACTTGATCTCTCTATGCGGCGGTAACCCTTTGACCTCGTCAAAGACATCCTCAAATCCATTAGCGATTGGCACAGATGACAGTCCATCCCGTGGAACAACCAGCGAATACATGAAGCTCATGAAGACGGCTTCTTCATGCTTACATCGTATCACAATCTTTCGCCCCTCCACATTCTCGACTGTCACCTCCAACCTATCACAATCAACCTTTGTCGCATACTTCCTAAGCCAGTCCATACCCAAAATAATTCCGAACCCCGCAACGTTCAGAACAAAACAATCACAAACAAAAGAGCAATCATGACTCGATACAATCAGACCACGACATAACATACACAAACAAGACGAACCCCCAACTGGATTAGTTACAACCAATGGCCTATCAAAGATATCCGGTTCTAAACCCAACCGGCCTACAAGCTCATTACAAACAACCGAATGCTACGCCTCAGTATCAAATAGCACTCTAACTGGAACACCACATAGGAAAAGAGTACCTTGAACCACTGCACTCTTTCCTTTCTCTTCAACAGTAGGAGCTTTAGAAGATGATGGAACAGCTCCCAAAGCATAAGCTTGTACAATCTGCTTGTCCTTCCGCAGTTCTGGACAATTCCTCCTAACATGCCCCAGCTTGTCACAGTTGTGGCACTTCACTGGCACCTTCGGATTCTTACAATCTCTAGAGAAATGGCCCTTCTGCTGACAATTGTAGTAGGTTACCTCGCCCTTCGGCTTCTTCTGGCCATCCTTACCCTTTTGCTGCTGCTGCTTCCTCTTTTTGTTTCCACTCTATTGTGGTTTAGACTCTCCCCTGGTCACAGCAACAACAGACCCCTCTTTAGGAAACAGATTCTCATGCCTGAGAGCTTTCCCCACAAGCTTCTCAAATGAATCGTCCAAATGATCCACCAACTGTCTACCAAGATAACTGTCCAAGCCTGTCACAAACTTCTCGTTCTTCTGATAAGGAGATTCAATATACGACCGGGCATATTTGGACAAAGCTTCAAACTCAGAAACATACTCAAGAACTGGTCTTCCACCTTGCTTGAGCTCCACAAACTTCTTAAACAGAACAGACTTCTGAGCCATAGAAATGAACTTAGCTTCAAATCTGTCTTGGAATTGCTCCCAAGTAATTTCTTCCTCCGGAGTATCAATGGTGATAGAGTTCCACCAATCAGAAGCTCTCCCTTGAAGCTGTCTTGATTCTAACTTCCTCTTAGTCGCATCCTCAATTCCCAAATCACTAAAGATCCTTCTACAAGCATCTATCCACCTCTGGACTTCAATAGTTGACTCTGTTCCCAAGAAAACCTTTCCTCCAAGAGCAGTATAATCTTTACACAGCTTAGCAAAATCCACTGGTTTTGGAGTTTGGACTTGAACTCCAACATCTACTGACGGCCCCGGAGCTGGCATCCTTCTCATGATCGAAGTCATCATAGCTTCGAACATAGCTGCATAATCAGCAGTTCCCTCAGCAGCACGGCCTTCCCTAGCAGCTGGTCTCCCTCTTCGACTCATCCTTAATATCTATAAAAAGGAATGATTAGCACACCTTGAGAAACAACTGCATAAAAGACTCAAACTTTTCTAAGCTACTATATTATATATAGTAATCATCCATCAAAATACAATTACGTCTCTCATACGTAGTTACGTTAGCGAGCGTTGCGTAAAATCGATTAACCAATGCTCTGATACCAAATGTGACGATCGCCCATGACCCCTGCACTGAACCTAGAGATAGTGCGCTGTAAAGCGTGCCAGGCAGCCATGGACGATCATCATGGTAAATTAAAACAGCAGAATCTATCGTATTACTCACAGCGCATGGACAAAATACAATAGAATATATATATAGTGAAGCTTCACAGAATAGAATCTCATCAATAAAACTTCATAATAGTTGAATACAAACATCTGAATAGTCAATACATCAAGCCTCACTACATAACACTCAGAGAATATACAAGTAGCGGAACATCCAGTACATATAGTAAGAAAACAATATGCAATCCTCCAGCTCGTCTTCGTCATCAGCATCGTGGAATGCAAGAACAGCACCTGTCACCTGCTACCTAGTCTGCCCGTCCCAAAATGGACGAACAACCCAAGGCAATAAGAGTTAAAACATAAAGCCTTGAGTCAGACAATAGTCTTAGTGAGCGGTAAATTAACTAACAACATACCAAAAGAGCATAAAGGAAAAAGGAATAGGAATCCAACCCTCCCACTCCACCTCTTTCTACAGTGATAGCCCCCAGACACACACTAAGCAGAAGCAAACATAGCAAAGCATACAATTTAAAGTAAAGCAATTATCACTCGAGTCAAGGGCGATGCTTTCCAAGTACAAACCCCCAAGGCCTAAGCCAAGATCAGATAAGCACCTAGAAAATACCGCTCTTGAGACCGAATGACGGTACAACCAAACATCCATGACTCTGGCTATCACTGTTATCATTGCTTTGATATCATCGTTAATTGAATGACCGGCTCATTCTTTCATCCGTCCATCAAGGGCTAATGGAAACCCCGGTTCTAGACATAACTCCGCACGTCGTCAAAACCCGTGCCTAGGACTATCAAATCTGCCCAGAGTACTCGACTACCAATCAGTAGCCTTCAGGGACTATAGAATATGCCCAACGTACTCTTGCTTTGAGCATGCTGGAACCTTCAACAACGATGAGATCTCAGCCTTCTAGTCGTCCTCCTCGACGACTATTTCCATACTAGCTCAAGCGCCTCTCGAGCAAACCATTATCCTCAAACTCGAACCATTTCACCGAGTTATCAACATGCTTGGAATGATCCCTTCTGGATTAGACCAAGGCTATCTCATATCATGCCTCGCTTCATCACATCCTAGCAAAGCCTCATCTCAACATCATCATCATCAAATCTATCCATATGAGCTTCATCATCCGCTAGATATGCCACGAGCAGCTTTCCCAATTCAAGAGCCTTTCCCTTAGCTTTTGAATCATCTTCGACTATCTTGTCTAAATCAAATCATCAATCAACTAATTCATAAAAATTAATCAAGTCAATCATTAATCCAAGTAATCAAACATACAAATATGATCTAATAAACAATTATAACAATAATAGCAATCTTGTAAATAAAGAGTCTAAATCTAGCAAGTATGGAAACATGGGCAATATCTCTACAACTTGATGAATGAACTTACATAAGTTAATATGTAGTAAAAATGGATGTCAAATCATCATGAACAATAGATCTATACTTAAGTTTACAAAAATGCATGAAAATCACTACTTTACACAAAATCAAGCCAACGATCCGATATACTCCTTTGGATTCGTGTGAGAGATAATCAACACTCACCAAATCACCTAAACACCTCAAAAGCAACACACTTCAGATCTGGACAGCGAAGGATCTAACTCGATCAATCACAAATCCGCTTCAAACGATGAAATCTCTCTTCGATGGATGTAGATCTTCAATCTAAGCTCTTGAATCTTCAATTAGATCTTCGATTAGGATGGAAGGAATCACAAGATTAGAGTGGAGAAAAGAAGTGAAGAAGTGTAGAACTCGAGCTCTCAAAATGGCAGCACTTCGTCGCTTCAAAATCCGGATCCCAAAAATGAAGAAGAACCCTCCTATTTATAGGCAGAAATCCCCTTAGGTCGTCCGCTCGCTATTAGGTCGTCCACGACCTAAGAACCCACGACCTAAAACCTATGACCTAACGCATGCACATCCACGACCTAACGAAACCCTACGACCCACGACCTAACGCATGCGCGCGACTTACAGATCCAACGACCTAACTCATTTGCGCTTCTACGACCTAACGCATGCGCATCCACGCGACCTACGACCTACGACCTAACAAAGTTGCGGTTTAGCTCTTACGCGACCTAACACACACGCGACCTAACACACACAGAAGCTCACGACCTAACTCAACACAGAGGCTCACGACCTAACTAAGTTAGCTAGGATTCGACTTTAACACCTTAGGTCGTCTAATGACCTAACTACTCCACTACTGAACTTAGGTCGCTCACGACCTAACTACGCTAACTCGCTAACTCATATACCGTTAGCTCTTAAGTCGCTAACTAATAGGTCGCTCACTACTAGGTCACTAACTACTAGGTCGCTAACCACTAGGTCGCCAAATCCTATAGGTCACTCCAATTCTTAGGTCGCCAACTTCCTATAGGTCGCTAACTCCTATAGGTCGCTCACTCTCTTAGGTCGCTCCAACCTCTTAAGTCGCTCCTCCGACCTAACCTACCCCACGACCTAAGCCACCACACGACTTATCTCCTATATGACCTATCCCCAAAATCCTTAGGTCGCCAACTTCCTTAGTTCGCTCCACTTTCTTAGGTCGTCTACTCCGACCTAACTACTCTACGACCTAGGACTTAGACTATGGATGACTTAACAACAATGCGACCTAATGATAACTGTTTTACGATGTTTCGATCCGTAAAAATACGGGTCGTTACACCCTTGATTTGGGAGTGTTGTTCGAGGTAGGCAGTAGTGGCGTCTACGCATCACCACCAGTCCGGATGCGTAATTGGTATATCTACCCTGGCATTGCCTTGTGTGCCGTGTCACCTACCATATCGAACCCACTACGAGTTTGGTTTAAAGATCCGAGCGCGTTAAGGTTCACCATCCCCTTAATGCTATTTTCTATATGATTATACTTTATTGATTAGACATTATTATAATAGCGAATATTACTACATAGTAGATAGTTTAACGGATCCTTAAGAGGTGTGAATCCCGAACATTTTTTAAGTTACTGCACTCATGTTAGACACTGGATAGGAGATGTCAAACCCCGTAAACATCTCTGACGCCTTTACACTCATATTTATTTCATTGATTTAACTTACATAAGATCTTTTAGTTCTGACTCGAGTGTTTTGTCTTTTCAATTCGCTCGGGTCAGCCTGAGCATTTCAGGATTTGAAGGCCTTAATTCTGGAGGACGAAGACGAAGAATTATTATTACTATTTGTTATATATTCCACTTCACCATTGTATTCCGCTGCATTAATTATCATTCTATGGTATGTGTAACTCTGATATGTATTGTATAAGTATAATCAAATGTTTTGTAAAACAGCTTCATGAACTGTTATTTGATTATTATATTTTATCGTTCCGCTGCAAGAATTCTATTTTGTTTATTTTATTTCTCCACTTTTTCTTATTTACCCCATAACAATCCGCCCTTCTGTATGGTTTAAGTTGGCACGTGTGTCTGATTAAGCGTACAAAAAGGTGGATCGTTACAGTTGGTATCAGAGCTTTGGTTTAGCAATAAACCTTAGCTTTGTGGGGTTTGACTCTTTATTAATAGGGTAGTAATACCCTATGGGAGTCACTGAGTGTATATATATGAGAGAGCGTATTTGTTAGTGTTATAAAAATGTTTTAATATTGTGTTAATTTGTTCCGTTTTGTATTTAGAAATTCTGGTTGGTGCATGGGACGCTATGACATCTATAGGGATTTCTAAACACTAAATAGGACAGACCGACATAATATTTGTTTTAATATAGGTGAATGAAATAACTTTGCCTATTATATTTTCTATATATAAAAATATTTTATAAAGATATATATTTGGTTGCTATAGATTGGGTGTTAGGTAATGAAAATATGAATAATAGTTGAAACTAAGTTGAAAATAAAATAAATGAAAACTGGAAATTTAGAGCTTAAGTTTCGGGGTTTTTGAAGATTTCTTTCAATTGATTTTGGAATATAATAATAATATTGTTAGAAGTATTTTCTGATATAAATATTTCAATAGAATTTGAAAGAAATGTTTTAAAAGAAATTCCGCAAAGAAATAAGTTGTACTCCCCTCTTTGTCGCTGGAAAATAATTTCGGTGATGGCGGCCGCATCATCGACATTCATTTTCGAGTTTCAAAGTGGGAAGGCCACTATAGTAGTTTTACTACAAGATTATTTTATTTTAAATTGTTTTAAATATAATTGGATATATAAATTATAAGTATATATATTTTCTATTATTTTAAAATGATTTTTGAATAAAACTTGGTATTTAATTCTTAAGTTTCCATTAATAAATAGTCCTAATTACTGAAGTGAATTGGAACGTAGGTAATGAATAAATTGAAACCTCTAAAGGAAATAAGAGATTTAAATGCTAGGTTATAAATGGTATTAAATGAAAGTTGAAATTGTAACCTATGAAATAAAGGAAATAATTATTGAACACTAAATTAATTAAAGGAAATGGGAAAACTTGTATAACTTTCAATTTCATTCTTTAAAAGCATAAATATAACTTACCAAAAATTTATAAAAGTTGAAAATGTTTAATAAGAAAATGTATAGTAAATTGTACAAGTAAACTTATGTAATGAAATATTCAGTAAACTTCTTTTATTAATAAGAATTAAAGTATAACTGTTATGCCAAGTAACTAAAATTGAACATGAATATTATTAATAAATGAATAAATAAAATCAAGTAAATGAATAAATATGCAAAGTAAATTAATTTAAAAATGAATAAATGAAATTAATAAGTATTGATGTTCTAGTTGTTATGGACTTAAATGTTATATATAAATAATAATAAACTTAAGTAATAGGTTGAAGTTACCTTTGAATAAAAGATGAAAACTGGAAAATGACTGTAAAACTTAAGAAATAAATTTACCTACCAAGGAATTTGGTTGAATGGATAAAAATAAATAATGAATAAAGAGGAAATTAAACAACAATATATGGAATAAAATTAATAATAATGAACTTGATCTATTGTTGAATTTATTGTTTGTTTGGCTTATGGTTGTTTGGGCAAGGATACTTTAATATTGTTTGGATGTAGGAATAATCTATTTAGTTACACCTAAGACTGCTGAGTGAAGGGTACACTTAATAGTTTATTCTTCATTCTGTACAATTTAAAGTTATGAACCTGAACAACTATTTGTTTTGTTTGATATGAATGAATGATTGATTTTATGGTTGTATGCCTTGTTGCAAGTGTTTGTGTATTGATTGTTGTTGTGATTGAAACAACCTTAAATATTTCATCTTATATAATTGTTAACCCTTTTAGATTATATAAGTAAAATACAGGTTATGGAAGTAATTGCTACTGCTTTTGGTTCCATAAATAAGTGTTAATTGCCCGGCAAATAGGTATGTTTTCGGATTTCGGTTTATAGCGCTATTATATTGTTTTTCCCGTGTTGGGATATTAAATTTTGGATATTATATGTTATATATTGTAGATTTTGATATTATATTTTCTCCCGAGCCTCTCCGTACAAAGGAGACTCTACCGAAATTTTCCGTAAAATTTTGGACTTAGAAATTATTTTGAAATGTTTTCCAAACTTTATAAAAAAATAAAAAATAAAGATTTAATAGTTATAAAGTGGTATATTTTATCTAAATTAATTAAATTTATAAATTTAATTGGTTATAAAGTTTTAAATAAAATATATATAGATTTCTTAATTCTTCTTTCCCCTTCTTTTTTTCCTTTTCGGGGACGAAAAGTTTTGAGTGGGGGAGAGTGTAACGACCCGTAAATTTCGACAATTAAATTTGTTAATTTAATAGGATTTTTTAATTAAAATTTAGTAGAAATAATAAAAGGTGATAAATTTATATTGGAGTGAACGCTAAATTAAAATGTAGCAATGGTAATTAAAACCTATTTATAGTAATTTGAATAAATTCAAATGTAGGACTTAGTTATAAGTATAAATTTATGGGTATGATAACAAATTTTTATAAATTACCTAATTAAATGGTTAATTAACTTATTAGAAATCAAACTCATTTAAATGGTATGTAATTATAATGTGTTATTGATATAAACGTTACTTTAATGATTATTAATAAAGTAACGCAAGAGTAAATGAAAACTTAATAAAAACATAAATTTATTTTAAGGAAACAAGAGATATATTGTACAAATTGATGTATTGGTATAAATTAAATGGTGATTGGATAAATTAATATCATATGAGTAATTGCAACATTTATGGGAAACTATAAACCCATAAATGTGATTTAGGGAAATTAGTGACCGTTATTAATGGTTACTAGTTTACTTAGGTTATTAAACGGTGTGTGGGAATCAATTGAATTTATTTAAAATGTTGATTTAGGGAAATTGAACGTAAATTGAGGTAATAAAGTAATGTAGGACAATAAATAATTTATTTAGTACAATCCCCAATTTTTTTGGTAAACAATTGTAAGGTTTTATTTTATTGAAATTTGAAAAAATTAGGAAATAGATTCAAAACTTATATTAGATAATGAATTGCAATAATTAAAGATAATGATTAATGGATTAAATGGAATACCAATTTATTTATAAAGTGAATGTAACAAAATGAGTTATAGTTGATGTGAAAAAGGAATAGAACCAAGATGGAATGATTAATGGGATTTAGGATCTAAATTTGTATGTGTGCATTAATTTATAATGAATGGGAAAAATGAATCAATTAAAATATGTGTTTATTTCTTTAGTATGTTGCATAAAATTTGGAAATCAGTTTGCAATCAGAGGAGATTAAGTAGCACGTTAAATGGGAAATAAATTAATTTATACATTAATGATGTGTAATATAATTCATTGTTAATTATACCCATATAATGTCAAATTATTAAATAGTTAGATTTTTAAATAAACGAATTTATCGAGGTTTCAATTTATAATTAATAACATTTAATGTGGAATAAATTACAATCAATAGACTTAAATAATGCAGTTAGGGTAGATTTGAGTTGGCATTGAAGATGGTAAATTTCTAAGATGTAATTTATGCTAAGCCTATTTACTTTATGAAATTTGTTTGATTTAAAGATTTGAAAGCAAGATTTATTATTTTGAGTGAAGTGTAAAATTCAATAAAATAAATTTATTGCAAATAAATGAAATTCAACATTTATTATTACATTAATTGAAACTAGATGTAATGGGAGGATGTTGTTATAATAGATTTTGAATCAAGTGTTAATTTCATTATATGTAATAAAGAAAGTGCATTGAATACAAGAGTGGAAATAAAGATTTACGAATTTTCGAGATTCGAACTGTAATAATTGGATTTAATTGCAATAAAATAAAATTTAATATTTAGATATTATGTAAATATAAACTTAGATGAAATTTGGAGATATTTACGCAATAGAGTATGAATCCAATGGTAGTCTCATCTATTGGATACCAATAGATAGATTGAATAATTGAATGAAAGTATTTAAAAGGGAATTATTGCAAATCTAATTTATAATTTGTGGATATAATGAAATTGAAATTTAACACTGAAATAAATAAATTAGTTAACTCTAAATTTACGTCTAGATTTGGTTTAACTAATGTGAATGATTAAGAAAATAAAAGTGTTAAAGATTGTCAATTTCAGAATTTAAATAGGAAATTTGATTTAATTAATTTATTTTAAATTTATTTACTAAATGGAAAAAATAGCAATTTTGGCCACTGACTCGGATTTCGACGAAACTAGTTTCATCGGATCCGTAACGGTGAATTATAATAGTGTTTCAAGTTTCGTAGCGATCGGACTTGTCATTTGATCGTACGAACTCGAAACGCCTTGAAATTTATGCAATTGTAATCAATTGAAATCAATTTGAAATTTTGATTTTAGCATAACTTCTTCATTCGATGGAATTTGGACTTGAAACTTTTTCTATTGCATTTAAAATATTTTAAAACATCTATTTTGATATATGGGTTGACCCAATTTCGTTCCGGAGTCGAAACGGGCTTTTGGGCCATTCATCGTTCAACGCGTTTATAGATCGGGTCCATCTATCCTATTTCGACTTTGCCTATATATATCCAGTTATAAACCCTAGCAGCCTCTATTCCTCATTTCTATACGTACAATTTCATTTGCTCTTCCTCATTCCAATGGCTGCAAACCCTAATCTTTCCAATCCAATTTCAATTTTATAAAAAAAAGGAAAAAAAAATTTGCAAACCTGCAGCACTTCGGGTAGCGCTTCGAGTTTCAAAGACAAAAACGCTGCATCTACTTCGAGTCAGGAAGAAAACTACTCGGGTCTTCGGGTCGTTTTCGCAAAAACACCAAACAAGCATCGAGATTCTTAGGCGTCGGACCAGAGTTAAACCCGAAGTCGACCGAGCACCAGAATTTTCCAATCTTCATACTTTCATAACTTTTGCATACGGACTCGGATTCATGCGCGGTTTGTTTTGCTGGGATCGTATTGAAATTCCGGACCTGATGACGCTAGTTTGTACGAATTCTGAGATGGTCAAATTTTTGGGTTTAAATTGAATTTAAATTCAATTTAAATTCAAAAGGTGAGTGTTTTAACCCACTCACAACTTCTAAGATTTCTTATGTTTGTTAAATTAAATTTTGATGTGATTTAAAATTTATCTATGATTGTTTGGGCATATATTTAATCATCATCTCAGTTAGATAGCATTTATTTAAATTAAATTGTTATTTAATTTTATTATTACATATAAATTGACAATTAAATTTATTTATTATTTCATATAAACTGCTAGTTAAACAGTTATTAATTTTTATTGAATATAAACTATTCATTGATGCCAGTTATATTTTATATGCTTTATATTGATGTTTTGTTTAAATTGGATGATGATTGTAATAAATGGTTGTTTATTGATATTTGGATGAATGAATGCTATATTTTATATAAACTGCAAGTTATTATGCATTTTCATTCCATTCGGGATTGCGGTTTGAAATGATACATAACCGTAAACTTTTATTTTTAAAATTACAGATTGAAATGATAAATATCCGTATCACTTGACCATAGGATAGAAAATTATATACAGGCACCATGGTCTATATATAAAATATTTTAAGGGATTTTCTATGGTTTGGAAAGAAATATACGGTTTAATAAATATTAAATTTTGATATTATATAAATATTATTTTATATATGGTTAAATTCTAAAATTTAAGCTATGTATAACTTGATGATGTTTTAAGTTTGATTTACAAATATTTCAAGTTTGAGCTTTATTTAAGTGATATTGAATTTATTAAATAAATATTTCTAAACTAAATAATAGTAAATTGAATTAAGGTATATATAAGATTATCATATTTGGTTGGGAATTTTGGAATATTTAAAGACTTGAAATATATCAAAATTGAAATGTTTTATTGAAATTAAGGTATTATTGTTTTCAAAGTATTGGTTTTCGAAATTGTTATAACTTTGAAAGTAATATGGTTTGAAAATGAATTTATTTGAAATAGAATTTATTTAAGAATTATCTTTAAATATATTGATTTGAAACCGATTGAAATTTTGAGATTAAGAATATGACTGCATTATGTGATTTGGGTTTAAGATGGCTTTAAAGAATATTTCAAGTTTTATAATTAAAAGTAAGAATAGTGATTGAAAATTTGGATTTTATTTAAATGATATATTATTGAATTTGGTTTTAAAGTATATACTATTTTGAAGTAAAGGATATGGTTTGAAATGGCAATAATATTTTGGTTTTTGATGTATATACTATTTTGAAATAAGAATATGTTTTGAAAGGGCAATGATTGTGTTTTTAAAAGTATATATATATTTTTAAAATGACCATGGTGTTATAATAACGTTTGGTTGTTAAAGAGACCGGGATCGGATATGGACATTGACGCAGCGGATTAATCAAAACAATGTAGATCGATGAAAGTGCAATCGATGGATTGATGAATACTGAAATGCCCGAATTCGTTGTTCCGAAGATACCGAATTCTAGCTATCCCGAACTCGTTGATCGCGCACGATACCGGGTTCAAAGATCTACGATTCTTCGCACGTTGATCTAGCGCACTAGATTCCGTGAATCGGCTTCTACAGTCATTGAATCGAGCGCACTCGATTAACCGAAAGAGGAGATAGGAGATTACACTCGACTACCAATTTGGTGAAAGCACAAAGCTCACAAAACAAGAGTTTTATTTCAAATCAACTAAACTTTTACAAATGACCAAACATGCCTATTTATAGGCTACAACTCAACACGCCAAAAACAGAACAAAATTTCAACAACACTTAGGTCGTGAACGACCTACGACCTAAAAATGGTGCGACCTAAAAACAGACGCGACCTAAAATGAACGACCTAAAAACAACGACTTAAAAGATTTCAACATAAGAAAATACAACACAACACTTTACAACCATAGGTCGGAAACGACCTAAAAGTTCACGACTTAACGCTTGAACGACTTATCATCAGTTACAACAGATAAACGACTTAACCAATGAACGGCAGCTAGAGCTTCGCGACCTAAGAATGAACGGCATCCCCCATCAGCGACCTAAAATCAGCGCTTCCGAAAATCTTCGCGACCTAAGTCTTCACGACTTATCTTCCCCAGCTTTCTACGACCTAACATTGACCCCTCTCTCTTCATCCTCTCGCGACCTAACTTAGGTCATAACATATCTCTGCGACCAAAAGTTGGTCTTAACTTGATAGCTCGCGATTCTCCACTAGGTCACTGGAGCGACTTAAAAGCCTCGTTAGGTCGTACGCGACCTAACACTTCCGTTGCTTCCGCTTTTTCACTGTGCAGCTTTGTTATATCGTAACTCGTTAGCACCTATGGCATATCCCAAGCGTTACATCCTGTTTCACTTTAGGTCGTACCTCTTCCACGCGACCTATCTGCTCGTTAGGTCGTAGTAACCAGTTAGGTCATATTTGACCTAAAAACAAGTTAGGTCGTTTGCATGCCTGAGCGTTGATTCCGTTAACTCGTAGCCGACCTTCCATAGGTCGTGAGCGACCTAAAAACCCACTAGGTCGTGAACGACCTAAATTTGGCAGATCGCGCTGCATCATCCTCCCCTGGTTGACGAAAATTCGACCTCGAATTTGCACCTTCTCTTTGCATTACAAGCTCCTCTCCATGATATGGAATCAAATACTTGACATTGAAAACATCGGAAGTATGAACATTATCCGGTAATTTCAACCGATATGCGTTTTCATTGATTTTCTTCAAAATTTCCACTGGACCAATCTTCCGCCCCTTCAATTTATTGTACATTCCCATCGGAAAACGATCTTTTGTTAATACCGCATAAACCAAATCACCTTCATTAAATTCAACACTCCTTCGCTTCAGATCTGCAGAACGTTTGTACTTCTCATTTGCCTTTTCCAATCGTTCTTGAACGATTTTATGACACTCCGCTAATCCATCAACAAAATCAGCAGCTTTCTTAACTGTCCCCTTCGACTGTGGCCCTACCGTTAAGTCCAACGGTCCTTTTGTCAAGTTTGAATACACGATCTGGAATGGACTGAAACCCGTACTACGGTTTACCACATGATTATGAGCAAACTCTGCCTGACATAACATCATGTCCCAACTCTTCAGATTATCTTTCACCAAACATCGCAATAAATTCCCCAGTGATCTGTTCACAACCTCGGTCTGTCCATCCGTTTGCGGATGATAAGCGCTGCTAAAGTTCAACTTCGTTCCCAACATCTTCCACAAACTTAGCCAAAAATGACTTAGAAAACGAGTATCCCTATCCGACACAATCGATTCTGGCAATCCGTGAAGTCGATATATTTCTTTGAAAAACAACTGAGCAACATGAATAGCATCCGCCGTCTTCTTACAAGCAATAAAATGTGCCATTTTCGAAAATCGGTCAACCACCACATAAATGGAATCGTTACCACGCTGTGTTCTCGGCGACCCCAACACAAAGTCCATACTCACATCAACCCATGGTTTAATTGGTACAGGTAACGACATATATAATCCAGCATTAGTCGTGGTTCCTTTCGAAACCTAACAGATATGACATCGCTCTACAAATCTTTCCACTTCTTTCCTCATTGATGGCCAAAAGTAAGACTGAGATATTAACTGTAACGTACGATCTCTACCCATGTGGCCTTCGTCATGTAGCTCTTTCACAATCTTCATTCTCAAACTACAATCAGGTATGCACAATCGATTTCCTTTGAATAGAAAACCGTCTACCATCATAAACTCATCCGTCTTTCCCTCCTTGACTTTATCAACGAACTTTGCAAAGTAAGGATCATCGACAAATAACTCTGGCAACACATCAAACCCTGTCACCTCAACTTTCAGTGTAGTCAACAAATGACTCCTCCTACTCAAAGCATCGGCCACACGATTCGTCACCCCTGACTTGTGTTTAACAACAAAAGTAAACTATTGCAGATATGCAATCCACGATGCATGTCTCGCTGAAATCTTGTCTTTCCCTTGCAAATGTTTCAATGCTTCATGATCAGTGTATAGAACAAACTCTTTCTGAAATAGATAATGTCTCCAGTGTTTAATAGCTTGCACAACAGCATAAAATTCCACATCATATGTACTATATCTCATCTTCGCTCCTGACAACTTCTCACTAAAATATGCAATCAGACGTCCCCTCTGACTCAATACTCCTCCAATCCCAACCTTTGATGCATCAGTGTGTAATTCAAACACCAACTGTAAATCTGGCAACACTAGAATTGGTGCAGACGTCAGCAACTCCTTGATCTTCCCAAAAGCTTTCCCTGCTTCCTCTGACCATGAAAACTGTTTACCCTTCATACAATCAGTCACAGGCGCCATCACACTACTAAAGTGTGGAATAAACCTCCGATAAAATGAAGCCAACCCATGAAAACTCCGCACTTCCGTTATCGTCTTGGGTTGCGGCCAATCTCTAATTGCTTCGACTTTACTTTGGTCCACCTGTATTCCTTCTTCCGACACAACATACCCCAGAAATAAAACACTCCTCGCCATAAAAACACACTTCTTTGTAGCAGCATAGAATTGTTCTTCACGAAGAATAATTAACACTTTCTTCAAATGCTGAACATGCTCTTCTGTAATAGCAGTGTAGATTAGAATATCATCAAAGTAAACCACCACAAATTTCCCAATGTATGGCCTGAAAATTTGATTCATCACCCTCATGAATGTACTTGGTGCATTCGATAGACCAAACGGCATTACCAGCCATTCATACAATCCTTCCCTTGTCTTGAATGATGTCTTCCATTCGTCCCCTGGTCTAATGTGAATCTGATGATAACCGCTCTTCAAGTCAATCTTAGAAAAGATTACGGACCCACTGATTTGATCCAATAAATCATCAAGCCTCGGCATCGGAAATCTGTATCTGACTGTGCTCTTATTCAATGCTCTACTATCTGTGCACATCCTCCATGTTCCATCCTTTTTGGGTACCAATAAGGCTGGTACAACACAAGGACTTAAACTCTCTTGCACACGCCCATGTTCAAGCAATTCCTCTACCTGCCTCCGCAACTCTTCATGTTCCTTCGGACTCATTCGATAATGTGGTCTATGTGGCAACATTGCTCCCAAAACCAGATCAATTTGATGTTGAATGTCTCTCAGTGGCGGTAACTCCTTCGGTAACTCATCTAGAAATACATCCTCAAATTCTTTCAAAACTGGTTTCACTTCTTCTGGAATTTCAACCTCTTCACTGCTCTCACGCCCAATCAACAAGAATACCTCGGGCTCCTCTTCAATCTCCTTAACAAACTCCTTAAAGGATAATAAAGTTTTCAGCTCTTCAATCTCTTCTGACTTACTTTCTCCTTGTTGTCTCTTCTTTGGTACTAAGATAATCTTCGTACCTTCAAACATAAAACTATAGCTATTGGTCCGACCGTCATGCTGTACTGCTCGATCATACTGCCATGGTCTTCCCAAAAGTAAGTGGCAAACATCCATCTCTACTACATCACACCAGATCTCGTCTTTGTATTTCTTCCCAATAGAGAATGGAACACGAACTCGTCTATCCACTTTCACCTCTCCTCCTTTTCTCTACCATGCTAACTTGTATGGATTCAGATGCTTCTCTGTCTTCAACTTCAACTTTGTTACAGCCTCGGTTGAAATTATATTGTCACAGCTTCCTGCGTCAATCACAAACTTACACACCTTTCCCAGTATAGTGCATGTCAACTGAAAGATATTACTCCTCAACCAACTAGCTTCTTCCTGCTTCGGTGTCAAACACGATCTCCTCATCATTAGATTACAATCTTCATCCCCTAACGCAATATCCTGCTCATCCTCCTCAACTGGACTAGAACAATCTCCGTCAACATCCTCATCTTCAACTTCTGCAATCATGGTTCTCTTCTTTGGCTTTGGACACTCATTGCTTTTATGACCCAATTCCTGGCAATTGTAACATTTGAAACGGTTGTTAACCTTTGCCTTCTCAGCCTCCTTCACCACTGGTTTATTGATAGGTTTAGAAACATTAGAACTTCCACTAACACCCTTCACTTGATTGTTGGAATTAGTAAACACACCACCTCCTCGGCGTCCCTGTTTCTCCCAAGCCAATGCTTTCTGATGTGCTTCTGCCACAGATCTTGGATCGAACATATTAACCATATCCTGAATCTGCATTCTCAATCCCCCAATTAATCTAGATGTCAGCTGCTCTTCCGTTTCCATAATATCATTCCTCGCAATAAGCTGATAAAACTCATCTGCATAATCATTAACAGTCTTTGTGCCCTGCCTCAAATTCTGCAAACGTTGATACATCAGAGATTGGTAATTGTAAGGTAAGAATGTTGCTTTCATCAATTTCTTCATCTTCTCCCAAGATTCTTCTTTTGACTTTCCCATTCGGTCACGTGTAAGTTTGGTTTGCTGCCACCACGCCAAAGCTCTACCCCTCAACCTTGTAGAAACCAACTTCACTCTACGATGTTTTGGAACTTCCTTGAAATCATTCAACATTAGCTACCCAATCCAAAAACTCCTCAGCTTGCATACCACCTTTGAATTCTGGAATTTCAGTCTTCATCCCAGATTCCCACTTGTGATCGTACTCCGACTGATTTCTGCCTTGTCCTCGTCCTTGTCCACGAACACTACCACCATCATACTCTTCTTCAAAATCGGATGTATATCGATGTCGATCCTGACCATAAACATCTCTACTCCCTTCGCATCTTCCACCAACATCCCTTCTATCTACATTCCTCTGTTTTCGATCATTCACATTCCTCCCACGTCTTTGATCATCTTCAACACTTCTTTCTCGATTGGAATGTGGTGAGACTCTACTTCCCCCATGATTAGATTCAGGTGAAACCCTTCTCCGATTCTAATTCATCTCTAACATCATCTTCTCTAACCGACCAATTCCTTCATTAAGCTTTTCACTAAAGTTTTCGTTGATTCTTTGCTCCATCTCATCAGCTTCTTCTCTTCGATACAATGCTTCAACGTTTTGGTGACGATTAGCTCTTCTTGGCGGCATGATTTGAAACTTTACAAACTCTCCAATTCTCGGCTTTGACTTTCAAAGTGATGTACACGGCCTTCCTTGCTTCCCTTAGCTCGGCCGAAGCTCTAACTTGCCCACTTCAAAATTTCAAACACCTTTCGAACTTAGATCCAAAATGAAATGGATCGAAAACTCCCCCTTTGTTGCAATTTGCGATGAACACGATGAACAACAACTTCAAACTTCAAATTCTCGGCTCCAAGACTCGATTTAGCTATGATTGGCTAAAACAAGCTCTGATACCAAACTGACGCAGCGGATTAATCAAAACAATGTAGATCGATGAAAGTAGCAATCGATGGATTGATGAATACTGAAATACCCGAATTCGTTGTTCCGAAGATACCGAATTCTAGCTATCCCGAACTCGTTGATCGCGCACGATACCGAGTTCAAAGATCTGCGATTCTTCGCACGTTGATCTAGCGCACTAGATTTCGTGAATCTGCTTCTGCAGTCATTGAATCGAGCGCACTCAATTAGCCGAAAGAGGAGATAGGAGATTACACTCGACTACCAATTTGGTTAAAGCACAAAGCTAACAAAACAAGAGTTTTATTTCAAATCAACTAAACTTTTACAAATGACCAAACATGCCTATTTATAGGCTACAACTCAACACGCCAAACACAGAACAAAATTTCAACAACACTTAGGTCGTGAACGACCTACGACCTAAAAATGGTGCGACCTAAAAACAGACGCGACCTAAAATGAACGACCTAAAAACAACGACTTAAAAGATTTAAACATAAGAAAATACAACACAATACTTTACAACCATAGGTCGGAAACGACCTAAAAGTTCACGACTTAACGCTTGAACGACTTATCATCAGTTACAACAGATAAACGACTTAACCAATGAACGGCATCTGGAGCTTCGCGACCTAAGAATGAACGACATCCCCCATTAGCGACCTAAAATTAGCGCTTCAGAAAATCTTCGCGACCTAAGTCTTCACGACTTATCTTCCCTAGCTTTCTACGACCTAACATTGACCCCTCTCTCTTCATCCTCTTGCGACCTAACTTAGGTCATAACATATCTCTGCGACCTAAAGTTGGTCTTAACTTGATAGCTCGTGATTCTCCACTAGGTCGCTGGAGCGACTTAAAAGCCTCGTTAGGTTGTACGCGACCTAACACTTCCGTTGCTTTCGCTTTTTCACTGTGCAGCTTTGTTAGATCGTAACTCGTTAGCGACCTATGGCATAACCCAAGCGTTACATCTTGTTTCACTTTAGGTCGTACCTCCTCCACGCGACCTATCTGCTCGTTAGGTCGTAGTAACCAGTAAGGTCGTATGTGACCTAAAAACAAGTTAGGTCGTTTACATGCCTGAGCATTGATTCCGTTAACTCGTAGCCGACCTTCCATAGGTCGTGAGCGACCTAAAAACCCACTAGGTCGTGAACGACCTAAATTGGCAGATCGCACTGCATCAGACATACTCTCTGTCGATATCGAAAACCACTTTGACAACTATGTACGTGGTGGAGTTTCCAGAATGAAGTAGGATGGTGGCAGCGATCCTAAGGTATATACGTGGACCCAACTCCCGTGAGTTAGCATAAGGTGGCTAAAACAGGAGTGATTGACGGACCAAGGACCTCTGATCGGACACACTTATTCGATACCATTCTATTACTTGTGATTGATTTGGTTGCTACCCTTGATTTGGGAGTGTTGTTTGAGGTGGGCGGTAGTGGCTGCTATGCGTCACCACCAGTCCGGATGCGTAATTGGTATATCTACCCTGGCATTGCCTTGTGTGCCGTGTCACCTACCATATCGAACCCACTACGAGTTTAGTTTAAAGATCCGACCGCGTTAAGGTTCACCATCCCCTTAACGCTATTTTCTATATGATTATACTTTATTGATTAGACATTATTATAATAGCGAATATTACTACATAGTAGATAGTTTAACGGATCCTTAAGAGGTGTGAATCCCGAACATTTCTTAAGTTACTGCACTCACGTTAGACACTGGATAGGAGATGTCAAACCCCGTAAACATCTCTGACGCCGTTTACACTCATATTTATTTCATTGATATAACTTACATAAGATCTTTTAGTTATGACTCGAGTGTTTTGTCTTTTCAATTCGCTCGGGTCAGCCTGAGCATTTCAGGATTTGAAGGCCTTAATTCTGGAGGACGAAGACGAAGAATTATTATTATTTGTTATATATTTGTAACGACCCAGAATTTTGAACGAATTAAATTGAGGATATTTAATTTATTTTAAATATTTGAACGATAATCTAATTCGAATCCCGAATTTAAATATTGAAATCGGCGATTAAATTATAAAATTTAATCGATTGAAGTTGAATAAAAAAAAAATTGTGTCTTCAATTTAAAGCTAAAGAAAAATATTTCGAACGCTTGTAAAAATTTTATTGATAACACTGAAGATAACAGCAACTTTAGAATTGAAATTTAAACGGTTTCGTTCAGTTTTGAAATTAATCGTTCAAACCGATATTTAAAATAGTCAATTTTCAAACAGTCTCGGAATTCGACGAAACCAGTTCCATTGGATCCGTAATGTTGTATTATTGCCGGATTTCAATTTTCGTAATTTTCGGTGTTTATATGTGAGCACACGACGTGTAAACGCATTGGAATTTATTCGAATTCGAATTTAAATTTAAATTTAAATTTAAAGACATCAGCCACGTTATCTTCCCTTTTATCACGCCAAATATCACGGGAGAAGATCGTGCAACCTATATTCTTTCTATTTTAAATTACCATCTCTCCCCGTTCAAAGATTCACAGTCGAGAACAAAGAAAAATGGCCGATACTTAAAATCTCGTTCCCTTCCCCTCTCACCTTTATTAAATCAGTTCGAAAAAAAAAAAAAATTGAATTGAACGTGGGGATTCAAGTAAATCGAACGCGCCTCTGTCTCTCTCGAATCAACCACAGCTAATCGACCTTGTTCCACAATCGAACCCTCGCGATCGACGCGACTGGGATGGGAGGGATTCGTGTGATGTTTGCGGCGTGCCTAGGGTTTCGCGAGCTCGTATGAGTGATGGCTGCAACGAGGGGGACTCGAGAGGTACTGGGTTCGCGAGTTGAGTCGCGCGACGAGTGGATGGACTCGAGGGCGCGGCGGCGTTCAAATCGTGGAGGCGTGCAGGCGACTCGATGGGATTCGAGGCAGGCGAAGTCGATTTCGTCTCTGACAAGGGTGGTGTCGCGATGAACTCGAGCGTGCGCGAGCACATGGGTGACAACGGCAATGATCTGGAGGTTCGCCATTCGGTGGAGTGGCGATTGGCGAGTGGAAGCTCAGTGGGGTGATCTGATTTCGCGATGACTGGAGTCGTCTCGATCTCGAGTGCGAACAGGCAGTGAAGGTATAGATTTATTTTGATTCAAAAATATGTATATATATATATTAAGATTGGAATTGTATATACTGGCAGATGAAAAAAAAATGATGAAGATAAATACACATTTTTAAACTTGCCTGATAAGTTTTAAGATAATGTATTTCTGAAAATAAAATTAATTTAGTTGCTAAAGGATTTTTATTTATAAAGGAGAATTTATTTAAAGTTAAATTACTAGTTCAAAATTTAAGTAATTAATTTAAATTTAAAGTGGCAACTTGAATTTTTCAATTTATCTCAAAGTATATATATATAGTTGCAATAAAAATAAATAAGCAAATATACTCACATATTTGATATACAAACCTGTTTTAAAATTTTACAGTTACGATAAGTTTATAAAATAGTAAGTTAAATGAGATTTAGTTTAAAGTTAATTTTTAGTTAAACAGAAGTTATAAGAAGAAAAAGAAAAGAGAAATTGGTTTAAAGTTTAACCATTGGCAAATTAAATTTATTTAATGGGAATTTAATTTTTTCGATTATTTCGAATATTAACGAATGGTATAATTATTTATACAAGGGATAAATCAAGGAAATCAAGCCGGAATCGAAAATGGGATGGCAAATTAAAATCTAAGGTGAGATTTTCTCACTCGAAGGAAAATTTAATTTTTCAGTTATTGATTGATATGATTGCTATTGAATGTGCTATTAGATATAATAGGATATATCTATATATATAGCAATATATACATATTGGCATATGTATATATTGGATTGATTTATTTCCCGCCTCGTATAGCGGATGAGACCCTATTGCGCCGTTAGTAAGCGGATTTATAAAAACCTATATACCGCGATAATTCCGTACTGGAGCGGAATTGGTATTGTGCTAACATCTTTGGATGCAGGGAAACAGGTTGGAGGGATCCAACTGGACCCCTCACATTGATTGAATTTATTTTATACTGTGATATCAATCTGTGAATGGTTATATTGATGTTATTGACCATATTGATGTCTGGAAATTGTTTGAATGCTAAGATTTAGCTGAATGGATGTTTTGACATCATTGGATTCCAAAAATAAACGAAATTGAATTTTTGGAAATCAGAATAGAAATTTCTAAGTGAATTTAATTTTAGAAATTTAATAATTTTGAAGAAAGGAATTTTAAAGTATAAAAAGTTAATTTTTATAATCTTATCGAATTTATTTCCAGAATAAAGTGAAAATGTTAAATAAATGAATTTCGTATAATAGTGATTATAAATTGAAGAATTTAATTTAAATTTGGATTTTTTAAATAGATTGAAAGAGACAAAGAAATTTATTCTCTTCAAAAGAAATTTATTTAAAATGAAATAAGTTGGAAGTCCCATTAGAAATTAAATTTATGAATTGAAATAACTTGGGAAATCAATGTAAAAATGATTTCAAATTGAAGAATTCTTTTAAAAAATAGAATATTGAAAAAATTGGAAAGAATAAGGAAAATTATTTAGAAATGATAAAATTTTGGAAATCAATCTGTAACTGATGTAGTATTTGGAAATGACGTTAAAATGGGTTTATAAAAGGGTAAATTTTACAGTTGTAAAGTTTTAAAAGAATGATCTTTGTAAATAAATGAAATTATAAGTATTTAACTTACAATATGGATTGTGGTATGTAAATTGAATTATGAATTGAATTGGTAAATAAAGAAGATTTATAAACTGAAGTTTTTATAAATAGAAATAGAATTTATAACCGTGTTTATAAATTCGAAATCGATTGAATTTGATAAATTAAATATAGAAGATTATCAAAGAAGATATATTCACGATTTTGGACAGTGAATATATGGTTAAGTAAAATGGATTCATTTTTGAAGAAGGAATATTTTAAAAATAAAGTTAAACATTTTAAAGATGTTTTAAAATGTATTATGAATCGAAAGCATAGATTTCAACATTTATTGTTGAAATAGACATTTTTGGAGAAATTTAAGGAAATGGTGGACTATAACACTGTTGTTATAGTAAATGATTTCCGAAAGGAAATGTTTTGATGTAGTATTGGGATTTATATATCTATCTAAATCCGAATCCCTATACTAGTGATTTCGAGTCGTCGTAACGATGTTTTACGCAACATTCGTTTTGACTCAAATAGATGTTGAAATTTATGATTTCCTTAAAGAATGAATATATACTTAATTTGATTTAAGTATATTGAATATTTTCAAAATGTTGAAAATAAATGATTTATGAAATACTTATTATTAAATAAGTATGGAAACGCTTTTCCAATATGAAATGAACTGTTTTGAGATTTTATCTTCAAAGATAAAATGAAATGGGGAAATTGATTTGAAATTGTTTTCAAATGATTAAGTGTGGAAATTTTATATCTAGTAAAGATATTTTGGAAGATGAAATAATTTGGAAAATTATTTGGAATCTGATGATGTTGCGCATCTTTATTGATAGTTAAATAACCGACTATCAATAATTACCTTGAGTAGGTATTTGTTGTGAATTGGATGAATTTGAATGCCACACTTATTTTTGAATAATCGCTCACTATTCGGGTTAGCCGGGAAAGGACCATGGGGTCGTATAACCCATTCCGAATATGTGATACGTCGTTATGAATCGCATTTGAAGACCGGTGTTGAAGACCGGATATTTTTGAAAATGGAAGGATTACCGTCGAGTTACTCTACACCGACTGATCTTCGGTTTAGAGGTTTTTATCACCCTTAGTGACGGGAAGTCCTGACGTGATTAGAAATTATCCGGAAATGCAAGGGCTTCGTGAGAAGTGCCTTCGGTTCTGTTCGATCCCGGAACAGACTTGTATGGATTGTGTGTCTGACGTTACAATTTGAGATATAAAGCTGATTTCTTTCAAATACATTTCTGTTGGTGGCGGAGAATTTATTCTCTTAGCTTAACACCCTTCTCTGAGACGTACGAGCTCAGAGGTTATGTAGTTGAAATTTATCAGCGATATATCCCAATTTGGTAACGTGGCATACTGAGTGTTGCTGTGAAATGATCAGTGTTTGATCATTTGTGATATGATCATTTGTTTGATCTTATATCTTTGTGATCATAGGTTGATCATTTTGTTTGACCCGAAGCAGGGCTTTTTGAGAAAGCGTAGCTTTGTGGACGAGACTTCGTCGAGCCTCACACCCCGGAAATGGTCGAAACAGGAAGGATGCAGCAAGGTTCTAGGGAGTAGCGCCCCTTAGTGTATGTCATTCCTTCTGGATAAAGGTGGTATCATGGTATGGAGCCCAGATACTTAACCTCTGTGGTTGCTGCAAAATCTATTTCTTTGTGGTTGTTGCGAATCGGGGATCCTCGGGAAGATCGGTGACGATCGAGGGATGGCATACGCGTGTCAGTAGTTACCTATTTTTGCAGAGGTAACCCGGCCTTGTGTTGGCAGAGATCTAACCGTAATGTTAGGTTATTTCTCGGGTCGTCTATTCCAGGGACGTACCCATCGTGGATAGGAAGTTCCTTAGCCTGGCCATTTGTTGGAAATCCAAAGAAACAATACGAGCCTTTACGATTTCAATTGTATAACCTGTCTCCTCAGGAGGCAGCTATAGCAGGCATAATATAATGGTACCTATGCTGGCTAAGATTTATATTCTACTTTCGAAATAATTTCTACACTATGCACTAATAATAATATCAAAAAGAATTTGTTTCTTTTGCGTAGTAAGCATCTTTGACTATCATAAGAAGAAATCTCCTCCAAGTCTGCGTTTGCATTGTGTGTGTGGTGGGAGGTCTTATGGTAGTTTCATTTTCCAAAAGCATTTCGAATTGACTTTAAAATTATCCTGTTGTTTATTTTAAAAGAATAACTGTTTTACGATCTCACACCAGTCACCATGACTGACTCGGAGTTTATTGTTCCCTTCTAAACTCTGGGTGCCCACCAATTTCCACACGGGCAGTCTAGAGTTAGATTATTAGGTTATCTGGATATTCTGGAGCTTTGGAGATAAGCTGGATGGCGAGACGTAGTATTTGTATCTGATAGTATTTATTCCGCTGTGTATTCTGTATGAGGACAAGTTTATAAAACTGTCCATTGTTGTTTATTAACTCTGATGATATGATGTGATGTAAGGTAATAACAGATAAAATTCTTTTGTTTTTAAATGATATTCATTTATCTATTATATATTGTTCCGCTGCGATATGTGAGATTCTGATATTGTTTCTGTTCTGTATCTGTTGTTGTTCTGTTGTTTTTCTTCTCTGCTTTCTTTCTTCTTCTTCTACTCTTTCTTCTACTTCTTCTTTCTAAAACCCTCACTATTGGAGTTTCCGGCACTCGATTGCTCGACAGTCGATAAAGTGAGTATCGATGTCGAATTTTCGAAAGTCGAAAATTCCAGGATGTGACAAAGTGGTATCAGAGCATATGGTTAAGCGACAACCCTGCTCTGTTGGGTGTTACTCATTAGAGATAGAGTCAGTAGTACTCTAGAATGAGTTGAGTGTAATAATAGATATGAGCGCGTATTTGTTAGTGAATATAAAAAAATTGTTTTATATTGTGATGATTGATTTATTGAGTGGTATATGGATTCTGGTCAATACGAGTAATTAACGATCATTGATAGGGATCTCTAAACACTCGAATAGAACAATTCGGCACAGTATTGTTTTAAATGGGGTGAATGAAATAATTTTACCCAAAAATATTTTTGTATAAGAAAAGAAATAATTTTCTATGAATTATTATAGTATATGGTTGCATGGATGTTAGGAAGTAATAATAGTGAATTATTATCATTGAAATTAAATGAGAAATTGGAATTATAACTCCAAAGTTAAAATAAATTCTCATACTATGGAAATTTGAGAATATAAATTATAAATGTGAATTGTAATTTAAAACGGAATTCCAGAAAAGTTTTTGGAAATGTTTTGAGAAGAATTTGAAATTTTTGAGATTTGGAAAGTTTAAATTCTTTTTGGAGTTGAAAATGAATTTCAAAGGATTTTGAAAAAGTATTTTGGAAAGATAAAAGCTCTAAACTCTTTTCGGTCGCTGGAAAATAACTTCGGTAATGACTGCAGCATTATTGATGTTCATTTTCGGGTTTCCAAAAGAGAAATTGCTGCCAAATTGTTTTAAAAGGAAGTTGTTTGAAAAATTTGGGTTTTGTTTTAGAAAATTCAAAGGATAATCGGAATTGTTCTCAAAAAAAATGGTTTTGAAAAGATTGAAAAGACTCTGGAATACTATGAAATATAATGAAGTTGATAACTTGTAAAGTTTAAAGTTTAAATAAAAATCTAACTTAAAGAAATAAAATCCATATACAAATAAAATTTGTGAATATAAATTGTAATGTGATTTATGAATGAAAATAGAATTCCAAGAAGATAATTGAAAATAAAATTCCTTAATGAAATGGAATTGTGAATGTGAATGTATAAATGATTGTATATATCAAAATGTAAATAAATTGATAACTTATAGAATATTTGAAATTTGATTGGAATGAGAGATTCAAATTTAAAATGAAAGAATTTGTGAACGAATAAATAAATTTGAATTTGATTTGTGAAAAATGAAGTGAAGGATTAAACTAAAAATTAGTAAGTGAAGCTAATTGAACGGAAGAATAAAACGTGAATAAGATTAGAACTGAATGTTGAAAACGAATGTGAATAAATGAATTAGAATTGAAATGAATTAGTAACTGAAACTAATCTAAAAATAATCAGTTATGAATGAAAGCTGATAAAATTCAATATTCAGGAGATAAACCGAATCCAAATTAGATTGGAATTTTGAATTGAACTCAAATGAAAATTGAAATGCAAAATTGAATGATAATGAATATGTAACTTCAATGGTGAAGTAAAAATGATATAAGAAGTATATATTGAAAATTTGTAATCGAATTTGCAAAATGATTTGAATGCTGTAACTAGATATAATGGCTAGTAGGATATACATGTGTATAAAGGGATTGGAAAATTTATTTCACAGATAAATTTGAATTGCTCGAAAAAGGTACGTATTTGAGTTTTAATATGAGTTTTTGATGATTTCTCTCTAGCCACTTGGCTTTTTCTTTTTCTTTTTGAAATCTGAGAGTCCGTAGGGACGTTTTGTAGTAGTACCGTATTAGCCGCGCAAAGGAGACGCTGGCGAAATTTTTCGAAAATTTAGGGCGTTAGAAAATTTTTGAGAAATTTTGAAAGTTAAAGTTTGAATTTAAACTCAAATTTGAATTTTGAAGTTAAACAATGTTGTTTTGAAACTTAGAATTGAAGTTAGAAAGATAGTTGGAATAATAACGAATCTTTAGTAGAAAGATTTGTTTTGATGAATTGATAAAACTATTGGATTGTGAAAAATAGTAGACGAGTTAAGGACCACTTTTCCTAACTTGTAATTTCGAGGACGAAATTCTTTTAAGGAGGGAAGTTTGTAACGACCCAGAATTTTGAACGAATTAAATTGAGGATATTTAATTTATTTTAAATATTTGAACGATAATCTAATTCGAATCCCGAATTTAAATATTGAAATCGGCGATTAAATTATAAAATTTAATCGATTGAAGTTGAATAAAAAAAAAAATTGTGTCTTCAATTTAAAGCTAAAGAAAAATATTTCGAACGCTTGTAAAAATTTTATTGATAACACTGAAGATAACAGCAACTTTAGAATTGAAATTTAAACGGTTTCGTTCAGTTTTGAAATTAATCGTTCAAACCGATATTTAAAATAGTCAATTTTCAAACAGTCTCGGAATTCGACGAAACCAGTTCCATTGGATCCGTAATGTTGTATTATTGCCGGATTTCAATTTTCGTAATTTTCGGTGTTTATATGTGAGCACACGACGTGTAAACGCATTGGAATTTATTCGAATTCGAATTTAAATTTAAATTTAAATTTAAAGACATCAGCCACGTTATCTTCCCTTTTATCACGCCAAATATCACGGGAGAAGATCGTGCAACCTATATTCTTTCTATTTTAAATTACCATCTCTCCCCGTTCAAAGATTCACAGTCGAGAACAAAGAAAAATGGCCGATACTTAAAATCTCGTTCCCTTACCCTCTCACCTTTATTAAATCAGTTCGAAAAAAAAAAAAATTGAATTGAACGTGGGGATTCAAGTAAATCGAACGCGCCTCTGTCTCTCTCGAATCAACCACAGCTAATCGACCTTGTTCCACAATCGAACCCTCGCGATCGACGCGACTGGGATGGGAGGGATTCGTGTGATGTTTGCGGCGTGCCTAGGGTTTCGCGAGCTCGTATGAGTGATGGCTGCAACGAGGGGGACTCGAGAGGTACTGGGTTCGCGAGTTGAGTCGCGCGACGAGTGGATGGACTCGAGGGCGCGGCGGCGTTCAAATCGTGGAGGCGTGCAGGCGACTCGATGGGATTCGAGGCAGGCGAAGTCGATTTCGTCTCTGACAAGGGTGGTGTCGCGATGAACTCGAGCGTGCGCGAGCACATGGGTGACAACGGCAATGATCTGGAGGTTCGCCATTCGGTGGAGTGGCGATTGGCGAGTGGAAGCTCAGTGGGGTGATCTGATTTCGCGATGACTGGAGTCGTCTCGATCTCGAGTGCGAACAGGCAGTGAAGGTATAGATTTATTTTGATTCAAAAATATGTATATATATATATTAAGATTGGAATTGTATATACTGGCAGATGAAAAAAAAATGATGAAGATAAATACACATTTTTAAACTTGCCTGATAAGTTTTAAGATAATGTATTTCTGAAAATAAAATTAATTTAGTTGCTAAAGGATTTTTATTTATAAAGGAGAATTTATTTAAAGTTAAATTACTAGTTCAAAATTTAAGTAATTAATTTAAATTTAAAGTGGCAACTTGAATTTTTCAATTTATCTCAAAGTATATATATATAGTTGCAATAAAAATAAATAAGCAAATATACTCACATATTTGATATACAAACCTGTTTTAAAATTTTACAGTTACGATAAGTTTATAAAATAGTAAGTTAAATGAGATTTAGTTTAAAGTTAATTTTTAGTTAAACAGAAGTTATAAGAAGAAAAAGAAAAGAGAAATTGGTTTAAAGTTTAACCATTGGCAAATTAAATTTATTTAATGGGAATTTAATTTTTTCGATTATTTCGAATATTAACGAATGGTATAATTATTTATACAAGGGATAAATCAAGGAAATCAAGCCGGAATCGAAAATGGGATGGCAAATTAAAATCTAAGGTGAGATTTTCTCACTCGAAGGAAAATTTAATTTTTCAGTTATTGATTGATATGATTGCTATTGAATGTGCTATTAGATATAATAGGATATATCTATATATATAGCAATATATACATATTGGCATATGTATATATTGGATTGATTTATTTCCCGCCTCGTATAGCGGATGAGACCCTATTGCGCCGTTAGTAAGCGGATTTATAAAAACCTATATACCGCGATAATTCCGTACTGGAGCGGAATTGGTATTGTGCTAACATCTTTGGATGCAGGGAAACAGGTTGGAGGGATCCAACTGGACCCCTCACATTGATTGAATTTATTTTATACTGTGATATCAATCTGTGAATGGTTATATTGATGTTATTGACCATATTGATGTCTGGAAATTGTTTGAATGCTAAGATTTAGCTGAATGGATGTTTTGACATCATTGGATTCCAAAAATAAACGAAATTGAATTTTTGGAAATCAGAATAGAAATTTCTAAGTGAATTTAATTTTAGAAATTTAATAATTTTGAAGAAAGGAATTTTAAAGTATAAAAAGTTAATTTTTATAATCTTATCGAATTTATTTCCAGAATAAAGTGAAAATGTTAAATAAATGAATTTCGTATAATAGTGATTATAAATTGAAGAATTTAATTTAAATTTGGATTTTTTAAATAGATTGAAAGAGACAAAGAAATTTATTCTCTTCAAAAGAAATTTATTTAAAATGAAATAAGTTGGAAGTCCCATTAGAAATTAAATTTATGAATTGAAATAACTTGGGAAATCAATGTAAAAATGATTTCAAATTGAAGAATTCTTTTAAAAAATAGAATATTGAAAAAATTGGAAAGAATAAGGAAAATTATTTAGAAATGATAAAATTTTGGAAATCAATCTGTAACTGATGTAGTATTTGGAAATGACGTTAAAATGGGTTTATAAAAGGGTAAATTTTACAGTTGTAAAGTTTTAAAAGAATGATCTTTGTAAATAAATGAAATTATAAGTATTTAACTTACAATATGGATTGTGGTATGTAAATTGAATTATGAATTGAATTGGTAAATAAAGAAGATTTATAAACTGAAGTTTTTATAAATAGAAATAGAATTTATAACCGTGTTTATAAATTCGAAATCGATTGAATTTGATAAATTAAATATAGAAGATTATCAAAGAAGATATATTCACGATTTTGGACAGTGAATATATGGTTAAGTAAAATGGATTCATTTTTGAAGAAGGAATATTTTAAAAATAAAGTTAAACATTTTAAAGATGTTTTAAAATGTATTATGAATCGAAAGCATAGATTTCAACATTTATTGTTGAAATAGACATTTTTGGAGAAATTTAAGGAAATGGTGGACTATAACACTGTTGTTATAGTAAATGATTTCCGAAAGGAAATGTTTTGATGTAGTATTGGGATTTATATATCTATCTAAATCCGAATCCCTATACTAGTGATTTCGAGTCGTCGTAACGATGTTTTACGCAACATTCGTTTTGACTCAAATAGATGTTGAAATTTATGATTTCCTTAAAGAATGAATATATACTTAATTTGATTTAAGTATATTGAATATTTTCAAAATGTTGAAAATAAATGATTTATGAAATACTTATTATTAAATAAGTATGGAAACGCTTTTCCAATATGAAATGAACTGTTTTGAGATTTTATCTTCAAAGATAAAATGAAATGGGGAAATTGATTTGAAATTGTTTTCAAATGATTAAGTGTGGAAATTTTATATCTAGTAAAGATATTTTGGAAGATGAAATAATTTGGAAAATTATTTGGAATCTGATGATGTTGCGCATCTTTATTGATAGTTAAATAACCGACTATCAATAATTACCTTGAGTAGGTATTTGTTGTGAATTGGATGAATTTGAATGCCACACTTATTTTTGAATAATCGCTCACTATTCGGGTTAGCCGGGAAAGGACCATGGGGTCGTATAACCCATTCCGAATATGTGATACGTCGTTATGAATCGCATTTGAAGACCGGTGTTGAAGACCGGATATTTTTGAAAATGGAAGGATTACCGTCGAGTTACTCTACACCGACTGATCTTCGGTTTAGAGGTTTTTATCACCCTTAGTGACGGGAAGTCCTGACGTGATTAGAAATTATCCGGAAATGCAAGGGCTTCGTGAGAAGTGCCTTCGGTTCTGTTCGATCCCGGAACAGACTTGTATGGATTGTGTGTCTGACGTTACAATTTGAGATATAAAGCTGATTTCTTTCAAATACATTTCTGTTGGTGGCGGAGAATTTATTCTCTTAGCTTAACACCCTTCTCTGAGACGTACGAGCTCAGAGGTTATGTAGTTGAAATTTATCAGCGATATATCCCAATTTGGTAACGTGGCATACTGAGTGTTGCTGTGAAATGATCAGTGTTTGATCATTTGTGATATGATCATTTGTTTGATCTTATATCTTTGTGATCATAGGTTGATCATTTTGTTTGACCCGAAGCAGGGCTTTTTGAGAAAGCGTAGCTTTGTGGACGAGACTTCGTCGAGCCTCACACCCCGGAAATGGTCGAAACAGGAAGGATGCAGCAAGGTTCTAGGGAGTAGCGCCCCTTAGTGTATGTCATTCCTTCTGGATAAAGGTGGTATCATGGTATGGAGCCCAGATACTTAACCTCTGTGGTTGCTGCAAAATCTATTTCTTTGTGGTTGTTGCGAATCGGGGATCCTCGGGAAGATCGGTGACGATCGAGGGATGGCATACGCGTGTCAGTAGTTACCTATTTTTGCAGAGGTAACCCGGCCTTGTGTTGGCAGAGATCTAACCGTAATGTTAGGTTATTTCTCGGGTCGTCTATTCCAGGGACGTACCCATCGTGGATAGGAAGTTCCTTAGCCTGGCCATTTGTTGGAAATCCAAAGAAACAATACGAGCCTTTACGATTTCAATTGTATAACCTGTCTCCTCAGGAGGCAGCTATAGCAGGCATAATATAATGGTACCTATGCTGGCTAAGATTTATATTCTACTTTCGAAATAATTTCTACACTATGCACTAATAATAATATCAAAAAGAATTTGTTTCTTTTGCGTAGTAAGCATCTTTGACTATCATAAGAAGAAATCTCCTCCAAGTCTGCGTTTGCATTGTGTGTGTGGTGGGAGGTCTTATGGTAGTTTCATTTTCCAAAAGCATTTCGAATTGACTTTAAAATTATCCTGTTGTTTATTTTAAAAGAATAACTGTTTTACGATCTCACACCAGTCACCATGACTGACTCGGAGTTTATTGTTCCCTTCTAAACTCTGGGTGCCCACCAATTTCCACACGGGCAGTCTAGAGTTAGATTATTAGGTTATCTGGATATTCTGGAGCTTTGGAGATAAGCTGGATGGCGAGACGTAGTATTTGTATCTGATAGTATTTATTCCGCTGTGTATTCTGTATGAGGACAAGTTTATAAAACTGTCCATTGTTGTTTATTAACTCTGATGATATGATGTGATGTAAGGTAATAACAGATAAAATTCTTTTGTTTTTAAATGATATTCATTTATCTATTATATATTGTTCCGCTGCGATATGTGAGATTCTGATATTGTTTCTGTTCTGTATCTGTTGTTGTTCTGTTGTTTTTCTTCTCTGCTTTCTTTCTTCTTCTTCTACTCTTTCTTCTACTTCTTCTTTCTAAAACCCTCACTATTGGAGTTTCCGGCACTCGATTGCTCGACAGTCGATAAAGTGAGTATCGATGTCGAATTTTCGAAAGTCGAAAATTCCAGGATGTGACAATATTCCACTTCACCATTGTATTCCGCTGCATTAATTATCATTCTCTGGTATGTGTAACTCTGATATGTATTGTATAAGTATAATCAAATGTTTTGTAAAACAGCTTCATGAACTGTTATTTGATTATTATATTTTATCGTTCCGCTGCAAGAATTCTATTTTGTTTCTTTTATTTCTCCACTTTTTCTTATTTACCCCATAACATTCCGCCCTTCTGTATGGTTTAAGTTAGCACGTGTGACTGCTTAAGCGCACAAAAAGGTGGGTCGTTACAGTTGGTATCAGAGCTTTGGTTTAGCAATAAACCTTAGCTTTGTGGGGTCTGACTCTTTATTAATAGGGTAGTAATACGCTATGGGAGTCACTGAGTGTATATATATGAGAGAGCGTATTTGTTAGTGTTATAAAAATGTTTTAATATTGTGTTAATTTGTTCCGTTTTGTATTTAGAAATTATGGTTGGTGCATGGGACGCTATGACATCAATAGGGATTTCTAAACACTTAATAGGACAGACCGACATAATATTTGTTTTAATATAGGTGAATGAAATAAATTTGCCTATTATATTTTCTATATATAAAAATATTTTATAAAGATATATATTTGGTTGCTATAGATTGGGTGTTAGGTAATGAAAATATAAATAATAGTTGAAACTAAGTTGAAAGTAAAATAAATGAAAACTGGAAATTTAGAGCTTAAGTTCCGGGGTTTTTGAAGATTTCTTTCAATTGATTTTGGAATATAATAATAATATTGTTAGAAGTATTTTCTGATATAAATATTTCAATAGAATTTGAAAGAAATGTTTTAAAAGAAATTCCGCAAAGAAATAAGTTGTACTCCCCTCTTTGTCGCTAGAAAATAATTTCGGTGATGGCGGCCGCATCATCGACATTCATTTTCGAGTTTCAAAGTGGGAAGGCCACTGTAGTAGTTTTACTACAAGATTATTTTATTTTAAATTGTTTTAAATATAATTGGATATATAAATTATAAGTATATATATTATCTATTATTTTAAAATGATTTTTGAATAAAACCTGGTATTTAATTCTTAAGTTTCCATTAATAAATAGTCCTAATTACTGATGTGAATTGGAACGTAGGTAATGAATAAATTGAAACCTCTAAAGGAAATAAGAGATTTAAATGCTAGGTTATAAATGGTATTAAATGAAAGTTGAAATTGTAACCTATGAAATAAAGGAAATAATTATTGAACATTAAAATAATTAAAGGAAATGAGAAAACTTGTATAACTTTCAATTTCATTATTTAAAAGCATAAATATAACTTACCAAAAATTTATAAAAGTTGAAAATGTTTAATAAGAAAATGTATAGTAAATTGTACAAGTAAACTTATGTAATGAAATATTCAGTAAATTTCTTTTATTAATAAGAATTAAAGTATAACTGTTATGCCTAGTAACTAAAATTGAACATGAATATTATTAATAAATGATTAAATAAAATCAAGTAAATGAATAAATATGCAAAGTAAATTAATTTAAAAATGAATAAATGAAATTAATAAGTATTGATGTTCTAGTTGCTATGGACTTAAATGTTATATATAAATAATAATAAACTTAAGTAATAGGTTGAAGTTACCTTAGAATAAAAGATGAATACTGGAAAATGACTGTAAAACTTAAGAAATAAATTTACCTACTAAGGAATTTGGTTGAATGGATAAAAATAAATAATGAATAAAGAGGAAACTAAACAACAATATATGAAATGAAATTAATAATAATGAACTTGATCTATTGTTGAATTTATTGTTTGTTTGGCTTATGGTTGTTTGTACAAGGATACTTTAATATTGTTTGGATGTAGGAATAATCTATTTAGTTTCAACTAAGACTGCTGAGTGAAGGGTACACTTAGTAGTTTATTCTTCATTCTGTACAATTTAATGTTATGAACCTGAACAACTATTTGTTTTGTTTGATATGAATGAATGATTGATTTTATGGTTGTATGCCTTGTTGCAAGTGTTTGTGTATTTATTGTTGTTGTGATTGAAACAACCTTAAATATTTCATCTTATATAATTGTTAACCCTTTTAGATTATATAAGTAAAATGCAGGTTATGGAAGCAATTGCTACTGCTTTTGGTTCCATAAAGAAGCGTTAATTGCCCGACAAATAGGTACGTTTTCGGATTTCGATTTATAGCGCTATTATATTGTTTTTCCCGTGTTGGGATATTAAATTTTGGATATTATATGTTATATATTGTATATTTTGATATTATATTTTCTCCCGAGCCTCTCCGTACAAAGGAGACTCTACAGAAATTTTCCGTAAAATTTTGGACTTAGAAATTATTTTGAAATGTTTTCCAAACTTTATAAAAAAAATAAAAAATAAAGATTTAATAGTTATAAAGTGGTATATTTTATCTAAATTAATTAATTTTATAAATTTAATTGGTTATAAAGTTTTAAATAAAATATATATAGATTTCTTAATTCTTCTTTCCCCTTCGTTTTTTTCCTTTTCGGGGACGAAAAGTTTTGAGTGGGGGAGAGTGTAACGACCCGTAAATTTCGACAATTAAATTTGTTAATTTAATAGGATTTTGTAATTAAAATTTAGTAGAAATAATAAAAGGTGATAAATTTATATTGGAGTGAACGCTAAATTAAAATGTAGCAATGGTAATTAAAACCTATTTATAGTAATTTGAATAAATTCAAATGTAGGACTTAGTTATAAGTGTAAATTTATGGGTATGATAACAAATTTGTATAAATTACCTAATTAAATGGTCAATTAACTTATTAGAAATCAAACTCATTTAAATGGTATGTAATTATAATGTGTTATTGATATAAACGTTACTTTAATGATTATTAATAAAGTAACGCAAGAGTAAATGAAAACTTAATAAAAACATAAATTTATTTTATGGAAACAAGAGATATATTGTACAAATTGATGTATTAGTATAAATTAAATGGTGATTGGATAAATTAATATCATATGAGTTATTGCAACATTTATGGAAAACTATAAACCTATAAATGTGATTTAGGGAAATTAGTGACCGTTATTAATGGTTACTAGTTTACTTAGGTTATTAAACGGTGTGTGGGAATCAATTGAATTTATTTAAAATGTTGATTTAGGGAAATCGAATGTAAATTGAGGTAATAAAGTAATGCAGGACAATAAATAATTTATTTAGTAAAATCCCCATTTTTTTGGGTAAACAATTGTAAGGTTTTATTTTATTGAAATTTGAAAAAATTAGGAAATAGATTCAAAACTTATATTAGATAATGAATTGCAATAATTAAAGATAATGATTAATGGATTAAATGGAATACCAATTTATTTATAAAGTGAATGTAACAAAATGAATAGGAAATGCTATTTTATTCATAAATTTATAGTTGATGTGAAAAAGGAATAGAACCAAGATGGAATGATTAATGGGATTTAGGATCTAAATTTGTATGTGTGCATTAATTTATAATGAATGGGAAAAACGAATCAATTAAGATATGTGTTTATTTCTTTAGTATGTTGCATAAAATTTGGAAATCAGTTTGCAATCAGAGGAGATTAAGTAGCACGTTAAATGGGAAATAAATTAATTTATACATTAATGATGTGTAATATAATTCATTGTTAATTATACCCATACAATGTCAAATTATTAAATAGTTAGATTTTTAAATAAACGAATTTATTGAGGTTTCAATTTATAATTAATAACATTTAATGTGGAATAAATTACAATCAATAGACTTAAATTATGCAGTTAGGGTAGATTTGAGTTGGCATTGAAGATGGTAAATTTCTAAGATGTAATTTATGCTAAGCCTATTTACTTTATGAAATTTGTTTGATTTAAAGATTTGAAAGCAAGATTTATTATTTTGAGTGAAGTGTAAAATTCAATAAAATAAATTTATTGCAAATAAATGAAATTCAACATTTATTATTACATTAATTGAAACTAGATGTAATGGGAGGATGTTGTTATAATATATTTTGAATCAAGTGTTAATTTCATCAGATGTAATAAAGAAAGTGCGTTGAATACAAGAGTGGAAATAAAGATTTACGAATTTTCGAGATTCGAACTGTAATAATTGGATTTAATTGCAATAAAATAAAATTTAATATTTAGATATTATGTAAATATAAACTAAGATGAAATTTGGAGATATTTACGCAATAGAGTATGAATCCAATGGTAGTCTCATCTATTGGATACCAATAGATTGAATAATTTAATGAAAGTCAATAAAAGGGAATTATTGCAAATCTAATTTATAATTTGTGGATATAATGAAATTGAAATTTAACGCTGAAATAAATAAATTAGTTAACTCTAAATTTACGTCTAGATTTGGTTTAACTAATGTGAATGATTAAGAAAATAAAAGTGTTAAAGATTGTCAATTTCAGAATTTAAATAGGAAATTTGATTTAATTAATTTATTTTAAATTTATTTACTAAATGGAAAAAATAGCCATTTTGGCCACTGACTCGGATTTCGACGAAACCAGTTTCATCGGATCCGTAACGGTGAATTATAATAGTGTTTCAATTTTCATAGCGATTGGACTTGTCATTTGATCGTACGAACTCGAAACGCCTTGAAATTTATGCAATTGTAATCAATTGAAATCAATTTGAAATTTTGATTTTAGCATAACTTCTTCATTCGATGAAATTTGGACTTGAAACTTTTTCTATTGCGTTTAAAATATTTTAAAACATCTATTTTGATATATGGGTTGACCCAATTTCGTTCCGGAGTCGAAACGAGCTTTTGGGCCATTCATCGTTCAGCGCGTTTATAGATCGGGTCCATCTATCCTATTTCGACTTTGCCTATATATATCCAGTTATGAACCCTAGCAGCCTCTATTCCTCAATTCTATACGTACAATTTCATTTGCTCTTCCTCATTCCAATGGCTGCAAACCCTAATCTTTCCAATCCAATTTCAATTTTATAAAAAAAAGGAAAAAAAAAATTTGCAAACCTGCAGCAACTTCGGGTCGCGCTTCGAGTTTCAGAGGCAAAAACGCTGCATCTACTTCGAGTCAGGAAGAAAACTACTCGTGTAACATCCCGGAATTTTGAGAATTTAATTCGTTAGATTGTTGGAATTTTTTGGATTTAAAATTTGAGAATTCCGAAAGAAATAAAAATATTCTTAAGATTAATATTATAAAATTCTATGAGTTATAAAATAAATAAAAATTTATGTTAAGTTTAAAAAGATATATATGTAATATGAATTAAGGAAGGAACAAACATAACTCAAAACAAGAAATTGTTTAAAACAATAAAATAGGATATGAACAAATATAATGTTTCCTTTTTTATAAAATCTTTAAATAGAACTAAATTAAACTTTGTAATGAGATCACATAGTTATGAAATGTTAATAACTAAAACAAGTTTGCAACAAAAATAATCATAAAACAGCCACCATAAGTAAATTTGATAAAAATAAAAGGGTACTTATAATAATCAATGAAACAAAATAGTACAGCCTTATCAAAAGACAAAGCATGAACACGACAGTCTATAGTGTACAAAGCAACATAGCATGCTTTCATTTAATGCATTGCAACTCAGCCATGAACAAGTCAATTCGAATTGATAAGAAACAAATATTTTTCTCTGGTAAATAATGTACAAACAAAAAAAAAAGTACAACTTATATCTTGTTCAGCCTGCCTTGTTATCTTTTATACATCTTCATTTCTCAATATCAGTTCGTTCAAACATAACATAGAAAAAGAAAAAAAAACTGAGAAAGAAAAAAATATAAACTTCACTATATTTCCAAACTAGAGATCAATTTACAAAACAAAGCAAGAAAGTTTCAAAGGGGGAGATTCAAATCTGCAGGCTTTCAAAACAAAAGAAAAAGTGTTCTCTGTTTTCAAATACATACAAGGTGAGTAAACATCAATTTAAAGTTTTAAGTTAACAGCGAAGATAAATTTTTGATCATATAGTATTATATATGTTTTATCTTTGAATAACATTCTGTATATATAGATTACTCTGTATATTGTTCTTCTCTGGTTAGTGATCACAGGGTTGATCAATTGATGCAAACTTAAACTTATTTTCATCAAATCATTGTTAAGAATTAAGGTCTTCAACTAAACAAGAAGTTTAGTCTTTAACCAAGATTTTATACCTGTTTCAACATGTTAGAGAAAAATATACTACTGTCAGCTTGATTTACAAGTAAACAAGAAAAATTTGATAAATTCAATTGTTACAAAAAAGTTAATTCAAGTTCATAGCTCGAACCCTTATTGCAAGTTACGATTTTTAAAACAAAGATGAAGATTTTTAGTTGAATATGTACAGAGCAGTCTGTATGTGAACAAAAATGTATCTTTATGAATTCCTGGTGATCGACTCAATTATAAATGTTGAGATTTGTTATACAGCAAGCTTAATCATCCACGAATCCAAGAAAAATGTTAAAGAATTTTTCTAATGCGTAGATTTTGGGGTCGAATTCAATTTAGGGTTTTACTTCGAGTCCTTATACTTGTCTGTAATACGTCGAGTTCGTCTTCATCTCATGATCGAGTCGTAAATGCTTTTGGAAAATGGTTGTACGAAGTGTCGACATGCTATGGCCGAAATCGTGGCCTTTCTGGTGAACTGTGCGAGGAGGACGAGGCGTTTAGGCTGGTGGGTTTCGAGATACAGTTCGACGAAATGGTGAAACTTTGATTTCGAGACAATGGCTTCGAGTTGATTTTTGAATTCGAGTGTCTGGGAGTTTTTCGACTTGACGAGGGTCGCGACGTTCGCCAGAACGGCGACGCGTTGATGTGCACGTGTACGGCTTTGAAGTGGTGTCAGAGTGTCAGCGTGAACGACTCGAGTAGTTACTCGAGGAAGATGGGGTTTGCTTCGGTATAGAACTCGAGCACGAGAGTTTGTTTACCTGCTGCTAGTTTAAACTTGAGTCAACTTAAACTTAACTGAAAAAAAAAAAGAAGAAGAAGAAGATGCGTACAGGGGAGTGTCTCGGGGAAATGGGTAAAAGCTCGAAGGGTTACTCGAGTAACCTGAGATTTTGCTCGGGTTGTTATCAGGAAAGGGTTAACCTTTTTGAATTTAAAGTAAAATTGTTTAAGAAATTAATTTGATAAAATATTTGAAGAGTAAATCAAATATTCAAGTTTTTAACTTAAAACGAAAATTATTTATAATGATTAAATAATGATTAAACAATTAATAATTTGTAATTATCTTGTAATTAAAAGTTAATTAGTTTAAAGAATAATTAATTAAGATAATCAAGATTTAATAAATTAACAGTTAAGAAGAAATAAATTAAGATAATTATTTAAGTTAATTTAAAATCTAACTAAATTATAGTTAAGGATAATTAATTATCAAATTAGAAATTATGAAGGCAATTATGCGGGTAATGCACTTTTGAATCACATTCACCAAAATTTGAGATGACCGACTATCATCAAATATACTGTACTGGATTGATATTTCTATTTTGACACTGTGATTGTTTTTGGTACTGAATTGTGATTTATGATTTAATTCTGTATTGATGTGAAAACCCCTTTGGCCGTAAAATGACATTTTTACTTCGATGCGACAGGGAGTCGGATTTCAGTTTGTTATCCGAAACCCACATCGAACCCTGAATATAAATCTTTGTGATTGTCATATTCACGTGTTTTCAAAAAAAAAAAATCTATCGATCACTATTCAGTTTAGCCGGGAGAGGACCTTTGTGTCATACAACCCATTCTGAATAGTGACACGTCGTAATGGATAGCATTTGAAGACCGGTGTTGAAGATCGGGTTTTTTATGAAAACGATAGGACGACCTATCGATTGTCTCTGCACTGAGTTGCTCCGGTATAGAGATTCCCTAAGTGATGGGAAGTCCGATCGGGATTGTAAATACCCGGATTGCAAGGACTTCTTCGGAAGTGCCTTCGGTTCTGTTCGAACCCGGAACAGACTTGTATGGTTACATGTCTGACATTACATTTTGAGATATAAAGCTGATTTCTTTCAAATACATTTCTGTTGGTGGCGGAGAATTTATTCTCTTAGCTTAACACCCTTCTCTGAGACGTACGAGCTCAGAGGTTATGTAGTTGAAATTTATCAGCGATATATCCCAATTTGGTAATGTGGCATGCTGAGTGTTGCTGTGTGATGATCAGTGTTTGATCATTTGCGATATGATCATTTGTTTGATCATTTATCTTTGTGATCATTGGTTGATCATCTGTTGACCCAAAGCGTAGCTTTTTGAAAAAGCGTAGCTTTGTGGACGAGACTTCGTCAGACCTCACTCCCCGGAAATGGTCGAAACAGGAATGTTGCGGCAAGGTTATGAGGGTAGCGCCCTTTAGGGTATGTCATTTCCTTCTGGAAAAGGGTGGTATCAGGTATGGAGCCCTGGTATTTAACCTATGTGGATACTCCGATCTCATTTATTGTGATTGTGTGTTTGATTGAGGCGCCTCGGATAAAGGTCCCAAAGGACCGGGGGATGACATATTCGTGAGTTACCTGTTACAGGGGTAACCCGGCCTTGTTTGGCAGAGAGCAGTTTATCTCTCGGGACGTCCAGCCAGAGGCGATCCTATGCGGCGGTAGGAAGTTCCTTAGCCTGACCATTGGTTGGAAATCCAAAGAAACAATACGAGCCTTGTACGGTTTTAGTTGTATAACCTGCCATGCAGCGTGGCGGTAACCTGCCACAAAACATGGTAGCTATAGTAGGCATACGATACTGGTCGTATGTTGGCTAAGATTAATATTATACTTTCGAAATGGCTTTCTACACTATGCACTAGTAATAATATCAAAGAATTTCCTCGTATTAAGCATATTTGACTATCATAAGAAGAAATCTCCTCCAATTCTGCGTTTGCATTGTGTGTGTGGCGGGAGGTCTTATGGTAGTTTCATTTTCCAAAAGCATATCGGATTCTTTTAAATCTGTTTATTTAAAGTAACTACTTTTGTTTACTCATACCAGTCCCATGACTGACCCGGAGTTTATTGTTTCTTTTCTAAACTCTGGGTGCCCATTATTTCCACACGGGCAGCCTAGTAGCAGGTTTTCCGTGCTTTGGTGTTAGCTGGATTTTGGAGTTTCTTTTTGGGTTTAGGAGCTATCAGATTTTAGGGACTTTATCTTGAAGATATTTTGGAAGTTTTTGGATCACCAGGTGCTTAGTCATGGATATTCACTATCGTCTTCATTTCTCTGAAGACTTTTGCTAGTGATCATTGTTGTACTATTATGATGTTTATTTGGAGTGTGGAATATGTGTTATGATACTCTGATGTAGTACTGGATATTATTATGATGTTGTATCTATGATGTGATGTATGATATTCAGTTTATTTCCGCTGTTTATATTCATCTGATGTTGTTATAAGCTCCGGCGAACTGAAGTTTGACGTTTGAATATCTGACAGTCGAATACGAGTAAGGTATTTGATGTTGATTTTCGAGCGCTAAATTTCAGGATCGTTACATTTGGTATCAGAGCTGAAGGTTGAGTAAGAACTTTAGCTAAGGAGTATAACACATTAGATGGCTCATTAGAGATAGGGTGAAGTATATCCTAGAATGAGTATAACCCGAAACTTGAATTTTCCTAGTCTATTTCTTTTTACTGCTGATATTCCTTGAGATATATTGTCCGTGGATCTAAATTCTGTTTTCTTACTAATTTCAGATAGTAAGAATGAGCGGACGAAGAGGAAGAACTAGGGGTCAAGGAAATGCCGCTACAACTAATCAAATTCCCCCAATAACAGAAGCAGCTTTACCTACTCAGCATCAGCCGAATCTGGCTGACTTATATAAGAATTTCTCGAAGCTTGGTGGTAAGCCGTTCACTGGCAAGGAGTCTGTTGTTGAGGCCCAAGCATGGATCAGATCTTGTGAAAGAATTTTTAGAGGGCTTAAGTTGGAAAATGATCAAATGCGACTGATAGCTTCTTGGCAACTTCAAGAAGAAGCTTTAGCATGGTGGGAGACAGTCACCGTGGATAAGCCAGAAGACGAGTTTTCTTGGGAGAAATTTAAAGAAGTATTCGAGGGGCGCTATATGCCATCAGCTGGGATTTCTCGTATGTATCAGGAGTTCATGGACTTGAAGCAAGGGAGTTTGTCATTTGAGGAGTATCTAAACAAATTCAATGAATTGTCTCGTTTTGGTCCAGAGTTGGTGAACACACCTTTGAAGATGAATGAAAAGTTTATTCGGGGGATGAATAAGAAGTTCCACGAAAGGATGACTGGCCACGTCAAAGAGCCTTTTTCTGATCTTATTGATATGGGGTATAGATATGCTACTTTGGATATGCAAGAGGTCCCGAAGGAGGGAGGAAATACGAGCAACCAAAATTGGAAAAAGAGGAAGTTTGGAGGCAAGAAACCATGGCAGGGTAAGAAGAAAAAGGGAAGCGACCAGGGGAACACAGCAGAGAATGTTACTTGCTATAATTGTCAAGAGAAAGGCCATTACTCAACTAGTTGTACGAAACCTAAGAAGCAAGCGAATCAATTCGTTCCAGCGAAGTCCAAGAAATGCTATGCTTGTCAGGAAGAGGGACATGAAGTAAAGCACTGCCCAATGATGAAGAAAGCACAGGTAGCAAAGGTGTACGCAGTCAAGGATCAACCCGCAACTTCTAAAGTAGAAAAAGGGAAGGGAGTTTTGGAAGGTAACCTTACTATTTATGATAGAATTGTTCGAGTTTTGTTTGATACGGGTGCTACACATAGTTTTATTTCTCAACAAATTGTAAATGAATTAAATCTTGAACCTGATTTCGTTGAGGAGCCTATATGCGTAAAGAATCCAGTAGGAGGCCCCGCAAACCTTTGTCTTCAATGTAGAGATGTTTCTATCTCATATTCTTATTACCAATTCCCTATTGGTCTCTTTGTCCTTGACTTTAATGAATTCGAAATTTTACTCGGAATGGATTGGCTAGCGAAATACGAAGCCAAATTGGATTGTAGCAATCGATTGATTTCGATTAAAACCAAATCTGGAGATTTTATTGAGATTTCTTGTGAGGACCCTAGTCCAAAAAGAGAAGGGTTGATGTATAATTTGGGATATTCTGAACCTAGTTTGGAGTCTATACCTATTGTTAGAGATTTTCCAGACGTGTTCGAAGAAGTGAAATCCTTACCTCCACACCGAGAAATTGAATTCAGAATTGACTTAATTCCAAATGCTCGTCCTGTAGTTCACGCAAGTCGCAGGATGGCGCCCAGAGAAAAGGGTGAATTAGTCAAGCAAACTAATGATCTGCTAAGCAAAGGATTAATTCGTCCTAGTGTTTCTGAATGGGGTTCAGCAGTTGTGTTCGTTGCTAAATCGGACGGATCTTTGAGATTGTGTGTTGACTACCGCGATCTCAATAAGCAGACTCTTAAGAATAAATTTCCTCTACCTAGAATTGACGATCTATTTGATCAACTTCACGGCGCTCGTTTCTTTTCGAAGATGGATCTAGCTCAGGGATTCCATCAGTTACGAATCGCCGAAGATTGTGTTCATTTGACCGCTTTCAGGGGTCCAAATATGTTCTATGAATGGTTAGTCATGCCTTTCGGGCTAACCAATGCTCCAGCATACTTTGTAGATCTTATGACTCGTGTATTCCGGGAAGTGTTGAATGAATTTGTGCTTGTATTTATTGATGACATCCTGATTTATTCCAAAACTGAGGAGGAGCATTCTGAACATCTCAGGATTGTTTTGGAAATATTAAGAAGAAACGTCTTGTTCGCCAAATTCTCTAAATGCCATTTTTGGGTCAAAGAGGTTAAATTTCTTGGCCACATTGTTAATGAAAAAGGAATTTCTGTTGATCCCAGCAAGATTTCTTCTATTTTAGATTGGAAGCAACCTACTACTCCGAAAGAAGTTCGAAGCTTTTTGGGTTTAGCAGGTTATTATCGGAAGTTCGTTCAGGACTTTTCTAAGATAGCTAGTCCAATGACCAAGCTAACGATGAAGAATGCAAAATTTAATTGGACTTCGAAATGTGATGAAGCTTTTCAGGAGTTAAAGAAGAGATTAACCACCGCTCCTGTTCTCGCGATTATCAACGGGAACCAGGATTTATCTGTATATACCGATGCTTGTGGTGATGGGGTAGGAGCAGTATTAATGCAGAAAGGAAAGGTGATTGCCTACGCGAGTAGACAATTACGTCCACATGAAAGAAACTACCCAACACACGATTTGGAGCTTTTAGCTGTTATTTTCGCCTTAAAGATCTGGCGACACTATCTTCTGGGTAAGAATCTTTTCAGCTTTCTTAATAATTTATGAAATTAATATAACTTAAAACAATATACTTAATAACGTCTCTTTGTTTTAGGTGAAAATTTTGAATTATTCACCGACCACAAATCTTTGAAATATCTCTTCACCCAGAAAGATCTGAATCTGCGACAACAACGTTGGTTGGAATTTCTGGCATCCTATGATCTAGATATTCAATATACGCCCGGAAAAGCTAATGTAGTTGCCGATGCTCTAAGTAGGAGACATGCTGTTCTTGCATATCTTGTAGTCACTCCTACTCTCATTGAAAAGATCGCCGGCAAGCAGACTGAAGACAAGTTTCTTCGAGAAATTCGTAGAAGAATATGTCGAGGTGAGAATTACAGTTTTGCAATGGATGATAATGGAATCATAAGGATGAAAGGCAGAATTTGTGTTCCGGACATTCCAGAGCTAAAACGTGAGGTATTGGACGAATGCCACAAGTCCAAACTCAGTATCCATCCAGGAGTCAATAAAATGTATCGTGATATTAAAAGAACATTCTGGTGGAAGACGATGAAGAGAGACATATCGATATATGTGAGTCGCTGTACTACTTGTCAGCAAATCAAAAGCGATCAAAGGAAAGTGGCCGGTTTACTTCAACCTTTGGAAGTACCGAAATGGAAGTGGGATCAAGTATCGATGGATTTCATCGACGGATTGCCACGAACTAAGAAGGGAAATGAAGCGATTTGGGTTATAGTGGACCGTCTAACCAAAACTGCTCACTTTATTCCAGTGAAATCCACTCGGACTGCAGCAAGCTTAGCAGGGCTATATATAAAGGAAATTGTTCGTCTCCATGGGATTCCCAGCAGTATAGTGAGTGATCGTGACCCGATCTTCACCAGTAGATTTTGGGAGGCATTCCAGGACGCTTTGGGAACGAAATTAAATTTCAGCACTGCTTATCATCCACAGTCTGATGGGCAGACTGAAAGGGTTAATCGAATTCTAGAAGACCTATTACGGGCTTGCGTTCATGATTTTGGTGGTTCTTGGGAGGACCATTTACATCTGGTAGAATTTTCTTATAACAACATTTATCAGGCCAGTATAGAAATGGCTCCTTTCGAAGCTTTATATGGTCGTCCGTGTCGATCACCTGCATGTTGGATCGAATCAGGTGATAGACTCGTCCTTGGACCAGATATGATTAAAGAAGCCACGGAAAAGGTTGATTTTATCCGGAAGAAATTAATAACTGCTCAAAGTCGTCAGAAGAGTTATTATGACCGCCGAAGAAGAGATTTGGAATTTCAAGTTGGAGATTCTGTATTTCTGAAAGTGTCTCCGATGCGGGGTGTATTGAGGTTCGGGAAAACTGGAAAGCTAGCACCGCGTTACATTGGTCCTTTTCCTATTCTGGAAAGGATTGGTCCTCTAGCATATCGAGTGCAGCTACCCAGCTGGTTGTCTGGCGTGCATGATGTGTTTCATGTTTCTAGTCTTCGGGAATATGTGCATGATCCAGACAGTATTATTGAAGAAGCTGCTCAGCAAGATATTGAAATCACTCCAAATTTAACGGTCAGAAGAGAACCAATCAAGATCATAGATCGTGATGAGAAGCGATTGAGAAACAAAGTTGTGAAACTGGTTAAAGTGCAATGGAGTGGCGATCCAAAGGACTGTACTTGGGAAACTGAAGATAATATGAAGAAATCATATCCCAATTGCAGAGTAGACATCTCGGCTTAAACCGGTAAGCCATTTCTCTATCTTTTTGCATTCGTATATTCTTCGTTGTTTTCTCTCTCTTTCAATTTCGAGGACGAAATTTTCTTAAGGAGGGGATATTGTAACATCCCGGAATTTTGAGAATTTAATTCGTTAGATTGTTTGAATTTTTTGGATTTAAAATTTGAGAATTCCGAAAGAAATAAAAATATTCTTAAGATTAATATTATAAAATTCTATGAGTTATAAAATAAATAAAAATTTATGTTAAGTTTAAAAAGATATATATGTAATATGAATTAAGGAAGGAACAAACATAACTCAAAACAAGAAATTGTTTAAAACAATAAAATAGGATATGAACAAATATAATGTTTCCTTTTTTATAAAATCTTTAAATAGAACTAAATTAAACTTTGTAATGAGATCACATAGTTATGAAATGTTAATAACTAAAACAAGTTTGCAACAAAAATAATCATAAAACAGCCACCATAAGTAAATTTGATAAAAATAAAAGGGTACTTATAATAATCAATGAAACAAAATAGTACAGCCTTATCAAAAGACAAAGCATGAACACGACAGTCTATAGTGTACAAAGCAACATAGCATGCTTTCATTTAATGCATTGCAACTCAGCCATGAACAAGTCAATTCGAATTGATAAGAAACAAATATTTTTCTCTGGTAAATAATGTACAAACAAAAAAAAAGTACAACTTATATCTTGTTCAGCCTGCCTTGTTATCTTTTATACATCTTCATTTCTCAATATCAGTTCGTTCAAACATAACATAGAAAAAGAAAAAAAAACTGAGAAAGAAAAAAATATAAACTTCACTATATTTCCAAACTAGAGATCAATTTACAAAACAAAGCAAGAAAGTTTCAAAGGGGGAGATTCAAATCTGCAGGCTTTCAAAACAAAAGAAAAAGTGTTCTCTGTTTTCAAATACATACAAGGTGAGTAAACATCAATTTAAAGTTTTAAGTTAACAGCGAAGATAAATTTTTGATCATATAGTATTATATATGTTTTATCTTTGAATAACATTCTGTATATATAGATTACTCTGTATATTGTTCTTCTCTGGTTAGTGATCACAGGGTTGATCAATTGATGCAAACTTAAACTTATTTTCATCAAATCATTGTTAAGAATTAAGGTCTTCAACTAAACAAGAAGTTTAGTCTTTAACCAAGATTTTATACCTGTTTCAACATGTTAGAGAAAAATATACTACTGTCAGCTTGATTTACAAGTAAACAAGAAAAATTTGATAAATTCAATTGTTACAAAAAAGTTAATTCAAGTTCATAGCTCGAACCCTTATTGCAAGTTACGATTTTTAAAACAAAGATGAAGATTTTTAGTTGAATATGTACAGAGCAGTCTGTATGTGAACAAAAATGTATCTTTATGAATTCCTGGTGATCGACTCAATTATAAATGTTGAGATTTGTTATACAGCAAGCTTAATCATCCACGAATCCAAGAAAAATGTTAAAGAATTTTTCTAATGCGTAGATTTTGGGGTCGAATTCAATTTAGGGTTTTACTTCGAGTCCTTATACTTGTCTGTAATACGTCGAGTTCGTCTTCATCTCATGATCGAGTCGTAAATGCTTTTGGAAAATGGTTGTACGAAGTGTCGACATGCTATGGCCGAAATCGTGGCCTTTCTGGTGAACTGTGCGAGGAGGACGAGGCGTTTAGGCTGGTGGGTTTCGAGATACAGTTCGACGAAATGGTGAAACTTTGATTTCGAGACAATGGCTTCGAGTTGATTTTTGAATTCGAGTGTCTGGGAGTTTTTCGACTTGACGAGGGTCGCGACGTTCGCCAGAACGGCGACGCGTTGATGTGCACGTGTACGGCTTTGAAGTGGTGTCAGAGTGTCAGCGTGAACGACTCGAGTAGTTACTCGAGGAAGATGGGGTTTGCTTCGGTATAGAACTCGAGCACGAGAGTTTGTTTACCTGCTGCTAGTTTAAACTTGAGTCAACTTAAACTTAACTGAAAAAAAAAAGAAGAAGAAGAAGATGCGTACAGGGGAGTGTCTCGGGGAAATGGGTAAAAGCTCGAAGGGTTACTCGAGTAACCTGAGATTTTGCTCGGGTTGTTATCAGGAAAGGGTTAACCTTTTTGAATTTAAAGTAAAATTGTTTAAGAAATTAATTTGATAAAATATTTGAAGAGTAAATCAAATATTCAAGTTTTTAACTTAAAACGAAAATTATTTATAATGATTAAATAATGATTAAACAATTAATAATTTGTAATTATCTTGTAATTAAAAGTTAATTAGTTTAAAGAATAATTAATTAAGATAATCAAGATTTAATAAATTAACAGTTAAGAAGAAATAAATTAAGATAATTATTTAAGTTAATTTAAAATCTAATTAAATTATAGTTAAGGATAATTAATTATCAAATTAGAAATTATGAAGGCAATTATGCGGGTAATGCACTTTTGAATCACATTCACCAAAATTTGAGATGACCGACTATCATCAAATATACTGTACTGGATTGATATTTCTATTTTGACACTGTGATTGTTTTTGGTACTGAATTGTGATTTATGATTTAATTCTGTATTGATGTGAAAACCCCTTTGGCCGTAAAATGACATTTTTACTTCGATGCGACAGGGAGTCGGATTTCAGTTTGTTATCCGAAACCCACATCGAACCCTGAATATAAATCTTTGTGATTGTCATATTCACGTGTTTTCAAAAAAAAAAGAATCTATCGATCACTATTCAGTTTAGCCGGGAGAGGACCTTTGTGTCATACAACCCATTCTGAATAGTGACACGTCGTAATGGATAGCATTTGAAGACCGGTGTTGAAGACCGGGTTTTTTATGAAAACGATAGGACGACCTATCGATTGTCTCTGCACTGAGTTGCTCCGGTATAGAGATTCCCTAAGTGATGGGAAGTCCGATCGGGATTGTAAATACCCGGATTGCAAGGACTTCTTCGGAAGTGCCTTCGGTTCTGTTCGAACCCGGAACAGACTTGTATGGTTACATGTCTGACATTACATTTTGAGAGATAAAGCTGATTTCTTTCAAATACATTTCTGTTGGTGGCGGAGAATTTATTCTCTTAGCTTAACACCCTTCTCTGAGACGTACGAGCTCAGAGGTTATGTAGTTGAAATTTATCAGCGATATATCCCAATTTGGTAATGTGGCATGCTGAGTGTTGCTGTGTGATGATCAGTGTTTGATCATTTGCGATATGATCATTTGTTTGATCATTTATCTTTGTGATCATTGGTTGATCATCTGTTGACCCAAAGCGTAGCTTTTTGAAAAAGCGTAGCTTTGTGGACGAGACTTCGTCAGACCTCACTCCCCGGAAATGGTCGAAACAGGAATGTTGCGGCAAGGTTATGAGGGTCGCGCCCTTTAGGGTATGTCATTTCCTTCTGGAAAAGGGTGGTATCAGGTATGGAGCCCTGGTATTTAACCTATGTGGATACTCCGATCTCATTTATTGTGATTGTGTGTTTGATTGAGGCGCCTCGGATAAAGGTCCCAAAGGACCGGGGGATGACATATTCGTGAGTTACCTGTTACAGGGGTAACCCGGCCTTGTTTGGCAGAGAGCAGTTTGTCTCTCGGGACGTCCAGCCAGAGGCGATCCTATGCGGCGGTAGGAAGTTCCTTAGCCTGACCATTGGTTGGAAATCCAAAGAAACAATACGAGCCTTGTACGGTTTTAGTTGTATAACCTGCCATGCAGCGTGGCGGTAACCTGCCACAAAACATGGTAGCTATAGTAGGCATACGATACTGGTCGTATGTTGGCTAAGATTAATATTATACTTTCGAAATGGCTTTCTACACTATGCACTAGTAATAATATCAAAGAATTTCCTCGTATTAAGCATATTTGACTATCATAAGAAGAAATCTCCTCCAATTCTGCATTTGCATTGTGTGTGTGGCGGGAGGTCTTATGGTAGTTTCATTTTCCAAAAGCATATCGGATTCAATCTGTTTATTTAAAGTAACTACTTTTGTTTACTCATACCAGTCCCATGACTGACCCGGAGTTTATTGTTTCTTTTCTAAACTCTGGGTGCCCATTATTTCCACACGGGCAGCCTAGTAGCAGGTTTTCCGTGCTTTGGTGTTAGCTGGATTTTGGAGTTTCTTTTTGGGTTTAGGAGCTATCATATTTTAGGGACTTTATCTTGAAGATATTTTGGAAGCTTTTTGGATCACCAGGTGCTTAGTCATGGATATTCACTATCGTCTTCATTTCTCTGAAGACTTTTGCTAGTGATCATTGTTGTACTATTATGATGTTTATTTGGAGTGTGGAATATGTGTTATGATACTCTGATGTAGTACTGGATATTATTATGATGTTGTATCTATGATGTGATGTATGATATTCAGTTTATTTCCGCTGTTTATATTCATCTGATGTTGTTATAAGCTCCGGCGAACTGAAGTTTGACGTTTGAATATCTGACAGTCGAATACGAGTAAGGTATTTGATGTTGATTTTCGAGCGCTAAATTTCAGGATCGTTACATCTCGGGTCTTCGGGTCGTTTTCGCAAAAACTCCAAGCAAGCACCGGGATTCTTAGGCGCCGGACCAGAGTTAAACCCGAAGTCGACCCAGCACCAGAATTTTCCAATCTTCATATTTTCATAACTTTTGCATACGGACTCGGATTCATGCGCGGTTTGTTTTGCTGGGATCGTATTGAAATTCCAGACCTGATGACGCTGGTTTGGACGAATTCTGAGACGGTCAAATTTTTGGGTTTAAATTGAATTTAAATTCAATTTAAATTCAAAAGGTGAGTGTTTTAACCCACTCACAACTTCTAAGATTTCTTATGTTTGTTAAATTAAATTTTGATGTGATTTAAAATTTATCTATGATTGTTTGGGCATATATTTAATCATCATCTCAGTTAGATAGCATTTATTTAAATTAAATTGTTATTTAATTTTATTATTGCATATAAATTGACAGTTAAATTTATTTATTATTTCATATAAACTGCCAGTTAAACAGTTATTAATTTTTATTGAATATAAACTATTCGTTGATGCCTGTTATATTTTATATGCTTTATATTGATGTTTTGTTTAAATTGGATGATGATTGTAATAAATGGTTGTTTATTGATATTAGGATGAATGAATGTTATATTTTATATAAACTGCAAGTTATTATGCATTTTCATTCCATTCAAGATTGCGGGTTGAAATGATACCCGAATGGAATGATACATAACCGCAAATTTTTATTTTTAAAATTACGGATTGAAATGATAAATATTCGTATCACTTGACCATAGGATCGAAAATTATATACAGGCACCGTGGTCTATATATAAAATATTTTAAGGGATTTTCTATGGTTTGGAAAGAAATATACGGTTTAATAAATATTAAATTTTGATATTATAAAAATATTATTTTATATATGGTTAAATTCTAAAATTTAAGCTATGTATAACTTGATAATGTTTTAAGTTTGATTTACAAATATTTCAAGTTTGAGCTTTATTTAAGTGATATTGAATTTATTAAATAAATATTTATAAACTAAATAATAGTAAATTGAATTAAGGTATATACAAGATTATCATATTTGGTTGGGAATTTTGGAATATTTAAAGACTTGAAATATATCAAAATTGAAATGTTTTATTAAAATTAAGGTATTATTGTTTTCAAAGTATTGGTTTTCGAAATTGTTATAACTTTGAAAGTAATATGGTTTGAAAATTAATTTATTTGAAATAGAATTTATTTAAGAATTATCTTCAAATATATTGATTTGAAACCGATTGAAATTTTGAGATTAAGAATATGACTGCATTATGTGATTTGGGTTTAAGATGGCTTTAAAGAATATTTCAAGTTTTATAATTAAAAGTAAGAATAGTGATTGAAAATTTGGATTTTATTTAAATGATATATTATTGAATTTGGTTTTAAAGTATATACTATTTTGAAGTATAGGATATGGTTTGAAATGGCAATAATATTTTGGTTTTTGATGTATATACTATTTTGAAATAAAGAATATGTTTTGAAAGGGCAATGATTGTGTTTTTAAAAGTATATATATATATATATTTAAAATGACCACGGTGTTATAATAACGTTTGGTTGTTAAAGAGGCCGGGATCGGATATGGACATACTCTCTGTCGATACCGAAAACCACTTTGACAACTGTGTACGCGGTGGAGTTTCCAGAATAAAGTAGGATGGTGGCGACGATCCTAAGGTATATACCTGGACCCAACTCCCGTGAGTTGGCATAAGGTGGCTAAAACAGGAGCGATTGACGGACTAAGGAGGTAGCACCTCTAATCGGACACACTTCTTCGATACCATTCTATTACTTGTGATTGATTTGGTGGCCACCCTTGATTTGGGAGTGTTGTTCGAGGTGGGCGGTAGTGGTTGCTATGCGTCACCACCAGTCCGGATGTGTAATTGGTATATCTACCCTAGCATTGCCTTGTGTGCCGTGTCACCTACCATATCGAACCCACTACGAGTTTGGTTTAAAGATCCGACCGCGTTAAGGTTCACCATCCCCTTAACGCTATTTTCTATATGATTATACTTTATTGATTAAACATTATTATAACAGCGAATATTACTACATAGTAGATAGTTTAACGGATCCTTAAGAGGTGTGAATCCCGAACATTTTTTAAGTTACTGCACTCATGTTAGACACTGGATAGGAGATGTCAAACCCCGTAAACATCTCTGACGCCTTTACACTCATATTTATTTCATTGATTTAACTTACATAAGATCTTTTAGTTCTGACTCGAGTGTTTTGTCTTTTCAATTCGCTCGGGTCAGCCTGAGCATTTCAGGATTTGAAGGCCTTAATTCTGGAGGACGAAGACGAAGAATTATTATTACTATTTGTTATATATTCCACTTCACCATTGTATTCCGCTGCATAAATTATCATTCTCTGGTATGTGTAACTCTGAATGTCTTGTATAAGTATAATCAAATGTTTTGTAAAACAGCTTCATGAACTGTTATTTGATTATTATATTTTATCGTTCCGCAGCAAGAATTCTATTTTGTTTCTTTTATTTCTCCACTTTTTCTTATTTACCCCATAACAATCCGCCCTTCTATATGGTTTAAGTTGGCACGTGTGTCTGCTTAAGCGTACAAAAAGGTGGGTCGTTACAGTGTCAGATGTCATAGGTGAACAGATACAGGTAACAGCATATATATAGCAATGTAAATAACTAACAGTAGCATATTTCAATTGCCGTTTCAATTGAAATCAAATTTAATAAATATATGAACGTTAATCGTGAGTGATTGCTCACCTTTCGAGGCTGAGGGATTGGACAATGGAACGAGTTACGGAATCCAAGCACGAATTTGAAAGCAAAGCTAGATTGGCACAAATTCGATGGACAAGCTGACAAGTAGGAACAGATAAACGAATCCAATTAGCTTGATATAAGCTAAACAAAATATACGTTATCTAATATTATAAATTTTCTTAAAATCAATACTCAACTTCAAACACCTATCAAAAATAAAATATATATATACACATATATATATATACATATATCTTAAAACCCAATATCCAAACGAAAATATATATATATATATATATATTTTCAAAAATCAACGTTTACACAATTCATACATTTTTTTCAAATTTTCCCTAAATCCATTTTAAACGTTAACACTAATTTAAGTAATCACATATACCACTATATACCTCCCAAAATTAACGTAAATATGACATATTGTATAAATATGTATGTCCCGAAAGATTAACAACACATTTTATCTATATGTTTCGGAATATCAACTTTTATCAAACATATATTCATATATATTGAAATCAATGTTTATAATGAAAATTAATATAACTTTCTTTGCTTTAATAAATATACAAACTTGAAGCAGATTCTAAAAAACATTTATACAATACAAACAGCAAACGTTCAACAAACAAATAATCTACAAAGATAAGGTAATAGAGGACTAAATGCTTAGATATAGGAATGCCAAAATAATAAAAATCATTATGAAAGAATTTACGTATACTTATAGATATATAACTAATGTATAGGCTAACCTATATATTATATCTAAAACAATATCTATTTAAAATCCTACTTTATGGTTGTATGCAAACAACAACAATTGCTATTATGCAAATTCACTTTATATACATATAAACTTACCTCATCAACATATGTATAAACAGTAGTTCTGATATAACAAAAAAAAAATCGAACATCTATACTATATTTTGAATACCAATATCTCTCCACAAGTCAATATTCTCGCTATACATGTATATATATATGCTACTCAAAATCATTTTTGCAAATATATATATAACTGTTCAAAATCATATACAGTACTTTACAGTAGATAGAATACAAAAAAATAGGCTACGACCAAAATAACATTCGGTTGAGACAAAAATAGCATTCAAAATAGCATACGTATATGACAAATCTATAAACTATAGTTTATATATAGCATCTAACTGTCAGATATATTTCATAGTAAATATATATATAGCTTATACCAAAATATTTTATAAACTGTCAACATATATACACATAATATATATAACGGCCGCACTATATATATGCCACACGTCAGTCATTCAATCTTTGAAAACATGAAATATAGATAGAATAAGAAAAATAAATCAAGTGTATATATTTTTACCAAATGAGCTTTGAATCAGAGAAAGTTTCATACACTAGCAGGATGTCCACGTGGTGAGAAAATGAGAAGATGGAGGCACGACAAGGCAAGATGGTGGCCTAGGCATCGGGTTGTTGGATTTCGGGCAGGGGAAAGAGGAGAAGAGTTTTTTTTATTGCACGGCTGTTTTTAATGAGTGGAGAGAAGAAAGCAAGGTGGAAAACTGATGAACAGCCAACTCAAAAGCCAATATACAAGTTGAATCGTTATTTTTTGGAAAATATGAACGTGACCAAAAAAATGAAGAGGCACGGTCAGGAAAAAACAAGAGTCAGATGGTGACTGGTTGAGAAAATGATAGGCGAGGACCATTGATTTCAAGTGGATAACTAAAAGGTCAAAGAATCCCGAAGGTGTTTAAAACGGGTACCGTTACGAAATTGTTTTTCGCGGATTCCAATGTGTACTAAACCTCAAAACACAGAATTGAATATATCGTAGAGATGATCACGCCGAGGCGAGCAAAACGGTATACAGATATTAGTGGTACGATCATCCGATCAAAAGCCGGTATCGGTACCGAAATGCTGCTAAAATGTTAGAAATAAGATAAACGAAGCAATAGCAGTTCAAATTTGAAGAAACGGAAGATGACGTCTCACTCAGAAGAGGATTTACAAATTTTCTATAGAAAAATATTCAGGTTTGGAAAACATTTTATTATCATCAAATATTAACTGTTTTAAATTGAAATTGAATTACACAAAAAAAATATAATTCCATATTATTTGACTAAAATTTACCAGTCGTTATGTTAACATAGACGTACTCCAAATATCAAATTTATATTTCAAAATTTTATTATTTAAAATTTCAATTAAATAAATAAATAAAACAAATAAAATTATTAAAAATTTACGGGTCGTTACATTGTGTTTCAAAGTAATGTGGTGTATGCAAAGAGAACTCTCGGATAGGTCGGTAACGAGCGGGGTGATATAATATTCGGTTTCTATCCAGGCCGTGATTGCCAAATAAGGATAGACAGCCCTTGCCAAATGCGGAGGATTGTTTGTTTGTTCTCTGCACATTCCTTTAGAGATGTACTATATGGTAGGAAGTCCCTTACCTGCCACTATATGGAAATCCATTCTCTAATAAGTGCCCATGGACTTGATTGTAAACCTATTATATCGTCAAATATAACCAATGTTACAATTTCGGCTACTTGAATATATTTACCTGAAAAGTTTTTTCTAATAGTGTCAGTAAAAATAATATTCCTGAATTTTGCATAGTAAATGTTTTGCTTATCATAATGTAAAAACCGATTCCATTGTTTATGTGCGGAGTGGCCTTATGAGATACCTTTCCTTTCAAACCACATAGTTTTAGTCTCTCGCACCTTCCCAAGACAGAGTCGGAGTTTATTTTCCTTTTCCTTAATGTAATGACCTGGTATTTCGAATCAATTGCATCCGCACATGTCGTACATGAATTGCTCAAAACAACAGATTGTAAATTTTATATTTGCAAAACTCAGCATATACAGTAAATGAATCAACCATAGAATCACAGACACGGAGTAATAACAATAAGAAGTGGAATAGATAAATAGTAGTTCATGAAGCTACTATATAAACATCAGAGTTTGAAATAAAATACAACATAATATCTCAAATACAATGAAGTCTCGAATACAAACAGATGACATCTCTGAACAAATCAACTAGAGAAGCTGAATAGATAAGATAGATCTTCAAGCAAAGCTCTGATTTCCAAAAGTGAGTCTCAAATGCTGTGACACTCAGTCTGACCTGAGCGTAAAGCAAAACACAAAACACTCAAGTCTGGATTAACATTCTTATATCAGTAAATTCAACTCAAGTGAAATGTCAACTGAAATAAAAGTAACTTAAAGCATAGTTGGATTTTCATCCTCTAAGGATCCGTGGAACTATCTACTATGCAGTAATATATGCTATTATAATATGTCTATAGTAAAGTAAAACTATTAAAATAGCGTTAAGGCATTACCCATATCCCCTTTAACACATTTTTATATATTTCCATAGTCTATACAGTATCGTAATTCCTCCGTAAACTGGAGGGCTATCAGAGGGCACTCCATAGGTATGGTACAAACCAAACTCGTAGATGGCGCGATAGGGCATGGGACAAGGCACTCGAGGCAATGCCAGGGTAGATATACCGTTTGCAAATCCGGACTGGTGGTAACGCATAGCAGCTACTACCACCCACCTCGTGACACACTCCCAAAATCAAAGGGTGCATCCAATCAAATCACAAAAGCAATAGAATGGTATCAAAGAAATTTGAGGAGGAATGACCTCACTTGGCCCGGCGTAGCTCCTGTTTTAGCCGCATCAAGCTGAGTCACGGGAGTCAAGGCTATGTAAATACCATATAGAATCGTCACCAAACCATCGTACTTCATTCTGGAATCTCCACCATGTATACAGTTGTTAAAGTGGTTTTCGGTATTGCAGAGAGTATGACAATATCCGATCCTAGTCTCTTTAACAACCAAACGCTTATTTCACACCGTTGTCATTTCAATTCAAATAGTTCATACTTCATATAAAGATATCATATTCATTTCAAAACCATATCAAATTCGATATCATTATTCACTTTAAATAATATTCATTCTCAGAATCGTAACATTTTCAAATTTATAGCACTTTTCGAAATCATAATACTTTTGAAGTCATAACACTTTTGAAGTCATAACACTTTTGAAGCCATAACACTTTGAAATCATAACACTTTGAAATCGTAACACTTTTGTAATCATAACAGTTTGAAATCATAACACTTCCCACCTAAATAGTTTAGAAGTTGAAAATAGTATATATATTAAATAACTTTATAAATTAAAATAGTTTATATATATAATAAAATACTTTATATAATAAAAATAGTTTATATATAATAAATTACTTTATATAATAAAATTAGTTTCTTCCAATTTCGCAAATCGATTTAAATCATCTTAAATTCCAAAATTCAATTTAAATCAATTCCAGTTTAACCATTTCAATTTAAAGTACAAAGATTCAAGTTTAAATATTCAAACATTTACAATATAAATGATTCGTTTATATTTCAACATTAACTTTAAATTTATTCAAATTAGAAATTATTCCCTTAACCATTTTTATAACAATGTATTTAAATCCCAATTTATATATTTAAATCAACATTAAATATTCAGTCTCAATTTTATTCAAAATTGAGAATATTCATTTAATCAGTTTTTATCAAATCAAGTTATAAATCAAGCTATAATTATATCTTTTCAAAATCTCAAAACTAATAAGTTTAAATAAATTCTTTCTTAATTTCAATTATTAACCAATTTAAATTCCAAGTCAACATTAATTTATCTTTCCAACCTTTATTATTAAAGTTATACATCTATTTTAAAATATTATTATAGATTTTAAATGAATATTTTAAAACGTATTATATACTAATTAAATTAAATTTTATTAAATTAAATCTTATTATATATATTTTTAAGAAAATAATATTATAATAAAAATCTTAAAATTTATAATTTCAAAACTAACTTATAAATTTAAAATTCCAAAACATATAATTTTTAAAATCTACAATTTAGACAAATAAAATAACATTTATATATATAATATTTTAGAAATCAATATTTATTTAAAACCATATATCTTCTTTCAAAACTTCGGAAATCGTTTCAAAATACAGACCAACGGTGTCCGTATATAGTTTTCTATCCTATGGTCAAGTGATACGGATATTTATCATTTTAATCCGCAATATAAATATTTACGGGTATATATCATTTCAACACGCAATCCCAAAATTTAAAATCAATGAAAATCGTTTGGGTTTATCATTTCAACCCATAAAGATTTTCTCCTATTCAACAAGATCGTTCGGGTATGTATCATTTCAACCCATAGGGAATTCTAAATTAACAGGGAACTTGCTGAGTGAAAAGAAATATGATAATAATATAACATATCAATAACAAGCATATATCATCAGTGATAAATTAAACAAAATATATACCGCAGGATATGGTGTCATATATAATAGGTGAACAATTACGGATAATAGCATATCATATATAGCAATTATATAAATAACAGTTAAATTTAGCAACATATTTCAATTGTCGTTACAAGTGAAATCAAATTTAATAAATATAAGGATGTTAATCGTGAGTGATTGCTCACCTTTCGAGGCTAGAGATGAATGAGAATGAGATGAGTTACGAATTCCAAAGCAAAGCAAAATTGGCACGAATTCGTATAGAGCTATAATAGGGATCAATGAAACAAATCAAATTAGCTTGATATAAGCTAAAACGAAAGGAATATTATATCTATATATATTTCTCCAAAGTCAAAATAAAATTTGAAAACCCAAACTTATGTATACTCATCTATATAATTTAATATATAAACATAAATATTAACTTACAAACTAATTATACTTTTAAAATCAATAATTATTATAAAACTAATATACATAAACAATCATCAAACTCCACTTGCAAACTTACATTTATTTCAATACACATAAACTAACACATATATATATATATATAAGATAATACATACCTAATTTATATATATATATATACAGTAACTTTATATAAATATATACTAGCCAAACAGTACTAAAATAAACATTAAAGCACATATTAAATAAAATATTCATGTTATACATTTTACAATCCATATCTATTAAACACATAAAAATCAAACTTATATACATGATATATATTTTAAAACTCTATATACACTTTTCAAATATCCATATATGCTATATTATATCAAATCAAAAGATAACATATTATACAAACCAATAATCTAAACAACATATATATAACATATATATCATATACTGTAACAATATATATAATACTGATTTTATATTATAACAAACAGTTCAACAGTAAGCAGTGCATACAACTATATATATAAACTAAGCCATATAAACTTATACACTACCAGGATATACTTTCGTAACTAACATATAACATATTTTATCTATAATCAATACTATACACTACAACAAAACAGTCTTTTTACAACGGGCAATGCCCGTTGTAATATGGTTTTCGCAACGGGCATGTGCCCGTTGTAATAGGCCTCTTTGTAATAGATCCACCACATTTTACAACGGGCAATGCACATTGTAAAAACCGTTGCGGTATACCTTTTTACAACGGGTTATGACCGTTGTAATTGACTATAATACAATGGCCATAACTCGTTGCAATAGACTAACCATACTAGTTGCATAGCCTTTTTCACAACATGCATTGACCGTTGTAAAATACCTATTTAACAACGTGTGTTGACCGTTGTAAGAAGCTTATATAACAACACACATCGCCCGTTATAAAATAAATGCAAATTTAAAAAAAAATTACAGCAGCATCCATGCAATTCATCCATGCTAATACTAAATATTGTCGTAAAATAATTAAAATCACATACGAAAAGGCTACAAGCTAGAGTCACAGAATTCTAACACTCCAAAAAGTTAGATAAGTTTACATGCCAAATACATAAAGCATTAACACAAAACAGTCCGCTACAAATATCATGTTCTAAGTACAATCATACTATACCACAGAGATGAGGTCTTTATGCCACACGACGGTTAATCCAACGGCCTCTTTAATAGCCTGCATCACTGAATTTGGCCTAAATAAATAGGCTTCTGGTTCCACCGCTACATTAACCCATACTTTCCAAGCATTTGCTCCAAGCTTTACAAAATGTACTGAAGCATTAGGATCAGTGCTTGTTATCATCCCCTCTGTAACTACATTCTTCTGCCAACCCAATAGCTGATAAAATATTTATTTATCAATTATTCATATCTCAATTGGTTGGATAATTAAAATTGAAACTTTGGACAATATAAAATTATAATAAAATTTGCTAATGCTATTACGTCATTTTCTAATACAGCTAATGAGACTAGATTAAACTTCGCTAGAATTATAGTGAAAGTAGAATTTGATTTCTCCTATGGAAACAATTGTGAAGGTAATAGTATTGAAATTGAAGTATCTTACAAGTATCAATCCAAACTGAGTACACATTGCAACGTATTTGGCCATAATACACAAAATTGTGATAAATTTGTACATTCAACCTGGTGACCAAAGGAAAAAGGCACTGACCTTGAATAAACAGAAATGGCTAGGCAACAAAATTAGCAGCCTGTTGTCCTGCGTCTGCTAGCTATTTGCTTTATCTTCACTATATTTTGACTGATGATTCCTTTTTGCTTTATGCATATGAACATATATAAACTCCACAAATCATTACCAAAGCTTATACTATCATTCTCGAAACAAGAAGATTCTTCTTCTGTGATTTTATCACAAGTACATCCTACCTAAAGAAATATCCCTGAAAAACAATTAGTGAGATTCTACATAGGCTTAATGTAACGACCCGACAATTTCCATCCCGAAAATTTCAGATAGTTAGGAAAGGAGAAAGAGATAGAAGAAGAAGAAACAGAAACAGAAACACAACACAGATTCTCACATTCGCAGCGGATAAAATATAATATCAAATAATAGCAGTTTACAAAAGAATACCATATCAGTAAAGTTTCATTTTTATACATCAGAGTTACACATACACAAACACAGGACATATACAAATCACATAGCTAGAAATAAAAGTGACAGCGGAAACACTCCATACGTCCTGCCATCCAGCTCGCCACCTGAGCTCCAGAACATCCTCACTTGAAAATCTATAATACTCGGTCTGACCCGAGCATTACATCAAAGTAACACCCAGGTCAGGCTGGAAACCAGCGTGAGTAAATCCATTTAAAAATGAAATTCCAAGGCATAGAATTTATTTAAACCCTGGTAACTTGTATCAAATTTACAACTACACAAGTTGTCATAGACATTACTTATTTCATATATCAATTTCTAAGTACAAAACTTAGATTAAAATGGTCCAAATCACATAAATCGTTTCATTCCAGTTTATAGATTTCACATTTCAATTTATAATGAATCGAAGTGGTATCGGGTATTTACTAATATCCTACTCTGGTCTCTTCGAATTCAATATCATCTTATCCCAAATTATTAAAACGAAAACACAGTTCAACTTCAAATATAGGGTGTCTCCTATACTCATTAACTCATCATCGATAGATAACCACATTATCTCAATTTAAACCCAACATATTATATCACATAGCATCACAAATCACACATCCGAGATATCAATCAATCTAAGGCATGCAATATTATTCAATCATAAACAAGATGAATTAGTCATACCATTTCTAATTAATTTAAACAAATTAATTTAATTACTTCAATCACCTTTAACCTGCTTACTTAACATTACTCACAAATAAATTAATTAATTATCCTTGATTAATTTTCTTTAATCACATAAAGTAATTATCCTTTAATTAATTACATTAATTAATTAGGTAAATAAACTACTTCCATTAATCAGCCTAAATCAATCAATTATAGCAGTAATTATCCATTCTGTAATTATTTTCCTTAATTAATTAACTCCTTAATTAATTGTATAAAATACACCAAGTAGTTAATTCTTAAAACCAGTTGATAACCACTTGACAACTTCTTAATTTTTATCCTTAATTAATTAATTAACTTTTAAATTATTTAATTAATAACCCTTCATTAAATTTTTTATTAAACCAATTAGTTACTCTTAATTAATTTCTTAATTAATCCTTTATGATTAATTAATCAAATTTTACTTAACTTCCATAATTAACTTAGTTAACCTTAAGGCATTAAACCTTTAATCATCTTAAGATAAGTCATTATCTCATTAATGCCTTAATTACCATTAACATTTTAACATTTAAATTAACTAAACTTAAATTAAATTCTTTAATTAAGATTTGAAATAAGATAACCATTTAACTTGATAAATTAAAAGTTAACAATACTTAACTCCCTTAAATAACTTAAACATTATCAAGTGGAGGTTTCATACAATTTGTATCTAAAACTTGCTTTTATAAAATCTTAAATTTTCATTTTAAATTAATGTTTTAAAATCACTTTAAGTTTCATAAAATTTAATCCAAACAAATTTCCAAAATCTCTTAATTTATTGTTAAGGAAACAATTATAATTAGAGTAAGTTCAAATAAGAAATTTAACTAGATTTACTAAATATAAAAATGCTACTTACTAATCCCCGGGTCCAACCCGAAGATGACTCAGGTCTACCCCCGAGTAAACTCCCTTCCTCCCCGATTTTTAAACTTAAATTAAATTTTAAAGTTTATAAACCTGTAGCTTTTAAACACCTACATTCTACTCGAGTTCCAACCCGAGTTACCACCTTCAAGACTCGACATCTCCTTCGAGTTCAAAACGAACACATGGAAACAACCCCATCACTGTCACAACAGCAACTCCGTGCACCTGCACAGTTGTCCTCGACGACGATGATCAGCGCCGTACCCTCCGACACCACGACCATCTTCCAAACATCAAATCCCGATCATCAAAATACAAACCAAAAATTCAAAGCAAAAACGAACAGGAGAGTAGAAACAGAAACACCCAACCTCACTAGAAAATGACTCGACCACCTTCCTCCGACCACCTGAATCGCTGTAACTCCAGCCACACCATCGCCAGTCTTCCACTAACCCATTCCCAAACCCTCATTTCACTCGATGCACGAGAGAGAGAAGTGATAATTTTTTTTAGCTCGTCCAAACTTGGGTTAGAAACTAAAAAGCTTCACCGCCAACGCCACGATGATCGGTAACCCTTCCCACCATTTTTGTCGAACACCCTGGTCCTTCTTCTATCTTCAGCCAAGGTCCCGACCACTCCAGTTGCTCTGACCACCAGAATCTGTCCAGAAACCAAATTCCACTCATTTCCCAATTACATATTTAATTAAATATTAAAAATTCTGATATTTGTTTTAAAAATCATAACTTTTAAAATGGGTTCGAGTTATAATCTTATAACAGTAATTTAAGATGATTGATTTTACAAGTTTGAAGCATTTCTACTGTATTTCCCATATTTTTTTATAGTTTAAATCGTAAAATGCTTGAATCTATTTTTAACTCCAAGATCAAACTTAAACTAAACTATGTTGTTTAAGTTTCACAATCTAATAGGGAACACATGCCAAGATTCTGAATTATTTTTATTGAAAACATAGTCTTCTAAACAAAGAACAGAGGAGTTAAAATCACAGCATACATCCTATATATACTGAGGCTTACTTGAATACATATTTATATATATAGAACAGTTATCATCACAGATTTCATATACAAGCAGATTATTATCTACTTAACCTTTAGAAAAAAATGTTACTCACAGTTATATAAAATCAGTTGGAAACTAGAGTGTTATCCTCACCTTTATCCTCTGAGACCAGAGTATTGCTTTGCCTAAAGCCTGGGTTTTGTTTTGATCTTCCTGTTTTGTTTGATTCTAGTTGCTGAATTTGGTTTCCAGGTTGCTATATTATTTTTTTATTTATATGATGCTCAGGTTTATTGATGAACAAATGAGTTTGGAAAGTGATAAATATAAATAGGGAGTGTGAACAGGTTTGAAGTATCACTGGTACAAGATATTTGTTGTACTGTTAGATTTTTGTTTAAATTTCTGACCAAAGATTATTTTTCCGGTTTGCTATCTTTGAACCAGTAGGAACTAGATGTATGTATATATAAGGAGAAAGGTTTTACTGAGATAGGTGTTTGCTGGAACAAACTTTTCTTGTGTTTGATCAGAGATTTTTTTTATTTGTGAACAAGTTCGGCCTACAGGGAGACAAGAAGGTGGCTGCTATGAATTGAGATGTGCTAGTCATTAATTAAACTTGTCTTCTTTTATAAGCTTATACCTATTTTTTTTTATACAACTTGTGTTTATTTATCATTCTTTTGTCTTCATGTACCTTGACAGTATATATGTACTGTTCTAGAATTTCCTATAGTGTTTATTTTATATTTGTCATAACTACAATTTTAATTGAGATATTTATTTTACATGAATACCTATGTTATTTCTAATATAATACTTATGTCTATATCTTTTTTTTAAAGTTTAACTATCAAAATTAAAGTTACTTATCTATGATTATTTATTTTGATACTTATGTTAATTACATAGTTTTCTTGTGTTTATATATATATTTATATTTGTATTTATTTTTATAACCATATTTTTGTTTTATACTCAAGTTTATATCATAGTTCCTTATGTTTACATATATTTATTTTTATGTTAATATCATATATTTGTTTGTACTTATGTTTAAATATTGATAAGATTTATATATATATATATATATATATATTTTCCTCTTATGTTAGAATTTTGAAAGGAAAGAATATTTTAAACAAATGAACTTTTAATTTAAAACTTATTTAAAACTCAAGTTTTAAAATATGTATATTTATAAAGAAATCATCACATTCAAATAATAAATCAGTGTTTTTAATAGATTCAATCCTGTTAATTTTAAATTAACAGATATCTGAAAATCCAGGTTGTCACATTCCTCCTCCCTTTTAATCTTTTCGTCCTCGAAAAGGAGCGAAGCCAAAATTATCAAAATGCTTAACATCAGATAAATTTTCTTTGATCATTTTTAAAACACTTTTTAATATCTATATAATATTATTCCAAAGTAGTTTTTACAAACATACTTTTATAACATGATGTTTCAACAAGTCCATCCTTGTTCTTATAGAAATTCGGTCATATGTTGATCAGGCGTATGACTGAAAATCCAAAAGTACTCGGTAAACCTGTTTTCAACATCTAGTGAAAATACTTGAAAAATAATTTTATTAAAAATATAGAAAACAGTTTGAAAATAAAAGAAATATCTTTGGTTAGAATGCTCTGGAAATCATCACACCCATCCATGGTCACAGTTACATCCTGGGTTACGTTGTCGTCGCATCAAAAGTCCATGTAACTAATTACACCATGGAACTCACAACAGATCGCAGTTACATTCCAAGGTTACGTTGTCGTCGCAACAAAAGTCCATGTAAGTGTAGGCATCAGCACCCTCGATTTTCGCTATCAAAATGAAACTTCTCCACACCCACATAGGTCGCAGTCTACCGATGTAAAATCAAACGCAGACTGTTGGCTCTCAGCGGCACACACGACTTTCGCTATGTTACCATAGTGTCACAGTCTACCGATATAAAATCAAACGTAGATCGTTGGCTCTCAGCGGCACACATGACTTTCGCTATGGTCTGCAGTAGATCGCAGTGACATCGAGTTACACTTTCGTCACAGCATAACCCAAATGTCCCTGTATGCATCAGCGCCCCACGACTTCCGCTACACAAAATCCTCAGGAACTAGTTTTGTTCGGAGTCCTCACAGGATCAACTTTAGAACCTCCCCCTTAGAGGCTCAAGGCAGTACCACCCAGTGGCACTCCTGAGAAGTTCATTTCAAGGGAGCGCCTTTTTCAGAGCCCATCTCAAAGCACTTTATACTATACACATATAGTATTTCCTAAATCATACACCTAGTATGAATTTCATATAAGTGCCTTTACAAAATCGATTCCCAAAAATCGATAATTCTCAAAGCAGGCTTTTACAAATTCCAATATTGGTTTTACCCAAAATCAAAAGCCTTTCCAAATCCAAAGGTTCCCAAAACCTTTCTCAAAATCATTTCCATAAAATCCTTTATATATAAATACATATATATATATAATTATCTTGGAAAATCTTTGAATCAATTCATACTTGTATAAATTTCACCTTTATACTTTAAATACTTTTAAATACTATAAAACCCTTTTCTTTTGGCTATAGATTAAATAAGTGGAGTTTATCCAATATAACCGAGGTATATAACTTTTTTTAATTCCAAATCAAATATTCAAATTTGATTATTCTTTTTATAAAGTCATTTACCAAATTACTTACTTTCATAAAGTAAATTTTTATTATAGAAATATCATTATTCATTGTATATTTCACAAAATATACTTTTTATTTGAAAAACCATTTTCTAGTTCTTATGCAAAATTTCAATATCAATTCCACTCAAATCCGCATGATGTACACATATCATCCGTACACTATATTAATCTGATCGCTCTTCGATCACACAGTTTCTCTTCCGAACTAGTATTGTTCACCCAACTTTCTAGTGCGGACTCAAATCTGGTTTCTCAATCAGGAACCGTCATTCTCCTTGCATAGTCACAACTATGATAGAGAATATCCAGAACCAATCAAAAATCCATATCCAGGTTCGTTGTCGAAAATCGAGTGAAAAATCCCAAATCGGATCGATAATACTATCTCGAAATTCTGTGCTCGAATCTGGATCAAATCATTAGGAAAATAGAATAATATACGTACATCCTACTTGTTTATCTTTATTGGTTATTAGCCAAATCAATTCTCTTTTTATTCACCTTCACTTACTCACAATTGCTTAAATCCTCATTTGGATTATCACCTCAATTCTTATCTCAAATGGATATTTAATCATAAACAGTTTGAACTCTGTCCAGCTTAGATTTAGAAAATAGCTTAAAAAGTTTAAAAATATAAGTAGTTGAAAAATAATTATTAGTTTGTACAATAGCTGTAAAATAGTTAAGTAATTGTAGAATAGTTGAAAAATAGTAAAATAATTGCAAAATAGTTGTAAAATAGTAATTAGGTGTTAACACTAAAAAGTGAACGCTAACACCCGGTGTGTGTGGTTGAGTTGTGAAAGCACCACCCGCGTGACGGGAACAGAATTTAAGCAGTAAAATAGCAGAAAAGCAGTAAAAGACAACAGTTTATAGTGGTTCGGCTTGAGATTAAGCCTACGTCCACTTTGAATCTCTTTATTACTGAATCCGGTTACAAATCGATACAAATCTCTTATGAAAACAGTACAATTTGATCACAAGAAACAATCTTGACTACTAGCTCAATCTTCGACGATGAAACTCGATGAATCCGTGTTGGATGTGAGGAATTCCTCTCGAAGCTTGTTGTAGCGTCTCGAATGTTTGAAGATCTTTGATTGCTGAATGAGTGGAGAGTTCGACAGACTAACGACGCTTGAAGAAATGAATGGCAAAAAGTCCTCCTCACGTTGGAAGTGGTGGTCTATTTATAGGAGTCAAATTCTGAACAGAAGTTTCTGCCAAGTCATGAGTCGTAGCCGACTTAAGGTAAGTCGTGACTCGTTGCCGACTTAAGGCTGCTCGGGGATGACTCACTGAATCCCACTTATGGCTTGGTAACTCGTGGTCGACTTATAATGAGCCATAAGTCGTGGTCGACTTATCAGATAGAAGTGGCATAGGGCACTGTTATCTTATATTGATGGCTTTTAGGTCGTGGACGACTTAAGCTGAGTCGTGAGTTCCTTAAGTCGTGAGTTGTCCAGGTTGGTAAACCCTATACAGTGGTTAGGTCGGAGCTTCCCTTAAGTCGTGGAATCTCTTAAGTCGTTTAGACCTTAACTCGTTGAGCCGTCTGGACTATGAGTCGTAGGTCGTGAAGCTCTTGAGTCGTATCCTTCTTGAGTCGGTCATGTAGCTTGGGTCGGGGCCTGTTGAGTAGTTAGGTTGCAAACTTCTCTTAGGTCGTAGCTTCGTTAGGTCGCAAACTACTCTTAGGTCGTAGCTTCGTTAGGTCGCAAACTACTCTTAGGTCGTTAACTCCTTAACCCGGAGCATTCCTTAAGTCGGAGTATTCCTTAAGTCGGTAACCTACTTAAGTTGGCTCATGTTAGGTCGGACCTGTAGCTTAGGTCGTATGCTTCCTTAAGTCGGAGCCTTCCTTAACTCGGAGCCCGTTAAGTCATGACCTATTAAGTCGCAAGCAAAAGAGGATTAACATTTGCCCCTCGAAGTGTGTGCCTAGGTCGTAGGTCGTATGCTTCGATTCTTCTTAAATCCTTTTGGTTAGGTCGGAAGCGACTTAATATAAGTCTTAAGTCGTACATCATGTATGTCGATTCGTCTTTCACTGCCCCAGTGAATAAATTGCTTAGGTCTTTCCTCCCCAACTTTACCTGTTCTTCTATTCGAATCAGCCATTGATGCAGTTTCGAGCTTCCTAAAGACGATTTAAACCAACCGGTTGCAGATCATCCTTATTTCGTTATCACGTAAGTGGATTCGATTGCTATCCATTCCTTAATTATCACCAAATTACGAATCCCATTTTCACCCTCAACCCTCTTTTCTTATGCCGTGCTTCTCTGCAATGCTTGTTTCAATTGATTACTGATGGGTTTGAGACGGCTTGTCCTGGCTTTGGATAGTTGGTCAGAACAAGACGATGGACAGCAGCATTTCAGTTTGACTGATTCGTGGTTTGTGATGGAACGACATTAGACCGGGTTTATGGTGATTTCGGGATGATTAAATGTGTTGAGGGAACGTGAGTTTTGGTTGGAGGAGAGGCTAATGGGTTAACGGGTTAGGAGTTAGCGAATTGATGTATTGGGGAGAAGACGAACGACTTAAAGCCTTTGCATTCTGAATAGAAATCTCGAGACTTAAGTCCTAAGTCATATACGACCTAAAGTAGGTCGTAGGTCGGCAACGACCTAAGACTTGGCAATTTTTCATTCTGCCTTGAGACCTTTCTTATGCAGTACGACTTAATAGATTGATGGCTTAACTTAACTCGTAGCTTGCCCCTTAGGTCGTGGACGAGTTAGCAGATGTGTTGTTTAAAACCGAAGCTTCATATCTCTATAAGTGTTATGGCTGACGACTCAAAGAATTAGAGAACCAACGACTTAACTTAACCCATAGGAAATCTTTCTTAGGTCATCGCCGAGTTAGCACTTGAGTTATCGGCGACTTAACACTTGACACTTTTAAGCTTTGCATGGTCTTTGAACTGCTGAATTATGAACTGTTGAAAGCTAACAACCTGCTTAATACAACATTCACAGAATACTGGGACGAATATACTGCCACTGACCGCCCACATCGAATGACAGATTAGTTGATAAAGAAAAAATTAAATTAAATGAACTGTATGAGTGAAATGCTATACAATAACCAATTCAAGTGAAGTATTAAAGCAAAATCGTAATAGTCAACTGAAACTGATTTGTCTGCATTAACACTGCACTTGAGCATTAACAAGTTCTGAAATCTTGTAATCGACTGATTGTCAGTTAGTTTAGTTCCAGTTATACTTGCTTTTTTATTTTCATTAGTTTTGCACAGCACTTCACACTTTTAGGAAACGTGCACCTTCACTTTTGAACATTCAGCTGATTGTGTAGAATGGCATCTCAACAAGAAGACTTGGAACCAGCTGGAGAAGCTTTTCAAATTGCTACTCCATTGAACGATCCTCCGGAAAGGACTCCTACCACTCTGAGCCGTAAAGTTTTTCATCAATTATGCATCCAGTTTGGCATTGCCGAAGCTGACGCTTTGTTCCCTGGAATAAATGATACTGCTGACAGGCCACCTCTCGGTTTTGTTGCAGTTAATCGTCAGATGTGCTTGTGTGGAGCTATTCCGCCCTTTAACGACTGTCTTCGAGAACTTCTCCTCCGACTATCTACCTCCCCTTTCCAACTACACCCTAATGGCTTCGCCATCCTACTGGGATTGTGTGTGCTTTTTAGGAGAACACTGGACCGTTTTCCCAGTTTTGCAGAAATTCGCTTCATGTGCACATTTGCAAAGAACAAAGACCATCCCTCTATCACACTTGTGAGGAGTGCCAGGAACCGTAAGTTGATCATTGGTCTCCCTGACAGTGTTCACAGTTTTCTAAGCCAGTTTTTCTATGTTCGTTGCCCTACGGGATTTTACACTGTCTGGAGAGTAGGAAGTAAGATCACTCGTCTCTGTTTCTTATGTTCTTTCAAACTTTTCCAAAGTTCGAGTTGTCAAATGTTAACTTTGCCCATTTTCTTTTCAGCACTTCCTCCTCCTTCTAGAGATCCCGGTCATAAACCGACTTTCGAGAGGCTTATGGCGGTGCCAATTGAGGAGAGGACTATTCAATTTTTATTGACAGACGAATTTTTACATCACTTCAGGCTTTTAGACTCTTCCCGCTCTATTCAATCCCGTGAAGTTTCTAATTCTTCAGCACAGACAGCAGATGCCCCAGCTTCAACGGAAGAGATGGTTCCAAAGGAGCCAACTGTAGACACAGCATTAGTAAAGTGTTCTACCTCTATCGATGTTGCGGGATCATCCAGCAAACCAGCACTCGCACCAATTATTCAAGAGGAAGAGAATCCTCGAATTTTTGAAAAGTCAACCGATGTGGAAGTTGAAAAAGAGAGTTCCGCTGGGTATCGCGGCGATGACACATTCGATAACTTGAGCGATATAATGATAACTTCTCAAGAGATTTTTAAAGACGATACTTCAAAAGCGATATCTCCTGTTGTTGAAGCAACCTCTTTTTTGCAACAAACTACAACACCCCCCATACAAGTTATTGCCATTTCCACACCCAAAAGTGGTTTGTAGTCTGACGCGCGTAGTTTGCACATCACATACACTTAGGATTTTTTGGCACTTATATGCACTTAGCTTCTTCAATTCGAAGATTTCTAAGACTTGTCTTTTCTTCAATTTCAGGTTCTCTGATGGGGCGAAGTGGATCGTATTACGACAAATTTCAGCGTCATGGAAGTCGCGATGCTTATGATTTTAGGTGTTATCTTCCTTCTCGTCAGGAGACCGACGAAGAAAGGGCCTCTCGAAAAGCTCGAGAGAGATGGGATTATGAGGAGCGCCGCAGAATAGAAGATGAATAGCATTATGGGAATAGAGACGAGCGATACGACTCTTCCCGTAGAAGTGACGATTCTCATAAAAGGAAATCTTCTGACGACAAGGGGAAGAGTCGTATGGCTGATTATTCTAGGAAGAGGACCAAACTTGGCGAAAAAGACGCATCTGCAATTCCGGAAAAGACTGACGCTTCTATTCCTCCTGATACTTCTTCCGGTTCTCCTGCATTTAAGAAGTCTGACATCCAGGCAATCATTAATAGGCCTCAGTACCAAGCTGGAGATGGTCCTCCCACACTCCAGAGCCGATTTCCGAATTGGTGTCTGAAAGGAGTGCGTTTTGATTTGGATTTGGTACCAATCGACAAACAAGCCATGCTGAGAAATCATGTTGCTGTCAAGCTTGACATTGAAATAATGTCTGGATGGCAGAAGCTGGTCGATGAACTTCAAAGGGTCAACCACATGAATCTTGAGGCGATGATGACTATGGAGAACGATAAATCAGAATGGGATAAAATTTGCAAACAGCACGACGCCGAGATGAAGAGCATCTCCGATGGTTATGAGAAGCTTGAGGCTGAAGTTGAAAGACTCAAGAATGAGCTTGCTACTTCTTCCGCTTCTTATTCACAGAAGGAAGAAATGCTCCAAAAGCAAGTTCGAAACGCCCACGCTGCTCAGCGAGATACTGAAATGAAACTTGAAGCAGAACAACAGGTTACGAGAAAATACTGTGACGACGTTGCTCAACTTCGAGAGAAAGTCAGCTCTCAGGACTTAGAAATTATAAGACTGCAATCTCAGTTATTGAAGGATGAAAGAGAGCGTGATAAAGCTCTCACTGGTAAAGCTACAGCTGAAGAATCCCATGAGGCAACCAGAGCCACCATTGACACGACTTTATTTGACTTTTATATCCATTGCGTCTTGGGGCGTGGGAGCCTTTCATTCTTGGGACCGGATTATGAAGTCACTTTAGCTGAAGTATGGGAGGCGATCATTGACATGTTTGGCGGTGCCGGTTATGCTGAAGCAGATCTTCAAGCTACCTACTTAGATGAGAGCGCCCGCGCTGCCCTTGCCAAAGGAAAAGAGCAACGTACCCGAATGCGAGCCGAAGCGACGGGAGAGAAGCTTCCTGAGAAAGAAATACTTCCTGTTGCCCCTGTTCATATTTTGACTTCAGCTCATGTGGATGTTGCTGGCTCTAGCTCTCACTCTTCGCCTCCGGCTAAAGTTGACCAAGAAACTGTGACCACTCCCACAGAGGAAGAGGCTATGGAAGACTTTAAAGCTCAGAAATTTGAGATTGATTTCGTCAAACCGACTTCTCCAGGTAACTTTGACGTCGACCCATCTCTAGTGAACTACTTATTAGATTTGACTGAGCTTGATGAACTTCTCACTCATTACTTAAGCCTGAACGAACCAATATCTTCTCTTATCTTGGAGAATGCTGATTTTAACTTCTTTTCTTCTGTAGCGGAAGCACCGAAAGCTGCACCAGCATCTCCTTCTTCAGCTACCGTTCCTCCTCCTTCTCAAGTTACTCCTCTTCCAGCTTCTCAACCAGAATCGCAAGAAGAGAAAATTGAAGCTCTCGAAAACTTGGACGATCCGGTTGTTTCACAAGAGCCAAAAACAGGGGAACTTAAAGAAGGCGAAAAGACTCCGGAGCAGTCTTATGACGACGACACTAAGCTTTCAGAGTTTTTTACTCCCGGTAGTGAGTCTTCCTCGAAAAGGAAGGGGAAACGCGCAATTTCGAAGAAAGGCAAGAAAAGCTCCTCTGCCGTTGGAGAGGAAGCAGAAGTTAATCCGGTTGCGCCTCTTTCTCCTTCTTCTCCGACTCAATCACAACGGCCTCCGAAGCTAATTATCAGGCCGAGTAAAAGCTCTAAAGGCGGGAAGAAGGAGAAATGAGCTTGATTTTGCCTTTTCTGCTTTTTGCATGTATTGACCGGAAGTTGTGCGGATACCAGTCTCCGCTTCTTTTTGTGATCTGCACAATGTGAAATTTTTTTTATAGTATTGAATAAAATAGCTATTTTACTTGTACAAATTCTTGTGTATGTGAGAATGCATCTGTATCTCATTTTTAGTGTAAAATAAACGATTCCTTTTACCTGTACAAACTTTTTTGTCTGTGTTTGGGAATGCATTTATTCCACATCTATTTTTTGTGATATTGCAATGAACTTGTGGTATGTTGCTTTTATTAATATAATTGAATTGTATAGTATTGCCCCCATACCGTAAGTGCATTGCAATATTTCCAGCTTTTTCAAGACTGATACTCTTATTTCAGAGAATAATTACTCCACTTTTAAGGGAAGAATCATTCTGCTTTTAATAGAGTATATCTCGTCTTTAGAGAAGTTTTTACTTTCTCTTTCTTTCTGAAGAACACTTCAACTTTTGGGGATGATCACTTTTATTTGTTAAAAAGTGAATTTTCCTATGCAGTGAAGTGAACTTTCAGAAGAATTTTTTGATTTATTTAGCGCTTCCGAAGAAGGCTTTGTTTTTTGTGCCTCTGAAGAGGGCTTATGTCCGGTACTTCAAGCATGGTGAAGTGTGCCTTCAAAGAGGTCTTTTGGTCTCCGAAGAGAAGCGATTTTGGTCTCCGAAGAGAAGCAATTTTGGTCTCCGAAGAGAAGCGATTTGGCATTTCATCTCTGGTGAAGTGGGCCTCCGAAGAGGAGCATTTTGCACTTCTACACTGGTGAAATGTGCCTCCGAAGAGGGCTTGCTAGCATTTCATCTCTGGCGAAGTGGGCCTCCGAAGAGGAGCATTTTGCACTTCTACACGGGTGAAATGTGCCTCCGAAGAGGGCTTGTTAGCATTTCATCTCTGGCGAAGTGGGCCTCCAAAGAGGAGCATTTTGCACTTCTACACGGGTGAAATGTGCCTCCGAAGAGGGCTTGTTAGCATTTCATCTCTGGCGAAGTGGGCCTCCGAAGAGGAGCATTTTGCACTTCTACACGGGTGAAATGTGCCTCCGAAGAGGGCTTGTTAGCATTTCATCTCTGGCGAAGTGGGCCTCCGAAGAGGAGCATTTTGCACTTCTACACGGGTGAAATGTGCCTCCGAAGAGGGCTTGTTAGCATTTCATCTCTGGCGAAGTGGGCCTCCGAAGAGGAGCATTTTGCACTTCTACACGGGTGAAATGTGCCTCCGAAGAAGGCTTGTAATTGCCTGGAAGTTACTTTCTCATGGTTGAGTGGATCCACGGGGCAGACGCAAGTTACTTGATTGGATGTTCGTTTGCACAAACGATCGCAATTAACTAACCAGGGCCCTGTTCCTTCAGCTTGGGAAGGTGCCCCTCCGGTGGTTCCACCAATCTTTTTTGATCGAGGAAAGCACTTTCATTTTTTGGCGTGCCTCGTTAGGGGGCTTTGTTGACCTTTGAGAAGGAGCATCGGTTGGTTGGTGTGCCAGTAAGGTTGCGTCTCAGGGGCGAGTAGATCCACGGGACGGACGCAAGCTGCATGATCGGATGCATCACGATCAGTTAGCAAGGGCCCTGTTCCTTCTGCTTGGGAAGGTGTCCCTTCGGTGGTTCTACCGGCCCTTTTATCGAGAGGCATAATTCCTTTTGGCTGCTTCCGTGTTTGCTTGGCCATGTTCTCCCATCATCTGCTCATTAGCGATCTTTTATTATCATTTCCAAGCGTATCTTCTTTCCTTTTGCAAGTAAATTGCCTTATCCGAAGAAATGGACTTCACTGTTGAATAACTTCACGGGACAAACGCGAGTTACCTAGTTGGATGTCTGTTCATATTGACAATCACAACCGGTTAATGAAGGCTTGCCTCAGTCGAGTTGCCAACTTTTTATGTGAAGTTCTTCTTGTATAGGATTTGAATATGGAATTTTTTGTTGCTTGGTATTTGCTTTAATAAATGATTTGTAGGGCTCGCTTGTCTTTGCGATGGGTGAGCTTCGCTTTAACGACCTGCAATATTAGATCGACATTTTAGCAATACATTTAGAGTATTTATATATCGAAATATAACAGGCATTTTGTAATAGAAAACATAAAATTCATATTTTTTCATTATTCAGTCACACTGATTTCTCAACGGTTTATAATGCAGAAGTTACACATCCATTATCATTTTTACAAATTTAGGCAATGCTGTTAAGTAAAAAATGGATGCTAGTGATTGTTGTTTCAGAATCTCCGGACTGATTTTCCATTTGCACTAGATTCGCAGCTTCAGATTTATATGCCGGAGAAAGTGAAAGATGCCCCAGTTGCAGTTTTGTGGACAATTAGCAGTCGTCCCAACTTTTGCCTGCTGGGTGTGGACCTCTTGTGACAACATTAATGATAAGCTTTTCTGAATCTTGCACTGCAGTGTTGTCGCGAGAATCGGATTGATGGGTAGGACATTGTTGATCCCGAGTGGATGAGGTTGGATCGACTCCGCTTCTCTTAACGTATTGTTGGAGTTTACCCTGCCTCAGCAATTCTTCAATCACATCCTTTAATTGGCGACATTGGTCAGTGTCATGGCCAGGTTGATTGTGAAATTGGTAGAATTTTACATTACGCTTTGCACCTCTCTTCATCTCAGGTGGCTTAGGATACCTGACAACGTCCTTTGTTGCAAAAAAGATATTTCTTGGTGTATCAGTTAAAGGAGTAAAATCTGAAAGATCGAAGCGGCGGAGTTTCTTCTCATTCCCCTGATTCTTTCCTCTGTCGTTTTCCCTTTTCTGATTCTTAGAATTTCTTCTGTTAGAAGCAAGTTCATTATTGTTGTCCTTGGCAACTAATACTTTTGCTAAGGCGGAAAGGTTTTCCAGGCGCATGAATTCATCGGCCTTTTTATAAAACTTTTCAAGGGAATTTGGTTCCTTCATTTTTAGCCATTTTCCAAATTCACTCGATTTATCGATGGCTCGCACCAAGTAGGTCAGGATCATACGCGGTTCTACATTATCCACTTCGGCTACAGCTATATTGAAACGGTTTAAGAAAGATTTGATTGATTCTCTGAGAGCTTGTTCTAGACTAGACAATGACATTATATCCTTGGCTTTTGAAGCATACAATCTGAACTGTTCTTTAAACTTTTGCGTCAAGTCGGAGAATTGATCTATTGACCGAATTGGAAGCTTTGTGAACCAAAGTAAGGCCACACCTTCCAAGTACACTAGAAAGTATCGACACTTAATCTCATCTGACGCTCTTGCACTGGTCATATGCCAATTGTACTTGTACAGGAAATGATTAGGGTCACTCGTTCCCCTATAGGCTTGGATAGTAAGAGGTGCAAATTTCCTTGGAAATTCCGCTTTCAGGATCCTTTCCGTAAACGGAGTTCTGCCCGGTGCAAATCCCCAGTCGTTCTCATTTTCTTCCCTTTGCATGCTTTCTTTCATGATGCGGCTAACCATTTCGGATAGGTACCCTTTATTGTTCAGAGACATTTCCAGACAGGCATCAGTCCTTCTCTCGGAAGCTTGCCCGGGCACATGTTCACGATAAGTTGGCTGCGGCATCGAACCCTCAGCTTGGAAGGGTGGCATTTCTGGAAAGGTTGTTTGATGGTTTTCTGGTTGACGATTTGCCCCGAGCAGAGTAGTTAATCTATCCATCATTAAAGCGTTTTGGGTTTCAATTTGCTGGTACAATCCAGAAACTGCGTCATCCAATTCAGCCTGGGTGACTCCAACGGTAGGAGTTGCTTGGTCTGCTGTTGGGGAAGCGAAAGTCCCCTCATGAGCATTTCTGGATCTGACAGGTCTACCTCTTCTTCCAGGAGCCATGTTTTCAGATAAGCTTCTGGTTTTGAAAGAGATTTTCTCTACCAATTGCTTTGGGGCAATGATGACAATCTTCCTGAGTTCAATTCTCAGTGAAAGCACCAAAATGTTAACGCTAAAAAGTGAACGCTAACACCCGGTGTGTGTGGTTGAGTTGTGAAAGCACCACCCGCGTGACGGGAACAGAATTTAAGCAGTAAAATAGCAGAAAAGCAGTAAAAGACAGCAGTTTATAGTGGTTCGGCTTGAGATTAAGCCTACGTCCACTTTGAATCTCTTTATTACTGAATCCGGTTACAAATCGATACAAATCTCTTATGAAAACAGTACAATTTGATCACAAGAAACAATCTTGACTACTAGCTCAATCTTCGACGATGAAACTCGATGAATCCGTGTTGGATGTGAGGAATTCCTCTCGAAGCTTGTTGTAGCGTCTCGAATGTTTGAAGATCTTTGATTGCTGAATGAGTGGAGAGTTCGACAGAGTAACGGCGCTTGAAGAAATGAATGGCAAAAAGTCCTCCTATCGTTGGAAGTGGTGGTCTATTTATAGGAGTCAAATTCTGAACAGAAGTTTCTGCCAAGTCATGAGTCGTAGCTGACTTAAGGTTGCTCGGGGATGACTCACTGAATCCCACTTATGGCTTGGTAACTTGTGGTCGACTTATAATGAGCCATAAGTCGTGGTCGACTTATCAGATAGAAGTGGCATAGGGCACTGTTATCTTATATTGATGGCTTTTAGGTCGTGGACGACTTAAGATGAGTCGTGAGTTCCTTAAGTCGTGAGTCGTCCAGGTTGGTAAACCCTATACAGTGGTTAGGTCGGAGCTTCCCTTAAGTCGTGGAATCTCTTAAGTCGTTTAGACCTTAACTCGTTGAGCCGTCTGGACTATGAGTCGTAGGTCGTAAAGCTCTTGAGTCGTATCCTTCTTGAGTCGGTCCTGTAGCTTGGGTCGGGGCCTGTTGAGTAGTTAGGTTGCAAACTTCTCTTAGGTCGTAGCTTCGTTAGGTCGCAAACTACTCTTAGGTCGTAGCTTCGTTAGGTCGCAAACTACTCTTAGGTCGTTAACTCCTTAACCCGGAGCATTCCTTAAGTCGGAGTATTCCTTAAGTCGGTAACCTACTTAAGTTGGCTCATGTTAGGTCGGACCTGTAGCTTAGGTCGTATGCTTCCTTAAGTCGGAGCCTTCCTTAACTCGAAGCCCGTTAAGTCGTGACCTATTAAGTCGCAAGTAAAAGAGGATTAACATTAGGTATAAAGTAGTTGGAAAGATAATAATTAATTTATAAAATAGTTGTAAAATAGTGAAATAGTTCCAAAAGCAATTGTTAAATAAATATAAAATAGTCTTGAAATTTAAAAAGAAAAGTTGCATAGTAATTAGTTAGGAAATAGATTTTAAACAGTTTATATCAAAATGATTTATTTAAAAATAGTCCAGAGCCAAACCGTTCAATTTCCCCATCAATCCAATTTAAATTTCCACTTCCATTTAAATTGACTCACTTCTAATTTGAATAACTTTAATTTCAATCTCAATTCAAGTTGAACTAACCTCAATTCCTTCCAAATTCAAATCAAATTCCATTGGAATTTTAAAACTATTCAACTTTAATCACAATTCCAAATTATTCAAATAAATTTGGACTAATTTCAAATTCAATTTCTCTTGAAATCATCTCAAATTGTTTAAATTTGAGTTAAATTTTCAAATGTTGGTTTAACTTCTTAAATCAAATTAATGTTTATTTTAACTCAACAATTAAATTCTTTAAATAATTTAATTCTTTGTTCAAATTTTCAAAAATTAATTCAAAATTATCTTTACTTAACTTATTTCAAAGTCCAAATAAGAGTTCTAAACAAATTTATCTTAACAATTCAATTTATTATTCAATTTTATCTTCCCGTTTTGAAACCCATTCTTAAACAATTTTAATTTACAAATTCAATTATTCAAATTACAGTTTAACTTCCCTATTATCGCAATAATGGATATATTACCACCCTTCATTTCTCATATATACATATTATTTCCTTTGCAACCAAGTTATCCTCAAATTTTAATCCACCTTTGGTTTTTAAATCCAAAACAAATTCCTTTATCACTTTGAAACAATTTTCAAATTCTGAACCCAGATTAAAAACCCCACAATTTAGATCATCTTTAGTTCAATTATATAAGTCATATTTACCTAAACGTTTTAATTTCCTAAAACATTTCATTATTTACCACAATAATCATTTACGATTATTTCCAAGGTTATCATATCTAGAAACCAATTCTAATTCATCTTATTTAAAACTCTTTCAAAAGATTCAAGATTTTAATTACAGTTCAAATCCATTTCAAACTTACTTTTATTTAATTTCAATTTGGTTGTATTTCTATTACTATTTAATTCAATTCCAATAAATTTAACAACCAATTATCATAATATTTATTAGAAAGAATATTGCTTTACACATCAAAATATAATTTTATACACAATCATTTACCTTTTAAACCATTTAAAATCTTTATATAGGAAAATAAAAAATACGTTCTCTCATATATATTACACTCAACTCATTTTAGGGTACTACTTACCCTATCCCTAAATGAGTAGACCCACCAGAGCCAAGGTTTTCGCTAAACCTTCGCTCTGGTACCAAGTGTAACGACCTGACATTTTCCATCCCGAAAATTTCTGATAGTTAGGAAAGGAGAAAGAGATAGAAGAAGGAGAAACAGAAACACAACACAGATTCTCACATTCGCAATGGATAAAATATAATATCAAATAATAGCAGTTTACAAAAGAATACCATATTACTAAATTTTCATTTTTATACATCAGAGTTATACATACACAAACACAGGGCATATACAAATCACATAGCTAGAAATAAAAGTCACAGCGGAAACACTCCATACGACCTGCCATCCAGCTCGCCACTTGAGCTCCAGAACGTCCTCACTTGAAAATCTGTAATACTCGGTATCCCTATCATTAAATCAAAGTAACACACAGGTCAGGCTGGAAACCAGCGTGAGTAAATCCATTTAAAAATGAAATTCCAAGGCATAGAATTTATGTAAACCTCGATAACTTGTATCAAATTTACAACTTCACAAGTTGTTATAGACATTACTTATTTCATATATCAATTTCTAAGTACAAAACTTAGATTAAAATGGTCCAAATCACTTAAATCATTTCATTCCAGTTTATAGATTTCACATTTCAATTTATAATGAATCGAAGTGGTATCGGGTATTTACTAATATCCTACTCTGGTCTCTTCGAATTCAATATCATCTTATCCCAAATTATTAAAACGAAAACACGGTTCAACTTCAAATATAGGGTGTCTCCTATACTCATTAACTCATCATCGATAGATAACCACATTATCTCAGTTTAAACGCAACATATTATATCGCATAGCATCACAAATCACACATCCTAGATATCAATCAATCTAATGCATGCAATATTATTCAATCATAAACAAGATGAATTAGTCATACCATTTCTAATTAATTTAAACAAATTAATTTAATTACTTCAATCACCTTTAACCTGCTTACTTAACATTACTCACAAATAAATTAATTAATTATCCTTGATTAATTTTCTTTAATTAAATAAAGTAATTATCCTTTAAATAATTACATTAATTAATTAGGTAAATAAATTACTTCCATTAATCAGCCTAAATCAATCAATCATAGCAGTAATTATCCATTCTGTAATTATTTTCCTTAATTAATTAACTCCTTGATTACTTGTATAAAATACACCAAGTAGTTAATTCTAAATACCAGTTGATAACCACTTGACAACTTCTTAATTTTTATCCTTAATTAATTAATTAACTTTTAAATTATTTAATTAATAACCCTTAATTAATTTTTTAATTAAACCAATTAATTACTCTTAATTAATTTCTTAATTAATCCTTTATGATTAATTAATCAAATTTTACTTAACTTCCATAATTAACTTAGTTAACCTTAAGGCATTAAACCTTTAATCATCTTAAGATAAGTCATTATCTCATTAATTCCTTAATTACCAATAACATTTTAACATTTAAATTAACTAAACTTAAATTAAATTCTTTAATTAAGATTTGAAATAAGATAACCATTTAACATGATAAATTAAAAGTTAACAATACTTAACTCCCTTAAATAACTTAAACATTATCAAGTAGAGGTTTCATACAATTTGTATTTAAAACTTGCTTTTATAAAATCTTAAATTTTCATTTTAAATTAATGTTTTAAAATCACTTTAAATTTCATAAATTTAATCCGAACAAATTTCCAAAATCTCTTAATTTATTATTAAGAAAACAATTATAATTAGAGTAAGTTCAAATAATAAATTTAACTAGATTTACTAAATATAAAAATGCTACTTACTAATCCCCGGGTCCAACCCGAAGATAACTCAGGTCTACCCCCGAGTAAACTCCCTTCCTCCCCAATTTTTAAACTTAAATTAAATTTTAAAGTTTATAAACCTGTAGCTTTTAAACACCTACATTCTACTCGAGTTCCAACCCGAGTTACCACCTTCAAGACTCGACATCTCCTTCGAGTTCAAAACGAACACATGGAAACAACCCCATCACTGTCACAACAGCAACTCCGTGCACCTGCACAGTTGTCCTCGACGACGATGATCAGCGTCGTACCCTCCGACACCACGACCATCATCCAAACATCAAATCCGGATCTTCTAAATACAAACCAAAACTTCAAAGCAAAAACGAATAGGAGAGTAGAAACAGAAACACCCAACCTCACCAGAAAATGACTCGACCACCTTCCTCCGACCACCTGAATCGCTGTAACTCCAGCCACACCATCGTCAGTCTTCCACTAACCCATTCCCAAACCCTCATTTCACTCGATGCACCAGAGAGAGAGAAGTGATCATTTTTTTTAGCTCATCCAAACTAGGGTTAGAAACTAAAAAGCCTCACCGCCAACGCCACGATGATCGGTAACCCTTCCCACCATTTTTGTCGAACACCATGGTCCTTCCTCCATCTTCAGCCAAGGTCCCGACCACTCCTGTAACATCCCACCTTTTTGTACGCTTAAGCAGAGACACGTGCCAACTTAAACCATACAGAAGGGAGGATTGTTATGGGGTAAATAAGAAAAAGTGGAGAAATAAAAGAAAAAAAATAGAATCTTGCAGCGGAACGATAAAATATAATAATCAAATAATAGTTCATGAAGCTGTTTTACAAAACATTTGATTATACTTATACAATACATATCAGAGTTACACACACCCGAGAATGATAATTACGCAGTGGAATACAATGGTGTAGTGGAATATATAACAAATAGTAATAATAAAATCTTCGTCTTCGTCCTCCAGAAATAGGGCCTTCAAATCCTGAAATGCTCAGGCTGACCCGAGCGAATTGAAAAGACAAAACACTCGAGTCAGAACTAAAAGATCTTATGTAAGTTAAATCAATGAAATAAATATGAGTGTAAGCGGCGTCAGAGATGTTTACGGGGTTTGACATCTCCTATCCAAGGTCTAACGTGAGTGTAGTAACTTAAGAAATGTTCGGGATTCGCATCTCTTAAGGATCCGTTAAACTATCTACTATGTAGTAATATTCGCTATTATAATAATGTCTAATATAAAATAAACATACTTTTTAATAGCATCAAGGGGTTACCCATATAGCTCTTAACACGTAATAGTCCCAGTAGTCTACCCAGTATTAGCATACTCCCAAAATGGGGGCTACCCACGATACTCCACAGGCTATGGGAGAAATCACAAATCATAGTAAAGCTCGCTATGGTAGGTGACACGGCACAACTAGGCAATGCCAGGGTAGATATACCAATTACGCATCCGGACTAGTGGTGACGCGTAGCAGGCACTACCGCCCACCTTGAACAACACTCCCAAATCGAAGGTGCGCACCAAATAAAATCACAAGTAATAGAATGGTATCGAAGAAGTGTGTCCGATCAGAGGTGCTACCTCATTGGTCCGTCAATCGCTCCTGTTTTAGCCACCTTATGCCAACTCACGGGAGTTGGGTCCACGCATATACCTTTAGGATCGTCGCCACCATCCTACTTCATTATTGAAACTCCACCGCGTACACAGTTGTCAAAGTGGTTTTCGGTATCGACAGAGAGTATGTCCATATCTGATCCCGGTCTCTTTAATAACCAATCGTTATTCTAACACCGTGGTCATTTAAAAATATATATACTTTAAAAACCCATAATATCATTTCCATTTCAAAATAGTATATACTTCAAAACCAAATTCAATAATATATCCTTTAAATAAAATACAAATTTTCAATCACTATTCTTACCTTTATTTATAAAACTTGAAATATTCTTTAAAACCATCTTAAACCCAAATCACATAATGAAGTCATATTCTTAATTTCAAAATTTCAATCGGTTTCAAATCAATATCTTCAAAGATAATTCTTAAATAAATTCTATTTCAAATAAATTCATTTTTCAAACCATATTACTTTCGTAGTTATAACAGTTTCAAAACCAACACTTTGAAATAATAATACTTTCATTCCGATAAAACATTTCAATTTTGATATATATTTCAAGTCTTAAATATTCCAAAATTTCCAAACCAAATATGATAATCTCATATATTTCTTAATACAATTTACTATTATTTAGTTTAAAATTATTTTATAAATTCAATAGCATTTACATAAAGCTCAAACTTGAAATATTCGTAAATCAACTTAAAACATCATCAAGTTATACATAGCTTAAATTTTAAGAATTTAATAATATTTATTTAATATCAAAATCAGTATTTATATAAACCCTTATTTTTCCAAAAGCCATAGAAATCATTTCAAATATATATATATATATTGACCAACTGTGTCTGTATATAATTTTCTATCATATGGTCAAGTGATACGGATATTTATCATTTCAATCCACAATTTAAAATAAAATTACGGTTATATATCATTTCAAACCGCAATCCTGAATGAAATGAAAATGCATAATAACTTGCAGTTTATACAATATAAAATATAGCATCCATTCATCCAAATATCAATAAACAACCATTTATTACAATCATCATCCAATTTAAACAAAACATCAATATAAAGCATATAAAATATGACAGGCATCAAAGAATAGTTTATATCCAATAAAAATTAATAACTGTTTAACTGGCAGTTTATATGCAATAATAAATAAATTTAACTGGCAAATTTTATGCAATAATAAAATTAAATAACAATTTAATTTAAATAAATGCTATCTAACTGAGATGATGATTAAATATATGCCCAAACAATCATAGATAAATTGTAAATCACATCAAAATTTAATTTAACAAACATAAGAAATCTTAGAAGTTGTGAGTGGGTTAAAACACTCACCTTTTGAATTTAAATTCAAAAATTTGACAGTCTCCAAATTCGTCCAAACTAGCGTCAAAGTGTCAGAAATTTCACTACGATCCTAACAAAAGAAACCGCGTGTGAATTGGAGTTCGTAAGAGGAAGATATGCGTGTTTGAATGATTTGAAATCAAAATTAAAAATAAAAAAACAAAAAAAAACAACGAACCAATTTCAGCTATAGAAACTCAGATCCAATAATGAACTGCAGATCTGAGATGCGTACACCAAGAGCTTCGATATAAAATTTTCTGAATTTTTCTGAGGAGTTTGAATTTTCAGCTTTGGATTTGATTTGGGATTGGATCCGGAAATATAGAATTTTGTCTGCCATTGAGGAAGAGGAGAATAGAATGAATTTATGTACAGACAAATGAGAATTAGGGAGGTTAGGGTTTATAGTAGGATATTTATAGAGAAAGTGAAATAGAATGGATTTAAAGCTATTTCATTAATTTGTCTCATATTATTTTTATTTTAGAAAATGTAGTAATTAATTTCATTAATATACATTAAAGTACAATTAATCCCAATTGATTCCCCTATTAATTATTAACCCAAATAAATGGGTAACTTGTAATGAATTCATTGACCAATTTATTAGGTAATATTCAAATTGTTACCTATTACTTCCCTAGTTAAACTTTTGAATTGATTCTCAAATTTCCAAATTTATATTAACGTAACATTTCTTTTAGATTTATAGCAATGATTTCCAATACAATTGAATGAATTAAATATATATGTATACTCATAAAAATTTGTGGTCACACCCTTAATCACTTTTTAAAAGCCTATTATTTCCACTCCTATAATCATCATTTATTATATATATATTAATTAATTAATTCAACATTTAAGTTCGTTTTCCTCTATCAAATTTATTACCCAGTATACCTTTACTCTATTCCAACAAATTGGAATTCCATTCAATTACTATAAACAATCATTTTCCAATTCACACTTTATTTTTAACCCACAATCATTTTTTTTATTACCTTACAATATGATTATGTTTTATAAATTTCCATCCACACTTACGTTATTTTATATCACAATCATTAAAGTACGTTTTCATCAACACAACCTTTATGAATACTTATCAACCTACATCATCTTAATTACATTAATTTATGTTTTATCTCATTATACGTAATGCGTACATTAAATAAATTCATATTTTCATCCACTTCCGTATATAAATTTTGCAACCAATTTATAACATTTACATCCATTCTTCTTATTTTAATTAATTACCAAATATTCATGTTTACATTCAATTATAACTTAGAAATCTTAACCATCTTTTCGTGTAATTCTAACTAAATCCACTTTACTACATATTATTCTATCAATTTATGTACATTTGAATTTATTTCCCAAATGTACTAAATCCCATCTATTAAAATTTTACAATAGTTGCAATTTAATTGGTATTGCACTAAATAGGTCACTTATCAACTGCCATTAACATTCCTACCTTATTTTTACATTCAGTTACAATAAATCAACGTATTATTCCATCGGTAAGTTAAATGCCTACTTTGATTTACTTATCCTTTAAATTTATACCCAAATGCAACAAATTTACACTTTCCATTATCATATAAATTTGAATTCCCTTCTAGTTAATAATTTTTATTGGTAAATCACAAATTCAACATTCTCATTTGTTCTTATATTAAACTAAAACCAAGTATGTAAATTTACGCTATTTCCATTAATTGCAATTTCATTTTAAATTGTTAATTTTAATTACACTGTTACAATTAGTTTCTAAAATTGATTGTATTTGTTTCTATTATATATCGTTTATACCTAAGCCATAATATTTGAATTTCAATTAAATTGTAACGTTCATTCAAGTTCGTTAAATAATAACTTGCATTAACACTTTCCAAAATTTACAATCAATTATCGTTTCCAAGGTTTCATTACATTAAACAAATTAATACTTTCCTTTACTTCTCATATACAATTACATCCGGGAAAAACCCTTTCGCTACTTTCATTCAAGTCTCAATTTCTTGCAATAACCCATTTATTATAAATTTGCATACCAAAAAAAATTTAGGTTCCAACAAATAGGATTTATTCAATTCAACCTTTTTGAATTAGGTCTATTTTAATGAATAAAATATTTCATAGGTTAATTCTTAATAATATACATTAAGGTTCCTCTACTCTAATTGATTTCCAACGAAATAAACAGGTAACCTTACAATACACTAAGGTTTATTATTTCCAACAAATTATCATAGTTGCCTACATAATATTTACTTTACTATTATACACAAACGTTACTATTTTCATATGTCAAATCTTTATGCAATGGCCATATTATAATTATATTTATTATAACATTTATAACTTAAATGTTTGCCTTAGGTTTTCTTACATTAATAAGCCTTTATTTCTTACAATATCAAATGTTACCATTTATTTCCCAATACTAATTCCATTCACAAATTATATAGGTAACTTATAGTAATTGTTTACATACCAAGGTTACACTTAAGTTAATCTAGCTTCACCCAATTATTATAAATTATATACAAATCCTTTAATTTACACCACTTTTATACTTATTTACTTATTTTAAATTTTATACACAAGTGCACAATTTACGCTATTTCACTTCTATTGATTTTACTTCAATTGTCAACAATCGGTTGCTACAATTCAGTCTTAAACTTTTATTTCGATATAAATTATAAAATTTTATTTATTTCTAAATTTAATTACAAAATTAAATTAACCAAATTTATCCATCAAAATTTATAGGTCGTTACACTCTCCCCCACTCAAAACTTTTCGTCCCCGAAAAGGAAAAAGAAGGGAAAGAAGGATTAAGGAATCAATATATCATACTAAAATATTAAATTTATAAACAAATAGATTTTTACCAAATTAATTAATAAAATATACCAATTTATAACCATTAAATCTTTTTATACTCAAATTAATAAAGTTGGAAAACATTTTTCAAAATATTTTCTAAGTCTAAAATTTACAGAAAATTATTGGCAGAGTCTCCTTTGTACGGAGAGGCTCAGGGAAAAATATAATATAAATATAACAATATATAACATATAATTTCCAAAATAATATATATCCCAACACCGAAAAATGATATAATAGCGCTATAAAACGTAACCCAAGAACGTACCTATTTGTCGGGCAATAACGCTCAAATTATGAAACTAAAAGCAGTAGCAATTGCTTCCATAACCTGTATTTCACTTATATAATCCAAAAGAGTTAATAATTATATAAAATGAAATATTTAGCGTTGTTTCAATCAATAACAATCAATACCACAACAATCACCTGCAACAAGGCATACAACCATCACATAGAATCAACTTTCATTTATATCAAACAAAACAATTGTTTGGGTTCAACCTTCAAATTGTACCGAATGAAAAATAACTACTAAGTGTACCTTTCACTCAACAGTCTTAGGCGAACTAAATAGATTATTCGTTCATCCAAACAATATTAAAGTATCATTGCCCAAACAACCATAAACCAAACAAACAACAAATCCAAACAATAAACTAAGTTTATTATTGTCAATTTCATTTCATACTATTGTTGTTTGACTTCTTTTTTTTTTCATTTATTTGCAGTATTCATCTTCCTGCTTATTTTATTAATAAATAGCTTCAATTATTTACTTATGTTTATTATCTTTCATTTATACTACTTAATTTCATTTAGTAGTCTTTTCAATTACACTAAAGATTACAGTATTACAACATCAAATTCTTATTTATTAAGGGATTTCATTCATTACTTTCATTACTTCCAATCTATTACTTGTATAATATCTATTTCATTTCTTATTAACATTTCAACTTTTAATATTTGGTAAGTTATGAATATGCTTTTTAAGAATGTAATTGAAAGTTATACAAGTTTCCTCAATTCTCTTAATTAATTTAATGTTCAATAATTATATCCTTTATTTCATAGGTTAAAATTTCAAATTTCATTTAATACCATTTATAACCTATCATTCAATCTCTTATTTCCTTTAGAGGTTTCACTTTATTAATTACCCACGTTCCAATTCACTACACTAATTGAAACTATTAATTAACAGAAACTTAAGAATTAAATATCGGGTTTTAATTAAAATCATTTTAAAATAACCGATAAACATATGCATGCAATTTATATATCCAATTATATTTAAAACAATTTAAAATATTTATATATATATATATATATATATTTTTTATCAAAATAAATCTTGTAGTAAAACTACTACAGTGGCCTTTCCCTTCTGAAACTCGAAAATGAATGTCGATGAGGCGGTCGCCATCACCGAAATTATTTTCCAGTGACAGAGAAGGAAGTACATAACTTGTAACGACCCGGTATTTTCAACCATTCGCATCCGCACATGTCGGACATGAATTGTTCAAAATATCAGATTGTTAATTTAAAATTTGGCAAACTCATCATTTACAGTAAATAAATCAATCACAGAATCACAGACACAGAGTAATACAATAATACGCAGCGGAATAGATAAAATAGTAGTTCATGAAGCTACTATATAAACATCAGAGTTAGAAATAAAATACAACAGAAAATCTCAAATACAGTGAAGTCTTCAGTACGAATAGATGACCTCTCTGAACAAATCAACTGGAAAGCTGAAAGCTGAATCGATAGTTGGATCTCCAAAAGCTCCAAAGTCCAAGGGTGAGTCTCAAAGGCTGTATCAGTCAGTCTGACCCGAGAGTAAAGAAAAACACAAAACAATCGAGTCAGGATTAACATTCTTATATTAATAAATCCAACTCAAGTAAAATATCAACTGAAATACAAGTAACTTAAAGGATGTTTGGGATAACCATCCTCTAAGGATTCTGTGGAACTATCTACAAGGTAGAAATATACACCCTAACACCGTGGTCATTTCAAATTAATTTATACTTCAAAACCAAAAATTCACTTTTATTTCAAATATATATATTTTCCAAAATAGTATATATAGGTTAAATAATTTAAAAGTAAAGTATTTAAAATTTCCTCAAGTCTCACAAATCGATTCACATCCACCCAAATTCCAAATTCAAATTTATTCAAAGCTCAATTCATCAATTCAATTCAGTTCTAAATATACCATTTAAATTTCCAATGTATTTCAAAGCTTTAATATTCAACATTTTCAAAGTTAAATTTAACAGTTTCATATAGCTCTTGATTTAACTTTATTATCATTTAATCAGGGAATATTCACTTAATAAATTCAGTATCATTTAACTAGCCTGAAATTACATTTTTCTAAATATTTCCTTAAATTTATTTAAACAAGAAATGTTCATTAAATTACTTAAATCAAACCCAAGTTATAAATCATATCTTAAATCTCAATTTCAATAAGTTTAAAATTGGTTTAATTAAATAAAATTCTTTATTGAATACAGTTTCAACTAAATTCACATTATCTTCCTAACCTTAACTTATTCAAATTATTACCAAAATCTAGTTTGAAATATAAATTTAAACACTTAAACATATTATATGTATTAGATCAATCTTTATTAAATTAAATATTATTATTAAATCTCTCTCTATATATATATCATTACCCTTATATATAAAAATTTAAGAATCAACATTTATTATTAAAACTATATATTTCCTTCTAAAACCATAGAATTTATTTATGAAACATTTATATATGGACCAACGGTGTCTGTATATAATTTCCTATCTATGGTCAAGTAGTACGGATATTTATCATTTCAATCCGTAATTTAAATATATACGGGTAGATATCATTTCGACCCGAAATCCCAAATTGAATTCAAATGAAAATCGCTTGGGTCTATCATTTCAACCCATAACGATTTTCTCCTATTCTAAAGTCCGTTCGGGTATGTATCATAGTGAATTCTATACTAATAGGGAACTTGCAGAGTGATAACAGATATGATAAAAATATAACATGCATATATCATCAATAGCAATATAATATAAACAATAGGATATGGTGTCATATCCCACAGGTGAAAAGTTACAGATAATATCATATATAACAATTTAAATAACTACAGCAGCATATTTCAGTTGTCATTTCAATTGAAATCAAATTTAATAAATATAAGAACGTTAAATCGTGAGTGATTACTCACCTTTCGAGGCTAGAGAGATTGGAGAATGCAATTGTATTACGAAATGCAAGTACAACTTCCAAAACAAAGCTAAATTGGCACGAATTGGACGAACAGAGCTGATAAATAGAGATCGATGAAGATAGATCAGAAACTGCTCAATGTATATCGAAACCAAATATATATACACTATTCTAATATATTATTTTCTTAACCAATATTAATTTTGAAACTCATTAAAATTATACATACATACGTTTTCAAAAAAATCATAGTTTGAAACAAACTATAGACCACACGGTATGCATAAACATATATACTTGTTTATAAAATAATATAAACAAATAAACAAAACCTATAGATTTATATATGTATTTTAAAAATCAAAACTGTTATATACCCATCCATAAAAGATATCTACAACCAAAATGTATATAAACTTCTTTACATAACATTGTTCACAAACAACAGACTAAATATATTACTTACGTATACATCACCCACTATAACAACCTTATATATACAATTTCAAATCCAGACTAAATAAACAAATGTATACCCCACAGACCAATAGTATGAAGATCAATCTAAAGTTTATATGAAATATATATATTATATATTAAACAAACAACATTTATAACTTTATACACTTATAACAGTATAAACAAATATAACTTAGTTACTTCAAACTATTTGAAAAGTAACCGTAGAAACATAAGGTTCATATAATACAATACTGTTATGAAATAATATATATGTATAGTACTATATATTTATATACTTACAAACAAGTAAAATACATATAATATCCCTTGTATAACTAATATATAACAGATTTGAAAGTTTATGTAAAAAAATATATATATAAATATACAGAACTACAAAGCTTATATATATACTAACAGATTGTAACAATTTTTATCTTTCTTTATTAACTGTAAAGCAGATTTATATAAACTGGAATTTATACCACGTAAAATAGACTGTAGCCCAACTCTTATAACACGTAATTGGCTTATGATATGTAAGCTGAAATATGATAAAATAAATGCCTATATATAAACACCGTAATAACATATATTGTAACGACCCATAATTTCGAACAAATTAAATTGAGAATATTTGATTTATTTTAAATATTTGAACGATGATTTAATTTGAATTCCTGATTTCCCTTTGAATTTGGCGATTAAATTATAAATTTTAAGCCGAAGAAAAATATTTCGAAAGCTTTTAATATTTATATTGATGATACTGAAGATAATTAAAACTTCAGAATCGAATTTGAAATAAATTTGATCAGTTTGAATTTATATCGTTCGTATCGATATTTTAAAAATAGTCGTCCGAGGCGCAGTCTCGGAATTCGACGAAACCAGTTCCATTGGGTCCGTAATATGGAGTTATTACCGGATTTCAAATTTCGTGGCATTTGGAGTTGTTATGTGCGAATACGACACGTAAACGCGCTGAAGTTTTAAATCGAATTTGATTTAAAATTTAAATTTTAAATATTTGTCAACGCACACACGTTCTTCCCTAAATCCACGCCGAGCATCACGAGACTATCGTGCAACCCATCTCTCCTTCCTTCCCATCCTCTCAAGTTCCAGTTTTAAAAAAAAAATCAATCAAACGAAGCTCACAAAATAAAACAATAAAAATGGCCGCTCGATTTCTTTTCGTTCTATCCTCCGATTCTCCTATTCAATCTCGAAGATGATGACGACTTCGACTCTAATTTGGGGAACGCGGCGGCAGGCGACTCGGTGGGCAATCGCGAGGCAAGGAACGGAGGAAGCTCGCGCGCATAAGGGAAGGGCAATGTCGAGCATGAGGCAAGAGGAGGCGGCGTCTTCGAGCACGCGACCGGGGGAGGAAGACATCGCGGCAGCGATGTGAAGCTAGGGCAGCTGGGTTCGTTCGATTGGGGAATGGGTTTCGTTCGCGAGACAATTCGCGTTAGCCTGGGTGTCACATACCGAAATTTTCGACTTTCGAAAATTCGACATCGATACTCACTTTATCGACTGCCGAGCAATCGAGTGCCGGAAACTTCAATAGTGAGGGTTTTAGAAAGAAGAAAAAGAAGAAAAGATAGAAGAAGAAGAAAAGAAAGGAGAACAACAGAACAACATCAGAACAGAAACAATATCAGAATCTTACACATCGCAGCGGAATAATATACAATAGATAATTACTAGTCTTTTAAAACAAAGAACTATATCAGTGTATATATACATCAATCAAAATCAATATACAACAATGGACAGTTTCATAAACTTGTCCTCATACAGAATACACAGCGGAATAAATACTATCAGATACAAATACTACGTCTCGTCATCCAGCTTATCTCCAAGCTCCAGAATATCCAGAATATCCTGATAATCTAACTCTAGACTGCCCGTGTGGAAATTGGTGGGCACCCAGAGTTTAGAAGGGAAACAATAAACTCCGAGTCAGTCATGGTGACTGGTGTGAGATCGTAAAACAGTTATTCTTCTTTAAAATAAACAACAGAAGAATTTTAAAGTCAATTCGCAATGCTTTTGGAAAATGAAACTACCATAAGACCTCCCGCCACACACACAATGCAAACGCAGACTTGGAGGAGATTTCTTCTTATGATAGTCAAAGATGCTTACTACGCGAAAATCAAATTCTTTTTGATATTATTATTAGTGCATAGTGTAGAAACATTTCGAAAGTAGAATATAAATCTTAGCCAGCATAGGTACCATTATAGTATGCTTGCTATAGCTACCATATTAAATGGCAGGTTCTACAACTAATACCGTACAAGTCGCGTATTGTTTCTTTGGATTTCCAACAAATGGTCAGGCTAAGGAACTTCCTATCCACGATGGGTACGTCCCTGGAATAGACGACCCGAGAACCTAACCGGATCTCTGCCAACACAAGGCCGGGTTACCTCTGCAAAAATAGGTAACTACTGACACGCGTATGCCATTCCCATTTCCATTTTCGGCTAGATTCCCTTACAGATTTTTACCTAGTATAAATAATTATACATTTCGTTAATATCCGAACAAATCGAACTATTAATTTCCGTATGGTAATTTTCATTATCCAATGATTCTGTTTTAAACCAATTTCTTTTAATAGATTATTGTTGGTAACTAAAACAATTAAATAGATTAGTAAAACAAATAATTCACCATATCTATTATGTATTTATTTTTCTTCCTGTACATATCCATATACATATATAACAGATTAAAACGAATAAATTGTTTATCTTACTGTTAAAAATCAAACAGTAAGTTATATATATATATATGTATATATATGTTTCTTTGAAACCCTTTACTTATAAAATAAATTTATATAGATTCGAAAATCAACCTTACAAAATCTTTCAATCATTTTAAAATTTTAATTTAACTAAGATTTTGTTTTAGACTAAAATTTAATTTAACATCTTTAAACTAATAGTTTCCTATAACACATTATTTCCTGTATATACATTAAAAATTTTAAACTGTTTATATATATATTTTCTATCGCGTATATATATTATTCTTAACTTATCTATATATAAATTAAATTGTATAAATAAGATTTTATACCTTCACTGCTTGATTTCACTGCCAGAAACCACTTCGATTTTGACTTGGCTCCACGGTTTCCGACCAAAGCAATCGACCCGGCCTGCTCGATCGTCTTTCCCAACTCGGTCATCACGTCCAAACCCTCCCCTCGTTCCAGGCATGCAGCGCTTCTGACAGGCAACTCGCGATTCGCCTCACATCATCGCCCCCTACCAGAGAACACTGCCTTCCCCCAATCTTCGGCAACCGCTACACCTCGCCTGAAAGCATCGCGACACCCACACGCTCGCGAACCATCGCGACGTCGCCGTTCCTGATCGAACGCCACTCGACCCAGTCTCGCGAAACTCCCACTGCCTCTACGTTCGCCAGCTGCCGCCGTGACCTCAACAATCGCTTGAGAACGAGCCGCCTCCACCCTCGCGCACGCTACCAACCTTGCGCGCCCATCTCGTGCTCGCGATTCAATTCGCGAATGAACCCTAGGCCGCGACTTTCGATTTCGAGCTTCGTTCGTTTGAATTTTTTTTTCTTTTTGGAACTGGGAAGGGCTTAACAGAAGAGAAGAGAGTGGGGGGAAGGGTACGAAAGTATGGGGCAGTAAGGTCGTGAACGTGGTGAGGTTAACCGATATAAATAAAATAAAATAAAATTTCTTTTTAAAAATTTGAATTCGTTTAAAAATCTGAATGTGTTTATACTTCGTACGCTCACAGATTAACTCCAAAAAATACGAAATTGGAAATCCGACAATAATACAATATTACGGATCAAATGGAACTGGTTTCGTCGAATTCCGAGACTGTTTGAAAATTGACTATTTTTAAATATTGGTTCGAACGATTATTTTCAAAACTGAACAAAACAGTTTGAAATCAGATTCTGAAGCTTCTATTAGCTTCAGTATTATCAATACGAATTTTAAAAGATTTCGAAATATTTTTCTTCAGCTAAATATTGAAGATTCCAATTTTTATTCAACATTCACTAGATTAAATTTTATAATTTAATCGCCAAATTCAAAGTTAGATCGGGGATTCAAATTAAATCATTGTTCAAATATTTAAAATTAATTAAATATTCTCAATTTAATTTGTTCAAAATTCAGGGTCGTTACAGACTTCCCCCCTTAAAAGAATTTCGTCCTCGAAATTACAAGTCAGGAAGAATGGTCCTTAACTCGTCTACTATTTTTCACAATCTAAATAGTTTTATCGAATTCTTTCAAAACAAATCTTCCTACTAAAGATTCGTTATCAATTCAACTAAATTTCAACTTCAACTGTAAGTTCAAACAACATTGTTTAACTTCAAAATTCAAATTTAAATTCAAATTCAAATTTAAACTTTCAAAAATTTTCTAACGCCCTAAATTTCCGAAAAATTTCGCCAGCGTCTCCTTTGCGCGGCTAATACGGTACGACTACAAAACGTCCCTACGGACTCTCAGATTTCAAAAAGAAAAAGAAAAAGCCAAGCGGCTAGAGAGAAATCATCAAAAACTCATATTATAATTCAAATACATACCTTTTCGAGCAATTCGAATTTATCTTCGAAATCAAATTCCAATTCCTTTATACCTGTATATCCTACTAGCCATAATATCTAGTTACAGCATTCAAACTATTTTGCAAATTTGCTTACAAAATTTTCAGTATATGCTTATATATTTACGGTTGAAGTTACATTCGTTTTTAAACAAAATGAATTCATATCCATTCTAGTTTATACCCAATTCAAATTAATACAAATTCAATTTATTTTAATTCTACTTCATTTGCAATTGATTCCATTCCATTTAATTTGCATTTCATATTTTCATTCGGTTTATTCTATTAACCAAACAACTTTCATTCATAATTGCTCTTTTAGCTTAGTTTCAATTACTAACTCATTACAAATTCCAATTCACTTACAATTTCAAATTTGTCTTCAATTTCATTTACAATTGCAAATTATTCATTCATTTTCAATTTGAATCTCATTTCTATCAAATTACCAAATATTCTATAAGTTATTAACTTATTTACATTCCATTATGAATTTTATCTTTTATTCATCTTTCATTTATAATTATTCAATTCAATTCATTTCTCACAAATTTGAAACGAATTTCAATTTTCAATCTCATTTTATTTAATTGATTCACTTGCAAATTTATTCGTTCATTCACAATTTTCATTTATTTTCATAATTCAGTACTCAATTCCAGAGTCTTTTCAACCTTTTCAAAACCATTTTGAAAACAATTCAAATTATCCTTTTGAATTTCCAAACAAAACCCAAATTTTCTAAACAACTTCCATTTAAAACAATTAGGCAGCAATTCCTCTTTCGGAAACCCGAAAATGAACACCGGTGATGCCGCGGTCATCATCGAAGTTATTTTCCAGCGACCGAAAAGAGTTTAGAGCTTGTATCTCTCTAAAATACTTTTCAAACCTTTGAAATTCATTTTCAAATCAAAAAGGAATTAACTTTCCAAATCTCCAAAATTTTCAAATTCTTTTCAAAACATTTCCAAAAACTTCTCTGGAATTCCGTTTTAAATTACAAATCACATTTATAACTTACATTCTTTAATTTCATTGGTATGTGAATTTATCTCTTAACTTGGTTATTATTTCGATTTCTTATCCAGTTTCAATAATAATGATAACATTTCAATGTTATTATTTCCTAACAACCAAACATCCATATACTATAATACTTCATAGAAAACCATTTCTTTTCTATACAAAAATAGTTTTGGGCAAAATTATTTCATTCACCCTATTTAAAACAATACTGTGTCGAATTGTTCTATTTAAGTGTTTAGAAACCCCTTCGATCCAGTTGCGCAGACTGTGCCGACGAAGGTTCATATACCACTCAATAAACCAATCATCACAATATAAAATATTTTTTTATATTCACTAACAAATACGCGCTCATATCTATTATTACCCTCAAACTCATTCTAGAGTACTACTGACTCTATCTCTAATGAGTAACACCCAACAGAGCAGGGTTGTCGCTTAACCATATGCTCTGATACCACTTTGTCACATACCGAAATTTTCGACTTTCGAAAATTCGACATCGATACTCACTTTATCGACTGCCGAGCAATCGAGTGCCGGAAACTTCAATAGTGAGGGTTTTAGAAAGAAGAAAAAGAAGAAAAGATAGAAGAAGAAGAAAAGAAAGGAGAACAACAGAACAACATCAGAACAGAAACAATATCAGAATCTTACACATCGCAGCGGAATAATATACAATAGATAATTACTAGTCTTTTAAAACAAAGAACTATATCAGTGTATATATACATCAATCAAAATCAATATACAACAATGGACAGTTTCATAAACTTGTCCTCATACAGAATACACAGCGGAATAAATACTATCAGATACAAATACTACGTCTCGTCATCCAGCTTATCTCCAAGCTCCAGAATATCCAGAATATCCTGATAATCTAACTCTAGACTGCCCGTGTGGAAATTGGTGGGCACCCAGAGTTTAGAAGGGAAACAATAAACTCCGAGTCAGTCATGGTGACTGGTGTGAGATCGTAAAACAGTTATTCTTCTTTAAAATAAACAACAGAAGAATTTTAAAGTCAATTCGCAATGCTTTTGGAAAATGAAACTACCATAAGACCTCCCGCCACACACACAATGCAAACGCAGACTTGGAGGAGATTTCTTCTTATGATAGTCAAAGATGCTTACTACGCGAAAATCAAATTCTTTTTGATATTATTATTAGTGCATAGTGTAGAAACATTTCGAAAGTAGAATATAAATCTTAGCCAGCATAGGTACCATTATAGTATGCTTTCTATAGCTACCATATTAAATGGCAGGTTCTACAACTAATACCGTACAAGTCGCGTATTGTTTCTTTGGATTTCCAACAAATGGTCAGGCTAAGGAACTTCCTATCCACGATGGGTACGTCCCTGGAATAGACGACCCGAGAACCTAACCGGATCTCTTCCAACACAAGGCCGGGTTACCTCTGCAAAAATAGGTAACTACTGACACGCGTATGCCATTCCCATTTCCATTTTCGGCTTGATTCCCTTACAGATTTTTACCTAGTATAAATAATTATACATTTCGTTAATATCCGAACAAATCGAACTATTAATTTCCGTATGGTAATTTTCATTATCCAATGATTCTGTTTTAAACCAATTTCTTTTAATAGATTATTGTTGGTAACTAAAACAATTAAATAGATTAGTAAAACAAATAATTCACCATATCTATTATGTATTTATTTTTCTTCCTGTACATATCCATATACATATATAACAGATTAAAACGAATAAATTGTTTATCTTACTGTTAAAAATCAAACAGTAAGTTATATATATATATATGTATATATATGTTTCTTTGAAACCCTTTACTTATAAAATAAATTTATATAGATTCGAAAATCAACCTTACAAAATCTTTCAATCATTTTAAAATTTTAATTTAACTAAGATTTTGTTTTAGACTAAAATTTAATTTAACATCTTTAAACTAATAGTTTCCTATAACACATTATTTCCTGTATATACATTAAAAATTTTAAACTGTTTATATATATATTTTCTATCGCGTATATATATTATTCTTAACTTATCTATATATAAATTAAATTGTATAAATAAGATTTTATACCTTCACTGCTTGATTTCACTGCCAGAAACCACTTTGATTTTGACTTGGCTCCACGGTTTCCGACCAAAGCAATCGACCCGGCCTGCTCGATCGTCTTTCCCAACTCGGTCATCACGTCCAAACCCTCCCCTCGTTCCAGGCATGCAGCGCTTCTGACAGGCAACTCGCGATTCGCCTCACATCATCGCCCCCTACCAGAGAACACTGCCTTCCCCCAATCTTCGGCAACCGCTACACCTCGCCTGAAAGCATCGCGACACCCACACGCTCGCGAACCATCGCGACGTCGCCGTTCCTGATCGAACGCCACTCGACCCAGTCTCGCGAAACTCCCACTACCTCTACGTTCGCCAGCTGCCGCCGTGACCTCAACAATCGCTTGAGAACGAGCCGCCTCCACCCTCGCGCACGCTACCAACCTTGCGCGCCCATCTCGTGCTCGCGATTCAATTCGCGAATGAACCCTAGGCCGCGACTTTCGATTTCGAGCTTCGTTCGTTTGAATTTTTTTTTCTTTTTGGAACTGGGAAGGGCTTAACAGAAGAGAAGAGAGTGGGGGGAAGGGTACGAAAGTATGGGGCAGTAAGGTCGTGAACGTGGTGAGGTTAACCGATATAAATAAAATAAAATAAAATTTCTTTTTAAAAATTTGAATTCGTTTAAAAATCTGAATGTGTTTATACTTCGTACGCTCACAGATTAACTCCAAAAAATACGAAATTGGAAATCCGACAATAATACAATATTACGGATCAAATGGAACTGGTTTCGTCGAATTCCGAGACTGTTTGAAAATTGACTATTTTTAAATATTGGTTCGAACGATTATTTTCAAAACTGAACAAAACAGTTTGAAATCAGATTCTGAAGCTTCTATTAGCTTCAGTATTATCAATACGAATTTTAAAAGATTTCGAAATATTTTTCTTCAGCTAAATATTGAAGATTCCAATTTTTATTCAACATTCACTAGATTAAATTTTATAATTTAATCGCCAAATTCAAAGTTAGATCGGGGATTCAAATTAAATCATTGTTCAAATATTTAAAATTAATTAAATATTCTCAATTTAATTTGTTCAAAATTCAGGGTCGTTACACTGGGTGTCGCGATGATGGTCAAGCAATTTGGTGGAGGTGCTGGCCACGTGGAACAGTCGAGGCTGGGGTTGATTGGGCAGTGTCGATCTGCAGTGGATGGTCGCGAGTTCTCCAATGAGGTATTCAAATTCGTTTATCAATTTGAATTGGTTTAATGAAAATCTGTATATATGGATTTAAGAAAAAAATAGATTTTTGAAAATCTGTAACTCATTTATTAGTGAATATGTATTTTTACAGTAAGGTTTAAGATCTCAATTTTAAATGGATAAACAGTAAACATATAATATATATATAGAAGATTTTGACAAGTAAAAGAAATGAAATGAAAGTTTAATTATTCGATTTTATATAAGTATAGATAGGCAGAAAAAAAGAAAATATATATAAGGCTATATAAATATTGGATTTTTATAAAGTGTAGTTATATATATATAAATAAACTTTGAAAAGGTAGAAATTTTAAAGTAATATATTTGTTTAAGATTATTTTGGCCAATAAAGGATTATTTAAGAAAATTGGTTTGAAATATAATTATTCATTAAGAATTTAATCATTAGTTAAGATTAAATCATTTTCTAACTAAAATTATTATCATAGGAAATTTGATTTGAAATTTAATTATCAGTTAAAATAATTGGTAGTTAAATTTAATTAATAAATGGTAATTAATTTATCGATTAATTCAAATATTGATGAATTGTATAAATTTATTTATACAAGGTTAAATGAAGAAAATCAAGTTAGAACGAAAAAGGGAATCGCAAATTAAAAGCTAAGGTGAGATTATTTTCTCACTTAAAATATATTTTGTATGACAGTTATTGATTTGACTGATATGATTGCTATTGGATGTGATATTAGATATAGTAGGATATATCTATTATATATAGCAATATATACATATTGGCATATGTATATATTGGATTGATGATTTCCCGCCTCGTATAGCGGATGAGACCCTATTGCGCCGTTAGTAAGCGGATTTTTATAAAAACCCATATACCGCGATATTCCACCTCGAAGTGGAATTGGTATTGTGCTAACGTCTTTGGATGCAGGGAAACAGGTTGGAGGGATCCAACTGGACCCCTCATATTGATTGAATTTATTTTCTACTGTGATGTGAAAATCTGTGAATGATTATTGATGTTATTGAATTGATGTTTGGGAATTGTTTGGAAGCTAAATATTTAGCTGAATGGATGTTTGATATCATTGGATTCCAAAAATAAACGAAATTGAATTTTTGAAATAAAAATAGAAATTTCTAAGTGAATTAATTTTAGAAATTGAATAAATTTTGAAGAAAGGAATTTTTAAAGTATAAAAAGTTAATTTTTATAATCTTATCGAATTAATTCCAGAATCAAGTGAAAATGTTAAATAAATGGATTTCGTAAAATAGTGATTATAATTTGAAGAATTTAATTTAAGAATTTGGATTTGTAAATAGATTGAAAGAAACGATTGAAATTTATTTCCTTAAAAAAGGAATTTATTAAAAGAAGATAATCTGGAAATCCAACTAGAAATTTAATTGGTAAATTGAAATAAATTGGGAAATCAATGTAAAATGATTTCAATTTGAAGAATCCATTTAAAAACAGGATGTTGAATAATTTGAGAAAAATAAGGAATTTATTTAGTAGTGATAAATAAAATTAGAAATCAATCTGTAATTGATTTAATATTTGGAAATGAATTTTTGAGAAATCAGTATGGAAATTTTATTTAAAGTTGAAAATAATTTAGAAATCAATATTGAAATTGATTTGGTATTGAAGTTTTTATAAATAGAATTGGAATTTATAAAAGTTGTTTATAAATCCGAATCACTTATTTTGATAAGTAAAATATAGAAGTTAATAAAAAGAAGATTTATAAGTCGAGGTTGTTATTAAAATAGAAATAGAATTTATAAACGTGTTTATAAATTCGAAATAGATTGAATTTGATAAATTAAATATAGAAGATTTTTAAAGAAGATATATTCGCAATTTTGGATAGCGAATCTCTATTGAAATAAATGTATAGAAAAGACTGAAATTTGGTTAGTATATTCACGATTTTTGGACAGTGAATATATTGTTAAGTAAAATGGATTTATTTTTGAAGAAGTGATATTAAAAATGTTTTAAAATGTATTATGAATCGAAATCATAGATTTCAACATTTATTGTTGAAATAGACGTTTTCGAGGAATAAGGAAATGATGGACTATAGCACTGTTGTTATAGTAAATGATTTCCGAAAGGAAATGTTTTTATCTAGTATTGGGATTTACATATCTATCTTAATTTCGAATCCCTATACTAGTGATTTTGAGTCGTCGTAACGATGTTTTACGTAACATTCGTTTTGACTCAAATTGATGTTGTTATAGAAAATAGATTTCCTTAAAGAATGAAATATATACTTAAATTTTGATTTAAGTATATCGAATATTTTCAAATGTTGAAAATAAAGGATTTGTGAAACACTTATTATTAAATAAGTATGGAATGGTTTCCAAAATGAAATGAAACGTTTTGAGATTTTATCTTCTTAAAGATAAATCGAAATTGAATATTTGAAAACGATTGAAAATCGAATATTAGTAGATATTCGAAAAATGTAAATTCAATATGGAATTTATAAAGGAAAGGGAAACTGTTTAGAAAAATAAACGTTGATTTAATTTTGAAGTGTGGAAATTTTATATCTAGTAAGGATATTTTTGAAGAATAAATAATTTGGGAAAATTATTTGGAATCTGATGATGTTGCGCATCTTTATTGATAGTTAAATAACCGACTATCAATAATTACCTTGAATGGTATTTGTTGTGAATTGGATGAATTTGAATGCCACACTTATTTTTGAATAAGCGCTCACTATTCGGGTTATCCAGGAAAGGACCATGGGGTCGTATAACCCATTCCGAATATGTGATACGTCGTTATGAATCGCATTTGAAGACCGGTGTTGAAGACCGGATATTTTTGAAAACGGAAGGATTACCGTCGAGTTACTCTACATCGGCTGATCTCCGATTTAGAGGTTTTATCACCCTTAGTGACGGGAAGTCCCGACGTGATTGAAAATTATCCGGATATGCAAGGGCTTCGTGAGAAGTGCCTTCGGTTCTGTTCGATCCCGGAACAGACTTGTATGGATTGTGTGTCTGACGTTACAATTTGAGATATAAAGCTGATTTCTTTCAAATACATTTCTGTTGGTGGCGGAGAATTTATTCTCTTAGCTTAACACCCTTCTCTGAGACGTACGAGCTCAGAGGTTATGTAGTTGAAATTTATCAGCGATATACTCCCAATTTGGTAACGTGGCATACTGAGTGTTGCTGTGAAATGATCAGTGTTTGATCATTTGCGATATGATCATTTGTTTGATCTTATATCTTTGTGATCATAGGTTGATCATTTTGTTTGACCCGAAGCAGGGCTTTGTAGAAAGCATAGCTTTGTGGACGAGACTTCGTCGAGCCTCACACCCCGGAAATGGTCAAAACAGGAAGGATGCAGCAAGGTTCTAGGGAGTAGCGCCCCTTAGTGTATGTCATTCCTTCTGGATAGAGGTGGTATCATGGTATGGAGCCCAGATACTTAACCTATGTGGTTGCTGCATTATTATCTATGTGGTTTGTTGGAAATCGGGGATCCTCGGGAAGATCGGTTACGATCGGGGGATGGCATACGCGTGTCAGTAGTTACCTATTTTTGCAGAGGTAACCCGGCCTTGTGTTGGCAGAGATCCGGTTAGGTTCTCGGGTCGTCTATTCCAGGGACGTACCCATCGTGGATAGGACGTTCCTTAGCCTGACCATTTGTTGGAAATCCAAACTCCAATACGCACCTTGTACGGTATTAGTTGTAGAACCTGCCATTTACGTACGGTGGTCACCACTGTTTAGATGGTAGCTATAGTAGGCATACGATACTGGTCGTATGTTGGCTAAGATTAATATTATACCTTCGAAATGTTTCTACACTATGCACTAATAATAATATCAAAAAGAATTTGATTTTTGCGTAGTAAGCATCTTTGACTATCATAAGAAGAAATCTCCTCCAAGTCTGCGTTTGCATTGTGTGTGTGGTGGGAGGTCTTATGGTAGTTTCATTTTCCAAAAGCATTGCGAATTGACATTAAAGTTTTCCTGTTGTTTATTTTAAAGAATAACTGTTTTACGATCTCACACCAGTCACCATGACTGACTCGGAGTTTATTGTTTCCCTTCTAAACTCTGGGTGCCCACCAATTTCCACACGGGCAGCTTAGAGTTATATTATCAGGATATTCTGGATATTCTGGAGCTTTGGAAGCAAGCTGGATGACGAGACGTAGTATTTGTATCTGATAGTATTTATTCCGCTGTGTATTCTGTATGAGGACAAGTTTATATAACTGTCCATTGTTTTTTATTGACTCTGATGATATGATGTGATGTAATGTAATAACAGATATAATTCTTTTGTTTTTAAATGATATTCATTTATCTATTATATATTGTTCCGCTGCGATATGTGAGATTCTGATATTGCTTCTGTATCTGATGTTGTGTTGTTCTCCTTCTTTCTCTTTTCTTCTATCTTTTCTTCTACCTCTACCTTTTCTTGTTTCTAAACCATAATATTTCGAGTTTCCGGCATTCGATTTCTCGGCAGTCGATAAAGTGAGTATCGATGTCGAATTTTCGAAAGTCGAAAATTTCGGGATGTTACAAGTGGTATCAGAGCATATGGTTAAGCGACAACCCTGCTCTGTTGGGTGTTACTCATTAGAGATAGAGTCAGTAGTACTCTAGAATGAGTTGAGTGTAATAATAGATACGAGCGCGTATTTGTTAGTGAATATAAAAAATTGTTTTATATTGTGATGATTGGTTTGTTGAGTGGTATATGGATTTTGGTCGGTATTGTCCGTACAACTCTATCGATAGGGATCTCTAAACACTTATATAGAACAATTCGGCACAATATTGGTTTAAATAGGGTAAATGAAATAATTTTACCCAAAACTATTTTTGTATATAAAAGAAATGATTTTTCTGTAAATTATTAGAGTATATGGATGCTTGTTTGTTAGGAAAGTGATAATATTGAAATGTTATCATTATTATATGAAATTGAATAAGAAATTGAAATCGTAACTCCAAAGTTAAGAAATAAATCCATATACAAATGAAATTTAAGAATATAAATTATAAATATGATTGTAATTTAAAACGGAGTTCCAGAAAAGTATTTGGAAATGTTTTAAAAAGAATTTGAAAATTTTGGAGATTTGGAAAGTTTGATTCCTTTTTGGAGTTGAAAATGAATTTCGAAAGTTTTGAAAAGTATTTTGGAGAAATGAAAAGCTCTAAACTCTTTTCGGTCGTTGGAAAATAACTTCGATGATGACCGCGGCATCGTTGGTGTTCATTTTCGGGTTTCCAAAAGAGGAATTGCTGCCAAATTTGTTTTAAATGGAAAGTGTTTGGAAAATTTGGGTTTTTGTTTTGGAAATTCAAATGGAATTTGAATTGTTTTCAAAATGATTTTGGAAAAAAAAGTTGAAAAGACTCTGGAATCCTATTTAAAATATTTATGGGAACAAGAAATGAGTTGATAACTTATACAATTTGCATTTTGATTGAATAAATTTAACTTAAGAAATTTTAAGTTGAATTAAAGTAAGTATAAGTTATATAACTTATAAAATGAGAAATAAAATAATAACCAAAGATTTGAAAATAAATTCATTTAACAAATGAGAATTATTAATGTGAATTAAGAATATAAAGAGATGAATTCATATATGAATGAAATTGTAAATATAAATTGTAAGTGAATTTATAATTGGAAAATGGAATTCCAGAAAAGATAATTGAAATTAAAATTCATTTTGAATTTGTAAGTAAATGAGACTGAATTGAATTTGATTTGTAATAAACAAAGTGAAGTATTGAAATAAGAAGTATATATTGGAAATCCAGTTTAAATGTAAGTAGATTTAATCAAAGTAGAATTAAAATAAATTGAATTGATATCAATTTGAATTAGTAATTGGAACTAATTTAAGATAGTGCAGTTGTAAATGACAGATAATTGATAAAATTCAATATTTCAGAATTGAAAGTAAATTGAATCCAAATTTAGTTGAAATGGTAAACTAAATACAAATGAATGGGAAATGTAAAAAATTGAATGAGAATAGATATATAACTTCAACAGTGAAGTAAAAATGATATAAGTAGTTTATATTGAAAATTTTGTAATAAAATTTGCAAAATGGTTTGAATGTGTAACTAGATATTATGGCTAGTAGATATACAGGTGTATAAAGGGATTGGAAAATTTATTTCAAAGGTGAATTTGAATTTGCTCGAAAAAGGTATGTATTTGAGTTTTAATATGAGATTTGATGATTTCTTGTCTAGCCGCTTGGCTTTTTCTTTTTCTTTTTGAAATCTGAGAGTCCGTAGGGACGTTTTGTAGTAGTGCCATGTTAGCCGCGCAAAGGAGACGCTGGCGAAATTTTTCGGAAATTTAGGGCGTTAGAAAATTTTTGAGAAAATTTTGAGAGTTTAAAATTTGAATTTAAACTCGAATTTGAATTTTGAAGTAAACAATGTTGTTTAAAACTCATAATTGAAGTTAGAAAGTTAGTTGAAGTAATAACGAATCTTTAGTAGAAAGATTTGTTTTGACAAATTGATGAAACTATTGGATTGTGAGAAATAGTAGACGAGTTAAGGACTTTTCTTCCTAACTTGTAATTTCGAGGACGAAATTCTTTTAAGGAGGGAAGTTTGTAACAACCCAGAATTTCGAACAAATTAAATTGAGAATATTTGATTTATTTTAAATATTTGAACGATGATTTAATTTGAATTCCTGATTTCCCTTTGAATTTGGCGATTAAATTATAAATTTTAAGCCGAAGAAAAATATTTCGAAAGCTTTTAATATTTATATTGATGATACTGAAGATAATTAAAACTTCAGAATCGAATTTGAAATAAATTTGATCAGTTTGAATTTATATCGTTCGTATCGATATTTTAAAAATAGCCGTCCGAGGCGCAGTCTCGGAATTCGACGAAACCAGTTCCATTGGGTCCGTAATATGGAGTTATTACCGGATTTCAAATTTCGTGGCATTTGGAGTTGTTATGTGCGAATACGACACGTAAACGCGCTGAAGTTTTAAATCGAATTTGATTTAAAATTTAAATTTTAAATATTTGCCAACGCACACACGTTCTTCCCTAAATCCACGCCGAGCATCACGAGACTATCGTGCAACCCATCTCTCCTTCCTTCCCATCCTCTCAAGTTCCAGTTTTAAAAAAAAAATCAATCATACGAAGCTCACAAAATAAAACAATAAAAATGGCCGCTCGATTTCTTATCGTTCTATCCTCCGATTCTCCTATTCAATCTCGAAGATGATGACGACTTCGACTCTAATTTGGGGAACGCGGCGGCAGGCGACTCGGTGGGCAATCGCGAGGCAAGGAACGGAGGAAGCTCGCGCGCATAAGGGAAGGGCAACGTCGAGCATGAGGCAAGAGGAGGCGGCGTCTTCGAGCACGCGACCGGGGGAGGAAGACATCGCGGCAGCGATGTGAAGCTAGGGCAGCTGGGTTCGTTCGATTGGGGAATGGGTTTCGTTCGCGAGACAATTCGCGTTAGCCAAGGTGTCGCGATGATGGTCAAGCAATTTGGTGGAGGTGCTGGCCACGTGGAACAGTCGAGGCTGGGGTTGATTGGGCAGTGTCGATCTGCAGTGGATGGTCGCGAGTTCTCCAATGAGGTATTCAAATTCGTTTATCAATTTGAATTGGTTTAATGAAAATCTGTATATATGGATTTAAGAAAAAAATAGATTTTTGAAAATCTGTAACTCATTTTATTAGTGAATATGTATTTATACAGTAAGGTTTAAGATCTCAATTTTAAATGGATAAACAGTAAACATATAATATATATATAGAAGATTTTGACAAGTAAAAGAAATGAAATGAAAGTTTAATTATTCGATTTTATATAAGTATAGATAGGTAGAAAAAAAGAAAATATATATAAGGCTATATAAATATTGGATTTTTATAAAGTGTAGTTATATATATATAAATAAACTTTGAAAAGGTAGAAATTTTAAAGTAATATATTTGTTTAAGATTATTTTGGCCAATAAAGGATTATTTAAGAAAATTGGTTTGAAATATAATTATTCATTAAGAATTTAATCATTAGTTAAGATTAAATCATTTTCTAACTAAAATTATTATCATAGGAAATTTGATTTGAAATTTAATTATCAGTTAAAATAATTGTTAGTTAAATTTAATTAATAAATGGTAATTAATTTATCGATTAATTCAAATATTGATGAATTGTATAAATTTATTTATACAAGGTTAAATGAAGAAAATCAAGTTAGAACGAAAAAGGGAATCGCAAATTAAAAGCTAAGGTGAGATTATTTTCTCACTCAAAATATATTTTGTATGACAGTTATTGATTTGACTGATATGATTGCTATTGGATGTGATATTAGATATAGTAGGATATATCTATTATATATAGCAATATATACATATTGGCATATGTATATATTGGATTGATGATTTCCCGCCTCGTATAGCGGATGAGACCCTATTGCGCCGTTAGTAAGCGGATTTTTATAAAAACCCATATACCGCGATATTCCACCTCGAAGTGGAATTGGTATTGTGCTAACGTCTTTGGATGCAGGGAAACAGGTTGGAGGGATCCAACTGGACCCCTCATATTGATTGAATTTATTTTCTACTGTGATGTGAAAATCTGTGAATGATTATTGATGTTATTGAATTGATGTTTGGGAATTGTTTGGAAGCTAAATATTTAGCTGAATGGATGTTTGATATCATTGGATTCCAAAAATAAACGAAATTGAATTTTTGAAATAAAAATAGAAATTTCTAAGTGAATTAATTTTAGAAATTGAATAAATTTTGAAGAAAGGAATTTTTAAAGTATAAAAAGTTAATTTTTATAATCTTATCGAATTAATTCCAGAATCAAGTGAAAATGTTAAATAAATGGATTTCGTAAAATAGTGATTATAATTTGAAGAATTTAATTTAAGAATTTGGATTTGTAAATAGATTGAAAGAAACGATTGAAATTTATTTCCTTAAAAAAGGAATTTATTAAAAGAAGATAATCTGGAAATCCAACTAGAAATTTAATTGGTAAATTGAAATAAATTGGGAAATCAATGTAAAATGATTTCAATTTGAAGAATCCATTTAAAAACAGGATGTTGAATAATTTGAGAAAAATAAGGAATTTATTTAGTAGTGATAAATAAAATTAGAAATCAATCTGTAATTGATTTAATATTTGGAAATTAATTTTTGAGAAATCAGTATGGAAATTTTATTTAAAGTTGAAAATAAATTTAGAAATCAATATTGAAATTGATTTGGTATTGAAGTTTTTATAAATAGAATTGGAATTTATAAAAGTTGTTTATAAATCCGAATCACTTATTTTGATAAGTAAAATATAGAAGTTAATAAAAAGAAGATTTATAAGTCGAGGTTGTTATTAAAATAGAAATAGAATTTATAAACGTGTTTATAAATTCGAAATAGATTGAATTTGATAAAATAAATATAGAAGATTTTTAAAGAAGATATATTCGCAATTTTGGATAGCGAATCTCTATTGAAATAAATGTATAGAAAAGACTGAAATTTGGTTAGTATATTCACGATTTTGGGACAGTGAATATATTGTTAAGTAAAATGGATTTATTTTTGAAGAAGTGATATTAAAAATGTTTTAAAATGTATTATGAATCGAAATCATAGATTTCAACATTTATTGTTGAAATAAACGTTTTCGAGGAATAAGGAAATGATGGACTATAGCACTGTTGTTATAGTAAATGATTTCCGAAAGGAAATGTTTTTATCTAGTATTGGGATTTACATATCTATCTTAATTTCGAATCCCTATACTAGTGATTTTGAGTCGTCGTAACGATGTTTTACGTAACATTCATTTTGACTCAAATTGATGTTGTTATAGAAAATAGATTTCCTTAAAGAATGAAATATATAATTAAATTTTGATTTAAGTATATTGAATATTTTCAAATGTTGAAAATAAAGGATTTGTGAAACACTTATTATTAAATAAGTATGGAATGGTTTCCAAAATGAAATGAAACGTTTTGAGATTTTATCTTCTTAAAGATAAATCGAAATTGAATATTTGAAAACGATTGAAAATCGAATATTAGTAGATATTCGAAAAATGTAAATTCAATATGGAATTTATAAAGGAAAGGGAAACTGTTTAGAAAAATAAACGTTGATTTATTTTTGAAGTGTGGAAATTTTATATCTAGTAAAGATATTTTTGAAGAATAAATAATTTGGGAAAATTATTTGGAATCTGATGATGTTGCGCATCTTTATTGATAGTTAAATAACCGACTATCAAAAATTACCTTGAATGGTATTTGTTGTGAATTGGATGAATTTGAATGCCACACTTATTTTTGAATAAGCGCTCACTATTCGGGTTAGCCGGGAAAGGACCATGGGGTCGTATAACCCATTCCGAATATGTGATACGTCGTTATGAATCGCATTTGAAGACCGGTGTTGAAGACCGGATATTTTTGAAAACGGAAGGATTACCGTCGAGTTACTCTACATCGGCTGATCTCCGATTTAGAGGTTTTATCACCCTTAGTGACGGGAAGTCCCGACGTGATTGAAAATTATTCGGATATGCAAGGGCTTCGTGAGAAGTGCCTTCGGTTCTGTTCGATCCCGGAACAGACTTGTATGGATTGTGTGTCTGACGTTACAATTTGAGATATAAAGCTGATTTCTTTCAAATACATTTCTGTTGGTGGCGGAGAATTTATTCTCTTAGCTTAACACCCTTCTCTGAGACGTATGAGCTCAGAGGTTATGTAGTTGAAATTTATCAGCGATATACTCCCAATTTGGTAACGTGGCATACTGAGTGTTGCTGTGAAATGATCAGTGTTTGATCATTTGCGATATGATCATTTGTTTGATCTTATATCTTTGTGATCATAGGTTGATCATTTTGTTTGACCCGAAGCAGGGCTTTGTAGAAAGCGTAGCTTTGTGGACGAGACTTCGTCGAGCCTCACACCCCGGAAATGGTCAAAACAGGAAGGATGCAGCAAGGTTCTAGGGAGTAGCGCCCCTTAGTGTATGTCATTCCTTCTGGATAGAGGTGGTATCATGGTATGGAGCCCAGATACTTAACCTATGTGGTTGCTGCATTATTATCTATGTGGTTTGTTGGAAATCGGGGATCCTCGGGAAGATCGGTTACGATCGGGGGATGGCATACGCGTGTCAGTAGTTACCTATTTTTGCAGAGGTAACCCGGCCTTGTGTTGGCAGAGATCCGGTTAGGTTCTCGGGTCGTCTATTCCAGGGACGTACCCATCGTGGATAGGACGTTCCTTAGCCTGACCATTTGTTGGAAATCCAAACTCCAATACGCACCTTGTACGGTATTAGTTGTAGAACCTGCCATTTACGTACGGTGGTCACCACTGTTTAGATGGTAGCTATAGTAGGCATACGATACTGGTCGTATGTTGGCTAAGATTAATATTATACCTTCGAAATGTTTCTACACTATGCACTAATAATAATATCAAAAAGAATTTGATTTTTGCGTAGTAAGCATCTTTGACTATCATAAGAAGAAATCTCCTCCAAGTCTGCGTTTGCATTGTGTGTGTGGTGGGAGGTCTTATGGTAGTTTCATTTTCCAAAAGCATTGCGAATTGACATTAAAGTTTTCCTGTTGTTTATTTTAAAGAATAACTGTTTTACGATCTCACACCAGTCACCATGACTGACTCGGAGTTTATTGTTTCCCTTCTAAACTCTGGGTGCCCACCAATTTCCACACGGGCAGCCTAGAGTTATATTATCAATATATTCTGGATAGTCTGGAGCTTTGGAAGCAAGCTGGATGACGAGACGTAGTATTTGTATCTGATAGTATTTATTCCGCTGTGTATTCTGTATGAGGACAAGTTTATATAACTGTCCATTGTTGTTTATTGACTCTGATGATATGATGTGATGTAATGTAATAACAGATATAATTCTTTTGTTTTTAAATGATATTCATTTATCTATTATATATTGTTCCGCTGCGATATGTGAGATTCTGATATTGCTTCTGTATCTGATGTTGTGTTGTTCTCCTTCTTTCTCTTTTCTTCTATCTTTTCTTCTACCTCTACCTTTTCTTGTTTCTAAACAATAATATTTCGAGTTTCCGGCATTCGATTTCTCGGCAGTCGATAAAGTGAGTATCGATGTCGAATTTTCGAAAGTCGAAAATTTCGGGATGTTACAAGATATTCTAACGCACATATATATACATCAACTGTCATATTACTTATATACTATCAAGTTTCGAAATCTATAAAACTAACATTTACACTATCACCTAATACACTATACTATGACAACATCTAAGATAGCCTTTATATAATAGCATATTAAATATATTTACCCTTTAAACCAATGTTTAAGTAATCAAAATACCAGATTTTTTTCAGTTTATATTTTAACAAAAAAATGCAAGTCATATACAATATGACTAAATATATTATTATCTACGTATAAATCTTATATCTGTTGTAATATATATGCATACTTAAAAAAAATCCATATTAAATTCGAATTGCAAGACAAAATAATAATGTCTATAAACCTACTTATCAACAGGCTATAACCCAAACCTTTACACATTACAAAACAACTCATAAAATATAATATAGTCTATATGCTTACCATTTCTATAAATGACACACATGCAGGCAGTGGATGGGTTATGAGTCAGGTAGTCGAAGGCGGGCTGGAAGAGTTTGGGCAAGGAGAGAGAGGGGGAAAGAGGAGGAACGTGGCAGGGTGATGCAAGGCACTGCTAGGCAAAGGAAAAGAGGCGAGCAACCTGAAGGTAGAGAAGAACGGCGGTGGTCGGGATGGCCTCCGATGGTGGTTGGCGGTGCTCGAGGAGAGGCTGTGGCCATAGGCACGGACTGTGAGGAGGAGAGCGGGGCGGAGGAGTTTGGCCGGAAGTTTGGGTAAAGGTAAGCTACAGGAAAAAAATAGAAAGAAAGAAAAGCTCATTTTGTAAATGATAGAGAAGAAAATGAAAGGGTAGATTGAACCAGATTTATATCTATGGAATATAGGGAAGAGCATCAGGCATGAGAGTTTATAAATTAATAAAAGAAAATAAAAGTGAACAGTAGAAATAAAGTAGACGGTAGACTAAATATAAAGTGAAAGAATGACAACAGTCACAAGCCTTGATTTAGCTTTGAATTGAAAGCAAATAATTGTCTGGACCGCAAGTTTCAAATTTGAAAACGATAGTTGTAACGACCCTGAATTTTGAACAATTTGAATTGAAAATATTTAATTAATTTTATATATTTGAATGATGATTTGACTTGAATTTCAAATTATCAGAAGGAATTGGTGATTAAATTTTGAATTTAATCTATTGAAAGTTGAATAAAATTTGAATCTTCAGTTTTAGGCCGGTTAAAAATAATTTAAAGGCTAGGAAAATTCATATAGATAATACTGAAGATAATAGAAGCTTCAGAATTGATTTTAAAAGCGATTTGTTCAATTTTGAAATTGTATCGTTTGAATTGAATTTAAAAATAGCTTTCCGAGGCACAGTCTCGGAAGTTGACGAAACCAGTTTCATTGGGTCCGTAATATTGAATTATTACTGGATTTCAATTTTTGTATTTATCAGAATTGTTTTGTGAATATATGGCGGGTAAACGCGTATAAAAATTTATCGAATTCAAATTGAATTTCTGTAACAACCGGGATTTTACCCAAATTTTAATCATCAATAAACGATTTGTGTTGGCAGCTAAATTGATGATGTTGTTGGAATTTTTATAACAATTAAATTTTCGTCAATTGACAAACTAATACTGGTTGTTAAATTTGAATTGGAAATTGTAAATCGATTTAAATTCTTTTGTTAAACTTTATTAATACGAAATGAATAAATACACATAGCTAAATTTTAACATGATAATTTAAATACAAAACAAATCAGTTTTAAAAAGAAAAAGAAAAAGAAAAAAAATAAAGAAAAAATAAAATAAAAATATCTTACACCGGCCCATACCCTAAAGCCATACCCCCCACGTTTTACCCCCTTTCTTCTGCAAACCCACGTCCCCACGTTTTACCCCATCTCTGTAAAAACCACGAACCCCTCTCCTTCTCTTCACAAATTTCATCAAACGAAAAAAAAATTCGTAACAAACGAAAATAAATGGCGGCCTAAAGGAAAGAATTTCGTTCGCTCGTCCTCGTGTTCATTCGTCTTCAAACTCGTACGTCTTCTCGTTCGTTCCTCGTCAGCAATTAGGGCTTTCGAAATCTAGGGCTTCGGCGATCTTCGATTTCTTGGCGATTTTGGTGACTTCGGCTCCGATTCGTCGACAACAGGTGAGTGACATTCCTCACTCACATCTTATTCGAACTGTTCGGGTTCGTTTGCTTGCTTGTTTTCGTTGTCTTTGGCCATTCGATTTGTTTTAGTATAGATGCTTTCTCAGATTTCGACTGTGCATGGGTCGTTCGACTTTATCCCAATGTTGATGATTTTTCCCGTCTTGAATTGATTTCGTGATTTCTGCTAAATCTGCATTTGGCTCGGGTTTATGTTGCAGTTTTTAAATTTTAAAATTTAACAAGTTTCGAAGTTTAAATTGTTTAAAGTTAAATATCTTCGAATCGTTTTAACAAATGGGTTAAGTGATGTCTATGAATCTGGTGTCTATGAATCTGATGTCTATGAATCTGTGTACTGTCTTGTATCTACTTTGATGATTGAAGTTGCTAGTGTGGCTGCATGTGTGAAAATATATTTAAGTAATGGCTGCATGTATGTCTGTATATAGGCTTCTCTGCTAAGGGAAAATATATGAATCCAAACAGTGAAGCAATCCACCCTTAGTAAAACTTAAATTTGTCTACATCAGGTTTTCAGAAAATTGAGATTTGAATTGGTTGTGGAAAAAAATAAAAAAAAATGGATGCATGTTTGATTTATCAGAGTACCTCAGTTTTTAAACCTCTGTAAGATCCCATATCCTAAAGTAAACAAAATTCACAAGTTTAAACAACTGTTTGATGAATCTACTGCATGCTGTAGTTCTTGAATCTATTATGTAATGTTTGCATGATTGGGTTATCTGAATAAATGCTTTGAATTGCCCTGTTTAATTGTGTATACATCTTTATAATATATATATAACTTGTCCCTGTTTGTGAATCTTTTCATACTTGACTTTTCCAATATACGAACTGGATTTTGTTTCTTTTCTGTTTTGTGAATTTTTTTTATCTGATAAACATACGTGCTAGGTTTTGTTTAACCTTCCTCTTTGTCTTCGACATTTGAGTTTACATAAACTTTCATCCTTGCCTTAGTTGATATGTAGTTCACTGCATCATTTCTTTGAAATGGCTGTTGCGTGAATTTGGCAACTTGCTTCTCTGCCACTTCTCTGTTACTTCATCGAATACTGCATTCCTGTTCACTTGAGATTTTGTTGTTAACTTCCTTGATTAATCTGCATTCACAGGGCATCCATGTTGATATTTGCATCTTGATCCCATTGAAAATGTTCACTCTGTTAGTCTGCACCTCATATGCCATTGCAGTGGTTGTTCTTCACTTCATATAGTCTAATTACTGTGGCCTTGTAGTTGCACCTGGGTAGATTGACTTGACTGATATTAGTTACCAATACTTGCTGTATATGACTTCAACCAGAGTCATTCCTGTTTATACTTCAACTTGCATTCCTGGTTGTTTTAGTTTGCATTGTAGTCTGCATTTACGCTGGAGCATATATGTACTGGATGTTGGGTTGCCCATTCATGTTGATTGTGTATTTGTCATCTGTTCACCTGCATGTAGTTGGTTGTTTGCATTCATGAATTTTTCTGACTTGACTCCAGTAGTTGTACTCATGTAAACTGCATTGTGGTCTTGTGGCAGTTGCTATGCCTTTGATCTTTGTTTGTTGTATTCATGTCTGCATGAGTGTTCTTGTTGCACTGATGTTCATCTGTTCATGTTGCTTATATCACTTGAGTTTGCATACAATATTGGCATTGTCCATATTTGTTTGTGACAGTCTTTGCATACATGTAGCTGATATACTTCTCTGTTGCCTGGTCTGGATTTGGTCTTCGCCGTAGTGAGTTGCACCAGTCTTCGAGTTGAGTTGAGTTTTATCTTCACTTTGTTGCACTGTCTATTCCAGTGTTTCATGTCTTGTGATCACTGATGTAATCTAGTCTGGTTTGCTGTTGTACATTTTGAATTGTACAGTCTTTGAAACACTTGAGTTGAATCCAGCTTGTCGCTCAGATTTGACCTTGTGATCACCTGTGACTTCCACTGAGCTTTTGCGTATCTCTTGCAATGGTGGCGAGGCGGTGCACGCGTGCGTGCACTGCAGCCACCCAAAAAAAAATCGACAGTTTTGAATTGATATTTCTTTGCGTCGTGATGCATTGATCTTTTATGCTGTATTGGCGAGGCCGTACACGCGTGCGTGTATGGCAGCCAATCAAATCTTCGATGATTTTAAAGTGACAATTTCAATTGTTTTAAATTGATTTAGTCAATTCGATAAATTGTTTATTTATCTCTGTTGATGATTTAAATCTGCTGATTTATTGTTTAACACTGTTTAGTGTTAAAATTTTCGTTATCCGATTTCTTTGTTAAAAGAATTGGATAGACGAGAATTATTGTGACTGTCGTCTATTTAAATTATTATTGCTTATATGCACTAATAAACTGGTTTGAATTAGACTGACCTGTGTATTATTTTCTTTTGAATATAATACTCGGGTCAGACCGAGTATTTCTACAGCTTGAAGATTTTCGAGCAGCGAAGTTAGAGAGAGAGTAAAGAATCATTTATTTCGAGAAAATTGTATTTTATGATATTCCGCTGTATCTGTTTAAAATTGTATAAACTCTGATGTATATAAAAAGATTTATAGTAATGAAATAAAGATTCATTTGTTTCAATTGATTGTTATTATCTGTGTTTCTGTGGCTGATTCTGTTTAAACCTTATAAACTAAATAACAATTCGTCTTTTTGAACGTTTCTAGTTGGTTTAATTACCGACTGGAGGCGGTCAAAAGGGGGAATGTTACAGAGTGGTATCAGAGCTTTGGTTTACACAAAGCTTAGTTTATGATGTTTAATATGAATAGTTACTAGAAACACTTTAAAAAGGAAATGTTTTTCAAAGCTAAAGAAGTATAAAATTGTTTTGAAAATAAAGATTTTTAACTTAAGAAAAGTTAAATTAAATTGAATTAGTATTAATAAATGAATGGATTTGAAATTTAACTAAAGGAAGTTAAATAAATCGTACTTGATTTGATAAATTATTGAGATGAAAAGTTAAACTTGAAAGAGAAGTGATTATATAATATGAATTGGGAAGTTTAAATTAATAAGTTGTATAACTTGTAAAATGAGAAAGTTTAAGTAAAACCAGTTTTTAAATGGTTAAACAGTTTTGTTAAGTAAAACAAAATCTGAATTTTGAAATGTGATATGAATTTGACTTTAGTAAAAGTTAAATAAAAATAGAATTTCAAATAAATTTGAGACAAACTTAAGTTTTATGGTGAAAATAAATGCAAGTGAAGATAAAATGAAACATAGCTTAAGTAATGTTGAATCAAATTGAATTTGATATCAAAATGAATTGATAAAGTGAAGTAATGAATGTGAAATTGAGTTATAGAAAGAAAATTCAACTTTAATTGTAAAAGTGAATTTGTGAATATGGTGAGTATAAGAATTCAATCTGAATTAGAATATAAACCAATTGAAATTAAGTGTGTTGAACCAAATTAAATGTAAGCAAAGTAAATAAATTTGGTTTTGCTAGTTGATTGTATGGAAATTCATTAAGTATTAATGAAATTGTATTAATGAAATTGTATTTATGGAATTTGGAAGCTATGTAAATTGAATTCAAATTGAAAGATAAGTAAATCAAAATAGAATTGATTTGAATTGAAGCAAACTAACTTGAATATAAATTAGTGAATGTGAACTAATTGAATATGAATGAATGTTAGTAGAAAATCCAATGTGAATGAATCAAATGCGATTAAATTGAAAACCAAGTCGATGAATGATTTATTAAAGAACTAGTTGATTATCTTGGAAATGGAAAATTGATAAATTTATATAATAGTTTAAATTGGAATTTTGGAATTATTATAAACGGTTTAAATTGAAGATTTGAAAGTGTTGATAAAATATTGGGATTGTATAAGTGTTAAAAGTGAAATATTTAATGGATTTCATAAGTGAATGGAAATTACAGAATTAAAATTGTGAAGTTATAAAATGAATCGAAGTTGCGAAATAAAAGAATTTATAAGTAATTTACTTATAAATTAAATTCTGATATAAAATTGAGTTATAAAGGAGTTGGTTAATCAAGCAATTTTTATAAATTGAAGTCTTTATAAATAGGAATAGAATTTATAAACGTTGTTTATAAATACGAAACTGACTTATTTTGATAAGTAAAATTCTTTATAGTTTGTTAAAAGATGTATATTCACAAATTTTGGACCGTGAATATATTATTGAATAAAATGGACATGTTTGGGAAAGTGATATTTTAAAACGAAGTAATTGTTTTAAAAAGATGCTTTCAAAGGCATTGAATATCGAAACCATAGATTTCAACATTCATTGTTGAAATAGACGTTTTCGAATAAAAGGAAATGGTGGACTATAACACTGTTGTTATAGTAAATGATTTTCGAAAGGAAATGTTTTGTATAGTATTGGGATTTATACATCTATCTAAATTTCGAATCCCTATACTAATGATTTTGAGTTGTCGTAACGATGTTTTACGTAACATTCGTTTTGACTCAAATGAATATGTGAAGAAGAATGATTTCCTTAAAGATGAAATATATACTTAATTTTGATTTAAGTATATGGAATATTTTCAAATGTTGAAAATAAATGGATTTGTGAATTACTTATTTTTAAATAAGTATGGAAATGTTTTTGCCAATATGAAATGAAATGTTGTGAATATATTCCGTATTGGATAAATGATTTGAAATTCATTTTTGAAGTCGAAGTTGAAAAGTTAAATGAGAATTTGAACAATTTGTTCAATTTGAAATTTTTCAAAAAGATTGAATCGTTAAGTTAAAATTGAGTTTAACTTCGACATCAAAGACAATATAAGTTGAGCTTTGAATTTCAGATGATGATTTGGATTGTATGTCTAACATTGTGAATTGATGACATAGCAATTGATCTCTATTAAATATATATCTGTTGGTGGCGGAGAATTTATTCTCTTAGCTTAACACCCTTCTCTGAGACGTACGAGCTCAGAGGTTATATATCGATAGACATCAATTCTGTGTTGAGAATTGACGATGTAAGCGTGAAATCCAAATCGAATGTGAAAGTCGATAATGAATGGAATTATGAATATGAATTAGGTTTGAGATAACCTTAAATTTCCAAATCGACTTAGAGGAAAATTTTGAAATCCTCTATTTTGTTATGAATATGAGATATGTAAGTTTTTAGAACTTATATATATATGAATACGGTAAATTTGAAACCGTTAGTTTAGAAAGACATTGTTATGGAAATCTTATGTATGTTTACATAGATGTTATATGTACGAAATGTGAAATGAAAGTACTACATATATGATATTATGTTTTCTAAACTGAGGATGTGGAAAAGTACCTTCCATTTATTATTGGAGAAGGTATTGGAACTCGTGAAGAGTGTCCATTTGAAATTCGTAGCTACGTAGAATTTTAGTCAGAGTGACTATTTGAATCGGAAATCCTTCGCGATAGATCATCGCGATGAGATTAGATTTGATTGATGATTAGCGTAATTTGAGGGGCGAGATGCCCACAGTTACGAGCGACTCCACTGGGATAGTGGCGTAACCGCCGAGTAAACTGCAATCTAATGCCAGGCGAAATTTGAGGGGCGTGATGCCTACAGTTACGAGCGATTCTACTGGGATAGTAGCGTAACCGCCGTGCGTACTGCAATCTATGGCGACAACCATGGCGAAATTTAAGAGATGAGAAATCTACAGCCACAAGCGACTCTACTGGGATAGTAGCGTAACCGCCGGGTGGAACTGTAATCCATGGGGGAACGTGCTTTCCATATCCATTTTTAAAAGAATTTTTAAAAGTATTTTCACTGGGAATTGAAGCAAGTATATTTAGTACTTGGAGATTTTTAGACCTGCGCCTGGCCAGCGTATGCCTAATGTCTGTGAGAACGAAAATGGACTTGTTAAATTTCGAGTTAGCAAGTATTTTCAAACTGTAAATAGAAAATCAATGATCTGAAATTAAAATTACAAAATTCCTACCTAATGAACTAAGGAAGAGGATCTTTGTAATGTTTTGAAAGTCCACAGCTTTGGAAGATATATATTATATAAATCTCTAATGTGAAGAATTTTAAGTTTGAATCTGAGTTGTAAATCGAAAATGTTGATAAAAGACTTTTGCGTTTTGATTTCAGAAAATCAATGAACAAAAGAAAAGATAAACAAAACTAATGAGATTAAACAAATGGAATGAATCATATATTCATTTATTTGTATTGAGTTTCAAGCTTGTAAAAATTGACTAGAGTATAAATATCGATGAAATTTTAACGACTTTTCCTTTTCGTGGACGAAAAGTTTTTAAGGAGGGGACTTTGTAACGACCCTGAATTTTGAACAATTTGAATTGAAAATATTTAATTAATTTTAAATATTAGAATGATGATTTGACTTGAATTTCAAATTATCAGAAGGAATTGGTGATTAAATTTTGAATTTAATCTATTGAAAGTTGAATAAAATTTGAATCTTCAGTTTTAGGCCGGTTAAAAATAATTTAAAGGCTAGGAAAATTCATATAGATAATACTGAAGATAATAGAAGCTTCAGAATTGATTTTAAAAGCGATTTGTTCAATTTTGAAATTGTATCGTTTGAATTGAATTTAAAAATAGCTTTTCGAGGCACAGTCTCGGAAGTTGACGAAACCAGTTTCATTGGGTCCGTAATATTGAATTATTACTGGATTTCAATTTTTGTATTTATCAGAATTGTTTTGTGAATATATGGCGGGTAAACGCGTATAAAAATTTATCGAATTCAAATTGAATTTCTGTAACAACCGGGATTTTACCCAAATTTTAATCATCAATAAACGATTTGTGTTGGCAGCTAAATTGATGATGTTGTTGGAATTTTTATAACAATTAAATTTTCGTCAATTGACAAACTAATACTGGTTGTTAAATTTGAATTGGAAATTGTAAATCGATTTAAATTCTTTTGTTAAACTTTATTAATACGAAATGAATAAATACACATAGCTAAATTTTAACATGATAATTTAAATACAAAACAAATCAGTTTTAAAAAGAAAAAGAAAAAAAATAAAGAAAAAATAAAATAAAAATATCTTACACCGGCCCATACCCTAAAGCCATACCCCCCCACGTTTTACCCCCTTTCTTCTACAAACCCACGTCCCCACCTTTTACCCCATCTCTGTAAAAACCACGAACCCCTCTCCTTCTCTTCACAAATTTCATCAGACGAAAAAAAAAAATTCGTAACAAACGAAAATAAATGGCAGCCTAAAGGAAAGAATTTCGTTCGCTCGTCCTCGTGTTCATTCGTCTTCAAACTCGTACGTCTTCTCGTTCGTTCCTCGTCAGCAATTAGGGCTTTCGAAATCTAGGGCTTCGGCGATCTTCGATTTCTTGGCGATTTTGGTGACTTCGGCTCCGATTCGTCTACAACAGGTGAGTGACATTCCTCACTCACATCTTATTCGAACTGTTCGGGTTCGTTTGCTTGCTTGTTTTCGTTGTCTTTGGCCATTCGATTTGTTTTAGTATAGATGCTTTCTCAGATTTCGACTGTGCATGGGTCGTTCGACTTTATCTCAATGTTGATGATTTTTCCCGTCTTGAATTGATTTCGTGATTTCTGGTAAATCTGCATTTGGCTCGGGTTTATGTTGCAGTTTTTAAAGTTTTAAAATTAAACAAGTTTCGAAGTTTAAATTGTTTAAAGTTAAATATCTTCGAATCGTTTTAACAAATGGGTTAAGTGATGTCTATGAATCTGGTGTCTATGAATCTGATGTCTATGAATCTGTGTACTGTCTTGTATCTACTTTGATGATTGAAGTTGCTAGTGTGGCTGCATGTGTGAAAATATATTTAAGTAATGGCTGCATGTATGTCTGTATATAGGCTTCTCTGCTAAGGGAAAATATATGAATCCAAACAGTGAAGCAATCCACCCTTAGTAAAACTTAAATTTGTCTACATCAGGTTTTCAGAAAATTGAGATTTGAATTGGTTGTGGAAAAAAATTATAAAAAATGGATGCATGTTTGATTTATCAGAGTACCTCAGTTTTTAAACCTCTGTAAGATCCCATATCCTAAAGTAAACAAAATTCACAAGTTTAAACAACTGTTTGATGAATCTACTGCATGCTGTAGTTCTTGAATCTATTATGTAATGTTTGCATGATTGGGTTATCTGAATAAATGCTTTGAATTGCCCTGTTTAATTGTGTATACATCTTTATAATATATATATAACTTGTCCCTGTTTGTGAATCTTTTCATACTTGACTTTTCCAATATACGAACTGGATTTTGTTTCTTTTCTGTTTTGTGAATTTTTTTTATCTGATAAACATACGTGCTAGGTTTTGTTTAACCTTCCTCTTTGTCTTCGACATTTGAGTTTACATAAACTTTCATCCTTGCCTTAGTTGATATGTAGTTCACTGCATCATTTCTTTGAAATGGCTGTTGCGTGAATTTGGCAACTTGCTTCTCTGCCACTTCTCTGTTACTTCATCGAATACTGCATTCCTGTTCACTTGAGATTTTGTTGTTAACTTCCTTGATTAATCTGCATTCACATGGCATCCATGTTGATATTTGCATCTTGATCCCATTGAAAATGTTTACTCTGTTAGTCTGCACCTCATATGCCATTGCAGTGGTTGTTCTTCACTTCATATAGTCTAATTACTGTGGCCTTGTAGTTGCACCTGGGTAGATTGACTTGACTGATATTAGTTACCAATACTTGCTGTATATGACTTCAACCAGAGTCATTCCTGTTTATACTTCAACTTGCATTCCTGTTTGTTTTAGTTTGCATTGTAGTCTGCATTTACGCCGGAGCATATATGTACTGGATGTTGGGTTGCCCATTCATGTTGATTGTGTATTTGTCATCTGTTCACCTGCATGTAGTTGGTTGTTTGCATTCATGAATTTTTCTGACTTGACTCCAGTAGTTGTACTCATGTACACTGCATTGTGGTCTTGTGGCAGTTGCTATGCCTTTGATCTTTGTTTGTTGTATTCATGTCTGCATGAGTGTTCTTGTTGCACTGATGTTCATCTGTTCATGTTGCTTATATCACTTGAGTTTGCATACAATATTGGCATTGTCCATATTTGTTTGTGACAGTCTTTGCATACATGTAGCTGATATACTTCTCTGTTGCCTGGTCTGGATTTGGTCTTCGCCGTAGTGAGTTGCACCAGTCTTCGAGTTGAGTTGAGTTTTATCTTCACTTTGTTGCACTGTCTATTCCAGTGTTGCATGTCTTGTGATCACTGATGTAATCTAGTCTGGTTTGCTGTTGTACATTTTGAATTGTACAGTCTTTGAAACACTTGAGTTGAATCCAGCTTGTCGCTCAGATTTGACCTTGTGATCACCTATGACTTCCACTGAGCTTTTGCGTATCTCTTGCAATGGTGGCGAGGCGGTGCACACGTGCGTGCACTGCAGCCACCCAAAAAAAAAATCGACAGTTTTGAATTGATATTTCTTTGCGTCGTGATGCATTGATCTTTTATGCTGTATTGGCGAGGCCGTACACGCGTGCGTGTACGGCAGCCAATCAAATCTTCGATGATTTTAAAGTGACAATTTCAATTGTTTTAAATTGATTTAGTCAATTCGATAAATTGTTTATTTATCTCTGTTGATGATTTAAATCTGCTGATTTATTGTTTAACACTGTTTAGTGTTAAAATTTTCATTATCCGATTTTTTTGTTAAAAGAATTGGATAGACGAGAATTATTGTGACTGTCGTCTATTTAAATTATTATTGCTTATATGCACTAATAAACTGGTTTGAATTAGACTGACCTGTGTATTATTTTCTTTTGAATATAATACTCGGGTCAGACCGAGTATTTCTATAGCTTGAAGATTTTCGAGCAGCGAAGTTAGAGAGAGAGTAAAGAATCATTTATTTCGAGAAAATTGTATTTTATGATATTCCGCTGTATCTGTTTAAAATTGTATAAACTCTGATGTATATAAAAAGATTTATAGTAATGAAATAAAGATTCATTTGTTTCAATTGATTGTTATTATCTGTGTTTCTGTGGCTGATTCTGTTTAAACCTTATAAACTAAATAACAATTCGTCTTTTTGAACGTTTCTAGTTGGTTTAATTACCGACTGGAGGCGGTCAAAAGGGGGAATGTTACAATAGTAAGTTAAAAGTCACAATTTAAGGTACTGATACGATGCACCGTTTTATTGCTTCCGTCGCGTACCGGACCTCAAAATACAGAAATAAATATACCGTAGAGATCAGCACGACGTGACGATCAAAACGGTATACAGATACTAGTGGTACGATCATCCGATCGAAAGTCGATAATCGGTACCAGAAATGCTGCTATTTTGCCAGAATTAAGATAAACGGAGCAGTTGAAGTCCAAATTTGGAAAAACGAAAGATGACATCTTACTCAGAAGAAGATTTAGAAATTTACTGTATAAAAATATTCAGGTTTGGAAAATTTTTTATTATCATCAATTATTAACTGATATAAATTTAAATAAAACTACACAAGAAAATAAACTTTAGTATTATCAAATGAAAATTTACCGTTTGCTATATTAAAATAGACGTATTCCAAATATAAAAATTTTATTTCAAAATTTAATTATTTAAAATTCCACAAAATTCATTTAAATATGTTATTAAAACCAATCAAAATTTATGGGTCGTTACACTCTCCCCCACTCAAAACTTTTCGTCCTCGAAAAGGAAGGATGTAGGAGAATAGAAACAACCAGACAGAAAAGATAGATTAAAAGACAAGGATAAACAACCAATTTAAACTATATAAATTTTACTTGAAATATTCATTTGAAAACTTCATTTACGATTTAATTATCTTTAATACCTTAATATTTTTCAAACCCATTTGTAAAATTTCTTGTTTCCTTTATAAGTATCATTTATAGGTTTAAATAACACCTTTATAAATATATGTAAGCTATTTGAAAACAATTATTTACATTATTACTTAATTTTACAAAGAAGCTATTGAAAACATTTAAATCCATAATTCATAAATTTATTAATTTTTATCTCAAGATACTTTTCAAATATTATTAATAAACAAATAATCATTTACTTTAAAAATGTTTTATTTAATTAATAACTTCTAAAATATTTATAACTCTAAAATTTCTATTAAACCATGTGGTATCTAAATAAACAATATTTAAAAAGGATATAGTCAACAAGGAAAAGAAGGAGGATTCGAAAAACAGAATATATGTGAATAAATAAGTTGAACAGATAAGATAGATTCAAAAGAATAGTATCGGGCACGAATAATTGATTCAAACCATAAGAATTTTGTAACGTCCACGAATTTTGCCCGCTCGAAAATCGACATCCATACTTTACATCGTACTCAAATGCCGCAGATTCGACCGTTCAAATCCGAGTCGCCGGAGCTTATAAAACAATTAAGTAAATAACACAGCGGAAGAAATAAATAATACATTGATACACAACACTGATACAATATCTGATACAACAGAGTGATACAATGAATATCAATATACATCAGAGATATGATACAAGAAATAGTAGCGGAAAAGAAAACGATAACATCAGCAGCGGATAATCTCCATCTTCAAAGCACCAATCCAGAATTAGCTCGAACTCCCAATAACGATGCACAAAGATAAGCAAGTGCAGTCCATATCCAAAGACTGAACTAGCTCGAGAAAATCTACTAAATCTGAATATCTGAAAAACCCAACTCTAGACTGCCCGTGTAGAAAATTTTTGAGCACCCAGAGTTTAGGAAAGAAACAATAAACTCCGGATAAGTCATGGGACTGGTGTGAGCAACAAAAACAGTTTATCTTTAAAAACGAACAACAAAATAATTTTAAAGTCAATTTCGCAATGCTTTTTGAAAATGTAACTACCATAAGACCTCCCATCACACACATAATGCAAACGCAGACTTGGAGGAGATTTCTTCTTATGATAGTCAAAGATGCTTACTACGCAAAATCAAATCATTTTTGATATTATTATTAGTGCATAGTGTAGAAACATTTCGAAAGTAGAATATAAATCTTAGCCAGCATAGGTACCATTATAGTATGCCTACTATAGCTACCATATTAAATGGCAGGTTCTACAACTAAAACCGTACAAGGTTCGTGTTTGGAAGATGGATTTCCAACAAATGGTCAGGCTAAGGAACTTCCTATGCCACGAATGAACGCCTCTGGCTGGATGCTCCGAGAGTCAACTACTCTCTGCCAAACAAGGCCGGCTACCCCCCTTCCCGGGGAATATACAAAACCTTAGATATGCCACCCCCGGTCCTTTGGGACCTTTATCCGAGGCCTCGGTATCCAACATCACACATAATAAATAAAATGTGTCCACATGAGTAAGTATCTGGGCTCCATACCATGATACTACCCTTTTCCAGAAGGAATGGTCATACCCTAGGGAAGCTACCCCTGAAACCTTGCTGCATCATTCTCGTTTCGACCATTTTCGGGTTGTGAGGTTCGACGAAGTCTCGTCCACAAAGCTACGCTTTGTCACAAAGCCATGCTTTGGGTCAACAGATGATCAAGGTAATGATCACAAAGATAAATGATCAAACAAATGATCATATCACAATTGATCAAACAATGATCATCACACAGCAACACTCAGCATGTCACATTACCAAATTGGGAATATATCGCTGATAACCTTCAACTACATAACCTCTGAGCTCGTACGTCTTAGAGAAGGGTGTTAAGCTAAGAGAATAAATTCTCCGCCACCAAACAGAAATGTATTTGAAAGAAATCAGCTTTATATCTCAATTTGTAATGTCAGACATACAATCCATACAAGTCTGTTCCGGGATCGAACAGAACCGAAGGCACTTCCAAAGAAGCCCTTGCAAATCCGGATAATTTTCTAATCACGTCCGGACTTCCCATCATAAAAAGAGTGATATAAATCTCTATACCGGAGCAAATCGGTGCAGAGACATTCGATAGGTTGTCCTTTCACTTTCGAAAATATCCGGTCTTCACCACCGGTCTTCAAATGCCATCCATACATGACATATCACTAATTCGGAATGGGTTATATGACACAAAGGTCATTTCCCGGCTAACCCGAATAGTGAGCGCAATATTTAAAAACATATGGATATGTGATTTCAATTAAGTCACAACTTATTACCCAAATTTATCGTTCAAATGGTTTAAACACATTACCATTTTAATCTTTTACATAAAAAGATTCATCTCACAAATTTCACTCAGTTTCACAAAGATCTATTCATAGATTTTCAAATCAATTACCCATTTTAATTGGATTAACTCGTTAAATCTTTAAATCAAAGATTTAACTTATAGCTTTCAAAACAATTACATTTCAAATGGTTTAAACAAATCATCATTTTAAATCTGTTAAAAATAAACAGATTTAATTCATAGGTTTTAAAAAGAATTCATTCATAACTTGGAAAAACCATTTTTCATTTCAAACATGAAATTCCTTTAATTAAATTGGAATTTTATTTCTTATATGAAAGCTTTTATCATTTGAAAACAAACAGTTTAATTCCGGAAAACTGATTCATTTATACGAGTTAAGGTTCTTATTGGGTTAAAATCAAATTCTCAAACCAATATTTTAAAAGTGGTTTAAATTCATATAAAACACATTTATAATATCTTTAATCAAAATTCCAATCATTAAATTCAATTCCAAATATTGAATTCAAATTTAAGTCAAATTATTTAAATTTCAAAACTTAATCAAGTTATTCGAAAATAAGACTTATCTTTGAAATTCCATTTCAAAAGCTTTTCACTTTAAACCCAAATTTCCAATCTCAAAATCAATTGAAATTAAAATTTCAATTTCAAAAACATCAAATTTAAATCATCTGTGACTTAACCAATTTCCTCGTGGAATCCATATTTGTGTGTGTAAAAGTGTAGTCCAGGGGTTTAACACAATAGTGCAACATCATTCAATCATCACAGATCAAATAAAGAAATATAGTTGATAAGCGGTATAAACTATATCGCTTATCTTTCATTCACAGATCACAGATATATAAATATTACAGATAATCAATTACAGCATAGATAATCAATTATACTACAGATCACAACATAAAATCAGGATATGTCACAAAGTATCGTGTATCAGAAATATCAAACAATTCGACTATCAATAGAATTTAAACATCCATAAGTAAGCTCAATTAATTATCTGATTAATTAAATCAGATAAGTCATCAATCGTGGTAAATTAACATAAATTAATTTCAAATCATTTGATTGATTATCCTTTAATCATTTATTAATTAAATTAATTATCCTTAAATTATTTAATAATTAACCTTTAATTATTCAATTATCCTTTAATTAATTTCCTTTACTTAATCCATTAATAAATAAATCAACCCTTAATTAATCACCCTTTAATTAATCATTCTTAATTAATCATTCTTAATTAATTACAACAAGTGATTATTAATTAACTTTAATTTATTAGAATATCCAACATTAATTACAATAAGTAATTAATCCCTTAATTACTTTCATTAAGTAATTAACAATTTAAAATTGATTATCTTAATTAATTAATCTAAATCATTAATTTATAAAGTTGACAAATAAATCATTCCTTAATTATCTTATTAATTAATCTACTTCAATATTTAATTATCTCTAAGATAAATTATTCCCTTATTAATGATCTCATAAATTTTAAAGTGTATATAAAACATTACACTTCTAAATTTAGATTCAAATTTTATTTTGAATTTAAGATTCCAAATGATTATATATTCAAAATCCTTTTTATAAAAGAACTTTATCAAAATCTGTAACAACCCATAAATTTTAAACGGTTTTTAATAACGTATTTAATTGAATTTTAGAGAAATTTTAAATAAAAATATTTTGAAATAAAAATTTTAATGTTTGAATTACGTATATAATTAAATATAAGTAGTCAATAAATAAGAAAACATATAAATTCAGATTACGTTACTGGTTAATTAATTTGGGCGTACGTTTGTTTTAATTATTGCGCCTATTGTACGCACTCTTTTATTTCATATCTTAGTTGTTAAAAATCAAATCAGCACGTGCATTTAAAAAAAAGAATTTAATAATAATTGTTAATTGTAAATATTGATCTATTGAATAAAATTTAAGAGGAAACAATAGTTTAATTGTATTGTTGTAATTCAAATAAGTTAACCTCTAACAAATGAACTAAAATTGGTAACTAATGGATATGTTGAGTTATGTGTAATTATTAAATAATGTTTGATTTATTGTTAATAAAAAGAAGAAAAAAAGGAAAAATATTAAGTTCTGTTTATACATCAAATGGTGGTTTTGAAATTTAGTTTTGAAAGCAAGTATGGATTTTTGATTCAAAGCAAAATTTGGTCATAATATACATATATACACGGAAAGTTTAGTTTGGGTATATGGTCCATTAATTTTTGTGTGAGTTCTAGTAGGTATGTTGTAACAGCCCAAAACTTTGTTTTATGATTTTTTTTAAAATAAACATCTCGAAATATTGATTTGAATTAAACGTGTAATAACTAGTGTAAAACGGGAAATTTAAAATTTACATTTCGTTACGTTTACGTCCGTTCTTAACTTTATAAAAGAATCAAATATTATTAATTATGATAATAGCTATTTAAATTTTGGTTTAAATGATACATTATTTTATTTAAAGAAACGTTATCATTTTTAAATTTATTAAATAAAAGAAACAAGTAACGGTTGTACGTTACTTTGGGCGTTACACTTTACGTTTGTTGCTCCTTTGTCCATTTGATTTTATATGCGTTGACTTTGAAAAATTTCAGCTGTATATTTTCAGTTTGAAAAATTCCATAAAAAGCTTGCATTGAATCGTCCACGTGAGAAATATTCCTTTCCCTTTGATTCCTTACGTTTCGTTAAATTTAATAAAATTGATTGCCTAAAATTTTGCTACCGTTCACAAGCTTCCTCTCTCCATAAATTTGTGAGCATCCGTTAATATTCTATTCCATGTTCACAAAAAGTTTTCCAGATCTCAAATTTTTCCTCATTTCAGCTTCCCTTTTTGTTCTTGCGTGACTTTCTCCTTCAGGTATGGCCGCTTATACTTCCTCCTCTATTTCTTCTTTCTTTTACTTTAAATTTTGTCTCCTGCTCGTGCTCGTTTTCTTATGTTGCCTTCTCCATGCTTGTCACCGAAACCCCCTACCCATTCATAACCACCACCACGTCAGCTCCTTCACCGAAACCCCAAACCGAACCACTGCCCACCACCACGTCACCCCTACGCTCAGCCTACCTAGCCCACCACCACGTCGCCTGACCTACCCCATTCGCCTCTAGACCGACCCATGAACACCACGCGAGACCACTCGAACCATGTCTTACCGAGCCCCACGCCCTACCCAGTCACCAGACCCAGGCCGAGAACCCCACGTCATGCCTGTCACCACCGAACCCCACCACGTCTCCAACCCCATGCCGAGCCTACGCCAACACCATGCCGAATTTTGTGTGAAAACAGAGGAGGAATGGAAGTTGCTGTCACCTTTGTATTTTGTTTTGTCTATAATTCTTTTTGCATTTCATTTTTGTTGAATGTCAGACCGAGCACCTGTAGTTGAAATTTAAAAGATGAGCAAACCTTGTTTCGTCCCTTTGTCACCTTGTATATTGTAGAAGCAGTTCCACTGACTTTTGTTTAGTGAAGAAATGAACAAGGAATTTGTTGGTCACTCTACATTTTATTTTGAAGACACTGCCCTGACCCTTGTTTGAAAGGAAAAAAAAGAGAAATGAAAGGTTACCTGTCACTGTGTACTTTGTAGTGTAGTTTCTTTTGAGCTTTGTTTAGAAAATAAAAGGATGAGAAGTTGTTTTGTCACGTGAGTGACCTTTGTTTTGAAAAAAGGAAAAAAATTTGCTTTTGTCCCTTTTGTTTTTGAATCCATGATTTGTATACCACCCAGCCTTTGCTTGAGGTCACGGCCAAAAATGTCCTTCGAGCCTTACTTTTGTTTCAATCTGATGGCCTGTTGATTTACTCAAAATGTTTTGTCACTTTGTTCGAAGCTATAGTCTATTTTTATAAGTGGTCGAACTATTCCTTCCTAATATTCAACGTGTTTCTTTTTTCGTTGTTGCTTCATTTGAAAATTTGTTATTCGTGCAATCTTAGATTTTGATTATTTATTTTGCTTCAAATTTGAGTCTAGTTGGCGCATCCGCTAACAACTGATCGTGCTTTCCGCGTGCGTTCGATAGACATCGTATTTCTTCTTCCGAATCTCCAGCTCCGTAGAGGTGTGTAAATCTCACACGAATATTCATACTTATATGATTGTGAAACGACCGCAACTGAATATGTAGAAAATAAATAAATGATGTTATAATTACCTGTGATTTATTCATATTTGATGTTAGAATTTTTAAAATTGCATAACATATCATCTGTTATATTTTGTTGTATTTTACCGTTATTCTATTCTGTTAAATCACACTGCAAGTTCCCTGTAGAATAGAATCACTATGGGTTGAAATGATACATACCCGAACGGACTTTAGAATAAGGGAAGATCGTTATGGGCTGAAATGATAGGCCTGAACGATTTTCAATTAAATTTTATTTACTTGGGATTGCGGGTTTGAAATGATAAAACTCGGATTTTTCTTTGTAAACTACAGATTGAAATGATATAGTATCCGTATCACTTGACTTAGGCTAGAAAATATTATACAGACCCGCGGTTATTTTTCTTGATACCTTTAAATATTTTAAATATTTTAAAAAATATTAAATTGATTTAAATCGAATTTTTAAATGATTTATTTAGAATAGAAATGATTTTTCTATGTGATAAAAAAATAAATAAATGGGAAATATTGATTTTGAAATGGAACTTAAATTTGAAAGTTTGACTAAAAAAAAAGAAAGATGGAAATTGAAGTTAATTAAATTGAAATGAAAATTTAGTTTTAAAATGGTGGAAAATGGAGTTTAAGTTTAAATGTTGAAATGAATTGTTTAAATGAAAGTGGAATTTACACACTTGAATTTAATAAGCGAATTTTGTAAATTCTTGGTTTTTACTTGTAAAATTTCTCTTTAGAATAAATTAGTTAAAGGATGTAAATGAACATTTTAATGTATGATTTTATAAGTTCTGAACTAGGTAGAATCTGCAGCACTTGTTAAGTGCTGTGGTTATATAAGTGAACCAAAAGACTAAAATGAACTAAGGCTATGATAGTACTTGGTAAGTGCTGTTGTAGCGGAAACTAAAATTGAACCTGAACTAATAAAAGGGCTACTGTAGCACTTGTTAAGGACTGCAGTAGGCTGAAATATGATTTTGTTTAAAACTGAACTGTTATAGAAGTTTATAAATGTTGTTTTGCTGAATAAAATTGTTTTCAAATATAACTTACCGCCGCACTTTTTAAATGCCGTGAAAGCTGAAAATTTTAACGCTATTGTTTTAAGTAAATAAATGAACTCCGAAAAGGTTAAATTTTGGGAATTTAATATTTGATTTAAAAGAATAATGACTTTGTTTTAAATGGTTTAATTTAAAGTATATTTGATAGATTGTTTTAAATCTATAACCATGGGTTATAATAATGATTGGTTGGCAAAGAGACCGGGATCGGATATGGACATACTCTCTGTCGATACCGAAAACCACTTTGACAACCGTGTACGCGGTGGAGATTCCAGAATGAAGTAGGATGGTGACGACGTTCTTAAGGTATGTTACGTGGACCCAACTCCCGTGAGTTGGCATAAGGTGGCTAAAACAGGAGCGATCTCGGACCAGTGAGGTAGCACCTCTTCTCGGACACCTTTCTTCGATATTATACTCTTACTTGTGATTTGACTAGATGGCCATCCTCCGATTTGGGAATGTTGTTCGAGGTGGACGATAGTGGCTGCTATGCGCTCCATCTGTCTGTGTGCGTAATTGGTATATCTACCCTGGCATTGCCTAGTTGTGTCGTGTCACCTACCATATCGAGCTTTACTACGATTATGATTTTAAGATCCGACCGCGTTAAGGTTCTTCATCCCCTTAACGCTATTTTCCGATATGATTATACTTTACTTATTTAGACACTATTATAATAGCGAATATTACTACATAGTAGATATTTTAACGGATCCTTAGAGGATGGGCGGTCCCAAGCATCTTCTAAGTTACTTGTACCTTTACTACAGTTCACTTGAGTTGGTTTACATTGTGTAAGTATGTATATCCTGACTCGAGTGTTTATGTTTTATTTTTTGCTTGGGTCAGTCTGAGTATCAGTTGGACTTCATCTTCACGGAGCTAGGACTACTGGAGATCATCTGTATCAAGCTGCTATCTGTTTTACTATTCAGTCTTTTATTTTAGCTTATGTAATTGAGACAAATGAATTTGGGATTTTCTGTGGTTATTCAAACTGTATTGGTTTTAGACTATGTAATTTGTACTTGTTTTGAGACTATGTATTTTAGTGTCTTCATGAACCACTATGGTTATTTTTAAATTCAGCTGCGAGTTATTCTGATATTCCTATGTCTGTGATTCTGTGAATAATTTTATTTGCTCCAAATTTTATTATAATCTGTTATTTTGCATTATTCAAGTCTGACATGTGTGGATTATTGTCGATTTGAATGGTCCAAAATACCGGGTCGTTACATTTGGTATCAAAGCGAGGTTTTAGGCAAACCTTAGCCTATGGAGCAAAAACTCATTAGAGATAGGGTAGAAATACCCTAGAATGAGTGAAATCAAACTCAGAATCATTTCTTTGTGAGTGAACGTATTTTCAAAGTATAAAATGATTTTAAATGATTTCTCAAATGATTTTTCAAAGATTATTTTGATATAAAGTTTTGTTGTTTCAAGAAGAGAAATTTTTCTAAACTTCCTTCTTTCCGTATCTACCTTGTTAGGAATTTTGTTATTAGGATATTCGTCCAAGTAATCTTATCGTGTTTTATCTTAACATTCTTTGTCTTCTCTGTACCTTTATCCTAAATTCATTCTTGATATTTCTAGGATGAATCGTAGAAATGCTAGAGGAAGGGGTCGTGGTATTGCCCTAGTTCCTCCACCTGTTGCACCCGTTAGGTTTACCATTCTTTGCAAGGAATTCTCTCAGCTCGGTGGCACTAGGTTCACCGGTTCAGAGAGTATTATCGAAGCCCAGCAATGGCTACGAAGTTTGGAGAGAATTTTTACTGGTCTAGAGATCACTGATGCCCAAAAGCGTCAGTTAGCAGCATGGCAACTGCAAGAGTCAGCCTTAGATTGGTGGGAGTCTGTTACGACTCACACTGACGAGGGTGATCTTTCGTGGGAGCAGTTCAGGTATCCTTTGTGTTAACTTGAGTTTTCCCTATTTCCTTTCCTTTTGAATCTATCTTAAGTTTGGTTTCTGTATTTACTTTCCAGGGAGGCTTTTGTGGCAAAATGGATGCCCGAAGCCGGGAAATCTCAGCTTTACCGTGAATTCATGGACCTCAAGCAGGGTACCATGTCTTTTTCGGAGAATGAACGGAAGTTCAATGAACTTTCCAAATTTGGTCCTGGTCTTATCGACACTTAGCTAAAGAAGAATGAGAAGTTCATTTCTGGAGCTCGTCCAGAGTTCTACGATCGCCTTATTTCACATGTTCATGGCACATTTACTGAGCTCATGGATATGGCTATTCGCTATGAGAACCCTACTTCCAAGGGTCCTGCTGCTTCTGGTGCTCATGTCTCACAATCTTCCTCTGCAAATTCCAAGAAGAGAAAGCCCAACTTCCACCAGCAGAAGAAGAATTGGATCAAGCATGCAGGCTTGGGATCTTCAGCATCTGCTCCTTCCCAGAGACACCCTATTGATATTTCCACCATTACTTGCTTCAAATGTGACCAGAAGGGACACTATGCCAATAGTTGCCCTACATCGGTTAGTGCTGCTGTTCCTCCACCCCAGGTTTCCAGGAACAATCTTTGTCATGTTTGTCTTCAGCCAGGTCATTTTAAGAATGACTGCCCATTGTATCAGAAGGGAAAGCCATCTGGTGTATTTACTGTCGCATCTGCTTCATCACCTGCTGCACCTACTCCTGCTCCTAGCGATGATCAAGGTACTCTTCAAGGCACCTTTACTTTATTTCATCATCCTGTTCGTGTTTTATTTGATACTGGGGCTTCACACAGTTTTATTTCTGATGATTTGTGTAATAAGTTTGAACATCTCCTTTCTCCTGAGTATGCTTATGTTCCTCTATGTGTTTCGAATCCTATTGGTGGTCCTGCAAATCTTAATAAGATTTGTAAACATGTGAAACTCCACCATTTCGATCATCATTTTAGTGGTGATTTCTATATTCTTGGTTTTGATACTTTTGATTTATTGCTTGGGGATTATTGGTTAAGAAATCACGATGCCCATATCTCTTGTAAATCCCGAATTGTTTCTCTTGAGGATGATCGGGGTAATTCTTTGGTTATTCAATGTTGTTTTCCTCATGGTGGTGCTGGTAGCTTTATTTATTCTTTGGATTCTTCTCCTGTTGACCTTCAGTCAACTCGTGTAGTCAATCACTACCCGGATGTATTTGGTGAAGTTACTGCTTTACCTCCCAAACGGGAAATTGATTTCCGCATTGATCTTATTCCTAGGGTCTGATCAGACCTAGTTTTTTTGAATGGAGAGCTGCGGTGGTTTTCGTCACCAAGTCCGATGGTTCTCTCCGGATGTGTGTTGATTATAGGGAGTTGAACAAGCTCGCTATGAAAAATAGATATCCAATGCCTCGCATCAATGACATGTTTGATCAGCTTTATGGTGCTACTGTTTTCTCTCAGCTTGATCTTGCCACTGGTTTTCACCAACTCAGAGTTGCCGAGGAAAGTATTCCCAAGACTGCTTTCCGTACTGAGAATGGATTCTTTGAATGGTTAGTCATGCCTTTTGGTTTGACAAATGCTCCTGCTTTCTTTTTCGACTTAATGAATCGTGTTTTCCGTGATGTGCTTAATAAATTTGTTCTAGTCTTTATGGATGATATCCTCATTTTCTCTAAGTCTGAAGAAGAACATGAGTCACATTTGAAATCTGTTCTCGAGACTCTTCGGAATCATCAGTTAAAGGCTAAATTTTCCAAATGCCATTTCTGGAAGGATGAATTTCGATTTCTCGGGCATATTGTCTCTAGTAATGGAGTTTCAGTTGATCCAGTCAAGATCGCTGCGATCAATGTAAGTCCTTCTTTCCTTCTATTTCCTTGTTTCATTCAATTTACTCTATCTTTCCTATTATCCTTCTATTTCCCTATTCTGGGCAGGATTGGGAAACTCCTAAGACTCCTACTGATATCCGTAGTTTTCTGGGCCTCGCCGGTTATTACCGGAGATTCATTGAGAATTTCGCTCAGATTGCTGCACCTCTCACTGCTTTAACTCGGAAGAATGCTAAGTTTATTTGGAGTAACGGGTGTAAGGCCGCATTCAATGAGTTAAAAGACAAGCTTACTTCCGCACCTGTTCTTACCGTTCCAAATGGAAATGAGGGATTAACGGTATACACTGATGCTTGTCGAGAAGGTTTGGGAGCTGTTCTGATGCAGGATGGTAGAGTGATTGCTTATGCTAGTCGATAGTTGAAGACCCATGAAGTAAATTATGCTGCCCATGATCTAGAGTTGCTTGCTGTTGTTTTCGCTCTGAAGCTTTGGAGACACCATCTGTTGGGTACCAAGTTCGAGCTTTTCACTGATCATCAGTCTTTGAGGTATATTTTCTCTCAGAAGGATTTGAACCAGAGATAAGTTAGGTGGTTAGAGTTCCTTGCTTCTTATGACCTCGACATCAACTATACACCGGGAAAAGCAAATGTTGTGGCGGATGCTTTGAGTAGGAAGAAAGCTTTGTTGTGTCAGATTGTTGTTTCTTCACCTCTTGTGGATCGTATTATGGCTAGACAGGATGAGGATCAGATGCTTAGATTGATTAAGGAGAGTGTTCGAAGTAGATTTGGAGGTAGTAGTCTTGATGGCAGTGGAGCTCAGATTGACGATAAGGGTGTGTTGAGGATTAATAATAGGATTTGTGTCCCGAATGTTGATGGATTGAGACAGGAGTTACTTCGGGAGAGTCATCAGTCCAGACTTTCTATTCATCCAGGCGTGACCAAGATGTATCAGGACATGAAGAAGTTATATTGGTGGAAAGGTATGAAGCGAGATATTTCCATTTTCGTTAATAGGTGTGCGACTTGTCAGCTAGTCAAGGCAGATCATCAGAGGACTCCTGGTTTATTGCAGCCTCTTGAGATTCCCAATTGGAAGTGGGAACAAGTTTCTATGGATTTCATCGATGGTTTACCGAGGACTAGGAAGGGTAACGAGAGTATCTGGGTTATTGTGGATAGATTGACCAAATCAGCTCATTTCATTCCGGTCAAGTCTACCCGTTCAGCTTCTAGTTTGTCTGAGATTTACATGAGGGAGATTGTTCGTCTCCATGGTGTTCCTCTCAGTATCGTTTGTGATCGTGATCCTATCTTTACTAGTAGGTTTTGGAAAGCCTTTCAGGATTCTTTGGGTACTCATCTAAATCTGAGCACTGCTTACCATCCACAGACCGACGGTCAAACGGAAAGGGTGAATCAGATTTTAGAAGATCTTCTTCGTGGTTGTGTGCTTGATTATGGAGGATCTTGGGAAGATCATCTCCATCTTGTCGAATTCACTTATAACAATAGTTATCAGGCCAGTATTAAGACATCTCCGTTTTCTGCTCTTTACGGACGACCTTGTAGATCTCCTTCTTGTTGGATTGAATCTGGTAATCGTTTGGTTCTTGGTCCTGAGATGGTTTTGGAAGCTTCAGAGAGAGTTGAAGAGATTAAGAGGAAGATCAGGATTGCTCAAGATAGACAGAAGAAGTACGCTGATCGTCGAAGACGGAGTTTAGAGTTTGCTGTTGGTGATTTGGTTTTCCTTAAGGTCTCTCCCTTAAGGAATGTTATTCGTTTTGGTCGTAGAGGAAAGCTTTCTCCTAGATTTGTAGGTCCTTTCCGCATTTTGGAAAGAATTGGCTCTCTTGCTTATCGTCTGGATTTACCCAAGAAATTTTCTGGAGTACACAATGTTTTTCATGTATCTCATCTTCGTCGCTATCTGCATGATCCATATCTTATTATTCAGCCTTCTGCTCTTGATAGTTTGGATATTGAGCCAAATCTGACCGTTGAGAGGAAGCCACTTCGTATCGTCGATCGAGGTACGAAGCAACTAAAAAGAAAATCTGTCAACCTGGTCAAAGTGCAGTGGAGCACTGATGAACGGGATTGCACCTGGGAGACGGAGGAGAGCATTCGTGCTTCGAATCCGAAATTGTTTATTTCAGGTACTTTGGCTATTCTGTCTTATCTTTCTTTGTTTCCTTTTTCGTTCCTTTTCGAGGACGAAAAGTTTTAAGTGGAGGAGAGTGTAACAGCCCAAAACTTTTTTTTACGATTTTTTTTTAAATAAACATCTCGAAATATTGATTTGAATTAAACGTGTAATAACTAGTGTAAAACGGGAAATTTAAACTTTACATTTCGTTACGTTTACGTCCGTTCTTAACTTTATAAAAGAATCAAATATTATTAATTATGATAATAGCTATTTAAATTTTGGTTTAAATGATACGTTATTTTATTTAAAGAAACGTTATCATTTTTAAATTTATTAAATAAAAGAAACAAGCAATGGTTGTACGTTACTTTGGGCGTTACACTTTACGTTCGTTGTTCCTTTGTCCATTTGATTTTATATGCGTTGACTTTGAAATATTTCAGCTATATATTTTCAGTTTGAAAAATTCCATGAAAAGCTTGCATTGAATCGTCCACGTGAGAAATATTCATTTCCCTTTGATTCCTTACGTTTCGTTAAATTTAATAAAATTGATTGCCTAAAATTTTGCTACCGTTCACAAGCTTCCTCTCTCCATAAATTTGTGAGCATCCGTTAATATTCTATTCCATGTTCACAAAAAGTTTTCCAGATCTCAAATTTTTCCTCATTTCAGCTTCCCTTTTTGTTCTTGTGTGACCTTCTCCTTCAGGTATGGCCGCATATACTTCCTCCTCTATTTCTTCTTTCTTTTACTTTAAATTTTGTCTCCTGCTCGTGCTCGTTTTCTTCTGTTGCCTTCTCCATGCTTGTCACCGAAACCCACTGCCCATTCGTAACCACCACCACGATAGCTCCTAAACCGAAACCCCAGACCGAACCACTGCCCACCACCACGTCACCCCTACGCTCAGCCTACCTAGCCCACCACCACGTCGCCTGACCTACCCCATTCGCCTCCAGACCGACCCATGAACACCATGCGAGACCACTCGAACCATGTCTGACCGAGCCCCACGCCCTACCCAGTCACCAGACCCAGGCCGAGAACCCCACGTCATGCCTGTCACCACCGAACCCCTCCACGTCTCCAACCCCATGCCGAGCCTACGCCAACACCATGCCGAATTTTGTGTGAAAACAGAGGAGGAATGGAAGTTGCTATCACCTTTGTATTTTGTTTTTTCTATAATTCTTTTTGCATTTCATTTTTGTTGAATGTCAGACCGAGCACCTGTAGTTGAAATTTAAAAGATGAGCAAACCTTGTTTCGTCCCTTTGTCACCTTGTATATTGTAGAAGCAGTTCCACTGACTTTTGTTTAGTGAAGAAATGAACAAGGAATTTGTTGGTCACTCTGCATTTTATTTTGAAGACACTGCCCTGACCCTTGTTTGAAAGAAAAAAAAAAGACAAATGAAAGGTTACCTGTCACTGTGTACTTTGTAGTGTAGTTTCTTTTGAGCTTTGTTTAGAAAATAAAAGGATGAGAAGTTGTTTTGTCACGTGACTGACCTTTGTTTTGAAAAAAGGAAAAAAAATTGCTTTTGTCACTTTTGTTTTTGAATCCATGATTTGTATACCACCCAGCCTTTGCTTGAGGTCACGGCCAAAAATGTCCTTCGACCTTACTTTTGTTTCAATCTGATGGCCTGTTGATTTACTCAAAATGTTTTGTCACTTTGTTCGAAGCTATAGTCTATTTTTATAAGTGGTCGAACTATTCCTTCCTAATATCAACGTGTTTCTTTTTTCGTTGTTGCTTCATTTGAAAATTTGTTATTCGTGCAGTCTTAGATTTTGATTATTTATTTTGCTTCAAATTTGAATCTAGTTGGCGCATCCGCTAACAACTGATCGTGCTTTCCGCGTGCGTTCGATAGACATCGTATTTCTTCTTCCGAATCTCCAGCTCCGTAGAGGTGAGTAAATCTCACACGAATATTCATACTTATATGATTGTGAAACGACCGCAACTGAATATGTAGAAAATAAATAAATAAATGATGTTATAATAACCTGTGATTTATTCATATTTGATGTTAGAATTGTTAAAATTGCATAACATATCATCTGTTATATTTTGTTGTATTTTACTGTTATTCTATTCTGTTAAATCACACTACAAGTTCCCTGTAGAATATAATCACTATGGGTTGAAATGATACATACCCGAATGGACTTTAGAATAAGGGAAGATCGTTATGGGCTGAAATGATAGGCCTGAACGATTTTCAATTAAATTTTATTTACTTGGGATTGCGGGTTTGAAATGATAAAACTCGGATTTTTCTTTGTAAACTACGGATTGAAATGATATAGTATCTGTATCACTTGACTTAGGCCAGAAAATATTATACAGACCCGTGGTTATTTTTCTGTATTTTTCTGGATACCTTTAAATAATTTAAATATTTAAAAAAATATTAAATTGATTTAAATCGAATTTTTAAATGATTTATTTAGAATAGAAATGATTTTTCTATGTGATAAAAAAATAAATAAATGGGAAATATTGATTTTGAAATGGAACTTAAATTTGAAAGTTTGACTAAAAAGAAAGAAAGATGGAAATTGATGTTAATTAAATTGAAATGAAAATTTAGTTTTAAAATGGTGGAAAATGGAGTTTAAGTTTAAATGTTGAAATGAATTGTTTAAATGAAAGTGGAATTTACACACTTGAATTTAATAAGCGAATTTTGTAAATTCTTGGTTTTTACTTGTAAAATTTCTCTTTAGAATAAATTAGTTAAAGGATTTAAATGAACATTTTAATGTATGATTTTATAAGTTCTGAACTAGGTAGAATCTGCAGCACTTGTTAAGTGCTATGGTTATATAAGTGAACCAAAAGACTAAAATGAACTAAGGCTATGATAGTACTTGGTAAGTGCTGTTGTAGCGGAAACTAAAATTGAACCTGAACTAATAAAAGGGCTACTGTAGCACTTGTTAAGGACTGCAGTAGGCTGAAATATGATTTTGTTTAAAACTGAACTGTTATAGCAGTTTATAAATGTTGTTTTGCTGAATAAAATTGTTTTCAAATATAACTTACCGCCGCACTTTTTAAATGCCGTGAAAGCTGAAAATTTTAACGCTATTGTTTTAAGTAAATAAATGAACTCCGAAAAGGTTAAATTTTGGGAATTTAATATTTGATTTAAAAAAATAATGACTTTGTTTTAAATGGTTTAATTTAAAGTATATTTGATAAATTGTTTTAAATCTATAACCACGGGTTATAATAACGATTGGTTGGCAAAGAGAGCGGGATCGGATATGGACATACTCTTTGTCGATACCGAAAACCACTTTGACAACCGTGTACGCGTTGGAGATTCCAGAATGAAGTAGGATGGTGACGACGTTCTTAAGGTATGTTACGTGGGCCCAACTCCCGTGAGTTGGCATAAGGTGGCTAAAACAGGAGCGATCTCGGACCAGTGAGGTAGCACCTCTTCTCGGACACATTTCTTCGATATTATACTCTTACTTGTGATTTGACTAGATGGCCATCCTCCGATTTGGGAATGTTGTTCGAGGTGGACGATAGTGGCTGCTATGCGCTCCATCAGTCCGTGTGCGTAATTGGTATATCTACCCTGGCATTGCCTAGTTGTGTCGTGTCACCTACCATATCGAGCTTTACTACGATTATGATTTTAAGATCCGACCGCGTTAAGGTTCTCCATCCCCTTAACGCTATTTTCCGATATGATTATACTTTACTTATTTAGACACTATTATAATAGCGAATATTACTACATAGTAGATATTTTAACGGATCCTTAGAGGATGGGCGGTCCCAAGCATCTTCTAAGTTACTTGTACCTTTACTACAGTTCACTTGAGTTGGTTTACATTGTGTAAGTATGTATATCCTGACTCGAGTGTTTATGTTTTATTTTATGCTCGGGTTAGCCTGAGTATCAGTTGGACTTCATCTTCACGGAGCTAGGACTACTGGAGATCATCTGTATCAAGCTGCTATCTGTTTTACTATTCAGTCTTTTATTTTAGCTTATGTAATTGAGACAAATGAATTTGGGATTTTCTGTGGTTATTCAAACTGTATTGGTTTTAGACTATGTAATTTGTACTTGTTTTAAGACTATGTATTTTAGTGGCTTCATGAACCACTATGGTTATTTTTAAATTCCGCTGCGAGTTATTCTGATATTCCTGTGTCTGTGATTCTGTGAATGATTTTATTTGCTCCAAATTTTATTACAATATGTTATTTTGCATTATTCAAGTCTGACATGTCTGGATTATTGTCGATTTGAATGGTCCAAAATACCGGGTCGTTACATATGTATATATAGGTTATGTTAGTATTTTCAAATATATTACTCATTTCCTTGAAGTTTTGAAACACACTGTCCAATCAACCTATCAATTGCTCTAATAATTTATTTTGGGAAATTCAAGGCACAGCTATTTTATTTGCCATCATTTTTTTTCCAAACGGTTCATTTTGCCTTTATAACGTATCCTTCCATTCCATACTTATCTTTTTCCTTTACGTTTCAAATATGGAACGTGTTGTCCAATCAGCGATTTATTGCTTTAATTTCTCAACTAAATCTTAGGGTGATTGTTGCCATCCTATAATTATTTTGAATATCAAAACATATAAATTGTATAAGTTTACGTTCATTTTTGGTCAGTTCTTCTGTTTTAAAGTAATATATTTATTTCTTAAAAACGGTTGCATTATGAAACACGTCTCTTCCAAATCTTCACCGTGCAGCCCAAGCAATGTAATAGATTGCTTTAATAACGTTGCTGAATCAACGGTTAGGAAGAAATCATTCGTTTCCTGTAGCCACTTCATTTGCTTTAATTATTTCACGTGATTCAAGCAGGTGACCGTTTCCATTCACTCAACCTTTATCTATATTTTTGATTTAAATTTCTTTCCTCTATTCACTAGGGTAATTATGGTATGATTCTCAGCCTATTGGTCTGGCTTTCCTTCTTTCCTTCGGCAATCAAAAAAAATGTAAAAAGAAAAAAAAACCTTTAATTATTATCTCATTTCTTGCTTGCACGGTTACAAATAATCAATTAGTTAATTGCATGTTGTAGTCTGTTCATGCCTATTTGGTTCATAAATATTATTAAGCATTTTACCCAGAGCAGCCAACTCACCTACATCGTTCTCTACCTATTTATTTGCGTACAAGTTCAAACCTTTCCATTTTCTTTGATTGATAGATTTGTTGCCTTTATCTATTCTTTCTCTCCCTGTCTTTATTGCTTAAAGGAAAGCAATCTATCAAAACATGAATATTTGATTGTAGCCAGCCGTTACCTATACCCAAATTTCCACTTTTATGACCGTCATTCGAATATCAAACTTATATACTTTTTGCATTCATTTTGCTCATTTAATTTTACGTTTCTTATTCCAGCTTTTAAATATTGAGCTCCTCCCTTATATTTCATTGTGGCCTTTACTTCTCTTCTCTGTTTCTTCTTTTTTTCCCTCTATTAGCTTCTCAAAACCATCACTCCGCAGCTCCTCCCTGATCTTCCACCCCTCATGCTCCTCCGTAGCCACTTAGACCATGTACTCCTTCTTTTGCGTAAGTATATATATATATATATATATTTTATATACCTATGGTATATTATAATATATACTGTGTACGTTAGTTTATATGCTTATATATATACGTTGCTGTATGTTTATGAAAGAAAATATGTATATATTACACACTATATTCTCTGTTTTGTTTTAAAATATATAAGTGTTATAGGGTATAAGGTACACATATATAAAGTTATATGTTGTATAAGAATAAGTGGATTTGTATAGATAAAGCATGGGTTTATTGATATTATAATTACGTAAATACTGATTTTATATAAACAATTATATGATCTATTTTTATATATTATATAAATTGGAAAATCTGGTTCGACAATGAATATATGTTATACTGTTTATATATTTATAGTAATATATATTGATTTTGTTTTAGTATGATATAGACAGTGTTTATAAGTTTTTATAAAAAAAATTTAATTTATATTAGTTTGGATTTTACCTATTGGGTTAGATAGGGTCACTGAGTATACATATGTATATATTTATACCTTATATACGTTTGTATATATATATTTGTTAATTATATTTTAAGTTATATGTTAGTTATAATATATTATGGTTTGTAGTATTCCTAATATTTTAAAACTGAAAATATATATTGTTGGAAACTTTTAATACAATCGCGTTGTATATTTTCTATTTAAGTTTATGTAACTTTATATATATGTGTGTGTATATAATATAAAATTTTGTTCGCAAATGTCTATATGAGTATACATTAATTGGTTTTAAAAGATATAAATATATGGAGACTTTGTTCGAAGTGTTGAATTAAATTTTAATTTGAGATATATGATTAAATTTATTTTTAATAATAAATAATAAAATTATATACATCATTTTCTGTCATATCAAGATGGTTCTAATTCATTTTCACCAAAATTCTTATCTCTCAGCTTTGTTGAATTCGTGCCAATCTAGCGTTGCTTTGAAATTCGTAGCTTGTTGTGTTGTCTATCTTCTCTAGCCTCGAAAGGTGAGCAATCAGTCACGATTAGCGTTCTTTTGTTTATTAAATTTGATTTCAATTGAAATGACAACCAAAATATGCTGCTGTAGTTATTTAAATTGTTATATATGCTATTATCTGTAACTGTTCACCTATGGGATATGACACCATATCATGTTGTTTATATTATACTGTTATTGATGATATTATGCCTTTTATATTATTATCTGTTATCACTCTGCAAGTTCCCTGTAGTTTAGAAATCACTATGGGTTGAAATGATACATACCCGAACGGACTTTAGAATAGAAGAAAATCGTTATGGGTTGAAATGATAAACCCACGCAATTTTCATTTGAATTGAAATTGGGATTACGGGTTGAAATTATATCTACCCATATATATTTAAATTACGGATTGAAATGATAAATATATGTATCACTTAACCATATGATAGATATATATATAAAGACACCATTGGTCCATATATATAAATATTTAAAAAAAATAAATTCTATGGATTTGGAAAGAAATATATGGTTTAATAAATGTTGTTTCTTAAATTATTTAATTTAATTAAGATTGATTGAATACATATATTATGGTTAAGTATTTAAATTTATGTTTCAAAAATAGATTTTAGTAATAATTTGAATAAGTTAAGGTTGGGAAGATAATTTATTTAATTAAACCGATTTGAAACTTATTGAAATTGAGATTTAAGATATGATTTATAACTTGGGTTTGATTTAAGTAATTTAATAAATATTTCTTGTTTAAATAAATTTAAGGAAATATTTAGTAAAAATGTAATTTAAGCTAGTTAAATGATATTGAATTTATTAAGTGAATATTCCTTGATTAAATAATAAATGAAGTTAAATCAAGAGCTATATGAAACTGTTAAATTTAACTTTGTAATTGTTGAATATTAAAGCTTTGAAATATATTGGAATTTAAATGGTTTTTTTTGTGATTCAGATCTGCATTTGAAATCAATATAATTTGAATTTGTTATTTAGAAACTGAATTGAATTAAAATGGAAAAATTTAGATTGAATTAAATTGGAATTTGGAATTTGAATTGATTTGAATCGATTTGTGAGACTTGAGGAAATTATAAATACCTTACTTTATAAATTATTTAGGAAAATAGATATATTTGAAATGAAATGATATTTTGGTTTGAAGTATAAATTAAATTGAATGACCACGGTGTTAGAGTGTATACTTCTACATTTTAGATAGTTCCACGGATCCTTAGAGGATGGTTATCCCAAACATCCTTTAAGTTACTTGTATTTCAGTTGATATTTCACTTGAGTTGGATTTATTGATATAAGAATGTTAATCCTGACTCGAGTGTTATGTGTTTTGCTTTATGCTCAGGTCAGACCAATTGATATAGCATTTGAGACTCACCTTTGGTGTTTGGAGCTTAGCTTGGAGATCCAACTATTGATGCAGCTTACAAATATTCAGTTGATTCTAGTGTTGTATTCAGATTTGATTATGGTATCGAGACTCCCGTGATTCGAGACTTCTGTTGTATTTTGTTTGCTCTATTATATATAAATGGTAGCTTCATGAACTACTATTCTCTTGTTTCCGTTGCATTCTATTATATACTCTGTATCTGTGATTTTGTGATTATTTTATTTACTGTACATGCTGAGTTTTTCCAAATTTAAATTAACAATCTATTGTTTTGAATTATTCAAGTCCGACATGTGTGGATTTATTGTCGATTTGAATGGTCCAAAATAACGGGTCGTTACAGTTGGTATCAGAGCTTTGGCTCTAGGCAAAACTTAGCATATATAGTAAATTTATTTACAGAATCACTTTCGTTCGAGTTTGAATCTCTTCCGTTTGGCTCGATTTCCTTTGAACTTTGGAACGTTTCTTGCGGTTCCAAAATTCATTCATGTCTCTCCCTATTTGTATTTTTTGATTCTGGAGTATCCCATAACTCCACTTCGAATGATCTCTAAAAGAATAGGATCCTACCAATCTTTGAATGATTTGTGAAGGGGTGAAACTCCTTCACAATTGGCATTGATTCACCAGAGATTTCTATATCTTTGGTTTAGATGCCGCTATCTCTTGCGATCGAATGTTGGTTTTTCTTGGAATTCTGCATCGATCTTGTTCCTGAAGTCACGGTTGACCCGGTTAAGGTGGCCTGCGATTTATATAAGTATATTCATCTTCTATTTTGAAATTTAGTTATCTCATCTTCGTTCGAGCTTATCTTCGAATCATAATTATATTTGATTAAGTGTTCCTCTAATTTGAATCTCTATCTTTGTTTGAAATCCATTCTTAAATCATCTTTTGAAAAATCGGGTTTGTTTGTATTTTGAATTTGTTTTATATATCGAAATTATTATTTTGATAAGTATGATTATATTATATATATAAAAGTGAATGTTTTTTTATAATGATTATATACCCTTTTTAAAATGAGAATTTGAGGTTTCGAAAGGATTTGTAATTTTGAAAAATTATATAAGAAATTTGATTAATCTAAAAATGATTTACGACTGAAGGATTTTAAATTTGAAATTCGAGAATTGAACTCCGGTGTTTTGAAATTGGTTTTAAGATTTTGAAATATATAATAATAATATGATTTAAAAGTATTTTCCAAATAAGAAATGTTTCAAATGACTTCTAATGAGTTTCGAATGATTTTGAAGAAATTTCAAAAGAAGTTTGAGAAAATAGAAGTCCAGAACTCACTTATGGCCACTTCAGTAGTTTGCTATGCGAGTGATTTTGTGAAACCATTTTGATTTCAAATTTTGAAGTATGATTTGATATTCGAAAGATATATGTATATATATATATTTGAAATGATTTGAAGTAAGCCGGTGTTCAGTCCTTGAGTTTTGGATCTGATTTGATATAACCCTATCTTTTGGAATTGATTTACTGATTTGTTGGTGATTTCCAACTCTTGGATTTGAAAATATGATTTCTTCAACTATTTTCAAGGTTCGAGTACTTCCAAATCGAGGTTAACTTTTCCAAGCTATGTAATTTTGAAAAGTATAAAGTATATAAGTTTGATATGTATGTTTAAAAATATGTAGTAATATGATTTAAATAAGTTGAAACTGTTTTGTTAGTAAACAAATAAGGCTATTTTGAATTTCCTAATATGAAATTTAGATTTGAAATGTTTTGAAAGGAATTTGGTCTTCAAAATATTTTGAATAAATTTTAGTTTAAATATTTTAACTTTGTAACATCTTTATGAAACTATATATTTAACAAGTTGGAATAAATTTATAAGTTGTAGGTATGCTATTTTATTCGCATAATTAATTTGATCCAGGTTTGAGTACACAAGTTCGAGGTGAATTACACTATTTCGTGTTAGGATTTTTCATTCGATTCTTGATGGCGAATATTTGATATGGATTTTGGGCTTGATTCTAGATTTTTCTATCATAGTATATGGCTATGCAAGGAGACTGATGGCTTCTAGTCAAGAAACCATATCGAAATCCGCATTAGGGAAGTCGAATCGACAATACTAGTTCGAAAGCGAACTTGTGTGATCGAGCGTGCGATCAAATGTGATTTTGCGAAATAATGACGTATATACATCTTATATTCTAATATCAGTGATATATTTTGACGCTGAAGTTGAAAGCTGTCGGGTTGGAATATCTTTGCTTACTAAAAGAAAATTTCCAATTTAAATTAAAAAGATATATAACCCATAAAAGCAAAGATATTCAATCCCATATGGCTCTTTATACAGCAAAATTTATTTTGTAAAATTTGATCCTTATATAAGATGGACCTTATGTAGGTATAAGATTGATTTTGAAAACCATTGATTTTGGAAATGAATTGGTTGACTTAAATGATATTGATTTAGAAACTTGGATTATTTTCTAAATTTATTATGTTGGAAACTTTGAAACTAAAGATATTTAAATAGAGAAGAAATAATTTAGTGGGATTGTATATGATTTTGAAACTAAACTAATATCGAAACAAATTGAAATTTGAGAACCTTATTTTTACTAAATACCTGATTTGGGAGTTATCGAACTTATATAAATAATTTGGTTTGTATAAGTATGAGGTTGATTCGAAAACTATAGATTTGAAAAGGTACTCAATTTGAAAAGTGAAATCTTATATAATTGAAGTCTAATATACTATTGATTTTGGAAAGGTATTTGATTTGAAAATTTAATCTTATATATAATGGACTTTATATAAGTATGATATTTGAAATTAATTTGAAAGGTACTATATGATACATATTTTCGAAGTAAAGATATGGAAAGTGCCTTCTGCTTGATATCCGATTTGTGGCCACATCTTGGATTCATTCTATCGATATTATTCTCTCTGATTTTTGGTTTTCCGGATATGATACTCGAGTGTCCTTCGAATTCCATGGCGTTACCCATGGTCTTACGAACTCGACTGCATAGCGTAATTCGCAAGGCAGTGATTGCTTAAAAGGTACGGATGTTTCCTGGGGGATCCAGGCATAACCATTGTGTATCTGCGATCTATGGTCGTGTTAGTGGCGTAATCCGCAAGGCCGAGATTGCTTAAAGGGTATGGATGTTTCCTGGGGGATCCAGGCGTAACCATTGTTATGTATCTTGCAGTCCACATTTTTGTTATCATGGCAAAATTCGCAAGGCAGTGAATGCTTAAAAGGTACGGATGCTTCCTGGGGGACCCAGGCGTAACCATTGTGTATCTGCGATCCATGATTTGTTTGTTTTTTTGTTTGGATTGTACTTTCCATATCTGTTTTTAAAAGTTTTCCAGTATTTTCACTGGGTGTTGAAACAGGTCTACTAAGTACCTGGAGAATTCTAGTTTTGCGCCTGATCAACGCACTACCAGAGTGTATAGGAACAAGGATAAACTTGTTGAAACATCGAGTTATAAAAGTATTTTATTATAAAGGAATTTTATTATAAAAGTATTTCCAGCAAAGAAATTCTGTATTAATATTCGAAATTGAAATTCTTATGGTTCTAGATTAATTATTCGTGCCCGATACTATTCCTTGAATCTACCTATCTGCTCAGTAGTTATTCACCTTGATTCTATTTTTCGAATCTACCTTCTTTCCTTGTTGGATATATCCTTTTTAAATATTGTTTGTTTATATACTACATGGTATAATAGAAAATTTTAGTGTTTCAGAGGTTATTAATTTATCTATAATGTTGGAAGTATCTTAAGAAAAAAATTTATAAATTTTGGATTCAATATTTTCAATAGCTTCTTTGTAAATAGAAATAATAATGTAAATAATTGTTTTCAAAGGAGTTTGAAAAGTATTAAAGTATTAAAGAAAATTAAATTTCAAATGAAGTTTTTAAATGAATATTTCAAGTAAAATTTGTATAGTTTTAAATTAATTGTTTATCTTGTACTTCAATCTATTTTTTTTCTTTCTGTTTGTTGCTATTCCCCTACCTCCTTCCTTTTCGCGGACGAAAAGTTTTGAGTGAGGGAGAGTGTAACAACCCATAAATTTTAAACTGTTTTTAATAACGTATTTAATTGAATTTTGGAGAAATTTTAAATAAAAATATTTTGAAATAATTTTTTTAATGTTTGGATTACGTATAATTAAATATAAGTAGTCAATAAATAAGAAAACATATAAATTCAGATTACGTTACTGGTTAATTAATTTGGGCGTACGTTCGTTTTAATTATTGCGCCTATTGTACGCACTCTTTTATTTCATATCTTAGCTGTTAAAAATCAAATCAGCACGTGCATTTAAAAAAAAAATTGTTAATTGTAAATATTGATCTATTGAATAAAATTTTAGAGGAAACAATAGTTTAATTGTATTGTTGTAATTCAAATAAGTTAACCTCTAACAAATGAACTAAAATTGGTAACTAATGGATATGTTGAGTTATGTGTAATTATTAAATAATGTTTGATTTATTGTTAATAAAAAGAAGAAAAAAAGGAAAAATATTATGTTCTGTTTATACATCAAATGGTGCTTTTGAAATTTAGTTTTGAAAGCAAATATGGATTTTTGATTCAAAGCAAACTTTGGTCATAATATACATATATATACGGAAAGTTTAGTTTGGGTATAGGGTCGATTAATTTTTGTGTGAGTTCTAGTAGGTATGTATATATAGGTTATGTTAGTATTTTCAAATATATTACTCATTTCCTTGAAGTTTTGAAACACACTGTCCAATCAACCCATCAATTGCTCTAATAATTTATTTTGGGAAATTCAAGGCACAACTGTTTTATTTGCCATCATTTTTTTTCCAAACGGTTCATTTTGCCTTTATAACGTATCCTTCCATTCCATACTTATCATTTTCCTTTACGTTTCAAATATGGAACGTGTTGTCCAATCAGCGATTTATTGCTTTAATTTCTCAACTAAATCTTAGGGTGACTGTTGCCATCCTATAATTATTTTGAATATCAAAACATATAAATTGTATACGTTTACGTTCATTTTTGGTCAGTTCTTCTGTTTTAAAGTAATATATTTATTTCTTAAAAACGGTTGCATTGTGAAACACGTCTCTTCCAAATCTTCACCGTGCAGCCCAAGCAATATAATAAATTGCTTTAATAACGTTGCTGAATCAACAGTTATTTCAATTTATCATTTGTTGTACGTTTCCTTTTTGCTTAAAATTTGGCTAAGTAAACATTAATTCAAAAATAGGAAGAAATCATTCGTTTCCTATAGCCACTTCATTTGCTTTAATTATTTCACGTGATTCAAGCAGGTGACCGTTTCCATTCACTCAACCTTTATCTATTTTTTTGTTTTAAATTTCTTTCCTCTATTCACTAGGGTAATTATGGTATGATTCTCAGCCTATTGGTCTGCCTTTCCTTCTTTCCTTCGGCAATCAAAAAAAGAAAAAGAAAAAAAAAACCTTTAATTATTATCTCATTTCTTGCTTGCACGGTTACAAATAATCAATTAGTTAATTGCATGTTGTAGTCTATTCATGCCTATTTGGTTCATAAAAATTATTAAGCATTTTACCCAGAGCAGCCAACTCACCTACATCGTTCTCTACCTATTTATTTGCGTACAAGTTCAAACCTTTCCATTTTCTTTGATTGATAGATTTGTTGCCTTTATCTATTCTTTCTCTCCCTATCTTTATTGCTTAAAGGAAAGCAATCTATCAAAACATGAATATTTGATTGTACCCAAATTTCCACTTTTATGACCGTCATTCGAATATCAAACTTATATACTTTTTGCATTCATTTTGCTCATTTAATTTTACATTTCTTATTCCAGCTTTTAAATATTGAGCTCCTCCCTTATATTTCTCTGTGGCCTTTACTTCTCTTCTCTGTTTCTTCTTTTTTTTCCCCTCTATTAGCTTCTCAAAACCATCACTCCGCAGCTCCTCCCTGATCTTCCACCCCTCGTGTTCCTCCGTAGCCACTTAGACCGTGTACTCCTTATTTTGCGTAAGTATATATTTTTTTTATATACCTATGGTATATTATAATATATATTGTGTATGTTAGTTTATATGTTTATATATACGTTGCTGTATGTTTATGAAAGAAAATATGTATATATTACACACTATATGTGACGCCCCACCCCGAGACCCACATTAACAAAGAGAATTAGAGGGCAATTCTGTCTGCTAATGCGGAGAATAGGGCTGGTTAGGAGCGACCATCTATAATATTGTCTTAAACATCTACTGCATACGTCGATAAATGATCTATATTTTTTTCTATTTCAGGTGGATCGACATATCCAATAAATGCTTAATGCAAAACTATAGGTGGCTAATGGATCTATCAGAACAAAATACAATAACAGAATGCATATCACATCACAGAACAGTAATCATCATATATAAGTACATATAAACATATACATCCCAGTATGATACAAAGTGATATACAAAAGTGGTACAGAGACCACACTATGTACATCCAATCAAATACATATCAGAGTCAAGCGGAAAGAAATATAAACTACACAAAAGTGCTAGGCTGATATCCAAGCAGATGCATCAAAGCTAAGTCCCGTAACTGATAGCTAACCTGAAACAACTCGGTCTGACCCGAGTACAAAATACAAGGGCCAGTCTAGCTAAAACAATCAGCTAATGAGGATAGACGATAATATGAAGCATAAGGTTCAAGGTGATAATTCTTTTCAAATGAGAAAAGGCAACAGAAAGAATACAACTCATGACTTAAGTGGACTAATGTCACTTAAGTATACAAAGACCACTAAGGAGGTAAATTCAATAGTAATACTCAAATAATACAAACATATGCCTCATATCGTCGGCGACATCCCAAAATGTCCACATGGTTTCCATGAACCATATCTCCTCAAAAGGAAAAACTTCGATACAAACTCTTGCCAAAATGCCAAACATTCTCAAATAGGAAGATCCAAAACTCAAATATAGAAGAATCTCCAAATTCAGTTATACCTCATCTCATCGGTATAAATGTATATAAATCTCAATCTCAACTCGCCAGAATTGTAAAGCCCAGAATATCCTATCAAATCATGAAATCATCCAAACTCATAACTCAAGGAACTCGTTAAGAGTTGACGCAGCAGATTAATCAAAACAATGTAGATCGATGGAAGTAGCAATCGATGGATTGGAAGATTCCGAAATGCCCAAATTCGTTGATCCGAAGATACCGAATTCTAGCTATCCCAAACATGTTGATAGTGCACTATTCCGTGTTTAAGGATCTGCGATTCTTAGCACGTTGATCTAGCGCACTAGATTCCGTGATTCGGCTTCAGCTGTCGTTGAATCGAGCGCACTCGATTATCCGAGAGTAGAGATAGGAGATTACACTCAACTACCAATTTGGTGAAAGCACAAAGCTAACAAAACAAAGTTTTTATTTCAAATCAACTAAACTATTACAAATGGCACCACCGGCCTATTTATAGAAGTTACAATTCTCAACACAAAACTGTACAACACTTAGGTCGGCCACGACTTAACACATCACGACCTAAAAGTGCACGACCTAAAACATCACGACTTAAAAACATCACGACTTAAAAACATCATGACTTAAAAATCATCACGACTTAAAAACATCACGACTTAAAAACAAAGTAGCATCTTCCAAGAATCCAGGCGGCAGTGAACTGTAGCAATCAGCGACCTAAAGTTCTCGCGACCTAACTTAGGTCGTAGATCATACGCGACCTAACTTAGGTCGTAGGTCGAGGCATTCTTCATTCTGAATTTCGGAGCGACTTACCTTAGGTTGTAGGTCGTCCACACGACCTAACTTAAGTCGTAGTTCGAGGCAGTCTGCACTCGGAATATCAGAGCGGCCTATCTTAGGTCGTAACTCGTTTTTGCGACCTAGTATAGGTCGTAACATATCTCTGCGACCTAAAGTAGGTCGTAACCTTTTAGCTCGTCTACATTCCATCACTTTGAATCCAGTAACTCGCGTGCCGCTTTTGCTAGGTCGTGAGCGACCTAAAATTTTGTTAGGTCATGAGCGACCTAAGACTTCAACCTCAAACGACTTATTCCCAAGTCTTAGCTCGTTACTCTCAAACCCGTTAGGTCGTAGCTCCTTTCCTGGTGGCTCGTTAGGTCGTGTACGTCTCAATAATAGGTTAGGTCGCTTGCGACCTATCTCTCCACTATTCTGGGCTGCGTCATCCTCCCTAGGTTGAGAAAAATTCGTCCTCGAATTTGCGCCCTCTTCCTTCACAACAAACTCCTTCCCATGATACGGTATCAGATGTTTAACATTAAACACATCAGACGTGTATATATCCTCCGGCAGCTTCAACCTATAAGCGTTCTCATTGATCCGTTTCACAATTGTTACAGGACCAATCTTTCGAGCCTTAAGTTTATTGTATGCTCCCACTGGAAAACGATCTTTTGTTAGTACAGCATATACTAAATCTCCTTCATTAAATTCAACGCTTCTTTGCTTCAAATCCGCAGATCGTTTATACTTTTTATTTGCTTTCTCCAGTCGTTCCTGAACGATTTTATGACATTCCGTCAACCCTTCAACAAAATCATCATCTTTCTTAACTGTCCCCTTCGAGTATGGTATTACCGTTAAATCTAACGGTCCCTTCGGTAAGCTTGAATACACTATCTGAAATGGACTGAAACCCGTACTACGGTTTATAGCATGATTATGAGCAAACTCTGCTTGGCATAGCTTCATATCCCAACTCTTCAGATTGTCTTGCACAAGACATCTCAACAAATTTCCCAATGATCTGTTCACAACCTAGGTCTGTCCATCCGTTTGCGGATGATAAGCGCTGCTAAAGTTCAACTTCGTTCCCACCATCTTCCACAAACTTAGCCAAAAGTGACTCAGAAAACGAGTATCCCTATCCGACACAATAGATTCTGGCAATCCATGAAGTCGATAAATTTCTTTAAAAAATAACTGAGCAACATGAACAGCATCCGCCGTCTTCTTACAAGCAATAAAATGTGCCATTTTCGAAAATCGGTCAACCACCACAAAAATGGAATCGTTTCCCCTTTGAGTTCGCGGTAACCCCAGAACAAAATCCATACTCACATCAACCCAAGGCTTAGTTGGTACAGGTAACGGCATATATAATCCAGCATTGGTCGCAGTTCCTTTCGAAACCTGACAGATATGACATCGCTCCACAAACCTTTCCACTTCTTTCCTCATTGATGGCTAAAAATAAGATTGAGAAATCAGATGTAACGTACGGTCTCTACCAACATGACCTTCCTCGTGCAACTCCTTGATAGTCTTCATTCTCAAACTGCTCTCTGGAATACATAGTCGATTTCCCTTAAACAGAAAACCATCTATCATCATAAATTCATCAGCATTCCCTTCCTTAGCCCTTTTAACAAATTTCATAAAGCAAGGATCTTCTTCAATCAGTTCTGGCAATAATTCAAACCCTGTCACCTCAACTTTCATTGTCGTCAATAAATGACTCCTCCTACTCAAAGCATCAGCCACACGATTCGTCACTCCTGACTTGTGTTTGACAACAAAAGTAAATTGATGTAGGTATGCAATCCATGATGCATGTCTCGCTGAAATCTTGTCTAGCCCTTGTAAATGCTTCAACGCCTCATGATCAGTGTAAAGAACAAACTCTTTCTGAAATAGATAGTGTCTCCAGTGTTTAATAGCTTGTACAACAGCATAAAATTCCACATCATATGTACTATATCTCATCTTCGCTCCTGATAACTTCTCACTGAAATATGCAATCGAACGTCCCCTCTGACTCAACACTCCTCCAATCCCAACCTTGGATGCATCAGTATGTAGTTCAAACACTAACTGAAAATCTGGTAGCACTAGAATTGGTGCTGACGTCAAGAGTTCTTTGATTCGTTCAAAAGCAACCCTTGCTTCCTCTTTCCATGCAAACTGTCTGCCCCTCATACAATCTATAACCGGTGCCATCACACTACTAAAGTGTGGAATGAACCTTTGATATAATGAAGCCAACCCGTGAAAACAACGAACTTCCGTTATCGTCTTGGGTTGCGGCCAATCTCTGATAGCTTCAACTTTACTTTGGTCCACCTGTATTCCTTCTTTCGATACAACATACCCCAGAAATAAAACACTCCTCCCCATAAAAACACACTTCTTCGTAGCAGCGTAGAATTGTTCTTCACGAAGGATAATTAACGATGTCTTCAAATGCTGAACATGCTCTTTTGTTCTAGCACTGTAGATCAGAATATCATCAAAGTAAACCACCACAAATTTCCCAATGTACGGCCTGAAAATTTGATTCATCACCCTCATTAATGTACTCGGTGCATTCGATAGACCAAACGGCATTACCAGCCATTCATACAATCCTTCCCTCGTCTTGAATGTTGTCTTCCATTCGTCCCCTGGTCTAATGCGAATCTGATGATAACCGCTCTTCAAGTCAATCTTAGAAAAGATCACAGACCCACTAATTTGATCTAACAGATCATCAAGCCTCGGCATCGGAAATCTGTATCTAACCGTTATCTTATTCAGTGCCCTGCTATCCATACACGTTCTCCATGAGCCATCCTTCTTCGGTACGAGTAATGCTGGTACAGCACACGGACTCAAACTCTCATGTATTCGTCCATGTTCAAGCAATTCCTCTACCTGCCTTCGCCACTCTTCATGTTCTTTCGGACTCATTCGATAGTGTGGTTTATGCGGCAACACAGCACCTAGAACGAGATCTATCTGGTGTTGAATATCCCTCAACGGTGGCAATTCCGTTGGCAGCTCTCCAGGAAATACATCATTGAATTCTTCAAGTACTGGTTTAACTTCTTCAGGTATCTCAACCTCTTCATTGCTCTCTCGCCCAATAAAAAAAACACCTCTGGCTCTTCTTCAACTTCTTTAACAAACTCCTTCAAGGATAATAAAGTTTTCAGCTCTTCAATTTCCTCCAGTTTGTTTTCTTCCTGTTGTCGCTTCTTTGGAACTAGAGTAATCTTCATGCCTTCAAACATGAAACTGTAACTGTTGGTACGCCCATCATGTTGCACCGCCCTATCATACTGCCACGGTCTCCCCAGCAACAAATGAAAGACATCCATATCTACCACATCACACCAGATTTCATCCTTGTATTTCTTTCCAATTGAAAAAGTCACACAAGCCCTTCGTCCAACTTTCACCTCCCCACCTTTCCTTAACCAAGCCAGCTTGTATGGTTTCGGGTGTTTCTCAGTCTTCAATGCCAACTTCCTCACAGCCTCTGACAAAATTATATTATCACAGCTTCCAGCATCAATAACAAATTTAAAAACTTTCCCCAGAATAGTACATGTCGACTGAAAAATATTGCTCCTCAACCAACTACAATCCTCCTCTTGCTTGGGTGTCAAACAAGACCTCCTCATCATCAGATTACAACCTTCGTCTCCTGACACTTCTTCTTCCTCCTTATCAGGTGGTGAATTGGAACACTCAGCTTCTTCATCCTCATCCTCCGCTATCATAGCTCGTTTCTTCGGCTTTGGACATTCATTACTTTTGTGGCCCATTTCTTGACAATTATAACACTTGAAACCATTATTGACTTTCATCTTCCCATCCTCATTCACAACTGGTTTTGCAACAACTTTTGAAACATTAGAACTTCCATTAACACCCTTCACTGGATTGTTGGAATTTGTAAACACACCACCTCCTCGTCTTCCCTTTTTTTCCCAAGCCAACGCCTTTTGGTGTGCTTCCGCTACAGATCTGGGATCAAACATGTTAACCACATCCTGAATTTGCATTCTCAACCCCCCAACAAATCTAGCTGTCAATTGTTCTTCTGTCTCCATAATAACATTCCTTGCAATCAGTTGATAAAATTCGTCAGCATAGTCATTCACAGATTTTGTCCCCTGTCTCAAGCTTTGCAACCTCTGATACATAAGAGATTGACAATTATAAGGTAAGAATGTGGCTTTCATCATTTTCCTCATTTTTTCCCATGATTCAACCTTTGACTTCCCCATCCGTTCACGTGTACGTTTGGTTTGCTGCCACCACGCCAAAGCTCTACCCCTCAACCTTGTAGCAACCAACTTCACTCTACGATGTTCTGGAACTTCCTTGAAGTCAAAAATCTCCTCCACATTAGACAACCAATCCAAAAACTCCTCAACTTGCATACCTCCTTTGAACTCTGGAATTTCAGTCTTCATCCCAGATTCCCACTTGTGATCATACTCCGACTTATTTCTTCCTTGTCCACGTCCTTGTCCATGAACACTTCCACCATCATACTCCTCTTCAAAATCAGATGTATATCGATGTCGATCCTGACCACCAACATCTCTACTACCATCACGTCTTCCACCAACATCCCTTCTATCTACATTCCTCCGTTCACGATCATTCACATTCCTGTCACGTCTTCGATCATCATCAACACTTCTTTCTCGATTGGAATGCGGTGAGACTCTACTTCCCCCATGGTTAGATTCAGGTGAAACCCTTCTCCGATTTTGATTCATCTCTAACATCATCTTCTCTAATCGTCCAATCCCTTCATTAAGCTTTTCACTAATTCTTTGCTCCATCTCATCAGCTTCTTCTCTTCGATACAATGCTTCAACGTTTTGATGTCGATTAGCTCTCCTTGGCGGCATGATTGAATACTTCACAACTCTTCAATTCTCGGCTTGGACAAATCAAAAGCTACCAAATGATGTACGATCTTCAACTTCAAACTTTTCTTTTGGCGCGCAAACCACCACGGCCAAATTCAAACAACTCTCGGACTTTGATCCAAAATGAAATGGATTGAAAACTCCCACTTTGTTGCAAAAGTATGATGAACACGACGAACACAACTTCTAAAAATAATGCAAACTTCGATCTCCATACTTCTACTTAGCTCGGCTCTACACTTCAAGCTCGGCTAACACTTCAACTCTTCAAACTTCTTCAAAGAATTGGGTCCAAGACTCGATTTAGCTATGATTGGCTAGAACAAGCTCTGATACCAAACTGATGCAGCGGATTAATCAAAACAATGTAGATCGATGGAAGTAGCAATCGATGGATTGGAAGATTCCGAAATGCCCAAATTCGTTGATCCGAAGATACTGAATTCTAGCTATCCCAAACACGTTGATAGCGCACTATTCCGTGTTTAAAGATCTACGATTCTTCGCATGTTGATCTAGCACACTAGATTCCGTGAATCGGCTTCAGCTGTCGTTGAATCGAGCGCACTCGATTATCCGAGAGTGGAGATAGGAGATTACACTCAACTACCAATTTGGTGAAAGCACAAAGCTAACAAAACAAAGTTTTTATTTCAAATCAACTAAACTATTACAAATGGCACCACCGACCTATTTATAGAAGTTATAATTCTCAACACAAAACTGTACAACACTTAGGTCGGCCACGACTTAACACATCACGACCTAAAAGTGCACGACCTAAAACATCACGACTTAAAAACATCACGACTTAAAAAACATCACGACTTAAAAACATCACGACTTAAAAACAAAGTAGCATCTTCCAAGAATCCAGGCGGTAGTGAACTGTAGCAATCAGCGACCTAAAGTTCTCGCGACCTAACTTAGGTCGTAGATCGTACGCGACCTAACTTAGGTCGTAGGTCGAGGCATTCTTCATTCTGAATTTCAGAGCGACTTACCTTAGGTTGTAGGTCGTCCATACGACCTAACTTAAGTCGTAGTTCGAGGCAGTCTGCACTCGGAATATCAGAGCGACCTATCTTAGGTCGTAACTCATTTTTGCGACCTAGTATAGGTCGTAACATATCTCTGCGACCTAAAGTAAGTCGTAACCTTTTAGCTCGTCTACATTCCATCACTTTGAATCCAGTAACTCGCGTGCCGCTTTTGCTAGGTCGTGAGCGACCTAAAATTTTGTTAGGTCGTGAGCGACCTAAGACTTCAACCTCCAACGACTTATTCCCAAGTCTTAGCTCATTACTCTCGAACCCGTTAGGTCGTAGCTCCTTTCCTGGTGGCTCGTTAGGTCGTGTACGACTCAATAATAGGTTAGGTCGCTTGCGACCTATCTCTCCACTATTCTGGGCTGCATCAAGAGTTCAAAACATCATAAATTAAATCACCATATATATAACATCTCATATAGCACTAGGCTATTAATGTAATAAAACATCTTAAAATGGTGAAATCACAATAAAACAGAAACCTTAAAAAAACCCGGATTAGCCAAATCCCCAATTGCAATGCCGAAGGAATGCTGCACGTGCTAAACTCACACGGCCGAAGCCTTAGACAAGGTCGCTAACACCTCTCAAAGCAGTTTGTCCTTATAACAAGGTCGCTGACACCTCTCTAAGCTGTTTCATCAGCCCTAACAAGGTCGCTAACACCTCCCAAAGCAGTTCGTCCTCATGACAAGGTCGCTAACACCTCTCAAAGCAGTTCTACTAGGTAAACATCGTGAATGTGTCACAAACTCATGGATAGGAACCCAAAAAGTGTTAACGTGTGTCCCATACGATACGTTTGCACTTAGCGGTTTATTAGTCGCTAGTCGATGCCACACTAGGAACATCATTAAACTTAGAAAATCATATCTCGCCTCGTCTCATTGGCGAGTGATAAAGTGTGACGACCCGCCTTTCATCGACCAGAAAGTCGTATCGCTAATAAGAAAGAAAGGGATAGAAAGAGAAAAGAAGAGAAGAAAGAAAGAAACAACAACAGAATCTAAACAGCGGAACGAATAAATTATATTAATAACATAAACTATTACATAGTATCATATACAACAACTATCAGAGTTACACAACATATACAACACATACTAGACAGTTATAAACACCTGTCTAGTTTCTACAATACAAGATACAACACAGATAACAAATGACTCAGAGATCAACACAGCGGAACTACTATATCTCTACAGCGCTGAAGCCTCCTGCTCCATTGCTCCTCCAGAATATTCGTCAAAGCAAACCTGACTCCCTTGGCTACTCGTAAAAATTTGAGTACCCAAGAGTTTATATAAAACAGAAATAAACACTTGGGTCAGACATGGGTCTGGTGTGAGTAAACGGTTTAAACTTGCTTAAGTTCAAAACCTTTGAAATCAAAAGGTATCACGTAAGACTTCCCACACATAAACATGGAAAAGTTTTTACCTTACGCTAACCAAAACTTTGATAGGAAATCTGGTTATATTATAATATGTCTAGGGTTTTCAAATAAATATGAAATAGCCGAAATTGTTACATTATTAAATTCCAGCATACATAGGTATACAATCAAGTCCGTTATCACTTATTGGAAGTTGGATTTCCATACAATGGCAGGGCTACTGGGGTACCGCCCGTCACAGTACGTGGCCTAGATCACCGTACCGAGGAGTACGCCCGCTCCCCTGCAACACAAAGCCGGAACCATCCCTTACTGGATAATTCCGAATAAAATCACCCCACGGTTGTGTACATCAACCGCACCACTAAGTCGAAAATAGAAAGGGACATCTAGACAGGGATGACCTTACTCTCAGTGGGCGCTACCCACGAAGCCTTGCTGCACCTCCCCTGTTTTAGCCATTCCCGGTTGATGAGGCTTGAGGTCACGATTACCTTTAATCAGAACACGTCACTTAGAATGCTCATCGTCCACCTGACGATGTTTTGAAAGCATTCAATCCATACAAGTTCGTTCCGGGTTCGAACGAAACCGAAGGCATTATCTCGTTACACTCGTTTTGGAATCACCCTCAGAGTTAACGACAATAACCCTTGCACTCTGAATCTTCATCTTCACTTGAGATTCACGACCTATCGTTAATTTGGATCGATGTGGTATTCGGGTCTCCAGACCTGGAAATCCGGTATACGGAAACCCGATCCCGGTCTCATCGAAATCCAAAACGTATCTTTTAAGGCCAAGTTGTTTAAAGGTTTAAACAATTCAATTCAATTTAATACTTGAATTCACATAGCATTAACATAGATAAATATCACACCTTTATCACAGATATATCCAATATCATATCACAGAATATCATAGTATATCATCCAATAGATATCAACCAAATCAGACATTCTACTCAATAATCATTCATAAGCAACCATTTATTAATCTCTATTATAATCAATTTAATCAATTTAAATTAAATTAATTACTTAAGAATTAATTCCTAACCTTGCTTAATCAACCATTAATTAATTACAATCCATTTAATTAATTAATCATTAAATATTAATCACTCTTGATTAATTATTCATTAATTACATAAAGTAATTATCCTTTAATTAATTTCACAAATTAATTATTCTTAATCATTAACAGTAATTAACCTTTAATTACTCTCATTAATTACAATAATTAATGATCCTTAATTAATTACTTTCTTTAATTAATTAACTATAATTAACTACATTATTCTTTAATTAATTACATTGAATTAATTAATCATGCATTAATTAATTACTTCCATTTATCAACCTTAAATAGTCATTAACAGTAATTAACTATTCTTAATTATTTTAATTTCTTTTATAAATCCTTTTTGATTAAATTCACCAATTACATATAGTAATTCATTTATTAATTACTTACACTAAGTAATTATACTTAACCAATCTTATTAAGTAACTACACTTAATCAATTACCAAGTGACTATCCTTAATTAATTAACAAATTAATTAACTTAAATAAATCACATTCATTTCTTAAATCATAACTGAGTAACTCATCCTTAATTACCCTTTAAACAAATTAATTAATCCTTGATTAATTATTCTTTAACTATTAATTAATAAACCTTAATTATTAATCAATATCCTTTAATACAAAGTAATCAATCCTTAATTACTTTTATAATTAATTAATTAAACTTAATTAACTAATTAATTACTTCTAAATTATTAATTAATAAAAATTAATTATTAATTAACAACCTTAATTACCAATTTAATTAATCCATAATTTTTATTAATTTATCTTTAATGACAATTAATTAATCCCTTAATAACAGTTAATTAATCCTAAATTAACTTTAATTTTAGATTAATAACTTCTTAATTATCAATTAAGAAAACTTAATTATTACTTAATAAAACTTTATTAAGTACTTCTTAATTACCATTTTAATTAACCCTTAATTACTTTAATTAATCCTTGTCAATTAAATTAATTAATTAAACTTAAATTAATTTAACTCATTAAAAATTCTTAATTAACCTTAAGATAAATATTATCATTTAAAAACATTTGATCTTAATAATTAACTCACTTAATTAAAATCATTAATTAAGTTAGAATAAATAATCATTAATTACTTATCCATAATTATTTATTAACAATTCTTAATTACAAGTGAATAAAATACTTGAAAACTTAATTGTTAATTTACTTATTCTTAACCATTAACTAATCTAATTATTAAATCACTCTTTATTTATCTCATTAACTATCAAACTTTAATTAAGTATTAAAATATACATTTCCTTATTAATTACTTATTTTCAAATTAAGTTTGAAAATAACTTAAAATTTAACTTAATATTATTTAAGTTAACAACCATACAATTTAATTTATTCAAACTTTCCATTTCAAAGAAATGTATTTCCAAGAATTGATTTAACTTGATTTTTGAAATTTTAAAAACTTACTTTTATTTAAATTTAAAAAACTGGTTTAACATTTACTTTGGGTTTAACCCATTTGAATTAAACCAACACATCTTCATCTTATTCTTCTTTCCAAAATAGAGTTTTTCTAAATTTTAAAACTGTTTGGTTTTTTCAAAAAAAATTAATCTGTTAAACTGTTTTCCACTCATACTTGCAAACGACCCGAAGAAATACCCGAGCCAAACCCTTTTCTTCCCGAGATCCTTCCCGAGTAAATTTAAAAACTGTTTCGATTTAAATTTTTTAAAACTGTTAAAACTAGGACAGTTATCACTTAAAACACTCGCGTGCAAATCTAAGAATTACTCGAGCCAAAATCTAGTTTACACGAGTTCCTTCTCGAGAACGAACTCGAGTATCTTCATCTTCCCTAATTCTAACACACTGACTCACCAAGACGATCGTGCACGTGCACACTTGATCGCGACGACATCGACCACCGCCGACACCTCCCACACATCCACGATCACTCCAGCATCCCATCGCAATCCCCCAAACACTTCCAGAAATCACGATTCAAAATCGACCCATCAAGTTGAACTGGAACCCAAAACCAATTGCCAGGAAAAGCATCGCCAGTCAAATTCCGACCACCAGAGTTTTAATCACTTCGTCCACTCCTTGCTAATCTCCTACACCACATATACCCGTAGCCTCGAGCCACTCGAACATCCAGAGACGAAGAAATGATCACAAATTCGACCCTCAACCAAACTAGGTTAAAATCTTAGTTCTATCTATTGACGCCACCACAGTGAACCATCACCACTTCTACTATTTTTCCTTACTTCCCTGATCAACCATCTAGCTCCAGAAACAACCCCGTTCATCCCAAATTACTTGATCATCAGAGAAGACCAAAAACCCATTTTCTAAACAATCTTGGATATCTCATTTAATACTATCTTAAAAATTATGATTTAACTCTTAAAAATCGTTATTTAAGACAAGGATTTAGATTATAAAAGAAAATCAAAGGATTATATAGTTTGGATTTTCAACTTATATCAAAATTCCTACTGTCATTTCTTTTTCCAGGTGATGTTTAAATTTTTCTTACTTAATTTTATTTTCAAAAACTTAAACTAGGATTAAACAAACAAATCTTATTTGAATCCTAAAGCTTAACAGAGAATTGATGAAATGATTTTGATTTTCCATCAAAACTTCAAACAGTGAAAAATGAACAGAGATATACTTCAAGCAACCAACATATACACACACATGGTTCTAATAATCCATATACACATGTATTCAGGCCTAAAAACAAACATGCATATTTATTTCAAACATACTTCCCCATATTATTTCCAACATATATCATCTGTATCAAATTTAAAGGGCTCCCTGTTCACAGTTAAAAGGCAGAGTAATTAACTAAAACTTAGATGTTTAAAGTTTACAGATATACACCTTTCTTAAATATATCAGAACATACATAATTCTAGACATGCAAAGCAATTACCACACATAAATTCTCATGCAATAATATTAGATACTTTACGTTTTAATTTAAAGATTTACTCACCAATTTTGTTGAACAGAGAAACTGGAATTTGGACTTTGAAAATTTGAACTGGACTTGAATTTGCTTGTTTTTGAAAACTGGAAACTTGCTTTGGAAACTTTGCTTTTTGATTTCTTTAAAACTGAAAACTTGTTTTGAAACTGAAACTTGCTTGATTTATTTGCATGCATCCTTGGAATGGTGACAGACTTGATTTTGAAACAAGCAAATGGTTACAGGCTTTTGAATTTGAGAATTTAAGCCCTTGAAATGATTCCAGGTGAAGAAATAATGGTTTCAGGCATTGAGAAGGGTTATAGGTTGTATAATAAATGGTTTCAGGCATTTGAGAATCAAGCTTTTGAAGATGAATTCAGGTTTGAGGAGATTTGATTTCAGTTTTGGTTGAAGATGATTATGGTTTGAGATGAATTTCAGTTTTTTTTTTGAGGATTTTATTTCAGTTTTGATTTTGAGAATATGATTTCGGTTTGGTATGTTTTCCTGGTTTTTAGTTTTGGTCTTTGAAGAAATTGAGATTAGAAAAGAAAAGAGAAATGGAAAGGTAGGCTTTTATATAACTTAAATTCATGTTTTATTAAAAATCAAAGAAAAATGATAATAAAAATAACACTTGTCACATACATTAGTTTATGATCTTACACATGTATTTACATGTGTATAAAATTAACACTTGTCATTATCCATTTATATTCTTTTTTTTTAAAAAGAGTTTTAAAACTTTTATATTAATTTCTTAATTAATAAATTCATTTCTTAATTAGGAAATGCTTTCCTATATTATAAATAAATGGAAACTTTAAAAGAAAATAAAATAAAAACTAATTATATTCTAATAAAATTATAAAAAAATATATTTAATTCATTTTTAAGTGTAAACATATCTTTTGTATTTATTTACTATTAAATAAATACTTTCTAAATTTATATGAATAAAATTCCTTTTTAAAGAAAATATTGTAAACAAATCTTATTTTAAATAAAAACTTTGTTCATATATTTTATACCCAAATATATTAAAATATTTATCTTTAAAGATTCAAATTTAAATCCAGATTCAAATTCAAATTTGACTTTTTTTTTAAAATCCAATTTAAAAATCAACTCAACATTTATATTTAAATAAACACATTATTAAGTTTGAAATGATTATTTCATTTAAAAACAACTCAAGACAATATATATATATTTAAACAATACTTATTAATTTTAGAAATGATAAATCTATTAAAAATCAAATTTATAAAATAACATAATTTAAACAATTATTCTTATTACAAATCAATTTATACCATAATTAAAACATCTTATTATTATATTATTTGGTTATTTATATTAATATTATCAATTTGAATAATTTAAATTTAGAGATTATCACATTTTAAATTCCTCGAAATCCCGGGATATTACATTCCTTCCCCCTTAAAAGAATTTCGTCCTCGAAATTTAAAACAAAAGATAATCCAAATTTTTATTTTATTTCAATCCATTTTAAAATAATTTAAGTATACTTAACAGCCATATACTATCAATCAAACAACCATTCATCCAAGCAAACAATTTCATCCAAGCAACAATTCATACAAACAACAATTCTAGCTATCCGAACATAGATCCGGATAAACTACCTAAAATTATCCCGAGTTTCCCCGATACAGATACTGGGTTACTCGCTCTACTAAATCCAAACTGGTAATTCAATACCGAAGCCAAAACACATATCCTCACAAAAACTCAGAAAGATCTAATATACTCGGAGCTATCTTCCTAGTCTTACCCAATCTTATTTGCTCCCTTCACCGAAGAAATAACAACGAAGTCTCCAACTTCGAATTTTCCAAAATTCTCCATCTCTAATCCACAGAACTCTTTTGACGATTCTGGGTTGCCTTCACCCTTCCTGATCAGCTCAACTATCGCTGATGCTTCTCGAAATAAACAGGACCAAAAACAATCCAATAACAGATCCTCTCAAGATCTACAGAAATCCAGAACTCAAACTCTACTCCACAATCATCGGTAGATTCCAAATACTTCTCCTATCCGAAAAAGACAAAACAGATGCTCTCACCAATCCGGCCTTCAAATCTGGAAAAGCTTCCTGTAGGAACCCTCTAATCCAAACACTGCAACTTCTGGTTGCTTCCACTCTAGAACAACTACTACCAAGCTTTCGCTGCTCAACTCTGATCTAGATGTCGTCTATGAACTCGAACACAAACTAGATCAACACTTCCCATAAAATCTCTGACAACTCTATAACTCCTATTTCTTCTAGAGATGCCTCACCCAAGCAAAAGATTACTCAAGAGAATACTCAATTATCGCAAGTCACTTTTGCGATTCTATCCAGTCTAATATCCAAAAATAATGTTCTTTCTTAATCCATCAGAACAGTCTAGTGCTTGACCAATCCATTTGAAAAATGAATTTACTCCGCAGCTTCTGAACTCCACTTTTAAGAAAGCTAACCCAAAAGATCTTCCAGCAGGAACACAAAACACTCGAGCTGCATTGCTGCCACAGATGCCAAAGAATCCTTATCCAAAGCTTCTAGAGAAACTCGGACCTCAAACCGAACACAAACATCATGCTGAACTCAGCCACATCACCGAATGCAGATATACTTCCTTAAACTTTCTCCAAACAGAAACATCGTCGGAGATATCCATAGTTACTGCATCTCATCACGCAGCTACTACTCCTGAGTTACCCAAGATACCATCACTCGCTTCTGTTCAACCAACAGATCCAAACTCCTGAAAATCCACTCGCACGAGTGCGATCAAACTTATACTTCAATGATCGACTCCGAACCTTAACAGGTTTCCTTCAGAGATCATCAATGAAATTCTTATACCATATCAAAGTTTACTCGAGACGGTATTAGGTCTACAGTCTCGACAAATACTTCCAACCTCAAATATTCAAATTCCAACCATTGGTAGTCGTGTTTCACACACCACCACCCTATCTACCTTTATAACTTATTTGGAAAACCCGAACAGATAATCCAACAAATAGGTAGAATAGATATATATATATATAGTAAAAATTACAAATACGCTCTCTCAAGATAGACACCACTCCAGAGCCTAGGTATTCACTCAACCAAGTGCTCTGATACCAAATGTGACGACCCGCCTTTCATCGACCAGAAAGTCGTATCGCTAATAAGAAAGAAAGGGATAGAAAGAGAAAAGAAGAGAAGAAAGAAAGAAACAACAACAGAATCTAAACAGCGGAACGAATAAATTATATTAATAACATAAACTATTACATAGTATCATATACAACAACTATCAGAGTTACACAACATATACAACACATACTAGACAGTTATAAACACCTGTCTAGTTTCTACAATACAAGATACAACACAGATAACAAATGACTCAGAGATCAACACAGCGGAACTACTATATCTCTACAGCGCTGAAGCCTCCTGCTCCATTGCTCCTCCAGAATATTCGTCAAAGCAAACCTGACTCCCTTGGCTACTCGTAAAAATTTGAGTACCCAAGAGTTTATATAAAACAGAAATAAACACTTGGGTCAGACATGGGTCTGGTGTGAGTAAACGGTTTAAACTTGCTTAAGTTCAAAACCTTTGAAATCAAAAGGTATCACGTAAGACTTCCCACACATAAACATGGAAAAGTTTTTACCTTACGCTAACCAAAACTTTGATAGGAAATCTGGTTATATTATAATATGTCTAGGGTTTTCAAATAAATATGAAATAGCCGAAATTGTTACATTATTAAATTCCAGCATACATAGGTATACAATCAAGTCCGTTATCACTTATTGGAAGTTGGATTTCCATACAATGGCAGGGCTACTGGGGTACCGCCCGTCACAGTACGTGGCCTAGATCACCGTACCGAGGAGTACGCCCGCTCCCCTGCAACACAAAGCCGGAACCATCCCTTACTGGATAATTCCGAATAAAATCACCCCACGGTTGTGTACATCAACCGCACCACTAAGTCGAAAATAGAAAGGGACATCTAGACAGGGATGACCTTACTCTCAGTGGGCGCTACCCACGAAGCCTTGCTGCACCTCCCCTGTTTTAGCCATTCCCGGTTGATGAGGCTTGAGGTCACGATTACCTTTAATCAGAACACATCACTTAGAATGCTCATCGTCCACCTGACGATGTTTTGAAAGCATTCAATCCATACAAGTTCGTTCCGGGTTCGAACGAAACCGAAGGCATTATCTCGTTACACTCGTTTTGGAATCACCCTCAGAGTTAACGACAATAACCCTTGCACTCTGAATCTTCATCTTCACTTGAGATTCACGACCTATCGTTAATTTGGATCGATGTGGTATTCGGGTCTCCAGACCTGGAAATCCGGTATACGGAAACCCGATCCCGGTCTCATCGAAATCCAAAACGTATCTTTTAAGGCCAAGTTGTTTAAAGGTTTAAACAATTCAATTCAATTTAATACTTGAATTCACATAGCATTAACATAGATAAATATCACACCTTTATCACAGATATATCCAATATCATATCACAGAATATCATAGTATATCATCCAATAGATATCAACCAAATCAGACATTCTACTCAATAATCATTCATAAGCAACCATTTATTAATCTCTATTATAATCAATTTAATCAATTTAAATTAAATTAATTACTTAAGAATTAATTCCTAACCTTGCTTAATCAACCATTAATTAATTACAATCCATTTAATTAATTAATCATTAAATATTAATCACTCTTGATTAATTATTCATTAATTACATAAAGTAATTATCCTTTAATTAATTTCACAAATTAATTATTCTTAATCATTAACAGTAATTAACCTTTAATTACTCTCATTAATTACAATAATTAATGATCCTTAATTAATTACTTTCTTTAATTAATTAACTATAATTAACTACATTATTCTTTAATTAATTACATTGAATTAATTAATCATGCATTAATTAATTACTTCCATTTATCAACCTTAAATAGTCATTAACAGTAATTAACTATTCTTAATTATTTTAATTTCTTTTATAAATCCTTTTTGATTAAATTCACCAATTACATATAGTAATTCATTTATTAATTACTTACACTAAGTAATTATACTTAACCAATCTTATTAAGTAACTACACTTAATCAATTACCAAGTGACTATCCTTAATTAATTAACAAATTAATTAACTTAAATAAATCACATTCATTTCTTAAATCATAACTGAGTAACTCATCCTTAATTACCCTTTAAACAAATTAATTAATCCTTGATTAATTATTCTTTAACTATTAATTAATAAACCTTAATTATTAATCAATATCCTTTAATACAAAGTAATCAATCCTTAATTACTTTTATAATTAATTAATTAAACTTAATTAACTAATTAATTACTTCTAAATTATTAATTAATAAAAATTAATTATTAATTAACAACCTTAATTACCAATTTAATTAATCCATAATTTTTATTAATTTATCTTTAATGACAATTAATTAATCCCTTAATAACAGTTAATTAATCCTAAATTAACTTTAATTTTAGATTAATAACTTCTTAATTATCAATTAAGAAAACTTAATTATTACTTAATAAAACTTTATTAAGTACTTCTTAATTACCATTTTAATTAACCCTTAATTACTTTAATTAATCCTTGTCAATTAAATTAATTAATTAAACTTAAATTAATTTAACTCATTAAAAATTCTTAATTAACCTTAAGATAAATATTATCATTTAAAAACATTTGATCTTAATAATTAACTCACTTAATTAAAATCATTAATTAAGTTAGAATAAATAATCATTAATTACTTATCCATAATTATTTATTAACAATTCTTAATTACAAGTGAATAAAATACTTGAAAACTTAATTGTTAATTTACTTATTCTTAACCATTAACTAATCTAATTATTAAATCACTCTTTATTTATCTCATTAACTATCAAACTTTAATTAAGTATTAAAATATACATTTCCTTATTAATTACTTATTTTCAAATTAAGTTTGAAAATAACTTAAAATTTAACTTAATATTATTTAAGTTAACAACCATACAATTTAATTTATTCAAACTTTCCATTTCAAAGAAATGTATTTCCAAGAATTGATTTAACTTGATTTTTGAAATTTTAAAAACTTACTTTTATTTAAATTTAAAAAACTGGTTTAACATTTACTTTGGGTTTAACCCATTTGAATTAAACCAACACATCTTCATCTTATTCTTCTTTCCAAAATAGAGTTTTTCTAAATTTTAAAACTGTTTGGTTTTTTTAAAAAAAATTAATCTGTTAAACTGTTTTCCACTCATACTTGCAAACGACCCGAAGAAATACCCGAGCCAAACCCTTTTCTTCCCGAGATCCTTCCCGAGTAAATTTAAAAACTGTTTCGATTTAAATTTTTTAAAACTGTTAAAACTAGGACAGTTATCACTTAAAACACTCGCGTGCAAATCTAAGAATTACTCGAGCCAAAATCTAGTTTACACGAGTTCCTTCTCGAGAACGAACTCGAGTATCTTCATCTTCCCTAATTCTAACACACTGACTCACCAAGACGATCGTGCACGTGCACACTTGATCGCGACGACATCGACCACCGCCGACACCTCCCACACATCCACGATCACTCCAGCATCCCATCGCAATCCCCCAAACACTTCCAGAAATCACGATTCAAAATCGACCCATCAAGTTGAACTGGAACCCAAAACCAATTGCCAGGAAAAGCATCGCCAGTCAAATTCCGACCACCAGAGTTTTAATCACTTCGTCCACTCCTTGCTAATCTCCTACACCACATATACCCGTAGCCTCGAGCCACTCGAACATCCAGAGACGAAGAAATGATCACAAATTCGACCCTCAACCAAACTAGGTTAAAATCTTAGTTCTATCTATTGACGCCACCACAGTGAACCATCACCACTTCTACTATTTTTCCTTACTTCCCTGATCAACCATCTAGCTCCAGAAACAACCCCGTTCATCCCAAATTACTTGATCATCAGAGAAGACCAAAAACCCATTTTCTAAACAATCTTGGATATCTCATTTAATACTATCTTAAAAATTATGATTTAACTCTTAAAAATCGTTATTTAAGACAAGGATTTAGATTATAAAAGAAAATCAAAGGATTATATAGTTTGGATTTTCAACTTATATCAAAATTCCTACTGTCATTTCTTTTTCCAGGTGATGTTTAAATTTTTCTTACTTAATTTTATTTTCAAAAACTTAAACTAGGATTAAACAAACAAATCTTATTTGAATCCTAAAGCTTAACAGAGAATTGATGAAATGATTTTGATTTTCCATCAAAACTTCAAACAGTGAAAAATGAACAGAGATATACTTCAAGCAACCAACATATACACACACATGGTTCTAATAATCCATATACACATGTATTCAGGCCTAAAAACAAACATGCATATTTATTTCAAACATACTTCCCCATATTATTTCCAACATATATCATCTGTATCAAATTTAAAGGGCTCCCTGTTCACAGTTAAAAGGCAGAGTAATTAACTAAAACTTAGATGTTTAAAGTTTACAGATATACACCTTTCTTAAATATATCAGAACATACATAATTCTAGACATGCAAAGCAATTACCACACATAAATTCTCATGCAATAATATTAGATACTTTACGTTTTAATTTAAAGATTTACTCACCAATTTTGTTGAACAGAGAAACTGGAATTTGGACTTTGAAAATTTGAACTGGACTTGAATTTGCTTGTTTTTGAAAACTGGAAACTTGCTTTGGAAACTTTGCTTTTTGATTTCTTTAAAACTGAAAACTTGTTTTGAAACTGAAACTTGCTTGATTTATTTGCATGCATCCTTGGAATGGTGACAGACTTGATTTTGAAACAAGCAAATGGTTACAGGCTTTTGAATTTTAGAATTTAAGCCCTTGAAATGATTCCAGGTGAAGAAATAATGGTTTCAGGCATTGAGAAGGGTTACAGGTTGTATAATAAATGGTTTCAGGCATTTGAGAATCAAGCTTTTGAAGATGAATTCAGGTTTGAGGAGATTTGATTTCAGTTTTGGTTGAAGATGATTATGGTTTGAGATGAATTTCAGTTTTGTTTTTGAGGATTTTATTTCAGTTTTGATTTTGAGAATATGATTTCGGTTTGGTATGTTTTCCTGGTTTTTAGTTTTGGTCTTTGAAGAAATTGAGATTAGAAAAGAAAAGAGAAATGGAAAGGTAGGCTTTTATATAACTTAAATTCATGTTTTATTAAAAATCAAAGAAAAATGATAATAAAAATAACACTTGTCACATACATTAGTTTATGATCTTACACATGTATTTACATGTGTATAAAATTAACACTTGTCATTATCCATTTATATTCTTTTTTTTTAAAAAGAGTTTTAAAACTTTTATATTAATTTCTTAATTAATAAATTCATTTCTTAATTAGGAAATGCTTTCCTATATTATAAATAAATGGAAACTTTAAAAGAAAATAAAATAAAAACTAATTATATTCTAATAAAATTATAAAAAAATATATTTAATTCATTTTTAAGTGTAAACATATCTTTTGTATTTATTTACTATTAAATAAATACTTTCTAAATTTATATGAATAAAATTCCTTTTTAAAGAAAATATTGTAAACAAATCTTATTTTAAATAAAAACTTTGTTCATATATTTTATACCCAAATATATTAAAATATTTATCTTTAAAGATTCAAATTTAAATCCAGATTCAAATTCAAATTTGACTTTTTTTTAAAAATCCAATTTAAAAATCAACTCAACATTTATATTTAAATAAACACATTATTAAGTTTGAAATGATTATTTCATTTAAAAACAACTCAAGACAATATATATATATTTAAACAATACTTATTAATTTTAGAAATGATAAATCTATTAAAAATCAAATTTATAAAATAACATAATTTAAACAATTATTCTTATTACAAATCAATTTATACCATAATTAAAACATCTTATTATTATATTATTTGGTTATTTATATTAATATTATCAATTTGAATAATTTAAATTTAGAGATTATCACATTTTAAATTCCTCGAAATCCCGGGATATTACATAAAGAGACACCATACTCGTCTCATCTAATCGATAAGTATTAAATGGCACCATAACTTGTCTCATCTCATCGACAAGTGAAAACATCATGATGGTTCCTCATAAACCATAAATCTCAAAATATGAAATCATATACTCAAGACTTGCCTTATATCATTGGCAAGTAAACAAAACATCGCGATGGTTCTCATCGACCATACTCCTACGTAGGAGATCTCAAACCATAATACTTGCCAAATATTGGCTAGCTTAAATAATTCCAATAAATAGGAATTATAAAACTCAACAAACGCCATAAAATGGCAAAACATCTCAAAATCAGTAATCTCAAATAGCTTCGATCGTACAAGTCCAGAATTAATCAAAATAATAAATGCACGTGTCCCATACCACGTGTTTTACTAAATCGTTTAATTCTCTTTCTCATACGTTCGAATAGTGTAAAAGTGTATGTTTTATATATAAAATAGTTTACTAGAGAAAACAAGCTTCTAAAACTTTTTTCCGAAAAGATTAATAAAACTAATATTTGAAATTCCTTTATTATAGGAAATAAATAGATTTTATATTAGAAAAATAATTTTAAAATAATATATAATAATAATTTGAAATGTCCATTTATTTCAAAAATCACTTCAAAAATGGTTTAGTGAAAACCATGCTCGAAAACAATGAAAAACAAGAAAGATAACTCAAGACCGATAACTTGAATTCAATTCAAATTCAACACAAAATCAATTCAAATTCTATTTAAATTTGAATTTCAAATTCTCCAAATATAGCTAGCCTATTGGAAGGCATCATAGCTCTTAAAGCATCTCAAATACATCATCAAAACCGAAAGAGAATGAGAGAAAAAACGAGCTAATACAATTCTAAGGTCAATGATTGTTGTTGTTGTCATTTTGTTCTCAGGACAGCAACATACAACCATAATTTCGACCAAACAAACTTCAAAATTCTAGAAAACACAATGAATAAAACTTGTAACACATGATCTATGCTTTCCGGAACATCCAAAATTATCAAATTCCGTTTAGAAACGAATAAGTTATGGCCAATTTTGTTTCAGTTTCAAACATATAGCAAATATTAGTTATGCTCTCGGGACAGCAGTAAAAAAAATTCGATTTTGACATAGATAACATCAAAATTACAGAATACTCAACACAAGAATGTTGTAGCACATGATTTGGGCTTTCCGGAACATCCAAATTTATCAAATTCCGATCAAAAACGAGAAAGATATTGCTCAAACAATATCAGATTCAAACTCAGGAAATTCTGTCAAAGACAGAACTATACTTCTATTTTCAAATCTATTTCAGGTCAGTCAAATGGTAAAATATCGAAATGTAACCTGAAAAGAAATTATTCCTTATTGAGTCTAGTTTCCAGCAAAAAAATTTGACCTAAATCGGATAAGAAACGAGTGACTTACTGCTAAAACACTTCGCAGCCCTATGATTGTTGTTGCTGTCAATTTGCTCTCGGGACAGCAACAAACATGCATAACTTTAAGCAAGCAAACATCAAAATTTTGGAAAACTCAAAACATAAAACTTGTAACTCCTAATCTAAGCTTTCCAGAACATCTAAAATTATCGAATTTGGTTAAGAAATGAAAGGTTATAACTAATTTACTGACAACGGTTTACAAATGAACATGCAACAAACAAAATTGAGATTTCTTACATGGAAGTCTCAATCAAAGCTAGAAAATGTGAGTTTAGATACTCACCTTAAATTAGAGATGATCAAACCTCAGATTTTTGCTGAAAGAAGCAAGTTTTGAGGAGAGCAAAGCTTCCAATAACCTGTAGACTTCTGATTTCTCTTTTGATTTCATAAAAATAACAATTAAAATTGAAGAAAGATAGGAATTTGGTTTAGATTTGAAAAGAGGAGATAGTTCTTTTTCTTTCTATTTGGTTTACTGTAAAATGAATTGTGTACGTACAGAGGACGGAAGAAGAAAACATATCTTTTCTCTATTCAGGCTATGTTAATAAATGGGCTTGGACCCAAACAAAACAAAATCTATAGCCTAAGTTAATTAATTCATCACTTAAACAAAATATACACATATGTTACTTGATAAAACAACATTTTCCACCAAGTTTTAACACAATAACTAATGTAAACATATCTACAAGTTAAATAAAACATTGTACACTTAATAAAAAGATAATTTATTTTATAAAACATTTTTATTATTAAAAACTCATATTTTTCATAAATAACCAATTTTACACAAATAAATACATGAACCTTATTTTTTAACTTCAAAAATTCAACAAAAATCATTTTCTTAATTAGAAAAATATTTCCAACTATATCCACTTTATTTATAGCCAAAAACTCATTTTTTTAAAACCAATTTCCATCTTTTTATTTAAATAAACAAGCTTTAAAAATCTCATACTTCTTTTAAAAATTATTAAAAGAAGTAATTGGCAATAGTTAATACAATTATTGCATTTTCATCAAATAAAGTCATTTTCCACTCATTATTCTCACAAATAAACATGATAAAGTTTTCCAAAACTTTATTTCCACATTTTATTTTCAAAATCCATTGTTTATTTAAAATAAACAGTTTAAATCTCCAATTTATTTTAATTCACAATATTAAATTATAACTTCCGTTATAATTTAATATTTATAGGTAATCACCAAAACTAGGGTTGTTACACTATATTCTCTGTTTTGTTTTAAAATATATAAGTGTTATAGGGTATAAGGTACACATATATAAAGTTATATGTTGTATATGAATAAGTGGATTTGTATAGATAAAGCATGGGTTTATTGATATTATAATTACGTAAATACTGATTTTGTATAAACAATTATATGATCTATTTTTATATATTATAGAAATTGGAAAATCTGGTTCGACAATGAATATATGTTATAGTGTTTATATATTTATAGTAATACATATTGATTTTGTTTTAGTATGATATAGACAGTGTTTATAAAAAAAAACTAATTTATATTAGTTTGGATTTTACCTATTGGGTTAGATAGGGTCACTGAGTATACATATGTATATATTTATACCTTATATACGTTTGTATATATATATTTGTTAATTATATTTTAAGTTATATGTTAGTTATAATATATTATGGTTTGTAGTATTCCTAATATTTTAAAATGGAAAATATATATTGTTGGAAACTTTTAATACAATCGCGTTGTATATTTTCTATTTAAGTTTATATAACATTATATATATGTGTGTGTATATAATATAAAATTTTGTTCGCAAATGTCTATATGAGTATACATTAATTGGTTTTAAAAGATATAAATATATGGAGACTTTGTTCGAAGTGTTGAATTAAATTTTAATTTGAGATATATGATTAAATTGATTTTTAATAATAAATAATAAAATTATATACATCATTTTCTGTCATATCAAGATGGTTCTAATTCATTTTCACCAAAATTCTTATCTCTCAGCTTTGTTGAATTCGTGCCAATCTAGCGTTGCTTTGAAATTCGTAGCTTGTTGTGTTGTCTATCTTCCCTAGCCTCGAAAGGTGAGCAATCACTCACGATTAGCGTTCTTTTATTTATTAAATTTGATTTCAATTGAAATGACAACCAAAATATGCTGCTATAGTTATTTAAATTGTTATATATGCTATTATCTATAACTGTTCACCTATGGGATATGACACCATATCCTGTTGTTTATATTATACTGTTATTGATGATATTATGCCTTTTATATTATTATCTGTTATCACTCTACAAGTTCCCTGTAGTTTAGAAATCACTATGGGTTGAAATGATACATACCCGAATGTACTTTAGAATAGGAGAAAATCGTTATGGGTTGAAATGATAAACCCAAGCGATTTTCATTTGAATTGAAATTGGGATTACGGGTTGAAATTATATCTACCCGTATATATTTAAATTACGGATTGAAATGATAAATATCCGTATCACTTAACAATATGATAGATATATATACAGACACCGTTGGTCCATATATATAAATATTTTTAAAAAATAAATTCTATGGATTTGGAAAGAAATATATGGTTTAATAAATGTTGATTCTTAAATTATTTAATTTAATTAAGATTGATTTAATACATATATTATGGTTAAGTATTTAAATTTATGTTTCAAAAATAGATTTTAGTAATAATTTGAATAAGTTAAGGTTGGGAAGATAATTTATTTAATTAAACCGATTTGAAACTTATTGAAATTGAGATTTAAGATACGATTTATAACTTGGGTTTGATTTATGTAATTTAATAAATATTTCTTGTTTAAATAAATTTAAGGAAATATTTAGTAAAAATGTAATTTAAGCTAGTTAAATGATATTGAATTTATTAAGTGAATATCCCTTGATTAAATAATAAATGAAGTTAAATCAAGAGCTATATGAAACTGTCAAATTTAACTTTGAAATTGTTGAATATTAAAGCTTTGAAATATATTGGAATTTAAATGGTTTATTTTGTGATTCAGATCTGCATTTGAAATTGTAACGACCCGCAAAATTTAATGGTTTTAAAAGTATATTTAACTGGAAATTTGTGAAATTTTAAACAATAAAATTTGAAATTAAAAATTTATTATTTGGAATACGTATATTTTAATATAGCAACTGGAAAATTTTCATCTGATAATATTGAAGTTTATTTTCCTGTAAAATTTTATTTCAAATCAAACCGGTTAATAACAGTGAATTTAAAAGTTTTCCGAAACCAAAATATGTCAACAGGATCAAATTCATTCGAGCATTCTGAATTAGACTGCGAAATTCGTTTCGCGAAATTTGGACTTCTATTGCTCCGTTTATCTTAATTCTGGCAAATTAACAGCATTTCTGGTACTGATTATCGACTTTTGATCGGTTGATCGTGCCACCGGTATCTGTATACCGTTTTGATCGTCTCGTCGTGCTGATCTCAATGGTATATTCATATCTGTATTTTGAAGTCCAGTACGCGACGGAAACAGGAAAAAACAGTGTCGTATCGGTATTGTAATCTGTGACCTTTTGTTTTCTTGCCCTTTTTAACTCTTGACGTACTGTCCAAACAACAATAATTATTGCTTTGAATGAGCCAGCTGGATTTTCGTGACCATTGCTCTGTTTTATTTTATTTCCACCCCACGTTGTTCGGTTCACTTGCAAATATCTCGGCTAAGAAAATAATTACAAGTTCATTTCTGTTCCTCTTGATTGCTCTTCCCTTCTCCTTACCCCAGATCTATTTCGTGGCTCTTCCTTTCTTTTTCTTTCACCTAAGCCATCGACCAACCATCTCCCGCTGCCTTCCTCCTCTAACCGCTAGCCTGCCAACCACTGATTCCCACTCCACTACTCTGCACCCATCAACTCACGCAACAGCCACCGCAGCTGCTCCTCCCAGGCTCGCGTTTTTGCTCCTCCCTCTCCACTGTGCAGCATCTCCACACCTCCACGTGATCAGACCCTCCTTCGCCATCATCTCCCCACGACCGCCTACCCGTGCCCTACCACCAGCCATCCCTAAACCCGAACCCCTCCCATCTTAGCCCGAACCAAATCGCCACATCACTAAGGCCCCTAGTCTTCGCCAACCTTACCATTCCTCCCCGCTTTGACGCTCTCGGCCACATCCACCTTCATCTCAACCAGACCCTTCCTAGTTTTAACGATCGTGATTTAAATTTGCTTATTTGATTGAGGTTCAATAAAGTAAGTTCATTTTATTTATTTAAAATTATAATATGTATAAGTTTATGCGTGTGCCTTTATATATATTAAGTTGTATGTATTAGAAGTATATAAATAAATAGCTGCAACAATAATAATATAATAAGTATAGTATTAGAAATAGTCGCTTACATGTTGTAGCCTGGAGTCAGCCATCCCACTCTGTACTTTGTTTAAGCTTGCGTGAGTGTACAACTATACATCTACATCTTAGGTATGATAATATATATATCAGTATATATGTTTGTCATACGTTTTAATATATATATGTGTTATGGTTTAATAAAATAGTAGTTATATATATATTGTTAAAGTATGCTGCATTTTTTAAAGGTTACCGTTTATAAAGTGGTAAAGTTTATAAGTTTGTAAAGTTTTTAAAGTTAAAAAAAACTATGAAGTTGTTAGAGTATACAGTTTACTCACAGCAAGTCATTTTGGTTGCTAATATATATATATTTCTATATTATTATATTAGTTTATATCATACTGGGTTACTTGCTATAGTTTATATATATAGTTGATGGTATAAGTTGAGTATATATATGTCCTCCGTTGTACAGTTTTAAGGTTTATAAAATTTTAAAGTGTTTATATACTAGTTGTTTGTTTTAAAGATTTTATTATACCAATTGTTATATGTACTAGTTAAGATGTACTTTTGTTTAATGAGGACTATAGGTAGAAGCCTGAGTAATATTGTATATATATATATATATATATATAATATGCTTGTGTGGTCGGTTTATATATACATTTGTTGATATGTTAGTTTATAAATTTTATAATCTGTTAGTTATTTAAGTTTTAATGTATGGATTCAAAATTTATTTTCTATATATGTTGTACTTTAATGTCTGAAATTTTATCTTAAAAATAAAGGATTTTTGAAATATATATAAATATATATATATACATTTAATTTAATATGTGTTTAAAAATTTAGAATATGATCTTTATATATATAAATAGTTATCCATTGTTGCATATATATATTCACTTGTACCAATTATCTTCATCGATCTAGTTCTGATTTGATTTCGTCGATTCTTATATCTCAGCTTTTCCATCAAATTTGTGCCAATCTAGCTTTGTTTTGGAATTCGTAGCTTGTCGTGTTATCTACTCTCTCTAGCCTCGAAAGGTGAGCAATCACTCACAATTAACATTCTTGTATTTATTAAATTTGATTTCATTTGAAATAGCAATACAAATATGCTGCTGTAGTTATCTACATTGTTATATATGCTATTATCTATAACTGTTCACCTGTGACATCTGACACCAGTATCTAGTATTATATGCCTGTTATTACTATTATTTGTATATGTTCACCTGTGACATCTGACACCCGTATCTAACGATATATGCCTGTTGTTATAATTTTTAGTATCTGTTATCACTCTGCAAGTTCCCTGTTAGTATAGAATTCACTATGGGTTGAAATGATACATACCCGAACGGACTTTAGAATAGGAGAATTTCGTTAAGGGTTGAAATGATAAACCCAAGCGATTTTCATTTGAATTGGAATTGCGATTACGGGTCGAAATGATATCTACCCGTATATATTTAAATTTCGGATTGAAATGATAAATATCTGTATCACTTAACCATAGGATAAATATATATACAAACACCGTTGGTCCATATATATAAATAAAAAAATGAATTCTATGGTTTTGGAAAGAAATATATGGTTTTAATAAATGTTGAGCCTTAAATTATATATAAATGGGAACGATTGATTTAAATACATATAATGTGTTGAGTATTTAAATATATTTCAGAATAGATTTTGGTAATAATTTGAATAAGTTAAGGTTAGAAAGATAAGTTGAATTTAGTTGAAATTGTATTCAATAAAGAATTTTATCTAATTAAACCGATTTGAAACTCATTGAAATTGAGATGTAAGATATGATTTATAACTTGAGTTTGATTTATAAGTAATCTAATGAATATTTCTTGTTTAAATAAAGTTCAAGGAAATATTTAGTAAAAATGTAATTTAAGGCTAGTTAAATGATATTGAATTTATTAAGTGAATATTCCCTGATTAAATAATAATGAAGTTAAATCAAGAGCTATATGAAACTGTTAAATTTAACTTTGAAAATGTTGAATATTAAAGCTTTGAAATATATTGAAAAAAATAAATGATCTGTTTAGAAATGAATTAAATTGATGAATTTAGATTGAATTAAATTGGAATTTGAAATTTGAGTTGAAATGAAATTTGAAAATAGATATTTTGAAATGAAAATGATATTTTGATTTTGAAGTAAATAAATTTAAAATGACCACGGTGTTATAATGTATATTTCCACCTTGTAGATAGTTCTGAAGATCGTTAGAGGATGGTTATCCCAAACATCCTTTAAGTTACTTGTATTTCAGTTGAGATTTCACTTGAGTTGGATTTATTTATATAAGAATGTTAATCCTGACTCGAGTGTTTTGTGTTTTGCTTTACGCTCGGGTCAGACCGAGTGATCCAGCATTTGAGACTCATCTTTGGAGTTTGGAGCTTCCTTTGGAGATCCAACTATCGCCTCAGCTTTCAGCTCTTCTAGTTGATTCGTTCAGAGAAGTCATCTGTTGTATTGGAGACTTCACTACATTTGAGATATTCTGTTGTATTTTATTTAACTCTGATGTTTATATAGTAGCTTCATGAACTACTATTTTATCTATTCCGCTGCGTATTATTGTATTACTCCGTGTCTGTGATTCTGTGATTGATTTATTTACTGCATATGCTGAGTTTTGCCAAATTTTTATTACAATCTGTTATTTTGAATTATTCAAGTCAGACATGTGTGGATTTATTGTCGATTTGAATGGTCCAAAATAGCGGGCCGTTACAGTTTTGTATGAGTATGAAATTGATTCGAAAACTATAGATTTGAAAAGGTACTCAATTTGAAAGTGAACTCTTATATAATTGAAGTCTATATAAGTATGATTTGATACACTTTTGATTTTGGAAAAGTATTTGATTTGAAAATTTAATCTTATATATAATGGATTTTATATAAGTACGATATTTGAAAGTGATTTGAAAAGGTACTATATGATACATATTTTCGAAGTAAAGATATGGAAAGTGCCTTCTGCTTGATATCCGATTTGTGGCCACATCTTGGATTCATTCTATCGATATTATTCTCTCTGATTTTTGGTTTTCCGGATATGATACTCGAGTGTCCTTCGAATTCCATGGCGTTACCCATGTTCTTACGAACTCGACTGCATAGCGTAATTCGTAAGGCAGTGATTGCTTAAAAGGTACGGATGTTTCCTGGGGATCCAGGCGTAACCATTGTGTATCTGCGATCTATGGTCGTGTTAGTGGCGTAATCCGCAAGGCAGAGATTGCTTAAGGGGTATGGATGTTTCCTGGGGGATCCAGGCGTAACCATTTTTATGTATCCTGCGGTCCACCGTTTTGTTGCATGGCGAAATTCGCAAGGCAGTGAATGCTTAAAAGGTACGGATGTTTCCTGGGGGACCCAGGCGTAACCATTGTGTATCTGCGATCCATGATTTGATTCGTTTTTGTTTGGATTGTACTTTCCATATCTGTTTTTAAAAGTTTTTCAAGTATTTTCACTGGGTGTTGAAACAGGTCTACTAAGTACCTGGAGAATTCTAGTTTTGCGCCTGATCAACGCACTACCAGAGTCTACAGGAACAAGGATAAACTTGTCGAAACATCGAGTTATAAAAGTATTTCTAACAAAGAAATTCTATATTAATATTTGAAATTCTAATGGTTTGAATTAATTATTCATGCCCGATTCTGTTCTTTTGAATCTACCTTATCTACTCAGCTTTATTTATTCACATATATTCGGTTTTTTTCCAAGTCCTCCTTCTTTTCCTTGTTGACTATATCCTTTTAAACATGGTTTAATAGAAATTTTAGTGTTATAAATATTTTAGAAGTTATTAATTAAATAAAACAGATTTAAAGAAATGATTATTGATTTATTAATAATATTTGAAAAGTATTTTAGATAGAATTAATAAATTTATGAATTGTGGATTTAATAGCTTCTTTGTAAATATAAGTAATAATGTAAATAATTGTTTTCAAATGGTTTTCATACATTTATAAAGGTGTCATTTAAACATAAATGGTAGTATAAAGGAAGCAAGAAATTTTACAAATGGATTTTTGAAAGGTTTTAAAGTATATAAGATAATTGAATTGCAAATGAAGTTTTAAAATTTTTAGTAAAATTTATATAGTTCAAATTTATTGTTTAATCTTGACTTTCAATCTATCTTTTCTGTCTGGTTGTTTCTATTCTTCTACCTCCTTCCTTTTCGGGGACGAAAAGTTTTGAGTGGGGGAGAGTGTAACGACACGCAAAATTTAATGGTTTTAAAAGTATATTTAACTGGAAATTTGTAAAATTTTAAACAATAAAATTTGAAATTAAAAATTTATTATTTGGAATACGTATATTTTAATATAGCAACTGGAAAATTTTCATCTGATAATATTGAAGTTTATTTTCCTGTAAAATTTCATTTCAAATCAAACCGGTTAATAACAGTGAATTTAAAAGTTTTCCGAAACCAAAATATGTCAACAGGATAAAATTCATTCGAGCATTCTGAATCAGACTGCGAAATTCGTTTCGCGAAATTTGGACTTCTATTGCTCCGTTTATCTTAATTCTGGCAAATTAACAGCATTTCTGGTACTGATTATCGACTTTTGATCGGTTGATCGTGCCACCGGTATCTGTATACCGTTTTGATCGTCTCGTCGTGCTGATCTCAATGGTATATTCATATCTGTATTTTGAAGTCCAGTACGCGACGGAAACAGGAAAAAACAGTGTCGTATCGGTATTGTAATCTGTGACCTTTTGTTTTCTTGCCCTTTTTAACTCTTGACGTACTGTCCAAACAACAATAATTATTGCTTTGAATGAGCCAGCTGGATTTTCGTGACCATTGCTCTGTTTTATTTTATTTCCTCCCCACGTTGTTCGGTTCACTTGCAAATATCTCGGCTAAGAAAATAATTACAAGTTCATTTCTGTTCCTCTTGATTGCTCTTCCCTTCTCCTTTCCCCAGATCTATTTCGTGGCTCTTCCTTTCTTTTTCTTTCACCTAAGCCATCGACCAACCATCTCCCGCTGCCTTCCTCCTCTAACCGCTAGCCTGCCAACCACTGATTCCCACTCCACTACTCTGCACCCATCAACTCACGCAACAGCCACCGCAGCTGCTCCTCCCAGGCTCGCGTTTTTGCTCCTCCCTCTCCACTGTGCAGCATCTCCACACCTCCACGTGATCAGACCCTCCTTCGCCATCATCTCCCCACGACCGCCTACCCGTGCCCCACCACCAGCCATCCCTAAACCCGAACCCCTCCCATCTTAGCCCGAACCAAATTGCCACATCACTGAGGCCCCTAGTCTTCGCCAACCTCACCATTCCTCCCCGCTTTGACGCTCTCGGCCGCATCCACCTTCATCTCAACCAGACCCTTCCTACTTTTAACGATCGTGATTTAAATTTGCTTATTTGATTGAGGTTCAATAAAGTAAGTTCATTTTATTTATTTAAAATTATAATATGTATAAGTTTATGCGTGTGCCTTTATATATATTAAGTTGTATATATTAGAAGTATATAAATAAATAGCTGCAACAATAATAATATAATAAGTATAGTATTAGAAATAGTCGCTTACATGTTGTAGCCTGGAGTCAGCCATCCCACTCTGTACTTTGTTTAAGCTTGCGTGAGTGTACAACTATACATCTACATCTTAGGTATGATAATATATATATATATCAGTATATATGTCTGTCATACGTTTTAATATATATATATGTGTTATTGTTTAATAAAATAGTAGTTATATATATATATATTGTTAAAGTATGCTGCATTTTTTAAAGGTTACCGTTTATAAAGTGGTAAAGTTTATAAGTTTGTAAAGTTTTTAAAGTTAAAAAAAAACTATCAAGTTGTTAGAATATACAGTTTACTCACAGCAAGTCATTTTGGTTGCTAATATATATATTTCTATATTATTATATTAGTTTATATCATACTGGGTTACTTGCTATAGTTTATATATATAGTTGATGGTATAAGTTGAGTATATATATGTCCTCCGTTGTACAGTTTTAAGGTTTATAAAATTTTAAAGTGTTTATATACTAGTTGTTTGTTTTAAAGATTTTATTATACCAGTTGTTATATGTACTAGTTAAGATGTACTTTTGTTTAATGAGGACTGTAGGTAGAAGCCTGAGTAATATTGTGTATATATATATAATATGCTTGTGTGGTCGGTTTATATATACATTTGTTGATATGTTAGTTTATAAATTTTATAATCTGTTAGTTATTTAAGTTTTAATGTATGGATTCAAAATTTATTTTCTATATATGTTGTACTTTAATGTCTGAAATTTTATCTTAAAAATAAAGGATTTTTGAAATATATATAAATATATATATATATATACATTTAATTTAATATGTGTTTAAAAATTTAGAATATGATCTTTATATATATAAATAGTTATCCATTGTTGCATATATATATTCACTTGTACCAATTATCTTCATCGATCTAGTTCTGATTTGATTTCGTCGATTCTTATCTCTCAGCTTTTCCATCGAATTTGTGCCAATCTAGCTTTGTTTTGGAATTCGTAGCTTGTCGTGTTATCTACTCTCTCTAGCCTCGAAAGGTGAGCAATCACTCACGATTAACATTCTTGTATTTATTAAATTTGATTTCATTTGAAATAGCAATACAAATATGCTGCTGTAGTTATCTACATTGTTATATATGCTATTATCTATAACTGTTCACCTGTGACATCTGACACCAGTATCTAGTATTATATGCCTGTTATTACTATTATCTGTATTTTGACCTGTGACATCTGACACCCGTATCTAACGATATATGCCTGTTGTTATAATTTTTAGTATCTGTTATCACTCTGCAAGTTCCCTGTTAGTATAGAATTCACTATGGGTTGAAATGATACATACCCGAACGAACTTTAGAATAGGAGAATTTCGTTATGGGTTGAAATGATAAACCCAAGCGATTTTCATTTGAATTGGAATTGGGATTACGGGTCGAAATGATATCTACCCGTATATATTTAAATTTCGGATTGAAATGATAAATATCCGTATCACTTAACCATAGGATAAATATATATACAGACACCGTTGGTCCATATATATAAATAAAAAAAAATGAATTCTATGGTTTTGGAAAGAAATATATGGTTTTAATAAATGTTGAGCCTTAAATTATATATAAATGGGAACGATTGATTTAAATACATATAATGTGTTGAGTATTTAAATATATTTCAGAATAGATTTTGGTAATAATTTGAATAAGTTAAGGTTAGAAAGATAAGTTGAATTTAGTTGAAATTGTATTCAATAAAGAATTTTATCTAATTAAACCGATTTGAAACTCATTGAAATTGAGATGTAAGATATGATTTATAACTTGAGTTTGATTTCTAAGTAATCTAACGAATATTTCTTGTTTAAATAAAGTTCAAGGAAATATTTAGTAAAAATGTAATTTAAGGCTAGTTAAATGATATTGAATTTATTAAGTGAATATTTCCTGATTAAATAATAATGAAGTTAAATCAAGAGCTATATGAAACTGTTAAATTTAACTTTGAAAATGTTGAATATTAAAGCTTTGAAATATATTGAAAAAAATAAATGATCTGTTTAGAAATGAATTAAATTGATGAATTTAGATTGAATTAAATTGGAATTTGAAATTTGAGTTGAAATGAAATTTGAAAATAGATATTTTGAAATGAAAATGATATTTTGATTTTGAAGTAAATAAATTTAAAATGACCACGGTGTTATAATGTATATTTCCACCTTGTAGATAGTTCTGAAGATCCTTAGAGGATGGTTATCCCAAACATCCTTTAAGTTACTTGTATTTCAGTTGAGATTTCACTTGAGTTGGATTTATTTATATAAGAATGTTAATCCTGACTCGAGTGTTTTGTGTTTTGCTTTACGCTCGGGTCAGACCGAGTGATCCAGCATTTGAGACTCATCTTTGGAGTTTGGAGCTTCCTTTGGAGATCCAACTATCGCCTCAGCTTTCAGCTCTTCTAGTTGATTCGTTCAGAGAAGTCATCTGTTGTATTGGAGACTTCACTACATTTGAGATATTCTATTGTATTTTATTTAACTCTAATGTTTATATAGTAGCTTCATGAACTACTATTTTATCTATTCCGCTGCGTATTATTGTATTACTCTGTGTCTGTGATTCTGTGATTGATTTATTTACTGCGTATGCTGAGTTTTGCCAAATTTTTATTACAATCTGTTATTTTGAATTATTCATGTCAGACATGTGTGGATTTATTGTCGATTAGAATGGTCCAAAATAGCGGGCCGTTACAGAAATCAATATAATTTGAATTTGTTATTTAGAAACTGTATTGAATTAAAATGGAAAAATTTAGATTAAATTAAATTGGAATTTGGAATTTGAGTTGATTTGAATCGATTTGTGAGACTTGAAGAAATTATAAATACCTTACTTTATAAATTATTTAGGAAAATAGGTATATTTGAAATGAAATGATATTTTGGTTTGAAGTATAAATTAAATTGAATGACCACGGTGTTAGAGTGTATACTTCTACATTTTAGATAGTTCCACGGATCCTTAGAGGATGGTTATCCCAAACATCCTTTAAGTTACTTGTATTTCAGTTGATATTTCACTTGAGTTGGATTTATTGATATAAGAATGTTAATCCTGACTCGAGTGTTTTGTGTTTTGCTATACGCTCGGGTCAGACCGAGTGATACAGCATTTGAGACTCACCTTTGGAGTTTGGAGCTTCGCTTGGAGATCCAACTATTGATGCAGCTTACAGATATTCAGTTGATTCCAGTGTTGTATTCAGATTTGATTATTGTATCGAGACTCCCGTGATTCGAGACTTCTGTTGTATTTTGTTTGCTCTATTATATATAAATGGTAGCTTCATGAACTACTATTCTCTTGTTTCCGCTGCATTCTATTATATACACTGTATCTGTGATTTTGTGATTATTTTATTTACTGTACATGTTGAGTTTTGCCAAATTTCAATTAACAATCTATTGTTTTGAATTATTCAAGTCCGACATGTGTGGATTTATTGTCGATTTGAATGGTCCAAAATAACGGGTCGTTACAAAATCCAATTGAAATATTTATTTGAAAACAAATTACTTTAAAAAGCTATTTGGTTTAAACTTGTTTAAACATTCAGATTTTAAATAAAAACTGATTTTAATTTACAGTTTTGAATTCAAGAAACTTGAATCCATATTTAACTTTGATTTAAAAACTTTGGTTTTAACTTGCCTTCAACCTTGATTTTAAATTCTTGATTTAAAATCCAAATTCATTTTAAAATCTTAGGATTCAAAAGTTTATTTGAAAACTAACTTAACTTTGAATTTAAACCCAGTTTTAAACCTTGCTTTACAAATTTAATTTAGTTTAAAAACTTTAAACAGAGAACAATTTCAAACCTGAAACTATCACCATACTTGGCCCGAGTCCCCTCGAAATCGCTTCGAGTCTTCCCCGTTCGCTACTTCGAGTAAAACACTCGAACTACTCGAGTAATCTCGAGTTCAATCCTGAAGCACTCAAGCAAACACTTCAGATCCACCAACGTGCTCATGCACGTGTACAACCTAGTTCATCATCTCCGGCCAGCACTTCATCAACGAGCAAGTCGACCTTCGCCTCAATTCCAGACTCCGATCGTTTGACTCTCGAAATAGTCACGTATACGAAATTCGAGCAAAATCAAAACTTGGAAACACAACCAGTTTTCCCCTCGAACCCTGTCATCACTTCGCCCCTGCTCCTCCGACCACCAGAGAGCCATCACCTCCGGCCATGGCTTCGTCAACCATCCCTCTACAAATTACCAAAATCCCATAACGCTCGATCGTCTCTGGTGATCGAACGAGACCAAACATAATCAAAGCAAAAATCTAGGTTTACCAACTTCAACCGCTTGCCGCTGTCACCACCATGGTTGTGGCCTCCTCCGACTATTTTTCCCATCTCCACCCTAGCCTCCTCTATCACCATAAGAAAACCCGACCACCCAGAGAGCAGAGATCACCCACAATTTCCAAAATTCCATTTTCAGTTCATATACGAACTGCTCTTAACCCCTATTACTAAAATTCTTGATTTTAGTTTTAAAAATCAAGTTTTTTCTTAGAGATTCAGTTTATAAACTTGAACTGATAATCCAAGATATTTAAAAATATCATATATCTCAAACTTTAACTGTTCTTTAAGGTTTCCAGAGCAGACCAACTTCGTTTAACTTGAATTCAAATTTTAAAATTCACTTTATGATCGAACAAACATATTTTGTTTATATACTTTGTTCCAACAATCAATAGTTTAAGCAATAATGATTTTTGAACTAACCCAGAGCTTAAAATTTTGTAAACAGATATGTTTTCCAGATCATTAAACAGGCAGGCATCATATACAAAGAATTGCATAAATATATATACATATAACATACTCATTTCAGACATAAGCAACATATGTGAATATACTTAAGCATTTTAAATTTAAGTTACTCACCAGTTTTCTAAAAATGAAGAACAGAGCTTCATGTTGAAACGGGTTTGAAAATGGAAGCTGAAAACCCCCCTTGATTCTCTGATTTGAATGAAGTTGTATTGTTATTTAAAGTGAAGTCTTGTTTAAATTTTTGAATGATTTTCACTTCAGTTTTATTTGGTTTGAAATGAACGAAACTCAGTTGAAAAAAAATGAGAAGTTGGTGTATAAATTTGTACTAAAGTTATGGGGTAGAGATATGGCCTTTAATACATACGTACCCTATGGCATATACATATCCCATTTTTTATTCATAGATATCTTTTTTTTTGTTGGCTGAAATGATCTTTATTATGGCTGAGGTGATGTTGTTATGTACAATATCAAAGACATTTTGTTACAGCCCACCCATGCTTTTTACTTCATGTACATATTGCTTTGCTTGTTGACTTTGTCTACATACTTGAATATATCTTTGCTTGTTAAATTTCGGCTGAGAAGATGTGATTTTAATTTGTCTTCATACTTATATACAAAACTTTTTTTTGTCATTGCTTTGTATTTCTTCATTTTACAAGTATACATACTTGTATATATATAAAATGCTACGTTCTTTTGTTTTGCAAACTTGAATATACTTGCTTTGGGTCTTATTACTATAAATAAATTTCTATTTTAATATGTTGTTAAATTTTAACTAATTTATTTCTAGCTTAAATATTTATTTTATTTTGTTGTTAGATTTCATTTAAGTGTTACTTTTATTTTTATAGTTCATCTCCTATTTATTTCTATTTATAACTCAATCATTTATTTTACTTTAATATTTATTGTCTTATATTAAATTTATAAATCCAAATTATTATTAACCATAAATTTTAAGATTTAAATTCAAATCAAATATATACATTTCAAATCAACTCAATTATTTATACATGCCCGTATACATATACATACATACATACATACATATATATATATATAAATTCAAATTTACTCATATTTATTCCATATACATATATATTCACATATATACAAATTTTTACAATATTTAAATTTTTTATGATTTATACAGAATTTATTCGATTTCGGTGAAATTCGCTTTCATTGATAATTAATTTTACAAATTTTTATTCAAAAATTCATTTAATTATCAATTTAAATAAATTAAAATCTAGGGTCGTTACAAACTTCCCCCCTTAAAAGAATTTCGTCCTCGAAATTCGCAGGTATGAAAACAACACAGAGATAGGCAGATTCGATCTCCTATAATTCCTCAAACTTACGATATGAATTCCAAACTCAAGTCGGAATATCTCAGAATACATACCAATTTGTCCCTCTTTGGACTTTTGTATTCACAAGAAATTATAATAGAATTTCAAAATTTGGTTTTAAACGAAATCGTTTTATCGATACAATTCAAATTTATCCTTCATATTCTATTAATCAATTTAACTTAATTTAAAATTTTCAATTTCAAATTTATTAAGGTTTGAATCAAAAAGCTGATAAGAAACCGATAAGGTTTTTTTCTACAACGATTCGTAGAGCCATCACCGCACCGAACTTCTTCTTGCAGCTGGTACAAAGAAATCAAAAAAATTTGGAAACGAATCAAAGAATATTGATAAGAAAGATTGTTTCCACTGTCGCAGGGTATTGACCATTTATAGTCGTATTCCCTTGTCCCCTATCTCGTCCTCTTCTTGCACTCATATCTACTATCAGTGGATAGTAAGAGAATTTACTAAGACGTTTAAACGGATATCTTAGGGATATACTCATTCTAGGGATACTTCACCCTATCTCTAATGAGTTACTTAACGTGTTATACTCCTGAGCTAAAGTTCAACCTTAGCTCTGATACCAAATGTAACGTCCACGAATTTTTCCTGATCGAAAATCGACATCCATACTTTACATCGTACTCGAATGCCGTAGATTCCACCGTTCAAATCCGAGTCGCCGGAGCTTATAACACAATTAAGTAAATAACACAGCGGAAGAAATAAATAATACATTGATACACAACACTGATACAATATCTGATACAACAGAGTGATACAATGAATATCAATATACATCAGAGATATGATACAAGAAATAGCAGCGGAAAAGAAAAAAATGATAACATCAGCAGTGGATAATCTCCATCTTCAAAGCACCAATCCAGAAATAGCTCGAACTCCCAATAACGATGCACAAAGATAAGCAAGTGCAGTCCATATCCAAAGACTGAACTAGCTCCAGAAAATCTACTAAATCTGAATATCTGAAAAACCCAACTCTAGACTGCTCGTATAGAAAAAATTTGAGCACCCAGAGTTTAGGAAAGAAACAATAAACTCCGGATCAGTCATAGGACTGGTGTGAGCAACAAAAACAGTTTATCTTTAAAAACGAACAACAAAAGAATTTTAAAGTCAATTTCGCAATGCTTTTTGAAAATGTAACTACCATAAGACCTCCCACCACACACACAATGCAAACACAGACTTGGAGGAGATTTCTTCTTATGATAGTCAAAGATGCTTACTACACAAAATCAAATCATTTTTGATATTATTATTAGTTCATAGTGTAGAAACATTTCGAAAGTAGAATATAAATCTTAGCCAGCATAGGTACCATTATAGTATGCCTACTATAGCTACCATATTAAATGGCAGGTTCTACAACTAAAATCGTACAAGGTTCGTATTTGGAAGATGGATTTCCAATAAATGGTCAAGCTAAGGAACTTCCTATGCCACGAAGGAACGCCTCTGGCTGGACGCTCCGAGAGTCAACTACTCTCTACCAAACAAGGCCAGCTACCCCCCTTCCTGGAGAATATACAAAACCTCAGATATGCCACCCCCGGTCCTTTGGGACCTTTATCCGAGGCCTCGGTATCCAACATCACATATAATAAATAAAATGTGTCCACATGAGTAAGTATATGGGCTCCATACCATGATACTACCCTTTTCCAGAAGGAATGGTCATACCCTAGGGAAGCTACCCCTGAAACCTTGCCGCATCATTCCTGTTTCGACCATTTTTGGGTTGTGAGGTTCGACGAAGTCTAGTCCACAAAGCTACCCTTTGTCACAAAGCCATGCTTTGGGTCAGCAGATGATCAAGGTAATGATCACAAAGATAAATGATCAAACAAATGATCATATGACAAATGATCAAACAATGATTGTCACATCCCGAAATTTTCGACTTTCGAAAATTCGACATCGATACTCACTTTATCGACTGCCGAGCAATCGAGTGCCGGAAACTCCAATAGTGAGGGTTTTAGAAAGAAGAAATAGTAGAAGAAGAAGAAGATAGAAGAAAAAGAGAAGAAAGAAAGAAGAACATCATCAGAAAACACATCAGAACAGAAAACAATATCAGAATCTTACACATCGCAGCGGAACAATATATAATAGATAAATGAATATCTTTTAAAAACAAAAGAATTATATATGTTTATACATACATCAATCAGAGTCAATATACAACAATGGACAGTTATATAAACTCGTCCTCATACAGAATACACAGCGGAATAAAATAATATCAGATACAAATACTACGTCTCGAACTCCAGCTTATCTCCAAGCTCCAAAATATCCAGAATATCCTGATAATATAACTCTAGGCTGCCCGTGTGGAAATTGGTGGGCACCCAGAGTTTAGAAGGAAACAATAAACTCCGAGTCAGTCATGGTGACTGGTGTGAGATCGTAAAACAGTTATTCTTTAAAATAAACAACAGGATAACTTTAAAGTCAATTCGAAATGCTTTTTGGAAAATGAGACTACCATAAGACCTCCCGCCACACACACAATGCAAACGCAGACTTGGAGGAGATTTCTTCTTATGATAGTCAAAGATGCTTACTACGCAAAAATCAAATTCTTTTTGATATTATTATTAGTGCATAATGTAGAAAACATTTCGAAAGTAGAATATAAATCTTAGCCAGCATAGGTACCATTATAGTATGCTTGCTATAGCTACCATATTAAATGGCAGGTTCTACAACTAAAACCGTACAAGTCGCGTATTGTTTCTTTGGATTTCCAACAAATGGTCAGGCTAAGGAACTTCCTATCCACGATGGGTACGTCCCTGGAATAGACGACCCGAGAACCTAACCGGATCTCTGCCAACACAAGGCCGGGTTACCTCTGCAAAAATAGGTAACTACTGACACGCGTATGCCATCCCCCGATCGTCACCGATCTTCCCGAGGATCCCCGATTTCCAACAAACCACATAGATAATAATAATGCAGTAACCACAGAGGTTAAGTATCTGGGCTCCATACCATGATACCACCTTTATCCAGAAGGAATGACATACACTAAGGGGCGCTACTCCCTAGAACCTTGCTGCATTCGTCCTGTTTCGACCATTTCCGGGGTGTGAGGCTCGACGAAGTCTCGTCCACAAAGCTACGCTTTCTCAAAAAGCCCTGCTTCGGGTCAAACAAAATGATCAACCTATGATCACAAAGATATAAGATCAAACAAATGATCATATCACAAATGATCAAACACTGATCATTTCACAGCAACACTCAGTATGCCACGTTACCAAATTGGGATATATCGCTGATAAATTTCAACTACATAACCTCTGAGCTCGTACGTCTCAGAGAAGGGTGTTAAGCTAAGAGAATAAATTCTCCGCCACCAACAGAAATGTATTTGAAAGAAATCAGCTTTATATCTCAAATTGTAACGTCAGACACACAATCCATACAAGTCTGTTCCGGGATCGAACAGAACCGAAGGCACTTCTCACGAAGCCCTTGCATTTCCGGATAATTTTCTAATCACGTCCGGACTTCCCGTCACTAAGGGTTATAAAACCTCTAAATCGAAGATCAGTCGATGTAGAGTAACTCGACGGTAATCCTTCCGTTTTCAAAAATATCCGGTCTTCAACACCGGTCTTCAAATGCGATTCATAACGACGTATCACATATTCGGAATGGGTTATACGACCCCATGGTCCTTTCCCGGCTAACCCGAATAGTGAGTGCTTATTCAAAAATAAGTGTGGCATTCAAATTCATACAATTCACAACAATTACCTATCTAAAGGTAATTATTGATAGTCGGTTATTTAACTATCAATAAAGATGCGCGACATCATCAGATTCCAAATAATTTTTCCAAATTATTTATTCTTCAAAAATATCTTACTAGATATATAATTTCCACACTTCAAAAATAAATCAACGTTTATTTTTCTAAACAGTTTCCCTTTCCTTTATAAATTCCATATTGAATTTATATTTTCGAATATCTATTGATATTCGATTTTCAAATCGATTTCAATATTCATTTCGATTTATCTTTAAGAAGATAAAATCTCAAAACAGTTCATTTCATTTGGAAAAGCATTTCCATACTTATTTAAAAATAAGTGTTTCACAAATCTATTCATTTTCAACACTTGAAAATATTCGATATACTTAAATCAATTTAAGTATATATTCATCCTTTAAGGAAAATATTCTTTTAACACATTTATTTTGAGTCAAAACGAATGTTGCGTAAAACATCGTTACGACGACTCGAAATCACTAGTATAGGGATTCGAATTTAAGAAAGATATATAAATCCCAATACTACATAAAAAAAACATTTCCTTTCGGAAATCATTTACTATAACAACAGTGTTATAGTCCATTATTTCCTTATATTTTCGAAAACATCTATTTCAACAATAAATGTTGAAATCTATGATTTCGATAGTTCACACGTTTTAAAACATCTTTTAAAACAACTAACTTCATTTCATAATATCGCTTTCCCAAAACCATATCCATTTTACTTCAAAAATATATTCACTGTCCAAAATCGTGAATATACTTCACTAACCATATTTCAGTCTTTTCTACACATTTTATTTCAATAAAGATTCGCTATCCAAAATCGCGAATATATCTTCTTTAAAAATCTTCTATATTTAACTTATCAAATCCAATTGATTTTGAATTTATAAAACAACGTTTATAAATTTCACCTTTTATATTTTTTTAACAACTTCGATTCGTAAATCTCCTTTATTAACGAATTCGATCAATATTTCATTTGTAGACAAAAATCCAATTTATAAGTTAATTTCTTATAAACCTTTATTCTACAATTTCATTCATCTTTATAACTTCATGCTTTATAAATCTATAAACTTCAACTTTTATAAATCTATAAACTTCAAATCTTCACAATTTATAATTCTATCAATTTTCTATCTTCCCAGTTTATAATTCTATAAGTTTCATATCTTTACAATTTGACACTTATGAAAACTCGCTTTAAAATTTCAATAATTTCAATTGATAAATATAGATTTTTTTACATCTTTTATAATACTTTAAAAATCTCAATTTTACCCATTCTAAAATTAAATCGACTTTCATTTCAAAGTCACACTTTGGTTATATTTCACCAACATTAAAATTTCCATAACCTTAAATTTTATAACATTTATTTATTTAAGATAAATAAATTCAAAAATTTAATAAATCGTAAACTTTCCAAACATCACTTCAAAAATCTTTTTTTTAAAGTAAAAATCGTTATTTTTAAAACTTCACAAGTTTGAATCCAATGATGCAACGCACCAATTAGTCCATCACACATCAAACATCATATATCATCATATGAGAACAGAATATATATCAATATCTATAAATAGATAAATACAGTTGAGGAATCCAGTTGGATCCCTCCAACCTGTTTCCCTGCATCCAAAGATGTTAGCACAATACCAATTCCGCTCCAGTACGGAATTATCGCGGTATATGGGTTTTTATAAATCCGCTTACTAACGGCGCAATAGGGTCTCATCCGCTATACGAGGCGGGAAAATCAATCAATCCAATATATACATATGCCAATATGTATATACTGCTATATATATAGATATATCCTATCATATCTAATAGCACATTCAAACAGACAAACAATCAAACCAATAACTGCAATACAAATTTAAATCTGAGTGAGGAGATCTCACCTTTGCCCTTTTATTTGAAATCCAATTTCAACTCCAGTTTGTTTTCTCGATTAGACCTTGTATAAAACAATTTTATACAGTTTATTAATACTTTAAATCAATCGAATAATAAATTTCCATTTGACAATTTTATTTTTAATTCACCAGTAATTTTATTTTAACCCGGTTTTCTTTAGATAAATTTATTCAACCGAATTTCTTTTAAATGAATCTGTTTAACAAAAAAAATTAAATTTAAGACTAAATTTCCTTTAACAAATTATTTTAAGTGACAATTTTCTCCTACCAATTTATTTTTAATTGAATCGAATTTCCTTTTAAATAAAATCTTTTGGTATCAAAAATAACTTAAATTACCAATTCAATAAGTATATTTATTACTTTCTAAAACTTATATATGTAAACTATTTTTCTGTTTTGCTGTATATACATTTTTTTTTCACAGTAATGTTATCATTATTATTATTTTTTTCTGCATATATAAATATTCAAACATTTGAAATTAAAATTACCTCACTGTCGAATATGAACTCCAGCCACCTCGTGACCATCCTTTCCTCGATGAACCCACGACTGTCTCACAACGAACCCAATCGAAATGCCTCACGGCCTTCTCTACTCTCACGCGACCATTGCCCCTGCTATCTGCCATCATCGAACAACGAACTGCTCGCGAGTCCCCAAACTGCCTAGCACCCCTCGATGACATCGTCCAGTGTTCGTCAAACTGCTCCTCCGCGAGCCCACTACCTCGATCCTCCTTCGCCATCCGCGAATTCGCAACCTCGTCGAACTCGCCGTCCTCAGACGAGCCATCGCGACGCAGAAGAAATCGCCACCGCGAAGCCCTAGCTACCAAGACCTCTACGCGAGCACGCCTCGCTCCAGACCTCTTCACGCGACGCCCCTTCACCTCGCCAGCAACCACGCTCTCGAACGCGCGCTGACGTTCCTCCCCTGTCGCACCGTAGCGATGAATCCCATAGCTCCACCTCGCCGCCTAGAGCGCGCGCCTAATTCCAGCTTTCGATTTCGCGAACGATACTCACGATCGAACTATGGCCATTTGAGTTGTATTTCTAAGTGGAGACGAGCTTCACCTTTGTTAATTGGATCTGATTTTATAAAATGAGAAGGGAACGAACGATTTTGATTTTCAGCTGCCATTTATTTTCCTCTGCGAATTTTCGAATGGAGCTTGGTCATAAATTTGATTTTGAAACGAGAGGGGAACGTGCTCACACGATTTCGTATTGTGATTGTCTACGTGAATTAAGGCGTGAGGTAAGGAAAGAAACGTGTGATATTTATAAATTTTAAAGTTTAAATTTAAATTGAATTCCATCTAAATTCCAACGCGTTTAACTATCGTATGGTCACACAACAACCCCGAAAATTACGAAAATTGAAATCCGGCAATAATTCAATTTTACGGACCCAATGGCACTGGTTTCGTCGAATTCCGAGACTGTGTGAAAATTGACTATTTTTAAATATCAATTCGAACGATTAAATTTCAAAACTGAACGAAACACTTTGAAATACAATTCTGAAGCTTCTATTATTTTCAGTATTATCAATATAGATTTTACAATCCTTTGAAATATTTTTCTTCAACCTGAAATTGAATATTCAAATTTTTATTCAACTTCACTCGATTAAATTTTAACGTTTAATCGCAAATTTCAAAGTTATATTCGGGATTCAAATTAAATCACCGTTCAAATATTTAAAATAAATTAAATATTTTCAATTAAATTCGTTCAAAATTCTGGGTCGTTACAATGATCATCACACAACAACACTCAGCATGTCATATTACCAAATTGGGAATATATCGTTGATAACCTTCAACTACATAACCTCTGAGCTCGTACGTCTCAGAGAAGGGTGTTAAGCTAAGAGAATAAATTTTCCGCCACCAAACAGAAATGTATTTGAAAGAAATTAGCTTTATATCTCAATTTGTAATGTCAGACATACAATCCATACAAGTCTGTTCCGGGATCGAACAGAACCGAAGGCACTTCCAAAGAAGCCCTTGCAAATCCGGATAATTTTCTAATCACGTCAAGACTTCCCATCACAAAAAGAGTGATATAAATCTCTATACTGGAGCAACTCGGTGCAGAGACATTCGACAGGTTGTCCTTTCACTTTCGAAAATATCCGGTCTTCACCACCGGTCTTCAAATGCCATCCATATATGACATATCACTAATTCGGAATGGGTTATATGACACAAAGGTCTTTTCCCGGCTAACCCGAATAGTGAGCGCAATATTTAAAACATATGGATATGTGATTTCAATTAAGTCACAACTTATTACCCAAATTTCTTGTTCAAATGGTTTAAACACATTACCATTTTAATCTTTTACATAAAAAGATTCATCTCACAAATTTCACTCAGTTTCACAAAGATCTATTCATAGATTTTCAAATCAATTTCACATTTTAATTAGATTAACTCGTTAAATCTTTAAATCAAAGATCTAACTTATAGCTTTCAAAACAATTACATTTCGAATGGTTTAAACAAATCATCATTTTAAATCTGTTAAAAATAAACAGATTTAATTCATAGCTTTCAAAAAGAATTCATTCATAACTTGGAAAAACCATTTTTCATTTCAAACATGAAATTCCTTTAATTAAATTGGAATTTTATTTCTTATATGAAATCTTTTATCATTTGAAAACAAACAGTTTAATTCCGGAAAACTGATTTATTTATACGAGTTAAGGTTCTTCTTGGGTTAAAATCAAATTCTCAAACCAATATTTTAAAAGTGGTTTAAATTCATATAAAACACATTTATAATATCTTTAATCAAAATTCCAATCATTGAATTCAATTCCAAATATTGAATTCAAATTTAAGTCAAATTATTTAAATTTCAAAACTTAATCAAGTTATTCGAAAATAAGACTTATCTTTGAAATTCCATTTCAAAAGCTTTTCACTTTAAACCCAAATTTCAAATCTCAAAATCAATTGAAATTAAAATTTCAATTTCAAAAACATCAAATTTAAATCATCTGTGACTTAACTAATTTCCTCGTGGAATCCATATTTGTGTGTGTAAAAGTGTACTCCAGGGGTTTAACACAATAGTGCAACATCATTCAATCATCACAGATAAAATACAGAAATATAGTTGATAAGCGGTATAAACTATATCGCTTATCTTTCATTCACAGATCACAGATATATAAATATTACAGATAATCAATTACAGCACAGATAATCAATTATACTACAGATCACAACAAAAAATCAGGATACGTCACAAAGTATCATGTATCAGAAATATCAAACAATTCGACTATCAATAGAATTTAAACATCCATAAGTAAGCTCAATTAATTATCTGATTAATTTAAATCATATAAGTCATCAATCGTGGTTAATTAACATAAATTAATTTCAAATCATTTGATTGATTATCCTTTAATCATTTATTAATTAAATTAATTAACCTTAAATTATTTAATAATTAACCTTTAATTATTCAATTATCCTTTAATTAATTTCCTTTAATTAATACATTAATAAATAAATCAACCCTTAATTAATCACCCTTTAATTAATCATTCTTAATTAATCATTCTTAATTAATTACAACAAGTGATTATTAATTAACTTTAATTTATTAGAATATCCAAGTAATTAAGGGATTAATTACAATAAGTAATTAATCCCCTAATTACTTTCATTAAGTAATTAACAATTTAAAATTGATTATCTTAATTAATTAATCTAAATCATTAATTTATAAAGCTGAAAAATAAATCATTCCTTAATTATCTTATTAATTAATCCACTTCAATATTTTTAATTATCTCTAAGATAAATTATTCCTTTATTAATGATCTCATAAATATTAAAGTGTATTTAAAACATTACACTTCTAAATTTAGATTCAAATTTCATTTTGAATTTAAGATTCCAAATGATTATATATTCAAAATCCTTTTTATAAAAGAACTTTATCAAAATCCAATTGAAATATTTATTTGAAAAAAAATTACTTTAAAAAGCTATTTGGTTTAAACTTGTTTAAACATTCAGATTTTAAATAAAAACTGATTTTAATTTACAGTTTTGAATTCAAGAAACTTGAATCCATATTTAACTTTGATTTAAAAACTTTGGTTTTAACTTGCCTTCAACCTTGATTTTAAATTCTTGATTTAAAATCCAAATTCATTTTAAAATCTTAGGATTCAAAAGTTTATTTGAAAACTAACTTAACTTTGAATTTAAACCCAGTTTTAAACCTTGCTTTACAAATTTAATTTAGTTTAAAAACTTTAAACAGAGAACAGTTTCAACCCTGAAACTGTCACCATACTTGACCCGAGTCCCCTCGAAATCGCTTCAAGTCCTCCCCGTTCGCTACTTCGAGTAAAACACTCGAACTACTCGAGTAATCTCGAGTTCAATCCTGAAGCACTCAAGCAAACACTTCAGATCCACCAACGTGCTCGTGCACATGTACAACCTAGTTCGTCATCTTCGGCCAGCACTTCATCGACGAGAAAGTCGACCTTCGCCTCAATTCCAGACTCCGATTGTCTGACTCTCGAAATAGTCACGTATACGAAATTCGAGCAAAATCAAAACCTGGAAACACAACCAATTTTCCCCTCGAACCCTGTCATCACTTCGCCCCCGCTCCTCCGACCACCAGAGAGCCATCACCTCCGTCCATGGCTTCGTCAACCATCCCTCTACAAATTCCCAAAATCCCATAACGCTCGATCATCTCTGGTGATCGAACGAGACCAAACATAATCAAAGCAAAAATCTAGGTTTACCAACTTCAACTGCTTGCCGCTGTCACCACCGTGGTTGTGGCCTCCTCCGACTATTTTTTCCATCTCCACCCTAGCCTCCTCTATCACCACGAGAAAACCCGACCACCCAGAGATCAGAGATCACCCACAATTTCCAAAATTCCATTTTCAGTTCATATACGAACTGCTCTTAACCCCTATTACTAAAATTCTTGATTTTAGTTTTAAAAATCAAGTTTTTGCTTAGAGATTCAGTTTATAAACTTGAACTGATAATCCAAGATATTTAAAAATATTATTTATCTCAAACTTTAACTGTTCTTTAAGGTTTCCAAAGCAGACCTACTTCGTTTAACTTGAATTCAAATTTTAAAATTCACTTTATGATCGAACAAACATATTTTGTTTATATACTTTATTCCAACAATCAATAGGTTAAGCAGTAATGATTTTTGAACTAACCCAGAGCTTGAAATTTTGTAAACAGATATGTTTTCCAGATCATTAAACAGGCAGGCATCTTATACACAGAATTGCATAAATATATATACATATAACATACTCATTTCAGACATAAGCAACATATGTGAATATACTTAAGCATTTTAAATTTAAGTTACTCACCAGTTTTCTGAAAATGAATAACAGAGCTTCATGTTGAAACAAGTTTGAAAATGCAAGTTGAAAACCCCCCTTGATTCTCTAATTTGAATGAAGTTGTATTGTTGTTTAAAGTGAAGTCTTGTTTAAATTTTTGAATGATTTTCACTTCAGTTTTATTTGGTTTGAAATGAATGAAACTCAGTTGAAAAAAAATGAGAAGTTGATGTATAAATTTGTACTAAAGTCATGGGCTAGAGATATGGCCTTTAATACATATGTACCCTATGGCACATACATATCCCATTTTTTATTCATAGATATCTTTTTTTGTTGGCTGAAATGATCTTTATTATGGTTGAGGTGATGTTGTTATGTACAATATCAAAGACATTTTGTTACAGCCCACCCATGCTTTTTTACTTCATGTACATATTGCTTTGCTTGTTGACTTTGTCTACATACTTGAATATATCTTTGCTTGTTAAATTTCGGCTGAGAAGATGTGATTTTAATTTGTCTTCATACTTATATACAAAAATTTGTTTTGTCATTGCTTTGTATTTCTTCATTTTACAAGTATACATACTTGTATATATATAAAATGCTACCTTCTTTTGTTTTGCAAACTTGAATATACTTGCTTTGGGTCTTATTACTATAAATAAATTTCTATTTTAATATGTTGTTAAATTTTAACTAATTTATTTCTAGCTTAAACATTTATTTTATTTTGTTGGTAGATTTCATTTAAGTGTTACTTTTATTTTTATAGTTCATCTCCTATTTATTTCTATTTATAACTCAATCATTTATTTTACGTTAATATTTATTGTCTTATATTAAATTTATAAATCCAAATTATTATTAACCATAAATTTTAAGATTTAAATTCAAATCAAATATATACATTTCAAATCAACTCAATTATTTATACATGCCTGTATACATATATATATATATAAATAAATTCAAATTTACTCATATTTATTCCATATACATATATATATTCACATATATACTAATTTTTACAATATTTAAATTTTTTATGATTTATACATAATTTATTCGATTTCGGGTAAACTCGCTTTCATTGATAATTAATTTTACAAATTTTTATTCAAAAATTCATTTAATTATCAATTTAAATAAATTAAAATCTAGGGTCGTTACAAATTTCAATTCCAAATATTGATACAAAATTTCTTTGTCGAAAATACTTTTTATAATAAAATACCTTCATAGTCGAAACAAATTTCCTTTTAAAAATACTTTTATAACTCGATGTCTTAACAAGTTTATCCTCGTTCCTGTAGACTCTGGCAGTGCGTTGATCTGGCGCAAAGCTAGAATTCTCCAAGTACTTAGTAGACTTGTTTCAACACCCAGTGAAAATACTGGAAAAACTTTTAAAAACACATATGGAAAGTACAATCCAAACAAAAAAAACAAACAAAACCTTTGTCTAACCATGGTTCGTAGATACACAATGATTACGCCTGGATCCCCTAGGAAACAATCCATATCCGTAAGCTTTCTCAGCCCTGCGAGTTACGCCATGATGACTAGTAGAATGCAGGATACACAATGGTTACGCCTGGATCCCCCAGGAAACAATCCGTACCCCTAGGCCATCTCAGCCAGGCAGTTTCGCTACTAATGCGACCTACATAGATGTAAGATACACAATGGTTACGCCTGGATCCCCCAGGAAACAATCCGTACCCCTAGGCCATCTCAGCCAGGCAGTTGCGCTATCCATCCGCGCTCGTAAGACCATGGGTAACGCCATGGAATTCGATGGACACTCGAGTATCATATCCGGAAAACCAAAAATCAGAGAAATATCGATAGAATGAATCCATAATGTGGCCATAAAGCAGATATCAAGCAGAAGGCACTTTCCATATCTTTACTCCGAAAATATGTATCATATAGTACCTTTTCAAATCACTTTCAAATATCGTACTTATATAAAATCCATTATATATAAGATTTAATTTTCAAATCAAATACTTTTCCAAAATCAAAAGTATATCCAATCACACTTATATAGACTTTAATTATCTAAGATTTCACTTTTCAAATTGAGTACCCTTTTCAAATCCATAGTTTTCGAATCAATTTCATACTCATACAAATCAATTTTATATAAGTTCGACAACTCCCAAATCAAGTATTTAGTAACACAAGGTTCTCAAATTTCAATTTTTTTCAATATCAGTTCAATTTCAAAATCATATACAATTTCACCAAATTATTTCTTCTCAAATTAAATATCTTTAGTTTCAAAGTTTCCAAAATAATAGATTTAGAAAATAAATCCAAATTTCCAAATCAATATAATTTAAGGCAACCAATTCATTTCCAAGATCAAATGTTTTCAAAATCATCTTATACTTACGTAAGGTCCATCTTATATAAGGATCAAGTTTTACAAAATAAATTTCGCTGTATGAAGAGCCATATGGGATTAAATATCTTTGCTTTTATGGGTTATATATCTTTGTAATTTAAATTGGAAATTTTCTTTTAGTAAGCAAAGATATTCTAACATGACACCTTTCAATTTCAGCGTCAAAATATATCAATGATATTAGAATATAAGATGTACACACGTCATCATTTCGCAAAATCACATTTGATCGCTCGCTCGATCACACAAGTTCGCTTTCGAACTAGTATTGTCCATTCGACTTCCCTAATGCGGATTTCGATATGGTTTCTCGACTAGAAGCCATCAGTCTCCTTGCATAGCCATATACTATGATAGAGAATTCTAGAATCGAGCCAAAAATCCATATCAAATATTCGCCATCAAGAATCGAATGAAAAATACTAACACGAAATGGTGTAATTCACCTCGAACTTGCATACCCAAACCTGGATCAAATTAATTATGCGAATAAAACAGCATACGTACAACTTATATATTTATTCCAACTTGTTAAATATATAGTTTCATAAAGATGTTAGTAAGTTAAAACATTTAAACTAAATTTTATTCAAAATATTTTGAAGATCAAATTCTTTTCAAAACATTTCAAATCTAAATTTCATATTAGAAAAATTTAAAATTGCCTTATTCATTTACTTAACAAAACAGTTTCAACTTATTTAAATCATATTACTACATACATTAACATACATACCAAACTTATATACTTTATACTTTTCAAAATTACTTAGCTTTGAAAAGTTAACCTTGATTTGGAAGTGCTCGAGCCTTCAAAATAGTCGAAGAAATCATATTTCAATCCAAGAGTTCGAAATCACCAACAAATCAGTAAATCAATTCCAAAAGATAAGGTTATATCAAATCAGATCCAAAACTCAAGGACTGAACACCGGTTTACTTCAAATCATTTCAAATATATATATATATATATATATATATATACACACATATATCTTTCGAATATCAAATCTTACTTCGGAATTTGAAATCAAAATTGGTTTCGCAAAATTACTCGTGTAGCAATGCTACTAAAGTGGCCTCTCCCCCACTCTAAAACTCGAAAATCAACGTCGATGATGCGTGCACTCATCACCGAAATTATTTTCCAGTGACATAAGTGAGTTCTGGACTTCTATTTTCTCAAACTTCTTTTGAAATTTCTTCGAAATCATTCGAAACTTATTTAAAATCATTTGAAACATTTCTTATTCGGAAAAATACTTTTAAATCATATTATCATTATATATTTCAAAATCTTAAAACCAATTTCAAAGTACCGGAGTTCAATTCTCGAATTTCAAATTTTAAAACCCTTCAGTCATAAATCATTTTTAGATAAATCAAATTTCTTATATAATTTTTCAAAATTACAAATCCTTTCGAAACCTCAAATTCTCATTTTAAAAAGGGTATTAATCTTTATCGAAAACATTTCACTTTTTATATATAGAATATAATCATACTTATCAAAATAATAATTTCGGTTTAGAAAACAATTTCTAAAATACAAACAAACCCGATTTTCAAAGAATGAGTCACGAATGGATTTCAGAACAAAGATAGAGATTCAATTTAAAAGAACTCTAATGAAATAAAATTCTAATTCGAAGATAGGCTCGAACGAAGATGAGATAATTAAATTACAAAATAGAAGATGGATATACTTAAAAAAAATCGCGGGCGACCTTAACCGGGTCAACCGTGACTTCAGGAACAAGATCGATGCAGAATTCCAAGAAAAATCAACATTCGATCGCCAGAGATAGGATTCGGCATAACCAGAGATAGCAGCATCTAAACCGAGGGATATATAAATTCTCCGGTGGTTCCATGCCAATTGTAAAGGAGTTCACCCCTTTACAAATCATTCAAAGATTGGCGGGTCGCCTATTCTTATAGTGATCATTCGAAGTGAGTTATGGTATACTCTAGAATCAAGAAACAAGGATAGAGGAAGAAGATAATGGATTTTGAACCTGTAGGGAACGTTCCAAAATCCAAAGGAAAAGCTCGAACGAAAGTGATTCTGTAAATAAATTTACTATATATGCTAAGTTTGCCTAGAGCCAAAGCTCTGATACCAACTGTAACGGCCCGGTATTTTCAACCATTCGCATCCGCAACATGTCGGACTTGAATTGTTCAAAATATCAGATTGTTAATTTAAAATTTGGCAAACTCATCATTTACAGTAAATAAATCAATCACAGAATCACAGACACAGAGTAATACAATAATACGCAGCGGAATAGATAAAATAGTAGTTCATGAAGCTACTATATAAACATCAGAGTTAGAAATAAAATACAATAGAAAATCTCAAATACAGTGAAGTCTTCAGTACGAATAGATGACCTCTCTGAATAAATCAACTGGAAAGCTGAAAGTTGAATCGATAGTTGGATCTCCAAAAGCTCCAAAGTCCAAGGGTGAGTTTCAAAGGCTGTATCAGTCGGTCTGACCCGAGCGTAAAGCAAAACACAAAACACTCGAGTCAGGATTAACATTCTTATATCAATAAATCCAACTCAAGTAAAATATCAACTGAAATACAAGTAACTTAAAGGATTTTTGGGATAACCATCCTCTAAGGATTCTGCGGAACTATCTACAAGGTAGAAATATACACCCTAACACCGTGGTCATTTCAAATTAATTTATACTTCAAAACCAAAAATTCACTTTTATTTCAAATATATATGTTTTCCAAAATAGTATATATATGTTAAATAATTTAAAAGTAAAGTATTTAAAATTTCCTCAAGTCTCACAAATCGATTCACATCCACCCAAATTCCAAATTCAAATTTATTCAAAGCTCAATTCATCAATTCAATTCATTTCTAAATATACCATTTAAATTTCCAATGTATTTCAAAGCTTTAATATTCAACATTTTTAAAGTTAAATTTAACAGTTTCATATAGCTCTTGATTTAACTTTATTATCATTTAATCAGGGAATATTTACTTAATAAATTCAGTATCATTTAACTAGCCTGAAATTACAATTTTCTAAATATTTCCTTAAATTTATTTAAACAAGAAATGTTCATTAAATTACTTAAATCAAACCCAAGTTATAAATCATATCTTAAATCTCAATTTCAATAAGTTTCAAATTGGTTTAATTAAATAAAATTCTTTATTGAATACAGTTTCAACTAAATTCACATTATCTTCCCAACCTTAACTTATTCAAATTGTTACCAAAATCTAGTTTGAAATATAAATTTAAACACTTAAACATATTATATGTATTAGATCAATCTTAATTAAATTAAATATTATTATTAAATCTCTATATATATATATCATTACCCTTACATATAAAATTTTAAGAATCAACATTTATTAAAACTATATATTTCCTTCCAAAACCATAGAATTTATTTCTAAAACATTTATATATGGACCAACGGTGTCTGTATATAATTTCCTATCTATGGTCAAGTATTACGGATATTTATCATTTCAATCCGTAATTTAAATATATACGGGTAGATATCATTTCGACCCGAAATCCCAAATTGAATTCAAATGAAAATCGCTTGGGTCTATCATTTCAACCCATAACGATTTTCTCCTATTCTAAAGTCCGTTCGGGTATGTATCATTTCAACCCATAGTGAATTCTATACTAACAAGGAACTTGTAGAGTGATAACAGATATGATAAAAATATAATAGGCATATATCATCAATAGCAATATAATATAAACAATAGGATATGGTGTCATATCCCACAGGTGAACAGTTATGGATAATATCATATATAACAATTTAAATAACTACAGTAGCATATTTCAGTTGTCGTTTCAATTGAAATCAAATTTAATAAATATAAGAACGTTAAATCGTGAGTGATTACTCACCTTTCGAGGCTAGAGAGATTGGAGAATGCAATTGTATTACGAAATGCAAGTACAACTTCCAAAACAAAGCTAGATTGGCACGAATTGGACGAACAGAGCTGATAAATAGAGATCAATGAAGATTGATCAGAAACTGCTCGATGTAGATCGAAACCAAATATATATATATATTATTCTAATATATTATTTTCTTAACCAATATTAATTTTGAAACTCATTAAAATTATACATACATACGTTTTCAAAAAAAATCATAGTTTGAAATAAACTATATACCACACGGTATGCATAAACATATATACTTGTTTATAAAATAATATAAACAAATAAACAAAACCTATAGATTTATATATGTATTTTAAAAATCAAAACTGTTATATACCCATCCATAAAAGAGATCTACAACCAAAATTTATATAAACTTCTTTACATAACATTGTTCACAAACAACAGACTAAATATATTACTTACGTATACATCACCCACTATAACAACCTTATATATACAATTTCAAATCCAGACTAAATAAACAAATGTATACCCCACAGACCAACAGTATGAAGATCAATCTAAAGTTTATATGAAATATATATATTATATATTAAACAAACAACATTTATAACTTTATACACTTATAACAGTATAAACAAATATAACTTAGTTACTTCAAACTATTTGAAAAGTAACCGTAGAAACATAAGGTTCATATAATACAATACTGTTATGAAATAATATATATGTATAGTACTATATATTTATATACTTACAAACAAGTAAAATACATATAATATCCCTTGTATAACTAATATATAACAGATTTGAAAGTTTATGTAAAAAAAAAATATATAAATATACATAACTACAAAGATTATATATATACTAATAGATTGTAACAATTTTTATCTTTCTTTATTAACTGTAAAGCAGATTTATATAAACCGGAATTTATACCACGTAAAATAGACTGTAGCCCAACTCTTACAACACGTAATTAGCTTATGATATGTAAGCTGAAATATGATAAAATAAATGCCTATATATAAACACCGTAATAACATATATTCTAACGCACATATATATACATCAACTGTCATATTACTTATATACTGTCAAGTTTCGAAATCTATAAAACTAACATTTACACTATCACCTAATACACTATACTGTGACAACATCTAAGACAGCCTTTATATAATAGCATATTAAATATATTTACCCTTTAAACCAATGTTTAAGTAATCAAAATACCAGATTTTTTCAGTTTATATTTTAACAAAAAAAATGCAGGTCATATACAATATGACTAAATATATTATTATCTATGTAACGACCCCGAAATTTAAATTTATTTAAATTAATAATTTATTGAAATTTTGAATTAAATTGAGTAATTAAATAAATTTTTGGATAAAAATTTGTAGATTTAACTAGAAAATTGGAGCGAGTTTCCCTGACTCAAATGTGAGTGAATTTGAAAATAATAAATATATAGATAGATTTGACTTGATTTTAAATAGTAAATAAATAATTGATAATAATATTAAATATTAATTATTGATTGTTAATAATAATTTGAGATTACAAATTTAAAAATAAGATAATAAATATTAGAGTAAAATAAATAGATAAATTGATTAAAAAATTTAGAAATAATAATAATAATTAATATTTAAACTAAAAATAGAAAGTAAACAAATAGATGGGTATAAGCTTACAAATGAAGAAACAACATTATAATAAAACAAACAATATATAGTGAAGCTTGCAAAACAAGGAACAAGATAAATATAGGAATGTGCAAATAAATTAAGTACAACTAGGCAACTCAACCCAAAACAATTATCTTCAGCCGAAATGAAACAAAAGATATGTATGAACATATAGTACATGTATATATGCAGGCAAGATGTGAAAATATAACACATCTAGGAACATAAAGTACACAATGTAAAAATATAATATGAAACATAAAGGACTCTAGCAATTAATGCTATATCTTCTCAGCCGAAACAAAGTAATGCAGCCACCATGGGAAGAAAATATCCCTGTATTGTTGTACAAACAAATGCAAATATCATCTTGCATTGTACAAATAGATATAATACCCTGTTTCATTCTTCAGCTCTGTAAACAACTTTCTCTTATCACTTTTCATTTCCAATTCGAGCAAAGTAGAAACTGCAATACAACTTCCATTTAAAAACTTAAACAAGCTTCAACAAGTATCAAGCAACTAAACAAAACAGTGAAGCCAAGTGATGGGCAGGAAGTATCAAAGTGGAAACATGTTTCCAGTTTTTCAAGTTCAAAACAAATTTCAAAAACAAGTCTCTGTTCTTCTTCTCCATAAAACGGTGAGTAACATATTTTTTTTTAAATATAACCTAAGTTTAGATAAAGTATGTTTTCCTCTGTGATGGTATATATATCTTGTATATATGTATGTTGTGCCAAGTCTGGGTGAAATCTGTTTCTGTGATACCCTATACCTGTGATCATGTTTTTGTAGATAGGAAAATCAACCTCCATCACTTGATCTAACAACTGATTTAACTTAGGATGTAAATAAAAGTTGTTTGTTTGGTTGTAATTTAAGTGTTAAAAATATGTAAAGCTAAAACAACCTATCATTTCCTCTGGTAACTAAAGAAAGCCTGTACAACTTTAAATATGTGTAAAAAACAAAATTTTTGTTTTAAGAATTCAATTGTATCAGGAGAAACTACATACTAAAATAGGATTTTTAAGTCAAGATTTACAATTTTTAAGGCTAGGGGTGAAGCGCAGTTGTAGTTTCACTGTTTTGAACGTTTTGAGTTGCCATGGTTGATGCGGTTGACCGGAGATGTCTGGTGTTGGTCGAGAGGAAGAGGGATGACCAGGGATTCAAGAAATAATAGTGGAACGGTCGGAAGTTCGTCGTGGTGGCGGCGAGGAGTGTTTAAAGTCTGGTGACCTAAATTGAGTGGCTCGAGATTTTTGTCTCGTTCGAAGCCATGAAGCGATCGAGTGATTCGAGCTTCCAGGGTTGGATTCGGGGAAGGTAGACGAGGCTAAGGGCGGAGTGCGATGGTCACTGGTGATCGGAGGTGGGAACGCGGCGAGGTTTCCAGGCTATGGTTTTGCTCCAGTTTCATGACAGGAACTCGATTTCGTTCGTATGCCTGAATGGATGATCGGAGGTCGGAGAGGGGATGTCGAGATGATCGTCGAGAGGTGGAGGTGGTCGTAGATGACCGGACGTGGCCGGACCCTCGGTGCACGTGCACAATCGAGATCTGGTGGTGTTTGTCTGGGTTGACAAGTGAAATGAACTCGAGAATTTCTCGAGTAATCTCGTCGTTTGGTTCGGGGGATTTGCAGTTTTTTCTCGAAGCAAAATTTAGTGAACTCGGGTAGGGTAGTTTAGCACAGAATCAACTGTACCAGTTTTAACTCGAGTACCATACTCGGGTAGATTTTGTTTTAGCTTGGGTAATTTCAATGTTTTCTTGAAGCAAAGTGGAAATGGTCTCGGGTCAGTCATGTTCCAGTATTAAACAGTGGAAATTTTACAGTTTTTAAATTTATTAAGTTTAAATTTGTAATTGATGTAAAACTGAGGTTTAATTTAAGTATTAAATCCAGATTTTTGAAATAAAAGAAAAGTTTTAAATTTAAATACTTTTAATAAATTTAAATATTTGAATTTAAAGGGTTTTGATTTAAAATCCTCTTCATGGCAAAGTGTTTTTAAATGTGTAATTTAAGATGTTTAAAAAGTTAGTTTATAAAATGATCAAAGCTTAATTTATGAAGTAATTAATAGATGATTACTTAATGTAATTTATTGATTAATGATTTGAAACTTGAATGAATTGATTGTTAAAAATCAAAGGATCAATTAATAACGGTGATTAATTAAAATTAATTCAATAATTAAAGATTCATTGATTCATTGATATAAAATTGATTAGTTAATAATTAAGGGTTAACTAATAAATTTGAAAAGGAATTTATTTCAAATAATTTGGAATTAAATTACGATAATTAACCCGGATTAGAAATTCATAAGTAACTAATCTAATTTGAATAAACCAGATAATTAACTGACCTTACTTATGAATATTTGGATTTGATTGGATGATTGAATTGTTTGATATTTCCTGATCTGTGATGCTTTGTGATATATTCTGATTGGTGCGTAACCTTTACTGCAGTTTATTTATCTGAAATTCATATATATCTGTGATATGTGCCTAAACGATAAGCGATATAGTTTATATCGTTTATCAACTATATTTCTGTATTTTGTTTTGTGATGATTGATGTTGCACTATTGTGTTGAACCCCTGGACCACACTTATACACACACAAATATGGATTTCACGTGGAAATCGGTTAAGTCATAGATAATTTAAATTTGATATTTTTGAAATTGAAATTTTAATTTCAATTGATTTTGAAATTAGAAATTTGGGTTTTTAAGTGAAAAGCTTTTGAAATGGAATTTCAAAGATAAAAGTTATTTTGAATAACTTAAATCGAGTTTTGAAAATTTAAATAATTTGATTTAAATTTGAATTCAAGTTTGAGATTGAATCCTATAATTCGAAACTAGAGATTAAAAATGCTGTACAAGTTATATGTGGGTTAAACCATTTTAAAAAGTATTGATTTGAGAATTTGAATTAACCCAAGAACTTTAACTCATATGAATGAATCAGATTTTCTGAAATGAAACAGTTTGTTTTCAAAATGATAAAAGCTTTCATATAAGAAATGAAATTCCAGTTTAATTAAAGGAATTTCAAGATTGAATTGAAAAATTGTTTTTCTAAGTTATGAACGAAATTGTCTTGAAAACTATGAATTGAATCTGTTTACTTTTAACAGATTCAAAATAATGTTTTGTTTAAACCATTCGAAATGAAATTGTTTTGAAAGCTATGAGTCAAATGTTTGATTTAAAGATTTAACAAATTAATCAAATTGAAAGGGAAATTGATTTGGAAAATCTATGAATGAATCTTTGTGAAATTAAGTGAACTTTATGAATTGAATCTTTTTTGTTTAAAAAGATTTGAAATGGTAATTGTTAAACCATTTGAAAAGAAAGTTTGGGTTTAAGTTGTGACTTAATTGAAATCCCAATATCCGTATGTTTTTAAATATTTCGCTCACTATTCGGGTTAGCCGGGAAAGGACCTTTGGGTCGTATAACTCATTCCGAATAGTGATACGTCGTATATGGATAGCATTTGAAGACCGGTGTTGAAGACCGGATATTTTTCGAAAAATGAAAGGACAACCTGTCGAATGTCTATGCACTGAGTCGCGCCGGTATAGAGATTTATATCACTCTTTTGTGACGGGAACTCCGGACGTGATTGAAAGTTATCCGGAATTGCAAGGGCTTCGTGAGAAGTGCCTTCGGTTCTGTTCGAACCCGGAACAGACTTGTATGGATACATGTCTGACATTACACTTTGAGATATAAAGCCGATTTCTTTCAAATACATATCTGTTGGTGGCGGAGAATTTATTCTCTTAGCTTAACACCCATCTCTGAGACGTACGAGCTCAGAGGTTATGTAGTTGAAATTTATCAGCGATATATCCCAATTTGGTAATGTGGCATGCTGAGTGATGCTGTGAAATGATCAGTGTTTGATCATTTGCGATATGATCATTTGTTTGATCTTATATCTTTGTGATCATAGGTTGATCATTTGTTTGACCCGAAGCGTGGCTTTTTGAAAAAGCGTAGCTTTGTGGACGAGACTTCGTCGAGCCTCACAACCCGGTAATGGTCGAAACAGGAATCGTGCGGCAAGGTTTTCAGGGGTAGCTTCCCTAGGGTATGACCATTCCTTCTGGAAAAGGGTAGTATCATGGTATGGAGCCCAGATACTTACTCATGTGGATACACTTTCTTTATGATGTGTGATGTTGGTTATCGAGCGCTCGGTTAAAGGTCCCAAAGGACCGGGGGTGGCATATCTGAGGTTTCTTTTATCCCTTGGGAAAAGGGGTTACCGGCCTTGTTTGGCAGAGAACAGTTGGTTCTCGGAACGTCCCGCCAGAGGCGTTTCTTTCGTGGAATAGGAAGTTCCTTAGCCTGACCATTTGTTGGAAATCCAAACAAAACAATACGAGCCCTGTACGGTTTTAGTTGTATTACCTGCCATGGAATGTGGTGGTAACCTGCTATTGAACATGGTAGCTATAGTAGGCATAAGTGCGAAATGTCTATGCTGGCTAAGATTTATATTCTACTTTCGAAATTGTTTTCTACACTATGCACTAGTAATAATATCAAATGATTTGATTTTGCATAGTAAGCATCTTTGACTATCATAAGAAGAAATCTCCTCCAATTCTGCGTTTGCATTGTGTGTGTGGTGGGAGGTCTTATGGTAGTTTCATTCTCCAAAAGCATTGCGAATTGACTTTAAAATTCTCTGCTATTTGTTTTAAAGATAAACTGTTTTTGTTGCTCACACCAGTCCCATGACTGATCCGGAGTTTATTGTTTCTTTTCTAAACTCTGGATGCTCAAAATTTTTCTACACGAGCAGTCTAGAGTTTGGTTTTTCAGATAGTCAGATTAGTAGGTTATCTGGAGTTAGTTCAGTCTTTGGATCGGACTGCACTTGCTTATCTTGGTGTATCGTTATTGGGAGTTCAAGCTATTTCTGGATTAGTGCTTTGAAGATGGAGATTATCCGCTGCTGATGTTATCGTTTTCTTTTCCGCTGCTATTTGTTGTATCATATCTCTGATGTATATTAATATTCATTGTATCATTATGTTGTATCAGATATTGTATATCAATGTATTATTCATTTATTCCGCTGTGTTATTTACTTAATGTTGTTATAAGCTCCCGAGAACCAGATTCGGCATTTGAATCTACGACATTTTGAGTACAAGTGAAGTACGGGTGCCGATTTTCGAAGGTCGACTTTTGGGTCTTGACAAAGTGGTATCAGAGCTAAGGTTGAACTTTAGCTCAGGAGTATAACACGTTAAGTAGCTCATTAGAGATAGAGTGAAGTAAACTCTAGAATGAGTAATCCTTAAGATATCCGTCTAAACGTCTCAGTAAATTCTCTTACTATCCACTGATAGTGAGTATGAGTGCAAGAAGAAGACGAGATAGGGGACAGGAAATATGACTATAAATGGTCAATACCCTGCAACAGTGGAAACAATCTTTCTCCATCAATATTCTTTGATTCGTTTCCAAATTCTTTTCATTTCTTCGTATTAGCTCCAGAAAGAAGTTTCGGTGCGATGGTGGCTCTACGAATCGTTGTAGAAGATTTTTACTTCGTATCTTCATCGTTTCTTTTCAGCTTTTTGATTTAAACCTTAATGAATTTGAAATTGGAATTTTAAATTGAATTAAATTGACTAATAGAATATGAAGGATAAATTTGAATTGAATCGATAAAACGATATCGTTTGAAGCTAAATTTTGAAATTCTATTGTAATTTCTTTTGAATACCAAAGTCCGAAGAGGGACAAATTGGTATGTATTCTGAGATATTCCGACTAGAGTTTGGAATTCATATCGTAAGTTTGAGGAATTATAGGAGATTGAATCTGTCTATCTCTGTGTTATTTTCGTGCCTGTGAATTTCGAGGACAAAATTCTTTTAAGGGGGGAAGTTTGTAACGACCCCGAAATTTAAATTTATTTAAATTAATAATTTATTGAAATTTTGAATTAAATTGAGTAATTAAATAAATTTTTGGATAAAAATTTGTAGATTTAACTAGAAAATTGGAGCGAGTTTCCCCGACTCAAATGTGAGTGAATTTGAAAATAATAAATATATAGATAGATTTGACTTGATTTTAAATAGTAAATAAATAATTGATAATAATATTAATTATTAATTATTGATTGTTAATAATAATTTGAGATTACAAATTTAAAAATAAGATAATAAATATTAGAGTAAAATAAATAGATAAATTGATTAAAAAATTTAGAAATAATAATAATAATTAATATTTAAACTAAAAATAGAAAGTAAACAAATAGATGGGTATAAGCTTACAAATGAAGAAACAACATTATAATAAAACAAACAATATATAGTGAAGCTTGCAAAACAAGGAACAAGATAAATATAGGAATGTGCAAATAAACTAAGTACAACTAGGCAACTCAACCCAAAACAATTATCTTCAGCCGAAATGAAACAAAAGATATGTATGAACATATAGTACATGTATATATGCAGGCAAGATGTGAAAATATAACACATCTAGGAACATAAAGTACACAATGTAAAAATATAATATGAAACATAAAGGACTCTAGCAATTAATGCTATATCTTCTCAGCCGAAACAAAGTAATGCAGCCACCATGGGAAGAAAATATCCCTGTATTGTTGTACATACAAATGCAAATATCATCTTGCATTGTACAAATAGATATAATACCCTGTTTCATTCTTCAGCTCTGTAAACAACTTTCTCTTATCACTTTTCATTTCCAATTCGAGCAAAGTAGAAACTGCAATACAACTTCCATTTAAAAACTTAAACAAGCTTCAACAAGTATCAAGCAACTAAACAAAACAGTGAAGCCAAGTGATGGGCAGGAAGTATCAAAGTGGAAACATGTTTCCAGTTTTTCAAGTTCAAAACAGATTTCAAAAACAAGTCTCTGTTCTTCTTCTCCATAAAACGGTGAGTAACATATTTTTTTTTTAAATATAACCTAAGTTTAGATAAAGTATGTTTTCCTCTATGATGGTATATATATCTTGTATATATGTATGTTGTGCCAAGTCTGGGTGAAATCTGTTTCTGTGATACCCTGTACTTGTGATCATGTTTTTGTAGATAGGAAAATCAACCTCCATCACTTGATCTAACAACTGATTTAACTTAGGATGTAAATAAAAGTTGTTTGTTTGGTTGTAATTTAAGTGTTAAAAATATGTAAAGCTAAAACAACCTATCATTTCCTCTGGTAACTAAAGAAAGCCTGTACAACTTTAAATATGTGTAAAAAACAAAATTTTTGTTTTAAGAATTCAATTGTATCAGGAGAAACTACATACTAAAATAGGATTTTTAAGTCAAGATTTACAATTTTTAAGGCTAGGGGTGAAGAGCAGTTGTAGTTTCACTGTTTTGAACGTTTTGAGTTGCCATGGTTGATGCGGTTGACCGGAGATGTCTGGTGTTGGTCGAGAGGAAGAGGGATGACCAGGGATTCAAGAAATAATAGTGGAACGGTCGGAAGTTCGTCGTGGTGGCGGCGAGGAGTGTTTAAAGTCTGGTGACCTAAATTGAGTGGCTCGAGATTTTTGTCTCGTTCGAAGCCATGAAGCGATCGAGTGATTCGAGCTTCCAGGGTTGGATTCGGGGAAGGTAGACGAGGCTAAGGGCGGAGTGCGATGGTCACTGGTGATCGGAGGTGGGAACGCGGCGAGGTTTCCAGGCTATGGTTTTGCTCCAGTTTCATGACAGGAACTAGATTTCGTTCGTATGCCTGAATGGATGATCGGAGGCCGGAGAGGGGATGTCGAGATGATCGTCGAGAGGTGGAGGTGGTCGTAGATGACCGGACGTGGCCGGACCCTCGGTGCACGTGCACAGTCGAGATCTGGTGGTGTTTGTCTGGGTTGACAGGTGAAATGAACTCGAGAATTTCTCGAGTAATCTCGTCGTTTGGTTCGGGGGATTTGCAGTTTTTTCTCGAAATTTAGTGAACTCGGGAAGGGTAGTTTAGCACAGAATCAACAGTACCAGTTTTAACTCGAGTACCATACTCGGGTAGATTTTGTTTTAGCTTGGGTAATTTCAATGTTTTCTCGAAGCAAAGTGGAAATGGTCTCGGGTCAGTCATGTTCTAGTATTAAACAGTGGAAATTTTACAGTTTTTAAATTTATTAAGTTTAAATTTGTAATTGATGTAAAACTGAGGTTTAATTTAAGTATTAAATCCAGATTTTTGAAATAAAAGAAAAGTTTTAAATTTAAATACTTTTAATAAATTTAAATATTTGAATTTAAAGGGTTTTGATTTAAAATCCTCTTCATGGCAAAGTGTTTTTAAATGTGTAATTTAAGATGTTTAAAAAGTTAGTTTATAAAATGATCAAAGCTTAATTTATGAAGTAATTAATAGATGATTACTTAATGTAATTTATTGATTAATGATTTGAAACTTGAATGAATTGATTGTTAAAAATCAAAGGATCAATTAATAACGGTGATTAATTAAAATTAATTCAATAATTAAAGATTCATTGATTCATTGATATAAAATTGATTAGTTAATAATTAAGGGTTAACTAATAAATTTGAAAAGGAATTTATTTCAAATAATTTGGAATTAAATTACGATAATTAACCCGGATTAGAAATTCATAAGTAACTAATCTAATTTGAATAAACCAGATAATTAACTGACCTTACTTATGAATATTTGGATTTGATTGGATGATTGAATTGTTTGATATTTCCTGATCTGTGATGCTTTGTGATATATTCTGATTGGTGCGTAACCTTTACTGCAGTTTATTTATTTGAAATTCATATATATATGTGATATGTGCCTAAACGATAAGCGATATAGTTTATATCGTTTATCAACTATATTTCTGTATTTTGTTATGTGATGATTGATGTTGCACTATTGTGTTGAACCCCTGGACCGCACTTATACACACACAAATATGGATTTCACGTGGAAATCGGTTAAGTCACAGATAATTTAAATTTGATATTTTTGAAATTGAAATTTTAATTTCAATTGATTTTGAAATTAGAAATTTGGGTTTTTAAGTGAAAAGCTTTTGAAATGGAATTTCAAAGATAAAAGTTATTTTGAATAACTTAAATCGAGTTTTGAAAATTTAAATAATTTGATTTAAATTTGAATTCATGTTTGAGATTGAATCCTATAATTCGAAACTAGAGATTAAAAATGCTGTACAAGTTATATGTGGGTTAAACCATTTTAAAAAGTATTGATTTGAGAATTTGAATTAACCCAAGAACTTTAACTCATATGAATGAATCAGATTTTCTGAAATGAAACAGTTTGTTTTCAAAATGATAAAAGCTTTCATATAAGAAATGAAATTCCAGTTTAATTAAAGGAATTTCAAGATTGAATTGAAAAATTGTTTTTCTAAGTTATGAACGAAATTGTCTTGAAAACTATGAATTGAATCTGTTTACTTTTAATAGATTCAAAATGATGTTTTGTTTAAACCATTCGAAATGAAATTGTTTTGAAAGCTATGAGTCAAATCTTTGATTTAAAGATTTAATGAATTAATCAAATTGAAAGGGAAATTGATTTGGAAAATCTATGAATGAATCTTTGTGAAATTAAGTGAACTTTATGAATTGAATCTTTTTTGTTTAAAAAGATTTGAAATGGTAATTTGTTAAACCATTTGAAAAGAAAGTTTGGGTTTAAGTTGTGACTTAATTGAAATCCCAATATCCGTATGTTTTTAAATATTTCGCTCACTATTCGGGTTAGCTGGGAAAGGACCTTTGGGTCGTATAACTCATTCTGAATAGTGATACGTCGTATATGGATAGCATTTGAAGACCGGTGTTGAAGACCGGATATTTTTCGAAAAATGAAAGGACAACCTGTCGAATGTCTCTGCACTGAGTCGCGCCGGTATAGAGATTTATATCACTCTTTTGTGACGGGAAGTCTGGATGTGACGACCCGACTTTCCACTCCCGGAAAATCGCATCGACAGTAAGAAAGAAAGGGGTGAGAAATAGAAAAGAGAAGAAGAGAAAAGAAAACAACAACAGATACTCACAGCGGAAAGGAAACGAAATATAATATATCACATAAATATCACATAGTATCATATACATCATCTATCAGAGTTACACAGATTACACATCACATACTAGACAGTTATAAACATCTGTCTAGTTATTACATCTCAACACAATACAGATCAATACAAAGATCAACACAGCGGAAAACTACTATCTATATCTACAACGCCGAAGCCTCCTGCTCCATTGCTCCTCCAGATTACTCGTCAAAGCTAAACCTGAATCCCTTGGCTACTCGTAAAAATTTGAGTACCCAAGAGTTTATAAATCAGAAATAAACAACTTGGGTCAGACATGGGTCTGGTGTGAGTAACAGGTTAAACTTGTTTAACTTCAAAACCTTTTGAAAGAAAAAGGTATCACGTAAGACTTCCCACACATAAACATGGGTAAGTTTTTACCTTACGTTAACCAAAACATTTGATAGGAAATTCGATTGTATTATAATAGGGTCTAGGGTTTTCAAATAAATATGAAATAGCTGGAATGCTTACATCTCACGTTCCAACATAGTTGGGCACAACTAAAACGTACGGCACTTATTGGAGTTTGGATTCCATCAATGGCAGGGCTACCGGGGTACCGCCCGTCACAGTACGTGGCCTAGATCACCGTACCGAGGATCACTCCCAATCCCCTGCAACACAAGGCCGGAACATCCCTTACTGGATAATTCCCGCACAAGATATCCCAGCAGTTGGAGCTCACAACTGCCCACACAGCCGAATAATAATAAGAAGGGACCTCTAGACAGAGATAATCTTGTCCTACTTGGGTGCTACCCACTAACCTTGCTGCACCTCCCCTGTTTTAGCCATTCCCGGTTTGTGAGGCTTGAGGTCACGATTACCTTAGAAAAGAACACATCACTTAGAATGCTCATCGTCCACCTGACGATGTGCTGAAAGCATTCAATCCATACAAGTTCGTTCCGGGTTCGAACGAAACCGAAGGCATTATCTCGTTACACTCATTTTGGAATCACCCTCAGAATTAACGACAATAACCCTTGCACTCTGAATCTTTATCTTCACTTGATTCACGACCTATCGTTAATTTGGATCGATGTGGTATTCGGGTCTCCAGACCTGGAAATCCGGTATACGGAAACCCGATCCCGGTCTCATCGAAATCCAAAACGTATCTTTTAAGGCCAAGTTGTTTTAAAGGTTAAAACAATTCATTTCAATTATCTTTATACACATAGAAAGATAGTTCACAATAGATAATCAACATTATCAGATAATCCATATTATCATCACAATTAAACTAAACATCCAAATCACACAGCATATATCTCATCAGAGATATCAAACAAATGCAAAGCATTTAGTATTATCATCCATCCATAAGTAATGATCTATATCATCTCTAATTAATTTAAAGTTAATTAAACTAATTACTTTTATTTTATAAATCCTTCTTACTTAAACATTAATTAATTACAAAATTAATTAATTATCCTCTAATTACCTTTTTCAATTAATCATCTTTGATTAATTATCTTTTAATTACCTTCAAGTAATTTATCTTTAATTAATTACTCAAAATTAATTAACCTTAACCACTTATAGTAATTAACCTTTAATTACTTCATTAATTAATTAACTATAATTAATTAAATTAATCAACTATGATTAATTATATTAAACCTTAATTAATTATATTAATTAATCACTTCATTTATTAATTATACTTAATTAATCAATCTTAATTACATCATTAATTATATTAATTAATGATCCTTAATTACAACTTAATTATTAATTACTTAATTATTAATTACTTAATTAAATTAATTACATTAAGTAATTAACCTTTAATTAAACAATATTTATTAATCACTCTTGATTAATCTCCAATTAGTAATTAACTACCCTTAATTACTTTCATTAACTAAATTAATTACTTCCTTAATTAATTTCTTAATTAATCCCTTGATTAATTATTCAAAGTAATTAACTCCAATTACTTCCATTAATACATCACATTTCAACTAATTACTTCCAGTAATTATCTATTATTTACTTTCCGAAATAATATACCTTATTAATTACATTTAAGTAATTTATTTATCAAATCATCCATTTACTATTCTAAATTAATTAACTTAACTAATCACATTAACTTAATTAATTACAAATGAGTAATTAATTTCTAAATTACTTCCATTAAGTAATTACATTTAAATAATTTCATAAAGGATTATCCTTAAATCAATTAATCTAATTAATTATTAAAATTAATCAAATTAATTATTTATTAAATAATCTCAAGTTAATGACCTTCATTAACAATTATTTAATTACTTTCCTTAAGTAATTAACTTATATTAATTATTATTAATTCCAAATTAATAAACTAAATAACCAATTTATTAATTTCTAATTACTTAATTAATTAAGTGTTAACCATAACTTAATTAATATTTAATTACTTATTAATTAATTCCTAACCATTAATTAATACTCTAATTTATAATCCTTAATTACAAATTAATTATTCCTAATCAATTTATCTTAATCATTAATTAAAAATCAAATCCTATTTAATTAATGAATCTTAATTACAAGTTAATTATTCTAAAAATAATTAATCTTAAACCCTTAAGATTGAACCTTTAATTACCTTTAAGTAATTATTTATTTCATTAATTTATTAGATAAATTAATTATACATTTAATTACTCTAATAATTAAATGCATACAAATCATTAACTTATAATTAAACTTCAACAAGTTTTAAAATCAATTTAAAACCTTTAAATGATAAATAATATTTTTCTTATAAAAGAAATTTTACAAGATTTAAACAATTTAAGTTATTAAAACAATTTCATTTAAAAACTTCCTTTTTATTTCAATTCTGAAATACAGATTTATATTTGATTCCAAATAAAATCTAGATTAAAACTTACCTACAATTTAAAACTTCATCTTTTTAAATTCAACTACCTCATCATTTTAAAGTTGCTAAAATATTTTAAATATTTAAAAACTTTATATATTTTGAACTGAGATTCAAATTAAATCAGTTTTAAACTTAAATTTTATACTGGTTTAAAACTCTTAGTTAGTCATTTAAACTTAGTTTTAAAAATTTTAAAACAGTTTAGTCTTTAAATCTGAAACCCAGACTTACCCGAGCTCTTACAATATTTTCTTCGAGTCGCACATCAAAAATCCCGAGTCTCACACGAAACAACTCGAGTAACCCTCTGTTAAAACCCAGGCTCACCGGAAATTCAATCGCGTGCACGTGCACCGTCCAACCAGCCTTTTCTGACCATCGCCGATGATCTCCCTACCTCGACAACCAACCCCTTATCCTACCCCGGCCACCTTCTAGCTTCCAGACTACTCGAATGTGAATTCGAGTTCAATTTCTAAACCTGGAACAGAAATTCCAGACCATCACCAAACCTGTCAACTTCACCTCGACTTCGAAATCCCGTCCATCTGAACTCCTGCAACTTCGACCATGTCATCGTTATCGACCAAGCTTCCATTTTCCCAAACCTCACTGCACTCGATCCATCATAGAAATCGGGGTGATCATTTTATCAAGACTAAGTAAAACTAGGGTTTAAAACTTTAATCCCAAATCAATTCTTCCCCACGGCATTAAAAATTCTCCTGACAATTTTTACATCATCTCTGATCATTCCTCTGCCATTACCCAAAACCCCGACTACCACAAATCAAAAGATCACCAGAATTTCCCAAAATCCCCTATTTAGTTCAATACAGAACTGCACTCATTTTACTAAACTAAAAAATTATGATTTCAAAGCTAAAAATCATATTATAGTTTATGTTTTCAATTCATGTACCTGGATTTATAAAATACAAGATTTAAATTTTCACTTTTATATAACATATACTGTTATTTTTGATTTCCAGAGACACTTGGTTTTAAAGTTTAACTTAACTAAATTTTAAAACATTCTTCTATGCTAAATCAACAATTTTTGTTTATAAGTTTAGTCCTAACAAAAGCTAGATCAAGTGGTAAATGATAAAAAGAAATTCTGGAATCTGGAAAAACTGAACAGAGAACATGATCACACATGCATACAAAACATCCATATATACATACAGCAAAAATTTCACTTGTATATCAATATATATGCAGAACTATCTATGCATTCACATGCAACCATCTTTCATAAGGATTTGAACAAGAAATCATTTATTTTTGATCAGGATTTAAAACTGGCTTACTAGAACAGGCAATAACATATCAAAACATACATGCATTCCAAACTATACATATTACAAAGAATTTTATCACTACAAACATGATTATCACAGGAAAAATCAAGCAATTATATTTACTTAAGTTAGTTTAAGTTAAAATTGTTACTCACCTGTTTTGATGAACAGAGGCAGTTTAATTTTTTTGAAAAGCTTTTGAACTGAAAACTTGAAACTGAGAGTTTGAATGTTTTTTTTCTTTTTGCTTTAAAACTTGAATTGCTGGACTTTATATTTGCTTTAAATCTACATGCATGCTTCCTCCAGGTTGAAGAAATGAAGGCAGATAGACTTGAGGTGGTTCCAGATTGAAAATGAATGCAGACAGTTTTCTTGAGTTGATTCCAGATTGAAAAATGCATACTGGCCTTTGTTTTTGATTTGAAGAAGAATGTTACAACAAGTTGATTTGCAATTTAGTTTGAGGAATGATACAGATTTGTTTTTGAAGAAGAAATGTTGGCTGATCTGTTTGATTTGGAAGATGAATTACAGAGGTCTTTGGTTTTGAATATGCAGACAGCTTTTGAGATGATTTGGAAAATGAATTATAGATTGTTTGAATTTGGTTTTGTTTTGAGGTATTTCGAATACTGATTTGTTTTGAAAAATTTTCAGCTGAAGCTTTTATCTTAGCTTTTGAAAAATGAAGATTAGAAAAGAATGGGAAATGAAGAAAGCATGTTTTTATAAGTATAATTGATTTATTTAGAAATTAAAAGAAAAAAATCAAAAATAAAAGGACACTTGTCTTTTGCCTTATCTAATTACTTAACACCTATGCTTAGATGGTTTAATATGTTAACACTTGTCATTTTGAATGCTAATTATCTTACACATGTTATTCTATTACTAAAATTATTTCTTATTTATTAACTTGTTTTTATGTATACAATTTACATACCTTTATGTTTTATATATTAAAAGTAAATAAAAATCCTTTTTCTTATTTATTAATACTTACCTATATATATTACTTTTTAAAGAAACAAAAACAAATTATATTTTAAAATAAAAGTGTATACAAATATTCTAAAATCCAAAACAATTTAAATATTTATCCCTTTGAATTTTAAACTTTAAATTCAAATCCAAATCAAATTAAATCCTAAGATTCAATTTAAAAGTTAAGTTATATATATTTATATATATAACTATTTATTCATTTTAAGCTTAAGTTAAAATATATCTTAAACAATTTAAACATTTACCCAAAGTATATTTAAAACTATAAAGTTATTTATTTAAATAACTTTGAAAAGTCCATATTAAATTAAATCTAAATTCCCAATTTACCAAAGTTTCTATTCACAATATATATAAATAAATATATATATATATTCAAATAGAAAATATCTTATTAACTTTTAAAAGATAAAATCACCTATTAATACTAATTTAATCAGATTATTAAATTAAATTCAAATCTTATTATCAAAGATCATCAATATCAATTTAATTATTTAACAGATTATTAAATTGATATTGTTAAAATTTCCGGGATATTACATTCCTTCCCCCTTAAAATAATTTCGTCCCCGAAATTTAAACAAAGGTAATTTAATAATCTTATTAAAGATTTTAAATTTTAAAACACAAGCATATACTATCATCCATATGCTAACAACCATAGCAACCAATTCACCCAATCAATCAAATCTAACTATCCAGACAAAATTCTAGATAGAATTCCTCGAGTTTTCCCAAGTATATATATATACCGGGATACTCGCTCTACAACAATCTAAACTACTAAGCTATAGATCTCCTACTCATCTAGATTTACAGAACTAAACAGAATATCAGACTACAGACGAGTCTGACTCAACAACTAAACCTTCCAGAACTGCTGATTCTAAAACCAGAGATAGATCTTACACGTACCCCTCAGAGATACATAAAACTCAATGAATTCCAATTGTCCAAACTGACAATTCAATCCTGAAAACCCAATACTTATCCAAATCAGAACACAGAAGAGATCCAAACATAACTTTACTTCACAACATCAGTAGATTCCAAACTTACTTCTCCTATCCAGAGATATACTCCAAACTGCTTTCGCTGCTCAATTCTGATCTGAGGTAGAACACAAGCATAGACTGGACAACTCATTCCAGAAATAAGGTTCACTGATTCATAAAGAAAACTCGGATACTCCAGCAAACTTTGAGTTGCTTCACCAACTCTATCTCTAGGGATCATCCTTCAACTAGATTGAACCACCGGTACTACTCCTGGAATCCAGTCGATAAGAAAACTCAACCTTCAGATGCGGACAACTCCTGACTTCTCTGAAGACACTCAGAAAAACTCTGATAACCCAAGAGAACCCTCAACTATCGCAAGTCACTTTTGCGATCAACCCAGCCTATTTCCAAAGAAAACTGTTCCTCTTAACAAATCAGAACAGCCCATACTTAACTATCCAATCCACCGAAGAAATGGATGCACCCTGCTGCTTCTGAATTTCACCTCCAGAAAAACTGCTCAGCCAGAAAAACTTCCTGCCATCACAGAACACTCCAAGCTGCACTGTTGATACTGATGCCAAGGACTTTCTATCCAAAGCTTCTTCGAGAAACTCGAACTCCAAACCAAACAGAAACACCATGCTGAACTCAGCCATAACACTGAAGCATACACACTTCCTTAAACTCGTTCCAAAGAAAACATCTTCGGGAACAATCCATAATCACTGCATCTCATCACACAGCTACTTCTTCCAGAAGTTATCAAGATACCATCACTTGCTTCTGTTCAACCGATAGATCCAAACTCTACTCATCCAACTTTACAGATAAACTCCGAACCTTAACAGGTTTCCTTCAGAGATTCGATGAAATCCTTCATCACAGCAAAACTTACTCGAGATAGTATTGGGTCTACAGTCTCGATAAATACACTTCCAACCTTAATTCCAACCATTGGTAGTCGTGTTTCATACACTACTACCCTATCTACCTTTATATCTTATATTGGAGAACCTGTACGGGTAACCCAACAATATAGGTAGAATATATATATATAGTTATATAAAAATTACAAATACGCTCTCTCACGATAGATACCACTCCAGAGCTAGGTATTCACTCAAACAATAGCTCTGATATTTGCTTAACCAAAAGCTTAGGCATTCGCTCAACCTAAGCTCTGATACCACGTGTGACGACCCGACTTTCCACTCCCGGAAAATCGCATCGACAGTAAGAAAGAAAGGGGTGAGAAATAGAAAAGAGAAGAAGAGAAAAGAAAACAACAACAGATACTCACAGCGGAAAGGAAACGAAATATAATATATCACATAAATATCACATAGTATCATATACATCATCTATCAGAGTTACACAGATTACACATCACATACTAGACAGTTATAAACATCTGTCTAGTTATTACATCTCAACACAATACAGATCAATACAAAGATCAACACAGCGGAAAACTACTATCTATATCTACAACGCCGAAGCCTCCTGCTCCATTGCTCCTCCAGATTACTCGTCAAAGCTAAACCTGAATCCCTTGGCTACTCGTAAAAATTTGAGTACCCAAGAGTTTATAAATCAGAAATAAACAACTTGGGTCAGACATGGGTCTGGTGTGAGTAACAGGTTAAACTTGTTTAACTTCAAAACCTTTTGAAAGAAAAAGGTATCACGTAAGACTTCCCACACATAAACATGGGTAAGTTTTTACCTTACGTTAACCAAAACATTTGATAGGAAATTCGATTGTATTATAATAGGGTCTAGGGTTTTCAAATAAATATGAAATAGCTGGAATGCTTACATCTCACGTTCCAACATAGTTGGGCACAACTAAAACGTACGGCACTTATTGGAGTTTGGATTCCATCAATGGCAGGGCTACCGGGGTACCGCCCGTCACAGTACGTGGCCTAGATCACCGTACCGAGGATCACTCCCAATCCCCTGCAACACAAGGCCGGAACATCCCTTACTGGATAATTCCCGCACAAGATATCCCAGCAGTTGGAGCTCACAACTGCCCACACAGCCGAATAATAATAAGAAGGGACCTCTAGACAGAGATAATCTTGTCCTACTTGGGTGCTACCCACTAACCTTGCTGCACCTCCCCTGTTTTAGCCATTCCCGGTTTGTGAGGCTTGAGGTCACGATTACCTTAGAAAAGAACACATCACTTAGAATGCTCATCGTCCACCTGACGATGTGCTGAAAGCATTCAATCCATACAAGTTCGTTCCGGGTTCGAACGAAACCGAAGGCATTATCTCGTTACACTCGTTTTGGAATCACCCTCAGAATTAACGACAATAACCCTTGCACTCTGAATCTTTATCTTCACTTGATTCACGACCTATCGTTAATTTGGATCGATGTGGTATTCGGGTCTCCAGACCTGGAAATCCGGTATACGGAAACCCGATCCCGGTCTCATCGAAATCCAAAACGTATCTTTTAAGGCCAAGTTGTTTTAAAGGTTAAAACAATTCATTTCAATTATCTTTATACACATAGAAAGATAGTTCACAATAGATAATCAACATTATCAGATAATCCATATTATCATCACAATTAAACTAAACATCCAAATCACACAGCATATATCTCATCAGAGATATCAAACAAATGCAAAGCATTTAGTATTATCATCCATCCATAAGTAATGATCTATATCATCTCTAATTAATTTAAAGTTAATTAAACTAATTACTTTTATTTTATAAATCCTTCTTACTTAAACATTAATTAATTACAAAATTAATTAATTATCCTCTAATTACCTTTTTCAATTAATCATCTTTGATTAATTATCTTTTAATTACCTTCAAGTAATTTATCTTTAATTAATTACTCAAAATTAATTAACCTTAACCACTTATAGTAATTAACCTTTAATTACTTCATTAATTAATTAACTATAATTAATTAAATTAATCAACTATGATTAATTATATTAAACCTTAATTAATTATATTAATTAATCACTTCATTTATTAATTATACTTAATTAATCAATCTTAATTACATCATTAATTATATTAATTAATGATCCTTAATTACAACTTAATTATTAATTACTTAATTATTAATTACTTAATTAAATTAATTACATTAAGTAATTAACCTTTAATTAAACAATATTTATTAATCACTCTTGATTAATCTCCAATTAGTAATTAACTACCCTTAATTACTTTCATTAACTAAATTAATTACTTCCTTAATTAATTTCTTAATTAATCCCTTGATTAATTATTCAAAGTAATTAACTCCAATTACTTCCATTAATACATCACATTTCAACTAATTACTTCCAGTAATTATCTATTATTTACTTTCCGAAATAATATACCTTATTAATTACATTTAAGTAATTTATTTATCAAATCATCCATTTACTATTCTAAATTAATTAACTTAACTAATCACATTAACTTAATTAATTACAAATGAGTAATTAATTTCTAAATTACTTCCATTAAGTAATTACATTTAAATAATTTCATAAAGGATTATCCTTAAATCAATTAATCTAATTAATTATTAAAATTAATCAAATTAATTATTTATTAAATAATCTCAAGTTAATGACCTTCATTAACAATTATTTAATTACTTTCCTTAAGTAATTAACTTATATTAATTATTATTAATTCCAAATTAATAAACTAAATAACCAATTTATTAATTTCTAATTACTTAATTAATTAAGTGTTAACCATAACTTAATTAATATTTAATTACTTATTAATTAATTCCTAACCATTAATTAATACTCTAATTTATAATCCTTAATTACAAATTAATTATTCCTAATCAATTTATCTTAATCATTAATTAAAAATCAAATCCTATTTAATTAATGAATCTTAATTACAAGTTAATTATTCTAAAAATAATTAATCTTAAACCCTTAAGATTGAACCTTTAATTACCTTTAAGTAATTATTTATTTCATTAATTTATTAGATAAATTAATTATACATTTAATTACTCTAATAATTAAATGCATACAAATCATTAACTTATAATTAAACTTCAACAAGTTTTAAAATCAATTTAAAACCTTTAAATGATAAATAATATTTTTCTTATAAAAGAAATTTTACAAGATTTAAACAATTTAAGTTATTAAAACAATTTCATTTAAAAACTTCCTTTTTATTTCAATTCTGAAATACAGATTTATATTTGATTCCAAATAAAATCTAGATTAAAACTTACCTACAATTTAAAACTTCATCTTTTTAAATTCAACTACCTCATCATTTTAAAGTTGCTAAAATATTTTAAATATTTAAAAACTTTATATATTTTGAACTGAGATTCAAATTAAATCAGTTTTAAACTTAAATTTTATACTGGTTTAAAACTCTTAGTTAGTCATTTAAACTTAGTTTTAAAAATTTTAAAACAGTTTAGTCTTTAAATCTGAAACCCAGACTTACCCGAGCTCTTACAATATTTTCTTCGAGTCGCACATCAAAAATCCCGAGTCTCACACGAAACAACTCGAGTAACCCTCTGTTAAAACCCAGGCTCACCGGAAATTCAATCGCGTGCACGTGCACCGTCCAACCAGCCTTTTCTGACCATCGCCGATGATCTCCCTACCTCGACAACCAACCCCTTATCCTACCCCGGCCACCTTCTAGCTTCCAGACTACTCGAATGTGAATTCGAGTTCAATTTCTAAACCTGGAACAGAAATTCCAGACCATCACCAAACCTGTCAACTTCACCTCGACTTCGAAATCCCGTCCATCTGAACTCCTGCAACTTCGACCATGTCATCGTTATCGACCAAGCTTCCATTTTCCCAAACCTCACTGCACTCGATCCATCATAGAAATCGGGGTGATCATTTTATCAAGACTAAGTAAAACTAGGGTTTAAAACTTTAATCCCAAATCAATTCTTCCCCACGACATTAAAAATTCTCCTGACAATTTTTACATCATCTCTGATCATTCCTCTGCCATTACCCAAAACCCCGACTACCACAAATCAAAAGATCACCAGAATTTCCCAAAATCCCCTATTTAGTTCAATACAGAACTGCACTCATTTTACTAAACTAAAAAATTATGATTTCAAAGCTAAAAATCATATTATAGTTTATGTTTTCAATTCATGTACCTGGATTTATAAAATACAAGATTTAAATTTTCACTTTTATATAACATATACTGTTATTTTTGATTTCCAGAGACACTTGGTTTTAAAGTTTAACTTAACTAAATTTTAAAACATTCTTCTATGCTAAATCAACAATTTTTGTTTATAAGTTTAGTCCTAACAAAAGCTAGATCAAGTGGTAAATGATAAAAAGAAATTCTGGAATCTGGAAAAACTGAACAGAGAACATGATCACACATGCATACAAAACATCCATATATACATACAGCAAAAATTTCACTTGTATATCAATATATATGCAGAACTATCTATGCATTCACATGCAACCATCTTTCATAAGGATTTGAACAAGAAATCATTTATTTTTGATCAGGATTTAAAACTGGCTTACTAGAACAGGCAATAACATATCAAAACATACATGCATTCCAAACTATACATATTACAAAGAATTTTATCACTACAAACATGATTATCACAGGAAAAATCAAGCAATTATATTTACTTAAGTTAGTTTAAGTTAAAATTGTTACTCACCTGTTTTGATGAACAGAGGCAGTTTAATTTTTTTGAAAAGCTTTTGAACTGAAAACTTGAAACTGAGAGTTTGAATGTTTTTTTTCTTTTTGCTTTAAAACTTGAATTGCTGGACTTTATATTTGCTTTAAATCTACATGCATGCTTCCTCCAGGTTGAAGAAATGAAGGCAGATAGACTTGAGGTGGTTCCAGATTGAAAATGAATGCAGACAGTTTTCTTGAGTTGATTCCAGATTGAAAAATGCATACTGGCCTTTGTTTTTGATTTGAAGAAGAATGTTACAACAAGTTGATTTGCAATTTAGTTTGAGGAATGATACAGATTTGTTTTTGAAGAAGAAATGTTGGCTGATCTGTTTGATTTGGAAGATGAATTACAGAGGTCTTTGGTTTTGAATATGCAGACAGCTTTTGAGATGATTTGGAAAATGAATTATAGATTGTTTGAATTTGGTTTTGTTTTGAGGTATTTCGAATACTGATTTGTTTTGAAAAATTTTCAGCTGAAGCTTTTATCTTAGCTTTTGAAAAATGAAGATTAGAAAAGAATGGGAAATGAAGAAAGCATGTTTTTATAAGTATAATTGATTTATTTAGAAATTAAAAGAAAAAAATCAAAAATAAAAGGACACTTGTCTTTTGCCTTATCTAATTACTTAACACCTATGCTTAGATGGTTTAATATGTTAACACTTGTCATTTTGAATGCTAATTATCTTACACATGTTATTCTATTACTAAAATTATTTCTTATTTATTAACTTGTTTTTATGTATACAATTTACATACCTTTATGTTTTATATATTAAAAGTAAATAAAAATCCTTTTTCTTATTTATTAATACTTACCTATATATATTACTTTTTAAAGAAACAAAAACAAATTATATTTTAAAATAAAAGTGTATACAAATATTCTAAAATCCAAAACAATTTAAATATTTATCCCTTTGAATTTTAAACTTTAAATTCAAATCCAAATCAAATTAAATCCTAAGATTCAATTTAAAAGTTAAGTTATATATATTTATATATATAACTATTTATTCATTTTAAGCTTAAGTTAAAATATATCTTAAACAATTTAAACATTTACCCAAAGTATATTTAAAACTATAAAGTTATTTATTTAAATAACTTTGAAAAGTCCATATTAAATTAAATCTAAATTCCCAATTTACCAAAGTTTCTATTCACAATATATATAAATAAATATATATATATATTCAAATAGAAAATATCTTATTAACTTTTAAAAGATAAAATCACCTATTAATACTAATTTAATCAGATTATTAAATTAAATTCAAATCTTATTATCAAAGATCATCAATATCAATTTAATTATTTAACAGATTATTAAATTGATATTGTTAAAATTTCCGGGATATTACACTGGACGTGATTGAAAGTTATCCGGAATTGCAAGGGCTTCGTGAGAAGTGCCTTCGGTTCTGTTCGAATCCGGAACAGACTTGTATGGATACATGTCTGACATTACACTTTGAGATATAAAGCCGATTTCTTTCAAATACATATATGTTGGTGGCGGAGAATTTATTCTCTTAGCTTAACACCCTTCTATGAGACGTACGAGCTCAGAGGTTATGTAGTTGAAATTTATCAGCGATATATCCCAATTTGGTAATGTGGCATGCTGAGTGCTGCTGTGAAATGATCAGTGTTTGATCATTTGCGATATGATCATTTGTTTGATCTTATATCTTTGTGATCATAGGTTGATCATTTGTTTGACCCGAAGCGTGGCTTTTTGAAAAAGCGTAGCTTTGTGGACGAGACTTCGTCGAGCCTCACAACCCGGTAATGGTCGAAACAGGAATCGTGCGGCAAGGTTTTCAGGGGTAGCTTCCCTAGGGTATGACCATTCCTTCTGGAAAAGGGTAGTATCATGGTATGGAGCCCAGATACTTACTCATGTGGATACACTTTCTTTATGATGTGTGATGTTGGTTATCGAGCGCTCGGTTAAAGGTCCCAAAGGACCGGGGGTGGCATATCTGAGGTTTCTTTTATCCCTTGGGAAAAGGGGTTACCGGCCTTGTTTGGCAGAGAACAGTTGGTTCTCGGAACGTCCCGCCAGAGGCGTTTCTTTCGTGGAATAGGAAGTTCCTTAGCCTGACCATTTGTTGGAAATCCAAACAAAACAATACGAGCCCTGTACGGTTTTAGTTGTATTACCTGCCATGGAATGTGGTGGTAACCTGCTATTGAACATGGTAGCTATAGTAGGCATAAGTGCGAAATGTCTATGCTGGCTAAGATTTATATTCTACTTTCGAAATTGTTTTCTACACTATGCACTAGTAATAATATCAAATGATTTGATTTTGCGTAGTAAGCATCTTTGACTATCATAAGAAGAAATCTCCTCCAATTCTGCGTTTGCATTGTGTGTGTGGTGGGAGGTCTTATGGTAGTTTCATTCTCCAAAAGCATTGCGAATTGACTTTAAAATTCTCTGCTATTTGTTTTAAAGATAAACTGTTTTTGTTGCTCACACCAGTCCCATGACTGATCCGGAGTTTATTGTTTCTTTTCTAAACTCTGGATGCTCAAAATTTTTCTACACGAGCAGTCTAGAGTTTGGTTTTTCAGATAGTCAGATTAGTAGGTTATCTGGAGCTAGTTCAGTCTTTGGATCAGACTGCACTTGCTTATCTTGGTGTATCGTTATTGGGAGTTCAAGCTATTTCTGGATTAGTGCTTTGAAGATGGAGATTATCCGCTGCTGATGTTATCGTTTTCTTTTCCGCTGCTATTTGTTGTATCATATCTCTGATGTATATTGATATTCATTGTATCATTCTGTTGTATCAGATATTGTATATCATTGTATTATTCATTTATTCCGCTGTGTTATTTACTTAATGTTGTTATAAGCTCCCGAGAACCAGATTCGGCATTTGAATCTACGGTATTTTGAGTACAAGTGAAGTACGGGTGCCGATTTTCGAAGGTCGACTTTTGGGTCTTGACAATCTACGTATAAATCTTATATCTGTTGTAATATATATGCATACTTAAAAAAAATCCATATTAAATTCGAATTGCAAGACAAAATAATCATGTCTTTAAACCTACTTATCAACAGGCTATAGCCCAAACCTTTACACATTACTAAACAACTCATAAAATATAATATAGTCTATATGCTTACCCTTTCTATAAATGACACGCATGCAGGCAGTGGATGGGTTATGAGTCAGGTAGTCGGAGGCGGGCTAGAAGAGTTTGGACAAGGAGAGAGCGGGGGAAAGAGGAGGAACGTGGCAGGGTGATGCAAGGCACTGCTAGGCAAAGAAAAAGAGGCGAGCAACCTAAAGGTAGAGAAGAATGGCGGTGGTCGGGATGGCCTCCGCTGGTGGTTGATGGCGAAGCAAGGACGGAAGAGGGGAGGGTGAGATGCGGGTCACGGATCTGGGACGGAGCATGGTGGTGAATCCTTGATGAGGCGGGAAGTTGTGGTGCAGGCCGCGTGGGTGGTTGGCGGTGCTCGGAGAGAGGCTGTGGCCATAGGCGCGGACTTTGAGGAGGAGAGCAGGGCTGAGGAGTTTGGCCGGAAGTTTGGGTAAAGGTGAGCTACAGAAAAAAAAATAGAAAGAAAGAAAAGCTCATTTTGTAAATGACAGAGAAGAAAATGAAAGTGTAGATTGAACTAGATTTATATCTATGGAATATATGGAAGAGCATCAGGCACGAGAGTTTATAAATTAATAAAAGCAAATAAAAGTGAACAGTAGAAATAAAGTAGCCGGTAGACTAAATATAAAGTGAAAGAATGACAACGGTCACAAGCCTTGATTCAGCTGAGAATTGAAAGCAATTAATTGTCTGGACCGCAAGTTTCAAATTTGAAAACGATAGTAAGTTAAAAGTCACAATTTAAGGTACCGATACGACGCACCGTTTTATTGCTTTCGTCGCGTACCGGACCTCAAAATACAGAAATAAATATACCATAGAGATCAGCACAACGTGACGATCAAAACGGTATACAGATACTAGTGGTACGATCATCCGATCGAAAGTCGATAATCGGTACTAGAAATGCTGTTATTTTGCCAGAATTAAGATAAACGGAGTAGTTGAAATCCAAATTTGGAAAAATGAAAGATGACATCTTACTCAGAAGAAGATTTAGAAATTTACTGTATAAAAATATTCTGGTTTGGAAATTTTTTTATTATCATCAATTATTAACTGATATAAATTTAAATAAAACTACACAAGAAAATAAACTTCAGTATTATCAAATGAAAATTTACTGTTTGCTATATTAAAATAGACGTATTCCAAATATAAAAATTTTATTTCAAAATTCAATTATTTAAAATTTCACAAAATTCAGTTAAATACGTTATTAAAACCAATCAAAATTTATGGGTCGTTACATAACTTATTTTTCCAAAACCTTCCTTACAACAATTCTTCCAATCATATTGAAATATTTATAGAAAATACTTATAAACAATATTATTATATTCCAAAATTATTCGAAATAAATTTCCAAAAGCCCGGAACTTAAGTTCTAAATTTCCAAATTTTCACTTATTTTATCTTAAATCTTATTTCAACTATTATTTATAAATTTCATTACCTAACATCCAATCTATTTCAACCAATATATACCTTTATAAAATATTTTACTTTATATATAGAAAATATAATAGGCAAAATTATTTCATTCACCTATATTAAAAACAAATATTATGTCGGTCTATCCTATTAAGTGTTTAGAAATCCCTATTGATGTCATAGCGTCCCATGCACCAACTAGAATTTATAAATACAAAACGGAACAGATTAACACAATAGTAAAACATTTTTATAACACTAACAAATACGCTCTCTCATATATATACGCTCAATGACTCCCATAGGGTATTACTACCCAATTAATAAAGAGTCAGACCCCACAAAGCTAAGGTTTATCGGTAAACCAAAGCTCTGATACCAACTGTAACATCCCACCTTTTTGTATGCTTAAGCAGACACACATGCCAACTTAAACCATACAGAAGGGCGGATTGTTATGGGGTAAATAAGAAAAAGTGGAGAAATAAAAGAAAAAAAATAGAATCTTGCAGCGGAACGATAAAATATAATAATCAAATAACAGTTCATGAAGCATTTTTACAAAACATTTGATTATACTTATACAATACATATCGGAGTTACACACACCAGAGAATGATAATTATGCAGCGGAATACAATGGTGTATTGGAATATATAACAAATAGTAATAATAAAATCTTCGTCTTCGTCCTCCAGAAATAGGGCCTTCAAATCCTGAAATGCTCAGGCTGACCCAAGCGAATTGAAAAGACCAAACACTCGAGTCAAAACTAAAAGATCTTATGTAAGTTAAATCAATGTAATAAAAATGAGTGTAAATGGCGTCAGAGATGTTTACGGGGTTTGACATCTCTTATCCAAGGTCTAACGTGAGTGCAGTAACTTAAGAAATGTTCGGGATTCGCATCTCTTAAGGATCCGTTAAACTATCTACTATGTAGTAATATTCGCTATTATAATAATGTCTAATATAAAATAAACATACTTTTTAATAGCATCAAGGGGTTACCCATATAGCCCTTAACACGTAATAGTCCCAGTAGTCTATCCAGTATTAGCATACTCCCAAAATGGGGGCTACCCTCGATACTCCACAGGCTACGGGAGAAATCACAAATCATAGTAAAGCTCGCTGAATTTGGTTTCCAGGTTGCTATATTATTTTTTTATTTATATGATGCTCAGGTTTATTGATGAACAAATGACTTTGGAAAGTGATAAATATAAATAGGGAGTGTGAATAGGTTTGAAGTATCACTGGTACAAGATATTTGTTGTACTGTTAGATTTTTGTTTAAATTTCTGACCAAAGATTATTTTTCTGGTTTGCTATCTTTGAACCAGTAGGAACTAGAAGTATGTATATATAAGGAGAAAGGTTTTACTGAGATAGGTGTTTGCTGGAACAAACTTTTCTTGTGTTTGATCAGAGATTTTTTTTGTGAACAAGTTCGGCCTACAGGGAGACAAGAAGGTGGCTGCTATGAATTGAGATGTGCTAGTCATTAATTAAACTTGTCTTCTTTTATAAGCTTATACCTATTTTTTTTAATACAACTTGTGTTTATTTATCATTCTTTTGTCTTCATGTACCTTGACAATATATATGTATTGTTCTAGAATTTCCTATAGTGTTTATTTTATATTTGTCATAACTACAATTTTAATTGAGATATTTATTTTACATGAATGCCTATGTTATTTCTAATATAATACTTATGTCTATATCTTTTTTTTAAAAGTTTAACTATCAAAATTAAAGTTACTTATCTATGATTGTTTATTTTGATACTTATGTTAATTACATAGTTTTCTTGTGTTTATATATATATTTCTATTTATATTTATTTTTATAACCATATTTTTGTTTTATACTCAAGTTTATATCATAGTTCCTTATGTTTACATATATTTATTTTTATGTTAATATCATATACTTGTTTAAATATTGATAAGATTTATATATATATATATATATATTTTCCTCTTATGTTAGAATTTTGAAAGGAAAGAATATTTTAAACAAATGAACTTTTAATTTAAAACTTATTTAAAACTCAAGTTTTAAAATATGTATATTTATAAAGAAATCATCACATTCAAATAATAAATCAGTGTTTTAATAGGTTCAATCCTGTTAATTTTAAATTAACAGATATCTGAAAATCTAGGTTGTCACACTTAAAGTTCAATGTGTTAGAAATAACTGAATCATTGAGCTTTTTTTCCTTTTTAATTAAAAAGGATTTCTCAACTCAAAGGACTTTGCCTAATAAATTAGGAAGTTATATTTGGATCATTATAGAAGTCATAAGCTAAATACATTAAATAAATCTACTATGACAATAAATCAAAATTGAATGAACACCAGATCATAAGTCATAGACAGGAAGCAAAAGGAATCCAACTTTCTCATGTATATCATGTTGTTTCCAAAAGGAAATAAAACAGGGTTTGTTACCTTATTAAACAATGAGCAATACTCAACTATTTTCTCCATCTTCTTCTTTTATCTTCTTCTTTTCCAAGCTCTTATCTATAGTACCCATGTTGTAGCGACCCCACCTTCTACCACCAGAAAGTCGTATCATTTTTAAGAAAGAAAGAGGTTAGAAAGTAGAAAAGATAGAGAAGAAGAAGAAACAACATCAGAATCTCAACAACAGAACGAATAAAATATAATATATCACATAAATATCAATAATATACAACATCAATCAGAGTTATACAGATAATACATCACATACTAGACAGTTATGAACACCTGTCTAGTTAATACAACTCGACATCACAAAGATACAACACAGTGGAAATACAGAATAAACACTAACACAGCGGAACAACTATATATCTATACGCTGAAGCCTCCTGCTCCATTGCTCCTCCAGACGTTCGGCAAAGCTAACCTGAATCCCTTGGCTACCCGTAAAAATTTGGGTACCCGAGAGTTTAAGAAAACAGAAGATAAACTCCGGGTCAGACATAATCGTTCTTGAATCAAGGGGTTTATCTTTATCCATTTTGATTTGACTGTCTGGTATGAGTAACAGGTTAAAGTTTTTTAACTTTGAAAATCATTTTAAAACAAAGGTATCACGTAAGACTTCCCACACATAAACATGGAAAAGTTTTTACCTTACGCTAACCAAAACATTTGATAGGAAATCCAGTGATATTATAATAGTGTCTAGGGTTTTCAAGTAAATAAGAAATAGCTGAAATTGTTACATGATTAAATTCCAGCATACTAGCCACAACGTGGGTAATACAATCAAATCCGTAGGGTCTCGTAGGGAAATTGGATTTCCAACAATGGTAGGGCTACTGGGGTACCGCCCGTCACAGTACGTGGCCTAGATCACCGTACCGAGGATCACTCCCGACCCCCTGCAACACATGGTCGGAACATCCCTTACTGGATAATTCCCGGATAAGAAACCCCGCAGTCGGTGCATAATTCCAACTGCCACTAAGCCGAATAAAAGGGACCTCTAGACATGGGAAATCTCATCCTACTTGGGTGCTACCCACTAACCTTGCTGCACCTCCCCTGTTTTAGCCATTCCCGGTTGATGAGGCTTGAGGATACGATTACCTTTAGAGAACACATCTCTTAGAATGCTCATCGTCCACTTGACGATGTTCTGAAAGCATTCAATCCATACAAGTTCGTTCCAGGTTCGAACGAAACCGAAGGCATTCTCTCATTACACTCATATTGGAATCACCCTCAGAGTTAACGACAATAACCCTTGCACTCTGAATCTTCATCTTCACTTGAGATTCACGACCTAACGTTAAATTGGATCGATGTGATTTTCGGACCCCCAAATATGGAAAGATCCGATCCCGGTCTCACCGAAATCCAAAACGCCATCTTTTAGGTTCAAGTTGTTTTAATGTTTAAAACAATTCCAATTTATTATCTATATCAACACAGATAGATAATTCACAATATCACAGATAGATAATTCACATATCAGCATAAATAGATAATCTATATTATCATCACACTTCAACCAAAGCATCCATAACACATAGCATTATTCATCTCATATCAGAGATTTCAAACCATATCATCCATCATATATAAACAAGAATTAATAATCACCATTTATAATTAATTTAAAATTAATTAAATTAATTACCTTATCCTTAATTAATTTAAAGTAAATTAAATTAATTACTTCATCATTATTAAACTTGCTTATATTACTATTAATTAATTATCATTCAATTAATTAATCATCATCCCATTATTCCTTTTAATTAATCATCCCTGATTAATTATCTTTAATTACATTTAAGTAATTATTCTTTAATTATTTTCACAAATTAATTATCTTCAATCAAATATAGAAATTAACCTTTACATTATTTCATTTATTAATTAACCAAAACTAATTACATTACTTAATTAATTACATTAATAAATTCCTTCATTTATTAATTATTTCCAAATAAATCCATTCTAAATCCAGCATTAATTATAATAATCAATGATCTCTAATTACATTTACTATTTAATTTAATTACATCAAGTAACTAACTTTTAATTAGTTATTTTATTTCTTAATTCTTATTAAGAAAAACTATCTTCAAACCACATATATTAATCACCTTGATTAATAACATACAGTAATTAACTGCCCTTAATTACTTCCCAATAAACAGACTTAATTAATCCCTTGATTAATTTCAAGTAATTTTACTCGAATTACTTCCACTAACACAACATCATCCAATTAATTACATCCTGTAATTATTCGTCAATTACTTCTCTAAGTAATTATACCTCCAAATCAACAAGTTATTAATCCAAATTAATTAAAATAAATTAATTAACCCAAATTAATCATATTACTCAATTAATCAAAATGAGTAATAAATTTCTTAATTACTTCCCATTAAGTAATTACACTTTAACAATTACAATGTTGATTATTAAATTAATTAATCCAATTTACTATTAAAAATCAATTACATTAATTAATTATAAAATAATCTGGTTAATGACCTTCATTAACATTTATTTAATTACTTATCTAAAATAATTAACTTACATTAATCATTATTAATTATAAGTTTAAATTAACCATTCATTAATTAATTAAAATCTAATCTATGATTCTTAATTATCTATTAATTACTTAATTCATTATTGAACTTTAACTAATTCATTTAAACTTATAATTTCGAAATTAATCAATACAAATTATCAATTCTCATTCTAATTATCTTAATGGTTAATGAATTTAAATCTTAATCTTCATTTACTTAGAGTAAATTCATTTCCCATTATTTATTTAAATTTTCACTTCAATATGTTGAAAATATTTATTTCACTTTTCCTTTGAACTTTCATTTTAAATTCTAGGTTTAAACGAACACTAATTGAATTTTAAATCATTTTATAAACTAACCTTTAAAACCCTTAAATCACAATTTAAAGCCATTATTTGTTATGAAGGGATTTAAATCAAATCCCCTTAAGTTAAAAATATTTAAACTTATTTAAAATATTTAAATTTGTAAACTTCCTCTTTTTTTTTCAAAAACTAGAATTTAAACATTTAAATTAGCCTCAGTTTAATTTGGTTTAAATTTTAAAACCAACATTTAAACTGTTAAACAAAGTACAGGTTAAAAACTGAGAACAACTTCTACCCAAGTTCCCCCTCAGTTTGCTTCGAGAAAAATATAAAAAGGGCTCGAGCAAAACGTGCATTTACTCGAGTAAATCCCGAGCATCAATTCGAAACCACCCAAGAACACAGCTTCACCATAAACCACCCCACTGTGCACGTGCACGCCTCCATTCGCTACCTCCGGCCACCACCCATACTTCGAGCAAGTCGAAGGTCATTCCCAGCTCCGACCCCGACCACCAGTCCCCCTCCAGTTCATCTCGAACTCGAAATAAGAATCTAAACCTGGAAACACACTGGCCTTATCACCATAAACCTGGCAACACCCCTTGCTCGACGCTCCGACCACCGGAGGACCACCACCACCGGCCACAGCCTCGTCTACCTCCCCTCTACAAAACCCCAAAAGCACGAGACACTCGAACTAACGGTGACTTCGTACGACATGAAAAATTACTGCACCACAAAACTAGGTCTACGAGAAAGAAATCATCGCCGCCGCCACCACCGTTGACTATCCACTACTCCACCATTTTTCCGAGCTTCCCCGATCGCTCCTCCATCTCTAGACAAACACTCAATATTTCCAGTCGACTTGATCATCCACGGCAACCCCAATTGCACAAAACAGTCGAACCAAAACTGCTCTTCACCCCCTTCTTTAAAAATTAAAAATCTTGTTTTAAAAATCATGTTTTGGTATGTAGATTCGTTTTATACTCCTGAATTTTTAAAACAAGAAATTTGTTTTTAAACTTATTTGAAGTGGCACGTAACTTTGTTGGTTTCCAGAGACAGATACAGTTTGTTTCAACATTAATAAAAGTTTTACACTTAGGTTATAACCAAACAAACAATATTTGTTTACATCCTAAGTTCAAACAATTGTTAGCTCAAGAGATGGAGGTTGGTTTACATATCTACTAAAAAAATAAACAACAAATACAGAGTATCATAGAAAACAGGTATACAGATTTGCACAATCTTATATATACAAAACACGTATCATCACAGAGAAAGCATGCCATATTAACTTAAGTTATAAATTTTAAATAAAATGTTACTCACCAGGATTTGAAAGAACAGAGCAATCTAGATTTGCTTAGCAACAGGCTTTTGAACTTTAAAAGCTGAAAAATGTTTTTACTTTGATCTTCCTGCCAAATCATCTTGCTTCTCTGTTTTGTATTCAGTTGCTTGATGTTGTAGAATGCTTGATGGAGTTTTATCTTAGTCTTTTTATTTACTTAGCTCGAATTGGAAATGAAAAGGTGATAAGGGAAAGTAGTTTACAGGTTGATATACACAACAAGTTACAGGGTAATGTTTATAAAACAGGTTACAGGGTATCATTTTCTTATGCAAACAGTGTACAAGTTGTACAATTATGAGCGATAATTTTTGGCTTGGATGCTGAGATTATAAGTTTACGTACTAGAGAAGATATTTACTTTAGCTAGCATTAAATGCTTGCCTAGAATTTTCACTTTACATATTTATTTAATATTGTTTGTTTACCTTACAGCCTACATACCCTTTTGATTTTGTTGCCTTTAAGTCTGCATGCCTCTCCCATATTCGAATTATTGTTTACATATCTATCTTATGCAAGCTTACTTTCCTAACAAGTTATTATTTTTTTGACTATGCAGCTTTTATTTGGAGCTGGCAATCTTCCTTATGTATTATATTCTCTTGTTTTACATTTTGAAATATAGTTGAATGTTATTTCTTTAGTTCACTTGCCTATGCAGATATTTGGTTTGATAATGTAATATAAATGAATGTTATTCTAATATGTTGTTTGATTATTTAGTGTGTTTGTTTTATAATTTACCAACTATAAATTTTAACTTATGTATATTTGTTTCATTTCTAACTAAATGCTTAGACTTGTATTTCAACATGTATATTTATATTTATTGATATTGTAAAAACCCATTTATCAAATTTAAAATAATTAAACAAAAGAAATTATCTTTTTATTTAAATTACTTATTTTATAATATACACTAAAGTATCATTTGCCAAAATTGAATTAAAAACTTATATATATATTTTTAAACTATATTTTTAACAAGCTAAACTTAAAAAGAAATTAAAACAAATCTTTTTGTTAATAAATTTAAATCTAAACTAAAGTTAGAATAAGTTTTAAACAATTTAAACATTTATCTTACATATTTAAAACCATATATTTATTTATTAAATAGCTTTGAAAAGTTTATTTTAAATAAATCATAATTCCCAAATCACTAAAATATATATTAGAAATTTGAAAACATAATTTATTAGTTAAATTTAAAACAAAGCTTTCCTATCCACAATATATACAAATATATACATTCATCATAAATAGAAAATAATTTATTAATTTTAAAAGATAAAATTCCACAATAAGATATTTATTTAAAAGAAAAGTATTAATTCAAATCTTATAAATCAAAAATATATCAAATCAATTAAATATTTAATATAAATTATTAAATTGATATTGCTCAAAATTCCGGGTTGTCACACATGTAACGACCTCGAATTTTATATATATTTAAATTGATAATTAATTTAGATTTTGAATAAAAAATTGTAAAATTAATCGATAAATTGATGCGAGTTTCCCCGAGTTCAAATAAATTCTATGTTAAATCATTTAAAATTTAAATATTGTATATATATGTGCATATGTGAATATATATGTATATGGGCATATATGTGTGACGCCCCACCTCTATACCCAAGCTAGCCAAGAACACTACGGTGTAGTGCTGTCAACTAGCACGGAGAATAAGGCTGTTGAGGAGCGACCATCTATGTAATTGCTTTGTGCGAGCATCGATATGTCAGATAGAATAACATGCATTTTTATTACAGGAGGAAATCCGACATACTGATACAAACTCAAAGCTACTACACAGTGGCTATAATAGTTTAGGACAATAGATATAAAAATAACATAGATAACATAAATGCGGAATACAGATGGAACGAAAAGTCTCATATATACAATAACTGATATCAGTTACAATACATTTGACACAATACAAGTGATACAACTACAACTGTCGACTCAAGAAGTTATATATATACAAGTACATTATCGACTAATATACATGAATACATTATCATCTTAAACAGACACACTGACTACTACAACAAGACGAAGACCACTTCAAATGATATGAAAGGTCTTCATAGCTCTAGCAGCAACCCAAAGCTAAAAATCTACAACTTGAAAATACACGGTCTGACCCGTGTATTAAATTTAAAAGAAAATAATACACGGGTCAGTCTACTTCAAAATCAGTTATTAATGCACCGAAGCAATAATAATCAAATATCAAATAGACGATAGTCACAGAAATCTCGTATATCCAACTCTTCAATAAGAGAATCGGATAACGGAAGATATAACACTAAACAGTGTTAAACAATAAATTAGTAGATTCGAAACATCAATTAAAATCTGTCAAATCTGATAGGGCTGCAGTACACGCACGCGTGCACTGCCTCACCACTATCGCATGAGATACACAAGAGCTCAGTGAAGGTCACAAATGATCACAAGGTCAAACCCCGAAGTACCGGATTCAACTCAAGTGTGATTTCATCAATCAACATGAAATAATCAGATCCAACAAAATAGGTCACAAGACAAAGTCTACAAGCTTCGAAACCAGAACTAAAATCGAAGTGGGACAGTATTCAAACTGTCCCAAGGAATGATGCCAGATTCAATGCAAACTACAAGTGAAACTGTACAATTCAAAGGCCATTAGAATACAAATGAAACTGTCTAAGGCTCAGTACAACCAGGTGACTCAAGAGATTCGAGTGCGACTAGTTACAAGTGCACCAGTTCGGACAAGGCAGAGAAATGCCAAAGTAGTCAAGAAAAGATGACAACAAACTGCAGCCGGAAAACCAGATACATCAATCAAACGAATGCAACAGGGGGTACGGCTGCCCAGGGTAAATGGTATACGAACCAATTGCCACCAAGTAAATGTAATAACACTACAAATTCGAGAAGGTAGGAGACTACCACGAAATGCAAGAAGGTCAAGTCTCTGACTCAACACATATGCAGCACCAGGGCACAATGAAGTGGTACAGGTACAAAAAAAAGAATAGAAGGAGAGTGATTACATGGTACAGTGAACTACATAACACATCAGCACTATATATAGTGCTACAGGTCAGGAAGTAAGTGGGCAAGTCAGAGATGCATAAATGAATCAACCACAACATATAGTGCAGCAGATCAAACAGCAAGCATTGATGAAATATAAATACAAACTGAATGACATAATGGTAAAAGTGATATGCACAATGCTCAGTAAAACTTAGGCGTTCAATAACACAATTCGAAATCAATTTCATTTAAAATAGAAAATGCACCTGAATGTTATAGCAACTGTCCAAGGCAACAGTAACAATTCCAAGGCAAACTATGTCATATAGGAAACAGTGGCAAATTGCATAGGTAAGTTCAAGTGTGCTTCAGAGAATATGCAACATGAATGACATAATGGCAGTGAAGTACTGACTGTAAACAGACTACAAAGACATCAACAAGTATGACATAAAGCAGTGCAACAATGACTACCAAGGTCAATGTAAATGCAGACTGAAGTGCACATCTAAACCAACATGAATGAAGATACAGTGATGCATGTACACAGTTAAACAACACAATCAAACTGCAACAAGACCAACATGACCAAGAGAATGAAGATACAAAATGACCAGACCATTACGCAAAGGTATGCAGTGACGATTAGCAACCATGAATAGTAGGTGCTCGATAAAGTACAACTGGAATGGCCAGAGTCGAGGTACAAAACTGCTCAAGCCAAACGCACAGTGGACAATACTAGTTATACATGAAAACACTTAATGCACTAGCGACTGAAACTAGCTCGTAGGAACTGAAAGCAAATGCAACCTAATGGAAAATTACCCAGACTTGTGGCAAGTGGTAAAGTAAATGTCAAGGCCAAAGTCAAGACTGATGCCAACATAAAAATGCTCAAGATTTACTGTAATTCAATTAATCAAATGAAACGAAACAACAATAAGATCAAGTATAACAGGGATGCAACATCACTGATACACTATCCAAGTTCAACATCATAATGCCGAGCTACAGAGCTACAAAGAAACAAACCCATAACACGAAAAGAACGAAAGTCAGTGAATCATCAACATCGAACAATAATCACGTAATCATAGCAAAACAAATCGAATGGCAGAGATAAATAAGGAACCTCGAATTAAGTTCAAACAATAGAGTGAATAGATGTGAGTGACAAAGATCACTCACATTTTCGAAGGCCACGAGATTGAGTAGCCGATTGTCGAAGCCCTATATCGGAGAAGACGAGGCCGCCATCCTTCGAATTCACGAAAGCCCTAATAAGCATCGAACAGAATAACTTACACATTCCAGCATCGCCACAAGGAAGACAGAGCCGAAGCTCCAAATCCAAAAGGGAAATCGCAAGCCAGAAAGATCGACAGAGCTACAACAATCGATGAAGGCAAAGTCCAAATCACCTTCTCGAGCAAAGCCGAGCACTAAGGGAACGAAGCCCCAAATCAGAAAAACCCTAAATCGCGAATCGCCTGAAGGGGAGGAGAGAAACGCGACTTTGTTTCGAACGTGAGAAAATGAACGTGAATGGAGAGGGTAAGAGGCCTTTGTCAGATAATAAAGGTGAAGGAGAATAGATTTGTTAATGGGCCAAGCAATAATATTAAGCCCATTGAATTTATAAATAGCAAACCATGATAATTAAACACTTTGGTGATATTTAAAACACGATTTGAATCCATTAGAACAACGGATTCGAACACGATAAAAATTCATATTTAGGATTTTAAATACGAATAGACGATGTCATATTTAAATAAAATATTTAAATATACACTACGCCATAGATGACCTATTGCAACGAAAATACAAGATGTTGCTAGCTACAATGTAACGATAGCTATGCTGATTTTTATCTATTACAACATTAGCTTCAGGATGTTAGCATAGATATCAACACTATGTTGCAGTAGCTATAGACTTATAAAAATATTATAAAAAATGAGTGTGGGCTGAAATAAAAAGCGGGTTAAAATAATTTTTAACGCGGGAATCAAAAAGAAAGTGGCAAAAGTTAGGGTTTCACTCAAACATTTAACAAAATACGTACTCCACCGCTCAACCTCTCAAACACTCTACGATGGAGCAAATGGAGTAGATGTCGATGCTAGAAAATTTCATCATCGTGTTGAAGAGGGAAAGCAGCCACAAACATGCTAATGTTTTTCGCTTCCCAAAATCAAAATCAAATTTTACTTTCTTTCTCAAAAATCGAATTTCCCAAAATCGAAATCAAAACGAAGCAGTGCAGTAGCAAATCGATTTATTAGAGGCCGCGATTGCTGTTGATGTCGATTGTGGTTGGTGAGATGATGGTGACTGGTTTGGGATGATGCAGTTTCGATTGCCGTAGGTGGTTGAGGTGAGTTCGTGTTTTTTGGGATGGGCGATTCAATGTTTTCTAGTTAAGGTAGGGTGGATTAGTGTGTTTGAGGATTTGGGGAAGTAGCAGTGATTTGGGGTTCACTCGATTTTGGCTACGAGGTGGTGGGTCATGAACTAGTGATGGATGATGTTTGGACTGCAGTGGGGTGTTGTTTGTTTAGGTTCGAGCAGTTCAGGTTGTGGAGGTTATGTGATGTGGGATGGTGATGGCAATGTTGTGACGTTGTTGAGGAATAGGCAATAGGCAGATGGTTAAGGAGGTTTGTATAGTAGTTGTAATGAAGTGGTTTTGCTGGAGATGATTTCAACAGTGGGTTTTGTAAGAGACGGTAGAGAGAAGACAGTAGATGTGCGACAGAGTTATGTATGCAGTTATGAGCAATTGTTTGATGATATAAGTTGCTGCTTGTAGTTGTTGTATTGTATGGTATGAATATTGCACTGCAGTGATATGTAGTTGCACTGGTTGTCGAATGTGCAGATGGTGGAAATGTCAGTTGATATTGCTCATAACACTGCAGTGACAGTTGTTCGTATCCTTGCTTTTGGGTTGTGGCAATCCAACTGTAGCTATCTCTTGGTGCCTTTGTTTTCTTAATTATGCTATCTCTTGGTGCGGCAGCTATTCCTACCCTAGTGTAAAAGTCTGGAGGAGAATATATATCAAAACGTGTGGGATTGAAGTCCATACGCCAGCCATCTGCCAAGTATATCTTAACCTTCAAGGTTCTCTTTACAGGTAACTTTTCCCTAGGATCAAATACACCACTTATTAAAAAGTGAGGTTTTAAGCACCGGCTATTCCATAAACATTTATATTCAGGTACTGCAGTTGGATGCACTTTGAGGTCATCATCATCATCCTCAACGTCACTTTCACCATTCTCGTCATGTATATATCGATTAAAATTGCATGCACTTGAAGAGAACAGTAATCATACTTAAGCACTCTTCACTTTCAATATTAAACGGTCTGATTAAATTTTGAAACTCAATTGAATTTTTGCATTTAAACATGTATCAAACCCTTTTCTCACTAAATCAATGTTTGTCAACCACAGATAGCACTCGTGACAATCAAATTGAAGTATAAAATGTATGATTTTACAGTACATGTTATAAATATTGAGCCAGGTGATATTTACTAACTGAGTTGGAATAATCTACATCGCTTTGTGGACCATGGAAGCTGCTTCAGAAATGAAAGCCATATTTACTAACTTCTGGGGAAGTGATTCCAGTTGTCTAGATGTTAGATAGCTACAGCACCTTTCATGAAGATCTTGAGCTCTGCGCTCCCTTTGTCTTTGATGTTTCCTTTTGTTTTCAAGTTTTTTGTTTTTTTTAACGCTTTTCAGCATCGGAGATTGGTAATGGATCTATACGAGAAGATGCATTGTTTGTGTTGCTGGTATTATTTTCTCTTTTTGATGGTCTTCGGATTCACCGGAGAAGCTACCAATATTTGATACAAAATCATATTCAGTAGCACCATCAAGTAGATGCTCTTTTGTTTCATCCACGATATTATGCAAATGCGCGTCGGAATATGGTGTTTGTGTGATACTGGTAGATGTTGGTGCAGTTTCAAGAACATGAAATGCACCTACAGTTGGATTGCTACTGACAAATTACACTTAGAAAGCTAAATCGTCCTCTCACCAGCGTTGGCGAGCTTGTCGATTGACCGACTTAGCCTAGGTATGAGCATTGGATGCATTGGATGCAGATAAGAGTCCTGGGGATATATCCAAAAACTAAAAGCCCTGTTTTAGTCAATCAACATGTAAGTTTTCCTACCCAAATCACATTATCATATGCATGCTAGTTCATGTAAAACAAGAACAAGCTATGAGCATACGAGAAAAGCTATATTACTATTCTTTATTGTGTATTGATTTAATAATTCGTTAATTTTTCAGACAATAATAGTTCATATATTCATTAACTTCTCTTAATTTCTTACTTCTATTTTGGGTTTGTAGCATTAACTTGATATGGATTTATTCAACTTATGTGGTCTTAAGAAAATTTTGTCGTGAAGCACTAGTGGTTTATTTTATCTATAGATGAATATTGAATTACATACCCATTCTTTCTTTGTCATGTGCATGTTTTCCATTTATGTAGTTAAGGTGTTTGATGTTTGATATAATTGTGTTTTATAGAAGGAAAGTGTATTATCGCCTGGTGGCTTTAGATTGATGTTAATATGTCTGCATACCATACGCCAATTATTTTTCTATACACTTGGCTCTTTAATAGTTTGTACTGCTATGGTATTTGTTAACTATTAAGCTATTTATATCTTTAATTTTTTTATCATACATTTGACTATTTTACTAAGTTTGTATTTATTATATGATAGCTTCAATGATGCCTCTTATTTTTAACTGACTAAGATGCGGATTGATTTGGATAATGATGAACGAGGTAATAACACATTTGGTGAGTTTTCTTTCCTGTATAATTTTGTAGTAGATTAAACGTTAGAAGAAAAAGATATTGATAAGGTTTTAATATTGTACTGAAATAAACATATTCTTTTCCTATACTACATGTTTGTTAAATAATTCGTATAATTGGATTTCAAGTTACTGTCCAAATATTTCCCTAAGTAGTTAAACTTAGACCGTGAATTGATTTTATTTTTTTCCTTTCTATTTGAGCATATTACATCAACCACTTATTGTTTCTTATTAATAACTTTTGTTTCTTTGAATCATTGATTATTTAGATCTCGAATCCACAAACACATTTGGAAATGTTGCTATGGCAATGAATATGCAATGAAGAAAATGATGAAGTTGCTGATAACATAACCTCAAAAGGAAGTAGAGGTGACAGAGGTCGTGGTGGCGATCCGTTTAGAAAAGTACTGGAGCTGTTAGCATGGGTAAGTCTATCCTCTACATGATTAGTGATATATTTTCTGTTTATGATATAGAAGTTTGTAACTAAAAGAATAACAAGCAGGCTATATAATCTGATATGTCACATTAATCATCCAGCAAATGTTTTTATTTCAATTTTAATGTATTAATTTTTATTGTATCTGTTTATTATTTTTGCATTTTCACATTAATTTACGACTCAATAGCTATTAATAACATTCCCCAACCATTTTCTCATTCATTTTTCTAACAATCCCCCAATATTAATAACACTGGTTTGAATACTTCAGTGATGCATTGTTGAGATCCCTCCAATATGTGCCAACTGTTAATGTATCTGAAAGGAGCACTTTTGTCCTGCCTATTGCTTTCCTTAAATCTGATCAAGATAGGAGTGTGCTCATTAAGAATTGTAGGAAGAGCAATAGAATTTAAGTCAGGGAAATTTGCATGAATTCTTGATTCACTTTAAAACTTGTTAATAGATATTGCAAAACAATTCTTGTTTAAGAAACTTGTTTCAGAATTGTTAATTTTATTTAATGTCACATTTTGAAACTGCTTTATTTTGCAGGATAAGATTGAAAAAGCAATAGTGAAGTGACTGTTTTATTTTATATTGCAGTTGGTTTATTTTAATTTGTAATTATGTCATTCTAATGTTAATTCCTTCATTTTGTGTAGGATGGAGGCAAATTTTATATTCCATCACAAGGGAAAATTTGAGAAGAATGGATATGTTGGTGGAGAAGAGAGTTTTGTCAAGGGCGTTGATCTGGATATGTTTTCTTACACAGTACTGATGGAGTATGTCAAAGAAGAGCTAAAGTACACTGAAATTGGAGGAGTATATTCATGAAATTGTTGCTACATATGTTGTGATTTTATACTTGCCGTTTCTTTATTTTTGCACTTGTAAGCTGCCGTTGCTCCATTTTTTCATCTGTGAGTTGCTGTCTAACCTTTTAAATAAAATTAGGCGAACTTGTCATGGGTGCTTAAGAAATTAGGCGAAGCTAACCCTGACATGCAAATTGATGTTGCGGGTCTTTGTGCGACCGTCTGCAGTGATGAAACTAGCACTGGAGCCACTAGAGGCACTGATGGTACTGGTGGCTCGGAAGCATGAAATTTGGAGGCTCGCAAAGATGAATTCACGTGTAGTATGTAGAATTTAATTAGTATGTACTGGCTGTTAATATGAATGCACTGGCTATGTTTGTTATTTTGTACTTGACTAAAACTTGTGTTGCTGGCTGTTATGAAACGACTTGTTGTTTGGCTGTTATGAAATGAATAGCTCTTTGGCTACTATGAAATGCAGTGTAATGTTGCAGTAGTATGATGTTGCAGTACATTTCTAATTTAAATTGCAAAAAGTGTTGCCGTAGATATGATATAATGTTGCAGTATGTGATGTTAAATGTGGTAATAAACTGGAAAAGTGTTGCCATTTTATTGGTAAAAGTGTTACCATAGATTAATGAATGTGGGCCCCACAAAACGGTTCCGTTAAGTTGGTTAACAGAATTAGTGGGCCCCACATGTTGGGGCCCAGATTGTGGGACCCACTTTTTAGTAAATTTAGTACCTGTGGCAACAACAGAACCGATGTTGCCTTAGGGTCACAAAGATGTTGCATTTGAGTCTGCGGCAACGCGGCAAAATGCAACACCGAGAAAGTGTTGCCTTAGCTCGTTTTTGGCCTCCAGCAACATTATTTGGCATTTTCTGCATCACTTCTTGTGTGTTGCAGCATGCAATCTATGGCGTAGTGATATTATCGTATAAATGCGGGTTGTTACAGACTTCCCTCCTTAAAGAAATTGTGTCCTCGCAATCATAAGGAATAAATGGATAAAAGGTAACAACCATAAGAGCATGGCAATGTCGAATGCATAAGCAAAGCAAATGTCAGCAGGGAAGTATAGGAATTATGGAAGTATCAGATATAGAATCAAAAGGTTCGACTAACAAAAGCAAGAATCAATCGAGTTCCAGCATTTAAAAGAAAAGGAAAAACAGAGCAGAATTCACGTACTGCACGAATTGAATGTGAGTAAATCAAATTACTCACCTGAATCGCCAGAGAAAAAGACGAAGCTCGAATCTCAAAATCGTAAATATTCAATCATCAAAAACGATAATCGAATTTTCAAATCGCAAATATTTACTTATCTCAAACGATAATCAAATCAACAAATATTTAATTATCAAAACGACAATTTGAATCTCAAATATCGAATTATCACAAGCGATAATCAGAAATCATAAATATTTGATTAATCAAATCGAAAAATATTTAATTATCTCAAACGATAATCAAATTTCACAAATATCTGATTATCAAAAATGATAATTAGAAACACAAACATTCGATTAATCAAATCGAAAAATATTTAATTACTCAAACGATAATCAAATTTCACAAATATCTGATTATCAAAAACGATAATCAGAAACACAAATATTCGATTAATCAAATCGAAAAATATTTAATTATCTCAAACGATAATCAAATTTCACAAATATCTGATTATCAAAAACGATAATCAGAAACACAAATATTCGATTAATCAAATCGAAAAATATTTAATTATCTCAAACGAAAATCAAATTTCACAAATATCTGATTATCAAAAACGATAATCAGAAACACAAATATTCGATTAATCAAATCGAAAAATATTTAATTATCTCAAACGATAATCAAATTTCACAAATATCTGATAATCAAAAATGATAATCAGAAGTCGTAAATATTCAATTAACGAGTCCGGAATTAACCGAAGTAGTAAAAGTATGGTTTCATACTCCTTACTTTTGCTAAATCGTTTAAATCTCTTTATCGTTTCATTGAAAGTGCAGAATTGTGTGTTTTAAAAATAACATTTCACACACTCAAACGGACAAGTCCGGAATTAAGCGAATCAGTAAAAGAAAGGGGTCATAGTCCTCGATTTTTCTGAAATGTTTAAATCGCTTCCTCGTTCTTTTGAAAATGTAAACTGTGAAAATTTTGAAAACAATTTTAATTTATATTTTTGAAACAACTTTTAAAAATAAAGAATTTTGAAAACACGTGATTAAATTAGCAATATCAGTAGCAACTTAGATAAGGAAATTGCACTTCTCAAAGTACAGTAAAACGGACAACAAATTCAGCATTGCGGGAGAACCGCTTGTAAATCCATTTTAAAATTGACGGTTACTGAAGTTAACACGTCAAAATTTCATCAAAACAACTGGCATCAAAGTATAATACCAATGAATTTTCATTCATAAAAAAATGTCACAAGAATCTTCTCAAATATAGAAAGGGATATCATACCCTAAACTTGTATTCATAACAAGTCAATAACACATGAATTCACCAATGCACAAAAATTGATAAACATATCAATAGAAATCACGAAAATTGGTGAAGCACAAAATTCCAGAAATCATCACAAGAAATCCAGAAATCACAAGAAGGGGGGAGGCCTATCACAAGATGGGAGTATGGAAACTCCAAAACACCGGTATCACAAGACGAGACGCTATCTCATGGTGGCTAACCATTAAAGTTTCACACAGGAATGGTCCGAAGACCGTGGGTCGCTATCCCACATGTGTGAGTCGGAATCACACAGATTGAGGTCCAGGCTAACCTCGCAGAGAAAGAGACATCGCATATTTGCTAGTCTAAATCATAAAAAGGAAAAGGGGAAGGCCTATCACAAAATGGGAGCATGAAAACTCACCGACCGGTATCACAAGACGAGAAGCTATCTCATGGAAGCCATCCATTAAATTTTTACACAGGAATGGTCCGAAGACCGTGGGTCGCTATCCCACATGTGTGAGTCGGAATCACACAGATTGAGGTCTAGGCTAACCAAAAAGCAAAAAGGTATGTGTGAGTGGAATCACACAAGTGGTGTCTAGCCTAACCTCGCAAACAAAAAGATATGTGTGAGTGGAATCACACAAATTAAGGTCTAGACTAACCAAAAAGCAAAAAGGTATGTGTGAATGGAATCGCACAAGTGGTGTCTAGTCTAACCTTGCAAACAAAAAGATATGTGTGAGTCGGAATCACACTACTGCGGTCTAGACTAACCTTGCGGACAAAGAGATATGTGTGAGTCGGAATCACACCACTGCGGTCTAGTCTAACCTTGCAAACAAAAAGACATCGCACAATTGCTAGTCTAAATCATAAAATGATCGTCATGATCAACGAGAAGTGTCAATTACACTAAGCTAGTAAATATAAAAGTTTTGCTTCATGTCCCATAACCACTTGCTTAACTTAAATATTTACGAACAAACTGTAAATCTTCACTAGAAAATTGTCACAAAAGGTTCAATCGAACAAGTCCAGGAGTTAACCGACGAAGTAAACGCAAGCGTTTCATACCACTTGTTTTACTAGGCTGTTTAATTCAATTTCTCATACGAGTGAAATAAAGGCTTGTATATACTAATAGATTGGAAAATGATTTAGGAAAAGAGCTTTGTTATAAAATAGTTTTTTTTTGAAATCGTTTGGAGAAAAGGATTTTAATATTTACTACTAGTATAGAAAACCTTTATATTTTTAAAGTGACAAATCACAAAAATGATTGTAGAAACAATCAATCACAAGAATTCACATACGAAGATGTGAATGGAATCCAAAGAAATCGTTACTGAATCCATCAGAAAGTATGTTCACAAAAATCCCGAAGAAAATGTCATCAAAGTTGCTAATCAATGATAGCAACAAATCGGGGAAATAATCAAGAATCGATTAAATTTGGAAACCAAGTCAATTCACAAAATTTCACATTCGACGACGTGAATAAAATCCAAAGAATTCGATTCCAAATTCATCAAAGTAGGAATACCCAAAAATTCCAGAAATAGAAGTTACCAAAATCGACAAAGGTGATAACAACTAATTAGAAAAGAAGAATCGATTATCAACTGGAAAAACAAAGCAAAACAAGCAGAAATGCATAAATGACTTCAACAAAAGTAAGAATCAAGTCAATGTCGAAGTCAACAATTAATGGTCACTGTCAAGTACAAAATGAATCAATATCATCAAATAATCCAACGGCAAACAAAATCAGAGTCTTAAAAATCAAGAAATTAGCAATTTCTCAAAAACAAAATGACCGAAGTCGAATGGAATTCAAGATGAGGAAAACACAAAATATCAAGTTCAAAATCGCTGAGATTCAAACTAGATGTGAATGAGAAATCAAAATCACTCAATTTGCAACTGGTCCAGCTATTTTTCATCACAGTGTAACAGGTACACAATGACACTCATAGCATAGAACAAAAGTGGAACAAAGTCCAAAAGTCAAAATGGCTTTAATTTGCCAAATTAAAACAAAATCAACATCGGCTAAATCAATTCAAAGCCGAAAACACAAGAATAAGCGTTAGGAATTCATACCTAAAAGTTAAAAATAATCATATGTAAAGATGAGAGATAAACATCGACAAATAGTTGTAACACATGCTCCATCTATGTTATGTTTTATAATTGTCCTAAACCCCAGGCTCTGATACCAAGCTGTGACGCCCCACCTCTATACCCACGCTAGCCAAGAACACTACGGTGTAGTGCTGTCAACTAGCACGGAGAATAAGGCTGTTGAGGAGCGACCATCTATGTAATTGCTTTGTGCGAGCACCGATATGTCAGATAGAATAACATGCATTTTTATTACAGGAGGAAATCCGACATACTGATACAAACTCAAAACTACTACACAGTGGCTATAATAGTTTAGGACAGTAGATATAAAAATAACACAGATAACATAAATGCGGAATACAGATGGAACGAAAAGTCTCATATATACAATAACTGATATCAGTTACAATACATTTGACACAATACAAGTGATACAACTACAACTGTCGACTCAAGAAGTTATATATATACAAGTACATTATCGACTAATATACATGAATACATTATCATCTTAAACAGACACACCGACTACTACAACAAGACGAAGACCACTTCAAATGATATGAAAGGTCTTCATAGCTCTAGCAGCAACCCAAAACTAAAAATCTACAACCTGAAAATACACGGTCTAACCCGTGTATTAAATTTAAAAGAAAATAATACATGGGTCAGTCTACTTGAAAATCAGTTATTAATGCACAGAAGCAATAATAATCAAATATCAAATAGACGATAGTCACAGAAATCTCGTATATCCAACTCTTCAATAAGAGAATCGGATAACGGAAGATATAACACTAAACAGTGTTAAACAATAAATCAGTAGATTCGAAACATCAATTAAAATCTGTCAAATCTGATAGGGCTGCAGTAAACGCACGCGTGCACTGCCTCGCCACTATCGCATGAGATACACAAGAGCTCAGTGAAGGTCACAAATGATCACAAGGTCAAACCCCGAAGTACCGGATTCAACTCAAGTGTGATTTCATCAATCAACATGAAATAATCAGATCCAACAAAATAGGTCACAAGACAAAGTCTACAAGCTTCGAAACCAGAACTAAAATCGAAGTGGGACAGTATTCAAACTGTCCCAAGGAATGATGCCAGATTCAATGCAAACTACAAGTGAAACTGTACAATTCAAAGGCCATTAGAATACAAATGAAACTGTCTAAGGCTCAGTACAACCAGGTGACTCAAGGGATTCGAGTGCCACTAGTTACAAGTGCCCCAGTTCGGGCAAGGTAGAGAAATGCCAAAGTAGTCAAGAAAAGATGACAACAAACTACAGCCGGAAAACTAGATACATCAATCAAACGAATGCAACAGGGGGTACGGCTGCCCAGGGTAAATGGTATACGAACCAATTGCCACCAAGTAAATGTAATAACACTACAAATTCGAGAAGGTAGGAGACTACCACGAAATGCAAGAAGGTCAAGTCTCTGACTCAACACATCTGCAGCACCAAGGCACAAGGCAGTGGTACAGGTACAAAAAAAAATAGAAGGAGAGTGATTACATGGTACAGTGAACTACATAACACATCAGCACTATATATAGTGCTACAGGTCAGGAAGTAAGTGGGCAAGTCAGAGATGCATAAATGAATCAACCACAACATATAGTGCAGCAGATCAAACAGCAAGCATTGATGAAATATAAATACAAACTGAATGACATAATGGTAAAAGTGATATGCACAATGCTCAGTGAAACTTAGGCGTTCAATAACACAATTCGAAATCAATTTCACTTAAAATAGAAAATGCACCTGAATGTTATAGCAACTGTCCAAGGCAACAGTAACAATTCCAAGGCAAACTATGTCATATAGGAAACAGTGGCAAATTGCATAGGTAAGTTCAAGTGTGCTTCAGAGAATATGCAACATGAATGACATAATGGCAGTGAAGTAATGACTGTAAATAGACAACAAAGACATCAACAAGTATGACATAAAGCAGTGCAACAATGACTACCAAGGTCAATGTAAATGCAGACTGAAGTGCACATCTAAACCAACATGAATGAAGATACAGTGATGCATGTACATAGTTAAACAGCACAATCAAACTGCAACAAGACCAACATGACCAAGAGAATGAAGATACAAAATGACCAGACCATTACGCAAAGGTATGCAGTGACAATTAGCAACCATGAATAGTAGGTGCTCGATAAAGTACAACTGGAATGGCCAGAGTCGAGGTACAAAACTGCTAAAGCCAAATGCACAGTGGACAATACTAGTTATACATGAAAACACTGAATGCACTAGCGACTGAAACTAGCTCGTAGGAACTGAAAGCAAAAGCAACCCAATGGAAAATTACCCAGACTTGTGGCAAGTGGTAAAGTAAATGTCAAGGCCAAAGTCAAGACTGATGCCAACATAAAAATGCTCAAGATCGACTGTAATTCAATTAATCAAATGAAACGAAACAGCAATAAGATCAAGTATAACAGGGATGCAACATCACTGATACACTATCCAAGTTCAACATCATAATGCCGAGCTACAGAGCTACAAAGAAACAAACCCATAACATGAAAAGAACGAAAGTCAGTGAATCATCAACATCGAACAATAATCACGTAATCATAGCAAAACAAATCGAATGGCAGAGATAAATCAGGAACCTCGAATTAAGTTCAAACAATAGAGTGAATAGATGTGAGTGACAAAGATCACCCACCATTTTCGAAGTCCATGAGATTGAGCAGCCGATTGTCGAAGCCCTATATCGGAGAAGACGAGGCCGCCATCCTTTGAATTCACGAAAGCCCTAATAAGCATCGAACAGAATAACTTACACATTCCAGCATCGCCACAAGGAAGACAGAGCCGAAGCTCCAAATCCAAAAGGGAAATCGCAAGCCAGAAAGATCGACAGAGCTACAGCAATCGATGAAGGCAAAGTCCAAATCACCTTCTCGAGCAAAGCCGAGCACTAAGGGAACGAAGCCCCAAATCAGAAAAACCCTAAATCGCGAATCGCCTGAAGGGGAGGAGAGAAACGCGACTTTGTTTTGAACGTGAGAAAATGAACGTGAATGGAGAGGGTAAGAGGCCTTTGTCAGATAATAAAGGTGAAGGAGAATAGATTTGTTAATGGGCCAAGCAATAATATTAAGCCCATTGAATTTATAAATAGCAAACCATGATAATTAAACACTTTGGTGATATTTAAAACACGATTTGAATCCATTAGAACAACGGATTCGAACACGATAAAAATTCATATTTAGGATTTTAAATACGAATAGACGATGTCATATTTAAATAAAATATTTAAATATATTATCGTATAAATGCGGGTTGTTACAGACTTCCCTCCTTAAAGAAATTGCGTCCTCGCAATCATAAGGAATAAATGGATAAAAGGTAACAACCATAAGAGCATGGCAATGTCGAATGCATAAGCAAAGCAAATGTCAGCAGGGAAGTATAGGAATTATGGAAGTATCAGATATAGAATCAAAAGGTTCGACTAACAAAAGCAAGAATCAATCGAGTTCCAGCATTTAAAAGAAAAGGAAAAACAGAGCAGAATTCACGTACTGCACGAATTGAATGTGAGTAAATCAAATTACTCACCTGAATCGCCAGAGAAAAAGACGAAGCTCGAATCTCAAAATCGTAAATATTCAATCATCAAAAACGATAATCGAATTTTCAAATCGCAAATATTTACTTATCTCAAACGATAATCAAATCAACAAATATTTAATTATCAAAACGACAATTTGAATCTCAAATATCGAATTATCACAAGCGATAATCAGAAATCACAAATATTTGATTAATCAAATCGAAAAAATATTTAATTATCTCAAACGATAATCAAATTTCACAAATATCTGATTTTCAAAAACGATAATTAGAAACACAAACATTCGATTAATCAAATCGAAAAATATTTAATTATCACAAACGATAATAAAATTTCACAAATATCTGATTATCAATAACGATAATCAGAAACACAAATATTCGATTAATCAAATTGAAAAATATTTAATTATCTCAAACGATAATCAAATTTCACAAATATCTGATTATCAAAAACGATAATCAGAAACACAAATATTCGATTAATCAAATCGAAAAATATTTAATTATCTCAAACGATAATCAAATTTCACAAATATCTGATTATCAAAAACGATAATCAGAAACAAAAATATTCGATTAATCAAATCAAAAAATATTTAATTATCTCAAACGATAATCAAATTTCACAAATATCTGATTATCAAAAACGATAATCAAAAGTCGTAAATATTCAATTAACGAGTCTGGAATTAACCGAAGTAGTAAAAGTATGGTTTCATACTCCTTACTTTTGCTAAATCGTTTAAATCTCTTTATCGTTTCCTTGAAAGTGCAGAATTGTGTGTTTTAAAAATAACATTTCACACACTCAAACGGACAAGTCCGGAATTAAGCGAATCAGTAAAAGAAAGGGGTCATAGTCCTCGATTTTTCTGAAACGTTTAAATCGCTTCCTCGTTCTTTTGAAAATGTAAACTGTGAAAATTTTGAAAACAATTTTAATTTATATTTTTGAAACAACTTTTAAAAATAAAGAATTTTGAAAACACGTGATTAAATTAGCAATATCAGTAGCAACTTAGATAAGGAAATTGCACTTCTCAAAGTACAGTAAAACGGACAACAAATTCAGCATTGCGGGAGAACCGCTTGTAAATCCATTTTAAAATTGACGGTTACTGAAGTTAACACATCAAAATTTCATCAAAACAACTGGCATCAAAGTATAATACCAATGAATTTTCATTCATAAAAAAATATCACAAGAATCTTCTCAAAGATAGAAAGGGATATCATACCCTAAACTTGTATTCATAACAAGTCAATAACACATGAATTCACCAATGCACAAAAATTGATAAACATATCAATAGAAATCACGAAAATTGGTGAAGCACAAAATTCCAGAAATCATCACAAGAAATCCAGAAATCACAAGAAGGGGGGAGGCCTATCACAAGATGGGAGTATGGAAACTCCAAAACACCGGTATCACAAGACGAGATGCTATCTCATGGTGGCTAACCATTAAAGTTTCACACAGGAATGGTCCGAAGACCGTGGGTCGCTATCCCACATGTGTGAGTCGGAATCACACAGATTGAGGTCCAGGCTAACCTCGCAGAGAAAGAGACATCGCACATTTGCTAGTCTAAATCATAAAAAGGAAAAGGGGAAGGCCTATCACAAAATGGGAGCATGAAAACTCACCGACCGGTATCACAAGACGAGAAGCTATCTCATGGAAGCCATCCATTAAATTTTTACACAGGAATGGTCCGAAGACCGTGGGTCGCTATCCCACATGTGTGAGTCGGAATCACACAGATTGAGGTCTAGGCTAACCAAAAAGCAAAAAGGTATGTGTGAGTGGAATCACACAAGTGGTGTCTAGCCTAACCTCGCAAACAGAAAGATATGTGTGAGTGGAATCACACAAATTAAGGTCTAGACTAACCAAAAAGCAAAAAGGTATGTGTGAATGGAATCGCACAAGTGGTGTCTAGTCTAACCTTGCAAACAAAAAGATATGTGTGAGTCGGAATCACACTACTGCGGTCTAGACTAACCTTGCGGACAAAGAGATATGTGTGAGTCGGAATCACACCACTGCTGTCTAGTCTAACCTTGCAAACAAAAAGACATCGCACAATTGCTAGTCTAAATCATAAAGTGATCGTCATGATCAACGAGAAGTGTCAATTACACTAAGCTAGTAAATATAAAAGTTTAGCTTCATGTCCCATAACCACTTGCTTAACTTAAATATTTACGAACAAACTGTAAATCTTCACTAAAAAATTGTCACAAAAGGTTCAATCGAACAAGTCCAGGAGTTAACCGACGAAGTAAACGCAAGAGTTTCATACCACTTGTTTTACTAGGCCGTTTAATTCAATTTCTCATACGAGTGAAATAAAGGCTTGTATATACTAATAGATTGGAAAATGATTTAGGGAAAGAGCTTTGTTATAAAATAGTTTTTTTTTTTGAAATCGTTTGGAGAAAAGGATTTTAATATTTACTACTAGTATAGAAAACCTTTATATTTTTAAAGTGACAAATCACAAAAATGATTGTAGAAACAATCAATCACAAGAATTCACATACGAATATGTGAATGGAATCCAAAGAAATCGTTACTGAATCCATCAGAAAGTATGTTCACAAAAATCCCGAAGAAAATGTCATCAAAGTTGCTAATCAATGATAGCAACAAATCGGGGAAATAATCAAGAATCGATTAAATTTGGAAACCAAGTCAATTCACAAAATTTCACATTCGAAGACGTGAATAAAATCCAAAGAATTCGATTCCAAATTCATCAAAGTAGGAATACCCAAAAATTCCAGAAATAGAAGTTATCAAAATCGACAAAGGTGATAACAACTAATTAGAAAAGAAGAATCGATTATCAACTGGAAAAACAAAGCAAAACGAGCAGAAATGCATAAATGACTTCAACAAAAGTAAGAATCAAGTCAATGTCGAAGTCAACAATTAATGGTCACTGTCAAGTACAAAATGAATCAATATCATCAAAGAATCCAACGGCAAACAAAATCAGAGTCTTAAAAATCAAGAAATTAGCAATTTCTCAAAAACAAAATGACCGAAGTCGAATGGAATTCAAGATGAGGAAAACACAAAATAACAAGTTCAAAATCGCTGAGATTCAAACTAGATGTGAATGAGAAATCAAAATCACTCAATTTGCAACTGGTCCAGCTATTTTTCATCACAGTGTAACAGGTACACAATGACACTCATAGCATAGAACAAAAGTGGAACAAAGTCCAAAAGTCAAAATGGCTTTAATTTGCCAAATTAAAACAAAATCAACATCGGCTAAATCAATTCAAAGCCGAAAACACAAGAATAAGCGTTAGGAATTCATACCTAACAGTTAAAAATAATCATATGTAAAGATGAGAGATAAACATCGACAAATAGTTGTAACACATGCTCCATCTATGTTATGTTTTATAATTGTCCTAAACCCCAGGCTCTGATACCAAGCTGTGACGCCCCACCTCTATACCCACGCTAGCCAAGAACACTACGGTGTAGTGCTGTCAACTAGCACGGAGAATAAGGCTGTTGAGGAGCGACCATCTATGTAATTGTTTTGTGCGAGCACCGATATGTCAGATAAAATAACATGCATTTTTATTACAGGAGGAAATCCGACATACTGATACAAACTCAAAGCTACTACACAGTGGCTATAATAGTTTAGGACAATAGATATAAAAATAACATAGATAACATAAATGCGGAATACAGATGGAACGAAAAGTCTCATATATACAATAACTGATATCAGTTACAATACATTTGACACAATACAAGTGATACAACTACAACTGTCGACTCAAGAAGTTATATATATACAAGTACATTATCGACTAATATACATGAATACATTATCATCTTAAACAGACACACTGACTACTACAACAAGACGAAGACCACTTCAAATGATATGAAAGGTCTTCATAGCTCTAGCAGCAACCCAAAGCTAAAAATCTACAACCTGAAAATACACGGTCTAACCCGTGTATTAAATTTAAAAGAAAATAATACACGTGTCAGTCTACTTCAAAATCAGTTATTAATGCACAGAAGCAATAATAATCAAATATCAAATAGACGATAGTCACAGAAATCTCGTATATCCAACTCTTCAATAAGAGAATCGGATAACGGAAGATATAACACTAAACAGTGTTAAACAATAAATCAGTAGATTCGAAACATCAATTAAAATCTGTCAAATCTGTTAGGGCTGTAGTACACGCACGCGTGCACTGCCTCGCCACTATCGCATGAGATACACAAGAGCTCAGTGAAGGTCACAAATGATCACAAGGTCAAACCCCGAAGTACCGGATTCAACTCAAGTGTGATTTCATCAATCAACATGAAATAATCAGATCCAACAAAATAGGTCATAAGACAAAGTCTACAAGCTTCGAAACCAGAAATAAAATCGAAGTGGGACAGTATTCAAACTGTCCCAAGGAATGATGCCAGATTCAATGCAAACTACAAGTGAAACTGTACAATTCAAAGGCCATTAGAATACAAATGAAACTGTCTAAGGCTCAGTACAACGAGGTGACTCAAGATATTCGAGTGCGACTAGTTACAAGTGCACCAGTTCGGACAAGGCAGAGAAATGCCAAAGTAGTCAAGAAAAGATGACAACAAACTGCAGCCGGAAAACCAGATATATCAATCAAACGAATGCAATAGGGGGTACGGCTGCCCAGGGTAAATGGTATACGAACCAATTGCCACCAAGTAAATGTAATAACACTACAAATTCGAGAAGGTAGGAGACTACCACGAAATGCAAGAAGGTCAAGTCTCTGACTCAACACATCTGCAGCACTAAGGCACAAGGCAGTGGTACAGGTACAAAAAAAAGAATAGAAGGAGAGTGATTACATGGTACAGTGAACTACATAACACATCAGCACTATATATAGCGCTACAGGTCAGGAAGTAAGTGGGCAAGTTAGAGATGCATAAATGAATCAACCACAACATATAGTGCAGCAGATCAAACAGCAAGCATTGATGAAATATAAATACAAACTGAATGACATAATGGTAAAAGTGATATGCACAATGCTCAGTGAAACTTAGGCGTTCAATAACACAATTCGAAATCAATTTCACTTAAAATAGAAAATGCACCTGAATGTTATAGCAACTGTCCAAGGCAACAGTAACAATTCCAAGGCAAACTATGTCATATAGGAAACAGTGGCAAATTGCATAGGTAAGTTCAAGTGTGCTTCAGAGAATATGCAACATGAATGACATAATGGCAGTGAAGTACTGACTGTAAACAGACTACAAGGACATCAACAAGTATGACATAAAGCAGTGCAACAATGACTACCAAGGTCAATGTAAATGCAGACTGAAGTGCACATCTAAACCAACATGAATGAAGATACAGTGATGCATGTACACAGTTAAACAGCACAATCAAACTGCAACAAGACCAACATGACCAAGAGAATGAAGATACAAAATGACTAGACCATTACGCAAAGGTATGCAGTGACAATTAGCAACCATGAATAGTAGGTGCTCGATAAAGTACAACTGGAATGGCCAGAGTCGAGGTACAAAACTGCTCAAGCCAAATGCACAGTGGACAATACTAGTTATACATGAAAACACTGAATGCACTAGCGACTGAAACTAGCTCGTAGGAACTGAAAGCAAATGCAACTCAATGGAAAATTACCCAGACTTGTGGAAAGTGGTAAAGTAAATGTCAAGGCCAAAGTCAAGACTGATGCCAACATAAAAATGCTCAAGATCGACTGTAATTCAATTAATCAAATGAAACGAAACAGCAATAAGATCAAGTATAACAGGGATGCAACATCACTGATACACTATCCAAGTTCTACATCATAATGCCGAGCTATAGAGCTACAATGAAACAAACCCATAACATGAAAAGAACGAAAGTCAGTGAATCATCAACATCGAACAATAATCACGTAATCATAGCAAAACAAATCGAATGGCAGAGATAAATCAGGAACCTCGAATTAAGTTCAAACAATAGAGTGAATAGATGTGAGTGACAAAGATCACTCACCATTTTCGAAGGCCACGAGATTGAGCAGTCGATTGTCGAAGCCCTATATCGGAGAAGACGAGGCCGCCATCCTTCGAATTCACGAAAGCCCTAATAAGCATCGAACAGAATAACTTACACATTCCAGCATCGCCACAAGGAAGACAGAGCCGAAGCTCCAAATCCAAAAGGGAAATCGCAAGCCAGAAAGATCAACAGAGCTACAGCAATCGATGAAGGCAAAGTCCAAATCACCTTCTCGAGCAAAGCCGAGCACTAAGGGAACGAAGCCCCAAATCAGAAAAATCCTAAATCGCGAATCGCCTGAAGGGGAGGAGAGAAACGCGACTTTGTTTTGAACGTGAGAAAATGAACGTGAATGGAGAGGGTAAGAGGCCTTTGTCAGATAATAAAGGTGAAGGAGAATAGATTTGTTAATGGGCCAAGCAATAATATTAAGCCCATTGAATTTATAAATAGCAAACCATGATAATTAAACACTTTGGTGATATTTATAACACGATTTGAATCCATTAGAACAACGGATTCGAACACGATAAAAATTCATATTTAGGATTTTAAATACGAATAGACGATGTCATATTTAAATAAAATATTTAAATATATTATTGCATAAATGCGGGTTGTTACAATATGAGTAAATTTAAATTTATATATGATGCAGGCCAAGTATTAGGTCGTGACCGACCTAACAAATTCGTAAGTCGTTCGGAAATAATAGGTCGTATACGACCTAAGAACTTTGAAGCTAACGAGAGAAGGATACAAAATGAAATACTAAGTCGTGACCGACCTAACGAAGCCCTAAGTCGTGACCGACTTAATAATGCCTTTAAGTCGCTCCAGCGACTTAGTGAAGTTCGGCAACGACCTAGTGGAGACTCGCGAGTTAACAAGCTAAAGGGAAAGGCGCTCGAACGACCTATCGAGTTATGACCTAAGTTAGATCGCGTGAACGACCTACGACCTAAGTTAGGTCACGAGAAGCTTTAGGTCGCCACTTGCTATGATTCGCTGAAGCTTATGCCGCCTGGACTTCTGGAAGACGCTGCCTTGTTTTTAGGTCGGACAAGGGTTAAGTCGTGAGGTTTTAGATCGTGATATGTTTAGGTCGTGGATGACCTATATGTTGTGTTGTAAATATGGAGTTGTAATATGTTGTATTTGTTTGTTTCTTTTTTAGGTCGTCTGTTTTGTTTTAGGTCGTGACTGTTTTAAGTCGTAGGTCGTAAGTCGAACCTGTGTAGGTCGTGGATGACCTAAGTGTTGGTCATTTTAAGTCGTGTGTTGTAAAACTCTATAAATAGGCCCGTGGTGCCATTTGTAATAGTTTAGTTGATTGGAATAAAAACTTTTGTTTTGTTAGCTTTGTGCTTTCACCAAATTGGTAGTCGAGTGTAATCTCCTATCTCCACTTTCGGTTAATCGAGTGCGCTCGATTCAACGATTGTTGAAGCCGATTCGCGATATCAAGTGCGCTTGATCAACGCTTGAAGAATTGAAGATCTTCTTTCACGGTATAGTGTGCTATCAACGTGACGAAGATAGCTAGAATTCGGTATCTTCGGATCAATGAATTTGGGTCATTCAGTATTATTCATTCCATCGATTGCTACTTTCACAGAATCATCATTTTGTTAATTCCGCTGCTGCATCATTTGGTATCAGAGCCTGTTTTAGCCAATCATAGCTAAATCGAGTCTTGGAGCCGAGAATTTCGAAGTTGAAGAGTTAGCCGAGCTTGAAGTGTTGAGCCGAGCTAAGTAGAAGTATTGGATATTGAAAGTTGCATTATTTGGAGAAGTTTGTGTTCGTCGTGTTCGTCGCAAATTTGCAACAAGAGTGGAATTTTCGATCCATTTCCTTTTGGATCAAAAGTTGGAAAAGTGTTTGAATTTTGCGTGGAAGATTTGCGCGCCAAATATTGAAGTTGAAAGCCGTACCTCATTTGGTATCATTTTGTGAAGATTTAACAATGCCGCCAAGAAGAGCTAATCGCCATCAGAACGTAGAAGCTTTGTATAGAAGAGAAGAAGCTGATGAGATGGAGCAAAGAATTAATGAAAACTTTAGTGAAAAGCTTAACGAAGGGATTGGTCGATTAGAGAAGATGATGTTGGAAATGAATCAAAATCGGTGAAGGGTTTCACCTGAATCCAACTATGGGGGAAGTTGAGTCTCACCACATTCCAATCGAGAGAGAAGTGTAGATAATGATAATAGAAGTGTGAGTCAAGATCGTTATAGAAATGTTGACAATCGAAATTGTGATAGGAATGAGAATGATGGAGATTGGAGGAATGTAGATAGAAGGGATGTTGGTGGAAGACACGATGGTAGTAGAGATGTTTGTGGTCAGGATCGACATCGCTATACATCATATTTCAAGGAAGAGTATGATGGTGGTAGTGTTCATGGACAAGGACGAGGACAAGGCAGAAATCAGTCGCAGTATGATCACAAGTGGGAGTCTTGGATGAAGACTGAAATACCAGAGTTCAAAGGAGGTATGCAAGCTGAGGAGTTTTTGGATTGGTTGTCTAATGTGGAGGAGATTTTTGACTTCAAGGAAGTGCCAGAACATCGTAGAGTGAAGTTGGTTGCTACAAGGTTGAGGGGTAGAGCTTTGGCGTGGTGGCAGCAAACCAAACTGACATGTGAACGGATGGGGAAGTCAAAGATTGAATCTTGGGAAAAAATGAGGAAATTGTTGAGAGCTACTTTCTTGCCTTATAATTATCAATCTCTTATGTATCAGAGGTTGCAGAACTTAAGGCAAGGAACGAAGACTGTTAATGACTATGCTGATGAATTTTATCAACTGATTGCAAGGAACGACATCATGGAGATAGAGGAACAATTAACAGCTAAATTTGTTGGAGGGTTGCGTATGTAGATTCAAGACATGGTAAATATGTTTGATCCCAGATCTGTGGAGGAAGCCCACCAGAAGGCGTTGGCTTGGGAGAAACAAGGGAGACGAAGTGGTGGTGTGATTACAAATTCCAACAATACAATGAAAGGGGCTAATAGCAGTGCGAATGTTTCGAAGGCTGTTGCAAAACCGGTTGTTAATGAAGTTGCTAAGACCAGGATCAATAGTGGTATCAAATGTTTCAATTGTCAGGAGCTTGGTCACAAAAGCAATGAATGTCCAAAGCCAAAGAAGCGAACAATGATTGCTGAGGTTGAAGATGAAGAGGTAGAGGCTGACTGTTCTAATTTACTACATGATGAGGAGGAAGAGAATGTGTCGGGAGATGAAGTATATTCATTAATGATGAAGAGATCGTGTTTAACACCAAAACAGGAGGAGGAAACTAGCTGGTTGAGGAGTAACATCTTTCAGTCAACATGCACTATCTTGGGAAGGGTTTGCAAGTTCGTCATTGATGCGGGAAGTTGTGATAATATTATCTCTATAGAAGCTGTGAAGAAGTTATCATTGAAGATAGAGAAGCATCCGAAACCTTACAAGTTAGCTTGGTTGAGGAAAGGTGGGGAGGTGAAAGTTGGACGAAGAGCTTGTGTGAATTTTTCAATTGGGAAGAAATACAAAGATGAAATCTGGTGTGATGTGGTTGACATGGATGTATGCCATCTGTTGTTGGGGAGACCGTGGCAGTATGATAGGGCTGTACAACATGATGGACGTACGAACAGTTACAGTTTTATGTTTGAAAGAACTAAAATCACTTTGATTCCTAAGAAGCGACAACAAGAAGAAAACAAGTTGGAGGAGATTGAAGAGTTGAAAACTTTGTTATCTTTGAAGGAGTTTGTTAAGGAGGTAGAAGAGGAGCCTGAAGTATTCTTGTTGATTGGACGTGAGAGTCATGAAGTGGTTGAGATCCCTAAAGAAGTGAAACCAGTGCTGGAGGAATTTGATGATGTATTCCCTGAAGAGCTACCAACGGAGTTACCACCGTTGAGAGACATTCAACATCAAATTGATCTTGTTCCAGGAGCTGTGTTGCCACATAGACCACACTACATAATGAGTCCAAAAGAACATGAGGAGTTGAGAAGGCAAGTGGAAGAATTGCTTGAACAAGGGCGTGTGCAGGAAAGTCTAAGTCCATGTGCTGTGCCAGCATTGTTAGTACCAAAGAAAGATGGGACGTGGAGGATGTGCACCGATAGTAGGGCGTTGAATAAGATTACAGTGAGATATAGATTCCTTATGCCTAGACTTGATGATTTGTTGGATCAGTTGAGCAGGGCTACTATCTTTTCGAAGATTGATTTGAAAAGTGGTTATCATCAAATTCGAATTAGACTAGGGGACGAATGGAAGACAACATTCAAGACGAGAGAAGGATTATATTAATGGCTGGTCATGCCGTTTGGTCTTTCGAATGCACCAAGTACATTCATGTGGGTGATGAATCAGATTTTTAGACCATTCATTGGGAAGTTTGTAGTGGTGTATTTTGATGACATACTGATATATAGTAGAAGCTCAGAAGAACACGTGCAACATCTGAGAGAAGTGTTGATGGTACTGCGACAGGAATAATTTTATGCTGCAACGAAGAAATGCGTGTTCATGACGCATAGTGTTTTATTTTTGGGATATGTTATATCGGGAGGAGGTATACAGGTGGATCAGAATAAAGTTGAAGCAATCAGAAATTGGCCACAACCCAAGACGATTACAGAAGTTAAAAGCTTTTATGGTTTGGCGTCATTCTACCGAAGGTTTATTCCACACTTCAGTAGCGTGATGGCACCAGTTACTGATTGTATGAAGGGAAAACAATTTTCATGGTCGGAGGAAGCAGGATTTGCTTTTGAAAGGATCAAGGAGCTTTTGACGACAGCACTGATTCTAGTGTTGCCGGATTTTCAGTTATTGTTTGAATTACATACTGATGCATCAAAGGTTGGGATTGGAGGGGTGTTAAGTCAGAAGGGACGTCCTATTGCATACTTCATTGAGAAGTTATCAGGAGAAAAGATGAGATATTGACGAAGCGGATTAATCAAAACAATGTAGATCGATGACTGTAGTAATCGGTGGATTGATGAATACTGAAATGCCCAAATTCGTTGATCCAAAGATACCGAATTCTAGCTATCCCGAACTCGTTGATCGCGCACGATACCGGGTTCAAAGATCTGCGATTCTTCACACGTTGATCTAGCGCACTAGATTCCGTGAATCGGCTTCTGCAGTCGTTGAATCGAGCGCACTCGATTAACCGAAAGAGGAGATAGGAGATTACACTCGACTACCAATTTGGTGAAAGCACAAAGCTAACAAAACAAGAGTTTTATTTCAAATCAACTAACTATTACAAATGGCACCACCGGCCTATTTATAGAAGTTACAAATCTCAACACAAATCTGTACAACTCTTAAGTCGGCTCCGACTCACGACTCACGACTCATCATAACTCGGTGATGACTTATCCACAGCGACGACTCAACTCATCTACAAACAACGACCTGCGACTTATAAAAGACACGACTTAAAAACTTATGACTTAATGCATATGTACAGAACGACTCAACAATACGCGACTTAAAGTGACGACTTACGACTTAACAATCAGAAAATACAAACAGAAAATACATCACATAAGTCGTTGCCGACTTAACTACTTCTCACGACTCAACTTACAAGTACACGACTCAAGAACAAACGACTTAACCTAGTTCACGACTTAAGAAACCAGACGACTCATCTTAAATCGTAACTCGGCAGCGACTCATCACTTCTCTTAAGTCGTAGACGACTTAACTCTTGTGTATTCTCAGCTTGTGTTGCTTCTCCTGTATCCTTCTTCTTAAGTCTTGGACGACTTATGCCAGCCTCTCCCTTGAGTCGTGGACGACTCGTGCCTTCCGCTTTAATAAGTCGTAGACGATTTATGCTTTCCTCTTCCTTAAGTCGTAGCCGACTTAAGCCTTCAACTCGCGCATTTCCTTTGTTATCTCGTGGTGCTCCTTTGAGTCGTGGCCAACTCAAGTCTACCTCCTTATCTCTTGTAAGACTTATGCTATCTCGTGTACGACTTATGCTATCTCGTGTACGACTTATGCCTTGCGCTGCATCATTCTCCCCAGGTTGAGAAAAATTCGTCCTCGAATTTGTAAATTCTTCCACATCAGATTGTTCATCCCCATAATATGGTACGAGGTGTTTGACATTGAACACGTCAGAAGTGTACACATCCTCCGGCAGCTTCAACTTATAAGCATTTTCATTAATCCGTTTCACGACTTTTACAGGACCAATTTTTCTGGCTTTCAACTTATTATAAGCGCCCACTGGAAAACGGTCCTTTGTTAACACAACATATACTAAATATCCTTCATTAAATTTAACGCTTCTTCGCTTCAAATCTGCGGTTCGTTTATACTTTTCATTTGCCTTCTCCAATCGTTCCTGAACGATTTTATGACATTCCGCCAATCCTTCAACAAAATCAACAGCTTTCTTAACTGTCCACTTCGAGTGTGGTATTACCGTCAAATCCAACGGTCCCCTCGGTAAGCTTGAGTATACTATCTGAAATGGACTGAATCCCGTACTACGGTTCACAGCATGATTATGAGCAAACTCTACTTGACATAACTTCACATCCCAACTCTTCAGATTGTCTTGCACCAGACATCGTAATAAATTTCCCAATGATCTGTTTACAACCTCGGTCTGTCCATCCGTTTGCGGATGATAAGCGCTGCTAAAGTTCAACTTTGTTCCCACCATCTTCCACAAACTTAGCCAAAAATGACTCAGAAAACGAGTATCCCTATCCGACACAATAGATTCTGGCAATCCATTGAGTCGATATATCTCTTTGAAATACAACTGAGCAACATGAACAACATCCGCCGTCTTCTTACAAGCAATAAAATGTGCCATTTTTGAAAATCGGTCAACCACCACATAAATGGAATCGTTACCACGCTGTGTTCTCGGTAACCCGAACACAAAGTCCATACTCACATCAACCCATGGTTTAGTTGGTACAGGTAACGGCATATATAATCCAGCATTAGTCGCAGTTCCTTTCGAAACCTGACAGATATGACATCGTTCCACAAACCTTTCCACTTCTTTCCTCATTGATGGCCAAAAGTAAGACTGTGAAATCAACTGTAATGCACGGTCTCTCCCAACATGTCCTTCTTCATGTAGCTCTTTTACAATCTTCATTCTCAAACTACAATCAGGTATGCACAATCGATTTCCTTTGAATAGAAAACCATCTACCATCAAAAACTCATCCGTCTCCCCATTCTTGACTTTATCAACAAACTTTGCAAAGTAAGGATCTTCGTCAAATAACTCTGGTAACACATCGAATCCCGTTACTTCAATCTTCATTGTTGTTAACAAATGATTCCTTCTACTCAAAGCATCCGCAACACGATTCGTCACTCCCGATTTGTGTTTCACAACAAATGTAAACTGTTGCAGATATGAAATCCATGATGCATGTCTCGCTGAAATCTTGTCTTGCCCTTGTAAATGCTTTAATGCCTCATGATCAGTGTAAAGAACAAACTCTTTCTAAAATAGATAGTGTCTCCAATGTTTAATAGATTGCACAACAGCATAAAATTCCACATCATATGTACTTTATCTCATCTTTGCTCCTGACAACTTCTCGCTAAAGTATGCAATCAGACGTCCCCTCTGACTCAACACTCCTCCAATCCCAACCTTGGATGCATCAGTATGTAGTTCAAACACTAGCTGAAAATCTGGTAATATTAGAATTGGTGCAGACGTCAAGAGTTCTTTGATTCGATCAAAAGCAACCCCGGCTTCCTCCGTCCATGCAAACTGTTTACCCTTCATACAATCAGTCACAGGCGCCATCACACTACTAAAGTGTGGAATAAACCTTCGATAAAATGAAGCCAACCCGTGAAAACTACGAACTTCCGTTATCGTCTTGGGTTGCGGCCAATCTCTGATAGCTTCGACTTTACTTTGGTCAACCTGTATTCCTTCTTCCGACACAACATACCCCAGAAATAAAACACTCCTCGCCATAAAAACACACTTCTTTGTAGCAGCATAGAATTGTTCTTCACGAAGAATAATTAACACTTTCTTCAAATGTTGAACATGCTCTTCTGTACTAGCACTGTAGATCAGAATATCATCAAAGTAAACCACCACAAATTTCCCAATGTATGGCCTGAAAATTTGGTTCATCACCCTCATGAATGTACTCGGTGCATTCGATAGACCAAACGGCATTACCAGCCATTCATACAATCCTTCCCTCGTCTTGAATGCTGTCTTCCATTCGTCCCCTGGTCTAATGCGAATCTGATGATAACCGCTCTTCAAGTCAATCTTAGAAAAGATTACAGACCCACTAATTTGATCCAATAGATCATCAAGCCTCGGCATCGGAAATCTGTATCTGATTATGATCTTATTCAATGCTCGACTGTCTGTGCACATCCTCCACGTTCCATCCTTTTTGGGTACCAATAAAGCTGGTACAGCACAAGGACTTAAACTCTCCTGCACACGCCCCTGTTCAAGCAATTCTTCCACTTGACTCTTCAATTCTTCATGCTCTTTTGGACTCATTCTGTAGTGTGGTCTGTGAGGTAACACAGCTCCTGGAACAAGATCAATTTGATGTTGAATGCCCCTCAACGGTGGTAACTCCGTTGGCAACTCCTTTGGAAATACATCGTCAAACTCCTCCAGTACTGGTTTTACTTCTTCTGGTATTTCCACCACTTCCTGACTCTCCCGTCCGATCAATAAAAATACTTCAGGTTCCTCCTCTACTTCCTTCACAAACTCCTTCAAAGATAACAAAGTTTTAAGCTCTTCAATTTCCTCCAACTTGTTTTCCTCCTGTTGTCGCTTCTTTGGAACTAGAGTAATCTTTGTGCCTTCAAGAAACTGTAACTGTTGGTACGCCCATCATGTTGCACCGCCCTATCATACTACCACGGTCTCCCCAGCAACAAATGACAGACATCCATATCTACCACATCGCACCAGATTTCATCCTTGTATTTCTTTCCAATTGAAAACTTCACACAAGCCCTTCGTCCAACTTTCACCTCCCCGCCTTTCCTCAACCAAGCTAGCTTGTACGGTTTCAGATGTTTCTCAATCTTTAATGCCAACTTCCTCATAGCTTCTGAAGAAATTATATTATCACAGCTTCCAGCATCAATAACAAATTTGCAAACCTTCCCCAGAATGGTACATGTTGACTGAAAAATATTGCTCCTTAACCAACTACAATCCTCCTCTTGCTTTGGTTTTAAACAGGACCTCTTCATCATTAGATTATAACCTTCGTCTCCCGTCACTTCTTCTTCCTCCTCATCAGGTGGTGAATTGGAACATTCAGCTTCTTCATCCTCATCCTCAACCTCCGCTATCATAGCTCTCTTCTTCGGCTTCGGACATTCGCTACTTTTGTGGCCCATTTCTTGGCAATTATAACACTTGAAACCATTATTGACTTTCGCCTTCCCAACCTCATTCACAACTGGTTTTGCAACAACTTTTGAAACATTAGAACTTCCACTAACACCCGTCACTTGATTATTGGAATTTGTAAACACACCACCTCCTCGTCGTCCCTGTTTCTCCCAAGCCAACGCTTTCTGATGTGCTTCCGCTACAGAACTGGGATCAAACATGTTAACTATATCCTAAATCTGCATTCACAATCCCCCAATGAATCTAGATGTCAGCTTCTCTTCCGTTTCCATAATATCATTCCTCGCAATAAGCTGATAAAACTCATCTGCGTAATCATTAACAATCTTTGTGCCCTGCCTCAGATTCTGCAAACGTTGATACATCAAAGATTGATAATTGTAAGGTAAGAACGTTTCTTTCATCAATTTCTTTATCTTCTCCCAAGATTCAACTTTTGACTTCCCCATTCGTTCACGTGTAAGTTTGGTTTGTTGCCACCATGCCAAAGCTCTACCCCTCAACCTCGTAGCAACCAACTTCACTCTACGATGATCTGGAACTTCTTTGAAGTCAAAAATCTCTTCAACATTAGCCACCCAATCTAAAAACTCCTCCGCTTGCATACCACCTTTGAATTCAGGAATTTCAGTCTTCATCCCCGACTCCCACTTGTGATCATACTCAGAGTGATTTCTTCCTTGTCGTCGTCCTTGTCCTCGAACACTACCACCATCATACTCCTCTTCAAGATCAGATGTATATCGTTGTCTATCTCGTCCACCCACATCTCTACTACCATCACGTCTTCCACCTTCATCCCTTCTATCTACATTCCTCCGTTCTCGATCATTCACATTCCTCCCTCGTCTTTGATCATCATCAACACTTCTTTCTCGATTGGATTGTGGTGAGACTCTACTTCCTCCATGGTTAGATTCAGGTGATGCCCTTCTCCGATTCTGATTCATCTCTAACATCATCTTCTCTAATCGTCCAATTCCTTCGTTAAGCTTTTCACTAAAGTTTTCATTGATTCTTTGCTCCATCTCATCAGCTTCTTCTCTTCGATACAAAGCTTCTACGTTTTGGTGACGATTAGCTCTTCTCGGCGGCATACTTGAAATCTTCACAAAACTCTTCAATTCTCGGTCAAATGATGTACACGGCTTTCACTTGCTTATCTCGGCCGAAGTTCTTCACACCTCAAACTCAAACACAATTCGAACTTAGATCCAAAGTGATGTGGATCGAAAACTCCCCCTTTGTTGCAACTTCGCGATGAACACGATGAACACAACTTCTCCAAATGAGGCAAGTTTGATCTCCAACTCTTCTACTATGCTCAGCTTCTCACTTCAAGCTTGGCTATCACTTCAACTTCAAAATTCTTCAAAAGAATTGGCTCCAAGACTTGATTTAGCTATGATTGGCTAAAACAAGCTTTGATACCAAAAACTGACGCAGCGGATTAATCAAAACAATGTAGATCGATGACTGTAGTAATCGGTGGATTGATGAATAATGAAATGCCCAAATTCGTTGATCCGAAGATACCGAATTCTAGCTATCCCAAACTCGTTGATCGCACACGATACCGGGTTCAAAGATCTGTGATTCTTCACACGTTGATCTAGCGCACTAGATTCCGTGAATCGGCTTCTGCAGTCGTTGAATCGAGCGCACTCGATTAACCGAAAGAGGAGATAGGAGATTACACTCGACTACCAATTTGGTGAAATCACAAAGCTAACAAAACAAGAGTTTTATTTCAAATCAACTAACTATTACAAATGGCACCACCGGCCTATTTATAGAAGATACAAATCTCAACACAAATCTGTACAACTCTTAAGTCGGCTCCGACTCACGACTCACGACTCATCATAACTCGGCGACGACTTATCCACAGCGGCGACTCAACTCATCTACAAACAACGACCTGCGACTTATAAAAGACACGACTTAAAAACTTATGACTTAATGCATATGTACAGAACGACTCAACAATACGCGACTTAAAGTGACGACTTACGACTTAACAATCAGAAAATACATCACTTAAGTCGTTGCCGACTTAACAACTTCTCACGACTCAACTTACAAGTACACGACTCAAGAACAAACGACTTAACCCAGTTCACGACTTAAGAAACCAAACGACTCATCTTAAGTCGTAACTCGACAGCGACTCATCACTTCTCTTAAGTCGTAGACGACTTAACTCTTGTGTATTCTCAGCTTGTGCTGCTCCTCCTGTATCCTTCTTCTTAAGTCTTGGACGACTTATTCCAGCCTCTCCCTTGAGTCGTGGACGACTCGTGCCTTCCGCTTTAATAAGTCGTAGACGATTTATGCTTCCCTCTTCCTTAAGTCGTAGCCGACTTATGCCTTCAACTCACGCATTTCCTTTGTTATCTCGTGGCGCTCCTTTAAGTCGTGGCCGACTCAAGTCTACCTCCTTATCTCGTGTACGACTTATGCTATCTCGTGTACGACTTATGCTATCTCGTGTATGACTTATGCCTTGTGCTGCATCATATATTGTACATATGATATGGAGTTTTATGCTATCGTGCAAGCCGTGAAACACTGGAGACATTACTTGTTTCATAAAGAATTTGTTTTATATACTGATCATGAAGCATTGAAGCATATGCAGGGACAAGACAAGATTGCAGCAAGGCATGCTTCGTGGATTGCATACTTACAACAATTTACCTTTGTGGTGAAGCATAAGTCGGGAATCACGAATCAAGTGGCAGATGCATTAAGTCGAAGGAATCATTTGTTGACTACAATGAAGGTAGAGGTGACAAGGTTTGAGGTGTTGCCAGATTTGTTTATTGATGATCCTTACTTTACTAAGATCATGGATGAAATCAATGAAGGAAGGACTGATGAGTATGTGCTAGTGGATGGTTTTCTATTCAAGGGAAACAGATTGTGTATACCAGAAGGCAGTTTACGAATGAAGATTGTGAAAGAGTTACATGAGGAAGGTCATGTGGGGAGAGACCGTACATTACAGTTGATTTCGTAATCATATTTTTGGCCTACTATAAGAAAGGAAGTTGAACGATTTGTGGAAAGATTTCATATTTGTCAAGTATCTAAAGGGACAGTGACAAATGCGGGATTGTATATGCCGTTACCCATGCCGGTTAGACCATGGGTTGATATCAGTATGGATTTTGTTTTGGGTTTGCCTAGAACTCAAAGGGGAAATGATTCTATATTCGTTGTGGTGGACAGGTTTTCTAAAATGGCACATTTCATCGCATGTAAGAAGACAGTGGATGCCGTCCGAGTCGCTCAGTTATTATTTAAGGAGGTGTATCGATTGCATGGGCTACCTGAATCGATTGTTTCAGATCGAGATACTAGATTTCTAAGCCATTTCTGGCTAAGTTTGTGGAAGATGGTAGGAACGAAGTTGAATTTTAGTAGCGCTTATCATCCACAGACGGATGGACAGACTGAGGTCGTGAACAGATCGTTGGGGAATTTGTTGAGATGTCTTGTGAAATACAATCTAAAGAGTTGGGATATGAAGCTATGTCAAGCAGAATTTGCTCATAATCATGTAGTGAATCGGAGTACTGGGTTCAGCAGATTTCAGATTGTATATTCTAGTTTGCCAAAAGGGCCGTTAGATTTAACGGTAATACCACAACCAAAGAGGACAGTTAAAGGGGCTGCTGATTTTGTTGAAGGATTGACAGAATGTCATAGAATCGTTCAAGAACGATTGGAAAAGGCGAATGAGAAGTACAAGCGATCTGCAGATCTAAAGCGAAGGAGTGTCGAATTCAAAGAAGGTGACTTGGTTTATGCCATGTTAACAAAGGATCATTTTCCGGTGGGAACGTACAATAAATTGAAAGCGCGGAAGATTGGTCCAGTAAAAATTTTGAAGAAAATCAATGAGAACGCGTATCAATTGGAATTGCCGGATAATGTTCATACTTCCGATGTGTTCAACGTCAAATACTTAGTTCCGCATCATGGGGATGAGTGTGTTGCGGAGGAGGAAGGTGCAAATTCGAGGATGAATTTCTCTCAACCAGGGGAGGATGATGCAAGCCAAGTATTAGGTCGTGACCGACCTAACAAATTCGTAAGTCGTTTGGAAATAATAGGTTGTATACGACCTAAGAACTTTGAAGCTAACGAGAGAAGGATACAAAATGAAATACTAAGTCGTGACCGACCTAACGAAGCCCAAAGTCATGACCGACCTAATAATGCCTTTAAGTCGCTCCAGCGACTTAGTGAAATTCGGCAACGACCTAGTGGAGACTCGTGAGTTAACAAGCTAAAGGGAAAGGCGCTCAAACGACCTATCGAGTTATGACCTAAGTTAAATCGCGTGAACGACCTACGACCTAAGTTAGGTCACGAGAAGCTTTAGGTCGCCACTTGCTATGATTCGCTAAAGCTTATGCCGCCTGGACTTCTGGAAGACACTGCCTTGTTTTTAGGTCGGACAAGGGTTAAGTCGTGAGGTTTTAGATCGTGATATGTTTAGGTCGTGGACGACCTATATGTTGTGTTGTAAATATGGAGTTGTAATATGTTGTATTTGTTTGTTTCTTTATTAGGCCGTCTGTTTTGTTTTAGGTCGTGACTGTTTTAAGTCGTAGGTCGTAAGTCGTACTTGTGTAGGTCGTGGACGACCTAAGTGTTGGTCATTTTAAGTCGTGTGTTGTAAAACTCTATAAATAGGCCTGTGGTGCCATTTGTAATAGTTTAGTTGATTGGAATAAAAACTTTTGTTTTGTTAGCTTTGTGCTTTCACCAAATTGGTAGTCGAGTGTAATCTCCTATCTCCACTTTCGGTTAATCGAGTGAGCTCGATTCAACGATTGTTGAAGCCAATTCGCGGTATCAAGTGCGCTTGATCAACGCTTGAAGAATTGAAGATCTTCTTTCACGGTATAGTGCGCTATCAACGTGACGAAGATAGCTATAATTCGGTATCTTCGGATCAACGAATTTGGGCCATTCAGTATTATTCATTCCATCGATTGCTACTTTCACAGAATCATCATTTTGTTAATTCCGCTGCTCCATCAATATATATATACATTGAATTTGAATTTAAATCTTAAATAAATGGGTTAGAAATAAATATAAAAATATAGACTTTGGACACAAGGAAATAGATAAATGATTTAAACTTAGAATTGATGGTTAATAATGATTTGAATTTATAAAATAAATATAAGATAATAAATATTAAAGTAAAATAATAATAATAAATATTTAAACTAGAAATAGAAATAAATATAAGATAAATTATAAAAAAATAAAAATAAATACATAAATAATTCAAACATCATGTTAATAAACTATGAAAAATATAAAGTAAACATTAGCTAAATCTAAACGACATGTTAAAAATTCGATTCATTTATATATTACAAATTAATAAGTATAAAATGAAAAATAAAATACATTCAAATATGAAAATATATATATGTACACTTGTACATGAAAACAAAAAAATATATATGAAGGCTTATAAAAAGAAAATAAAATATCTTCAAGTATGTAAACAAAACAAATTGGATAAGTATAAGCTTGTTAAACAAGACAATCATAATCAATGCAAGGTACCTCAGCCTCCATTTGCTGGAAAAAAATCACTGACTATTGTACAAAAAATATCACTTTGTATTGTACAAACAAATTATCACCCTATACAAAATAATCTCACCTATAAACTCATTTCATTCTCGTACGTTTCAAGCTGAGAAAAAAAATCTGAAAATGAAAATCATTCAAAACTTATACATAATTTAATATAAACAACAATACAATCAAAACAAACCAGATCAATCGAAGAATCAAAGAAGACCAAATTTCAACATAAATGGAAGCTCTGTTTTCTTTCCGTAGGAAACAACACTGTGAGTAACATCTACTTTTAAAAATTTAAAGTATGAATCTGTTGAATATTTACCTGTGAATATGTATGTTTGAATATATATTCAATTCTCAGTGTATATTTGAATAATATATATAAGGTGTGTAGCCTACTGCTTATAATTGCCTCTGTTCTGAGTTCATAACCAAAAGTTTTGATTCAAAAATCTTTTCCTCTCAATCTACTTACTGATTGAACTCGATATTAAAACAAAATTTGTTTGTTATAGTATATGTTAAAGAGTAAAAATCTATTTAAGCTGAATCAACTTGCTGATCTTTCTAGGAATCAAGAAATCTGAACCCAACTTCAAATTAGTCAAATTTAGAATTTCTTAATTCCTAAATTCAGGAATGTAGATGGAATTCATACACTGTAACATGAATTTTAAAGCAAAAATCATGATTTCTAGACGAGGGATGAAGGAGCAGTTTGGGTATGTTGGAGTTTCTTTGTTTGGAGATTTTCTAGGAATCCTCTGGGTTGAAGGAGTTGGGGTTTTTGCTGGTGATGGAGGGATGAACGGTAGTTGTAGGAAAAATGTCGTGAAGGTGGTCAGATAGTTATGGTGGCGGCGGCGAGCTCATGAAGTTTATAAACCTAGTTTTGGTGAGGTCAGGAATTTCGATTCGTTCGTCGCCATCGTTCGATCGAGTTCTGCGTGTTCTTGGGAGGAAGTAGAGGAGGTATTGATGAAGCTTCGACCAGAGTTTCAGGTCCTCTGGTGGTCGAGGTTGCAGAGGCGACGGGTTTTTCAGGTTTGGGTGGTGGTTGTTCCTGTTGTTTCCAGGCTTGGCATTGAGCTTGAATTCAAAATCGAGTTGATGGAGGACGATCTGATGATCGTGGTTTAGGAGTGAAGTTGATTTCTTGTGTGGGACGACCATCGGAGATGGTCGGAGGCGGCCAGGAGCCACCGTGCATGTGCACGGTGCACTTCTTGGCTCGGGCCATTGTGTTGTTAGAGCAGGGGAGAGCCTCGGGAAACTCTCGAGTAGATTAGTGTTTCACTCGAGTTTTTGACGTGTTCGACTCGAAGCATTTTAGTGGGGCTCGGGTAGTTTTGTGGTTACAGGTTTTAAAAAGAAACCTGTCTGCTTTTAAATTTTTGAATTGATTTTAAAATTTTGAAAGCAAGGTTTAAACAAGTTTTAAAATCCAGTTTAAAATATGGATTCAAATTAACTTTGCATCCATGTTTTAAAATAATTAAAGTTTTAAAGAAATTTAAATGTTTAAACAACTTTAAATGCTTAAAGTGTATTTTAAAATGATTTGAATTTAAAAGTGAATTTGGTTTAAATTCTTTTAAATTTCTTTTATGAGGTAAGTATCTCTTTAACATGAAATTTAAAAAGGTTTTTAAATTGTTTAAACTTTGTTAAATTTAAATTGTATTCATTTTAAATCTTAAATTTAAAATGGAATATAAAAGTAAATTGATTTTTTAAAATGTTTTGTTAATGATAATTTAATCATTAGTAAGAATAAGCTTTATCTTAAAGTTAATTAGGATTTAATGATTTGTGATTCACTAAATTATTAAGTTGATTAAAATGGATAATTTATTTATTTAATTAATTAATGATTTGGATTAATTAAATAAATAATTAGAGGTTTAAATTAATTACTTAAGGTTTAAAGATTAATTAATTAAGGATTATTAATTTAATATTAATTAATAATTCAAGTTAATTAATCAAGTAATTAATGAATGATTAATTAAAAATAATTACTTAGTAAAAGAAATTAAGAATGGGTAATTAATGATCAAAGATTGATTAACCAATTAATTAAGGGTTAATTACCTTAAAGAATAATTAATAAATATGGTTAATTAATTAGGGTAATTAATTTAAGATTAATTAATTAAAGGTTAATTAATAATTAAGGTTAATCACTTAATGAAATTGATTACTTAATTTAATTAATAAAAGATTATTACTTAATGTAATTAAGGGATAATTACTTTGTGTAATTATATTAAAGAATGATTAATTAATTAAGATTAATGAATATAAGTAATTAAAGGTAATTAATTACTTGAAGATAATTACTTAATTAAAAGTAATTAAATGATTAAAATTGATTAATTAAATGATTAGAGGATAATTGCTCAATGTAATTAATTTGTGATTAGAGATAATCATTTAAGTAATTAATTAAGGGTTAATTAATGATTAATCAAAGGGAAATTATTAAATGTTTTGTAATTAATTGATCATTAATTTACCATGACTAGCAAAAATATTCATAGAAATTAATCTGATTTAAATCAATCATATAATTAAATTGATCCTGCTTACGGATGTTTGGATTTTATTGAATGGGTGAATTGTTTGATATCCCTGATTTGTGATGCTTTGTGATATATGCTGATTTATATGTGTGATATGTAATGTAGTTTATGTATCTAGGATGAATGTAAATTTATTATCTATGATATATATATATATATCTGTGATCTGTGAATAAAAGATAAGCGTTATAGTTATACCGCTTATCAAATATATTGTTGTATTTAATCTGTGATGATTGAATGATGTTGCACTATTGTGTTAAACCCCTGGACCACACTTTTACACACAAATATGGATTTCACGAGGAAATCGGTTAAGTCATAGATGATTTAAATTTAATATTTTTGAAATTGAAATTTTAATTTCAATTGATTTTCGAAAGGGATTTGGGTTAAATGTTAAAGCTTTTGAAAAGGAGTTTTAAGATAAAAGTTATTTTGAATAACTTGGTGAAGCTTCCAATTTAAATAATTCAATTTGAATTTGAATTCAAAATTTCGGAATTGAATTCCATGTTTGGAAATTATGGTTAAGATGTCATAAATGTGTTTATATGAATTTAAACCATTTTAAAAGTATGGTTTTGAGAATTTGAATTTAACCCAAGGACTTTAATTCGTATAAATGAATCAGATTTTCCGAAATGAAAACTGTTTGTTTTCAAATGATAGAAGCTTTCATATAAGGAATGAATTTCCAATTTTTGTCAAAAGAATTTCAAGTTTGAAATTAAAATGGTTTTCCGAGTTATGAATAAATCTTTATGAAAGATTGTTGAACTTTGTTTTGAAATTGGAAAGGTGTATCTTTTGTATAAAAGGTCGAAATGGAAATGTTTTGAAAGCTATCAATTAAATCTTTATTTAAATATTTAATGAGTTAATCCAATTGAAATGGAAATTGATTTGGAAAATCTATGAATAGATCTTTGTGAAACTGGGTGAACTTTGTGAGATGAATCTTTTTATGTAAAAGATTAAAATGGTAATGTGTTTAAACCATTTGAAGAGAAGTTTTGGGTAATAAATTACGACTTAACTGAAATCCCAATATCCATATGTTTTTAAATATTACGCTCATTATTCGGTTTAGTTGGGAGAGGACTTTGTGTCATATAACCCATTCCGGATAGTGATACGACGTAAATGGATAACATTTGAAGACCGGTGTTGAAGACCGGGTATTTGCAAGAATGATAGGATAACCTATCGATTGTCGCTTCACTGAGTGGCCCCGGTATAGAGATTTCCTAAGTGATGGGAAGTCCGATCGGGATTGTGAATACCCGGATTGCAAGTGCTTCTTTGGAAGTGCCTTCGATTCTGTTCGAACCCGGAACAGACTTGTATGGCCGTATGTCTGACATTACACTTTGAGATATAAAGCTGATTTCTTTCAAATACATTTATGTTTGGTGGCGGAGATTTATTCTCTTAGCTTAACACCCTTCTCTGAGACGTACGAGCTTAGAGGTTATGTAGTTGAAGGTTATCAGTGATATACTCCCAATTTGGTAGTGTGGCATGCTGAGTGTTGCTGTGTGTTGCTGATCATTTGTTGATCAAAGCATGGCTTTTGTGAAAAGCGTAGCTTTGTGGACGAGACCTCATCGAGCCTCACAAACCGGAAATGGTCGAAACAGGAAAGTGCGGGAAGGTTTCAGGGGTAGCTCCCCTAGGGTATGACCATTCCTTTTGGAAAAAGGTGGTATCATGGTATGGAGCCCAGATATTTTACCTGTGTGGTTGCTCCAATCTCATTTACTGTATGATTGTGGCTTTGTGATCGAGGGCCCTCGAATAAAGCTCGCAAATGACCAAGGGTGGCATATCTTAGGTTTACTACCCAGGAAGGGGTAACCGACCTTGTGTTGGCAGAGAGTAGTTGTCTCTCGGGGCGTCCCTCTAGAGGCGTTCCCATGTGGCATAGGAAGTTCCTTAGCCTGACCATTTGTTGGAAAATCCAAAGAAACAATACGAGCCCTTTACGATTGCAGTTGTATAACCTATCTCCTCAAGCGGCAGCTAAAGCAGGCATAATATAATGGTACCTACGCTGGCTAAGATTAATATTGTATTTTCGAAATGATTTTGTACACTATGCACTGTTAATAATATCAAAAGGATTTTTGCGTAGTAAGCATGTTTGACTATCATAAGGAGAAATCTCCTCCAATTCTGCATTTGCATTGTGTGTGTGGCGGGAGGCCTTATGGTAGTTTCATTTTCCGAAAAGCATTGCGGATTTCAATGTTTAAAATTCTTTGTGTTTGTTTTAAAGATAAATTGTTTTTGTTACTCACACCAGTTCCATGACTGACTCGTAGTTTATTGTTCCCTTCCTAAACTCTGGGTGCCCTCAATTTTCCACACGGGCAGTTTGGAGTTGGGTTTTTCAGATAGTCAGGTTTAGTAGACTAGTTGGAGCTAGTTCAGTTTTTGGAGATCACGACTGACGTTGCTTCTCTTAGTGAAACGTGATGGTGATTCGAGCTTGATATTGGAGTTGGTGGACTCATGCTCTTTTTCAAATCATCTGGAGTTATCAGTTCTGTTGTTTCCGCTGTAGCATTATTATTTGTCTCCGATATTGTTGTATCATATTGATATCATTGTTGTATATCATTCTGGATATTGTATTCATTGGAGTTGTATATGATATCATTCATTTCTTTCATCCACTGTGTCGTTATACTTACTGTGTTATAAGCTCCGGCGAGCCAGATTCGGCGTTTGAATCTGTGGCATTCTAGTACAAGAGAAGCACGGGTGCTGATTTTCGAAGGCTGAGTCAGGATCGTTATAATTGGTATCAGAGCTAAGGTTGAATTTAGCTTAGGAGTATAACACATTAAGTAGCTCATTAGAGATAGGGTGAAGTATACCCTAGAATGAGTATCTCTAAGATATTTGTCTGTATGCCTCACTAAATTCTCTTACTATCCACTGATAGTAAGTATGAGTGTAAGAAGAGGATGAGATAGGGGATAGAGGAATATGACTATATGTAACAACCCTAGATTCTTGTATATTATTTAAATTGGAATTTCTTTTATTTTTAAATTATTTTTGATTGGGTGAATTCTCACCCCCAAATCAACTAACGCCCGAACTAAAACATACAGGCTACCGACTCATGCCTCACCGAATCATCTCCCTATCGAACACATGCCGAACCAACCTGCTTCGCATGCAACGACTCCACCGAACCAACAACTCACTCACTACCTAACGCCGAACCAATCCACTTCCCACCTCACTGCCGAATCAGCCTCAAACCAACGAAGCCACCGATCCAAGCCTTACCGAACCATATCACCAACTCAACGCCAAACCAACACTGCCGAATCAACACCTCTCCACGACCCCACCGATCCAACCAACCACCGAACCAAATACTACCGGATCACTTCACCTCCGAACCAAGTCCTACCGAAGTCCTACCGAACCAAACTCCGTCTACTTACAACTGGGCCAGAGCTATACCGAACCAAGGTTGCCAGGCCAGACTGCATCAGCCTAAGCCCACCAGCAGCTGTATACATCCAGGACCCTTGCTCCCAGCCTCACTCTATAAATAGAGGGGCAGGGGTACAATAATGGGGGACAAGTTTTGAGAGCTCAAGCACGGAGAGAACTTTCAAACAACTTTTAGATACTTGTATCAAAGCTTTGTACTTGTAATCTAAACAGTAAAGGAGAAATAACATATAAAGTGGATGTAGGCACATTCTGGCCGAACCACTATAAATCTGCGTGTCTTTTACAGTTTAGTCCCTATTTTTTACATATTTGCATAAACCACCCAGATCACTAAAAACAACATAAAATCAACTAATTCATACGACTTGGAGGTGTTTGCCCATTTTTTGTGCAAACATTTTTGGTGCTTTCACTGAGAGCTAGAAGCTCAAAGCTTCAGCTTCATCCGCTTAACATTTTTCCTAACAGCATCGTTCGCCACTTGGAAAACATGCCTCCCAAACAGAGAAAAGATGTTAACAAAGGACAAAAAACATCGCATCCAGCAGTCTTCCAGATCTAGCTGTCACAAATCAAGTAAATCGCCCTCCTCCAGCAGCAGTAACAAATGAAGGACAGGCTAATCCGACCACTCCTGCCACAGAACATCCCACAACAATTACTAGGGCAGATTTAGACAGGGTTGTGGTTGAAGTATAACCGCTTCACGTCCCAGCAGGAAGCCTTGGTGGACCATCTCATGTCACGCTTAAGGGATGCTGAAGAGTCCAATCGCAACACTGAATCATGGGGCGAGTCCCAGTCTGGAGGATCTCAGAGACAACAAAGATCTTCCTTCTTCGAAGGAGCTAACGGCAGAAGTAGCCATGGTAGGAGCCGAGATCGAGCACAGCCCGAAGTTAGGCCTGAGGAAACGTTTGGTACCGAGCCCAACGGGGGAGGTACCGGGCGAATGTCAACTGTAGCTGAGCCTGTCATACTGCCTAACCACGGAAATGCCAGTGAACGGGGCCGAGCTAGAGTCCAGCCCAAAGTTGGACCCGAGGAAGTGCTTAGATAAGAACCCAGTAGAGGAAGATCAAGGCAAGGGCCAACTGTAGCTGACCCTAGCATGCTCCCAGAAGATCAAAGGCAGCCACTGGAAAATATGAGGAATGATAGATGATACCATCCCTACAGGTCATCTGGACGGAATCAATCCCACAGAACAGAACCAAACTCATTTCTATCTGCTCCAAGTTCTGATGAAAGGATGGCACGCTTATTCAGAGAGTTCGTCCAACGGGAGCAAAGAGATCGAGGGATAGGCGCTAGGGTAACCAGCCCTTTCGCCCGCAATATCGAAATTGCTATCACCCCCCGAGAATGGAAGATGCCAACAATGGAACCTTACAAAGGAACCTCCAACCCCGTTGTACACTTACAGAGATACACACAACATATGCTCATGAGTGGAGCGACAGAGGGAGTACTGTGCAAATGCTTTCCGCTCTTCTTAGCAGATCTCACTACCTCTTGGTTCTGTCATCTACCCCAGGGATCCATCAGCTCGTGGGAAATGTTGAAAGAAAAGTTTATCAGTCAGTTCCGCATTCATGTGGAACAACCTAAGGACGCTTATTCCTTATCCAGCGTCAAACAGAAACCTGGAGAGAAACTGCAGCAATACCTAACCCGATTCAACGCCGCAGCAGCCGCATTCCAAGATGCCGATGAGAAGCTTATCCTAATGGCCCTCTGTAGTGGTGTGCATCCGGACACTAAATTTGCTAGAAGGTTGACAAAAGAAAAACTAGCTACTTCACCCGATTTCTTCCATGAAGCCGGGAAATATATGAGGCTTGACGATGCTGCCGTTGAGGGGCAGTCAGGACAGCAAAAAAAGGCAACTCACAGAAACGCCCCTGCTGTGGCAAGGGATGTTCGAAGAAATGATCCCAGAGACAATGCTGTGGGCAAGAAGGGAGAAAAGCGCCTATATCGGCCAGGACCGAGATTCGACACTTACACTCCTTTGAACGAGACCGTCGAAAATATCTTCCTTGCCACCCAAGACGAAGTTAGATACAAACGCCCACCATACAAGAAGGAATCAGATAATGCGCAGAAGTCTAGAAAGTTCTACCGCTTCCACGAATCTCATGGGCATGATACCAATGAATGCCATCATCTCCGGGACTTGATTGAGGAACACATCAGAAGGAAGAAACTAGAACGTTATGTAAAAGGTCAGGACAGGACTCCAGCTCCTGCCAATGAGAACCCAAGGCTACCCTCACCGGAGATCGGTAGAGGAAACCGCAACACTAGCAGCTCTAGTCAAGAGAAGATAGTGGTCCATACCATCTCGGGAGGACCGCACATAGCAGACAGAAGCTGGAAAGAGATGGAAAGATATGGAAAGTCGCTTAGAGACAATAAAGACTGTGTCAATTTGGTTATAGAAGAGCGCCACCCGAAACGGAAAGAAAGTGATGACATCACATTCGGTAAGCGTGACCTAGAAGGAAGGCAATACCCTCACATAGATCCCATGGTTATCTCTGCCCGGCTCGGTCCCGCCGAAGTTTACCGAATCCTAGTAGACCCTGGAAGCTCAGTAAACATCCTATTCAAACATGCATTCGACAAAATGAAGCTATCAATGAAGGATGTATCTCCCTGCGATAAACCACTACACGGTTTCACTAGGGATGCAAATATGCCTCTCGGGCAATTGGACCTCTTTGTTGAGATTGGAAGTCATCCCCATTCCGTTGTACGGAAACAACCGTTTGTGCTAATAGAAAACCATTCGGCCTACAACGCCTTCTTAGGAAGGCCAGCCCTGTCTGGCTTCCAAATTGTCCTAGCCCCATGGTGCCTAAAAATGAAATTTCCAACGGACAATGGAGTAGGGGAAGTAGAAGGAGACCAGGACGTTGCTCGAGACTGCTATGTGACTGAACTTCGCAACAACCACAGGAAGGACAAAGGGAAGGGTGTAGAGGTTTCCCTCTGCACGAAAAGTCTAAAAGCGTAGCAACTAGAGAAAGCCCCTCCTCTTCGATATACCAACGACCCTTTCAATGAATTAGACCCTAGGGACAAAGAGGAGGAGGCCACCGCCGAGCCTGCAGAGGCTATGGAGTTTGTATCTGTAGACAAGCACGACTCAAGTAGACTATTGAAAATTGGGTCCCAACTAAAAGCAGAGTTGAAGGAGCAACTCATCGACTTTCTTCGCCACAACTTGGATGTATTCGCATGGTCACACGTTGACATGACCGGAATCTCCCCCGACGTAGTATGCCACGTACTAAACATTGATCCTACCAAGGCGCCCGTAAAACAAAGAAAGAGAAGTATGGGGGCAGAGCGATCAGCAGCCCTCGATGAAGAAGTAAAGAATCTGCTCGCCAATGACTTCATACGAGAAGCCATCTACCCGGAATGGATCGCTAACCCGGTGCTGGTAAAGAAGGCTAATGGGAAGTGGAGAACATGCATTGACTTCTCCAACCTAAACGACGCCTGCCCAAAGGATTGCTTCCCACTTCCCCGAATTGACCAACTTGTGGACAGCACAGCCGGGCACGAGCTCTTATCGTTTATGGACGCATACTCAGGATATAACCAAATTCCTATGCATGCTCCCGATCAAGACCACACTAGTTTCATCACTGACCGGGGTTTATACTGCTATAAGGTAATGCCTTTCGGACTTAAAAATGCAGGAGCCACCTACCAACGCCTCGTCAACAAGATGTTTGCAGGGCAAATAGGGCAAACTATGGAAGTGTATGTGGATGACATACGGGTAAAGTCAAGGAAAGCAAAAAACCACGTATGCCACCTAGGCGAGATGTTTCAAATACTTCGCCAGTATGGAATGAAGTTGAATCCTCTAAAATGCTCCTTCGGAGTATCATCAGGAAAGTTCTTAGGATTCATCGTCCATGCTAGAGGGATTGAAGCAAACCCTGAACAAGTCCGAGCACTAAGGGATATCAAGATACCTTCCACTCGAAAGGAAATGCAAAGCCTTAATGGAAAAGTGGCCGCCCTGAGCCGATTCATCTCCAAAGCAATGGACAAGTGTGTCCCCTTTTTCGAAGCTTTAAAGAAAGACAAAGGAGAGTTCGAATGGACTGACGAATGCTTAACCGCTTTCCTTAACTTAATCGAACACCTCCAGAAACCACTGGTATCTCAACTCCATGCGAAGGCGAAGAGTTATACCTATACCTTGCTGTGTCATCTCACGCCCTAAGCGTTGCCTTGGTAAGGGAAGACAACCGCACACAGCGACCAGTTTACTTCGTAAGTAAGAGGTTTACGGGGGTAGAAGTCAGATATCCTAAACTTGAGAAGCTAGCATACTGTTTACTAATCACATCACGGAAAATGCGTCACTACTTCCAGTCCCATTCCATCAAGGCCCTGACCGATCAACCGCTGAGACAGGTACTCCATCGTCCCGACACCACTGGGCGACTACTTAAATGGTGCATTGAACTAAGTCAGTATGATATCACCTATCACCCTCGCACCGCCATCAAGGGACAAGCCATGGCTGATTTCATTGCAGAATTCACTACCAACGAAGATAAGGAGCAATTGGAAATAGCTAAAGACATAAGGTGGAATCTCTTTGTGGATGGTGCATCAAACGAGCAAGGCTCGGGGGCAGGTGTGGTAATAATCACTCCCAGGGGAAATAAGCTGCACTATGCTATAAGGTTGGAGTTCGCTGCCACCAACAACGATGCAGAGTATGAAGCAATGATAGCTGGATTAGAACTTGCCTTAGAAATCGGAGCCAATTCTTTGTGTCTTCATAGCGATTCTCAACTTATTTTTAATCAAATACTAGGGGAATTCCAAGCTCGAGAAGAACGACTCATAGCGTATTTAAAGAAGACCAAGTTACTTCTCAGTCGATTGGACCACTACTTAGTCAAACACATCCCTCGGGAAGAGAACCAAGAGGCCGATGAATTAGCGAAGCAAGCAAGTGTGAGAGACAGCGCCATCTTCGGAGCAGTAACCATCTCGATGCAACTAACCCCAAGTTTTGAGCAACTGAATCTGACAGCTGCAACCGAAGAAGCAAATTGGATGACTCCCATCCGAGACTACTTACAAAGCGGCATACTACCCAAGGGGCGTAACGAAGTCAAGAAAATCTTGAGGAAAGCTTCCCTCTACACAATACAGGAATGCATCCTCTATCGGCGCGGGTTCTCTAACCCGTTATTAAGGTGTGTCGCTGGGAGGGAAGCCAAGGAAATCTTATCCAACATTCATCAAGGAAGCTGCGGAGATCACACCGGAGGGCAAACTTTAGCAAAGCAGATACTCCGATATGGATATTTCTGGCCTACCTTAAGCAAGGACGCCTTAGATTGCGTCAAAAAATGCGACAGATGCAAGAAGTTTGCTAAGATTCCGCGGCTACCAACAACTGAAATTACATAAATGACCAGCCCTTGGCCCTTTGCAGTATGGGGAATTGATTTGATCTGCGAGCTGCCAATGGGCCGAGGCGGGGCCAAATATGCCATAGTGGCAGTCGACTATTTCACCAAATGGGTGGAAGCAGAACCTCTTAATAAAATATCTTCAGCAAAAGTTATTAACTTCTTGATCAAAAATGTTCTGTGCAGGTACGAAGTGCCATTCAAAATCATATCAGACAATGGACTTCAGTTTGACAGCGAAGAATTCGCCAACTGGTGCCGAGAGCACGGAATTCGCAAAAGCTTCTCATTCATAGCTTATCCCCAGGCAAACGGACAAGTCGAAGCCGTCAACAAAATTCTGAAAACTCTGATCAAAAAGAAACTCGAAAAGTCAATGGGCGCTTGGGTGGATGAGCTCCCTACGACACTGTGGGCCTATCACACATCTTTCAGAACATCAACGGGACACACTCCTTTCTCTTTGGCATACGGATCGGAGGCTATGCTCCCGGTTGAAACCATCGTGCCCTCCCACCGTAGGATCCACTATAACCCAAAAGAGAACGAAGAACTCCTTCACATGTCTTTGGATCTAGTTGAGGAGAGAAGAAATGATGCAGTCCTTAAAGCGGCAGCCCACAAGGAAAAAGTAGCAGCACAATACAACTCCAAAGTCAAGCATCGTACCTTACAAGAAGGGGATCTTGTCCTCAAGCGAATCTTCCTTCACCCCAGAGCACTAGATCCAATCTGGGATGGGCCATATGTAATTCATAAAGATCTACACAATGGAGCCTATATTTTGTCAACAGTGGACGGAGAGGTGTTCCAGAGGGCATGGAACATCCAACACCTCCATCGATACTTTTCTTAACTTGTACTGCCCATATGAAGTGAATTAACAAAGAGAATCAGTGGACGTAGGCATTTTCGTGCCGAACCACTTTAAAAAACCTTGTCTCTTTTTTAACTTGTTCCTTTATATCTTGGCTGCTTGTTAACTTTATCCTTTCCTGTTGAACAAAATCCTATGCATACAGCATTTCAACTCAAAGCACTCCATAGCGCAACTTCACCTGGACAAGACTTGACAGGTACTATGCGAATCTATGCCCTCGCCAATGAGACACTTTTGCTCCAGCATCCCTCTGCTGCGGGTTAACTCATTAATCGCGACGGCCCTTAAAGCCAACTGTAATGAGCCGATTATAAGCCACCGAGAAGGCCGACTATAGCCGAGGCAGCTCATTACGGCGTTCGGCTCGCCGGCAACTGTGAACCGACTATAAGCCCCAATATAAGGTGTGGCCAGCCAGGGGCAGTTCACGGTTGACGATCGGCACCCGCGCTAGCCGACCACAGTAAATCGAATAATACCCACGATTACGGGCCATAATGGCTCGGGTAGTTACTGTGCGCGATCTCGGCTCCGATGTGTCTTAAGTGCGGCTGAGGTAAAAAAGAATTAACTCCCCGTGGAGGCGTAAGATGGGTGACAAATGTCTCCAAGACCCACAACTAGGGAAAGTGACTACAAAACCCGTTTGCCACGAACTTAAGCACATCGACGGCCTTCCGTGATTGGAAGTTTTTTTTACTATTTCCTATATTTCCATTCTGTTTTAAAAACTTTCCTCCTATCCTCTATAACAATCCCTAAAGCACAGGTCACAGAATAGGAGGCATTCGAAAATGAGACCGGATGGCCGGGCACTCGACCACATTTCATACTCAGTCACGCTAAACATTCAAAGTCGCCGTCTACAACTAAAGCAGGAGGGACGGTATTTTATTCTTGTGTGCCTAAAAACATAGCTATAGTTTATTCGCACATCACGTTAGTATTACAAAATATGAAATTATACTTTAAGCAGGAACTTAGCATCAAACCACTGAATCACAAGCACATGCATAGCTATATTTCTTATTCAGCACGTTAAGACTACAAAAAATATCCATATATAACGAAATTATCATAAGTTAAGAATTACATGCCGAAAATCAAATCTCTTATCACTAGTACAAAACAGATCAGTTGCTTCGCCTCATTTGTGTCGGTTGTCCATAAAACCGACACAAATAGTGTAATTTGTGTCGGTTCTTTATTAACAACCGAAACTATTGACTTATGGGGTAAGAAGAAAATGTTAAAAATGTAATTTGCATTTGTTGTTCTTAAGAAACCGACACAATTGAAGGGAAGCAATAGATATATTCGTGTCGGTTGTTTGAACAACCGACACAATTAAATACAATAGCATCGGTTGTCCAAAAACCGACACAATAGGCACACAACATTTCCCTCCAAATCCATTTCAGCTTCCCGCGAACGCTAGATTTTAAGGAAGGTACCCGACCCGTTTCTTCTTTTCTTCTTCGTTGTTTTATTCCTTCTTCTCTCTACCCGCGTACGCTAAAATTAAATTTTATTCCTTCTTCTCTCTACCCGCGTACGCTACCGCTCTACCCACTGTACTAGGGTCGAGTGATTGAAGAGTTTGCGCTGCGATTTCGTCTGCTTCTGGATCAAGATTTTCGATCTTTTAGGTACGCCTTATAGAATTATTGAAGACTTTGGTTTTTTCAATTTGCGATTTTGGGTTTTTTCGATTTGCGATTTTGGGTTTTTTCGGTTAGAAGAATTGTAGTTAGGATTTGGTTGTTTTGAAGTTTAACATCTGCTCCGTTGGAATTGAAAAGAGAGAATCTGAAAAGTACAATTCATATCATTCAGTACCAATTACAGTTTAGGTGTAATTTTTGACATATACCGTGTATTCATATCATCTAAACTATCTTTTAAAAATTTAAAATCTTCCTACTAATATGTACAATTCAAAACGAGCTATATCCAAGTAAAATTAAATCGAAAGCTGATTTCAATCATCCATTCGAGAAGTCTAAAATATTGGAAACCCAAATTTGTTAGAATGACAAAGAAATAATATATGATTAAGAGGTCAAATATTGTATATAATTTATCAGTGGGAATATCAGTGAAACAAAATGCTGTAAATTCCAGCTAGCTCTGTACCAAGGAATGCTGGTTGCCTCTGTGCTTTGTATTTTTAACTTCCTTCGATGAGATTGTTCTTATGTTGTACTGCAGAGCTACTACTGTGCATACTCCAGTTTTGCATTTGTGCTATTTGCAGGGATTTCTGATTTCTGCTCCACATATTTTCCATTCTGGACTGGGGGTTCTATATATTTACCTCACGTTGCCCGTAGTTCAAGTTGATTTGATTATCATACTCCTCATAATTCATTTGTCCATTGATTTTTGTGTTTTCTATTTCATCCTGATTATTCGTTATACTACAAAAAAAATTCCACTTCTGACCATTCTATTTACTTTAGGAACTGAAACTTGTATAACCAGACTGAAAAATTAATATTCTTTCTATTCAATTGATTTATGTCTAAATACTATACTTTGCCTGAATCTGACTTAATATTATTTGTTAGCGTCAGAAGAATATTTATGTCGTTTTCATTAATGTGCATTAAATACCACAATTCATGTTAGGATGTGAGTATATGATGGATGTAGAGATGTTAATATCCAATTCATGTTAGGATGTGGTACATTAATGCTTCACATGTAGTGATGCATGGAATGAGTATGTTTATATTCAATGAATGGATGCTCCTCCATGTAGAAGGCAAGGGTGTATGCTTTCGAAATGCAATATAAATTTAGAAGACTTCAACAAATCCTTAGTAGTAAAAACTGGCTACTTTCATGCTTTGTTCTTTGCACCTATCTATTAACTATATAATTCCTATAAGTATATGTGTTTCCACTTTGGTCATAGGAAAGAAATACTTGTTCAATAGTACAATGGTGGTAAAAACTACCGTATAACTGCATAGTTTCAAAAGAATATTTATTACAAATTTTCATTATTTTCATTACGTTTGTACTCTACAGTAACAATCCTTACCTTGAAATGTTACAAAAAATGATTAGTCATATGTTATTGGTATATATGAAAGAAGATCAAAGTAATTGATATAAGCAGTATTCTATGAAATAGCAAGCAGGGCTATATTAAGATAATTTACAGCGAAAATCTTCTAGAGTTAGTTCTGATTATTTGGCGTCATTTATACTTATGATTACTCAATATTGTAATACAAACATAGAAGTAGATTAATTCAAACTGAACTCTCTTGTTTCTCATAGATGATCACTATTGCATCTGAGTTTGAAATAGTTTGAACAACAGTGATCGGATGATGCTTTTATTAGTTTGAATTCAGAAAAGTAGAAAACAAACAACATTTTTTTAGAAACAAACAACATACAAACCTCTAATCACTTTTTCTATTAAGTATTTAGCCCTCTTAAGAGCAAAACAAAGTTTAAATTTCTGTGTAACGACTGTGATTTCCTTTCTCAAATCCAAAGCAAGCTTAGTAGGTATTTGAGTTTTGCTTTTGCCAATGCCCACAGATATTAGTTTCATCTGCATCTTCACAGAAATCACATTTTGTATCCTCTATACAGCCCAATTTGGTCATTTTTCGCATGGTAGGAAGTCTCTTCTTCTGTCTGCAATTCATTAATGCAAATTTATTCCACATGCAATTGAAATTAATTTGGTGCCTTTACATATTTGTTATTTTACTGTTGAAAATAATTATTCAATCAATTTTAATTCCAGTGTTTAGTTTCATGTAAACACTCCAAGTCAGATGTATATACTATATTTAAGTTGATTCCACGGTTTTGGATCTTGTTCTTCCTTTTCGTATTGCTTGTTTAACTTTGTTGGAATCAAGGGTCCTAGAACTGATAAATATATTTGTTGTGTTTTCGTAGACACATTACTTGTTGTATTAGCTCTTTAGTTTTGTAATTTTTCTAACCCAAACATTAGCATCTGAGATTGCCAGTTGTAAGAAAATGTCAGAATTCCTTTTTTCTTCTTCTATGTTTTGGTGTATTTTTCACCTTGGGTTTGCCTAGTGCGTGAGATGTGTGTGTTGACAAAATCTTCTTACATGTGATAACAGGGAAGCTAATTTTATTTTTTTCTGAACTATATAACTCTGAATAAAACCTGATTATAATACTTTGTATTTGTACTAGCTCAACCACTACATTGCCATCTTGATCAATAAGATGCTTAACATGTTTCCTGTTTTTATTGGCAGAAATACGAGGGTAGAAAATTTTTGAACATCGGCCGCCTTTTGTCAACCACCTTATTTTAAATTTTTGTTTCATTTAGTTGTCTGGACGTGTGTAATTCTCTCCAAACTTAGCAAGTTATTTTGTACTGCTGTACTAAGTTATCTTTACCTGGTTTCTTTTAACAATTGCAAGTATGCTTGTTCAACCATCTCATGTATGCTTGTTCTTGCTTTGTTTCATTCTTTTAGATGCATTTTGGTGTTTTTAATTTTGCAGAGTAGTTTAAAAAGAGGATTACCAAGTAGAAAACGAAGGTATACTTTCTTAAATTTTGGTTTTTTTAAAATCAGTTTAATCATGAATAATTAGTGAAGTATTTTGTAAATCAAATAAACTCAATTGTTTTGAGTAACTGTTTATATATATAGCATTGTATATATATGTAATAGTAATACACCATTTTAAAAACAAATGAGAATTGTTTGATGTCTTGTATATATATGCATAATTTTATTTAATACATCAGGACATCTCAATATGTTTCATTGTTTCTTTAAGAAACGAGGCACCTCATTGTCCTTTGCTTTGAAATATGGACCCAACCATGCTTTCTACTTCGTAAATTTTCGAAAATTTAGGCTGCCTTGTCTTGCATATTTTTCTTTCTTCTTCTATCATTGCATACTAAATGCATACTACAACTGTTCTGTGGCTTGTGCTATTCTGTTTTGCTGAATTTTTCAATGTCATAAAACAGCAAATAAGTGAGAAGGCTAGGAAGAGTCAGGCATGCAATGAGCATCCTCACTATTTAGAAAACGCTGGATATGCAGGGAAGAAGGCTAAATGGATAATTGAACGCCATAGTTCCTCGACCATATTGCCAGGTGGACCTGTTTTGGATCGGAGTATTGATTGGATTTTGGCACGATGAGGTATATGCATGACATAGTGAAAAACCAAAATCAAAGCATCGATTTACAAAAGGTACTACTTTAGTTTTTTTCCTTCATATTATACATTAGCTACATTATAGGTATATTTCGATCAATTTTTTTTCTTTTTTGTTTTAAAACAAATGATTTACACGTAGAAAAGAAAATGAAAATGAAAATAAACTCCGGCCGAAAGCAAAGCCCAAAAGCTCAAATACATTACACACTCAATAAAGTATATTCCCTTAACCTCACTTCCAAAACAAATTTCAATATTCGAATACTTCCAAAACCTAATTCATGGTTGATTGCAGTTGTTTGGGTTAATTAATTAGTGCGTAGTTCGGTGGTGAAGGCGGTTGAGGTGATGTTGTTCGTGAGTTGTAGAGGAAGTGTAGGAGGTTGATTTGGGTTTAAGGCGTTCGAAGTTGTGACTGTGGTTGGTGACTGTTTGCTGTCGCGAAGTGATAAGGCAGGGTTGATATGTTGAGGTTTAATCAAAGGGGGTGAGGCAGTTGAACCCTTTGTATTGGTGGTGATGTATGTTAGTGGGTGCGATTGGTGATGATGGTGAAACAGAGGTGTTGTGAGGTGATAGCAGTGTGAAGGGTGGTTGAGTAGAGACGCTATAGTAAGTTGATTGACAGAGGAGCTACAACAGTGGCGACAGATGGCCAGGGTTGATGTCAGAGGTACGACAGTGGGGAAGTGAAGTGTAGTTGAGATGGTTGCACTTGTATATTGAATGGGGATGTAAGTTGCAGCAGTGTGGTGTGTAGTTGTTTATGGGATGTAGTGGTTTGTAGTATAAATGATGATGTGTGAGCTGCAGTGGTAAATGACAGTGAGTGGTGATTGTGTGAAATGGAATGTTTTGATAGTTTCTATGAAAGTAATGTTTGCTGGAATAGGGGAATATGGGTAGGCAGTTTGTGATGTGGTTGGGTAGGAGTGTGCAAGAGAGGAGATGAACTATGATGGTATGTATTACTGTGCAGCGTGGTTTGAAGTGAGTTTTGATGTGTGGAAATGATGGTGCTGAGGTAGAGAGTAGGGATAGCAAGTAGCAGTGACTTGATATTGGGGTATGTGTGCAGTGTATGCTTGGAGAACCTATCATTTATTTCAACCTCAGATTTGAACTTGGGGAACAAGTTTTAGAAGTGGGTGTGAGTGTATCAGCTAGCATGCTTAACCACCACTTGGATTGGCAATCAGACTGGTGTAATGTGCTTTGCAAGAAACACAACTATAAGAAAGTTTAGTGCATAGAAGCATGAAACTAGCTGATCATAGTGTTTCCCTTCTTCCTCATGATCAATTATCCGAGTCAAGCAACCTAGGTGAACATGTTTTTCTAAGCATTCATACTCCCATTATTCATAATGTTCTATCATCTAACTAGGCTTATCACCTTGCTGAAAACTAAATTTATATAAAACATAGACATCACGGACTTTGAGTTCATTAAATCAAAATAACGAGATATTGCTAAATCAATAATTAGATGAGAATTATGTGTTGGCATGTTGCTAAGGATGATAATAAATGCTCTACGGCAATTTTTAATTAAAGAATACTTGACTCATATATGTATATGCAAGGGGGTTACTGTGATGAAGCTATTTGATGTGGTGACATGAACTAGTGGTAGAACATAGCAGATGCTGGCAGCATGATCTTTGTGTAGTACTAAGGTAGTGGATCACATGTGATGCGGTATGGTTTTATGGTATTATGGTGATGTGCAGGCAATTTGTAGGGGTGTATGTTGTATATGAGGAGGAAGAGCAGCGAGAATGTGTGATGGCAGATTGTTCAGGCAATGAAGAGCACAGATATATGATTGTATGATTGTACGATTGTGTGATTGGCATATGTGTGGTTGGTCTTTTAGGTTCTTTTCCTATGTATTAAATTAAAAGCACCGAGTGAAGCTCCTTCGTAATCACTTGTTATGGCACTGAATAAGAGAATAAAAAATGAAAGTAAGCAATCATTTGTTATATAGTGATTTAAAAGGGACATCAAACCAACAAACTTGATGGTAAAACAATGCAAATTAACTAATAATTATATAACAAATTAACTAAGTATTGTTAGTTTCTAACAATTCATTGACTATTATCACTTTCACTAAGCCTGTGCTAGGAGAAATTGTTTTTTAAGATGCTTGTTAACTCCCACTACTTATCTTAATATTATATAATTAATGAAATCAAATTTTATTCTATCACAGAGTGTGCAAGAATTATAGAATTGTTTAGGCTTGTCATATGAAATGGATAATATTGATCGTGTTTGGGAGATATGTCTCCGTATCGTGGAAAAGAAATTCTACGGAGTGTATTATGTTTTATATTATAGAGAGAGTAGCATGTGCTACATAGACTATATATGTCAGCTGAAATTCATTTCGGATCAAAATAAGAAAATACATTTTCATTGACAAAATAATCTTAAACACATAGGCTTGAGATAACAGGACTAACCCTGACGTGCTGAAAATATTCTTCATGGAACTATTTTATTTGCTTTGGCATGTCCTCCTTCCTTATTTGATTTAGTTCGTCCTCCTTTTTTCCCATTTTCTGCCTGCATCAAGATAGGGTAATATGTAAGCATAATTTTGCTTAAAATGAATGATCCTTTCAAGGAGAGCACTCATTGTATGTAAGCATACTTAAAAATCATAAATCTAAGTAGTTTTCTTAGTTACAAGTTAACTACATAGTGGTTTTTTTCTAAGCCAGTAGTTATTCATGTTATTTATTCATGGGGTAAAAAAGTACTTGGTGTGGTTTTACAGCACGAAGAAAAACAACTTAACTACAAATAGAAGAGTGCAAGAGGCAGTCTTTCATGGTAAATTAATAGCAAGTCTAAAACAGATGAGACTGTCTTGTAAGCTTATTTTTCATTTGTGTTTTTTTTGTTAAACTTCCAATTATGAATTCAACATCAAGAACTGGGACTAAGGTATTAGCTCAACCATCCTCGGAAACTATGGATCCTGGAAACAATCATTAGCTTAACCATCATCAAATCTCGATTGGAAACAATGAACCTCGGAAAGCCACGTAAACAAACGTACACTTCTATAAAACATGGCACAGTGTGGTTTGTATAGTATGGTAGGTTGGAGTTGAATTGTAGAAGAGCGACAGTAAGACAAGTTTGTACTGGGATGTGACAGGTTGTGTTGTTGTATCTGGTTGGATTGGTTTGTAATGTTAGTTTGATGGTTATGAGGAGATATCAGTTGGTGATGAAGTAGGGCCTGTCTGTAAAACAGGGATCTCGAAATAAATTTCCTTGTAGCTATCATTTAATTTGTTTCTAATATTCAGCTTATGGTTCAACCTGTATTTGAATTACATTCCTCTCAGATTGATCTTTTATATATGCAGAGTATTCCTGACTTAATTATTGTCTTTTGTATAACAATTCTCTTAATTGCAGGACTTTGTACGAGACGGTTCTTATGACCAACAAGAGATAGACGAGGTTCGAGAGAATTTAGCTAGTTATATCATGTATAATTGGATGTAGTTGGTTGTGTACGCTGATCTTTTGTAACGTACGTTGGTATTTTGTCATGTATGTTATGTTTGTGATAGATTATATTCTACTTTGGTCTGTAAACATGAATTATGTTGATGGATAATATAATTATATTTTTTGTTCAATCAGTTCATAGTAACGTTGGTTTATAAAAAATTAAAATTCAATTTCATACTGTTTTTATAATCTTAAACGGTAATAATATTTTTTTTTGCTTCAGATATTACTTGTGTCGGTTGTTGCTTCAAAGGGAACCGATACAACTGTATATCAATTGTGTCGGTTGAAAAAACAAACATAACCGACACAAATATTAATCATTTGTGTCGGTTGTTAATAAAAAACCGACACAAAACTATGAACAGTTGTGTCGGTTTTTCTAAAAGGACCGACACAATAAACGGCGGTGTGCTTCACTATACAAGCTAATTTGTGTCGGTCCTTTTAGAAAGACCGACACAACTGTTCATAGTTTTGTGTCGGTTCTTTAATAACAACCGACACAAATGGTTGATATTTGTGTCGGTCGTACAATCGACACAACAGAAAAATGTCTTTTGTGTCGTCTTCATATGAGTCCGTTGTAAAACCGACACAACAGGGGTTACACAACCGACACAAATGACCAGTTTTGTACTAGTGTATTACAAGTAGCACCATTACAACTTGAAAGCCATGTTACTGTTTTAAAACCAACAAGTGTAACAGTATCGAGTCAACGAAAAGAAACATCCAGGTCGAATCAGGGAGCTGGCTGCATTGTATCTTTACCCTTGTCTTGTTGATGTTGACCGCCTGATCAGGCAAGAAGAGAAATCATTAGTAATAAGCAACAGAGTTAACAAAAGAAGAAACTAAAGAAGAAAAGGTTATGAGCAACTTCCCTTTGATCATCTTGGTCGTCATCCCCTACTTCCACGCCTGCCTCCTCAGCTGCAAACCACCGCATCCCCTCCTTCACCGCTATCTTCTCCTCCTTGGTGAACTGAGCGGTAACCGCATCCATCCTAAAGGCCACTCCACCCTCCTTATCCGCCTCAGCCTTGGCCTCCTCTAAAGCCCTGAGGTAAATCCTAGCCATAACCCGGGGGTAGTTGTCCATCCAAGATAAGCCGCCCTGCTTCCAAGTGCGAAAGTACATATCCTGCAGCATATCATCCATCATCCCCTCATTTTCCTCAAACTCCCTCATACGAGCCTCAGAGACCGATAGCCTTGCAACGGCAGCATCCCTCTCCAGTCGGTATCGCGAGCAGTCAGCCTGAAGGGACCTCCTCATCGCCTCCATCTCCTCCTTTAGCCTGACCTGAGCAAGCTCTGCAGCTTCAAGCCTCCCCGACAGCTCCTCTACCTGCTCAAGATCCGCCCTCCGAACCTCGTCCACTGTCGAGATGGCCATATCTATCCGCTCCTTGCAGCCAGCCTCCATCTTCCGCAATTCCGCCTTACTAGCCTCCTTCATAGCCTTCCTCAACCGCCTGGAGGCAGCCTCGTGCTGAGAAATCTGAATGGCCTGATCGGCAAGCTGCTTGGCCTGATCCAAAACCATCAATCGTAGTCGAATGTTGGCACTCCCGATCTCCTCTCCAGCCTTAACCAGCCGGGCATGATGCCCCATCAGCTTCCTGGTCTCCTCCGTGACCCGGTCAATATTAGCCTTGGCTTCGTCTCCCATGGTAACTATCCTAGTAGTAAGTAAATCGAGATCTAAGGACTTAGCCTCATTGAGCACCCGTACCATGGGATTGCGAGGAAGAAGATGCTCTCCTATGGCCTCGTCAAATAAAATATCCTGAGAACTCGGATCCAGATTCGGGTGGCCAGCAAACGGGTTGCGAACTAAACCAGGGTGTTCTATCGGGATGACAGTGGGGCGTTCAGATGAATGAGGAGAAGGTATAAAGTGCTCCTCTGAAGTGCCCTGAGAAGGTTGAGTTGGGGCCTGAGGACCGGGTGAAGATTCAAACAAAGAGAGACTCCTCTTGCTCTTCCGAATATCCTCTTCAATAACCCCAAGAAGAGGGCGGTAACCTACTACATCTCTGGGATGACCGGTCGGAGGCTTGGGTTGGGAGGAAGCTCTGAGAAGCTTGTATTGTTCAAGGTGATGACGAACATCTGAAGTCTTGGATACCTCGCTCACCCCTGGAATAAAGAACAAATGTTACAAACTTACATTGATCCATAATTCAAGAAACGCGTTAAATTAAAAGTTAAAAGAAGAAAGGAAACACATCTGTTATACAAACCCTGGGGAGGAGTAGGATACTGCAATAAGTCCTGGATTTCATTCCAGGACGGGAGCGGACCACAAAATATTCCTAAGTCCCTATAATAAATGGAGCCTGCAGAAGTCAAAAGTTCACCTAGAGTCGTCGGAGCCACCTTGGCTGGAATAGTCTGGGAAGACAGGCTTGCACCGGTCCCGGCCTTGTCAGCTTTCCCGGATTTCTCTACCAAAACCGGTTCTCCGTCCAGCCCCTCGAAAGCTTGGCGGAATGCATCATCCGTCCACTCCTGAATCTCGCCTGCTTGCCCAGGAAGCAAGGCCCCGATGCCATCGCCACCGTCACCACCTTCCCGGTCATCTCCACCCTCACCTCTCTCCTCCTCCACATCTTCCTCCCCCGGAGTAATTGGACAAGTGCTGGGGGAAGGACCGTCCGACTTCTTAAGCTTCTTACCTCCGACAGCTGGAGGTTTTGAGAAAGGTTTCCTCTTGCCACTCTCTACTGTGACACCTCCCTTAGCTTGAGCAGCCGCCCTCTCCTCCGCCGTTTCCCGCTGCTTGACTACTGACTGCTGTGGAAGGATCAAATTATACTGCAGAAGGGTCGCATTTCTGATCAGGTAAGCAGCTGATCTATCACTCCCGGGGATAGCTTCTATCTCAGCCGCCATCTGAACCAAGCGATCAGTCTCCACAACCGCAAAGCCACCTGTCGCTAGCAAAAAATGAAAACGTATGAGAAGAAGCATCGCAACCAGAATGGAAATTATAAATAAAGCGTCGACTTACATCCAGAGGTGAAACGTCGAATAGAAACAGAGTCGTCCCTGACGAATTCCACTCCTTCTTGAACATGCTGTACTTAGAATACAGATCCAAGACCGGCTTGAAGGTTACAGCTGACTCCAAGCTGATGTATGGGGACCCCTTCTTATAGCCCCTCATATTATATAAGTACCGGATCTCCCGGTTGGAAGGAGCATGCCCATACTTCCTCTGAAAGATGACGAAGAGGCTCACCAGTATAGTATAGGAGTTGGGTTGAAGCTGGAATGGGGCCACCTTTAGATATGTAAGAAAGCTGACTACCCAAGCAATAAGAGGCGGGATGGCACCACACATGCAGTGGTATCTGCTGTAGGCAAAGTACCCTTCGGGAGGGTCATATGGCATAACTCCTCTCCCTGGCAACATCATGCGCGCCCTATCAATTCCGAAAGAACGGGAGATGACATCAAGCTGCTCTTCCTTGAGGGAGCAGGGAAAGCAATCAGGCGGGAAGTTCAGAAGCTCCTGAGGGCCGTACCCGTCCACCAGTGATCTCGGTGCAGGTCCGTGACGTTCCGGTCCTGGCTGAGCAGGGGGCACTGCGGAAGATTCTCCTTCGCCCTGGGACTTCTTTTTATCTGATCGAGTTTCTGCTTTTCGAGACATTTACCTGCAACACAAAAGCACGTTGTTAGAACAAAAGGATGTAGAAATGTACACCGGGCAAAGATTTTCAAATTTCATTCGGTATCAAATTCATTCGGTTTGAGGTCCATTCGGCATCAAGCCATCCAGTATTGAACTCATTCGGTGAAGCTACTTTAAGAAGCCATTCGGCGGAAGAACTTGCCTGATTCGGTACGTATTGATTCGGCACGTATTGATTCGGCAGTTCGAAAGTTGATTCGGTTATCTCGTTTGGTGAGGAAAAACGAAGGCTTGAGGCTCCTATTTATAAAGAAAGGTTCGATAGCCGGACCAGATGGTTCGGTCCTCGGGCCGAATATGATGGCTCAACTGAAACAAAGCATGACATATGTTAAACATATGCCCTACTTTGGGGGGCAAATGATTGGGTGAATTCTCACCACCAAATCAACTAACGCCCGAACTAAAACATACAGGCTACCGACTCAAGCCTCACCGAACCATCTCCCTATCGAACACCTACCGAACCAACCTGCTTCGCATGCAACGACTCCACCGAACCAACAACTCACTCACTACCTAACGCCGAACCAATCCACTTCCCACCTCACTACCGAATCAGCCTCAAACCAACGAAGCCACCGATCCAAGCCTCACCGAACCATATCACCAACTCAACGCCGAACCAACACTGCCGAATCAACTCCTCTCCACGACCCCACCGATCCAACCAACCACCAAACCAAATACTACCGGAACACTTCACCTCCGAACCAAGTCCTACCGAAGTCCTACCGAACCAAACTCCGTCTACTTACAACTGGGCCAGAGCTATACCGAACCCAGGTTGCCAGGCCAGACTGCATCAACCCAAGCCCACCAGCAGCTATATACATCCAAGACCCTTGCTCCCAGCCTCACTCTATAAATAGAGGGGCAGGGGTACAACAATGGGGGACAAGTTTTGAGAGCTCAAGCACGGAGAGAACTTTCAAACAACTTTTAGATACTTGTATCAAAGCTTTGTACTTGTAATCTAAACAGTAAAGGAGAAATAACATATAAAGTGGACGTAGGCTCATTCGGGCCGAACAACTATAATTCTGCGTGTCTTTTACAGTTTAGTCCCTGTTTTTTTACATATTTGCATAAACCACCCAGATCACTAAAAACAACATAAAATCAACTAATTCATACGACTTGGAGGTGTTTGCCCATTTTTTGTGCAAACAATTATAAATTTATTTTATTTCAAACATTTCATTTTAATATTTAAATGATGATTATTTAGTGAATTATAGTTTCAAACTAGTATAAATGGGATATTTCACTGAAAAGTGAAATTCTGGTCAAGCTGTTCAATCTTTGACTTTTAAACTTCAAATTTAAATTATATAAAATCTTAAATTTTATCTTTTATTATGAAAATAGATGTAATAACTTGAACACTGCTTTTTGTTTCGTTGAAAACGGAGTTAAACTGTAAAAGTTATGTATATTTCAATATTGAGTGCAATTTGTTTTATTCAGCAATTTTGTTATTTTAAATTTGTATAAATTATATTTTCTTTGTCATATTTTATTTTAATATGTGTTAATATGTTATTTTATGGATATTTTTATCTTTTAATAATTTTAAAGTGATAATATAATTTGTCCAAAGTTTACTTGAATTTATTTTAATTTATAATGCCTAGTTTCCATTTTTCTGCTATTTTCTTCATTAAAATTTTATTTAATTAAAATTTATTTATTTATTTTGTGAATTCAGTTTTATTTTTTTTTCTTATCTTTATTTATAAATACTTTTCAAGTACATAAAAAGTTTCCAAAGTTCATTGCATTTATTTTCAAATTTTCTAGACTAGTTTGCAATTTTGTGCTATTTTCTTATTTTAACCTTATGTAATTAATAAATATTTATATATATTTTATATTTTGTTATATTTTCGAATTTGTGACAATGTATTATTATTTTCAGTAATATAAACTTATATAAAGAAATTAAAAGAAATTTGAAAGGTTATGACTTTTGATTTGCCTAAGGCCTTTTATCTTCCAACCTTTCACATTTGTAACTTATCTTTTCATCAATTAGCCTTTACTATCCACATCTTTCAGCTGCATACTCTATTTTCTTTTCACGTACATTCATTTTCATTTCTGAAACAAAAGAATTTCGGCCATGGCTATTGAGGAAAGTTTGGGTAATGATTTTCAACTTTTTCTTATTCTTTTTCTACATGTTTACATTGATTTTTGCACTTGCTCTCTTCTTCTAGGCTTGGCTCCTCCTCCTCCAGCTCTGACCCGACCTCCACCACCACTTTGCTCTGACCATCACATAGCCTAACACCTCCCCTCCTTAGGCCAAGCCAAGCCATGGTGAAGATCATCACAAAAATCCACCTAAACTAGCACTAACCATCACATGTGCCAACCTAGTCTAGAATTGCCATCTCCTTCTTCTTCCACCTTTTGCCGCCACAACCACCACCACCATCACCTCTGACCTGACCTCCACCCTCTGCCACACCACCCACCACCACCTTCACCACTGGTTGGGCCCACATAGCCCATGGACGAACCATATAGGAGCATAGAAATGATGACTTTTGGCCTTGTAGTTGTATATATGTACACCTATATCTTCATCACCTTCAAACACCTATAGGCCGAACCTTTTTGTGACCCAAACCTGACCCTATTCCCTGTGTTAGCTGAGCTTAATCACTGCATAACTGAAGTACCTAAGGTAGAGAGCAAGTGCAAGTCAATTGTTGTTGTTTTGGGTATAGATCTCTTATGTTATTTGACGATAAATTTGTGTTGTAACTTATGTATTATTGTATTGTTTTGTGTAAATGTTTGAACAAGTCAAATTCCTTTGGCTCTCCACTCTCAAATCATATTCGTGTTATCGTGCCTTCGAAGCTTCTCTATTGTGTGTTGTTGTTTGTCATCTCCAGCTAATACAGGTGAGTAATTCTTACCAGACGATGTGTACTTATATAACTAGTAAACTGACACCATTTGAATCTGTAAAATTATATCATCCTGTTGTAACTGTTATATTATGATCATATAATGTTTACCCCTGTTATTACATATGTTATATCATCTATTACTATTATATGATGTTATTCTGTTCATTTTATCAGTTTATCACACTACAAGTTCCTTGTAGATTAGGTTCACTATGGGTTGAAATGATACATACCCGAATGGACTTTAGAATAGGGAAAGATCATTATGGGCTGAAATGATAAGCCTGAGCGACTTTTTATTTATTTTATTTAACTTGGGATTGTGGGTTTGAAATGATAGAACCCGGTTTTTCTTTGTAAATTGCGGATTGAAATGATACATATCCGTATCACTTGAACTAGGCTAGAAAATTTTATACAGACCTGTGGTTTATATATTTTTCTGAAAATTTTAAAATATTTTTAAAATGTAAATATTATGATATTTTGATTTAATTTTTTTTAAATGATTTCTATAAAATATTAGTGATTTTCTACAAATTAAATAAGTGAATTAAGTAAATGGTGAAGTAGAATTTGAAATATAAGTCAATTTTGGAATTTATGATTTTATTTATAAATGGAATTTATGTAAAGTAAGAATATATGAAAATTTTGATTTAAAATATGAATTTAATGGTCTTTATTAAGTAATAATAATTTTTAAAATTGTTAATGATTTTGTATAAATTAAATATGAAATAAATGAATATTTAAGCTAAATTTGGAAATATAACTTAAATTGAATTTTGTGGAATTTGTTTAAAAGTGAAATTTTAATTTAGTAAAATAAATGGAAATAAGTTATATTTTGGAAATTTAAACTTAGTTGTTAAGTTCAGAATTTATTTAAAGAAATAAAAATTTAATTGTTATTTAATTTGATTTTTGTATGGAAATTGGACTGTATAAAATCATAGAAATAAAGGTATTTAAATGATTGTTTTAAAATGTGAAAATATATGATTTTATAAGTTAAAAGGATTTATATTAAAAGTTAATTGTTTGTGAAATCGTAATTAAACTCTGAATTTGATTTGACAGAATTTTTGAAATATAATGTAAAGATATTACAACATTGGTAAATGCTGTAGTTGTTTTAAATGAACTAAAAGGCTAATTTGAACTAAAGGTTATTATAGCACTTTGTAAGTGCTATAGTTGGTTAATTTAACCAAAGTTTACTTGAAATTAAAAGAAACCTATTACAGCATTTAAATGTTGTCTTTTGTTAATGAACTGTTTTAAAACAAAACATTTCGTAGCATTTCCTAAGTGCTGCGAAAGTTGAATTTTCATTGTTTAATAAATTCAAATGAATAAATGATCTTTGAAAAAGATTAAATTTTGGAAATTTAATATTTAATTATTAAGTATAATGAATTGACTTTAAATGATTTAAATGGAATAGTTGATTTGGGAAATACAACTATTTTGAAATGTGATTAAATGATATTTTGATATTTTGAGATGAATTTGAAATGATATTAAATCTTGGAATGAATAATTGAAGTTTATATTAGTATGAAAAATATTTTGTTTACTTATAATTTGAATCTATTTAAAAGATATTGGACTTATGAAATATAGGATAATAAAGCTTTGGAATTTATTTTATAATTTGAATAGTTATTTTATGGATTAAATCTATATTTGAAATTTATAAGATTTGAAATGATCTATGGAAATTTAATTGAAATAAATGATTGAATTGAATTGAAACTTTGGAAATTGAATACTTGATTTGAAATATAATACTTTTGGAATTTATTTTATAATTTGAATAGTTATTTTGTGGATTAAATCTATATTTGAAATTTATAAGATTTGAAATGGTCTATGGAAATTTAATTGAAATAAATGATTGAATTGAATTGAAACTTTGGAAATTGAATACTTGATTTGTGATGTAGCTCAAGCTGGAGATGAAGGCATAAGTCGTAGGCGACTTATGGAAGGAGCTATGAGTCATCTACGAGTTAAGTGCATGAGTCGTGACCGACTCAACTGGGGTGAAGACATAAGTCGTAACAGACTTAAGAAAGCAATGATTAGTCATCCACGACTCAACTGGAAAAACCAAGGGGAAGTTGCTTCGAGGTTGCGACTTAACGAAGCGGATATAAGTCGTCTTCGACTTAAGGAAGATGCTATAAGTCGTCCACGACTTAACAAGAAAGATACAGAAGGAGCAGTTCAAGGGAAGAATGCACAAGTGTTAAGTCGGCCACGACTTAAGGAAGGTGATGAGTCGGCACCGAGTTACGACTTAGTTAAGTCGAACTATATTGAGGCGCTGGAACCTGAAACCGTGGAATCTCCTGCCGCTTTAATCTGACCCGTTGATGTCTTAAGTCGCTGATAAGGATGAGTCGTCTGATTGTAAGTCGTGAGTCGTCTGTACAGATACATTGAGTCGTATGTTTTGATTTAAGTCGTTCAGTTATGAGTCGTATGTCGTCAAACTGTGTTGTAATAAGTCGTCTGTCTTCTGCTGAGTTGAAAGTGGTGTACGACTTATGTTGAGTCGGAGACTTTGATAAGTCGGAACCGACTTAAGTACTTGTAATATTTTTAAGTTTTCTGTACTGTGTTGTAAGTCGTATACGACTTATGTTAAGTCGGAGACATTGATAAGTCGGAACCGACTTAGGAGTTAGGAAATTTTGTTGTTTTTGTTTGAGTTGTAAACGCCTATAAATAGGCCGGGTCTATCATTTGTAAAGGTTGTTGAATATTGAATAAAATTCTCTTTTGATTGCTTTGTGCTTTCATTCAAATTGGTAGTTGAGTGTAATCTCCTATCTCCTCTTTCGGATAATCGAGTGCGCTCGATTCAACGATTGTAGAAGCCGATTCGCGGAATCAAGTGCGCTTGATCAACGCTTGAAGAATTGAAGATCTTTGAACCCGGTATCGTGCGCGATCAACGAGTTCGAGATAGCTAGAGTTCGGTATCTTCGGATCAACGAATTCGGGCAATTCAGCATTCATCAATCCATCGACTGCTACTTTCACCGATTGAAGTTTGTTTTGTTTAATCCGCTGCATCAGTTTTGGTATCAGAGCTTGTTCTAGCCAATCATAGCTAGATCGAGACTTGGAGCCTAATCATTTTGAAGTTGAGCCGTGACCGAGAAGAAGAAGTTGTTCGCATTTGTTTGAAGATTGAAGTTCGGATTTGCATTGGAGGCCGAAACTTTGTCCATCGTGTTCATCGCGATTTGCTACAAAGTGGAAGTTTCGATCCGTTTCATTTTGGATCAAAGTCCGAATTGTGTTTGAATTTTGAAGTGTTGGAAGATTTTCAAGTATGCCGCCAAGAAGAGCTAATCGCCACCAAAACGTAGAAGCTTTGTATCGAAGAGAAGAAGCTGCTGAGATGGAACAAAGAATCAATGAGAATTTTAGTGAAAAGCTTAACGAAGGAATTGGCCGGTTAGAAAAGCTTATGACGGAGATGAATCAAAATCGGAGAAGGGTTTCACCTGAATCTAATCATGGAGGTAGTAGAGTCTCGCCACATTCCAATCGAGATCGAAGTATTGAAAATGATCAAGGGCGTGGGAGGAACGTGAATGATCGTGAACGGAGAAATGTTGATAGAAGGGATGATGGTGGAAGACGTAATGGTAGTAGAGATGTTGGTGGTCAGAATCGACATCGTTATGCATCTGATTTTGAAGAGGAGTATGATGGTGGTAGTGTTCAAGGAAGAGGTCAAGGAAGAAACTATTCTGAGTATGATCACAAGTGGGAATCGGGGATGAAGACAGAAATTCCTGAATTCAAAGGTGGTATGCAAGCGGAGGAGTTTTTAGATTGGGTAGCTAATGTTGAAGAGATTTTTGACTTTAAAGAAGTTCCAGAACATCGTAGAGTGAAGTTGGTTGCTACGAGGCTGAGGGGTAGAGCTTTGGCATGGTGGCAGCAAACCAAACTTACACGTGAACGAATGGCGAAATCAAAAGTTGAATCTTGGGAAAAGATGAAGAAATTAATGAAAGCAACGTTCTTACCATACAATTATCAATCTATGATGTATCAACGTTTGCAAAACTTGAGGCAGGGCACAAAGACAGTTAATGATTACGCAGATGAGTTTTATCAACTTATTGCAAGGAACGATATTATGGAAACAGAAGAGCAGCTGACATCCAGGTTCATTGGGGGATTGAGAATGCAGATTCAGGATATGGTTAATATGTTCGATCCAAGATCTGTAGCAGAAGCACATCAGAAAGCGTTGGCTTGGGAAAAACAAGGGAGACGAGGAAGTGGTGTGTTCACTAATTCTAACAATCAAGTGAAGGGTGTTGGTGGAAGTTCTAATGTTTCTAAACCTATCAGTAGACCAGTGTTGAAGGAGGTTGAGAAGTCAAAGTTTAACAATGGTTTCAAATGTTACAATTGTCAGGAATTGGGTCATAAAAGAAGTGAGTGTCCAAAGCCAAAGAAGAGAACCATGATTGCAGAAGTTGAGGATGAGGATGGTGATGGGGATTGTTCTAGCCCAGTTGAGGAGGACGAGCAGGATATTGCGTCAGGAGATGAAGGTTGTAATCTAATGCTAAGAAGATCGTGTTTAACACCGAAGCAAGAGGAAGCCAGTTGGTTGAGAAGTAATATTTTTCAGTCAACATGTACTATTCTGGGGAAGGTGTGTAAGTTTGTAATTGATGCAGGAAGCTGTGATAATATTATTTCGACCGAGGCTGTGACAAAGTTGAAATTAAAGACAGAGAAACATCTGAATCCCTACAAGTTAGCATGGTTGAGAAAAGGAGGAGAAGTGAAAGTGGATAGACGAGTTCGTGTTCCATTCTCTATTGGGAAGAAATACAAAGATGAAATATGGTGTGATGTAGTAGAGATGGATGTTTGCCATTTATTATTGGGAAGACCATGGCAATATGATCGAGCAGTACTACATGACGGTCGGACCAATAGCTACAGTTTTATGTTTAAAGGCACGAAGATTATCTTAGTTCCGAAGAAGAGATCACAAGAAGAAAGTAAGTCAGAAGAAATTGAAGAGCTGAAAACTTTATTGACTTTAAAGGAGTTTGTTAAAGAAGTTGAAGAAGAGCCGGAAGTATTCTTGTTGATTGGGCATGAGAGCAGTGAAGAAGTTGAAATTCCTGAAGAAGTTGAACCAGTTTTGAAAGAATTTGACGATGTATTTCCAGAGGAATTACCAACGGAGTTGCCACCGTTAAGAGACATACAACATCAGATAGATCTTGTTCCAGGTGCTGTGTTGCCACACCGACCACATTATCGAATGAGTCCGAAGGAACATGAAGAATTGCGGAGGCAGGTAGAGGAATTGCTTGAACAGGGGCGTGTGCAGGAGAGTCTGAGTCCTTGTGCTGTACCAGCTTTATTGGTACCCAAGAAGGATGGGACATGGAGGATGTGCACTGACAGTCGAGCATTGAATAAGATTACCGTGAGATATAGATTTCCAATGCCGAGGTTGGATGACTTGTTAGACCAAATAAGCGGAGCTACTATCTTTTCTAAAATTGATTTGAAGAGTGGATATCATCAAATTCGTATCAGACCAGGAGATGAGTGGAAGACTGCTTTTAAAACCAGAGAGGGTCTATACGAGTGGTTGGTCATGCCGTTTGGTTTATCAAATGCACCGAGTACTTTTATGAGGGTGATGAATCAGATTTTTCGACCGTTCATTGGGAAATTTGTGGTGGCATATTTCGATGATATTCTTATTTACAGTGGGAGTCCAGAGGAACATTTGAATCATCTTAGAGAAGTGCTGATGGTACTACGACAAGAACAATTTTATGCTGCTACGAAGAAATGCGTGTTCATGACGCATAGTGTTTTATTTTTGGGGTATGTTGTTTCAGAGAAAGGAATACAGGTTGACCAAAGTAAAGTTGAGGCGATCAGAAATTGGCCGCAGCCCAAGACGATAACAGAAGTTCGTAGTTTTCATAGGTTGGCTTCATTTTATCGGAGGTTTATTCCACACTTTAGTAGTGTGATGGCGCCTGTTACAGATTGCATGAAAGGTAAACAGTTTGCATGGACAGAGGAAGCAGGAAGTGCTTTTGAGAAGATCAAGGAATTGCTGACATCTGCACCTATTCTAGTATTACCAGATTTTCTGTTAGTGTTTGAAATACATACTGATGCATCCAAGGTTGGGATTGGAGGAGTGCTGAGTCAGAGGGGACGTCCAATTGCATATTTCAGTGAAAAGTTGTCAGGAGCAAAGATGCGATACAGCACATATGATGTGGAATTCTATGCTGTTGTACAATCTATTAAACACTGGAGACACTATCTATTTCAGAAGGAGTTTGTTCTGTATACTGATCATGAAGCATTGAAGCATTTGCAAGGGCAAGACAAGATTTCAGCGAGACATGCATCGTGGATTGCATATCTGCAACAGTTTACTTTTGTTGTTAAACACAAGTCAGGGGTGACAAATCGTGTGGCTGATGCTTTGAGTAGGAGGAGTCATTTGTTGACTACACTAAAGGTTGAAGTGACGGGGTTTGAAATATTGCCAGGCTTATTTACTGATGATCCTTACTTTGCAAAATTTGTTGATAAAGTCAAGGAAGGAGAGACGAATGATTTCGTGATGGTAGATGGTTTTCTATTCAAAGGAAATCGATTGTGCATACCAGAGGGTAGTTTGAGAATGAAGATTATCAAGGAGTTACATGAAGAAGGGCATGTTGGAAGAGACCGTACCTTACAGTTAATTTCACAATCCTACTTTTGGCCATCGATGAGGAAAGAGGTAGAGAGGTTTGTGGAGCGTTGTCATATTTGTCAGGTTTCGAAAGGAACTGCAACTAATGCGGGTTTATATATGCCGTTACCCGTGCCGGTAAAACCATGGGTGGATATCAGTATGGACTTTGTGTTGGGATTGCCGAGAATGCAGCGTGGTAATGATTCCATTTATGTGGTGGTTGACAGATTTTCAAAAATGGCACATTTCATTGCTTGTAAGAAGACGGCAGATGCGGTTCATGTTGCTCAGTTGTTTTTCAAGGAGATCTATCGACTTCATGGATTGCCAGAATCTGTTGTGTCGGATAGGGATACTCGATTCCTTAATCACTTTTGGTTGAGTTTGTGGAAAATGGTGGGAACGAAGCTGAAGTTTAGTAGTGCTTATCACCCGCAAACGGATGGACAGACCGAGGTTGTAAACAGATCATTGGGGAACTTGTTGAGGTGTCTTATTCAAGATAATCTGAAGAGTTGGGATGTGAAGTTGTGCCAGGCAGAGTTTGCCCATAATCATGCTGTGAATCGAAGTACTGGGTTCAGTCCATTCCAGATTGTCTATTCGAGCTTACCGAAAGGACCGTTAGATTTAACGATGATACCACACTCAAAGGGGACAATTAAGAAATCTGCTGATTTTGTTGAAGGACTGACGGAATGTCATAAAGTCGTTCAAGAACGATTAGAGAAAGCAAATGAGAAATATAAACGATCTGCAGATTTGAAACGACGAAATGTTGAATTTCATGAAGGCGATTTGGTTTATGCAGTATTAACGAAAGATCGTTTTCCAGTGGGTGCTTACAACAAGTTGAAAGCCAGGAAAATTGGTCCGGTGGAAGTTGTGAAACGAATCAATGAAAATGCTTATAAACTAAAGCTGCCAGATGATGTGTATACGTCTGACGTATTCAATGTTAAGCATCTCGTACCATATCATGGGGATGAGTTTGTTGGGGATGAAGAGTGTGCAAATTCGAGGTCGAATTTCTCTCAACATGGGGAGGATGATGTAGCTCAAGCTGGAGATGAAGGCATAAGTCGTAGGCGACTTATGGAAGGAGCTATGAGTCATCTACGAGTTAAGTGCATGAGTCGTGACCGACTCAACTGGGGTGAAGACATAAGTCGTAACAGACTTAAGAAAGCAATGATGAGTCATCCACGACTCAACTGGAAAAACCAAGGGGAAGTTGCTTCGAGGTTGCGACTTAACGAAGCGGATATAAGTCGTCTTCGACTTAAGGAAGATGCTATAAGTCGTCCACGACTTAACAAGAAAGATATAGAAGGAGCAGTTCAAGGGAAGAATGCACAAGTGTTAAGTCGGCCACGACTTAAGGAAGGTGATGAGTCGGCACCGAGTTACGACTTAGTTAAGTCGAACTATATTGAGGCGCTGGAACCTGAAACCGTGGAATCTCCTGCCGCTTTAATCTGACCCGTTGATGTCTTAAGTCGCTGATAAGGATGAGTCGTCTGATTGTAAGTCATGAGTCGTCTGTACAGATACATTGAGTCGTATGTTTTGATTTAAGTCATTCAGTTATGAGTCGTATGTCGTCAAACTGTGTTGTAATAAGTCGTCTGTCTTCTGCTGAGTTGAAAGTGGTGTACGACTTATGTTGAGTCGGAGACTTTGATAAGTCGGAACCGACTTAAGTACTTGTAATATTTTTAAGTTTTCTGTACTGTGTTGTAAGTCGTATACGACTTATGTTAAGTCGGAGACATTGATAAGTCGGAACCGACTTAGGAGTTAGGAAATTTTGTTGTTTTTGTGTGAGTTGTAAACGCCTATAAATAGGCCGGGTCTATCATTTGTAAAGGTTGTTGAATATTGAATAAAATTCTCTTTTGATTGCTTTGTGCTTTCATTCAAATTGGTAGTTGAGTGTAATCTCCTATCTCCTCTTTCGGATAATCGAGTGCGCTCGATTCAACGATTGTAGAAGCCGATTCGCGGAATCAAGTGCGCTTGATCAACGCTTGAAGAATTGAAGATCTTTGAACCCGGTATCGTGCGCGATCAACGAGTTCGAGATAGCTTGAGTTCGGTATCTTCGGATCAACGAATTCGGGCAATTCAGCATTCATCAATCCATCGACTGCTACTTTCACCGATTGAAGTTTGTTTTGTTTAATCCGCTGCATCAATTTGAAATATAATACTTACACTTTTAATGAATTTAAATGAATTAATTTGTTAGAATATAAATTATTTAAAGGTGACTTGTAATGATAATAAATGAATGATATCTTTGAATTTAAAAAGGTATTTAAAGTTGAATATTTGGATTTGAACTCAAATGATGATTTGAAATGAAGTTTTGGAAAGATGTGATATTTTGATATATTAAATAATTTGAAATGAAGTTTTGGAAAGATGTGATATTTTGATATATTAAATGATTTAAAATGAAGTTTTGGAAAAATGTGATATTTTGATATATTGAAATGATTTGAAATGAAGTATTGAAATGATATGATATTTTAAATACATTGAAATGGTTTGGAATTGATTTAATCTTTATTTTGATAAAGATTTGGATTTGAAATGATATTCTATTTTGAAGTATAAACTGTTTTAAATTATAACCACAGGTTATAATAACGATTGGTTGTTAAAGAGACCGGGATCGGATATGGACATACTCTCCGTCGATACCAAAAACAACTTTGACAACTGTGTACGCGGTGGAGTTTCTAGAATGAAGTAGGATGGTGACGACGATCCTAAGGTATATACGTGGACCCAACTCCCGTGAGTTGGCATAAGGTGGCTAAAACAGGAGCGATCTCGGACCAGTGAGGTAGCACCTCTTATCGGACACACTTCTTCGATACCATTCTATTACTTGTGATTGATTTGGTGCGCACCCTTGATTTGGTAGTGTTGTTCGAGGTAGAGCGGTAGTGGCTGCTATGCGTTTCCATCAGTCCATGTGCGTAATTGGTATATCTACCCTGGCATTGCCTTGTGTGCCGTGTCACCTACCATATCGAGCTTTACTACGAGTTATGATTTCTCCCGTAGCCTGTGGAGTATCGAGGGTAGCCCCCATTTTGGGAGTATGCTAATACTGGATAGACTATTGGGACTACTACGTGTTAAGGTGGAAAATGTAAAGCCTTAATGCTATTTAAAAGTATGTTTATTTTATGATATCTGTTAATTTAAAATTAACAGGATTGAATCTATTAAAAACACTGATTTATTATTTGAATGTGATGATTTCTTTATAAATATACATATTTTAAAACTTGAGTTTTAAATAAGTTTTAAATTAAATGTTCATTTGTTTAAAATATTCTTTCCTTTCAAAATTCTAACATAAGAGGAAAATATATATATATATATAAATCTTATCAATATTTAAACATAAGTACAAACAAGTATATGATATTAACATAAAAATAAATATATCTAAATATAAGAAACTATGATATAAACTTGAGTATAAAACATACTTTTAAATAGCATTAAGGCTTTACATTTTCCACCTTAACACGTAATAGTCCCAGTAGTCTATCCAGTATTAGCATACTCCCAAAATGGGGGCTACCCTCGATACTCCACAGGCTACAGGAGAAATCACAAATCATAGTAAAGCTCGCTATGGTAGGTGACACGGCACAACTAGGCAATGCCAGGGTAGATATACCAATTACGCATCCGGACTAGTGGTGACGCATAGCAGCCGCTACCGCCCACCTCGAACAACACTCCCAAATCGAAGGTGTGCACCAAATAAAATCACAAGTAATAGAATCTTATCGAAGAAGTGTGTCCGATCAGAGGTGCTACCTCATTGGTCCGTCAATCGCTCCTGTTTTAGCCACCTTATGCCAACTCACGGGAGTTGGGTCCACGCATATACCTTTAGGATCGTCGCTACCATCCTACTTCATTCTGGAAACTCCACCGCGTACACAGTTGTCATAGTGGTTTTCGGTATTGACAGAGAGTATGTCCATATCCGATCCCGGTCTCTTAAACAACCAATCATTATTCTAACACCGTGGTCATTTAAAAATATATATACTTTAAAAACCCATAATATCATTTCCATTTCAAAACATAACCTTTATTTCAAAATAGTATATACTTCAAAACCAAATTCAATAATATATCCTTTAAATAAAATACAAATTTTCAATCACTATTCTTACCTTTATTTATAAAACTTGAAATATTCTTTAAAACCATCTTAAACCCAAATCACATGATGCAGTCATATTCTTAATTTCAAAATTTCAATCGGTTTCAAATCAATATCTTCAAAGATAATTCTTAAATAAATTCTATTTCAAATAAATTCATTTTTCAAACCATATTACTTTCGTAGTTATAACAGTTTCAAAACCAACACTTTGAAATAATAATACTTTCATTCCGATAAAACATTTCAATTTTGATATATATTTCAAATCTTAAATATTCCAAAATTTCCAAACCAAATATGATAATCTCATATATTTCTTAATACAATTTACTTTTATTTAGTTTAAAATTATTTTATAAATTCAATAGCATTTACATAAAGCTCAAACTTGAAATATTCGTAAATCAACTTAAAACATCATCAAGTTATACATAGCTTAAATTTTAAGAATTTAATAATATTTATTTAATATCAAAATCAGTATTTATATAAACCCTTATTTTTCCAAAATCCATAGAAATCATTTCAAATATATATATATATAGACCAACTGTGTTTGTATACAAATTTCTATCCCATGGTCAAGTGATACGGATATTTATCATTTCAATCCGCAATTTAAAATAAAATTACAGTTATATATCATTTCAAACCGCAATCCCGAATGAAATGAAAATGCATAATAACTTGCAGTTTATACAATATAAAATATAGCATCCATTCATCCAAATATCAATAAACAATCATTTATTACAATCATCATCCAATTTAAACAAAACATCAATATAAAGCATATAAAATATAACAGGCATCAAAGAATAGCTTATATTCAATAAAAATTAATAACCGTTTAACTGGCAATTTATATGCAATAATAAATAAATTTAACTGGAAAATTTTATGCAATAATAAAATTAAATAACAATTTAATTTAAATAAATGCTATCTAACTGAGATGATGATTAAATATATGCCCAAACAATCGTAGATAAATTGTAAATCACATCAAAATTTAATTTAACAAACATAAGAAATCTTAGAAGTTGTGAGTGGGTTAAAACACTCACCTTTTGAATTTAAATTCAATTTAAATCCAATTTAAATTCAAAAATTTAACAGTCTCCAAATTCGTCCAAACTAGCGTCAAAGTGTCAGAAATTTCACTACGATCCTAACAAAAGAAACCGCGTGTGAATTGGAGTTCGTAAGAGGAAGATATGCGTGTTTGAATGATTTGAAATCAAAATTAAAAACAAAAAAAAACAAAAAAAAACAATGAACTAATTTCGGCTATAGAAACTCAGATCCAAGAACGAACTGCAGATCTGAGATGCGTACACCAAGAGCTTCGATATAAAATTTTCTGAATTTTCCTGAGGAGTTTGAATTTTCAGCATTGGATTTGATTTGGGATTGGATCCGGAAATATAGAATTTTGTCTGCCATTGTTGAAGAGGAGGAATAAAATGAATTTATGTACAGACAAATGAGAATTAGGGAGGCTAGGGTTTATAGTAGGATATTTATAGAGAAAGTGAAATAGAATGGATTTAAAGCTATTTCATTAATTTTTCTCATATTATTCTTATTTCAGAAAATGTAGTAATTAATTTCATTAATATACATTAAAGTACAATTAATCCCAATTGATTACCTATTAATTATTAACCCAAATAAACGGGTAAATTGTAATGAATTCATTGACCAATTTATTAGGTAATATTCAAATTGTTACGTACTACTTCCCTAGTTAAACTTTTGAATTGATTCTCCAATTCTTAAATTTATATTAACGTAACCTTTCTTTTAGATTTATAGCAATGATTTCCAATTCAATTGAATGAATTAAATATATATGTATACTCATAAAAATTTGTGGTCACACCCTTAATCACTTTTTATAAGCCTATTATTTCCACTCCTATAATCATCATTTATTATATATATATTAATTATTTAATTCAACATTTAAGTTCGTTTTCCTCTATCAAATTTATTACCCAGTATACCTTTAGTCTATTCCAACAAATTGGAATTCCATTCAATTACAATAAACAATCATTTTCCTATTCACACTTTATTTTTAACCCACGATCATTTTGTTTATTACCTTACAATATGTTTACATTTCTATAAATTTCCATTCACACTTACGTTATTTTATATCACAATCATTAAAGTACGTTTTCATCAACACAACCTTTATGAATACTTATCAACCTACATCATCTTAATTACATTAATTTATGTTTTATCTCATTATACGTAATGCGTACATTAAATAAATTCATATTTTCATCCACTTCCGTATATAAATTTTGCAACCAATTTATAACATTTACATTCATTCTTCTTATTTAAATTAATTACCAAATATTCATGTTTACATTCAATTATAACTTAGAAATCTTAACCATCTTTTCATGTAATTCTAACTAAATAAACTTTACTACATATTATTCTATCAATTTATATACATTTGAATTTATTTCCCAAATGTACTAAATCCCATATATTAAAATTTTACAATAGTTGCAATTTAATTGGTATTGCACTAAATAGGTCACTTATCAACTGCCATTAACATTCCTACCTTATTTTTACATTCAGTTACAATAAGTCAATGTATTATTCCATCGGTAAGTTAAATGCCTACTTTTATTTACTTATCCTTTAAATTTATACCCAAATGCGACAAATTTACACTTTCCATTATCATATAAATTTGAATTCCCTTCTAGTTAATAATTTTTATTGGTAAATCACAAATTCAACATTCTCATTTGTTCTTATATTAAACTAAAACCAAGTATGTAAATTTACGCTATTTCCATTAATTGCAATTTCATTTTAAATTATTAATTTTAATTACACTGTTACAATTAGTTTCTAACATTGATTGTATTTGTTTCTATTATATATCGTTTATAGCTAAGCCATAATATTTGAATTTCAATTATATTATAACGTTCATTCAAGTTCGTTAAATAATAACTTGCATTAACACGTTCCAAAATTTACAATCAATTACCATTTCCAAGGTTTCATTACATTAGACAAATTAATACTTTCCTTTACTTCTCCTATACAATTACATCCGGGTAAAATCCTTTCACTACTTTCATTAAAGTTTCAATTTCTTGCAATAACCCATTTATTATAAATTTGCATACCAAAAAAAATTTAGGTTCAAATAAATAGGATTTATTCAATTCAACCTTTTTGAATTAGGTCTATTTTAATAAATAAAATATTTCATAGGTTAATTCTTATTAATATACATTAAGGTTCCTTTACTCTAATTGATTTCTAACGAAATAAACAGGTAACCTTACAATACACTAAGGTTTATTATTTCCAACAAATTATCATAGTTGCCTACATAATATTTACTTTACTATTATACACAAACGTTACTATTTTCATATGTCAAATCTTTATGCAATGACCATATTATAATTATATTTATTATAACATTTATAACTTAAATGTTTGCCTTAGGTTTTCTTACATTAATAAGCCTTTATTTCTTACAATATCAAATGTTACCATTTATTTCCCAATACTAATTCCATTCACAAATTATATAGGTAACTTATAGTAATTGTTTACATGCCAAGGTTACACTTAAGTTAATCCAGCTTCACCCAATTATTATAAATTATATACAAATCCTTTAATTTACACCACTTTTATACTTATTTACTTATTTTAAATTTTATACACAAGTGCACAATTTACGCTATTTCACTTTTATTGATTTTACTTCAAATGTCAACAATCGGTTGCTACAATTCATTCTTAAACTTTTATTTCGATATAAATTATAAAATTTTATGTCTTTCTAAATTTAATTACAAAATTAAATTAACCAAATTTATCCATCAAAATTTACAGGTCGTTACAACTCCAGTTGCTCTGACCACCAGAATCCGTCCGGAAACCAAATTCCACTCATTTCCCAATTACATATTTAATTAAATATTAAAAATTCTGATATTTGTTTTAAAAATCATAACTTTTAAAATGGGTTCGAGTTATAATCTTATAACAGTAATTTAAGATGATTGATTTTACAAGTTTGAAGCATTTCTACTGTATTTCCCAGATTTTTTTATAGTTTAAATCTTAAAATGCTTGAATCTATTTTTAACTCCAAGATCAAACTTAAACTAAACTATATTGTTTACGTTTCACAATCTAATAGGGAACACATGCCAAGATTCTGAATTTTTTTATCAAAAACATAGTCTTCTGAACAAAGAACATAGGAGTTAAAATCACAGCATACATCCTATATATACCGAGGCTTACTTGAATACACACACACACACAGATATATATATATATATATAGAATAGTTATCATCACGGATTTCATATACAAGTAGATTATTATCTACTTAACCTTTAGAAAAAAATGTTACTCACAGTTATATAAAATCAGTTGGAAAATAGAGTGTTATCCTCACCTTTATCCTTTGAGACCAGAGTATTGCTTTGCCTAAAGCCTGGGTTTTGTTTTGACCTTCATGTTTTGTTTGATTCTAGTTGCTGAATTTTGTATCCAGGTTGCTATATTATTTTTTTATTTATATGATGCTCAGGTTTATTGATAAACAAATGAGTTTGGAAAGTGATAAATATAAATAGGGAGTGAGAACAGGTTTGAAGTATCACTGGTAGAAGATATTTGTTGTACTGTTAGATTTTTGTTTAAATTTCTGACCAAAGATTATTTTTCTGGTTTGCTATCTTTGAACCACTAGGAACTAGAAGTATGCATATATAAGGAGAAAGGTTTTACTGAGATAGTGTTTGCTGGAACAAACTTTTCTTGTGTTTGATCAGAGATTTTTTTTTATTTTTTTTTTGTGAACAAGTTCGGCCTACAGGGAGACAAGAAGGTGGCTGCTATGAATTGAGATGTGCTAGTCATTAATTAAACTTGTCTTCTTTTATAAGCTAATACCTATTTTTTTTAATACAACTTGTGTTTATTTATCATTCTTTTGTCTTCATGTACCTTGACAGTATATTTGTATTGTTCTAGAATTTCCTATAGTGTTTATTTTTATTTGTCATAACTACAATTTTAATTGAGATATTTATTTTACATGAATACCTATGTTATTTCTAATATAATACTTATGTCTATATCTTTTTTTTTAAAGTTTAACTATCAAAATTAAAGTTACTTATCTATGATTATTTATTTTGATACTTATGTTAATTACATACTTTTCTTGTGTTTATATATATTTATATTTATTTTTATAACCATATTTTTGTTTTATACTCAAGTTTATATCATAGTTCCTTATGTTTACATATATTTATTTTTATGTTAATATCGTATACTTGTTTGTACTTATGTTTAAATATTGATAAGATTTATATATATATATATATATATATATATTCCTCTTATGTTAGAATTTTGAAAGGAAAGAATATTTTAAACAACTGAACTTTTAATTTAAAACTTATTTAAAAATCAAGTTTTAAAATATGTATATTTATAAAGAAATCATCACATTCAAATGATAAATCAGTGTTTTTAATAGATTCAATCCTGTTAATTTTAAATTAACAGATATCTGAAAATCCAGGTTTTCACACTTAAAGTTCAATGTGTTAGAAATATCTGAATCATTAAGCTTTTTTCCTTTTTAATTAAAAAGGATTTCTCAACTCAAAGGACTTTGCCTAATAAATTAGGAAGTTATATTTGGATCTTTATACAAGTCATAAGCTAAGTACATTAAATAAATCTACTATGACAATAAATCAAAATTGAATGAACACCAGATCATAAGTCATTGACAGGAAGCAAAAGGAATCCAACTTTCTCATGTATATCATGTTGTTTCCAAAAGGAAATAAAAAAAGGTTTGTTACCTTATTAAACAATCAGCAATACTCAACTATTTTCTCCATCTTCTTCTTTTATCTTCTTCTTTTCCAAGCTCTTATCTATAGTACCCATGTTGTCACGTACAGGATTTTTCGACTTTCGAAAATTCGACATCGATACTCACTTTATCGACTACCGAGCAATCGAGTGCCGGAAACTCCAATAGTGAGGGTTTAAGAAAAAGAAAAAGGCAGAAGAAGAAGAAAAGAAAGAAGAGAAAGAAAGAAGAACAACAACAGAACAAGAGCAGATACAGAAAACAATATCAGAATCTTACACATCGCAGCGGAACAATATATAATAAATAAACACTAGTCTTTTAAAACAAAGGGCTATATCAGTTTATACATACATCAATCATCAGAGTCAATATACAACAATGGACAGTTATATAAACTTGTCCTCATACAGAATACACAGCGGAATAAATACTATCAGATACAAATACTATGTCTCGTCCTCCAGCTTATCTCCAAAGCTCCAGAATATCCAGAATATCCTAATAACATAACTCTAGGCTGCCCGTGTGGAAATTTGTGGGCACCCAGAGTTTAGAAGGGAACAATAAACTCCGAGTCAGTCATGGTGACTGGTGTGAGATCATAAAACAGTTATTTATCTTTAAAATAAACAACAGAAATTTTTTTAAGTCAATTCGCAATGCTTTTGGAAAATGAAACTACCATAAGACCTCCCACCACACACACAATGCAAACGCAGACTTGGAGGAGATTTCTTCTTATGTTAGTCAAAGATGCTTACTACGCAAAAATCAAATTCTTTTTGATATTATTATTAGTGCATAGTGGAAAACATTTCGAAAGTAGAATATAAATCTTAGCCAGCATAGGTACCATTATATTATGCCTGCTATAGCTGCCTCCTGAGGAGACAGGTTATACAATTGAAATCGTAAAGGCTCGTATTGTTTCTTTGGATTTCCAACAAATGGTCAGGCTAAGGAACTTCCTATCCACGATGGGTACGTCCCTGGAATAGACGACCCGAGAACCTAACCGGATCTCTGCCAACACAAGGCCGGGTTACCTCTGCAAAAATAGGTAACTACTGACACGCTTATGCCATCCCCCGATCGTCACCGATCTTCCCGAGGATCCCCGATTCGCAACAACCACAAAGTAATAAATTTGCAGCAACCACAGAGGTTAAGTATCTGGGCTCCATACCATGATACCACCTTTATCCAGAAAGAATGACATACACTAAGGGGCGCTACTCCCTAGAACCTTGCCGCATCCTTCCTGTTTCGACCATTTCCGGGGTGTGAGGCTCGATGAAGTCTCGTCCACAAAGCTACGCTTTCTACAAAAAGCCCTGCTTCGGATCAAACAAAATGATCAACCTATGATCACCAAGATATAAGATCAAACAAATGATCATATCACAAATGATCAAACACTGATCATTTCACAGCAACACTCAGTATGCCAAGTTACCAAATTGGGATATATCGCTGATAAATTTCAACTACATAACCTCTGAGCTCGTACGTCTCAGAGAAGGGTGTTAAGCTAAGAGAATAAATTCTCCGCCACCAACAGAAATGTATTTGAAAGAAATCAGCTTTATATCTCAAATTGTAACGTCAGACACACAATCCATACAAGTCTGTTCCGGGGTCGAACAGAACCGAAGGCACTTCTCACGAAGCCCTTGCATTTCCGGATAATTTTCTAATCACGTCCGGACTTCCCGTCACTAAGGGTGATAAAACCTCTAAACCGGAGATCAGCCGATGTAGAGTAACTCGACGGTAATCCTTCCGTTTTCAAAAATATCCGGTCTTCAACACCGGTCTTCGAATGCAATTCATAACGACGTATCACATATTCGGAATGGGTTATACGACCCCATGGTCCTTTCCCGGCTAACCCGAATAGTGAGCGATTATTCAAAAATAAGTGTGGCATTCAAATTCATCCAATTCACAACAAAACATCCATTCAGGGTAATTATTGATAGTCGGTTATTTAACTATCAATAAAGATGCGCAACATCATCAGATTCCAAATAATTTTCCAAATTATTTCATCTTCAAAAATATCTTTACTAGATATAAAATTTCCACACTTCAAAAATAAATCATTATTTATTTTTAAACAACTTCCCTTTCCTTTATAAATTGCATATTGAATTTATATTTCAAAAAAAAAATATCTACTGATATACGATTTTCAATCGTTTTCAAATATTCATTTTCGATTTATCTTTAAAAAGATAAAATCCCAAAACGTTTCATTTCATTTTGGAAAAGCAATTCCATACTTATATAATGATAAGTAATTCACAAATCTATTTATTTTCAACACTTGAAAATATTCAATATACTTAAATCAAATTAAGTATATATTTCATTCTTTTAAGGAAACCATAAATTTTAACATCTACTTGAGTCAAAACGAATGTTGCGTAAAACATCGTTACGACGACTCAAAATCGCTAGTATAGGGATTCGAGATTTAGATAGATATATAAATCCCAATACTATATAAAACATTTCCTTTCGGAAATCATTTACTATAACAACAGTGTTATAGTCCACCATTTCCTTATTTCTCGAAAACATCTATTTCAACGATAAATGTTGAAATCTATGATTTCGATAGTTCACACGTTTTAAAACATCTTTTAAAACAATTTACTTCATTTCAAATATCACTTTCCCAAAATCATATACTTTTTACTTAACAATATATTCACTGTCCAAAATCGTGAATATAATTCACTAATTTCTTTCCACTATTTTCTACACATTTTATTTCAATAATAATTCACTATCCAAAATCGCGAATATATCTCCTTTAACAATCTTCTATATTGAATTTATCAAATTCAATTGATTTTGAATTTATAAAATCAACGTTTATAAATTCTAATTTTATTTTATAACAACTTCGATTTATAAATCTTCTTTATTAACAATCCGATCAATATTCCATTTAAAAGCAAAAATCCAATTTATAAGTAAATTTCTTATAATCATTCATTCTACAACTTCATACTTTATAAATCTATAAATTTCATACCTTTACAATTTATAATTCTATACATTTCATATCTTCACATTTTATAATTATAAATTTCATATCTCTTATAAAACTTATTTTAAAATTCCAATAACTTTAATTGATAAATATCAATTTGATACATCTTTTATATACATTGGTTTAATAATTCAAAAATCTCAACTTAAACCACTTTATAAATTTCTTAACTCTTTATTTCAAAAGAAATTACTTTTTTGTTAAAATTCACAAAATCTTAACTTTTATAACTTAAAAGTTTTAACGTTTATCTATTTAAAGTAAATCAATTCAACGATTTAAATAAACGTATATTTTCAAAGATCACTTTTAAAATTTCACTTTTAAAATCAACATCGTTATTTTTAAATTTAAAAATTTGAATCCAATGATGCAACGCATCAATTAGTCCATCACAACATCAAACATCATATATCATCATATGATAACAGAATATATATCAACATCTGTAAATAAATAAATACAGTTGAGGAATCCAGTTGGATCCCTCCAACCTGTTTCCCTGCATCCAAAGACGTTAGCACAATACCATTCCACTTCGAGGTGGAATATCGCGGTATATGGGTTTTTATAAAAATCCGCTTACTAACGGCGCAATAGGGTCTCATCCGCTATACGAGGCGGGAAATCATCAATCCAATATATACATATGCCAATATGTATATATTGCTATATATATAATAGATATATCCTACTATATCTAATATCATATCCAATAGCAATCTTCAATAACTGCAAAAATTCCACATTCAATTTTTGAGTGAGAAAAATCTCACCTTAGCCTTTATTTTGCAACCCAATCCAATTCTTCTTTCGTTTTCTCAACTTTAACCTTGTATAAATATTTACACAATCTATTAATATTCGAATAAATAGAATAATAAATTTTCATTTGATAAATTGAATTAGCCAATGATTCAATTTTAACTAGAAATTTCCTTTTTGAAATTATATATACTCTTTTTAGTAACTAAAATAAATCAATTTTCATACCATTTCAAACCTTTAAAAATTCCTGTTATTTTTCCCAAATATTATATATATATATATATATATTAACAAGTTTTCCTTTTTAATAAATTACATAAATTAATACTTCAAATTTGACCTAACTCGAAAAATCCATTACTATTGAAATAAATTTAAATTTAAACTAATTTCTCATTTAATAAATTCAATTCGTCAATGATTAAATTGTAAACTAATTCCTTTTTTATAAAAAATTTATTCTACATGTTCAACAGTTTTCTTTTTTCCCATAACACAATAGTAAACCTTTTCCTATATACATAAATATTTTCACATATATAGAAATTTAGCAGATTTCTCCTTTAAATCTTACTGTTTCGAAATCGAAACTCCAAAATAAATGTTAATATACCTCACAGTCGATCGCATGTTCGAAGTTCGTCGAAGAGCCACCATCGATTGACCACCACGAACAGTCGCGACATCACGGCTCGTCATCTCACCGTGGTCGCCATCAGCCCTCGTCACCGATCCCATCTCGAGGCGCTCAGCCCCAATTTTCTCGCGAGCATCCAAAGACTGCCTCGTCGCCTACCTCGTCTTGAACGACCCAGTTAGTCGCGAACGCAAGCTCGAGCGCACGCGTCCCCAAATCCAAGTTGACATCGCATTGTTCGAAGCGGCAGCTTCGTCCCCTACCTCCTCCTCGCGTGCACGAACGCAACCACCAACGAATCCAATTCGCGACCCAAACAGAAACTGCCTCGATGCCCTAGCCTCGACGAACTGCCGCCGCTCCCTCCACTGCGAATCTGCTCGCGCGCGCCACTGCCTCGCCTTAACACCTCATCGCGATGCAAGATTCCAGGTGCACCGGTGATTCTTCCCCCTTTTCTTCTTATACGAGTTCGATTTGTTTGATTTGAAAAGAAGAGGAGGTAGGGCACGGTTTCGAACTGGAAGAAATAAGAGGGGTTTCGCTTTGCTTTTGAATGAAGGGTGGAGAACGGAACTGATTTCGAATTTTAAATGATATGCTGCCATTTCTTTTTCTCGAACGAGATTTGATTTTAAACAGATAGAGGGAGATAGTTTTTTTTTTTAAAACTGAAAGAAAATGGGTTACACGATTCTTTTGCGTGACTCCCTGCGTGATCCTAGGCGTAACTAAAGGAACGAAACGTGCTGGCGTGACAAATTTTAATAATTTAAATTTAGATTTAAATTGAATAGGACTCTATTTCAACGTGTTTTTGTGTCGTGTGTTCACGTAACAACTCCGAAAAATACGAAAATTGAAATCCGGTAATAATTCAATATTACGGACCCATTGGAACTGGTTTCGTCGAATTCCGAGACTGCGCCTCGGACGGCTATTTTTAAATATCGATTCAAACGTTTAAAATTCAAAACTGAACAGAACAGTTTCAAATTTAATTCTGAAAGTTCTATTACCTCCAGTATTATCAATATAAATTTTAAAAGCTTTTGAAATATTTTTCTTCAGCTCAAAATTGAAGTTTCAAATCTTTATTCAACACTCAACAGATTAAATTTAAAAATTTAATCGCCAAATTCAAAGTTATATCGGGGATTCAAATTAAATTATCGTTCAAATATTTAAAATTAATTAAATATTCTCAATTTAATTCGTTCAAAATTCTGGGTCGTTACAAACTTCCCTCCTTAAAAGAATTTCGTCCTCGAAATTACAAGTTAGGAAAAGTGGTCCTTAACTCGTCTACTATCTTTCAACATTCAAATAGTTTTATCAATTTTCCAAAACAAATCTTTCTACTAAAGATTCGTTATTATTCATACTAAATTTTCAACTTCAACTATAAGTTCCAAACAACATTGTTTAACTTCTCAATTCAAATTCAAATTTAAGCCTTCAAAATTTTCTCAAAAATTTTCTAACGCTCGAAATTTTCGAAAAATTTCGCCAGCGTCTCCTTTGCGCGGCTAATACGGCACGACTACAAAACGTCCCTACGGACTCTCAGATTTCAAAAAGAAAAAGAAAAAGTCAAGCGGCTAGACAAGAAATCAGCAAATCTCATATTGAAATTCAAATACTTACCTTTTGTCGAGCAATTCGAATTTATCTTTGCAATTCAATTCCAATTCCTTTTATAACACCTGTATATCTACTAGCCATAAGATCTAGTTACAACATTCAAATCATTTTGCAAATTCTATTACAAATTTTTTTAATATCAACTGCTTATATATCTTTAGCTTACTTCGCTGTTGAAGTTACATATCATTCAATTTTACATTTCAAATCTATTTGAATTCAATTTTATCTTCTATTCTGAATATTGAATTTTTATCGATTATCTTTCATTTACTAATTCATTTATTCAAATTTGTCTTCAACATTCAGTTTCAATTCCAGTTTTATTCACTTTTGTTCGTTCCAAAATTTATTTACAATTCACTAGTTTGGTTTACAATCACTTATATCAAACTGGATTTCCAATTCGAATTCAATTTACCTTTCTTTTATAATCATTGAATTTAATTCGTTTCAAACTTATTCATTCGGTTAATATTCACTTAGCTTTACTTACAAATTTTAGTTTAATACTTCACTCGTTTTCACAAATCAATTTCAATTCAGTCTTATTCACTTACAAATTCAAAAATGAATTTTAACATTCAATTTCACTCTCATTTAAATTTGTTCACTTATACTTGCTTTGATTTAACTTCATTCTTTTAAGTTAAATTTATTCTACCAAAATTCAATTGGTATAAGTTATCAACTTAGTAATATTTCATAAATATCTTTATATAGCATTCCAGAGTTTACCAACATTTCAAAGCCAATTTGAAAACAATTCAAATTCCATTTGAATTTCCAAAACAAAAACCCAAATTTTCCAAACACTTTCCATTTAAAACCATTTGGCAGCAATTTCTCTTTTGGAAACCCGAAAATGAACACTGGTGATGTCGCGATCATCATCGGAATTATTTTCCAGCGACCGAAAAGAGTTTAGAGCTTTCATCTCTCTAAAACAATTTTCAAAATCTTTGAAATCCATTTTCAAATTCAAAAAGATTTAAACTTTCCAAATCTCCAAAATTTTCAAATTCTTTTCAAAACATTTCCAAAAACTTCTCTGGAATTCCGTTTTAAATTACAAATCACATTTATAATTTACATTCTTAAATTCATTTGTATGAGAATTTATTTCTTAACTTTGGAGTTACAATTTCAATTTCTTATCCAATTTCATATAATAGTTTAATATTATTATTTCCTAACAACCAAATATCCAAATATTATGATAATTCATAGAAAATGATTTCTTTTCTATACAAAAATAGTTTTGGGAAAAATTATTTCATTCACCCTATTTTAAAACAATACTGTGTCGGTTTATCTTGTTTAAGAGTTTAGAAACCCCTATCGATTACAGTTAGCTAGACTGCACCGACCAGAATCTATAAACAATCAACCAATAAGTCAACACAATACAAAACAATTTCATATTCACTAACAAATACGCGCTCATATCTATTATTACACTCAACTCATCCTAGAGTACTACTGACTCTATCTCTAATGAGTAACACCCAACAGAGCAGGGTTGTCGCTTAACCATATGCTCTGATACCACTTGTCACGTACAGGATTTTTCGACTTTCGAAAATTCGACATCGATACTCACTTTATCGATTGCCGAGCAATCGAGTGCCGGAAACTCCAATAGTGAGGGTTTAAGAAAAAGAAAAAGGCAGAAGAAGAAGAAAAGAAAGAAGAGAAAGAAAGAAGAACAACAACAGAACAAGAGCAGATACAGAAAACAATATCAGAATCTTACACATCGCAGCGGAACAATATATAATAAATAAACACTAGTCTTTTAAAACAAAGGGCTATATCAGTTTATACATACATCAATCATCAGAGTCAATATACAACAATGGACAGTTATATAAACTTGTCCTCATACAGAATACACAACGGAATAAATACTATCAGATACAAATACTACGTCTCGTCCTCCAGCTTATCTCCAAAGCTCTAGAATATCGAGAATATCCTGATAACATAACTCTAGGCTGCCCGTGTGGAAATTTGTGGGCACCCAGAGTTTAGAAGGGAACAATAAACTCCGAGTCAGTCATGGTGACTGGTGTGAGATCGTAAAACAGTTATTTATCTTTAAAATAAACAACAGAAAAATTTTTAAGTCAATTCGCAATGCTTTTGGAAAATGAAACTACCATAAGACCTCCCACCACACACACAATGCAAACGCAGACTTGGAGGAGATTTCTTCTTATGTTAGTCAAAGATGCTTACTACGCAAAAATCAAATTCTTTTTGATATTATTATTAGTGCATAGTGGAAAACATTTCGAAAGTAGAATATAAATCTTAGCCAGCATAGGTACCATTATATTATGCCTGCTATAGCTGCCTCCTGAGGAGACAGGTTATACAATTGAAATCGTAAAGGCTCGTATTGTTTCTTTGGATTTCCAACAAATGGTCAGGCTAAGGAACTTCCTATCCACGATGGGTACGTCCCTGGAATAGACGACCCGAGAACCTAACCGGATCTCTGCCAACACAAGGCCGGGTTACCTCTGCAAAATTAGGTAACTACTGACACGCGTATGCCATCCCCCGATCGTCACCGATCTTCCCGAGGATCCCCGATTCGCAACAACCACAAAGTAATAAATTTGCAGCAACCACAGAGGTTAAGTATCTGGGCTCCATACCATGATACCACCTTTATCCAGAAAGAATGACATACACTAAGGGGCGCTACTCCCTAGAACCTTGCCGCATCCTTCCTGTTTCGACCATTTCCGGGGTGTGAGGCTCGATGAAGTCTCGTCCACAAATCTACGCTTTCTACAAAAAGCCCTGCTTCGGGTCAAACAAAATGATCAACCTATGATCACCAAGATATAAGATCAAACAAATGATCATATCACAAATGATCAAACACTGATCATTTCACAGCAACACTCAGTATGCCACGTTACCAAATTGGGATATATCGCTGATAAATTTCAACTACATAACCTCTGAGCTCGTACGTCTCCGAGAAGGGTGTTAATCTAAGAGAATAAATTCTCCGCCACCAACAGAAATGTATTTGAAAGAAATCAGCTTTATATCTCAAATTGTAACGTCAGACACACAATCCATACAAGTCTGTTCCGGGATCGAACAGAACCGAAGGCACTTCTCACGAAGCCCTTGCATTTCCGGATAATTTTCTAATCACGTCCGGACTTCCCGTCACTAAGGGTGATAAAACCTCTAAACCGGAGATCAGTCGATGTAGAGTAACTCGACGGTAATCCTTCCGTTTTCAAAAATATCCGGTCTTCAACACCGGTTTTCGAATGCAATTCATAACGACGTAACACATATTCGGAATGGGTTATACGACCCCATGGTCCTTTCCCGGCTAACCCGAATAGTGAGCGATTATTCAAAAATAAGTGTGGCATTCAAATTCATCCAATTCACAACAAAACATCCATTCAGGGTAATTATTGATAGTCGGTTATTTAACTATCAATAAAGATGCGCAACATCATCAGATTCCAAATAATTTTCCAAATTATTTCATCTTCAAAAATATCTTTACTAGATATAAAATTTCCACACTTCAAAAATAAATCAATATTTATTTTTAAACAACTTCCCTTTCCTTTATAAATTCCATATTGAATTTATATTTCAAAAAAAAAATATCTACTGATATACGATTTTCAATCGTTTTCAAATATTCATTTTCGATTTATCTTTAAGAAGATAAAATCCCAAAATGTTTCATTTCATTTTGGAAAAGCAATTCCATACTTATATAATGATAAGTAATTCACAAATCTATTTATTTTCAACACTTGAAAATATTCAATATACTTAAAGCAAATTAAGTATATATTTCATTCTTTTAAGGAAACCATAAATTTTAACATCTACTTGAGTCAAAACGAATGTTGCGTAAAACATCGTTACGACGACTCAAAATCGCTAGTATAGGGATTCGAGATTTAGATAGATATATAAATCCCAATACTATATAAAACATTTCCTTTCGGAAATCATTTACTATAACAACAGTGTTATAGTCCACCATTTCCTTATTTCTCGAAAACGTCTATTTCAACAATAAATGTTGAAATCTATGTTTTCGATAGTTCACACGTTTTAAAACATCTTTTAAAACAATTTACTTCATTTCAAATATCACTTTCCCAAAATCATATACTTTTTACTTAACAATATATTCACTGTCCAAAATCGTGAATATAATTCACTAATTTCTTTCCACTATTTTCTACACATTTTATTTCAATAATAATTCGCTATCCAAAATCGCGAATATATCTCCTTTAACAATCTTCTATATTGAATTTATCAAATTCAATTGATTTTGAATTTATAAAAAACAACGTTTATAAATTCTAATTTTATTTTATAACAACTTCGATTTATAAATTTTCTTTATTAACAATCCGATCAATATTCCATTTAAAAGCAAAAATCCAATTTATAAGTAAATTTCTTATAATCATTCATTCTACAACTTCATACTTTATAAATCTATAAATTTCATACCTTTACAATTTATAATTCTATACATTTCATATCTTCACATTTTATAATTATAAATTTCATATCTCTTATAAAACTTATTTTAAAATTCCAATAACTTTAATTGATAAATATCAATTTGATACTTCTTTCATATACATTGGTTTAATAATTCAAAAATCTCAACTTAAACCACTTTATAAATTTCTTAACTCTTTATTTCAAAAGAAATTACTTTTTTGTTAAAATTCACAGAATCTTAACTTTTATAACTTAAAAGTTTTAACGTTTATCTATTTAAAGTAAATCAATTCAACGATTTAAATAAACGTATATTTTCAAAGATCACTTTTAAAATTTCACTTTTAAAATCAACATCGTTATTTTTAAATTTAAAAATTTGAATCCAATGATGCAACGCATCAATTAGTCCATCACAACATCAAACATCATATATCATCATATGATAACAGAATATATATCAACATCTGTAAATAAATAAATACAGTTGAGGAATCCAGTTGGATCCCTCCAACCTGTTTCCCTGCATCCAAAGACGTTAGCACAATACCATTCCACTTCGAGGTGGAATATCGCGGTATATGGGTTTTTATAAAAATCCGCTTACTAACGGCGCAATAGGGTCTCATCCGCTATACGAGGCGGGAAATCATCAATCCAATATATACATATGCCAATATGTATATATTGCTATATATATAATAGATATATCCTACTATATCTAATATCATATCCAATAGCAATCATCAATAACTGCAAAAATTCCACATTCAATTTTTGAGTGAGAAAATTCTCACCTTAGCCTTTATTTTGCAACCCAATCCAATTCTTCTTTCGTTTTCTCAACTTTAACCTTTTATAAATATTTACACAATCTATTAATATTCAAATTAAATAGAATAATAAATTTTCATTTGATAAATTGAATTAGCCAATGATTCAATTTTAACTAGAAATTTCCTTTTTGAAATTATATATACTCTTTTTAGTAACTAAAATAAATCAATTTTCATACCATTTCAAACCTTTAAAAATTCCTGTTATTTTTCCCAAATATTATATATATATATATATTAACAAGTTTTCCTTTTTAATAAATTACATAAATTAATACTTCAAATTTGACCTAACTCGAAAAATCCATTACTATTGAAATAAATTTAAATTTAAACTAATTTCTCATTTAATAAATTCAATTCGTCAATGATTAAATTGTAAACTAATTCCTTTTTTATAAAAATTTTATTCTACATGTTCAACAGTTTTCTTTTTTCCCATAACACAATAGTAAACCTTTTCCTATATACATAAATATTTTCACATATATAGAAATTTAGCAGATTTCTCCTTTAAATCTTACTGTTTTCGAAATCAAAACTCCAAAATAAATGTTAATATACCTCATAGTCGATCGCATGTTCGAAGTTCGTCGAAGAGCCACCATCGATTGACCACCACGAACAGTCGCGACATCACGACTCGTCATCTCACCGTGGTCGCCATCAGCCCTCGTCACCGATCCCATCTCGAGGCGCTCAGCCCCAATTTTCTCGCGAGCATCCAAAGACTGCCTCGTCGCCTACCTCGTCTTGAACGACCCAGTTAGTCGCGAACGCAAGCTCGAGCGCACGCGTCCCCAAATCCAAGTTGACATCGCCTTGTTCGAAGCGGCAGCCTCGTCCCCTACCTCCTCCTCGCGTGCACGAACGCAACCACCAACGAATCCAATTCGCGACCCAAACAGAAACTGCCTCGATGCCCTAGCCTCGACGAACTGCCGCCGCTCCCTCCACTGCGAATCTGCTCGCGCGCGCCACTGCCTCGCCTTAACACCTCATCGCGATGCAAGATTCCAGGTGCACCGGTGATTCTTCCCCCTTTTCTTCTTATACGAGTTCGATTTGTTTGATTTGAAAAGAAGAGGAGGGAGGGCACGGTTTCGAACTGGAAGAAATAAGAGGGGTTTCGCTTTGCTTTTGAATGAAGGGTGGAGAACGGAACTGATTTCGAATTTTAAATGATATGCTGCCATTTCTTTTTCTCGAACGAGATTTGATTTTAAACAGATAGAGGGAGATAGTTTTTTTTTTTAAACTGAAAGAAAATGGGTTACACGATTCTTTTGCGTGATTCCCTGCGTGATCCTAGGCGTAACTAAAGGAACGAAACGTGCTGGCGTGACAAATTTTAATAATTTAAATTTAGATTTAAATTGAATAGGACTCTATTTCAACGCGTTTTTGTGTCGTGTGTTCACGTAACAACTCCGAAAAATACGAAAATTGAAATCCGGTAATAATTCAATATTACGGACCCATTGGAACTAGTTTCGTCGAATTCCGAGACTGCGCCTCGGACGGCTATTTTTAAATATCGATTCAAACGTTTAAAATTCAAAACTGAACAGAACAGTTTCAAATTCAATTCTGAAAGTTCTATTACCTCCAGTATTATCAATATAAATTTTAAAAGCTTTTGAAATATTTTTCTTCAGCTCAGAATTGAAGTTTCAAATCTTTATTCAACACTCAACAGATTAAATTTAAAAATTTAATCGCCAAATTCAAAGTTATATCGGGGATTCAAATTAAATTATCGTTCAAATATTTAAAATTAATTAAATATTCTCAATTTAATTCGTTCAAAATTCTGGGTCGTTACACATGTAATGACCCCGAATTTTATATATATTTAAATTGATAATTAATTTAGATTTTGAATAAAAAATTGTAAAATTAATCGATAAATTGATGCGAGTTTCCCCGAGTTCAAATAAATTCTATGTTAAATCATTTAAAATTTAAATATTGTATATATATGTGCATATGTGAATATATATGTATATGGGCATATATGAGTAAATTTAAATTTATATATATATACACATTGAATTTGAATTTAAATCTTAAATAAATGGGTTAGAAATAAATATAAAAATATAGACTTTGGACACAAGGAAATAGATAAATGATTTAAACTTAGAATTGATGGTTAATAATGATTTTAATTTATAAAATAAATATAAGATAATAAATATTAAAGTAAAATAATAATAATTATTTAAACTAGAAATAGAAATAAATACAAGATAAATTATAAAAAAAATAAAATAAATACATAAATAATTCAAACAACATGTTAATAAACTATGAAAAATATAAAGTAAACATTAGCTAAATCTAAACGACATGTTAAAAATAGGATTCTTTTATATATTACAAATTAATAAGTATAAAAATAAAAATAAAATACATTCAAATATGAAAATATATATATGTACACTTGTACAAGAAAACAAAAATATATATATGAAGGCTTATAAAAAGAAAATAAAATATCTTCAAGTATGTAAACAAAACAAACTGGATAAGTATAAGCTTGTTAAACAAGGCAATCATAATCAATGCAAGGTACCTCAGCCTCTATTTGCTGGAAAAAATCACTGACTATTGTACAAAAAATATCACTTTGTATTGTACAAACAAATTATCACCCTGTACAAAATAATCTCACCTTTAAACTCATTTCATTCTCGTCCGTTCCAAGCTGAGAAAAAAATCTGAAAATGAAAATCATTCAAAACTTGTACATAATTTAATATAAACAAGAATACAATCAAAACAAACCAGATCAATCAAAGAATCAAAGAAGACCATATTTCAACATAAATGGAAGCTCTGTTTTCTTTCCTCTGGAAACAACACTGTGAGTAAAATCTACTTTTAAAAATTTAAAGTATGAATATGTTGAATATTTACCTGTGAATATGTATGTTTGAATATATATTCAATTCTCTGTGTATATTTGAATAATAGATATAAGGTGTGTAGCCTACTGCTTATAATTGCCTCTGTTCTGAGTTCATAACCAAAAGTTTTGATTCAAAAATCTTTTCCTCTCAATCTACTTACTGATTGAACTCGAGATTAAAACAAAATTTGTTTGTTATAGTATATGTTAAAGAGTAAAAATCTATTTAAGCTTAATCAACTTGCTAATCTTTCTGGGAATCAAGAAATCTGAACCCAACTTCAAATTAGTCAAATTTCGAATTTCTTAATTCCTAAATTCAGGAATGTAGATGGAATACATACACTGTAACATGAATTTTAAAGAAAAAATCATGATTTCTAAACGAGGGATGAAGGAGCAGTTTGGGTATGTTGGAGTTTCTTTGTTTGGAGATTTTCTGGTAATCCTCTAGGTTGAAGGAGTCGGGGTTTTGGCTGGTGATGGAGGGATGAATGGTAGTTGTAGGAAAAATGTCGTGAAGGTGGTCAGATAGTTATGGTGGTGGCGGTGAGCTCATGAAGTTTATAATCCTAGTTTTGGTGAGGTCAGGAATTTCGATTCGTTCGTCGCCATCGTTCGATCGAGTTCTGCGTGTTCTTGAGAGGAAGTAGAGGAGGTATTAATGAAGCTTCGACCGAAGTTTCAGGTCCTCTGGTTTTCGAGGTTGCAGAGGCGACGGGTTTTCCAGGTTTGGGTGGGGGTTGTTCATGTTGTTCCCAGGCTTGGCATTGAGCTCGCATTCAAATTCGAGTTGATGGAGGACGATCTGATGATCGTGGTTTAGGAGTGAAGTTGATTTCTGGTGTAGGACGACCATCGGAGATGGTCAGAGGCGGCCAGGAGCCACCGTGCATGTGCACGGTGCACTTCTTGGCTCTGGCCATTGTGTCGTTAGAGCAGGGGAGAGCCTCGGGAAACTCTCGAGTAGATTAGTGTTTCACTCGAGTTTTTGACGTGTTCGACTCGAAGAATTTTAGTGGGGCTCAGGTAGTTTTGTGGTTATAGGTTTTAAAAAGAAACCTGTCTGCTTTTAAATTTTTGAATTGATTTTAAAAATTTGAAAGCAAGGTTTAAACAAGTTTTAAAATCCAGTTTAAAATATGGATTCAAATTAACTTTGCATCCAAGTTTTAAAATAATTAAAGTTTTAAGGAAATTTAAATGTTTAAACAACTTTAAATGCTTAAAGTGTATTTTAAAATGATTTGAATTTAAAAGTGAATTTGGTTTAAATTCTTTTAAATTTCTTTTATGAGGTAAGTATCTCTTTAACATGAAATTTAAAAAGGTTTTTAAATTGTTTAAACTTTGTTAAATTTAAATTGTATTCATTTTAAATCTTAAATTTAAAATGGAATTTAAAAGTAAATTGTTTTTTTAAAATGCTTTGTTAATGATAATTTAATCATTAGTAAGAATAAGCTTTATCTTAAAGTTAATTAGGATTTAATGATTTGTGATTCACTAAATTATTAAGTTGATTAAAATGGATAATTTATTTATTTAATTAATTAATGATTTGGATTAATTAAATAAGTAATTAGAGGTTTAAATTAATTACTTAAGGTTTAAAGATTAATTTAGGATTATTAATTTAATATTAATTAATAATTCAAGTTAATTAATCAAGTAATTAATGAATGGTTAATCAAAAATAATTACTTAGTAAAAGAAATTAAGAATGGGTAATTAATGATCAAAGATTGATTAACTAATTAATTAAGGTTTAATTACCTTAAAGAATAATTAATAAATATGGTTAATTAATTAGGGTAATTAATTTAAGATTAATTAATTAAAGGTTAATTAATTAATAATTAAGGTTAATCACTTAATGAAATTGATTACTTAATGTAATTAATAAAAGATTATTGTTTGCACAAAAAATGGACAAACACCTCGAAGTTGTATGGTTTAGTAGATCTTATGTGATTCTTAGTGATTCGAGTGATTTATGCAAATATGTAAAAAACAGGGGCTAAACTGTAAAAAGACACGCAGATTTATAGTGGTTCAGCCAGAATGTGCCTACGTCCACTTTATATGTTATTTCTCTTCAGTTATTCCGATTACAAGTACAAAGCTTTGATATAAGTAAAAGAAAGTTGTTTGAAAGTTCCTTCCGTGCTTGAGCTCTCAAACTTGTCCCCATTGTTGTACCCCTGCCCCTCTATTTATAGAGTGAGGCTGGGGGCAGGGGTCTTGGATGTATACAGCTGTTGATGGGCCCGGGCTGGTACAATCTGGCCTAGTAAATCCGGTTCTGCATCGTATTGGTCCGGTGGCAAGTATGGTTCGGTGGGAAGCTTGATTCGGTAGGAAGTATGGTTCGGTGGGAAGTATGGTTCGGTGGGAAGTATGGTTCGGTGGGAAGTATGGTTCGGTGGGAAGTATGGTTCGGTGGGAAGTATGGTTCGGTTGGAAGTATGGTTCGGTAGGAAGCTTGATTCGGTGGGAAGCTTGATTCGGTGGGAAGCTTGATTCGGTGGGAAGCTTGGTTCGGATGTGGTGAGGATGCCGAATGAAGTTTAGCTCTCCATGGTCTAGAGATCTCCTGGGTGAGAAATTTACCCAACATTTGCCCCCCAAAGTAGGACGTGCGTGCGCGCATGTCCTGCTTTGTTTGAGTTTGAGCAATCACATCCGGCTCTGGGAACGAACCAGGTGGTCTGGTGAGTCAACCTCCTCCTATAAATGGGAGGCTTAGGCCATTGCATTTCTTCACCGAACATCGCTTGTAACCGAATCACTTGCAGCCGAATTAACACGCGCCGAATCATTGTAGCCGAATCACGTGTTGCCGAATCACGTATCGCCGAATCACGTGTGCCGAATCGCTATAGCCGAATCACGTGTTGCCGAATCACGTGTGCCGAATCACTATAGCCGAATCACGTGCTACCGAATTACGTGAGTTGCTTTATCACCGAATGAAAGCTTATACTACATATTATCGAATGGGCTACCGACGTTTACTTGTTTACATCCTCCGTTCTAACAGCACGCTTTTCTATGTTGCAGATAATGTCTCGCAAAGCGGAAACTCGATCGGACAAGAAGAAATCCGGAGGCGAAGGAAGTTCCTCTGCCGTGCCCCCAGCTCAGCCGAATCCAGAACGTCACGGACCAATCCCGAGATCACTAGTGGACGGGTACGGCCCTCAGGAACTTCTGAACTCCCCGCCTGATTGCTTTCCTAGCTCCCTCAAGGAGGAGCAGCTTGACGTCATTTCCCGGTCTTTTGGAATCGATAAGGCGCACTTGCTATTGCCTGGGAGAGATGTTATGCCGTATGATCCTCCTGAAGGATACTTCGCCTACAGCAGATACCACTGCATGTGTGGTGCCATCCCTCCTCTGAACGCTTGGATAGCCAGCTTTCTTACATACCTTAAGGTGGCCCCGTTCCAGCTTCAACCCAACTCCTATGCTATACTGGTGAGCCTCTTCGTCATTTTCCGGAGGAAGTATGGTCGTGCTCCTTCCAACCGAGAGATCCGGTATCTATATAACCTGAGGGGCTATAAGAAGGGGTCCCCATACATTAGCCTGGAGTCAGCTGTGACCTTCAAGCCGGTCTTGGATCTGTATTCCAAATTCAGCATGTTCAAGAGGGAATGGTTCTTTGTTAGGGACGACTCTGTTTCAATTCGGCGCTTTACTTCGGGATGTAAGTTGAATGCTTTTACTTATAATTTCCATTACGATTGCGATGCTTTTTCTCATACTTCCTCATTTTTGCTAGCGACAGGTGGCTTTGCGGTTGTGGAGACTGACCGCCTGGTTCAGACGGCGGCTGAGATAGAAGCTATTCTTGGGAAATATAGATCATCTGCCTTCTTGATCAGAAATGCGATTCTTCTGGAGTATAACTTAATCCTTCCACAGCAGTCAGTAGTTAAGCTGAGGGAAACGGCGGAGGAGAGGGCGGCTGCTCAGACCAAGGAAGGTGTTACGGTAGAGAGTAGCAAGAGGAAACCTTTCACAAAACCTCCAACTGTCGGAGGTAAGAAACTCAAGAAGTCGGACGGTCCCTCCCCCAGCAATTGTCCACTTACCCGTGAGGAGGAAGACATAGAGGAGGAAAGAGGCGAGGGTGGAGATGGTCGGGAAGGTGATAAAGGTGGCGATGGCATCGGGGCCCTGCTTCCTGGGCAAGCGGGCGAGATTCAGGAGTGGACGGACGATGCGTTCCACCAGGCTTTCGAGGGGCTGGACGAAGATCTGGCTTTGGTAGAGAAAACCGGGAAAGCGGACAAGGCCGGGACTGGTGCAAGCGATTCTTCCCAGACCATTCCAGCCAGGGTGGCTCCGACGACTCAAGGTGAACTCTTGACTCCTGCATGCTTCACTAATGATAGTGACTTAGGAATATTTTATGACCCACTCCCGTCCTGGAATGAAATCCAGGACCTATTGCAGTATCCTACTCCTCCCCAGGGTTTGTACAACCACAGATGTGTTTCAATTCTTTTAACTTGCCGTGTTTTCTCAAAGTATAGAACAATATATGCTTGTGACACTTTTTTCTTCATATCAGGAGCAGGTAAAATGGTCAAAGCCTCAGATTTTCGGCACAGGCTTGAACAGTACAAGCTTTCCAAAACTTCTGTCAAGCCGAAGCCTTCGACCCACCGCTCTGGGGATGTAGTCGGCTACCGTCCTCTTCTCGGGGTTATCGAAGAGGGTATTCAGCAGAGAAAGAGGAGTCGTCCTTTATCCGAACCTTCGCCTGGTCCTCAGTTCCCGGCTCAGCCTCTTCATGATATCACGGAGGAGGATAGCGAGTTTGCACCATCTCCGCACCCGTCCGTAAACCCTTCTGTTACTCATATCGACCGTCCTGACTTGGCTCGTAATCCATTTGCGGGTCATCCTGATCTGGATCCAAGCTCTCATGATATTACCTTTGACGAAGTCACCGGTGAACACCTTCTCCCCCGCAACCCCATGGTACGAGTACTTGATGAAGCTAAGTCCTTAGATCTCGATTTACTTACTACTCGTATAATCACTATGGGAGACGAGGCCAAGGCTAATATTGATCGGGTGGCGGAGGAGACTAAGAAGCTGATGGGGCATCATGCCCGGCTGGTTAAGGCCGGAGAGGAGATTGGGAGCGCCAATATCCGACTTCGATTGGTGGTTTCGGATCAAGCCAAACAGCTTGCGGATCAGGCTATTCAGATTTCTCAGCATGAGGCTGCTACTGGACGATTAAGGAAAACCATGGAAGAGGCCAGTCGGGCCGAATTGCGGAAAATGGAAGCTACTTGCAAAGAACGGATTGACATGGCTATTGCCACGGTGGACGAGGTTCGGAAAGTGGATCTTGAGCAGGTGGAGGAATTGTCCGGGAAACTTGGGGCTGCAGAGCTTGCTCAAGCCAAGTTGAGGGAGGAGATGGAGGCAATGCGGGGATCCCTTCTAGCCGACTGCTCGAGATACCGGTCGGAGAGAGATGCTGCCGTTGGGAGGTTGTTGGCTTCCGAAGCCCGGATGAGGGAGTTTGAGGAGAATGAGGGGATGATGGACGAAATGCTTCAGGACATGTACTTCCGAACCTGGAAGCAGGGCAACCTATCCTGGATGGATGATTATCCCAGGATCATGGCTAAGATCTATCTTCGGGCTCTGGAGGAGGCTAAGGCCGATGCGGATAAAGATGGTGGCGTGGCCTTCAGCATGGATGCGGTCACTGCCCAGTTTGCCAAGGAGGAGAAGGTGGAAGTGAAGGAAGGTATGCGGTTGCTTGCCGCTGAGGAGGTAGGCGTGCAGGTAGAGGATGACGATCAGGATAGTCAGGAAGCAGGTGCTGGTAAGTCTCCCTTTTTAGTTTCTCCATCAACTTGGTTGCTTATTGCTAATGAGTCCCTCCTTTTTTTTTTGACTGGACAGGGGGTCAACAGGGCAAGGATAAAGCTCCACTACAGCCGGCCCCTTGATTATACCTGGAAAAACTCCTTTTGTGGATTCGACAGTGTTGTATATGTTAGTCGAAAAACAGTAACGTAGCCTTTAGGTTGTAATATTTTGCCACTTGTAATAAATAGTCTTATTTTTAACGTGTAATTCTTTAACTTAAGCTGATTTTGTCGTCTTTTGAATGTTTGCTGTTATTTTTGGCATATCGTATGAGAAATATAGCTATGTATATTCTTGTAATTAAATTGTGTTTGATGTCAGATTCTGGTTCTAAATCATAATTTCATGACTTGCAATATTAGCGTGTGGTGTGAACAAACTATAGTCATGAATTGGTACATAAAAGAAGAAAATACCACCTTTCATGTTTTAATCGTAGATGGCAGTCTTGAATATCTTGTATGACCGAGCATGGAATGCAGTCGAATGTCCTGCCACTGTGAGTCCCTACACCCATTGGCGAGTATCTCCTACTCTGTATCATGTACTTTAGGGATTGTTATAGAGGATAGGGAAAAGCTTTTTAAGTGAAATTGAAATACGTGAAAAGGTAAAACTTCCAATCACGGAAGGCCTTCGATGTGCTTAAGTTCGTGGCAAACGGGTTTTGTAGTCACTTTCCCTAGCTGTGGGTCTTGGAGACATTCGTCACCCATCTTACGCCTCCGTGGGGAGTTAATTCTTTTTTACCACAGCCGCACTTAAGACACATCGGAGCCGAGATCGCGCACAGTAACTACCCGAACCATTATGGCCCGTAGTCGTGGGTATTATTCGATTTACTGTGGCCGGCTAGCGTGGGTGCCGATCGTCAACTGTGAACTGCCCCTGGCTGGCCACACCTTATGTTGGGGCTTATAGTCGGTTCACAGTTGCCGGCGAGCCTAACGCCGTAATGAGCTGCCTCGGCTATAGTCGGCCTTCTCAGTGGCTTATAATCGGCTCATTACAGTTGGCTTTGAGGGCCGTCGCGAGCAATGAGTTAACCCGCAGCAGAGGGATGCCGGAGCAAAAGTGTCTCATTGGCGAGGGCATAGATTCGCATAGTACCTGCTAAGTCTTGTCCAGGAGAAGTTACGTTGTGGGTGCTTTGAATGGAAATGCTATATACTCGGGATTTTGTTCAACAGAAAAGGATAAAGTTAACAGGCAGCCAAGATACAAAGGAACAAGTTTAAAAAAAAAGACAAGGTTTTTTAAAGTGGTTCGGCACGAAAATGCCTACGTCCACTGATTCTCTTTGTTAATTCACTTCATATGGGCAATACAAGTTAAGAAAAGTATCGACGGAGGTGTTGGATGTTCCATGCCCTCTGGAACACCTCTCCGTCCACTGTTGACAAAATATAGGCTCCGTTGTGGAGATCTTTATGAATTACATATGGCCCATCCCAGATTGGGTCTAGTGCTCCGGGGCGAGGGAAGATTCGCTTGAGGACAAGATCCCCTTCTCGTAAGGTACGATGCTTGACTTTGGAGTTGTATTGTGCCGCCACTTTCTGCTTGTGGGCTGCTGCTTTAAGGACTGCATCATTCGTTCTCTCCTCAACTAGATCCAAAGACATGTTGAGGAGTTCTTCATTCTCTTCTGGGTTATAGTGGATCCTACGGTAGGAAGGCACAATGGTTTCAACTGGGAGCATGGCCTCCGATCCGTATGCCAAAGAGAAAGGAGTGTGCCCTGTTGATGTTCTGAAAGATGTGCGGTAGGCCCATAGTGCCGTAGGGAGTTCATCCACCCAAGCGCCCTTTGACTTTTCGAGCTTCTTTTTGATCAGAGTTTTCAGAATTTTGTTGACTGCTTCGACTTGTCCGTTTGCCTGGGGATATGCTACGGATGAGAAGCTTTTATGAATTCTATGTTCTTGGCACCAGTTGGCGAATTCCTCGCTGTCAAACTGAAGTCCATTGTCTGATATGATTTTGAGTGGGACTCCGTACCTGCACAGAACATTTTTAATTAAGAAGTTAATAACTTTTGCTGAAGATACTTTATTTAGAGGTTCCGCTTCCACCCATTTGGTGAAATAATCAACTGCCACTACAGCATATTTGGCCCCGCCTCGGCCCATTGGTAGCTCGCCGATTAAGTCAATTCCCCATATTGCGAAAGGGCCAAGGGCTGGTCATCTGAGTAATCTCGGTTGTTGGTAGCCGAGGAATCTTAGCAAATTTTTGGCACCTGTCACACTTCTTGACGAAATCTAAGGCGTCCTTGCTTAAGGTGGGCCAGAAATATCCGTATCGGAGTATCTTTTTTGCTAACGTTTGCCCTCCGGTGTGATCTCCGCAGCTTCCTTGATGAATGTTGGATAAGATTTCCTTGGCTTCCCTTCCGGCGACACACCTTAATAATGGATTAGAGAACCCGCGCCGATAGAGGATGTCTTCTTGTATTGTATAGCGGGACGCTTTCCTCAAGACTTTCTTGACTTCATTACGCCTGTCGGGTAGTGTGCCACTTTGTAGGTAGTCTCGGATGGGAGTCATCCAAGTTGCTTCTTCGGTTGCAGTTATCAGATTTACTTGTTCAAAACTTGGGGCCATTTGCTTTGAGATGGTCACTGCCCCGAAGATGGTGATGTCTCTCACACTTGCTTGCTTTGCTAATTCGTCGGCCTATCGGTTCTCCTCCCGAGGGATGTGTTTGACTATGTAGTGGTCCAATCGGCTGAGAAGTAACCTGGTCTTCTTTAGATATGCTATGAGTCGTTCTTCTCGAGCTTGGAATTCTCCTAGTATTTGGTTAACAATAAGTTGAGAATCGCTGTGAATACACAAAGAATTGGCCCCGATTTCTATGGCAATTTCTAGCCCAGCTATCACCGCTTCATATTCTGCATCGTTGTTGGTGGCAGCGAACTCCAACCTTATAATATAGTGCAGTTTGTTTCCCCTGGGAGTGATTATTACTACACCTGCCCCCGAGCCTTGTTCGTTTGATGCACCATCCGCAAAGAGATTCCACTTGATATCTCCTATTATTTCCAATTGCTCCTGATCTTCGTTGGTAGTGAACTCTGCAATGAAATCAGCCATGGCCTGTCCCTTGATGGCGGTGCGAGGGTGATAGGTGATATCATACTGACTCAGTTCAATACACCATTTAAGTAATCGCCCAGAAGTGTCGGGACGATGGAGTACCTGCCTCAGTGGTTGATCGGTCAGAACTTTGATGGAATGGGATTGGAAGTAATGACGTAGTTTTCGTGAAGAGATTAGTAGACAGTATGCTAATTTCTCAAGTTTAGGGTATCTAACTTCTGCCCCAGTAAACCTTTTGCTGACGAAGTAAACCGGCCGTTGCGTGCGGTTGTCTTCCCTTACCAAGGCAGCGCTTAGGGCGTGGGATGACACAGCGAGGTATAGGTATAATTCTTCTCCTTCGCTTGGAGTTGAGAGCACCGGTGGTTTCTGGAGGTGTTCGATTAAGTGAAGGAAAGCGGTTAGGCATTCGTCAGTCCATTCGAACTTTCCCTTGTCTTTCTTTAGAGCCTCAAAAAAGGGGACGCACTTGTCCGTCGCCTTGGAGATGAATCGGCTTAGAGCGGCCACTTTTCCGTTCAAACTTTGCATTTCCTTCCGAGTGGAAGGTATCTTGATATCCCTTAGCGCTCGGACTTGTTCAGGGTTTGCTTCTATTCCTCTGGCATGAATGATGAATCCTAAGAACTTTCCAGATGACACTCCGAAGGAGCATTTTAGCGGATTCAACTTCATTCCATATTGTCGAAGTACTTGAAATATCTTGCCTAGGTGGCTCACGTGATCTTTGGCTTTCCTTGACTTTACTAGCATGTCATCCATATATACTTCCATAGTTTGTCCTATCAGCCCCGCAAACATCTTGTTGACGAGGCGCTGGTAGGTGGCTCCTGCATTTTTAAGTCCGAAAGGAATTACCTTATAGCAGTATAAACCTCGATCGGTGATGAAACTAGTGTGGTCTTGGTCGGGAGCATGCATAGGAATTTGGTTATATCCTGAGTATGCATCCATAAAAGATAGGAGTTCGTGCCCGGCTGTGCTGTCTACAAGTTGGTCGATTCTAGGAAGTGGGAAGCAATCCTTTGGGCAGGCGTCGTTTAGGTTGGAAAAGTCAATGCAGGTTCGCCACTTCCCATTAGCCTTTTTTACCAGCACCGGGTTGGCGATCCATTCCGGGTAGATAGCTTCTCGTATGAAGTCATTGGCGAGTAGGTTTTTTACTTCTTCATCGAGGGCTGCTGATCGCTCTGCCCCCATGCTTCTCTTTCTTTGTTTTACAGGCGCCTTGGTAGGATCATTGTTTAATACGTGGCATGCTATGTCGGGGGAGATTCCAGTCATGTCAGGGTGTGACCAAGCGAATACATCCAAGTTGTGGCGGAGAAAATCGATGAGTTGTTCTTTCAATTCGGCTTTTAGTTGGGACCCAATTTTCAATAGTCTACTCGAGTCATGCTTGTCTACAGATATAAACTCCATAGCCTCTGCAGGCTCGGCGGTGGCCTCCTCCTCTTTGTCCCTAGGATCTAATTCATTGAAAGGGTCGCTGGTATATCGAAGAGGAGGGGCTTTCTTTAATTGCTACGCTTCTAGACTTTTTGTGCAGATGGCAATCTCTACACCCTTCCCTTTATCCTTCCTATGGTTGTTGCGAAGTTCAGTCACATAGCAGTCTCGAGCAACGTCCTGATCTCCTTCCACTTCCCTACTCCATTGTCCGTTGGGAATTTCATCTTTAGGCACCATGGGGCTAAGACAATTTGGAAGTCAGACAAGGATGGCCTTCCCAAGAAGGCGTTGTAGGCCGACTGGTTTTCTATTAGCACAAACGTTTGTTTCCGTACAGCAGAGCGGGGATGGCTTCCAATCTCAACAAAAAGGTCCAGTTGACCGAGGGGCATCTTCGCGTCTCCAGTGAAGCCGTGTAATGGTTTATCGCAGGGGGATACATCCTTCATTGATAGCTTCATTTTTTCGAATGCGTGTTTGAACAGGATGTTTACCGAGCTTCCAGTGTCTACCAGGATTCGGTAGACTTCGGCGGGACCAAGTCGGGCAGAGATGACCATGGGATCCATGTGAGGGTACTGCCTTCCTTCTAGGTCACGCTTACCGAACGTGATGTCATTACTTTCTTTCCGCTTCGGGTGGCGCTCTTCTATAACCGAATTGACATAGTCTTTATTGTCTCTAAGCGACTTTCCGTATCTTTCCATCTCTTTCCAGCTTCTGTCTGCGATGTGTGGCCCTCCTGAGATGGTATGGACCACTATCTTTTCCTGACTAGAGCTGCTAGCGTTGCGGTTTCCTCTGTCGGCCCCCGGGGAGGGTAGCCTTGGGTTTTCATTGGCAGGAGCTGGGGTCCTGTCCTGACCTTTTACATAACGTTCCAGTTTCTTTCTTCTGATGTGTTCCTCAATCAGATCTCGGAGATGAATGCATTCGTTGGTATCATGCCCGTGAGATTCGTGGAAGCGGCAGAATTTTCCAGACTTCTGTGCGTTATCTGATTCCTTCTTGTATGGTGGGCGTTTGTATCTAACTTCGCCTTGGGTGGCAAGGAAGATATTTTCGACGGTCTCGTTCAAAGGAGTGTAAGTGTCGAATCTTGGTCCTGGCCGATATAGGCGCTTTTCTCCCTTCTTGCCCCCAGCATTGTCTCTGGAATCAGTTCTTCGAACGTCCCTTGCCACAGCAGGGGCGTTGCCATGGGTTGTCTTATTTTGCTGTACTGTTTGCACAAAAAATGGACAAACACCTCGAAGTTGTATGGTTTAGTAGATCTTATGTGATTCTTAGTGATTCGAGTGATTTATGCAAATATGTAAAAAACAGGGGCTAAACTGTAAAAAGACACGCAGATTTATAGTGGTTCAGCCAGAATGTGCCTACGTCCACTTTATATGTTATTTCTCTTCAGTTATTCCGATTACAAGTACAAAGCTTTGATATAAGTAAAAGAAAGTTGTTTGAAAGTTCCTTCCGTGCTTGAGCTCTCAAACTTGTCCCCATTGTTGTACCCCTGCCCCTCTATTTATAGAGTGAGGCTGGGGGCAGGGGTCTTGGATGTATACAGCTGTTGATGGGCCCGGGCTGGTACAATCTGGCCTAGTAAATCCGGTTCTGCATCGTCTTGGTCCGGTGGCAAGTATGGTTCGGTGGGAAGCTTGATTCGGTGGGAAGTATGGTTCGGTGGGAAGTATGGTTCGGTGGGAAGTATGGTTCGGTGGGAAGTATGGTTCGGTCGGAAGTATGGTTCGGTGGGAAGTATGGTTCGGTGGGAAGCTTGATTCGGTGGGAAGCTTGATTCAGTGGGAAGCTTGGTTCGGATGTGGTGAGGATGCCGAATGAAGTTTAGCTCTCCATGGTCTAGAGATCTCCTGGGTGAGAAATTTACCCAACAATTATTACTTAATGTAATTAAGGGATAATTACTTTATGTAATTATATTAAAGAATGATTAATTAATTAAGATTAATGAATATAAGTAATTAAAGGTAATTAATTACTTGAAGATAATTACTTAATTAAAAGTAATTAAATGATTAAAATTGATTAATTAAATGATTAGTGGATAATTGCTCAATGTAATTAATTTGTGATTAGAGATAATCATTTAAGTAATTAATTAATGATTAATCAAAGGGAAATTATTAAATGTTTTGTAATTAATTGATATTTAATTTACCATGACTAGCAAATTTATTCATAGAAATTAATCTGATTTAAATCAATCATATAATTAAATTGATCCTACTTACGGATGTTTGGATTTTATTGAATGGGTGAATTGTTTGATATCCCTGATTTGTGATGCTTTTTGATATATCCTGATTTATATGTGTGATCTATAATGTAGTTTATGTATCTGGGATGAATGTAAATTTATTATCTATGATATATATATATCTGTGATCTATGAAAAAATTATAAGCGTTATAGTTATACCGCTTATCAAATATATTGTTGTATTTAATTTGTGATGATTGAATGATGTTGCACTATTGTGTTAAACCCCTAGACCACACTTTTACACACAAATATGGATTTCATGAGGAAATCGGTTAAGTCACAGATGATTTAAATTTAATATTTTTGAAATTGAAATTTTAATTTCAATTGATTTTGGAAAGGGATTTGGGTTAAATGTTAAAGCTTTTGAAAAGGAGTTTTAAGATAAAAGTTATTTTGAATAACTTGGGGAAGCTTCTAATTTAAATAATTCAATTTGAATTTGAATTCAAAATTTCGGAATTGAATTCCATGTTTGGAAATTATGGTTAAGATGTCATAAATGTGTTTATATGAATTTAAACCATTTTAAAAGTATGGTTTTTAGAATTTAAATTTAACCCAAGGACTTTAATTCGTATAAATGAATCAGATTTTCCGAAATGAAAACTGTTTGTTTTCAAATGATAGAAGCTTTCATATAAGGAATGAATTTCCAATTTTTGTCAAAAGAATTTCAAGTTTGAAATGAAAATGGTTTTCCGAGTTATGAATAAATCTTTGTGAAAGATTGTTGAACTTTGTTTTGAAATTGGAAAGGTGTACCTTTTGTATAAAAGGTCGAAATGGAATTGTTTTCAAAGCTATCAATTAAATCTTTATTTAAAGATTTAATGAGTTAATCCAATTGAAATGGAAATTGATTTGGAAAATCTATGAATAGAACTTTGTGAAACTGGGTGAACTTTGTGAGATGAATCTTTTTATGTAAAAGATTAAAATGGTAATGTGTTTAAACCATTTGAAGAGAAGTTTTGGGTAATAAATTGCGACTTAACTGAAATCCCAATATCCATATGTTTTTAAATGTTACGATCATTATTCGGTTTAGCTGGGAGAGGACTTTGTGTCATATAACCCATTCCGGATAGTGATACGACGTAAATGGATAGCATTTGAAGACCGGTGTTGAATACCGGGTATTTGCGAGAATGATAGGATAACCTATCGATTGTCTCTGCACTGATTGGCCCCGGTATAGAGATTTCCTAAGTGATGGGAAGTCCGATCGGGATTGTGAATACCCGGATTGCAAGGGCTTCTTTGGAAGTGCCTTCGATTCTGTTCGAACCCGGAACAGACTTGTATGGCCGTATGTCTTACATTACACTTTGAGATATAAAGTTGATTTCTTTCAAATACATTTATGTTTGGTGGCGGAGATTTATTCTCTTAGCTTAACACCCTTCTCTGAGACGTACGAGTTCAGAGGTTATGTAGTTGAAGGTTATCAGTGATATACTCCCAATTTGGTAGTGTGGCATGCTGAGTGTTGTTGTGTGTTGCTGATCATTTGATGATCAAAGCATGGCTTTTGTGAAAAGCGTAGCTTTGTGGACGAGACCTCATCGAGCCTCACAAACCGGAAATGGTCGAAACAGGAAAGTGCGGCAAGGTTTCAGGGGTAGCTCCCCTAGGGTATGACCATTCCTTCTGGAAAAAGGTGGTATCATGGTATGGAGCCCAGATATTTTACCTGTGTGGTTGCTCCAATCTCATTTACTGTATGATTGTGGCTTTGTGATCGAGGGCCCTCGGATAAAGCTCGCAAACGGCCGGGGGTGGCATATCTCAGGTTTATTACCCGGGAAGGGGGTAAACGACCTTGTGTTGGCAGAGAGCAGTTGTCTCTCGGGGCGTCCCTCCAGAGGCGTTCCCATGTGGCATAGGAAGTTCCTTAGCCTGACCATTTGTTGGAAAATCCAAAGAAACAATACGAGCCCTTTACGATTGCAGCTGTATAACCTATCTCCTCAGGCGGTAGCTATAGCAGGCATAATATAATGGTACCTATGCTGGCTAAGATTAATATTGTATTTTCGAAATGATTTTGTACACTATGCACTGTTAATAATATCAAAAGTATTTTTGCGTAGTAAGCATGTTTGACTATCATAAGGAGAAATCTCCTCCAATTCTACATTTGCATTGTGTGTGTGGCGGGAGGCCTTATGGTAGTTTCATTTTCCGAAAAGCATTGCGGATTTCAATGTTTAAAATTCTTTGTGTTTGTTTTAAAGATAAATTGTTTTTGTTACTCACACCAGTCCCATGACTAAATCGGAGTTTTTGTTCCCTTCTTAAACTCTGGGATCCCACAATTTTCCACACGGGCAGTCTGGAGTTGGGTTTTTCAGATAGTCAGGTTTAGTAGACTAGTTGGAGCTAGTTCAGTTTTTGGAGATCACGACTGACGTTGCTTCTCTTAGTGAAACGTGATGGTGATTCGAGCTTGATATTGGAGTTGGTGGACTCATGCTCTTTTTTAGATCATTTGGAGTTATCAGTTCTGTTGTTTCCGCTGTAGCATTATTATTTGTCTCCGATATTGTTGTATCATATTGATATCATTGTTGTATATCATTCTGGATATTGTATTCATTGGAGTTGTATATGATATCATTCATTTCTTTCATCCGCTGTGTCGTTATACTGACTGTGTTATAAACTCCGGCGACCCAGATTCGGCGTTTGAATCTGTGGCATTCTAGTACAAGAGAAGTACGGGTGCCAATTTTCGAAGGCCGAGTCAGGATCGTTATAATTGGTATCAGAGCTAAGGTTGAATTTTAGCTTAGGAGTATAACACATTAAGTAGCTCATTAGAGATAGGGTGAAGTATACCCTAGAATGAGTATCTCTAAGATATCTGTCCGTATGCCTCAGTAAATTCTCTTACTATCCACTGATAGTAAGTATGAGTGTAAGAAGAGGATGAGATAGGGGACAGAGGAATATGACTATATGTAACAACCCTAGATTCTTGTATATTATTTAAATAGGACTTTCTTTTATTTTTAACTTATTTTAAATTTATTTTATTTCAAACATTTTATTTTAATATATAAATGGTGATTATTAAGTGAATTATAGTTTCAAACTAGCATAAATTGGATATTTCACTGAAAAGTGAAATTCTGGTCAAACTGTTCAATCTTTGACTTTTAAACTTCAAATTTAAATTATATAAAATCTTAAATTTTATCTTTTATTATGAAAACAGATGTAATAACTTGAACATTGCTTTTTGTTTCGTTGAAAATGTGCTTTATGTATATTTCAATATTGAGTGCAATTTGTTTTATTCTGCAATTTTGTTATTTTAAATTTGTATAAATTATATTTTCTTTGTCATATTTTATTTTAATATGTGTTAATATGTTATTTTATGTATATTTTTATCTTTTAATAATTTTAAAGTGATAATATAATTTGTCCAAAGTTTACTTGAATTTATTTCAATTTATTTTTATCCCACAATTCTATTGTATTTTGTCCATGCGCTGTGAGTAATACGATAGATCCTATTATTTTGATCTACCCTGATAATCGTCCATGGTCGCCTGGCACACTTTACAGCGCACCATCTCTAGATTACGTGCGGGGGTCATGGGCGGTCGTCACATTTGGTATCAGAGCATTGGTTAATCAATTTTACCCAACGCTCGCTGACGTAACTACGTATGAGAGACGTAATTGTAATTTGATGGATGAATACTATATATATAATATAATAGTTTAGTTGAGTTTGAGTCCTTTATGCAGTTGTTTTTCTAGATGTTCTGATCATTCCTTTTTATAGATATTGAGAATGAGTCGAAGAGGGTGACCAGCTGCTAGGGAAGGCCGTGCTACTGAGGGGACTGCTGATTATGCAGCTATGTTCGAAGCTATGATGACTTCGATCATGAGAAGGATACCAGTTCCGGGGACGGCAGTTGATGTTGGAGTTCAGGTTCAGACTCTGAAACCAGTGGATTTTGCTAAGTTATGCAAGGACTATACTGCTCTTGGAGGGAAGGTTTTCTTGGGAACAGAATCAACTATTGAGGTCCAGAGGTGGATAGATGCTTTAGAAGGATCTTTGGTGATTTGGGAATTGAGGATGCGACTAAGAGGAAGTTGGCATCGAGACAGCTTCAAGGGAGAGCTTCTGATTGGTGGAACTCTATTACCATCAATACTCCAGAGGAAGAGATTACTTGGGAGCAATTCCAAGTCAGGTTTGAAGCTAAGTTCATTTCTACAGCTCAGAAGTCTGTTCTGTTCAAGAAGTTTGTGGAGCTCAAGCAAGGTGGAAGACCAGTTCTTGAGTATGTTTCTGAGTTTGAAGCGTTGTCCAAGTATACTCGGTCATATATTGAGTCTGCATATCAGAAGAATGAGAAGTTCGTGACAGGCTTGGACAGTTATCTTGGGAGACAATTGGTGGATCATTTGGACGATTCATTTGAGAAGCTTGTGGAGAAAGCTCTCAGGCATGAGAGTCTGTTTCCTAAGGAAGGATCTGTTGTTGCTGTGACCAGGGAAGAGTCTAAACCCCAGCAGGGTGGAAACAAGAAGAGGAAGCAGCAGCAGCAGAAGGGTAAGGATGGCCAGAAGAAGCCGAAAGGCGAGGTGACTTGCTACAATTGTCAGCAGAAGGGCCATTTCTCTAAGGATTGTAAGAATCCGAAGGCACCGATGAAGTGTCACAACTGTGACAAGCCGGGGCATTTCAGGAAGAATTGTCCAGAACCGAGGAGGGACAAGCAGATTGTGCAAGCTTATGCTTTGGGAGCTGTTCTGTCGTCTTCAAAAGCTCCTACCGCTGAAGAGAAAGGAAAGAGTGTGGTTGTTCAAGGTACTCTTTTCCTATGTGGTGTTCCAGTTAGAGTTCTGTTTGATACTGGAGCGTCGCATTCGTTTGTTTGTAGTGAACTCGTAGGCCGGTTAGGTTTGGAACCGGATATTGTTGATAGGCCATTGGTTGTGACTAATCCAGTTGGGGGTTCGTCTTGTTTGTGTATGTTATGCCATGGTCTAGTTGTATCGAGTCATGGTTGCTCTTTTGTTTGTGATTGCTTTGTTCTGAACTTTGCGGGGTTCAGAATTATTTTGGGTATGGACTGGCTTAGGAAGTATGCGGCGAAGGTTGTAACGACCCGTATTTTCACGGATCGAAAAGTTCGTCAAATCTGGAGTTTTAGCGTTTTGGGCCATTTCAGATTTTAGGCAAAATTTGCCTAAGTCCTAAGTCGTTCACGACTTAGCATGAGTCGTGAGTCGTATACGACTTAGGAGATAGGAGTGACCCAGGACTTGGAGTTAAGTCATTTGAACGACTTAAGAGTTGGTATGTTTGGAGCCTAGGTCGTGTAGGAAGTAAGTTGTGGGATGACTTAAATTGACTGACCGACTTAAGGAAAGTGCGACCTAAGGGGATAAGTCGTAGCTGGGCTAAGCCAGTAGGTCGAAGTTAACTCGGCAAGTGTTAAGTCGTAGGTTGTAAGTCGTCGCCGAGTTAAGGGATAGACAACCTAAGGAAGTGACCGACTTATGTTATTGTAGACGACTTAAGGTTTTGAGTTAAGTGTTAAGTCGGCTGACGAGTTAAGGTAGTGGTCGACTTAAGACTTGGACGAATTAGGAGTTGAGTCGTGGCTGGGTTAAGGTGATGAGTCGTATCCGAGTCATCTCATGAGTCGTACTCAAGTTGTCTGATGAGTCGTACCAGTTATTTGATGAGTCGTAGGTTGAGCCCTTTGTTGAGTCGTACCTTCTGATGAGTCGTACCTTCTGATGAGTCGTACCTTCTGATGAGTCGTACCTTCTGATGAGTCGTACCTTCTAATGAGTCGTACCTTCTGATGAGTCGTACCTTCTGATGAGTCGTACCTTCTGATGAGTCGTACCTTCTGATGAGTCGTAAGCTGATGAGTCGCGCATGGGTGATAACTCGTGCAAGAGGATGAGTCGTAGCTTGGTTAAGTCGTAGGGGGTGGTTGAGTCGTGGGGGCTTAAGTCATAAGTCGGAAACGACTTAGGAGATAGACTAGTCATGACTTAAGGGCAGTTTTCAGCTATAAATAGGAGGGGTTGTTCTCACTTTTTGGGATCCGGATTTTGAAGCGGCGAAGTGCTGCCATTTTGAGAGCTCGACTTCTACACTTCTTCACTTCTTTTCTCCACTCTAATCTAGTGCTTCCATCCATCCAAGTTGAAGATCAAATTGAAGATTCAAGAGCTTAGGTTGAAGATCTTCATCTTTTCAAGAGAGATTTCTTCGTTTGAAGCGGATTCGTGATAAATCAAGCTTGATCCTTCGCTGTCCAGATCTGAAGCGTGTTGATTTGGGTTTGTTTAAGTGATTTGGTGAGTGGTGATTATCTCTCACACGGATCCAAAGGAGTATCTCAGATTGTTGGCTCGATTTGGTGTTAAAATAGAGATTTCCATGCATTTTCTTCATCCTATGTGTAGATCCATATAGATCCATTGTTCATGATGATGTTACATCCATTTTATCATATGTTAACCTATGCAAGTTCATTCATCAAGTTTGTAGAGATATAATCCATGTTTTCATGCTTATTGGACTTTCAACTCTTTAATTACGAAAATGCCATTATTGTTATAATTGTCTACTTAGATCATATTTGAATGCTTGATTGTTTGGATTGATGTTTGATTTGATTGATTGTTATGAACTAGATGATTGATGATTAGATTTAGACCAAAGACGATTCAAAAGCTAAGGGAAAGGCTCTTGAATTGGGAAAGCTGCTCGTGGCATATGTAGCGGGATGATGAAGCTCTTATGCATAGATTTGATGATATGATGAGATGAGGCTTTGCGAGGATGTAATGAAGCGAGGCAATCATGTGATGAAGACTTGGTCTAATCCAGACGGGATCATTCCAAGCATGTTGATAACTCGGTGATATGATTCGAGTTGAGGATAATGAATGGATATGAGAATAGTCGTCGAGGAGGATGACTAGGAGGCTTGGATAGCATCGTTGTTGAAGGTTCTAGCATGCTCTAAGCAAGAGTACGTTTGGGCAGATTCGATAGTCCCAACGGCCAACTGTTGATGGTCGAGTACTCTGGGCAGATTCGATAGTACTAGGCACGGGCTGCGACGACGTGCGGGAGTTATGTCTAGAACCGGGGTTTCCATTAGCCCTTGACGGACGGCTGAAAGAATGTGCCGGTCATTCAATTAACGGTGATATCGAAGCAATGATAACAGTGATAGCCAGAGTCATGGATGTTTGGTTGTATCGTCATTCGGACCCAAGAGCGGTATTTTCTGGGTGCTTATCTGATTTAGGCCTTGGTACTTGGAAAACATCGCCCTTGATTCGAGTGATAGTAGTTTTACTTTAAATTGTATGCTCTGCTATGTTTGCTTCTGCTTAGTGTGTGTCTGGGGGCTATCACTGTAGAATGAGGTTGGAGTGGGAGGGCTGTATTCCTATTCCTTTTCCTTTATGCTCTTTTGGTATGTTGTTAGTTAATTTACTGCTCACTAAGACTGTTGTCTGACTCAAGGCTTTATGTTTTAATTCTTATTGCCTTGGGCTGTTCGTCCATTTTGGGACGGGCAGACTAGGTAGCAGGTGACAGGTGCTGTTCTTTTCTCACGATGCTGATATCGAAGACGAGCTGGAGGGTTGCATAGTATCTTCTTATTATTATGTACTGGATATTCCGCTGTTTTGTATTCTCTGAGAGATATGTAGTGAGGCTTGATGTATTGACTATGTGGATGCTTGTATTCAACTATTATGGAGTTTTATTGATGTCATTTTGTTTTGTAAAGCTTCACTATACATATGTTCTATTGTATTTTGTCCATACGGTGTGAGTAATACGATAGATTCTGTTGTTTAAAATCTTACCTTGACAATCGTCCATGGTCGCCTGGTACACTTTACAGCGCTCTATCTTTAGATTCGGTGCAGGGGTCATGGGCGGTCGTCACATTTGGTATCAGAGCCTTGGTTAATCGATTTTACCCAACGCTCGCCGTCGTGACTACGTATGAGAGACGTAATTGTATTTTGATGGATGAATACTATATATAATATAGTAGCTTAGTAGAGTTTGAGTCCTTTATGCAGTTGTTTCTCTAAGGTGTTCTGATCATTCCTTTTTATAGATATTGAGAATGAGTCGAAGAGGGAGACCAGCTGCTAGGGAAGGCCGTGCTACCGAAGAGACTGCTGATTATGCAGCCATGTTCGAAGCTATGATGACTTCGATCATGAGAAGGATACCAGTTCCGGGGGCAGCAGTTGATGTTGGAGTTCAAGTCCAAACTCCGAAACTAGTGGATTTTGCTAAGTTGTGCAAGGATTATACTGCTCTTGGAGGGAAGGTTTTCTTGGGAACAGAATCTACCATTGAGGTCCAGAGGTGGATAGATGCTTGTAGAAGGATCTTTGGTGATTTGGGAATTGATGATGCAACTAAGAGGAAGTTGGCATCAAGGCAGCTTCAAGGGAGAGCTTCTGATTGGTGGAACTCTATTACCATCACTACTCCGGAAGAAGAGATTACTTGGGAGCAATTCCAAGTCAGATTTGAAGCTAAGTTCATTTCTACAGCTCAGAAGTCTGTTCTGTTCAAGAAGTTTGTAGAACTCAAGCAGGGTGGAAGATCTGTTCTTGAGTATGTTTCTGAGTTTGAAGCTTTGTCCAAGTATGCCCGGTCATATATTGAATCTACTTATCAGAAGAATGAGAAGTTTGTGACCGGCTTGGATAGTTATCTTGGGAGACAGTTGGTGGATCATTTGGACGATTCATTTGAGAAGCTTGTGGAGAAAGCCCTTAGGCATGAGAGTCTGTTTCCTAAGGAAGGATCTGTTGTTGCTGTGACCAGGGAAGAGTCTAAATCCCAGCAGGGTGGAAACAAGAAGAGGAAGCAGCAGCAGCAGAAGGGTAAGGATGGCCAGAAGAAGCCAAAAGGCGAGGTGACTTGCTACAATTGTCAGCAGAAGGGCCATTTCTCGAAGGATTGTAAGAATCCTAAGGTGCCGATGAAGTGTCACAACTGTGACAAGCCGGGGCATTTCAGGAAGAATTGTCCAGAACCGAGGAAGGACAGGCAGATTGTGCAAGCCTATGCTTTAGGAGCTGTTCCGTCATCTTCAAAAGCTCCTACTGCTGAAGAGAAGGGAAAGAGTGTGGTTGTTCAAGGTACTCTTTTCCTATGTGGTATTCCAGTTAGAGTTTTGTTTGATACTGGAGCATCGCATTCGTTTGTTTGTAATGAACTAGTAGGCCGGTTAGGTTTGGAACCGGATATTGTTGATAGGCCATTGGTTGTGACTAATCCAGTTGGGGGTTCGTCTTGTTTGTGTATGTTATGTCGTGGTCTGGTTGTATCGAGTCATGGTTGCTCTTTTGTTTGTGATTGTTTTGTTCTGAACTTTGCGGGGTTCGGAATTATTTTGGGTATGGACTGGCTTAGGAAGTATGCGGCTAAGGTTGATTGTGAGAGGCTGGAGGTGACAGTCGAGAATGTGGAAGGGCGAAAGATTGTGATACGATGTAAGCATGAGGAAGGCGTCTTCATGAGCTTCATGTATTCGCTAGTTGTTCCACGGGATGGATTGTCCTCAGTGCCGATCGCTAATGGATTCGAGGATGTCTTTGACGAAGTCAAAGGGTTGCCGCCGCATAGAGAGATCGAGTTTCGTATAGATCTAGTTGAAGGAGCCAGACCTGTTGTGATGCCTCTTAGGCGGATGGCGCCTAGGGAACAGCAGGAGTTGAGGGTGCAAGTTGATGACCTTTTGCAGAAAGGATTCATTCGGCGTAGTGTGTCCGAGTGGGGTGCACCAGTTGTGTTTGCAACCAAGACAGATGGATCGTTGAGATTGTGTGTGGATTATCGTGAGCTGAATAAGGTGACTAAGAAGAACAAGTATCCATTGCCGAGAATAGATGACTTGTTTGATCAGCTTCACGAAGCTAAGGTGTTTTCTCAGATGGATTTGGCAACGGGATTTCACCAGTTGATAGTAGCGAAGGATAGTGTGCCGAAGACTGCTTTTAGGACACCATCCGGTTTCTTTGAGTGGTTGGTAATGCCGTTTGGATTGACTAACGCGCCAGCATATTTTGTGGATCTTATGAATAGAGTGTTCAGAGATCAGTTGAACAAGTTTGTACTTGTGTTCGTGGATGATATTCTGATTTATTCCAGAACTGAAGAAGAGCACAAGACGCACTTGCGTATTGTTTTGGAAATCTTGCGGAAACATCAGCTGAAGGCTAAGTTTTCGAAGTGTCACTTCTGGAAGAGTGAAGTGAGGTTCTTAGGCCATGTGATTTCTGGAAGTGGAATAGCGGTTGATCCCGCTAAGGTGGCAGCAATCCAGGATTGGGTTAGACCTAAGAATGCATCAGATGTGAGAAGTTTTCTTGGATTAGCAGGATATTATCGACGGTTTATCAAAGACTTCTCCGAGATAGCTGCACCGTTAACAGGATTGACGAAAAAGAACCAAGTGTTCAGTTGGAATGCTAAGTGTGAGCAAGCCTTCGGAATCCTGAAAGAGAGACTGACGAGTGCTCCTGTTTTGACTATTCCAAGTGGGAATGATGAGATGGTGGTTTACACCGACGCATGTGGTACTGGACTTGGAGCAGTGCTGATGCAGAAGGATAAAGTTGTTGCGTATGCCAGTCGACAACTAAAGCCGCATGAAAGGAATTACCCGACTCATGATTTGGAGTTAGCGGCGATTGTATTTGCTCTGAAGATGTGGAGGCATTATTTGTTGGGAGTTCGATTCGAGTTGTTTACGGATCATAAGTCGCTGAAGTATCTTTTCTCCCAAAAGGATTTGAATCTTCGGCAGCAACGTTGGCTAGAGTTTTTGGCATCATATGATTTTGGTATAGCTTATACTCCGGGAAAAGGTAACGCAGTGGCAGATGCGTTAAGTCGAAGACATGCAGGATTGGGAGCCATGTTTTCAGAATGGAAGAGTCTCGAGTATTTAGCTGGATTTGACTTCAGGTCTAGATGCGAATTGGAACATGAGATGTTGGCAAACTTATCAATAAGACCCACTCTTGTGGAAAGGATTGGCAAGAGCCAAAAGCGAGATGATAAGCTTGTCAAGATTATCCATGAATTGGAATCTGGATTGGATCCAGGAAAGGATAAAGGATTCGAGGTCGATCGAGAGGGTTGGCTTCGGAAGCAAGGACGATTAGTTGTTCCCGATATAGATGAATTGAGGAGTGAAGTTCTGAAGGAAAGTCATCACTCGAAGTTGACAATTCATCCCGGTGGAAATAAGATGTATCGGGATATGAAGAGAACCTACTATTGGGAAGGTATGAAGAAGGATGTTGGAAATTTTATTTCCAAATGTATGAACTGCCAGTTGGTAAAAGCCGAACAGAAGAAGCCAAGTGGATTGCTTCAGCCATTAGAAGTTCCTACATGGAAGTGGGAACAAGTGTCGATGGATTTTATCGATGGATTGCCTAGAACCAGGACGGGAAGTGAAGGGATTTGGGTCATTGTGGATCGTCTGACTAAGAGTGCACGATTCATTCCTGTTCGATCGACTAGGACTGCATCAAAGTTGGCTGAGTTGTATGTTAAGTGGATAGTTCGTTTCCATGGTATTCCGAAGAGTATAGTGAGCGATCGAGACCCATTGTTCACTAGTGGATTTTGGAAAAGCTTCCAGGAAGTCTTGGGAACCGAGTTGTGTTTAAGTACAGCTTATCATCCCCAAACAGATGGTCAGACCGAGAGAGTCAACCGAGTTTTGGAAGATCTTCTAAGAGCATGTGTTTTGGATTTCGGAGGATCATGGGAAGATCACCTTCATTTGGTGGAGTTTGCGTACAACAACAGTTACCAGTCAAGCATTGGTATGGCACCGTATGAGGCGTTGTATGGAAGACCGTGTAACTCTCCGACATGTTGGTTGGAAACTGGAGAAAAGCTGATACTTGGGCCAGAGATGATTCGGCAGACCTCAGATTGAATAGAGATCATTCAGCAACGAATGAAGGCAGCCCAAGACCGTCAGAAAAGTTATGCCGATAAGCGTCGAAAAGATTTGGAATTCGACGTAGGAGATATGGTTTTTGTGAGGATTTCTCCACTAAAGAATGTTATTCGATTCGGGAAGAGAGGAAAATTGACTCCGAGATTTGTTGGACCATTCCCGATCATCGAGCGAATTGGAAAGCTCGCTTACAGATTGGAGTTACCTGAGAAGATGTCGAGTGTGCACAATGTTTTTCATGTATCATATCTACGGAAGTATGTGCACGACTCGAATACAGTGGTTTCTGCTGATAGCTGTGAAGACTTAGAAGTTGATCTAGTCGATAGAAGACCTCGTAAGCCGCTTCGTGTTGTTGAAACCGACACGAAATAGCTTAGGAGGAAAGTAGTTAAGTTGCTCAAGATACAATGGAGTGACGATGATAACGACTGTACGTGGGAGGTGGAAGAGAGGATGAAGGCAGCTCATCCTGAACTCTTCAAGGTATGGCCCTAAGGTGTCGTATCATCTAACAACATTGTAACTTGTTCTAATTTTAGAATTCTGTACGCTAAGCTAGAATTGGATGCATGGTTTGCTGATTGTTATGGATGGTAGGCATACAGAATAGTTTTGATTGCTATGATTGTTTGGGATTTCGGGGGCGAAATTCCTAAGGGGGAGAGAATGTAACGACCCGTATTTTCACGGATCGAAAAGTTCGTCAAATCTGGAGTTTTAGCGTTTTGGGCCATTTCAGATTTTAGGCAAAATTTACCTAAGTCCTAAGTCGTTCACGACTTAGCATGAGTCGTGAGTCGTATACGACTTAGGAGATAGGAGTGACCCAGGACTTGGAGTTAAGTCATTTGAACGACTTAAGAGTTGGTATGTTTGGAGCCTAGGTCGTGTAGGAAGTAAGTTGTGGGATGGCTTAAATTGACTGACCGACTTAAGGAAAGTGCGACCTAAGGGGATAAGTCGTAGCTGGGCTAAGCCAGTAGGTCGAAGTTAACTCGGCAAGTGTTAAGTCGTAGGTTGTAAGTCGTCGCCGAGTTAAGGGATAGACAACCTAAGGAAGTGACCGACTTATGTTATTGTAGACGACTTAAGGTTTTGAGTTAAGTGTTAAGTCGGCTGACGAGTTAAGGTAGTGGTCGACTTAAGACTTGGACGAATTAGGAGTTGAGTCGTGGCTGGGTTAAGGTGATGAGTCGTATCCGAGTCATCTCATGAGTCGTACTCAAGTTGTCTGATGAGTCGTACCAGTTATTTGATGAGTCGTAGGTTGAGCCCTTTGTTGAGTCGTACCTTCTGATGAGTCGTACCTTCTGATGAGTCGTACCTTCTGATGAGTCGTAAGCTGATGAGTCGCGCATGGGTGATAACTCGTGCAAGAGGATGAGTCGTAGCTTGGTTAAGTCGTAGGGGGTGGTTGAGTCGTGGGGGCTTAAGTCATAAGTCGGAAACGACTTAGGAGATAGACTAGTCATGACTTAAGGGCAGTTTTCAGCTATAAATAGGAGGGGTTGTTCTCACTTTTTGGGATCCGGATTTTGAAGCGACGAAGTGCTGCCATTTTGAGAGCTCGACTTCTACACTTCTTCACTTCTTTTCTCCACTCTAATCTAGTGCTTCCATCCATCCAAGTTGAAGATCAAATTGAAGATTCAAGAGCTTAGGTTGAAGATCTTCATCTTTTCAAGAGAGATTTCTTCGTTTGAAGCGGACTCGTGATAGATCAAGCTTGATCCTTCGCTGTCCAGATCTGAAGCGTGTTGATTTGGGTTTGTTTAAGTGATTTGGTGAGTGGTGATTATCTCTCACACGGATCCAAAGGAGTATCTCGGATTGTTGGCTCGATTTGGTGTTAAAATAGAGATTTCCATGCATTTTCTTCATCCTATGTGTAGATCCATATAGATCCATTGTTCATGATGATGTTACATCCATTTTATCATATGTTAACCTATGCAAGTTCATTCATCAAGTTTGTAGAGATATAATCCATGTTTTCATGCTTATTGGACTTTCAACTCTTTAATTACGAAAATGCCATTATTGTTATAATTGTCTACTTAGATCATATTTGAATGCTTGATTGTTTGGATTGATGTTTGATTTGATTGATTGTTATGAACTAGATGATTGATGATTAGATTTAGACCAAAGACGATTCAAAAGCTAAGGGAAAGGCTCTTGAATTGGGAAAGCTGCTCGTGGCATATGTAACGGGATGATGAAGCTCTTATGCATAGATTTGATGATATGATGAGATGAGGCTTTGCGAGGATGTAATGAAGCGAGGCAATCATGTGATGAAGACTTGGTCTAATCCAGACGGGATCATTCCAAGCATGTTGATAACTCGGTGATATGATTCGAGTTGAGGATAATGAATGGATATGAGAATAGTCGTCGAGGAGGATGACTAGGAGGCTTGGATAGCATCGTTGTTGAAGGTTCTAGCATGCTCTAAGCAAGAGTACGTTTGGGCAGATTCGATAGTCCCAACGGCCAACTGTTGATGGTCGAGTACTCTGGGCAGATTCGATAGTCCTAGGCACGGGCTGCGACGACGTGCGGGAGTTATGTCTAGAACCGGGGTTTCCATTAGCCCTTGACGGACGGCTGAAAGAATGTGCCGGTCATTCAATTAACGGTGATATCGAAGCAATGATAACAGTGATAGCCAGAGTCATGGATGTTTGGTTGTATCGTCATTCGGACCCAAGAGCGGTATTTTCTGGGTGCTTATCTGATTTAGGCCTTGGTACTTGGAAAACATCGCCCTTGATTCGAGTGATAGTAGTTTTACTTTAAATTGTATGCTCTGCTATGTTTGCTTCTGCTTAGTGTGTGTCTGGGGGCTATCACTGTAGAATGAGGTTGGAGTGGGAGGGCTGTATTCCTATTCCTTTTCCTTTATGCTCTTTTGGTATGTTGTTAGTTAATTTACTGCTCACTAAGACTGTTGTCTGACTCAAGGCTTTATGTTTTAATTCTTATTGCCTTGGGCTGTTCGTCCATTTTGGGATGGGTAGACTAGGTAGCAGGTGACAGGTGCTGTTCTTTTCTCACGATGCTGATATCGAAGACGAGCTGGAGGGTTGCATAGTATCTTCTTATTATTATGTACTGGATATTCCGCTGTTTTGTATTCTCTGAGAGATATGTAGTGAGGCTTGATGTATTGACTATGTGGATGCTTGTATTCAACTATTATGGAGTTTTATTGATGTCATTTTGTTTTGTAAAGCTTCACTATACATATGTTCTATTGTATTTTGTCCATACGCTGTGAGTAATACGATAGATTCTGTTGTTTAAAATCTTACCTTGACAATCGTCCATGGTCGCCTGGTACACTTTACAGCGCTCTATCTTTAGATTCGGTGCAGGGGTCATGGGCGGTCGTCACAAAGGTTGATTGCGAAAGGTTGGAGGTGACAGTCGAGAATGTGGAGGGGCGAAAGATTGTGATACGATGTAAGCATGAAGAAGGCGTCTTCATGAGCTTCATGTATTCGCTAGTTGTTCCACGGGATGGACTGTCATTAGTGCCAATCGCGAATGGATTCGAGGATGTCTTTGACGAAGTCAAAGGGTTGCCGCCACATAGAGAGATCGAGTTTCGTATAGATCTAGTTGAAGGAGCCAGACCTGTTGTGATGCCTCTTAGGCGGATGGCGCCTAGGGAACAGCAAGAGTTGAGGGTGCAAGTTGATGACCTTTTACAGAAAGGATTCATTCGGCGTAGTGTATCTGAGTGGGGTGCACCAGTTGTGTTTGCAACCAAGGTAGATGGGTCGTTGAGATTGTGTGTGGATTATCGTGAGCTGAACAAGGTGACTAAGAAGAACAAGTATCCATTGCCGAGAATAGATGACTTGTTTGATCAGCTTCACGAAGCCAAGGTGTTTTCTCAGATGGATTTGGCAACGGGATTTCACCAGTTGAGAGTGGCTAAGGATAGTGTGCCGAAGACTGCTTTTCGAACACCATCCGGTTTCTTTGAGTGGCTGGTAATGCCGTTTGGATTGACTAACGCGCCAGCATATTTTGTGGATCTTATGAATAGAGTGTTCAGAGATCAGTTGAACAAGTTCGTACTTGTGTTCATGGATGATATTCTGATTTATTCCAGAACTGAAGAAGAGCACAAGACGCACTTGCGTATTGTTTTGGAAATCTTGCGAAAACATCAGCTGAAGGCTAAGTTTTCGAAGTGTCACTTCTGGAAGAGTGAAGTGAGGTTCTTAGGCCATGTGATTTATGGAAGTGGAATAGCGGTTGATCCCGCTAAGGTGGCAGCAATCCAGGATTGGGTTAGACCTAAGAACGCATCTGATGTGAGAAGTTTTCTTGGATTAGCAGGATATTATCGATGGTTTATCAAAGACTTCTCCAAGGTAGCTGCACCGTTAACAGGATTGACGAAGAAGAACCAAGTGTTCAGTTGGGATGCTAAGTGTGAGCAAGCTTTCGGAATCCTGAAAGAGAGATTGACGAGTGCTCCTGTTTTGACTATTCCAAGTGGGAATGATGAGATGGTGGTTTACACTGACGCATGTGGTACTGGACTTGGAGCAGTGCTGATGTAGAAGGATAAAGTTGTTGCATATGCAAGTCGACAACTGAAGCCGCATGAAAGGAATTATCCGACTCATGATTTGGAATTAGCGGCAATTGTATTTGCTCTGAAGATGTGGAGACATTATCTGTTGGGAGTTCGATTCGAGTTGTTTACGGATCATAAGTCGTTGAAGTATCTTTTCTCCCAAAAGGATTTGAATCTTTGGCAGCAACGATGGCTAGAGTTTTTAGCATCGTATGATTTTGGTATAGCTTATACTCCGGGAAAAGGTAACGCGGTGGCAGATGCGTTAAGTCGAAGACATGCAGGATTGGGAGCCATGTTTTCAAAATGGAAGAGTCTCGAGTATTTAGTTGGATTTGACTTCAGGCGTAGATGTGAATTGGAACCTGAGATGTTGGCAAACTTATCGATAAGACCTTCTCTTGTGGAAAGGATTGGCAAGAGCCAAAAGCGAGACGATAAGCTTGTCAAGATTATCCGTGAATTGGAATCTGGATTGGATCCAGAAAAGGATAAAGGATTCGAGGTCGATCGAGAGGGTTGGCTTCAGAAGCAAGGACGACTAGTTGTTCCCGATATAGATGAATTGAGGAGTGAAGTTCTGAAGGAAAGTCATCACTCGAAGCTGACAATTCATCCAGGTGGAAATAAGATGTATCGGGATATGAAGAGAACCTACTACTGGGAAGGTATGAAGAAGGATGTTGGAAATTTTATTTCCAAGTGTATGAACTGCCAGCTGGTAAAAGCCGAGCAGAAGAAGCCAAGTGGATTGCTTCAGCCATTAGGAGCTCCTACATGGAAGTGGGAGCAAGTGTCGATGGATTTTATTGATGGATTGCCTAGAACCAGAACGGGAAATGAAGGGATTTGGGTCATTGTAGATCGTTTGACTAAGAGTGCGAGATTCATTCCTGTTCGATCGACTAGGACTGCATCAAAGTTGGCGGAGTTGTATGTTAAGTGGATAGTTCGATTCCATGGTATTCCGAAGAGTATAGTGAGCGATCGTGACCCATTGTTCACTAGTGGATTTTGGAAGAGCTTCCAGGAAGTTTTGGGAACCTAGTTGTGTTTGAGTACAGCTTATCACCCTCAAACAGATGGTCAGACCGAGAGAGTCAACCGAGTTTTGGAAGATCTCCTCAGAGCTTGTGTTTTGGATTTCGGAGGATCGTGGGAAGATCACCTTCATTTGGTGGAGTTTACATACAACAACAGTTACCAGTCAAGTATTGGTATGGCGCCGTATGAGGCATTGTATGGAAGACCATGTAACTCTCCGACGTGTTGGATAGAGACTGGTGAAAAGCTGATGCTTGGGCCAGAGATGATTCGACAGACTACGGAATGTATAGAGATCATTCGGCAACGAATGAAGGAAGCCCAAGACCGTCAGAAGAGTTATGTCGATAAGCATCGAAAGGATTTGGAATTCGACGTAGGAGATATGGTTTTTGTGAAGATTTCTCCACTGAGGAATGTTATCTGATTCGGGAAGAAAGGAAAATTGATTCCGAGATTTGTTGGACCATTCCCGATCATCGAGCGAATAGGAAAGCTCGCCTATAGGCTGGAATTACCAGAGAAGATGTCGAGTGTGCACAATGTTTTTCATGTATCATATCTACGGAAGTATGTGCACGACTCGAGTACGGTGGTTTCTGCTGATAGCTGTGAAGATTTCGAAGTTGATCCAGTCGATAGAAGACCTCGTAAGCCGCTTCGTGTTGTTGAAACCGACACGAAACAGCTTAGGAGGAAGGTAGTTAAGTTACTCAAGGTACAATGGAGTGATGATGATAACGACTGTACGTGGGAGGTGGAAGAGAGGATGAAAGCAGCTCATCCTGAACTCTTCAAGGTATGGCCCTAAGGTGTCGTGTCATCTAACGAAATTGTAACTTGTTTTAGTTTTAGAATTCTGTACGCTAAGCTAGAATTGGATGCCTGGTTTGTTGATTGCTATGGATGATAGGCGTACAGAATAGTCTTTGATTGCTTTGTTTGCTTGGAATTTCGGGGGCGAAATTCCTAAGGGGGAGAGAATGTAACGACCCTTATTTTTACGGATCGACAAGTTCGTCAAAATCTGGAATTTTCAGCATTTTAAGTCATTTCAGATTTTAGGTATAATTTGTCTAAGTCCTAGGTCGTGAACGACCTAAGAGCTAAGTCGTGACCGACCTATAGGATGGTAGCGGGTTAAGAAGGTTTGCGACTTAGAGGTTAGGTCGTCTAGGTTTAGGTCGTAGTTGGCGACCTAAGAGGTAGCGTGACCTAGAGTGTGAGCGACCTAAGTTTGAGAGTTGAGTTGTTAGGTCGTCTGGATGACCTAAGGTTAGTAAGCGACCTAAGGGGATGGGTCGGCAGCGACCTAAGGAACTAGAGACAGTAGTTAGCGACCTAGGGTTAATGACCTAATTGTTAGCGACCTAAGAGTTAAGCAGAATAGGGGTTGTGACGCAGCGGATTAATCAAAACGATCTTCAATCGGTGAAAGTAGTAATCGGTGGATTGGAAGATACTGAAATGCCCAAATTCGTTGATCCGAAGATACCGAATTCTAGCTATCTTTGACTCGTTGATCCGAAGATACCGGGTTCAAAGATCTTCAATTCTTCAAGCGTTGATCAAGCGCACTTGATTCCGCAAATCGGCTTCTACAATCGTTGAATCGAGCGCACTCGATTAACCGAAAGAGGAGATAGGAGATTACACTCAACTACCAATTTAGATGAAAGCACACAGCAATCAAAAGAGAATTTTATTCAATATTCAACAACCTTACAAAATGACTCAACTTGCCTATTTATAGGCTACAACAATTTCAGCAGAAAAAAATGACAACTCTTAGGTCGTGAGCGACCTACGACCTAAGCTCACGCGACCTAAAGACTTACGCGACTTAACATAGTTACAACACAAACCAATTACAACATGTGGCTTAACAGACACGACTTAGTATAGGTCGGCAGCGACCTAACATATTACAATATAAGAAAATACAACACATTACGTCTTACATAGGTCGTACACGACCTAAGTACACACTCAAAAGACAGACGACCTACGACTTAACAAATGAACGGCATCTGGAGCTCCGCGACCTAAGAATGAACGACATCCCTTCATTAGCGACCTAACAGAAGCGCTTCAGAAAATCTTCGCGACTTAAAGAATGGACGGCATCCGTAGCTTTGCGACCTAAAATAGATGGCTTCAGAAACTTCGCGACCTAAGCCTTGCGACTTAAGACGTCACGACTTATCTTCCCAGATTACCCCGCGACCTATCATAGGTCGTGATCTTTTCTTGCGACCTTGTATAGGTTGAATCAAAACTCCGCGACCTAACTCCTTGCGACCTAACTTAGGTCGTAACGTCTTCCTGCGACCTATCATAGGTCGTGACTTGTTAGGTCGTAGCACCCTCTTAGCCCGTTCTAGCGCTCTATTTTCCCACTCGCTAAGTCGTACACGAGTTAACAACATGTTAGGTCGTACCAGCGACCTATCTCTTAGTTTTAGCTCGCCCTCCTCAAACCCGTTAGGTTGTAGCTCATTCCCTGGTGCTATGTTAGGTCGTTCACCAAGTTGCACTGCAAAGTTAGGTCGTTCGCGACCTATCCATTCCTTAGGTCGTAGACGACCCAAGACTTTAGCTTTCCACCGTTCTTCACAAGATGGTAACTCCTTAGCTTTAGGTCGGATTCGACTTATCAACATGTTATGACCTATGAGTTTGCTAGGTCGGTCACGACCTAGTACATGGCCTGCATCATCCTCCCCTGGTTGAGAGAAATTCGTCCTCGAATTTGTAAATTCTACCACCTCAGCTCGTTCATCTTCATGATATGGTACGAGATGTTTAACATTGAACACGTCAGACGTATACACATCATCTGGCAGCTTCAATTTATAAGCATTTTCATTGATTCTCTTTAAAATTTCCACTGGACCAATCTTTCGTGCTTTCAATTTATTGTACGCGCCTACTGGAAAACGATCTTTTGTTAACACTGCATAAACCATATCTCCTTCGTTAAACTCAACATTTCTTCGCTTCAAGTCTGCAGATCGTTTATATTTCTCATTTGCTTTCTCCAATCGTTCTTGAACGATTTTATGACATTCCGCTAACCCCTCAACAAAATCAGCAGCTTTCTTAACTGTCTTCTTTGATTGTGGGACTACCGTCAAATCCAACGGTCCCTTCGGTAAGCTCGAATAAACAATCTGGAATGGACTGAACCCAGTACTTCGATTTACGGCATGATTATGAGCAAATTCTGCCTGGCATAACTTCACATCCCAACTCTTCAGATTATCTTGAACAAGACATCGTAGCAAATTCCCCAATGATCTGTTTACCACCTCAGTCTGTCCATCAGTTTGCGGATGATAAGCACTACTAAACTTCAGCTTCGTTCCCACCATTTTCCACAAACTCAACCAAAAATGACTCAAAAATCGAGTATCTCTATCCGACACAATAGATTCTAGCAATCCATGAAGTCGATAGATCTCCTTGAAAAACAATTGAGCAACATGAACATCATCCGCCGTCTTCTTACAAGCAATAAAATGTGCCATTTTCGAAAATCGATCAACCACCACATAAATGGAATCATTACCACGCTGTGTTCTTGGAAACCCCAACACAAAGTCCATACTCACATCAACCCATGGTTTAATTGGTACAGGTAATGGCATATATAAACCAGCATTAGTCGCAGTTCCTTTCGAAACTTGACATAAGTGACATCGCTCCACAAATCTTTCCACTTCTTTCCTTATCGATGGCCAAAAGTAGGACTGTGAAATCAACTGTAAGGTACGGTCTCTCCCAACATGTCCCTCTTTGTGTAACTCTTTGATAATCTTCATTCTCAGACTACCCTCCGGTATGCACAATCGATTTCCTTTAAAAAGAAAACCATCTACCATCACGAACTCATTCGTCTCCCCATTCTTGACTTTATCAACAAATTTCATAAAGTAAGGATCTTCCACAAATAGTTCCGGTAAAATGTCAAACCCCGTCACCTCAACTTTCATTGTTGTCAACAAATGATTCCTCCTACTCAAAGCATCAGCCACTCGATTCGTCACCCCTGACTTGTGTCTAACAACGAAAGTAAACTGTTGCAGATATGCAATCCACGATGCATGTCTCGTTGAAATCTTGTCTTGCCCTTGCAAATGCTTCAATGCTTCATGATCAGTATACAGAACAAACTCCTTCTGAAATAGATAGTGTCTCCAGTGTTGAATAGATTGTACAACAGCATAGAATTCCACATCATATGTACTGTATCGCATCTTCGCTCTTGACAGCTTCTCACTGAAATATGCAATAGGACGACCCTTCTGACTCAGCACTCCTCCAATCCCAACCTTCAATGCATCAGTATGTAATTCAAACAATAACTGAAAATCTGGTAACACTAGAATAGGTGCAGATGTCAGCAACTCCTTGATCTTCTCAAAAGCACTCCCTGCTTCCTCTGTCCATGCAAACTGTTTACCTTTCATGCAATCTGTAACAGGTGCCATCACACTACTAAAGTGTGGAATAAATCTTCGATAAAATGAAGCCAACCCATGAAAACTACGAACTTCCGTTATCGTCTTGGGCTGCGGCCACTCTCTAATTGCTTCAACTTTACTTTGGTCGACCTGTATTCCTTTTTCCGACACAACATATCCCAGAAATAAAACGCTATGCGTCATGAACACGCATTTCTTCGTTGCAGCATAAAATTGTTCTTGTCGCAATACCATCAGCACTTCTCTTAGATGATTCAAATGTTCCTCCGGATTCCCGCTGTAAATCAGAATATCATCGAAATACACCACCACAAACTTCCCAATGAATGGTCTAAAAATTTGATTCATCACCCTCATGAAAGTACTTGGTGCATTCGATAAGCCAAACGGCATGACCAACCACTCGTATAGACCCTCCCTGGTTTTAAAAGCAGTCTTCCACTCATCTCCTGGTCTGATACGAATTTGATGATATCCACTCTTCAAATCAATCTTCGAAAATATAGTAGCTCCGCTTATTTGATCTAACAAGTCATCCAACCTCGGCATTGGAAATCTATATCTCACAGTAATCTTATTCAATGCTCGACTGTCAGTGCACATCCTCCACGTTCCATCCTTTTTGGGTACCAATAAAGCTGGTACAGCACAAGGACTTAAACTCTCCTGCACACGCCCCTGTTCAAGCAATTCTTCCACTTGCCTCCGCAACTCTTCATGTTCCTTCGGACTCATTCGATAATGTGGTCTGTGTGGCAACACAACACCTGGAACAAGATCTATCTGATGTTGTATATCCCTCAACGGTGGCAACTCCGTTGGTAACTCCTCTGGAAATACATCGTCAAACTCTTTCAATGCCGGTTTTACTTCTTCTGGTATTTCAACCTCTTCACTGCTTTCTCGTCCAATCAACAAAAACACTTCAGGTTCCTCCTCTACTTCCTTCACAAACTCCTTCAACGATAATAAAGTTTTGAGCTCTTCAATCTCTTCCAACTTGTTTTCCTCCTGTTGTCGCTTCTTTGGAACTAGAGTAATCTTTGTGCCTTCAAACATGAAACTGTAACTGTTGGTACGCCCATCATGTTGCACCGCCCTATCATACTGCCACGGTCTCCCCAGCAACAAATGACAAACGTCCATGTCCACAACATCGCACCAGATTTCGTCTTTATATTTCTTCCCAATGGAAAACTTCACATGAGCCCTTCGTCCAACCTTCACCTCCCCGCCTTTCCTCAACCAAGCTAGCTTGTAAGGTTTCGGATGTTTCTCAGTCTTCAATGCCAACTTCCTCACAGCTTCTGACGAAATTATATTATCACAGCTTCCAGCATCAATAACAAATTTGCAAACTTTCCCCAGAATGGTACATGTTGACTGAAAAATATTGCTCCTCAACCAACTACAATCCTCCTCTTGCTTTGGTGTTAAACAGGACCTTTTCATCATTAGATTGTAACCTTCATCTCCCGACACTTCTTCTTCTTCTTCATCAGGTGGTGAATTGGAACATTCAGCTTCTTCATCCTCATCCTCAACTTCTGCAATCATGGTTCTCTTCTTTGGCTTTGGACACTCACTGCTTTTATGACCCAATTCCTGACAATTGTAACATTTGAAACCGTTGTTAACCTTTGTCTTCTCAACCTCCTTCACTACTGGTCTACTGATAGGTTTAGAAACATTAGAACTTCCACTAACACCCTTCACTTGATTATTAGAATTAGTAAACACACCACTTCCTCGTTGTCCATGTTTCTCCCAAGCCAACGCTTTCTGATGTGCTTCTGCTACAGATCTGGGATCGAACATATTAACCATATCCTGAATCTGCATTCGCAATCCTCCAACAAATCTGGCTGTTAACTGTTCTTCTGTCTCCATAATATCATTCCTCGCAATAAGTTGATAGAATTCATCAGCATAGTCATTCACAGATTTCGTCCCTTGTCTCAAGTTTTGCAAACGTTGATACATCAAAGATTGATAATTGTAAGGTAAGAACGTTGCTTTCATCAACTTCTTCATCTTCTCCCAAGATTCAACTTTTGACTTCCCCATTCGTTCACGTGTAAGCTTGGCTTGCTGCCACCATGCCAAAGCTCTACCCCTCAGCCTTGTAGCAACCAACTTCACTCTACGATGTTCTGGAACTTCTTTGAAGTCAAAAATCTCCTCAACATTAGCCACCCAATCTAGAAACTCCTCTGCTTGCATACCACCTTTGAATTCAGGAATTTCAGTCTTCATCCCCGACTCCCACTTGTGATCATATTCAAATTGATTTCTTCCTTGGCCTCGTCCTTGTCCTCGAACACTACCACCATCATACTCCTCTTCAAAATCAGATGTATATCGTTGTCTATCTCGTCCACCCACATCTCTACTACCATTACGTCTTCCACCATCATCCCTTCCATCTACATTCCTCCGTTCACGATCATTCACGTTCCTCCCACGCCCTTGATCATTTTCAACACTTCGGTCTCGATTGGAATGTGGCGAGACTCTACTACCCCCATGGTTAGATTCAGGTGAAACCCTTCTCCGATTTTGATTCATCTCCATCATAAGCCTCTCTAACCGGCCAATTCCTTCGTTAAGCTTTTCACTAAAGTTTTCATTGATTCTTTGTTCCATCTCATCAGCTTCTTCTCTTCGATACAAAGCTTCTACGTTTTGGTGACGATTAGCTCTCCTTGGCGGCATACTTGAAAACTTTACAAACTCTTCAAAACTTCAAAATTCAAACACCTTTCGGACTTTGATCCAAAATGAAACGGATCGAAAACTTCCACTTTGTAGCAAATCGCGATGAACACGATGGACAAAGTTTCGGCCTCCAATTCAAATCCGATCAAACAACTTCGAACAATGATGAACACTTCTTCCTCTCGGCCACGGCTCAAACTTCAAACTTCTCGGCCAAACAACTTCAAATTGAATAGGCTCCAAGTCTCGATCTAGCTATGATTGGCTAGAACAAGCTCTGATACCAAAACTGACGTAGCGGATTAATCAAAACGATCTTCAATCGGTGAAAGTAGTAATCGGTGGATTGGAAGATACTGAAATGCCCAAATTCGTTGATCCGAAGATACCGAATTCTAGCTATCTCTGACTCGTTGATCCGAAGATACCGGGTTCAAAGATCTTCAATTCTTCAAGCGTTGATCAAGCGCACTTGATTCCGCGAATCGGCTTCTACAATCGTTGAATCGAGCGCACTCGATTAACCGAAAGAGGAGATAGGAGATTACACTCAACTACCAATTTAGATGAAAGTACACAGCAATCAAAAGAGAATTTTATTCAATATTCAACAACCTTACAAAATGACTCAACTTGCCTATTTATAGGCTACAACAATTTCAGCAGAAAAAAATGACAACTCTTAGGTCGTGAGCGACCTACGACCTAAGCTCACGCGACCTAAAGACTTACGCGACTTAACATAGTTACAACACAAACCCATTACAACATGCGGCTTAACAGACACGACTTAGTATAGGTCGGCAGCGACCTAACATATTACAATATAAGAAAATACAACACATTACGTCTTACATAGGTCGTACACGACCTAAGTACACACTCAAAAGACAGACGACCTACGACTTAACAAATGAACGGCATCTGGAGCTCCGCGACCTAAGAATGAACGACATCCCTTCATTAGCGACCTAACAGAAGCGCTTCAGAAAATCTTCGCGACTTAAAGAATGGACGACATCCGTAGCTTTGCGACCTAAAATAGATGGCTTCAGAAACTTCGCGACCTAAGCCTTGCGACTTAAGACGTCGCGACTTATCTTCCCAGATTACCCCGCGACCTATCATAGGTCGTGATCTTTTCTTGCGACCTAGTATAGGTCGAATCAAAACTCCGCGACCTAACTCCTTGCGACCTAACTTAGGTCGTAACGTCTTCCTGCGACCTATCATAGGTCGTGACTTGTTAGGTCGTAGCACCCTCTTAGCCCGTTCCAGCGCTCTATTTTCCCACTCGCTAAGTCATACACGAGTTAACAACATGTTAGGTCGTACCAGCGACCTATCTCTTAGTTTTAGCTCGCCCTCCTCAAACCCGTTAGGTCGTAGCTCATTCCTTGGTGCTATGTTAGGTCGTTCACCAAGTTGCACTGCAAAGTTAGGTCGTTCATGACCTATCCATTCCTTAGGTCGTAGACGACCCAAGGCTTTAGCTTTCCACCGTTCTTCACAAGATGGTAACTCTTAGCTTTAGGTCGGATTCGACTTATCAACATGTTATGACCTATGAGTTTGCTAGGTCGGTCACGACCTAGTACTTGGCCTGCATCAGGTTGGCTGGTTAGCGTAGTTAGGTCGTTAGACGACCTAAGGTGTTAGGTCGCGTGTGTGTTAGGTCGCGTGAGTAGTTTTGAAGTGGGTTGTTAACTCGTAAGCGTCTTAAGGAAATTGTTAAGTGTTAGGTCGCATCCCAGTTGTTCGCGACTTACGTTAGGTCGCGAGGAAACTTAAGGTGTTAGGTCGTTGGGTTTTGGCTTAGTGTTAGGTCGTAGCCTATGTTTTAAGTCGCGAGCGACCTAGGAGTTAGCTGTTAAGTCGTAACCCAGTTACTTGTTAGGTCGCGTAAGGCTTAGCAGTTAGGTCGAAGATGTGCTTTAGCGCTAGGTCGCAGCTGCGTGTTAGGTTAGGTCGTAGAGGCTGGGGGTTTTGTTAAGTCGTAGGTTGGTAAGTCTTTAGGTCGGTAGGTTTTAGGTCTTAGGTCGTGGATGACCTAACTACGAGCGACTTAAGGGAATTTCAGCTATAAATAGGAAGGGTTTTTCTCACTTTTTGGGATCTGGATTTCGAAGCGACGAAGTGCTGCCATTTTGAGAGCTCGACTTCTACACTTCTTCATTTCTTTTCTCTACTCTAATCTAGTGATTCCTTCCATCCATATCGAAGATCAAGATTGAAGATTCAAGAGCTTAGATTGAAGATCTTCATCTTTTCAAGAGAGATTTCTTCGTTTGAAGCGGATTCGTGATAAATCAAGATTGATCCTTCACTGTCCAGATCTGAAGCTTGTTGATTTGGGGTTGTTTAGGTGATTTGGTGAGTGGTGATTATCTCTCACACGGATCCAAAGGAGTATATCGGATTGTTGGTTCGATTTGGTGTTAAAATAGTGATTTCCATGCATTTTCTTCATCCTAAGTATAGATCCATGTAGATCCAGTGTTCATGATGATTTGACAACCATTTTACTAAGTGTTAACCTATGCAAGTTCATTCATCAAGATTGTAGAGATAATTCTCATGATTTCATGCTTGTTAGACTTTCAACACTTTATTTACGAAATTGCCATTATTGTGATAATTGTCTATTTAGATCTTATTTGAATGCTTGATTGTTTGGATTAATGTTTGACTTGGTTGATTGCTATGAATTAGATGATTGATGATTTGATTTAGACCGAAGATGATTCAAAAGATAAGGGAAAGGCTCTTGAATTGGGAAAGCTGCTCGTGGCATATGTAGCGGGATGATGAAGCTCTTATGCATAGATGATGAAGTTGAGATGAGACTTTGCGAGGATGTGATGAAGCGAAGTAGGATATGAGATAGTCTTGGTCTAATCCAGACGGGATCATTCCAAGCACGTTGGTAACTCGGTGATATGATTCGAGTTAAGAGTAATGGATGCTTGAGAGGCGCTTGAGCTAGTATGGAAATAGTCGTCAAGGAGGATGACTAGGAGGCTTGGATAGTATCGTTGTTGAAGGTTCTAGCATGCTCTAAGCAAGATTACGTTTGGGCAGATTCGATAGTCCCAACGGCCAACTGTTGATGGTCGAGTACTCAGGGCAGATTCGATAGTCCTAGGCACGGGCTGCGACGACGTGCGGGAGTTATGTCTAGAACCGGGGTTTCCATTAGCCCTTGACGGACGGCTGAAAGAATGTGCCGGTCATTCAATTAACGGTGATATCGAAGCAATGATAACAGTGATAGCCAGAGTCATGGATGTTTGGTTGTATCGTCATTCGGTCTCAAGAGCAGTGTTTTCTGGGTGCATATCTGATCTTGGTTTAGGCCTTGGGGGTTTGTGCTTGGAAAACATCGCCCTTGACTCGAGTGATAATAGCTTTACTTTAAATTGTATGCTCTGCTATGTTTGCTTCTGCTTAGTGTGTGTCTGGGGGCTATCACTATAGAATGAGGTTGGAGTGGGTGGGTTGTATTCCTATTCCTTTTTCCTTTATGCTCTTTTGGTATGTTGTTAGTTAATTTACTGCTCACTAAGACTGTTGTCTGACTCAAGGCTTTATGTTTTAATTCTTATTGCCTTGGGCTGTTCGTCCATTTTGGGACGGGCATACTAGGTAACAGGTGACAGGTGCTGTTCTCTTCTCACGATGCTGATATCGAAGACGAGCTAGAGGGTTGCATATTATCTTCTTATATGTACTGGATGTTCCGCTGTTTGTATGATCTCTGAGTGTTATGTAGTGAGGCTTGATGTATTGACTATTTGGATGCTTGTATTCAACTATTATGGAGTTTTATATGATGGCATTTTATTCTCTAAAGCTTCACTATACATATGTTCTATTGTATTTTGTCCATGCGCTGTGAGTAATACGATAGATCCTGTTATTTTGATCTACCCTGACAATCGTCCATGGTCGCCTGGCACACTTTACAGCGCACCATCTCTAGATTACGTGCGGGGGTCATGGGTGGTCGTTACACTTTGAGGCAAAACTTAGAATGTATGGTAAATTTAGTTACAGAATCACTTTCATTCGAGCTTGAATCTCTTCATTTTTATTTGATTTCCTTTGAATTTTGAAACATTCCCTGCGGTTCCAAAATCCATTCTTGTCCCTCACTATTCATCTTCTTGTGATTCTGGAGTATCCCATAACTCCGCTTCGAATGAGCTTTATAGTGAATTGGCGGTCTCGCCAATATTCCAATGACTTGTAAAAGGGGGGAAACTCCTTTACAATTAGTATCGATTCACTAGAGGTTTATATCTATCCTTGGTTTAGATGCTAATATCTTTTGTTATTCCAAACTCTTTCTCTTGAGATCGGATGTAGATTTACCCCAGAAAAAAATATACACATTTGATCTTATTCATTAAGTCACGGTTGATCCGGTTAAGGTTGTCCGCGATTTATCTAAGCTTACCCATCTCTCTACTCTGTTTAACCATCTTGTCTTTTGTTTCTAAACTATCTCCAACATTTTGAATTGTACTTTTAAATCTATGTTTGTTTTATATATTGTGTTGTTTGAGTTGTTGATGTTGATTTGGGCTTCCGATCGATTCGTCTGATCAACGCTATCGATAGGATTTCTAAAACACCTTCATAGAACAAACTAACATAATATTATTTTAAAATTGTTTAATGAAATAAATTTTGATATAAGTAAATTTTATGGAACTTAATAAATTGATTTAAATTGATTATTTGAAATGATAATATTTGATTTATCATTCAATAAATTAATTTATAAATAGTTGTTTATAAATTTGATTTGGGAATTGAAATGAATTTAAATCAAGAATTTGAGAAATTAATTTTCGATGGTTTCAAACCTTGTGTTTAAAGTTTTAAAAGGGATATATTATTTAAAGTATTTTAGAATAGAAATTTGTTTCCAAAGAGTTTTAAAGTTTAAAATTTTGTGCTTTTCTCTTTGTCGCTGGAAAATAATTTCGGTGATTACTGCAGCATCATCGACATTCATTTTCGAGTTTTGAAGTGAAGAGACCATTCTGTAGTCTTGGTACAGCTTTGTTTTGGAAAAAAGTTTAATTGATTTAAATTTCTAAAATATGATTTGATTTATAAAATATATAGATATATGATTTAAATTGATTTGAAATATTATGTACATATATTTATTTACCTCTAAATGGTTTGAAGGGAATCAGAAATTTAATTCTTACATTTTATCTTAAAGAATAATAGAAATGATTGAATTAAAATGTTTATATTGTATATTAATTTTAGAAAGTTTTATTTGTATAATTCTCAATTGCATTCCAATATAACTTAACTTAAATTTTAGAAGTTAATAATGTAATTGGATAATATACAATATAAAAAGTTTTTATAAATAAAAATTTGAGTGGTTATAATAATTGTTGCACACTTAAATTTTAGTTATAAAAGAATAACAGAGATAAATAGAATAAAAGGTTAATTGAATAATTTACAATATAAATGATGTTAAAGGAATAAATTTAATTTTAATTAGGAATAAAGAAGAATTAAATTTATTAAGTACATTATGAGTATAATAAATGATTTTGCAAATCCATGATTTTTGAAATTGTTAGTTTAAGAAAATTTGATGATAAGATAATGAAATTAGAGATAGTAAGATTTATTTAACTTGTGTAAAATTAATTATCAATTTAAGCTGAAACCATGGAAATTTCAAACCTATTATCTTATTTTGTTTTTCAAACTTATTATCTTATTTTGTTTTCAAACTGTCTGTAGTTGTTCTTATTTTCCTCATCTTGCTTCAGACTGGTATAGGCATCTTTCTATAGTCTTTCTGTTTAGAAATCTTCCAATAACCTTTGATACTTATTTTAATCTGAGCATTGCTTGCCATCTCCACCTTGTTAAACTTACCTATAACAATAGTTGTCAGGTATAATCTCAATCTCCTTGTCATCCTGTCTTAATCTTATTTCACTCTATTTTTTTTTCTGTGCTTTACCGTACTTCATTCCTTTTCGGGGACGAAAAGTTTTGAGTGGGGGAGAGTGTAACAACCCTAGATTCTTGTATATTATTTAAATTGGACTTTCTTTTATTTTTAAATTATTTTAAATTTATTTTATTTCAAACATTTCATTTTAATATATAAATGTTGATTATTAAGTGAATTATAGTTTCAAACTAGTATAAATTGGATATTTAACTGAAAAGTGAAATTCTGGTCAAACTGTTCAATCTTTGACTTTTAAACTTCAAATTTAAATTATATAAAATCTTAAATTTTATCTTTTATTATGAAAATAGATGTAATAACTTGAACACTGCTTTTTGTTTCGTTGAAAACGGAGTTAAACTGTAAAAGTTATGTATATTTCAATATTGAGTGCAATTTGTTTTATTCTGCAATTTTGTTATTTTAAATTTGTATAAATTATATTTTCTTTATCATATTTTATTTTAATATGTTTTAATATGTTATTTTATGTATATTTTTATCTTTTAATAATTTTAAAGTGATAATATAATTTGTCCAAAGTTTACTTGAATTTATTTCAATTTATAATGCCTAGTTTCCATTTTTCTGCTATTTTCTTCATTAAAATTTTATTTAATTAAAATTTATTTATTTATTTTGTGAATTCATTTTTATTTTGTGTTCCTATATTTATTTATAAATACTTTTCAAGTACATAAAAATTTTCAAAAGTTCACTGCATTTATTTTCAAATTTTCTAGACTAGTTTGCAATTTTGTGCTATTTTCTTATTTTAACCTTATATAATTAATAAATATTTATATATATTTATATATTTTGTTATATTTTCGAATTTGTGACTGAAGGTATTATTATTTTCAGTAATATAAACTTATATAAAGAAATTACAAGAAATTTGAAAGGTTATGACTTTTGATTTGCCTAAGGCCTTTTATCTTCCAACCTTTCACATTTGTAACTTATCTTTTCATCAATTAGCCTTTACTATCCACATCTTTCAGCTCCATACTCTATTTTCTATTCACGTACATTCATTTTCATTTCTGAAACAAAAGAATTTCGGCCATGGCTATAGAGGAAAGTTTGGGTAATGATTTTCAAACTTTTCTTATTCTTTTTCTACGTGTTTACATTGATTTTTCCACTTGCTCTCTTCTTCTAGGCTTGGCTCCTCCTCCTCCAGCTCTGACCCGACTCCACCACCACTTTTCTCTGACCATCACACAGCCTAACACCTCCCCTCCTTAGGCCAAGCCAAGCCATGGTGAAGATCATCACAAATATCCACCTAAACTAGCACTAACCATCACATGTGCCAAACCTAGTCTAGAATTGCCATCTCCTTCTTCTTCCACCTTTTGCCGCCACAACCACCACTACCACCTCTGACCTGACCTCCACCCTCTGCCACACCACCCACCACAACCTTCACCACTGGTTGGCCCACATAGCCCATGGCCGAACCATATAGGAGCATAGAAATGATGACTTTTGGCCTTGTAGTTGTATATATGTACACCTATATCTTCATAACCTTCAAACACCTATAGGCCGAACCTTTTTGTGATCCAAACCTGACCCAATTCCCTGTGTTAGCTAAGCTTAATCACTGCATAACTGAAGTACCTAAGGTAGAGAGCAAGTGCAAGTCAATTGTTGTTGTTTTGGGTATAGATCTCTTATGTTATTTGACGATAAATTTGTGTTGTAACTTATGTATTATTGTATTGTTTTGTGTAAATGTTTGAACAAGTCAAATTCCTTTGGCTCTCCACTCTCAAATCATATTCGTGTTGTCGTGCCTTCGAAGCTTCTCTATTGTGTGTTGTTGTTTGTCATCTCCAGCTAATACAGGTGAGTAATTCTCACCAGACGATGTGTACTTATATAACTAGTAAACTGAGACCATTTGAATCTGTAAAATTATATCATCCTGTTGTAACTGTTATATTATGATCATATAATGTTTACCCATGTTATTACATATGTTATATCATCTATTACTTTTATACGATGTTATTCTGTTCATTTTATCAGTTTATCACACTACAAGTTCCCTGTAGATTAGGTTCACTATGGGTTGATACATACCCGAACGGACTTTAGAATAGGGAAAGATCGTTATGGGCTGAAATGATAAGCCTAAGCGACTTTTTATTTATTTTATTTAACTTGGGATTGCAGGTTTGAAATGATAGAACCCGGTTTTTCTTTGTAAACTGCGGATTGAAATGATACATATCCATATCACTTGACCTAGGCTAGAAAATTTTATACAGACCTGTGGTTTATATATTTTTCTGAAAATTTTAAAGTATTTTTAAAATGTAAATATTATGATATTTTGATTTAAATTTTTTTTAAATGATTTCTATAAAATATTAGTGATTTTCTACAAATTAAATAAGTGAATTAAGTAAATGGTGAAGTAGAATTTGAAATATAAGCCAATTTTGGAATTTATGATTTTGTTTATAAATGGAATTTATGTAAAGTAAGAATATATGACAAATTTGATTTAAAAGATGAATTTAATGATCTTTATTAAGTAATAATAATTTTTAAAAGTGTTAATGATTTTGTATAAATTAAATATGAAATAAATGAATATTTAAGCTGAATTTGGAAATATAACTTAAATTGAATTTTGTGGAATTTGTTTAAAAGTGAAATTTTAATTTAGTAAAATAAATGGAAATAAGTTATATTTTGGAAATTTAAACTTAGTTGTTAATTTAAGAATTTATTTAAAGAAATGAAAATTTAATTGTTATTTAATTTGATTTTTGTATGGAAATTGGACTGTATAAAATCATAGAAATAAAGGTATTTAAATGATTGTTTTAAAATGTGAAAATATATGATTTTATAAGTTAAAAGGATTTATATTAAAAGTTAATTGTTTGAGAAATCGTAATTAAACTCTGAATTTGATTTGACAACATTTTCGAAATATAATGTAAAGATATTACAGCATTGGTAAAGGCTGTAGTTGTTTTAAATGAACTAAAAGGCTAATTTGAACCAAAGGTTATTATAGCACTTTGTAAGTGCTATAGTTGGTTAATTTAACCAAAGTTTACTTGAAATTAAAAGAAACCTATTACAGCATTTAAATGTTGTCTTTTGTTAATGAACTGTTTTAAAAAATAACATTTCGTAGCATTTCCTAAGTGCTGCGAAAGTTGAATTTTCATTGTTTAATAAATTAAAATTAATAAATGATCTTTGAAAAAGATTAAATTTTGGAAATTTAATATTTAATTATTAAATATAATGAATTGAATTTAAATGATTTAAATGGAATAGTTGATTTGGGAAATACAACTATTTTGAAATGTGATTAAATGATATTTTGAGATGAATTTGAAATGATATTAAATCTTGGAATGAATAATTGAAGTTTATATTAGTATGAAAAATATTTGGTTTACTTGTAATTTGAATCTATTTAAAAGATATTGGACTTGTGAAATATAGGATAATAAAGCTTTGGAATTTATTTTATAATTTGAATAGTTATTTTGTGGATTAAATCTATATTTGAAATTTATAAGATTTGAAATGGTCTATGAAAATTTAATTGAAATAAATGATTGAATTGAATTGAAACTTTGGAAATTGAATACTTGATTTGAAATATAATACTTACACTTTTAATGAATTTAAATGAATTAATTTGTTGGAATGTAAATTATTTAAAGGTGACTTGTAATGATAATAAATGAATGATATCTTTGAATTTAAAAAGGTATTTAAAGTTGAATATTTGGATTTGAACTCAAATGATGATTTGAAATGATGTTTTGGAAAGATGTGATATTTTGATATATTAAATAATTTGAAATGAAGTTTTGGAAAGATGTGATATTTTGATATATTAAATGATTTAAAATGAAGTTTTGGAAAGATGTGATATTTTGATATATTGAAATGGTTTGAAATGAAGTTTTGAAATGATATGATATTTTAAATATATTGAAATGGTTTGGAATTGATTTAATCTTTATTTTGATAAAGATTTCGATTTGAAATGATATTTTATTTTGAAGTATAAACTGTTTTAAATTATAACCACAGGTTATAATAACGATTGGTTGTTAAAGAGACCGGGATCGGATATGGACATACTCTCTATCGATACCAAAAACCACTTTGACAACTTTGTACGCGGCGGAGTTTCCAGAATGAAGTAGGATGGTGACGACGATCCTAAGGTATATACGTGGACACAACTCCCGTGAGTTGGCATAAGGTGGCTAAAACAGGAGCGATCTCGGACCAGTGAGGTAGCACCTCTTATCGGACACACTTCTTCGATACCATTCTATTACTTGTGATTGATTTGGTGCGCACCCTTGATTTGGGAGTGTTGTTCGAGGTGGAGCGGTAGTGGCTGCTATGCGTTTCCATCAGTCCGTGTGCGTAATTGGTATATCTACCCTAGCATTGCCTTGTGTGACGTGTCACCTACCATATCGAGCTTTACTACGAGTTATGATTTCTCCCGTAGCCTGTGGAGTATCGAGGGTAGCCCCCATTTTGGGAGTATGCTAATACTGGATAGACTACTGGGACTATTACGTGTTAAGGTGGAAAATGTAAAGCCTTAATGCTATTTAAAAGTATGTTTATTTTATGATTAGACATTATTATAATAAAAGTGAATATTACTACATAGTAGATAGTTTAACGTATCCTTAAAGAATGGGCGATCCCAAGCATTCTTTAAGTTACTTGTACCTTTATTACAGTTCACTTGAGTTGGTTTACATTATATAAGTATATATTGTCCTGCCTCGAGTGTTTTGTGTTTTGCTTTACGCTCGGGTCAGCCTGAGTTATTCACAGATTTGGAATTCCACTCTCTTGGAGATTTGAATCGCTGGAGATTATCTGCTTGTCTTGTCCTATCTATTTCAGTTTCGTTGTTCTACTCAGCTTGTACTTGGTTATTTTATTGAGACTTCTATTGTACTCTATTTCTTCTGTTATATCTTATGTAACTCTGATATATTTATGTAGTAGCTTCATGAACTACTATTTCTTTTACTTCCGCTGCATTATTTTACTCTGTGTTTGTGATCTGTGATTTTATTTATTTACTATATATTCTAAGATTTGCCAAATATTATTTACAATGCGGTATTTTGAGCAATTCAAGTCCGACATGTGTGGATGCGAATGGTTGAAAATATCGAGTCGTTACACTATAAATGGTCAATACCCTGTAACAACAAGGAAATAACCTTTTCTCTATCAATCTCTTTTGTTCAACATCTCTTCTCAATTCTTCGATAGTTCCTGGTAGATCCAGGAAGAAGATTTGATATATTTGCATGGGACATAAACTCCAAATAGGTCGAGTTGTTTGTTTGGAGGAATTGGTTGCTTTGTTGCTATGGTATTTATTATCTTATATTTATTTTATAAACTGAAAGTTTTGAAATTGTATCCATATATCTGTCTATTTTTTGGGTCCGGATATATTCTACGAATGGTTAGTTATCCCTTTGAACTAACCAATGCCACTGCATATTTAATAGATCTGGATAACCCGAGTATCTGGTGGAAAAATTTAAAAAAAATTCGTTCTTGTATCTATTATTGATATTCTGATTTGGTAAGCCAAATGCAGAATAGATGTTCAGTTTGATTTTATGAAATATTTTTCATCTATCTTTGTGTCTCCCTACTTTCAAATTTCGAGGACGAAATTCTTTTAAGAGTGGAAGGTTGTAACGACCTCGGATTTTATATTTATTTAAATTGATAATTAATTTATATTTTGAATAAAAAATTGTAAAATTAATCGATAAATTGATGCGAGTTTCCCCGAGTTCAAATAAATTCTATGTTAAATCATTTAAAATTTAAATATTGTATATATATATGAGTATATGTGAATATATATGTATATAGGCATATATGAGTAAATTTAAATTTATATATACATATATATATACATTGAATTTGAATTTAAATCTTCAATAAATGGGTTAGAAATAAATATAAAAATATAGACTTTGGACACAAGGAAATAAATAAATGATATAAACTTAGAATTTGTTTGCGCAAAAAATGGGCAAACACCTCCAAGTCGTATGATTTAGTTGATTTTATGTTGTTTTTAGTGATCTGGGTAATCTATGCTAATATATAAAAAGTAGGGACTAAACTGTAAAAGACACACAGATTTATAGTGGTCCGGCCAGAATGTGCCTACGTCCACTTTATATGTTGTTCTCCTTTTTACTGTTCGGATTACGAGTACAAAGCTTTTATACAAGTATATGAAAGTTGTTTGAAAGTTCTATCCGTGCTTGAGCTCTCAAACTTGTCTGCCATTGTTGTACCCCTACCCCTCTATTTATAGAGTGAGGCTGGGGGTAGGGGTCTTTGAACTGTATAGCTGCTGGTGGGCTTGGGCTGACGTGATCTGGCCTGGCAATGTTGGTTCGGTAAAGCCCTCTTCCTTTTGGTTCGGTGGACTTGGTCCGGTGGTGAGGTGAGATGGGATTTGGCTCGATGGGACTTGGTCCGGTGGTGAGTGAAGAGATGGGTCTTGGAGATAGGTTGGTCCAATGGTGGTAGTATCTATTCTGGTTCGGTAGTGCTTGTGGGTTGGTTCGGTGGTGAGGTGAGATGGGATTTGGCTCTGTGGGACTTGGTCCGGTGGTGAGTGAAGAGATGGGTCTTGGAGATAGGTTGGTCCGGTGGTGGTAGTATCTATTCTGGTTCAGTAGTGCTTGTGGGTTGGTTCGGTGGTGAGGGTACCTACTCAGGTTCGGTAGCGCTTGTGGGTTGGTTCAGTAATACCCCGATCCAGTGGCAGGTGGAATTGAGACTTTGGTTCGGCTAGGCCTTCTTCTCTTTGGTTTGGTGGTGAAAACGCACCCAACATTTTCCCCCCAAAGTGGGGCATATGCCAGCATATGCCGTGCTTTGATTTAGGTCACTTGGCTTGGAAATTCTCATTTGGTCCCAAGTGCCGAACCAATCGGTCCGCTCGTCTGTGTTGGTCTATAAGTAGGAGCTTCACGCCTCTGTTATTCCGTACTAGCTGAACCAAACTCTTGCCTTTGCCGAATCAAACGTATCACCGAACCAGACCTCAACTGCCGGACCAGGTGAGGCCCTCTTCTGCCGGATGAGCTTTTGCTTTGACTTACCGAATGGACTCGTGGATTCCGAGTGCCGAATGAATCTTTTGCCTTTACTTACCGAATGGACTCGGGGATTCCGAGTGCCGAATGAATCTTTAGCCTTGACTTACCGAATGAACTCGGGGACTCCGAGTGCCGAATGAATCTTTAGCCTTGACTTACCGAATGAACTCAGGGATTCCGAGTGCCGAATGAACTCAAAGGCTTTGGACTACCGAATGGCGCTTTTATGTTTTGAATTTGTCTGTCTACATCCCTTGTTCTGACGATGTGTTTTCTCGTGTTCCAGATAATGTCTCATAAAGTAGAAACTCGTTCTGACAGGAAGAAGTCTAAGGACCAAGGAGAGTCCTCCATAGTGCCCCCAGTTCAGGCAACACCAGAACGACATGGACCAAACCTGAGATCGCTAGTAGACGGGTACGGTCCTCAAGAGCTCCTAAACTCACCGCCTGATTGCTTTCCTAGCTCCCTCAAAGATGAGCAGCTTGATGTTATTTCTCGCTCTTTTGGGATCGATAGAGCGCATATGTTGTTGCCGGGGAAAGAAGTGATGCCGTATAACCCTCCTGAAGGATATTTTGCTTACAGCAGGTATCATTGCATGTGCGGTGCTATCCCTCCGATAAACGCTTGGATAATCAGCTTCATCACGTACTTGAAGGTGGCTCCTTTCCAACTTCAGCCCAACTCATATGGCATCTTGGTGAGTTTGTTCATCATCTTCCAGAGGAGATACGGGCGTCCTCCTTCCAACCAGGAGATCCGATACCTGTACAACTTGAGAGGCTACAAGAAGGGGTCTCCATATATTAGCTTAGAATCGGCCATGTCTTTCAAGCCAGTCCTGGACTTATATTCAAAATTTAGCATGTTCAAGAAGGAATGGTTCTTTGTCAAGGACGACTCTGTTTCTTTCCACCGCTTCACCTCTGGCTGTAAGTTGAATCTTATTTATAATTTCCATTCTGACTGCAATGCTCCTCCTTATGTGCTTTATTTCTTGCTAGCGACAGGTGGCTTTGCGGTTGTAGAGAATGATCGTCTGGTTCAGATGGCTGTGGAAATAGAAGCCATTCCGGAAGGCGAGAGGGCGGCTTCTTATTTGATCAGGAATGCTACTCTTTTGGGGCTCAACTTAATCCTGCCACGCCAGTCTGTGGTCAAGCAAAGAAACACAGCTGAGGAGAGGGCCGCCAAAGCTAAAGGAGGGCCATGGCGAAGAGCAGTAAAAGGAAACCCTTCTCGAAGCATCCAATTGCCAAGGGGAAGAAACTTAAGAAATCCGATGGACCCTCCCCCTTCACATGTCCAGACGTTCCGGAGGAGGAAGATGAGGAGGAGGAAAGAGACGAGGGTGAAGGAGGTGAGGCGGAGAGTGGTAGTGGTGGAGAAGGTGATGGACAGAGTGGTGATGATGGTGGCGATGGGCAGAGTGGTGATAGTGCTGAGGCTTTGTCTTTTAAGCAAGCGGGTGTGATCCAGGAGTGGACGGATGATGCTTTCCGCCTAGATTTCGAAGGGCTGGAGGAAGAACCGGCTCTGGTAGAGAGGTCTAAGAAAGCTGACAATGCCGGAGTCGGCACCGATTCACCTTCCAAAAGTGTTCTAGTTGAGGCAGCCCCCGCGACTCAAGGTGAATTTTTGACTTCTGCAGACTCCATTTATGATAAGGACTTAGGAATATTTTACGGTCAGCTCCCATCCTGGAATGAGATCCAGGACTTATTGCAGTATCCCACTCCTCCCTAGGGTTTGTATAACAAAAGTGTCTCCTTACTTTTCCCAACTTGACATATTTCTTAAATTATAGTTTAACGTCTGCTTGTAACACTTGGTTTTTGTCCCAGGAATGGGTAAAGTGGCCAAGACATCGGATGTTCGGCACCGCCTTGAGCAATATAAGCTTCTAAGGGCTTCTACTAAGCCAAAGCCTCCGACTAACCGCCCTGGAGATGTAGTCGGCTACCGTCCTCTTCTTGGAGTTATCGAAGAGGATATCCAAAAGAAGAAGAGGAGTCGCTCCTTGTTTGAATCTCCACCTAGCCCTCATCCCCCGACTCAGCCTCTTCAGGATGTCACGATGGAGAATACTGAGCTTATTCCTTCCCCGCACCCATCTGAAAATCCTACTGTCACCCCGATAGATCACCCTGGCTTGACTCGTAATCCGTTCGCGGGTCATCCGGATCTGGATCCGGGTTCTCACGATATTTCCGTCGATGAGGTTACTGGTGAGCACCTTCTTCCTCGTAATCCTATGGTAAGGGTGCTTGATGAGGCTAAGTCCCTGGACCTTGATTTGCTTACCACTCGGGTTGTAACTTTGGGGGACGAAGCTAAGGCAAACATCGACTGGGTTGCTGAGGAAGCCAAGAAGCTAATGGGGCATCATGCCCGACTGGTTAAGGCCGGAGAAGAAATCGGGAGTGCTAATATTCGACTGCGGTTAATAGTTTCCGACCAGGCCAAGCAGCTCGCTGATCAGGCCATCCAGATCTCCTAGCATGAGGCCGCCTCCAGGCGACTAAAGAAAACCATGGAAGAGGCTAGCAGAGCAGAGCTACGGAAAATGGAGGCTGCCTGTAAGGAAAGGATTGACATGGCTATTGCAACGGTGGATGAGGTTCGGAAAGCGGATCTCGAGCAGATATAGGAGTTGTCCGGGAAACTTGAAGCCGAAGAGCTTGCTCAAACCAAGCTAAAGGAGGAGATGGATGCAATGAGGAAATCCTTCCAGGCTGACTGCTCGCGATACCGATCAGAGAGGGATGCCGCCATTGCCAAGTTGTTGGCTTCTGAGGACCGAATAAGGGAGTTTGAGGAGAACGAGGGGATAATAGAAGAGATGCTTCAGGATATATACTTTCGCACTAGGAAACAGGGCAACTTATCTTGGATGGATGATTATCCCCGAGTCATGGCCAGGATTTATCTCAGGGCCCTAGAGGAGGCTAGGTCCGATGCAGATAAGGAGGGTGGCGCGACCTTTAGAATGGATGTGGTTACGGCTCAATTCACCAAGGAGGAGAAGGTGGCGATGAAAGAGGGTATGCGGCTGCTTGCTGCTGAGGAGGTTGGTGTGCAGTTGGAGGATGATGATCAAGGAGCAGATGCTGGTAAGTCTCCCCTTTTAGCTTTTCGTAACATGGTTGCTTATTATTAATGAATTCTTTCCTTGATCGGACAGGCAGGACCTTTGGAGCACCGGATATCTCTGGTCAACGTGCTGAAAGTTCCCACTCCGCGGTTAAGGAGATTTCGGATGGTCAGCAGGACAAGGGTGAAGCTCCGATGCAGCCGACTCCTTAACTTGACCTGGATATCTTTTACTTGACATTGCTGTCTATGTTAATCTCGGAGCAGTAACGTAACTTTTAGGCTGTAATTATGTTACTTGTAATAAACGACTTTATTCTTGGTATGTAATTTTTTAACTTAAGCTGATTCTGTCGTATTTGAATGCTTTCGTCATTTTGATGTGTTGCATAAGAAGTATAGCTGTGCATATGCCCTTCATGTTTTAGTTGTAGACAATTGCTTTGAATGTCTTATATGACTGAGTATGGAATGCAGTTGATTGTCTCGTCATCCAATTGTGAGTTCTTAGTGAGCGTCTCCTATCTTGTGTCCTGTACTTTAGGGATTGTGATGCAGCACATTTTGATCAAGTCTTAAGTCGCGAACGACCTAAGGAACTGATAGGTCGCAAACGACCTAATGATGTAAGGAGTGACGAGATAAGTTGGAAGAATGGTGCGACACAGGATGTGGGATCAGTTGTTTTAAGTCGCGACGTACACAATGACTTACGACCTAGTGGGATAAGTCGCGTGAACGACCTAGCAAAGCCAATGGATCAACCCAGCGAGCGACCTAACTCGCACAAGCCACTGTCTTTAGGTCGCGTACGGAGCTTATGCCGCCTAGATATCTTATGTCGCAGGGTCACTTGAGTCACATTGTTTTAAGTCGCTATGTACTAAGTTGCTACAGTTTTAAGTCGGGTTTGTTTAGGTCGCATGTGTTGTTCAGCGCTTGTATTGTTAGGTCGCTGCCGACCTATGTTAGGTCGTGACCAATGGGCGGTGTTGAAAGTTAAATCATTTGTGTTGTATTTTAGGTCGAAGCCGACCTATGTGTTGTAAATATGTGATATCGTGTGATGTAATGCTTGTGTTGTGCTGTTGTTAGGTCGCTGCCGACCTTAGTTAGGTCGTAGGTCGCGAAACGACCTAGTGGTCTGGGTGTTGAAAAAGCTATAAATAGAGCGTGGGTTGTAACTTTGAAGTTAGTTGATTTTGAAATAAACTTTGTTTGTTAGCTTTGTGCTTTCATTAAATTGGTAGCTGAGTGTGATCTCCTATCTCCACTTTCGGTATTCGAGTGCGCTCGAATCAACGACTGCTGAAGCCGATTCACGGAATCTAGTGCGCTAGATCAACGTCGAAGAATCGTAGATCTTTAAACACGGTATCGTGCGCGATCAACGTGTTTGGGATAGCTAGAATACGATATCTTTGGATCAACGGGTTTGGGCCATTCGGTATCTTCTATTCCATCGATTGCTACTTTCATCGTTGTTTCCATTTATTGAATATTCCGCTGCGTCATTTTGTATCAGAGCCTGACTTAGCCAATCATAGCTAAGCCGAGTCTTGGAGCCAAGGAATTTGAAGTTGAAGTTGTTCATATCTTGTGTTATCGTGTTGGAGACCGGATTTGCATTTTTTGAGAAGTTTGTTGTTCATCGTGTTCATCGCGAAGTTGAAACAAGTTTGGAGTTTTCGATCCGTATCATTTTGGATCAAAGGTTTGCGAGGTGTTTGAAATTGGCCATGGGAGTTTGGGCGCCAAAATTTGAAATTGTGTGTGAGAATTGAAGCGGGCTAAGGCCGTTAAGTCGCGAGTAGTTGTTTCCGAGCTATTGAGCTTGTGCGAGCTAAGAAAGTGAAGCTACACAACCTAAGTTAGGTCGCGAGCTAGTGCTAGACCGCGAATTGAAGTGCCGAGCTAAGTTAGGTCGCTTGACCTTGAATCGAGCTAGTAGAGTTGAAGTTTTTGAAGATTACATTCGAATTTGTTGAAATATTTGTGAAGATTATTTGAATCAATCATGCCACCAAGGAGAGCTAATCGGCATCAAAACGTTGAAGCATTGTATAGGAGAGAAGAAGCCGAGCAAATGGAACAACGTATCAACGAGAAATTTGATGAAGGCATTGGGAAGTTAGAGAATCTGATGAATTATTTGAATCAGGGTCAAAGGAGAAGGTCGCCAGTCTCGAACCATGGAGGAAACAGAGTTTCGCCATCGGTTACGGAAGCGAGGAGGGTGTCGCCGCAATCTTACCGAGGAAGAAGAGAATCTTCAGTTTCAATGAGAAGAGAACATCATGAGTATAAAGATGAAGAGAGAAAAACTCCACGTGAGTTTGAACACGAACCATACCGTGATGATGAACGACAAAGTCAAAGAGATATGCGTGATCATAGAGATGTGGGTGGTCGAGATCGTTATCGAAGTACATCTGTTTATGATGAAGATGGTGGAAGATGTAGTGTTCATTCTCGAGATCGAGACCAAGTACGAAATGCATATCAGGATGTTGAAGATGATCGTCGATGGGAATCGGGGATGAAAACTGAAATTCCAGAATTCAAGGGTGGTATGCAAGCTGAGGAGTTTTTAGATTGGCTGTCTAATGTGGAGGAGATTTTTGACTTCAAGGAGGTTCCAGAACATCGTAGTGTAAAGTTGGTTGCTACAAGGTTGAGGGGTAGAGCTTTGGCGTGGTGGTAGCAATCCAAACTTACACGTGAACGGATGGGGAAGTCAAAGGTTGAATCATGGGAAAAGATGAAGAAGTTGTTGAGAGCTACTTTCTTGCCTTACAACTATTAGTCGCTTATGTATCAACGGTTGCAGAACTTGAGACAGGGGACGAAGTCTGTGAATGATTATGCAAATGAATTTTATCAACTGATTGCAAGGAATGACGTCATGGAGACGGAAGAACAATTGACAGCTAGATTTGTTGGAGGGTTGCGAATGCAGATTCAAGTGAACATGTTTGATCCCAGATTTGTGGCGGCAGCACACCAGAAGGCGTTGGCTTGGGAGAAGCAGGGAAGACGAGGAGGTGGTGTGTTTACAAATTCCAACAATCAAGTAAAGGGTGTTAGTGGAAGTTCCAATGTTTTAAAAGTTGTTGCAAAATCAGTTGTGAATGAGGTTGTGAAGGCGAAAGTCAATAACAGTTTCAAGTGTTATAATTGCCAAGAAGTGGGCCACAAAAGCAATGAATGTCCAAAACCGAAGAAGCGAGCTATGATAGCGGAGGATGAGGATGAGGATGTAGAAGCTGAATGTTCCAATTCATCATTTGTTGAGGAGGAAGAAGAATTGTCCGGAGATGAGGGTTGTAACTTGATGATGAGGAGGTCTTGTCTAACACCAAAGCAAGAGGAAGATTCTAGCTGGTTGAGGAGTAACATTTTTCAGTCAACATGCACTATTCTGGGAAAGGTTTGCAAGTTTGTTATTGATGCGGGCAGCTGTGATAATATCATTTCTACCGAGGCGGTGAAGAAATTGGCATTGAAGACTGAGAAACATCTGAAACCGTACAAGTTAGCTTGGTTGAGGAAAGGCGGGGAGGTGAAGGTTGGACGAAGAGCTTGTGTTAATTTTTCGATTGGGAAGAAATACAAAGATGAAATTTGGTGTGATGTTGTGGACATGGATGTATGCCATTTGTTGCTAGGAAGATAGTGGTAGTATGATAGGGCGGTGCAACATGATGGTCGTACCAACAGTTATAGTTTCATGTTTGAAGGCACAAAGATCACTTTAGTTCCCAAGAAACGACAACAGGAAGAAAGCAAGTTGGAGGAGATTGAAGAACATAAAACTTTGCTATCTTTGAAGGGGTTTGTTAAAGAAGTTGAAGAGGAGCCTGAAGTGTTCTTGTTGATTGGGCGAGAGAGCAATGAAGTGGTTGAAATACCTGAAGAAGTAAAGCCAGTGCTGGATGAATTTGACGATGTATTTCCCGAAGAGCTGCCAACAGAGTTGCCACCGTTGAGGGATATACAACACCAAATAGACCTTGTTCCAGGAGCTGTGTTACCACATAAACCACACTACAGGATGAGTCCGAAGGAACACAAGGAGTTGAGAAGACAGGTAGAAGAATTGCTTGAACAGGGGCGCATACAAGAGAGCTTAAGTCCTTGTGCTATACCAGCATTGTTAGTGCCGAAGAAGGATGGTTCATGGAGGATGTGTATGGATAGCAGGGCACTGAACAAGATAACTGTCAGATACAGATTTCCGATGCCGAGGCTTAATGATCTGTTAGATCAAATCAGTGGGTCTATGATCTTTTCGAAGATTGATCTTAAAAGTGGTTATCATCAAATTCGCATTAGACCGGGAGACGAGTGGAAGACAGCATTCAAGACGAGGGAAGGATTGTATGAATGACTGGTCATGTCGTTTGGTCCATCGAATGCACCTAGTACATTCATGAGGGTGATGATCCAAATTCAGGCCGTACATTGGGAAGTTTGTGGTAGTCTACCTTGATGATATCTTGATTTATAGTGCTAGTACAGAGGAGCATGTTCAGCATTTACGGAAGGTGTTGGTTATTCTTCGTGAAGAACAATTCTATGTAGCTACAAAGAAATGTGTGTTTATGGCATGGAGTGTCTTATTTCTGGGGTATGTTGTATCAGAAGAAGGAATACAGGTGGACCAAAGTAAAGTTGAAGCGATCAGAGATTGGCCACAGCCCAAGACGATAATGGAAGTTCGATGTTTTCACGGGTTGGCTTCATTTTATCGAAGGTTTATTCCACACTTTAGTAGTGTGATGGCGCCCATTACTGATTGTATGAAGGGCAAGCAGTTTTCATGGTCGGAGGAAGCAAGGATTGCTTTTGAGCGAATCAAGGAACTGTTGACGTCAGCACCAATTCTAGTATTACCAGACTTTCAGTTGTTGTTTGAGCTACATACTGATTCATCTAAGGTTGGAATTGGGAGGGGTGTTGAGTTAGAAGGGGCGTCCTATTGCATATTTCAGTGAAAAGCTATCAGGAGCGAAGATGAGATACAATACATATGATGTGGAATTTTATGCAGTCGTGCAAGCCGTGAAACACTGGAGACATTACTTATTTCACAAGGAGTTTGTGTTATATACTGATCATGAGGCTTTGAAGCATCTGCAAGGACAGGAGAAAATTTCAGCAAGGCATGCATCGTGGATTGCATATCTACAGCAGTTTACATTTGTTGTGAAACACAAATCTGGAGTTACAAACCGTGTGGCAGATGCGTTGAGCAGATGAAATCATTTGTTAACTACAATGATGGTTGAAGTGACGAGGTTTGAGGTACTTCCAGAGTTATTTATTGAAGATCCTTACTTTATGAAGATTGTAGATGAAGTAAAGAAGGGGGATACGGATGAGTTTATGATGGTGGAGGGTTTTCTGTTCAAAGGAAATCGATTATGTATAGCAGATTGCAGTTTACGGTTAAAAATTGTGAAAGAGTTACATGAGGAAGGCCATGTGGGTAGAGACCGTACATTGCAGCAAATTTCTCAATCTTATTTTTGGCCGTCGATGAGAAAAGAAGTTGAGAGATTTGTGCAAAGATGTCATATCTGTCAAGTGTCGAAGGGAACCGCTACAAATGCAGGATTATATATGTCGTTACATGTGCCTACTAGACCGTGGGTGGATGTGAGCATGGATTTTGTTATAGGTTTGCCTAGAACTCAAAGGGGAAACGATTCTATATTTGTTGTGGTGGACAGGTTTTCGAAAATGGCACATTTCATAGCATGTAAGGAGACAGCGGATGCCGTCCGAGTTGCTCAATTATACTTTAAAGAGGTGTATCGATTGCATGGGCTATCTGAATCGATTGTTTCAGATCGGGATACGAGATTTCTAAGCCATTTTTGGTTGAGCTTGTGGAAGATGGTCGGAACAAAGCTGAACTTTAGTAGCGCTTACCATCCGCAATCTGATTGGCAAACGGAGGTGGTTAACAGATCGTTGGGGAACTTGTTGAGATGTCTCGTGAAAGATAACTTGAAAAGCTGGGATATGAAGTTATGTCAGGCGGAGTTTGCACATAATCATGCAGTCAATCGAAGTACTGGATTCAGTCCGTTTCAAGTTGTATATTCAAGCTTGCCAAAGGGACCGTTGGATTTGATGATAGTGCCATATCAGAAGGGAGTTGTTAAACGAGCTGGTGATTTTGTGACTGAGTTACGGGAGTGCCACAGAACTGTTCATGAACGATTACTTGCATCAAATAAGAAGTATAAACAACTGGCGGATAAGAAACGAAGGAGTGTGAACTTCATAGAAGGGGATTTGGTTTATGCCGTGTTGACAAAAGATCGTTCCAGTGGGAACGTACAATAAATTGAAGGCACGAAAGATTGGTCCAGTAGAAATTTTGAAGAAAATCAATGAGAATGCGTATCAACTGAAATTACCTGATATTGTTCATACTTCTGACGTTTTCAACGTCAAATACTTAATTCCGTATCATGGAGATGAGCGCGTTGTGGAAGAGGTGAGTGCAAATTCGAGGACGAATTTTTCCGAACCAGGGGAGGATGATGCAGCACAGATTGATCAAGTCTTAGGTCGAAAACGACCTAAGGAACTGATAGGTCGCAAATGACCTAACGATGTAAGGAGTGACGAGATAAGTTGGAAGAATGGTGCGACACAGGATGTGGGATCAGTTGTTTTAAGTCACGACGTACACAACGACTTACGACCTAGTGGGATAAGTCGCGTGAACGCCCTAGCAAAGCCAATGGATCAACTCAGCGAGCGACCTAACTCGCACAAGCCACTGTCTTTAGGTCGTGTACGAATCTTATGCCGCATAGATATCTTAAGTCGCAGGGTCACTTGAGTCACATTGTTTTAAGTCGCTATGTACTAAGTCGCTACAGTTTTAAGTCGTGTTTGTTTAGGTCGCATGTGTTGTTTAGCCGCTTGTATTGTTAGGTCGCTGCCGACCTATGTTAGGTCGTAGGTCGTGACCAATGGGCGGTGTTGAAAGTTAAATCGTTTGTGTTGTATTTTAGGTCGAAGCCGACCTATGTGTTGTAAATATGTGATATCGTGTGATGTAATGCTTGTGTTGTGCAGTTGTTAGGTCGCTGCCGACCTTAGTTAGGTCGTAGGTCGAGAAACGACCTAGTGGTCTGGGTGTTGAAAAAGCTATAAATAGAGGGTGTGTTGTAACTTTAAAGTTAGTGGATTTTGAAATAAACTTTGTTTGTTAGCTTTGTGCTTTCATTAAATTGGTAGTTGAGTGTGATTTCCTATCTCCACTTTCGATATTCGAGTGTGCTCGAATCAATGACTGCTGAAGCCGATTCACGGAATCTAGTGCGCTAGATCAACGTCGAAGAATCGTAGATCTTTAAACACAGTATCGTGCGCGATCAACGTGTTTGGGATAGCTAGAATACGATATCTTTGGATCAACGGGTTTGGGCCATTTGGTATCTTCTATTCCATCGATTGCTACTTTCATCGTTGTTTCCATTTATTGAATATTCCGCTGCGTCAGATTGTTATAGAGGATAGGAGGAAAGTTTTTAAATAAAATAGAAATATAAGAAATAGTAAAACTTCCAATCACGGAAGGCCTGCGATGTGCTTAAGTTCGTGGCAAACGGGTCTTGTAGTCACTTTCCCTAGTTGTGGGTCTTGGAGACATTTGTCACCCATCTTACGCCTCCGCAGGGGGTTTATCTTTTTTACCACAGCCGTACTTAAGACACATCGGAGCCGAGATTGCGCACAGTAACTACCCGGGCCATTATGGCCGTAGTCGCGGGTATTATTCGATTTACCATGGCCGGCTAGCGTGGGTGCCGATCGTCAACCATGAACCACCCCTGGCTAGCCATACCTTATGTTGGGGCTTAAAGTAGGTTCACGGTTGCCGGCGAGCCGAACGCCGTAATGAGCTGCCTCGGCTATAGTCGGCCTTCTCGGTGGCTTATAATCGGCTCATTACAGTTGGCTTTAAGGGCCGATCGCGAGCAATAAGTTAACTCGCAGCAGAGGGATGCTGGAGCAAAAGTGTCTCATTGGCGAGGGCATAGATTCGCATAGTACCTGTTAGGTCTCGTCTAGGTGAGGTCACACCGTGATGTGTCTTGAATGGAAATGCCATTACATAGGATTTTGTTCAACAGAAGAGGATAAAGTTAACAAGTAGCCAAGATATAAAGGAACAAGTTAAAAAGAGACAAGTTTTTTAAAGTGGTTCGGCACGAAAATGCCTACGTCCACTGATTCTTTTTGTTAATTCACTTCATATGGGCAGTACAAGTTAAGAAAAGTATCGACGAAGGTGTTGGATGTTCCATGCCCTCTGGAACACCTCCCCGTCCACTGTTGACAAAATATAAGCTCATTGTGGAGATCTTTATGAATTACATATGGTCCGTCCCAGATTGGATCTAGTGCTCCGGGGCGCGGGAAGATTCGCTTGAGGACAAGATCTCCTTTTTGTAAGCTACGATGCTTGACTTTGGAGTTGTATTGCGTTGCCACTTTTTGCTTGTGAGCTGCTGCTTTGAGGGCTGCATCATTTCTTCTTTCCTCAATTAGATCCAAAGACATGTGAAGGAGTTCTTCGTTCTCTTCTGGGTTGTAGTGGATCCTACGGTGGGAAGGCACTATAGTTTCAACTGGGAGCATAGCCTCCGATCCGTATGCCAAAGAGAAAGGATTATGCCCCGTTGATGTTCTGAAAGATGTGCTATAGGCCCAAAGTGCCGTAGGAAGTTCATCCACCAAAGCGCCTTTTGACTTTTCAAGTTTCTTTTTTATTAGAGTTTCGAGAATTTTGTTGACGGCTTCGACTTGTCCGTTTGCCTGGGGATAAGGTACGGATGAGAAGCTTTTGTGAATTCCGTGCTCTTGGCACTAGTTGGCGAACTCCTCGCTGTCAAACTAAAGTCCATTGTCCGAAATGATTTTTAGTGGGACTTCGTACCTGCATAGAACATTTTTGATCAAGAAGTTAATAACTTTTGTTGAAGATACTTTATTTAGGGGTTCTGCTTCCACCCATTTGGTAAAATAGTGGACTGCCACTATAGCATATTTGGCTCCGCCTCGGCCCATTGGCAGTTCGCCAATCAAGTCAATTCCCCATACTGCAAAGGGCCAAGGGCTGGTCATTTGAGTAATCTCAGTTGTTGGTAGCCGCGGAATCTTAGCAAACTTCTAACATCTGTCACATTTTTTGATGAAATCTAAGGCATCTTTGCTTAAGGTGGGCCAGAAATATACATATCGGAGTATCTATTTTGCCAGATTCTGCCCTCCAGTGTGATCTCCACAGCTTCCTTGATGGATGTTGGATAAGATTTCCTTTGCTTCCCTTCCAGCGACACACCTTAATAAGGGGCTAGAGAAGCCGCACCGATAAAGGGTGCCTTCTTGTATTGTGTAGCGGGAGGCTTTCCTCCAGATTTTCTTGACTTCGTTACGCTTGTCGGGCAGTGTGCCGTCTTGTAAGTATTTTTGGATGGGAGTCATCCAAGTTTCCTCTTCGACTGCAGCTATCAGATTCACCTGCTCGAAACTCGGGGTCAGCTGCTTTGAGATGGCCACTGCTCCGGAAATAGTGCCGTTTCTCATGCTAGCTTGCTTTGCCAATTCGTCGGCCTCTTGGTTCTCTTCCCGAGGGATGTGTTTGATTAAATAGTGATCCAATTTATCGAGAAGTAGCTTGGTCTTCCTTAGATATGCTGCGAGCCGCTCTTCCCGAGCCTGAAATTCTCCTAGTATCTGATTTACGATAAGCTGAGAATCACTATGAAGACATAAGGAATCAGCTCCAATCTCTAAGGCAAGTTCTAATCCGGCTATCACTGCTTCATACTCTGCATCGTTGTTGGTGGCAGCGAATTCCAATTTTAAAGCATAATGTAGCCTATTTCCCTTGGGAGTGATTATTACCACACCTGCTCCCGAGCCTTGTTCATTTGACGCTCCATCCACAAAGAGATTCCACTTGATGTCTTCTGCTATTTCCTATTGCTCCTTACCTTCGTTGGTAGTGAATTCGGCAATGAAATCGGCCATGGCTTGTCCCTTGATGGCGGTGCGAGGATGGTAGGTGATATCATATTGACTTAGTTCAATGCACCATTTATGAAGTCGCCCAAAAGTGTCGGGACGATGGAGTACCTGCCTTAGCGGTTGATCGGTCAGAACTCTAATGGAATGAGATTGGAAATAGTGACGCAGTTTTCGTGATGTGATTAGTGAACAGTACGCTAGTTTCTCAAGTTTAGGATATCTGGCTTCCGCCCCTGTAAACCTCTTGCTTACAAAGTATACTGGCCGCTACGTGCATTTGTCTTCTCTCACCAAGGCGGCGCTTAGAGCATGAGATGACACAGCAAGGTATAGGTATATCTCTTCGCCTTTGTTCGGAGTTGAGAGTACTGGTGGTCTCTGGAGGTGTTCGATTAAGTTAAGGAAAGATGTTAAGCATTCGTCAGTCCATTCGAACTTTCCTTTGTCTTTCTTTAGAGCTTCGAAGAAGGGAATGCATTTGTCAGTTGCTTTAGAGATGAATCTTCTCAGGGCGGCCACCTTCCCATTTAGGCTTTGCATTTCTTTTCGGGTAGAAGGTATCCTGATATCTTTCAAAGCTCGGGCTTGTTCAGGGTTTGCTTCAATTCCTCTGGCATGGACGATGAATCCCAGGAACTTTCCTGATGATACTCCGAAGGAGCACTTTAGAGGATTCAGCTTCATTCCATATTGGCGAAGTACTTGAAACATCTCTTCCAGGTGGCTTACGTGATCGTCGGCTTTCCTTGACTTTACCAGCATGTCATCCACATAAACTTCCATAGTTTGTCCTATTAGCCCCGCGAACATCTTGTTGACGAGGCGCTGATAGGTGGCTCCTGCGTTTTTAAGTCCAAAAGGCATTACTTTGTAGCAGTACAATCCCCGGTCAGTGATGAAACTAGTGTGGTCTTGATCGGGAGCATGCATAGGAATTTGGTTATATCCTGAGTATGCGTCCATAAAAGATAAGAGTTCGTACCTGGCCGTGCTGTCCACGAGCTGGTCGATTCGGGGAAGTGGGAAGCAATCCTTCGGGCATGCGTCATTTAAGTTGGAGAAGTCAATGCATGTTCGCCACTTCCCATTAGCCTTCTTTACTAGTACCAGATTAGTGATCCACTCCGGGTAGATGGCTTCTCGTATGAAGTCATTGGCAAGTAGGTTTTTTACTTCTTCATCGAGGGCTGTTGATCGTTTTCCCCCCATAATTCTCTTTTTTTGTTTTACTGGCACTTTGGTAGGATCGATGTTTAGTGCGTGGCATGCTATGTCAGGGGAGATTCCAGTCATGTCAGCGTGTGACCATGCAAACACATCCAAGTTGTGGCGGAGAAAATCAACGAGTTGTTCCTTCAATTCTGCTTTTAGTTGGGACCCGACTTTCAATAGTCTACTCGAGTCATGTTTATCCACAGATACAAATTCCATAGCCTCTGTAGGCTCGGCGGTGGCCTCCTCCTCTTTGTCCCTGGGGTCTAATTCATTGAAAGGGTCACTGGTATATCGAAGAGGAGGGGCTTTCTTTAGTTGCTATGCTTCCAAACTTTTCGAGCAGAGGGCAGTCTCTGCACTCTTCCCTATATCCTTCCTGCAGTTATTGCGGAGTTCGGTTACATAGCAATCTCGAGTGATGTCCTGGTCTCCCTCTACTTCCCCTATTCCATTATCCGTTGGTAATTTCATCTTCAGGCACCATGGGGCCAGGACAATTTGGAAGTCAGACAAGGCTGGTCTTCCTAAGAAGGCGTTGTAGGCCGAGTGGTTTTCTATCAACACAAATATTTGTTTCCGCACAACGGAGCGGGGATGACTTCCAATTTCAACAAAGAGGTCCAGTCGCCCGAGGGGCATCTTCGCATTTCCAGTGAAGCCATATAGAGGTTTATTGCAGTGAGAAACAGCCTTTATTGACAGCTTCATTTTGTCGAAGGCATGCTTGAATAGGATATTCACCGAGCTTCCAGTGTCTACTAGAATTCAGAAAACTTTGGCTGGACCGAGCCAGGCAGAGATAACCATGGGATCCGCGTGAGGGTACTACCTTCCCTCTAGGTCACGCCTACTGAATGTGATGTCATCACTATCTATCCGCTTCGGTTGGCGTTCTTCTATAATAGAATTAACGCATTCTTCATCATTTCTATGTAACTTCCCGTACCTTTGCATCTTTGCCTAGCTTCCGTCGGCGATGTGTGGTCCTCCCAAGATGGTATGAACCACTATCTTCTCTTGACTGGAGCCGCTGGTGTTGCGATTTCCTCTTCCTGTTTCTGGGGAGGATAGCCTTGGGTTCTCATTGGAAGGAACCAGAGTCCTGTTCTGACCTTTTACATAGCGTTCTAGTCTCCTTCTTCTGATGTGTTCTTCAATCAAGTCCCGGAGATGATGACATTCGTTGGTATTATGCCCATGGGATTCGTGGAAGTGGCAGAATTTTCCAGACTTAATTGCGTTATCTGATTCCTTCTTGTGCGGGGGGCGTTTGTATTTAACTTCGTCTTGAGTGGCCAGGAAGATGTTTTTGATCGTTTCATTCAAAGGGGTGTAAGCGTCAAATCTCGGTCCTGGCCGATATAGACGCTTTTCTCCCTTCTTGCCCCCAGCATTGTCTCTAGATTCATTTCTTCGAACGTCCTTTGCTACAGCGGGCGTGTTGCCATGAGCTGCCTTATTTTGTTGCCCTGGCTGCCCCTTAGTTGCAGCATCTTCAAGTCTCATATATTTCCCAGCCTCATGGAAGAAATCGTGTAAAGTAGCTGGTTTTTCTTTTGTCAATCTTCTAGCAAATTTAGTATCCGGATGCACCCCGCTACAGAGGGCCATTAAGATAAGCTTCTCATCGGCATCTTGGACTGCGGCCGCTGCGGCATTGAATCGGGTTAGATATTGCTGCACTTTCTCTCCAGGTTTCTATTTGATACTGGATAAGGAATAAGCGTCCTTGGGTTGCTCTACATGAATGCGGAACTGGACGATGAACTTTTCTTTCAACATCTCCTATGAGCTGATGGATCCTTGGGGTAGATGGCAGAACCAGGAGGTAGCTAGATCTGCTAAGAATAGTGGAAAGCATTTGCATAGTACTCCCTTTGTTGCTCCGCTTATGAGCATATGTTGTGTGTATCTCTGTAAGTGTACAAAGGGGTCAGAGGTTCCCTTGTAAGGTTCCATTGTTGGCATTTTCCATTCTCGGGGGGTGATGGCAATCTCGATATTGTGTGCAAAAGGGCTGGTTACCCTCGCGCCTAACCCTCGATCTCTTTGATCCCATTGGACGCACTCTCTGAACAAGCATGCCATCCTTTCATCAGAATTTGGAGCGGATAGAAATGAGTTTGGTTCTTCTTTGTGGGATTGATTCCGTCCAGATGACCTGTAGGGATGGTATCGTCTATCATTCCTAATATTTTCCAGTGGCTGCCTTTGGTCTTTTGGGAGCATGCTAGGGTCAGCCACAGCTAGCCCTTGCCTTGATCTTCCCCTGCTGGGTTCTGATCTAAGCACTTCCTCGGGTCCAACTTCGGGCTGGACTCTAGCTCGGCCCCGTTCATTGGTGTTTCCGTGGTTAGGCAGCATGACAGGCTCAGCTACGGTTGACCTTCGCCTGGTACCTCCCCCGTTGGGTTCGGTTCTAAGCGTTTCCTCGGGTCGGCGTTCGGATTGAGTTCGGTCTCGGCTCCTACTATGGCCGCTTCTGTCGTTAGCTTCTTCGAAGAAGGAAGATCTTTGTTGCCTCCGAGATCCTCCAGACTGGGACTCACCCCATGATTCAGTGTTGCGGTTGGACTCTTCAGCATCCCTTAAGCATGATATGAGTTGGTCCACCAAGGCTTCCTGTTGGGATGTGAAGCGGTTAGTCACTTCAGCCACAACCCTGTCTAGATCTTCCCTAGTAATTGTTGCCGGCTGTCCCGTGGCAGGGGTTGTCGGATTTGCCTGACCTTCATTTGGTACTGCTGTTGGAATGGGATGATTTACTTGATCTGTGACCGCTAGATCTGGAATACTGCTGGTTGCGATCTTTTTTCCTTTGTTAACATCTTTATTCTGCTTGGGAGGCATGTCTTCCAAGCAATGAGAGATGCTGTTAGGAAGAAAGTTAAGTGGGAGAAGTTGAAGTCCTGAGTTCAGCCGCTTCTCAGTGAAAGCACCATAAATGTTTGCGCAAAAAATGGGCAAACACCTCCAAGTCGTATGATTTAGTTGATTTTATGTTGTTTTTAGTGATCTGGGTAATCTATGCAAATATATAAAAAGCAGGGACTAAACTGTAAAAGACACAAAGATTTATAGTGGTTCGGCCAGAATCTGCCTACGTCCACTTTATATGTTATTCTCCTTTTTACTGTTCAGATTACGAGTACAAAGCTTTTATACAAGTATATGAAAGTTATTTGAAAGTTCTATCCATGCTTGAGCACTCAAACTTGTCTGCCATTATTGTACCCCTACCCCTCTATTTATAGAGTGAGGCTGGGGGTAGGGGTCTTGGAAGTGTATAGCTGCTGGTGGGCCTGGGCTGACGTGATCTGGCCTGGCAATGTTGGTTCGGTAACGCCCTCTTCCTTTTGGTTCGGTGGACTTGGTCCGGTGGTGAGGTGAGATGGGATTTGGCTCGGTGGGACTTGGTCCGATGGTGAGTGAAGAGATGGGTCTTGGAGATAGGTTGGTCCGGTGGTGGTAGTATCTATTCTGGTTCGGTAGTGCTTGTGGGTTGGATCGGTGGTGAGGTGAGATGGGATTTGGCTCGGTGGGACTTGGTCCGGTGGTAAGTGAAGAGATGGGTCTTAGAGATAGGTTGGTCCGGTGGTGGTAGTATCTATTCTGGTTCGGTAGTGCTTGTGGGTTGGTTCGGTGGTGAGGGTACCTACTCTGGTTCGGTAGTGCTTGTGGGTTGGTTCGGTAATACCCCGATCCGGTGGCAGGTGGAATTGAGACTATGGTTCGGCTAGGCCTTCTTCTCTGTGGTTTGGTGTTGAAAACGCACCCAACAGAATTGATGGTTAATAATGTTTTGAATTTATAAAATAAATATAAGATAATAAATATTAAAGTATAATAATAATAATAAATATCTAAACAAGAAATAGAAATAAATATAAGATAAATTATAAAAAAATAAAATAAATACATAAATAATTCAAACAACATGTTAATAAACTATGAAAAATATAAAGTAAACATTAGCTAAATCTAAACGACCTGTTAAAAATAGGATTCATTTATATATTACAATTTAATAATTATAAAAAGAAAAATAAAATACATTAAAATATGAAAAAAAAATATGTACGCTTGTACAAGAAAACAAAAATATATATATAAAGGCTTATAAAAAGAAAATAAAATATCTTTAAGTATGTAAACAAAACAAATTGGATAAGTATAAGCTTGTTAAACAAGACAATCATAATTAATGCAAGGTACTCAGCCTGTACAAAATAATCTCACCTGTAAACTCAATTCATTCTCGTCCGTTCCAAGCTGAGAAAAAAAAATCTGAAAATGAAAATCATTCAAAACTTATACATAATTTAATATAAACAACAATACAATCAAAACAAACCAGATCAATCAAAGAATCAAAGAAGACCAGATTTCAACATAAATGGAAGCTCTGTTTTCTTTCCTCTGGAAACAACACTATGAGTAACATCTACTTTTAAAAATTTAAAGTATGAATTTGTTGAATATTTACATGTGAATATGTATGTTTGAATATATATTCAATTCTCTGTGTATATTTGAATAATAGATATAAGGTGTGTAGCCTACTGCTTATAATTGCCTCTGTTCTGAGTTCATAACCAAAAGTTTTGATTCAAAAATCTTTTACTCTCAATCTACTTACTGATTGAACTCGAGATTAAAACAAAATTTGTTTGTTATAGTATATGTTAAAGAGTAAAAATCTATTTAAGCTTAATCAACTAGTTAATCTTTCTGGGAATCAAGAAATCTGAACCCAACTTCAAATTAGTCTAATTTCGAATTTCTTAATTCCTAAATTCAGGAATGTAGATGGAATTCATACACTATAACATGAATTTTAAAGCAAAAATCATGATTTCTAGACGAGGGATGAAGGAGCAGTTTGGGTATGTTGTAGTTTCTTTGTTTGGCGATTTTTTGGTGATCCTTTGGGTTGAAGGAGTCAGGATTTTGGCTGGTGATGGAGGGATGAACGGTAGTTGTAGGAAAAATGTTGTGAAGGTGGTCAGATAGTTATGGTGGCGGCGGCGAATTCGTGAAGTTTTTAAACCGAGTTTTGTTGAGGTCGGGAATTTCGATTCGTTTGTCGCCATCGTTCGATCGAGTTCTGCGTGTTCTTGGGAGGAAGTAGAGGAGGTATCGATGAAGCTTCGACCGAAGTTTTAGGTCCTTTGGTGGTCGAGGTTGCGGAGGCGACGGGTTTTCCAGGTTTTGGTGGGGATTGTTCCTATTGTTCCCAGGCTTGGCATTGAGCTCGAATTCAAATTCGAGTTGATGGAGGACGATCTGATTATCGTGGTTTAGGAGTGAAGTTGATTTCTGGTGTGGGACGACCATCGGAGATGGTCGGAGGCGGCCAGGAGCCACCGTGCACGTGCACGGTGCACTTCTTGGTTCTGGTCATTGTGTTGTTAGAGTAGGGGAGAGCCTTGGGAAACTCTCTAGTAGATTAGTGTTTCACTCGAGTTTTTGACGTGTTCGACTCGAAGCATTTTAGTGGGGCTCGGGTAGTTTTGTGGTTACAAGTTTTAAAAAGAAACCTGTCTGCTTTTAAATTTTTGAATTGATTTTAAAATTTTGAAAGCAAGGTTTAAACAAGTTTTAAAATCCAGTTTAAAATATGGATTCAAATTAACTTTGCATCCAAGTTTTAAAATAATTAAAGTTTTAAGGAAATTTAAATGTTTAAACAACTTTAAATGCTTAAAGTGTATTTTAAAATGATTTGAATTTAAAAGTGAATTTGGTTTAAATTCTTTTAAATTTCTTTTATGAGGTAAGTATCTCTTTAACATGAAATTTAAAAAGGTTTTTAAATTGTTTAAACTTTGTTAAATTTAAATTGTATTCATTTTAAATCTTAAATTTAAAATGGAATTTAAAAGTAAATTGTTTTTTTAAAATGCTTTGTTAATGATAATTTAATCATTAGTAAGAATAAGATTTATCGTAAAGTTAATTAGGATTTAATGATTTGTGATTCATTAAATTATTATGTTGATTAAAATGGATAATTTATTTATTTAATTAATTAATGATTTGGATTAATTAAATAAGTAATTAGAGGTTTAAATTAATTACTTAAGGTTTAAAGATTAATTAATTAAGGATTATTAATTTAATACTAATTAATAATTCAAGTTAATTAATCAAGTAATTAATGAATGATTAATTAAAAATAATTACTTAGTAAAAGAAATTAACAATGGGTAATTAATGATCAAAGATTGATGTTAACGCTTAAAAGTTGAACGCTAACACCCTGGTGTGTGTAGTAAAGTTGTGAAAGCACCACCCGTGATACGGGAATAAGAAATAAGCAGTAAAGTAGCAGAAAATAGTAAAAGACAGCGATTTTATAGTGGTTCGGCTTAAGATCAAGCCTACGTCCACTTTGAATTCCTTTATTGCTGATTTCGGTTACAAGTTGATACAATGCACTTCAAAATACGATACACTTTGATCACAAAAACACTCTAGACTAGTAGCTCAAACTTCGATACAATGCACTAGGTCATAGGTCGTGGCCGACCTAAGTTGGGTCGTGAACGATTCAACTGGTTGTGACCGACCTAAGCTGGGTTGAGACTTCACAGACGTATGCTTGTTCGTTTAGATATATTACAAGTCCCAGATCATCCACGAGTTAGGAGGCTACCATGTGAAATAATGCGGCATTGAGTCTGTTTGTTTAGATCGTGAGCGACTTATCATAGGTCGTAGGTCGGTCGCGACTTAAGTGCAGTTGCTAAGTCGTTCAGCCCTTTCCGTAGTTAGGTCGTTACATTCCCTTAAGTCGTAGGTGTCCCAGATCTGAAGTCGTTAACTCGCTGAAGACATTAAGCCGCTTCATTTCTTAAGTCGGTAACTTCTTAACCCAGTAGGTCGTAAGTTCCCATAGGTCGTAACTTCCCATAGGTCGTTAGTTTCTTAGGCTTTGGCAGCTCTTAGGTCGGCAGCTCTTAAGTCGGCAGCTCTTTAGGTCTGCAGCTCTTATGTCGGCAGCTCTTTAGGTCGGCAGCTCTTAAGTCGGCAGCTCTTTAGGTCGCGAATCAAAAGAGGGTTAACATTTGCCCCTCGAAGTATACGCCTAGGTCGTAGGTCGTGTGCTTCGATTTCCTTAATTCGCTCTTTGATGAGTTTGTTAGGTCGTGAGCGACTTAAGTTAAGTTGTAGGTCGTATGTGTCGATTCGCCTTTCACTACCACAGCGTATAAATAGCTTAGGTCGTTCCCACTTTCCTTTGCCTACTCTATCATTCCGTCTGCCATTAACAAGTTTCCGAGCTTTTGAAGACGAATTCCAGATTACTAGACCGTTAATCATCTCCCTCATCATATTTCGTAAGTGAATCCATCCCATATTCAATCATGACCATCATCGAATCACGAGTCCCTTATTTGTCGTCTCTAATCCAAGTTTGTATACTATGCTCCACCATGAGTTGTGTCGCAACCGATCCTTAACTTCCTCTAGTTGCTATGTCATTGTGATTTCTCGAAAATACTGCAGCATACTGATTTCATGATGGATTTGGGATGATTTGGTGATGTTGTGGGATGTGATTAGAGAATGTGGCCTAAATTTTTTTTTTTGGGATAGTTCAAGTTTATTGGGTTTATGGATCTCGAGTTGGCGAGTTACTGAACTCCTCAATGGAGAGGGAGGAGATTGGTGAAGGGAAGTGAGGCTTAGGTTCGAACAAGAAATAACTTGAGATTCCTTCGGAGACGACCTAAAACATTCACGATCTAACAGCTTGTCCGGTTCAGGAGTTCTTGCGACTTAACTGATTTGAACGACCCAACTTTCTCTGTGACCTAATTAGCTCACGACATAGGCCTTAGCTCGTGGCCGAGCTAGGACTTTGGAAAATTTGTGTCGTTCTGTCTTGAGACCTTTATATGCATTACGACCTAGGGTCTATGACTTAACTTTAACTCATTGCATATCCTTTAAGTCGTGGACGACTTAACTTGAACATTGTGATCTGAGGAATTTCCGACCTAGGACTTTGAACAATTTAATCGACCTAATTTCAGCAGCATAGGCTCTAGGTCGCAGCCGAGTTAGAACTTGACATATTTGTATTGCCTTGAACTTCTTTATAGATTATCTCTAATGCTAATTGCCTGTTAAACATAACATTTACAGAAAATTGGGACGAATATACTGCCACTGACTGCCCACATCAAATGATAGATTAGTCGATAAAGGATAATCAACTTAATTGAACTGCATGAATGAAATGTTGTAAACCAACCAATTCAAGTGAAGTATTAAAGCAAAACTAAAATAGTTAATTGAAGATGGTTTGTTTGCATTAATACCGCACTTGAGTTTTCTAAATTAACAAGTCCTGAAATTTCGTAATCGACCGATTGTCGACTAGTTTAATTCCAGTTATGTTTACCTGTTATTTTTATTAGTTCTGCACGACACTTCACACTTTTTAGGAAACGTGCACCTTCGCATCTAAATAACCAGTTGCTTGTGTAGAATGACTTCTCAGCAAGAAGATGTAGTAGTTCAAACCGGAGAGGCCGCCCTTATTCCAGCCCCGTTAGTCAATCCTCTAGAAAGAGTCTCAACTACTTTGTCGTACAAAGTTTTCCGGCAATTGTGCACCCAGTTTGGTATCGCTGAAGCAGATGCCATTCTTCCTGAAAACAGTAGCACTGCTGATGTGGCACCCCCTGCATTTGTCGCAGTTAATCGGCAAATGTGCCTGAACGGGGCTATTCCCCCTTTCAACGACTTTCTCCAGAATCTTCTTCGTCGACTAGCCATCTCCCCCTTCCAGCTACACCCTAATGGCTATGCCATTCTGATGGGATTGTGTGTGCTATTTAGGAGGACACTTGATCGTTTTCCAAGCTTCGATGAGATTTGTTACTTATGCTCTTTCGCTAGAAATAAAGATCGTCATTCCATCATTGTCGTGCGAAGCGCTAGAAACCGCAAACTGATCATTGGCCTTTCGGATAGTGTTCATGGGTTTCTAAGCCAATTCTTCTTCGTCCGCTGCCCTCCGGGGTTTTATGCCGTTTGGAGAGAAGGAAGTAAGATTATTCCTCTTTACTTCTTCTATTCTTTGAGTTTTCCGAAATTCGAATTGTCAAGTGCTAACTTCATCTTTACTTTTCAGCGCTTCCTCCCCCTTCCTGGGAACCCAGCCACAAGTCAACTTTCGAAAGTCTTATGGTTGTGGCAGTTGAGGAGAGAAGCATTAAATTTTTGTTAAAAGATGAACTTCTGCACCAGTTTGAACTTCTTCACCCTTCTCGTTCTACTCAGCCTCACGAAGTTCCTGATTCTCCAGGAAAGGCGTCTGATGCCCCAGCTTTTGTTAAAGAACCTATACCGCAAGAACCTGCCACTGAGGCTTCACTGGTGAAGTGTTCCGCCTCTATTGACGTTGTGGGGTCGTCTGGCAAATCTACGCTCTCTTCGGTTATCGAAGAGGAGGAGCCTCCTCAATGCCCCGAGAAGGCATTCAATGAAGGGGTTGAGAAAGAGAGTTCCGCCCAGCGCGATGGCGAAGACATTTTTGGGGATCTTAGTGACTTAATGGTGACTTCGCAGGAGCTATTTAAAAATGACGCTTCAAAAGCTATTTCTCCTGCTGTCGAGGCGACTTCTTCTTTACAACAAGTTTTGACGCCTTCTATACAAACCGTCGCCATTCCCACACCAAAGAGTGGTTTGTAGTTCGACGCGCGTACTTGCACGCCACACACACTTAGGATTTTTTACAATTAAATGCACTCGGCTTCTTTGCTTTAAAGATTTTTAACACTTGCCTTTCTTTTATTTTCAACTTCTCCAATGGGACGCAGTGGTTCATATTACGATGATTTCCATCACCTTGGAGGGCGCGATGCTTATGATTACATGCGTTATCTTTCTACCCCCAGAGAAACTGATGAGGAGAGAGCTGCTAGAAAAGCTCGTGAAATGCAAGATTATGAAGAACGCCACAGAAGAGGAGACGAACGTCATGATTCATCCCAAAGAGATGATGATTCTCATAAGAGGAAATCTTATGATGATAAAGGAAAAAGTCATATCGTCGGCGATCCCAGCAAACGAACCAAGCTTAGTGATGCGTCTGCTATTTCTAAAAAATCTGATGCTCCCATCTCTCCTAATATCTGGTCCGGCTCTCCTGCTCTAAAGAAATCCGACATCCAGACGATTATCAGCAGACCTCAGTATCAGGTCAAAGATGCCCCTCCTACTCTTCAGAGCCGATTTCCGAATTGGTGTTTAAAAGGGGTGCGCTTTGACTTGGACTTGGTACCGATCGATAAGCAAGCTATGCTTAGGAATCTTGATGCTGTTAAGCTTGATATCGAGAGAATGTCCGGATGGCAGAAACTCGTCGACGAGCTTCAGAGAGTTAATCATATGAATCTTGAAGCCATGTTGACTATGGAGAATGACAAAACAGAATAGGATAAAATCTGCAAGCAGCATGATGCAGAGATGGCGAGCATTGCTGACGACAATGCGAGACTTGAGTCCAAAGTTAAAAAACTCAAGGAAGATCTCGCCGCTTCTTCCACTTCGCACTCTTAAAAAGAAGAAGTTTTTCAAAAACAAGTGCGTGATGCGCATGCCGCTCAAAGGGACGCTGAGATGAAACTTGCGGCTGAGCAGCATGTTACTGAAGAATATCGCAAAGATACTGCTCAGCTGCGGGAAACAGTTAACTCTCAGAACATGGAGATCGAATTGTTAAAGGCTCGACTTTCTAGAGCTGAGAAAGAGCGTGATGAGGCTGTTGCTGGTCAAGTTGCAGCTGAAGAATCCCATGAGGCAACCAAAGCCACCATCAGCTCTACTTTGTTTGACTTTTACTTGCACAGCGTTCTGGGGCGCGGTAGTCTCTCCTTTTTGGGCCCTAAATACGAGATTACTCTGGGCGAAGTGTGGGAAGCCGCAGTTGATATGTTCAACGGTGCTGGCTATGACGAGGCAGAGCTTGAGGCATGTTATTTTGACGATGAAACTCGTGCCGCTCTTGCTAGAGGAAAGGAGCAACTTGCTAAAGAGCGAGCTGAATCGATGGGACAAGAACACCCAAAGGAGGAAGCTCCTTTAACTGCCCCCGTCCATACTTCAATTTCGGTCGATGCTAACATTATAGGCTCCAGTTCCCATTCTTCGCTTCCTGCTAAAGTTGACACTGAAATTGTGACTACTCCCATCGAGGAAGAGGCTCTAGAAGATATTGAGGCTCAGAAATTCAAAATTGATCTTGCAAAGCCGACTTCTCCAGGTAACTTTGACGTCGACCCAGTTCCAGTGAATCACTTATTCGATTCAACCGAGCTTGATGAACTTCTTACTTATTACTTAAGCTTCGATGAACCAATATCTTCTCTTTTCTCGGAGAATACTGATTTTAACTTCTTTTCTTCTGTAGCGGAGGCACCGAGCGCTATACACTCTTCTCCTCTTCCAGCTGTTCCTCCTCCAACCCTTCAAGTCACTCCTGCTTCTCAACCGGGTTCCCAGGAAGAGCAAATAGAAGCCCTTCAAGGCTTGGAGGATCCACCTGCTTCACAAGAACAGAAGGCGGAAGATCTTGAGGACAGTGAGAAGACTCCGGAGCAGTCTCTTGATGATAACACGAAGCTTTCTGCGCTACTTACTACTTCGGGAAGTGAGTCTTCTTCGAAGAGGAAAGGGAAGCGCGTCATGAAGAAGAAGAAGAAAAGCATTTCCGCTAGAGAAGATGGAGCAGAAGAAGATCCCGCTGCACCTTCTTCTCCTTCTTCTCCGACCCGTCCCCACCGGATTCCGAAACTAGTCATCAAACCGGGCAAGGGTACTAAAGGCGGCAAGAAGAAGGAGTGATAAGCTGGACTCTACTTTTCTTATTTTGCTTTTTGCTTTTTGTATGTATCGACCGGAGATTGTGCAGGTACCGGTCCCTGCTTTTTTGAGATATGCACATGTAAAGAATTTTCACAGTATTGAATAAAATAATTCTTTTGCTTGTCAAATTCTTATGTACGTCAGAATGTATCTATTTCTTATTTTAGTGTAGAATAAACGATTCTTTTTATTTGTACAAACTTTTGTCTGTGTTTGAGAATTCATTATTCCACATCTTTTTTGCATGATATTGTAATGAACTTGTGGTATGTCGCTTGAATACTACTTTTATTGATGTAGCTGTATTGTATGATGTTGCCCCTATACCACAAGTGCATTGCAATATCCTTTTGTTTTGACAAGACTTGTACTCTTATTTTGGAGAATAACTATTCCGTTTTTGAGGAAACAATTATTCTTCTTTAATGGAGTGTGTCTCATTTTTGGAGAAGTTTTTACGCTTCAACCTTCGGAGATGGTCACTTCATATTTTTGAGAAGTGAATTCTGCTACGCGGTAAAGCGGGCCTCTGAAGAGGATTTTACTTCGCACTTGAAGTTCCGGGGAAGAATTTTTTCAAGATAAACAAGTAGATCTTCCTTGAGAGTTGAAGTGTGCCTCTGAGGAGGGCTTTCTTTCTTCTTTTATATTTGTCGTGTTCGCTTGAAATTACTTTCTCGCAGTTGAATGGAAATACGGAGCGGGCGCAAGTTACTTGATTGGATGTTCGTTTGTACAAGCAATCGCAACCAATTTACAAGGGCCCTGCGCCTTCATGTTGTGAAGGTGCTTTTCCGGTGGTTCTGTTAACTTTATTGTTTGAGAAGAGTATTTCATTCTGGGACGTGCCTCCGAAGAGGTCTTGTGCCTCCGAAGAGGTTTTGTGCCTCCGGAGAGGTCTTGGGCCTTCGGAGAGGTCTTGTGCCTCCGGAGAGGTCTTGTGTGCCTTGGGGAAGGTCTTCTGCCTCCGAAGAGGGCAGTGTGTGCCTTTGGGGAAGGCTTGTGCCTCGTAAGAGGGCTTGTGGTGCATCGAGAGAGGTCTTATGCCTCCGGAGAGGTCTTGTGCCTCCGAAGAGGTCTTGTGCCTCCGGAGAGGTCTTTATTTGATTGCTTGGAAGTTACTTTCTCATAGTTAAATGGATCCACAGGGCGGGCGCAAGTTATTTAATTGGATGTTCGTTCGCACAAACGATCGCAATTAGTTAACAAAGGCCTTGTGCCTCAGTGGTTCCACCAACCTCTTTGTTGAGAAGAGCGCTTCAATTTTTTGGCGTGCCTCCGAAGAGGGCTTGTGCCTCCGTAGAGGTCTTTATCCTCCGAAGAGTTGCACCTCCGAAGAGGTCTTGTGCCTCCGAAGAGGGCTTTTGTTGATTAGCTCGCCCATGTCTCTTTGTTGTTTGTTCATTAATGGTCCCCTGTTATTGTCTCTGAGCTTGTGTTCCTTTCTTTTGCAAGCAGTTTGCTCTATCCAATGGAGTGTACTTCAGTGTTAAGTGATTTCATGGGACATGCGCAAGTTATCTAATCAGATGTCTGTTTATACAAACGATCGTAATTAGTTAACAAGTGTCTAGTTCCTTTTCTTTGGAAAAGTGTCCCTTCAGTGGAATCATCAACTTTTGGTGTAAAGTTCATTTTATGTTGGACTTGAATTTGGAACTTTTTTTGGCTTGAAATTCGTTTATTGAGTGATTTACCGGGCTCACTTGGCATTGCGATGGGTAAGCTTTGTTTTAATGACCTGCAATATTAAATCGATATTTTAGCAATACATTTAGAGTATTTACACATCGAAATGAAATAGGCATTTTATAATAATAAAGAACACAGAATTTATAGTGGTTCGGCCAAGAACTGGGCCTACATCCACTTTATAGTTCTTTTATTGATCATCACTGATTTTACAATGGTTTACAATACAATTGATGCATCCATTTTTTTTTTACAATTTCAAGCATTGCTTTTAAGTAAAATATGGACGCAAGTGATTGCAATTCCAGGCTCTTGGGATTGGATTTCCTTCGACAGTTGTGAGTTTGAAGGTGCCATCAAGAAGTTTATTGCCTATGACATATGGTCCTTCCCAATTTCGTCCAAACACTCCAGCTGCTGTCATGATCCTTTTCAAGACTAAGTCCCCGATTTCGAAGCTTCGTTGACGGACTTTAGAATTGAAGTGCCTTGCTATCCTTTGCTGATGGGCCGCAACTCTAAGCCTAGCCTCTTCCCTTCTTTCATCAAGAAAGTCAAGTGCTTCGAGTTGCAATTTTTCATTTTCAGCCTGGTTGAAATGAATCCTTTTGTGTGAAGGGACTTCTAGTTCTACTGGAACCATCGCTTCTGATCCGTATGCCAATGAGAATGGAGTGTGCCCAGTCGCAGTTTTATGGGTCATTCTGTATGCCCATAGTGCTAGTGGCAGCTTATCAACCCATCCACCTTTTGCTTTTTCAAGCTGCTTTCTGATGGTTGACTTGATAATTTTGTTTACTGCTTCCACTTGCCCGTTTGCTTGCGGATGAGCCACTGCTGAGAAACTCTTTCGGATTTTGAATCGCTTGCAGAAGTCTTGGAACTCTTCACTTTCGAATTGAGTATCGTTGTCTGTGATTATCTTCTGTGGCACACCATACCTGCAAATGATATTTTTAGTCACAAAATTTATCATCTTTTTAGAGGTAATAGTAGCCAAAGGTTCTGCTTCAGCCCATTTAGTGAAATAATCAACAGCAACAATAGCATATTTGATTCTCGACTTGGCAATTGGTAAAGGTCCGATTAGATCTATCCCCCAAATGGCGAACGACCATGGACTGACCATCTATGTTAGTTCAGTGGAGGGTGCTCTTGGGATTTTTGGAAATCTCTGGCATTTGTCGCATTTTCGAGAGTAGATAGCAGCATCTCGATTAATATCTGGCCAAAAATACCTGTACCGGAGAACTTTCTTGGCAAGAGTTTGGCCACCTGAATGGTCCTTACATTCTCCTCCGTGTACCTCTGCTAAAATTGTCTTAGCTTCTTCCTTGGTTATACATCGGAGTAATGGAATTGAGAATCCCCGTCTGTATAACCGACCGTCTTGAATTACATATCTCGATGTCTTTCTTAACAGCTTTCGGCGTTCATTAGAATTTTCTGGCAGGGAACCGTTGAGCAGATATTCTTTGATCAGAGTCATCCATGACTCTTGCTCTTGAGATACGGCCATGATCCAGTCGATATCCATTTCATCGGTGCTTGGGGCTGACAAGACCTCCACAGGCACCAATCCCAATAACTAAGCTTATCCGGAACTTGAATACTTTACGAGAGAATCTGCCTTCATATTTTCCTCTCGAGGAATGTGGCTTATTGAATAGTGATCGAAATCATCGAGAAGTTCAGAAGCCTTGGACAAGTAAGCAGGTAGATTTCCTCCTTTAGCTTGAAACTCCTTCTTGACTTGACATACAATAAGTTGAGAATCACTGAAGATCTGTAATGCTTTGATGTTTAGTTCTTTTGCAATCTTTAATCCAGTAATTAGAGCTTCATATTCTGCTTCATTATTTGTAGAAGGAAATTCCAGTCTTAATGCGTAACATAATGATCGCCCTTCGGGGGTTTCAAGCACAACTCCAGCTTCGGAACATTAATCATTTCTTGAGCCATCAACATATAACTTCCATTTGGTCGGAATGTCAATTGTAATCTCTTCCTTACTGTCACCCATATCTATGTACTCTGCGATGAAATCTGCTAAAGCTTGTCCGTTGATCGCTCTTCGGGGATGATAAGTGATATCATATTGGCTAAGTTCAATATTCCACTTCAGAAGACGGCCTGAAGTTTCAGGGCGAAATAGGACTTGCTTTAGGGGTTGGTCAGTGAGAACTTTGATAGGATGAGCTTGAAAATACGGCCTCAACTTTCTGGAAGCAATCAGTAAACAGTAGGCGAGCTTTTCTAGCTTTGAATAATTCATTTCTGCCCCAGTGAGTCTTTTGCTGATATAGTGACCGGGCGCTGAACTTTCGCATCCTCCCGCACCAGTGCTGCACTCAGGGCATGGGATGAAACTGCCAAGTATATGAAAAGGTCTTCGCCGTTGTTGGGCTTGGAAAGTATTGGAGGTGATTCCATGTGGTGGATTAGTTCCTCGAAAGCTTTCTGGCATTCAGGTGTCCATTCGAAGTTTTTCTTTCCTTTCTTTAAAGCGTCAAAGAAGGGGATGCATTTATTAGTGGCTTTGGAAATGAACCGACTTAATGCAGTAACTTTCCCATTAAGGCTCTACAACTCCTTCTTTGTCCTGGGGGCTTTAACTTCTCTTAGAGCAGTAATTTGAGCAGGATTGGCTTCAATGCCCCTAGCGCTTACAATAAATCCCAAGAATTTCCCGGACTCTACTCCGAACGAACATTTCAAAGGGTTGAGCTTCATTCCATATTTTCGGAGAACTGCGAACATTTCTGCTAAGTGATCCATATGGTCAATTGCTTTCTTTGATTTCACCAACATATCATCGACATAGACTTCCATAGTTTTCCCAAGCTGCGATTTGAACATTGCATTAACAAGCCTTTGATATGTTGCCCCTGCATTCTTCAGTCCGAAGGGCATGACTTTGTAGCAGTAAAGACCAACATCTGTGACGAAGCTCGTATCCTCTTGATCCGACTCATGCATCATAATCTGATTATACCCGGAGTAAGCATCCAAAAAAGACAACAATTCGTGCTCGGCTGTTCCATCTACCAGCTCATCAATCCTTGGCAACGGGAAGCAGTCTTTGGGACAAGCTTTGTTTAAATCTGAGAAATCGATGCATACCCTCCACTTTCCATTTTCTTTTTTAACCAGTACTGGATTTGAAACCCAATTTGGATAAGTGGACTCTTTGATGAAATCATTCTCCATGAGTCGATCTACTTCTTCCTTTAGCGCTGCTGACCTTTCCGGACATTGGGTTCTCCTTTTCTGTTTCATAGGTGTGAATTTCGGATCAATATTCAGAGTATGTACAGCAATCTCTGGAAATATTCCACACATATCGGCGTGACTCCAAGCGAATACGTCCAGATTTTCTTTCAGGAATGATATCAACATATTCTGGACTGCCATACTGAGTTGTGAACCCACATTTAGCACCTTGTTTGGGTCTTTAAGATCAACAGGTATAGGTACCGTTACTTCCATCGGCACCACTCTATTCTCCCCTGCATTGGCCTTTCTGGGGTCCATTTCTCTTCTTGCACCACTATGCTCGCCAGTGCAGGGGCCACCCTGTACTTGCTACAAGGTTGGGTTTTTGATGCAGAGCGGAGCTGCCGCACCTTTTCCCATCTCTCTCTTCCTGGCCTCTCGAAGCTCTATAAGAAAACATTCCCGTCCAGCATTTTGATCCCCTTTAATGACACCAACACCATTATCTGTAGGAAACTTCATAGTTAAGCACCACGGGGCGAGGATGGCTTTGAATGCAGCTATTCCGAACCACCTTTTTCTGTCCTTCCCCAAGTTCCACAAACAAGTCGACAATTCCAATTGGTTGCTGTGGTTCCCCAGTAAACCCAACAATCTTCTACAATGAAGCCTGAACTTCAGTCATTGGAATCTTCATTTGATCAAATGTTTTCTTGAAGAGTATGTTGCAAGAGGCGCCACAATCAATAAGCACTCGTCTTACAATAGCTGGCCCAATTCCTGCAGAAATGACCAAGGGATCCATGGTTGGAGCTTCAATACCCATAGAATCCCTGGCTTTAAACACAATGTCATCATTAGAAGTTCTCTGCTGTTTCAGGGGCGCTGCGTCTTCCAGAACAAAAACTTCCTCTTCTGTTGGGGTATATTTCAAGGCACGAGCATATCGTTCCATCTCACCCCAGCTTCTGCCTGCTGGGTGTGGGCCTCCTGTAATCACATTGATAACAGGCCTTTCTGATTCACGTGCGGTAGTACCTTCACCTGAGCCAGATGGGTGAGTAGGGGGTTGCTGCCCGTGAGTAGACGAAGTTGGGTGATTTCTGTTCTTCTTAACGTACTGTTGCAGCTTATTTTCTCTTAGCAATTCTTCAATCAGGCTTTTCAAATGACGACATTCATTAGTATCATGGCCGGGTTGGTTATGAAATCGACAGAATTTTCCATTTCGCATAGCACTCTTTCCGGGTTTTATCTCAGCGGGTTTAGGATACTCCACAGCATCTTTAGTGGCAAAGAAGATATTCTCCGGAGTGTCGGTTAAAGGAGTGAAATCTGAGGGTTTAAAGAACCGAGGTTTCTTTATATCCTTTTGTTTCTTCCCATCATTATTTTCCCTCTTCTGACCTCCGGAATCTTTCTTAACTGAAGCAGCAATGTTATTCTCCACTCTTGTCGCCACCACTTTCATTGGTGCCGGAAGATTTTCCAAGCGTATGAACTCATCAGCTTTCTTATAAAATTTCTCGAGTGAATTTGGCTCCTTCATTTTCAGCCATTTTCCAAATTCGCTTGACTTATCGATAGCCCGCATCAGATAAGTCAAAATCATACGTGGCTCCGCATTGTCGACTTCTACCAGAGTTATGTTGAAACGATTCAAGAAGGATTTAATCGACTCTCCTGGATTCTGCTCGATACTAGATAACGACATTATGTCTTTTTCCTTTGAAGCGTACAGTCTGAATTGCTCCTTAAACTTCCGGGTTAAATTGGAAAACTGGTCTACAGATCGAACGGGGAGCTTGGTAAACCAAAGAAGTGCCACTCTTTCCAAATATACCGGGAAATACCGGCTTTTAATCTCATCAGTTGCTCTGGCGCCGGTCATGTGCCAATCATATTTGTACAAGAATTGATTCGGGTCACTTGTCCCCTGATAAGCGGGAATGGTAGAGGGAACAATTTTTTTGGGAAACTCAGCTTTTAGAATCCTCTTAGTAAATGGAGTTTTACTTGGAGCAAATCCCCATTCGCTCTCATCTTCACTTCTCTGCATGCTTTCTTTCATTATTTGCCGAATCATGCCGGAGAGATATTCCTCATTGTTTAATGACTTTGCGGAGTAAACTTCGGCCATTTTCTCGGAAGTTTGTCCGGGCAAATGTTTGTGGAAAACTGGCGATGGCCTGGATCCTTCAGCTTGGAGAGGTGCCCCTTCAGCGGCACCCGATCCCCCTTGAGGAATATTTCTTCCTTCGGAGTTGTGAAGAGCATCAGCAATGTTTTCTTCATTATTTACTGGCCTTTGATTAGCCCCGAGCAAAGCATTTAACTTCTCCATCATTAGAGTATTCTGAGTTTTGATTTGCTGATACAGCCCGGACACAACAACATCTAACTCTTCTCGCGTCACTCCAATGCTTGGAGTTGCCTGACTTGGAGAAGGAGAAGTGGCAGTATTATCTTGAGCATCTTCAGATCTGATAGACCTGCGTTTACTTCCAGGAGCCATTATATCCAACAGACTTCTGGTCTTGAAAGAGACTTTTTCAACGAACTTTTGTGAAGCAATGGTGAATGTATTCCTGAGTTCAATTCTCGGTGAAAGCACCAAAATGTTAATGCTTAAAAGTTGAACGCTAACACCCTGGTGTGTGTAGTAAAGTTGTGAAATCACCACCCATGATACGGGAATAAGAAATAAGCAGTAAAGTAGCAGAAAATAGTAAAAGACAGCGATTTTATAGTGGTTCGGCTTAAGATCAAGCCTACGTCCACTTCGAATTCCTTTATTGCTGATTTCGGTTACAAGTTGATACAATGCACTTCAAAATACGATACACTTTGATCACAAAAACACTCTAGACTAGTAGCTCAAACTTCGATGATGAAACTTGTTGAATCCATGTCGGATGTGCAAGATTTCTTTCGAAGCTTGTTGTAGTGTCTTGAATGTTTGAAGTTCTTCAAGTGTTGGATGAGTTAAGAATTCTGCAGAGTAATGGCGCTTCAGAGAATGATCGGCCCAAAGTTCTCTTCACATTGGAGTTAGGTTGGTATTTATAGAGAAATCCTGTGCCTGGGTCGTAGGTCGTGGCCGACCTAAGTTGGGCCGTGAACGATTCAACTGGTTGTGACCGACCTAACCTGGGTTGAGACTTCACATACGTATGCTTGTTCGTTTAGATATATTACAAGTCCCAGATCGTCCACGAGTTAGGATGCCACCATGTGAAATAATGCCGCATTGAGTCTGTTTGTTTAGATCGTGAGCGACTTATCATAGGTCGTAGGTCGGTCGCGACTTAAGTGCAGTTGCTAAGTCGTTCAGCCCTTTCTGTAGTTAGGTCGTTACATTCCCTTAAGTCGTAGGTGTCCCAGATCTGAAGTCGTTAGCTCGCTAAAGACATTAAGCCGCTTCATTTCTTAAGTTGTTAACTTCTTAACCCGGTAGGTCGTAAGTTCCCATAGGTCGTTAGGTCATAACTTCCCATAGGTCGTTAGTTTCTTAGGTCATGGTAGCTCTTAGGTCGGTAGCTCTTAAGTCGGTAGCTCTTTAGGTCGGCAGCTCTTAAGTCGACAGCTCTTTAGGTCGGCAGCTCTTAAGTCGGCAGCTCTTTAGGTCGCGAATCAAAAGAGGGTTAACAATTGATTAACCAATTAATTAAGGGATAATTACCTTAAAGAATAATTAATAAATGTGGTTAATTAATTAGGGTAATTAATTTAAGATTAATTATTTAAATGTTAATTAATTTGTAACGACCCAGTATTTTGGACCATTCGCATCCGCACATGTCGGACTTGAATAATTCAAAATACTGCGTTGTTAATTTAAATTTGGCAAACTAAACATATACAGTAAATAAATAATCACATATCACAGACACAGAGTAATAATTTGCAGCGGAAATAAAAGAGATAGTAGTTCATGAAGCTACTATATAAATATATAAGTTACATCAACCTTTACGCCTAAAAAAAGTCGTGGTTATAAACTAGATACAACGGAAGAGTAATACGATACATCAGATACAAATCAGAATACATCACTGGAATCATCGAATACTGAAAGCAGAATAGATGGATGGATCTTCAAGCAAGCTCCAACTTCAAAGGTGAGTCTCGAATACTGGTACACTCAGTCTGACCCAAGCGTAAAGCAAAACACAAAACACTCGAGTCAGGATTAACATTCTTATATAAATAAATCCAACTCAAGTGAAATAGCAATTGAAATACAAGTAACTCAAAGGATGTTGGAATAATCATCCTTTAAGGATCCGTTAAACTATCTACTATGTAGTAGTGTACGATAAGTAGATAATGTCTATCAGTAATATAAGATATCAAAATAGTGTTAAGGCGTTACCATTATCCCCCTTAACACATTTTATATAAGCGTTATAGTCTATACAGCACTGTAAACTCCACCGTAAACTAGTGGGCTATCAGGGAGTACTCCATAGGTATAACACAAAACAAATTTGTAGTGGTCGCGTATAAAGGGATACAAGTATGACAAGGCACATGAGGCATACCCAAGGTAGTGAAACTACCGTTTGCCTGATCCGGACTAGTGAGAACGCATCGCCACAGCGACCGCAACACAGCGAAACCACACTCCCAAAATCAAGGGTGCACCAATCGACAACAAGTAATGAGTAGTTTTCGAAGAAGTGTGTTCGCTCGAGGTAGCTGACCTCCATTTGGCCCGGCACGGCTCCTGTTTTAGTCATTTCCAATTTGACACAAGTGTCAAGGCTATCCATTATCGTTCTCTTTATTCAATCATCAACGTACATCATTCCAACCACTTCATTCTGGATCACACTCCGCGTATAGTTATTAAAGTGGTTTTCAGTTTAGACAGTGAGTATGTCCCTAACCGATTCCGGTTCCTTTAATAACTTTCGTAATTATTACACCGATTGGTCGTTTATATATTTCAAAAACCAAATCAATTACAATTTCAATTAGAATTTGTAAACCAACATTTCATTTCCCTTTCTAAATCAATTTCCATAATTTACGTTTCATAACTTCCAAATTACCATTTCAAAATCTTATAATTCAATTTCTATTTCTATTTAAAACAATTCGAATATTGATTCAAGTTCGTATATAAGTTTCATTTCGAAAACATTTAAATTAATTAATTTAACATTCAAATCAATTTAACTTCATTGATCGATTTCATCCAATATTCGTTAATTTAAATTTATCATTCAAAACAATTTCTATTTTATTTCCAATTCATTAAATCAATTAATTAAGTTCAACTTCATTAAATCAAAACTTACAAATTGCATTACATTTAATTCATCAAATCAAATTCTTTACATTTCTAGTCTTACATTAATTTCAATAAATCACATTTTATTTCTTGTTAAAGAAATTCAATTTCACTTATTTACTTACTTAAATAATTTTCCAAAACTTAGTTAATAAAGAAACTCAATTTCAATTATTTACGAAGTAAAATTCACTTATTCAAAGTTCAATTTCACTTATTAAAGAATTCAATTCAATTTAATCATTAAACAATTCAATCTTATTTAATTATTAAATAATTTCAAAACTGAATCATTAAATAATTTCAAAGTTTAATAATTTCAAACTTAATTATTAAATCATTTCAAACTTAATTCAATCATTTCTCAAATTTAACAACGTTCTTTCATCAATTAGATTTGTTAATATTTTGTTTCAGATTATTAAATATTAACATTTTCCTTCCATTAAAAATTCAAATTTCAACTTCATTTCAAAACCATATTATTTATTCAAATAAAATCTTCGTTTTAGTTTTAAATCAAATTATTGACCAATCGGGTTTTATTTAATTCTCTATCCTAGGTCAAAGTTTAATTTGGGTATTTATCATTTCAACCCGATTCCAATTCAATTCAAAATCAAAGCATAGCAAAGGGAACTTGCAGTGTGATAATTGGGATGGTGTCAAAGTAAATAAACAAGCAATAACAACAGTCAATAACAATCCAATAATTAATCAAATAATCCCGAAATAATCGTATTAATTTACATTATTGTCTGTGTAAATTAATATAATTATTTCTAGAATCTACACTATCATTTCATGTAGATTAAAGATTATTACACAATATTTATAGGGTTTTTCAATTGATATCCACTATTCAATTTCATACTATATCAACTTATACAACATACATTCAATAGTTCAAGGTGTAATTAACCAAATCCTACGTGTCAATTAATTTAACATTTAAAGGGGGTCATATTATACAATGTCATTTAACCAAATTTACACATGTGTCGTTTCCAATTTTAACTATCCTACGTCAAATTCAATTGCATAATATTTATCACTTTATACATTACAATTTAACATCCAATAAAAATAACAATCAATCAATTAACAACCAAACTGTATTATCATCGCATAAATAATTAACAGATAATGGTGTCAGGTGTCATAGGTGAACAGATACAGGTAATAGCATATATAACAGTGTAAATAACTAATAGCAGCATATTTCAATTGTCATTTCAATTGAAATTAAATTTAATAAATAAAAGAATGTTAATCGTGAGTGATTGCTCACCTTTCGAGGTTAGAGAATACAGAAGATGACACAGATATGTACACCGATATGGATACTGAAATTTGAATGATTGAACCGAAGCACAGCAAAATCGACACAAATTCAACGATTTAAAGCTGATAATACAAATAGACAAAATACCATCAGAACCGGATCGATGAAAAATAATCAGAATCATTTTGATAGAACAGAAACTATATATGTAATTATTTCTAAGAAATCAATACTTAAGTTAAAACAAGTATAAAATAACATATATACAATTAGAAATCATTATTTTACATTAAATGCATACATCAAATCAACCCTCTACCAAAATAAGATCCATATATCATTTATTTAGTACGCATATATATAAAAAGAACTTATAAATAGCACTGTCATATCATGTGCTGTCAAATATGAATACACTTTCAAACTACACAAATTATTCTTATAATAACAAACTAATAACTTATAAGTAATATATACATATAGCCCACAATTTAAATACTTATACTATATATATAACCACCTTGTTTACATGGCTTAATACAACAATATACAGAAAATAGAACGAAGATGATAGCAGGTACAAATGCGAACTTTAAGACTTCATACTTACGGTAATATAAATATAGCTTTTTCGAAGGAGACAAGACTAGACACTATATGAAAATAAAAGGGCGAATAACATGCAACCCTCAATATTCAAATAAAACCAATATAACCCACGCAACAATAGTAACATATATAAGGTGTATATATAGGTTGTAAACAGCTAGTAACCTGTACATTTTTATTTATTTATAGATAACAAAACTATGCAACTTTCATATCATAATATATAATACAATACTTTAAAACACTATAACATATAAATAGCTTCATAGATATGCAGACCAACACATACAAACACTTTAAAACAAAATTAAATGGCCCACAAAACAGAACGTATTTACGTATATATAACTTATACTTCTCTGTGAAATAACAGAATCCAAATATATTACATATAGATACTAACTTTGATATATAACATAGATTTCCTCTTAGTAATACAAAACATAGCCCAACTTTAATTAAACAAACATTACTTGTATTATAACTGCAAACAAAACCCGAATGTATACATATCAAAGTATATATAAGGTTTACATACATACATAGCATCATTTTTGGAAACAATTTATAAAGTTATTACGAAACAAAATCAAATCAGAGTATAAAACGAAAATAATAACAACAGTTATAACGGAAATATATTATAACTAAAGTATAAACAAAACAAACATGCACTCACGAAGTGAAAGGAGGAGATGCTCGGCCTGGTGGCTTGTGACCGATGGGGATGGTGCGGCTTGGAGGCGAGTGGGTCGAGTTGGAGGAGAGGACGGAACAGCTCGGATCCGGCGTGTTCGAAGTCGCGGAAACGCCCATGTGTAGAGGTGAGCGGAAATGGATCAGGACGTGGTGGCGATTTGTAGCTGCGTCGGTTAGGAAGTGTGAGACGGAGTGGTTATCGGGTATGACAAGCAATCATGTTGGCTTTGCGTTGGAACTGCAGTGGCGTTCAAGGTGATGGTCGGCCTCGGTTCAGTCAGTAGAGAGGGGTATGGGAAGAGGTGCTTCGGTGTTGGTTGATTCAGTGTGGGATTGTGAAGCAAGGACGTGGGCAGTGGGCGAATTGGTGCTGCCGTGGCGCGCTGAGGAGGCTGCGGCCACACGAAGCAGGGTTCCAAGAAGGAATAGATAGGTGGATGCGGTGAGCATGCGGGAAGAAAGACTGATGCTCGATGGAAGGATGTCGCCGTGATGGGTTGCACTGAAGGAAGGAAAGCCGTGGTTATGTGGATGTTGGTCTGGCATGGTGTGGTGGCTATGTGTGCTGCCATGCTTGTCGGTGCGGCTGCTTGGGGTAGGGGATCACGGTGCTCGGGTTAGCATGGTGGAGGGGCGCTGGGTGAGTGGGGTCGGGTCGTTTGAGGGGAACTAGTCGGCTAGGCAAGGAGGGTGGGAAGGGTGCTCGCTGTGGGAAAGGTCGATGACATGAGGAGGAGGTCCAGAGGCATGGCTTTGGTTGGCGGAGTTCGCGCATGTGTGCGTGCGTTCATTTCTCTTTTAATTTTCTTTTATCACAGGAAGATTGGAAGTAGGAAAAATGTGAGAGGAGAAGAGGTGAGGAAAGGAAAGAAGGTCAGGTGACATAAAAGTGAACGTATACTTTTGTGTAAAGCTATTCAATTTCTAAGAAGCCTAGGCGAAAATAGAAAGGAGAGCAAGATGGGGAAATGGAGAGAACAGCTGGAAAGACGTGGATACCGAAACAAAATGAATACAAACGGAAGCCAAGTTTGTATCGAAATTTGAATGGTAGAATATCAATGGTCATAGAAAATAAAAGTTTTAATAACTGATGGTTGCCGTTTGATAATTGAATAGGCACAGAATGCTCTAGAGCCCCGGAATTTATACCGATAGGGTGGACTGTTACGCAGATTTTCACCGCGAACCGGATACCGAATTTCACAAACAAATATACCGTAAAGGTCAGTGTGACGAGACGATCAAAACGGTATATGGATATCAGTGGTATGATTGAATTAAAAAATTCAAATTTTCTACTGCTGGAAAAATGCAGCAAAATCGCTGAAGATTAAGATCGACGGAGCTAAAGAAGTCCGAATTTTGAAAAACGAAAAATGGCGTCTTGCTTAGAAGACGGTTTAGAATTTTTATATATAAAAATATTTAGGTTTCGAAAACATTTTATTTTCAACGCTTTTTTAACTGATTAAATTGAAGTAAATTTACGCGCGAAATAAACTTTCATATTTTCGGACGAAAATTTACCAGTTGCTATGTTTAACTAGACGCATACCAAATAATAAATTTTTATTTCAAATTTTATCGTTTAAAAATTTCACCAAATTTCAACTAATTACGTTATTAAAACAGTTGAAATTTACGGGTCGTAAGTTCCCATAGGTCGTTAGGTCATAACTTCCCATAGGTCGTTAGTTTCTTAGGTCATGGTAGCTCTTAGGTCGGCAGCTCTTAAGTCGGCAGCTCTTTAGGTCGGCAGCTCTTAAGTCGGCAGCTCTTTAGGTCGGCAGCTCTTAAGTCGGCAGCTCTTTAGGTCGCGAATCAAGGGTTAACAATTGATTAACCAATTAATTAAGGGTTAATTACCTTAAAGAATAATTAATAAATGTGGTTAATTAATTAGGGTAATTATTTAAATGTTAATTAATTAATAATTAAGGTTAATCACTTAATGAAATTGATTACTTAATGTAATTAATAAAAGATTATTACTTAATGTAATTAAGGGATAATTACTTTGTGTAATTATATTAAAGAATGATTAATTAATTAAGATCAATGAATATAAGTAATTAAAGGTAATTAATTACTTGAAGATAATTACTTAATTAAAAGTAATTAAATGATTAGAGGATAATTGCTCAATGTAATTAATTTGTGATTAGAGATAATCATTTAATTAATTAATTAAGGGTTAATTAATGATTAATCAAAGGGAAATTATTAATTTTTTTGTAATTAATTGATCATTAATTTACCATGACTAGCAAATTTATTCATAGAAATTAATCTTATTTAAATCAATCAGATAATTAAATTGATCCTACTTACGGATGTTTGGATTTTACTGAATGGGTGAATTGTTTGATATCCCTGATTTGTGATGCTTTGTGATATATCCTGATTTATATGTGTGATCTGTAATGTAGTTTATGTATCTGTGATCTGTGAATAAAAGATAAGCGTTATAGTTATACCGCTTATCAAATATATTGTTGTATTTAATCTGTGATGATTGAATGATGTTGCACTATTGTGTTAAACCCCTGGACCACACTTTTACACACAAATATGGATTTCGTGAGGAAATCGGTTAAGTCACAGATGATTTAAATTTAATATTTTTGAAATTGAAATTTTAATTTCAATTGATTTTGGAAAAGGATTTGGGTTAAATGTTAAAGCTTTTGAAAAGGATTTTTAAGATAAAAGTTTTTTTGAATAACTTGGTGAAGCTTCCAATTTAAATAATTCAATTTGAATTTGAATTCAAAATTTCGGAATTGAATTCCATGTTTTGAAATTATGGTTAAGATGTCATAAATGTGTTTATATGAATTTAAACCATTTTAAAAGTATGGTTTTGAGAATTTGAATTTAACCCAAGGACTTTAATTCGTATAAATGAATCAGATTTTCCGAAATGAAAACTGTTTGTTTTCAAATGATAGAAGCTTTCATATAAGGAATGAATTTCCAATTTTTGTCAAAAGAATTTCAAGTTTGAAATGAAAATGGTTTTCCGAGTTATGAATAAATCTTTGTGAAAGATTGTTGAACTTTGTTTTGAAATTGGAAAGGTGTACCTTTTGTATAAAAGGTCGAAATGGAATTGTTTTGAAAGCTATCAATTAAATCTTTATTTAATGAGTTAATCCAATTGAAATGGAAATTGATTTGGAAAATCTATGAATATGTCTTTGTGAAACTGGGTGAACTTTGTGAGATGAATCTTTTTATGTAAAAGATTAAAATGGTAATGTGTTTAAACCATTTGAAGAGAAGTTTTGGGTAATAAATTGTGACTTAACTGAAATCCCAATATCCATATGTTTTTAAATATTACACTCATTATTCGGTTTAGCCGGGAGAGGACTTTGTGTCATATAACCCATTCCGGATAGTGATACGACGTAAATGGATAACATTTGAAGATCGATGTTGAAGACCGGGTATTTGCGAGGACGATAGGATAACCTATCGATTGTCTCTGCACTAAGTGGCCCCGATATAGAGATTTCCTAAGTGATGGGAAGTCCGACCGGGATTGTGAATACCCGGAATGCAAGGGCTTCTTTGGAAGTGCCTTCAGTTCTGTTCGAACCCGGAACAGACTTGTATGGCTGTATGTATGACATTACACTTTGAGATATAAAGCTGCTTTCTTTCAAATACATTTCTGTTTGGTGGCGGAGATTTATTCTCTTAGCTTAACACCCTTCTCTGAGACGTACGAGCTCGGAGGTTATGTAGTTGAAGGTTATCAGTGATATACTCCCAATTTGGTAGTGTGGCATTGACGCAGCGGATAATTCAAGACGATCTTCAATCGATGAAAATAGCAATCTGTGGATTGATGGATACTGAAATGCCCGAATTCGTTGATCCGAAGATACCGAACTCTAGCTATCTCTGACTCGTTGATCCGAAGATGCCGGGAAAGAGATCTACGATTCTTCGACGTTGATCTTGCGCACAAGATACCGTGAATCGGCTTCAACAAACGATGATCCGAGCGCACTCGAATGACGTTAGTGGAGATAGGAGATACACTCGACTACCAATTGAAATTGAAAGCAACAAGCTAACAAAAGAGAATTTTATTCAATATTCAACAACCTCTACAAATGAAACACTCGCCTATTTATAGGCTACAACACACCAAAACAGAAAAGGTACAAGTCATAAGTCGGCAACCGACTTATCAATATCTCCGACTTAACCTAAGTCGTACTATTTACAACACAGTTCAGAAACTTAAAAATATTACAAGTACTAAGTCGGTTCCGAGTTACAGCTTACGACCTACGACTTAACAAAGACTCCGACTCAACAGTTACAATTTTACAAGCCTTCCGCGACTTAACAAACACAGACAAAAACATCAAAGAACATACAAGTACTTAGGTCGGCAACGACCTTACGACCTAGAATGATTCGACCTAAGAATGTACGCGACTTAGCATAGGTCGGCAGCGACCTAACAACAGTTTCTTCACAGCTTCAAGAATCAACGGTTCAGATGGACGCGGCATCAAGATCTTCGGTTACAAGTTTCTGCGACTTAAAACCTTAGCGGTATTCCAAATCAACGTTTAAAGAGAATCAAGGGCAGAGGTTAACTCGGCAGACACATCAACGGCATCCCGTGCTTCGCGACCTAAAACATGCGCATCCCATATCAGCGACCTAAGATCAACGGTAGAAATTAACTCGGCAGTTGAATCAACAGCATCCAGTGTTTCGCGACTTAAAGCATGACTCGTTAGGTCGTTCAGACGACTCAAAGGACTTGTTAACTCGCAGAAATTTTCCTTGAGTCGTTGCCGAGTCACACTAGGTCGTTGATACGACTCTAAGACTTCATTAGGTCGCGAACATCCTTCCATAGGTCGGTTCCGACCTAGAACTTCATTCTCCCAACATTGCTCACCCAACTTTAACTCGGTGGTATTCTTTTTAGGTCGGTTTCGACTTATCAACTTGTTAGGTCGTATGCGACTTAATACTTCACCAAATTGGCCTGTGCAACCACCTTCTTCGGCATCACTTGTTCCCTCCTCTAACTCCTTAGGTCGTGAACGACCTACACTCGCCTTAGGTCGTGAGCGACCTAATCCTTTAACTTTCTGCACTGCATCATCCTCCCCTGGTTGAGAGAAATTCGACCTCGAATTCGCACACTCTTCATCCCCAACAAACTCTTCCCCATGATATGGTACAAGATGTTTAACATTGAACACGTCAGATGTATACACATCATCTGGCAGCTTCAGTTTATAAGCATTTTCATTGATTCGTTTCACAACTTCCACCGGACCAATTTTCCTGGCTTTCAACTTGTTGTACGCGCCCACTGGAAAACGATCTTTTGTTAACACTGCATAAACCATATCTCCTTCATTAAACTCAACTTTTCGTCGTTTCAAATCTGCAGCTTGTTTATATTTCTCATTTGCTTTCTCTAATCGTTCTTGAACGATTTTATGACACTCTGTCAGCCCCTCAACAAAATCAGCAGCTTTCTTAATTGTCCCCTTCGAGTGTGGTATCATCGTTAAATCTAACGGTCCCTTCGGTAAACTTGAATAAACAATCTGGAACGGACTGAACCCCGTACTTCGATTCACAGCATGATTATGGGCAAATTCTGCCTGACATAACTTCACATCCCAACTCTTCAGATTATCTTGAACAAGACACCTCAACAAGTTCCCCAATGATCTGTTTACAACCTCGGTCTGTCCATCCGTTTGCGGGTGATAAGCACTACTAAATTTCAGCTTCGTTCCCACCAGTTTCCACAAACTCAACCAAAAGTGACTCAGAAATCGAGTATCTCTATCCGACACAATAGATTCTGGCAATCCATGAAGTCTATAGATCTCCCTGAAAAACAACTGGGCTACATGAACAGCATCCGCCGTCTTCTTACAAGCAATGAAATGTGCCATTTTCGAAAATCTGTCAACCACCACATAAATGGAATCATTACCACGCTGCGTTCTCGGCAACCCCAACACAAAGTCCATACTCACATCAACCCATGGTTTAGTTGGTACTGGTAACGGCATATACAAACCTGCATTAGTCGCAGTTCCTTTCGAAACTTGACAGATATGGCATCTCTCAACAAATCTCTCCACTTCTTTCCTCATCGATGGCCAAAAGTAGGATTGTGAAATTAATTGTAAGGTACGGTCTCTTCCAACATGCCCTTCTTCGTGTAACTCCTTGATAATCTTCATTCTCAGACTACCCTCCGGTATGCATAATCGACTTTCTTTAAAAAGAAACCCGTCAACCAACATAAACTCATCAGTCTTCCCTTCATTGTTCCCTTCAACAAATTTCTTAAAGTAAGAATCTTCTGCAATCTGCTCCGGCAATAGTTCAAAACCAGTCACCTCAACTTTCATCGTTGTCAACAAATGACTCCTTCTACTTAAAGCATCAGCTACACGATTTGTCACCCCTGACTTGTGTTTCACAACGAAAGTAAACTGTTGCAGATATGCAATCCACGATGCATGTCTCGCTGAAATCTTGTCTTGCCCTTGTAAGTGCTTCAATGCTTCATGATCAGTATACAGAACAAACTCTTTCTGAAACAGATAATGTCTCCAGTGTTTAATAGATTGTACAACAGCATAAAACTCCACATCATATGTACTGTATCGCATCTTCGCTCCTGACAACTTCTCACTAAAATATGCAATAGGACGCCCTTTCTGACTCAACACCCCTCCAATCCCAACCTTGGATGCATCAGTATGTAGTTCGAACACCAACTGAAAATCTGGTAGCACTAGAATTGGTGTAGAGGTCAAAAGATCTTTGATTCGTTCAAAAGCAACCTCGGCTTCCTCCGTCCATGCAAACTGTTTACCTTTCATGCAATCTGTAACAGGCGCCATCACACTACTAAAGTGTGGAATAAACCTTCGATAAAATGAAGCCAACCCATGAAAACTACGAACTTCCGTTATCGTCTTGGGTTGCGGCCAATCTCTAATCGCTTCAACTTTACTTTGGTCAACCTGTATCCCTTTCTCTGAAACAACATACCCCAGAAATAAAACACTATGCGTCATGAACACGCATTTCTTCGTTGCAGCATAGAACTGTTCTTGTCGCAATACCATCAGCACTTCTCTAAGATGATTCAAATGTTCCTCGGGACTCCCACTGTAAATAAGAATATCATCGAAATACACCACCACGAATTTCCCAATGAACGGTCGAAAAATCTGATTCATCACCCTCATGAACGTACTTGGTGCATTGGATAAACCAAATGGCATAACCAACCATTCGTATAGACCCTCCCTGGTTTTAAAAGCAGTCTTCCACTCATCGCCTGGTCTGATACGAATTTGATGATATCCGCTCTTCAAGTCAATCTTAGAAAAGATAGTAGCTCCACTTATCTGATCTAACAAGTCATCCAACCTCGGCATTGGAAATCTATATCTCACGGTAATCTTATTCAATGCTCGACTGTCAGTGCACATTCTCCATGTCCCATCCTTCTTGGGTACCAATAAAGCTGGTACAGCACAAGGACTCAGACTCTCCTGCACACGCCCCTGTTCAAGCAATTCCTCTACCTGCCTCCGCAATTCTTCATGTTCCTTCGGACTCATTCGATAATGTGGTCTGTGTGGCAATACAGCACCTGGAACAAGATCTATCTGATGTTGTATATCTCTCAACGGTGGCAACTCCGTTGGTAATTCCTCTGGAAATACATCGTCAAATTCTTTCAGAACTGGTTTAACTTCTTCTGGAATTTCAATCTCTTCACTGCTCTCACGTCCAATCAACAAGAATACTTCTGGTTCTTCCTCAACCTCTTTAACAAACTCTTTTAAAGTCAATAAAGTTTTCAGTTCTTCAATTTCTTCTGACTTACTTTCTTCTTGTGATCTCTTCTTCGGAACTAAGATAATCTTCGTGCCTTTAAACATAAAACTGTAGCTATTGGTCCGACCGTCATGTAGTACTGCTCGATCATACTGCCATGGTCTTCCCAATAATAAGTGGCAAACATCCATCTCTACTACATCACACCATATTTCATCTTTGTATTTCTTCCCAATAGAGAATGGTACACGAACTCGTCTATCCACTTTCACTTCTCCTCCTTTTCTCAACCATGCTAACTTGTATGGACTCGGATGTTTCTCTGTCTTTAATTTCAACTTCGTCACAGCTTCGGTTGAAATAATATTATCACAGCTTCCTGCGTCGATCACAAACTTACACACCTTCCCCAGAATAGTACATGTTGACTGAAAGATATTACTCCTCAACCAACTAGCTTCTTCCTGCTTCGGTGTTAAACACGATCTTCTCAGCATTAGGTTACAACCTTCGTCTCCCGACGCAATATCCTGCTCATCCTCCTCAGCTGGATTAGAACAATCTTCATCAACATCCTCATCGTCAACTTCTGCAATCATGGTTCTCTTCTTTGGCTTTGGACACTCACTGCTTTTATGACCCAATTCTTGACAATTGTAACATTTAAACCCATTATTAACTTTCGCCTTCTCAACCTCCTTCACCATTGGTCTACTGATAGGTTTAGAAACATTAGAACTTCCTCCAACACCCTTCGCTTGATTGTTAGGATTAGTAAACACACCACCTCCTCGTCTCCCTTGTTTTTCCCAAGCCAACGCTTTCTGATGTGCTTCTGCTACAGATCTTGGATCGAACATATTCACCATATCCTGAATCTGCATTCTCAATCCTCCAATGAACCTAGATGTCAGCTGCTCTTCTGTTTCCATAATATCGTTCCTTGCAATGAGTTGATAAAATTCATCAGCATAGTCATTAACTGTCTTCGTGCCCTGCCTCAAGTTTTGCAAACGTTGATACATCAAAGATTGATAATTGTAAGGTAAGAACGTTGCTTTCATCAACTTCTTCATCTTCTCCCATGACTCAATTTTTGACTTCCCCATTCGTTCACGTGTAAGCTTGGTCTGCTGCCACCATGCCAAAGCTCTACCCCTCAGCCTTGTAGCAACCAACTTTACTCTACGATGTTCTGGTACTTCTTTGAAGTCAAAAATCTCCTCTACATTAGCCATCCAATCTAGAAACTCCTCCGCTTGCATACCACCCTTGAATTCAGGAATTTCAGTCTTCATCCCTGATTCCCACTTGTGATCATATTCAGAGTAATTTCTGCCTTGACCTCTTCCTTGAACACTACCACCATCATACTCCTCTTCAAAATCAGATGCATAACGATGTCGATTCTGACCACCAACATCTCTACCACCATCACGTCTTCCACCAACATTCCTACGATCTACGTTCCTCCGTTCTCGATCATTCACGTTTCTCCCACGCCCTTGATCATTTTCAACACTTCGGTCACGATTAGAATGTGGTGAGACTCTACTACCTCCATGATTAGATTCTGGTGAAACCCTTCTCCGATTTTGATTCATCTCCGTCATAAGCCTCTCTAACCGGCCAATTCCTTCGTTAAGCTTTTCACTAAAATTCTCATTGATTCTTTGCTCCATCTCATCAGCTTCTTCTCTTCGATACAAAGCTTCTACGTTTTGGTGGCGATTAGCTCTTCTTGGCGGCATACTTGGAAACTTCACAAATTCTAACACGTTTCGGATTTTGATCCAAAATGAAACGGATCGAAAACTTCCACTTTGTAGCAAATCGCGATGAACACGATGGACAAAGTTTCGGCCTCCAATGCAAATCCGAACTTCAATCTTCAAACAAATGCGAACAACTTCTTCCTCTCGGCCGTGTCCCAACACTTCAAGCTCGGCTTCTCCTCAAACTTCAAAACTGTTCAAATGATTAGGCTCCAAGTCTCGATCTAGCTATGATTGGCTAGAACAAGCTTTGATACCAAAACTGACGCAGCGGATAATTCAAGACGATCTTCAATCGATGAAAATAGCAATCTGTGGATTGATGGATACTGAAATGCCCGAATTCGTTGATCCGAAGATACCGAACTCTAGCTATCTCTGACTCGTTGATCCGAAGATGCCGGGAAAGAGATCTACGATTCTTCGACGTTGATCTTGCGCACAAGATACCGTGAATCGGCTTCAACAAACGATGATCCGAGCGCACTCGAATGACGTTAGTGGAGATAGGAGATACACTCGACTACCAATTGAAATTGAAAGCAACAAGCTAACAAAAGAGAATTTTATTCAATATTCAACAACCTCTACAAATGAAACACTCGCCTATTTATAGGCTACAACACACCAAAACAGAAAAGGTACAAGTCATAAGTCGGCAACCGACTTATCAATATCTCCGACTTAACCTAAGTCGTACTATTTACAACACAGTTCAGAAACTTAAAAATATTACAAGTACTAAGTCGGTTCCGAGTTACAGCTTACGACCTACGACTTAACAAAGACTCCGACTCAACAGTTACAATTTTACAAGCCTTCCGCGACTTAACAAACACAGACAAAAACATCAAAGAACATACAAGTACTTAGGTCGGCAACGACCTTACGACCTAGAATGATTCGACCTAAGAATGTACGCGACTTAGCATAGGTCGGCAGCGACCTAACAACAGTTTCTTCACAGCTTCAAGAATCAACGGTTCAGATGGACGCGGCATCAAGATCTTCGGTTACAAGTTTCTGCGACTTAAAACCTTAGCGGTATTCCAAATCAACGTTTAAAGAGAATCAAGGGCAGAGGTTAACTCGGCAGACACATCAACGGCATCCCGTGCTTCGCGACCTAAAACATGCGCATCCCATATCAGCGACCTAAGATCAACGGTAGAAATTAACTCGGCAGTTGAATCAACAGCATCCAGTGTTTCGCGACTTAAAGCATGACTCGTTAGGTCGTTCAGACGACTCAAAGGACTTGTTAACTCGCAGAAATTTTCCTTGAGTCGTTGCCGAGTCACACTAGGTCGTTGATACGACTCTAAGACTTCATTAGGTCGCGAACATCCTTCCATAGGTCGGTTCCGACCTAGAACTTCATTCTCCCAACATTGCTCACCCAACTTTAACTCGGTGGTATTCTTTTTAGGTCGGTTTCGACTTATCAACTTGTTAGGTCGTATGCGACTTAATACTTCACCAAATTGGCCTGTGCAACCACCTTCTTCGGCATCACTTGTTCCCTCCTCTAACTCCTTAGGTCGTGAACGACCTACACTCGCCTTAGGTCGTGAGCGACCTAATCCTTTAACTTTCTGCACTGCATCAGGCATGCTGAGTGTTGCTGTGTGTTGTTGATCATTTGTGGATCAAAACATGGCTTTTTTGAAAAGCGTAGCTATGTGGACGAGACCTCATCGAGCCTCACAGATCGAAAATGGTCGAAATAGGAAAAGGCGGCAAGGTTTCAAGGGTAGCTCCCCTAGGGTATGACCATTCCTTCTGGAAAAAGGTGTTATCATGGTATGGAGCCCAGATATTTTACCTGTATGGTTGCTCCAATCTCATTTACTGTGTGATTGTTGCTTTGTAATCGAGGGCCCTTGGATAAAGGTCGCAAACGACCGGGGGTGGCATATCTCAGGTTTACTACCCGGGAAGGGGATAACCGGCCTTATGTTGGCAAAGAGCAGTTGCCTCTCAGGTCGTCCCTCTAGAGGCGTTCCCATGTTGCATAGGAAGTCCTTAGCCTGACCATTTGTTGGAAAATCCAAAGAAACAATACGAGCCCTTTACGATTGTAGTTGTATAACCTGTCTCCTCAAGCGGCAGCTATAGCAGGCATAATATAATGGTACCTATGCTGGCTAAGATTAATATTGTATTTTCGAAATGATTTTGTACACTATGCACTATTAATAAATCAAAAGGATTTTTGCGTAGTAAGCATGTTTGACTATCATAAGGAGAAATCTCCTCCAATTCTTCATTTGCATTGTGTGTGTGGCGGGAGGCCTTATGGTAGTTTCATTTTCCGAAAAGCATTGCGGATTTCAATGTTTAAAATTCTTTGTGTTTGTTTTAAAGATAAATTGTTTTTGTTACTCACACCAGTCACATGACTGACTCGGAGTTTATTGTTCCCTTCCTAAACTCTGGGTGGCCACAATTTTCCACACGGGCAGTCTGAAGTTGGGTTTTTCAGATAGTCAGGTTTAGTAGACTAGTTGGAGCTAGTTCAGTTTTTGAAGATCACGACTGACGTTGCTTCTCTTAGTGAAACGTGGTGATGATTCGAGCTTGATATTGGAGTTGGTGGACTCATGCTCTTTTTCATATCATTTGGAGTTATCAGTTCTGTTATTTCCGCTGTAGCATTATTATTTGTCTCCGATATTGTTGTATCATATTGATATCATTGTTGTATATCATTCTGGATATTGTATTCATTGGAGTTGTATATGATATCATTCATTTCTTTCTTCCGTTGTGTCGTTATATTTACTGTGTTATAAGCTCCGACGAGCCAGATTCGGCGTTTGAATCTGCGGCATTCGAGTATAAGAGAAGTACGGGTGCCGATTTTTGAAGGCTGAGTCAGGATCATTATAACCCAACTAAGTCTCTCTTCTTCCTCCACCGTCCAATCAAAGTTAAATCAATTTCCATTTTCTTCAATAATTATTTTCATGTAAACTTTTATTTGCAAAAATTACATCCATTTTCTTCACAAACCTCCACCTTCTGCCATGTTGCTACTTCATGATCTCCTCCATTCTGACCTCTACTTCACCTCAAAAACCAATGGTGTCGATTGTCTGTTCATCAACGCTTTGCTCCCATAATCACATATGTAGCCAAATCGTCGCCTTACTGTTCGCATTTTAGCATTGGTCTTGTTAGCACAAAATAAATTTGCCCCGACTCCAAATCCTCGTCGCATCCAACTTCCATGATGTAGGCGTCCAACTCCATTTGTCGACGTTGCTTATGAAATATCTCGATTTATCGTAATCAGTTAAATCCGATGCTTTTAACGAAGGTCGAATTTCCAAAGCTCACCGTTTAGGGGATTTACATGGACTCTAAATATTATTAGAAGATGAGATTCAATGAAATACAAGGTGGCACCAACAACTAGTCATTCTTGGATTGTAATCATTGTTCGTTTAAAACAAAAATAATATGAAAACTAATAATTGACGATCATATGTCCTAAATATAATTTAACAAGTGGGAACAAAGAAAATATACGCTGGAAATTGACATTAAGGGTAAAAGTTACCTAACCCTGATATTGATATTCCAGCTACTAAAGACCTCTAAAATTCTATATGTTGCTATCGACTTACGTTTTGTTCTATAATAATGCCATTATTGTTTGGTAAGACTGGGTTTTATTTTCATGTTATTTGATGTTTAATCAAGCATGTGTGTTGTCCTGTAAAGAATTGAACCAATGAAATACGATCAAAGTAATTAATAGTATTGTAACATTTGTCATTATAATAACTATTAGTATTATGATTATGAACTAGCTAGCATATATAATACAGATCAAATGAATTTTTTTGCTAAAGCATGCACTTTTGCGACTTTGACATTTAAGTTACCATATATCATTAGAAGACTTAAATAAGATAGAGGAGGATAGTCAGTTCGAATTTTGTTGGATGTCACAGAATTATTATGATCAAAAAGGAATTTGATTTAACCTAATTTCTTCGATTTATTTATAGATAGAAACATACATTAAAATCTTTTTGTTTAGAAAGTGATACTGATGTGAAAAAAAAGCATTGAGTACTTGCAGGTTAATGCAGAATAATATGATAGACTAATACTACCTGAGATTGGAAAGCTTTCAAAGCATAAAACATTTTATCTTTCTAACAACTATTTCAATGGTGAAATGCTCATATCTGTTGGCAATTTGAAAAGAATTGAATATTTGCAGGTGCAAACAAAAGAATCGTATTGAATTGACTAGTCAAATGAAAGATTTGAAGTCATGCTTTCTCTTATAAAATAGTTTATAATTTCATTAAAACAGAGCTTAAAGTTTGGCAATTCATCATTTTCTTTCTCACTCACTTCCTTCCTTTGCACCCATACACAAAATTCCATAAGAAAATCAGTATTTAAAAAAGAGAAATCAAACTATAATAAAGAGGATATGAGCTAAGTTTTTACAAAACTATGTAGAAACTTCGAACAGTGCTAAATCGACCTATACATAAAATTAAAACCATATAGTGCCACCCAGAAATTAAAAACTTTATTAAATAAATAAAGTGAGAAAATTTCACACATTTCTATATTTACTATGCATTGAACACGCTTGATGTAATGAATATTCATTAAGATCAAAATATTTACATGCATGACGTGAGTTACCTTTCTAGTTCTAGAACCATAATACTATGAAGACAGTATTGCAATGAATAAGGCGACTGATATAGTAAAAAGCGATGCGGCTGCACCCAAGTTTAGAAAAAAATAACAACATGCTTTTCCATGCTAGTTAAATTTTCAAAAGCACTACTTGCTAGTTCAGGCAATTTTATACAAGTTTATTTATGAGAATATGCCAATGGAAGTTTATTAAACGAGAGAACCGCAGTATAACTACCTTGAACTGTTAATATACGTATATAAGGAAACGATGAGTTTGGAAGTCACTCGATATTATTGTCTGTGAATAGTTTTTACTTCATGCTTTAATTATTTATGATCTTAAACATGTGTACGACTTCTTATGTTGTCAGTTCAGTTAATTTGGCATTTTAGGGATTATAATATACTCTTACTGGCAAACCATTATTTTCATCAAATTAACTAATACTAGAAAATGATTAAGTAGAAGATCAAGTTTAAGTTGGAATTTGCTTTGAAAAGTTGGAAATGACTTCTTGTAAATTAAGTATCATAAAATATAAGATGATTGCAAGCAAATTTTACTGAAAAAAATAATAGTAATAAATCCTAATCATGACAAAGCAAGCTGTGGATTATCATTTAATAGAGAGAACTAGTGTGTTTGAAGATTATAAGGAAACTCATTCATGTAAGCAGCACAAAAAAAAGTTACTACCCTTACTAAACTTGCTGGCACAATAAGATAATTTAAAAGAAGGGAAGCAAGTGTCAAACTAGACATGTATTTATTAAGTTTACCATGTCATTTTTTGAAGTTGAAACTCTAAACTTTTGATTAAGATTCTTTAACACATAAGGATTTATACTCAGGTGTCTTCCTTAGTGTTTGCGATGAAGGTCATGAGTGTATAAAATATGTTATTTCATCTCTTATAACAAAGCACTTACAGTTTCGGTCATGGTATGTACAAATCTATCTAATTGTGCATTTCACAAAGAATTGTTTTTTTTGGAAATTTTGAGAAAGAAATTTCCTTTTTTTTTGAATTTTTGATGCTAATAGAATATTTTGAATTGTTTATGTTAAAACAAAATAAATGCTATTAGGAAGGAAAAGAAAGAAGATATTATAGCTCTTACTAATATAATCATAACTTGTCACAGATTCATTTGATTTTGTTGCATGAGCAACAACTTTGTTATTCATCAACTTTTCAATTTTTTTGAGTTTAAGTAAGGTTAAAACGCAAATTAAAACAGATGTGTTTTGCTGTTTTGAAAGTGCAAAACATTCAAAACAACCTTGTCTTCATTCGACCATAACTTTTGAACAATTTATTCAATTTTGATGATTTCACTCATTCCGAAAAGCTAATAACCTGAGCAACAACTTTTATTCTAAGTATTTCGTGAAATTTTGATGTTTTGAAAGCTAAAAATGCTATTTTGATAAGTGGACCTGCTCCTATTTAGAAAATCTGAACTGCTATTTTAATGTATTGTAGCAGAAATGATACCTTCTTCTTTTCTACAACATCAAAACTTGGGATCATTGGATGAAGTTACCTCTCTGAAATTATTCAGACAGTAAGTAAATTGGTCACAAGTTGGCTCTCTCTCTCCGTCCATTCCTTTAGCGTATTTGAATAGGATCCCCTTGCTATATGCATATAATTATTAGCCATATAGTACTAACTGATTGGAACAAACTATCATAAATGTATGTATTTTCACACCTACATGCTTTTATAACTCATTAAAATAGTCAACCAAACCAGGAAACAGTTCATCAATAAACCACTTGGTTTTGCCATCATTTGAGATATGGTACTTAGTTAACCATTTTAACTCATGAGCAATGTAAGACCAAACATCCCAATAATAACTGAATAAAGATGGCATATTTTCATATTGCATACCTTGGTGTCAGTTTCCATCCGAACAAGCTTGTCTTCTGACACTGGTTCACCATTTTCTGGTTTAGCTGCAGAAGAATCAGTCATATCGACATCAGTTTCAACAGTCGAAGGCTCAACTTTAGTATCCATTGTTGTATCTTTGGTAATTGGAACTTCAACATCTTCTTCCTCTAACATCTGTGGGTTCAGAGATCAATTTTAATCAATAAACTAATGGTGGTCACATAAAGTAAACCATAGTTCACTTCTTCAATAACTTACTGTTGTCGAATCAATAGAAACAATTCCATTAATTCAAAAATGATTTAGAAAGATATTATAATTAATTTTTAAACTAGTTTACTGCAATGAGAACCAGGTGAAACAACATCATTCAAAGAACAATCATTTCTATCAATGCATTCCTGAATTCTCCTAACTACGTTAATGTGCATTACGTCAATGAATCTTAGCATCGTAAGCTAAGTTATCAGTATTGGTTATAATGTGACCATTTCAAGTTGATGATACTAGTTCATAGTAATAGTTCTAGATAGAATTGTATTAGTATTATATTAAAAAGAAAATATACAATGCCAAGTCCATTTAGTCTACAATTATAGTCGATGATATTTCCAATAATCTTTCAATGGAGGTTTTAAGATAAAATAGATTTGTTGGAAATTTTTGTCGATATTTTTGGTTAACTGATCGATTTAGTCTACAATCTCGAGTCAGTTTTCATCAACTGTCTAAACATTTTCAAGTAATTTTATAATATACATACCAAATCATCATATATTGGTACAAAAGCTATAAAAATATTTCTAAAATTAAATTTGAAAGAGAAAAAACAACTTGTAAGCATTGCTAGAAGAACCAGGTGAATTAAAAAAAATTGAAGGGCAACGATTTCTATCTTTGGGTTCATGAATATTCCAACCCACATCATTATGCACGAAAATTATTCAAACAACAAAAATTAATATGCAGAAAAGCACCAAATTTCGATTAGAAAAGAGATTAACAAGAAGCGTAGAATTTGTAAATTACCGTCGACGTCAATCTTGAAGAATGACACGCCGCGATCCAGTCGCCTGAGCCATCAATAATTTTAAGCTATTTATTTCGTTGACCTCGAAACCAAGCTTCAATCTAGTCGCCCTTAGATCTGTCACGAGAATAATGATTGCAATATGTCAATCCAATCGCCTGAGCCATCATCGAAGTGGTTGGAGTCGATGTTGAAGTGGTCGAAGTCGGCGTTGATTTTGGTGAGCGAGAAAAACCCTAATTTCAATTAGAAGTTATCAAAACCCTAGATGCAATCATCAATCGGATACGAAAAGCACAAACCATAGATACGAAAAGCACAAACCTATTCGCTCTTCACCAATTTTGAATCCTGAATTCCTCGATTTCTTCGATCGCGAAGTGGAGAGAAGATAAAATACGTAGTGCCCTAATTTTGTGAAGTGGAGAGAAGATAAATTTCGTTTGCATGGAGAGAGAAGTGCCCTAATTTCGTAGTTTGGAAAATGAAATACGTAGTTGATAAACTGGATAAAAAGTTAAAAATTTACATCAGTCCTTTGTTACAACGGGCCCTAATTTCGTTGTCGATAAACCACGTGATGAAGTGCCCTAATTTCGTAGTCGATCTATTACAACGGGCATTTGCTGAACGTTGTAAAATATACTTCCATTACAACGGGCAGAAGTTGACCGTTGTAATATCTCTGTATTACAACTCGCAAATAATGCAAGTTGTACGAAGGGCGTTGGACAGAGCATCTATTACAACGGTCCTAAATGACCATTGTAATAGCCGTCTATTACAACGGGCAAAATATGCCCGTTGTAAAAAGGATGTTGTAATAGGGTATTTTTGTTGTAGTGATAAACCATCACAGACTTACAACATAAATTATATATTTTAAAAACATATATATAATATCATATACATTGAGACATATAATACTGTTAAAATCCCAAGACTATATCTGTAAAAAGAAGACCAAAAGTGAACTCATGCATACTCATATATTTAGTAAACACATGATCTTCTTTCCAGATCAAATATGAACTTATATAACCAATATAGCTTATATATAGTACTTATATATGGTAGATCTATATAATCATCCAATAATCTGATGTAGGAGATGCGGTTTTGTTATTATGAATAGATATTTGCAAGCTTTGATAATCAGAGCAAATGGAAAAGGATAATATATATAACACCTACATAAACATATATATATATATATACAAACTGAAAAAATATATACCTTCATATATGTATATCCAAAAACAAGCACAGAACAAAAATAAAAGGGGTTGGCAAATGTTGGTAAGGCAGTGGGATGGAGGGGAGATGATCTCGACGAGGAGGGTTAATGCAGGTGATGGTTGGGTGAGGCTTGGACTCGGAAGTGGTTCAAGGCTAAGGCGATGGTAGGTGTGGAGGATCTGTGTTGTTCGGCTAAGTGGTGGCGCTAAAGGCGGAGCGGCCAAAGGAAGGGCCTGACGTGGAGAGGCTAGGGTTATTTGGTCGGGTTGGGCTTGAGTGGAGCAAGGCCAAGGGGGTGCGGTTAGTCTCGGCTATAGGAATTGGCTGCGCGGTGAGGAGGGGATGACTGGGTAGGCTCGCGGGTGGATGAGGATAAGGGGAGGATGGCCTAGCTGATGAGTTTGAGAAGAAAAAAGAATATATATATATATAAGCAGAACGTAAATAGAAAGAGTGGAGAAAATAAATGGTAGGAAGGCAAATAGAACGAACCAGCACTGTTATAAAGTGACAGTGGGAATAGTGAAGGTCAGGTCACGAGAATTCAGGCAGTATTAAAAGAAATTAATTTGATTCCTTAGGCTGCACGTTCAAATTTGAAAAGGCACGGTAAGTTAAAAGTCACAATTTATGGTACCATTACAACGAACCGTTCAATCATTTTGTCGTGCATCGGACCTCAAAATACATAAATAAATATACTGTAGAAATTAGCACGAAGAGGCGAACATAATGGTACACAGATATCTACGATACAATCAGCCTATCAAAAGTCGATATTCGGTGCCCAAAATGCTGCAAATCCGTCGAAAATAAGACAAACGGGGCGATAGCAGCAAATTTGACGAAATGAAATATGATGTCTCACTCAGAAGATGATTTGCAAGTTATTACATAAAAATATTCAAGTTTGAGAAATATTTTATTATCATCACATATTAACTGATTTGAATTTAAATAAAATTACACAATAAAATAAACTTCCATGTTATCTAATGAAAATTTAACATTTATTATGTTTTAATAGTCATATTCCAAATATTTAATTTTCATTTCCAAATTTAATTATTTAAAATTTCACAAAATTTCTGTTAAATATGTTATTAAAACTATTAAAATTTTACGGGTCATTACACTTACACTCCGGGTTCTCTAATTTTCCTGGGCAGCCTAATAGTTAGATTTAGTTAGAAAAAATCTAGATGGAGCACAAAGCAAGGACTTAGAGGATTCTTTTAATGATTGTTATCTGTTTCCACCATACCCGTGTATTATTGTATTTTTCATTTGTAAGAACAGATATATATAATTATCCATGTTTAACTCTGATAAAGTTTTTTAAAATTTCTACTGTAAAGGATATATGTTGAAATAATATATATTATTCCATTCGTGTGAGATCCTGCTTAGTCTTTATTTTCTTCCTTACTCATGATAATCTGCCTCTCCGATACTTGTATTTGCGGCACGTGAATACCGAGGATGTATTAATGTTGATTTTCGAGGATCGATGAGGTGGGTCTCAAACCGTCATCCTCCTTACATACCATCGGGTGAAAAATCATTGTTCGGACCAATGTTAATCATCTTGAAATTATAGGTCTGAATCTGGATCAAACAGTTTTGTGAATAAAATGATCTACGTAGAACTTACATATTTTTTCATTTGGTTTCCAAATTTAGCCAATTCTTTATATTCACCTTCTTTCATTCACATTCACTCAATTCACATTTTTATTCACCCATACTGGTTTATTCACTTTCATTTATTCACTTGGTGTATTTTCTTTAATTCTAATAACACTTAGGAACCATTCCATAAACCCACTGTTTAAGTTTACTAGAAATATTTTATACAACACCACTATATTTATTATCTCCTCAAAACATAAGCTCATATTCACTTCATTAATCCTTTCTTTAATCCGTTTAATTAATTCATTTTAAATCACAACCAATTTACCCTAATGGTCTTTAATCATTCCTGACCGAATTCATAAAATTATCTTATTTAACTTTGCTCGAGTTAAATCTCTTTTCAAAAATCATTTTATTTAACTTAAGTTAAATTTTATTTCATATCTCAATTTTAGATTTTCATTTCTTTTTTATTCCTTTTCCAATTTATAAGTTACAAAAACTTATTTTCATATTGTTAACATCATCCTTCACTTCAACCTTGTCGAAACCATGAAGGATATAAAAGAAGGATCCATGAGATATGATGGTGAAAGCAAGTACTTTCGAAAGAGACGAAGGGATGCTTCTGCAAAAGTTGGACGTGTTATGAGCTTTCAAAGAGGTTGAAAGGGGACAAGAGCACCCTTTCATTTCAATTGTTTCCTTCTGAAACAATTGCTTCCACATGCATGAAAACGTTTTGAATGAGTTGAGGAACACCTTTCAAAGGTAACAGATTACAAGCTTTCATATGCATGCCAAACCTTTCAAAACAGTGGGTTTCGCCTTTATTCACAGTCCATAGAAGAACATTTTCCAAAGCAACACTTTCGAAAGCATAAATTAACCTTTTGAACTGGTTGAGATAATTTACAATAATAAAAAAAATCTTAAGTTCATTATGGCATTCTCATACTCCAAAGGATGAGGTTGCGCATCAATCGGCAAGCATGCCTTCAAAAGGTACTTTCCGCATTTAAACTTTCTACTATGTTCCATGTCCTTCGAAGCCCCGAAGATTCACCTATTGACAGAGTTGAAAGCCCATATCCTTTACGACTCGCAACAACACATCAACAACAAAGTGGAGAGTGTATCTACACCGTTCGACCAGTTCGAAAGCACTCGATTTCAATTTAAAAGCAAAGTGGAAGGAGACCCTGATGTTAACTACAACGAATGGTCCCCCAGACACTCTTTTGACTAAGTCGAGAGGATCGATTCAAAAGGGGCCAACTTGCACCTAAAAATAAGATCCTAGGGGTATGGTTTAGTGGACCTGATTCACTCACTCCATACTTCTTCATTCTTGAATATGTAAACCCCAATTCTAAAATTAGATTGGGACTTGACTTCTTTGTATTACGTAAGCTTATAGTAATAAAGGAAAATATTATCAAAGCATGTTTATTGCATTTTTGGATATATTGGTTGATCTAATGCTTCTATGTGATTCTGGTTATGATTAGCTTGTATCAACATGATTGAAAGGCTACCTTTCGAAGGAGTCGAAACCCTTTAATTCAACTAAAACCCTTAGATCGTTAGGCCCTAACCTCGAATCACCTTGACCACTTCGAAAGGAGGTTTCGATAGGATCCTTATCCAATTCAACTAGATCAAAGTTATTTTTAATGGAAATTTAAACCTCTCGACCATTTCAAAAGGTTGTTTAAAAGGGATTTCTATCGCCGCAACCTCTTTGAAAGGTGGACTTAAGGGAGATCTAAATCACCTAGATTATTGGACAAAGGGATTCAAAAGGTTTAAACTATCTCCATCTGATCAAAAGGTAGTTTCGAAGGGATCACTTAAATTATAAACATTGCTTTGGGATGTTGACAAGTTTTCTTGCTAACATTTTTGGCACTAGGAGGAGGGCTTGAAGCTTTTCCCTTGTTGAGTTACCAACTTTATTTTCCACTAACCCCATTCTATTCCAAGTTTATCTTAGACCTTACTCCACCATGTTTAGAAAAATCAAACGGTCTGAACAAGGATCCTCATATCCACACTCAGTTGGATTCTCTTATGGAACTATTAATGATTTTAAACTATATGAAGAGCAAATGTTGAGATTGGAAGCTTTAAGGATCATAAAGAAAAAGAGAGTTGAATCTAATGACCCAAACAAATGGAGTTTAAATCCCCTTCACATTAGCTCCACGCCTATCTTTGCCCTAGTGGTAACAAAAGAAAAGAGTGATAACTTTTCCGCTACATGAAGAAGACAATTCAATGCTATGCCAAAGGCACTATCTTTGAGGAGGGAATGATTCTAATTACAATGCTTTTGCACAAAATGGAATTACAACAAGTGGGACTTTATCTAAATGTGAGGTTCAAAAGGTTTTAAAAAGGAAATTGGTCATTGACGATGAAGCTTCAGAATCAAAAAATAAAAAATCAAGAAATAATTTCCAAAAGACAAGTTTCAAATCGAGGCTTCCTAAGGAATGCAATCCGATTACATCGATTGAGAATATCTAATTATTAACCAAGGAAGAATTCAATTATTGGGCACCAAAAAAGAAAAAGCTTAAATAAGAAAGGAATCAAGGAGGATCCTACTGGCACTATCACATGCTGAATGGACATGAGACAAATTAATGTAGAGCACTTAAAGGAATGGCGATCAGCTTTTTCAGACAAGGAAAAATTAACGGATTCATAAAGCGCTCTTAATTGAATTCAATAAAGAACCACTTTTCTAAGAAAATCTACATGGTTGAGAGTAGAATTCTCCTAAAACTTGGAAATTACCTTAAACGATGAAAGCTTTTGTCTACGTGGAGATGGAAAGGTCAAAGCCCCTCCTGGAGGGAGGTTAGAGTAAGCCTTTATTTGCATCATGCTATGGCAAGGTTAAAGCATCAACAAGCCATTGACCCACCATGCTTTGCCGGATTAAAGCATCAACAAGCCTTTGATCGTGCCATGTTATGGCCAGATCATGGCGGCTTTTGAATGGAAGTTAGAGTAAGCCTTTATCCGCGCCACGCTATGGCTAGGTTAAACAGTCAACAAGCCCTTAATCATGCCGCGCTATGGGCAGATCATGGCACCTCCTAGAGGGAGAACAGAGTAAGCCCTTGGTCCTGCCATATTATGGCCTGGCCAAGGACCAAACAAGCCTTCAGTCCTCCTGTAATGCTTGGTTGGAGCACCTCCTTGAGGGAGGTTGGGTAATCCTTGGGTCCTGCTTGTGGATAAGCTAACCAAGTGCACTAGAGAACAACAGACTAAGACGTCTAAGCCTAAGAAGCGGCACATTATAGAATGATAATATACATAGGCTAAAGGGTAGCACATGTCAAAATAATCAAAACCCAAAGAGTAGTGCAGGACAGAAGGCTCAAATAAGAATCTATAGTCTCCGACTAGTTTCCAAAAGGGAATTTTACAACTTCACTTAATAACACCCGAATTTGGGTTTTGGGTTTTTTACTACTGATCTTTGGTCTTCGTAATACCCGAATTCGGGTTTTAGGGCTCTTACTATTAATTCTGGACTTTACCCATTAATGCATGAATCTGGGATCTGGACTTCTATTATTGAGACCTTTATCATGGATTTCTGCCTATCATTTACTCATACCCGAATCATGGTTTCGGGTCTTTAATATTTTGAATTTCATTCGTTAATACTCGAATATAGGTTCCGAAGCAATTGATATTGAGATATCTACGAATTTCTACTTTTCAATTAAACTCGAGATCTATCTTACTAATACCCGAACCAGGGTCATTAGACTTCTACTACAAACTTTCATGCAACAACAGTTAACACTAGAATCTGGGTTTCGGATCTTCTGTTATAAGGATTCCTAATCTTCTGTGATTTATTTCAAGATGATGATTTTTGGACTTATATTAAAGGATTATTCTTGGTTTTCTTTCAGTTGATTTCAAGGGAGGAATTTCTAAACTCTTACAATAAATGCAGGAAATGGATTTATGGCTCTCTATTATTAATTCTATAATTAGGTTTCTGATCTTCTATTAACATATTTAGAGTCACATTCATGACCTTCTATCATTATTACCAAAGTTGGATTCCAAAACCTTAGTCATGTCCAATTATGGAATTTCTTCTTATTATTTTCACTTGATGATATGTTCACTTTCATTTCTTTAATTTTTAAATTCTTAATATTATCACTAATAATCTAAACAAATCATTGAACATGCTCTTGCATATGTGGAAAATTAATGATAAAGAGTTTTTTTCTACTTTGTACTTTCTAGGAAAACGAGACTAGTAAGGAAGTCTGAATGGACCAGCAAATACAAAAACCTTAGTCCAAGTTATCGAAAAGCAGATTCAAAAACAAAATTGTAAGAAAAGGCTACAAACCATGTGATATTTACATAATTTAGATAATTTACATAATTTATTAAATTATTTATAAGTATACAACACATGTGTATGTTTCACAAATCCTGAACAACCTTATCTAACTTTTCAGCAACTAAAGGGTTAACGACATGGCAAATTGCTAAACAAAAAATTTCTTTAAGTTTATTTTTCTTTTTTCTTATTTCATGGGTATCACCGGTGGATTCAATACGAGTCTTTAGAGTGGTTGAAAACTTTGTTGGCATCTTTGAGGGTTTTGTTTTGTCACTCTAAATCAGCAATGCTCATTTGAAGAAGATACTTTTCACGTTCAAGTCTTTGAATCTTAGCTGTGTATTCATTAATGAGTTGGGAATATCACGCCTTATGTTGATCATCAAAATATCTCATCGTTTCAAATTTCACCTTCCTATATCATTCACCCATTACCTTCTCATTTTAAACCTGGGGGAGGGTTGGTCGTAGTAGAAATTTTTTGAATTGCTAGAGATGAAGACCTAGTTGATTTTACGACAAATGAGGAGATTGGAGAAGTCGGTAAATTGATATTTGGAATGTTGTTCCCCCATGATGAATTCCAATGATCAGCTGAAGAAACTCAAACATCTTCTGACCAAAATTAATCAAACGTTTTGTTTTAATTTGGTGCTTCAATATGGAAATTATTTCATTCTTATTATTGTATTCTGCTTCAAAACTGGCAATTTGATCATTAAAGTTTCTAATAATTGTCTTTTCGAGTAAAAATCTCCTGTGTCGTTCCAGTGCTTAAGCATTGCCATGAAAACAAGCACACAAACGATCCTTAAGTAGATGCCTCTTTTCAACATCCTCAATCTACCTATCTCTGATGCTAGCAAAACGAGATAAGGAATCCGATGAGAGTGATGTGATAACTAACTATGAGTCCTATTTAAACAAAAAATAAAGTCAAGGCTTAAATAACCAATCTATTTTATTGTAATAATAGAGATTACAACTCAAGAAGAAATAAAATAAAAAGTACAATCTCATTGTTATAATCAAATACTCGTTTTATTATATTTAAAGTTGGGAAACAACATTTTTGACTTTGCTCAAGGAAACAGCTGAAAGGGGCATATATTAATTTCCCGGTAGGATACTTGCTATAGTCTAATTTCCCGGTAGGAGAACTATCATGGCCATATATTAATTTGGTATGAGATGTTCGAATTTCCTAAAGAAGCCTTTCCTTTTCTTGGCCAAGGAAATCAAAATGAAGATGGGGATGTTCCATATAAAGTCCCTGTCGATCTCTATAAAAGCAAAATTTAGCCAATTTTGACCATTTCATAAGGGAAGCCTTTTCTAAGTAATCTCTTCTTAACTTGACATATTTGCCTAAACAATCTCTAGAAACAAGGCTTCCTGGGAGACATTTATTCTGTTGATAATGCAATAATACAAGACAAAGTATAAAAGGAAACTAGTATAGAAAATTTACAAATCAATGTTATTACATAATTACAAATGTTTATCTAGTTCATACAAAATTGACTTTTCGAATAACTCGGAAATAAATTTATCCTTAAAATACTTGATTTTTTCTTGAGGCAACTCATGAGAGATTGATTTGACTCGCGATAATTTCTAGCAAGCCCTAGGATATGGATTAGATCTAAATTCATCTAAATATCTCTTATCTAGATGCTTAAGTAGACCTCCACTAAAATCATCCAAATATGAAAAATCTACGGTTGGGTCTACAATAAGCTTTGTATAGGAAGTCTACATGGATATCCCTTTCTTCAATCAACATCCAAAAGAGTGTTATTAATTCAGAGTTTTCTTCAAAAAGCTTGTCATATCGAAGACGTATCCTCTTTAGTCGGTGGGCAGCTTCTTGGTTTTTAAAAGGCGCTAACACCACGACACACTTATTAAGCTTATGAACAGGTCAGAGAGTGTATTATGTTCTTTTATTTTCTTATCTAACTCTCTATACAATCTATTTATTTCTGTTTGTGGTCTTTTAAGCTTTGTTTTATAAAGTTGAATAGATTTCTTTTTTATCTAATATAAAACGATGTAAACTATTATTATCTTGGAACTGAAACCCATTTGGACAAAGAATCGCATAACTGAGCAATAGGAATCGAAGTTTGTGGGGTCTGCTTTCTTCTCCAATGTTCTCCAGCATCAATTATAGCAGCTTCTTCATGGAGATCAGAAGGCTAAGGAAGTTCAGTTTTGTTTCCTTCATGGCCACATGGATTGGGGTTACTTTTCTAAAGCCCAAAGAATGCCTTTGCCAACCCCACTATGGGAACCAACATAACCACCACAACTACTGTCTAAACCTTATATTTATCCTCATTGTCACGATTATCATCGTCGTCGTCGTCGTCGTTTCTACCTTCCTCGGCAATGACTTCATCATTATCTTACTCATTAGAATAAGATTCTGCTTCTATAGAATGAGCTCCAGAAGATAAGAGTTTGGCGGCATCGATTTCTTCTCTCTCGGGGACTTTGATTCCTTGCTCTATTCCTTTGATTTTATCCATAAATCTTTTGACTAGAGCAGGATCGAGTGAAGGGAAGCTTAAGTCTGGACATTTTTTGATGTTGTCGAAATAAGCAAGCATAAAAGTGTCCTCATGAGAATTCATGATGATATCATTGAGGAAAGTGCTCAAAAATTGTGATACCTTTTGCTTGGATTTAGAAATAGTATAAATGGTCATTGTTAGTGAATTTTTCTTCCTTCCCAACTTCTTCTTGTGAGAAGATTGTTTAGTAACAATCCTAGCTTTCTCTTCCTCGGATTCTCTTAAAGTCATTTTTAAAGCCAAAATTTCATCATCTAGGAGTTGTCTTGCCGCCCTCTCCTCATAGATAGTAGATTCCGCTTGAGCAAGAGAGGCCCTAAAATTTTCTTATTCCCTCACTACATTATTTTTGGTAGCAAAAAGGGAGGAAATCTGGCTGTTCAAAGTTGAGATTTTCTCTTGAAGCTTGGACGTCTCAACGGAGGACTTCGAAGCGCTTTCTTGAAGAGAGTAACAGCTTTTAGAAATTTGAAAAGAAAAGTACTACATAGGCCAAAATTCAGTAAGAAATAGTAATGAGAAGGTCAAATAATATGAAACGCATCAGAAGTTGTTGTTCAATTAGAGATCAACAACGTCCTACTAGGTTAGGAACAAAAGAAGGTGGATGAATTGAAGTAAATGAGTAATAATTCAAAATTGATTCTACCATCATCTCAAAATTATTTAGGGAGACTGGTGATGAGGGTCTAGAGAGGTTCAACTCTTGAGAAGGAGTTGAAGTGCCGAAATCCTTTTGCATCTATTCGATGACACTAGGAGAATTCGACATGACAGTGTGGAACATGAGATCGTCCTTTGAAAGTGTCATTTTGGAATGATTAATAGAAGCTTCAATAGTAGGACCCTTTAGAGTTTTGCCACATCAACGGATTTACCCACTTTTAGAGGCGGAGAAGATTGGACATCAACTGTTTTAGTTTTCTTAAGAGAAGGACCTGCCGTAGTCATTCTACTCAATTTCCTTTTTGCAATCATCCATGAACCGACAATGGCTTGGGTTAGAGCCGAAGCACTGTATCCAGAAATTGGGGGAGTGGATCTTTTTTAGATAATTCAACGAAGGCATCAACCACTGGTATCCAAAAAGCATAAGTTAGTAAAACAATCCGGGGAGTACCATTGGGGTAAATTACAAATGCTACGCTTAAGCTTACTAGGATGATCCGGAAAAATCAGAGACATATGAGTAAAAAAAATTGGGTCACCCAGAGACAGGAAGTGTTCGCTTTTAGAAGTATGTTGGACAAGGGGGGCTGTCCAAGAATTCTCTGACTTGGGAAGAAGGGAATGTTTTTGAAGGTTTCTTGGCGCCAATAGAGTAAGCTTATTCCCAATACTACCCGAAGCAGAAGTCAGCAGCTTCATGATTCTCTTTCCCTCATTGTTGAGATCATAGGGAGCAGGACCTAACAAGAAGACATAATTAAGCAAAAGAAAGAAATTTAATAAAGATGAAGATTATGGTCAACTTACGAGGAGAAAAGAAGACTCCGCTAATGTTTGGAAAACATTTGATGTAAAAGAAACTGCATCTCCCAGTCTTTGAACTTATTTGATCCCTCTAAAATTAGTTTCTTATGGGGATTAGCCCGAAAAATTTAACTATTCAGACTGCTAAGATTCACCAAACGTACCAAATAATTAAGAACTTTAGCACTCAGTGAAGGAATGCTCGATTCCAAAGCTATAAGCTCCAAAGAGATAAGATATGTATATACATTTGGTGATAAATTAATAGGTGCAATGCCAAGATGATTCAAGAATCTAGACAAGAAACCTAGGAATGGAATAAAGCCGCCATGCCAACCGTGGATGGCGGTATAAGCAAAATATCTTTCGAGGGGATGGGGGTTTAGAATAGTATCACTATCACCAGGAGGAATGTCTTCTACTCCTGTGATTCCGAAATCATTAAGCATTGCGTCGACTTCATCTTGAGAAAATATTAGAGAATCTCTTGAGATGGCTTCAACCTTTTTTTATTGAAGATTCTACTTCTAGAGGTATATCCTTTTCAGGGTTCTTGGAAATCTTTGTCAAATACATGATCTTGTCAGGTGAAACCATTGCATTAAAAGTTATAATTTGTTTTATTATTAACACCTTTTGAAGATGTCGAAAACCCATTGCAATAATTCAAGTATCCACCAAGATGTATTATTTCATATCTTCGTTAGAGTGTTAAAAAAGTTAATTTGAATCACAGAATTCATTGAGCTTTCGATGATAGCAAATGCATACATGGAATAGAAACTTCTAAACATGCCCATCGAAAATGTCGAAATCCCAGGAAAAAGGAATAAATAACCCTACAGTACTAGTCCGTGTGTGTGTGCTTGTGTGTGTATTTATTTATTAACAACATTCAACAATCATGCAAAATAAACCTTCCGACAATGTCGACAACCACAAATTTTATTTTCCTAAAGAGAATATTAATATTGCTGAAAAACTATACTCTTATTAAGTCAAAAAAATTGGATAGAAGTGATTTTAATACAAGTGAAAGGGCCTTGGAACATTTCGATAATGTTTTTATTGAAAAAATGATAGTTATACTACTTAAGTATAATGGGTTTCGAGTAAGTTGAAAGGGGAGGGGAGTAAAGTTTCGAAAGCATACAAACAACTAAGCTTGTCTAAATTTAAGAGGTTTCGATCAAGTCAAAATGCTCAGTATGGTTTCAACTATAAAAAAATGCACTATTTTCAATCCAGTTGATGACAAGGAATATAAATTTATAACTGTTAACAATTTCAAGAGTAAGTCAAAATTGAGCATGATTTACTCAAAATAAAATGATAAATTAAATCCACTTCTATATACATCAAATTTTTAATTCTTTAAAAAATAGTTGGGCTTTCGAAAATATATTTTGTGTAGCCATTAAATTAAAGCCTTTGAGATAACTTCTTTGAAACGTGTTAGAATACGTCGAAACATATTTCTGCTTTCAAAGAAGTCCATCCCTTGCCCACCACGTCAACCCCTTCAAAAGGGTTCACTTAAAGGTGGATGCTTGACTTCTTTTCAACCCTTTCAAAGGAGGTTGAAAAAGTAAAGCAGAGTTAACCGCCTCAATCACTTAAAAATGGTTGAAAGTCAAATTACAATGTTGAGTTTTAATTTGTACTGCTTAACCTTCTCTTTGAAGCCACTGGAAAATAGTTTTCTACCTAATTTGATATTTAACCCAATTCTTCTAGAGGCTAACTATTAAATTGGTTTGAGCATGAATTTACATTCGACCATAACGAAAACCCCAAATTCAAGTTCGAAGCATAATTGATAAAAAATAAAGAGAAAAAACATGTTTAAATTTTGTGCAACAGAGTTCGAGTTTGGGTTTGTACGCAATAATGGCAGATAGCCCCAAGTCCGACGAATTCAAATTCAATTCCAAAATTGATAACATAGATCGAGTGAAAATAACATAAAAAGTAAATTTAAAGATAAATTTATACGAAAGAGAACATTGAGTTGTTCTCAAAAATTAAAGTAGTAATGCAAATTCCAAACCCTATTGAGATAAGAGATGTATACCTCGGATTTGAATTTGCATCTAATGAGATTAAGAATGCAGTGAGAAATTTAAAATTTTGATTCTTGCTATAAGTTTCTTAATGCTAGGTAAATGAAAAAGAGGTGAAGGAAGCGTGATTTATAAAAGAAGCGGATGCATGGAAAACCATGTGTTTAAATTTAAATAAACGGTCGAGATTCATTAGGAAATATAAAAAGGCGGGAAATTTTATGCTAACATGAAGATTAGTTTCGAAACAGTTGACTTGGAAAGTAAAGAGTATCCCTTCATTGGGGGGCAAGCGTTACCATCAGTCTTCACTTCAACTTGTCGAAACCATAAAGAATATAAAAGAAGAATCGATGAAGAATGTGTAACAACCCGCCTTTTTGGACGCTTTAAGCAGACACGCATGCCGACTCAAACCATACAGAAGGGCGGATTATTATTGGGGTGAATAAGAAAAAGCAGAGAGAGGAAAAAACATAATCTCGCAGCGAAATGACAAGATATAATAATCAAATAACAGTTCATGAAGCTGTATACAAAACATTTGATTATACTTATACAATACAAAATCAGAGTTACACATATTAGAGATAAACAAGTGATAATGCAGTGGACCAATATGAATGTAGTGGAATAAATATAGTAAACAATAGTAGTACAAATCTTCGTCTTCATCCTCCAGAAAAAGGTCTTCAAATCCTGAAATGCTTAGGCTGACCCGAGCGAATTGAAAAGAAAAAACACTCGAGTCAGAACTAAAAGATCTTATGACAGTTAAATCAGTGGTAAATAACTATGAGTGGAATGGCATCAGAGATGTTTACGGAGTTTGACATCTCCTATCCAGTGTCTAACGTGAGTGCAGTAACTTAAGAGATGTTCGGGGTTCACATCTACTAAGGATCCATTAAACTATCTACTATGTAGTACAATACGCTATTATAACATGTCTACAGTAAAGTGAAAGTATTAAAATAGCGTTAAGGCGTTACATTTTCCCCCTTAATACATTTTTATAATGCCAATAATCTATATAGTACCGTAACTCCCCGTAAACTGCGGCCGCCAAAGGATACCCCATAGGTACGACATAAAACAAACTTGTAGAAGGCGCGCTAGGGAAGGTGACATAGCACAACTAGGCAATGCCAGGGTAGATATACCAATTACACTTTCAGACCCGTGGTAACGCATAGCAGCTGCTACCGCCCACATCGGAATACATTCCCAAATCAAAAATCGAGGGTGGCCACAAAATAAATCGCAAAGTCAGAATATAGTATTAATGGAATGTGCCCGATCGGAGGAATGACCTCACTTAGCCAGTCGATTGCTCCTGTTTTAGCCACCTCAAGCCAACTCGCGGGAGTTGGGTCCATGTATATACCTCATATAGGATCGTCGCCAACCATCCTACTTCATTCTGGAATCTCCACTACGTACACAGTTGTCAAAGTGGTTTTCGGTATTGGCAGAGAGTATGACAATATCTGATCCCAGTCTCTTTAACAACCAATCGCTTATTTCATACCGGATGGTTCGTTTACATTTCCAAAACCATTTCATAATTGATATCAAATATCATATTCAATTCAAATTATATCACTTTCGAAATCATTACTCACTTCCAAAATTATATCACATTGAAATCATAGTTCGAAATTATATTTCCTTTCAAAGGTCGTGCTTCCAAAATAGGTTAAACTCTTATTTCAAAATTATCATATTAAACCAAATATGCTATTTACATCCCAACTTAGGTTATAATGTCGCTTAACCACGTTCACTTTAAAAATCTAGAATTTGAATATAAACCCATCCATTTTACTTAGTTTGGAATTTAGAAGAAAATAGTTTATGACGCAGCCTACAGGATCATACAACTCACGAATTGATGAATTCGCGGAAAATGAATCGATTGAAACAAGATGAATCGATGAATTGAAGATACCCAAGTGCCCAAATCCGTTGATCTCTCGAGATACCGGATTCTAGCTATCTTCAACACGTTGATCGTGCACGATACCGCGTTAGAAGATCTACGATTCTTCGACGTTGATCTCGCGTACAAGATTCCGTGAATCGACTTCAAATTCGTTGATTCGAGCGCACTCGAATATCCGAAGATGGAGAAAGGAGATAACACTCAACTTCCAATTTTAATGGTGGCACAAAGCACAAACCAATTTTAATACAACATAACAACAACGACTTAACGACATAAGAACAATAACGACATAACAATAATGCGACTTAACAAATACATCACAAACGACTTAACAAACAATGCGACATAAGAAATAACGACATAAGAACTTCAGCGACCTAAGCTTCACGACCTAACTGGAATGTCATTCGCGACATAAGGACTCTCGTTTGCGACCTTCACTTAAGCGACATGAGGCGGAGGAATTCGCGACATAAGGAAGCGACTTTGGAAATCTGGAGCGACCTTCGTCATCGCGACCTAAGCTATGTCGCATGCGACCTAGGAAGCGCAATTCAGGGTAGCAAAATCTGGAGAGATCTTCGTCATCGCGACCTAAGCTATTTCGCTCGTGACCTAGGAAGCACGATTCGGGGATGCGACTTAAGGTAAGTCGTTCTCGTGCTGCATCATCCTCCCATGGTTGAAAAGAATTCGTCCCAAATTCACATTTTTTTCCTTCTTCGACAAGCTTCTCCCCATAATACGGAATTAAGTGTTTGACATTGAAAACATCAGAAGTATGAACATTTTCCGACAACCTTAACTGATACACATTATAATTGATCTTCTTCAAGATTTCTACTGGACCAATCTTTCGAGCTTTCAACTTGTTGTAAGTTCCAACTGGAAAACGATCTTTCGTCAATACCGCGTAAACAAAATCACCTTCTTGAAGTCCACACTCCTTCGCTTCTTATCTGCTAATTGCTTATACTTCTCATTTGACTTAAGCAATCGTTCATGAACCATCCTGTGACACTCCTGCAACTCATTCACGAAATCACAAGCTCGTTTAACAACCTCTTTCTGAAGTGGAACTGTCGACAAATCCAACGGTCCCTTCGGAATTGTGGGATATACCACTTGAAATGGACTGAATGTAGTACTTCGATTAACGGCATGATTATGTGCGAATTCTGTCTGACACAATTTCACATCCCAGCTCTTCAAATTATCCTTCATAAGACATCTCAACAAGTTTCCCAAAGATCTGTTCACCACTTCCGTTTGCTCATCCGTTTGTGGATGATAGGCGCTACTAAAATTCAGCTTAGTCCTAACCATCTTCCACAGACTCAACCAAAAATGACTTAGAAATCGAGTATCCTGGTCAGAAACAATAGACTCAGGTAGCTCATGTAGTCGATAAACCTCTTTAAAGAATAATTGAGCAACACGGACTGCATCGGCGGTCTTCTTACAAGCTATGAAATGTGCCATATTCGAAAATCTATCCACCAAACATATATAGAATCATTCCCTTGTTGAGTTCTTGGCAAACCCAAAACGAAATCCATGCTAACATCAACCCATGGTCTAGTAGGCACGGGCAATGGCATATACAATCCTGCATTCGTAGCTGTCCCTTTGGAAACTTGACATATGTGACATCTCTACATAAATCTTTCAACTTCTTTCCTTATGGAAGGAAAATATGATTGAGAAATCAATTGCAAGGTATGATCTCTTCCTACATGACCTTCTTCATGCAATTCCTTCACAGTCTTCATTCGCAAACTGCACTCTGGTATACACAACCGATTTCCCTTAAATAGGAAACCTTCTACCAACACATACTCATCCGTCCTCCCTTTCTCAACTTCATTTACAATCTTGGCAAAGTAAGGATCCTCAACAAACAAATCTGGAAATACATCAAACCCCGTGACTTCAACTCTCATCGTAGTCAACAAATGATTTCTTCCACTCAATGCGTCTGCCACACGATTTTTAACTCCCGACTTATGCTTTACAACAAATGTAAACTGTTGCAAGTATGTGATCCATGAAGCATGCCTAGCTGCAATCTTATCATGTCCCTGCAAATGTTTCAATGCTTCATGGTCAGTATACAACACAAACTCTGTATGAAACAAATAGTGTCTTCAATGCTTTATGGCTTGGACAATAGCATAGAACTCCAAGTCATAGGTACTGTATCTTGTCTTGGCTCCAGAAAGTTTCTCGCTAAAATAAGCAATTGGACTACCCTTTTGACTTAACACTCAACCAATTCCAACTTTAGACGCATCAATATCTAACTCAAAGAGCAATTGAAAGTCCGGGTATCTAAGAATCGGTGTTGTAGTCAAGAGTGTCTTGATCTGTTGGAAAGCCGAATCAGCCTCTTCAGTCCACACAAACTGCTTTCCTTTCATACAATCTGTCACTGGTGCCATCACGCTACTGAAATGTGGAATAAACCCTCGGTATAATGTGGCTAAACCATGGAAACTTCTCACTTCAGTTACAGTCCTGGGATGTGGCCAATCCTTGATTGCTTCAACTTTACTTTGATCCACCTGGATACCTAGCTTCCTTGGACAATACATACCCCAAGAGAAAAACACTGTGCATCATGAACATGCACTTCTTTGTTGCCGCGTAAAATTGCTCCTGACGAAGTATCATCAACACTTCCCGGATGTGTTGTAGATGCTCTTCTGTGCTTCCACTGTATATCAATATAAAATCAAAGTATACCACCACGAACTTTCCAATAAACGGTTGAAAGATCTGATTCATCATTCGCATAAAAGCACTAGGTGCATTCAAAAGACCAAATGGCATGACCAGCCATTCGTACAACCCCTCATGTGTCTTGAAGGCTGTCTTCCATTCATCCCCTGGTCGAATTCGAATCTGATGATACCCACTCTTCAGATCAATCTTTGAAAAGATAGTAGCTCCACTCAACTGATCTAACAAGTCGTCCAATCTTGGCATCGGGAATCTGTACCTCACCGTAATCTTGTTTAGTGCTCGACTATCTGTACATATTCTCTGACGCAGTGGATATAACACTTGACGACGAATTGAAGAATTCGTGTCAAACTAACCGATGAAACGATTAGATGAAGCAATATGAATCGATGAATTAATGATACCAAACGCCCAAATTCGTTGATCTGGCGAGATACCGGACTTTAGTTATCTTCTACACGTTGATCGCGCACGATGCCGTGAGAGAAGATCTACGATTCTTCGAACGTTGATCTAGCGCACTAGATTCCGTGAATCGGCTTCAACAATCGTTGATTCGAGCGCACTCGAATATCCGAAGGTGGAGATAGGAGATAACACTCAACTACCAATTTTAATGGTGGCACAAGAGCACACAAAAGAAATTTTATTCAAATTCAACAACCACAAATGATACAACTCACCCGCTATTTATAGAATTTTTACAACACACGCTTCCCATAAGTCGTATATGACTTAACAAAGAAAATACAAACACTTAGGTCGTTACATGACCTTCAACAGTAACATACAACGACTTAAGAAATACACGACTTAACAATTGCACGACATACAAACGACTTAAAGAAGAAAACCCGCACGACTTAACACTCTTTGCGACTTACGAAACCAGCATTAGCGACCTAAAAGTTGTTCGCGACCTAGTTGCTTGCGGCATTGTCTCGTTCACGACCTAGGACGGAGCTTCTCGCGCTTCACTACTTCAACGACCTTGGCGTTAGGTCGCTCGCGACTTAAGGAGGCGGAGTTAGGTCGCTCACGACTTAGGGAGATGGAGTTAGGTCGCTCGCGACTTAGGGTAGAGGAGTTAGGTCGCTCATGACTTAGGCCAGTGGAGTTAGGTCGCTCGCGACTTAGGGCAGTGGAGTTAAGTCGTGGTGATGGAATCGTGGTGGAGTTAGGTCGCTCGCGACTTGAAGAGGTGGAGTTAGGTCGCTCGTCCTCGACTTCGCCATTGCGGATTGAGGTATGTGCTGCATCATCCTCCCCAGGTTGAGAAAAATTCGTCCTCGAATTTAAAAGTTCTTCCCCATTGGGTTGTTCATCTCCATAATAAGATATAAGATGTTTAACATTAAACATGTCAGAAGTGTAAACACCCTCTGGCAGCTTCAACTTATAAGCATTTTCATTGATTCGTTTTATAATTTCTACTGGACCAATCTTTCGGGCTTTCAACTTGTTATAAGCACCCACTGGGAAACGATCCTTCGTTAACACAGCATACACCCAATCACCCTCGTTGAACTCCACACTTCTTCTCTTTTTATCTGTAGCTCGTTTATACTTCTCATTCGTTTTCTCCAAACGTTCCTGAACGATTCGATGGCATTCTGTCAACCCATCAACGAAATCAGCAGCCCGCTTAACTGTCCCCTTCGATTGTGGCACTATCGTTAAATCCAACGGCCCCATTGGCAAGCTTGAATATACCACTTGAAATGGACTGTAACCAGTTCTTCGGTTAACAACATGGTTATGAGCAAACTCTGCCTGACAAAACTTTAAGTCCTAACTCTTCAAATTGTCCAACACAAGACATCTCAACAGATTTCCCAACGATCTATTCACAACTTCAGTTTGCCCATCCGTCTGAGGATGATATGCACTACTAAAATTCAGCTTCGTCCCAACCATCTTCCACAGACTCAACCAAAAGTGACTCAGAAATCGAGTATCTCGGTCAGAAACAATAGATTCAGGTAACCCATGTAAACGATATATTTCTTTAAATAACAATTGAGCAACATATACTGCATCAGCGGTCTTTTTACAGGCTATAAAATGCACCATCTTGGAAAATCTATCCACCACCACATATATTGAATCATTCCCTCGCTAAGTTCTTGGCAATCCCAAAACAAAATCCATGCTGATATCAACCCATAGTCTAGTAGGCACGGGTAATGGCATATATAACCCTGCAATCGTAGCTGTCCCTTTGGAAACTTGACATATATGACATCTCTGCACAAATCTTTCAACTTCTTTTCTCATCGACGGCCAGAAATAAGATTGTGACACCAACTGCAAGGTACGATCTCTGCCCATGTGACCCTCTTCATGCAATTCTTTGACAATCTTCAACCTCAAGCTACAATCCGTAATACACAATTGATTTCCTCTGAACAAGAATCCATCTTTCATCACAAAATCATTAGTACTCCCTTCCTGCACCTGATCCAGCACTTTCGCAAAATAAGAATCTGAAATAAGCAACTCTGGCAACAAATCAAATCCCACTACTTCCACTCGCATAGTTGTCAGCACATGATTTCTACGGCTCAATGCATCGGCAACTCGGTTAGTAACTCCTGATTTGTGCTTCATAACGAAAGTAAACTGTTGTTAATAAGCAACCTACGAAGCATGCCTTGCTGAAATTTTATCTTGCCCCTTCAAATGTTGCAAAGCTTCATGGTCAGTGTATAGCACAAATTCTTTATGAAAAAGATAGTGTCTCCAATGTTTTATGGCTTGGACTATAACATAGAATTCCAAGTCAAAAGTACTGTATCTCGTTTTAGCTCCTGTCAGTTTCTCACTAAAGTAGGCAATAGGATGACCCCTTTGACTCAACGTTCCCCCAATTCCAACCTTGGACGCATCAGTATTTAGCTCAAAGAGTAACTGAAAGTCCGGGTATCTAAGAATGGGAGTTGTGGTCAAGAGTGTCTTGATTCTCTGAAAAACAGAATCAGCCTCTTTAGTCCAAACAAACTTCTTCCCTTTCATACATTCCGTAACTGGTGCCATCACGCTACTGAAGTGTGGAATGAATCTTCGGTAGAATGATGCTAAACCATGAAAACTCCTCACTTCTGTTATTGTCTTAGGCTGTGGCCAATTTCAAATAGCTTCAACTTTACTCTGATCAACTTGAATACCATCTTTCGACACAATATATCCCAAGAATAGAATACTTGTAGTCATTAAGGTACACTTCTTCGTTGCCGCATAAAATTCTTCACGTCGTAAAACCAACAACACTTCCCGCAAATGCTATAGGTGTTCTTCAGTGCTTCCACTATAGATCAAGATGTTATCAAAATATACCACTACGAACTTCCCGATAAACGGTCGAAAAATCTGGTTCATGACTCTCATGAATGTACTCGGAGCATTTGACAAGCCAAACGGCATCACCAACCATTCGTACAGACCCTCCCGAGTTTTAAAAGCAGTCTTCCACTCATCACCCGGTCTAATACGAATCTGATGGTATCCACTTTTCAAGTCAATCTTCGAAAACACAACAGCACCGCTCAACTGATCCAACAAATCATCCAGTCTCGGCATAGGAAATCGATATCTCACCGTAATCTTATTCAATGCACTACTATCTGTGCACATTCTCCATGTTCCATCCTTCTTCGGCACTAACAAAGCTGCACTGCACAAGGACTCAAACTCTCCCGAACACGCCCTTGTTCCAGTAATTCCTCCACCTGTCTTCTCAACTCCTCGTGTTCTTTTGGACTCATCTGATAGTGCGGTCAATGAGGCAATGTAGCACCTGGCACCTGGCACCAAGTCAATCTGATGCTATATGTCTCTAAGCGGTGGTAACTCCTTCGGTAACTCCTTTGGAAACACATCTTTGAATTCCTCCAAAACTGGCTTTACTTCCTATGGAACTTCAGTAACTTCACTGTTTCATGCCCAATCAACAAAAAAACTTCAGGGCTCTCATTTACCTCTTCCACGAACTCCTTCAAGGACAACAAAGTCTTCAATTCCTCAATCTCCTCTAACTTGTTCTCATTCTGCTGTCGCTTCTTCGGAACTAAAGTGATTTTCGTGCCCTCGAACAAGAAACTGTAGCTATTTGTTCGACCATTATGCTGTACCTCCCGATCATACTGCCATGACCTTCCCAACAGTAAATGGCAAACATCCATGTCAACCATGTCACACCAAATCTCATCTTTGTATTTCTTCCCAATAGAAAATGGAACATGACCTCGCCTCTCTACTTTCACTTCTCCTCCTTTCCTCAACCAAGCAAGTTTATAAGGACTAGGATGTTTCTCCGTTTTCAACTTCAATTTCCACACAGCTTCCGTTGAAATGATATTATCACAACTCCCAGCGTCAATGACAAATTTACAGACCTTCCCCAAAATAGTACACGTTGACTGAAAAATGTTACTCCTCAACCAACTCGACTCCTCTTCTTGCTTCGGGGTTAAACAAGATCTCCGTAGCATCAGATTACATCCCTCGTCTCCCGACACCTCTTCTTCCTCCTCATCACGGTGTGAATTGAGATCTTCTTCTACATCCTCATCTTCCACTTCAGCATTCATAGTTCTCTTCTTCGGTATCGGACATTTGTTACTCTTGTGACCCACTTCCTGGCAATTATAGCATTTGAAATTATTTATGGCCTTAGCTTTAGCGACTTCACCGACAACTAGTTTATTGACTGTCTTGGAAACATTAGCACTGCTACTAGCATCCTTATTCTGGTTGTTGGAATTCGTAAACACACCGCCTCCTCGTCTCCCTTGTTTCTCCCAAGCAAGTGCTTTCTGTTGTGCTTCAGCAACAGATCTCGGATCAAACATATTCACCATATCTTGAATCTGCGTTCTAAGTCCCCCAACAAACCTAGCGGTCAATTGTTCTTCTGTCTCCATAATGTCATTTCGAGCAATCAACTGGTAGAACTCATCAGCATAATCAGCAACTGTCTTTGTCCCTTGCCTCAGGTTCTGTAATCTCTGATACATCAGTGATTGGTAATTGTAGGGTAAGAAAGTAGCTTTCATCAACTTCTTCATCTTCTCCCAAGCAACAATCTTCGACTTCACCATCCGCTCTCTAGTATGTTTGGTTTCCTGCCACCATGCCATAGCTCTCCCCATCAACCTAGTAGCAACCAACTTCACTTTACGATCTTCCGGAATCTCCTTGAAGTCAAAAATTTCCTCCACATAAGCTAGCCAATCAAGAAATTCCTCGGCCTGCATACCTCCCTTGAATTCCGGTATTTCAGTTTTCATCCCGGACTCCCATTTGTGATCATACTCTGAATGATTTCTTACTTGGTTTCGATTTCAACTATGAAAACTTCCAACATCAAAATCCTCATCAAAATCCGAAGCATATCGATGTCGATCATGACCACCAACATCTATACAACCACCATTTCTACCACCAACATCCCTTCTATCTACATTCCTCCGATCACGATCATTCACATTTCTATCACGACTTCGATCATCAACATTTCTATAACAATCTCGACCCACACTTCTATGATCACTATCAACACTTCTCTATCAATTTGAATGTGGTTAAACTCTACTTCCCCCATGGTTAGATTTAGGTGAAACTCTTCTTCTACTTTGACTCATTTCAAGCATCATTCTCTCTAATCGACCAATCCCTTCATTAAGCTTCTCATTAAAGTTTTCGTTAATTCTTTGCTCCATCTCATCGGCCTCTTCTCTTCCATACAAAGCATTAATATTGTGATGACGTTGAGCTCTTCTTGGAGGTATGATCACTCTTCAACAAATTCCAATAAAAACTTCACTTCGATCTAAAAATCTTCAAATCAAAAATACCCACTTGTCGAAATCTTCAAAAGTCACCAAACGAAGAAATCTTTTCAAAATCTCGAGAACCCAATTCTCCAAATGATACAAATCTCGCACAAACTCCAAAATCTACGCAAACTCCTTGCGATCTAGCTCTGATACCAAATGACGTAGCGGATATAACACTTGACGACGAATTGAAGAATTCATGTCAAACTAACCGATGAAACGATTAGATGAAGCAATATGAATCGATGAATTAATGATACCAAACGCCCAAATCTGTTGATCTCGCGAGATACCGGACTTTAGCTATCTTCTACACGTTGATCGCGTACGATGCCGTGAGAGAAGATCTACGATTCTTCGAACGTTGATCTAGCGCACTAGATTCCGTGAATCGGCTTCAACAATCGTTGAGTCGAGCACACTCGAATATCCGAAGGTGGAGATAGGAGATAACACTCAACTACCAATTTTAATGGTGGCACAAGAGCACACAAAAGAAATTTTATTCAAATTCAACAACCACAAATGATACAACTCACCCGATATTTATAGAATTTTTACAACACACGCTTCCCATAAGTCGTATACGACTTAACGACTTAACAAAGAAAATACAAACACTTAGGTCGTTACATGACCTTCAACAGTAACATACAACGACTTAAGAAATACACGACTTAACAATTGCATGACATACAAACGACTTAAAGAAGAAAACCCGCACGACTTAACACTCTTTGCGACTTACGAAACCAGCATCATCGACCTAAAACTTGTTCGCGACCTAGTTGCTTGTGGCATTGTCTCGTTCACGAACTAGGACGGAGCTTCTCGCGCTTCACTACTTCAACGACCTTGGCGTTAGGTTGCTCGTGACTTAAGGAGGCGGAGTTAGGTCGCTCGCGACTTAGGGAGATGGAGTTAAGTCTCTCGCGAGTTAGGGTAGAGGAGTTAGGTCGCTCGCGACTTAGGCCAGTGGAGTTAGGTCGCTTTCGACTTAAGGCAGTGGAGTTAGGTCGTGGCGACGGAATCGTGGTGGAGTTAGGTCGCTCGCGACTTGAAGAGGTGGAGTTAGGTCGCTTGTCCTCGACTTCGCCATTGCGGATTGAGATATGTGCTGCATCATTCTCCAAGTTCCATCCTTCTTTGGCACTAACAAGGCCGGTACTGCACAAGGACTTAAACTTTCTTGTATGCGCCATTGTTCAAGTAACTCTTCCACCTGCCTTCTCAACTCTTCGTGCTCCTTTGGACTCATTCTATAATGTGGTCTATGTGGTAACACAACTCCCGGAACAAGATCAATCTGGTGTTATATGTCTCTCAACGGTGGTAACTCTTTTAGTAATTCCTTAGGAAACACATCTTCAAATTCCTTCAACACTGGCTTAACTTCCTCAGGAATTTCAATCGCTTCACTACTTTCACGTCCAATCAACAGAAATACTTCAGGGTTATCCTCTACTTCTTTGACAAATTCCTTCAAAGATAACAGAGTCTTTAGTTCCTCGATTTCCTCCAACTTGCTTTCACTTTGTTGTTGCCTTTTAGGAACTAAAGTGATTCTAGTACCATCGAACATGAAACTATAGCAGTTAGTCCTACCATTGTGTTGCATGGCTCTATCGAACTGCCATGGTCTTCCCAACAACAAATGACATACATCCATATCCATCATGTCACACCAAATTTCATCCTTATACTTCTTTCCGATGGAAAAAGTTACACAAGCTCTTCGTCCAACCTTCACTTCCCCACCTTTCCTCAGCCAAGCCAATTTGTAGGGTTTGGGATGCTTCTCAATCTTTAACGCCAACTTCTTTACGGCTTCTGTAGAGATGATTTTATCACAACTCCCTGCATCGATAACAAACTTACAAACTTTTCCTAAAATAGTGCATGTCGATTGAAAAATATTACTCCTCGACCAACTAGTCTCCTCTTCCTGCTTTGGCGTCAAGCAAGATCTCCTCATCATTAAAGAATATCCCTCGTCTCCCGTCAATAATTCTTCTTCCTCCTCAACCTGTGTTGAATTAGAACATTCTACTTCTGCATCCTCGTCCTCAACCTCAGAACCATCGCTCGCTTATTAGGCTTCGGGCATTCATTGCTCTTATGACCAAACTCCTGACAGTTATATCACTTGAAATTGTTGTTGACCTTGGTCTTAGCAGCTTCATTGACAACCGGTTTACTAACAGCCTTGGAAACATTAGTATTGCTACTAGCCCCCTTCACCTAATTGCTCGAACTTGTAAACGCACCACCTCCTCTTCTACCTTGCTTCTCCCAAGCTAGAGCCTTTTGGTGTGCTTCAGCAATGGATCTTGGATCAAACATATTTACCATATCCTGAATTTTCATTCTCAATCCTCCAACAAATCCGGATATCAACTGTTCCTCCGTTTCCATGATATCGTTTCTAGCAATCAGTTGATAAAACTCATCTGCATAATCATTTACCGACTTTGTCCCTTGTCTCAAATTCTGTAAGCGCTGATACATAAGAGACTGATAATTATAAGGCAAGAAAGTAACCTTCATCAACTTCTTCATCTTTTCCCATGAAGCAATCTTCGACTTTCCCATTCTTTCCCGTGTAAGTTTAGTTTGTTGCCACCATGCCATAGCTCTTCCCCTCAATCTTGTAGCAACCAACTTAACTCTACGATGCTCGGGTACTTCATTGAAGTCAAAAATTTCTTCAACATTTGATAACCAATCCAGAAACTCTTCCGCTAGCATTCCCCCTTTGAATTCTGGAATCTCTGTTTTCATCCCCGACTCCCATCGACGATCATCTTCGGAATCCTTATTTCGATTTCGCCCTTGGCCACGGTTTCGACAAGAGCTACTATCACCATCACTGGATTCCTCCAAATCTGACGTATGTCGATGTCGATTCTGACCAACAACATTTCTGCTACCATGCACGTCTTTTTCTCCCGAAACTGACGGTTCTCTTTTTTCCCGATCAGATGGTGGTGACATTCTTCTCCTCTTGGAATTTGACGGCGAAATTCTATATCCACCTTGATTTGAACCTGGCGATGCTCTTTGTTGAGTTTGATTCATATCCATCATGAGCCTTTCCATTCTACCAATTCCCTCATCAAACATCTCATTGAATTCATCACTAATACGTTGCTCCATTTGTCCAGCATCTTCTCTTCGATACACATCTGCAACATTCTGATGACGATTAACTCTTCTTGGAGGCATTGTCAAATCTTCAACAAATCCAAACACACACTTCAAATCTCGAAACTTCACACCCAACGAACTTGGAAAAATTCGTCTCCTGGCTCTGATACCAAATTGACGCAGCCTACAGGATCACACAACTCACGAATTGATGAATTCGCGGAAAATGAATCGATTGAAACAAGATGAATCGATGAATTGAAGATACCCAAGTGCCCAAATCCGTTGATCTCTCGAGATACCGAATTCTAGCTATCTTTAACACGTTGATCGTGCACGATACCGCGTCAGAAGATCTACGATTCTTCGACATTGATCTCGCACACGAGATTCCGTGAATCGACTTCAAATTCGTTGATTCGAGCGCACTCGAATATCCGAAGATGGAGAAAGGAGATAACACTCAACTTCCAATTTTAATGCTGGCACAAAGCACAAACCAAATTTTATTCAATATTCAACAACCCTTTACAAATGACAACACACCCCTATTTATAGGAAATTACAACACATTCGACATACGACATAACAACAACGACTTAACGTCATAAGAACAATAACGACATAACAATAATGCGACTTAACAAATACATCACAAATGACTTAACAAACAATGCGACATAAGAACTTCAACGACCTAAGCTTCACGACCTAACTGGAATGTCGTTCGCGACATAAGGACTCTCGTTTGCGACCTTCGCTGGAGCGACATAAGGCGGAGGAATTCGCGACATAAGGAAGCGACTTTGGAAATCTGGAGCGACCTTCGTCATCGCGACCTAAGCTATGTCGCTCGCGACCTAGGAAGCACGATTCAGGGAAGCGAAATCTGGAGCGATCTTCGTCATCGCGACCTAAGCTATGTCGCTCGCGACCTAGGAAGTGCGATTCAGGGACGCGACTTAAGGTAAGTCATTCTCGCGCTGCATCAGTTAAAATAGTTATAAATAGTTAATACAGATTTAAAATAGATTAAATATAATCAAAATAGATTAAATAGCTTTAAAATAGATTAATTAGATTTAAAATAAATTAAAATGGGTTATTAGTTTAAAAGAATTAAATGGTTTAAAATAGGTTAAAATGATTTAATATAATTAATATAGGTTAAAATAGTTTAATACTTTGAAAATCTTAATAATTAGAAATTTTGAAATAATAATATATTTTTAAAACAGTTTATATTAAACATGAATTTGTGATTAATATCAAATTAAACTATTCATTTCATTCCAACACATTTTGACCATTACAATGTCCCAAAACCCATTTTCAAATTTTTCCGATTCTGAATTCTAAATAAATATTAAATTCAATATCGCTTAAATCCATGTTAAAACATCGATTAAATTACTCCAATTTCAATATATTTCAAAGTTATACTTCAACGATTTTAATAACTCAATTTCGATAAACTTCAATTATATTTCAAATTCACTATAAAATTTCAATTTTATTCCTTTAACAAATCTTTCAAAAAACAATTCGATTTTAATAAAAAACTTGAAATTCGATAAAAATTCGATTTATATAACCCAAATTTTATTTCAAAACATCATTTAACTCAATGCAAAATTTAAGGATTCAAAATCATTTAATTTAACCAATCCTATAACGACCCACTATTTTGGACCATTCAAATCGACAATAAAACCACACATATCGAACTTTAATAATTCAAAACAATAGATTGTAAATAAATTTGGAGCAAATAAAATCAATCACAAACACAGAATATTAGAATAACTCGCAGTGGAAATAAAAATACATAGTAGTTCATTAAGCTACTACAATACATAGTCTCAAACAAATACATAATACAAGAGTTTGAAATCAAATACAACTGGAAATCAAAATACATAAGTTCACTAATACATACTAAGGTTGAATGGAAATAACTGAAATAGAAATAGATAAACAACTAGATAGATAGATAGATATATAAGTCTCCAGCGAATCTCTAGCTCCAAAGATGAATCCAAAGCTGTGATACTCAGGCTGACCCGAGCGTAAAGCAAACACAAAACACTCGAGTCGGGACATACATACTTATAAAATGTAAATCAACTCAAGTGTACTATAATAGAAATGCATCAATAACTTAAAGGATGCTTGGGATCGCCTTCTTTAAGGATCCGTTAAACTATCTACTATGTAGTAATATACGCTATTATAATAATGTCTAAAGTAAAATAAACTATTAAAATAGCGTTAAGGCGTTACCCATATCTCCTTTAACACATTTTTGTATATTCCCATAGTCTATACAGTACCGTAACTTCCCGTAAATTGGGCTTATCAAAGGGCACTCCATAGGTATGGTACAAAACAAACTCGTAGAAGGCGCGCTAGGGTAGGTGACATGGCACAACAATGCAATGCCAGGGTAGATATACCAATTACGAAACCAGGCTGGTGGTAAGAAGTGGTCCGATAGGAGGTGCTACCTCACTTGGCCCGAGAATCGCTCCTGTTTTAGCCACCTTATGCCAACTCACAGGAGTTGGGTCCACTTAAATAAACCTTTAGGATCGTCGCCACCATCCTACTTCATTCTGGAATCTCCACCGCTTACACAGTTGTTAAAGTGGTTTTCGGTATCGACAGAGAGTATGCCCATATCCGATCCCAAACTCTTTAACAACCAACCGTTATTATAACCCGTGGTTATTTATTTCAAATGGTTAAAATTTCAAATCAAAATATACTTATTTCAAAAACCATATAAATTCGATGTCATTTTTCTTTCAAAATATTATTCAGTTTTCCAAAGTTGTAACACTTCCAAATCTATACACTTAGTTATAACACTTCAAAATGTAATGTTTAGAAACCATTTTAAAAAAAAGTGACCTTTATATAGTAGCATTTCGAAAATGTTACATTAAGAAATAGTAGCATTTTAAAAAACATAACCTTAAAACAATAGCATTTTAGAAATGCTGCAACTTCTATTATATTTTCTACTATAACATATTTAAAACATCATATCTAATATTTTTATCATAGTTATTATATAAAATTTATTTTACTTTTCAAACTTAATTATTTGGATATTAATCAATCTATGATTTTAGTTAAATAAAATTTATCACTAAAATATCCAATAAAACTGTATTTTCCTACATTAAGTTAAAAATACATTTTAAAACCATTTATTAACTTATAAAATTTTAATTTATAGAAAAATCAATATATATATTTTTTTAAATCATTTAAATCAAATTTAAGTTAAAATTTGATAATTCAAAATTCAAAATACTTAGAAAAATTAAAAAAATATTTATATTAAAAATTTAACCACGGTTCTATATAATATTTTCTAACCTAGGTCAAGTGATACGGATATATATCATTTTAATCCGAAATAAAAATCCCGGGTTTGATCATTTCAAACCCGCAATCCCAAGTCAAATAAAAATCGCTCAAGCCTATCATTTCAGCTCATAACGATTTTTCCCTATTCTAAAGTCAGTTCGGGTATGTATCATTTCAACCCATAGTGAGGGAACTTGCAGTGTAAGAAACAGAAATATAAAATGAACAGTATAGCATAGCATATCATATCAGATGATAAAATAGGTATAGCATAGCATATCATGTTAGATGATGAAACCGGTATAGCATCAGGTTATAACATCATATAATATCATATCACATGCATATATGAAACTACTATCAACATGGCATATTACTATTACAATTCACAAGTCATCGATTCACTAGATTATAAGTACGAAGTCTATAGTGATAAACTCAGCTTCTTTGGCTAGAGATAACAATTTCAAAACACAAGAACAAACTCCGAAAAGCACGACAAAGCACGAATCAAACTCGAGTGGAAGTAGAGCCAAGATCCAAATCTTGTAAACAAAAAAAAAATTTATATAAGTAAATATTTATTCATGAAAAATAAAATAAAAGGCAAAGAAAAATGGGCTAAACAAACACAAGTGGGCTCGACCACTTTGGAAATAGGCTCGGCCTCATGCAATTGTGCTCGACCATGATGAGTTTGGGCTAGGTAGGCTCGGCCCTAAGCTTGTGAAATGGGTACAAAGGCACGGCTATGGTGAATACAAGGGGATGGCAAGGCATGAAGGAAAAAAGGCAAAAAGGCAAAGGGAACATTGCATTTGGGTTCGGCCATGGTCATTTGAGTTCGGCCACTATGGAGTTTGGTTCGACCATGATACAAATCAAGTCAAGGCAAGGCTATGGGTCACGGCTATGGTTTGGCAAGATGAAGGAATGGTCACGACCAAAGCTAGGGAAGTGGAAGGGTTTGGATATGTCAAGGCCGAAGAAAATAGAAAGAGAGGAAGGGAAACAAGGGTCGGCTAGGGTTTTAGGAAAGGGGATGTGATGGTTTGGCAAAGGCTAGTCACGGCCATGGGATGGTGATGGGATGTGGTTCGGCTAGAGGAGATGGTGATGAATCATCATAGTGGTGGAGGCAAGGAGGAGGTCGGCTATGGCAAGGTTGTGGCCGAATTAGATAGGAAGAGGAGGAAACAAAAAATAAGAAAAATTGGAAAAGGAAGGAGAGAGCTTACTGTAGTTTTCTCAAAGCAGGAAGAAGAAATGAGGAAGAGATGAGAAGTCAGAAGTTTTGTACGTAGATTTTATGAATTGGCATCTCTTCACAATGAATAGACAAAGAGATATTTATTAGGAATATTAGCCCATTAGCCAAGCCCATCAAGCAAAACCAAACCAGATCATGAATCAAATCAAGCCCAAAAACCAAATTACAAATAGGAGATAAAAATACAGAAAATAATTGCATGTAAAACGCTGAAACTTGGCAGATTTGAAAAGTATAAATCAGAATTTAACGAAACGAAAAGCATAGAGAAGGTTAGAATCAAATTCAGCTTCAAAGAAAAAGAATAAAAATTTAAAATTCAAATTTACAAATTTCAACCGAAAGTCAAACTTTGACCAAAGTTGACCAAAAATTTATATTTTCAGAAAATCTTTATTTTATTATATTTGGAAAAATAATTCTCAACAAAATCCAAAAAATACATTGTAAAATTCCAAATTTTCAAATTTTTAAATGATTTAAAATGAAAGTTTCAAATAAATTGTATTTAAAATATTTCCTATAATTACGGGTTGTTAAAACTCCAATGTTCGTATATAATTCTCTACCCTAGGGTCAAGTGATACGGATATTTATCATTACAATCCGCAATTTTAATATTTACAGTTATATATCATTTCAAACCGCAATTCCGAATTATTAATAAAATCCATAAAATCGCTCGAGTCTATCACTTCAACCCATAACGATTTTTCCTTAATCTATTGATCATTCGGGTATATATCATTTCAACCTATAGTGAACTTGCAGTTTATAACGATATAAAATAAAACATCCATTCATCCAATATCAACAATCAACATCCATTACAAACATCATCCAAATTAATCAATAAATATCAATATAGAACTGATTATCAATAACAAGTATTTAAATGGCAATTTATATTCAATAATAAATTAAATAATGATTTAATTCAAATAAATTCAAATTAACTGAGATGATGATTTAAAATATATCAAACAGCCATAAATAAATTTCTAATCACATCAAAAATTAATTTAACTAACATAAGAAATTTTAGAAGTTGTGAGTGGGTTAAAACACTCACCTTTGAATTTAAATCGAATTTAAATTCAATTTAAGCTCAAAATTCAAATGCTCTCAGAATTCATCCAAACTAGCGTCCTAATGGCTGGAATGTAGATACGATCCCAGCGGATCAAACCGTGCGTAAACCGGACATCGTATGTGAAAATTACATGCATTAGAAGATCGACAATATAAATAAAAATAAAAATAAAATAAAATAGTTTAGTAAAAACGCATACACGTCAGCTACCTTTCTTCCTAGGCATACGCATCTTCACGCTATCGCGACCAGGCAAGGAGCCGCCACCAAACGCGCTCGTGCTTGGCCAACCACCGCGCCACATATCCTTCGATGTCGCCGCCAGCCACTTCGGCCACGCCGAGCACCACGCGCCGCCCCCCCTACGCGACCACGACATCGCCGATCAGTGGCCAAAAAGGACGTAGCCGCCACTTAGTTTAAACCCTAGTTGAATTTTCAACGTTGATCAGACCGTCATCTCGTCCAACAAACCATGCCGATGAGCTCCCCGCAGTCCTCTCCACACAACGGTACTATTGATTTGGCGATCCATCGAAGTTGATCGTCGCATGATGAACGGCCGTGGATAGTTCATCCAGTTTGGGCCACATAGAGACCCAGATCGAAAAACGAATCACATATTTGACTTGCACTCGTCGAGAGCTTCAAATTGATATATAATTCGATGAAGTTTGAGGAGTTTGAATTTTTGATTCGGTTTTGATTTTGAGTTTGCAATTGGGAATTAGCGTTTGTCTGCCATTGAAAAGAGAGGAACAAATGAAATTGTACGTACAGACAAACTGAGTTGAGGAACACTAGGGTTTATAAATAGGTTATTTATAGACAAAGCTGAAAATAAAATGGATGGATAAGATTTGGTTTGAATTGGAACGATAAATGACCCGAAAAGCCCGTTCTGACTCCGTAACGAAAATGGGTCAACCAATATATCAAAATAGATGCTTTCAAATGTTTTAAATTCAATGGAAAAGGTTTCAAGTCCTAATTCCATCGTATGAAGAAGTTATGCCAAAATTAGCTTATTTCAAATTGATTTCAATTAAATTGATTTTAAGGCGTTTCGATCCCGTACGATCAAACGACAAGTCCGATCGTTACGAAACTTGAAATCCTACAATAATTCACCGTTACGGATCCGATGAAACTAGTTTCGTCGAAATCCAAGCCAGTGGCCAAAATTGTTATATTTCAGTTAATTAAATAAATTAATACTAAATTAATCAAATCACTTTTTCAGTTTAAATTTTAATAATTTACAACTTCTATCATTTTTGTTTTCTTAATCACTTACAACAATGTAACCAAATTTAGATGTCAATTTAAAGTTGATTAATCCATCAATCCCAGTGTTTAATTTTAATTTCATTAAATTCAGAAATTATAAATTAAATTTTCAACAATTCCATTTAATTGACCTTTCATCCTATTATTCAATCCATTATTATGAAATGGATGAAATTAACATTGGTTCATGATCTCTTACATTAATATTCTCAAATTTCATCTTAATATCCATTAACGTAATATTTAAATTCATTTATTTGCAATTAATCCAATTATTATAATTTGAATTCCAATAAATTAATAAATCTTGATTTCCATTCTTTTTATTCAACCAACTTTCATATTATCAATAAAATTAAAATTATTTCCAAACATTAACTTAATTTACATTAACATAATATTTAATTATATTTATTGAAATTTATTTCCAGTTTAAATTAACAGGCTAAATAAATAAGTAATATACAATAATTGTTACCATTAACTTTTAATTACACCTATAAGTTATTATTAACAAACAAATGTTACAATTGCTTACATAACATTGTTTTTTATCCAATTATCATTAATTATATACTAATTCTTAAATTAGTTCAATATCTACACTTATTTCCTTATATTCAATTTATAGCCAAGTATAACATTTAAATTATTTTCATTAATTGGCATTTCATTCAATTCATTAATTATTAACTTTAATTAACCTTTTTACGTTTCATCTTAGTTATTATTTCATTTTTTTATTTACAAATTTTTACTTCTTTCAATATTAAATTACCAAAATCTCACTAAATTAACAAATTTGATTATCGAAAATTATGGGTCGTTACACTCTCCCCCACTCAAAACTTTTCGTCCTCGAAAAGGAAAAAGAAGGAAAAAGAGTAATTAAGAAATCAATATATCTTATTCAATGTGTTAAATTTATAAGCAAATAAATTTTACCAAATTAATTAATTTAAATAAAATATATCCATTTATAACCATTAAATCCTTTTATACTCAAATTAATAAAGTTTGGAAAACTTTTCACAAAATTTTTCTAAGTCCAAAATTTTCAGAAAATTTCGGCAGAGTCTCCTTTGTACGGAGAGGCTCGGAAGAAATAATAATATAAATAATATTTATATATATCAAAATTTTCAAAATAATATATCCCAACAGCGGGAGAAACAATATAATATCGCTATAAAACTTTAATCCTAGAACGTACCAATTTGTCGGGCAAACAACGCTTAATTACGAAACCAAAAGCAGTGGCAATTTCTTCCATAACATGTATTTCACTTATATAATCTAAAAAGAGTTAATAATATATAAAATGAAATATTAAAGTTGTTTCCACTACTAGCAAACAAATAAACAACAATCACTGGCAACCACGGCATACAATCATCATATGAAATCAATAGAATCAACTGTCTATCCATAGCAAACAACAAATGGTTTGTTCGGGTTTAGAAATTTTTTAACCGCCTAGAATGACGAATAAACTACTGAGTGCACCATTTACTCAATAGTCTTAGATGAACTCAATAGATTATTCATACATCTTAAACAATTAGAAGTATCCTATCCCAAACAACCCATAAACCAAAACAAACAATAATTTACAATGTACTTGAGTTATTCTTATTAAATTTCTTTCAAAACATTTACAGTTTTTATTTTTCTTTTCATTCATACAAGAATGATTTCTTTAACTTACATTTATCTCTTACAAATTTTTTTTCCATTCGTTCATTCAGTGTTTATTTCATTTATTTTCATTTATTACTTACAAAATTAATTTTCATTTATTCATATCATGTCAATTTCTTTTATTGCGTTACATTCATTTTATTATTTACTTTAATTAAAATAGTTTCAATATTAACTTAAGTTCAAAATCCTATACTTACGGTACTTATTTTATATTTCATTTAATTAGTAGTATTACAATTTTAACTCAAGTTATCAAATTTCTTATTTATAAAAGTAATTTCATTGAACACTTCCATTACATAAGTTTTACATGTAAAAATTTCCATTACATATTCTTTTAACATTTTAACTTTTTATAATTGGTAAATGATATATATATATATATGTCTTTAAGATTGCAATAGAAAGTTGCACAAGTTTGACTTACTTATTTTAATTACCTTAAGGTTCAATAGTTATCATTTCTTATTTTCATATTCTTTTCATTTACAAGTTACGAATTTCAAGTTCCTTGCATATTTCATTTATAACTGGGCATTTACTTTCCTATTTTCATTTTAGAAGTTTCAATTATTAAATGGTTAAAATTCTATCTCACTACAATAATTGAAATCCCTAATTTTTAGAAATTTAAGAGCTAAATGTCGGGTTCCATTTCAAATCATTTAAAATAATATATACATATATATACTCATAAATTTATATATCCAATCATATTTAAACTTTAAGAATTTTATTTGTTTATCAAAATAGATCTGTAGTAAAACTACTACAATGGCCTTCCCACTTTGAAACTCCAAAATGAATATCGATGATGTGTGCACTCATCATCGAAATTATTTTCTAGCGACAGAGAGGGGAGTATAGAACTTATTTCTTTCCAAAATTTTATTAAAACAACTCTTTCAAATTATATAGAAATATTTATATCATAAAATTCTTCTAATAATATTAATATTATATTCCAAAATCATTCGAAAGAAATTTTTTCGAAAAACCCCGGAACTTAAGTTCTAAATGTCCAAATTTCATTCATTTTATTTTTCAAATCTTATTTCCAACCTATATTTATAAATTTCAGTACCTAACAACCAATATATTACAACCAAATATATAATTTATAAATCATTATTTTATATACAGAAAATATAATAGGCCAAATTATTTCATTTGCCTATATTTCAAAACAAATATGGTGTCGGTCTGTCCTATTAAGTGTTTAGAAATCCTTATCGATGTCATAGCGTCCTATGCGCCAATCAGAATTTATAAATACAAAACGAAACAAATTAACACAATATAAAACCCTTTTATAACACTAACAAATACACTCTCTCATATATATACTCTCAATGACTCATTCTAGGGTATTACAACCCTATATTTTTTTAAAGAGTCAGACCCCACAAAGCTAAGGTTATCGCTAAACCGAAGCTCTAATACCAACTGTAACATCCGCCTTTTTAGACGCATTAAGCAGACACACATGCCGACTCAAACCATACAGAAGGGGATTGTTATTGGGGTGAATAAGAAAAAGTAGAGAAAGAAAAAAAATAAAACAGAATCTTGTAGCGGAATGACAAGATATAATAATCAAATAACAGTTCATGAAGCAGTATACAAAACATTTGATTATATTTATACAACACAAAATCATAGTTACACATATTAGAGATAAACAAATGATAATGCATAGGAACAGTATGAATGCAATGGAATAAATAAAGCAAATAATAGTGGTACAAATCTTTGTCTTGATCCCCCAGAAAAGGTCTTCAAATCCTAAAATGCTCAGGCTGACCCGAGCGAATTGAAAAGACAAAACACTCGAGACAGAACTAAAAGATATTATGTTAGTTAAATCAGCGGTAAATAACTATGAGTGGAACGACATTAGAGATGTTTATGGGGTTTGACATCTCCTATCCAGTGTCTAATGTGAGTGCAGTAACATAAGAGATGTGCGAGATTCACATCTCTTAAGGATCCGTTAAACTATCTACAACGTAGTACAATACGCTATTATAATATGTCTACAGCAAAGTAAAAGTATTAAAATAGCGTTAAGGCGTTACATTTTCCCCCTTAACACATTTTCATAATGCCAATAGTTTATACAGTACCGTAAGTCCCCATAAGCTGGGGCCGCCAGAGGATACCCCATAGGTACGACATAAAACAAACTCGTAGAAAGCGCGCTAGGGTAGGTGACACGGCACAACTAAGCAATGCCAGGGTAGATATACCAATTACAGTTCTAGACCGGTGGTAACGCATAGCAGCTACTACTACCCACCTCGGAACACACTCCCAAATCAAAAATTGGGGGTGGCCACTAATTAAATCGCAAAGTCAGAATATAGTATCGATGGAATGTGCCTGATCGAAGGAATAACCTCACTTAGCCCGTCGATTGCTCCTGTTTTAGCCACCTTAAGCCAACTCGTGGGAGTCGAGTCCATGTATATACCTCATATAAGATCGTCGCCAACCATCCTACTTCATTCTGGAATCTCCACAGCGTACACAGTTGTCAAAGTGGTTTTCGATATTGGTAGAGAGTATGACAATATCCGATCCCGGTCTCTTTAACAATCAATCGCTTATTTCACACCGGTTGGTTCTTTTACATTTCCAAAATCATTTCATAATTGATATCAAAATATCATATTCAATTGAAATCATACCACTTTCGAAATCATTACTTACTTTCGAAATTATATCACATTGAAATCATAGTTCGAAATTATATTTCCTTTCAAAGGTCGTGTTTCCAAAATAGGTTAAACTCTCATTTCAAAATTATCATATTAAACCAAAAATTCTATTTAGATCACAACTTATGTTATAATTTCGCTTAACCACATTCACTTTAAAAATCAGGAATTTGAATATAATCCCATCCATTTTACTTAGTTTGGAATTTAGAAGAAAATAGATTAAATAGTTAATATAGATTTAATATAGATTAAATGTAAATAAAATAGATTAAATAGCTTTAAAATATATTAATTAGATTTAAAATAAGTTAAAACAAGTTAATTAGTTTAAATAAATTAAATGGTTTAAAATAGGTTAAAATGATTTAATATAATTAATATAGATTAAAATAGTTTAATACTTTGAAAATCTTAATAATTAGAAATTTTGAAATAATAATGTATTTTTAAAGTAGTTTATATTAAACATGAATTTGTGATTAATATCAAATTAAACTATTCATTTCATTCCAACACATTTTGACCTTTACAATGTCCCAAAACCCAATTTCAAATTTTTTCGATTCATAATTCTAAATAAATATTAAATTCAATATCGCTTAAATGCATGTTAAAACATCGATTAAATTACTCCAATTTCAATATATTTCAACGTTATACTTCAACGATTTTAATAACTCAATTTCGATAAACTTCGCTTATATTTCAAATTCACTATAAAATTTCAATTTTATTCCTTTAACAAATCTTTCAAAAACATTTTGATTTTAATATAATACTCGAAATTCGATAAAAATTCGATTTATATAACCCAAATTTTATTTCTAAACATCATTTAACTCATTGCAAATTTAAGGATTCAAAATCATTTAATTTAACCAATCCGGTGTCCGTATATAATTCTCTACCCTAGGGTCAAGTGCTACGGATATTTATTATTTCAATCCGTAATTTTAATATTTACAGTTAAATATGATTTCAAACCGCAATCCCAAATTTTTAAAAAAGTCCATAAAATCGCTCGAGTCTATCATTTCAACCCATAACAATTTTTCCTTAATCTATTGATCATTCGTGTATATATCATTTCAACCCATAGTGAACTTGCAGTTTGTAACGGTATAAAATAAAACATCCATTCATCCAATATCAACAATCAACATCCATTCCAAACATCATCCAAATCAATCAATAAATACCAATATAGAACTGATAATCAATAACAGGTATTTAACTGGCAATTTATATTCAATAATAAATTAAATAACGATTTAATTCAAATAAATTCAAATTAACTGAGATGATGATTTAAAATATATCAAACAGCCATATATAAATTTCTAATCACATCAAAAATTAATTTAACTAACATAAGAAATTTTAGAAGTTGTGAGTGGATTAAAACACTCAACTTTAAATTTAAATCGAATTTTAATTCAATTTAAGCCTAAAATTCAAACGGTCTCTGAATTCGTCCAAACCAGCGTCAAAGTGGTTGGAATTTTGATACGATCCCAGCGGATCAAACCGTGTGTAAATCGGACCTTGTATGTGAAAATTACACGCATTAAAATATCCACGATACAAATAAAAATAAAATAAAATAGTTTCGTAAAAATGCATACACGTCAGCTACCTTTCTTCCCAGGCATACGTGTCTTCACGCTATCATGACCAGGCAAGGAGCCGCCACCAAACACGCTCGCGCTTGGCCAACCACCGTGCCACTTAGCCTTCGACGTCGCCGCCAGGCACTCCGGCCACGCCCAGCACCACGCTCCCACTCCCTACGCGACCACGACATTGCCGATCAATGACCAAAAAGGACGCAGCCGCCACTTAGTGTAAAACCTAGTCGAATTTTCAACATCGATCAGACCATTATCTCATCCAACAAACCATGCCGATGAGCTCCCCTCGGTCCTCTCCACACAATGGTACCATTGATTTGGCGATCCATCGAAGTTGATCGTCGTGTGATGAACGACCATGGATAGTTCACTAAGTTCCGACCACATAGAGACCCAGATCGAAAAACGAATCATATATTTGACTTACGCTCGTCAAAAGCTTCAAATTGATATATAATTCAATGAAGTTTGAGGAGTTTGAATTTTTGATTCGGTTTTGATTTTGAAATTTGCAATTGGGAATTAGGATTTGTCTGCCATTGGAAAGAGAGGAACAAATGAAATTGTATGTACATACAAACTGAGTTGAGGAACACTAGGTTTTATAATAGGTTATTTATAGACAAAGCTGAAAATAGAATGGATGGAAAAGATCTGGTTTGAATTGGAACGATGAATGACCCGAAAAGACCGTTCTGACTTTGGAACGAAAATGGGTCAACCCATATATCAAAATAGTTGCTTTCAAATATTTTAAATTCAATGGAACAGGCCTCAAGTCCTATTTCCATCATATGAGAAAGTTATGCCAAAATCAGCTTATTTCAAATTGATTTCAATTAAATTGATTTCAAGGCGTTTCGAGCCCGTACGATCAAACGACAAGTCTGATCGTTACGAAACTTGGAATCCTACAATAATTCCCTGTTACTGATCCAATGAAACTTGTTTCGTCGAAATCCGAGCCAGTGGCCAAAATGGCTATATTTCAGTTAATTAAATAAATTAATATTAAATTAATCAAATCACTTTTTCAGTTTAAATTTTAATAATTGACAACTTCTGTCTTTTGATTTCTTAATCACTTACAATAATGTAACCAAATTTAGATGTCAATTTAAAGTTGATTAATCCATCAATCCCAGTGTTTAATTTTAATTTCATTAAATTCAGAAATTATAAATTAAATTTTCAACAATTCCATTTAATTGACCTTTCATCCTATTATTCAATCCATTATTATCAAATGGATGAAATTAACATTGGTTCATGATCTATTACATTAATATTCTCAAATTTCATCTTAATCTCCATTAACATAATAATTAAATATCTAATTTCATTTATTTGCAATTAATCCATTTATTATAATTTGAATTCCAATAAATTAATAAATCTTGATTTCCATTCTTTTTATTCAACCAACTTTCATATTATGAATAAAATTAACATTATTTCCAAATATTAACTTAATTTACATTAACATAATATTTAATTACATTTATTGAAATTTAGTTCCAATTTAAATTAACAGGCTAAATAAATAGGTAATATACAATAATTGTTACCATTAACTTTTAGTTACACCTATAAGTTATTATTAACAAACAAATGTTACAATTGCTGACATAACACTGTTTTTTATCCAATTATCATTAATTATATACTAATTCATAAATTGGTTCAATATCTACACTTGTTTCCTTATATTCAATTTATAGCCAAGTATAACATTTAAATTATTTTCATTAATTGGCATTTCATTCAATTCATTAATTACTAACTTTAATTAACCTTGTTACGTTTCATCTTAGTTATTATTTCATTTTTTTTATTTACAAATTTTTATTTCTTTCAATATTAAATTACCAAAATCTCACTAAATTAACAAATTTAATTATCGAAAATTATGGGTCGTTAAAGAATGGTAGTGAAAGCAAGACCTTTTGAAAGAGTCGAAGGGATGCTTATGCAAAAGTTGGATGTGCTATGAGCTTTCGAAGAGGTCAAAAGGGGATATCAGCACCCTTTCACTTCAATTGTTTCCTTCCGAAACGGTTGGTTCCGCATGCATGAAGACGTTTCGAATGAGTTGAGGAACACCTTCCGAAGGTATCATATTACAAGCTTACATATGCGCACCAAACCTTTCAAAATAGTGGGTTTCGCCTTCATTCATAGTCCACAGAAGAACATTTGGCCAGAGCAAACCTTTTGAAAGCATAAATTAGCCTTTCGAACCGGTTGAGGCAATTCATAATTATAAAAGAATGCTTACTTAAGTTCAATTTGGCATTCTCATAAACCAAAGGATGAGGTTGTGCATCAATCAACAAGTATGCCTTTGAAAGCTAGCTTCCGCATTTAAACCTTTTATTACATTCCAATTCCATCAAAGACACAAAGATCACCTATCGACGGAATCAAAAGCCCATATCCTTTCCTACTCACAATAGCACATCAAAAACAAAGTGGAGAGCGCATGTACAGCTTCCGACCAGCTCGAAAGCACTCAAGTTCAATTTAAAAGTTAATTGGAAGGACGCCCTGATGTTAACAACAGCAAAAGGTCCTAAGGAATCCTTTCGACTAAGTCAAGAGGATCAATTCAAAAGAGGGCAACCTACACCTATAAATGGGAATCTAGGGATATGGTTTAGGGGATCTTATTTCATTAACTCCGTAATTATTATTTCTTGAATTTATAAACCCTAATTCTAAAATTAGACTGGGGATTTGACTTCTTTGTATTACCGAAGCTTCTAGCAATAAAGGAAAATATTATCAAAGCAATTTTATAGCATTTTTGACATATTGGCCAATCTAATGCTTCTATGTGATTTTGATTATGATTTGCTTGTATCAACATTATTGAGAGGCTACATTTCTAGGGAGTCCCCTTTAATTCAACTAAAACCCTTAGATTGTTAGGTCTTAACCTCGAATCTTGCTGACCAATTCGAAAGGAGGTTTCGATATGATCCTAAGCCAATTCGACTAGATCGAAAGGTATTTTGAAAAGGGAATTTAAGAGTGTCGACCATGTCGAAAGGTTGTTTAAAAGAAGTTTCTGTCGTCGCAACCTTTCCGAAAGGTTGACTTAAAGGAGATCTAAATCACCTAGATTGCTTGATAAGGGGATTCAAAAGGTTTATACTATCTTCATCTGTTCGTAAGGTGGTTTCGAAGGGATCACTTACACTTTAAACTTTGATATGGGGTTTTGACAAGTTTCCTTATTAATACATATAATTTCACAAAATATTTAGCTAAAAATTTTTAGAATTTAAACAGCGGCTCATATTTCAAATCATTTTGAAATAATAATACACAAATTTCATTTGTATTTCAAATCCTTCGTTTTGAAATCCAAAACAATCTTTGTTTTCCAAACCAAACTTTTATGGTAGCAATCCATCACTTAGAAACTCGAAAATGAACACGATGATACAACCGCCATCACCTGAATTATTTTCCAACGACTGAAGTGAGTTGAGTACTTTTATTTCTTTTAAATTCCTTTTAAACTCCTTTCATTCAAAATACTTCCAAAATGATAATATTATTATTTCTCGAAAACTTTGAAAAACAATTTCCAAAAACACACCAGAATTTTGTTCTGAAATCCTCAACTTAAATCACTTTTATATAAAATCAAATTACCCCAACATTATCTTCGAATGCCTTTTAGTCAAATTTTGAATCTGAATGCACAAGGTGTTAATTTTTAATGCTTACACAATCACTAAACTACCTAATCCATGTAGTAAAAGGATAAAACCGCTCCCAACCTAGCAGAATAGTTAATGCCATAATCTTGTCAAGCATGACTACTTAACAAACAAACAATAAATGAGAATAATATAATATTATCATTTACTAACAACCAAGTATACAATATATAGGTATAATAATTACTAAAAATTATTCCTTTATATATACATTAACTATAATTTAGGTAAAATTATTTTATTTACCTACTTTTAAAAAAATACTATGTTGACTAGCTTTGTTTATGTGTTTAAGGATCCCTATCAATAACGTTAGCTACTCGTAATGATCAGAATCCATAAGCCACTCAACAGATCGATAAACACAGTATAAAACATTTTTATATCACTAACAAAAATGTGCTCATACTTATAATACACTCAAACTCATTCTCGGTTGCTACTGACCTTATCCGTAATGAGTAATCCCCACCAAAGCCTATGTACCTAAGCTTTGATACCAACTATAACGGTCCAATTTTTCGAACAGTTTAAGAAAACAATCAACCACACATGATCCACTTAAATTAAACGGAAAGGCGGATAGTTAGGGAAAAGAAAAAGGAAGAAAGAAGACAAGAAGAGAGAAGAGAGAAAGAAAACTAGGAACACAGAATCCCACAGTGCAACGAATAATATATAATATAAATAGATCTTTACAAAGGAAAATAATTTTCAATATACACACACACACATCAATTAGAGCACAGTAACCTATTTCAAACGGACAGTCATAGTAACATTTCCTCACAATTACTGATAAATACAATAATGAATGTAGCCGAAAAATAACAATATCGCCTCCTAAAACTCCAAAGCATCCAACTAATTCTGTATTATGCTCGGTTTGACCAAAGCGTTATAATAAAATAACACCCGAGTCAGTCTGGAAAACAAGCATGAGAAAAACACACCCAACTGGATTTTAAAGTTATAAAAATCTTTGAAATCAAAAGTATCCCATAAGACCACGTCTCACATAAACACAGACGGGTTTTTATCTTACAATAACCAAAAGATTTTCTATAGAAAATCCATTGATATTATATTAATGCCTAGGGGTTAAAGTAAAAAATGAATTAAATGCTTGCATCTCACGTTTCAACGTAGTTGGGCATAACTAAGTTCGTACAGTGCTTTTTGGAGAGTGGATTCCATATAATGACTGAGCCATCAGGTGCATCTCTAGATAAAATAACACCAAGGACCTCACCTGGAACCCTCGCTATAAGAGGACTGGCCTACCAGTTGACTAGTGGTACCGAGTATGATCAGCCTTATGTTATTTAGCCCCGAAACATACAAAGTAGAGATAATATCCACTTTTGATAGGTGTGACCATACCCTACTTAGGAGAGATCCACTAAGCCTTGCTGCATCTCCTATGTTTTAATCATTCCCGCTTGATGCGGCTTGAGGCTACATTTTACCTTTTATATAACACCTACAACTTTGAATGCTAAGACTGCCCTCTCGGAAACTATGCCATATCAACATTCATCAATACAAGTTCTTTCTGGGACTGAACGAAATGCTTGAGAGTTTCATCTTCGGTTCCATTATTTCCATGATGTCTTCACACCGAAATGCTTGAGTTGGATCAAAGTGGTTTTCAAATAACATACCCGATCCCGGTCTCTTCAAAACAATATTTGATAATTTCTGGTAAACTCAACCCATGTGCTACAGGAAATAAATAGTCAATGATAAGAGCCGAGTTCACCTCCAAACAACTAGTGGATGAATTTCCTTATCATTTGTCCTAGGAGAATGAAATGAGATTTAAACGCACAATACAACATCATCCGAGACTACCGTTCCATATAACTCACGTATTTGTCATTGAGATTTCCAAAGTTACGTTTTAGTTTGAAATACGATAATCAGTTTTTTAGCTATCGAATAACCAAATATTAAATCAGGTATATAATTCCATTGGGAAAACCACATTGGATTGTTATCCCACCTTTTGGCAAGGCCGTGATACCAAGGATTTGACTAGAGACTGAAGAAAATCCACTACGGAGATCAGTTATCTGCAAGTTCACGATGGATACAGGCAAACTTGGTTCGAGTCCAGATCGAACCACAATTAGCATGATACAACAAACAATGTTGTGCAAAGCAACATTCCAAATTTCAAGTCAATCGGAGTTTGAATACTCAAGTTATGGATCGATTAAGAATCCCAAAGATACAATTCATCTCGATGATTTTGTATCGACCGTTATCGATAGGAGACACACACGACTCCAGAATAGCGGAGGCAAAGCACCGATCCATCAAAATTTCATTCCATATCCATCATTTCTTATCGATTAGCATCGATATGAAATGTGTGCTTCTCTAGGATATAGCATCCATCAGTCCGTATCGATCACTTATTCGATCGGCACAAAAAGCTGAGTTTACGATCGATACAAGAAGTAGAGCACACGATCGATCTGAAAAGTAAAGCATCGGATGGATACAAAAGAAGCAGTCAACCCGAAAGGAACAGCCTTGCCACTATGCACAAATCATGGATCTCCACAAAACACGCATGCCATGTCATAAATACAAAGGGATAGATATGAAGGTATCGATATGAGGGCTTCATTGTCACGTACGGGATTTTTCGACTTTCGAAAATTCGACATCGATACTCACTTTATCGACTGCCGAGAAATCGAGTGCCGGAAACTCCAATAGTGAGGGTTTTAAAAAGAAGAAAAAGGTAGAAGAAGAGGAAAAGAGGAAAAAGATAGAAGAAGAGAAAATAAAGAGAAGAAGAAGAAAGAAGAACAACAGAACACACAGAATAGAAAACAATATCAGAATCTTACACATTGCAGCGGAACAATATATAATAGATAAATGAATAATCTTTAAAACAAAGAACTATATTTTTTTATACATACATCAATCATCAGAGTCAATATACAACAATGGACAGTTTTATAAACTTGTCCTCATACAGAATACACAGCGGAATAAATATTATCAGATACAAATAACTACGTCTTGTCCTCCAGCTTATCTCCAAAGCTCCAGAATATCCAGAATATCCTGATAACATAACTCTAGGCTGCCCGTGTGGAAATTGGTGGGCACCCAGAGTTTAGAAGGGGAACAATAAACTCCGAGTCAGTCATGGTGACTGGTGTGAGATCGTAAAACAGTTATTCTTTAAAATAAATAGCAGAGAATTTTAAAGTCAATTCGCAATGTTTTTTGGAAAATGAAACTACCATAAGACCTCCCACCACACACACAATGCAAACGCAGACTTGGAGGAGATTTCTTCTTATGATAGTCAAAGATGCTTACTACGCAAAATCAAATCATTTTGGATATTATTATTAGTGCATAGTGGAAAACATTTCGAAAGTAGAATATAAATCTTAGCCAGCATAGGTACCATTATATTATGCCTGCTATAGCTGCCTCCTGAGGAGACAGGTTATACAATTGAAATCGTAAAGGCTCGTATTGTTTCTTTGGATTTCCAACAAATGGTCAGGCTAAGGAACTTCCTATCCACGATGGGTACGTCCCTGGAATAGACGACCCGAGAACCTAACCGGATCTCTGCCAACACAAGGCCGGGTTACCTCTGCAAAAATAGGTAACTACTGACACGCGTATGCCATCCCCCGATCGTAACCGATCTTCCCGAGGATCCCCGATTCGCAACAACCACAAAGAAATAAATTTTTGCAGCAACCACAGAGGTTAAGTATCTGGGCTCCATACCATGATACCACCTTTATCCAGAAGGAACGACATACACTAAGGGGCGCTACTCCCTAGAACCTTGCCGCATCCTTCCTGTTTCGACCATTTCCGGGGTGTGAGGCTCGATGAAGTTTCGTCCACAAAGCTACGCTTTCTCAAAAAGCCCTGCTTCGGGTCAAACAAAATGATCAACCTATGATCACAAAGATATAAGATCAAACAAATGATCATATCACAAATTGTAACAACCCGCAAATTCGTAACAGTTAATTATCGTCATTAAATGATAATATCAATAGCTGATTGTTATTGAGATTTTAATCGATTGAAATTCTTTCGTATATTCATCGTTGTTGTACGGGCTTTAAAATTTATCTTGGCCCATTTCTTTTGTTGCCGTGATTATCAAACCAAACTCGGTCCCCCTTTGTAATCCATCCATTCGTTCGAAACCTAAAACAAGAACAAACGAAAGAAAATAAAGGGTGGATCGTCTTCGTTCCTTTTCACGAAACTAGGGCTTCAAAAAAAGAAAAAAATATGGCGGCTTCGTTCGTTCCTTCGATCTCTCCTCTGTGAGAATTTAGGGCTTGTGAAAATGAATGCTCCTCCTTCGTTCTTTGCTCTGATAACTAGGGTTTCTATATGAAGTCGCCGCTCTCAGTAGTTCGATCGAATGCAATTGCTGTTCATCTGATTTGTTTCGGCAATCGATCGTTGTAACGACCCGATATTTTGGACCATTCGCGTCCATTATAAGTGTATAGGTAGACACTCATGCCGGAGTTGAATTGCTCAAAATACCGCGTTGTTAATTTAAATTTGGCAAAACTGAACATATACAGTAAATAAATAATCACAGATCACAGACACAGAGTAATAAGTGCAGCGGAAATAAAAGAGATAGTAGTTCATGAAGCTACTATATGAATATATAAAATACATCAGAGTTTACAACAGAAGCGTAATACGATACATCAGATACAAAGCAGAATACATCACTGGAATCATCGGATACTGAAAGCAGAATAGATGGCTGGATCTTCAAGCAAAGCTCCAACTCCAAAGGTGAGTCTCGAAAGCTGAACTACTCAGTCTGACCCGAGCGTAAAGCAAAAACACAAGACACTCGAGTCAGGATTAACATTCTTATATTAATAAATCCAACTCAAGTGAAATAGCAATTGAAATACAAGTAACTCAAAGGATGTTTGGAATAACCATCCTTTAAGGATCCGTTAAACTATCTACTATGTAGTAATGTACACTAAGTAGATAATGTCTATCAGTAATATAAAAATATCAAAGTAGGGTTAAGCAGGGCCCATACACCTCTTAACCTGTTTATTCCCAAAAGCATATACAAGACCGTAGTTTCCCCAAAACCGGAAGTCACCAGAGGGCAATCCATATACTAAAGGTACAAATCAAAATCGTAGTGGTCGCGAATAGGATAATCAGTATGACAAGGTACATGAGGCGATACCAACTAGGATACTAGTAGTTGCCTGATCCGGACTGATGTTGGGCATAGCAGCTACTACCCCAACACCGCGAAACAACACTCCCAAATCGAGGGGTGCACCCAAATCGAATCACAAAGGTAATAGATATGGTTTCGAAGAAGTGTGTCCGCTAGAGATGGCGATCCTCAATGGCCCGACGCGGCTCCTGTTTTAGTCATGTCAAGGGTCATCCAAAATCGTTCTCTTTCTTCAGTCAACGCGTTCATCAAAACCATCCACTTCGTTCTGGATCAACACTCCGCGTATAGTTATTAAAGTGGTTTCGGTTCAGATAGAGAGTATATCTATTACCGATCCCGGTCTCTTTAATAACTTTCGTAATTATTACACCGATTGGTCGTTTATATATTTCAAAAAAACAAATCAATTTCAATTTCAAATAGAATTCGTAAATCAACATTTCATTTTTCTTTCTAAAACAATTTCCAAATTTTCGTTTCAAAACTTCCAAATTTCCGTTTCAAAATCTTATAATTCAATTTCAATTTCTATTTAAAACAATTCAAATATTGATTCAAGTTCGTATATAAGTTTCATTCCGAAATCATTTAAATAAATTCTATTTAACATTCAAATCAATTTAAATTCATTTATCGATTTCATTCAATATTCATTAAGTAAATTTGCCATTCAAAATAATTTCTATTAAATTTCCAATTCATTAAATCGATTCTTAAGTTCAACTTCAATAAATCAAAATTTACAATTTTGAATTAAACTAAATTCGTCAAATCAATTCTTTCAGTTACAAGTCTTACATTAATTCCAAAAATATCACATCTTCATTTCTTGTTAAATAAATTCCATTTCACTTATTTACTTTCTTAAATAATTTTCCAAAACTTACTTAATCAAGAAACTCAATTTCAATTATTTACGAAGTAAAGTTCACTTATTCAAAGTTCAATTTTACTTATTGAAGAGTTCAATTCAATTTAATCATTAAATAATCCAATCTTAGTTAATTATTAAATAATTCAAACTTAATTATTAAATAGTTTCAAAGTTAATAATTTCAAACTTAATTATTAAATCATTTCAAAGTTTAATAATTTCAAACTTAATTATAATTTCAAACTTAATTCGATAACTTCTCAAATTAAACCACATTCTTTCATCAATTACATTGTTAATATTTTGTTTCAGATTATTATATATTAACATTTTCCTTTCATTAAAATTCAAATTTCAGCTTCATTTCAAAAGCATATTATTTATTCAAATAGATCTTCAATTTATTTTCAAATCAAATTATTGACCAATCGGGTTTTATTTAATTTTCTTTCCTAGGTCAAAGTTCAATTTTGGGTATTTATCATTTCAACCCGATTCCAATTCAATTCCAAAATCAAAACATAGTAAAGGAAACTTGCAGTGTGATAACAGGGATGGTGTCAAAGTAAATAAACAAGCAATAACAATAATCAATATCAATCCAATAATCAATTCAAATAATCCCGAAATAACCGTATTAATTCGCATTGTTATTTGTACGAATTAATATAACTATTTCTAGAATCTACACTATCATTTCATGTAGATTAAAGATTATTACATTACGGTTTTCACTTATCGTCTATTTACAATTTCCTACATTATCAATTTAACAACATACATTCAGTGGTTCAAAATGAAATTAAACAAATCCTACGTGTCGATAATTTCACAGTTAAAGGGGTCATATTATACAAATGTTAGTTAATCAAATTTAACATTTAATTATACTATATCAAGTTCAATTTCATACTATTTATCAATTTAACATTAACAATTTAACGTCCAATATAAACATCAACAATCAATCAATTTCAGCCAAACTGTATTATCATCACATAAATAATTAACAGATAATGGTGTCAGATGTCACAGGTGAACTGATACAGGAAATAACATATATAACAGTGTATTTAACTAACAGCAGCATATTTCAATTGTCGTTTCAATTGAAATCAAATTTAATAAATAAAAGAACGTTAATCGTGAGTGAGTGCTCACCTTTCGAGGCTAGATAGATATAACAAGGAAACGAGCTACGAATTCCAAAGCAACGCTGGGTGGACACGATTCGATGAAGAAAACAGGAACGACGGACGAAGCTGATAACAGAAATCGATAACGAATCAGAACCGAATTTGATGAAGATGATGGAGATAGGTGAACTTATATATAGCTACAAATAACTATACACCCACACAAATACACATACAATACACATAAACCATAATCAACCTAAAGTTTAAAATAAACAATTATCTTTCAAATTTGTATATATATACAAATAAATAAACAACATTTTTAAACACATATTAAATATATATACATATATATATATATTTTAAATCATTTTATTAGGTAAAACACAAAAAAACAAACATATCGACAACTACGCTTATAGTCAAATTCAAAAATCAATACATACTTCCTTTATATATGCAGACGACAAATTATACGAACTTAAAAAAATTCATATATATAAAGCAGACGGACCAAATATACACATGCAGACACTGTAAACAGATACCCACCAGATATACATAGTCAGATTGCTGTACATGCGTTCACATATATATAGACTGTAAAAACAAAACATGTCTACTCATGTTATTTAAACCCAATATATGCAAACCCACTATCAAATTACATATACCCATCTATATATGATATAACTATCTACCTTTTCCCATACTCTACTTCACTGTTTCGAAACTAACATAACTTTATATTATAAACAAATTATTTAACAAATATATATACCTTTATATCCATACAACAGAATAAGTACCTGACTAGAAGAATAAACAGATTGTATATAATCCATACGCCACCCATGCCTATATACTAGATATAAATCAAAACTTTTCAAACCTTATACATTTTAAAACAAAAAAAATGAAATCAAAATATTCATATATCATCTTTAAAATGCTGAAGTCGATGCATAAATTATATGAAATATATATTATAAGTATACACTACCTGAACCTATTACAAAAACCAATATGTTATATGTATAATCTTTTTTTTTTTTAATAAAATCGATGAAAATATGAATTAAAACTAAGCTTTTAACATGTGTGCGTGAATATACAATGAGAGCATACAAATCAATATACTTATAACTAAGTTAATGTATGTATAAAATCAACGGATCCAAAATGTATAAACTAATATATTTTAAACTTAACTTTATATATTTAAATCAATATATAATGACCTATATGTATAATACTTTAATTTATAAAAATATATACATATACTAGTAAAACCGATCAAACATACACTAGACTGACCAATATAATACACTAACAGTACTATGAATATTTATATTATAACTAAATGAATATATGTATATCGAACAGAGACAAGCTCAGCTACTAACACACTATACTTATATAAATTAATATTTACATAAATATAAATCTATAAGTTAAGCTTAAGTATAAAATATGATACATATATACCTTATATATATCACAGAAGTTTCGGCCCAAACAGGGAGTGTAGCAAGGTGGGCACGGTCACATAGATGGCTACGGGAATGCAAGGAGGAAGGAGGCCTTGCGTGTTATTTCAGTCAGAGGTGCAACGGTGTTTGGTGGAGATGAACGGAGCTGCTGTTCGATGAAGCAGTGGGATGCTATGGTGGTAGTAGCATGCGGCTGCTGTTGGCGGAGAAGGAAGTGGTTGGAGGGGGTGGATCGGATCTGGGCAGTGAGTATGGGTGGGCGAAATGGAAGACTGGGCTCGGGTGGAAGTGTAGTTTGTCGGAGTTGGTGGAGGCGCGGGATGTGGCCGAGGCCAGGTGGACGTGGTGGCCTTGAGCTGCTGCGGACGGTTGGACGCGGGATAGGAAGAGAAGCAGAGGGATTTTGGGATGGCTGACGTTGTCGGTGGGCATGGAAGCGGTTGTCGGGGAGGTGGGGCGACATGAGGCGTGCGGAGGTGAAGGTAGAGGTTGATTGCGTGGTGGGGCTCGGCTGTGGGTCTGGAAATGGTGGCAGAGGCGAGTAGTGACGTGGACACGGTCAGAGGCTTCACTCGGTTTTGTGTTGCAATGATGAACAGAGGAGAGGCAGTAAAAAAAAAGAAAAATATGAGGAGTAACGGTTCATATGGGAGGAAATTAGTGAACCAAGAAAATGAACGAACAGGCATAAAATAAATTGGCACCGGGAATAGTGATGGTCACATTTAAATCCTGGGAATATCAAAGGCTGACTGGTATTGATTTGCACGGTAGGAATAAAGGGTATAGGAAACCAATGGACACGCTGGTTACCGATACGGTCCGACGTTACGCAAAGTGCAACGTGCAACGGAACTCCGAATTTGACAATCGAATATACCATAGAGATCGGCATGACAAGACGATCAAAACGGTATATGGAAATCAGTGGTACGATCATCCGATAACAATCGATATCGGTACCGGAATACTGCTATTTTCCAGAAAATAAGAACGACGGAGCAATAGATGTCCGAATTTGGAAAAATGACGAACTGATATTTTGCTCAGAAGATGGTTTAGAATTTTTCTATGTAAAAATATTTAGGTTTTGGAAATATTCTATTTTCATTACTTTTTAACTGATTAAATTGAAGTGAATTTACGCGCGAAATAAACTTTCGTATTTTCGGACGAAAATTTACCAGTTGCTATGTTTAACTAGACGTATTCCAAATATAAAATTTTTATTTCAAAATTTTATCGTTTAAAATTTCACAAAATTTTAACTAATTACGTTATTAAAACGGTTAAAATTTTACGGGTCGTTACACTCTCCCCCACTCAAAACTTTTCGTCCCCGAAAAGGAACGAGGTAGGAGAATAGAAACAACCAGAAAGAAGAACAGATTTGAAATACAAATAACAATTAATTTAAACCATATAAATTCAAATTTAAATCAATTGATATTCAATAATTGATTTAATCCATTTGATTTCACTAAAATCAATCTCAACTATTTCTAAACTCATTATCTTATTATCCCATTTTCTTCAATTTACAATTTTTAAAACCATAAATTTGAATAGTCTTTTATTATAATCATATTTTCTTCAACAATTTTAAATTCTTCTTTATTCTAAATTATTGTAAAATTTATTCTACTTAATATATCTAATCTCATATATTTAACCCATATAAATCAATTTAAACCATAAAAGTTTCAATTTAAATTAATTTATATTTACTAATTGCTTTTAAATTCAAGGTATTTTCATAAGTTGATCAAATTTCAATTTATTAATTCTTTCAAAACAAATTTATTAATCCTTTCAAAACAATTTATTTCATTATTAACTGAGTTTTACTTATTATCCTATCTAACTCTATTAACATCTTTATAATCAAAATTCAGTGTATAACATTTATTATAAACACTCAAATTTATTTATAAATTCAATTTATCTTATATATTATCCAATTACATATTCAACTTCTGAATGATTTAGGTAAGTTATATTAGAATGCAGTTGAACAATATACAAATAAATTTTTTCCCAATTCAAATATTCAAGTTCAAATATTTATTCCAAATTTTGGTTTTATTTATAATTAAAATCATCCTTTAACAAAATTTAAGAATTAGATTTCCGATTAACTTTAAACAATTTAGAGATATATACAATATATTTATCAAATCAAATTTAATTTTAAAATAAGATACCCATATATATATATAAATCAAATTATACTGAAGAAATTCAAATCAAAATATTTTTCAAAACAAAACGTAGTAAAGCTACAGAATAGTATCTCCACTTCGAAACTCGAAAATGAATGTCGATAATGCGGCCGCCATCACCGAAATTATTTTCCAGCGACAAAGAGAAGAGCACTGATTTCACATTTTAAAAATTCTTTGAAAACGATTTCTATTCGAAAATACTTCCAATAATATACTTTAAAATTTTAAAACCGAAGTTCGAAATCACCGGAAACTAAATTCTCAAATTTCTGAATTAAATTCATTTCAAATTTCAATCAATTTATAACCAAGTTTATAAATTCATTTATTTATATTATGCAATAGCCAATGGTTTACAAAACAATAAATGAAAATCAAATATTATTATTTCAGACAACAAATTCATTAACAAATTAAATTTCAGAAAACTTATATTTATATATAAGATAATCATCCAAAACTATTTTGTTTACCAAATTTGAAAACAACATTGTGTCAGTTTGTTCTGTTCAAGTGTTTTGGAAATCCTATCGATAGCGTTGATCAGACGAATCGATCGGAAACCCAAACCAACATCAACAACTCAAACAACACAATATATAAAACATTTTAAATATAAATTACAAATTCACTTCTCCGTTCGACGATACAAGGATGGATTTCAAAATAAGTATAGAGATTCAAATTTTGATAGACTCAAATCAAAGAGAATTCTGATTCGAAGATAAGTTCGAAACAGAAGAAAGGATGATTAAATAACGGAATAAGAAGATGGATAGGTTTATGTAAATCGCGGGCCACCTTAACCGGGTCGACCGGGACTTTAAGAATAAGATCGATGCAGAATTTCAAGGCAAATCTACATTCGATCTCAAGAAATAGAATTCAGGTATAGCAGGAGGTAGATAGCATCGTAAACCGAGGATACAGAAATCTCCGGTAAATCAATGCCTATTATAAAGGAGTTTTGCTCCTTTACGAATCATTCGAAGATTGGCGAGACCGGCGGTCTATTATAGATATCATTCAAAATGGAGTTATGGGGTGCTCCAGAATTGAAAGAAGACGAATAGTGAATGACACGAATTTCGGAACCGAGGGGAACGTTCCAAAATTCAAAGGAATTGAGTCAAAGGAAGAGATTGAAACTCGAATGAGAGTGATTCTGTAAATACATTTACCCTATATGCTGAGTTTTGCCTAGAGCTACCAAAGCTCTAATACCAACTGTAACGACCCGATATTTTGGACCATTCGCGTCCATTATAAGTGTATAGGTAGACACTCATGCCGGAGTTGAATTGCTCAAAATACCGCGTTGTTAATTTAAATTTGGCAAAACTGAACATATACAGTAAATAAATAATCACATATCACAGACACAGAGTAATAAGTGCAGCGGAAATAAAAGAGATAGTAGTTCATGAAGCTATTATATGAATATATAAAATACATCAGAGTTTACAACAGAAGCGTAATACGATACATCAGATACAAAGCAGAATACATCACTGGAATCATCGGATACTGAAAGCAGAATAGATGGCTGGATCTTCAAGCAAAGCTCCAACTCCAAAGGTGAGTCTCGAAAGCTGAACTACTCAGTCTGACCCGAGCGTAAAGCAAAAACACAAGACACTCGAGTCAGGATTAACATTCTTATATTAATAAATCCAACTCAAGTGAAATAGCAATTGAAATACAAGTAACTCAAAGGATGTTTGGAATAACCATCCTTTAAGGATCCGTTAAACTATCTACTATGTAGTAATGTACGCTAAGTAGATAATGTCTATCAGTAATATAAAAATATCAAAGTAGGGTTAAGCAGGGCCCATACACCTCTTAACCTGTTTATTCCCAAAAGCATATACAAGACCGTAGTTTCCCCAAAACCGGAAGTCACCAGAGGGCAATCCATATACTAAAGGTACAAATCAAAATCGTAGTGGTCGCGAATAGGATAATCAGTATGACAAGGTACATGAGGCGATACCAACTAGGATACTAGTAGTTGCCTGATCCGGACTGATGTTGGGCATAGCAGCTACTACCCCAACACCGCGAAACAACACTCCCAAATCGAGGGGTGCACCCAAATCGAATCACAAAGGTAATAGATATGGTATCGAAGAAGTGTGTCCGCTAGAGATGGCGATCCTCAATGGCCCGGCGCGGCTCCTGTTTTAGTCATGTCAAGGGTCATCCAAAATCGTTCTCTTCCTTCAGTCAACGCGTTCATCCAAACCATCCACTTCGTTCTGGATCAACACTCCGCGTATAGTTATTAAAGTGGTTTCGGTTCAGATAGAGAGTATATCTATTACCGATCCCGGTCTCTTTAATAACTTTCGTAATTATTACACCGATTGGTCGTTTATATATTTCAAAAAAACAAATCAATTTCAATTTCAAATAGAATTCGTAAATCAACATTTCATTTGTCTTTCTAAAACAATTTCCAAATTTTCGTTTCAAAACTTCCAAATTTCCGTTTCAAAATCTTATAATTCATTTTCAATTTCTATTTAAAACAATTCAAATATTGATTCAAGTTCGTATATAAGTTTCATTCCGAAATCATTTAAATAAATTCTATTTAACATTCAAATCAATTTAAATTCATTTATCGATTTCATTCAATATTCATTAAGTAAATTTTCCATTCAAAATAATTTCTATTAAATTTCCAATTCATTAAATCGATTCTTAAGTTCAACTTCAATAAATCAAAATTTACAATTTTGAATTAAACTAAATTCGTCAAATCAATTCTTTCAATTACAAGTCTTACATTAATTCCAAAAATATCACATCTTCATTTCTTGTTAAATAAATTCCATTTCACTTATTTACTTTCTTAAATAATTTTCCAAAACTTACTTAATCAAGAAACTCAATTTCAATTATTTACGAAGTAAAGTTCACTTATTCAAAGTTCAATTTTACTTATTGAAGAGTTCAATTCAATTTAATCATTAAATAATCCAATCTTAGTTAATTATTAAATAATTAAAACTTAATTATTAAATAGTTTCAAAGTTAATAATTTCAAACTTAATTATTAAATCATTTCAAAGTTTAATAATTTCAAACTTAATTATAATTTCAAACTTAATTCGATAACTTCTCAAATTAAACCACATTCTTTCATCAATTACATTGTTAATATTTTGTTTCAGATTATTATATATTAACATTTTCCTTTCATTAAAATTCAAATTTAAGCTTCATTTCAAAAGCATATTATTTATTCAAATAGATCTTCAATTTATTTTCAAATCAAATTATTGACCAATCGGGTTTTATTTAATTTTCTTTCCTAGGTCAAAGTTCAATTTTGGGTATTTACCATTTCAACCCGATTCCAATTCAATTCCAAAATCAAAACATAGTAAAGGAAACTTGCAGTGTGATAACAGGGATGGTGTCAAAGTAAATAAACAAGCAATAACAATAATCAATATCAATCCAATAATCAATTCAAATAATCCCGAAATAACCGTATTAATTCGCATTGTTATTTGTACGAATTAATATAACTATTTCTAGAATCTACACTATCATTTCATGTAGATTAAAGATTATTACATTACGGTTTTCACTTATCGTCTATTTACAATTTCCTACATTATCAATTTAACAACATACATTCAGTGGTTCAAAATGAAATTAAACAAATCCTACGTGTCGATAATTTCACAGTTAAAGGGGTCATATTATACAAATGTCAGTTAATCAAATTTAACATTTAATTATGCTATATCAAGTTCAATTTCATACTATTTATCAATTTAACATTAACAATTTAACGTCCAATATAAACATCAACAATCAATCAATTTCAGCCAAACTGTATTATCATCACATAAATAATTAACAGATAATGGTGTCAGATGTCACAGGTGAACTGATACAGGAAATAACATATATAACAGTGTATTTAACTAACAGCAGCATATTTCAATTGTCGTTTCAATTGAAATCAAATTTAATAAATAAAAGAACGTTAATCGTGAGTGAGTGCTCACCTTTCGAGGCTAGATAGATATAACAAGGAAACGAGCTACGAATTCCAAAGCAACGCTGGGTGGACACGATTCGATGAAGAAAACAGGAACGACGGACGAAGCTGATAACAGAAATCGATAACGAATCAGAACCGAATTTGATGAAGATGATGGAGATAGGTGAACTTATATATAGCTACAAATAACTATACACCCACACAAATACACATACAATACACATAAACCATAATCAACCTAAAGTTTAAAATAAACAATTATCTTTCAAATTTGTATATATATACAAATAAATAAACAACATTTTTAAACACATATTAAATATATATATACATATATATATATTTTAAATCATTTTATTAGGTAAAACACAAAAAAACAAACATATCGACAACTACGCTTATAGTCAAATTCAAAAATCAATACATACTTCCTTTATATATGCAGACGACAAATTATACGAACTTAAAAAAATTCATATATATAAAGCAGACGGACCAAATATACACATGCAGACACTGTAAACAGATACCCACCAGATATACATAGTCAGATTGTTGTACATGCGTTCACATATATATAGACTGTAAAAACAAAACATGTCTACTCATGTTATTTAAACCCAATATATGCAAACCCACTATCAAATTACATATACCCATCTATATATGATATAACTATCTACCTTTTCCCATACTCTACTTCACTGTTTCGAAACTAACATAACTTTATATTATAAACAAATTATTTAACAAATATATATACCTTTATATCCATACAACAGAATAAGTACCTGACTAGAAGAATAAACAGATTGTATATAATCCATACGCCACCCATGCCTATATACTAGATATAAATCAAAACTTTTCAAACCTTATACATTTTAAAACAAAAAAAAAATGAAATCAAAATATTCATATATCATCTTTAAAATGCTGAAGTCGATGCATAAATTATATGAAATATATATTATAAGTATACACTACCTGAACCTATTACAAAAACCAATATGTTATATGTATAATTCTTTTTTTTTTTAATAAAATCGGTGAAAATATGAATTAAAACTAAGCTTTTAACATGTGTGCGTGAATATACAATGAGAGCATACAAATCAATATACTTATAACTAAGTTAATGTATGTATAAAATCAACGGATCCAAAATGTATAAACTAATATATTTTAAACTTAACTTTATATATTTAAATCAATATATAATGACCTATATGTATAATACTTTAATTTATAAAAATATATACATATACTAGTAAAACCGATCAAACATACACTAGACTGACCAATATAATACACTAACAGTACTATGAATATTTATATTATAACTAAATGAATATATGTATATCGAACAGAGACAAGCTCAGCTACTAACACACTATACTTATATAAATTAATATTTACATAAATATAAATCTATAAGTTAAGCTTAAGTATAAAATATGATACATATATACCTTATATATATCACAGAAGTTTCGGCCCAAACAGGGAGTGTAGCAAGGTGGGCACGGTCACATAGATGGCTACGGGAATGCAAGGAGGAAGGAGGCCTTGCGTGTTATTTCAGTCAGAGGTGCAACGGTGTTTGGTGGAGATGAACGGAGCTGCTGTTCGATGAAGCAGTGGGATGCTATGGTGGTAGTAGCATGCGGCTGCTGTTGGCGGAGAAGGAAGTGGTTGGAGGGGGTGGATCGGATCTGGGCAGTGAGTATGGGTGGGCGAAATGGAAGACTGGGCTCGGGTGGAAGTGTAGTTTGTCGGAGTTGGTGGAGGCGCGGGATGTGGCCGAGGCCAGGTGGACGTGGTGGCCTTGAGCTGCTGCGGACGGTTGGACGCGGGATAGGAAGAGAAGCAGAGGGATTTTGGGATGGCTGACGTTGTCGGTGGGCATGGAAGCGGTTGTCGGGGAGGTGGGGCGACATGAGGCGTGCGGAGGTGAAGGTAGAGGTTGATTGCGTGGTGGGGCTCGGCTGTGGGTCTGGAAATGGTGGCAGAGGCGAGTAGTGACGTGGACACGGTCAGAGGCTTCACTCGGTTTTGTGTTGCAATGATGAACAGAGGAGAGGCAGTAAAAAAAAAGAAAAATATGAGGAGTAACGGTTCATATGGGAGGAAATTAGTGAACCAAGAAAATGAACGAACAGGCATAAAATAAATTGGCACCGGGAATAGTGATGGTCACATTTAAATCCTGGGAATATCAAAGGCTGACTGGTATTGATTTGCACGGTAGGAATAAAGGGTATAGGAAACCAATGGACACGCTGGTTAACGATACGGTCCGACGTTACGCAAAGTGCAACGTGCAACGGAACTCCGAATTTGACAATCGAATATACCATAGAGATCGGCATGACAAGACGATCAAAACGGTATATGGAAATCAGTGGTACGATCATCCGATAACAATCGATATCGGTACCGGAATACTGCTATTTTCCAGAAAATAAGAACGACGGAGCAATAGATGTCCGAATTTGGAAAAATGACGAACTGATATTTTGCTCAGAAGATGGTTTAGAATTTTTCTATGTAAAAATATTTAGGTTTTGGAAATATTCTATTTTCATTACTTTTTAACTGATTAAATTGAAGTGAATTTACGCGCGAAATAAACTTTCGTATTTTCGGACGAAAATTTACCAGTTGCTATGTTTAACTAGACGTATTCCAAATATAAAATTTTTATTTCAAAATTTTGTCGTTTAAAATTTCACAAAATTTTAACTAATTACGTTATTAAAACGGTTAAAATTTTACGGGTCGTTACAATCGTCTTCTTGACTTGTACTCGGCTGCTTGTGGAGTCGTCTTCGCTTCATTCTAAGGTGAGAAATTTCTCACATCTAATTCCAGCTCATAGCTCATTCGTGTTCGAATTTGATAACTCGGCCGTATACGTTTTTCTGAGATTTGTTGTTGCCGTTTGATTTTGTCTGGATGTTGATGATTTTCCCTACTTTGTTCGATTTCTATATTGACCATATTTTGACATTTTGGTGACGACGATGGCTCTTTGGGTTTGTTGGTTTGATTTACTACTATCACCAGTACTGCCAATTTGGGATTTTGACAATTTGATTGTTTTGGCAATGTTGATTTTGTTGACTTCAGTTTACTCTGTTACTTACACTGTTTGGCATCAGCTTGATATGTTGTGGTTGTTACATTTGGACTTTAAGCATAACAAATTGAACTAAATTGTGCTTGGTCTAGTTTGTTGTTGTCTCGGTCTCACAGGCTCTTGATTATATCGTTTTCATGTATACTTGTTGTCTGGTGGATTTCTAGTCTCTGTAGCATATTATGATGTATTCATTGTCGACAGTAGCACCTTTCGACCTGATGCTTCACCCCGATTATCTGCATTATATATGAGTGTTGGCAAGCCTTTCATTTTGTTTGATCACTAGTGTATTCTGATACATTGGGTTTTGTGGATTTCGGGTGTCTTTGGGATTAACTTGGATTTGTGAATTTGGAACTAGTCGGTAGGCATTGGCCCGTTCGTTTAGCATGAAGTTAGCGTGCATTTGAGTGTACCATGCGTTCATGTGCTGCCTGGTCGCCATATTGGCTTCATTACATCTTCATTCTACCTGCACACTGTTGCCAGTTGCTGAGTCTTGACATTCATGGGGTGGTTCACTCTGTCCTTTTAGCATGCATTCCGTTGTTCACTGATTCATTTTTAAGTTGCATTCTGTCTCCAACATGCCATACTGTCTAGACCTTTGCACATGCTCTTTTGAATTATTTAGTATGGACATTTGCTTATGTCCATGCAGCCTGATACTTTGAGTTGTATACCATACAGTTGCAGTTGCCACTGTGAACCTGAATCCATACTTATGTACTTTGGTACTGACCAGTCACTTCTTGATCATTTTGTTAAGTTTGAATGTGTAGTCTTCATTGTATGTCTGCACTCACATCTGTATTACCTTGTATTACATGATGATGGTCTTTGAATTGTACAGTTGCACTTGTAGTTTGCATTGAATCTAGTATCATTCTTTGAGACAGTTGCATATTGTCTCACTTCGATTTTTGTTCTGACTTCGATGATTATTTTGAAATTTCAATTGACTGGGGCAATGCCTCGGTTGTCAGTCTCCACTGTCGACTGTTGCCGAGCTCCATGTATTCATGTAGTCCGGTCATCATGGCACCGTTGTGATACCGTGTTCACCACTGTTTGATTTGCTTTCGACCTTGGTCACCTGACTTTTGGGTGTTGATCTAGTTCGTATAACACTTGCTGTCCACTGTTTTATTCTCGTGACTTTGGGATAGTGTTGTTTTACCGTTGTTTACCTGTACACTGTTTTGACTTAGAGTTTCATTCGAGTCTTCTTGCATTGTACACTTCATACGCTCCTGTTAGAGTTGGAGCAGTGGTTTCCGTATGCACTCGGGTTTGACCCTGTAAGTTTATTTATGTTGACTTCTACCATTTTGATCGCGGTTAGCTTTCACCGTCGTGATGATTTCACGTACTGTGTGGCGAGGCAGCGCACGCGTGCGTGTGCTGCAGCCACACAGAAATTTGATGTGTTTGATCATTTTGAGATTTTTGATTTGATGATTTACACTGTTTAGTGTTATATACGCCATTATCCAATTCTCGTATCGAGAGTTGGATATATGTGATTTCTGTGACTGTCGTCTATTGACTATCCGATTATCATTGCTGCTATGCACTAATAACTGAGTTTGAATTAGACTGACCCGTGTATTATTTTCTTTTGAATGTAATACTCGGGTCAGACCCGAGTTATTTCAGGTCGTAGATTTTCTACTTTAAGTTGCTGTTCAGGATTTGAAGACTTTTCACACCTTCTGAAGTTATCAGTGTCATTTTGTAGCAGTCGTGTCATTGTATAGAACGATATGTATTCATGTATATTAGTCGATAATGTACTTGTATATATAACTTCTAGAGTCGACAGTTGTAGTTGTATCATATGTATAGTGTCAACTATGTATTAACAAACATCAGTTATATATATATCTGAGACTTTTGTTTTTATCTGTGTTCCGCATTTATATTATCTGTGTTATTCTTATATCTAATGTCCTAAACTATTATGAACTATCGTAGTTTGTTTTATACTGATAATTGGATATGTCGATGGGAGTAAATAATTAATAGATGAAAAATTAAAAAGTATATACCACTCCTATCGAGATAACCAATATTAGTGTAAGGCCAATTACGGATGGTCGCTCCTATCCAGCCTTATTCTTCGTAATAATAGACAGTATTCCTTTTAATACTCTTTGTTATTATGAGCATAGAGGTGGGGCGTCACACAAATGATCAAACACTGATCATTTCACAGCAACACTCAGTATGCCACGTTACCAAATTGGGATATATCGCTGATAAATTTCAACTACATAACCTCTGAGCTCGTACGTCTCAGAGAAGGGTGTTAAGCTAAGAGAATAAATTCTCCGCCACCAACAGAAATGTATTTGAAAGAAATCAGCTTTATATCTCAAATTGTAACGTCAGACACACAATCCATACAAGTCTGTTCCGGGATCGAACAGAACCGAAGGCACTTCTCACGAAGCCCTTGCATATCCGGATAAATTTCTAATCACGTCCGGACTTCCCGTCACTAAGGGTGATAAAACCTCTAAATCGGAGATCAGCCGATGTAGAGTAACTCGACGGTAATCCTTCCGTTTTCAAAAATATCCGGTCTTCAACACCGATCTTCGAATGCGATTCAAAACGACGTATCACATATTCGGAATGGGTTATACGACCCCATGGTCCTTTCCTGGCTAACCCGAATAGTGAGCGATTATTCAAAAATAAGTGTGGCATTCAATTTCATCCAATTCACAACAAATACCAATTCAAGGTAATTATTGATAGTCGGTTATTTAACTATCAATAAAGATGCGCAACATCATCAGATTCCAAATAATTTTCCAAATTATTTCATCTTCAAAAATATCTTTTACTAGATATAAAATTTCCACACTCCAAAAATAAATCGATATTTATTTTTAAACAACTTCCCTTTCTTTTATAAATTCCATAGTGAATTTATATTTCAAAAAATATCTACTGATATACGATTTTCAAATCGATTCCAATATTCATTTTCAATTTATCTTTAAGAAGATAAAATCTCAAAACAGCTCATTTCATATTGGAAAAACATTTCCATACTTATTTAAAAATAAGTATTTCACAAATCTATTTATTTTCAACATTTGAAAATATTCAATATACTTAAATCAATATTAAGTATACATTTAATTCTTTAAGGAAATCATAAATTTTAACATCTATTTGAGTCAAAACGAGTGTTGCGTAAAACATCGTTACGACGACTCGAAATCAATGGTATAGGGATTCGGAATTTAGATAGATATATAAATCCCAATACTGTACAAAACATTTCCTTTCGGAAATCATTTACTATAACAACAGTGTTATAGTCTACCATTTCCTTAAATTTCTCGAAAACGTCTATTTCAATAACAAGTGTTGAGATCTATGCTTTCGATTCATAATACATTTTAAAACATCTTTAAAACGTTTAACTTAATTTTTAATGCCACTTCTTCAAAAATGAATCAATTTTATTCAATAATATATTCACTGTCCAAAATCGTGAATATAATTCACTTAACCCAATTTCAATCATTTCTACACATTTTATTTCAATAAAAATTCGCTATCCAAAATTGCGAATATATCTTCTTTAATAATCTTCTATATTTAATTTATCAAATTCAATCGATTTCGAATTTAGAAACACGGTTATAAGTTCTATTTCTATTTTAATAACAACCTCGACTTATAAATCTCCTTTTTATCAACTTCTATATTTTTTACTTATCAAAATAAGTGATTTCGGATTTATAAACAACTTTTATAAATTCCAATTCTATTTATAAAAACTTCAATCCCAATTCAATTTCAATATTGATTTCTGAATTTATTTTCAACATTAAATAAAAGATTCCATACTGATTTCTCAAAAAGTTCATTTCCAAATATTAAATCAATTACAGATTGATTTCTAATTTTATTTATCACTACTAAATAAATTCCTTATTTTCCTTCAAATCATTCAATATCCTGTTTTTAAATGAATTCTTCAAATTGAAATCATTTTACATTGATTTCCCAAATTATTTCAATTTACCAAATTAAATTTCTAATTGGATTTCCAACTTATCTTCTTTTAAATAAATTCCTTTTTACGAAATCCATTTATTTAACATTTTCACTTGATTCTGGAATTAATTCGATAAGGTTATAAAATTTAACTTTTTATACTTTAAAAATTCCTTTCTTCAAAATTTATTCAATTTCTAAAATTAATTCACTTAGAAATTTCTATTTGAATTTCAAAAATTTAACTTCGTTTATCTTTGGAATCCAATGATGTCAAAACATCCATTCAGCTAAATTTTAGCTTTCAACAATTTCCAGATATCAATATGATTAATAGCATCACTATAATCATTCACAGATTCATATCACAGTATAAATAAATTCAATCAATGTGAGGGGTCCAGTTGGATCCCCCCAACCTGTTTCCCTGCATCCAAAGATGTTAGCACAATACCAATTTCGCTCCAGTACGGAATTATCGCGGTATATGGGTTTTTATAAAAATCCGCTTACTAACGGCGCAATAGGGTCTCATCCGCTATACGAGGCGGGAAATCAATCAATCCAATATATACATATGCCAATATGTATATATTGCTATATATATAGATATATCCTATTATATCTAATAGCACATTCAATAGCAATCAAAACAAATCAATCAATAACTGCAATAATTCCACTTTAAATTTTTAGTGAGAAGATCTCACCTTAGCTTTATTAGCATCCATTTCCATTCTTGACTCGATTTCTTCATTGTATTAACCTTGTATGAACATTTATACGATTTATCAACATTCGAATTAAATCGAACAATTTATTTTGTTTTAACAATTTAATCAACTATTGATTTTATTTCAACTAATACCTTTAATTTTTTTAAACCACTCATCAAATTTAATATAAATATCATAGTTAAAACCTCTATATATTTTAAACTGCATATATATATTTTCTTTCACTGCTGTATATATTTTTAGTCATTGTATATCTGTTTTACTAAATACAAACAGAATTGCTTTTACATTTTTCTTTCAGTATCAAAGCATTTTTTATAAAAATCTGAAAATAGAGTTTTATCTTTACTGTACATAAAATTTTCATTTTTTTTACTTGTATATTAACATACTATAACTGTAAATTTTTTTAAAACAGGTTTGTATATCAAAATATACGAGTATATCTACTTATTTATTTTTATTGTGGCTATATATACATATATACTCATAAGAATAAACTATATTAAAAATCTAATTTCTGTAAATTCCTCAATATTTAAAAATCCTTATTCTATATTTTATTTTTTTCTCTTTTCACAAATAACCCCAAATCAGAGGAAAAAGAATACCTCACTGTAAATCAAGCATCCCAGAAATTTTCGACTACGTTTCTCGTGATTCTATCCGAAGTTCATCGAGTCGCCTTGCCTCCGATCCCTGCCTTAGCTACGCGACTTCGAGCTTCACAATCGCTGTGCCCTAGAACGCCTCACCACAGGCAGTCGCGACTCCAGTCCTTATCGCTCGACGAATCCATCCTCCCTCATCATCGCTGCGCCTCGCCTCACGCTGCGACCAATCGCGACACCATCCACCAACCCCCAAATCAATCGACATCAATTTGCCCAGCTCGAGACTACTGCGATTTCTTTCTAAACTGCTCCTCGTCCACGCGAGATTGCCAGAGTCGCCATCGCGACCTACTTCGAGTCGCGAGCCACGCCGTTCTTCGCGAACCCCCCCAGCTCCGACACCCCAGACCAGTTGCGAAACCCACGTGCTCCCTCCGACCTACATCGATTTGGCCAAGCGCCTCGAGCTCGAGTATGTCGTCTTCACCAGTCGATGAAACACGAACCCCTCCAACCTTTGCCTTCCAGTTGCGAATGAAACTCGCGATTTGGTATAAAATTTTCTTCAAACAAATTAAATGCGAGGAGCGGCCATTGATTTTGAAGAAGAAGTGCGGCTGCCATTTTTTTTTTCGATTCGTGATTTTGAAATTAAATTAATAAACGAGGGAACAAAGATGAATTCCCTTTTTCGATTTTTTTCGTGAGGAGAAACTCGGTTGCCATTGATTTTTATCTTGTTTCGTTCGTTTGATTTTTTTAAAACTGGAAAGGAAGTATTGTGCGTTTAACAGAGAAAAGATCGTGCTTTCACGATCTCGTATCGTGCTTTCTGGCGTGAATTTAGGCGTAAGTTAAGGGAGATAACATGCTGTGTTGACTAAATATTTAAATTTAAAATTTAAATTGATTTTAATTTAATTTCAATGCGTTTATATGTCGCACGCTCATATAACAACTCTGATCAATACGAAAATTTAAATCCGGTAATAATTCGATATTACGGATCCAATGGAACAGGTTTCGTCGAATTCCGAGACTGCGCCTCGGACGGCTATTTTTCAAATTCAATTCAAACGATTTAATTTCAAAACTGAACAGATTGTTTCCAAATCAATTTCTGAAGCTTCTATTGTCTTCAGTATTATCAATATAATTTTTACAAGCTTTTGAAATATTTTTCTTTAGCTTTAAATTGAAGATTCTAATTTTTATCCAGTTCAATAGATTAAATTATAAAATTTAATCGCCAAATTCAAGGTTATATCGGGGATTCAAATTAAATCATCGTTCAAATATTTAAAATTAATTAAATATTTTCAATTTAATTTGTTCAAAATTCAGGGTCGTTACAGACTTCCCTCCTTAAAAGAATTTCGTCCCGAAATTACAAGTTAGGAAAAGTGGTCCTTAACTCGTCTACTATCTTCCAACATCTAATAGTTTTATCAATTTATCAAAACAAATCTTTCTACTAAAGATTCGTTATTAATTCGACTAACTTTTCCAACTTCAATTATAAGTTTCAAACGACATTGTTTACCTTAACAATTCAAATTTAAGTTTAAATTCAAATTTCAAACTTTCAAAATTTTCTCAAAAATTTTCTAACACTCGAGATTTTCAAAAAATTTCGCCAGCGTCTCCTTTGCGCGGCTAATACGGTACGACTACAAAACGTCCCTACGGACTCTCAGATTTCAAAAAGAAAAAGAAAAAGCCAAACGGCTAGACCAGAAATCATCAAATTTCATATTATAATTCAAATACGTACCTTTTGTCGAGCAATTCAAATTATCTTTGAAATCAAAATCCCAATTTATTACCTGTATATCCTACTAGCCATAATATCTAGTTACACATTCAAACCATTTTGCCAATTCTGTTACAAAATTTTCAATATAACTGCTTATATCATTTTTAAGTTCGTTATTGAAGTTATATCCTATTCATTCAATTTTTACATTTCCAAATTCATTTGAATTCAATTCCAACATTTAATTTAATTTGGATTCAGTTTATCTTCTGAATATTGAATTTATCAATTATCTTTAGTTCACTTCATTTACAATTGATTCCATTCAATCAAATTCGCATTTCATATTTTCATTCGGTTTATTTTATTAACCAAACAACTTTCATTCATAACTGCTCTTTTTAGATTAGTTTCAATTACTAATTCATTTCAATTACTAATCCACTTACAAATTAAATTTTTGTTTTCAATTCACTATTTTGGTTTATCACCACTTATATTATACTGAATTTCTAATTCCATATGAATTTTAATTCGTCTTTCATTTGTAGTTATTCAATCCAATTCAATGCTTACAAATTCGAAATGAATTTCAACTTTCAATTTCACTTCATTCAAATTTGTTCACTTATACTTACTTTTATTTTAACTCCATCTTTTTAAGTTAAATTTATTCTATCAAAATTCAATTTGTATAAGTTATCAACTTAATAACATTTCATAAATATTTTTATATAGTATCCCAGAGTCTTTTCGACTTTTCAAAATCATTTTGAAAACAATTCAAATTATCCTTTGAATTTTCTAAAACAAAATCCAAAATTTCCAAACAACTTCCTTTTAAAACAATTTGGCAGCAATTTCTCTTTTGGAAACCCGAAAATGAACACCAACGATGCCGCGGTCATCATCGAAGTTATTTTCCAGCGACCGAAAAGAGTTTAGAGCTTTCAACTCTCCAAAATACTTTTCAAAACCTTTGAAATTCATTTTCTAATCAAAAAGGATTTAAACTTTTCGAATCTCCAAAATTTTCAAATTCTTTTCAAAACATTCCCAAATACTTCTCTGGAATTCCTTTAAGTTAAATTACAAATTACATTTATAATTTACATTCTTTAAATTCATTAGTATATGGATTTATCTCTTAACTTTGGCGTTATGATTTGAATTTCTTATTCAATTTCAATAGTAATGATAACATTTCAATATCATCTCTTTCCTAACAACCATGCATCCATATACTGTAATAATTTACAGAAAAGCATTTCTTTTATATACAAAAATAGTTTTGGGCAAAATTATTCCATTTACCCTATTTAAAACAATATTGTGTCAGTTTATCTTGTTTAGAGTTTAGAAACCCCTATCGATTACAGTTAGCTAGACTGCACCGACCAAAATCTATAAACAATCAACCGATAAGTCAACACAATACAAAACAATTTCATATTCACTAACAAATACGCACTCATATCTATTATTACACTCAACTCATTCTAGAGTACTACTGACTCTATCTCTAATGAGTAACACCCAACAGAGCAGGGTTGTCGCTTAACCATATGCTCTGATACCACGCTGTCACGTACGGGATTTTTCGACTTTCGAAAATTCGACATCGATACTCACTTTATCGACTGCCGAGAAATCGAGTGCCGGAAACTCCAATAGTGAGGGTTTTAAAAAGAAGAAAAAGGTAGAAGAAGAGGAAAAGAGGAAAAAGATAGAAGAAGAGAAAATAAAGAGAAGAAGAAGAAAGAAGAACAACAGAACACACAGAACAGAAAACAATATCAGAATCTTACACATCGCAGCGGAACAATATATAATAGATAAATGAATAATCTTTAAAACAAAGAACTATATTTTTTTATACATACATCAATCATCAGAGTCAATATACAACAATGGACAGTTTTATAAACTTGTCCTCATACAGAATACACAGCGGAATAAATATTATCAGATACAAATAACTACGTCTCGTCCTCCAGCTTATCTCCAAAGCTCCAGAATATCCAGAATATCCTGATAACATAACTCTAGGCTGCCCGTGTGGAAATTGGTGGGCACCCAGAGTTTAGAAGGGGAACAATAAACTCCGAGTCAGTCATGGTGACTGGTGTGAGATCGTAAAACAGTTATTCTTTAAAATAAATAGCAGAGAATTTTAAAGTCAATTCGCAATGTTTTTTGGAAAATGAAACTACCATAAGACCTCCCACCACACACACAATGCAAACGCAGACTTGGAGGAGATTTCTTCTTATGATAGTCAAAGATGCTTACTACGCAAAATCAAATCATTTTGGATATTATTATTAGTGCATAGTGGAAAACATTTCGAAAGTAGAATATAAATCTTAGCCAGCATAGGTACCATTATATTATGCCTGCTATAGCTGCCTCCTGAGGAGACAGGTTATACAATTGAAATCGTAAAGGCTCGTATTGTTTCTTTGGATTTCCAACAAATGGTCAGGCTAAGGAACTTCCTATCCACGATGGGTACGTCCCTGGAATAGACGACCCGAGAACCTAACCGGATCTCTGCCAACACAAGGCCGGGTTACCTCTGCAAAAATAGGTAACTACTGACACGCGTATGCCATCCCCCGATCGTAACCGATCTTCCCGAGGATCCCCGATTCGCAACAACCACAAAGAAATAAATTTTTGCAGCAACCACAGAGGTTAAGTATCTGGGCTCCATACCATGATACCACCTTTATCCAGAAGGAATGACATACACTAAGGGGCGCTACTCCCTAGAACCTTGCCGCATCCTTCCTGTTTCGACCATTTCCGGGGTGTGAGGCTCGATGAAGTTTCGTCCACAAAGCTACGCTTTCTCAAAAAGCCCTGCTTTGGGTCAAACAAAATGATCAACCTATGATCACAAAGATATAAGATCAAACAAATGATCATATCACAAATGATCAAACACTGATCATTTCACAGCAACACTCAGTATGCCACGTTACCAAATTGGGATATATCGCTGATAAATTTCAACTACATAACCTCTGAGCTCGTACGTCTCAGAGAAGGGTGTTAAGCTAAGAGAATAAATTCTCCGCCACCAACAGAAATGTATTTGAAAGAAATCAGCTTTATATCTCAAATTGTAACGTCAAACACACAATCCATACAAGTCTGTTCCGGGATCGAACAGAACCCAAGGCACTTCTCACGAAGCCCTTGCATATCCGGATAAATTTCTAATCACGTCCGGACTTCCCGTCACTAAGGGTAATAAAACCTCTAAATCGGAGATCAGCCGATGTAGAGTAACTCGACGGTAATCCTTCCATTTTCAAAAATATCCGATCTTCAACACCGGTCTTCGAATGCGATTCAAAATGACGTATCACATATTCGGAATGGGTTATACGACCCCATGGTCCTTTCCCGGCTAACCTGAATAGTGAGCGATTATTCAAAAATAAGTGTGGCATTCAATTTCATCCAATTCACAACAAATACCAATTCAAGGTAATTATTGATAGTCGGTTATTTAACTATCAATAAAGATGCGCAACATCATCAGATTCCAAATAATTTTCCAAATTATTTCATCTTCAAAAATATCTTTTACTAGATATAAAATTTCCACACTCCAAAAATAAATCGATATTTATTTTTAAACAACTTCCCTTTCTTTTATAAATTCCATAGTGAATTTATATTTCAAAAAATATCTACTGATATACGATTTTCAAATCAATTCCAATTTTCATTTTCAATTTATCTTTAAGAAGATAAAATCTCAAAACAGCTCATTTCATATTGGAAAAACATTTCCATACTTATTTAAAAATAAGTATTTCACAAATCTATTTATTTTCAACATTTGAAAATATTCAATATACTTAAATCAATATTAAGTATACATTTAATTCTTTAAGGAAATCATAAATTTTAACATCTATTTGAGTCAAAACGAGTGTTGCGTAAAACATCGTTACGACGACTCGAAATCAATGGTATAGGGATTCGGAATTTAGATAGATATATAAATCCCAATACTGTACAAAACATTTCCTTTCGGAAATCATTTACTATAACAACAGTGTTATAGTCTACCATTTCCTTAAATTTCTCGAAAACGTCTATTTCAATAACAAGTGTTGAGATCTATGCTTTCGATTCATAATACATTTTAAAACATCTTTAAAACGTTTAACTTAATTTTTAATGCCACTTCTTCAAAAATGAATCCATTTTATTCAATAATATATTCACTGTCCAAAATCGTGAATATAATTCACTTAACCCAATTTCAATCATTTCTACACATTTTATTTCAATAAAAATTCGCTATCCAAAATTGCGAATATATCTTCTTTAATAATCTTCTATATTTAATTTATCAAATTCAATCGATTTCGAATTTATAAACACGGTTATAAGTTCTATTTCTATTTTAATAACAACCTCGACTTATAAATCTCCTTTTTATCAACTTCTATATTTTTTACTTATCAAAATAAGTGATTTCGGATTTATAAACAACTTTTATAAATTCCAATTCTATTTATAAAAACTTCAATCCCAATTCAATTTCAATATTGATTTCTGAATTTATTTTCAACATTAAATAAAAGATTCCATATTGATTTCTCAAAAAGTTCATTTCCAAATATTAAATCAATTACAGATTGATTTCTAATTTTATTTATCACTACTAAATAAATTCCTTATTTTCCTTCAAATCATTCAATATCTTGTTTTTAAATGAATTCTTCAAATTGAAATCATTTTACATTGATTTCCCAAATTATTTCAATTTACCAAATTAAATTTCTAATTGGATTTCCATCTTATCTTCTTTTAAATAAATTCCTTTTTACGAAATCCATTTATTTAACATTTTCACTTGATTCTGGAATTAATTCGATAAGGTTATAAAATTTAACTTTTTATACTTTAAAAATTCCTTTCTTCAAAATTTATTCAATTTCTAAAATTAATTCACTTAGAAATTTCTATTTGAATTTCAAAAATTTAACTTCGTTTATCTTTGGAATCCAATGATGTCAAAACATCCATTCAGCTAAATTTTAGCTTTCAACAATTTCCAGATATCAATATGATTAATAGCATCACTATAATCATTCACAGATTCATATCACAGTATAAATAAATTCAATCAATGTGAGGGGTCCAGTTGGATCCCCCCAACCTGTTTCCCTGCATCCAAAGATGTTAGCACAATACCAATTCCGCTCCAGTACGGAATTATCGCGGTATATGGGTTTTTATAAAAATCCGCTTACTAACGGCGCAATAGGGTCTCATCCGCTATACGAGGCGGGAAATCAATCAATCCAATATATACATATGCCAATATGTATATATTGCTATATATATAGATATATCCTATTATATCTAATAGCACATTCAATAGCAATCAAAACAAATCAATCAATAACTGCAATAATTCCACTTTAAATTTTTAGTGAGAAGATCTCACCTTAGCTTTATTAGCATCCATTTCCATTCTTGACTCGATTTCTTCATTGTATTAACCTTGTATGAACATTTATACGATTTATCAACACTCGAATTAAATCGAACAATTTATTTCGTTTTAACAATTTAATCAACTATTGATTTTATTTCAACTAATACCTTTAATTTTTTTAAACCACTCATCAAATTTAATATAAATATCATAGTTAAAACCTCTATATATTTTAAACTGCATATATATATTTTCTTTCACTGCTGTATATATTTTTAGTCTGTGATATCCCGGATTTTCGGGCATCAGATAATTGGATAGTTATCAAATTTAAATTTTTAAAAAAAATACTGATTTATAAATTTAACAAATTTAGATGTGATAATCTCCAGTATAAATTATTTAATATTTGACAAATTCTTCTTTTAAAACAAATATTAAAGTGTTGTTATATATATATATATGAGTAGATTTTACATTGGAAATTCAAGAATAAATATATATGAAATTTAAAATTTAAAATCATTCTCTTTTAAAAGTTATATATGTATAAATACTAGAAAATGTATGAATATAAATATAAAACATAAATTGATAAAAAGCTTTTATAAGATTTAAGAAAAGGTTTAATATATTAAAAATTTACATGAGAAAGATTTTAATTTGTATATATATAATGACAAGTGTTAATAAATTAAGTCATGTTAGTAATATGTGTAAGGTGATTATCAAGCCAATTGACAAATGTTAGGAAATTTTACAAGTGTCCCTTATTTTATTTTATTTTCTTTAATTTTTAATAAATTCAAATTAAATCTATATATACATCTCTTTTCTCTTCTCCATTCTTTTCCCATTCTCATTTTTCAAAAACAAAGAAAACAAAAAACCAGTAATGTTCAAACTGAAATCATCTCCACAAACCAAAATCAGAAAATCTACAAACCGAAATGATCATCCTCAAACCAAAACTGAGATTTCATCTCAAACCAATCAAAACAAATTTACAACCTGGCCATTTATTCTTCAAACCTGAGACCTTCCTCTGATCCAAAAATCAAGCCCTGTAAACACAAATCTGTAAATCAATTATCCACAAACATGAATTCATCTTCAAAAGCCTAAAACTCAAAAGTTCAAATGCCTGAAACCATTTTCTTAAAGCCTGAAATCTTTTCATCTCAAGCCTGTAACCATGTTCTTCAAGTCTGAATCATTTCCAAGTGCATGCAATATAATCTGAGGAAGAAGCAAGTTTTCAAAAGCTTTTTAAAGTTTTAAAGGAAATCAAAACAAGCTCTTCAGTTTTTAAAGAAACCCAAGCAAATTCATTTCAAAGCTTCCAGTTTCAAAACTCTCTGCCTTTTTGAAATAGGTGAGTAAACTACCCTTTAGAATATGGAATTTGTTATATATTGGTTTGCATGTGATGATCTGTAAGTTGTGATAGGAAGTATGCTTGCATGTATATGGATTTCAGATATATAAATAAGTTAAGATGTGCATGTCTGATATGTTGATGTTCATCTCTGTTTATAGTTGCAGAGTTTAAATTTAAATCAAAAATCCTAATCTCCTTATCTATTCACTGATAGGCTTTAGCTTTCAAACTAAATAAGTTTATTCAAACATAGATTAAGGTTTAAAAATATATTCAAACAAATTTAGTTTGGAAATTTTCTGGGAATCAAGAAGATCAGTAGGAAACTTAAGAACATGATGAAATCCATTATCATAGTTTGCTGATTTATGTTTATAACCTGAATTCCCTTTGAAAATTAGGATTTTTAAAATCAAAATTAAGATTTTTAGTTGAGTTTTGAATAGGATTTCCCAAGATGATCAGAATATGAGTTTTTGGCTATTTCTGATGATCGAGAAATTCGGGGTGGTCGGAGTCTCTGCTGAAGGTAGAGGGAAGTTTGGTGGTCTCGGCAAAAATGGTAGGTGGGATATTAGTTCACTGAGGTGGCGGCACGGCGTTGGTTTAGGGTTTAAAACCCAAATTGATCGAGGTTGGGAACATGATCGCTGCGTCGTTTATGGGGCACCGGGGTTCATCGCACCAATGGGAAATGGTTCGTGGATTGTTGGGGAAACTCTGGTTGAAGTGGCGGGGGTATTGGTAGACGTTGGCGGTGGCACGATACATTTCCTGATGATCGAGTTTGGGTTTCAGTTGGTCGATTTCAATTCTGAGTTAAATTCGTCGATCTGGGTAATTGTTTGGGGTCAGGTGATCATCGTTGTTATGTCGACGATAGTACATTCGATCGGAGATGGACGAAGTGGCATGCAACGTGCACACGTGCACGTTTGTGTTCTTTTGTTTTTCTGGGTTGTGGATCAGGGAAGAAGAAGGTTGGACTCGAATTTTTGTATGTTTCCTCGGGTTCGTTCGCGAGAAAATGGTGAGATGGCACGAGATGTATCGAGTAGTTCGCGAGTGAGGTTCCAGCTTTCAAACTTAATTCAAAACAAAAATAAAAAGAAAAAGAAAAAGGAAAAGAGGAAACTCGGATTTAGTTTGAGTAATCCCTGGGATTTTCTCGCGTGAAATGATTATGTTAAAGTGTTAAGATAACATGATTAAGTTTTATTAATTCACTTAAATCAATATTTTAGATAAAGGTGTTTATTTAAATAATAGTATAATTAAGTTGATTTTTAAAGTTGTTTAAAACTTAATTAATAACATGTTTAAATTAAGAAGATTTAATGTGTTTAATCATTAGCTAACTTAAGAATTAAGTTAAATTTTAGATTAATGATAGTTTAATTCAAAGTTTATTTAATAGGATTTTTAATGATAAGTAAGAAGTTAATTAAGATAAATAACTTATCTTTTAAATTAATTAAGGTTTGGGTGATTAAGATTTATTAATTAATTAAGGATTAATTAATATAAATATTTAATAAATAAGGGATAATTAATAAGTGTGATTAATCAATGGTTAATAAATTTTGGTTAATTAATCAATGTAATTAATTAAGGTTAATTAACTGATTAAGATCAATTAATTAATTAGAATAAAAAAATTGATTATTAAGTAATTAAGAAATAGTTAATTAATGAAGTTAATTCAAGATGATTAATTAAAGATGATTAATTTAGTATAATTAATTAAAGGGTAATCACTTATTGAGATTTATAAAGATTAATTACTTATTGTAATTAAGGAATAATTAATCAAGGAAGATTAATTAAGATAAATAATTTAGAAATGATTAATTAATTTGTAATTAATTAATGTTAATTAAGATGGATTAAGGTAATCCAAGTAATTAAAGGTTAGTAATTAATTTAATTAGAGATTAATTAAATTAATTAGGAATGAATCAATTTGTTATGGATGGTTGAATGGTATTAGATGACTTGGATTGATTTTATCACCGATGAGTGATGAAGATATGCTGCGATATGAATGGGTTAAACTGTGATAATGTAGGTTACCTATCTGAGTTGGATTGTTGTATGATATCCTGAATATGAATTGTATTCTCCGAACTTAACAATTTAGATTAGGGATCACATTGAATTCGAAGAGACAGGGGTCGGGTATCAGTAAATACCCGAAACCACTTCGATTCTTTATAAATTGAGTTTAGAACCAACAGGCTGGAATTGGAATAAATTAAGTAACTTGACTTTTAACTAAGTAATGGTTCGTGGACATTGTTGTAATAAGTGATGGACTTTGGGAACTCGTAGAAAGGTACGAGTTACCCTGGATTGCAAATAAGTTTGATAACTTAGTATTTCAAATTTTATGGGTTTACTCACGCTGGTTTCCAGCCTGACCCGGGTGTTACTTTGTGGTAATGCTCGGGTCAGACCGAGTATTACAGATTTCAGGTAAGGACGTTCTGGAGCTCAGGAGATGAGCTGGATGGCAGGAACGTATGGAGTATATTCCGTTGTGTATTTGAGAGTTGTATTGATAGTTGTCAGAGACATGTTATTCTAACTATCTAGAATATTTGTGAATGTTGTAACTCTGATGTATTAAAATGTAATTATCAAATATAGTTTTTTTTTCTTGTATAACTGAAATTATTATTTGATATTGTATTTTGATCCGCTGCGAATGTGAGAATCTGTGTCTTGTGCTGTTCTTTCTTCTATCTCTTTTCTTTTTCTTCTAACTATCTGGAAATTTCGGGATCGAAATTTCCGGGTCGTTACACTTGGTATCAGAGCTGAAGGTTAAGCGAGAACCTTGGCTCTGTTGGGATTACTCGTTAAGGATAAGGTCAATGGTACCCTAGAACGAGTTGAGTGTGTATATATATATATATATGAGAGCGTAATTGTTATTTTCTTATATAAGGATTTTAAATGATTTTATATAAGAATATATTTTGATATATAAAATGATATTTCTTTCTAATAAATATCAAGGTAATTGGTTGTTAAATTATTGAATTAAATATAAATGATAATGGTAATAAAACCAAATTGAAATTAAATGAAGATAAGATTGAAATGGATTCAAACTGAAATTAAAATCTTGAATATATAGAAGTATTATTAGAATAAAGATAAAAATGAATTGGTTTCCAGATATGATAATCTTGGTTATTATCATAAATGATTGTTGTGTTTAATAATGGAATGTTTTAGGGAAGTAAAACATTTAGGCAAGTAAAACTTGTAAATTCTAGTGGGTTTTAAATTGTGAAGTTTTAAATCCAGAAAACTTGAAATTATTTTTGAATTTAAAACCAGAAATGGTTTAAAAATTTAAATTATAACTTGGTGTGTAAAGAAAATGTATATATGAGGAATATACCTAATACCAATGATGATTTGAAATAAACACTTAGTGTTGAGTTTTAAATTGGAATGTGATGTGAAACCCAAAATAAAGTAAGTTTTTAAACTTAAAAGGGGAAAGACTATTAATCTGAAGTTTAAAATTTGAATGGGAATTCAAATTGTGAAAAGTTGACGGATTAAGTAAATTTAACTTGGAGGAAGTTAAATAAGTTTGAATAAATAACTTGAATTGGAAATTTCTAGATGAAATTTAAATTTAACTTGGGTAGTTAAATAGTTAATTTAAAGGGAGTTATGAGTGATCTCAAAATGGGTTTGAGATCTGGAAATTGAAAATGGATAATAAATTAGAATCTGAAGATTAAATTGTTTTTGAATTCTTATTTGAACTTTGTAATAAGTTAAGTAAAGATAATTTTAAAATGGAATTTTGAAATTTGAATTCAGAATTAAAAGGTTTAAAGATTTAATTTGTTAAAATTAAAAATAAAGGTTGAATTAATTTAAAAGTAAAGGAATTGTGATTTAAGGAATTAAACCAATATTTAAAAATTTTAACTCGAATTTATATAATTCGAGATAGTTTAAAATTGAGATTTAAATTGAATTAGTTCAAACTGAATTTGGTTTGAATAAATGGGAATTGTGATTTAAGATGAATAAGTTTAAAATTCAAATGGAAAATTTGAATTGAATTAATTTGAAAAAAAGAAATTGAGGATTAATTCAACTTGAATTGAGGTTAAATCAATTTCAATGGAAATTGAAGTTATTTAAATGGGAATTGAGTTAATTTAAATGGAGGTGGAAATTTAAATTGAATTGATGAGAATTGAACAGTTTGACTCTGGTTTATTTTTCAAAATAAATTATTTTAATACAAATATATTTTTCCAAACTATGTACTGTACAATCTTTCTTTTTAAACCCCAAACTATCTTATACTTGTTTTACAATTATTTTTGGAACTATTTAACAATTTTTCAACTGTTTTATAAACTAATTACTGTTTTTAACTACTTTATAACTAATTACTATTTTACAACTATTTTACAATTATTTAACTATTCTACAGATATTTTACAAACTAATAACTATTTTTCAACTACTTATCTATTTTTAAACCTTTTCAAGCTATTTTTAAAATTTAAATTGGTCAGAGTTCAAACTGTTTGTAATTGAAGTAATAACTCAATTGGAAATGGAAGCAATTGAGATTAAGTGAATGAAATTAAAGGAAATGTGAATAGAAAAGTAAATTGATTTGGCTAATAACCAATAAAGATAAATATGTAGGATATACGTATATCATTCTATTCGCATAGTGATTTGATCCAGATTCGAACACAGAATTTCGAGATAGTATTATCGATCCGAGTTGGGATTTTTTCCGCTCGATTTTCGACGGCGAACCTGGATATGGATTTTTGATTGGTTCTGGATATTCTCTATCATAATTGTGACTATGCAAGGAGAATGTCGGTTTCTGATCAAGGAATCAGATCTGAGTCCGCACTAGAAAGTCGGGTGGACAATACTAGTTCGGAAGTGAAATCGTGTGATCGAGTGAGCGATCAAATTGATATAGCGTACGGATGATATGTGTACATCGTACGGGTTTGAATGAAATTGGCATTGAAAATTTGTGAATAAGGAATTTGCAATGGTTTTGAAATGAAAAGTATATTTGTGAAATAAAATGGAATTGGATATTTCTTTGGTTGAAATTTACTTTATGGAAGTAAGTAAATGGTAAATAACTTTATAAAGAAATCAAACTTGAATATTTGATTTGGCAATAAATAAAGTTATATTTTATAATATGATAAACTCCCCTTATTGAATCTAGCCAGAATAAAAGGGTTTTTGGAAATATTTGAAGTATAAAAAGAGGTTTTATACAAGTTTGAAGTGATCCAAAGATTTTTAAAAGTATATATATCTATATATATAAAGAGGATCTTATGAGAATGATTTTGAAAAAGGTTTTGAGAACCTATGAATTTGGAAATGGCTTTTGATTTTTGGGAAAATCAATTTTGGAAATTTGGAAAGCCTAGTTTGAGAATTATCGATTTTGGTAATCGATTTTGAGTAAATGAGATTTTGATAAATCATAAAGGATATGATTTGAAGATACTATAAGTGTATAGTACAAAGTGTTTTGAAAATAGCTCTGGGAAAAAAGGCGCTTCCTTGAAATGAACTTCTTAGGAGTGCCACTGGGTGGTACTGCCTTGAACCCCAAGGGGGATTCTAAAGTTGATCCTGTGAGGAGTCCGGACAAACTAGTTCCTGAGGATTATTTGTGTAGCGAAAGTCGAGGGGCTGGTGCCCACAGAGGCATTTGGGTTATGCTGTGATGACAGTTTAACTCGATGTCACTGCGATCTACTGCAGACCATAGCGAAAGTCATGTGTGCCGCTGAGAGCCAACTGTCTACGTTTGATTTTATATCGGTAGACTGTGACACTATGGTAACATAGCGAAAGTCGTTTGTGCCGCTGAGAGCCAATAGTCTGCGTTTGATTTTATATCGGTAGACTGCGACCTATGTGGGAGAAGTTTCATTATTTGGCAGCGAAATTCGGTGGCGCTGATGCCTACAGTTATATGGGTTTGTGCTGTGATAGCAACGTAAGGCCCGGGTATAACTGCGATCTATAGCGGGTTCCATGGCGTAATCGAGGAGCGCGGAGACCTACAATTATCTGTGGATTTTGTCGGGACGGCAACGTAACCATCGGGTTAACTGCGACCATGGATGGGGGTGATGATTTCCAGAGCATTCTCACCAAAGATATTTTCTCTATTTTCAAAACTGTTTTCTATATTTTCAATAAATTATTTTCCAAATATTTTCACTGGGTGTTGAAACCGGGTCTGCTAAGTACTTATAGATTTTCAGTCTTACGTCTGATCAACGTATGACCGAATTTCTGTGAGAACAAGGATGGACTTGTAAAGACATCGAGTTATAAAGAGTATTTTTATAAAGTCATTTTAATAATATTATGTGGATTTTTCTCAAAGTATTTTAAAATTTCTTAGTAAAAAGGAGTTTATAGTTTAAAATTTATCTGATATTAAGTATTGAATAAATTCTGATTTCATTCCTTTTCGAGGACGAAAAGATTTAAAAGGGGGGAGGAATGTGATATCCCGGATTTTCGGGCATCAGATAATTGGATAGTTATCAAATTTAACTTTTAAAAAAAAATACTGATTTATAAATTTAACAAATTTAGATGTGATAATCTCCAGTATAAATTATTTAATATTTGACAAATTCTTCTTTTAAAACAAATATTAAAGTGTTGTTATATATATATATATATGAGTAGATTTTACATTGGAAATTCAAGAATAAATATATATGAAATTTAAAATTTAAAATCATTCTCTTTTAAAAGTTATATATGTATAAATACTAGAAAATGTATGAATATAAATATAAAACATAAATTGATAAAAAGCTTTTATAAGATTTAAGAAAAGGTTTAATATATTAAAAATTTACATGAGAAAGATTTTAATTTGTATATATATAATGACAAGTGTTAATAAATTAAGTCATGTTAGTAATATGTGTAAGGTGATTATCAAGCCAATTGACAAATGTTAGGAAATTTTACAAGTGTCCCTTATTTTATTTTATTTTCTTTAATTTTTAATAAATTCAAATTAAATCTATATATACATCTCTTTTCTCTTCTCCATTCTTTTCCCATTCTCATTTTTCAAAAACAAAGAAAACAAAAAACTAGCAATGTTCAAACTGAAATCATCTCCACAAACCAAAATCAGAAAATCTACAAACCGAAATGATCATCCTCAAACCAAAACTGAGATTTCATCTCAAACCAATCAAAACAATTTTACAACCTGGCCATTTATTCTTCAAACCTGAGACCTTCCTCTGATCCAAAAATCAAGCCCTGTAAACACAAATCTGTAAATCAATTATCCACAAACATGAATTCATCTTCAAAAGCCTAAAACTCAAAAGTTCAAATGCCTGAAACCATTTTCTTAAAGCCTGAAATCTTTTCATCTCAAGCCTGTAACCATGTTCTTCAAGTCTGAATCATTTCCAAGTGCATGCAATATAATCTGAGGAAGAAGCAAGTTTTCAAAAGCTTTTTAAAGTTTTAAAGGAAATCAAAACAAGCTCTTCAGTTTTTAAAGAAACCCAAGCAAATTCATTTCAAAGCTTCCAGTTTCAAAACTCTCTGCCTTTTTGAAATAGGTGAGTAAACTACCCTTTAGAATATGGAATTTGTTATATCTTGGTTTGCATGTGATGATCTGTAAGTTGTGATAGGAAGTATGCTTGCATGTATACGGATTTCAGATATATAAATAAGTTAAGATGTGCATGTCTGATATGTTGATGTTCATCTCTGTTTATAGTTACAGAGTTTAAATTTAAATCAAAAATCCTAATCTCCTTATCTATTCACTGATAGGCTTTAGCTTTCAAACTAAATAAGTTTATTCAAACATAGATTAAGGTTTAAAAATATATTCAAACAAATTTAGTTTGGAAATTTTCTGGGAATCAAGAAGATCAGTAGGAAACTTAAGAACATGATGAAATCCATTATCATAGTTTGCTGATTTATGTTTATAACCTGAATTCCCTTTGAAAATTAGGATTTTTAAAATCAAAATTAAGATTTTTAGTTGAGTTTTGAATAGGATTTCCCAAGATGATCAGAATATGAGTTTTTGGCTATTTCTGATGATCGGGAAATTCTGGGTGGTCGGAGTCTCTGCTGAAGGTAGAGGGAAGTTTGGTGGTCTCGGCAAAAATGGTAGGTGGGATATTAGTTCACTGAGGTGGCGGCACGGCGTTGGTTTAGGGTTTAAAACCCAAATTGATCGAGGTTGGGAACATGATCGCTGCGTCGTTTATGGGGCACCGGGGTTCATCGCACCAATGGGAAATGGTTCGTGGATTGTTGGGGAAACTCTGGTTGAAGTGGCGGGGGTAATGGTAGACGTTGGCGGTGGCACGATACATTTCCTGATGATCGAGTTTGGGTTTCAGTTGGTCGATTTCAATTCTGAGTTAAATTCGTCGATCTGGGTAATTGTTTGGGGTCAGGTGATCATCGTTGTTATGTCGACGATAGTACATTCGATCGGAGATGGACGAAGTGGCGTGCAATGTGCACACGTGCACGTTTGTGTTCTTTTGTTTTTCTGGGTTGTGGATCAGGGAAGAAGAAGGTTGGACTCGAATTTTTGTATGTTTCCTCGGGTTCGTTCGCGAGAAAATGGTGAGATGGCACGAGATGTATCGAGTAGTTCGCGAGTGAGGTTCCAGCTTTCAAACTTAATTCAAAACAAAAATAAAAAGAAAAAGAAAAAGGAAAAGAGGAAACTCGGATTTAGTTTGAGTAATCCCTGGGATTTTCTCGCGTGAAATGATTATGTTAAAGTGTTAAGATAACATGATTAAGTTTTATTAATTCACTTAAATCAATATTTTAGATAAAGGTGTTTATTTAAATAATAGTATAATTAAGTTGATTTTTAAAGTTGTTTAAAACTTAATTAATAACATGTTTAAATTAAGAAGATTTAATGTGTTTAATCATTAGCTAACTTAAGAATTAAGTTAAATTTTAGATTAATGATAGTTTAATTCAAAGTTTATTTAATAGGATTTTTAATGATAAGTAAGAAGTTAATTAAGATAAATAACTTATCTTTTAAATTAATTAAGGTTTGGGTGATTAAGATTTATTAATTAATTAAGGATTAATTAATATAAATATTTAATAAATAAGGGATAATTAATAAGTGTGATTAATCAATGGTTAATAAATTTTGGTTAATTAATCAATGTAATTAATTAAGGTTAATTAACTGATTAAGATCAATTAATTAATTAGAATAAAAAAATTGATTATTAAGTAATTAAGAAATAGTTAATTAATGAAGTTAATTCAAGATGATTAATTAAAGATGATTAATTTAGTATAATTAATTAAATGGTAATCACTTATTGAGATTTATAAAGATTAATTACTTATTGTAATTAAGGAATAATTAATCAAGGAAGATTAATTAAGATAAATAATTTAGAAATGATTAATTAATTTGTAATTAATTAATGTTAATTAAGATGGATTAAGGTAATCCAAGTAATTAAAGGTTAGTAATTAATTTAATTAGAGATTAATTAAATTAATTAGGAATGAATCAATTTGTTATGGATGGTTGAATGGTATTAGATGACTTGGATTGATTTTATCACCGATGAGTGATGAAGATATGCTGCGATATGAATGGGTTAAACTGTGATAATGTAGGTTACCTATCTGAGTTGGATTGTTGTATGATATCCTGAATATGAATTGTATTCTCCGAACTTAACAATTTAGATTAGGGATCACATTGAATTCGAAGAGACAGGGGTCGGGTATTAGTAAATAACCGAAACCACTTCGATTCTTTATAAATTGAGTTTAGAACCAACAGGCTGGAATTGGAATAAATTAAGTAACTTGACTTTTAACTAAGTAATGGTTCGTGGACATTGTTGTAATAAGTGATGGACTTTGGGAACTCGTAGAAAGGTACGAGTTACCCTGGATTGCAAATAAGTTTGATAACTTAGTATTTCAAATTTTATGGGTTTACTCACGCTGGTTTCCAGCCTGACCCGGGTGTTACTTTGTGGTAATGCTCGGGTCAGACCGAGTATTACAGATTTCAGGTAAGGACGTTCTGGAGCTCAGGAGACGAGCTGGATGGCAGGAACGTATGGAGTATATTCCGCTGTGTATTTGAAAGTTGTATTGATAGTTGTCAGAGACATGTTATTCTAACTATCTAGAATATTTGTGAATGTTGTAACTCTGATGTATTAAAATGTAATTATCAAATACAGTTTTTTTTCCTTGTATAACTGATATTATTATTTGATATTGTATTTTGATCCACTGCGAATGTGAGAATCTGTGTCTTGTGCTGTTCTTTCTTCTATCTCTTTTCTTTTTCTTCTAACTATCTGGAAATTTCGGGATCGAAATTTCCGGGTCGTTACATAGTCATTGTATATCTGTTTTACTAAATACAAACAGAATTGCTTTTACATTTTTCTTTCAGTATCAAAGCATTTTTTATAAAAATCTGAAAATAGAGTTTTATCTTTACTGTACATAAAATTTTATTTTTTTTTACTTGTATATTAACATACTATAACTGTAAATTTTTTTAAAACAGGTTTGTATATCAAAATATACGAGTATATCTACTTATTTATTTTTATTGTGGCTATATATACATATATACTCATAAGAATAAACTATATTAAAAATCTAATTTCTGTAAATTCCTCAATATTTAAAAATCCTTATTCTATATTTTATTTTTTTCTCTTTTCACAAATAACCCCAAATCAGAGGAAAAAGAATACCTCACTGTAAATCAAGCATCCCAGAAATTTTCGACTACGTTTCTCGTGATTCTATCCGAAGTTCATCGAGTCGCCTTGCCTCCGATCCCTGCCTTAGCTACGCGACTTCGAGCTTCACAATTGCTGTGCCATAGAACGCCTCACCACAGCCAGTCGCGACTCCAGTCCTTATCGCTCGACGAATCCATCCTCCCTCATCATCGCTGCGCCTCGCCTCACGCTGCGACCAATCGCGACACCATCCACCAACCCCCAAATCAATCGACATCAATTTGCCCAGCTCGAGACTACTGCGATTTCTTTCTAAACTGCTCCTCGTCCATGCGAGATTGCCAGAGTCGCCATCGCGACCTACTTCGAGTCGCGAGCCACGGCGTTCTTCACGAACCCCCCCAGCGCCGACACCCCAGACCAGTCGCGATACCCACGTGCTCCCTCCGACCTACATCGATTTGGCCAAGCGCCTCGAGCTCGAGTACGTCGTCTTCACCAGTCGATTAAACGCGAACCCCTCCAACCTTTGCCTTCCAGTTGCGAATGAAACTCGCGATTTGGTATAAAATTTGCTTCAAACAAATTAAATGCGAGGAGAGGCCATTGATTTTGAAGAAGAAGTGCGGCTGCCATTTTTTTTTTCGATTCGTGATTTTGAAATTAAATTAATAAACGAGGGAACAAAGATGAATTCCCTTTTTCGATTTTTTTCGTGAGGAGAAACTCGGCTGCCATTGATTTTTATCTTGTTTCGTTCGTTTGATTTTTTTAAAACTGGAAAGGAAGTATTGTGCGTTTAACAGAGAAAAGATCGTGCTTTCACGATCTCGTATCGTGCTTTCTGGTGTGAATTTAGGCGTAAGTTAAGGGAGATAACATGCTGTGTTGACTAAATATTTAAATTTAAAATTTAAATTGATTTTAATTTAATTTCAATGCGTTTATATGTCGCACGCTCATATAACAACTCTGATCAATACGAAAATTTAAATCCGGTAATAATTCGATATTACGGATCCAATGGAACAGGTTTCGTCGAATTCCGAGACTGCGCCTCGGACGACTATTTTTCAAATTCAATTCAAAAGATTTAATTTCAAAACTGAATAGATTGTTTCCAAATCAATTTCTGAAGCTTCTATTGTCTTCAGTATTATCAATATAATTTTTACAAGCTTTTGAAATATTTTTCTTTAGCTTTAAATTGAAGATTCAAATTTTTATCCAGTTCAATAGATTAAATTATAAAATTTAATCGCCAAATTCAAGGTTATATCGGGGATTCAAATTAAATCATCGTTCAAATATTTAAAATTAATTAAATATTTTTAATTTAATTTGTTCAAAATTCAGGGTCGTTACATTCATCCACTCCATATTTGCAACCTTGATCGACCAATAACTCCATAACTCCAAATGCAATGAGATTTTCATAGCAAGTTGGACAACACATCAGGAACCTTCATGATAATTCACAGCTTGATTGGAGCAATTTATGATCGATATGAAGTGATGTTAGATCGATCAAGGATCGATCCCAAATGACCCTGGATCGTTCGTGTGAGCCCACCTTGGCATGAGAAAGAATATTCTGAGATCTGAGTCGAATATTTCGAGCTCCACACATATAAATATCATCTTCATGCTCATATTTAGGACTTTTTACACTGTTGCTCGAGTTGAACTCCATTGTAATTCGAGTGTTAGTGATTGTACCATTGTAACTCAATTTTTGATTAACAATAAAATCAAAACCTTCAAAGTGGACGTAGGCATACAATGCCGAACCACTATAAATCTATGTTTTCTTTCTATTAATGCTTATTTTCTCAGTGTGATTGTTAGATTAGCCTCATTTTACATTTTGCTTCTTCATCCTAATTTCTTCAATTACACCAGAAGAGTGTTGTGCCCATTTTTGGTACAAACACTTTGGTGCTTTCACTAAGAATAACTCCGTCTCTGATTCTGTGCATCCCCTGCTGCTATTGGATTGCTAAACGTCTAAGGAGGAGATCCAGGTCCAGATTCCAATAGTCATTCTATCTATTTAGATTTCCCCATATTTAAGAAGAACTACAATTCAACATGGTGTGCACTACCAGAACCGCTTCCAACGTCGCAAATCCAAAAGATAGGGATCCCTAGGCAAAATCCCATGCAACTGACTACTACAAGCCAAACACCGGCTGGAGTCCATGATCCATCCTGTCCAGTGACTAGAGAGGAATTCCGGATCCTCATGCACGAGCTCACTCAAAGCCATTAAGAGCTCTCTCAACAGGTCTATGCCAATATGGAATTTATGAACCAGCTGAATGAAGAAGGATGAGGGAGATACAGAAGGGGGCGTGCTTCCTATTCCTTGTCAGAAATCTCGGAGTCGTTTGACTTTAATCACAGATCCACACACCGCTGATTGGATGAGAACTATGCAGAAGCCTCTGGGCACCCATATGTTGGTAACCCTTAATAGATGGGGATATGTCCTTCCACAGAGCAAGAAGTTGTACCATCCTTCAGAGGGGGGACACTTCCTTACACTACTGCCTCTGACACCGCAGCTGCTCCAATAGATTTGGATGTTAAGAACCAGAATCAAGCAGATCCAACTCCCCGTCACCATCTGCGTGCACATGACCCTCACTACCATGAAGCCCAGGAGCCAAGGAGGCATGGGATGGACCGTAGACAGGGACCAGACCGTTCCTATGACATGGAACCTAACCATGCCTTGGCCCCGAATCTCTAGATGCTCGATATCCCTATCATGATATGTCAAGTGATCATAGAAAGTCATGGACTTACTAATGATGACTGGGGGATTTTTAGAAGTCACACCCCACTCACCAATGATATCTTACAGGCGGAACCTCCCTACCGATTCACGATGTCAACCTTGACTATGTATGATGGAAGTTCGGATCCAAATCAACATAACCTGAAGTATGAATGGCTTATGAATGCCACTCGAGCCGATGATGCCATTAAGTGCACAAGCTTCCCTATTTCTTTAGGGGGCATAGTGACCATGTGGTTCGCTCGTCTACCACCAAGATCTATTTCATGTTTTGACCAGTTGGCTACTAAGTTTTTGGAGCAGTTCCATATGCATGCTGCCAGACCTAAGGATGTAAAGACCTTGTTCGATGTTACTCAAGTTCCAGGAGAGACTCTTAGGCATTTTCTAGAAAGGTTCCATGCTGCTTCTGTTGAAGTCAGCAATCCCAACGACAACTCTATTCTGATGGCATTGACTAATGGGATCGATCTTGATTCCGAATTTGGTGATTGGTTGGCTGGAAAACCCCTCGCTTCATTGGACCGCTTCTATGCAAAGGCAACACAGTTTTTGAGGAAAGAATATGCTAAACGGTCTAGGAAGCAGGACGTCGCGGGGCCCAATGATGAAGGTATCCAGAGTAATGTTGCAGTGAAGCAGACCGAGGAGAGCTCCGATAAAGTACGGTTAAACTTAAAAACTGGTTTTTTTTAAAATGGCTTTTCAAATATTTTGGGAAAATAAACAATACTATATTTGAAAGTATTCATAATTATTACTGAAAATGGTTTATCACTTCAGGTAACCCGTAACTAAAAAGTCGGCAGACGGGTTATTTAACCGAGAGTATAGTCTGCTCTTAGGTATAGGGTATACTGATTTATTTACTTTGTGAAGGCTGAGAACCAATTGCTCGTTATTGGGGTAAACCTCCCGATCTAGTTGCATATATTTTGATATGCTTTTATATGTGGTATTCTAGGATTTTCAAATAAACATTTCAAAAGTGGTTTGTATAAATCCCGAAGTAAGTATAGTTTGATACAAAAGATATATATTATTATCTCAAAAGGGATTTGAAATAAAACTTGGAGTTTAGTTCGAAGATATTATTTTCTAAAAGGATTGTATTTTGAAATAATAAAGTAAATTAGATTTGAGAAATCAAAATGTGAAGTTGTTGACAAGAAAACTTGTCAACACCTCAACATGAAACTTAAAGTGATTTAGATTCCTTCGAGCCTCCTTCCGAATTAATAAAGTTCACACTCTTTAGGAAGAGAAAGAAGTTGAAAATTCTCTTGTAACGACCCGTAAATTTCAACTGTTTTAATAACGTAATTAGTTGAAATTTTGTGAAATTTTAAACGATAAAATTTTGAAATAAAAATTTAATATTTGGAATACGTCTAGTTAAACATAGCAACTGGTAAATTTTCGTCCGGAAATATGAAAGTTTATTTCGCGCGTAAATTTACTTCAATTTAATCACTTAAAAAGCGATGAAAATAAAATGTTTCCGAAACCTAAATATTTTAACATAGAAAAATTCTAAACCATCTTCTGAGCAAGATGTCAGTTTTTCATTTTTCAAAATTCGGACATTTTTGGCTCCGTCGATCTTATTTTTCAGTGTTTTTCTTGCATTTTCCACTATTAGAAAAATTCGAATTTTTATATTTCAGTCGTATCGCTGATACCCGTATACCGTTTTGATCGTCTCGCCGTGCTGATCGCTGCAGCATATTCACTTCTGTGTTTCGGGGTCTGGTTCACCACGAAATCAGCAAAAAAAAAATTAAAGTTTCCGTATCGGTTCAGCATTAAACTTTTGGCTTTCCATTCCTTTTATATTCCTACGTCTATCTATCTATAGCCATTTGCAATAATTATTTTGTTAAATACAACACATTAGTTCCATATTCCCACTATCTTCATCTTGGAAAAGGAAACGTGTATATTGGACAAGTGAAGAGGTTATGTTATCAAACCATTCTTTTTGGGTCTGTGCATTCACCATTATGATAAATAAATGCAAGTCTCCTGTTCATATTTTCAAAGCCAGCTACCTTCTTCTTGCTCTTATTTCTTTTCTTTCCACCTCCAACATCTCAACACAACGTGACCAACGTCCACTCCACGGGCACAACCCCACGCCTCCAACCAACCTCCGCACGTCCCCTCTTCCAAGACCACCGCACCCATGTCCTCCGCCACCGCAAATCGTTCGCCTTCGACTGCTCCTCTTCCCTTCCTGCCGAACTACTTCCCACGTCATCAACCCCACAACCCGAACACCAGAAGCCTTCACCTATTCACCCCAGGCCCACCCGAACCCTCTTGAACCACCATAGCCTCGGCCTGCTTTTCCCCTTCCACCTCCTACGGCCACCAACCACAGCAGCCGCATCTAACCCGACATCACCAAGCCTAGCCCACTTGACAGCCAAACACCCACCTTCCTTCCATTGTTCTTTAGCCAAACAAACTACCCACCTCGGAGCACTGACCGAACCAACACCACAACCCACCCACCGAAGCCTACCTCCGGCCACCGCTCCAACCCGCTCCTCCCCTCTCTACTGCGTCGACCAACCCTCTAGTGCCGAGCCCTTCAAGCTTCTTCCTTTTTGGTAAGTTATAATACCAAGAATTTTAGATGTATGTCAACTTAACGTATATATTGTTTCAGATATATAGTGTATTTGTGTTTTAAAAGTTGCGATGATATGTATAAATATGTATATATTGATTTAGATATATATATTATATTTTATATCAATTCGGGTATATATATGAACTATACTATGTTATATACCTATATATATAGTTAGTCAGGTGGATACAATTTGTTATTATTTACATAAGTTGATATAAGGGTGACTGAGTGATTTAAATTTATTTATATACCGTAACAAGTTGAAGTTTATACATAGGTTATGTAAGTTGATATTTTACTATACTGTTTTATAATATGTTGATACTGCAGTTAAATTTTGTGAGATATAGGGGTCTGTATATTCTAGATATATAATGCGTGACTTATGATATTTTAAGTTATGTATGTATATACTTTATATTTTATTTCTGTTACACAATTGATATATGTTCTGGCTTTCATATATGGGTGCTGCATTATATTCTATTAAAGGTTAGTATATCTGTTAGTCTGTTGTTACACGTAAGGTGTTTACGTATTTTGTTTAAAGAGATTTCATATATTACTGTATGTATGGTTACATTTGGAATATAAAAGTTTTATAAAATATGTTTTCCAGTTTTATATATAGGCCGGTCGGTCTCCTTATTTTCATCATTCGTTGTTCCTTTTGTTCTTGGGATAAACGTTCATTTCGTCTTGGTCGTAGTTCATGCGGTGAAGAAATATATAGTATGCATTGCAAAATATATGTTGTGGTTATAAGAGTCTGCATGTGGTTATAAGTGTCCGCATATGACATGTTTTAAAACTATGTGTATAGTTGCATGCTTATTGCGTGTTCTTAAATAAAACGTGTTTTAGATAAATTGTGTACAAAACATATATAGTCTATGTCAGTACTTTGTAATATATTTATAATACTGTATAAGTCTTAACTTGTTTGGTAAGCATATTGGTTTTAAATATTTATTTTTAAATATAGTATATACGTTGAAATTTTGTTTATTTTTGTTTGAAACATTTTGTAAACTACGGACTTTAAGGCATATTGATTTTAAGGGATGCGATATGGAAATTTATTTTATATGGCTTTAATTTAAACAATGACTTTTGGAATATACATTTTAAATTGTGTTTGAATGTGGAATATGATATATGTAATTTCACATACATCATTTATCTTTCATCGACTCTATTCTGATTTGATTTCGTCAAATTCAATTTATCAGCTTTGTTCGTCGACTCGTACCAATCTAGCTTTGCATTAGAATTTGCGTTCGGATGTGTAACTCGATTTCAGTTTTATCATCTCCAGCCTCAAAAGGTGAGCACTCACTCACGATTAACGTTCTTTTATTTATTAAATTTGATTTCAATTGAAACGACAATTGAAATATGCTGCTGTTAGATATTTACACTGCTATTACCTGTATCAGTTCAACTCTGACATTTGACACCATTATCTGTTATATATATGAAATGATAATCCAGTTTGGTTGTTAATTGATTGATTGTTGATGTTTATATTGGACGTTAAATTGTTAATGTTAAAAAGATAAATAGTATGCAATTGAAATTGATATAGGATAATTAAATGTAAAAATTTGATTAACTGACATTTGTATAATATGACCCCTTTAACTGTTGAATTTATTGACACGTAGGATTTGTTTAATTACATTTTGAATCACTGAATGTATGTTGTTAAATTGATGATGTATGAAATTGTAAATAGATGACAAGTGAAAAACCGTAATGTAATAATCTTTAATCTACATGAAATGATAGTGTAGATTCTAGAAATAATTATATTAATTCGTACAAATAACAATGCGAGTTAATACGGTTATTTCGGGATTATTTGAATTGATTATTGGATTGTTATTGATTGTTGTTATTGCTTGTTTATTTACTTTGACACCATCCCAGTTATCACACTGCAAGTTCCCTTTGCTATGTTTTGATTTTGAATTGAATTGGAATCGGGTTGAAATGATAAATACCCAAATTAAACCTTGACCTAGGATAGAGAATTAAATAAAACCCGATTGGTCAATAATTTGTTTTAAAAATAAAACGAAGATTTTATTTGAATAAATAATATAGTTTTGAAATGAAGTTGAAATTTGAATTTTAATGAAAGGAAAATGTTAATATTTAATAATCTGAAACAAAATATTAACAATGTAATTGATGAAAGAATGTTGTTTAATTTGAGAAATGATTGAATTAAGTTTGAAATTATAATTAAGTTGAAATTATTAAACTTTGAAATTATGTAATAATTAAGTTTGAATTATCTAATAATTAAATAAGATTGAATAATTTAATGATTAAATTAAATTGAATTTTTGAATAAGTGAATTTTACTTCGTAATAATTGAAATTGAGATTTCTTTATTAATTAAGTTTTGGAAATTATTTAAAGTAAGTAAATAAATAATTGAAATTGAAATTTCTTTAAACAAGAAATAAAATGTGATTTATTGAAATTATTGTAAGACTTGAAATTTAAAGAATTTGATTTGATGAGTTTAATTTAATTCAATTTGTAAGTTTTGATATAATGAAGTTGAATTTAAATAATGGATTTAATGAATTGGAAATTTAATAGAAATTGTTTTGAATGGCAAATTTACTTAATGAATATGGAATGAAAACGATAAATGGATTTAAATTGATTTGAATGTTAAATTAAATTAATTTAAATGATTTCGGAATGAAACTGATATACGAATTTGAATCATTATTGAATTGTTTTACATAAAGATTGAAATTGAATTATAAGATTTTGAAATGGTAATTTGGAAGTTTTGAAACGTAAAGTATGGAAACTGTTTTGATAGACAAATGAAATGTTGATCTGCGAATTGAAATTGAAATTGAAATTGATTTGGTTTTGAAATATATTAAACGACCAATCGGTGTATTAATCACGAAAGTTATTAAAGAGACCGGAATTCGGTTATGGATATACTCTCTATCTAAACCGAAAACCACTTTAATAACTATACGCGGAGTGATGATCCAGAATGAAGTGGTTGGAATGATGTACGTGATGACTGAAGAAAGAGAACGATAATGGATAGCCTTGACACTTGTGTCAAATTGGAAATGACTAAAACAGGAGCTGTGCCGGGCCAATGGAGGATTAGCTACCTCAAGTGGACACACTTCTTCGAACTACTTATACTTGTTGTCGATTGGTGCACCCTTGATTTTGGGAGTGTTGTTTCACGGTGTTGCGGGCGCTGCGGCGTTGCGTTCTCACCAGTCCGGATCAGGCGAACGGTAGTATCACTACCTTGGGTATTGCCTCATGTGCCTTGTCATACTTGTATTCCATTTATACGCGACCACTACGATTTTGATTTGTACCTTTAGTATATGGGTTGCCCTCTGGTGACTTCCGGTTTTGGGGAAACTACGGTCTTGTATATGCTTTTGGGAATAAAAATGTGTTAAGGGTGGAATGGGCCATGACTTAACGCTATTTTGATATCTTATTATAACTGATAGACATTATCTACTTATCGTACATTACTACATAGTAGATAGTTTGACGGATCCTTGAAGGATGGTTATTCCAAACATCCTTTAAGTTACTTGTATTTCAATTGCTATTTCACTTGAGTTGGATTTATTAATATAAGAATGTTAATCCTGACTCGAGTGTTTTGTGTTTTGCTTTACGCTCGGGTCAGACTGAGTGTACCAGTATTCAAGTCTCACCTTTGAAGTTGGAGCTTTGCTTGAAGATCCAACCATCTATTCTGCTTCAGTATTCGATGATCCCAGTGATGTATTCTGATTTGTATCTGATGTATCGGGTTACTCTTCCGTTGTATCTGGTTTAACTCTGATGTATCGTATTACTCTTCTGTTGTAAACTCTGATGTATCTTATATATTCATATAATAGCTTCATGAACTACTATCTCTTTTATTTCCGCTGCATTTATTACTCTGTGTCCGTGATCTGTGATTATTTATTTACTGTATATGTTCAGTTTTGCCAAATTTAAATTAACAATGTGGTATTTTGAGCAATTCAATTCCGGCATGTGTGTCTACCTATACACTTATAATGGATGCGAATGGTCCAAAATTCCGGGTCGTTACAGTTGGTATCAGAGCTTTGGTAGCTCTAGGCAAAACTTAGCATATAGGGTAAATGTATTTTACAGAATCACTTTCATTTCGAGTTTCAATCTCTTCCGTTTTGATTCGATTCCTTTGAATTTTGGAACGTTCCCCTCGGTTCCGAAATTCATTCGTGTCCTTCAATATTCGTCTTCTTTCAATCATGGAGCACCCCAAAACTCCATTTTGAATGATATCTATAATAGATCGGCGGTCTCGCCAATCTTCGAATGATTCGTAAAGGAACAAAACTCCTTTATAATAGGCATCGATTTACCGGAGATTTCTGTATCCTCGGTTTACGATGCTATCTATTCCCTGCTATACCTGAATTCATCTCTTGAGATCGAGTGTTGATTTACCTCGGAATTCAGCATTGATCCTATTCTTGAAGTTACGGATGACCGGTTAAGGTTGTCTGTGAATTAAATAAACTTACCCATCTCCCGATTCTATTATTGAATCATCTTATCTTTTCTTTCGAATTTGTCTTCGAATCAGAATTCTCTTTGATTTGAGTCCATCAAATTTGAATCTCTATCCTTGCTTTGAATCCATTCTTGTATCATCAAGCGAGGAAGTGTATTTGTAAATCTATATAAAAATGTTTTATATATTGTGTTGTTTGAGTTGCTGATGTTGATTTGGGTTTTCGATCGATTCGTCTGATCAACGCTATCGATAGGATTTCCAAAACACTTGAGCAGAGCAAACTGACACAATATTGTTTTCAAATTTGTTTGATTATATTGTAAAAACATAAGGAAAATTTTCTGGAATTCAGAGGTTAATTAAATTGGTTGTTTGAAATGATAATATTTAATTATCATTTATTATTCTAAATGAATTTATAATTATGGTTTATAAATTGATTTGGAATTTAAAATGGACTTAATTCAGAAATTTGAGAATTTGGTTTTCGGTGATTTCGAACTTTGGTTTTAAAATTTTAAAGTATATATTATTGGAAGTATTTTCAAATAGAAATCGTTTCCAAAGAATTTTAAAATGTTGAAATCAGTGCTCTTCTCTTTGTCGCTGGAAAATAATTTCGGTGATGGCGGCCACATCATCGACATTCATTTTCGAGTTTCGAAGTGGAGAAACCATTCTGTAGCTTTGCTACGGTTTTGCTTTGGAAAAATATTTTGATTTGAATTTCTTCAGTATAATTTGATTTATATATATAGGTATCTTATTTTAAAATTTAATTTGATTTGATATAATATTATATATATCTCTAAATTGTTTAAAGTTAATTGGAAATCTAATTCTTAAATTTTGTTAAAAGATGATTTTAATTATAAATAAAACCAAAGTTGGAATAAATATTTAAACTTGAATAATTGAATTGGGAAAATTTTATTTGTATATTGTTCAACTGCATTCTAATACAACTTACCTAAATCGTTCAGAAGTTGAATATGTAATTGGATAATATATAAGATAAATTGAATTTATAAATAAAATTTGAGTGTTTATAATAAATGTTATACACTAAATTTTGATTATAAAAATGTTAATAGAGTTAGATAGGATAATAAGTAAACTCGGTTAATAATGAAATAAATTTGTTTTGAAAGAATTAATAAATCTGTTTTGAAAGAATTAATAAACTGAAATTAGATCAACTTATGGAAATGCCTTGAATTTAAAATCAAAATGAATATAAATTAATTTAAATTGAAATTTATATGGTTTAAATTAATTTATATGGTTAAATATATGTAATAAGATATATTAAGTGAAATAAACTTAATAAGAATTTGGAATAAAGAAGAATTTAAAATTGTTGAAGAAAATATGATTATAATAAAAGACTATTCAAATTTATGGTTTTAGAAATTGTAAATTGAAGAAAATAAGATAATAAGATAATGAATTTAGAAATAGTTGAGATTGATTTTAGTGAAATTAAATGGATTAAATCAATTATTGAATATCAATTAATTTAAATTTGAATTTATATGGTTTAAATTAATTGTTATTTTGTATTTCAAATCTGTTTTTCTTTCTGGTTGTTTCTATTCTCCTACCTCGTTCCTTTTCGGGGACGAAAAGTTTTGAGTGGGGGAGAGTGTAACGACCCGTAAATTTCAACTGTTTTAATAACGTAATTAGTTGAAATTTTGTGAAATTTTAAACGATAAAATTTTGAAATAAAAATTTAATATTTGGAATACGTCTAGTTAAACATAGCAACTGGTAAATTTTCGTCCGGAAATATGAAAGTTTATTTCGCGCGTAAATTCACTTCAATTTAATCAGTTAAAAAGCGATGAAAATAAAATGTTTCCGAAACCTAAATATTTTTACATAGAAAAATTATAAACCATCTTCTGAGCAAGATGTCAGTTTGTCGTTTTTCAAAATTCGGACATTTTTGGCTCCGTCGATCTTATTTTTCAGTGTTTTTCTTGCATTTTCCGCTATTAGAAAAATTTGAATTTTTATATTTCAATCGTATCGCTAATACCCGTATACCGTTTTGATCGTCTCGCCGTGCTGATCGCTGCAGCATATTCACTTCTGTGTTTCGGGGTCTGGTTCACCACGAAATCAGCAAAAAAAAAAGTTTCTGTATCGGTTCAGCATTAAACTTTTGGCTTTCCATTCCTTTTATATTCCTACGTCTATCTACCAATAGCCATTTGCAATAATTATTTTGTTAAATACAACACATTAGTTCCATATTCCCACTATCTTCATCTTGGAAAAGGAAACGTGTATATTGGACAAGTGAAGAGGTTATGTTATCAAACCATTCTTTTTGGGTCTGTGCATTCACCATTATGATAAATAAATGCAAGTCTCCTGTTCATATTTTCAAAGCCAGCTACCTTCTTCTTGCTCTTATTTCTTTTCTTTCCACCTCCAACATCTCAACACAACGTGACCAACGTCCACTCCATGGGCACAACCCCACGCCTCCAACCAACCTCCGCACGTCCCCTCTTCGAAGACCACCGCACCCATGTCCTCCCCCATCGCAAATCGTTCGCCTTCGACTGCTCCTCTTCCCTTCCTGTCGAACTACTTCCCACGTCATCAACCCCACAACCCGAACACCAGAAGCCTTCACCTCTTCACCCCAGGCCCACCCGAACCCTCTTGAACCATCATAGCCTCGGCCTGCTTTTCCCCTTCCACCTCCTACGGCCACCAACCACAGCAGCCGCATCTAACCCAACATCACCAAGCCTAGCCCACTTGACAGCCAAACACCCACCTTCCTTCCATTGTTCTATAGCCGAACAAACTACCCACCTCGGAGCACTGACCGAACCAACACCACAACCCACCCACCGAAGCCTACCTCCGGCCACCGCTCCAACCCACTCCTCCCCTCTCTACTACGCCGACCAACCCTCTAGTGCCAAGCCCTTCAAGCTTCTTCCTTTTTGGTAAGTTATAATACCAAGAATTTTAGATGTATGTCAACTTAACGTATATATTGTTTCAGATATATAGTGTATTTGTGTTTTAAAAGTTGCGATGATATGTATAAATATGTATATATTGATTTAGATATATATATATATTATATTTTATATCAATTCGGGTATATGAACTATACTATGTTATATACCTATATATATAGTTAGTCAGGTGGATACAATTTGTTATTATTTACATAAGTTGATATAAGGGTGACTGAGTGATTTAAATTTATTTATATACCGTAACAAGTTGAAGTTTATACATAGGTTATGTAAGTTGATATTTTACTATACTGTTTTATAATATGTTGATACTGCAGTTAAATTTTGTGAGATATAGGGGTCTGTATATTCTAGATATATAATGCGTGAGTTATGATATTTTAAGTTATGTATGTATATACTTCATATTTTATTTGTGTTACACAATTGATATATGTTCTGGCTTTCATATATGGGTGCTGCATTATATTCTATTAAAGGTTAGTATATCTGTTAGTCTGTTGTTACACGTAAGGTGTTTACGTATTTTGTTTAAAGAGATTTCATATATTACTGTATGTATGGTTACATTTGGAATATAAAAGTTTTATAAAATATGTTTTCCAGTTTTATATATAGGCCGGTCGGTCTCCTTATTTTCATCATTCGTTGTTCCTTTTGTTCTTGGGATAAACGTTCATTTCGTCTTGGTCGTAGTTCATGCGGTGAAGAAATATATAGTATGCATTGCAAAATATATGTTGTGGTTATAAGAGTCTGCATGTGGTTATAAGTGTCCGCATATGACATGTTTTAAAACTATGTGTATAGTTGCATGCTTATTGCGTGTTCTTAAATAAAACGTGTTTTAGATAAATTGTGTACAAAACATATATAGTCTATGTCAGTACTTTGTAATATATTTATAATACTGTATAAGTCTTAACTTGTTTGGTAAGCATATTGGTTTTAAATATTTATTTTTAAATATAGTATATACGTTGAAATTTTGTTTATTTTTGTTTGAAACATTTTGTAAACTACGGACTTTAAGGCATATTGATTTTAAGGGATGCGATATGGAAATTTATTTTATATGGCTTTAATTTAAACAATGACTTTTGGAATATACATTTTAAATTGTGTTTGAATGTGGAATATGATATATGTAATTTCACATACATCATTTATCTTTCATCGACTCTATTCTGATTTGATTTCGTCAAATTCAATTTATCAGCTTTGTTCGTCGACTCGTACCAATCTAGCTTTGCATTAGAATTTGCGTTCGGATGTGTAACTCGATTTCAGTTTTATCATCTCCAGCCTCAAAAGGTGAGCACTCACTCACGATTAACGTTCTTTTATTTATTAAATTTGATTTCAATTGAAACGACAATTGAAATATGCTGCTGTTAGATATTTACACTGCTATTACCTGTATCAGTTCAACTGTGACATTTGACACCATTATCTGTTATATATATGAAATGATAATCCAGTTTGGTTGTTAATTGATTGATTGTTGATGTTTATATTGGACGTTAAATTGTTAATGTTAAAAAGATAAATAGTATGCAATTGAAATTGATATAGGATAATTAAATGTAAAAATTTGATTAACTGACATTTGTATAATATGACCCCTTTAACTGTTGAATTTATTGACACGTAGGATTTGTTTAATTACATTTTGAATCACTGAATGTATGTTGTTAAATTGATGATGTATGAAATTGTAAATAGATGACAAGTGAAAAACCGTAATGTAATAATCTTTAATCTACATGAAATGATAGTGTAGATTCTAGAAATAATTATATTAATTCGTACAAATAACAATGCGAGTTAATACGGTTATTTCGGGATTATTTGAATTGATTATTGGATTGTTATTGATTGTTGTTATTGCTTGTTTATTTACTTTGACACCATCCCAGTTATCACACTGCAAGTTCCCTTTGCTATGTTTTGATTTTGAATTGAATTGGAATCGGGTTGAAATGATAAATATCCAAATTAAACCTTGACCTAGGATAGAGAATTAAATAAAACCCGATTGGTAAATAATTTGTTTTAAAAATAAAATGAATATTTTATTTGAATAAATAATATGGTTTTGAAATAAAGTTGAAATTTGAATTGTAATGAAAGGAAAATGTTAATATTTAATAATCCGAAACAAAATATTAACAATGTAATTGATGAAAGAATGTTGTTTAATTTGAGAAATGATTGAATTAAGTTTGAAATTATAATTAAGTTGAAATTATTAAACTTTGAAATTATGTAATAATTAAGTTTGAATTATTTAATAATTAAATAAGATTGAATTATTTAATGATTAAATTAAATTGAATTTTCGAATAAGTGAATTTTACTTCGTAATAATTGAAATTGAGATTTCTTTATTAATTAAGTTTTGGAAATTATTTAAAGTAAGTAAATAAATAATTGAAATTGAAATTTCTTTAAACAAGAAATAAAATGTGATTTTTTGAAATTAATGTAAGACTTGAAATTTAAAGAATTTGATTTGATGAGTTTAATTTAATTCAATTTGTAAGTTTTGATATAATGAAGTCGAATTTAAATAATTGATTTAATGAATTGGAAATTTAATAGAAATTGTTTGAATGGCAAATTTACTTAATGAATATGGAATGAAATCGATAAATGGATTTAAATTGATTTGAATGTTAAATTAAATTAATTTAAATGATTTCGGAATGAAACTGATATACGAATTTGAATCAATATTGAATTGTTTTACATAAAGATTGAAATTGAATTATAAGGTTTTGAAATGGTAATTTGGAAGTTTTGAAACGTAAAGTATGGAAACTGTTTTGATAGACAAATGAAATGTTGATCTGCGAATTGAAATTGAAATTGAAATTGATTTGGTTTTGAAATATATTAAACGACCAATCGGTGTATTAATCACGAAAGTAATTAAAGAGACCGGAATTCGGTTATGGATATACTCTCTATCTAAACCGAAAACCACTTTAATAACTATACGCGGAGTGATGATCCAGAATGAAGTGGTTGGAATGATGTACTTGATGACTGAAGAAAGAGAACGATAATGGATAGCCTTGACACTTGTGTCAAATTGGAAATGACTAAAACAGGAGCTGTGCCGGGCCAATGGAGGATTAGCTACCTCAAGTGGACACACTTCTTCGAACTACTTATACTTGTTGTCGATTGGTGCACCCTTGATTTTGGGAGTGTTGTTTCACGGTGTTGCGGGCGCTGCGGCGTTGCGTTCTCACCAGTCCGGATCAGGCGAATGGTAGTATCACTACCTTGGGTATTGCCTCATGTGCCTTGTCATACTTGTATTCCATTTATACGCGACCACTACGAGTTTGATTTGTACCTTTAGTATATGGGTTGCCCTCTGGTGACTTTCGGTTTTGGGGAAACTACGGTCTTGTATATGCTTTTGGGAATAAAAATGTGTTAAGGGTGGAATGGGCCATGACTTAACGCTATTTTGATATCTTATTATTACTGATAGATATTATCTACTTATCGTACATTACTACATAGTAGATAGTTTGACGGATCCTTGAAGGATGGTTATTCCAAACATCCTTTAAGTTACTTGTATTTCAATTGCTATTTCACTTGAGTTGGATTTATTAATATAAGAATGTTAATCCCGACTCGAGTGTTTTGTGTTTTGCTTTACGCTCGGGTCAGACTGAGTGTACCAGTATTCAAGTCTCACCTTTGAAGTTGGAGCTTTGCTTGAAGATCCAGTCATCTATTCTGCTTCAGTATTCGATGATCCCAGTGATGTATTCTGATTTGTATCTGATGTATCGGGTTACTCTTCCGTTGTATCTGGTTTAACTCTGATGTATCGTATTACTCTTCTGTTGTAAACTCTGATGTATCTTATATATTCATATAGTAGCTTCATGAACTACTATCTATTTTATTTCCGCTGCATTTATTACTCTGTGTCCGTGATCTGTGATTATTTATTTACTGTATATGTTCAGTTTTGCCAAATTTAAATTAACAACGCGGTATTTTGAGCAATTCAATTCCGGCATGTGTGTCTACCTATACACTTATAATGGATGCGAATGGTCCAAAATTCCGGGTCGTTACATCTCTTTTATTACCTTTCGATAAGATCAAAAGGTTGATCCTTTTTCCAATAAATCCTTTTGAGAAGGTTAGGCTGTGACTTGGTCGGGACCACCTTCCGAAGTGATCTGGGTGGCTTAAAGTTGGAAAACTATCTGAATGGATTTGGTTTCAACTGGATCGAAAGAGTGACCTCAAAGTATCTCGTGGTTCTGGGCTAAAACTTAGAAGATATGTGAATACTAGGGGCTTTGACTTAGTCAAAAGCTGTACTTTCGACTAGATTGACATCTGATAGAGATAACAACATGAAAAAGAATCTTAGGATAGGTATATAACCAAAATTATTGTAATCTCCTTTTTATTGAATTCAATTGTACAAATTGATCAAATCCCCAATTTTATTTGAGAATTAGGGTTTATAAACCTCAGAAAATACAAGTAAGAAGTGTAAGAAATCAGATCCCCAAAATCTAACCCCTAGGGTCTTATTTATAGGTGCGGGTTGGCACCTTTCGACCCCATGCTTTCGATATGGTCAGAAGGTTTTCTTTCTTCCTTTCGCACGCATCTTTTTAATCACAGCTTTCGAACTAGTCGAAAGGGTTATATCACTGCTCTTATGCTGCTGCCGAAGATGAGCTTTGTGACGGCCCGTAAATTTTGGACTTTTGAAATGGAAATATTTAATTAATTTTAAATATTCAAAAGTGAATTTTTAGCTTGAATTTCAAATATCACTATTTATTGAATATTTAATTATTGAATTGAACGGATTGCAAATTGGGTAAAACACTAAATCTTGGTTTTTAAGCCTGTATAAAATAATCTGAAGGCTGGGAAAATTTTCATTGATAATACTGAAGGTGATAGAACTCTTAAAATTGAATTTAAAAGTGTTTTGTTCAGCTTTGAAATTTTATAGTTTAAATTGAATTTAAAAATAGCCTTCCGGGGCACCGTCTCGGAAATTCGATAAAACTAGTTCCATTGGATCCGTAATATTGAATTATTATCGGATTTCAAATTTCGTAGTGGTCAAAGTTGTTGTGTGAGCGTACGATATATAAACGCGCTGAAATATATATCGAAAATTCAATATAATAACAAGGTCCAAAAAGCTATCTTCCCCATACGATCGAATTAGGACTCGAAACCTTTTCCAGTGCGTCCGGAATAGGGGTATAACATTATGAACGACTAGCGGCATGCCTCGATAGGAGTTTAAGAGTTCGAGTAGCGATATCGAGACGAATTGAAATTTAAAATTTAATTAATATAATTATTTTTGTCACCAGTCAAAAACAAAGTCATATCAGCCGTTCTTTTATCAATTCAAATCACTGTTCGTTACCCATTCGAACACGTTTCCCCTCTTTTCAACTTCATATCAGCCGGAAAAAAAACAATGAAATCAACAGAGGGAAAACAATTATGGCCGAACTTTCTTCCTTCCCCTTCTCTTCTCATTTCATTGAAATCGGCTTCATTCCCCAAATCGAATCAACCGGGATTCGTGTACTTGATTTAGGAAAGGGGCGACGACTCGAGAATTTGAGGTTCGTGATCGAACTCGTGAAGGACGGCCAGACTCTCGAGCAATGGCTGTAACGACCCAAAAATTTTAATTGGTTTTATAACGTATTTAACTGAATTTCTATGAAATTTTAAATAATTGAATTTTGAAATAAAAATGTTATAGTTGGGATACGTATTTAAAAACATAGCAATTCGTAAATTTTCATCAGAAAATACGGAAGTTTATTTTATTGTGTAATTTCATTTCAATTTAAATCAGTTAAAATTGATGATAATAAATTTTCCAAACCTGAATATTTTTCTATAGAAAATTTCTAAATCCTCTTCTGATTGAGATGTCATCTTTCGTTTTTTCAAATTTGGACTTCTATTGCTCCGTTTATCTTAATTCTGGTAAAATAGCAGCATTTTCTAGTACCGATTATCGACTTTTGATCGGATGATCGTGGCACAGATATCTGTATACCGTTTTGATCATCTCGTCGTGCTGATCTCTACGGTATATTTATTTTCAGCTGAATTTTGGAGGACCCCGTTCATTTCCCCTCCACTGCAACCCGAACTATTTGCCTTAATCTTTTCAGCTGAATTTTGGAGGACCGTTACTATTCAAATCACTTTATATTTATTGTATACGTTTCGTATGCAACGGTTCATTTTTATTTTATTTTTATAACCTTTTCACTTCGTTTCTTTCATATTGCAAACTTGCGTCCTGTCACTCTTCTAATCTTCCTCCTCCACATCTTTTTCGTTCTGTATCCTTCTCAAACCAGAGAATATTTTTTCCAACAATTCCTCTCCTCCCTCACGTCCCTGACAACCGTTCATTTACACCGCATCTCCCCTTCCGATGTCAACTCCTTCCCACGTCGCAACCGATTCCCATAGGCCACGTCCCCTTGAACCCGCGAGCACTACAGCACTGCCGAACTCCGACCAAACACGCCGTACAACCACTACCACCATCCCATCCTCCATGCTACTCTTTTCCATAAATGACCAAGACCCCGTTCATTTCCCCTCCACTTCAACCCGAACCATCACCGCCTGCTAATACTCACGCGACCACGCCCTCCGCTCGGCCAGCCTAAACCCGAGCCACACTGATGTGCCAACAGAGCACACACGTGCAACCTCGGCCAGTAAACTCCACCGTGCAGCCTGCCTCCTTCTTGCACTCTCCTCTTATATTCTTCACAAATGGTATCATATCTATAATTTTATATTAGATTAAATTGTATTTATATATCTGTTAGTGTAAATATAGTTATGTTTGCATATATATTAGTATATATGAATATATATATCTTATGTAGAGTATTATAAGTTATAGCATGTCTGTAATTTTGCTGTTGGTATATGTCTGGTTTGAAAAAAAATTTGGGTTTAAAACTTTTATAAATGTATACCATATGCTAGTCTACATCTATTTTCTTACTGTCTGCATATTTCATATAGATTTTGTTGCTTTATATGTGTATAGTTGATGTAAGTTGTTTGTTGGTATTCACAAATAGATGTAAGCTTGGCCTTCAGTATAACATGAGAGTTTTATCTTAAACTTTAATTTGTATTTAGAGGTAATGAATGAGACATAAATATATTTAAAACAAGTTTGTACATAAGCTTGCATTTGTTATCTATACCCTGTTGATCAATATATATTACAATATAGTAGGCTGTGTTGCTTTATAACGAATATTGACTTTAAAATATATGTGTTATACATAGGCTATATATATATATATTTTATAGTTTATTTTATATGTCCTCTGTTCCATAGTCTATATATTAGTATATATATATATGTTTACAACTTTTACAGACCCTGTTGTTTGAAGCATTATGTTAGTATCATAAATATTTTGTTTAAGATTTGTTGTTATATGGTAAATTGTTAAGTTGTAAATATATCATGATATACTAATTTGTTGTAGTTTAAATATACGTATTAAAAGTCGGCAAACATGTTGTGGATTGGTCTGCATATTCATGTATATAGTTGTATATAAGTATCTACAATAGCTGATATGGTAGATGTTGATTTAAAATGTATAGGTACTGTTGCCTATATGATGTATACAATCTGACATATATATCTATAGTTATATATTTGTATACAATATGTTGCTAGGTACATAAGTATATAAGCCATATTTTACCTGTGTATAAGTTAGTGTGCAATTGTTAAAATATATAGGAACTTGATTCCCAAATTTATATAGGTATATAATTATATTTAAAGTGTTAGATATATATACTCGGTTTTCCAGAAATTTTGTCTGCATATATCTGGTTTATGATTCTGGAGTTAAATATATACATGTTTTGCATATTTTGTTCAATGTCTGAGTTATGAGGTTTTGTTTGTAGATTTCTTTATAGTCAATATATACATTTATGTAAGTTTATAATTGATCTATGGTATTGTGTATGATGTATAATAAAGTAAGTTGTTGTAAGTATATAAATATGAACTATAGATCTGTTGTTTTATAAATATGAATTTAATAAGTCATAAATATTATTATTTTATCTTAAATTTCATATGGTCTTAAGTATAATAGATATATATCATTGATTTTTAATACTTGGGTTTTTAGGGGAAAATGATTTTTAAAGTTTATACTATTTCAGTTTTGTCTAATTCAAAATATTCATATAATGATAATGTTTAGATATTTTCAGCTTATATCAAAACTGATTTGATTTCTTTTCATCGATTCCTATTATCAGATCTGTTCTTCGAATTCGTGCCAACCTTAACTTGCTTTGGAATTTCGGGCTTGTAGTCGTAACCCATCTCACTCTCGTTTATCTCTAGCCTCGAAAGGTGAGTAATCACTCACGATTTAGCGTTCTTATATTTATTAAATTTGATTTCAAATGAAACGACAACTGAAATATTCTACTGTAGTTATTTAAATTGTTATATATGCTATTATCTGTAACTGTTCACATGTGGGATATGACACCATATCTTGTTGTTTATATTATACTATTGTTTATGATATATGTCTGTTATTATTATTATCGTTTCTGTCATCACTCTGCAAGTTCCCTGTTAGTATAGAATTCACTATGGGTTGAAATGATACATACCCGAACGGACTTTAGAATAGGAGAAAATCGTTATGGGTTGAAATGATAGACCCAAGCGATTTTCATTTGAATTGAATTTGGGATTGCGGTTCGAAATGATATCTACCTATATGTATTTAAATTACGGATTGAAATGATAAATATCCGTATCACTTGACCATAGGGTAGAAATTACATACAGACACCGTTGGTTTATATATTAATATTTTAAAAATGATTTCTATGGTTTTGAAAGGGAATATATATATGGTCCTATTTAATATTGGAAATGTTTTATATAGAAATAAGTTTTAATATAAAGTTGATTTAATTAATATAATATGTCTAGGTATTATATTTTCTAAATAGATTTTAAGGATTTGTATAAGTTAAGGAAGATAATTTGAATCTAGTTGAAATTGCATTCAATAAAGAATTTTATTAATTAAACCGATTTGAAACTTATTGAAATTGAGATTTAAGATATGATTTATAACTCGGGTTTGATTTAAGTAATTAAATGAATATTTCTTGTTTAAATACATTTAAGGAAATATTTAGTAAAAATGTAATTTAAGGCTAGTTAAATGATATTGAATTTATTAAGTGAATATTCCCTGATTAAATAATAATGAAATTAAATTAAGAGCTATATGAAACTGCTAAATTTAACTTTGAAAATGTTGAATATTAAAGCTTTGAAATATACTAAAATTTTAAATGGTCTGTTGAGAACTGAATTGAATTGATGAATTGAGCTTTGAATAAATTTGAATTTGGAATTCGAGTTGATTTGAATCGATTTGTGAAATTTGAGGTTATTGTAAATACTTTGCTTTATAAATTATATAATATAAATATACTAATTTGGAAAATAGATATATTTGAAATAAAAATGATATCTTGGCTTTGAAGTATAAATTAATTTGAAATGGCCACGGTGTTATAGTGTATATTTCTACATTGTAGATAGTTCCACGGATCCTTAGAGGATGGTTATCCCAAACATCCTTTAAGTTAATTGTATTTCAGTTGATATTTCGCTTGAGTTGGATTTATTGATATAAGAATGTTAATCCTGACTCGAGTGTTTTGTGTTTTACTTTACGCTCGGGTCAGACCGAGTGATACAGCATTTGAGACTCACCTTTGGAGTTTGGAGCTTCATTTGGAGATCCAACTATCGATTCAGCTTTCAGCTTTTCCAGTTGATTTGTTCAGAGAGGTCATCTATTCGTACTGAAGACTTTACTGTATTTGAGATATTCTGTTGTATTTTATTTTTAACTCTGATGTTTATATAGTAGCTTCATGAACTACTATTTTATCTATTCCGCTGCGTATTATTGTAATACTCTGTGTCTGTGATTCTGTGATTGATTTATTTACTGTATATTCTGAGTTTTGCCAAATTTAATTCAACAATCTATTGTTTTGAATTATTCAAGTCCGACATGTGTGGATTTATTGTCGATTTGAATGGTCCAAAATGGTGGGTCGTTACAGTTGGTTTCAGAGCTTTGGCTCTAGGCAAACCTCAGCATATATGGTAATTTAATTACGGAATCACTTTCATTCGAGCTTGAATTCTTTCCACTTTGAGATGAATTTCCTTTGAATTTTGGAACGTTCCCTCGGTTCCAAAATCCATTCGTGTCTCTCACTATTTGTATTCTTCTGATTCTGGAGTATCCCATAACTCCACTGAATGATTTGTAAAGGGGTGAAACTCCTTTACAATTGGCATTGATTCATCGGAGATTTATATATCCCTCGGTTTAGATGCTGCTATCTCTTGTTATGCCGAATTCTATCTCTGGAAATCGAATGTCGATTTGCCTCAAAATTCTGCACCAATCTTATTGCTAAGTCACGGTTGACCCTAGGGTCATCCGCGATTTATAAAAATATATCTATCTTGTATTTTGAATTTAGTTATCCCATCTTCGTTCGAGCCTATCTTCAAGTCAGAATTCTATTCGATTAGAGTCCCTCTAATTGGAATCTCTATCTTTGTTTTGAAATCCTTTGAAAATCGGGTTTTGTTTGTATTTTTGAAATTGTTTTATATACCGAAATTATTATTTTGATAACTATGATTTTATTCTATATATAAAAGTGAAAATGTTTTCGATAAGGATTATATACCTTTTAAAAACAAGAATTTGAGGTTTCAAAAGGATTTGTAAATTTGAAAAATTATATAAGAAATTTGATTTATCTTAAAATGATTTATAACTGAAGAATTTCAAATTGGAAATTTCAGGAATTGAATTTTGGTAATTTTGAAAATTAGTTTTAAAATTTTAAAAATATATGATAATACGATTTGAAAGTATTTTTTCGGATAAAAAATGTTCAAATGATTTTTAATGAGTTTCGAAGAAATTTCAAAAGAAGTTCGAGAAAATAGAAGTCCAGAACTCACTTATGTCGTTGGAAAATAATTTCGGTGATGAGTGCACGCATCATCGACCTTGATTTTCGAGTTTCAGAGTGAGGGAAAGGCCACTTTAGTAGCATTGCTACGTGAGTGATTTTTTTGCGAAACCAATTTTGATTTCAAATTCCGAAGTAAGATTTGATATTCGAAAGATATATGTATATATATATTTGAAATGATTTGAAGTAAGCCGGTGTTCAGTCCTCGAGTTTCGAATTTGATATAAACCTATCTTTTGAAATTGAATTATTGATTTGTTGTTGATTTCCAACTCTTGAATTTGAAAATGATTTCTTCAACTATTCCAAAGGTTCGAGCACTTCCAAATCAAGGTTAACTTTTCAAAGCTAAGAAATTTTGAAAAGTATAAAGTATATAAGTTTGGTATGTATGTTAAAGTATGTAGTAATATGATTTAAATAAGTTGAAACTGTTTTGTAAAGTAAATGAATAAGGCAATTTAAAATTTTTCTAATATGAAATTTAGATTTGAAATGTTTTGAAAAGAATTTGGTCTTCAAAATATTTTGAATAAATTTTAAATGTTTTAACTTAGTAACATCTTTATGAAACTATATATTTAACAAGTTGGAATAAATATATAGGTTGTACGTATGCCATTTTATTCGCATAATTAATTTGATCCAGGTTTGAGTACACAAGTTCAAGGTGAATTACACCATTTCGTGTTAGGATTTTTCATTTGATTCTTGATGGCGAATATTTGATATGGATTTTGGGCTCAATTCTAGAATTCTCTATCATAGTATATGGCAATGCAAGGAGACTGATGGCTTCTAGTTGAGAAACCATATCGAAATCCGCATTAGGGAAGTCGAATGGACAATACTAGTCCGAAAGCGAACTTGTGTGATCGAGCGAGCGATCAAATGTGATTTTGCGAAATGATGACGTATGTACATCTTATATTCTAATATCATTGATATATTTTGATGCTGAAATTTAAAGCTGTCGGGTTAGAATATCTTTGCTTACTAAAAGAAAATTTCCAATTTAAATTACAAAGATATATAAACCATAAAAGCAAAGATATTCAAATCCCATCTGGCTCTTCATACAGCGAAATTTATTTTGTAAAATTTGATCCTTATATAAGATGGACCTTATGTAAGTATAAGATGATTTTGAAACATTTGCTTTTGGAGATGAATTGGTTGACTTAAATTATATTGATTTGGAAATTTGGATTTATTTTCTAAAAATTATTATGTTGGAAACTTCAAAACTAAAGATATTTAAATTGAGAAGAAATAATTTGGTGGGGTTGTATATGATTATGAAACTGAACTGATATTGAAACAAATTGAAATTTGAGAACCTTATTTTACTAAATGCCTGATTTGGGAGTTATCGAACTTATATAAAAATTTGGTTTGTATAAGTATGATGTTGATTCGAAAACTATGGATTTGAAAAGGTACTCAATTTGAAAAGTGAAATCTTATATAATTGAAGTCTATATAAGTGTGATTTGATATACCTTTGATTTTGGAAAGGTATTTGATTTGAAAATTAAATCTTATATATAATGGACTTTATATAAGTACGATATTTGAAAGTGATTGGAAAAGGTACTATATGATACATATTTTCGAAGTAAAGATATGGAAAGTGCCTTCTGCTTGATATCCGATTTGTGGCCACATTTTGGATTCATTCTATCGATATTATTCCCTCTGATTTTTGGTTTTCCGGATATGATACTCGAGTGTCCTTCGAATTCCATGGCGTTACCCATGGTCTTACGAGCGCGACTGCATAGCGCAACTGCCTGGCTGAGATGGCCTAGGGGTACGGATTGTTTCCTGGGGGATCCAGGCGTAATCATTGCGTATCCTCCAATCTGTGTAGGTCGCGATTAGTAGCGAAACTACCTGGCTGAGACGGCCTAGGGGTACGGATTGTTTCCTGGGGGACCTAGGCGTAACCATTGTGTATCCTGCATTCTACTAGTCATCATGGCGTAACTCGCAGGGCTGAGATAGCTTACAGAAATGGATTGTTTCCTGGGGGATCCAGGCGTAACCATTGTGTATCTACGAACCGTAGTTAGACAAAGGTTTTGTTTGTTTTTGTTTGGATTGTACTTTCCATATCTGTTATTAAAAATTTTTTCCAGTATTTTTACTAGGTGTTAAAACAAGTCTACTAAGTACCTGGAGAATTCTAGTTTTGTGCCTGATCAACGCACTACCAGAGTCTACAGGAACAAGGATAAACTTGTTGAAACATCGAGTTATAAAAGTATTTTATTATAAAAGTATTTTCAATAAAGGAATTCTGTATTAATATTTGAAATTGAAATTCTTATGGTTCTAAATTAATTATTCGTGCCCGATGCTATTCTTTTGAATCTACCTTATCTGCTCAGCTTTATTTATTAACCTATATTCTGTTTTTCCAAATCCTCTTTCTTTTCCTTGTTGACCACATCTTTTTTTAATATTTTTTTACTACATGGTTCAATAGTAAATTATTAGTGTTATAAATATTTTAGAAATTTTTAATAAATTAAAGCATATATAAAGTAAATGATTATTGATCTATTAATAATATTTGGAAAATATCTTGAGATAAATTTATAAATTTATGAATTATGGATTTAATGTTTTCAATAGCTTCTTTGTAAATATATGTAAATATATATATATATTTATAAAGGTGTTATTTAAACATATAAATGGTATTTATAAAGTAAGCAAGAAATTTTACAAATGGCTTTTGAAAAGTATTAAAGATAATTGATTTGCAAATAAAGTTTTCAAATGAATATTTCAAGTAAAATTTATATATAGTTTCAAATTAACAGTTTATCCTTGTCTTTTAATCTATCTATTTTGTCTGGTTGTTTCTATTCTCCTACCTCCTTCCTTTTCGGGGACGAAAAGTTTTGAGTGGGGGAGAGTGTAACGACCCAAAAATTTTAATTGGTTTTATAACGTATTTAACTGAATTTCTGTGAAATTTTAAATAATTGAATTCAATAAAAAATTTATAGTTGGTATACGTATTTAAAAACATAGCAATTCGTAAATTTTCATCAGAAAATACGGAAGTTTATTTTATTGTGTAATTTCATTTCAATTTAAATCAGTTAAAATTGATGATAATAAATTTTCCAAACCTGAATATTTTTCTATAGAAAATTTCTAAATCCTCTTCTGATTGAGATGTCGTCTTTCGTTTTTCCAAATTTGGACTTCTATTGCTCCGTTTATCTTAATTCTGGTAAAATAGCAGCATTTTCTAGTACCGATTATCTACTTTTGATCGGATGATCATGCCACAGTGTATACCGTTTTGATCGTCTCGTCGTGCTGATCTCTACGGTATATTTATTTCTGTATTTTGAGGTCCGGTACGCGACGGAAATAATAAACTGTTCGTTGTATCGGTACCCTAAATTGCGACTTTTAATTTCCCTGTCCTTTTCAAACTTGAAACGTAAGCGGGACCGCAATAATTATTTGCCTTAATCTTTTCAGCTGAATTTTGGAGGACCATTACTACTCAAAACACTTTATATTTATTGTATACGTTTCGTATGCAACGGTTCATTTTTTTTATTTTTATAACCTTTTCAATTCGTTTCTTTCATATTGCAAACTTGCGTCCTGTCACTCTTATAATCTTCCTCCTCCATATCTTTTTCGTTCTGTATCCTTCTCAAACCAGAGAATATTTTTTCCAACAATTCCTCTCCTCCCTCACGTCCCTGACAACCGTTCATTAACACCACATCTCCCCTCTCGATGTCAACTCCTTCCCACGTCGCAACCCATTCCCATAGGCCACGTCCCCTTGAACCCGCGAGCACCACAGCACTGCCGAACTCCGACCAAACACGCCGTACAACCACCACCACCATACCATCCTCCATGCTACTCCTTGCCCTAAATGACCAAGACCCCGTTCATTTCCCCTCCGCTGCAACCCAACCCATCACCGCCTGCTAATACTCACGCGACCACGCCCTCCGCTCGGCCAGCCTAAACCCGAGCCACCCTGATGTGCCAGCAGAGCACACACGTGCAACCTCGGCCAGCAAACTCCACCGTGCAGCCTGCCTCCTTCTTGCACTCTCCTCTTATATTCTTCACAAATGGTATCATATCTATAATTTTATATTAGATTAAATTGTATTTATATATCTGTTAGTGTAACTATAGTTATGTTTGCATATATATTAGTATATATGTATATATATATCTTATGTTAGTTATATAAATTATATAATATAGAGTATTATAAGTTATAGCATGTCTGTAATTTTGTTGTTGGTATATGTCTGGTTCAAAAAAAAATTTGGGTTTAAAACTTTTATAATTGTATACCATATGCTAGTCTACATCTATTTTCTTATTGTCTGCATAGTTCATATAGATTTTGTTGCTTTATATATGTATAGTTGATGTAAGTTGTTTGTTGGTATTCACAAATAGATGTAAGCTTGGCCTTCAGTATAACATGAGAGTTTTATCTTAAACTTTAATTTGTATTTAGAGGTAATGAATGAGATATAAATATATTTAAAACAGGTTTGTACATAAGCTTGCATTGGTTATCTATACCCTGTTGATCAATATATATTACAATATAGTAGGCTGTGTTGCTTTATAACGAATATTGACTTTAAAATATATATGTTATACATATGCTATATATATATTTTATAGTTTATTTTATATGTCCTATGTTCCATAGTATATATATTAGTGTGTATATATATATGTTTACAACTTTTACAGACCGTGTTGTTTGAAGCATTATGTTAGTATCATAAATATTTTGTTTTAAGATTTGTTGTTATATGGTAAATTGTTAAGTTGTAAATATATCATGATATACTAATTTGTTGTAGTTTAAATATACGTATTAAAAGTTGGCAAACATGTTGTGGATTGGTCTGCATATTCATGTATATAGTTGTATATAAGTATCTACAATAGCTGATATGGTAGATGTTGATTTAAAATGTATAGGTACTGTTGCCTATATGATGTATACAATCTGACATATATATCTATAGTTATATATTTGTATACAATATTTTGCTAGGTACATAAGTATATAAGCCATATTTTACTTATGTATAAGTTATTGTGCAATTGTTAAAATATATAGGAACTTGATTCCCAAATTTATATAGGTATATAATTATATTTAAAGTGTTAGATATATATACTCAGTTTTCCAGAAATTTTGTCTGCATATATCTGGTTTATGATTCTGGAGTTAAATATATACATGTTTTGCATATTTTGTTCAATGTCTGAGTTGTGAGGTTTTGTTTATAGATTTCTTTATAGTCAGTATATACATTTATGTAAGTTTATAATTGATCTATGGTATTGTGTATGATGTATAATAAAGTAAGTTGTTGTAAGTATATAAATATGAACTATAGATCTGGTTGTTTTATAAATATGAATTTAATAAGTCATAAATATTATTATTTTATCTTAAATTTCATATGGTCTTAAGTATAATAGATATATATCATTGATTTTTAATACTTGGGTTTTTAGGGAAAAATGATTTTTAAAGTTTATACTATTTCAGTTTTGTTTAATTCAATTTTTTCATATAATGACAATGTTTAGATATTTTCAGCTTATATCAAAACTGATTTGATTTCTTTTCATCGATTCCTGTTATCAGATCTGTTCGTCGAATTTGTGCCAATCTTAACTTACTTTGGAATTTCGGGCTTGTAGTCGTAACCCATCTCACTCTCGTTTATCTCTAGCCTCGAAAGGTGGGTAATCACTCACGATTTACGTTCTTATATTTATTAAATTTGATTTCAATTGAAACGACAACTGAAATATTCTACTATAGTTATTTAAATTGTTATATATGCTATTATTTGTAACTGTTCACCTGTGGGATATGACACCATATCCTATTGTTTATATTATACTATTGTTTATGATATATGTCGGTTATTATTATCGTTTCTGTCATCACTCTGCAAGTTCCCTGTTAGTATAGAATTCACTATGGGTTGAAATGATACATACCCAAACGGACTTTAGAATAGGAGAAAATCGTTATGGGTTGAAATGATAGACCCAAGCGATTTTCATTTGAATTGAATTTGGGATTGCGGGTCGAAATGATATCTACCCGTATGTATTTAAATTACGGATTGAAATGATAAATATCCGTATCACTTGACCATATGGTAGTAATTACATACAGACACCGTTGGTTTATATATAAATATTTTAAAAATGATTTCTATGGTTTTGAAAGGGAATATATATATGGTCTTATTTAATATTGGAAATGTTTTATATAGAAATAAGTTTTAATATAAAATTGATTTAATTAATATAATATTTCTAGGTATTATATTTTCTAAATAGATTTTAAGGATTTGTATAAGTTAAGGAAGATAATTTGAATCTAGTTGAAATTGTATTCAATAAAGAATTTTATTAATCAAACCGATTTGAAACTTATTGAAATTGAGATTAAAGATATGATTTATAACTCGGGTTTGATTTAAGTAATTAAATGAATATTTCTTGTTTAAATAAATTTAAAGAAATATTTAGTAAAAATGTAATTTAAGGCTAGTTAAATGATATTGAATTTATTAAGTGAATATTCCCTGATTAAATAATAATGAAATTAAATAAGAGCTATATGCAACTGTTAAATTTAACTTTGAAAATGTTGAATATTAAAGCTTTGAAATATACTTAAAATTTAAATGGTCTGTTGAGAACTGAATTTAATTGATGAATTGAGCTTTGAATAAATTTGAATTTGGAATTCGAGTTGATTTGAATCGATTTGTGAAATTTGAGGTAATTGTAAATACTTTGCTTTATAAATTATATAATATAAATATACTATTTTGGAAAATAGATATATTTGAAATAAAAATGATATCTTGGCTTTGAAGTATAAATTAATTTCAAATGGCCACGGTGTTATAGTGTATATTTCTACATTGTAGATAGTTCCACAGATCCTTAGAGGATGGTTATCCAAAACATCCTTTAAGTTAATTGTATTTCAGTTGATATTTCGCTTGAGTTGGATTTATTGATATAAGAATGTTAATCCTGACTCGAGTGTTTTGTGTTTTACTTTACGCTCGGGTCAGACCGAGTGATACAGCATTTGAGACTCACCTTTGGAGTTTGGAGCTTCATTTGGAGATCCAACTATCGATTCAACTTTCAGCTTTTCCAATTGATTTGTTCAAAGATGTCATCTATTCGTACTGAAGACTTCACTGTATTTGAAGTATTCTGTTGTATTTTATTTTTAACTCTGATGTTTATATAGTAGCTTCATGAACTACTATTTTATCTATTCCGCTGCGTATTATTGTATTACTCTGTGTTTGTGATTCTGTGATTGATTTATTTACTGTATATTCTGAGTTTTTCCAAATTTAAATCAACAATCTATTGTTTAGAATTATTCAAGTCCGACATGTGTGGATTTATTGTCGATTTGAATGGTCCAAAATGGTGGGTCGTTACAATGGCGATTCTCGTCACACAAGAGGGGAAGGAGTTCGACTCAGAGGAAGTAGCGACCTCATGTAGTCATTTGCGTTGGAGACAAGGCATGTGCTGGTCTTGGGTACGTGCTTGTGGGGCGCTGTGACGATTATCGGTGGAGCTTGGCTTGCACGTACACGAAGGAGGCGGCGTTTGGATCGCGAGCTCGATCTGAGGGGAGAACTCGAGTTAGGGTTTGGGCATCGTGGTTTCAAATCCTAACTTAAGGTAAAATTGTTGATTTGTTTTCTTTAGTTTTAGTTGGAATTGATAACAGAAAAAGGGTAACAGTAAGGTAATTGCTATTTTGTTTTAACTCAATGTTTTAAATTTAATGTTAAGTAAAAATTTTAATTTACCTTATTGTGTAGGTTATCAGGAATTTATAGTAAAAAGGATTTTTATTCAAGATCCAAAGTAAATAATAACTATATATATAGCTTGCAGTTTAAATTTAAAACTATATACGATGTTAATTAATATACATATGTATATATGTAAACTCTGTTATAAAATGTATGATTTGGTCAGAAATAGGGAAAGTTGGTTTAAATCAAATTATAAGTTAAAATTTAAACCTATTAAGCAGTGATTAATTTGTCTAATAAACTTGTTTAATTATTTGTCGCTAAAAATAATTTTATTAGAAAGGAAATATTTTAAATTAAATTATTGATTAATTAAATCTATTAAGTGGTAATTAATCATTCAATTATTCCAAATGTTAATAAAAATTATATATTGTTTATTCAAGGTCAAAATTTGAGAAACAATCTGGTTGGATTGGGATTGCCAAAAATCAAAGGTGAGTTAATCTCACTCATCTGGGTAGTTATTTAAATTTGAATGGCTAAATTTAAATAATTGATTGAATGATTGATTTGATGTGATATATATTAGATAGTAGTATATATATAGTATATATTGGAGTGATTGACTTTCCGCATTATATAGCGGATGAGACCCTTTACGCCGAACAATAGGGAATGATTTTTATTTAAATCCCATATACCGCGATATTCCACCTTGAAGTGGAATTGGTATTGTGCTAACGTCTGTGGATGCAGGAAAAACAGGCTGGAGGGATCCAACTGGATTCCTCAAATTTATTTAGATTTGTTTAATATCCTGTGTTATGATATTCTGTGATGAATTATATTGATAATTGGAATGATGGATGCTATGGGTTGGTTGGAAATATTTGGGTATACTGAGTTATCTGAAGTATAAAGATTGGATTTTTGAAGAATATAAAAGAAAATTTTTAAGCTAAATAATTATGGAGAATGTAAATAAATTTAAGAATAAATTGAGAAAGAAATAAGTGGTTTTAAATTTTAATAAATTCCGAATAAGGAAAAGGGAATTTTAAATAAACAGTGAAGTAACAAATTTTAAAAACTTAAGTTATATTACTGAAAGAGAATTTATTTAAAAGAATAAAGCATTTTATTTTAAATTTAAGGTTTAAATTATTGAAATAAATAAAGAAGGAAAAATTGGGAAAATCCGAAATTAGTATGTTTTAGTTTAAAGATTTAAAATCAAAACGGAAAAAAAAATTAAGTCTACAATTAATGGATTTTGAAATGAATTGAGTAAGTAAAGAAATTTATTTCAAATGGAGTAAATTTGGAAATCAATTTGGGAAATTGATTTATGTTATGGAGATTGGAAATTTTCCGGAATAGCCAAGTACGTTTTCAAAGTAAATTTTTAAATATAAGTCAAAAAAATTTAAAATTGTTTTAAAAAGCAAGTTTGGAAAATTTATTATTTCTAAAAATATTTAAACTCTAAAGTGAGTATTTTCTGTTAATCTATTATAGTAGTGATTATTTAAAAGTGATTTGGCATTGTTTTTTTTTTAAATATCTAGTTTTATATTTTATAAAAGAAGCCTCATTTTAAATATTCCTGGAATATATACATATTTTTATAAAGTATATTTTTAATAAAGTGATTTTTAAGTTATTTTAAAAAAATAAAGTTCTTTGGTACTTGGTGTTCCAATGGAAATAAATATTTGGGAAATTATTCCGTGAGAGGAATATGATTGAAATAGTTTTCAAAAAGGGTTGAAAATGGAAATAATATCTGGTGAAGCTATTTTGGAAATAATAAATAATTTGGGAAAATTATTTATTGATTGATGGTTGTTGTGAATGTTAATTGATAGTTAAATAACCGACTATCAATATTTGGCCAAATACGCTGATCGTTTCGAAGAGACCGGGATCGAGATTTATTTCTCGAAAACCACTTCGATCCGGTTTATATGTTTTCGTGAGGAAAACGAGATTGATATCGAAGATGGAATAGTGTCTTCAGTTCCGTTCGGACCCGGAACGAACTTGTATGGATGAATGCTTTCGGAACATCGTCAGCGGACGATGGGCATTCTAAGTGAAACGTTCTATAAAGGTATCATTTAGCCTCAAGCCTCATCAACCGGGAATGACTGAAAATCAGGGGATATGTAGCAAGGCTTCGTGGGTAGCCCCCACTAGAGAGTATGTTCATCCCTGCCTAGAGGTCCCTTTATTTTGGCTTAGTGGTGCGGTTGCTGATCCCAACCGTGGGGTGATCTTATTCGGAATTACCCATAGTTGGTTCCGGCCTTGTGTTGTAGGGGAGCGGGCATACTCCTCGGTACTGTGATCTAGGCCACGTACTGTGACAGGTGGTACCCCAGTGCCTAGTCATTCGTTGGAAATCCATTCTTCCTACATGCCTTTACGAGTTTTGTTTGTATTACCCACTTTGTGGCTAGTATGCTGGAATTTAATAGATGTAACAATTTCAGCTATTTGAATAAGTATTTATATATAGACACTATTATAATATCAGAGGATTTTGATAAAAAGTGTTTTAGCTATCGTAAGGTAAAAACCCGACATGTTTATTTGTGGCATGGTCTTACGAGATGCTTTTGTTTCAAAGGATTTTGAAACTTTAATAATAAATTTGAGTGTGATTTTCTCACGCTGGTATTCCAGACTGACTCGGGTATTGTTTTATATGTTGCTCGGGTCAGACCGGGTATTATAGGGTACAGGGTATGATGCTGTGGAGCTCAGGAACTAGCTGGATGGCGAGACGTACCTCCGTACTTTTTTATATATATATTCCGTTGTGTTGATTGCGGTACTTTGTTATATTGAGGACATGATATGATAATTGTCCAGTTGTATGTATGTGCACTATGATGTATTCTCTGATGATGTATTGTATAAACAGATATAGTTTGATTTGTGTAAAGATCTGTTAGTATATATTATATTTTATTCCACTGCGATGTGAGATTCTGATGTTGTTTTCCTATTTTCTTCTTCTACCCCTACTTCTTTAGTATTAATGGTTCGATTTTCCGGGCTTGGGAAAATCGGGTTGTTACATTTGGTATCAGAGCAAAGGTTGGCGATAACCTTGGCTTTGGTGGAAATTTTGAGTTTATTAATAGATATGAGAGCGTACTTGTTAGTGGATATAAAAATGATTTTATATTGTGTTGATTGATTTATTGATTTATTAAAAATAGTTTCCTTTTGTTTTTGGTCTTTGAATCCTCAGCCACAAATGCCTCCTCGCTTTGTTTTGTAATTCCACAGTTATCTGCCTCAATTTTCAATCGAACTATGAGATCCTGTAAAGAGATTTCCTTCTTTTTATGCCTTAGATAATTGCGGTAATCTCTCCACGACGGTGGCAGTTTTCCCATGATGGCTTCAACCAAAAACGATTCTCCAACCTTATGACCTTCCGCTTCAGTTCATGAATAATGATTTGTAGTTCATGCATTTGAGCAGTCACCGGTTTGGAGTCAACCATCTTGTAGTCCATGAATTTGTCTACAATGAATTTCTTAAGACTGATATTCTGCGTCTTATACTTCGTGGCAAGTGCATTCCAATGTGCTTTTGCTGTCTTTAGAGGTTGATATACTTTGTATAGCACCTTGTCGAGACAATTCAGAATATAGTTTCTGCATAGGAAATCGGAATGTTTCCATGTCGCAACATCTGCTTCCTTGCTTGGTGAAGAAATCGGTTCCTCCTCCTCGAGATACCGTTGCAGACCGAGTGTGGTGAGGTAAAATAACATCTGATTCTGCCATGTTAAAAAGTCGTCACCATCTCCTTTAAAAGGATCGGGTCTGTTGTGTGTAGTAGCCTTTGTTTAGAGCTCTACTGTTGCCATCTATGTTTTAGTTAAAACAGTAAAATTCTTAAGATGTTATATATCTAGTATACCAAAACAGAGAATAATCAAATATAAACTTGTCGCACTAGTTTATAACTCAGATTTCCACTACACTGGAATTCTGTATTAATTATTATAACAATATGAATGTTGTAAGTAAATTACAACAACAGCGTTATACTATTTTGAATAAATAGTATAACAAAATTAAAGGATAGAATAACTAAAAATCTAACTGTATAGCGTCTGAGGCTTGTCGTAACAATTTCCTTAAGAATTTTATTTCAAAATTCTCCCAAGATACAACAGACGTAATCTGCACGAGATTGTAATGAGTATGTCAACTCTGTGATATATATGGAATGTTGAGCAGTAGAGCAAAGAAGCAGAAGAAATTAGATTGGAATGGGATGAGAATGTGAACAGTATTCTCTCCTATTTATAATTTCATCCGCATCCCTTCAAACAGTCGCGTGCGCTTGACGGGTCGCACTCGTTGCCTTTTGGTCGCTGCTGTTCGTTAACGGGTCGCACCTGCCTGCGTCCAACGGTACTGTTTCGCACCTGCTCGTACCGCCTGGTACTGTTTCGCCCGCGCCTCTTCAGTCGGGTCGCACCCGCTCGCGCCGCATCTGTTTGCTTCTAACGGGTCGCACCCGCTACTGTTCGCGCCTATTCAACCCGCATCCGCTTCCGAACAGATCCGCATCTGTTCGTATGGCCTGCAACTGTCAGAAAGCTCGGTCTAGTTTGTAGTAAAAATACAAGTATCATATTAGATCCAAACCCAAACCCGACCCGCCCCGGTTCGGTTCGGTCGGACGGACGACGGCGACGCGCGTGTGTGTGGTGGTGATGCATGATCTCCCTCCTCACAACGAAGCATACATTTGGGAGCCCCAGGCCCCCAACCTCCTTATGAGAAAACCATATATAAACCAATATAGCTCTCAATAATTTGGCGATGTGGGACTTTGTATATTTCCATTCATTCTACCTTTAGGAATTCCAACAATCCCCCACATGAATGATAATATACATATCCCCCACACAAAGCGAAATATCACAAAGTACATATAGAATAATGCTTTATCGTGGATAAGTAGATATTTCACTTTGAACTTTCCCTAGGTAAAACTTATCGGATCTACTTGGCTAATCGGTGAATTATTTCATCTTGAACCGTCGGCCTTTATTGTATACCCAGACAATAAGCTTTACGAAGCATTGATTCCCTTCTCATCCAATCTCTTGGTTGTGTTCATTTTGGTCCTGAACATATTTTGGTTCTGCGAGTGTTATAGAGAATTTAAGCCTTTAATATTCTCATAGAGCCGACCCAGCTCACACTAACATAGGTGATCGCAACCATTAAGAGTATCCTACATATACCCCACTTGTTATTTCCATGATATGGTCATCATTAAAAAACATAGTTTTAACCTTTAAATACTTCTGTAGGCATGCATTATATTGTGCACCATAGGAATGGAGTTGGACTATGTCCACGCAAATGCATTACTTCTTGAGTTATTCAGAACTGGTTTTCCTATTGATCCTAGTCCGTGGGATCTCCAGTCGCTAGGATAGGTTTCCGTATAAGATAACTCTTGGTGGTTTAGGCTTTTAAACCCATTCCCCTCGATGCGCAGTCAATTTTCTCTCTTGATAAACCTTTAGTAAATGGATCCGCTAGGTTATCATTTATTCTCACATAATCTATGGAAATAGTTCCATTTGAGAGTAACTGCCTAACTGTGTTATGGCGTCGACGAATATGTCGTGACTTTCCATTAAACACAAAGTTGTGCGCTCTGCTTAGCGCAGCTTGGTTATCACAGTGTATGCATATGGCCGGTACAGGTTTAGGCCAAAATGGAATATCTTCTAAAAAGTGACGAAGCCATTCTGCTTCTTCGCCTGCTTTATCTAAAGCGATGAACTCCGATTCCATAGTGGATCGAGCTATGCATGTTTGTTTAGTAGATTTCCATGACACTGCTGCCCCTGTTAAGGTAAAGACATAACCACTCGTTGATTTTGATTCCTCTGAATCAGCAATCCAATTTGCATCACTATATCCTTCTAGGACGGCAGGATATTTTCCATAATGTAAGGAATAATTTGTGGTATTTTTTAAATATCCAAGCACTCTCATTATTGCTTTCACTACAAGAAAACTGATTTTTTGTAGTGCCCAAAAACCACCACTACGTATTTTTAGTGGCGTTCCGATAATCGTTACGAGAAAACATGCCACTAAAAATCCTCGAGTATTAGTTGCACTTTTTTAAACGCCACCAAATTTGTTTTTTTGATAGCGTTTTTATAACGCCATAGAATTCCTTTTTTGTAGCGCCTATTTACCGCCACCGAAAAGGTTTTCTCCTCCATGATACTTTTTTATGGCGTTATCTAAATTTTTTGTAGCGCCTGTTTAACGCCACCGAAAGGGTTTTCTCCTCCACGTTACCTTTTCATGGCGTTATATACATTTTTTGTAGCGCTTAATAAACGCCAGCATAAGTGTACTTGAGTTTTTAATCACTCTTTTGTAGCGACATTTTAACGCTACCAAAATAAATAATATCCAGTAGCGTTTGTTTCCCTCCACCTGCTACTCCAGATTTACCCCTGATCTAGCATCCAATTATATAATAACAGAATACACAAGCACATACACTTTTGAACACAATATATTAAACAACTACAAAATACGTACACGCATTGAAGATCCACAAGATACATAGACATTCATACATCCACATACATAGGTGTCGACAAAAAGATACCCGTACACATACACAACCAAACTACCATAAGTGTTATAACCAAACTACCATAAGTGTCATAACCGTACATATACATCTGAAATAAACGTCTGAAATAACCAAAGTACCAAGCAAAACCTGAACCACCATAAAAACCTGAACTACCTGTCATTGCTGATGTCTTCAAAACCTGAACTACCTGTCAACAAAGAACAGAACAAAAGAGTGAGAAAACAAAACGTGAACTTAAAACTTCTTAAATAAGCAATGTACTGAAACAAAACATATGGACGACAATCGACCACTTCTCTGCACTGCCACAACACTCAACTACCTTTCCACTTCTTCCTACACTATCACTGTACTGCCTTAGCCTGAACTTCATCACCAAATAAAGCACGTGCACCGCCCCACCTTCTAATACACTCCTTCCTGAAACAAAATCCACCTCCACAAACGACCAGCTTGCCTGAAACAAAATCCACCTGAAAACATTCAACCACACAAACACGCTCACCCAAACTCTCATCAATCCCATATTGCATCTCCTACAAATTGCATCACTAACATTCCACCACAATCCATACATAACTCCTCACCATCAATTATTTTCCCTCCCATGAACCTGAACCACCAATCACAATCATTCAATCACAATTCGAATATAACACCCCTACTTATGTACTTTTATCATTTTACCAAAAATCTATCTGCACTTTAGCTGCTAGCATTCCTAATGTATATATATAAAAAATTATATACCTTTCATTTTGACTTAATAATGATTTTTTCCATTGGCCAAGCTATGGGAACGCCAAAGCAATCATCCATGCATGTAGGACCCGATGTTGGTCTCCATATCTCTGCATCTGGAACTATCACCAGTTCAATCCAAACTTTTACAGCATTACGTCCCAATGGACGACAATGGACCATCGTTATCGGATCAGTTGATGCAATACTTCCTTCAGCCACTACGTCTGCTCCACCCAAATCGATTAACTGGCATTTGGCATCCTTTTGCATGGTTGCAATCGGCTGAAAGAAAAGAGATTATTATGCACAGTGTATACATGCACATTAAATAAACTTTCATACACAGTTAACTTCTTCAAATTTGAAAATTAATACTTACATTTTGCGATTTATTCATGACCATATGTGCAGAATTCATAGGAGAATTCACAACATTTTCAGTATCATCACGACTCTCATCTAGTTTTTCTTGATCACCTTCTACTTTTGATCTTGGCAATGCTACTTTCCTACCAACTACATCTCCAATGCACGACATATCAGATGTGGGTCGCCACAAATAAGCATCTTTATTTACTACTTTGTCCACCCAAATCACAACAGCAGACGGACCGAGTGGAATACCATTAACAATATATTTTGGATCAGTGGCGTGGATTCTTCCTTCGGCAACTACACCTTCACCCTCAGTCCAACCGTAAATCTTGCGAGTGTCTTCGATGATGCTGGTACTCTAAAAATGAGAAGTGAAATTCAAGACTTTAGTATGCTATACAAAAACAACGAATATGTGTTAAATTTTTATTCAGATGGGGGGTGTGCTTGCTGCATTTTGGACATCATTAAGCTCGCAGCATATTAAACTAATATACTTAACGTGAAAAAAATTACCGTACTGGCTGCACTATAGTTCAACCGTGTTCGCAGCGGGACCTTGATGCAAACTTATGGCTAAGCAACTACCTTATTCTTAGCGTCTGCTAAGACTGCCATTTCAGGTGTAGGCCTCCATAAATAAGTACTTGCTTTATCCACTGAATCTATAACAACACTCCCAGCATTTGGTCCAAGACGAATGCCATTGACAACGTCATCTGGGTCCATGGACAACAGCCTCCCATGGGCAACAACTCCAGAGGTTCCATCCCAATTCAACAGCAAACATACTTCGTCGTCGCTCTACAATTAATCAACCGAAAGTTAAATCAATTAATGGATTAAAAAATTAAAATATAAATTTCATTTATTGAGTAATATAAATATTATTTTTACCGAATCAGGTGAGTTCCTTCTCGAACTTTCTTTACCCTGCAGCGAAGCACGAATATAAATTAATATTTTACGAATATAAATTAATTTCCAAAAATTTACCTTTTGGTCCATCAGAGTCTGTATCATTCCCTTCAATTTTGCTATTTCCTCTCGACACCGAGACACTTGTTTATCTTTGGACTGGGCCAAAGCTAGCTTGGTTAAAGTGCAAGCCCTACCCAATGCCCTTAACCGTCCCGGTTTATCTTGTCCCAGTTCATGTACAAGAGCATCTTTTCCAATATCATTCTGTGTCGAGCCGGATTGGGATAGGCTACCATATTTTTTGATCTCCTCTTATATAAATAAATACACATAGATAATGTACAATGGTAAAAATATCATAGTTTCAAAAAAAATATACCAATAAAATTAAAAACAATTTTACAATAGTATTCGCAGCTTCCATGTTCACTGGTTCACCATTTTTTTTAATGTGAGATCTAATCCACACATCAGCTCTACTTATGGACGATGGATCTACACTTTCTTTTTTCTAAAAATAGAATAACATTAAATTAATAAACTGACAGGTATAAAATAATGTTAAATAATGCTATAGTTAATTAACTTACCATGTCTTCGGTCTTTCTAGCCATTCCCCTACGACCGGTTGTATGCGGAAGTTGTGTGTACCTAAGGGCTGAATATTTCTCACTTTTTTGCTGAAAATATCGAAAGATGCTAGAATTTAACAACCAAAATCATAAAAAGAAAAACTATCTAATATTTATAATGCAGGGTAAATATGTATGGTGAGGATTGCAATTTATTTGAAAATCAATTCATCATGGTCATATACTTATTTGGTATTATTAATGCTGGATAACTCAGTGACATATACAGCATTCCATATCTACTAATAATATTTATAGATTGAACTAACTTGCAAAGTGTTTTTTTTACTTCATTTAAAATGTTCCTGTGCTTGTCATAATGCATTTGTATTTTGTACTGTCATAGGTTCCTGCAGCTAATACCTAAACAGGAACCCTCAGCATCCACCAACACTTGGACTTCACTTCTAAAGAAATTTATCGGTTGCTAACTATGTAGATGGATTTGCAGAAACATGCCAGACGAGTTCAGTAGGAATGATTTACCATAAACTCCGGACTTGTTTTCGCCTTCACAAACTTCCTCCAATCGGTTATGCTTTTTATGTTCGTAGGTTTCAGTTTAAGTCTTTCCTCATCGTTCTCCGCTTTTTGCAAATTTCGAACCAATTTGCTTTTTGACGATCTCCAAAGTACTCCCATTTGTTGAAATATAGCTTTTCTTTGCCATTCCTCTTCCAATTTAAATCTAGTCTGCAACAATACATCAAAACATGATATTAGTAAAATTTATTTAATTTAAATACGACAGATTTAATTAAATCTGTAAGGTTTTCTGAAGTTATTAGAGGGCAATTTCAATTTATAATTGGCAAGAACTATTTTTCAATTTATCCAGAAGTTATTAGATGGCAATTTCAATTTATAATTGGCAAGACCATGCAATATTAGAAGTCATTTTCAAAACATATTAGAGTCAGAATGTTAAATAATAGATGCATGCTTCATACCAGAACCGACTGCCACAAAACTTCTTTTAAGTCATCACTAATATTCCTCCAATCATCAATGGTGTATGGAACCTGCTCCCGCACAAGCGGTCCAAGAAAAGAGGATAAATATACCGACCCTTGCCCTACTAGTATACCTAGATCATTGAACTCAACTTCAATTCGATCCTGACTGCATGACGGGAGTCTTTTTGCTTTTGCTGGACCACTACCGCCTCTTTTCCGAGATGTACTTCCGATTTCAGCTTCACTTTGTTTCCCAATTTCCAGCCTGGCATCAGCAGTTTGTTCAGGAAGGGTTTCATTTTCTGAGCGGAGTCCTTCATTTGGGTCAGAGGGGATATCATCTAGTGGTTCACTACTACAAAACAGGTCATTTGCATCGGTTGTTTACCCCCCTTTTACATCAGTTCAACAACCGATGCATATGCAACTGATGCAACAGGCTTAACACTTTCGCATCAGTTCTGAAACCGATGCAAAATGGTCCTTTTTGCATCGGTTGTTAGTAATAACTGATGCAAAATATCATGGTTGGTAGCTTGGACACAGCTCCCATGTTGCATCGGTTGTAATGAAAACTGATGCGACAAAGGAACTTGTTGCATAGGTTGTTGTTGAAAACCGATGCAAACTAATTCCTCTATTGCATCGGTTTTTTATAACAACCGATGCAAACTAATCCCTCTATTGCATCAGCTATTTAGACCTAATGCAAAAAGGCCATTCTCAGAAACCATTATTACAATCCTCAAATAGACAATATATATATATATATAATTGATTATAACAAACAATTATTGCATGCAATATTACAATCATTCAAAATTAAATTTGATGGCAAATACAAACTGAATAACATAATACCAAAATAAACATATATCAATTAAAGTGTTAATAATCTATACAAAATAATGGTTCACACATTCATTTTTGTAGCATAATTCAGATCTTTAGTACAATCATTTAGTGGTATAGTCTTAATTCAAATCTTTAATTAGTACAACCATTAAGAAATAGTATAGTAAAAACCTTAAAAACTTCATGGAATCTTGAAAACCCAAATTTTTAGGCTTTAGCTCAAAACCATATGCTGCATTTCTTTTTTTGCAATGTCAACTTGAACTTGGGAAAATAAGAAATAAACATGTGAATTAGTCATGCACTGCCTGCGTGTCAAAATAAAATTCTACTGAATAGAAGAAGCAAGGCAAGTGTGTACTTACTTGAGCTGAAAAAGCATTCAAAGCTGAATAGAAGGAAGTTAACGATGAATAGAAGGAAGTCAACCAAAGACTTGTTCGTCACTTACTGATATTAAATTCAAAACCAACTTACTCAATGCAGCAAACTTAACATGATATTTCAAAACACCAAAAAGTCATAGCTATAATAAAATTCAACCATCTGTGTCTAATATTTTATCTCAAAGCAGCAATTTACTCATGCATAAAGCAATACTGCATTACTGGAAATTGCGACGCACTGGCTTACCTACTAGTATCTAATAATGATATCTAATTAAAAGAAGCCAGTCTTTAATAATAATAAAACACATATATCAGGCATAAGGAGGAAAATGAGTTGATGGGAAAATAATAGCTAAAACATGTGTTTCATGTGTTCTGGAGCACTTTATAGTCTGATCTGAAGCAAAGCTTAATTGGACATCTAATTTACTACATATCAAGAATAGTCCCCACAATCACAAAAAGTGCAAACCATATAGCTACTCTCTGTACGAACCATATCTCATAACTAAGGGGTAATGACGAATGCAAAATTCAAGGCTGGTCTTGAGTTTAGGGTGCTCTAAGTGATACAAACAAAGCTCGTGATCACTTGATAATAGAGCTTCAAATAATTAATAAAAATAGCTATGGTACCAATAAAAAGAAGAAAAACATCTATACAGGGCTTAGATTCAAAGAATGATAACTTTGAAAGAAAAAAGTAAAGATCAAGTGAGAGACTGGTTAAAAAGAAAATGCAAAAAGAATATTTTTGAATGATAAAGAATGAATTAGGTGATCAAAGTTAGCAAATTAATAACTGTATTAAAAATACATAAAAACCAATGAAGAATAAACTATATGAAGTACATAATTAGGAGATCAATTATATGTTGCTGATAAAAATGAGCCTTATGAAGGGCCTGAAGAGAATGCTTGCCTTGCATTTTGCAAGGGCCAGGTTGTGCAAACATAGATGCGATGACCAGATTTAAGTTCGTACATACTTAAATATATTATAATGGATATGGAGGAGAATACTCCAATATGAACAACCTTCAAAGGGACTAGCATTTTCTGATGTTCAAAATGCTGCTACTAATTCAGCAACAGGAAAGGGAAAAGAAGAAGAAAAAAAACTTCAGATACAAAATCAATGTGCAAATTTCTCTCAGCCGAAATGGAAGCGTGTATAAAAAAAACCTGGAATATCTTCATTGCACTGTCAAAATACAATCCTTCTTTGGCCCATCCACCAATAAATAAGACTCCGTTCACCAAATTTAGTTTCTACACAAAATCAATTATAACTAGTCTCAATCCAATTCACTGCTATTTAAAAAAGCCTAGCTATTTCTTAAAAGGTTAATAATTTAACATGGACCAAAGAGATTATAAACACAAAATCAATGTTTTAGGGTTGATTATTCAGAGTGCTTTACTTAAAAAAAATTCTGGACATGTACTATTTTCTACTGAAGCTTGATTTGGTTAAGAAGATATGTTCTCTGTTGATACTATAACAATTTTGTAGGAGACCATAAATAAATAAAAAAGACAATATCATTGAATGAAGGTTCTAGAAGCAGTTCACATTGCAACTAATAAAAACACAGTACCTGGTGATGTCTCTACAATGGTTCCTGGTGGGATTAGAATGGGTGAGTATTTCTTTTTATCATCATTTGTTTGTGCCTGGTGATGTCTCTGCAATGGTTCCTGGTGGGATCCAAATTGCAATACAATGTTACAGGGTAATGGTTGTAAGCACTTACAATAGTATTATGTTATTCAGATGTACAAATATAATTATATCTACTTCAAAGCACAAGTTAATGAAATTCATATCATGTACAAACTGACGGACAACAAAGACAAAAGTGTACCTAACAAAATTCTAAACAATTCTCATCTGATCCAAATGAGAAGGAAAATTCAGTAACAACATAATATGTAAATTCACAACCAAGTACAAAAATATAGAACGTAAAAAAATTTCAATGAGAGTTTGTTTAGGAGAAGATGAAACAGGGAATTCAAAAACAGTAGGAACAAACAAATTGGGTTTCAAAGCTCCAAAAATAGCTAAATCTCAAGAAAGTATATCTCTAAAATTATTGAAAAATGCAGCCAAAGTACTTTCAACCTCTTCATCCTCTTCAAATGAGAATAAGAGGAAGAAAGACAAGATAGAGAATTTAAAAGACATCAATTCAAAAAAGCAGTTTTGTGTGCAGTGAGAATAATGAATTCAGAGCAAAATATATCGGCAAAAACCTACTATGGAAGGAACTACTTAGAGTGCAAAATACTAATGCTTGTAAAAAAAGGGATTATGACAACTGAATGCATTGATATTTGCATTTACAAAGGCTCTCTGTAACCGCAAAAAGTACCATTCAGTATCCTTATTAAATTCTTTTGTTATTTTTTCTTTGATATATAATAACGTCGATTATTGCTTGGAATATTAGGGGACTTAATTCTCCTAAAAGTAACTGAATACTTCTAACAGTGAAAATGATAAATTATAACTTTGGAATCATATAGAACAAATCAATAAAAATATCAACAAACCTTGGGTAGTATTAGGGGATTTTAACATTGTTTTTCATTCACATGAATAATGAGGAGGAATCCCAGTTTCTTTTAAAAACTGGATTAATAGAACCTACAATTATAGGAAACAAGTTAACATGAAAATCAAGTGAATACAGAAATATACACTGTAAATCAGATAGAATCTTAATTAATCAATTTTTTTGAATTGTTTCCTTGATTTTAAATGTTACACATTGATTTTAAATAACTTATGTTATATCATTTTTTTCTTCAGAAAACGAATCAATAATTAAAAAAACTGATTTTTTTAACCTGAGGTGATATTAAATAAAATATTGTTCATTACAAATTTTTTAACAGACTTTTGAAATATTGTTAAAAAGGTAAGAATGAAATAAGTTTCATAAATATGCTGTCATGTATTTTATACTTAAGTTTTGAAATATATTAACATTTTATACTTAAGTTTTGAAATATACTGTCATGTATTTTATACAGTCTGATCTTTTAACATTTTGGTTACTTAAGTTATGAAATATATTAGTATTTAATGGATAATTGAAATGTATTTTATAGGTTACTGTCATGTTATACAGATAAATTATAACAACTATACTGTCATGTTATACAAAGACGTTTTCCTCTTCATTGAACCCTCAAGTTGTGAATAAACAAATTGTTCTTGTGCTACATGTTACTTCTTATAATTCAGTAAGTTTGAATATAATCAAAATGAGATGATCATTAACTCTTTTGTAAATAATACTTATGTATGACCATTCATTGTTTTGAGTCTATGATAGCCATTAATTAAGTTCTTCTGACAAATGTATTTTGATATCTTGTTTATATATATGAATCTTACATATGGTATTAAAACTCAATAAGTATGTACAACTAAATAATAAATCATAGAGACTGTGTTTTGTAGCTATAATTTAGAACCAAATTAAATTGAGAACAAAATTTTGCTAAATATACCTAAAGATGCTCTTCCTCGTGTTAAATATAGCTGGAGATGCTCTTTTCTTAAAAGTCATAGCTATTTCTTAAAAGTCATATAAATTAAATTGAGAACAAAAAGTCATAGCTATTTCTTAAAAGGTTAATAATTTAATATGGACCAAAGAGATTACCATCAGTACAACCTTCAAACCATCCATTCACCCACAATTGCCCATCAACCTTTGACCTATCCACTTGCACTGCAACCTGCATTCAACAAGCTTGCAACACCAGCTGGTTCACAAAACCAATCTAAATAGTTATCCGTTTTTATGTGCAAATTTGATGCGAATATCATTAACGTGCCATATAGTCATCAATCAAGATGATGAAAGTGATAAAATGAAAAGTAGAAATATGGTGGTACAATCACTACGCGACTTTTCTGTAGCCTTTTCAGTGTCAATAAAGTAAGTGCAGATACATAGATAATGTGAAAATGCTTGATGTAACGATATACCTCCAGAAACTATCTTGTATTAATTAAGACAGATAAAATAATGGTTACTTATAGTTATTTGTCCTGTAGCCACATTGTGAGTTTTTTGTCAAATTAAATTTTATGAACTCTATGACCTTTTCAGAGTGTGAACGCTATAAAAACCAAATGGTAAACGACAATAATGAACGCTTAGTCTAAAAGAATCTTAAATATAATCTTTAATTAAATCATAATTATAGAGTTCTATTTATCGACCTATAAGCATAAATGTATAACATAAAGGACAAATGCAAATCTATATACACTGTTTCAGCAAACAGGCAAACCTTGAGTCAACAATAACCATGTATATAAGTTAAATTTTGCCGTTAATATATACAATCAACGATATAATATGGTTGAGTAGTTCAAAATATTGAGCTACTGTGGAGAGTTCGCTATAGACGGCTAACATTTCCAAAATACACTAGAATTCAACAGACATTAGATATATAATCGGATGGTTCAAATGAATTTAGTGTATCCTTGCAGTGAAAAACTCAGAGATTTGTTTATAAAGTTATAAACACGCTAGATTGATAATTTCAAGACGCAAAAACTATATCTTGGTAAAAGAAATTGGATTAGTTACACAAAATTATTCTTAGCATTTTATTTTTCCTTTGTAGGTGGCCAAATTTTCTAAAATCCTAAAAAATTTGCACATAAAAATGGATAATACTTAAAGGTATCAAGATAAACAAATATACTTTTAAAGGTAACAAGATAATACATAAACAAGATAATACTGTTTCGATAAATAAATAAGAAAGCAAAACATACATGGGAGTAGAGTTAGCTATGATTAATAACAAGTATTTAACCTATTTCAACAAATCTATATAGATAGCAGCACAATAAAAAAATTGATGGCGAGTGATTTGGCAAGGAGCATTATTTGAAATGAAACCAAAGCTTCCAGCATTTTTATCTCATCTTAAAGGTAACAAGATAAACAAATATCAAACAACAGAGAAAACTGTGTGTTTTCCCCAAATTATATTCATAAACTGCAATTAAATACCCTCTTGGTTTCATACAATAACAAATCTCACAGATAAAACTGCATATATAGAATTACCTTGTCAGAATGTGGTGTCACCAAAATTACATGTTCTCTTTTCTTTCCCACCTTTCCTTTGAATCAAGACTGTGAAAAACAGACAATTAGCATCACATGATGCATGGCATCTTGCTCATACAGTATATTGCCAATGTATTAAAGGGTGTTCAAACTGAAACAATTCATACCGAAATAACTCATATAACATATATACATATACACATATGCATATACATATACATACATACATATACAAGATTAAAGTCTAAGAAAGAAACCATACCCCCAATGTAACTTGCGTCTCTTCAACTGGGTAAAAGTGGTTGGTGCATCATCCTAATGTAGTGGGAAAAAAAGCTGTCACATAAAAAATATACAAGTACAAACAACAAAGTATACTTTGCATTATAAGGTATTATTGCATCATGATAACATATCATACTACTGTACAAAGATTTACAGTGTGTGGGGGCACTGAGTTATATTTGGCATAATAATGAGATTAAGAAAACCATTCACAAACCAAGTGCTGCAACATTCCTTGCATGACGCCTTAGCAAATACCTTAATCAAATATTTTGAAATTGTCACTTGGAAAATGAATGCTTTTTCATTGCTATCAAATTTGTGCACGCTGCTATCATACATCAAGGACAATCCTGCACCTTTTGTGACTCAATAATGTCGTAGTTAAGTTGAAGTTAAAAGAAGTGGGGATGATGGAAGGTCATAGTGTGTAAATCCAAACATCAAACACATCAAGTGAGTCAACCTTTCCCTTACAGACTACATATTATCATCAGACTTAAACTAAAATATAGCATTTAGACTTAATGTTGTACTACATATAGAACATGTATTATTTTTTCCAAAATATACAGTTTAGTATTGAATCAAAATTTGCAGGTAACATCTTTGTATTTATAATGATACTTACCTTCGTAACATTCCACTATTAATATGCTTTAGTAACTACAACTTAGTTATGTACTTAATCCCAAAGTATTAAATGTTGGTAAAAGAAATTAAATTCTCTCTTGAAATTATCCACGTAGACACAACTAAATATAACATGAAGAGCTTATTCATATATATACCAAATAAGCCTAGGATAGAGTACAAATAATATAATGATAATCAACCTTTATTTCATAATATACAAGGAAAAAGTAAGCAAGCACAAACATTCATGCTAAAGAGATTCAAATATAAAATAAACTAAAAGCTCTAATTTGAATCAGGATTTAAATTATGCATCACAAAGTCAGGGTATTTATATTAAGAAGTGTGTACTAGTATACTAGATTTTGCTTAGTTATAAAATGACACATAAATAAGTGAAATTGTTGATTTTTCTTTCCACTGTGTTTTTAGCACTATAATAAGATGTTTATTCCTGAATTATATCATATTTCCAACTAAAACATCAAGATTTGGTAAAAAAAGATATCAACCGTAACTATAATTTGTTCTAATAAACCAAAAAATCAGAAATACATACCTTGCTAGATGAGAATTAAGTAGTTTCTTCGACAACTTTCGGCTCGTCTGAATAGTTGGTGGATCTACAATATACTGTTAATCCACATCAAACAACTTCTTATAATAACCGGGTTTATGTTTTAACACAAATTGAGTTACCTGGCATGTCGTGGATTAGAGTGGACTGTAGAGGGTGAAGATGGTATTAAACTGAATTGGATCGTGGATTAGAGAAGACTTTGGGGTCAAGGATTCCTGATTAATGTTGGATCAAAGAATAAAAGTGATATTTGAATGGATTGAAAGGGAAAGATGAAAAGGGGGAGAGGGATTTAGGGTTTTCGAGTGAAGGACGAAAAGAAGAGGTTCGCGGTGAAAATGAGAGGGAGGCGAAATCGTTTACCACTAACTTTTCATCACGGTTTTCAATGTGGGAATAGCATTTTTGCACCGGTTGTAAATAAAACTGATGCAACTAACACTATTTTCATCGGTATATTTTCTTCGGTTGTCGATCATAACCGATGCAAATTGTATTTTTTTACTATCTACTGCTTTCCACATACCAAATGCATTAGTTGTTAAAAGGTAATCGATGCAAATACTTCTATTTGCATCGGTTGTGGTAACAACCGATGCAAATGAGGCGAAGCAACATGCGTATTTTGTACTAGTGGTTGTTCAACTTCTTCATTGTGAACAGTGGCTTGCTTCTTAGCATTGTCTGGTTGTTCTTCTATTTCATTTATACTAGCTGGAACTTTACGTTTTCGCTTTGACTGTTTGTTCTTAGCTTTGACTGTTTGTTCTTCAGCCTTTCTCTGCAAGCGGGTACGTACAGATGTTGTAGACATATTTTTCTGCAAGTGACAGAAAACACAGTATAAACCAATATGCACATGTAAACAATAAGCAGCGATAAATATTAACAAACAACACTTAAATATCATCAACATGTAGCTGAAAAGAGATGTGGCAGTTTGCAAACCAAACAAGCAGGCCTAAAAGCCTTGAGATGATGAACAGATTTGTAATTTTATGAGAAAATGTACATGTAATGCAAACAGAATTGATAAGAACACTACTCATTATCAAGCAATATATGCAAACAGAATTGATAAGAACATATAATGCTTTGTCTATGGAAGTATACAAAGATCAAAACACAAAGAACAAAAATTGAATGGTACATGCATTTGCAATGGGTTAGAAAATTAAATGGTGCAAACTAACAGCCATTCGCAACATTAAAAAAAAGCATTAGTGCAGCAAATGAACAACAATCACTAAAGAAAATCAATACAAGTTCAATGAAATTTCCAAATAGCCCGGATTTAATATATAATTTCAACCATCACTAAAGCAAATGAACAACTATGCTCAAGTAGAACATATAATCTACTCAATTATGCCCTCGCAATCCTCTCTAACATAGCAAATATATTCATCATCCGCTTCAGTTATTTCATCTTCCACCACTTGAATATCTTCCTCGATGCAATCGTGCTCCTCTATATCATTAAAACTTTTTGATGGTGCTTTCATTACAACGTACCAATTAGAAACATCGTTCTCTATTGAATAAAATACTTGTTTTGCTTGAGATGCAAGTATGTATGGGTCTCGTGAAAATGATGCTTGATGTAAATTAACAACAGTGAACCCATCATCATCAACTTTTACTCCATTTCCTTTATACGTCCAACGACACTTGAAAACTGGAATATAAAACAAATGATAATCTAATAAAATTATATCTATCAATATTCCATAATAAGTGACCGCATCAACCACTTGGGACATATCTTTAGCACTTGCTCTACACATAGTAGTTGCATCAAAAGTCACCCCATAATTCTGAGTTTCTCTCCCTAAATCTTTTACATGAAAACGTTGCTCGTTGATGATATATCCTTTGAAAGACATGGCATCATCCTTCGGACCATAAGCAATCCATTTTAACATGTCATTATGATCCTTGGAGGTAATAGGTATCTACAAAAAATTTCATTTAGCATGTAAATTTATATAGTAATATTGATAGTTGAATGAGAATATATTTGAAATCTAACTAACCTTCCTTTTAATCCAATCGACAAAACTTTTTGTATGTGTTTCCCAAAGTAAGGTCGCATTTTTTGTCATGCGTTGGTCTGAATTTTCTAATTCCTCCAAATGCAAACTAGTATTGAACAATTGATTATAAGTTATATATATCATTGCGAACACATCAAAATATTTAAAACAATATAACATAAACTTCCTCTATAAACAGTTCCACCACGGCCATATTCATTAATACAGCTAAATGAGCACTTTCTTTCTCATTAACTGACAATTTAATTGTCTTCGATACTGAAATTGGACGTCCCTCTAATATTCTACTACTTTCATAATCTTCATTTCGGGCTCCTTTCTCCTCTATATGTCCTGATTTTTTCAAAAATTCATTGAAAAACAACATGCATTCTGTTGCAAGATACAATTCTGCAATACATCCCTCTGGTCGTGCATAGTTTCTGACATAATCTTTGAGTGTCTTCATATATCTTTCGAATGGGTACATCCATCGAAAATGAATAGGTCCACACATTTGTGCTTCATTTCCAAGATGAATGGATAAATGTATCATTATATCAAAGAAAGATGGTGGGAAAAAAATTTCAAGCTCACATAAAACGTCAATAATTTCAACATTGATTTGTTCTACCTTCTCTCTATCAAGAACACGTTGACATAATTTGTTGAAAAAAGAACATAAGCGAATTATCGCTTTTCTTGCCTTCTTTGCCATGAACCCTCTCGATGCTACTGGCAATAAATGTTGCATTAATACATGGTAATCATGTGACTTCAATCCACTAATTTTGCAATCCGACAACGAAATTTGATTTTTTAAATTTGAATAGTAGCCATCCGGTCCTTTGAAAAAATACAGTCTTTTGCAAAATATTTTTCTCTCGGATTTTGACAACATATATGGAGTCGGTGGAAGATATGTTTTATTCCCACGAGGTTGTGTATGAAGCTCACTTCGAATTCCCCAATCCTCTAAATTCTTTCTACAGTTGATTCCATCTTTGGATTTATTTCCATGCAACATTGTGCCCAATAGGCTTTCACCAATGTTCTTCTCCAAATGCATCACATCTAAATTGTGACGTAATGGAAGTTCCTATGAAAACCAAAACAATAATGCATTATTGGGTTTTTCTTGTATTAAAACAATGAAAAATAAATAAATTAACCACTAACCTCCCAATAAGGCAAATCAAAGAAAATTGATCGTTTTTTCCACCTTGATAGCTCTACTTCTGTAGAACTGTTAGTATCATCATATTCATCTTCTTTATCATAGACATGCTTTCTCTTCTTACTTTTCTCCTCTATTCCTTTTCCAAAATCATTTGGATAATCCTTCAATAATGCATAGATGTTTCTCCCAGAAAGCATTCTAGGAGCACCATCTGTCTCTATGGTATTATCAAACAATGCCTTTTGTTTCCTCCGTGAATCTGAAGGAGGTAGAAATCTTCTATGACCCATGTAGGCGAACTTTCGACTATGTTTCAACCAACGAGAATGGGTATTGACACCACATAATGGGCAAGCTTTTTGCCCTTTCACACAACATCCAGCAAGATTTCCATAAGTCGGAAAATCATTAATCGTCCATAACAAAATTGCATTCAGTTTAAATAAAGTTTTACTAAATGCATCATAAGCAGTAACTCCATTAGACCACAAGTGATGCAAGTCTTCCACCAAAGGCGCCAAATATACATCAATATCATTCCCGGGTTGCTTCGGGCCTGGAATAAGTAAAGTTAACATAATATTTTCTTTCTTCATACACAACATAGGCGAGAGATTGTATGTCACAAGCATTACCGGCCAGCAACTATATTTCGAACTCAACATGGAAAATGGATTGAATCCATCTGTAGCAAGACCAAGCCTAAGATTGCGTGGATCAGATGAAAAAGATTTATACTTTTCATCCACCATTTTCCATGTCATAGAATCCACGGGATGACGCATTTTTCCATCGTTACTTTTATTATTAAAATGCCATCTTAATTCTTCAACCATCTTTTGAGATATATACATTCGTCTAAACCTCGGAATGATTAGGAAATATCTCAATACTTTAACTGGAACACCTTGTATAACCTCTTCAGTATCTTGATTTTTCTTCCATCTCGAGGAACCACATTTTGGACAACTTTCCAAATTTTTGTATTCTTTTCTGAAAAGGCAACAATCATTCTCACAAGCATGTATCTTTTCAAAACCCATGTCGAATGCTTTAAGAAATTTCTTGACTTCATATAAGGTTTTGGGAAGCACGTTATCCTTCGGCAGAAATAGATGTTGCACAGCTAAAAGCTTATCAAAACCACTATCGGACAAGCCAGTCTCGCATTTAAGATTATACAAGACGGTGATGGCAGATAATTTTGTGTGATCTGTGCACCCAGGATATAATGGAGTTTCTGCATCTTCCAAGTTCTTGACTAACTCATCCTCTTTTCTTCGAGAATCAACATCGTCTTTATCATCATTAAAAAAATCTTGATTCAAAAAATGTTCATCTTCATAGTGAATCATCTTGAATAGTTCATATACGTCAAACGTATTTGTTTTATTCTCTACATTTATCTCTTCACCATGGTTAAACCATACACCATCAATGTATTTAGGATCCATTCCTTTTATAATTAAATGTTCAATGATGATTTGGTCATCATGACGACTAAGATTCCGACAATCCTTGGAAGGGTATAAAATTTTTCTACACTTCTTACATTCCTCTTTGCAGCATGCACGAAATTCATTGCTCCTTGTCGGTATTCTATACTAGTTCTATGAAAAAAGTAAAAAAAAATGAGCTTTAGTATTAGATTATATGTTCTAATTCTCAAAATACATATTAAGTTAATCATGGTTTTATCACCTGTTTAAAAAAACCCAGCCTTTTTCCATTACCGACATTTGAAGGCAAATAAGTTTCCAATCTTTGACGTATAAATTGGTTATCTGTTGTAATCAAAAAAATAACTAGACGTTGAAGTACAAATACTTGTAGCACTACTGCATATAACCATGGTGGTTTAGTAGACAAAGGCAAAGAATACTTTTCCAAAAATATAAATTTTACACTTATATTTTGCATTTAACCTCAAATTTACATGTATTTATAATTAATCCATGCATGAATTCAAAGCCTAAGTCTAGCAAATTATAGAATTACTGCATATAAATTCAAAGCCTCAGAATGTACAAACCAACAGTTTCCTCTTACCAAACCAACAGTCAACTTCACCGCCTTCTCTTCACTACCTCACATCCACACAACTGACATATTTCCAGTGCCTGCCACTCCACAAAAGACTATTTATGCTCCAACATTTACCACTCTCAACCATCGAGCCAGCCAATACCCAATCGCAAACAAACCCGCGACCTCCATCAATGCTACTTGAACCCACTGTTAACGCTGAAAATCGAACGCTAACACCCTGGTGTGTGTAGTAACGTGAAAGCACCACCCGCTATTGGCGGGAATTGAAGTAAGCAGAAAATTAGCAGAAAACAGTAAAAAGACAGCGATTTTATAGTGGTTCGGCTTAAGATCAAGCCTACGTCCACTTTGAATTCCTTTATTGCTGATCTGGTTACAAATTGATACAATGCACTTCGAAATACAATCCACTTTGATTACAAACAACACTCTAGACTAATAGCTCAAACTTCGATGATGAAACTTGTTGAATCCATGTCGGATGTGCAAAAGTTCTTTCGAAGCTTGTTGTAATGTCTCGAATGTTTGGAGTTCTTCAAGTGCAAGGCGAGTTCGGAATTCTGCAGAGTAATGGCGCTTCAAAGGATGATCGGCCCAAAGTCCTCTGAAAGTTGGAGATGGCAATGTATTTATAGGGAATTCTGGACAGGAGTTCTTGCTAAGTCCTGAGTCGTAGCCGACTTATAATAAGTCGTAAGTCGTGGCTAACTTAAGGTAGGTCGTGGCCGACCTACTGAGTCCAGCTCGTGGCTTGGTTGAAGTCTACTTCCCCTTTTGAATCGATGTTACAAGTCCTAAGTCGTTTACGAGTCAACCTCCTCCGGCGTAAGTATCGCGGCAACAGACTTATAACTCAATGGTTTAGGTCGTAAGTCGGCCGCGACTTAGTATAAGTTGTAGGTCGGCGACATTTGGTTAACGAGTTGATAGATCGTGTGCGACTTAGTATAAGTCGTAGATCGGCAACGACTTGGGATGTACTTTGCTTTATCTCATGAAGTCGTTTATCCACTTAGGTTGTGGGCTCTTTAGGTCGGTAGCTCGTTTCAGTAGTTAAGTCGTTAGACATTTTAAGTCGGTATCTGTCTTAAGTCGTAAGCTGCCTTAAGTCGGTCCATCTCTTAGGTCGTAAGCTGCTTTAAGTTGTCAACTGGTTGAGTCGGCCAACACCTTTAAGTCGTCGAGGCCATTAAGCCGTTAACTCCTTAAACCGTTAAGTCGTAGACTTCCTTAGGTCGTAAATCGTCAACTTCCTTAAGTCGTAGATCGTCCACTTCCTTAAGTCGTTGACTCCTTTAAGTTGACCAATCCTTAGCCCGTTAATTCTCTTAAGTCGTTAAGTCGCATAATCCTTAACTCGTTAAGTCGCATATCCTTCTTGAGTCGCGTACCTTTCTTGAGTCGTGCAGTTCTTAAGTCGTTGAAAATTGAGGGTTAACATTTGCCCCTCGAAGTACATGCCTAAGTCGTAGGTCGTGTGCTTCGACTCATCTTAACTCGCATGTGCCGATTCGAGTTCCACTGCCTCGAGATATAAAAGCTTGAGTCGTTTCTTCCTCTTCTTTCTTCTCATTATCTATCTCCTAAGTCGCATCTGCCATTAGCATTTCTCCGAGCTTTCAAAGACGAATTCCAACCATACAGTCGCTGATCATCTTTCCGTTATACTACGTAAGTGAATCCGGTCATCGTTCACCTACGTCCATCGTCGAATTGCTAATTCCCCATTTTCCGATTTCAATTCACTTTTTGGTGCCGCGTTTCATTTCGAATAATGTTTCGATCGATATGTGATTGCCATCGATCATGTTGTGGTCGTGATAGAGCAGCAATGTATCGGATTCATGGCAAATCTGAGGCGATTCGAATTGGTTTTTGGGTGATTCAATGGTATGATGGAATGAGGATCATTGTTGATTGAGAGGCTATCGGGTTAACGGGTTAGGAGTTAGAAGGGTAACGGGTTAGGAGTTAGGGAGAAAAAGTCGGTTGGTCAAATGGAGTGAGATATTGGCTTGGTCACGACTTAGCAATTTCGTGCGACCCAGTGACTTCCACGACTTAACTCTGAACCGACCTAGCAGCTTTTGCGACCCAAGCTTTGAGTCGTGGCCGGGTTAGGACTTGGAGAATTTTACATCACTTCGAACTGAAGCCTTTTCCCTTCTTATTATGCCTTGCGACTTAAAGATTAACGACTCATAGAACAAACGTCTTGACAAGTGCTGCCTACTTAAAGCATCAACGACTTAAAATTGAAGCGACCAAACTTAACTTGCTTCATAATCCTTAGGTCGTGGACAAGTTAGCCAGAGAACCAACGACTTAACTTAACCCGTAGGAAAGGTTCTTAAGTCGTTGGCGAGTTAGTACTTGAGTCGTCGGCGACTTAGCACTTGTACTTTTAAGCTTTGCTTGAACTTTGAATTATTGTTTGAACTTTGAATTGTTAAACTTTGCTGCATTCTTTCACAGATTACTTTGACTCGCAAGCTAACAACCTGTTTAATACAACATTTACAGAAAATTGGGACGAATTTACTACCATTGACTACCCACATCAAATGACAAATTAGTTAATAACAGATAATCAATCTTAAATAGATTGTGTGAACGAAGTGCTTTGAACCATCAAATTCAAGCAAAGTATTAAAGAAACATTGGAATAGTCAACTAAAACTGACTTGTTTGCACTAATACTGTACCTGAACTTTAAATTAACAAGTTTTGAAATTTGATAATTGATCAATCGTCGACTAGCTTAATTCCAGTTATATTTACTTGTTATTTTTATTAGTTCTGCACAACACTTCACACTTTTAGGAAACGTGCACCTTCACATTTGAATATCCAGTTGCTTGTGTAGAATGACTTCTCAGCAAGAAGATATAACAGTCCAGACCGGAGAGGCCACCTTTATTCCAGCTCCATTAGTCAATCCTCCAGAAAGAGCCTCTACCACTCTATCGTATAAAGTTTTCCGGCAGTTGTGCGCTCAGTTTGGCATTGTTGAAGCTGATGCCATTATTCCTGAGAAAAGTAACACTGCTGATGTAGCGCCTCCTGGCTTTGTAGCGGTCAATCGACAAATGTGCCAGAGCGGGGCCATTCCCCCTTTCAACAACTTTTTCCAGTATCTTCTTCGTCAACTGGCCATCTCCCCATTCCAGCTACACCCTAATGGCTATGCCATTCTAATGGGGTTGTGTGTGCTATTCGGGAGAACTCTTGACCGACTTCCGAGCTTTGACGAGATTTGCTACTTATGCTCTTTCACCAGAACCAAAGATCACCCTTCTATCACTGTCGTGAGAAGCGCCAGAAATCGTAAATTGATCGTCGGCTTTCCGGACAGTGCTCACGGGTTTTTAACTCAATTCTTTTACGTTCGCTGTCCCCCAGGGTTTTATGCTGTGTGGAGGGAAGGAAGTAAGATTATCTATCTTTACTTCTTCTATTCTACGAGTTTTGTGAAGTCCAAATTGCCAAGTGTTAATTTCGCTTTTTCATTTCAGCGCTCCCCCTCCTTCTAGGGATCCAAGCCACAAGCCAACTCTGGAGAGGCTTATGGCTGTACCAGCTAAAGAGCGGGACGTGAAATTTTTATTGAAAGACGAATTTCTTCACCGGTTTGGACTTCTTCACCCTTCTCGCTCTACTCAGCCTCATGAAGTCCCCGATTCTCCAGAGAAGACGCCAGATGCCCCAACTCTTGCTGAAGAACTTACATCAAAGGAACCTACCACTGAGGCTTTACTGATGAAGTGTTCTACCTCTCTTGACATTGCGGGGCCATCTGGAAAATTTGCACTTGCCCCGGTTGTTGAAGAAGAAGAAGGAAAAGAATCTCCTCGCCATTCCGGAGAGGCGGCCGATGTAGAGGCTGAAAAAGAAAGTTCCGCTGGGCATAACGGCGATGACATTTTTTAGGGGCTAAGTGATTTGATGATAACCTCGCAGGAACTATTTAAAGATGATGCTTCGAAAGTTATTTCTCCTGCTGTCGATGCTAGTTCCTCTTTACAACGAATCTCGACACCTTCTGCACAAGTCGTTGCCATTCCCACACCAAAGAGTGATTTGTAATTTGACGCGCGTAGTTCGCACATCACACACACTTAGGATTTTTACGATCAAATGCACTCGACTTCTTTACTTTGAAGATTTTTTAACACTTGTCTCTTTTTCATTTCCAGACTCTTCAATGGGGCGGAGCGGTTCATATCATGATAGTTTCCAGCGTTATGGTGGGCGCGATACTTATGATTTCAGACGCTACCTCCCTTCCCGCTAGGAAACTGACGAAGAAAGAGCCGCCAGAAAAACTCGAGAAAGGCGGGATTATGATGAGCGCCGCAGAAGAGAAGATGAATATCGAGATTCATCCCGAAGAGAAGACGATTCTTATAAGAGGAAATCTTATGATAATAAAGGAAAAAGTCACATTGCCGGCGACTCAAGTTAACGAACCAAGCTTAGTGACTCCTCCGTCATTTCTGAAAAGCCTGACGCTCCCATTCCTTCTGACTTGCCTGGTGATTCTCCCGCTCTTGAGAAGTCTGACATTCAGACAATCATCAACAGGCCTCAATATCAAGTTGGTCAAGGTCCGCCAACTCTTTAAAGTCGGTTCCCGCAATGGTGCTTAAAGGGGGTACGCTTTGACCTTGATTTAGTCCCGATTGATAAACCAGCTATGCTGCGTAATCTTGATGCCGTCAAACTTGATATTGAAAGGATGTCTAGGTGGCAAAAACTTGTTGATGAGCTACAAAGGGTCAATCGCGCGAATCTCGAAGCCATGCCGACCATGGAGAACGATAAGTCGGAATGGGATAAAGTTTGCAAGCAGCATGATGCTGAAATGAAGAGCATCGCTGATGATTATGGGAGACTTGAAGCCGAAGTTGAAAGACTAAAGAACGAACTTGCTACTTCTTCCACTTCTTATTCACAAAAGGAAGAAATGCTTCAAAAGCAGGTTCGAGATGCCCATGCTGCTCAGCGAGATGCTGAAGCGAAAATTGAAGCAGAGCAGCATGTTACTAGGAAATATCGCGATGACGCCGCTCAGCTTCGGGAGAAAGTTTGCTCCCAAGACTTGGAAAATACAAGGCTGCAGTCTCAGTTATTAAAGGCTGAAGAGAGCGCGATGAAGCTATCGCGGGCAAATCTGCAGCCGAAGAATCCCATGAGGCCACCAGAGCCACCATTAACACCACTTTATTTGACTTTTATGTCCACAGCGTCTTGGGGCGCGGAAGTCTCTCGTTTTTGGGGCCGGAATATGAAGTCACCTTAGCTGAAGTATGGGAGGTGATTATCGACATGCTTGGAGGAGCTGGTTACGGTGAAGCGGATCTTGAAGCCATTTATCTAAATGATGAGTCCCATGCCGCTCTTGCTAGAGGAAAAGAACAACATGCCCAAGCACGAACCGAAGCGATGGGAGAGAAGCATTCTGAAAAAGAAATAATCTTTACTGCCCCTGCTCATACTTCGGTTTCAGCTGATGTCGATATTATTGGCTCTAGTTCACACTCTTCGCCTCCTGCTAAGGTCGACAAAGAAACTGTGACCACTCCCACCGAGGAAGAGGCCCTGGAAGATATTGAGGCTCAGAAATTCAAGATTGATCTTGCAAAGCCGACATCTCCAGGTAACTTTGACGTTGAACCAAGTAAAGTGGACTACTTGTTTGCTTCAACCAAGCTTGATGAATTTCTCGATTATTACTTAAGTCTTAATGGACCCGTATCTTCTCTCTTTTCGGAGAATACTGATTTTAACTTCTTTTCTTCTGTAGCGGAAGCACCGAAAGCTGTGCTAACTTCTCCTTCTTCGGCTGCCGTTCCTCTTTCTTCTCAAGTTACTCCTCTTCCAGCTTCTCAACCAGGACCGCAAGAGGAGCAAATAGAGGCCCTTCGAGGCTTAGACGAACCACCTGCTTCTCAAGAGCAGAAGGTGGAAGATCCTAAGGATAGTGAGAAGACTCCGGAGCAGTCTCCTGATGAGAACACGAAGCTTTCCACGCTGCTTACTACTCCGGGAAGTGAATCTTCTTCGAAGAGGAAAGGGAAGCGCGCCATGAGGAAGAAAAAGAAGAGCATTTCAGCTGGAGAGGACAAAGCAGAAGAAGATCCAACTTCTCTTCCTCCTCCTTCTCCCCCGACTCGTCCACAACGGCCTCCAAAACTAGTTATTAAGCCGGGAAAGAGCTCTAAGGGCGGTGGGAAAATGGAGTGACGAGCTAGACTTTAGGATTCTTGTTCTGCTTTTTGGCTTTTTGCATGTATCGACCGGAGATTGTGCGGATACCGGCCTCCGCTTTTTGAATTCTGCACATGTAAAGAATTTTCATAGTATTGAATAAAATAATCCTTTTACTTGAACGAATTCTTGTGTATGTAAGAATGCATTTGTTTCTCATTTTTAGTGTAGAATAAACGATTATTTTTACTTGAACAAACTTTTGTCTGTGCTTGAGAATGCATTTATTCCACATCTTCTTTGCGTGACATTGTAATGAACTTGTGGTATGTTACTTGTATATTACTTTTATTACTGTAACTAAATTGTATAATATTGGCCCCATACCACAAGTGCATCGCAATATCTTTCGCTTTGACAAGACTATTACTCTTATTTCGGAGAATAATTATTCCACTTTTACGGGAAGAATCATTCTACTTCAATAGAACGTATGTCGTTTTTTGGAGAAGTTTTGCGCTTCAACCTTCGGAGATGGTCACTTCATATTTCTGAGAAGTGTAATCTCTTACACGGCAAAGCGGGCCTCTGAAGAGGGCTTTATGTAGCACTTCAACTTTTAGGAAGAACTTTTTGAGATGAATATGTTTATCTTCCTTTGTGAGTTGAATTGTATCTCCGGAGAGGGCTTTTTGTTTGAGCATTCTCTTTTGGGACATGCCTCCGAAGAGGGCTCCTCTGAAGAGTTGTGCCTCCAAAGAGGGCTTGTGCCTCCGAAGAGGGCTTGTGGTGCCTCTGGAGAGGGCTTTTGCCTCCGAAGAGGGCTTGTGACTTCGAAGAGGGCTTGTGGTGCCTCGGGAGAGGGCTTTCGCCTCCGAAGAGGGCGCGTGCCTCCAAAGAGGGCTTATGGTGCCTCGGGAAAGGGCTTTCGCCTCCGAAGAGGGCGTGTGCCTCCGAAGAGGGCTTTTTGATTGCTTGGAAGTTACTTTCTCATGGTTGGATGGATCCACGGGGCGGACGCAAGTCGCTTGATCGAATGTTCGTTTGCACAAACGATCGCGATCAATTAACAAGGGCCTTGTTCCTTCAGCTTGGGAAGGTGCCCCTCCGGTGGTTCCACCAATCTTTTTTGATTGAGGAAAGCACTTTCATTTTTTGGTGTGCCTCGTTAGAAGGCTTTGTTGGCCTTCGGGGAGGAGCATCGGTTGGTTGGTGTGCCAGGATGGTAGCGTCTCAGGGGCGAGTGCATCCACGGGACGGACGCAAGCTGCCTGATCGGATGCATCACGACCAGTTAGCAAGGGCCATGTTCCTTCTGCTTGGGAAGGTGTCCCTTCGGTGGCTCTACCGGCCCTTTTGTTGAGAGGCATACCTCCTTTTGGCTGCTTCTGTGTCTGCTTGCCCATCTTTTCTCATCATCTGCTCATCAGCGATCCTTTATTATCGTTTCCAAGCGCATTTTCCTTCCTTTTGCTGGTAAATTGCTTCATCCGAAGAAGTGGACTTCAATGTTGAATGACTTCACGGGGCAAACGCAAGTTACCTAGTTGGATGTCTGTTTATATCCATGATCACAACCAGTTAACGAGGGCTTGATACAGTGGAGTCGCCAACTTTTTATGTGAAGTTTTCTTGTATGGGATTTGAATCTGGAATTTTTGTTGATTGGTATTTGCTTAATAAGTGATTTATAGGGCTCGCTTGGCCTTGTGACAGGTAAGCCTTATTTTAATGGCCTGCAATTTTGAATCGACATTTTAGCAATACATTCAAAGCATTTACATATCGAAATGAAATAGGCATTAAATAATAGTAAAGAACACAAGATTTATAGTGGTTCGGCCAAGAATCGGGCCTACATCCACTTTATAGCTTTTATTAATTTGCACTGATTTACAATGTCTTACAATACAACTGATGCATCTATCACTATTTTACAATTTTGAGCAAAGCTTTTTTAAGTAAAATAAGGACGCAAATGGTTGCTGTTCCAGGCTCTTGGAATTGGATCTCCTTCGACAGTTATGAGTTTGAAAGTGCCATCAAGAAGTTTATTGCCTATGACATATGGCCCTTCCCAGTTTGGCCCAAACACTCCAGTTGCTGTCATGATCCTTTTCAAGACTAAGTCTCCGATCTCAAAGCTGCGTTGGCGAACTTTAGAGTTGAAGTGCCTGGCTATTCTTTGCTGATAAGCTGAAACTCTGAGCCTAGCTTCTTCTCTTTTTTCATCAAGAAAATCAAGTGCTTCAAGTTGCAGTTTTTCATTTTCAGCCTCATTGAAATGAATTCTCCTATGTGAAGGGACTTCTATTTCCACCGGAATCATTGCTTCTGATCCGTATGTAAATGAAAATGGAGTGTGCCCAGTCACAGTTTTGAGAGTAGTTCTGTATGCCCATAGCGCTGGTGGGAGCTTATCGACCCAACCACCTTTTGCTTTTTCGAGTTGCTTTTTGATGGTTGACTTGATAATTTTATTTACTGCTTCCACTTGCCCGTTTGCCTACGGATGAGCCACTACTGAGAAGCTTTTTCGAATTTTGAACCGTTTGCAAAAGTCCTGGAATTCTTCACTTTCAAACTGAGTACCGTTGTCTGTGATTATCTTCTGCGGCACACCATACCTGCAAATGATGTTTTTAGTTATGAAATTTATCATCTTTTTAGAGGTAATAGTAGCCAAGGGTTCAGCTTCAGCCCATTTTGTGAAATAATCAACAGCAACAATAGCATATTTGATTCCAGATTTGGCGATCGGTAACGGTCCAATCAAGTCCATTCCCCAAATGGCGAATGGCCATGGGCTGACCATTTGCGTGAGTTCAGTGGAAGGCGCTTTTAGGATTTTTGCAAATCTTTGGCACTTGTCGCACTTTCGGGAGTAAATAGCAGCATCTCGATTAATGTCTGGCCAGAAATACCCATATCGGAGAACTTTCTTGGCTAGAGTTTGTCCACCTGAATGATCCCTACATTCTCCTCCGTGTACCTCAGCTAGAATCGTCTTGGCTTCTTCCTTGGTTACACATCGGAGTAATGGCATTGAGAATCCCCGTCTGTATAATCGGCCATCTTGAATTATATATCTTGACGCTTTCCTTAACAGCTTTCGGCGTTCTTTAGAACTTTCTGGCAGGGAACCATTGAGTAGATATTCTTTGATTTGAGTCATCCACGATTCATGCTCTTGAGACGTAGTCATGATCCAATCAATATCCATCTCTTCAATGCTTGGAGCTGACAAAACTTCCACAAGGACTAATCCCAATAATTGAGCCTCTCCAGAACTTGAGTACTTTGCTAGAGAATCCGCCTTCATGTTTTCCATCCGAGGAATGTGACTTATCGTGTAATGATCAAAATCTTCGAGAAGCTCACATGCCTTTGACAAGTATGCGGGCAGATTTCCACCTTTAGCTTGGAATTGTTTCTTTACCTGGCAAACAATAAGTTGGGAGTCGCTGAAAACTTGTAACACTTTGATGTTCAGTTCCTTGGCGATTTTTAAACCGGCAATAAGGGCTTCATACTTCGCTTCATTGTTTGTCGAAGGAAATTCCAGTCTCAATGCATAACACAATGATCGTCCTTCGAGGGTTTCAAGCACAACTCCTACCCCCGAACAATAATCATTTCTTGCGCCGTCAACATACAACTTCCACTGGATCGGAATGTCATTAGTTGTTTCTTTCTCACTGTCACCTTTGTCAGTAGATTCCGCGATGAAATCTACTAAAGCTTGTCCGTTGATTGCTCTTCGGGGATGGTAAGTGATATCATATTGGCTGAGTTCAATGTTCCATTTCAAAAGACGACCCGAAGTTTCAGGACGAAACAGGACTTGCTTTAGAGGTTGATCAGTAAGGACCTTGATAGGATGAGCTTGAAAGTATGGCCTCAACTTCCTGGAAGCAATTAGCAAACAATAGGCAAACTTTTCTATCTTTGAATAATTCATCTCTGCCCCAGTGAACCATTTGCTGATGTAATAGACTGGACGTTGTATTTTCATATCTTTTCGTACAAGTGCTGCACTAAGAGCATGAGATGATATTGCTAAATAGATGAAAAGGTCTTCACCATCAGCAGGCTTGGAAAGAACTGGCGGCGTTTCCATATGACGAATTAGTTCATCGAAAGCAGTCTGGCATTCGGGAGTCCATTCAAAAAAATTCTTTCCTTTCTTTAGAGCGTTAAAGAAGGGAATGCATTTGTCTGTGGCCTTGGAAATGAAACGACTCAGAGCAGCGACTTTCCCATTAAGGCTTTGCAGTTCTTTCTTTGTTTTAGGGGCTTTGACCTCTCTTAGAGCTGTGACTTGAGCAGGATTGACCTCAATGCCCCTGGTGCTCATGATGAAACCCAAGAATTTTCCGGACTCTACCCCGAATGAACATTTCAATGGATTGAGCTTCATTCCGTACTTTCAAAGAATTGCAAACATTTCCGCCAAGTGATCCATGTGGTCTACTGCTTTCTTCGACTTTACCAACATATCATCAACATAAACTTCCATAGTTCTACCAATCTGGGGTTTGAACATAGCATTGATGAGTCTTTGGTAGGTTGCGCCGGCATTCTTTAGTCCAAAAGGCATAACTTTGTAGCAGTAGAGAACCACATCTGTGATGAAGCTTGTGTCTTCTTGATCTGGCTCATGCATCATAATCTGATTGTATCCAAAGTAAGCATCCATAGAAGATAACAACTCATGCCCAGCTATTCCATCCACCAATTGATCGAATCTGGGCAGTGAGAAGCAGTCTTTGGGGCAAGCTTTGTTTAGATCTGAAAAGTCGATGCATACCCTCCACTTTCCATTTGCCTTCTTAACTAGTACTGGATTTGAAACCCAATTTGGATAAGTGGATTCCCTGATGAAACAATTCTCTATGAGCCGATCAACTTCTTCCTTTAGCGCTGCTGACCTTTCTGGACCTTGGGTTCTTCTTTTCTGTTTCACTGGTGTGAATTTTGGATCGATATTCAGAGTATGTACATCAATTTCCGGAGAGATCCCAAACATGTCAGCGTGACACCAAGCGAACACATCTAGATTTGCTTTTAAAAATGATATCAGCGTGTTTTGAACTGCTATGCTTAGTTGTGAACCCACATTGAGTACTTTGTTTGGGTCTTTCGAGTCAACAGGTATCGGTACCGTTACTTCCACAGGTACCACTCTATTCTTTCCTGTACTGGCTTTTCTGGGGTCCATTTCTTTCCTTGCATTGCTGTGTTCGCTTGTACAGGGGCCACCCAGTAGTTGCTACAAGGTTGGTTCCTTGATGTGGAGCGGAGCTGCCGCATCTTTTCCCATTTCTCTTTTCCTGGCCTCTCGGAGCTCTACAAGATAACATTCTCGCCCTGCGTTCTGGTCTCCCTTAATGACAGCAACCCCATTATCAATGGGAAATTTCATTGTCAAGCACCACGGGGCGAGGACGGCCTTAAAAGCAGCAAGAGTAGGCCAACCCAGGAAGGCATTATAGGCGGAGAATCCATCCACAATTACAAAAGTTTGCTTCCGAACCACCTTCTTAAGCCCATCTCCCAATTCAACAAACAAGTCCACCGTTCCAATTGGCTGTTTCGGCTCCCTTGTAAATCCTACAATCTTCTGAGATGAAGCCTGTACGTCTGCCATTGGAATTTTCATTTGGTCAAATGTCTTTTTAAAGAGTATGTTGCATGAGGCGCCGCTATCAACCAGCACTCTCCTTACAATAGCCAGCCCAATACCAACAGAGATAACCAAAGGGTCCTCGGTAGGAGCCTCCACACCAGCAGAATCCCTGGTTCTGAATATGATATCATCATGAAAAGTCTTCTGCTGCTTTAGAGGCGCAGCATCTTCCAAGACCAAGACACTTTCTTCAGCTGGGGCATATTTCAAAGCTCTAGCATACCTTTCCATCTTGCCCCAACTCCTGCCAGCCGGATGGGTTCCTCCTGTGATCACATTGATAACAGGTCTTTCTGTTTCTTGTGTAGCAGGCCTCTCTCCTGAACCAGATGAATGAGCAGGAAGTGGCTGGCCCCGGTTTGATGAAGACGGGTCTTTTCTATTCCTTTTAACATACTGCTGCAACTTATTTTGTCTTAATAATTCTTCAATCAAGCTCTTCAAGTGGCGGCACTCGTTGGTATCATGGCCTGGTTGGTTATGAAATTGGCAAAATCTCCCGCTTTGAACAGCATTTTTTTCAACTTTTACTGCTGGTGGCTTTGGATACTCAACAGCATCTTTAGTGGCGATGAAAATATTCTCCGGCGTATCAGTTAGAGGGGTAAAATCTGAGGGCTTGAGAAAGCGTGGTTTTTTGAGGTTCTTCTGATTTCCAGATTCCTTTTTGTTCTGAGCAACAACATTATTCTCCACCTCTGTTGACACAACTTTAGCTGACGTGGAGAGATTTTCTAAGCGCATGAACTTATCAGCCTTTTTGTAGAATTTTTCGAGAGAATTTGGTTCTTTCATTTTCAACCATTTTCCAAATTCGCTCGACTTGTCAATAGCCCGCATTAAGTAGGTTAAAACCATACGCGGTTCTGCGTTATCAACTTCAGCTAGGGCTATGTTGAAGCGATTCAAAAAGGATTTGATGGGTTCTCCAGGGTTCTGTTCGAGGCTCGAAAGAGACATTATATCCTTTGCTTTCGAAGCGTACAGTCTGAATTGTTCCTTGAATTTCCGAGTCAGATCAGAAAACTGATCAACAGATCATACGGGAAGATTGGTAAACCAGAGTAGCACCACTCCTTCCAAGTATACCAGGAAATATCGGCATTTAATCTCATCAGTTGCTCTGGCGCCGGTCATGTGCCAATCATATTTGTATAGGAATTGATTCGGGTCACTTGTTCCTTTATAAGCAGGAATGGTAGGAGGAACGAATTTTCTGGGAAACTCAGCTTTTAGAATCCTCTCTGTAAATTGAGTTTTACTCGGAGCAAATCCCCAGTCGCTTTCATCTTCATTTCTCTGCATGCTTTCTTTCATTATCTGCCGAATCATGCCGGAGAGATATTCCTCATTTTTTAGTGACTTTGTGGAGTATTCTTTAGCCATTTTCTCAGAAGTTTGTCCGGGCAAATGCTCGCGGAGAACTGGTGATGGCCTAGATCCTTCAGCTGGGAGCGGTGCCCCTTCAGCAGCACCCGATCCCCCTTGAGGAATATTTCTTCCTTCGGAGTTGTGAATAGCATCAGCAAAGTTTTCTTCATTATTTACTGGCCTTTGATTAGCCCCGAGCAAAGCGTTTAACTTTTCCATCATTAGAATATTCTGAGTTTCGATTTGCTGGTACAGTCCAGATACAGCAGCATCTAGCTCTTCTCGCGTCACTCCGACGCTTGGAGCTGCCTGACTTGGAGAAGGAGGAGCGGCAGTGTTGTCGCGAACATCATCAGATCTGATAGACTTACGTTTTCTTCCAGGAGCCATTATGTTTGACAATTTTCTGGTTTTGGGAGAAACTTTTTCAACGAACTTTTGTGAACAATGGTGAATACAGTCCTGAGTTCGGTTCTCAGTGAAAGCACCAAAATGTTAACGCTGAAAATCGAACGCTAACACCCTGGTGTGTGTGTAGTAACTTGAAAGCACCACCTGCTTTTGGCGGGAATTGAAGTAAGCAGAAAATTAGCAGAAAACAGTAAAAAGACAGCGATTTTATAGTGGTTCGGCTTAAGATCAAGCCTACGTCCACTTTGAATTCCTTTATTGCTGATCTGGTTACAAATTGATACAATGCACTTCGAAATACAATCCACTTTGATTACAAACAACACTCTAGACTAATAGCTCAAACTTCGATGATAAAACTTGTTGAATCCATGTCGGATATGCAAAATTTCTTTCGAAGCTTGTTGTAATGTCTCGAATGTTTGGAGTTCTTCAAGTGCAGGACGAGTTCGGAATTCTGCAGAGTAATGGCGCTTCAAAGGATGATCGGCCCAAAGTCCTCTGAAAGTTGGAGATGGCAATGTATTTATAGGGAATTCTGGACAGGAGTTCTTGCTAAGTCCTGAGTCGTAGCCGACTTATAATAAGTCGTAAGTCGTGGCTAACTTAAGGTAGGTCGTGGCCGACCTATTGAGTCCAGCTCGTGGCTTGGTTGAAGTCTACTTCCCCTTTTGAATCCATGTTACAAGTCCTAAGTCATTTACGAGTCAACCTCCTCCGGCATAAGTATCGCGGCAGCAGACTTATAACTCAATGGCTTTAGGTCGTAAGTCGGCCACGACTTAGTATAAGTTGTAGGTCGGCGACATTTGGTTAACGAGTTGATAGATCGTGTGCGACTTAGTATAAGTCGTAGATCGGCAGCGACTTGGGATGTACTTTGCTTTAGCTCATTAAGTCGTTTATCCACTTAGGTCGTTGGCTCTTTAGGTCGGTAGCTCGTTTCAGTAGTTAAGTCGTTAGACATTTTAAGTCGGTATCTGTCTTAAGTCGTAAGCTGCCTTAAATCGGTCCATCTCTTAGGTAGTAAGCTGCTTTAAGTTGTCAACTGGTTGAGTCGGTAAACACCTTTAAGTCGCCGAGGCCATTAAGCCGTTAACTCCTTAAACCGTTAAGTCGTAGACTTCCTTAGGTCGTAAATCATCAACTTCCTTAAGTCGGAGATCGTCCACTTCCTTAAGTCGTTGACTCCTTTAAGTTGACCAATCCTTAGCCCGTTAATTCTCTTGAGTCGTTAAGTCGCATATCCTTCTTGAGTCGCGTACCTTTCTTGAGTCGTGCAGTTCTTAAGTCGTTGAAAATTGAGGGTTAACACCCACCAAATTCCCGAAACACGCAACCTCAACCTCCTCTCAGCAAGCAACCATTGATTCACTGAACCACTTCAACAGAACATTCATATACTCAAAGAAATCAAAGTAGATATCCCAACAGATCATTGCAATTAGGGTTAAATCAACCATTTCAGTAATAGTTTAGGAAAAATTATGAAAATAAGATGCATTCAAATTAATATAAAATCCAAATAGAATCACAATGTCGATTTAAAAGATTCATACCTAAATATACCTAATCGATTTAAAAGATTCATACCTAAATATACCTAGATCTGCTGGCTGCCGCGACTCGATGTTGAGTAAGGGGGAAACGACAGAGTTGACGATGATACTTGAGTGCGATGAAAATTTAACACGATTAATAGGGGAAATTTTTTTTTTTTGAAGAAGAAAGCAAATTAGGGATGAGAATTTTGTTAAGTACGAGAGTAAAATGTTAGGTTACGTTTATTTAGTTCGCGCGGACTCTTTTTTTTAGAAGCGGGAAACGTGAATTATTTTTTGCCACGTTTATATTATTTGGTAATCTATTTTTTGTTGCATTTACAATAAAACGCCACCGATTTTTGCAACTATAAATGGTTTTTCTTGTAGTGTTTCCAGTGTTCCTTTCCTGGATTGCTTGTATACCTGCTCAGTCGACTTACCGCATAAGCTATATCTGGTATTGTGGAATTCATGAGATACATGAGACATCCTATTACACGAGAGTATTCCAGCTGCATTACACTCTCATTAGTGTTTTTATGCAGTACATTTGATGGATTAAAAGGTGTTCTCACTCCTTTAATTCCATAGTCTTGGAATTGTTCAATCACTTTGTCTACATAGTGTGACTGAGACAATTCAATTCCATTAGGAGTTCTTATTATTTTGATTCCCAAAATAACGTTTGCAACTCCTAAATCTTTCATATCGAAAATGCTAGTTAACATCTTCTTTATGGTCTCTATTACCTGAGTATTTGGACCAAATATTAACATATCGTCTACATATAAACAAATCATCACATATGATTGTCCAATTTGTTTATAATAAACACACTTATCGCATTCATTTATACGAAAACCATTTCTCATCATGACACTATCAAATTTTGCGTGCCATTGTTTTTGAGCTTGTTTTAGTCCGTATAATGATTTTGCTAATCTATAGACTTTGTTTTCATTTCCTTTGGAAATAAAACCTTCAGGTTGCTCCATGTAGATCTCCTCATCGAGATCTCCATTTAAGAATGTTGTCTTTACATCCATTTGATGAATTTCTAGTCCATAAATTGATGCAATTGCTATTAGCATTCTTATAGAGGTTATTCGTGTTACTGGCGAATATGTATCAAAGAAGTCTACTCCTTCTTTTTGACGATATCCTTTGGCTACTAATCTAGCTTTATACTTGTCGGTAGAGCCATCTGCTTTCATTTTCTTCTTGAAAATCCATTTGCAGCCAATAGGTTTTATTCCAGGTGGAATATCAACAATTTCCCAAGTTCTATTACTTAGAATTGAATCAATCTCACTTTGGATTGCTTCTTTCCAACATGAAGATTCAGAAGATGATATTGCTTCCTTGTACGTTTGAGGTTCATGTTCTAACACATATGTGAAAAAATCCGAACCAAATGTCTTGGAAGTCCTAGCCCTTACGCTTCTTCTTGGTTCAACTTCCTCAATCTCATGATGAGTTTCATCTTCATGTGAATTGCTTGATTCTTCTCTTGTCCTTTTAGGGACATTATTCCCTTCATTCCTTTTGTGTGGAAACACGTCTTCAAAGAATGAGGCATCTCTAGATTCCATGATTGTATTTACATGAATATCAGCTATATCAGACTTGAATACCAAAAATCTATAGGCACTACTATTTTGGGCTGGCCCTAAATAGTAACAATCTACTGTTTTTGGTCCAAGTTTGACTTTCTTGGGAGGCGGAACTGGAACTTTTGCCAAGCACCCCCACACTTTGAGGTATTTAAAACTTGGTTTGTGTCCTTTCATCTCATATGGAATTGTTCCTGTTTTATTATGAGGGACTTTGTTTAATATGTGATTAGACATATTTAAGGCTTCCCCCCACAAGTTCGTCGGTAGACCAGAGGTTAAAAGCATGGCATTAATCATGTCTTTTAACGTTCTGTTCTTCCTCTCGGCTACACCATTTTGTTGTGGTGAATATGGAGCTGTTGTTTGATGAATTATACCATTTTCGGCACAGAACTGTTCAAATGGTGATTCATATTCTCCACCTCGATCAGATCTCAATATCTTAATCTTTGTATTTAACTGATTTTCTACCTCAGCTTTGTACTTTATAAATGATGTAATTGCTTCATCTTTACTATTCAAAAGATATACATAGCAATATCTCGTATAATCGTCAATAAACGTAATAAAGTACCTTTTCCCACCTCTTGTAGATAATGATTTAAAATCACATAAATCTGTATGAACCAAACCTAGTGGTTCGGTGCTTCTATCAACAGATTGAAATGGTTTTTTAACCCTTTTTGCTTCTACACATGTCTCACATTTGTAGTTCTTATCTACTTGGAATTTTGGAATTAATCCCAAGTTTGATAATATTTTCATTTTTTGGAAATTTATGTGTCCTAATCTGTCATGCCATAGTAAAATTTCGTGCTCAAGCAAGTAAGAAACTTCAATTTTATTAATAGCACAATCAGAATACATAGTTTTATTGCCGATAACGGCTACATTTGCCTTAAATAGGCCATCACATAAATATCCCCTTCCGATATACATTCCAGCTTTGGACAGAACCATTTTGTCTGACTCGAACACCATTCTGAATCCTTTCTTTGATAATACTGCACAAGAGATGAGATTCTTGCGTATGTCTGGAACGTGGAGCACGTCATTCAACTTGACAGTTTTTCCGGAAGTAAACTTGAGGATTACCGTGCCACTGCCTTCGATCATAGATACTGTAGAATTACCCATATAGAGTTTCTCTTCATGATCGAATTTCTTGTATGTAGAGAACATGGATTTGTCAGAGCAGACATGACGAGTAGCGCCTGTGTCCACCCACCATTTGATAATACTCCATGTTGTCTACTAAATTTGCCTCTTTGTTGCAGTCCTTCTTGAGTGTGCAATCTCTAGCGGCATGTCCAACCTTTCCACAAACCCAACATTCACCATTAAACTTTTTGGTTCGTTTGTTGTCTTTTGGTTTGTTGTCTTGAGCTTTCCTTTTCTTCTGGAAATTCTTCTTTTTGTTTTTGGTCTTTGAATCCTCAGCCACAAATGCCTCCTCGCTTTGTTTTGTAATTCCACGGTTATCTGCCTCAATTTTCAATCGGACTATGAGATCCTGTAAAGAGATTTCCTTCTTTTTATGCTTTAGATAATTGCGGTAATCTCTCCACGACGGTGGCAGTTTTCCCGTGATGGCTTCAACCAAAAACAATTCTCCAACCTTATGACCTTCCGCTTCGAGTTCATGAATAATGATTGGTAGTTCATGCAGTTGAGCAGTCACCGGTTTGGAGTCAACCATCTTGTAGTCCATGAATTTGTCTACAATGAATTTCTTAAGACTGATATTCCGCGTCTTATACTTCGTGGCAAGTGCATTCCAGAGTGCTTTTGCTGTCTTTAGAGGTTGATATACTTTGTATAGCACCTTGTCGAGACAATTCAGAATATAGTTTCTGCATAGGAAATCGGAATGTTTCCATGTCGCAACATCTGCTTCCTTGCCTGGTGAAGAAATCGGTTCCTCCTCCTCGAGATAACGTTGCAGACCGAGTGTGGTGAGGTAAAATAACATCTGATTCTGCCATGTTAAAAAGTCATCACCATCTCCTTTAAAAGGATCGGGTCTGTTGTGTGTTGTAGCCTTTGTTGATAGCTCTACTATTGTCATCTCTGTTTTAGTTAAAACAGTAAAATTCTTAAGATGTTATATATCTAGTATACCAAAACAAAGAATAATCAAATATAAACTCGTCGCACAAGTTTATAACTCAGATTTCCACTACACTGGAATTCTGTATTAATTATTATAACAATATGAATGTTGTAAGTAAATTACAACAACAGCGTTATACTATTTTGAATAAATAGTATAACAAAATTAAAGGATAGAATAACTAAAAATCTAACCGTATAGCGTCTGAGGCTTGTCGTAACAATTTCCTTAAGAATATTATTTCAAAATTCTCCCAAGATACAACAGACGTAATCTGCACGAGATTGTAATGAGTATGTCAACTCTGTGATATATATGGAATGTTGAGCAGTAGAGCAAAGAAGCAGAAGAAATTAGATTGTAATGGGATGAGAATGTGATCAGTATTCTCTCCTATTTATAATTTCGTCTGCATCCCTTCAAACAGTCACGTCCGCTTGACGGGTCGCACCCGTTGCCTTTTGGTCGCTGCTGTTCGTTAACGGGTCGCACCCGCCTGCGTCCAACGGTACTGCTTCGCATCTGCTCGTACCGCCTGGTAATGTTTCGCCCGCGCCTCTTCAGTCGGGTCGCACCCGCTCGCGCCGCATCTGTTTGCTTCTAACGGGTCGCACCCGCTACTGTTCGCGCCTATTCAACCCGCGTCCGCTTACGAACAGATCTGCATCTGTTCGTATGGCCTGCAACTGTCAGAAAGCCCGGTCCAGTTTGTAGTAAAAATACAAGTATCATATTAGACCCAAACCCAAACCCGACCCGGCCCGGTTCGGTTCGGTCGGACGGACGGCGGCGGCGCGCGTGTGTGGTGTTGATGCATGATCTCCCTCCTCACAACGAAGCATACATTTGGGAGCCCCAGCCCCCCAACCTCCTCATGAGAAAACCATATATAAACCAATATAGCTCTCAATAATTTGGCGATGTGGGACTTTGTATATTTCCATTCATTCTACCTTTAGCAATTCCAACAATCCCCCACATGAATGATAATATACATATCCCCCACATAAAGCGAAATATCACAAAGTACATATGGAATAATGCTTTATCGTGGATAAGTAGATATTTCACTTTGAACTTTCTCTAGTTAAAACTTATCGGATCTACTAGGCTAATCGGTGAATTATTTCATCTTGAACCGTCGGCCTTTATTGTATACCCAAACAATAAGCTTTACGAAGCATTGATTCCCTTCTCATCCAATCTCTTGGTTGTGTTCATTTTGGTCCTGAACATATTTTGGTTCTGCGGGTGTTATAGAGAATTTAAGCCTTTAATATTCTCATAGAGCCGACCCAGCTCACACTAACATAGGTGATCGCAACTATTAAGAGTATCCTACATATACCCCCACTTGTTATTTCCAAGATATGGTCATTATTAAAAAACATAGTTTCAACCTTTAAATACTTCTGTAGGCATGCATTTATATTGTGCACCATAGAAATGGAGTTGGACTATGTCCACGCAAATGCATTACGTCTTGAGTTATTCAGAACTGGTTTGCCTATTGATCCTAGTCCGTGGGATCTCCAGTCGCTAGGATAGGTTTCCGTATAAGATAACTCTTGGTGGTTTAGGCTTTAAAACTCATTCCCCTCGATGCGCAGTCAATTTTCTCTCTTGATAAACCTTTAGTAAATGGATTCGCTAGGTTATCATTTGTTCTCACATAATCTATGGAAATAGTTCCATTTGAGAGTAACTGCCTAACTGTGTTATGGCGTCGACGAATATGTCGTGACTATCCATTATACACAAAGTTGTGCGCTCTGCTTAGCGCAGCTTAGTTATCACAGTGTATGCATATGGCCGGTACAGGTTTAGGCCAAAATGAAATATCTTCTAAAAAGTGACGAAGCCATTCCGCTTCTTTGCCTGCTTTATCTAAAGCGATGAACTCTGATTCCATAGTGGATCGAGCTATGCATGTTTGTTTAGTAGATTTCCATGACACTGCTGTCCCTGCTAAGGTAAAGACATAACCACTCGTTGATTTTGATTCCTCTGAATCAGCAATCTAATTTGCATCACTATATCCTTCTAGGACGGCAGGATATTTTCCATAATGTAAGGAATAATTTGTGGTATTTTTTAAATATCCAAGCACTCTCATTAGTGCTTTCCAGTGTTCCTTTCCTGGATTGCTTGTATACCTGCTCAGTCGACTTACTGTATAAGCTATATCCGGTCTTGTGCAATTCATGAGATACATGAGACATCCTATTACACGAGAGTATTCCAATTGCATTACACTCTCATTAGTGTTTTTATGCAGTACATCTGATGGATTAAAAGGTGTTCTCACTCCTTTAATTCCATAGTCTTGGAATTTTTCAATCACTTTGTCTACATAGTGTGACTGAGACAATTCAATTCCATTAGGAGTTCTTATTATTTTGATTCCCAAAATAACGTCTGCAACTTCTAAATCTTTCATATCGAAATTGCTAGTTAACATCTTCTTTATGGTCTCGATTACCTGAGTATTTGGACCAAATATTAACATATCGTCTACATATAAACAAATCATCACATATGATTGTCCAATTTGTTTATAATAAACACACTTATCGCATTCATTTATACGAAAACCATTTCTCATCATGACACTATCAAATTTTGCGTGCCATTGTTTTTGAGCTTGTTTTAGTCTGTATAATGATTTTACTAATCTACAGACTTTGTTTTCATTTCCTTTGGAAATAAAACCTTCAGGTTGCTCCATGTAGATCTCCTCATCGAGATCTCCATTTAAGAATGTTGTCTTTACATCCATTTGATGAATTTTTAGTCCATAAATTGATGCAATTGCTATTAGCATTCTTATAGAGGTTATTCGTGTTACTGGCGAATATGTATCAACGAAGTCTACTCCTTCTTTTTGACGATATCCTTTGGCTACTAATCTGGCTTTATACTTGTCGATAGAGCCATCTGCTTTCATTTTCTTCTTGAAAATCCATTTGCAGCCAATAGGTTTTATTCCAGGTGGAATATCAACAATTTCCCAAGTTTTATTACTTAGAATTGAATCAATCTCACTTTGGATTGCTTCTTTCCAACATGAAGATTCAGAAGATGACATTGCTTCCTTGTACGTTTGAGGTTCATGTTCTAACACATATGTGAAAAAATCCGAACCAAATGTCTTGGAAGTCCTAGCCCTTACGCTTCTTCTTGGTTCAACTTCCTCAATCTCATGATGAGTTTCATCTTCATGTGAATTGCTTGATTCTTCTCTTGTCCTTTTAGGGACATTATTCCATTCATTCCTTTTGTGTGGAAACACGTCTTCAAAGAACGAGGCATCTCTAGATTCCATGATTGTATTTACATGAATATCAGTGAATACCAAAAATCTATAGGCACTACTATTTTGGGCTGGCCCTAAATAATAACAATCTACTGTTTTTGGTCCAAGTTTGACTTTCTTGGGAGGCGGAACTGGAACTTTTGCCAAGCACCCCCACACTTTGAGGTATTTAAAACTTGGTTTGTGTCCTTTCCATATCTCATATGGAATTGTTCATGTTTTATTATGAGGGACTTTGTTTAATATGTGATTAGACATATTTAAGGCTTCCCCCCACAAGGTCGTTGGTAGACCAGAGGTTAAAAGCATGGCATTAATCATGTCTTTTAACGTTCTGTTCTTCCTCTCGGCTACACCATTTTGTTGTGGTGAATATGGAGCTGTTGTTTGATGAATTATACCATTTTCGGCACAGAACTGTTCAAATGGTGATTCATATTCTCCACCTCGATCAGATCTCAATATCTTGCTCTTTGTATTTAACTGATTTTCTACCTCAGCTTTGTACTTTATAAATGATGTAATTGCTTCATCTTTACTATTCAAAAGATATACATAGCAATATCTCGTATAATCGTCAATAAACGTAATAAAGTACTTTTTCCCACCTCTTGTAGGTAATGATTTAAAATCACATAAATCTGTATGAACCAAACCTAATGGTTCGGTGCTTCTTTCAACAGATTGAAATGGTTTTTTAACCATTTTTGCTTCTACACATGTCTCACATTTGTAGTTCTTATCTACTTGGAATTTTGGAATTAATCCCAAGTTTGATAATATTTTCATTTTTCGGAAATTTATGTGTCCTAATCTATCATGCCATAGTAAAATTTCGTGCTCAAGCAAGTAAGAAACTTCAATTTTATTAATAGCACAATCAGAATACATAGTTTTATTGCCGATAACGGCTACATTTGCCTTAAATAGGCCATCACATAAATATCCTCTTCCAATATACATTCCAGCTTTGGACAGAACCATCTTGTCTGACTCGAACACCATTCTGAATCCTTTCTTTGATAATACTGCACCAGAGATGAGATTCTTGCGTATGTATGGAACGTGGAGCACGTCATTCAACTTGATAGTTTTTCCTGAAGTAAACTTGAGGATTACTGTGTTACTGCCTTCGATCATAGATACTGCAGAATTACCCATATAGAGTTTCTCTTCATGATCGAATTTCTTGTATGTAGAGAACATGGATTTGTCAGAGCAGACATGACGAGTAGCGCCTGTGTCCACCCACCATTGGTTAGGATTCTGAACCATATTGCATTCAGATACAACTGTCGAGAAGTTGGACTCATCCACTTCCATGTTGTCTACTAAATTTGTCTCTTTGTTGCGGTCCTTCTTGAGTGTGCAATCTCTAGCGGCATGTCCAACCTTTACACAAACCCAACATTCACCATTAAACTTTTTGGTTCGTTTGTTGTCTTTTGGTTTGTTGTCTTGAGCTTTCCTTTTCTTCTGGAAATTCTTCTTTTTGTTTTTGGTCTTTGAATCCTCAGCCACAAATGACTCCTCGCTTTGTTTTGTAATTCCACGGTTATCTGCCTCAATTTTCACTCGGACTATGAGATCCTGTAAAGAGATTCCTTCTTTTTATGCTTTAGATAATTGCGGTAATCTCTTCACGATGGTGGCAGTTTTCCCGTGATGGCTTCAACCAAAAACGATTCTCCAACCTTATGACCTTCCGCTTCGAGTTAATGAATAATGATTTGTAGTTCATGCAGTTGAGCAGTCACCGGTTTGAAGTCAACCATCTTGTAGTCCATGAATTTGTCTACAATGAATTTCTTAAGATTGATATTCTGCATCTTATACTTCGTGGCAAGTGCATTCCAGAGTGCTTTTGCTGTCTTTAGAGGTTGATATACTTTGTATAGCACCTTGTCGAGACAATTCAGAATATAGTTTCTGCATAGGAAATCGGAATGTTTCCATGTCGCAACATCTGCTTCCTTGCCTGGTGAAGAAATCGGTTCCTCCTCCTCGAGATACCGTTGCAGACCGAGTGTGGTGAGGTAAAATAACATCTGATTCTGCCATGTTAAAAAGTCGTCACCATCTCCTTTAAAAGGACCGGGTCTGTTGTGTGTAGTAGTCTTTGTTGAGAGCTCTACTGTTGCCATCTCTGTTTTAGTTGAAACAGTAAAATTCTTAAGATGTTATATATCTAGTATACCAAAACAGAGAATAATCAAATATAAACTCGTCGCATAAGTTTATAACTCAGATTTCCACTACACTGGAATTCTGTATTAAGTATTATAACAATATGAATGTTGTAAGTAAATTACAACAACATCGTTATACTATTTTGAATAAATAGTATAACAAAATTAAAGGATAGAATAACTAAAAGTCTAACCGTATAGCGTCTGAGGCTTGTCGTAACAATTTCCTTAAGAATGTTATTTCAAAATTCTTCCAAGATACAACAGACGTAATCTGCAAGAGATTGTAATTCTAACAACGAAGCATACATTTGGAAGCCCCAGACCCCCAACCTCTTCATGAGAAAACCATATATAAACCAATATAGCTCTCAATAATTTGGCGACGTGGGACTTTGTATATTTCCATTTATTCTACCTTTAGGAATTCCAACACTTCTTACTGTACATAACAGTTGTTGTATATAAAGTGATTACTAAGTAAATATCAAAGTATTTAATAGATCATTTTGTATTACATGTAAATACTAATTTTTCTTTTTAAGTAATAAATTGCTGGAAAATGATAAATGTTCATGTTTAAAAATCGAGTATAATACCTATGATATAAATAGGAATAACGCAAAATCAACTCGTATGCCATTCATGCACTGACTAACATATAAACCCAGAAAATGAACTCACTTTAACTTATTTGCATATAATTAAAAACGGTGCCAGTAAGTAGCTTTAACTTTTAACATCTGTACTTGTCACCGTTTGTGGGAAAAAGTGAATAGCGCATCCTTATCTGCAAAAGAGACTGATTAGGTGAATATTTTGCCGATGTTTCTTGTTGCTAATTAGATTCCCAAATTGTCAAGTTTTGAAAATTTCTCTCACATTTCCTTGGCTATTGAAATAAACAAACATGTGGTTGAATCATTAAAGCTAATAAAATCAATATAAGCAAAAGAGTTATCTAAAAAAACACGGTGTTGTGAATACTATTATTTTAGGTGATGTATAGATGAAAAATAAGCAATAAAAATATGTCATGCTAGGAAAGGAAATATGCAGCTCAGTTGAGAATTAAGAGAAGTGGTATAAAACATAACCAATTACTTTAAATGTGCCAAATGACAGAAATGGGAACCGTGTTAGCATCTCATGTCACTTATATATTGCTTTAATTAATATGAAAATACTTTGGTGCATGACACTACCACATTATTGGTAATATTCTAAATAATTACGGTAGTTTGAAAGAATATTTTGCTTGTGAGGTTTCTGTTAAGAAAGCATACCGAGGACATCGTAAAATCGAGTTTCCATTCTAATACACATGTGCAATATGAATCAAATATTGGAAAGGAAACAACATGATCACCGTTCAATTAGGGGTTAAAAGATGAATTTTGCAAGTTTTAAACAAACCAGAAGTGGTATGACATTTAAAATGTTCCTGAAGTGATACAATGGTATGTACTAACTATATTTGAAAAAATAGATGACTAAAAAATCAAATCATAATAACATGATAAAGATGCACTAAACTCTATTCACATATCAGCAAATATATCCCTTTGCAAGTTTATTGAATATGGACATCAACAATTACCCGATCAAAACTAGATTTCTACCTTCTTCTACAAGTATCAGATCGATGCATCATATTATGTTGTTTAATACTCCCGTAGTCGTCCACCAAAGTTGAACAGAAAGATGAACGACAGATTGTAAGAGTACCAACGGAAGAAGAAAAAAAACTAAGTACGTCGAAACCATTGAAGCAACAAACAAATAGATATACAATTAAGGGAAAAATCAGGGGTACAACTATGCCAAAGTTAATTACCCATACTTACGATGATTTACAATTGAGGACCAATTTTGCAAATTTGATAGCTAGATATTTTATTTAGTGCGTGAGCTTCTTTAAAAAGCATAAGTTACTAGTATTTTACCACAAAAAATATGAAAAATGAGGTGTTTCTGTTGAAATTCAAGAAAATATATCAAATTGGCAAATAGGTTATTTTTGCCCTTAATGTGATTATGCCATATAAATTTAGTTGTGTTCCATGGAATCAGGTTGCTTATTTTTTTATTTTTTCTGCAGATTACAGCTTTAATCGGACTCGTGTTCAAATGAACATGATAATTTCTACTTCAATCGGACTGAACAAAATTTGTTATGTATTTTATTCTAACGATGTAACCCATACTTCCTATATGAGTTATAGTAATCATAATGTATGCCCTCGAGTGCATCATGTTCCAGCTTTTATCCATGACTTTCTCATATCAAAGATAAAAAGGAAAATTTAAAATAGTTAAAGCTCTGAATCCTATAATGATCCAAAGTGTATTAATCATTATCTTTTGTCAAGTGTTTTTATATCAACTTCTTTTTACTTGATTATGTTTTCCTGACTTTTTACTTTAGTTGCTTCATGTAAGATGAATTTTAGAAAAGAAAGATACATCTAGGTTCATTTTTTCATTTATTGGAATAGGGCTGTTATGTTAACGGTAAATTTACCATTACCATACCATTACCAGCAAATCGGTTACCATTTTCGAGTGAAATCGGTATACCAGTTTAATCGGTATGGTAACGGTAAATTTACCATTTTCTACGGTAAATCGTCGGTAACATTTCTTCAATACCAGCGGTAACGGTAATTTTACCAATCAATTTATAATACATGTATATTCATGTAACATGCTTTATTATAGGCATTTAGAACCAAGCAAATGATTAACTTTAGTTTATTAACCAAGTGAAATAATGTTAAATACACTTCACTTCTTTCTCATTTATGTCTTTTATTAAGTAACACTATAAATTGTATGATGAAACACCGTTATGGTGTGAATACATGTTATGTTACTAACATTGTTTAGACAAACGGTAATTTACCATTACCAGTGTAACGGTTACCAGATTATCGGTATACCAGTCTTCGGTATATCAGCCTATCGGTAACGGTAACGGTAAGCAATTTTCGCTTACCAGTAAAAATGGTACGGTAACGGTATTTGTGAAATGGTAACGGTAACCGTTACCATAACAGCCCTATATTGGAATATCAATTGTTGTTCTGTCTAATAATGGCAGAAGTGGTAAATATGCTAGTTTGGTGAGAAGAGGTTGAACCAACAAGTCAGTATCACTTTGAAATTAAGCTTTTCTGAATTGAATTTCGTAAACATTTGTTAAAGCCACAATTTTGCAGTTTGTTATCATGAAATTAGCTAAAAAAATAACTAATTTAGATGCGACTATATAAGAATATTACCCTAGGAAAACTAAGGCAGTAATATATTTGGGTTTGTTTACTAGGATGATTGGAATTTTGATACGCTAAATACAAGATATTTCTCTTTGGCCTATTCAACTAGTATCTGATTTAAGTTTGATAAGTAAATGAATATTTGCATTTATGTTGTGAAAGATTTATTTATCGAAACAAATTGGTATCTTTTAAAACATACAATTTCATGATTTTTAATATGGGGAAATTGATGCGGCAGCATACCTGGAATCGAAGACGAACTCCCTAGGTCGCTCCGCCTTGAGTCGCGACGAAGACGCTAGGTCGCAATTCACTTCAGCCCTAGGTCGCTCCGCCTTGAGTCACGACGAAGTCGCTAGGTCACGATTTACTCCAACCCTATGTCGCTCCTTTCTAGGTCGTGAGCAACCTATCGTATGTCGCTTCCCCTCTCCAGAACTACATCGCGATTGCAAGCGACGCAGATCCAAGGTCGACCTTCCCTAGGTCGCGGCAAGCGTAGATCGTTCCTCCTCCTTAGGTCGCGAACGAAGAGTAAGTCGCGAATTCTTCCGGTAGGTCACACTCCAAAGTTAGGTCGCTGTCGTGCTCCTTCTTAAGTCGCGAGCAGTTTCCTTGGGTCGCGAACGAGCAAGTTTAAGTCGTTGTGATGAATGTCATAAGTCGCATTGTTTGTTAAGTCATTTGTATTTTGTTTCTTATGTCGTATATTGTTGTAACTTGTTGAGTCGTGTGTGTGTTGTAATTCCTATAAATAGGGGTGAGATATCATTTGTAATGTTTGTGGAATTTGAATAAAATTTCTTTTGTGTGCTCTTGTGCCATCATTAAAATTGGTAGTTGAGTGTATCTCCTATCTCCACCTTCGGATATTCGAGTGCGCTCGAATCAACGATTGTTGAAGCCGATTCATGGAATCTAGTGCGCTAGATCAACGTACGAAGAATCGTAGATCTTCTCTCACGGCATCGTGCGCGATCAACGTGTCGAAGATAGCTAAAGTCCGGTATCTCGCGAGATCAATGGATTTGGGCATTGGGTATCTTTAATTCACCGATTCATATTGCTTCATCGGATCGTTTATCGATTTGATTGACACGAATACTTCAATTCGTCGTCAAGTGTTATATCCGCTGCGTCATTTGGTATCACAGCTAGATCGCAAGGAGTTTGCGTAGATTTTGGAGTTTGCGAGAGATTTGCATCATTTGAAGAATTGGGTTCTCGAGATTTTGAAGAGATTTGTTCGTTTGGTGACTTTTGAAGATTTCAACAAGTGGGTAGTTTTGATTTGAAGATTTTTAGATCGAAGTGAAGTTTTTGTTGGAATTTGTTGAAGAGTGATCATGCCTCCGAGAAGAGCTCAACGTCATCGCAATATTAATGCTTTGTATGGAAGAGAAGATGCTGAACAAATGGAGCAACGAATTAGTGATAAATTCAATGAGAAGTTTGATGAGGGGATTGGTAGGTTGGAGAAATTGATGATAGATATGAATCAAAGTCAAAGAAGAAGGTCGCCAGTCTTGAACCATGGAGGAAACAAGATTTCGCCATCGGTTACGGAAGCGAGGAGGGTGTCGCCACAATCGTACCGAGATAGAAGAGAATCATCAGTTTCAACGAGACGAGATCACCATGAATATAGACATGAAGAGAGAAGAACTCCACGTGAGTTTGGAGACGAGCCATATCGTGATGATGAAAGACATAGTCGAAGAGATATGCGTGATCATAGAGATGTTGATGGTCGAGATCGATATCGAAGTACATTTGATTATGATGAGGAGAGTGACAGAGGAAGTATTCATTATCGAGATCGAGATCAGGTACGACGTCAATATCGTGATGTTGAAGATGATCGTAAATGGGAGTCAGGTATGAAGATGGAAATTCCAGAGTTCAAAGGAGGAATGGTTGCGGAAGAATTTTTTGACTGGCTATCTAATGTTGAAGAAATTTCTGAATTTAAGGAAGTTCCCGAGCATCGTTGTTAACTCCTTTATTTCAGCGACCTAAAACTCCGTGATCTAAAAGAAAGCTACGACCTAAGGAAGCTACGACCTAAGGAAGTTGCGACCTAAGGAAGCTACGACCTAAGGAAGGTGCGACCTAAGGAAGCTACGACCTAAGGAAGCTACGACCTAAGGAAGTTGCGACCTAAGGAAGCTACGACCTAAGGAAGTTGCGACCTAAGGAAGCTACGACCTAAGGAAGCTACGACCTAAGGAAGCTACGATCTAAGGAAAAGGCTACGACCTAAGAGGCTCTGCGATCTAAGGAAGTCCGTGACCTAAAGAACCTCGCGACCTAACTACCTAAAGAACCTCACGACCTAACTATCTCGAGAACCTCGCGACCTAAATACATAGCGACCTAACTGATAAAGGAAACCAGCGACCTAACTGAGAAAGTCTACGACCTACCAAGATAAGAAGTTAGCGACCTAACTTCTCCACGACCTAAAGTTGACTACAACCTAAGAAGTATCACAACTGAACGACCTATGGTAGCTAACAACCTAAGGAACTTAGCGACCTAAGAGAGTTCCTGACCTAACTGCTGAAGCTACCTGCGACCTATAAACAGCTACGACCTACGACTTAACTTAGGTCGCACACAATCTACTACAGAGAAGACCGAGAGAAACTACATCAATCTACTTCTTAAGTTGTTTGCAACCTACGATCTAACTTAGGTCGTGAGCGACTCAAAAGATCATTCCTAAGTCAACAACGACCTAGTACCATCCTTAACTCGCCAGCGACCTACTACTTGTTCAAATGAAGCCCAGTGCTACTACATCAGCTGATTTCCTAAGTCGCGAATAGACTGCGACCTAGCTTAGGTCGCTCACGACCTACGACCTAACTTAGGTCGTATGCGACCTAAGACTTGTAATATTTCTGCCCAGAATTCAGAGCCGCTCCTATAAATAGGCCACCATTTCCAACATGGAGAGGACTTTTCGCAATTCATTTCTTCAAGCACCTTTACTCTGTCGAAGTCTCCATTCATCCAGCAATCAAAGATCTTCAAACATTCAAGACGCTACAACAAGCTTCAAGAGAAATTCCTTACATGCAACACGGATTCATCGAATTTCATCGACGAAGATTGAGCTAGTAGTCAAGATTGTTTCTTTTGATCAAATTGTACTGTTTTGATAAGAGATTTGTATCGATTTATAACCGAATTCAGTAATAAAGAGATTCAAAGTGGACGTAGGCACAATCTCAAGCCGAACCACTATAAATTGCTGTCTTTTACTGCTTTTCTGCCATTTTACTGCTTAAATTCTGTTCCCGTCACGCGGGTGGTGCTTTCACGATTCTATTGCACACACCGGGTGTTAGCGTTCACTTTTTAGCGTTAACATTTTGGTGCTTTCATTGAGAGTTGAACTCAGGCTACTACTCACCATTGCTTCTCAGAAGTTTGCTGAAAGAATTTCCTACAAAACCAGAAATTTATCAGACATAATGGCTCCTGGAAGAAAACGAAAGTCTGTCAGAACTGACGATGACCGTGACAATACTGCCACTTCTCTCTCTCCAAATCAGGCAGCTCCAAGCGTCGGTGTGACGCGACAAGAGTTAGATGCTGCTGTATCCGGACTGTACCAGCAGATTGAAACTCAGAATAATCTGATGATGGAAAAGCTGAATGCTCTATTTGGTACGAATCAAAGACCAGTAAGTAATGAGGGAAACTTTGCTAATGCTGCTCCCAATTCCGAGGGGAGAAATATTCCTCACGGGGGATCAGGTCCTGCCGAAGGGGCACCCCTCCAGGCCGAAGTATCCAGGCCGTCACCAGTTCTTTATGAGCATTTACCTGGACAAACCCCCGAAAAGATGGCCGAGGTCTATTCTGCGAAATCTCTGAACAATGAGGAATATATTTCTGGTATGATCAAGCAAATAATGAAAGAGAGCATGCAAAGAGATGAAGATGAGAGCGAATGGGGATTCGCACCAAGTAGAACTCCGTTCACCGAGAAGATTCTAAAGGCTGAATTTCCTAGAAAGTTTGTTCCCCCCACCATTCCTGCTTATCGGGGAACAAGTGATCCAAATCAGTTCTTGTATAAATACGACTGGCACATGACCGGCGCAAGAGCAACTGACGAAATAAAGTGCCGATATTTCCCAGTTTATTTAGAAGGAGTGGCACTTCTCTGGTTTACCAAGCTTCCTGTCCGATCTGTAGATCAGTTTTCCGATCTGACCCGAAAGTTCAAAGAGCAATTCAGGCTATACGCTTCAAAGGCAAAAGACATAATGTCATTATCCAGTCTTGAACATAATCCGGGAGAGCCTATTAAATCATTGTTGAACCGCTTCAACTTAGCTCTGGCAGAAGTCGATAACGCAGAGCCACGAATGATCTTGACCTATTTGATGCGTGCTATCGACAAATCGAGCAAATTTGGGAAATGGCTGAAGATGAAGGAGCCAAATTCGCTCGAGAAATTCTACAAAAAGGCTGACGAATTTATACGCCTAGAGAATCTTTCCGCACCAGCTAAAGTTGTGACAACAGTGGTGGAAAATAATGCTACCGTTCAAAGCAAGAAAGAACCTGCAGATAAGAAAAGGGAAAGTAATGGTGGGAAAAGGCAGAAAGACTTCAAAAAGCCCCGCTTCCTTAAACCTTCAGACTTTACTCCTCTGACCGATACCCCGGAGAATATTTTCATCGCCACTAAGGATGCTGTTGAATTTCCAAAACCACCGGCCGTGAAAGTTGGGAAGAATGCTGTTCAAAGCGGAAGATTTTGCAAGTTTCACAACCAACCAGGGCATGGTACCAATGAGTGCCGCCATTTGAAAAGCCTGATTGAGGAATTGTTAAGAGAGAATAAGTTGCAGCAATACGTCAAGAGGAATAGAAAAGACCCATCTTCATCTAACCCAGGGCAACTACCCCCAGCTCATTCATCTGGTTCAGGAGAAAGGCCTGTTGAAAAAGAAAGACCTGTTATCAATGTGATCACAGGAGGACCTCATCCAACTGGTAGGAGTTGGGGTGAAATGGAAAGGTATGCTAGAGCTTTGAAGTATGCTCCGACTGAAGAAAGTGTCTTGATCTTGGAAGATGCTGCACCTCTAAAGCAGCAGAAGACTTTTCACGATGATATTATGTTCAGAACCAGGGATTCTATTGATGTGGAAGCTCCTACTGAGGACCCTTTAGTTGTTTCTGTCGGTATTGGGCCGGCTATTGTCAGAAGAGTTCTGGTTGATAGTGGTGCTTCGTGCAACATACTCTTTAAAAGGACATTTGACCAAATGAAAATCCCCATGACAGATGTACAAGCCTCTTCACACAAAATTGCCGGATTCACAGGAGAACTGAAACAGCCAATTGGAACGGTGGACTTGTTTGTTGAAATGGGCGAAGGGCAGAAGAAGTTGGTTAGGAAGCAAACTTTTGTAATTGTTGATGGATTCTCCGCCTATAACGCTTTCTTGGGTCGTCCTACTCTTGCTGCTTTCAGGGCCGTCCTCGCTCCTTGGTGCTTAACAATGAAATTTCCTACTGATAATGGGATTGCTGTTATTAAAGGAGATCAGAACGCAGGACGAGAATGTTATCTTGTAGAACTCCGAGAGGCTAGGAAAAGAGAAATGGGGAAAGATGCGGCAGCTCCGCTCCGCATCAAGGAACCGACCCTGTAGCAACTACGGAGCGGCCCCTGTACTGGCGAACACAGCAATGCAAGAAAAGAAATGGATCCCAGGAAAGCCAGTACAGGGGAGAATAGAGTGGTACCCGTGGAGGTAACGGTACCAATATCTGTTGACTCGAAAGACCCGAACAAAGTACTCAATGTGGGTTCACAGCTAAGCATAACAGTTCAAAACACGCTGATATCATTCTTAAAGGCCAATCTAGATGTGTTCGCTTGGTGTCACGCTGATATGTGTGGAATCTCCCCGGAAATTGCTGTACATACTCTGAACATAGATCCAAAATTCACGCCAGTGAAATAGAAAAGAAGAACTCAAGGCCCAGAAAGATCGACAACACTAAAAGAAGAAGTCGATCGGCTCATGGAGAACGGCTTTATCAGAAACTCCACTTATCCAAATTGGGTTTCAAATCCAGTATTGGTCAAGAAGGCAAATGGAAAGTGGAGAGTATGCATAGATTTCTCATATCTAAACAAAGCATGCCCCAAAGATTGCTTCCCGCTGCCCAGAATTGATCAATTGGTGGATGGAACAGCTGGGCATGAGTTGTTATCGTTTATGGATGCTTACTCCGGATACAGTCAGATTATGATGCATGAGCCGGATCAGGAAGACACAAGCTTTATTACAGATGTGGGTCTCTACTGCTATAAAGTTATGCCTTTCGGATTGAAAAATGCTGGGGCAACCTACCAAAGACTCGTCAATGCAATGTTTAAGCCTCAGATTGGTAGAACCATGGAAGTGTATGTCGACGATATGTTGGTAAAATCAAAGAAAGCTGTAGATCACATGGGGCACTTGGAGGAAATGTTCGCAATTCTTCGAAAGTACGGAATGAAGCTCAATCCATTGAAATGTTCGTTCGGAGTAGAATCCGGTAAATTTTTGGGTTTCATTGTGAGCGCCAGGGGCATTGAAGCCAATCCTACTCAAATCACAGCTCTAAGGGAGGTCAAAGCCCCTAGAACAAAGAAAGAAATGCAAAGTCTCAATGGAAAAGTCGCTGCTCTGAGTCGCTTCATTTCCAAAGCCACAGACAAATGCATTCCCTTCTTTGACGCTTTAAAGAAAGGAAAGAAAATTTTTGAATGGACTCCCGAATGCCAGAATGCTTTCGATGAACTAATTCGTCACATGGAAACACCTCCGGTTCTTTCCAAGCCTACTGACGGTGAAGACCTTTTCATCTATTTAGCAATTTCATCTCATGCCCTCAGCGCAGCACTTGTACGGGAAGATATGAAAATACAGCGTCCAGTCTATTACATCAGTAAACGGTTCACTGGGGCAGAGATGAATTATTCGAAGATAGAAAAGCTCGCCTATTGTTTGCTAATTGCTTCCAGGAAATTGAGACCATATTTTCAAGCTCATCCTATCAAAGTTCTTACTGATCAACCTCTAAAGCAAGTCCTGTTTCGTCCTGAAACTTCGGGTCGTCTTTTGAAATGGAACATTGAACTTAGCCAGTATGACATCACTTATCACCCCCGAAGAGCAATCAACGGATAAGCTTTAGCAGATTTCATCGCAGAATCTACTGACAAAGGCGATGGTGAAGATGAAACAACTGACGGCATTCCAATCCAGTGGAAGTTGTATGTTGACGGATCAAGAAATGATTACTGTTCTGGGGCAGGGGTTGTGCTTGAAACCCCCGAAGGACGATCATTGTGTTATGCATTGAGACTGGAATTTCCTTCAACAAACAATAAAGCAGAATATGAAGCACTTATTGCCGGTTTAAAAATCGCCAAGGAACTAAACATCAAAGTGTTACAGATTTTCAGCGATTCTCAGCTTATTGTTTGCCAGGTGAAGAAAGAATTTCAAGCCAAAGGAGGAAATTTGCCTGCATATTTGACAAAAACTTCCGAACTCCTCAATGATTTCGATCACTACTCAATAAGCCACATACCCCGAGAGGAAAATATGAAGGCAGATTCTTTAGCAAAGTACTCAAGTTCCGGAGAAGCTCAATTACTGGGATTAGTTCCCGTAGAAGTTCTGTCAGCTCCAAGCATTGATGAAATGGATATTGATTGGATTATGGCTACGTCTCAAGAGCATGAATCATGGATGACTCCAATAAAGAATACTTACTCAGTGGTTCCCTGCCAGAAAGTTCTAAGGAACGTCGAAAATTATTGAGAAAAGCGTCGAGATATATAATTCAAGATGGCCGATTATACAAACGGGGATTTTCAATGCCTCTGCTCCGATGTGTAACTAAGGAAGAAGCCAAGACAATTCTAGCCGAGGTACATGGAGGAGAATGTGGAGATCATTCAGCTGGTCAAACTTTAGCCAAGAAAGTTCTCCGATATGGGTATTTCTGGCCTGACATTAACCGAGATGCTGCTATCTACTCTAGAAAGTGCGACAAGTGCCAGAGATTTGCAAAAATCACAAGAGCACCTTCCACCGAACTCTCACAGATGGTCAGCCCATGGCCATTCACCATTTGGGGGATAGATCTAATCGGACCATTACCAGTTGCCAAATCAGGAATCAAATATGCTATCGTAGCCGTTGATTATTTCACCAAGTGGGCTGAGGGCTGAACCTTTGGCCACCATTACTTCTAAAAAGATGATAAATTTTGTAACGAAAAATATCATTTGCAGATATGGTGTGCCACAGAAAATAATCACAGACAACGATACTCAGTTTGAATGTGAAGAGTTCTAGGATTTCCGCAAACGATTCAGAATTTGGAAAAGCTTCTCAGTAGTGGCTCATCCGCAGGCAAACGGGCAAGTGGAAGCAGTGAATAAAATCATCAAGTCAACCATCAAAAAGCAACTCGAAAGAGCAAAAGGTGGTTGGGTTGATAAGCTTCCATTAGCACTATGGGCATACAGGACTACTCACAAAACTGCAACTGGGCACACTCCATTTTCACTGGCATACGGATCAGAGGCAATGATTCCAGTGGAAGTAGTAGTTCCTTCACATAGAAGAGTTCATTTCAACGAAGCTGAAAATGAAAAGCTGCAACTTGAAGCACTTGATTTTCTTGATGAGAAAAGAGAAGAAGCTAGGCTCAGAGTTTCAGCTTATCAGCAAAGGATAGCCAGGCTCTTCAACTCTAAAGTTCGCCAACGCAGCTTTGAGGTCGGGGACTTAGTTTTGAAAAGGATCATGACGGCAACTGGTGTGTTTGGACCAAACTGGGAAGGACCATATGCCATTGGCAGTAAACTTCTTGATGGCACTTTCAAACTCATAACTGTCGAAGGAGATCCAATTCCAAGAGCCTGGAACAGCAACCACATACGTCCTTATTTTACTTGAAAGAAAAAGCTTTGTTCAAAATTGTAAAATAATGATGAATGTATCAGTTGTGTTGTAAAATATTGTAAATCAGTGTGAATGAATGAAAGCTATAAAGTGGATGTAGGCCCGATTCTTGGCCGAACCACTATAAATCTTGTGTTCTTTACTATTTCATAATGCCTGTTTTATTTCTATATGTAAATACTTTAAATGTATTGCTAAAATGTCGATTCAAAATTGCAGGACATCAAAACAATGCTTGCTCGTCACAAAACCAAGCGACCTCTATAAATCACCTGTTATGCAAATACCAAGCGACAAGAAATTCCAAATACAAATCCTATACAAGGAGAACTTCACATAAAAAGTTGGCGACTCCACTGCGACAAACCTTTGTTAATTGGTTGAGATTGTCGATATAAACAAACATCCAACTAGATAACTTGCGTTTGTCCCGTGAAGTCGTTCAACAGTGAAGTCCACTTCTTCGAACATAGCAATGTAAGGAAAGAAGATGCGCTTGGAAACAATAATAAAAGATCGCTAATGAGCAGATAATGAGAGAACATTGCCAAGCAAACAAAGGAGCAGCCAAAAAGAGGTATGCTTCTCAATAAAAGGGCCAGTAAGAACCACCGAAGGGACACCTTCCCAAGCAGAAGGAACAGGGCCTTGCTGATGGATCGTGATGCATCCGATCAAGCAGCTTGCGTCCGTCCCGTGGATCTACTTGCCCCTGAGATGCAACCTTCCTGGCACACCAACCACCCAACGCTCCTTCTCAAAGTTCAACAAAGCCCTCTAACGAGGCACGCCAAAAAATGAAAGTACTTCTCTCAATCAAAAAAGATTGGTGGAACCACCGGAGGGGCACCTTCCCAAGCTGAAGGAACAGGGCCCTTGTTACTTAATTGCGATCGTTTGTGCAAACGAGCATCCAATCAAGCAACTTGCGTCCGCCCCGTGGATCCACTCAACCATGAGAAAGTAACTTCCAGGCAATCAAAAAGCCCTTTTCGGAGGCACAAGCCCTCTTCGGAGGCACATGACCTCTTCGGAGGCAAAAGCCCTTTCCCAAGGCACCACAAGCCCTCTTCGGAGGCACATGACCTCTTCGGAGGCAAAAGCCCTTTCCCAAGGCATCGCAAGCCCTCTTTGGAGGCACAAGCCCTCTTCGGAGGCACAAGCCCTTTTCGGAGGCACAAGACCTCTTCGGAGGCACAACTCTTTAAGAGGAGCCCTCTCCGGAGGCATGTCCCAAAATAAAATACTCGAACGAAAAGCATTCTCCGGAAGCACAGTTCAACTCTCAAAGGAAGGATTAACTTGTTCATCTCAAAAAGTTCCTCCTAAAAAAGTTGAAATACTACAAAATTCTTTCAGAAAAGTTCATTTCACTTCATAGGGAAATTCACTTCTTAATAAATAAAAGTGATTATCCCCGAAAGTTGAAGCGTTCTTCAGAAAGAGAAAATAAAAATCCTTCTAAAGACTAGATATACTTTATTAAAAGAAGAATAATTCTCCCCTTAAAAGCGGAGTAATTATCCTCTGAAATAAGAGTATTAGTCTTGAAAAAGCTAGGAATATTGCAATGCACTTACGGCATGGGGGCAATACTATACAATTCAATTATATTAATAAAAGCAACATGCCACAAGTTCGTTGCAATATCACGAAAAATAGATGTGGAATAAATGCATTCCCAAACACAGACAAAAAGTTTGTACAAGTAAAAGGAATCGTTTATCCTACACTAAAAAAGAGAAACAGATGCGTTCTCACATACACAAGAGTTTGTACGAGTAAAATAATTGTTTTATTTAATACTATGAAAATTCTTTACATGTGCAGATATCTCAAAAAAGCAAAAGCAGGGACCGGTACCCGCACAATCTCCGATCTATACATGTAAAAAGCAAAATAAGAAGTAGAAAGTTCAGCTTGTCACTCCTTCTTTCCGCCACCCTTGGAGCCTTTGCTTGGCCTAATAGTTAACTTCGGAATCCGATGTGGGCGGGACGGAGAAGGAGGAGTGGTTGGGTCTTCTTCTGTCTTGTCTTCCCCAGTCGAAGCACCTCTCTTATTCTTCCTTATGGCGCACTTCCCCTTCCTCTTCGAGGAAGATTCGCTCCCCGGAGTAGCGAGCAATGTTGAAAGCTTCGTGTCATCATCTAGAGACTGCTCCGGGGTCTTCTCGACGTCTTCAAGATCCTTCGCCTTTTGCTCCTCCGAAATAGTCGGATCGTCCAGGCCTTGAAGAGCTTCGATTTTTTCTGCCTGCGATCCCGGTTGAGAAGTAGAAGGAGGAGTAATCTGTAAAGATGGAGGTACAGCAACTGAAGGAGTGGAAACTTGTGCAGTGTTAGGTGCCTCCGCTGTAGAAGAAAAGAAGTTAAAATCAACATCTCCCGAAAATAGAGAAGGTATCGGTTCACCAAAGTTCAAGTAACAAGTAAGAAGGTCATCAAACTCAGTTAAATCAAGTAACTGGTTCATTAGACCCGGAACTTCGCCAAAATTACCTGGAGGAGTTGTCTTCGCAATTTCAATTTCATATTTATCAGCCTCAGTTTCTTCCTGGCTCTTCTCTTCAATTTGGGAAAGAGGAGTCTCGGAAGTATCGAGTTTAGCTTCAGCATCTTTTGCAGCAAGTGGAGATTGAGAGCTAGAACCGATGATGTCAACATCGGTCAAAGTCGAAGTATGGACAGGGGCAGTGAAAGGTATTGCTTTTTCTGAATGCTCCTCTGCCACTGTCCCGGCTCTAGCTTCGGCAAGTTGCTCTTTGCCTCTAATAAGCGCATCACGTGCTTCATCATCCAGATAAAGCGCTACAAGGTCTGCCTCTGCATAGCCAGCAAACGTATCAAGTATGGTCTCCCAAATTTCAGCAAGTGTAATCTCATATTTGGGACCCAAGAATGAGAGGCTGCCGCGGCCCAGAATGCTGTGCATGTAGAAGTCAAATAGAGTAGAATCGATGCTAGCTTTAGTGGCGTCGTGAGACTCTTCGGCCGCAACTTGTCCAGCGACCGCGTCATCACGCTCCTTCTCAACTTTAAGAAGCTTAGCTTTCAGCATCTCAATCTCTGCATTTTGGGACGCAATTGTTTCCCGCAGCTCAGTATTTTCTGTGCGATATTTCTCAGTTATGTGTTGCTCAGCTGCAAGCTTCATTTCGGCGTCCCTTTGCGCAGCATGTGCGTCCCGCACTTGCTTCTGAAAGACTTCTTCCTTTTGAGTGTGTGATGCAGAAGATGAGGCCAGATCTTCCTTCAGTCGCTTGACTTCAGATGCAAGCTTTGCGTTGTCATCTGCAATGCTCGTCATCTCCGCATCTTGCTGCTTACGCCATTTGTCCTATTCTGATTTATCGTTCTCCATGGTCATCATCGCCTCAAGATTCAGGTGGTTGACCCTTTGAAGTTCATCGACAAGTTTCTGCCATTGCGACATCCTCTCGATATTAAGCCTGATCGCGTCAAGACTTTTAAGCATGTCTTGCTTATCAATCGGAACCAAATCCAAGTCAAAGCGCACTCCTTTTAGGCACCAATTTGGAAATCGGCTCTGAAGCGTTGGAGGGCCGTCTTTAACTTGATATTGTGGCATGTTAATGATTGTTTGAATATCAGACTTCTTTAGAGGAGGAGAGCCGGCCGGAGTATCAGAAGGGATAGGAGCGTCAGTTTTCTCAGAAATTTCAGACGCGTCCTTCTCATCAAGTTTAACCCGTTTACTTGGGACATCGGTAGCATGCTTCTTCCCTTTGTCATCATGATATTTTCTTTTATGAGAGTCATCGTCTCTCCTTCTTTGCTGCTCTTCGTAAGCACGCCTTTCTTGAGCTTTTCTAGCCGCACGCTCTTCGTCAGATTCTTTGCGGGAGGGAAGATAACATCCATAATCGTAAGAATCACGCCCTCCGTAGCGCCGAAAGTTGTCATAATATGAGCCAGTTCGTCCCATTGTAGAGCCTGAAATTGAAGAAAAGACATGTCTTAGAAATCTTCAAATTAAAGGGGGCTAAATTCATATAAGTGTTGAGCATCCTAAGTGTGTGTGATGTGCAAACTACGCGCGTCAAACTACAAACCAATCTTTGGTTGAGGAATAATAGCAGATTGGGAAACGGGAGTTGATTCTTGAGCTGGTCAAGTTTGCTGCAAGGTAGATGTTGCTTCTGTTACAGGAGAAGTGACTTTAGTTATGTCATCTTTAAAGAGCTCTCGGGAAGTTATCATTATATCACTTAAGCCATCAAAGGTGTCATCATCATGATGCCCAACAGAGTTTTCTTTTTCAGCTTCCACATCGGCTGACTTTTCAGTGATTCGAGGATTTTCTTCTTCTTCGATAATTGGGGGAAGTGCCAGTTTGCTGGACGAGCCCGCAACATCGGCAAGTGTGGGACATTTTACCAGTAAGGTTTCAGTAGCAGTTTCTTTCGGTGTGGGGTCTTCAACAGAAAGTGGGGCATCTGCTGTCTTCGAAGGAGAGTCGGAAACTTCATGAGGCTGTGAAGAGCGAGAAGAGTGTAAAAGCCCATACTGGTGCAAAAATTCATCTTTCAGCAAAAATTTGGCACTTCTATCTTCTGCCGCCACAGCATTTAAAGTTTCAAGGATCGATTTGAGGCTTGGATTTCTAAGCAGAGGAGGAAGCGCTGGAAAAAGAAAAAGAATGAAGATAAGCATTTGATGATTCGGATTTCGAAAAGTCTATAAGATGAACAGAGAAAGGCAAGTCTTACTCCCAATTCTCCAAACTGCGTAGAATCCCGGAGGACATCGAACAAAAAAGAACTGGTTTAAAAAGCCACGAGCACTTTCAGGCAAATCCAAGATCAATTTCCGATTCCTGGCACCCCTTACGAGTACAATCGAAGGATGATCTTTATTCTTAGAGAAGGTGCATAGATAGCAAATTTCGTCAAAGCTCGGAAGACGGTCAAGCGTCCCCCTAAACAGAACATATAAACCCATCAGAACGGCGTAACCGTTGGGGTGTAGCTGAAAAGGCGAGTTAGCTAGTCGAAGGAAGAGTTCCCGGAGAAATTCATTGAAAGGCGTAATAGCTCCGTTCAAGCACATATGGCGATTCACCGCGACAAAACCTAGGGGTGGTCTGTCAGCTGTATCTCTTGCTCCAGGGAATATAGCGTCTGAATCAGCAATACCAAATTGGATACACAGTTGTCTAAAAATTCTGTGACTAAGGGTATTCGGAGTTCTCTCCGGAGGATCAATCAGTGGATTGGCAATTGGGAAAGCTTCTTCAGTTGGTCCTGAATCTTCTTGTTGAGACATCATTCTACACAATCAACTGGATATTTAAATATAAAGGTGCACGTTTCCTAAAAAGTGTGAAGTGTTGTGCAAAACTAAAACAATAACGAGCAAGTATAACCGAAATTGGGACAATTGATGTTCGTCGATTATAAAGTTTCGAGGCTTGTTATTTCAGAATTAAAATACAATGTTGTGTTGATGCAAACAAGTCAGCTTAGGTTGATTATTCCAGCTTTGTTTCAACACTTCATTTGAATTAGTCATTTCACAGCATTTCATTCACAGAATTCGTTTAAGTTAATTATTCATTATCAACTAATCTGTCATGCGATGTGGGCAGTCGATGGCAGTATATTTGTCCCGTTTTTCTGCAAGTGTTGTATTTAGGCAGGTTATTAGCATTAAAGTCAAGACAGTGTGAAAGGAATTACAACACAGTTCAGATTCAAGAATCCAGCCAACTTCTGTGCAAATTCCTCTAAGTCTTAAGTCGTTTGACGACATATCATAGGTCATGGCTTTTAAGTCGTACTGTGCGAGTCAAGATGTTCAAGGCAGTGCCAAGGTGGTTCAAGTCCTAGGTCGTTCTGCAACCTATCATAAGTCGCAGCATTTCTAGGTCGTACAGTGTAACTGAATAAGTCAAAGCGGTGCAATTTTATCTAAGTCCTAGGTCGCGCACGACTTGGCTTTAGGTCGAAGACTCTTTAGGTTATGAAGATTATTAGATCGCAAAGACTCTTTAGGTCGAAGACTCTTTAGGTCGTGAAGATTATTAGATCGCAGACTCTTTAGGTCGAAGACTCTTTAGGTCGTAAACTCTTTAGGTCGAAGACTCTTTAGGTCGTGAATATTCCTGCGCGACCAAACTCTTAGGTCGTCCAAATCTGGTAAGTTATTGACTTCCTCTCCAAGCAACACCATATTGGATCCAATAACCCAATACCGCCATTATAAAAGAATTCGATATCTTCCTCATTCCATCAACGAGTCGTCCAGCAAATCAACTGGAAGTCATCCATATACCTCTGAATCATTCGACCAATCAATTGAAAATCCCACCGATTCATTGTGAAAACTTCCGTGCGATCATGAATCAATGCAACATATCAAACAACGATCGAAAATCGATCGAAACAACCAAAAAACTGAAGCATGACACATGGAATTAAATTTGGGTCAGTAAACGTGGATTTACGATCGATCAGTGTGATTGCGAAAGAGGAGAGATTAATCCACTTACGTAATATACTGATAGAAGTGAATCGATGTTTTGCTGGGATGAATTAACCTCCAAAGAATTAAGAATTCGTCAATGGCAATAGGGTCTCAGAGTAGTAAGGTGGAGAGGAAGGACGACCTAATCTATTTATATGGAACTGGGAGAAGAAGGCGAATGGGCGTGCAAGTTTTACGTCGTTCGCGACCTAGCAAAGTTAAGTCGAAGCATACGACCTAAGGAATAGTCATATACTTCGAGGGGCAAATGTTAACTCCTTTATTTCAGCGACCTAAAACTCCGTGATCTAAAAGAAAGCTACGACCTAAGGAAGCTACGACCTAAGGATGTTGCGACCTAAGGAAGCTACGACCTAAGGAAGTTGCGACCTAAGGAAGCTACGACCTAAGGAAGCTACGACCTAAGGAAGTTGCGACCTAAGGAAGCTACGACCTAAGGAAGTTGCGACCTAAGGAAGCTACGACCTAAGGAAGCTACGACCTAAGGAAGCTACGATCTAAGGAAAAGGCTACGACCTAAGAGGCTCTGCGATCTAAGGAAGTCCGCGACCTAAAGAACCTCGCGACCTAACTACCTAAAGAACCTCGCGACCTAACTATCTCGAGAACCTCGCGACCTAAATACATAGCGACCTAACTGATAAAGGAAGCCTACGACCTAACTGAGAAAGTCTACGACCTACCAAGATAAGAAGTTAGCGACCTAACTTCTCCACGACCTAAAGTTGACTACAACCTAAGAAGTATCACAACTGAACGACCTATGGTAGCTAACAACCTAAGGAACTTAGCGACCTAAGAGAGTTCCTGACCTAACTGCTGAAGCTACCTGCGACCTATAAACAGCTGCGACCTACGACTTTAACTTAGGTCGCACACAATCTACTACAGAGAAGACCGAGAGAAACTACATCAATCTACTTCTTAAGTTGTTTGCAACCTACGATCTAACTTAGGTCGTGAGCGACTCAAAAGATCATTCCTAAGTCAACAACGACCTAGTACCATCCTTAACTCGCCAGCGACCTACTACTTGTTCAAATGAAGCCCAGTGCTACTACATCAGCTGATTTCCTAAGTCGCGAATAGACTGCGACCTAGCTTAGGTTGCTCACGACCTACGACCTAACTTAGGTTGTATGCGACCTAAGACTTGTAATATTTCTGCCCAGAATTCAGAGCCGCTCCTATAAATAGGCCACCATTTCCAACATGGAGAGGACTTTTGGCAATTCATTTCTTCAAGCACCGTTACTCTGTCGAAGTCTCCATTGATCCAGCAATCAAAGATCTTCAAACATTCAAGACGCTACAACAAGCTTCAAGAGAAATTCCTTACATCCAACACGGATTCATCGAATTTCATCGACGAAGATTGAGCTAGTAGTCAAGATTGTTTCTTTTGATCAAATTGTACTGTTTTGATAAGAGATTTGTATCGATTTGTAACCGAATTCAGTAATAAAGAGATTCAAAGTGGACGTAGGCACAATCTCAAGCCGAACCACTATAAATTGCTGTCTTTTACTGCTTTTCTGCCATTTTACTGCTTAATTTCTGTTCCCGTCACGCGGGTGGTGCTTTCACGATTCTATTACACAAACCGGGTGTTAGCGTTCACTTTTTAGCGTTAACAATCGTAAAATTAAATTGATTGCTACTCGTTTGAGAGGAAGAGCTATGGCGTGGTGGCAACAAACTAAACTTACATGGGAGAGAATGGGGAAGTCAAAGATTGCTACATGGGAGAAGATGAAGAAGTTAATGAAGGCTACATTCTTGCCATATAATTATCAGTCTCTTATGTATCAACGATTGCAGAATCTGAGACAGGGAACAAAGTCAATGAATGATTATGCGGATGAATTTTATCAATTGATTACGAGGAATGACATCATGGAGACGGAGGAACAGTTGACCGCTAGATTTGTTGGAGGGTTGAGAATGTAGATTCAAGATATGGTGAATATGTTTGATCCGAGATCTGTTGCAGAAGCACACCAGAAGGCGTTAGCTTGGGAGAAGCAAGGTAGGAGAGGTGGTGGTGTGTTTACAAATTCCAACAATCAAATGAAAGGGGCTAGTAGCAATGCGAATGTTTCCAAGGCTGTTGCAAAACTGGTTGTTAGTGAAGTTGCTAAGACCTAGGTCAATAGTGGTATCAAATGCTTCAATTGTCAGGAGTTTGGTCACAAAAGCAACGAATGTCTGAAACTGAAGAAGAGAGCTATGATTGCTGAAGTGGAAGATGAGTGATGCAGCCCAGAATGAGACCTAGATTGATGAAGTGTTAGGTCGCGAACGACCTAGCCACTTACAAGCTAATGAGCTAAGGGGTAATGAGCTAAGAGCTTCTTTAGGTCGCGAACGACCTAAGTCACATGCTGCTTCAGTAGGTCGCGAACGACCTAGCGACTTACGAGCTAACGAGCTAAGGGGTAACGAGCTAAGAACTTCTTTAGGTCGTGAACGACCTAAAGCACATACCGCTACTTTAGGTCACGAACGACCTAATTCACATACCACTTCAGTAGGTCACAAACGACCTAGCAATAAGTCGCTAATTCTCGAAGGTCGCTGGGAAGATAGGTCACTGGATGTTAAGGCGTCTGGAGCTTAGGTCGCGTGTGTTGTCTGTTGGGTCGCTACGTGCATGTACTAGGTCGTTTCTGTGTTGTAACATGTTTGTTGTTGATCTGTTAGGTCGTTGACGACCTATGTTAGGTCGGTGAAGGCTTGTAATGTGTTGTAACTGTTTTGTTTTAGGTCGTCTACTTTTAAGTCGTAGGTCGTGATGTTTAGGTCGTGAACGACCTATGTGTTGTACAATTTCTGTTGAGTGAGTTGTAAGCCTATAAATAGGCGGGTTGTGACATTTGTAAAAGTGAGTTGATTTGAATAAAAACTTTTGTTGTTAGCTTTGTGCTTTCATTAAATTGGTAGTTGAGTGTGATCTCCTATCTCCACTTTCGGTAATCGAGTGCGCTCGATTCAACGACTGCTGAAGCCGATTCACGGTATCTAGTGCGCTATATCAACGTACGAAGAATCGTAGATCTTTAAACACGGTATCGTGCGCGATCAACGTGTTTGGGATAGCTAGATTCCGACATCTTTGGATCAACGGAGTTGGGCATTTGGTATTCTTCAATTCATCGATTGCTACTTTCACAGAATCATCATTTTGCCATTCCGCTGCTGCATCATTTGGTATCAGAGCTAGACTTAGCCAATCATACCTAAGCCGAGTCTTGGAGCAAATTTATTCGAAGAGTTTGAGGAGTTAATTGAAGCCGTACATCATTTAGAGAAGTTGGTTGTCCATCGCGTTCATCACAAAGTTGAAACAAGTTTGAAGATTTTGATCCATATCATTTTGGATCGAAAAGAAGAAAGGTGTTTGAGAGTGCGCTGGAAGTTGTTTGCACGCCAAAGGGTTATTGAAGGGTTGTGCCGAGCTTGAGTTAGGTCGTTCCTAGGCCAAACCGAGCTAGAAGTGAATTTTTTTGAAGTTTGTGTGTTGAATTGTAAAGTTTCGACAATGCCACCAAGAAGAGCCAATCGTCATCAAAATATTGAAGCTTTGTATAGAAGAGAAGAAGCTGATGAGATGGAGAAAAGAATTAATGAAAACTTTAGTGAGAAGCTTAATGAAGGGATTGGACGATTAGAGAAGATGATGTTGGAGATGAATCAAAATCGGAGAAGGGTTTCACCTAAATCTAACCATGGGGGAAGTAGAGTTTCACCACATTCCAATCGGGAGAGAAGTGTTGATAATGATCATAGAAGTGTGAGTCGAGATTGTTATAGAAATGATGATGATCGAAGACGTGATAGGAATGTGAATGATCGTGATCGAAGGAATGTAGATAGAAGGGATGTTGGTGGAAGACACGATGGTAGTAGAGATGTTGGTGGTCAGGATCGACATCGATATACATCAGATTTCGAGGAGGAGTTTGATGGTGGTAGTGTTCATGGACGAGGACGTGGACAAGGAATGAATCAGTCGGAGTATGATCACAAGTGGGAGTCTGGGATGAAAACTGAAATACCGGAATTCAAGGGAGGTATGCAAGCCGAAGAATTTCTTGATTGGTTAGCTTATGTGGAGGAAATATTTGACTTCAAGGAGGTTCCGGAGGATCGTAAAGTGAAGTTGGTTGCTACTAGGTTGAGGGGGAGAGCTATGGCATGGTGGCAGCAAACCAAACTTACTAGAGAACGGATGGGGAAGTCAAGGATTATTGCTTTGGAAAAGATGAAGAAATTGATGAAGGCTACTTTCTTAACCTACAATTACCTATCATTAATGTATCAGAGATTACAAAACCTAAGGCAAGGGACGAAGACAGTTACTAATTATGCAGATGAGTTCTACCAGTTGATTGCCCGAAATGACATTATGGAGACAGAAGAACAATTAATCGCTAGGTTTGTTGGCGGACTTAGAACAAAGATCCAGGATATGGTGAACTTGTTCGACCCTAGATCTGTGGCAGAAGCACATCAAAAAGCGTTGGCTTGGGAGAAACAAGGAAGACGTGGGGGAGGTGTGTTTCTAAGTTTTACAGGGCAGAACAAAGGAGCGGGTAGTAGTTCTAATATTCCTAAAGCATTGAATAATCCGGTTGTTCCTGAAATGGCTAAACCTAAAGTCAACCCCAATTTCAAATGCTATAATTGTCAAGAAGTGGGTCACAAGAGCAGCGAATGTCCAAAACCAAAGAAGAGAACTATGATTGCTGAGGCAGAGGAAGATGAGGTAGAAGCTGATTGTTCTAATTCACTACATGATGAGGAGGAAGAGAATGTGTCGGGAGATGAAGGGTATTCATTGATGATGAAGAGGTCGTGTTTAACACCAAAACATAAGGAGGAAACTAGCTGGTTGAGGAGTAACATCTTTCAGTCAACGTGCACTATCTTGGGAAGGGTTTGCAAGTTTGTTATTGATGCTGGAAGCTGTGACAATATTATCTCTACAGAAGCTGTGAAGAAGTTATCATTGAAGACAGAGAAGCATCCGAAACCTTACAAGTTAGCTTGGTTGAGGAAAGGTGGGGAGGTGAAAGTTGGAAGAAGAGCTTGTGTTAATTTTTCAATTGGGAAGAAATACAAGGATGAAATTTGATGTGATGTTATGGACATGGACGTATGTCATCTGTTGCTGGGGAGACCGTGGCAGTAGGATAGGGCTGTGCAACATGATGGACGTACTAACAGTTACAGTTTATGTTTGAAGGAACTAAAATCACTTTGATTCCTAAGAAGCGATAACAAGAAGAAAACAAATTGGAGGAGATTGAAGAGTTGAAAACTTTGTTATCATTGAAGGAGTTTGTTAAGGAGGTAGAAGAGGAGCCTGAAGTATTCTTGTTGATTGGACATGAGAGTCATGAAGTGGTTGAGATTCCTGAAGAAGTAAAGCCAGTGCTGGGAGAATTTGACGATGTATTTCCTGAGGAGCTACCAACGGAGTTACCACCGTTGAGAGACATTTAACATCAAATTGATCTTGTTCCAGGAGCTGTGTTACCTCATAGACCACACTACAGAATGAGTCCAAAAGAACATGAGGAGTTGAGAAGGCAAGTGGAAGAATTACTTGAACAGGGGCGTGTGCAGGAAAGTTTAAGTCCATGTGCTGTGCCAGCATTGTTAGTACTGAAAAAGGATGGGACGTGGATCATGTGCACTGATAGTCGGGCGTTGAATAAGATTACTGTGAGATATAGATTCCCTATGCCTAGATTGGATGACTTGTTGGATCAACTTAGTGGGGCTACTATCTTTTCGAAAATTGATTTGAAAAGTGGTTATCATCAAATTCGTATAAGGCCAGGGGATGAGTGGAAGACAACATTCAAGACGAGAGAAGGATTATACGAATGGCTGGTTATGCCGTTTGGTCTTTCGAATGCACCAAGCACATTTATGCCGGTAATGAATCAGATTTTTAGACCATTCATTGGGAAGTTTGTGGTGGTGTATTTTGATGATATACTGATATATAGTGGAAGTCCAAAAGAACACTTGCAACATCTGAGAGTAGTGTTGATGGTACTGCGACAAGAACAATTTTATGCTGCAACGAAGAAATGCGTGTTCATGATGCATAGTGTTTTATTTTTGGGGTATGTTATATCGAGAGGAGGTATACAGGTGGATCAGAATAAAGTTGAAGCAATCAGAAATTGGCCACAACCCAGGACAACAACAGAAGTTCTTTCATGGTTTAGCATCATTCTACCGAAGATTTATTCCACACTTCAGTAGCGTGATGGCTCTAGTTACTGATTGTATGAAAGGGAAGCAATTTTCATGGTCGGAGGAAGTAGGATTTGCTTTTGAGAGAATCAAAGGACTTTTGACGACAGCACCGATTCTAGTGTTGCCGGATTTTCAGTTGTTGTTTGAATTACATACTGATGCATCGAAGGTTGGAATTGGAGGGGTGTTAAGTCAGAAGGGACGTCCTATTGTATATTTCAGTGAAAAGCGATCGGGAGCAAAGATGAGATATAATACATATGATGTCGAGTTCTATGCTATCGTGCAAGCTGTGAAACATTGCAGACATTATTTGTTTCATAAAGAATTTGTTTTATATACTGATCATGAAGCGTTGAAGCATATGCAGGGATAGGACAAGATTGCAGCTAGGCATGCTTCGTGGATTGCATACTTACAACAATTTACGTTTGTGGTGAAGCATAAATTGGGAATTACGAATAGAGTGGCAGATGCATTGAGTCGAAGGAATCATTTGTTGACTACAATGAAGGTTGAAGTAACGGGGTTTGATGTGTTGCCAGAAATGTTTGTTGATCATCCTTACTTTGCGAAGTGTGTAGATAAAGTCAAGGAGGGAAAGACGGATGAGTTTGTCTTGGTGGATGGTTTTCTTTTTAAGGGAAATCGATTGTGCATACCAGAGTGCAGCTTACATATGAAGATTGTTAAGGAGTTGCATGAGGAAGGTCAAGTGGGCCGAGATCGTACTTTGCAATTGATTTCTCAATCTTATTATTGGCCTTCGTTGAAACGGGAAGTTGGGAGGTTTGTGGAGAGATGTCATATTTGCCAAATTTCCAAAGGGACAACGACAAATGCGGGATTGTATATGCCGTTACCCGTGCCGGTTAGACCATGGGTTGATATCAATATGGATTTTGTGTTGGGATTACCGAGAACTCAGAGGGGGAATGACTCGATATATGTTGTAGTGGACAGGTTTTCAAAGATGACACATTTCATCACTTGTAAGAAGACAGCTGATGCCGTCCGTGTTGCCGAGTTATTCTTTAAAGAAGTGTATCGCTTACATGGTTTACCAGAATCCATTGTTTCTGATCGGGATACTAGATTTCTAAGTCATTTTTGGCTGAGTTTGTGGAAGATGGTGGGAACAAAGCTAAATTTCAGTAGTGCTTACCATCCGCAATCCGATGGTCAGACTGAAGTTGTTAACAGATCTTTGGGAAATTTATTATGGTGCCTAGTGAAGGATAATCTGAAGAGTTGGGATATGAAGTTATGTCAAGTGGAGTTTGCTCATAATCATGCTATAAACCGTAGTACGGGTTTCAGTCCATTTCAGATAGTGTATTCAAGCTTACCAAAGGGGTCGTTGGATTTGACGATAGTACCACAACCAAAGGGAACTGTTAAACGAGCTGTTGATTTTGTTGACGGATTGGCAGAATGTCATAAAATCATTCAGGAACGATTAGAGAAAGCAAATGAAAAGTATAAACGATCTGCGGATTTGAAACGAAGAAGCGTTGAATTTAAGGAAGGAGATTTAGTATATGCTGTACTAACGAAGGATCGTTTTCCAGTAGGAGCATATAATAAACTTAAAGCTCGAAAAATTGGTCCTGTAACGATTGTGAAATGGATCAGTGAAAACGCTTATAAGTTGAAGCTGCCGGAGGATGTGTATACTTCTGATGTGTTTAATGTTAAACATCTTATACCATATCATGGGGATGAGGTTGTTGTGGAAGAGGAAGGCGCAAATTCGAGGACGAATTTTTCCCAACCAGGGGAGGATGATGCAGCCCAGAATGAGACCCAGATTGATGAAGTGTTAGGTCGCGAACGACCTAGCGACTTACGAGCTAACGAGCTAAGGGGTAACGAGCTAAGAGCTTCTTTAGGTCGCGAACGACCTAAGTCACATGCTGCTTCAGTAGGTCGCGAACGACCTAGCAACTTACGAGCTAACGAGCTAAGAACTTCTTTAGGTCGCGAACGACCTAAAGCACATACCACTACTTTAGGTCGCGAACGACCTAATTCACATACCACTTCAGTAGGTCGCGAACGACCTAACAATAAGTCGCTAATTCTCGAAGGTCGCTCGTTCTTAGGTTGCTGGGAAGATAGGTCGCTGGATGTTAAGGCGTTTGGAGCTTAGGTCGCGTGTGTTGTCTGTTGGGTCGCTACGTGCATGTACTAGGTCGTTTCTGTATTGTAACGTGTTTGTTGTTGATCTGTTAGGTCGTTGACGACCTATGTTAGGTCGGTAAAGGCTTGTAATGTGTTGTAACTGTTTTGTTTTAGGTCGTCTACTTTTAAGTCGTAGGTCGTGATGTTTAGGTCGTGAACGACCTATGTGTTGTACAATTTCCGTTGAGTGAGTTGTAAGCCTATAAATAGGCGGGTTGTGACATTTGTAAAAGTGAGTTGATTTGAATAAAAACTTTTTTGTTAGATTTGTGCTTTCATTAAATTGGTAGTTGAGTGTGATCTCCTATCTCCACTTTCGGTAATCGAGTGCACTCGATTCAACGACTGCTGAAGCCGATTCACGGTATCTAGTGCGATAGATCAACGTACGAAGAATCGTAGATCTTTAAACACGGTATCATGCGCGATCAACGTGTTTGGGATAGCTAGATTCCGGCATCTTTGGATCAACGGAGTTGGGCATTTGGTATTCTTCAATTCATTGATTGCTACTTTCACAGAATCATCATTTTTCCATTCCGCTGCTGCATCAATGAGGATGTAGAAGAAGATCTCAATTCACATCGTGATGAGGAGGAAGAAGAGGTGTCGGGAGACGAGGGATGTAATCTGATGCTACAGAGATCTTGTTTAACCCCAAAGCAGGAAGAGGAGTTGAGTTGGTTGAGGAGTAACATTTTTAAGTCAACGTGCACTATTTTGGGGAAGGTCTGTAAATTTGTCATTGACGTTGGGAGTTGTGATAATATCATTTCAATGGAAGCTGTGAGGAAGTTGAAGTTGAAAACGGAGAAACATCCTAGTCCTTATAAACTTGCTTGGTTGAGGAAAGGAGGAGAAGTGAAAGTAGAGAGGCGAGCTCATGTACCATTTTCTATTGGGAAGAAATACAAAGATGAGATTTGGTGTGACGTGGTTGACATGGATGTTTTCCATTTGCTGCTGGGAAGACCATGGCAGTACGATCGGGAGGTACAGCATAATGGTCGAACAAATAGCTACAATTTCTTATTCGAGGGCACTAAAATCACTTTAGTTCCGAAGAAGCGACAGCAGAATGAGAACAAGCTGAAGGAGATAAATAATTGAAGACTTTGTTATCCTTGAAGGAGTTCGTGGAAGAGGTAGATGAGAGCCCTGAAGTTTTTATGTTGATTGGGCATGAAAGCAGTGAAGTTACTGAAGTTCCAAAGGAAGTGAAGCCAGTTTTGGAGGAATCCAAAGATGTGTTTCCAGAGGAGTTGCGGAAGGAGTTACCACCGCTTAGAGACATACAGCATCAGATCGACTTGGTGTCAGGTGCTGCATTGCCTCATAGACCGCATTATCGGATGAGTCCAAAAGAACACGAGGCGTTGAGAAAACAGGTGGAGGAATTACTAGAACAAGGGCGTGTTCAGGAGAGTTTGAGTCCTTGTGCAGTGCCAGCTTTGTTGGTGCCGAAGAAGGATGGAATGTGGAGAATGTGCACAGATAGTAGAGCATTGAATAAGATTACGGTGAGATATCGATTTCCTATGCCGAGACTGGATGATCTGTTGGATCAGTTGAGCGGTGCTGTTGTGTTTTCGAAGATTGACTTGAAAAGTGGATACCATCAGATTCGTATTAGACCAGGTGATGAGTGGAAGACTGCTTTTAAAACTCGGGAGGGTCTGTACGAATGGTTGGTGATGCCGTTTGGCTTGTCAAATGCTCCGAGTACATTCATGAGAGTCATGAACCAGATTTTTCGACCATTTATCGGGAAGTTCATAGTGGTATATTTTGATGACATCTTGATCTACAGTGGAAGCACTGAAGAACACCTACATCATTTGCGGGAAGTGTTATTGGTTTTACGACGTGAGGAATTTTATGTTGCAACGAAGAAGTGTACCTTCATGACTACAAGTATTCTATTCTTGGGCTATATTGTGTCGAAGAATGGTATTCAAGTTGATTAGAGTAAAGTTGAAGCTATTCGAAATTGGCCACAGCCTAAGACAATAACAAAAGTGAGGAGTTTTCATGGTTTAGCATCATTCTACCGAAGATTCATTCCACACTTCAGTAGCGTGATGGCACCAGTTACAGAATGTATGAAAGGGAAGAAGTTTGTTTGGACAGAAGAGGCTGATTCTGCTTTTCAGAGAATCAAGACACTCTTGACCACAACGCCTATTCTTAGATACCCAGACTTTCAGTTGCTCTTTGAGCTAAATACTGATGCGTCCAAGGTTGGAATTGGGGGAACATTGGGTCAAAGGGGTCATCCTATTGCCTACTTTAGTGAGAAACTGACGGGAGCTAAAACGAGATACAGTACTTATGACTTGGAATTCTATGCTATAATCCAAGCCATAAAGCATTGGAGACACTATCTATTTCATAAAGAATTTGTGCTATACACTGACCATGAGGCTTTGAAACATTTGCAGGGGCAAGATAAAATTTCAGCAAGGCATGCTTCGTGGGTTGCTTATTTACAACAGTTTACTTTCATTGTGAAGCACAAATCAGGAGTTACTAACCGAGTTGCTAATGCATTGAGCCGTAGAAATCATTTGTTGACAACTATGCGAGTGGAAGTAGTGGGATTTGATTTGTTGCCAGAGTTGCTTATTTCAGATTCTTATTTTGCGAAAGTGCTGGATCAGGTGCAGGAAGGGAGTTCTGATGATTTTGTGATGAAAGATGGATTCTTGTTCAGAGGAAATCGATTATGTATTCCGGATTGTAGCTTGAGGGTGAAGATTGTCAAAGAATTGCATGAAGAGGGTCACGTGGGCAGAGATAGTACTTTGCAGTTGGTGTCACAATCTTATTTCTGGCCGTCGATGAGAAAAGAAGTTCAAAGATTTGTGCAGAGATGTCATATATGTCAAGTTTCCAAAGAGACAGCTACGAATGCAGGGTTATATATTCCATTGCCCGTGCCTACTAGACCATGGGTTGATATTAGCATGGATTTTGTTTTGGGTTTGCCGAGAACTCAACATGGGAATGATTCCATATATGTGTTGGTGGATAGATTTTCCAAGATGGCGCATTTCATAGCTTATAAAAAGACCATGGATGCAGTCCGTGTTGCTCAGTTATTCTTTAAGGAAGTGTATCGACTACATGGGCTACCTGAATCCATTGATTCTGACCGGGATACGCGATTTCTAAGTCATTTTTGGTTGAGTCTGTGGAAGATGGTTGGAACGAAGCTGAATTTTAGTAGCGCCCATCATCCACAATCAGATGGGCAAATGGAAGTGGTGAACAGATCATTGGGAAACTTGTTGCGATGTCTTGTGCAGGATAATTTAAAGAGTTGGGATATGAAATTATGTCAGGCGGAATTCGCACACAATCATGTTGTCAACCGTAGTACGGGTTTGAGTCCATTTCAGATTGTATATTCAAGCTTTCCAAAGGGGCTGTTGGATTTAACGATAGTGCCACAACCGAAGGGGATAGTTAAGCGGGCTGCTGACGTTTTCAACGTTAAGCATTTGATTCCTTACCATGGGTATGAGCTTGTTGAGGAAGAGAGAGGTGCAAATTCGAGGTCGAATTTTTGTCAGCAAGGGGAGGATGATGCGGCAGCATACCTGGAATCGAAGACGAACTCCCTAGGTCGCTCCGCCTTGAGTCGCGACAAAGACGCTAGGTCGCAATTCACTTCAGCCCTAGGTCGCTCCGCCTTGAGTCGCGACGAAGTCGCTAGGTCGCGATTTACTCCAACCCTATGCTGCTCCTCTCTAGGTTGCGAGCGACCTATCGTATGTCGCTTCCCCTCTCCAGAACTACATCGCGATTGCAAGCGACCCGATGTCGCAGATCCAAGGTCGACCTTCCCTAGGTCGCGGCAAGCGTAGATCGTTCGTCCTCCTTAGGTCGCGAACGAAGAGTAAGTCGCGAATTCTTCCGGTAGGTCGCACTCCAAAGTTAGGTCGCTGCCGTGCTCCTTTTTAAGTCGCGAGCAATTTCCTTGGGTCGCGAACGAGCAAGTTTAAGTCGTTGTGATGAATGTCTTAAGTCGCATTGTTTGTTAAGTCATTTGTATTTTGTTTCTTATGTCGTATAATGTTGTAACTTGTTGAGTCGTGTGTGTGTTGTAATTCCTATAAATAGGGGTAATATATCATTTGTAATGGTTGTGGAATTTGAATAAAATTTCTTTTGTGTGCTCTTGTGCCACCATTAAAATTGGTAGTTGAGTGTATCTCCTATCTCCACCTTCGGATATTCGAGTGCGCTCGAATCAACGATTGTTGAAGCCGATTCACGGAATCTAGTGCGCTAGATCAACGTACGAAGAATCGTAGATCTTCTCTCACCGCATCGTGCGCGATCAACGTGTCAAAGATAGCTAAAGTCCGGTATCTCGCGAGATCAACGGATTTGGGCATTGGGTATCTTTAATTCACCGATTCATATTGCTTCATCGAATCGTTTATCGATTTGATTGACACGAATACTTCAATTCGTCGTCAAGTGTTATATCCGCTGCGTAAGAAATTATGGTTTAATCCTTATTTTTTATATGATAAATACGATAATGCTCTTCCATTTTATAAAAATTATAACAATCTGGAAGTTTTGTACACTTCTGTTATATTTTGTACTCTCTTTCTACTTTGTCGCTAAGAGCTTTTCACTTATGTTGGAGTGAGCCTTCGCAAGTATTTCTGATTTTTGTTTCTATTTATTTATTCCTCTATTATTGTCCCAGGCGAGTATATACTTGTCTTCTAATATTCTCAAGGGTTTTTCAGTGGTCTCTTTCTGGTTTGTGCTTACTTCAGGAATGTTTTCTGTTATCCCATGTTATATTTTTTCCGTTAGAGAGTTTTGTATTTTGTTTGGGTATGTAATCAGTCTTAGTTATTTCCTTTCTAGTAATTTATTCAAGTTTCTCATATACCTTATGTTGATTAGGGATTTTATTTGTTGTTGAGGTTTTAAACTGGATAGTTTAGTTATCAGCTGAGGAAACTCTTTAGGGCTTTTTTATCGATTTTTGTTGATCAGAATCTCATAGATCTTGTCAAAATGTATCCCCTACCACAGAATGTGATGCATGAGCATGTTATTAAATTACTAAATAATTGTGAAAATTTTACGTGTTGAATCAATCCTTGTCATAATCACCTATAGGTATCAGTAAAATGATTGATATTTATTTGGATGAGCTTTATAAGTATTGCCTACCATAGAATGTGATGCATGAGCATGTTCTGAAATTTGTGCAATTTGAGATGTTAAAACTGAGTCATGTATGCCTCAGTTTTAATTGTGGAAAATATGCCTCAGGCGTGTTGTTTGAGTTAAATTGTCACTGAAAACTACTTCACTTTGGCTGACCTCCCTGGATTCCATATTTTTGGCAACAGTTTAATCTAATGCCTACAAGAATGAAATGATAGTATAATTATCTACAAGGGAAAAAAATTATCTATTAATTATTTTAATAGTTTCCAAAATATACTCTGTAAAAGAAAATACGATAATAGCCTCATATACACACATATTATAATGCTACACCAACTCAAATGAATTAAAGTATAAGAAATTTAACTAAGAACCAATGACAAAACGTAAAAGAATCACTTTTATTCCACAATAAGAATCCAGGATATGGATGGTATACGTTTTTCACACAAATACAGCCCATTCTTTATATAGATACCGGTATACAATTTCAATTATTTGTAACAGTATTGTAAAAATATTGTTTGAAGGAATACCAATAACTGTATGTTAATGCTTTTACATTATATTAAGTATGATGACTTTTTGCATTGGAAGCTCTCAGATAAATATTACCAAATGTCTTTATTACTTAATGTTCGTATAATTTTGTTAGCAGTGTAAATGTTAGTTGTGCCAAAACTGACAATATGCATTATGTAAGTATTTGATTTCTATAACTTGAAAAAATGAAATCACTTACATTTTGCTGGATCGATTTCAGACTGAGTTAAATCAATTTGTCTTGTTCAGAGTACCTGTAGTAGAAGCGAGCTATCAAACATCACACCAGCTATCAAGTAACATTACTATGCATACTAAACAACAACAATAATACCCCATGCTCCCTTACATCTAAAAATAACTCTATTTGCTGACGAAAAGATGCACCCTGTAACAATTCAAAAATTGTCTGGGGATTACATGAGCCCTAAAATTACATAAAATTATTAATAGAGAAGCATTAATACAGAACCATATACCAGTAGTTACCATATGAAATGTAAAATCAGAACGTAACTCTGGTAAGTAAAATTGAAGTGACATGCCTGAGGAATATTTAACTCTATTAAAAATGAGGAATATTTGCCACAGTTAAAACTCGGGCAACATGCCTGAGGTATAGTCACCATCATGAAAGAAATGTTAGTGTGTTTAATGTTGTCTCCATGAATGTAACGACATGGTTCAGATAAAATAATCCATGTAACTTAGACATCGTCACATAATTTTCTGACCTAGAAAATGGCTTAGCGAGCATTGTTCATCTTGATTCTCATTTTTATATGAACATTGATATTGCTTTCTCTTTATGTTGATGAATTCAAATTGATGTCCAAGCTTATCTGTTGTAGCGGAAATAACAGATGACAACGAAATGAAGATTTCATGTCAAACTAATCGATGAAACGATTAGATGAAGCAATATGAATCGATGAATTAATGATACCAAATGCCCAAATCCGTTGATCATGAAGATACCGGACTTTAGCTATCTTCGACTCGTTGATCGCGCACGATGCCGTGAGAGAAGATCTACAATTCTTCGACGTTGATCAAGCGCACTTGATTCCGTGAATTGGCTTCAACAATCGTTGATTCGAGCGCACTCGAATGCCAAAGGTGGAGATAGGAGATAACACTCGATTACCAATTTTAATGGTGGCACAAAAGCACACAAAAGAAATTTTATTCAAATTCAACAACCTTTTACAAATGACATAACTCGCCTATTTATAGGCTTACAACACAACACTTACAACACAACTCATAGGTCGTGAACGACCTAACAATTGCGACCTAAAACAAAACACACGCGACTTAAAAACTTACGACCTAAAAAAAACTCCATCAGCGACCTTCAGAGAATCCACGACCTAGAGATCTTCTTGCGACCTAACTGGATTCAGCGACATAAGGCAATTCACGACTTAATGAAGTTAGCGACCTATCGAAGCTCGGCAACGACCTAATGAAGCATCTCGCTGGATCATCTCGCGACCTAGTATAGGTCGTCCACAACCTAGAGCAGAGCAATACGACTCGCGACCTAAGGAGGAAGACGATTCACGATTTAGAGACGCTTCACGCGCGCGACTTAGGGCTTCGCTAGATTCACGGAGGAGAGGCGATGCACGTTCGCGAGCCAGGCTGGAGGAGGGGAAGCGACTTAGGCAAGGTCGTTCACGACCTAGGGAACGTCGCTCGCGATCTTCTTCTTCGCGACCTCGTTCGCGATCTGTTGAGGTATGCGCTACATCATCCTCCCCTTGTTGGAACAAATTCGTACTCGAATTTAAAAGTTCTTCCCCATTGGGTTGTTCATCTCCATAATAAGGAATAAGATGTTTAACATTAAACACATCAGAAGTATACACATCCTCTGGCAGCTTTAACTTATAAGCATTTTCATTGATTCGTTTTATAATTTCTACTGGACCAATCTTTCGGGCTTTCAACTTGTTATAAGCACCCACTGGAAAACGATCATTCGTTAACACATCATACACCCAATCACCCTCGTTGAACTCCACACTTCTTCTCTTCTTATCTACAGCTCGTTTATACTTCTCATTTGTCTTCTCCAAACATTCCTGAACGATTCTATGGAATTCTATCAATCCATCAACAAAATCAGCAGCTCGCTTAACTGTCCCCTTCGGTTGTGGTACTATCGCTAAATCCAACGGCCCCTTTGGCAAGCTTGAATATACAATTTGAAATGGACTGTAACCAGTGCTTCGATTAATAGCATGGTTATGAGCAAACTTTGCGTGACACAACTTTAAATCCCAACTCTTCAAATTGTCTTGCACAAGACATCGCAACAAGTTTCCCAACGATCTATTCACAACTTCCGTTTGCCCATCTGTTTGAGGATGATATGCACTACTAAAATTCAGCTTCGTTCCCACCATCTTCCACAAACTCAGCCAAAAATGACTCAGAAATCGAGTACCTCGGTACGAAACAATAGATTCAGGTAACCCATGTAAACGATAGATTTCTTTAAAGAATAACTGTGCCACATGAACTGCGTCTGTTGTTTTCTTACAAGCAATGAAATGTGTCATCTTCGAGAAACGGTCTACCACAACATATATAGAATCATTTCCCCGTTGAGTTCTAGGCAAACCCAAAACAAAATCCATGTTGATATCAACCCATGGTCTAGTAGGCACGGGTAATGGCATATTCAAACCCACATTCGTCGCTGTCCCTTTGGAAACTTGACAAATATGACATCTCTCCACATATCTTTCAACTTCTTTTCTCATAGAAGGCCAAAAATATGATTGTGAAATCAACTGCAATGTACGATCTCTGCCCACGTGACCCTCTTCATGCAATTCTTTGACAATCTTCAACCTCAAGCTACAATCCGGAATACACAATCGGTTTCCTCTGAAAAAGAATCCATCTCTCATCACAAAATCATCAGAACTCCCTTCCTGCATCTGATCCAGCACTTTTGCAAAATAAGAATCTGAAATAAGCAACTCTGGCAACAAATCAAATCCCACTACTTCCACTCGCATAGTTGTCAGCAAATGATTTCTACGGCTCAATGCATCAGAAAATCGATTAGTAACTCCTGATTTGTGCTTCACCATGAAAGTAAACTGTTGTAAATAAGCAACCCACGAAGCATGCCTTGCTGAAATTTTATCTTGCCCCTGCAAATGTTTCAAAGCTTTATAATCAGTGTATAGCACAAATTATTTATGAAAAAGATAGTGTCTCCAATGCTTTATGGCTTGGACTATAGCATAGAATTACAAGTCATAAGTACTGTATCTCGTTTTGGCTCCCGCCAGTTTCTCACTAAAATAGGCAATAGGATGACCCCTTTGACTCAACATTCCCCCAATTCCAACCTTGGACGCATCAGTATTTAGCTCAAAGAGTAACTGAATGTCCGGGTATCTAAGAATGGGCGTTGTGGTCAAGAGTTTCTTGATTCTCTGAAAAGAAAAATCATCCTCTTCAGTCCAAACAAACTTCTTCCCTTTCATACATTCCGTAACTGGTGCCATCACGCTACCGAAGTGTGGAATGAATCTTCGGTAGAATGATGCTAAACCATGAAAACTCCTCACTTCTGTTATTGTCTTAGGCTGTGGCCAATTTCGAATAGCTTCAACTTTACCCTGATCAATTTGAATACCATCCTTCGACACAATATAGCCTAAGAATAGAATACTTGTAGTCATGAAGGTACACTTCTTTGCAGCATAAAATTCCTCACGTCGTAAAACCAACAACACTTCCCACAAATGTTGTAGATGTTCTTCAGTGCTTCCACTGTAGATCAAGATGTCATCAAAATATAGCACTACGAACTTCCCGATAAATGGTCGAAAAATCTGGTTCATGACTCTCAGGAGTGTACTCAGAGCATTTGACAAGCCAAACGACATCACCAACCATTCGTACAGACCCTCCCAAGTTTTAAAAGCAGTCTTCCACTCATCACCCGGTCTAATACGAATCTGATGGTATCCACTGTTCAAGTCAATCTTCGAAGACATAGCAGCACCGCTCAACAGATCATCCAGTCTCGGCATAGGAAATCGATATCTCACCGTAATCTTATTCAATGCTCTACTATCTATGCACATTCTCCACGTTCCATCCTTCTTCGGCACCAACAAAGCTGGCACTGCACAAGGACTCAAACTCTCCTGAACATGCCCTTGTTCCAGTAATTCCTCCACCTGTCTTCTCAACTCCTCGTGTTCTTTTGGACTCATCCGATAGTGCGGTCTATGAGGCAATGCAGCACCTGGCACCAAGTCAATCTGATGTTGTATGTCTCTAAGCGGTGGTAACTCTTTCGGCAACTCCTCTGGAAACACATCTTTGAATTCCTCCAAAACTGGCTTCACTTCCTCTGGAACTTCAGTAACTTCACTGCTTTCATGCCCAATCAACATAAAAACTTCAGGACTCTCATCTACCTCTTCCACGAACTCCTTCAAGGACAACAAAGTCTTCAATTCCTCAATCTCCTCTAGCTTGTTCTCATTCTGCTGTCGCTTCTTCGGAACTAAAGTAATTTTCGTGCCCTCGAACAAGAAAGTGTAGCTATTTGTTCGACCATTATGTTGTACCTCCCGATCGTACTGCCACGGCCTTCCCAACAGCAAATGGCAAACATCCATGTCAACCACGTCACACCAAATCTCATCTTTGTATGTCTTTCCAAAAGAAAATGGAACATGAGCTCGTCTCTCTACTTTCACTTCTCCTCCTTTCCTCAACCAAGCAAGTTTACACGGACTAGGATGTTTCTCCGTTTTCAACTTCAACTTCTTCACAGCTTCCATTGAAATGATATTATCACAACTCCCAGAGTCAATGACAAATTTACAGACCTTCCCCAAAATAGTGCACGTTGACTGAAAAATGTTACTCCTCAACCAACTCGACTCCTCTTCATGCTTCGGGGTTAAACAAGATCTCTGTATCATCAGATTACATCCCTCGTCTCCCGACACATCTTCTTCTACCTCATCACGGTGTGAATTGAGATCTTCTTCTACATCCTCATCTTCCACTTCAACAATCATAGTTCTCTTCTTCGGTTTCGGACATTCGTTGCTTTTGTGACCCATTTCCTGGCAATTATAGCATTTGAAATTTGTGTTGACTTTTGGTTTAGCCACTTCATGAACAACCGGCTTACTCGATGCTTTAGGAACATCAGAACTACTACCAGCTCCTTTGTTCTACCCCGTAAAACTTGGAAACACACCTCCCCACGTCTACCTTGTTTCTCCCAAGCCAACGCCTTTTGATGTGCTTCTGCCACAGATCTAGGGTCGAACATGTTCACCATATCCTGAATTTGTGTTCTAAGTCCCCCAACAAACCTAGCGGTCAATTGTTCTTCTGTCTCCATAATGTCATTTCGAGCAATCAACTGGTAGAACTCATCGGCATAATCATCAACAGTCTTCGTCCCTTGCCTCAGGTTCTGTAATCTCTGATACATCAGTGATTGGTAATTGTAAGGCAAGAAAGTAGCCTTCATCAATTTCTTCATCTTTTCCCAAGCAACAATCTTTGACTTCCCCATCCGCTCTCTAGTAAGTTTGGTTTGCTGCCACCACGCCATAGCTCTCCCCCTCAACCTAGTAGCAACCAACTTTACTTTACGATCTTCCGGAACCTCCTTGAAGTCAAAAATTTCCTCAACATAAGCTAGCCAATCAAGAAATTCCTCAGCCTGCATACCTCCCTTGAATTCCGGTATTTCAGTTTTCATCCCGGATTCCCATTTGTGATCATACTATGAATGATGTCTTCCTTGTCCTCGTTCTCATCCATGAACACTACCACCATAAAACTCCTCTTCAAAATCTGATGCATATCGATGTTGATCATGACCACCAACATCTCTACTACCACCATTTCTTCCACCAACATCCCTTCGATCTACATTCCTCCGATCACGATCATTCACATTTCTATCACGACTTCGATCATCAAAATTTCTATCACAATCTCGATCCACACTTCTATGATCACTATCAACACTTCTCTCTCGATTTGAATGTGGTGAAACTCTACTTCACCCATGGCTAGATTCAGGTGAAACCCTTCTCTGATTTTGATTCATCTCCGACATCATTCTCTCTAATCAACCAATCCCTTCATTAAGCTTCTCATTAAAGTTTTCGTTAATTTTTTGCTCCATTTCATCGGCCTTATCTCTCCCATACAAAGCATCAATGTTGCGATAACGGTTAGCTCTTCTCGGAGGCATGATCACTCTTCAACAAATTCCAACAAAAACTTCACTTCGATCTAAAAATCTTCAAATCAAAACTACCCACTTGTTGAAATCTTCAAAAATCAACAAACGAACAAATCTCTTCAAAATCTCGAGAACCCACTTCTCCAAATGATGCAAATCTCGCACAAACTCCAAAAATCTACGCAAACTCCTTGCGATCTAGATCTAATACCAAATGACGCAGCGGAAATAACAGATGACAATGAAATGAAGATTTCGTGTCAAACTAATCGATGAAACGATTAGATGAAGCAATATAAATCGATGAATTAATGATACCAAATGCCCAAATCCGTTGATCACGAAGATACCGGACTTTAGCTATCTTCGACTCGTTGATCGCGCACGATGCCGTGAGAGAAGATCTACAATTCTTCAACGTTGATCAAGCGCACTTGATTCCGTGAATTGGCTTCAACAATCGTTGATTCGAGCACACTCGAATGCCGAAGGTGGAGATAGGAGATAACACTCGACTACCAATTTTAATGGTGGCACAAAAGCACACAAAAGAAATTTTATTCAAATTCAACAACCTTTTACAAATGACATAACTCGCCTATTTATAGGCTTACAACACAGCACTTACAACACAACTCATAGGTCGTGAACGACCTAACAATTGCGACCTAAAACAAAACTCATGCGACTTAAAAACTTACGACCTAAAAAAAACTCCATTAGCGACCTTCAGAGAATCCGCGACCTAGAGATCTTCTTGTGACCTAACTGGATTCAGCGACATAAGGAAATTCACGACTTAATGAAGTTAGCGACCTATCGAAGCTCGGCAACGACCTAATGAAGCATCTCACTGGATCATCTCGCGACCTAGTATATGTCGTCCATAACCTAGAGCAGAGCAATACGACTCGCGACCTAAGGAGGAAGACGATTCGCGATTTAGAGACGCTTCCCGCGCGCGACTTAGGGCTTCGCTAGATTCACGGAGGAGAGGCGATGCACGTTTGCGAGCCAGGCTGGAGGAGGGGAAGCGACTTAGGCAAGGTCGTTCGCGACCTAGGGAACGTCGCTCGCGATCTTCTTCTTCGCGACCTCGTTCGCGATCTGTTAAGGTATGTGCTACATCATTATCTATATTATTTTTTGGAAAATGAACTATTTTGAAAATTGATAGTGCAACATTTTTCTTTATTTTCTAATCTTTGTGTAATTTGCATTATGATATGTACTGTAATGATCACAGTATGCCATATTTAGAATCGGTACCAGGTTACTTTTCTACCTTCTATTGTACTTGATGATGTGAATTTTATGTATTTTAGAGAAATATCCATGTTCCCTATAAATTTAAAAACAACTGCACATGTATGTAAACTTATTCAGTCATACAAATTCTTGACACTCATGCTCAATTAGAATAGAATCGAAAATAGTACAGTAATGAATGAATGAATAGTACAGTAATAGGTAAAGCTCATCCTTTGAATGTTTGAAGCAACATCCTAGGCAAATAAAATATAGTACATGTAGTGAATGAATATTATAAATTTGTACGACTTGAACAAATTGATATTTGTTATTGTGTACAGGTTAGAAACACAGTATATTGTGCTTTTATTTATATTATAGATAGGTATAAACACACATGCACGTGTGTGCATATTATACAACTGAAGCACTTATTTTTGTAATTTATAATTCATTAAATGATATCTATATTATTATGTAAATGTAGTATGTATAAGTAGTATCAAATGTTTATTACTCTTAAATAAGTCTTGATTTTTTAGCATCACTCTTAAATAATTCTTGTTTTTTTAGTTTGATCTCTAGCTATTTTTAGATGCTAGGCATGAATGGCTCATCATTGTTCTGATCATTGGTAGAGATTGAAGTACATCAAAATCAATAAGATCGTTCGTTGAAGAATCTATGACTGTAATCATCGTTAAAGAATGAAAGGTGGATTTAGAGTGAAGAATTTGGTGTAAAAATGTAGTAAGTTTCTGAAAAGAAATATGAACTTAAAGAAATAGTGATAAAAGAATACAAACTTTGGATTGGTTTTCTAAATGACATAACAGAGTGACCCAAAGTGTTTTTGTACACTTTTAATTACAAAGAAATGGGGGTGGGGCCTGAATGACAATAACCCATTCATATTTCAAGCCAAGTATCATTATATCCCTTTGTTCCCTTGCAAATGTAATATTAATTGGAAATGTGAAATGTTTAACAAAAAAAGTGTTGTCATTCATAAGGTAAAAAATGACAGGTAATGGTTATAAGTGGAATTAGTAAGTTAAAGAATGATGTATATACAATGTCAATAGAGACAAGTTAAATAAAACTTGATTAATAATTAACGTTTTTGAAAATACAACCTAGTAAAAGATGGCCCTAAGTTTAGATATACCAACTGAATATGCATATAGTTTCTTGTTATTAAAGAAATTATACAATTTTGGTCCAACAAAGTCTATATCGATTCCAACTCATGTACACTTAGAATTGCCAACTTGCCAAAAAATGAGCAATGTTAAGTTGGATAATACACACTATTTGACAATTTCTTATAAAAAAGTTATTGATAAATTAATTAAATGGTTAATTAATATGACTTTTTTATAAATTGTGAGCTGTTAGAGATAAGTTGGCGGGGTTTCAACAAATCTTTCTTCTTTTCTCTCTCCCTCTCTACAAATTACAGGGTGTTATTTTTCAAAATTGGTCACTAACCCCAAATGTGTGAAAGCACCAAAATCCAGGTAGATCCAATCACAAATCTTATGATAGTTATATGTAGAGAGTAATAAAGTGAAGAAACAACAAATGAAAATTAAAGCAAGTAAGTAAAGAACACAAGAAGTTTATAGTGGTTCGGCTATCTCCGGCCTACGTCCACTTCAAGAGTTTTCTTTATATTCCTTTATATTGTGATTATAGTTACACTGGAGTGTTATTCAATGGCTAAAATTGTAGAGTTTAGCCAAGCTTGAAGATAAAGGAGAGTAGAGAGAAGGATCCCTTTTCTTGAGCCATGCTTTCTCTATTTATAGGTGGAGATCTACAAAGATTTTTCTAAAAATTAGGCAGAGAAGTCTCTTGGTCCATGTGGGCCTGTATGCAGATTGGCAGGGCCCACCTCCATGCTTTGGGATCGATCAGTAAGTACTTCGTATCGAAAATCCCCAAGTTGGAATCAGCTGAGATCAATCACAGTGAAATATGACAGTGCAAGGTCCTTGCTCTTCAAATTTCATGAAGTTCCAACATGTAGATTGTGAGATACGATCGACCCAAGTTTGAGTTTGCAAGTGTAAGCTGATGATTTCGTAAACACAGTTTCGTATCCATAGATAATGCGCTCCTTAATTCTCGTATCGATCCGAGTCTTGTGCTGCGATCCATGTTTTGCGCTCCATTCCTTGATCGCTTCTTTCATATCGATCGATACAAATGATCAATACGAAATATGCCTCCGAATCCATCCAGTGCCCTTGTCTCTGCATCGATTTGATGTGCACTGGTGGAATATGGTTCTGTATCGATCAGAAGCTGTCTTCAATTAATACGAATTTGATCAATATGAATCCTGATCGATCTGAAACAAGATGCAAAGTGCGCTATCAATACCCGTATCTATCCTGATGTCGTTTGATCGATACGAATTATATCGATACGAAAGCAAGAATCCACATCCATCAACCTATATCCTTCCTGGAGCTGCCTGATCGATACAAATTGTGTCGATACTAGATGTATCGATACGAATATCGATCGGTCCAAACCAAATGTAAAGCGCATGTGTTACTCTAAATTCGTATCCATAGTGATCGCTACGAGAGTACCGATACGTGCCTGTTTTTCATGAATATTGATCCATCCATAACCTAAGCATATGAACTCCGATTGACCTGAAATTCGAAGTGTATCCACACCGAGCCTTGTTTGTCATTCCCGATCGATCCCATCTTGATTGAAGCTTGGTCCAATTTTGACAGTATCGATCATAGCCCTGTTTCTAATCGATTAGCCAATTTGTCGAACTTGGCAAAATAGCTTAGAATAAATCTAAAGTTACATTTCCCTTGTATATGTATGATTTAAAGGACCAAATCATTTTGAAAAGGTTTTCAAGGAAAATTTTAAAGGGTAGTTAACCCTAAGAAAATGACTCAGATTAGAAGACCAGATAGGACTTGCGTAGGGTAATGCCCTATGCTCGAAATACATTTTCCTTGTAATTAGGATTTCTGTTCTTTTTATTTTTTTTTCGGTGTGTACTAAGTCAGTGATGACTATATATTGCTTTGATCATCCAAGGGGCATCTTCATATGTCGCTCTTGGCGTGTTATTGTAAATTATATTTGATCATTGCCTGGAAATACGTTTTAGAGATTTTGTAACTTGGATATGATTTTATTTGAAATGTAATCACTATAATTTTTGCTTTTTGGAAATCTTTGATTATGTTCATATTCTAGTGCTTCTTATATTATGGATACCATTAGCATTACCGTTTTTCGTCACCAGAAGTTAATACTGTGAATGGCTGCAGCATCCATAGTGCTTAGCTTTTGGCCTCCAGATATGGGATGTTATATAATTTTACAACATCAATCAGAGTTATACATATAACAGAGACAAAATAAAACAATGTAGCAAAACAACATGATGCAAGGCAATAATACTAGTAATATAATATACAAAATCTTCTTCTTCATCCTCTGGAATAATATGATCTTCACTACACTGAAAACTCTAGGCTGACCCGAGCATAAAGTAAAACAATACACTCGAGTTAGAACTAAAATGTCCTTGTGCAAGTCAAATCAATATAACATATAACAAAAGTGCAATAACATCAAAGATGTTTATGGGGTTTTACACCTCCTATCTAATGTATAACGTGCGTGCAATAACTCAAGAGATGTTATGAGATTTTCCATCTCTTAGGATCCATCAAAATATCTATATAGTAGAATATGTTGTATATGTAATGTCTAATCGATAAAATAAATATTTTTCCTAGCGTTAAAGGCTTTACATTAATCCCATTTAATGTGTTTTTGAACATGTGGTCTATGCAGGTCCTGTAACATAACCAGTAGATCAATAGCCATTAAATCCCCTATAGGCATGATTTTAAATCAAAATCGTAGTGCCTCATATAAGGATAAAAGTATGACAAGGCACGTGAGGCAATGCCCAAAGTAGGATACTGCCAGTTTGCGATACCCTAGCTGATGGTAGTGCATAGTCGCAACTACCGCTCACCGCATCCAACACTCCCATAATCGGAGGGTATGTACCAATGAACAACAATGTGATGATAAAATAAAGTAGAGTGTCCGCTAGAGGTAGCTAACCAGATTGGCTAGGAAGGGTTCTTGTTTCAGTCATTTCCAATTGATATACGTGTAGAGGCCAATCCATCATTTTTCTCTTTCTTTAAATCTAGCAACATACACCAAATCCGACAGCTTCATTATGGAGTCTCCTCCACGTACACATTTGTTAAAGTGTTTCCAATATTGATAGAGAGTATGCTAATAAGAGAACCCAGTCTCTTTAAAAATCAAACGTCATTTTACACATCGGTTGTTTCTTTTACATTTCAAAAGTGAATAATTACTTATAATATTATATTCACTTCAAAGTATCATATTTACCTCAAAATCAGATTGACTTCAAAATATCATTTTATTCACTTCCAAATCAGTTTCATTTCAATATCTCTATATTCACATCAAAATCAATTTTATTTCAAAATCATTTCGAATTTCGACTAAGGTTATAATTTCATTTTAACCACATTCGTATTTAAATCAACGATTTAAATATAAACAGTTCCCAACATTTTACATCTTGAATTTTGAAAATAGTTTGAAAATTTTAAATAGTTAAAATAATTTAAATAGTTGAAATAGTTTATATAGTTAAAATACTTAAAATAGTTTAGATATTAAAATAGTTTGATATAAAATAGTTTGAACAGTTAAAATAGTTTAGATATAAAAATAGGTTATATATAAATGATTTGAAAACATAAATAATTTGAAAATTAAAAAAGATGAGTTTTAAACAGTTTATATTAAAATAGTTTATAATGAAAATAACTAAAAATTTAAACCGTTTCTTTCCCTTTCCAATAATCTGGACTAGAGTCCAAAATTTCAACCAAACTGGTTCACTTTCAAATATTTCAATTCAAATCATCTTCAATCCCAAATCAATTTTAATCGACTTAATTTCGATTTAAATTCAATTCAACTCAATTTTGATTTCAATTTGAATTAATATCAATTTTGAAACGTTTCATTTTAACTTCAAATTTGATTCAACGATTCGATTCAATGGTTTAAATTTCAATTCAATTCTTATTTTAAACAAATTACATTTATATAAATTTCAATTCCAATTCTGAGATACCGATTTAAATCACTTAAACCAAATTTAAACTTTAATATTCAATTTAAGGTTCAAATCTTTCAAATAATTTAATTATGAGTATTTCAATCCTGAGCCCAAATTTGAAATATCAAAGTTCGAATAAAGTTCAAACATTTAAAGCAATTCATTCCCAAAAGTTCAAGTCGTATATCGCTTATAACTTCAAATTCCAAAATAATTATTTAAAAACTATTTCTTTTAAAAATTTCACCTTCGGCATTTCAAAGCTCAAACTTGAAAATAATTCAATCTTTATAAATCCGGTTTATTTCTTTAAAACAAAATAATTTAAATAAATTCAACTTCAAGAATTTAAAACCATTTAACTTAACCAATCAGGTGTCCGTATAAAATTTCTATCCTATGGCCATGTGATCTATTATTTCAAAATTTTATTTCAGGGATAGATATATAATATCAATCCAAATCAAAGTGTCATAGGTATATATCATTTCAACCTATTTCTTAGTTTATTCGAATATAGTACAAATAATAGTTTATATGTTGTTAAATAATATACAGGGTGATAGCATGATTTATATAAAATAAATAAACATCTAATCATCCAAAATATCAACCAATAATCATCCATCACAATCAACGTCTAAAATAGTTAGCATATAGCAACAGTTAACAAATTATCAATATCGGGTGTATAACTAGCAATTGAATTTCAATTTCAAATTTAGTTGTCAATTTAAATTCCTATCAGTTCAAACCATATGCCAACATAAATGTTAGTTAAATTACCAAACTACAATCAATAAAAATAAATCACTTCATGATTTCGATCTAACTAGCATCAAAATATTTTAGTATTTCTTGAGCGGTTTAAAACACTAACCTTTAGTTGAAACTGAAAATTTTTCAGAGTCAAACAAATTCGTATCCAACTAAGTGTCGAAGCCTTCGTCAATATGATTAGAACGCGACTCTTTTCGCCTGAACCTGACCTCGTATGAAAATGTTATTCATAAATTAGCGTAACGATATAATTAAATTTTAATTAACTTAATAAATTTAAAATCAAAACTAAACCTCATTGCTCCTACCCTCCTCTTCTTCCAGGCAATGCACGTGTATGTGTTATATTTTCTTTGTTTGAAATCGCTGAACGACGCACGCGCCACCAGCCACCACCAAGCCCCCGACCCGACCTCGCGCTGCCACCCCTGACGCCGCGCCAGCCCTTAGGTATCCACGTGGGCGCACATGAATGTGAACAAGACCTGTAACGATCCTGACTCGGCCTTCGAAAAATGACACCCGTACTTCACTTGTACTCGAATGCCGCAGATTCAAATGCCGAATCTGGCTCGTCGGAGCTTATAACACAGTAAGTATAACAACACAGCAGAATAAAGAAACGGATAATATCATATACAACTCCAATGAATACAATATCCAGAATGATATACAACAATGATATCTATATGATACAACAATATCAGAGACAAATAATGATGTTATAGCGGAAACAACAGAAGTGATAACTTAAAATGATATGAAAAAGAGAATGAGTCCACCAACTCCAATATCAAGCTCGAACCATCATCACGTTTGACAAAGATAAGCAAGAGCAATCGTCGAGTGAACACCAAACACTGAACTAGTTCCAGATACTATACTGAACCCGACTATCTAAAAAACCCTACTCTAGACTGCCCGTGTGGAAAATTGTGGGCACCCAGAGTTTAGGAAGGGAACAATAAACTCCGAGTCAGTCGTGGGACTGGTGTGAGTAACAAAAATAGTTTATCTTTAAAACAAACAACAAAAGAATTTTAAACATTGAAATCCGCAATGCTTTTTGAAAAATGAAACTACCATAAAACCTCTCGCCACACACACAATGCAATCGCAGAATTGGAGGAGATTTCTTCTTATGATAGTCAAACATGCTTACTACGCAAAAAAACTCTTTTGATATTATTACTAGTGCATAGTGTAGGAAACATTTCGAAGGTATAATATTAATCTTAGCCAGCATACAACCATTATTGTATGCCTACTATAGCTACTATATTCAATAGCATGTTACCGCCACATTCCATAGCAGGTTATACAACTAAAACCGTACAAGGCTCGTATTGTTTCTTTGGATTTTCCAACAAATGGTCAGGCTAAGGAACTTCCTACTGCCACATGGGTACGTCTCTGGAGGGACATCCCGAGAACTAACTAGCTCTCTGCCAACACAAGCCCGGGTTACCTCTTACTAGGTAACTACTACACGAGTATGCCACCCCCCGGTCGTTTGCGACCTTTATCCGAGGTACCTCGATCACAAAGCAACAATCACACAGTATATGAGATTGGAGCAACCACACAGGTAAAATATCTGGGCTCCATACCATGATACCACCTTTTTCCAGAAGAAAATGACATACCCTAAAGGGTGCAACCCTCATAACCTTCCCGCATCTTTCCTATTTCGACCATTTCCGGTTTGTGATGCTCGATGAGGTCTCGTCCACAAAGCTACGCTTTTCACAAAAGCCCTGCTTTGATCAACAAATGATCAGCAACACACAGCAACACTTAGTATGCCACACTACCAAATTGGGAGTATATCACTGATAACCTTCAACTACATAACCTCTGAGCTCATACGTCTTAGAGAAGGGTGTTAAGCTAAGAGAATAAATTCTCCGCCACCAAACAGAAATGTATTTGAAAGAAATCAGCTTTATATCTCAAAATGTAATGTCAGACATACAACCATACAAGTCTGTTCCGGGTTCGAACAGAACGAATGCACTTCCAAAGAAGCCCTTGCAATCCGGGTATTCACAATCCCGATCGGACTTCCCATCACTTAGGAAATCTCTATACCGTAGCTACTCAGTGCAGAGACAATCGATAGGTTATCCTATCGTTCTCGCAAACACCCGGTCTTCAACACCGGTCTTCAAATGTTATCCATTTACGTCGTACCACTATTCGGAATGGGTTATATGACACAAAGTCCTCTCCCGGCTAAACCGAATAATGAGCGTAATATTTAAAAACATATGGATATTGGGATTTCAGTTAAGTCATCACTTATTACCTAAAACTTTTATTCAAATGGTTTAAACACATTACCGTTTTAATCTTTTTAAACAAAAAGATTCAATTCACAAAGTTCACCCAGTTTCACAAAGATCTATTCATAGATTTTCCAAATCAATTTCCATTTCAATTGGATTAACTCGTCCAATCTTTAAATCAAAGATTTAACTGATAGCTTTCAAAACAATTTCATTTCGACCTTTTATACAAAAGGTACCCCTTTCCAAATTCAAAACAAAGTTCAACAATCTTCCAAAAAGATTTATTCATAATTCGGAAAACCATTTTCATTTCAACTTGAAATTCTTTTGACATAAATTGGAAATTCATTCCTTATATGAAAGCTTCTATTATTTGAAAACAAATAGTTTTCATTTCAGAAAATCTGATTCATTTATACGAGTTAAAATCCTTGGGTTAAATTCAAATTCTCAGAACCATACTTTTAAAATGGTTTAAATTCATATAAACACTTTTATAACTCGTATAATCTTATTGACCAAATTTCCAAATCATTGAATTCAATTTCAAATATTGATTTCAAATTTAAATCAAATTATTTAAGTTTCAAGTTTTATTAAGTTATTTAAAAATAACTTTTATTTTGAAACTCATTTTCAAAAGCTTTCAATTCCAATTCCAAAAACTATTTCGGATTCAAGAATCAGTCTTTAAGATTGATAAAAATCTGTGACTTAACTAATTTCCTCGTGAAATCCATATTTGTGTGTGTATAGTGTAATCCAGGGGTTTCACACAATAGTGCAACAACATTCAATCATCACAGATCAAATACAACAATATAGTTGATAAGCGATATAAACTATAATGCTTATCTATCATTCACAGATCACAGATATATATCTATCATACATAATAAATTACATCATAGATAATTAATTACATCATAGATAATTAATTACATTTATCCCAGATAAATAAATTACACTACAGATCAAGACACAAATCAAGATGTATCACTAAGCATCACATATCAGGGATATCAAACAATTCAATCATTCAACAAAATCAAAACATCCATAAGTAGGAACAATTTAATTATTTGATTAATTTAAATCAGGTTAATTTTTATGAATAATTTGCTAGTTATGGTAAATTAATAATCGATTAATTACACTTAATTAATTACACTGAATAATTAATTCCTTAATTATTTTCATCAAGAAATTACACTTCACAAAGGATTATTATTAAATTAATTAATCTTAGTTAATGATCTTCATTAACAATTAGAATTTCTTTAATTACTTTGCCTAAGAAATTTACCTATATTATCATCATTGATTATAAATTGATTAACCAATAAGAACTCATTAATTAATCCTAATTATTTAATTAATTAGATGTTAACCGTAACTTAATTAATTCTTCATTACTTGATTAATTAATTTATAATCATTAATCAATTATCTTAACTTATCTAATCTTATCCAATTAATGATTCTTGATTTACAAATAAATTAACTTAATTAAACTTTAAACCTTAATTAAGTAATTTAAACCTTTAATTACTTATTTAATTAATCCAAATCATTAATTGATTGAATAAATAAGTATCCATTTTGGTTATCTTAATAATTTAATGAATACAAATCATTAAATTATTTATCTTTAAAATGAAACATTTCTTACTTAATCAAAGTATTTAAAACAATTTGCTTCAAATTTCTTTTAAATTTCATTTTTAATTTAAGAGTTTAAAATGAAACCAAATTTAACTTTACAAAGTTTATGAACAATTCAAAAACCTTTAATTTCACATGTTAAAGAAATATTCATTTTATAAGGAAGTTTAAAAGAATTTAAAAACCCAATTCATTTAAATTCAAATCAATTAAAAAAAACAATTTAAACATTCAAAGTTATTTAAAACAATTCCAGTTTAAAACTTCTTTTATTACAAATCTGGAATACAAACAAATCTTGATTTCAGATTTAACTTAAATTTAAAACTTATCTACATTTTAAACTTCATTTTTAAAAGTCAAGCTACTTGAACATTTTTAAAGTAGTTAAAACTATTTAAATAAAAACTTTATTTATTTTAACTGAGATTCAAAAATAACTTGAACCAATTTTAAACTTGGATTTAAACTTATTTAAATCCATGCTTTACAATTTTAAACCCAGATTTAAAATTTAAAGTGTTACAAGTTTAAAACTATAACAAAGTAAACCACTCGAGCCAACCTAAATCTGCCATGAGTCAATCACCAAAACACATCGAGCAAAACCTGGAACCACTCGAGTAAAATTCGAGTACCAAACAAAACCTTCCTGCTTCGAGAAAAACACAGTCCTTCTCAAACGAAAACCCGAGCACTCACCTTCGTCACTAAACCATCTCACCCAGATGCACGATAACGTACACATCCACATGCACACCACCTCTGATCATCGACGAACTCCACTCCGGCCTCCCCTACATCGCCTTCAACCACGGCAACAACCCGCAATCACCCAGATGACATGATCGGATCGAACAACGAATTCGACCCCTAAACCCATCAGCCTGGAAATGAACATCACTAGAAAAACTCACGTCTCCGATGATCCCTGGCTCCAGTCGCCCCGCCATCCTTGCCATAACTCCGCCTCGATCCCCTGCATCCCCCGAACAACTCGTGATCGATTCTGATCGTCTCTTGGCATCGTGAAACCCATCAGAACCTCATCGACATAAACAGGATGTAAAACCCTATCTCGATCATTAATGGCCATCTCGATCAACAATAAATCGCCATAGCATTTTTCCTATGATCCTCGCCTTCCCCTCGACCTTCAAATCCAACCTCAACGACCAGTTCATCTTTGATCGACTGAAATCGACTAAAACAGTCGATTCGTTCAACCTAAGAAACCCCATCCATTCCGAACTAAAAATCGTGATATAACCATCGAAATTCATGATTTCCTATAGTGAATTCAATCCTTCAATCAATTCTTAAAATTGAATTAGTAAAATTTTGACCAAATTTTCATTTGCACTGTTCTTTATAATTTTCGAGACCAATATTCCTTTTTAATTTCCTGTAATTGTTTTTAGGAGTGAGGTTACATGATTTCAAACATTTTCCATTTCCAAATCATAAACTAATTATGATTCAAAGACGAGATGTTGGATTTTGAAAGAAAATCAAACTCTAAAAAAACAACAAAGTTTATTTTTTCGTATATACAGGCATCCAACACTAATACATACACATGCATCCATTTCAAATCCAAGTTTCAAGCAAACAACATTATGTATTCAGATAACACAGTGATATCATAGTGAAATCCAGGTTTTAAATTGTTAAAAAGAAAATAAGTTTACTCACCGTGATTAAAAGAAAGAACATAGCCTTCCTTTGTGTTGAAACAGCCTTGTGAAAATGCAAACTGAAGTCTTCAATTTGATCTCTGGTTTGTATTGATATATTTTTGTTTAGATTGAAGTTTTTGTTTAAGTTTTAAAGATGTTGTTATTTCAGTTTTTTTTCCTTGGCTAAGAATGAACGAACTAGATGGAGAGTTGATGTATAAAGAGAAAACTTACAGGTTAAAATATTGTTTTGTACAATATTGAAGATATTTTTTCATTTTGGAGGCTGATAATATTTCGAGTTGACCTTGTTTATGCTAGCATTAAATGCTTAAGCCCTTTATGTCTTCATATTTTTGTTGTCTCCTCATACAAGCTTTTATATATATAATTTTTTTTCTTCATTTTTGACAAATATACATACCTGACCATATTTTGTTTGTAATTGTTCAAGCCTACATACTTATCTAATTTATTTGTTCTTAGATATTTGTAATTTGTTTTATTTCATGTACAACTTGATTTGGGTGAGTATACTCATATATATATATAATCTTTTCTTACTTACTAATTTATCTTGTATACATTTCTTATTTATGTTGTTAGTACTTTTGTTTGTATTATATTTTACTTCTCATATTTATTTCTATTTCCAAACTAAACATGTATTTCTAACTTAAATTTTATTTCTAACTTAACCACAAATTCTAAAATTTAAATTATTTCTTTTTTTTATTCATGTGTCCAAAGTCTATATTGTTATATTTATTTTTAAGATTTAAATTCAAATTAAATATATTTTTTATAATTTCAAATCTACTCATATAGGCACAACTATATAGATTCACATATATATACAATTTCTAAATTTAAAATGATTTAATATATTTTTATTTTCTATTTCTAATATAAACCATCAATCCTAAATTTTATTATTATAATTTATCTTTAAAATATTTAGTTAAAATTTTATTCAAACTCAATCTATATACATATATACATATATATTCAAATTTACTCATGTAATTCAATATCTGACTATTCAAATTTAAATGATTTAACACATTTTTATTTGAATCCGGAGAAACTCGAATCAATTTACCAATTAATTTCACAAATTTTTATTCAAAAATTCAATTAATTATCAATTCAAATTTAATTAAAATCCGGGATCGTTACAACTTCCCCCTTAAAAGAATTTCGTCCTCGAAATTTGAAAGTAGGGAGACAACAAAAGAATAGATGAAGAATGTTTCATCACATCAAACTGAGCATCTATTCTGCATTTGGCTTACCAAATCACAATATCAATAATTGATATGAGAACGAATCTTTTTAATTAATTTTTTTTTTCACAAGATACTCGGGTTATCCAGATCTACGAAATATGCAGTGGAATTGGTTAGTTCGAAGGGATAACTAACCATTCGTAGAACATATTGGGACCCAAAAATAGATAGATATATGGATACAATTCCAAAACTTTTAGTTTAGAAACTAAAGTATACCTATCAACCATAGCAACCAAAGCAACCAATTCATCCAAACAAACAATTCTGACCTATTTGGAGTTTATGTCCCATACAAATATATCAAATCTTCTTCCTGGATCTACTAGAAACCATCAAAGAATTGAGAAAAGATGATGAACAAAAGAGAATTGTTACAGGGTATTGACCATTTATAGTCGTATTCCCCTGTCCCCTATCTCATCCTCTTCTTGCACTCATACTTACTATCAGTGGATAGTAAGAGAATTTACTGAGGTATATGGACAGATATCTTAGGGATTACTCATTCTAGGTTATACTTCACCCTATCTCTAATGAGTTACTTAATGTGTTATACTCCATAGCTAAAGTACAACCTTAGCTCTGATACCAATTGTAGTGACCTAGGCTTTTCAACCGTCGGTAGCGGCCAATCTCGACTGGTAGGCTTTTCAACCATCCCAGCCCCACCGTGGCATACAATGGTACTCTGCCCTTGCTTTTACGGCCAGCCTTTCGACTGCTAACCAACCCCATAAAGAGGACGTGTGGGGGTAAGAGTCTCCTGCTCGCCACCAAACAAAAAGCGAGAACCCCTTATCACGTTTGACAAACATAAGCAAGTGCAGTGACGAGTGAACTCCAAACACTGAACTAGTTCCAGATACTCTACTGAACCTGATTATCTAAAAAACCCAACTCTAGACTGCCCATGTCAAAAATTGTGGGCACCCAGAGTTTAGGAAGGGAACAATAAACTCCGAGTCAGTCGTGGGACTGGTATGAGTAACAAAAGCAGTTTATCTTTAAAACAAACAACAAAAGAATTTTAAACATTGAAATCCGCAATGCTTTTTGGAAAATGAAACTACCATAAGACCTCCCGCCATACACACAATGCAATCGCAGAATTGGAGGAGATTTCTTCTTATGATAGTCAAACATGCTTACTACGAAAAAAAACTCTTTTGATATTATTACTAGTGCATAGTGTAGGAAACATTTCGAAGGTATAATATTAATCTTAGCCAGCATACAACCATTATTGTATGCCTACTATAACTACTATGTTCAATAGAAGGTTACCGCCACATTCCATAGCAGGTTATACAACTAAAACCGTACAAGGCTCGTATTGTTTCTTTGGATTTTCCAACAAATGATCAGGCTAAGGAACTTCCTACTGCCACATTGGTATGCCTCTGAAGGGACGTCCCGAGAACTAACTAGCTCTCTGCCAACACATGGCTGTTTTACCTCTTACTAGGTAACTACTACACGAGTATGCCACCCCCTGGTCGTTTGCGACCATTATCCGAGGTACCTCGATCACAAAGCAACAATCACACAGTAAATGAGATTGGAGCAACCACACAGGTAAAATATCTGGGCTCCATACCATGATACTACCTTTTTCCAGAAGGAAATGACATACCTAAAGGGTGCGACCCTAATAACCTTGCCGCATCTTTCCTGTTTCGACCATTTCCGGTTTGTGAGGCTCGATGAGGTCTCGTCCACAAAGCTACGCTTTTCACAAAAGCCCTGCTTTGATCAACAAATGATCAGCAACACACAGCAACACTTAGTATGCCACACTACCAAATTGGGAGTATATCACTGATAACCTTCAACTACATAACCTCTAAGCTCATACGTCTCAGAGAAGGGTGTTAAGCTAAGAGAATAAATTCTCCGCCACCAAATAGAAATGTATTTGAAAGAAATCAGCTTTATATCTCAAAGTGTAATGTCAGACATACAACCATACAAGTCTGTTTGGTGTTCGAACAGAACCTAAGGCACTTCCAAAGAAGCCCTTGCAATCCGGGTATTCACAATCCCGATCGGACTTCCCATCACTTAGGAAATATCTATACCATAGCTACTTAGTGCAGAGACAATCGATAGGTTATCCTATCGTTCTCGTAAACACCCGGTCTTCAACACCGGTCTTCAAATGATATCCATTTACGTCGTATCACTATTCAGAATGGGTTATATGACACAAAGTCCTCTCCCAGCTAAACCGAATAATGAGCGTAATATTTATAAACATATGGATATTGCGATTTCAGTTAAGTCACAACTTATTACCCAAAACTTTTCTTCAAATGGTTTAAACACATTACCATTTTAATCTTTTTAAACAATAAGATTCAATTCAAAAAGTTCACCCGGTTTCACAAAGATCTATTCATAGATTTTCCAAATCAATTTCCATTTCAATTGGATTAACTCGTCCAATCTTTAAATCAAAGATTTAACTGATAGCTTTCAAAACAATTCCATTTCGACCTTTTATACAAAAGGTACCCCTTTCCAAATTCAAAACAAAGTTCAACAATCTTTCACAAAGATTTATTCATAATTCGGAAAACCATTTTCATTTCAACTTGAAATTCTTTTGACACAAATTGGAAATTCATTCCTTATATGAAAGCTTCTATTATTTGAAAACAAATAGTTTTCATTTCAGAAAATCTGATTCATTTATACGTGTTAAAATCCTTGGGTTAAATTCAAATTCTCAAAACCATACTTTTAAAATGGTTTAAATTCATATAAACACTTTTATAACTCGTATAATCTTCTTGACCAAATTTCCAAATCATTGAATTCAATTTCAAATATTGAATTCAAATTTAAATCAAATTATTTAAGTTTCAAGTTTTATTAAGTTATTTAAAAATAACTTTTATTTTGAAACTCAGTTTCAAAAGCTTTCAATTCCAATTCCAAAATCTATTTTGGATCCAAGAATCAATCTTAAAGATTGATAAAAATCTGTGACTTAACTGATTTCCTCGTGAAATCCATATTTGTGTGTGTATGGTGTAGTCCAGGGGTTTCACACAATAGTGCAACAACATTCAATCATCACAGATCAAATACAACAATATAGTTGATAAGCAATATAAACTATAACGCTTATCTATCATTCACTAATCACAGATATATATCTATCACATATAATAAATTACATCATAGATAATTAATTACATCACAGATAATTAATTACATTTAACCTAGATAATAAATTACACTACAGATCACGACACAAATCAAGATGTATCACTAAGCATCACATATCAGGGATATCAAACAATTCAATCAATCAATAAAATCCAAACATCCATAAGTAGGAACAATTTAATTATTTGATTAATTAAATCAGGTTAATTTCTAAGAATAATTTGCTAGTTATGGTAAATTAATAATCGATTAATTACACTTAATTAATTACACTGAATAATTAATTCCTTAATTATTTTCATTGAGACATTACACTTCACAAAGGATTATTATTAAATTAATTAATCTTAGTTAATGATCTTCATTAACAATTAGAATTTCTTTAATTACTTTGCCTAAGAAATTTACCTATATTAATCATCATTGATTAACCAATAAGAACTCATTAATTAATCCTAATTATTTAATTATTTAAATGTTAAATGTAACTTAATTAATTCTTCATTACTTGATTAATTTATTTATAATCATTAATCAATTATCTTAACTTATCTAATCTTATCCAATTAAATATTCTTGATTTACAAATAAATTAACTTAATTAACCTTTAAACCTTAATTAAGTAATTTAAACCTTTAATTACTTATTTAATTAATCCAAATCATTAATTGATTGAATAAATAAAGTATCCATTTTGGTTATCTTAATAATTTAATGAATACAAATCAATAAATTATTTATCTTTAAAATGAAACATTTCTTACTTAATCAAAGTATTTAAAACAATTTGCTTCAAATTTCCTTTAAATTTCATTTTTAATTTAAGATTTTAAAATGAAACCAAATTTAACTTTACAAAGTTTATGAACAATTCAAAAACCTTTAATTTCACATGTTAAATAAATATTCATTTTATAAGGAAGTTTAAAAGAATTTAAAAACCCAATTCATTTTTAAATTCAAATCAATTAAAAAAACAATTTAAACATTCAAAGTTATTTAAAACAATTCCAGTTTAAAACTTCTTTTATTACAAAACTGGAATACAAACAAATCATGATTTCAGATTTAACTTAAATTTAAAACTTCTCTACATTTTAAACTTCATTTTTAAAATTCAAGCTACTTAAACATTTTTAAAGTAGTTAAAACAATTTAAATAAAAACTTTATTTATTTTTAACTGAGATTCAAAAATAACTCGAACCAATTTTAAACTTGGATTTAAACTTATTTAATTCCATGCTTTACAATTTTAAACCCAAATTTAAAATTTAAAGTATTACAGGTTCAAAACTGTAACATAGCAAACCACTCGAGCCAACCTAAATCTGCCACGAGTCAATCACCAAAAGACATCGAGCAAAACCTATAACCACTCGAGTAAAACTCGAGTACCAAACAAAACCTTCCTGCTTTGAGAAAAACACAGTCCTTCTTGAACGAAAACCCGAGCACTCACCTTCGTCACTAAACCATCTCACCCAGATGCACGATAACATACACATCCACGTGCACACCACCTCTGATCATCGACGAACTCCACTCCGGCCTCCCCTGCATCGCCTTTAACCGCGACAACAACCCGCAATCACCCAGATGACACGATCCGATCGAACAATGAATTCGACCCCTAAACCCATCAGCCTGGAAACGAACATCACCAGAAAAACTCACGTCTCCGATGTTCCCTGGCTCCAGTCGCCTCGCCATCCTTTCCATAACTCCGCCTCGATCCCCTGGATCCCCCGAACAACTCGCGATCGATTCCGATCGTCTCTTGGCATCGCAAAACCCATCAAAACCTCGTCGACATAAACAGGATGTGAAACCCTATCTCGATCATTACCGGCCATCTCGATCAACAATAAATCGCCATAGCATTTTTCCTATGATCCTCGCCTTCCCCTCGACCTTCAAATCCAACCTCAACGACCAGTTCATCTTTGATCGACTGAAATCGCCTAGAACAGTCGATTCGTTCAACCCAAGAAACCCCATCCATTCCAAACTTAAAATCGTGATATAACCATCAAAATTCATGATTTCCTATAGTGAATTCAATCCTTCAATCAAATCTTAAAATTTAATTAATAAAATTTTGACCAAATTTTCATTTTCACTGTTCTTTATAATTTTCGAGACCAATATTCCTTTTTAATTTCCTGTAATTATTTTTAGGAGTGAGGTTACATGATTTCAAACATTTTCCATTTTCATATCATAAGCTAATTATGATTCAAAGACGAGATGTTGGATTTTAAAAGAAAATTAAACTCTAAAAAAACAACAGAGTTTATTTTTTCATATATACAGGCATCCAACACTAATACATACACATGCATCCATTTCAAATCCAAGTTTCGGGCAAACAACATTATGTATTCAGATATCACAGTGATATCATAGTGAAATCCAGGTTTTAAATTGTTAAAAAGAAAATAAGTTTACTCACCGTGATTAAAAGAAAGAACAGAGCCTTCCTTTATGTTGAAACAACCTTGTGAAAATGCAAATTGAAGTCTTCAATTTGATCTCTGGTTTGTATTGATATATTGTTGTTTAGATTGAAGTTTTTGTTTAATTTTTAAAGATGTTGTTATTTCAGTTTTTTTTCCTTGGCTAAGAATGAACGAACATGATGGAGAGTTGATGTATAAAGGGAAAACTTACAGGTTAAAATATTGTTTTGCACAATATTGAAGATATTTTTTTTCATTTTGGTGGCTGATAACATTTCGAGTTGACCTTGTTTATGCTAGCATTAAATGCTTAAGTCCTTTATGTCTTCATATGTTTGTTGTCTCCTCATACAAGCTTTTATATATAATTTTTTTTCTTCATTTTTGACAAATATACATACCTGACCATATTTTGTTTGTACTTGTTCAAGCCTACATACTTATCTAATTTATTTGTTCTTAGATATTTGTAATTTGTTTTATTTCATATACAACTTGATTTGGGTGAGTATACTCATATATATATAATCTTGTCTTACTTACTAATTTATCTTGTATACATTTCTTATTTATGTTGTTAGTACTTTTGTTTGTATTATATTTTACTTCTCATATTTATTTCTATTTCCAAACTAAACATGTATTTCTAACTTAAATTTTATTTCTAACTTAACCACAAATTCTAAAATTTAAATTATTTCTTTTTTTTATTCTTGTGTCCAAAGTCTATATTGTTATATTTATTTTTAAGATTTAAATTCAAATTCAATATATTTTTATAATTTCAAATCTACTCATATAGGCACAACTATATAGATTCACATATATATACAATTTCTAAATTTAAAATTATTTAATATATTTTTATTTTCTATTTCTAATATAAACCATCAATCCCAAATTTTATTATTATAATTTATCTTTAAACCATTTAGTTAAAATTTTATTCAAACTCAATCTATATACATATATACATATATATTCAAATTTACTCATGTAATTCAATATCTGACTATTCAAATTCAAATGATTTAACACATTTTTATTTGAATCCGGAGAAACTCGAATCAATTTACCAATTAATTTCACAAATTTTTATTCAAAAATTCAATTAATTATCAATTCAAATTTAATTAAAATCCGGGATCGTTACATAGCTGTAGCAGTGAATGGATGCAGATTTCGGCCACCACGCGACAACAATGATGATCCGATCATTAAACAAGTTCGTATCGATGCCCTCTACATTTTCCTATTTGAAGTCGAAGCCTAAAAGCGCATGTATAGAAAAATGGTGGGATGAAGATAGGCTATTTTCGGCCATTGAAATCATAAAGGAGGTGGATGATTTAGGGTTTAGCCAAATTGAAGAAAGTTAATGGCTATTTATAGAAAATTTCTCATGGCACAATTCATCCGCAAAAATTTCAAACTCAAAATAAAGTGTGCCGCATAGCGTTCTATATGTTATACCGCTATTCTAAACACAATGGAACTTTTAACAGGAGCCAATTCAGTCATATTTAAAAGATAGCTTTTCAGAATCAGATTATTTTAATTAAAGTTCTGAAAATAAATTCTACGCCTTCCAAAATCGCATGACCAAACGACATGCCGATCACTACGAAACTTGAAACTTATAATAAGTCACTGTTACTAATCCGATGAAACTGGTTTTGTCGAAATCTGAAACAGTTTTCAAAAGGCTATTTTTACACGTTAATTAAATGAGTAATTTCCAAAATCAATTTAATCATTTTTATATTCAATTTTTTAAAGTGCACTGTTACACTAAAAATCAACCTTTCAACTAAGATGAAAGGTCATTCAATGAAAGCAAAGGAAAGGAGTATACCCTAAACCTTTTGAATGAGTCAAAGGGATGCAGTCATCGGAATCCATTAGCATCAAACCTTTTGAAGAAGTCGAAAGGTTCCATCTCTAGTATCCAAGGTGTTCTTACCTTTCGAAGGGGATGAAGAAGTCAAAGCAAGTGTGAGCAACTACTTAGTGACCTTTTCGAAAGCATAACAAGCCTTTCGAACTGGGTAAAGCACATCAAGGTTACCTTTCAACAATGATGAAAGGTTTATGAAGAAAGCAGCTCTCACAAGTCAACAATGGGCGAAAGACAACCTTTCGATAATGTTGATGGAAAGCACAACTCTTGAAGAGCAACCTTCCAACAAGGTCGAAGGGTTCACAACAATCAAGAGAAGAGTAACGTTACGACAAGTTCAAAAGGTTCATAGCAGTATAAAGAAGGCAAACCCTTCAACAAAGTCGAAAGGTTTATGAAGGCATAAAGAGAAGCAAACCTTTCGACCAAGTTGAAAGGTCCATAATAGCATATGAAGGGTAAACCTTTTGAAAAAGTCGAAAGGTTCAAAACAGCATATAAAAGGAAGACCTTTCGACCCAGTCGAGAGCATGGAAAAGGAGGACCGCCTTCATCTATAAATAATACCTAAGTGGTCCTATTTTGGGGATCCGAATTCTCTCATTCTAACCTTGTACTTCCTTAATCAAGATATTGTAACCCTAATTGGGTACTAATTTAGGGATTTCATAAAATGGAATTTTGCGTGGATAGAGAGGGAAGTTTTATGCTCTATTAATTGCTTTATTGTTTGATTATACTTTTGTTGGATTAACTTTAATTTCAGGTTCAACATCATCGAAAAAGCTTCTTGTCGACAAGGTCGACAACAATTCTGCTACAAGAAACTATTGCAACCTTTCGATGCCCTTAAACCTACAGTATAAACCATTCGACAAGGTTTATAATACAATTGGTCTAAACAGCATGGGTGAACTTCCAAAGTGATTAATTTTGAGACTCAAACCTTTTGACTAAGTCAGAAGTGCTTATGCTATAAGATATCAATAACCTTTCGAAGTTATAGTCCAAGTGGACTAACCTTTTGGCTAGACTGAAGACTGCTCTTTAAGTATAGATACTTGGACTTACAAGGCTTAATCCAAAAGAGACCGTTCCTAAACCTTTTGACAAGGACCAAAGATACATCAGATAAGTGACCTAACCTTTCGACAAGGTCGAAAACTTCTATATATCCACTGAGAAGTTTGGTATCCACCCAAGACCTAAAGAGGGCTATCCTCCTCCAAACCTTTTTCAACAAGTTAAAATCTAACCTTTTACGGACAAATTCAATGAAATTCAATCTAAACGAAGAAGGAAATTCTTGAGGAGGATCTCATACTAATTCAACAATGTCGGAAGTTTTCATAACCTAGCACCTGAACCTTTCAACGATGTCAAAAGATCTGATTCGAAAGCTATCTACCAGTAAGGCTAAGTTTGTAGGCAATTCCGAAGGGATTCACATCCGCTATTCATAGAAAGGTCTTTCATCCTCCTAAGCACTATTTTTAGGGTGTTGAAAAGAAATCTTGTTAACATTTTTGGCGCTAGAAGGAGGGCTCGAACCTCCAACTTGGATAACCTCCTAACACTACTATTCTCTAACCCCCATTAGATCAATCCTACGTCAAGTTTACCCATTTTGGTTTGAACATGGCTAGAAGATTTAAAAGATTCGAACAAGGGTCTTCTGAACCATACTTGACAAGATTCTCCCAAGTAGACATCGAAAGCTCTAATCAAGATGAAGTGCAAAGACTAAGGCTCGAAGCCTTAAGGATTATAAACAAAAAGAAAGCAGAACCTTATAACCTTGAAAAATGGAGTCTAAATCATTTTCATGTAGGGCCTACCCCAATCTTTGCACTTGGAAAGAAAACAACTAGAAGTGACAATGTTTTTAATCAAATGAGAAGAACAATTCAATATTATTCCAAGGGCATAATTTTTGAGAAAGAAATAATGAATGATTGCAATGCCATTGTACACAAATGGAAATCAAAAGTAACAAGAGCACTTCCAACCAAAGAGGTTCAAAGGGAAGCAAAAAGAAAGATAATTGAAGAGCATGAAAGGATAAGGCCGAAAAATAAAAGGCTAAAGAATCATCCTCAAGAGTCAGGTTTCAAGTCTAGACTTCCGAATGAATGCAACTAAGCCACATCAAGGGAAAACATCTACTTTCTTACAAAAGATGAACTTAACTATTGGCCATCACAAAAGAAAAAGCCAAAACATGAAGGGAACTTGGGAGGGTCCTTCTATCACTATCATATGATGAATGGTCATGAAACCAACCATTACAAAGCCCTGGAGGGGATGATAATCAATTTCGTTAGACAAGGAAAGATCACTGAATTTGTAAAGAGAACTTGAGAAAAGAATAAAAAAGATCAGCTTTCTGAAAAGGGAATGTCTACATGGTTGGGGGTGAAATGGTCCTCAAATTTGGATACTACCAAAGATGGTAGTACTACCTAAGATGGTAGAAAAGCCTCTACCTGTGCCGGGATGGCCAGGGCAGAGCGCCTCCTAGAGGGAGGACGGAGTAAGCCTCTATCAGCGCCTAAGATGGCTTACGTAGAGCACCAAACAAGCCCTTATCCGTGCTACGCTATGGTCAGGTTAAGTTACCTCCTGGAGGGAGGAAGGAGAAAGCCTCTATCCGCGTCTAAGATGGCCAGGGTAGAGAACCAAACAAGACCCTATCCATGCCTCAAAAGGGCCATGGTAGGGCACCTCCTAGAGGGAGGTCGGGTAAGTCCTTGATTCCAGCCTCAAAGATGAGCTAACCAAGAGCACCGGACAATCGACTAAGAAGTCTACGCCCAAGAAGAGGCCCAATCAAAAAAGGACTAAGATGTCTTAGCCCAAGTAAGGCTCATTCCATTATGGACTAAGATATCCACGCCAAAGAAGAGCCCCAATCAAAAAAGGGACTGAGATGTCCTAGCCCAAGTGAGGCTCATTCAATAATGGACTAAGACGTACAAGCCCGGGAAGAGGGTCAATCAATAATGGACCGAGATGTCCTAACTTAAGAGACAGCCGAACAAATTACTTCTATATATAATCAAAATCTAGAGGGTTCATACATGTTAAAGAAGATGGAAGTAGAATAGGAGAATAAAACTCCACTTACTAATACCCGAATATGGGTTTCGGTTCTTTCTTAACATCATATGATAATGCCTTAATCTCGGCTCTAGGGCTCTCATATATGAATTTCAAAATCTAATATTCGAATCTAGGTTTCAAGTCCTTCACATAAAGATTTCATCATCTAACACCCGAATATGGGTTTCAGATTATTATCAATCACTCACTTACAATACCCGAATCTAGGAATTAAGACTGGTGTTTATTTAAGCCCTAATCTAGGTACAAGATCTTTGGATTTCTATCTATTTCAAATGTCCAAATATGGGGCAAAGAATATTATCAAAAAGACCGTTATTAAGATCCTCCAAATGGGAACTTCGGGCTTTGAACTTTTTAAATCTCATAAATGTTAAGGAATGGGTGAGAGAGTTACTACTTCTAAATTTCGGACATTGACTCCTGAATCAGGTTCTTTATCGAATAAAAGTTATATTCTAATATTCATGACCTAATGATAAGGCAGAATCTACTGCCTACAAGTTTTGTGCATTCCAAACAAGGGGAAAGAGCCAAGTCCTTAATCATTTCTCATCATGGTTAAAGATGAGATCTTAACATTTTGGATAAATCACTTTTCATACAATTGGAAAGATGATTTTCTAATTTAAGAAAATGATATACATAGACAAATATGTCAAGTCCAAGCTAACAATTAAAGATACTGTTTGCTACATGTTTCTTAGGAAAATTAGAATGATAAAGAGTCGATGGTTTTTTGGTCTACATCACCAAGTGTCTTGAGAGATTCACTTGAAAAAGATCAAAGATTAGTTAATAGGAAACATAGAGAAAAGAAAAGACGACATTGAAATAGACTTACGGGGGGAGGGAAAATTCCCGTGAGCATCCGCAAAGCACTTGATAAAGAAAAATTGGTTTTCCCAATCTTTAAACTTATTGATTCATCTAATATTAGCTTCTTATATACATTAACTCTATAGATTTGCTTGTTAAACTTGCTTGACCTTGCCAGCTTGGTCAAGGAGGTTAAAACTTCTGGATTTAGCGAAGGAAGTCCAGATTCCAACGCCAATATCTCAAGAGATAAAAGATGGGTATAAATATTGGGAGAAAGTTGTATGAGAGCAACTCCAATATGAGACAAGTAGGAGAGCAAGAACTTGAGAAATGGAAGAAAGCCACCATGCCATATATGGATGACCATGTAAGTAAATTACTCTTTTGGAGGATTGTCTATGGTATAAGTGGGTTTAGGAGGAATGGCTTCAATCCCGGTGATGCCAAAGTCTTTGAGTATGGCATTTACTTCACTTTGAGATTCAATGGAAGATTGCTTAGCAGTGGCTTCAGTCTTTGGAGAGCTCATGATTCCGCTAGATGAAAACATTTTAGTTAAAATCCTTGATCAATTATTAATTTAGAAAGCAATCGAGAATTCCGAAGTAAATAAGTTTGTTCAAATAGCTTAATTATGAAAGCATACACAACGTTTAAAAGATGGTGCAAAAAGTTTGAGTCAAAAAACTTGAAAGTTAAAGGTTTCGACAAAGTCGAAAGGTTTATAATAAAAGCTTTCGACAAAGTCGAAAGGTTTATAATAAAAGCTTTCGACGAAGTCAAAAAGTTTATAATAAAAGCTTTCAACAAAGTCGAAAGGTTTATAAAAAAGAAGCTTTCGACAAAGTCGAAAGGTTTACAGATCAAACATTCAACAACATCAAAGGAAGAATGACACCAACCTTGAACATCATACTTCAACAATGTTGAAAAGCAAACAAAAATATAACTTCCTAAAGTTATCAACAAAGTCGAAAGGAAAAAGTGGAACAACAACCCATTCATCACCTTTCGACAGTGTCGAAAGCACTATGGAAACTGGGATCTACTCCAAGTATAAAATAAAGTTAAGTGGCAAGACCTTTCGACGTGGTCAAAACCAAAATCTTAAAATTCCTAAGTAAAAAAAATTATTGATATGGTTGATGTTGTAGAAAGGTATGGTCAAAGTTATCACACTACGTCATAACCATTGAAGTCGAGAGGTTTCAAGTTTGACTCATGTATACTTTAAACGTTTCGACAACGATGGGCAGAAGCAGCTCTAAAGTTAAAGAGTTCCAACCTTGTCGAAAGCTGGTAGTCGAAAGGTTTGAAACTCCTCAACCTTGTTGGGAGCTTGTTATCGAAAGGTTAGATCGTTTAATTATCCAACCTTTCGACAAAAATGAAAAGTTGGCATCACAATACCTTCCGACCCCATCGAAAGGTACAAATAAAGAAAATCCATTATTTTCGCCTCAGTCTCCTTTGAAGGGGTAGAAAGGTCATTATGAGTTACCAAATTGTACGCGAGTGGGTACCAGGTTATCATATTGGATTTAACCAAACCCTAACCCGATAATAAATGTAGTTTTCAAATTCTTCTTCAAAAACAAGTAAAACAAACCCATTAACAAAACTGATTTCACCTTGAATCGACCTAATTCGATTTTGAAGAGGAATACAAATTTTCAACAAGTCATAAACCAGGATTAAAAACCAAAAGCTAAATTTAGAAACTTTGAATTTAAAATTGAACCCGATAAGGGTATTTTCCTTTATCAAACATCACCAGCTTAAAATCCCAAAGCCATAGATGGATTTTGTTTGAAACCGATTTAAAGGAAAATATTTTGGCAAACCAAATCAAAATTAGATTTTGATTTTGGGTTTGGAAAACCGAGAATTTAATCGAAAACTGATAAGGGTAAAGATTAGATTAAGATTTATGAAATGAATTCAAGAAATTACCTAGTTGATGCAAATCGAGATTCCGAAAATTTTGGTAATTCTTTTACTTGTATATGATGATTTTAAATTCAAGTGAAAGAGGAAGAAAGAGAATAAACGTACTATAAAAGAAAAGTCACCCAAATACTCAACCATTGGATCAGATATGAATAAACGTCCCAGATCAACACGGTAAGGCCAAGAGGCGGGAAGTTTAATAGCTTTCGACAAAGATGACTTGGAAAGTCAAGAGCATCCCTTCGAATGGGGGGGCAAATGTTACACTAAAAATCAACCTTTCGACTAAGACGAAAGGCCTTTCAACGAAAGCAAAGGAAAAGGAGTACAACCCAAACAAGGAGTCGAAGGAATGCAGTCATCAGAATCCATTAGCATCAAACCTTTCGAAGCAATCGAAAGGTTCCATCTCTAGTATCCAAGGTGTTCTTACCTTTCGAAGGGGATGAAGAAGTCAAAGAAAGTGTGAGCAACTACTTAGTGACCATTTCAAAAGCATAACAAGCCTTTCGAACCGATTAAAGCACATCCAGGTTACCTTTTGACAATGACCAAAGGTTTATGAAGAAAGTAGCATTCATAAGTCAACAAAGAGTGAAAGACAACCTTTTGACAAAGTTGAAGGAAATCGCAGCTCTTGAAGAGCAACCTTCTGACAAGGTCGAAGGGTTCACAACAACCAAGTGAAGAGCAACCTTCCAACAAAGTCAAAAAGTTCACAGCAGTATCAAGAAGGTAAACCCTTCGATAAAGTCGAAAGGTTTATGAAGGCATAAAGAGAAGCAAACCTTTCAACCAAGTCAAAAGGTCTAGAATAGCATATGAAAGGCAAAACTTTCGACAGAGTGGAAAGGTTTAAAGCAACATATAAAAGAGAGACCATCCAAACAAGTCGAGAGCATGGAGTAAAAAGGAGGGCCGCCAACATCTATAAATAAGACCCAAGGAGTCCTGTTTTGGGGATCCAAATTTCTCATTCTAACCTTGTACTTTCTTAATCAAGATATTGTAATGCTAATTGGGTACTAATTTAAGTATTTAATAAAATGGAATTTTTCATGGATAAAGACGGAAGTTTATGCTCTATTAATTGCTTTATTGTTTGATTATACTTTTGTTGGATTAACTCTAATTTCAAGTTCAACATCATCGAAAAAGGTTCTTGTTGACAGGGTCGACAAGACTTCTTCTACAAGAAACTACTGCAACCTTTCGAAGCCCTTAACACTACAGTTTAAACATTTCGACAAGGTTTATAATATAATTAGTCTAAACAGCATTGGGAACCTTCCGAAGTGATTTACTTTGAGACCCAGACCTTTCGACTATGTTAGAAGTGCTTATGCTAAAAAAATATCAATAACCTTTTAGAGTTATAGTCCAAGTGGACTAACTTTTCGACTAGACTGAAGAATGCTCTTTAATTGTAGATACCTGGACTTACCAGGCTTAATCCAAAAGAGAATGTTCCTAAACCTTTAAACAAGGTTCAAAGATACATCAAATAAGTGACCTAACCTTTCGGCAAGGTCGAAAGCCTCTACATATCCACTGAGAAGTTTGATATCCAACCAAGACCCAAAGAGGGCTATCCCCTTGACCTTTTCCACAAGTTAAAATCTAACCTTTTAAGGACAGATTCAAGGAAATTCAATCTAAACAAAGAAGGAAATTCTTGATGAGGATCTCATGCTAATTCAACTAAGTCGGAAGGTGATGCAGCCCAGCCTGAGCCTGATTTTCCAATCCAAGATTTGAAGCTTATCTTAGGTCGCGAGCGACCTAACGAACTCATAAGTCGCCAGCGACCTAATGAAATACGACCTAGCGAGATACGAGAGATGGATGATGCAGCGCACCATTATGGAAATATAGCGAGATATGACATAGGTCGCTTATGTCATAGGTCGTTCTTGAATATTATTCCTACCAGTGACCTAACGAGTTATGATGTGGAGGATGATGCAGCGCGCCGCGCTAGATAGTGCACCTTAGGTCGTTCAGATGTTTCAATTACTTTAGGTCGCTCCGACCTTTCGAGCTACGACCTTGTTGAGCTACGACCTAAGATAGGTCGCTCACTACTGATGCCGCGTTCTAAATTGTGCCACCTGACAATAAGTCGCGAACACCTTAGGTCTTAGACCGTATGCCACATTGCCTTAGGTCGCATTGATCATTAAGTCGCTTGAAGTAGTTAGGTCGCACAAGATCATAGGTCGTTGATACTTAAGTCGCATGAAGATCTTATGTCGTGGAAGCTTATGTCCTTAAGTCGTTGTTTTGTACTACGTTCTTATGTCGCGTGAAGAGATGTAATGTTGTATATGTAAGTCGTTTACTGTTATGATGTAGGTCGTTTGTGTTAGGTCGTGTGCGACCTAGTGTGTGTTGTAAATAAGTTAGGTCGTGATGGCCTAGTAATGTGTTGTGATGTAATGTGTTGTATTGTATTTGTTTGTTTTTAGGTCGCAGGTGTTAGGTCGTTCACGACCTATGTGTTGTCAAGTGTTGAGTCGTGTGAGTTGAAACCCTATAAATAGGGATGTTGTGTCATTTGTAAAAGTTAGTTGATTTTGAATCAAATTTTGTTTAAGTGCTTTGTGCCTCTTCTCAAATTGGTAGTTGAGTGTTAGCTCCTATCTCCACCTTCGGCATTCGAGTGCGCTCGAATCAACGATTGTTGAAGCCGATTCACGGAATCTAGTGTGCTAGATCATTGTTCGAAGAATCGTAGATCTTCTTTCACGGCATCGTGCGCGATCAACGTGACAAAGATAGCTAGAATCCGGCATCTTTGAGATCAACGGATTTGGGCGTTTGGTATTTTCAATCCCCTGATTGCTACTTTCACCGTTTCATACATTTCTGTTATCCGCCGCTGCGTCATTTGGTATCAGAGCTAGACTTAGCCAATCATAGCTAAGCCGAGTCTTTGGAGCCAATTTCTATTGAAGAAGTTAAAGCAGAGGGCTAGAAGTTGAAGGCGTGCATTGTTTGTTCATTTGTAAGTCAAGGCCGAGAGTTAAGGTTTGTGAAGATTCAATCATGCCTCCGAGAAGAGGCAATCGCCATCATAATGTTGAAGCGTTGTATAGAAGAGAAGAAGCCGAGCAAATGGAACAACGCATCAATGAAAAGTTTAATAAAGGACTTGGGAAGTTAGAGAAACTGATGAATGACATGAATCAAAGTCAAAGGAGAAGGTCGCCAGTCTCGAACCATGGAGGAAACAGAGTTTCGCCATCGATTACGGAAGCGAGGAGGGTGTCGCCACAATCTTATCGAGATAGAAGAGAATCATCAGTTTCAACAAGGAGAGATCACCATGAATATAGACATGAAGAGAGAAGAACTCCACGAGAGTTTGGAGATGAGCCATATCGTAATGATGAAAGACATAGTTGAAGAGACATGCGTGATCGAAGAGATATTGATGGTCGAGATCGATACCGAAGTACATGTGATTATGATGAAGAGAATGATAGAAGTAATATTCATTATCGAGAACGAGACCAAGTACAAAATACATATTGGGATGTAGAAGATGATCGACGATGGGAGTCGGGGATGAAAACTAAAATTCCAGAATTCAAGGGTGGAATGGTAGCGGAGGAATTTTTGGATTGGGTTTCAAATGTGGAGGAAATTTTTGACTTCAAAGAAGTTCCCGAGGAACGAAGAGTGAAGTTGGTTGCTACAAGATTAAGAGGGAGAGCTATGGCTTGGTGGCAACAAACTAAGCTAACCCGAGAGAGAATGGGAAAATCTAAAATTGTCATTTGGGAGAAAATGAGAAAGATGATGAAAGCAACTTTCTTGCCGCACAATTATCAATCTCTTATGTATCAACGTTTGCAGAACCTAAGACAAGGGGCAAGATCAGTTAATGATTATGCAGACGAATTTTATCAATTGATTGCGAGGAATGATATTATGGAAACAGAGGAACAGCTAACATCTAGGTATGTTGGAGGGTTGCGAATGCAGATTCAAGATATGGTGAATATGTTTAATCCAACGTCTGTTGCTGAATCACATCAGAAAGCGTTGGCTTGGGAAAAGCAAGGGAGACGAGGAGGTGGTGTGTTTACGAATTCCAACAACCAAAACAAGGATGTTAGTAGCAGTGCAGATGTTTCCAAAGTCGTTAGTAAGCCGATTGTGAATGAAGCCAGCAAAGCAAAGGTCAATAGTAATCTCAAATGCTTTAATTGTCAAGAGTGGGGCCATAAAAGCAATGAATGTACGAAACCAAAGAAGCGAGCAATGATTATGGAGGTTGAGAATGAAGGTGCAGAGGTAGAATGTGTCAATTCACTACCAGTCAAAGAAGAAGAATTATTGACAGGAGATGAGGGTTGTAGTTTGTTGATGAGAAGATCTTGTTTAATGCCAAAGCAAGAAGATGAGTCTAGTTGGTTGAGGAGCAATATTTTCCAGTCAACATGCACTATTCTGGGGAAGGTTTGTAAATTTGTCATCGATGCAGGAAGCTGTGATAATATCATTTCTTCAGAAGCTGTAAAGAAGTTGTCATTGAAAACAGAGAAACATCCAAATCCCTACAAATTAGCTTGGTTGAGGAAAGGAGGGGAAGTGAGGGTTAATCGAAGAGCTTGTGTTAATTTTTCCATTGGGAAGAAATATAAAGACGAAATTTGGTGTGATGTGGTTGATATGGATGTCTGCCATTTGTTATTGGGGAGACCATGGCAATACAATAGAGCTGTGTAGCATGATGGTCGCACCAACAGCTACAGTTTTATGTTCGAGGATACATGAATCATTTTGGTTCCTAAAAGGCGTCAACAAAGTGAAAACAAATTGGAGGAGATTGAAGAACTTAAAACTTTGCTATCTTTAAAGGAATTTGTTGATGTGGAAGATGAAGTCGATTGTTTTCAATCAACAAAGTTTGATAAAGATGAAGTTGATGATTTTCAACCAACGAAATCTGATGAACATGAGGTTGAAAATTCACAATCAGCAAAGTTGGATGAGGGTGAAGAAAGTAAGTCAGGAGATGAAGAGGGTAATTTGTTGATGAAGGAGGTGGATTCGACTAGTCTACAATCTACAAGAGAGTTTGTTAAAGAAGTGGAGGATAGCATAGAAGTATTCCTGTTGAATGAAAATGAAACCAGTAAAAGTGTTGAAATTCTCGAAGAGGATAAGCCAATGGTGAATGAATGTGAAGATGTAGCTTCGGCAGAGTTGTCCAAGGAATTACTGCCACTGAGGGACGTACAACATCATGTTAATCAAGTGTCAGGTGCTATTGTACCGCATATGCCACGTAATCATATGTGTCCGACAGAACAGGTAGAGTTGAGAAGACTGGTTATTCGGTTTCTATTTGAAGGAAGACAGTGGTAGACTCCGGAACGCAGTTGGCAAATAAAAGTTATCAAAGATGTACGTGTAGAAAGACACGTGGGCCGTGATCATACCATGCAGTTGGTTACAACGTTTTGTTTTGGACCGTCAATAAGGGAAGGGGTTGAAAGGTTTGTTCAGAAGAGTCAGAGTTATCAAATTTCAAAAGAGACCGCGACAAAGTCAGGATTATGTATGTCATTACCTATACATACTAGATCATGGGTGGACGTAAGTATAGACTCTGTATTGGATTTGATGAAGACACAAAGTGGCAACGAATCTGTCTACTTGATGGTAGGACGATTTCTTGTTGGTACTTACAACAAGCTAGATGCTAGAGGGATGGGTCGTTTGGAAATTATGAAGGAAATTAGTGAGAATGATTGTAAGTTGAGCTTGCCGGATCATCGTCCTATTACTAAAGTTGATAATATCAAACACTTGGTTCTATTTCACGAGGATGAGAGTGTCGAAGACGAAGCAACTGTAAATTCGAGGATGAATTTCTGTTAACCGGGGGAGGATGATGCAGCCCAGCCTGAGCCTAATTTTCCAATCCAAGCTTTGAAGCTTATCTTAGGTCGCGAGCGACCTAACGAACACATAAGTCACCAGCGACCTAATGAAATACGGCCTAGCGAGATACGAGAGATGGATGATGCAGCGCACCATTATGGCAATATAGCGAGAAATGACTTAGGTCGCTTATGTCATAGGTCGTTCCTGAATATTATTCCTACCAGTGACCTAACGAGTTATGATGTGGAGGATGATGCAGCGCGCCGCGCTAGATCGTGCACCTTAGGTCGTTCAGATGTTTCAATTACTTTAGGTCGCTCCGACCTTTCGAGCTACGACCTAAGATAGGTCGCTCAACTACTGATGCCGCGTTCTCAATTGTGCCACCTGACAATAAGTCACGAACACCTTAGGTCTTAGACCGTATGCCACATTGCCTTAGGTCGCATTGATCATTAAGTCGCTTGAAGTAGTTAGGTCGCACAAGATCGTAGGTCGCTGATACTTAAGTTGCATGAAGATCTTATGTCGTGGAAGCTTATGTCCTTAAGTCGCTGTTTTGTACTACGTTCTTATGTCGCGTGAAGAGATGTAATGTTGTATATGTAAGTCGTTTACTGTTATGACGTAGGTCGTTTGTGTTAGGTCGTGTGCGACCTAGTGTGTGTTGTAAATAAGTTAGGTCGTGATGGCCTTGTAATGTGTTGTGATGTAATGTGTTGTATTGTATTTGTTTGTTTTTAGGTCGCAGGTGTTAGGTCGTTCACGACCTATGTGTTGTCAAGTGTTGAGTCGTGTGAGTTGAAACCCTATAAATAGGGATGTTGTGTCATTTGTAAAAGTTAGTTGATTTTGAATAAACTTTTGTTTGAGTGCTTTGTGCCTCTTCTCAAATTGGTAGTTGAGTGTTAGCTCCTATCTCCACCTTCGGCATTCGAGTGCGCTCGAATCAACGATTGTTGAAGCCGATTCACGGAATCTAGTGCGCTAGATCAACGTTTGAAGAATCGTAGATCTTCTTTCACGGCATCGTGCGCGATCAACGTGACGAAGATAGCTAGAATCCAGCATCTTTGAGATCAACGGATTTGGGCGTTTGGTATTTTCAATCCCCCGATTGCTACTTTCACCGTTTCATACATTTCTGTTTTCCGCCGCTGCGTCATACGGTTTCATAACCTAGCACCTGAATCTTTCAACGACGTCTAAAGGTATGATTCGAAAGCTATCTACCAGTAAGGCTAAGTTTGTAGGCAATTCCGATGGGATTCATATCCGCTATTCATAGAAAGGTCTTTCATCCACCTAAGCACTATTTTGGGGTATTGACAAGAAATCTTATTAACATGCGCAAACTCCATTCCAATTTTAAATAGAACTTACATCAAATTTTGGAATCATTTTCATTCATATAAAATTCAAGCTTCAGTTATTTAAACAATTTCAAATATTAAATTTAATAATTTAATTATCAAATAAATCACTATATTTGAAACATAATTTATTTAACTTATAAAACTTAACTTTTGAACGAATTCAAATAATAAAACAACTACTTCCATTTTATAATAATTCAACATCTTTGCAATTATTGTGTACATCAAAAGTTATCCATTTCTTTCTAAATACATGGTTTCTTATTTCTAAAATTTACACTTATCAAAAATACAATTTCATATAAATAATTTATGCTTTTAATTTTAATAAACCTTCATTCAATTCTTTATTAACTTAATATTGACTATTTCAATTTCTTTTATTAATTACTTACACTTCAATATTATTTAATTTAATTTATAATATAACTTGTCATCTTTTATCTTATTGAATTTTTTATCTAAGTTAATATTCAATAGATTACATTAATATATCATAAAAAAATTATTTTTATCCATTTTTGTTCAATAAATATATTAAATTTATTAATTTAAAATAGTTAAAATATAGGTCGTTAAAATCTCCCCCACTCAGAACATTTCGTTCTCGAAAAGGAATTAAGTAAGGAATCTAATATTTGATATATTTACTCAAAATAATGAACATATAAAACATTAAAATCTATTTTGCAAAACCTTTACCACGCTTCCGCTACGTCACTCTTATATTGGCTTATTTCTAAAACAAATTATAAAATTTTAAAGTCTCAAAATTTTTCTAATATCGAAATTTATGGAAAATTTCGGTAGCGTCTCCGTTGCTAAGCTCGATTGGAAAAATTACAATACATATATATATATATATATCATAGATATACATCTCATCTCAGTGATGAGGCATCCTGTAGGGAAAAATATAAAAGTTTGATATGTTATCCGAGATATGTACCTTATTATTATTAGTATGAGCGAGTTCGCTTATATTAAAGCGAGCAAAAGCATGTTGAATCGCATATACGTCCAAACGATCTCATATGGACCTATCTCAATTCATGTTTGAATATTAGTCACTTATCATAATATATAGAAAGCATGCATGAGTTTAACAAAAATATATAACATGTATTCTTAATCCAAATCATAAGCATAAGCACTAATACACAACAGACAATCATATATAACCAAAGCTGTTATAACAATAATTTGCAACAGAAGAAATCATTCATTAATTAATATTTATCTAAGTAATCCAAATTTTATCAATTTACATTATCCAATGTCAATAGTTTATTTACACATTATCATCTCTTATTAACATCCATTCTTTGTTAACATCCAATCGATTTACTTGCGATTTGTTCACATATATTTCATTTACATTTAATTTACTCATTTCACTTTATGTTTAACACATTTTATATCAAATCTTTTCTAGACCATTTTATAAAATCATTTTATTAATTTATTTCATTTCAACATGTGAAATTATTAATTTATATAGAACATAAGAAATAAACACCGGGTTTCTTTCCAAATCATTTTTGAAATAATATATATGCTCATATCTTTTATATATATCAAATTGTATTTAGAAATTTTAAATCAAAATCTGTTTATCGAACTAAATCCGTAGCAAAACTACTAAGTGGCCTCCCCCACTTTGAGACTTGAAAATGAATGTCGAGGATGCAGCCGTCGTCACCGAAATTATTTTCCAGTGATAGAAAAGGGGAGTAAATTATTTATTTCCTTTTAAAAGGCTTTTAAAAAACTTTTATTCGTAAGTATTTTTAGATAATACTAATATTATTTTTAAATCTTAGAAAACAATTTTAAAAGCACTAGGTTTAAGTTCTCAAATTCTAAGTCTAAATTAATTCTTTTAACTTAAACTAAAATTATATTTTACTTAAGTTTGTTAATTAAGTTCATAAATATCCATAAACACATCTTTGTTAAGTTAATATTTTCAAACTTGGTTTTATAACCCATTCGCTTCATATTCAATTTATTTTATAAATCCATTCACTTTATAATTTAAAGTTAAAGTTTAAATTTTTTCTTACCACTTTTACTAAAGTGAATAAACATTCCTTGATTAAAGTTCAAAATTATATAGTACTCTCATATCACAAAGAGTATATACAAATTCAGATTTAGTTTACTTATCTAAATTATTAAAAAAACTTCCAAAACCTTTTTATTCACTATTTCAATAGTTCGAAAATTATATAATTTATGAACTACCAAAACATGACAGTTTTTTTAATATATTTTCCAAACCCTTATAAACAAATTCAAATACTTTTAAAACTTTACCAAACAAGTTCAAATACCTTCAAAATCCACATAATCATATTATAACTTTGCTTAGCTGAAAATCTCAAAATTCGAACACCCGATTTTTTAAACATACATACTTACTTTATATATCAAATTATACCATTTAAAAAATCTAAATAACTTTGTTTTAACTAGAATAAAATTTCTTTTGATAACAATTCTAACTTAGAAACTCAAAAATGAATACTAATGATGTTGTAGTCATACCCAGAATTATTTCCCAATGACTAAAGCGAGTTCATTGTTTTTATTTCTTTTAAAATTCTTTTTAAAATATATTTCGAGTCAAAAACACTTTAAAAATAGTATTATTATTGCTTCTAAAAGATTCGAAAATAATTTTTGAAAATCAATGGGATTTTCAATTCTAAATTTCTCGGCTTTTAAATCCTTTCTATTTATAAGCTATATTATAAATATACTTATATAATTCCATTACCTCATTATGAGAACATTTCATTAATTTGCATCTTTATTACCATAAAATATTCTTATCATAATTAGATTTCAGTTTAATCTAATTATCGAACACTTCATGGAATATAGTTCACAAAGTATTCGTATTTAGTTTAATTCAAGCAACAATCGATTATAACTAAATATTATCCTCACCTAGCAAACATCCATAGATGAATTCACATTTTCAAAACCTATATCGTTATTTATGGAAGATTATTTCCTTTTATATATAAAATATAATTTAGGTAAAATTATTTCATTTACCAAATTTTAAGAAAATATTAGTTGACTTGCCTCCTTTACGTGTTTAGAAATGCTTATCGATAACATTGCGCCTCATGTACCGACCAGAATTCGAAAAAAACTAAATATATAAGTAAACACAATATAAAACATTCCATAACACTAAAAGATACGCATTCTCATACACACACACACACACTCAAACAAGCTCATTCTAGGGTATGAATAATCCTATCTCTAATGAGTCAATCTCCATCAAAGCTAAGGTTATCGCTAACCAAAGCTCTGATACCAATTGTGACGACCCGTATTTCAAGAGGTTTAAGTCGACAATAAACCACATACATCCAACTCAAAAAAATTCGAAACACAGATTGTCAATGGGATTAATTAAGAAAGTAAGAAAAGAAGAAAACAAACATAGATGCTCGCAGCAGAATGACAAAATATAATAATTAAATAAATAGTTCAGGAAGCTGTTTACACTACACGTTTGATTATAATTTTACAACATCAATTAGTGTTATTCATACAACAGAGAAAAAATAAAATAATGCAGTAGAGCAACATAATGTAGGGGAACAATACTAGTAATATAATATACAAATCTTTGTCTTCGTCCTCCAGAATATGATCTTCAATGCGTTGAAAACGCAGGGCTAACCCGAGCATAAAGTACAACAATACACTCGAGTCAGAACTAAAATATCCTTATGTAAGTCCAATCAATATCACATATAATAGAAGTGTAATAGCAAAGATGTTTACGGGGTTTTACACCTCCTATCCACTGTATGACGTGCATGCAATAATTCAAGAGATGTTGCGGGATTTCTATCTCTTAAGGATCCGTCAAACTATCTATATATTGTAGATTACGTTATATATGTAAAGTCTAATCGATAAAATAAATATTTTTCCTCGCGTTAAGGCTTTACATTAATCCCCCTCAATGCGTTTTTAAACATGTGGTCTATGTAGGTACTATAACGTAACCAGTAGATTGGTGGCCAGTGAGTCCCCTATAGGCATATGTTAAATCAAAATCATAATGGTCTCGTATAAGGAAAAAAGTATGACAAGGCATGTGAGGCAGTGCATAAGGTCGAATACTACTAGTTTGTGATACCTTTGTTGATGGTAACGCATAGCCGCAGCAATTGCCCACTGTGTCTAGCACTCCCACAATCAGAGGGTACGTACTAATCAACAACAATGTGTTGATAAAACGAAGAAGTGCGTTTGCTAGAGATAGCTAACCTCATTGGCCAGGTAGGGCTCATGTTTTAGTCCTTTGCAATTGACACAAGTGTCGGGGCCAATCCATCAAATTCTCTTTAAATCCAGCAACGTACAACAAATCCAACCACTTTATTCTAGAGTCTCCTCCACGTACATAGTTGTTAAAGTGGTTTCAGTATTGATAGAGAGCATGCACATAAGAGGACCTGGTCTCTTTAAAAACTAAACTTCATTTTATAAACTGGTTTGTTCTTTTACATTTTAAAAATTGAATCATTACTTGATATCAAAATAGCATATTCGATTCGAAATATAATGTTTTCCTCAAAATCATATTCACTTCAAAATATCATTTTATTCACTTCCAAATAAGTTTCATTTCAAAATCAATATATTCACTTGGAAATCACTTTTATTTCAAAAGCATTTCGAATTTCAACTTAGACTACAACTTTATTTTAAACACATTTGTATTTAAGACAATGATTTAAATATAAACAGTTCCCAACATCTAACATCTTGAATTTTGAAAATAGTTTGAATAATTTAAATAGTTTAAATAGTTAAAATATTTGAAATAGTTTAGATTTTAAATAGTTTGATATAAAATAGGTTAAATAGTTAAATAGTTTAGATATTAAAATAGGTTATATATTAAATGATTTGAAAATTTTAATAATTTGAAATTTTAAAAAGGTGAATTTTAAAATAGTTTATAGTGAAATAGTTTCAAATTTAAACTGTTTCTTTCTGTTTCCAATAATCTAGATCTAGGTCCAAATTTCAATCAAAATGATTCAGCTTCAAATCTTTCAAGTCAAATTATCTTCAATCTCAAATCAATTTTAAATTGACTCATTTTTTATTTAAATTCAAATCAACTCAATTTCGATTTCAATTCGAATTAACATCAATTTCGAAACATTCCATTTTAACTTCAAATTCGATTCAACGATTTGATTTCAATTCCAATTCTGAGATACCGATTTAAATCACTTAAACCAAATTTAAAATTCAATGATTCATTTATGTTTCAAATCATTAAAATAATTCAATTTTGAATATTTCAATCTCGAGCCGAAATTTGAAATATCAATCTAAATTACTTTAACCAAGATAAACTTTCAAAGTTCGAATAAAGTTCAAACCTTTAAAGTAATTCGATCCCATAAATTCAAGTTGTATACAAATTATAACTTCAAACTCAAAAATGAATTTTTTTAATATTTTCTTTTACAAATTTCACCTTTAGCATTTCAAAGCTCAAATTTGAAAATAATTCAATCTTTGTAAATTCAACTTTAATTTCTTTAAAAAATCACTTAAATAAATTCAACTTCAAGAATTTAAAACCATTTAATTTAACTAATCCGGCGTCTGTATATAATTTTCTATGCTATGGTCTAGTGATCTATTATTTCGATTTTTAATTTATGGGATTGATATATATCATTTCAATCAAAATAAAAGTGTCATTGGTATATATCGTTTCAACCTATTTCTTAACTTATTCGAATATAATTCAAATAACAGTTTATATGTTGTCAAATAATTTACAGGTTGATAACTGGATACATAAAAAATAAATAAACACAATCATCCAAAATATCAACCAATAGTCGTCCATCACAATCAACATCCAAAACAGTAAAGATATCACAACTATTAACTAGTTATTAGTATCGGGTGTCTAATTAGCAATTCAATTTCAATTTCAAATTAATTGTTAATTTAAATTGATATCAGTTCAAACAATATGCCAATTTAATTGTTAGTTAAATTAAAAAATAATAGTTAACAAAAAATAAACTGCTTTATGATTTCGATTTAACTAACAATAAAATATTTTAGTATTTCATGAGCAGTTTAAAACATTTACCTTCATTTGAAACTAAAAATTTTTCAGAGTCAAACATTGAGTCCAACTCCATGTCGTAGCCTTCATCCATATGATCGTAATGCGAATCTTTTCGCTCGAATCTGACCTCGTTAGAAAAAGTTATCTAGTAATTAGTGTAACAATATAATTAAATTTTAATTAACTTAACAAATTTAAAATCAAAACTAAACCTCACTGCACCTATCCTCCCTCTTCTCTAAGGCAACGCACGGGCATGCTTTTTTTGTTTGAAATCAACAAACGACTCACGTGCTACCAACCACCACCGAGCCGCCGATCTGACCTCACGCCGCTACCCCTATCGTCGTGCCAGCCCATAGTCGCCTACACGTACGCTCGCAAATGGAACGAGACCCATAACCGCAGCTGTGAATGGAGGCCGATTTAGACCACTACCAAACGAACGATGACGATCCGACCATTGAACAAGTTCGTATCGATGCCTTCTACATTTTCCTAGTTGAAGTCGTAGCCTAAAACCTCATGTATAGAGAGAAATTGAGGGAAGAAAATGGGAAATTTTCAACCATTGAAATTATAAAGGATGCGGCTGAGTTAGGTTTAGCCAAATTAAAAAAAATTAAGGGCTATTTATAGAAAATTTCCCGTATTCATCCGAAAATATTTCGAGTCCCAAACGAAGCATGCCGCCTTGTGTTCTATATGTTATACCCTTATTTCGAACACAATGAAACACATATCGGGAGCCAATTCCATCATATTCATAAGATAGCTTTCAAAGTCAAATTATTTTAATTAAAATTCTGAAAACAAATTCTACGTGTTTCAAGCACGTATGACCAAACGATAAGGCTGATTGCTATGAAACTTGAAATCTATAATAATTCTCTATTACAGATCCGATGAAATTGGTTTCGTCAAAATCCGAGATAGTGTCGAAAAAGCTATTTTATACGTAAATTAAAACGAGTAAATTCCAAAGTCAATTTAATCATTTTAAATCCAATTTTAAAAGTTAACTAACACCATTCAAATTTTAAACAGAATTTAAATCAACTTTCGAAATCATTTTCATTCATATTAAATTTGAGATTCAGTTATTTAAACAATTTCAAATATTATATTTAACAATTTAATTATCAAATAAATCACTATATTTGAAATATAAGTTATTTAACTTATAAAATTTTACTTTTAAAACGAATTCAAATAATAAAACAACTACTTCCATTTTACAGTAATTCAACATCTTTGCTATTATTGTATACAACAAGAGTTATCCATTTCTTACCAAATACTTGTTTTCATATTTCCGAAATTTACACTTATCAAAAATACAATTTCATATAAATAAAGTATGCTTTTACTTTTAATACACATTCATTCGATTCATTATTAACTTAACATTGATTATTTCAATTTTTATCATCAATTACTTAAACTTCAATATAATTTAATTTACTTTCCAATATAAGTTATCATTATTACCACCAATTCCAACATTAACCTTGTAACGATCAGATTTCATCGCTTTGATTTATGAATATTAAATTAATATTCAAATATTGCTTTTTATAATGAAATTGGACCTTTTTAATTTATAAACTAATATTAGAAAGTTCATTTTTGAAAATTGTTTACAAAAATAGATACTTCATTGAAAAACAGAAGATGTGACAGAAGAATGTTTTCCAAAATTTCGACATTTCGACACCAGAAAATTGTCGGAAACGTTATTTGCATTTATGCACTATATATAGTATATAACTAACCATATAATAATACACTTATTAATATATTATCTTATGTTAATTATGTTTAGGAAGTGATGTGACACTTCATCATTTTAAAAATAATAACTTATATATATAAATATTATTTTTGTCTCTTGTCATATCATAATATTTATCATCATTAACCATCATTAAGCCTAAGACATTACTAAAGAACGAAGTTGGTATGACAAGTAAGGGAATAAATAAGTTGATGTGCAATTCATAAATTTAAAAATAATAAACATTATATACATGTATGTATGTATGTATGTGTTGTCACATCTTATATATTTTCGTAAGAAAACATCATTAGCTATAATTACATATATGATAAGACTAGAGAAAATGATGTGATGCATGAGAGGAATGAGATGTTGATTTGATTTCCAAAAATGATTACATGTTTTAAATTTTTTAAGATAAGGTTAAAATGGTAATCTTACTTGCTTTCTTCATCTATAAATACACACCACCTTCACTATATTTTTTCATTTACATTTCTACTCCTATTTCTCTAAAGCTTTCTTCATAGTTTTATGGCTTCCTCTTCTTTTCAATAGAAAATATAAATAAAAAACTCTTTGAAAAACTTGTTTAAAAAATCCACTAATTCTCCTCCATTTTTGTCCAACTTCCTTTGGTCGCATCTTCTTCAATAACACTCCAAATCTGGATTGTATTTTTTCAAACCACCTGAATTTCCATTTCCTACAACTTTTATGTTGTCCACGTCTTCAAATTCCAAAGATAGATATGTCAATGGTTCAATTCTATAAAGTTTGTTTTCGGACCCTGAAATTCCAAGGCCGAAAATACCACTCATTAATTTGATAAGATCTCCCACCAAACAGATCCAGTTTGAGTGATTCTTTTTACTGAAATGATAGAGAACAGAAAATCTTAAAACTTTTCTGTTGATAAAGTTTCAAAATTTAAGAGTAACATAGTTAATATTTGAAAGGAAGTTGACCTTTTTTGAGTTGTAGTTTTGGGTTTTTCAAGTTTTACAAGTTTAAAGTATTCAAGATTTAGAAAGCTTTATGATGAATAAAATTGATGATTTTTTTTTGGAAAATTATTAGCTCTGGTATTGCTTCATGATATGAAAATATTATAGCATGGAAGTTTGTTAAATACCATACGATTCGATATTTATATGAACTGGTGATTTTGGATATGTTTGATTAGATGTTTGGTATGCGAATACAAAGATAGTAAAGCGTGTGTGTGTCTACATATTGACATATTTATATATATACGCACAATTTGTTATGTGAATGTGATGTGTAATGTAATGGTCGACGATAAAATCGATTATAGTCATGATGGGTTGAAATAAAACTGAAACTTTGTATGAAATCACGGTGGATTTGGGGTCGGAGTAGGAATCAAAACTTGTTTCAAGGGTTTAAAGTCTTGATTTTATTAAAGTTTACGTATTTGGTTTAAAATTTGAAGTCATACTAAAGTATGTTTCAATCAAGAAATAATATGTTTTCGACAAAGTAGTCTCGCTTGAAAGTAAGTTCGAGCGAACTGCACCAATAGAAATAGTCGCTATGGATGCGGTTTGACGGATTTTCTCAACTTTGATTTCAAAATGTTTTGTTTTTGAGATTGTTTATAAAAGTTTTTTAAACTAAATTAGTAATATTTAAAAAGTGATTGAGGTTTAGAAATTTAATAGTTTAATTATTTTATTAATTAATTAAAGGTAATTAGCACTTAATTAGTGATTAAGAGGTAATTAGTAGTTAATTAACACTTAAGTTAATGTTAACACCTCCTTTTCGATGACCTAGCACCCAACGATCTACGACTTACCAATCTAAAGGACTCAAGCGACTTAAGCAGCTCAAGGCTTCAGCGACCCAACGACTTACCGAGCTAAGAGACTCACCGACTCAACTATTCAAGGAAAGCACATGACTTAACAAGCACGACTTAACAAGTTCACAATGTTTCAACGACCTAATGACCTAAATGTCCAAGCGAGTTAACATAGATCTACAACGAGCTAGTTTGGCAATGACTTAGCGACTTAACGACCCAACGATTCAAACAGATCAACGACATAGAGATTTAGCACAACAATGGAATGAATGCGGCAGCGTCTATGCGACCTAGAGAGTTAATTGTCCAGCGACCTAGCGAGATTGACAAGCCATCTATGCGACCTAGCGAGTTAATGGCCCAGCGACCTAGCAAGTTGACAAGCCGCATATCCTTATGTCGTTTGTTCATAGGTCGCATCAAGATTAGGTCGCTGCCGTTTCTAAGCCTAGCCTAGGTCGCTTCACTTGATGCCTCGACATGTTTAAGTCACCTTCCGTTCCTCTTAGATCGCTACGAACTAACAGCCAAAGCAATTAGCAAAACGAAACTATTATAAGCCATAGCCTGTATCCATTAGGTCGCTTACGACCTACGACCTAACCCCTAAGTTGTCCATGACCTACGACCTAACCCCTAAGTCGTCCACGACCTATGACCTACCTCCAGATTTTCCCTATAAATACCCAGCCTGCTTCACCTGGAGGGGGACTTTGGGATCATTTCTGGAATGCCAATACTTTAATGTTTTCTCGACTCCTTCAACACTTCAAACACCGAAGATGCTTCAATGAACTTTGGGAAAAGATCTAAATCATTCAACATGAATTCAAGGAGCTTTTCTACATCGAAGTTCTAGCTACTCATCTCAATCGAGTTGTAATCGAAGAATCATTGAAAAAGTTGTAATCAAATCAGCAATAAAAAAGATTAAGTGGACGTAGGCTTGACTTTGAGCCGAACCACTATAAAAAATGTTGCCTCTTTACTGTTTTCGGTTATTCTCTTCTTATTATTAGTTCCCATATCAATGGGTGGTGCTTTCACTTTACTAATATTCACACCGGGGTGTTAGCGTACATTTTTTGCATTAACATTTTTGGTGCTTTCACTGAGAATTGAACTCAGGTGTGTTCTCACCATTGCTTCGCAAAGCTTTGTTGAAAGACTCTCCTTAAAAACCAGAAGTCTATCTGAAATCATGGCTCTTGGAAGAAAGAGTAGATCTACTAGATCCGGAGATGCTTATGACAGGACCGCCACTTCTCCAGCTCCAAATCAGGCGACTCCTACTGTTGGAGTCACAAGGGCTGAACTTGATGCTGTTGTGTCTGGTTATACCAACAAATGGAAACTCAAAATACTTTGATGATGGATAGGTTAAACGCTCTGCTTGGGGTTAACCAACAACCAGAAAATAATGAACCAACCTTTGCTGAAGATGCTCATGATTCCCAAGAGAAAAGTATTCCTCAAAGGGCAGCTGGCACCGCCGAAGGGGCACCTCCCCAAGCTGGAGGTTCAAGGCCGCAATAACCTCTTTGCAAACGTTTGTTCAGGCAAACTTCCCAAAAAGTGGGTGACGTCTGCCCGGCAAGGCCTCTGAACGATGAGGAATACCTATCAGGAATGATTCGCCAAATTATGAAAGAAAGTATGCAAAGGGATGAAGATGAAAATGACTAGGGGTTTGCTCCAAGCAAAACTCCGTTTACCGAAAGAATTATAAAAGCTGAATTTCCAAAGAAGTTTGTTCCCCCTACTATCCCAGCCTATCGGGGGACAAGCGACCCTAATCAGTTCTTGTACAAGTATGACTGGCATATGATAGGTGCCAGGGCAACAGATGAGATTAAATGTAGATATTTTCCTGTCTATTTGGAGGGAGTGGCTCTGCTCTGGTTCACAAAGCTACCAGTCCGATCTGTGGATCAATTCTCTGACTTAACTCGTAAATTCAAGGATCAGTTCAGGTTGTATGCTTCAAAGGCCAAGGACATAATGTCATTGTCCAGTCTTGAACAAGCTCCCGGAGAATCTATCAAATATTTCTTGAACCGCTTCAACATAACCTTGGCTGAAGTGGATAATGCTGAGCCTCGAATGATTCTAACTTACTTGATGCGAGCCATCGATAAATCAAGTGAATTCGGAAAATGGTTGAAGATGAAGGAACCAAATTCACTTGAGAAGTTTAATAAGAAGGCTGACGAATTTATGCGTTTGGAGAATCTTTCTACACCATCAAAGGTGGTTATGGCTGAAATTGAAAACAACAATGTGGCTGAAGCTTCTAATAAGAAGGAATCTGGTGGTCAAAAGAGGGAAAATAACGCTGGGAAAAAGCAGAAAGATATGAAGAAACCTCGCCGTTTTAAGTCTTTGGATTTTACTCCTTTGACTAATACTCCAGAGAACATCTTCTTCGCAACCAAGGATTCTCTCGAGTACCCTTAGCAACCCGAGATGAAGCTTGGGAAAGATTTTGTACCTAATGTAAGATTCTGTCGATTTCACAATCAGCCTGACCATGACACTAATGGGTGTCACCATTTGAAGAATTTAATTGAAGAGCTGGTGCGACAGAATAAACTACAATAGTATGTCAAGAGAAACAGGGGTGATCTGACATCATCTACTCAGGGGCAACAACTTCCTGCTCGTCAATCTGGCTCAGGTGAAAAGGCTGTGGTACAGGAATCTGAAAGGCCTGTTATTAATGTAATCACAGGGGGTCCTCACCCAGCAGGCAGAAGTTGGGGAGAGATGGAGAGGTATGCTCATGCTCTTAGACATGCCCCGAAAGAAGAAACTGTTTTTGTCTTGCGAGATGCTGTGCCTTCAAACCAGTAAAGAAATTTTCACGATGACATCATATTCAGAGCTAGAGATTCTGTGGGAATCGAGGCTCCTACCATGGATCCTTTGGTAATATCCGCCGGTATCGGACCAGCTATTGTGAAAAGAGTGATTGTTGATTGCGGCGCTTCTTGTAATATCCTCTTCAAAATACATTTGATCAAATGAAAATTCCGATGGCTCATGTTCAAGCTTCTTCGCAAAAAATTGTTGGGTTCACTAGGGAACCAAAACAGCCCATCGGAACCGTCGACTTATTTGGAGAACTTGGTGAAGGGGAAAGAAAAGTGGTCCTAAAGCAAACTTTTGTTATTGTTGACGAATTTTCTGCTTATAACGCCTTCTTGGGATGACCAACTCTTACTGCATTCAAAGCTATTCTCGCCCCGTGGTGCCTAACTATGAAATTCCCCACTGATAACGGCGTTGGTGTTTTGAAGGGGGACAAAAATGCTGGGCGGGAATGTTATCTCATAGAGGTGCGGGAGGCGAAGAAGAGACAGATGGGAAAGGGTGCGGCAGCTCCGCTCCGCATCAAAGAACCCACCTTGTAGCAATTACGGGGTGGACCCTGCACTGGTGAGCATAGTGGTGTGCAAAAAAAAATTGATCCCAGACGAACCAGTGCAGGGGAGAATATAGTGGTGCCGGTGGAAGTAACGGTGCCAATACCTGTTGACCAGAAAGATCCAAACAAGGTGCTAAATGTGGGTTCACAACTTGGTGTGACAGTTCAGAATATGCTAATATCATCTTGAAAGCAAACCTGGATGTATTCGCTTGGAGTCATGCTGACATGTGTGGAATATCTCCAGAATCGAAGTACATGCCTTAAATATTGATCCAAAATTCACACCCGTAAAGAAGAAAAGAAGAACCCAGGGTCCTGAAAGGTCAACAACATTGAAAGAAGAAGTAGATCGGCTCATGGAAAATGGCTTCATCAGAGAATCCACTTATCCAAATTGGGTTTCTAATCCGGTGTTGGTTAAAAAAGCAAATGGAAAGTGGAGAGTATGCATCGACTTTTCAGACTTGAACAAAGCATGCCCCAAGGATTGTTTCCCGTTACCCAGGATTGATCAGTTGGTAGATGGAACAGCTGGGCATGAATTATTGTCTTTTATGGATGCTTACTCAGGATACAATCAAATCATGATGCATGAGCCAGATCAAGAGGACATGAGCTTCATCACTGATGTTGGTCTTTACTGCTATAAAGTCATGCCCTTCGGACTAAAGAACGCTGAGGCAACTTATCAGAGACTTGTTAATGCCATGTTCAAGCCCCAAATTGGCAAGACTATGGAAGTATATGTTGATGATATGTTAGTGAAATCGAAAAAGGCAGTAGACCACATGGATCATCTGGCAGAAATGTTCGCGATCCTCCGAAAGTATGGGATGAAGCTGAATCCTCTGAAATGTTCATTCGGGGTTGAGTCCGGAAAATTCTTGGGTTTTATTGTGAGTGCTAGGGGCATTGAAGCTAATCCTACTAAGATCACTGCCTTAAGAGAAGTCAAACCTCCAAGAACAAAGAAGGAATTGCAAAGCCTCAACGGGAAAGTCGCTGCTTTAAGTCGATTTATTTCCAAGGCCATGGATAAATGCATTCCCTTCTTCGATGCTCTGAAGAAAGGAAAGAAAAATTTCGAATGGACTCCTGAATGTCAAAAAGCCTTTAATGAGCTGATTCATCATATGATAACGCCTCCAGTACTTTCTAAGCCCAGCGATGGTGATGATCTTTTCATATACCTAGTAGTTTCATCTCATGCTCTTAGTGCAGCATTGGTACGGGAAGACGCAAAAGTTCAACGCCCGGTCTACTACATCAGCAAAAGACTCACTAGGGCAGAGTTGAATTATTCAAAGCTGGAAAAGCTCGCCTATTGTTTGTTAATTGCATCCAGAAAGTTGAGGCCGTATTTCCAGGCTCATCCTATTAAAGTCCTCACTGATCAACCTCTAAAGCAAGTCCTATTTCGTCCTGAAACTTCGGGACGTCTTCTGAAGTGGAATATCGAACTCAGTCAATATGATATCACCTATCATCCTCGAAGAGCAATCAACGGACAAGCTTTAGCAGATTTCATTGCGGAATACACAGATAAAGGTGGCAGTGAGGAAGAAGCAATTGAGGACATCCCAATCCGATGGAAATTGTATGTTGACGGTGCAAGAAATGACTATTATTCCGGAGCTAGGGTTGTGCTTGAAACTCCCGAATGGCGGTCGTTGTGCTATGCATTGAGATTAGAATTTCCTTCGACAAATAATGAAGCAGAATATGAAGCTCTTATTGCTGGTTTGAAGATTGCCAAAGAACTGAACATCAAAGCATTGCAGATCTTCAGTGATTCTCAGCTTATTGTATGTCAAGTCAAGAAAGAGTTTCAAACTAAAGGAGGAAACCTGCCTGCTTACTTGTCAAAGGCCTGGGAACTTCTCGATGACTTTGATCATTATACAATAAACCATATACCCCGGGAAGAAAACATAAAGGCAGATTCTCTCGCAAAATATTCCAATTCTAGCGAAGCTCAATTATTGGGATTGGTCCCTGTGGAAGTCTTGTCAGCTCCAAGTACTGATGAGATGGATATTGACTGGATTATGGCTGTATCTCAAGAGCAGGAGTCGTGGATGACCCCGATCAAGGAATATCTACTCAACGGCTCCCTGCCAGAAAACAAAAAAGAGCGCCAGAAGCTGTTAAGAAAAGCCTCGAGATATGTAATTCAAGACGGTTGCTTGTACAGACGAGGGTTCTCAATGCCATTACTCCGATGTGTAACCAAGGAAGAGGCTAAGACAATTTTAGCTGAGGTGCACAGAGGAGAGTGTGGGGATCATTCAGGTGGTCAGACTCTTGCAAAGAAAATTCTTCACTATGGGTATTTTTGGCCAGATATTAACCGAGATGCTGCTAGCTACTCCCGAAAGTCTGATAGATGCCAGAGATTTGCAATAATCCCAAGAGCACCTTCCACCGAGCTAACACAGATGGTCAGTCCATGGTCATTCTCTATTTGGGGGATAGATCTCATCGGGACTTTGCCGATTGCCAAGTCCGGAATCAAATATGCTATTGTTGCTGTTGATTATTTCACTAAATGGGCTGAAGCTGAACCATTTGCTACTATCACCTCTAAAAAGATGATAAATTTTGTGACTAAAAATATCATTTGCAGATATGGTGTGCCTCAGAAGATAATCACAGACAATGGTACCCAATTCCAAAGCGAAAATTCCAGAACTTTTACAAGCGATTCAAGATCCGAAAAAGCTTCTCAGCGATGGCTTAACCGCAGGCAAACGGGCAAGTGGAAGCAATAAACAAAATTATCAAATCAACCATCAAAAAACAGCTAGAAAAAGCAAAAGGTGGTTGGGTCGACAAGCTGCCACTTGCACTATGGGCGTACAGAACTACCCACAAAACTACGACTGGGCACACTCCATTTTCATTAGCATACGGATCGGAAGCAATGATTCCGGTGGAAATAGAGGTCCCCTCACACAGGAGAATTCACTTCAATCAAGCTGAAAATGAAAAGCTGCAACTTGAAGCACTTGACTTGCTTGATGAAAGAAGAAAAGAGGCTGAGCTCAGAGTCGCAGCCCATCAGCAAAGAATAGCCAGACACTTCAATTCTAAAGTTTGCCAACGCAGCTTTGAAATTGGGGATCTAGTCCTAAAAAGGGTCATGACAGCGACAAGAGTGTTTGGGCCAAACTGGGAAGGGCTATATGTCATAGGCAAAATGCTTCTTGATGGCACTTTCAAGCTCACAACTGCGAAGGAGATCCGATTTCGAGAGCCTGGAACAGCAATCACTTGCGTCCATATTTTACTTAGAAGCAATGCTTAAATTTGTAAAATGATTGTGGATGTATCATGCTTGTATTGTAAGCCATTGTAAAATTAGTGCAAATTGATAATAAGAACGATAAAGTGGATGTAGGCCCAATTCTTGGCCGAACCACTATAAATCTTGTGTTCTCTACTACTATAAAATGCTTGTTTTATTTCGATATGCAAATATCTTAAATATATTGCTAAAATGTTGATTTAGTATCGCAGGCTATCAAAGCAAAGCTTACCTATTCAACACATCACAAGGCCAAGCGATTCCTACAAGTCACTCAACAAACAAGTGTCAAGCCACAAAAATTCCAAACTCAACTCCAACATAAGAAGTGCTTCACACAAACAGTTGGTGATTCCACCGAAGGGGCACCTTCCCAAAGTGAAGGCAACAGGCCCTTGCTAACTGATTGCGATCGTTTGTGCAAACAGGCATCCGGTTAAGTAGCTTGCGTCTGCCCCATGGAGTCACTTAACAATGAAGTACACTTCTCTGGAAAAATCAAAACAACTTGAAAAAAAGGAATATGTACTTAGAGTCGATAACAAGGAATCGCTGAGGGACAGATGGTGAAAAGACATGGGCAAGCAGACAAAAACAGATGAAATGGAATCTTGTCTCTCACCCAAGAATGTTGGTGGGACCACCCAAGGGGTCACCTTCCCAAGATAGAAGGTTCCAGGCCCTTGTTACTTGATTGTGACCGTTCGTACAAACGAACATCCAGTCGGATAGCTTGCGTCTGCCCCGTGGACCCACTTAACTATGAGATGCAACCTTCCTGGCAAACTTAATAAAGCCCTCTTCGGAGGCACAAGCCCTCTTTGGAGGCACACAAACGAAGACCTCCAACGAGGCAAAAGTCCTCTAACCAGGCATGCTCAAATTGAAATGCTTCTCTCACCCAAGAATGTTGGTCGGACCACCCAAGGGGGCACCTTCCCAAGATAGAAGGTTCCAGGCCCTTGTTACTTGATTGCGATCGTTCGAACAAATGAACATCCAGTCGGGTAGCTTGCGCCTGCTCCGTAGGACCATTTAACTGTGAGAAAGTAACTTTCAGGAAAAATAGCACAAGCCCTCTTCGGAGGAACACTTCACCAAGTTGAAGTGCCAAACAAAGCCCTCTTCGGAGGCACACTTCACCATGTTGAAGTGCCAAACAAAGCCCTCTTCGGAGGCACACTTCACCAAGTTGAAGTGCCAAAAAGCCCTCTCCCGAGGCACAACAAAAAAGCCCTCTCCCGAGGCACAACAAAAAAGACCTCTTCGGAGGCACACTCCTACCCTTAACGGTGAAATGCTAAACAAAGCCCTTTAAAGAGGCACGTCCAAAAAATAAAAGTTTTCTTCAGAAGCCCGCTTCACTACAAAGAGTAATCCACTTCTCAAAAAATAAAATTGGCCACTTCCGAAAGTTGAAGTGTATTAACTCTTTCTAAAAAGAAAAGAAAAAGAAGGAAACTTCTCCAATACAAGGCATACTCCACGAAAGCAGAATAATATTTCCTCAAATTAGAAGAATTATTCTCCAAATCAAGAGCACAAGCCTTTTCAAAGTGGAGAAGATTGCAATAAGTCGTGGTATGGGGGCAATATAATACAGCTGCATTAATAAAAACAATGCTCAAGCAACATACCACGAGCTCATTGCAATATCATACAAAGAAAATGAAGAAACTTGTGCAAAAAACAAGGAATAAATGCATTCACAAGTACAGACAAAAATTGTACAAGTAAAAATAGTCATTTTATTCCATACTATAAAATTGTTTACACATGTGCAGGTTTCAAAAAGCGGGGGCCGGTACCCGCACAATCCCCGGTCTATACAAGCCTTTAGACAAAAGGCAAAATAGCAAAATAAGGAAGATAGAACCAAACTCATTTCTTCTTCCACCCGCCGCCCTTGGAGCCCTCACCTGGCTTAATGGCTAACTTCACAAGCCGGGCTGGACGAGTCGTGGATGAAGGAGAAAGAGGTGCAATTTGGTCTTCTTCCACTTTCTCATCACTAGCGGAGGCGTCTTTCTTCTTCTTTGAAGTTACACGTTTTCCCCTCTTCTTTGAAGAAGATTCACTGCCTAGAGAGATAAGATCACTCAGCTTTGTGTCATCGGCAGTAAACTTCTCCGAATTCCTCTCACCCTCCTCAAGTTCTTCAGCCTTCTGCTCTTATGAAGCCGCTAGGTCATCTAAACCTTGAAGAGCTTCTATTTGTTCTTCTTGTGATCCCAATTGAGAAGCAGAAGGAGGTGTAACTTGAAGAGGTTGAGGTGCAGAAGCTGAGGGAGGCGAAGCCTGTGCAGCACTTGTTGTTTTCGCTATAGAAGAAGAAAAGTTAAAAACATCAGTATTCCCCGCAAAGAGAGGAGATAGTGGCACATCAAGGCTTAAGTAATAGGCGAAAAGTTCATCGAGCTCATGTGAAGCAAACGAGTAGTCCACTTGAGCTAGATCAGAATTGAAGTTACCTGGAGAACTTGGCTTGATCACGTCGATTTCATAATTTTGGGCTTCAGTGCTTTCTTGGGCCTCTCCTTCAGTGTGAGAAGTTTTAGCTTCGATTTCGGCTTTAGCAGGAGGCGGAGAATGGGAACTTGAGCCAATAATATCAACATCGACCGAAGATGAAGGACGGGTTGGGTCGGTCAAAAGTGCCTTCCCTGGACGTTCTCCTTCCGCTACTACGGCTCGTTGATTAGCAAGTTGTTCTTTCCTTCTCGCAAGGGCGGCACGACCCTCGTCGTCCAAATAATTAGCCTCAAAATCCTCTTCAGTATAGCCAGCATCTTTGAGCACTTCAACTGCTGCTTCGCACACTTCAGCCAATGTAATCTCATACTTCGGGCCCAAGAAAGAAAGACTGCCTTTCCCCAAGATGCTTAGAACATAAAACTCAAATAGAGTGGAGCTGATGTTGGCTTTAGTTGCCTCGTGTGAATGTTCAGCTGCCTCTTTTTCAGAAATGGCGTCGTCACGTTATTTTTCAGCTTTAGCAAGCTGCATCTTCAGCATCACAATCTCCGCGTCTTGAGAGCTAGTTTTTTCCCACAGCTGGGCAGCATCTTTGCGATACTTTTCAACAATTTTCTGCTCTGCCTCAAGTTTGGCCTCAACATCACACTGAGCGGCGTGGGCATCTCTTACTTGTTTTTGGAGAACCTCTTCCTTTTGTGTATAAGAAGTGGAAGAGGTGGCAAGATCATCTTTAAGTTTCTTAACTTCAGCCTCAAGCTCCTCGTTGTAAGCGGTGATGCTCTTCATCTCCGCATTGTGCTGATCAAGAACTTTCTGCCACTCAGACTTATCATTCTCCATGGTCAGCATAGCCTCAAGATTTGCACGGGTTACCCTTTGAAGCTCATCAACGAGTTACTGCCAGCCAGTCATCCTTTCAATATCGAGCTTGACGGCATCAAGATTTCTCAGCATGGCTTGTTTATCAATTGGAACTAAGTCCAAATCAAAGCGCACTCCTTTCAAGCACCAATGAGGAAACCGGCTTTGAAGTGCAGTTGGAGGCTTCTCAACTTGATAAGGAGACCTATTGATGATGGCTTGAATATCAGCTTTTTGAAGAGCAAGAGAACGGGAAGGGATGTCTAAAGAAACAAAAGCAGCGGGCACTTTAGAAATTTCAAATGAAGACTTGTCATCAAGTTTGGCCCACTTGCTTGGATCCTCAACTATATGACTCTTCCCTCTATCGTCGTGAGATTTTCTTTTATGGGAGTCATCGTCCCTTTGATAAGAATCATGACGGTCATCCCTCCTTCCATACTGCTCTTTATAAGCCTGCCTCTCATGAGCCTTCCTAGCTGCTCTCTCTTCGTCAGTCTCCTTAGGGGCAGGAAGATAGCGTCTGGGATCATAAGTGTCACGCCTTGCATGGCATAGAAAATCGTCATAATACGAGCCGTTGCGTCCCATTGTAGAACCTGAAAATGAAGAAGAGATAGTATTTAGAATCTCCAAAAAAGGAAGTTGAGTGCGAGTAACTGCTAAAAAATCCTAAGTGTGTGTGGCGTGTAAACTACGTGCGTCAAGCTACAAACCACTCTTCATAATTGAAGAAATATCGGCTTTCACGGCAGGAGTCAACTCCTGGGTTGACGGAAGTGAACAAAGTACGGATGTCGCTTCAATTGCTGGGGAAGTGAGTCTAGAAGCGGCAGGGGTGTCGTCTTTGAAAAGCTCATGGGATGTCACCATAAGATTACTTAACCCCCCGAAGATGTCGTCACCGTCATGCCCAGCCAAGTGAGTCACACCAGCAGTTCCTTCTTCAGCATGCTCAGCACTTTTTGTGGCAGAACTTTCCTTCTCCGTCCACTCATCAACTTTCGTGGTGGCCTTCCCGGGACGTTGAGGGAATTCCTCTTCTTCAACAACCGGGAGAGACTTAGACTTGCCGGAAAACTCTGCACCCTCAGCAGAACCGGAGCATTTTATCAATGAAGCCTCTGCCACAAGTTTTTTCGACGCAAGTTCTTTTGCGGGGGTTGGGGCATCAGATGTTTCCGTTTGAGAAGCAGGGGCATTGCGAAGCTGAAGGGATCGGGAAGGATGTAAAAGACCAAATTGATGTAGAAATTCATCTTTCAAAAGAAATTTGATACTCCTCCCTTTGACGGCTACAACATTTAGCCTTTCAAAAGTTGACTTGTGACTGGAGTCTTTAGAAGGGGGAGGAAGTGCTACAAGAGTAAAAATGAAGTTAATATTTGACAACCCGAATTCTGAATGGCTCAGAAATGGAGTGAAGGGAGATAGACAATCTTACTTCCTACTCTCCAGATGCCATAGAATCCTGGAGGGCAACGAACGAAGAAAAACTGATTTAAGAACCCGTGAGCGCTGTCGGGGAAGTCTGTAATCAATTTGCGATTTCTAGCGCTCCTTATAAGTGTGATGGAAGGATGATCTTTATTCCTCCCGAACGAACACAAGTAGCAAATTTCATCGAAGCTCGGAAGGCGATTAAGTGTTCTCTCAAACAACACACACAACCCCATTAGAATGGCATAGCCATTGGGGTGCAACTGGAATGGAGAAATAGTCAACCGAAGAAGCAGCTTTCTGAGGATGTCATTGAAAGGAGGAACAGCTCCGCTCAAGCACATCTGATGGTTGACCGCGATAAAGCCAGGAGGTGGCCTGTCGGCGGTATCATTTACTCCAGGAAGTAAAGCTTCAGTCTCAGCAATGCCAAATTGGACGCAAAGCTGGCTGAAAACCCATTGGGTTAGAGTGGTTGAGACTGTTTCCGGAGGGTTCTCCAGAGGGTCAGCTATTGGGAAGACTTCTTCAATCTGTTCTACTGTTTCTTCTTGTGCTTTGTGAGAAGTCATTCTACATAAGGAACTGGATGTTCAAATATGAAGGTGCACGTTTCCTAAAAGCGTGTGAAGTGTTGTGCGAAGCTAATAAAATAACAAGTAAATAAAAATAATAATACTGGTTGGCATACGTCAATTCAAGAAAATTCAAGACTTGTTATTAAATTAAAACTGAGAGTAGTGTCAATGCAGATAACATTCGATAGTAAGTAGTTATAACTATGAGAATTTTGCTTTGACACTTCATTCAAGTTAGTTGATTTGCAGCATTTCACACTCGATTGAATTCAGATTATTTTACTTAAGTAGAATAATGTCTCTTGATCTAATCCATCATTCGATGTGGGCAGTCAATGATGAGTATATTCGTCCCAGTTTTCTGCAAATGTTGTATTTAACAGGTTATTAGCAATCAAGTCAATACAATCTGTGAAAAAGTGCAACAAGTTCAAGCAGTTCAAATTGGCAATTCAATCAAGTTCGGTAAAAAATTTGCAAGTTTTCAAGTCCTTAAGTCGCAGGAACGACTTAAGACTAGCTCAGGATTACTTAGGTCGTCCAAATCATGTTCAACGACCTAACATAAGTCGGCCTTCCTTAAGTCGCTCTTCCTAGGTAATAAGAGTTCATCAATCCAACGAGTTAAAACTGCTCCACGGGTTAAAATTAAGTCGTTTGACTGGTTTAGTCGTATGAATTCATTAAGTCGTTCTCTTGCTTAAGTCGTTCTCTTGCTTAAGTCGTTCTCCTTGGTTAAATCGTGCAAAAACTTTAAGTCGTTTGCTTGGTAAGTTGTGCTAGTTCCTTAAACCGTTTGCCGAGTTATGTCGTGTGATTCATGTTTAAACCGTAAGTCGCTCCTCCTCAGATCATTAACTCGCCTAATGCCTTATCTCGTTCACTACTTCCCAATACGTCAATTCACCAACTCCCTAACTCGCTCAATCTTCTTTGGGTTGTTAACTCGCCTAGCGCCTAACTCACAAACCCGATAACCCGATAACTTATTGGGGCCTTCACAACAAAAAACCCTCGTCTATCCAATACCACCAAATCACCCAAAAAACCATCAACAACGTCTTAGATTCGCCATGGATCCAATATTACTGTTTTATCATGAATCGCAGCAACGGCGCGATTGACGGCGATCGCATACTGGTCGAAACATGGTTCTCGACAAAATGCAGCAAAAGAAAGCGAATCGAAGTCGGAAAGTGGAAATTGGCGATTTGACGATGGGTGTAGGTGAACGATGGCCAGAATTACTTACGTAGTTGGACGGAGGGTTGATCGACGACGAGAAGGTTGGAATTTGTCTTCGAAAGCTTGGAGAAAACGCCAATGGTAGTTTTGAATAATAGAGCAAGTAAGCAGAAGGAAGGACAAGCCGAGCAACTTATAGGCGGGAAAAGTGGAATTCGAATCGACTTAAACGACCTAACAACTCAAGCCAACTCACGACTTAGCAACTCAGATAGCACGAGTTAAAAGATGTCAAAGCACACGACCTAGTCCGTAGGCGTATACTTCGAGGGGCAAGTGTTAACACCTCCTTTTCGATGACCTAGCACCCAACGATCTATGACTTACCAATCTAAAGGACTCAAGTGACTCAAGAAGCTCAAGGCTTCAGCGACCCAACGACTTAGCGAGCTAAGAGACTCACCGACTCAACTATTCAAGGAAAGCACACGACTTAACAAGCACGACTTAACAAGTTCACAATGTTTCATCGACCTAACGACCTAAATGTCTAAGCGAGTTAACATAGATCTACAACAAGCTAGTTTGGCTACGACTTAGCGACTTAACGACCCAACGATTCAAGCAGATCAACGACATACAGATTTAGCACAACAATGGAATGAATGTGGCAGCGTCTATGCGACCTAGCGAGTTAATGGTCCAGCGACCTAGTGAGATTGACAAGCCATCTATGCGACCTAGCGAGTTAATGGCCCAGCGACCTAGCAAGTTGACAAGCCGCATATCCTTATGTCGTTTGTTCATAAGTTGCATCAAGATTAGGACACTGCCATTCCTAAGACTAGCCTAGGTCGCTTCACTTGATGCCTCGACATGTTTAAGTCGCCTTCCGTTCCTCTTAGATCGCTATGACCTACTAGCCAAAGAAATTAGCAAACCGAAACCATTATAAGCCATAGCCCGTATCCATTAGGTCGCTTACGACCTACGACCTAACCCATATGTCATCCACGACCTACGACCTAACCCCTAAGTCGTCCACGACCTACGACCTACCTCCAGATTTTCCCTATAAATACCCCGCCTGCTCCACCTGGAGGGGGACTTTGGGATCATTTCTGGAATGCCAATACTTTGCTGTTTTCTCGACTCCTTCAACACTTCAAACATCGAAGACGCTTCAACGAACTTTGGGAAAAGATCTAAATCATTCAACATGAATTCAAGGAGCTTTTCTACATCGAGGTTCTAGCTACTCATCTCAATCGAGTTGTAATCGAAGAATCATTGAAAAAGTTGTAATCAAATCAGCAATAAAAAAGATTAAGTGAACGTAGGCTTGACTTTGAGCCGAACCACTATAAAAACTATTGTCTCTTTACTGTTTTCGGTTATTCTCTGCTTATTATTAGTTCCCGTATCAACGGGTGGTGCTTTCAATTTACTAATATTCACACCGGGGTGTTAACGTACATTTTTTGCGTTAACAATTAAGTTAATAACTATTATTTGATTAATTCAATTTTAAGTAAGGTTTAATGTGACTAAAAAATAATTAAGTGGTCGATAATTACTTAATTAAGATTAGTGATTAATTTATTATCAATTAATTAAGTGATTATTTAATTAATATATAATTAATTAGGGTTAACTAATAATGATTAAACTTGCTTTAACTGAGATTCATTAAGGAGTTAATCAGGACTTAACTAAGTTCATTAAGTCTAATTAAGGGTTAATTATTAATAAATCTTTATTTAATTAAGACTAACTAAGATTTTATTATAATTAAACTAATTTACATATTTAAATCTGTTTCAAGGGGATTTTTAAATCCAACTGATTTCGTTTCAAATAAATATTCCTTTCAAACCTAGTTGATTCCAAATCAAATGATCTCTTGTCTGGACCTTAAGTAACCCTATATGACTAGGGAGACTAAATGATATTTATTAGCAGAAACACCATTTGCCTATAGTGAAGTAAGTTGATTGAATTGTTTGGACATATATATAGTATGACAAATCACCATCCTGCTATTATGATATTATAAACATGTGTGTATATGGTAGCTTATGTTAATTATAGATTTATTTAATTATCTATTGTAATGTAAACCCTTTTGTTATGACTTGAATGTCGTTATAAAATCATGATAGCTCGATCAAGTAACATTGTGAAATGTTAAGCCTCTTTTCAAATTAGATAAGCGGATGGATTTTTATATCATTGTTTAAATTCAATTAACTAATATTAGGAGATTATCAATTGATTTATAATATTGTACTTAAGAATACCCTTTTGATTATGACATTATTTATGGAAGGATTTTAAAGTAAATTGGTTTACAAGAATATTTTCTTACTAAAGGGTTCTTTTGCTAATGATCTTAAATTTTTGCTAAAGAATGTAAAATGATTTTGGATATGTATAAGAGCTTATAAGTGTACTTGTGATTTATGCAGAAGTTTATAAATGATTTTGGGTTTAATAAAAAGGAGTATATAACCGAAATGATGTTTTTTTAAACTTAAAGGAGATTGGTCATATAATCTTCTTTAAATGATTTAATATGGAGATCTTTTGATGACAAACTTCTATTATGCCAAGGAATAAGAAGTAGTCGAGTCAAGGTCTGAGAGGTAATAATAGCCTAACTTGAATGGCATCATTGTTATATAAGGAATAGTATTTGTTTTGCATCAAGTACTGATTGTGATTCAAAGATTATTTCTATAAATGAGATTGTTTACTAAATATGTCAAGATTTTAGAAGCTAAACAAAAGTGGATTTTTTTCTAGTAACCAACTGAAAATGATTTTGGAAATAAGATCTTTTCTTAAATGGTTTAATATACACACAAACACATATATATATATATATATACATATATATACATGTATATATACATATATATATATATACATATAGACACACACTTACACCAGAGGGTTAAGTATATGAATGTTTTTGGAATAAAGGATACATAGTTAAACTAGTATTAGATTAATTTAATGAGGCTTAGTGGATCCAATGGGATTTAATCTATGTTTGAATGTTTGTTTGTTTATTTGATAGTTAAATAACCTACTATCAAATCTCGACCAAAGCGTAACTCTGGGAATATCTAGGAGAAACACTTGAGTTATAGGGCACAGTCATATTCATGATGTGGTACTGTGCATATAAACCATGTTTTTTCTCCTAGGATAATGATAAGAAAATCTATTTACTTAATAATCAAGGGTGATTCCCACTCTTGTGTTGTTGAATTATTTCCTAAAGAACCGGGGTTGAGTTTACCGGAAATTATCGAAAGTTTTTTTGAAGACACCGATATCGGATATGTTATTCGAAAACCACTTCAATCCAACTCAAGCGTGAAGAACGAAAGGCATCGTGAAGAGCATGGAATCGAAGATAGAGATGTGTAGTGCAAGGGCTAATCGCTACTAATCCTAAGGGTGATTCCAAAATGGATGTAGTAGGAATCATGCCTTCGATTTCGTTCAGACATAGAATGGACTTCTATGGATGAATGCTATTAGAACATTGTCATTGGAGGGCAACGAGCATTCCAAGTGTAAATGTCCTTGAAATATAATTGTAGCCTCAAGCCTCATCAACAAGGAATGACTGAAAATCAGAGGAGATGAAGCAGGGCTATGTGGGTCGCTCAAATTAGGGTATGTTCACCACCTAATCGAGAACGTTATCCTCGGATCTTTGTATGTCAGTGGCTCGATTACCGTTATTGATCACAACCGTGGTGGTGATACATACGATACTATCCAGCAAGGAGTAGTCTGGTTCTGTGTTGGCAGGGAGCCATAGGTTGGCTCTCGGTACGCTATCTAGAGTTGTATTATGACAGTGATATCCCAGTACTTATTCATTATGAGAAATCCAAATTCCAATAAGCGCCATACGAATTTAGTTGTGCCCAACTATGATGAAACATGAGATGCAAGCATTTCAGTTATTTCAAATTTTATTTTGACCTCTAGGCATTATTATAATATCATTGGATTTTCTATAAAGGTGTTTTGGTTATCATAAAGTAAAAACCCGTCTATTTTATGTGCGACGAGGACTTACGAAGTAACTTTGATTCCAAAAGGTTAATAAATCAATATAGTTTTTTGTGATTTGAGTTTACCCACATTGGTATTTGTAACAACCCAAAATTTGGGCAATAATAATTAATTAACGTGTAAAGACCCAAAAGTCGACCTTCGAAAATCGGCATCCGTACTTCACTTGTACTCAAAATGCCGTAGATTCAAACGTCGAATCTGGTTCTCCGGAGCTTATAACAACATTAAGTAAACAACACAGCGGAAAAGAAAAGGAATATAGATATACAACATCTGATACAATATCCAGATACAATGATGATACAATGAATATCTATATACATCAGAGATATGATACAAGAAATAGCAGCGGAAAGAAAATAGATAACACCGGCAATGGATAGAATATCTCCAATAGAATGCTCCAATCCATAGCTAGCTGAAAGCAAGGTCAGTCGTCCAAGGACTGACTAGCTCCAGATAATCTACTCAACCTGAATATTTGAAAACCCCAACTCTAGACTGCTCGTGTAGAAAATTATGAGCACCCAGAGTTTAGGAAAGGAACAATAAACTCCGAGTCAGTCGTGGGACTGGTGTGAGTAACAAAAACACAGTTTATCTTTAAACAAACAACAAAAGAATTTTAAACATTGAAATCCGCAATGCTTTTGGAAAATGAAACTACCATAAGGCCTCCCGCACACACACACAATGCAAACGCAGAATCGGAGGAGATTTCTCCTTATGATAGTCAAAGATGCTTACTACGCAAAACAAATCATTGAATATTATTACTAGTGCATAGTGAAGAAAACATTTCGAAAGTATAATATTAATCTTAGCCAGCATAGGCATTTCACGTTATGCCTACTATAGCTACTATGTTCAATAGCAGGTTACCGCCACATTCCATAGCAGGTTATACAATTGCAATCGTAAAGGTTCGTATTGTTTCTTTGGATTTCCAACAAATGGTCAGGCTAAGGAACTTCCTTTCCTACTGCCAAATTGGATCGCCTCTGGCTAGACGTCCCGAGAGACAAACTGCTCTCTGCCGACACAAGGCCGGGTTACCCCTGTAACAGGTAACTCACGAATATGCCATCCCCTGGTCCTTTGGGACCTTTATCCGAGGCACCTCGATAAACACACAATCACAATAAATGAGATCGGAGTATCCACATGGGTTAAATACCAGGGCTCCATACCTTATACCACCCTTTTCCAGAAGGAAATGACATACCCTAAAGGACGCGACCCTCATAACCTTGCCGCATATTCCTGTTTGACGCAGCGGATTAATCAAAACAATGTAGATCAATGAAAGTAGCAATCGACGGATTGGAAGATACCGAAATGCCCAAATTCGTTGATCCGAAGATACCGAATTCTAGCTATCCCAAACACGTTGATAGCGCACTATTCCGTGTTTAAAGATCTGCGATTCTTCGCACGTTGATCTAGCGCACTAGATTCCGTGAATCGGCTTCAGCTGTCGTTGAATCGAGCGCACTCGATTATCCGAGAGTGGAGATAGGAGATTACACTCAACTACCAATTTGGTGAAAGCACAAAGCTTAACAAAACAAAGTTTTTATTTCAAATCAACTAAACTATTACAAATGACCACACATGCCTATTTATAGGCTACAACTTAACATGTAAAAAACAGAACATAACACTTAGGTCGGCCACGACCTAGCAAACATCACGACCTAAAAACATCATGACCTAAAAACATCACAACCTAAAAACCATCACGACCTAAAAACATTAGACGATTTTCGACTCACTTTAAGTCGTTCACGACTTAACAGATTACAACACAACACGTTACAACCCATCACGACTTAGTATAGGTCGTTGACGACTTATCATACGAGTCACAACAAATAAACGACCTAAAAATGAACGGCATCTGGAGCGAGCTACTTAAGAATGAACGGCATCCCCATCAGCGACCTAAAAGAAGCGGCTTCAGAAAACCTTCGCGACCTAAGTCTTCACGACCTAAGGCCTCACGACTTATAGTGAGCGACCTATCTCTCCACATCTCTCCACGACCTATCTTAGGTCATTCCCTTTCTCTGCGACCTAACGTAGGTCGTGACTCGTTAGGTCGTAGCACCTTGTTTTCCAACTCGTTAGGTCGTAGTAACCAGTTAGGTCGTTCCAACGACCTATTCTTCCGCTTTAGCCCACTCTTCTCAACCCTGTTAGGTCGTCCACGACCTAAGTCCCTGTTAGGTCGTCCACGACCTAAGTCTTCAATTTCCCCCGACTCTTCACAAAGTTTTAGACCGTTAGCCTCCTTGCTAGGTCGTACTCGACTCATCAACAAGTTAGGTCGTACACGACATATGACTTCACGTCTCTGGGCTGCATCATCCTCCCCCGGTTGAGAAAAATTCGTCCTCAAATTTGTACTTTCTTTCACTTCAGATTGTTCATTCCCATAATATGGTACGAGATGCTTAACATTGAACACGTCAGAAGTGTACACATCCTCCGGTAGCTTCAATTTATAAGCATTTTCATTGATCCGTTTCACAATTGTCACCGGACCAATTTTTCGAGCTTTAAGCTTATTGTATGCTCCCACTGGAAAACGATCTTTCGTTAGCACGGCATATACTAAATCTCCTTCATTAAATTCAACACTTCTTCGCTTCAAATCTACAGTTTGTTTATACTTTTCGTTTGCTTTCTTCAATCGTTCCTGAACAATTTGATGACATTCCCTCAGCCCTTCAACAAAATCAGCAGCTTTCTTAACTGTCCCCTTCGAGTGTGGTATTACCGTTAAATCCAATGGTCCATTTGGCATACTAGAATATACAATCTGGAATGGACTGAAACCCGTACTCCGGTTCACTGCGTGGTTATGAGCAAATTCTGCTTGACATAGTTTCATATCCCAACTCTTCAGATTATCTTGCACAAGACACCTCAACAAATTTCCCAACGATCTGTTCACGACCTCGGTCTGTCCATCCGTTTGCGGATGATAAGCGCTGCTAAAGTTCAACTTCGTTCCCACCATCTTCCACAAACTTAGCCAAAAATGACTTAAAAATCTAGTATCCCGATCAGAAATAATGGATTCTGGCAAACCATGTAAACGATATATCTCTTTGAAGAATAACTCAGCAACCCGGACAGCATCAGCTGTCTTCTTACAAGCGATGAAATGGGTCATCTTTGAAAACCGATCAACCACCACATAAATGGAATCGTTTCCACTTTGAGTTCGAGGCAAACCCAAAACAAAATCCATACTGATATCAACCCATGGTTTAACAGGCACGGGTAACGGCATATACAATCCTGCATTCGTCGTTGTTCCCTTGGAAACTTGGCAAATATGACATCTTTCCACAAACCTTCCAACTTCCCGCTTCATCGACGGCCAAAAATAAGATTGAGAAATCAGCTGTAGTGTACGGTCTCTACCCACGTGGCCTTCTTCATGTAGCTCCTTCACAATTTTCATTCTCAGACTACAATCAGGTATGCACAATCGATTTCCTTTGAACAGAAAACCATCCACCATCACGAACTCATCCGTCTCCCCATTCTTGACTTTATCTACAAACTTCATAAAGTAAGGATCTTCAACAAATAATTCTAGTAGCACATCAAATCCTGTCACTTCGACCTTCATTGTAGTCAACAAATGATTCCTTCTGCTCAACGCATCTGCAACACGATTTGTCACTCCCGATTTGTGTTTCACAACAAATGTAAACTGTTGCAGATATGCAATCCACGATGCATGTCTCGCTGAAATCTTGTCTTGCCCTTGTAAATGCTTCAATGCCTCATGATCAGTATACAGAACAAACTCTTTCTGAAATAGATAGTGTCTCCAGTGTTTAATAGCTTGCACAACAGCATAAAATTCCACATCATATGTACTATATCTCATCTTCGCTCCTGATAACTTCTCACTGAAATATGCAATAGGACGCCCCCTCTGACTCAACACCCCTCCAATTCCAACCTTCGATGCATCGGTATGTAATTCAAACAACAACTGAAAATCAGGTAAAGCTAGAATCGGTGCTGACGTCAAAAGTTCTTTGATTTGCTCAAAAGCAACCCCTGCTTCCTCCGTCCATGCAAACTGTTTACCCTTCATACAATCAGTCACAAGCGCCATCACACTACTAAAGTGTGGAATAAACCTCCGATAAAATGAAGCCAACCCATGAAAACTCCGAACTTCCGTTATCGTCTTGGGTTGCGGCCAATCTCTAATTGCTTCGACTTTACTCTGGTCAACCTGTATTCCTCCCTCCGATACAACATACCCCAAAAATAAAACACTCCTTGCCATGAAAACACATTTCTTCGTAGCAGCATAAAATTGTTCTTCACGAAGAATAATTAACACTTTCTTCAAATGTTGAACATGCTCCTCCGTAATAGCACTGTAGATCAGAATATCATCAAAGTAAACCACCACAAATTTCCCAATGTACGGCCGAAAAATTTGATTCATCACCCGCATGAATGTACTTGGTGCATTCGATAGACCAAACGGCATGACCAGCCATTCATACAATCCTTCCCTCGTCTTGAATGCTGTCTTCCACTCATCTCCTGGTCTGATTCGAATTTGGTGATATCCACTTTTAAGATCAATCTTTGAAAAGATCACAGACCCACTGATTTGATCCAACAGATCATCAAGCCTTGGCATCGGAAATCTGTATCTGACAATTATCTTATTCAGTGCCATGCTGTCCGTACACATTCTCCATGAGCCATCCTTCTTCGGTACGAGAAATGCTGGTACAGTACACAGACTCAAACTCTCCTGTATTCGCCCCTGTTCAAGCAATTCCTCTACCTGCCTACGCAACTCTTCATGTTCTTTCGGACTCATTCTATAGTGTGGTCTATGTGGCAACACAGCACCTGGAACAAGATCTATCTGGTGTTGTATATCCCTTAATGGTGGCAACTCCGTTGGTAGCTCTTCAGGAAACACATCATTAAATTCTTCAAGTACTGGTCTAACTTCTTCAGGTATCTCAACCACTTCATTGCTCTCTCGCCCAATCAACAAAAACACCTCAGGCTCCTCTTCAACTTCTTTAACAAACTCCTTCCAGGATAATAAAGTTTTCAGCTCTTCAATCTCCTCCGGTTTGTTTTCTTCTTGTTGTCGCTTCTTTGGAACTAGAGTAATCTTCGTACCTTCAAACATGAAACTGTAACTGTTGGTACGCCCATCATGTTGCACCGCCCTATCATACTGCCATGGTCTCCCCAGCAACAAATGACAGACATCCATATCTACCACATCGCACCAGATTCCATCCTTGTATTTCTTTCCAATTGAAAATTTCACACAAGCCCTTCGTCCAACCTTCACCTCCCCGCCTTTCCTCAACCAAGCCAACTTGTATGGTTTCGGATGTTTCTCAGTCTTCAATGCCAACTTCCTCACAGCCTCTGAAGAAATTATATTATCACAGCTTCCAGCATCAATAACAAATTTACAAACTTTCCCCAGAATAGTACATGTCGACTGAAATATATTGCTCCTCAACCAACTACAATCCTCCTCTAGCTTTGGTGTCAAACAAGACCTCCTCATCATCAGATTACATCCTTCGTCTCCCGACACTTCTTCTTCCCCCTCATCAGGTGGTGAATTGGAACATTCAGCTTCTTCATCCTCATCCTCAACCTCTGCTATCATAGCTCTCTTCTTCGGCTTTGGACATTCATTACTTTTGTGGCCCATTTCTTGGCAATTATAACACTTGAAACCATTACTGACTTTCATCTTCCCAACTGGTTTTGCAACAGCTTTTGAAACATTAGAACTTCCACTAACACCCTTCACTGGATTGTTTGAATTTGTAAACACACCACCTCCTCGTCTTTCCTGTTTCTCCCAAGCCAACGCCTTCTGGTGTGCTTCCGCTACAGATCTGGGATCAAACATGTTAACCATATCCTGTATCTGCATTCGCAACCCCCCAACAAATCTACTGTTAACTGTTCCTCTGTCTCCATGATATCGTTCCTTGCAATCAGTTGATAGAATTCATCAACATAGTCATTAACAGACTTCGTTCCTTGCCTCAAGTTTTGCAGCCTCTGATACATAAGCGATTGATAATTATAAGGTAAGAATGTGGCTTTCATCATTTTCCTCATCTTTTCCCATGATTCAACCTTTGACTTCCCCATCCGTTCACGTGTAAGTTTGGTTTGCTGCCACCATGACAAAGCTCTACCTCTCAACCTTGTAGCAACCAACTTCACTCTACGATGTTCTGGAACTTCCTTGAAGTCAAAAATCTCCTCCACATTAGACAACCAGTCCAAAAACTCTTCAGCTTGCATACCTCCTTTGAACTCTGCAATTTCAGTCTTCATCCCAGATTCCCACTTATGATCATACTCCGACTGATTTCTTCCTTGTCCACGTCCTTGTCCATGAACACTTCCACCATCATACTCCTCTTCAAAATCAGATGTATATCGATGTCGATCCTGACCACCAACATCTCTACTACCATCACGTCTTCCACCAACATCCCTTCTATCTACATTCCTCCGTTCACGATCATTCACATTCCTCCCACGTCTTTGATCATCATCAACACTTCTTTCTCGATTGGAATGTGGTGAGACTCTACTTCCCCCATGGTTAGATTCAGGTGAAACCCTTCTCCGATTTTGATTCATCTCTAACATCATCTTCTCTAATCGTCTGATCCCTTCGTTAAGCTTTTCACTAAAGTTTTCATTAATTCTTTGCTCCATCTCATCAGCTTCTTCTCTTCTATACAAAGCTTCTACGTTTTGGTGACGATTAGCTCTTCTCGGTGGCATGGTTGATTCTTCAAAACTTTGACTTTTGGCTCCACTCCAAATTTCAAACACCTTTCGAACATAGATCCAAAATGAAATGGATCGAAAACTCCCTCTTTGTTGCAATTTGCGATGAACACGATGAACAATAACTTCTCGGCCTTGAATGATATTGTTCGGCTCGACTTGATCTCTTCAAACTTCTTCAAAAGAATTGGCTCCAAGGACTCGATTTAGCTATGATTGGATAAAACAAGCTCTGATACCAAACTGACGCAGCAGATTAATCAAAACAATGTAGATCGATGAAAGTAGCAATCGATGGATTGGAAGATACCGAAATGCCCAAATTCGTTGATTCGAAGATACCGAATTCTAGCTATCCCAAACACGTTGATAGCGCACTATTCCGTGTTTAAAGATCTGCGATTCTTCGCACGTTGATCTAGCACACTAGATTCCGTGAATCGGCTTCAGCTGTCGTTGAATCGAGCGCACTCGATTATCCGAGAGTGGAGATAGGAGATTACACTCAACTACCAATTTGGTGAAAGCACAAAGCTTAACAAAACAAAGTTTTTATTTCAAATCAACTAAACTATTACAAATGACCACACATGCCTATTTATAGGCTACAACTCAACACATAAAAAACATAACATAACACTTAGGTCAGCCGCGACCTAGCAAACATCACGACCTAAAAATATCACGACCTAAAAACCATCACGACCTAAAAACATCAGACGATTTTCGACTCACTTTAAGTCGTTCACGACTTAACAGATTACAACACAACACGTTACAACCCATCACGACTTAGTATAGGTCGTTGACGACTTATCATACGAGTCACAACAAATAAACGACCTAAAAATGAACGGCATCTGGAGCGAGCGACTTAACAATGAACGACATCCCCATCAGCGACCTAAAAGAAGCGACTTCAGAAAACCTTCGCGACCTAAGTCTTCACGACCTAAGGCCTCATGACTTATAGTGAGCGACCTATCTCTCCACCTCTCCGCGACCTATCTTAGGTCGTTCCCTTTCTCTGCGACCTAACATAGGTCGTGACTCGTTAGGTCGTAGCACCTTGTTTTCCAACTCATTAGGTCGTAGTAACCTGTTAGGTGGTTCCAACGACCTATTCTTCCGCTTTAGCCCACTCTTCTCAAGCCTGTTAGGTCGTCCACGACCTAAGTCTTCAATTTCCCCCGACTCTTCACAAAGTTTTAGACCGTTAGCCTCCTTGCTAGGTCGTACTCGACTCATCAACAAGTTAGGTCGTACACGACATATGACTTCACGTCTCTGGGCTGCATCACTGTTTCGGCCATTTCCGGGTTGTGAGGTCCGAAGAGGTCTCGTCCACAAAGCTATGCTTTGTCACAAAGCCATGCTTTGGGTCAATAGATGATCAAAGTAATGATCACAAAGATAAATGATCAAACAAATGATCATATCACAAATGTTCAAACAATGATCATCACACAGCAACACTCAGCATGTCACATTACCAAATTGGGAGTATATCATTGATAACCTTCAACTACATAACCTCTGAGCTCGTACGTCTCAGAGAAGGGTGTTAAGCTAAGAGAATAAATTCTCCGCCACCAACAGAAATGTATTTGAAAGAAATCTGCTTTATATCTTAATATGTAATGTCAGACATGTAACCATACAAGTCTATTCCGGGTTCGAACAGAACTGAAGGCACTTCCGAAGAAGCCCTTGCAAATCCGGGTATTCACAATCCCGATCGGATTTCCCATCACTTAGGAGATCTCTATATCGGGCGCTACTCGGTGCAGAGACAATCGATAGGTTATCCTATCGTTTTCGCAAACACCCGATCTTCAACACCGGTCTTCAAATGCTATCCATATACGACGTATCACTTATTCGGAATGGGTTATGTGACACAAAGGTCCTCTCCCGGCTGAACCGAATAGTGAGCGTAATACTTTAAAAACATATGGATAATGGGATTTCAATTAAGTCACAACTTAAACCCAAACTTTCTTTTCAAATGGTTTAACAAATTACCATTTTCAAATCTTTAAACAAAAAGATTCATTTTAACAACCTTCAACGGTTTAAACAATTTCCACACTTTAATATTTTAAACAAAAGATTCATTCACAGATTTTCCAAATTAATCTCCATTTCAATTGCATTAACTCATTAAATCTTTAAAACAAGATTTAACTTATAGCTTTCAAACAATTCCATTTCAAATGGTTTAAACAAATCATCATTTTAAATCCGTTAAAAATAAACAGATTTAATTCATAGCTTTCTAAAAGAATTCATTCATAACTTAGAAAACCATTTTTCAATTCAATCTTGAAATTCCTTTAATTAAACGGGAATTTCATTTCTTATATGAAAGCTTTTATCATTTGAAAACAAACAGTTTTCGTTTTCAGAAAATCTGATTCATTTATACGAGTTAAAATCCTTGGGTTAGATTCAAATTCTCAAACTGATATTTTAAAATAGTTTAAATTCATATAAACACATTTATAACATCTTTAACCATAATTTCCAAATATTGAATTCAATTCCAAATATTGAATTCAATTCCAAATATTGAATTCAAATTTAAGTCAAATTATTTAAATTCCAAAACTTAAATAAGTTATTCAAAATAACTTTTATCTTTGAAATTCCATTTCAAAAGCTTTTCACTTTAAACCCAAAATTTCTAATTTCAAAATCAATTGAAATTAAAATTTCAATTTCAAAAACATCAAATTTAAATTATCTGTGACTTAACCGATTTCCACGTGAAATCCATATTTGTGTGTGTAAAAGTGTGGTCCAGGGGTTTCACACAATAGTGCAACATCAATCTATCATCACATATCAGAATACAGAAATATAGTTGATAAGCGATATAACTGTAACGCTTATCGTTCATGCACAGATCACAAATATATAAAAATCACAGATAATAAATTACACCACAGATAATTTATCACAGATCACAATACAAATCAGGGTGTATCACAAAGCATCCTATATCAGGGATATCAAACAATTCAATCATCCAATATAATCCAATATCAATAAGTAAGGTAAGTTAATTGTCTGATTAATTCAAATCGGATTTATTACTTATGAATTACTAATCCGGGTTAATTAATATTACAAATCATTTTGATTAATTATTCTTTAATCATTTATTAATTAACCATTAATAATAAATTAATTAACTTTTAATTATAATTCATCAACCTTTAATTATTAAATAATTAACCTTTAATTATTTAATTCACCATTTAATTAATTATCTTTAATTAATAAATTAACCCTTAATTATTTAATTACCATTAAATTAATAAGATTTCAATAAGTGATCATCCCTCAACACTTACATTAATTAATTAACCTTTAATTATTTTTCTTCAAATTAATTGCTTTAATTAATTAACCAAATTAATTAATCAATCTTTAATCATTACATAATATATCCTTAATTACTTCCATTAAGCAATTATCCTTAAGTGATTGATTACCCTTTAGATTACTTTTAATTACTTAATTAATTCAAAGATAGATCATTTATCTTGATTAATCACTTTATTATCATTAAATTCTTTAATTAATAAAATTCATAGTTTCAAAGCTTCTTAAACAATGTTAAAGAAAACAACTATTACATAAGGTAACTCATATAATAAAGTTTAAACTAATTTCATTTGTTTTTTTTTAATTTCACGAGAAACCAATTTTAAAAATCCTTTTTAAAATTTGCTTAACACTTGCTTCGGGTCAAACCCGAAGACCACTCGGGTCTAACCCGAGTCTCTTCCCATTTCAACTTTCGTTTTAAAAATCTGAAGTTTAAAACCTGGCACGCAAAACCCTCTCGAAATACTCGAGTACGAACTCGAGTCACTCACTCAAAAGCACGGAGTTCCCTTCGAGTCAACTTCCAACATAACCATCACAATCCCACTGACACCAAACCTTCCTCGTGCACGTGCACCAGTGATGCCGCCACTTCCGATCATCCACGACAACCTCCTCAGATCGGCGATCATCCACATACACATCCTCGATCATCAAAACATCCAAAACAACCTGAAATCAAAGCCGAGCTTCCTGGCACAAAACTGGAACCACCACATCAAACCTGGAAGCGCCTCGTAACCGCAACCTCGACCACTAGAACACCGGAGCCTCCGGCCATGACCTCGCCAACGCTTCTATTTCCATCTCCCAAAGTCTGGTGGAGCTCGATCCACCAGAGAGTTTGCGATGGAAACATTTTCGATCAACCTAAAAACTAGGGCTATAGACTTCAAATGCTCGCCGTTGTCGCCACCATAGACGATGCTACCTCCCACTATTTTTCCTGGAATTATCGCTCGTCCCTCCATCGTTAGCCAAAATTCCGACCTCTACAACGTGGTAGATCACCAGAGATCACCAAAATAAAGAAAATCAGGCAAACCCAAACTGCTCTTCCACCCTTGGCTTAAAAATTGTGATTTTAGCTTTAAAATTCATGTTTAAGCGTACGAATTCAGATTTCTCACCTGAATTCATAAACTAAAAAGTTTGAATTTTACCTATTTAAAAGCTTTGCCCATATATCTTGATTTCCAGAGACAGTACCAAGTTATTTTTAACTTAAATAAATTTTTAAGCTTAGCTCATGATTAAACAGTCAACATTTTGTTTATATTGAAAATCCTAATAGTTATTAGATCAAAGATAAGGTTTTGTTTGAAATCTGGGTCTAGGAATAACAAGAACAGAGACATTCAAATGATACAGGCATACATACATTTTAAACATTAACATATATACACATGAACAATTCTCAATATATATTTTTTCCAGATATAAATTTGCTACTAATTCAGATATTTAAGTTTTAAAAGTAAATGTTACTCACTTTACTATAATACCAATCACAACATCAAGTCATATAAACAAATTCAAGGTTAAAACAAAAGGTTGCTTACCTGTAAAGATGAAGAACAGAGCATAGTGAAGCCTGGAATAGCTACTTTTTTCTTTTTGAATTTAAAAACTGGAATTGTTCTCTGGACTTTGATCTTTTTTTTTCTTCCTTTGGTTTGCATTTTGTTTTTATGTTTGGTTTTCAAACAATGTTTTCTAAGTTTGCCTTTTTCTTCTCAGGTTAATGAACGAACTGAGGTAGGTAGAATTGATATATAAAAAATTGAGTTTACAGGGATATCAATATTTGTACAACAGGTTGATAAATGTTTTGTACCACCAAACAGAGATATTTCTTTTTATATGGAGGCTAATGAACACATTTTGTAAGATTTCGAATTGACCAAATACTTTGAGCTGTGAAAGCATTTAATGCTATGTACTTTATGTCTATACTTAACCTCTTTGTACAAAGATATTTCATTTTTCTTTTGCCTAGCATACTTACATATTTTATTTTACTTGCCTCCTATGCTTTCACTTTATTCTTGCCTGCAACATATACTTAGTCTATAAGGTCTTAGACTTATCCTATTTTTTGTATATGTGTTCCTAGATATTTTCTTTTCTTCTTGTTTCATTCTTTGACAAGTGTTCATATATATGTTTATATCTTCTTATTACAATTCGTGTACACATATCTGTACAAATAAAGGAAGATATCTTCCTTGTGATTCAGCTTAGCATATTTACAAGTTTACCAAACCATTCATTTGCAGGTACAATCTTGTATATCTTTTATTTTGTTTTGACTTTGTTAATTTGCATATATATGATGATAGTTTGTACATGTTACTTTCTTTTCTTTACTTTGTCTATGTTCTTGCACTTGCCTTACTTTTATATTTACATATGCAAAATTTTAGATTTTAATTGATTTAACATAGAATTTATTTGAATGCGGGGAAACTCGTTTAAATTTTCAATTAGTTATACAATTTAAATTCAAAAATTCATTAAATTATCAATTTAAATTTATATAAAATTTGGGGTCGTTACATAACGAATTAATTAAATAATAAAATAAGTTTGTGAAATTTTTAGAATTGAGCCACGGGAGTTGCACCATTGTGTCTGTGGTAATTTTCTAGTTAATCTCCATACATAATTTTTCAAAATCTGAGTTGGTATGAAGAAGATACGCAAGAAACAAGAAAGTAACAAAACAAAAAAAAGTAGGGCTAGGTCGACCCAAGCGTAGCTCAGGTCGACCCTAGAGCCGACCCTCATATACTTAGGTCGACCTATAGGTTGACCCTCACTAAAGCAAGATCGACCCGCCTTAGTTATCAGACGTAGATTCGTCCAGTTTTGAGCGAACACGTCATTTTTCCATTTTTCTCAAATCATGTGCGTTCGTGCCCCCACCCGATGGTTCCCAGCGAGCCTATGACGTGTTGCACCAGATTTAATCTTCAAATTCATTGGTCTGGGATCCTAAGTCACACTATAAATAAGACCCTAGGCCTAGCTATTTTTCTCATTCAACTTTTCTCCCAATTGGGTTCATTGCCTAAGGCTGAACCCTAAATAGAAATTTTTCTAGGAAGGAAATATTTTTGATAAAAATATTCTATGCCCTAGAAGTGGATTCGGGAAGGCCAAGGAATAGAGCTACGGACCACAAGTGAGTGTTTTGAAATATTTTTAGTTTTTTAAGTAATTTAAAATAATAGGGTTCTCAATAGTTGCAGTTTTCTACAATTTCGAAATAGTTTTTATACAAGTTATTTATACTTAAATTTTAAGTAAATTTCATAAGTAAATTAAGTGACTATTTAATTAATATTTAATTAATCAAGGTTTAATTAATAACGATTTAACTTTGCTTTAACTAAGATTCATTAAGGAGTTAATTAGGACTTAACTAAGTTCATTAAGTCTTATTAAGGGTTAATTAGGATTTAATATTGAATTAATTAAGATTAATTAATATTTAATTAGACTTTAAACTGATTTACTTTTTTAAATCTTTTTTAAGGGTGATTCCAAATCAAATGATCTCTTGTTTGGACCTTAAGTAACCCTATATGTTTAGGGAGACTAAATGATATTTGTTAGCAGAACAAAACACCATTTTGCTATAGTGAATTAAATTGATTGAATTGTTTGGACATCTATATAGTAGGACAAATCACCATCCTGCTATTAAGACATTATAAACATGTGTTTATATGTTAGCTTATGTTAATTGTAGAATTATTTACATATCTATTTTTATGTAAACCCTTTTATTATGACTTGAATGTCATTATAAAATCATGATAGCTCGATTAAGTACCGTTGTGAACTACTAAGCCTCCATTAAAATTGGATAAGAGGATGGATTTTTATATCATTGTTTAAAACTAATTAACTATTTAATTAACTAATACTTTGGAGATTATTAATTGATTTATAATATGGTACTTATGAATACCCTTTTGATTATGAGATTATTTATGGAAGGATTTTAAAGAAAATTGGTTTATGTTAATCATAAAATATGAATAAAGTTAAAGAAGGCCTTTCAGAAAGCATCCACATGAATAAAGAGCAGTAGGTAAAGTCACCTTTAAACGGTGTCGAAAGGATTGTTCAATGCTAGTAAAGAGAAGCACATAAGAACTTTGGAGCAAACCTTCCACAAGCATGAAGGAAAGAACTACTAAGGCACAACGAAGTAGCTAGGTACAAAACCGCCAAGTGCCTTCCGGTAGGGGCAGAAGAATAGTCCCGTAACTATTATCATAAAACAAAGAATAACTAAAGGAGTTCATATCAAACCTTTTGAAGGAGTCGAAGGGATGCAGTCAACAGTGTATAGCAGTCCCAGACCTTTCAAAATGTTCGAAAGGTTTCATCTCTCAACATTTAATGAGTTCTTACCTTCCGAAGAGGACAGAGAAGTCAAAGCAAGGACAAGCAAATCTATAATGTCCTTTTTGAAAACATAGCAACCCTTTCAGACCGGTTAGAACACATATAAAATACCTTTAGACAATGTTGAAAGGTTTATGAAGAAGGCAGCAGTCATAAGTCAGCAAAGAATGAAAGACAACCTTTCGACAACATTGAAAGGAAGCACAGCTCTCGACCACAATCAAGTGAAAAGCAACCTTCTGACAAGGTCAAAGGGTTCACAACAACCAAGTGAAAGAGCAATCTTTAGACAAGGTCGAAGGGTTCACAACAATTAGATGAAAGAGAAACCTTCCGACAAGGTCGAAGGGTTCACAGTAGCATATCAAAGGCAAAACCTCGATAGAGTCGAAAGGTTCATGAAGGCATATAGAAAATCAGACCCTTTGACAATATTCAAAGGTCCATAATGACATGTGAAAGGGAAACCATTTGACAAGGATGAAAGGTTTACGACTGCAAATAAAAGGGTGACTTTTCAACTCAGTTAAAAGCATGAAGACGAAAGGAGGGCAGTCTTCATCTATAAATAAGACCTATGGGGTCTAGTTTAGAGGAGGGGATTTTCTCATTCTGCTCTCATTCTATAATTTATGCTCCCGCTCACTACGTTCGTAACCATAATTTAGAAATTAAATTGGGGATTTGCTTCTTAAACTTTGTATCAAACTTCATTATGAGAAAATAAAGAGGATGATGGCTTGTGATCAACTTTGAATTTGGGAATGATCAGGATCAGGCGTTAATTCAACATTAACGGTTGATCATACATGAATTATTTCTTACCTTCTTTATTCATTCTGAGTATATGTCATGGAACCGTCATGGAATAATTTCACGAGTTTTATTTCCTTATATATTTAATTTATGATTTCTACTATGAAAGGTAAATACAACTTGTGATATACGATGTCAGATCCCTGATATAGTTTTGTGACATATTATATCAACTCTTTATGGCATCAAATTCCATGAAAGGACTATCAACCCAAGAGGTTGAAAGCAACAAAGAAATATAGAATAGAGTAAGTATCTCTTCCTAACAAGGTCGAAAGGTCTTGAATACAACCTTTCGACGTGATCGAAAAGAGGTGAAAAACATTGATGATTGACTACTTTCAACCTCCAGGGGAGATGAGACTTGATAAAGTGATAATGTTGAAAGTTATATGAATGTGAATAGCTTTAGGAGACAATTACTATTATGATAATCTAGTCGAAAGTTTGGAGTGGCCTCATAAACCTTTCGACAAGGTTGAAAGGTTTGATAATCTTTTATTATCCCAACCAAGTCGAAAGGTTAGAGCGGATCCTTAACCCTTCGATATGGTGGATGGGTTAGTTATTCTTTCATTATACTATCCAAGCTAATAAAGTCAGGAACGGTATCCTCAACCTTCCGACAATGTCGAAAGGTTCGGCAATTTGTAACTCTTTTCAATCAGGTCATCTCGGTCGAAAGTTTGAACAATCACCTCAAATCCTTTCGACTTTATCATTCTATTCGAAAGATAAGCTCACAATGACATGATTCAACTCAACCATATAGTTGTGTCCATATAAAATATTCTGATATCAAGTATTGGGGATGTTGACAAGATTTGTTGTTAACTTTTTTGGTGCTAGAAGGAGGGCCTGAATTCCTACCTTATTATCCTAACACAACTAATTGTAGGAACTTGGTTTGTTGTAGGTAAATGAAATCGAAAAGGATTTCCACCATAAACAAAAGGGTCGAACATGCAACTTCACTAGAAGAAAATGTTTTACCATCTTTCAACACTTGGAACAGGGAACAAGGGCGATCTTCCATACCAGCTCAACCAACTCCACCATCAGCTCAACTATCTCCGCAATTGGCTCCAGCATAGAATCTTCGGGCAGAGGATCATATTGCTAAAGTCACACACTTAGAGCGACAAATGACGGAGATGAAGAATCTCCTAAATGAAATCCTATCCCACAAGTCATCCATGAAAGCTGTCAAAGCAGGAGAATAAGTTGTTTCTCTAAGTAGAAACTTGAAAATCAAAACTAATGCCGCGAAAAGAAAAACTAACGTTTCTTTGTCCAAGAAGAAGGATCATCTCCCACCAAAGGCAAACTATCACGAAAGGATCCAAGAGGAAGATGAGGACTATTCTGCAAGCTCTACTCCAGATGGCTACAAACCAAATAAGAAAGACTACTTAAGTAATGAAGCTTACCTTAAAGACATGGCAAAGAAGGCCGTAAAGGATCTGTTGAATATTAAGTGTAAGAGAACCGTAGACGAGAGAGTAAATGATAATGAGAGGGTTGCCCCTTTCATTGATGAGATAATGTTAGCACCTGTTCCCTCCCACGTGAAGGTCCCTACAATGAAATATCATAGCACATCTGATCCCGACGATCATTTGATGGCATTTGACAATCAAATGGATTTTTACAAAGCTTTTGGTGCCGTTAGGTGCCGCCTTTTTCCAGTCACTCTTCAAGGAGCTACTGCCAAGTGGTACAAACAGTACTGCGAGAACATAATTTATTCTTGGAAACAATTCTCTTATGAATTTTCGGCTTAGTTCTGCATCTGCAAAGACCCATTGATCGACTATACAGTGCTCGCCAATATAAGACAGAATCATGGTGAGTCATTGGGAGATTACTTGAAGAGGTTTAACTTTGAAGCTTTGAAAGCCAAGGGAATGAATGACACGGACAATCTTATTGCATTTCATTTAGGCCTTATAGTCAATTCTACTTTCTGGAAGGAATTATTCATCCATGGTTGCCGAGACTTGCAGGACTTCCATTTTCAGGCAGACAAATTCATCTGAATGGACAAACTGTACTATTCTAAGAAGAAATCTAATCAGAGGAAGGACAGTGGAAGATTCAACTCGGAAAGGATTACAAAAATTCTAGATGAGAAGATGCTAATGCTAACGCGGTGGCGTTAAACAGATCGATCTCCTAAATTTATGCGATGACTCAAGACAAGGTCAATTTCCCAACCTCGTTCAATGCTCGAAATTATCCAAAATAAAAGAAAGGAGATAAATAATGTACTTATCACAAGGCAAACGGTCATAGGACCAATGAGTGTAAATTGCTGGCAGGGATAACTCAAAAACTAATTCAAGAACGACAGCTAAAGGAGTTTGTGAAAAACCCACAACAGACTTCCTTGCCAGAGACTGAGATAAGAAAACCTACCGGAACCACTGTTAATATGATTAAAGACGAAGATCCATTGAACCTGAGTCCACTCCAAAACAGAATGAACGTTATATATGGTGGACTACATCCTGCAGGCAGGAGTTAGAATGCCAGGAGTAGATACATTCATAAAGCTAGGAAGGGTGTGTTTTCTGTGCAAGAGAAACCACCGCTCAAAAACCAAAAGCATAATAGTAACATGCACACGTTAGTGATCAATCCCCAGGAGTTGAGAAGAGGAATCCATTACCCCCACAATGACCCATTGATGATCACGGCTCAGATAGGATCCTTGGTTACAAAGATCCTGGTTGACACTGGAAGCGTTGTAAGCATGATCTTTCGACATGCATTCGATCAATTGGGGATCTCTAAAGACAATCATGAGCCTAGTCCTGAACCCATCTTCGGGTTCAACAACAAGGGAACAACTCCATTAGGACAAGTGAAGCTCTTGGTATATCTAGGACTCCCTCCGTGTTCTAGTGTTTTTGAAACAACTTTTGCAATCATAAACCAGCCATCATTTTACAATGCATTCTTCAAACGTTCAGCGCTGGATGAAGTGGATGCTTTTTTCTGACCTAAATATATGATGCTCAAATTCCTTACTAAGAATGGTTGGGGAACTATTCGAGGCGAGCAATTTGCATCAAAGGAAATGTACTTTGCAACTTTGGAACAATATAACAGGGAGTTTACTTGTTACTTTGATTATTCCACTACTTTACAGCCTTCGAATGATAGGTTTCTACATCCATCATTCAAAGCGAAGGAAAAATCTAATAGAACTATTAAGCATATTGCTAAAAGATGTTTTGCAGTTTATGGAAAGAGAAAGAGAACAGATACCAACTCAATAGAGGAAACTGAAACTATTACTAAGTTAGATTGCCGAGGTGAGGTTGAAAGAGTTAAGCTGGTTGAGAAAACCGAGGAAATTCTAGTAGATTCTACCGATTCTACCAAAATAGTCAGAGTGGTCAAAGACCTCGGGCAGCACTTAAAATCGGAATTGGTGGAATTCTTAAAATCCCATAAGGATATTTTTGCTTGGACCCTCTATGACATGATTGGAATTGACCCTACAATCATGAGTCACGCCCTGAATATCAATCCAAACATTCCGCTGATCAGGCAAAAGAAGAGGCAATTCAATAAGGTTAGGACCAACGCCTTAAAGGAAGAAGTCAAGAAATTGCAACAAAATGGGTTTATCCAAGAAGTCTTCTACCCCAAGTGGTTGGCGAATCTAGTTTTGGTAAAGAAATCTAATGGAAAGTGGCGAACTTGCATGGATTATATGGATTTAAACAAAGTTTGGCTGAAGGACTATTACCTGCTGCCAAGGATAGACCAATTGGTTGACACAACTAGTGGACATAAGCTTCTCTCCTTAATGGATGCATACTTCAGATACAATCAAATCCCTATGTTTAAACCTAACGAGGAGAATAACAGCTTCATTGCAGATGAAGGAACCTATTGTTACAAAGTTATGCCATTCCGGTTGGAAAATGCTGGGGCAATTTACCAAAGATTGGTTAACCGGATGTTTAAAGATCAATCGGAAGAAGTATGGAAGTTTACGGTGATGACATGTTGGTAAAATTCCAAGAGGCAAAGGATCATCTTGAAGATTTGGATGAAATTTTCAAAGTACTGTAAAAGTATCAAATGAAACTCAACCTCCTAAAATGCAACTTTGGAGTTCATTCTGGAAAATTCTTAGGCTATATTGTCAGTGCACAAGGAATTGAGGCTAGTCCAGAACAAATTGAGGCCGTTAAGGATATGGCAGAGCCCAAGACAAATAATGATGTAATGAGTTTGAATGGAAAGGTAGCAGCGCTAAGTAGGTTTATTTCAAAGGGCACCGATTAGTGCATCCCATTCTTTGAGGTAATAAAGAAGAGGAAAAATTTCGAATGGGATGAAGATTGCAAAAAGGCATTTCAAGAGTAGAAATCGCATTTGGAAAAACCTCCGATCTTATCTAGCCCCGAAGATGTGGAGGATTTATTCTTGTATATGGCAATTTTGGAATACGCGGTAAGCTCAGTATTGATCAGGAAAACCAAGGATTTGCAACTACTGGTTTATTATGTAAGTAGAAGGCTGAAGGATGCCGAAATTCGATATCCAATTATTGAGAAACTATCATACTGTTTAATTCTCATGGCCCGAAAGTTAAGACCATACTTTCAAGCACACTCAGTGAAGGTATTGACTAACTTCCCATTGAAACAAGTCTTTAGTAAACTTGAAACTTCTGGCAGACTGATTAAGTGGGGAATTAAGCTAAGTCAATATGATATAGATAATCAACCTAGAGCGGCTATAAAAGGACAAGCATTGGCGGACTTCATTAATGAATGTATGGGATTCGTTTCAGAGCAATCCGAAAAGGAAAAAGACTTAAAACCCAAGTGGTAGTTATTTGTGGATGGTGCCTCAAATGAACAAGGGGCTTGAGCAGGATAGGTAATAATTACCTCTGATGGACACAGGCTTCATTATGCTATGAAATTGTGGTTTTCAGCAACTAACAACGTGGTAGAGTATGATTCTATGGTCACAGGATTGATCCTTTCTTTACAACATAAAATCCCGAGGATTTAAGTGTTCAGTGATTCCCAATTAGTGGTCAACCAAATCAAGCAAGTATACCAGACAAAAGATCCCAAACTCAGTCGGTATGTGAAGAAGGTATTAAAAATGCTCACACTTTTCAAAGATTTCTCTACACATCAAGTACCAAGGGGAGACAATTCCCAAGTAGACTCATTAGCTAAGTTGGCAAGTTCAAGAGAGGCCCCTGAGGCTCGAATTGTGCTCGTGGAATTTCAGGCTAATCCCAGAATTGAGGAAACCCAATAAGAAAAAACTAATGAGCTACTAGTACTGACCCGATCACAGGCTATAGTAAAATAAATGGGGGAAACTAATCAGGAAAGGCCAACTGAAGAATCCGCAGCTCCAATAATGGAAGAATACTACAAAATCACTTGGATGACCCCAATTATGAGTTATATTAGCAATGGGATACTACCTGCAGATAGAACAGAGGCACTAAGGCTAAAGAGGCAAGCCCAAAGCTTTACCATTGTGGATGGAGTTCTATACAAGAAAGGATATGCCCTTCCCTATTTGCGATGTGTAAAACCCAAGAGCAGATTAAAGATATTAAAGGAAGCTCACTACAGACTTTGTGGAGATCACTCCAATGGGATCAAATTGGCCAAAAAGATAATGAGACAAGGATTTTACTTGCCACAGTTAACCAACCAAGCAATCGAGTATGTTAAAAGATGTGAAAGTGCCAACGTTACTCAAAGATACCATGTCTTCCTCCGAGTCAACAAACCCCCATCACCAGCCCATGGTCATTCGATGTTTGGGGAATCGATTTAACCGGACCGCTTCCAATCTCCAAAGGTGGGGCGAAGTATGTTGTAATAGCAATGGATTACTTCACAAAATGGGTCGAAGCAGAACCGCTTCCTAAGATCACCTCTGGGAAAGTGCTAAGTTTTATCATTAAGAAAATTGTCACAAGGTTTGGGATACCATACAAGATAATCTTCGACAATGGAATCCAATTTGAAAGTGAAGAATTTTCACGAATTTGCCAAAAGAATGGAATCATAAAAAGCTTCTCTTCTATCACTCACCCAAAGGCCGTTGAGGTTGTCAACAAAACAATAAAGACAATCTTGTAAAAGAGACTAAATAATGCAAAGGAGAATTGGGTGGAAGAATTACACCTAGTTTTGTGGGCTTCCAGAACATCCACTTTGAATTGCAATAGGTCATACCCCGTATTCACTAACATATGGTTGTGAAGCAATGCTACCGATAGAAATTGAGGTACCTTCTCATCAAAGGATTGCCTGCGCCTTCAACCTAAATCAAGAATTAAAAAAGGAATCACATGGCTTGATTCACGAATTGAGAAATGAAGCAACCTTAAGAATGGCTGAATACCAAAGGAGAATATCAAAGTACTATAACTCAAAGGTGAAAATTAGGTAATTCAAACAAGGAGATTTGGTACTTAGAAGAGTAATGGCCAATATGAGAAACGCATCAGATGGGACATTGGGACCAAATTAGGAAGGTCCACTAATAATTTTCAAGGAAATCTCACTAGAGGCTTACAAGTTATGCCATCCTGATGGTAATATGGTACTGAGAACTTGGAATGCAGAAAATTTGAAACCATATTTTCCTACTCTGAATGAATAAAGCATTTTCAAAAATGTCTCTACTATGATTCACTAAGAACAGTCTACATGGTCAGGAGTAAAATTCTCCTTAAACTTGGACTACCTAAAATGGTAGGCTGCCTATAATGGTAGAAAGCCCTTGGTCGCGCCAAGATGGCTATGTCAAGGCACATCCTTGAGGGAGGGCATAAGCCTTTAGCCATTCCAAAACCAGAAATGGCCTGGTTAAAGAAGCACAAGCCCTTATCTGGATCATGCTATGGCTAGGATAAGGCGCCTCTTGGAGGAAGGATGGGTAATGCCTTGGTCCTACCATGCTATGGCCTGGCCAAGGTATCGAACAAGCCCTTAGCCACATCACGCTATGGCTAGGTTAAGGCGCCTCCTAGAGGGAGGTCAGGTAAGTCCTCGGGCCCTGGTTGAGAATAAGCTAGCCGAGCGCACCAGAAACCCAGATGAAATGTCCGACGGACTAAGAAAAGTCCCTGCCTGAACTGGGCAACTGCCAGAAATCGACACCACCTAAAATGGCAACAGCTTAAATAAGCACGAGAATTGGATGAAAGAGTCCCTGCCAGAAATAGGCCAAAACAAATGAATAAAGAAACTCAGGCCCGAGAAAGAAAAAGCATGCAAAATATCATCAAAGCCTAAAGATGACGCACTTGACAAGAGAATCACAAAGAATTCACTGACTTCTCCTCATAAACATCTGCCAGATTGATTCTCTGATCTTCTATTATTAATGGTATTTTGGTCTTCTATTATTAATTACTAGAAATGGTATTCTGGTCTTCTATTACTAATTACCAAAAATGGTATTATGGTCTTCTATTATTAAATAACAGGAATGGGTATTTTGATCATCTATTACTTATTACCGGGAATGGTTTTATGGACTTCCATTATCAATACAAAATTGGGTATTCTGGCCTTCTATTACTTATTAACAGCTATGGATTTTTAGTCTTCCATTATTTATTATCTGACGTGGATTTCTGGTCTTCTACTGCTTATCGCCAGAAATGGTCTTATGATCTTCTATTATTGAATGACAAAACAAGTCAGCTGAACCATTAACGTTTACAACCAACGATAATCTCCTGGACCTTCATATCAGAACGGATGATCTGATTGGTATTCTGGTCCTCTCTTATTATTACCAGATTGATATAGAGTTTTAGCTTTATATTATACTGATAAGTTTGATTCTGGTCTTCCTATTATTATTATTTGATGCGATATTTTCGGACTTTATTGTCTCAAGATACGAACCTCTAAATTGTCTATGTATGGTCTTCTGACATTGTATTGATAAGAGAAACTGATAAATCCCGACCATCAAGACCCGAATCTGGGACTTCAAATACTTATAATCATTACAGGTTCTGAATATTCAAAAGATCAATCTTCCACTAAAATAAAATCAGAGTTAAAGGTCAACCAAACTGAAAATTGTAGTATGAACTAACCATGCAAATATTATTAGATGTATTGCAGGAATACAGGGAAATTTTGGCAATCCTGGAATCTTTGTCCTAAAGAAAAAAAGCCTTCTTTATACAAGGGAGGCTAAATGTTAACCATAAAATAAAAATAAAGATAAAGAAGGCCTTTCTGAAATCTTCCGCATGAATAAAGGCAGCAGGTAAAGTCACCTTTCGACGGTGTCGAAAGGATTGTTCAACGCTAGTAAAGAGAAGCACATAAGAACTTTGGAGCAAACATTCCGCAAGCATGAAGGAAAGAATTACTAAGGCACAACAAAGAAGATAGGTACAGAACTGCCAAGCACTTTTCGACTGGGGTAGAAGAATAGTCCCGCAACCATCATCATAAAAAAAAGACTAAAGTAAAGGAGTTCATATCAATACTTTCGAAAGAGTTAGAGGGATGCTGTCAACAGTGTATAGCAGTCCCAGACCTTTCGAAAGAGTCGAAAGGTTTCATCTCTGGACATCTAAAGAGTTCTTACCATCCGAAGAGCGCGGAGAAGTCAAAGCAAGAACAAGCAACTCTATAATGACCTTTTCGAAAGCATAGCAAGCCTTTCGGACAGTTTGGAACACATACAAAATAACTTTTAACAATGTCGAAAGGTTTATGAAGAAGGCAGCAGTCATAAGTCAATAAAGAATGAAAGACAACCTTTCGACAACATTTAAGGGAAGCACAGCTCTCGACAACAATCAAGTGAAAAGCAACCATCCGACAAGGTCAAAGGGTTCGCAACAACTAAGTGAAAAAGCAACCTCCTGACAAGGTCGAAGGTTTCACAACAATTAAGTGAAAGAGAAACCTTTTGACAAGGTCGAAGGGTTCACAGTAGCATATCAAAGGCAAACCCTTTGATAGAGTCGAAAGGTTCATGAAGGCATAGATAAAAGCCGACCCTTCGACAATATTCAAAGGTCCATAATGACATGTGAAATGGAAACCTTTCGACAAGGATGAAAGGTTTACGACTGCAAATAAATGGGTAACCTTTCAACTCAGTTGAAAACATGAAGACGAAAGATAGGCTGTCTGCATCTATAGATAAGACCTAAGGTGTCCAGTTTAGAGGAGGGGATTTTCCCATTCTGCTCTCATTCTACAATTTCTGCTCCCGCTCACTATGTTTGTAACTGTAATTTAGAAATTAAATTGGGGATTTTCCTCTTAAACTTTGTATTGAACTTCATTATGAGAAAATAAAGAGGATGATGGCTTGTGATCAACTTTGAATTTTGGGATGATCATGATCAGGCGTTAATTCAACATTAACGGTTGATCATACATGAATTATTTCTTACCTTCTTCATTCATTCTGAGTATATGTCATGGAACCATTATGGGATATTTTCATGAGTTTTATTTCCTTATATATTAAATTTATGATTTCGGCTACGAATGGGAAATACAACTTGTAATATACGATGTTAGATCCCTGATACGGTTTTGTGACATATTATATCAACTCTTTATGGAATTAGTAATTATTTCAATGGGATTCCCCAAAAGGAATATCAACCCAAGAGGTTTCAAGAAATAAAGAAATATAGAATAGAGTAAGTATCTCTTTTCCACAAGGTCAAAAGGCTTGAATACAACCTTTCGACGTGATCGAAAATAGGTGAAAAACATTGATGATTGAGTACTTTCAACCTCCAAGGGAGATGAGACTTGATAAAGTAATAATGTTGTAAGATATAGGAATGTGAATAGCTTAAAAAGACAATTACAATTATGGCAATCTAGTTGAAAGGTTGGAGTGGCCTCATAAACCTTTCAACAAGGTCGAAAGGTTTGATAATCTTTTACTATCCCAACCAAGTCGAAAGGTTGGAGCGGAACCTAAACCCTTTGACATGGTTGATGGGATAGTTATTCTTACGTTATACCATACAAGCCATAAAATTTAGGAATGGTTTCCTCAACATTTCGACAATGTCGAAAGGTTCGGCAATTTGTCACTCTTTTCGATCAGGTCATCTTAGTCGAAAGTTACAGCTATCACCTCAAATTCTTTCGACTTAATCATTCTATTTGAAAGATGTGCTCACAATGAGATGATTCACCTCAACCACATAGTCGTGTCCGTATAAAATAATGTTATATCAAGCAATGGGATGTTGACAAGATTTCTTATTAATAGTTTACAAGAATATTTTCTTATTAAAGGATTCTTTTGCTAATGATCTTAAAGTTTTGCAAAAGAATGTACAAATGATTTTGGATATGTGTAAGAGCTTATAAGTGTACTCGTGGTTCAAACAGAAGTTGATAAATGATTTTGAGTTTTATGAAATGGAGTTTATAACTGAAATTAAGTTTGTTTTAAAACTTAAAGAAGATGGGTTATGTAATCTTGTTTAAATAATTTAATATGGAGATATTTTGATGATAAACTTCTATTATGCCAAGGAATAAGAGTGTTGTCGAATCAAGGTCTGAGGAGTAATAATACCCAACTTGAACGGATTTATTGCTATCTAAGGAATATTATTAGTTTTGCATCAAATATTGGTTGTGATTCAAAGATTATTTCCATAAATGAGACTGTTTACTAAAGATGTCAAGTTTTGGGAAGTTAAATAAAAGTTTCTTGGTTTCTAGTAACCAACTGAAGATGATTTTGGAAATAAGAACCTTTCTTAAATGGTTTAACATACACACACACACACACACTTATACTAGTGGGTTAAGTATATAAATGTATTAGGGATAAAGGGTATGTAATAAATTAGTATGGGATTAATTTAATGAGGCTTAGTGGATCCAATGAGATTTAATCCATGTTTGAATGTTTGTTTGTTTATTTGATAGTTAAATAACCGACTATCAAATCTTGATCAAAGTGTAACTCTAGGAATATCTAGGAGAAACACTTGAGTTAAAGGGCATAGTCATCCTCATGATGTGGTACTTTGCATATAAACCATGTTTTGTTCTCCCAGGATAATGATAAGAAAATCAATTTACTTAATGGCCAGGGGTGATTCCCACACTTGTGTTGTCTGATTATTTCCTAAAGAACCGGGGTTGAGTTTGATGGAAATTGTCGGAAGTTGATTCGAAGAGACCCGGATCGAATATGTTATCCGTAAACCACTTCGATCCAACTCAAGCGCTGCAAATGGAAGACATCGTGAAGATCATCGAATCGAAGATAGAGATGTGAAGTGCAATGGCAAATGCTACTAATCCTGAGGGTGATTCCAAAATGGATGTAGTGGGAATAGTCCATTCGGTTTCGTTCAGACCAAGAACGGACTTGTATAGATGAATTCTATCAACACATTGTCATTGGAGGCAAATGAAAATTCTATATGTAAATGTTACTGAAAGGTAATCGTAGTCTCAAGCCTCATCAACCAGAAATTACTGAAAATCATGGGAGATGAAGCAGGGCTATGTAGATCGCTCCAATTAGTGTATATTCACCACCTAATCTAGAACGTTATCATCAGATCTTTGTATGCTAGTGACTCGGTTATGGTTGTTGATCACAACCATGAGGATGATATATTTGGTACTATCCAACAAGGGGTAGGCCGGCCCGGTGTTGGCAGAGGGTCATAGGCTGGCTCTCGATATGCTATCTAGAGGTGTACTGCGATGACTGGTACCTAATTCCAGTAAGTGCCAAATGGAATTTGTTGAGCCCAACTATGCTGAAACATGAGATGCAAGCATTTAAGCTATTTTTATATTTTATTTTTACCTCTAGACATTACTATAATATTATTGTATTTTCTATAAAGCTGTTTTAGTTATTGTAAGGTAAAAACCCATCCGTGATTATGTATGCTGAGGTCTTACGAGATACCTTTGATTTCAAAGGATTTTCAAGTTAATAAATCAATAAAGAAAATTCTGAGTTGAGTTTACCCATGCTGGTATTCCAGTCTGACCTGGGCATTATTTCCTTATAATGCTCGGGTTAGGCCGAGCATGTTTGCCTGGTGGCTTTAGATACTTTTGAGCTATGGAGTCGAGTTGGAGGCCCATGACGTACTCTCGTATTTTAGATATCTTCCATTCTATATGTGTTATGTGTAATTTTTCTTCTATTGTAATGTCATGTGTTATAATTGTCCAACTATGATATGTATCTGTATAGAAATAGGCCTTTGATTTTTTTAAGGACTTGATTATATTACATATTATTCCGTTGCGTTGTAGGATTCCATGTTGTTCACTTTCTCCTTATCTTACCTTTCTACTTTCTTTCGCCTAACAATCCGCCTTTCCGGCACTTGGTGGTTCGGCATATGAATACCGAGGATTTATTAGTGTCGACTTCTAAGGGTTGAAAAGCCATGTTCATTACAAACCTTGTCGAAACCAAAATGAATAGAATGGAAGTATAATCAAGAGATAATAGCATCAATAAAGCATTTCAAAGCAGTCGAAGGGGATGCTATAGCCAAAGTCAATTGTGTCGAAAGGGTTGAAAGCACGCTTCTGCTTCAACGGTTCCTTTTCGAAACAACTGCTTCCGCACGCATGAAGGTATTTCGAATGAATTGAAGAACACCCTTCGAATAAGTTGAAGAAATAACTTTCGAAGGCAGCTAATAATAACCACTCACATATACGAATAGGCCATTAGTTACTGAAAGTTTTGCCTTCATTCAAATTACTCAATAAGATATTTTGTTGGAGCAACCCCTTCAAAAGCATAAATTAGCCTTTCAAACCGACTGAACCTTTCACAACTACGGGGAGTTCCTCATCTATCCACAAGTATGGCTTCGAATGCTACCTTCTTCGTCGAAACCCAAAGCATTTCAACACCTTCAAAACCACAAGGATGTACCTGTTGACAAAGTCGAAAGCTCATGCTCCTTCTCACTCCAAACATCAAAGCAATATAAGGGTAAAAGGCGCATCTACCCCTTTCGATGAAGATGGAGGCATTCAAATCCATTCAAATGCAATGTAGAGCGATGCACAAGTGTCAAAGGTGGTAAAAGGTTTGCAAAGCCTCCTTTCGACCAGGTCGAAAGCACTGAGTCGAAAGGTTCCAACCCGCACCTATAAATAAGACTCTAAGGGTCTGGTTTTTGGGGAGCCGAATTCATCCACTCCCTTTTTCTGCTTTCTTAAATTTGTAAATTTGTAACCCTTATTTGGAAAATGGATTAGGGAAGTTGATCGGTTTGTACATCATTAGTTTAATGAAGGCATGATTTGGATGCTCTTGGTTATCCAACTGTTTTGAGACTTTTATTCGATTTGATTACGTTATGTTTGTGTCGACTTAATTAAAGGGATACCTTCCGAGTGAGTCGAAACCCCTTACTTTCCCAACACACTAATGTTCTTAGATCTAAACCACTACTCACCAAAAGCTCACCTTTTTAGTGAGTCAAAAACTCAAACTCGGTCAAAATTCCCAGACTTAAAAATCCAAAGTGTAGCCATTAAAAAGGAAAGCGTTCGAAGAAGTCGAAACCTATCATTTAGTCAATACACAACAACATTAGAGCCAACCATTACGATACCACCATTGTTCCAACAGGATGTTTCGAATCAATTAATAAACCAACTAGGACTGTTTGAAAGACTAAAAATGAAAGGGATGTAAGTGTTTCGACTGGGTCGAAAAGTTGGACAAGGAAGCGTTTTCATGACAAAGATCTATTCGAAAGGTTAATCAAAGGAGGCAATAAGATCCTACCTTTCTCTACTTAATCAAAAGAGTTTCAAAGGAAATACCTGCACTTTTAACCCAGCTTTGGGGTGTTGACAAGTTTCCTTGTTAACATTTTGATGCTAGAAGGAAGGCTTGAACCTCTGACCTTGTGGTTAACAGCCATACCATTTTCCTCTAACCCAATTCTATTCTGAGCCTATCCACTTTAGACTTTACTTCCACATTATTGGCAAAGTCAAGCGATCCGAGCAATGTTTCTCGGAGCCACATCTAATTGGATTCTCCCAAGAAAGAATTAATGATACAAATATGCATGAAGAACAACTGTTAAGAATGGAGGCTTTAAGAATCATAAGAAAAAAGAAAGTTGATGCTTATGATCTAGTTAAATGGAGTTTAAACCCATTTCATATTGGCCTCCACCCTTGTCTTTGCCCTAGGAGAAAGGAAAAATGAAAGTGATAACTTGTTTGGTCAAACGAGGAAAATAATTCAACTCTACACCAAAGGCACAATCTTTGAAGAAGAAATGATGGCTGATTATAATGCCTTTGCACACAAATAGCATTAAGCAACGAGTGGGACACTGCCTAAAAAGGAACTCAAATGGGTTTTAAAAAGAAAACCATTCATTGAGGGTGGAACCCCAAAACCAAGTAATAAAAGATCTAGAATCCATCCTCGAGAAACAAGACTCAAGTCAAGACTTCTAAAAGAATGCAACTTAACAACATCCATAGAGAATGTTTACTTGCTAACCATGGATGAACACAGTTATTGGCCATACCAAAATAAAAAGCATAAATAGGAAAGGAACTTGGGAGGATCCTATTGCCACTACCTTATGATGAATTTTCAGTAAACAAATCAATGCAGAGCATACAAAGGAATGATAATCAACTTTTTCAAATAGGGAAAAATTAAAGGGTTTGTACAAAGATCCTAGGTGAAGTCAATAAAGAACTACTTTAGTAATGAAAATCTATATGGTTGTGAGTGAAATACTCCTTGCACTTGAACATTGCCTTAAACGTTCAAAGCCTTTGTCCGCGTCGAGTTGGACAAGTCAAGGCGCCTCCTGGAGGGAGGTTAGAGTAAGCCTTTATTCGCGCCATGATATGGCCAGGTTAAAGCATCGACAAGCCCTAGGGCATGCCAATCTATGGCAAGGTCAAGGCACCTCTTGGAGGGAGGTTAGAGTAAGCCTTTATCCGCACCATGCTATGGCTAGGCTAAAGCATCGACAAGCCCTTGGGCGCGCCATGCTATGGCCAGGCCTCCTGGAGGGAGGTTAGAGTATGCCTTTATTCGTGCCAGACTATGGCCAGTGATGTAGCTCAGGCCAGGGATGAAGGCATAAGTCGTACGCGACTTATGGAAGGAGCTATGAGTCGTGACCGACTCAAGGAAGTAGAAGACATAAGCGTAAGTCGTGACCGACTTAACATGATGGGAGACTTAAGTCGTGATCGATTTAAGAGAGTGGAAGACCTAACTCGTGGAGAGGTACTGATTATCAAAGATCTTAAGTCGCCAGGAAGACCTACCGGGTTACTCAGTGAGAAGGCAAAGCAAACTGATGACGAGATAGGTCGTAAACGACTTAACAAGCCAAGTGATAAGTCGGAGACGAGTTACGACCTAAAGAAGACCTACCATAGGTCGCTGAAGTTTAACTCGTGAAGTCCTTAAGTCGTAAGTCGCGTAAAGATGGAAACCGTTGATTCTTCTGCCGAGTTAATCTCTGCCATTGATTTCCTTAAGTCGTTGATCTGGGATGCCGCATGTTTTCAAGTCGCTACTAAGTTGAGTCGCATAGAGTTGTTAAGTCGGCAACGACTTAAGTGGTGTTGTCTATTTGTATTTTTCTGTCTTTAAGGCGTATGTCGCCATGTACTAAGTCGTATGTTTCTAAGTTGTGTTGTATTTCTTTAGGTCGTACCAGGTTGGGTCGACCAGGTTGGTAAGTTGCTGTCTGTTGTAATTAGGTCGTTGCCGACCTAAGATTGAGTTGTATGTTGGAGGGTAGGCTAAGTCGTAAGTCAGAGGGTATTGTAATAAGTCGGAACCGACCTATGAGTTTGTACGTTTCTGTTTTGCGTGAGTTGTAGCCTATAAATAGGCAAGTTGTTTCATTTGTAAAGGTTGTTGATTTTTGAATAAAATTCTTATTTGATTGCTTTGTGCTTTCATTTAAATTGGTAGTTGAGTGTAATCTCCTATCTCCTCCTTCGGATAATCGAGTGCGCTCGATTCAACGATTGTAGAAGCCGATTCGCGGAATCAAGTGCGCTTGGTCAACGCTCGAAGAATTGAAGATCTTTGAACCCGGTATCGTGCGCGGTCAACGAGTTCGGGATAGCTAGAATTCGGCATCTTCGGATCAACGAATTTGGGCATTTCAGTATCTTCCAATCCATCGATTGCTACTCTCATCGATCGACATTGTTTTTGTAATATCCGCTGCGTCAGTTTTGGTATCAGAGCTTGTTTTAGCCAATCATTGCTAAATCGAGTCTTGGAGCCGAGAATTTGAAGTGTGAAGTGTAGATTTGAACACGGCCGAGAGTTTGAAGAATTGGGTCGTGCATTACTTTGAAGATTGAAGTTCGGATCTATCATGTTTGGAGAAGTTGTTCATCGTGTTCATCACGAAGTTGCAACAAAGTGGAAGCTTTTGATCCATTTTATTTTGGATCTAAGTTCGAAAAGTGTTTGAATTTGAAGTGTTTGTGAAAATTTCAAGTATGCCGCCAAGGAGAGCTAATCGTCACCAAAACATCGAAGCTTTGTATCGAAGAGAAGAAGCTGATGAGATGGAGCAGAGAATTAATGAGAACTTTAGTGAGAAGCTTAATGAAGGGATTGGACGATTAGAGAAGATGATGTTAGAAATGAATCAAAATCGGAGAAGTGTTTCACCTGAATCTAACCATGGGGGAAGTAGAGTCTCGCCACATTCCAATCGAGACAGAAGTTTTGATGATGATCAAAGGCGTGGGAGGAACGTGAATGATCGTGAACGGAGGAATGTAGATAGAAGGGATGATGGTGGTAGGCGTGAAGGTAGTAGAGATGTGGGTGGACGAGATAGACAACGATATACATCTGATTTTGAAGAGGAGTGTGATGGTGGTAGTGTTCGAGGACAAGGACGAGGACAAGGAAGAAATTACTCTGAGTATGATCACAAGTGCGAGTCGGGGATGAAGACTGAAATTCCTGAATTCAAAGGTGGTATGCAAGCGGAGGAGTTTCTAGATTGGGTGGCTAATGTTGAGGAGATTTTTGACTTCAAAGAAGTTCCAGAACATCGTAGAGTAAAGTTGGTTGCTACAAGGTTGAGGGGTAGAGCTTTGGCATGGTGGCAGCAAACCAAGCTTACACGTGAACGAATGGGAAAGTCAAAAGTCGAATCTTGGGAGAAGATGAAGAAAATGATGAAAGCCACATTCTTACCTTATAACTATCAGTCGCTTATGTATCAGAGATTGCAAAACTTGAGACAAGGAACGAAATCTGTGAATGACTATGCTGACGAATTTTATCAACTGATAGCAAGGAATGATATTATGGAGACAGAAGAACAACTGACATCTAGATTCATTGGGGGATTGCGAATGCAGATTCAGGATATGGTTAACATGTTTGATCCCAGATCTGTAGCGGAAGCACATCAGAAAGCGTTGGCTTGGGAGAAACAGGGACGACGAGGAAGTGGTGTGTTTACTAATTCCAACAATCAAGTGAAGGGTGTTGGTGGGAGTTCTAATATTTATAAACCTATCAGTAGACCAGTAGTAAAGGAGGATGAGAAGACAAAAGTCAATAATGGTTTCAAATGTTATAATTGCCAAGAAATGGGCCACAAAAGTAGCGAATGTCCGAAGCCGAAGAAGAGAACTATGATAGCGGAGGTTGAGGATGAGGACGAAGAAGCTGAATGTTCCAATTCACCACCTGATGAGGAGGAAGAAGAAGTGTCGGGAGACGAAGGTTACAATCTAATGATGAAGAGGTCCTGTTTAACACCAAAGCAAGAGGAGGATTGTAGTTGGTTAAGGAGCAATATTTTCCAGTCAACATGTACCATTCTGGGGAAGATTTGCAAATTTGTTATTGATGCTGGAAGCTGTGATAATATAATTTCTTCAGAAGCTGTGAGGAAGTTGGCAATGAAGACTGAGAAACATCCAAAACCGTACAAGCTAGCTTGGTTGAGGAAAGGCGGGGAGGTGAAGGTTGGACGAATGGCTTGTGTGAAGTTTTCAATTGGAAAGAAATACAAAGATGAAATCTGGTGCGATGTGGTAGATATGGATGTCTGTCATTTGTTGCAGGGGAGACCATGGCAGTATGATAGGGCAGTGCAACATGATGGGCGTACCAACAGTTACAGTTTCATGTTTGAAGGCACAAAGATTACTCTAGTTCCAAAGAAGCGACAACAGGAGGAAAACAAGTTGGAGGAGATTGAAGAGCTTAAAACTTTGTTGTCTTTAAAGGAGTTCGTGAAGGAAGTCGAGGAGGAGCCTGAAGTGTTTTTGTTGATTGGGCGAGAGAGCAGTGAAGAGGTTGAAATTCCAGAAGAAGTAAAACCAGTCTTGAAAGAATTTGACGATGTATTTCCAGAGAAGTTACCAACGGAATTACCATCGTTGAGGGATATACAACATCAGATAGATCTTGTTCCCGGTGCTGTGTTGCCACACATACCACATTATCGAATGAGTCCGAAGGAACATGAAGAGTTGCGAAGGCAAGTGGAAGAATTGCTTGAACAGGGGCGTGTGCAGGAGAGTTTAAGTCCTTGTGCTGTACCAGCTTTATTGGTACCCAAAAAGGATGGAACGTGGAGGATGTGCACTGACAGTCGAGCATTGAATAAGATTACTGTGAGATATAGATTTCCAATGCCGAGGTTGGATGACTTGTTAGATCAAATAAGCGGAGCTACTATATTTTCGAAGATTGATTTGAAGAGCGGATATCATCAAATTCGTATCAGACCAGGAGATGAATGGAAGACAACATTCAAGACGAGGGAAGGATTGTATGAATGGCTGGTAATGTCGTTTGGTGTAACGACCCGATATTTTGGACCATTCGCATCCATTATAAGTGTATAGGTAGACACTCATGCCGGAGTTGAATTGCTCAAAATACCGCGTTGTTAATTTAAATTTGGCAAAGCTGAACATATACAGTAAATAAATAATCACAGATCACAGACACAGAGTAATAAGTGCAGCGGAAATAAAAGAGATAGTATTTCATGAAGCTACTATATAAATATATAAGTTACATCAGAGTTAAACCAGATACAACGGAAGAGTAATATGATACATCAGATACAAAGCAGAATACATCACTGGAATCATCGAATACTGAAAGCAGAATAGATGGCTGGATCTTCAAGCAAAGCTCCAACTTCAAAGGTGAGTCTCGAATACTGGTACACTCAGTCTGACCCGAGCGTAAAGCAAACACAAGACACTCGAGTCAGGATTAACATTCTTATATTAATAAATCCAACTCAAGTGAAATAGCAATTGAAATACAATAACTCAAAGGATGTTTGGAATAACCATCCTTTAAGGATCCGTTAAACTATCTACTATGTAGTAGTGTACGATAAGTAGATAATGTCTATCAGTAATAATAAGATATCAAAATAGCGTTAAGTCATGGCCCATTCCACCCTTAACACGTTTTTATTCCCAAAAGCATATACAAGACCGTAGTTTCCCCAAAACCGGAAGTCACCAGAGGGCAATCCATATACTAAAGGTACAAATCAAAATCGTAGTGGTCGTGTATAAATGGAATACAAGTATGACAAGGCACATGAGGCAATACCCAAGGTAGTGATACTACCGTTCGCCTGATCCGGACTGGTGAGAACGCAACGCCGCAGCGCCCGCAACACCGTGAAACAACACTCCCAAAATCAAGGGTGCACCAATCGACAACAAGTAATAAGTAGTTCGAAGAAGTGTGTCCACTTGAGGTAGCTAATCCTCCATTGGCCCGGCACAGCTCCTGTTTTAGTCATTTCCAATTTGACACAAGTGTCAAGGCTATCCATTATCGTTCTCTTTCTTCAGTCAACACGTACATCATTCCAACCACTTCATTCTGGATCATCACTCCGCGTATAGTTATTAAAGTGGTTTTCGGTTTAGATAGAGAGTATATCCATAACCGAATTCTGGTCTCTTTAATAACTTTCGTAATTATTACACCGATTGGTCGCTTATGTATTTCAAAAAACCAAATCAAATTCCAATTCAATTAGAATTCGTAAATCAACATTTCATTTGTCTTTCTAAATCAATTTCCAAAATTTACGTTTCAAAACTTCCAAATTACCATTTCAAAATCTTACAATTCAATTTCAATTTCCTTTAAAACAATTCAAATATTGATTCAAGTTCGTATATAAGTTTCATTTCGAAAATTATTTAAATCAATTTAATTAACATTCAAATCAATTTAAATTCATATATCGATTTCATTTAATATTCGTAAAGTAAATCTATCGTTCAAAACAATTTCTATTAAATTTCCAAATCATTAAATCAATTTCTTAAGTTCAACTTCATTAAAACAAAACTTACAAATTTGAATTAAATTAAATTCGTCAAATCATTTCTTTCAATTACAAGTCTTACATTAATTCCAAAAATATCACATTTTCATTTCTTGTTAAAGAAATTCAATCTCACTTATTTACTTCCTTAAATAATTTCCCAAAACTTAATTTATAAAGAAACTCAATTTCAATTATTTAAGAAGTAAAATTCACTTATTCACTAGTTCAATTTTCTTATTAAAGAATTTCAATTAAATTTAATCATTAAACAATTCAACCTTATTTAATTATTAAATAATTTCAAGGTTTAATAATTTCAAACTTAATTATAATTTCAAACTTAATTCAATCATTTCTCAAATTTAACAACATTCTTTCATCAATTACATTGTTAATATTTTGTTTCAGATTATTAAATATTAACATTTTCCTTTCATTAAAATTCAAATTTCAACTTCATTTCAAAACCATATTATTTATTCAAATAAAATCTTCGTTTTATTTTTAAATCAAATTATTGACCAATCGGGTTTTATTTAATTTTCTATCCTAGGTCAAAGTTTAATTTGGGTATTTATCATTTCAACCCGATTCCAATTCAATTCAAAATCAAAGCATAATCAAAGGGAACTTGCAGTGTGATAACTGGGATGGTGTCAAAGTAAATAAACAAGCAATAACAACAATCAATATCAATCAAATAATCAATTTAAATAATCCCGAAATAACCGTATTAATTCGCATTGTTATTTGTACAAATTAATATAATTATTTCTAGAATCTACACTATCATTTCATGTAGATTAAAGATTATTACATTACAGTTTTTCACTTGTCATTCAATTACAATTTATACATCATCAATTTAAACAACATACATTCAATGGTTCAAGGTGTAATTAAACAAATCCTACGTGTCAATAAATTTAACAATTAAAAGGGGTCATATTCAACTAATCAAATTCAACATATATGTCCAATTTAAATCGTTAACTATCATATATCAATTCAATTGCATATTATTTATCACTTTAACATTAACAATTTAACGTCCAATATAAACATCAACAATCAATCATTTAACAACCAAATTGGATTATCATTGCATATATAACAGATAATGGTGTCAGATGTCAAAGGTGAACTGATACAGGTAATAACATATATAACAGTGTGATTAACTAATAGCAGCATATTTCAATTGTTGTTTCAATTGAAATCAAATTTAATAAATAAAAGAACGTTAATCGTGAGTGAGTGCTCACCTTTCGAGGCCAGAGATGAATACAGGAAATGACACAGATACGCATACTGATACGGACACTGAAATTTGAATGTCGAATCGAAGCAAAGCAAAGTCGGCCCGAATTCAACGATCAAGGCTGATAAATAAGAATTGATGAAATCGAATTAGAACTGGATTGATGACGATAAATGGTAAAATGGACAAATGTATATTTATGACATAAAATCATACCCTAAATTTAAGTGTATATTAAATATACATGTATGTACTTCTAAATCCATTATTGAAAATTAAAATACACATAAAATCAAACATACATTATATAATTTAAAATAACTACTTATATATACTTAAAATGAAAATACTTAATTTTACATTTTATTACCTTTAAAACGTCATATATGTATTTCCAATCATAGTTTAACTAAGCTCATATGTGTGAACAACAAGCTATATACCCTTCCATATATAATATCTACAATCCTTATCTCTGCAATACACTATATACTACATATAATAAAACTAGTATACAGCTTACATATCTTTAACCTTATCATAGCTGTCATCCTATAACTAGACATATACACTACTATTCGTACTGCCCATACCACCAATATATTATATGTGAATCTATTCAAAGTGTACAGATCAACAACAAATTTAAACTTCCAAATTTATGTAAGCTTATAATATAGATTATATGTATATTACGTAGAGTATTATCCAACATATTTTGTAAATCTTTGAACGCAACCTTATATATAAATTACAACAACACATAATTCAACAAACTAGGCATATATTTGAAACTAAAATAACCCCTTACAAATTTATATGCTACTGTACAATAACTTTATCAACTTTATAAACTAATATAACATAATCTTATATAACCACAAATATATAAACGACTAGATTTTTTTTATATACAACTTCAATATACAAGCTGCAGATTTCATATAAAACTATTATAACAATACGTTAAAACCCAATCAGATAATATACATGTATACTAATGTAAATACAACACTGAAGACATATACATCTAACATTTGCATCTTGAAAATACTGTAACCGATATATACAAAGTGTTGCAACTTTAAAACTACTATATATAAATCGTATAAAATTATATATATATATATATATAAGAAGGAAAAAATATATATATATATATATAGATGAATGCACTTACGTGATGCAACAGGAGACGGTGTTAAGGCTACAGAGGAAGGATTGGTGGTCTCGGCTGTCATGGAGGGGCTTCGGTGCTTGTTGGTTTGGGCGAGGCAGTTGACTAGATGACGATGAAGGTGGTTTGTGTGCTGTGGGCTGAGAGGAGAGGGATGGTGCAGGTTTGACGAGCTGTGGGTGGTCTTGTCGAGGCTGAAGGGAAGATGGATGTTTTTGGATCAGGGAGATTTGACGAGTTGGTGGGCGTTGTTGTTGCGCTGTGGCGGATCTGGGTGGGTCGAAGGGTTCTGGTGGTAGATGGTTCAGATCGGTTGACAGGAAAGGCGGAGTGGTCGCTGCTATTGGTGATAGGGTGCTCGGAGTTTGGTTGTGGGATCTCTGGTGGACGCGGTCAGGTGGAGTGGTTCGTTGGGGTGATAGGCTAGTGGCTGATGGTGGGATTGTGCTGGGCTCGGAGATAGGTGGCACTAGTTGAAGAGGTGGAGGATTATGCGGCTACAGGAGGCTGTTCTTAGTTGTTGAAGCTTCGATAGCAAGCAAGGAGAAAGGGGAAGGGATGAAGTGAGGTGGTTGTTGGGTTGCGGATGCGGCCTGAGGTGGAGCGGGTCCGGTGGATGCCGCGACGTCAGGTGGTGGAAGGGCATTCCATGGTGGAAGAAGGAAATGATGGTTCAGGAAAGAGAATGATACATGTAGAGTTTGAAAAGCAAAAGGATAGAGAAATGAATGCACGTTTCACAAATTTGTAATACAATGTTTCTAGAAAAAGATGGATTGGATTCACAAAAATATTAGCTGTCAACATAAATGTATTATGTACGTTTCTTTGGGACAAACAAATCTGAAGTGATGGGAATATAACAGAGATGAAGAGGAAAGGTGGGAGGGCAGGCTAAGGAAAAGGTGGGATAGAAATGAACGAACGCAAATAAAAAAAATAAAGATGTAACGGCAACACATTGGGACGCTAAAGTTAGCAGTAAATTCTGGGAACCAAAAGTCAAGTTTGAAAAGAAAATGCTAGTTGCCGTATTTAATTCAGCCGTTTGAAATTTGAGAAGGCAAGGCAAGCTAAGAGTCACAAATTCGGTACCGGTGCGACGCACGTTTTTTTCGTTTTTGCCACGTACTGGACCTTAAACACAGAGTTGAATATACCGTCGAGAACAACACGGCGAGACGATCACAGCGGTGTACAGATATCAGAGGTACGATCGAGTTATAAAAATTCGAATTTTCTAATAGCGGAAAAATGCAAGAAAAACGCTGAAAAATAAGATCGATGGAGCCAAAGATGTCCGAATTTGGAAAAGCGACAAACTGACATCTTGCTCAGAAGATGGTTTAGAAATTTTCTATGTAAAAATATTTAGGTTTCGAAAACATTTTATTTTCATTGCTTTTTAACTGATTAAATTGAAGTGAATTTACGCGCGAAATAAACTTTCATATTTTCGGACGAAAATTTATCGGTTGTTATGTTTAACTAGACGTATTCCAAATATTAAATTTTTATTTCAAAATTTTATTGTTTAAAATTTCACAAAATTTCAACTAATTACTTTATTAAAACAGTTGAAATTTTACGGGTCGTTACACTCTCCCCCACTCAAAACTTTTCGTCCCCGAAAAGGAACTAGGTAGGAGAATAGAAACAACCATAAAGAAAATAGATTTGAAATACAAATAACAATTAATTTAAACCATATAAATTCAAATTAAATTAATTTATATTCAATAATTGATTTGATCCATTTGATTTCACTAAAATCAGTCTCAACTATTTCTAAATTCATTATCTTATTATCCAATTATCCTCAATTTACAATTTCTAAAACCATAAATTTGAATAGTCTTTTATTATAATCAAAATTTTCAGCAATTTAAATTCTTTTAATTCCAAATTATTGTTAAATTTAATCTACTTAATATATATAATCACATATATTTAACCCATATAAATAAATTTAAACCATAAAAGTTTCGATTTAAATTAATTTATATTCATTAATTTCTTTTAAATTCAAGGTATTTTCATATGTTGATCAAATTTCAATTTATTAAATTTTTCCAAAACAAATTTATTAGTTCTTTCAAAACAAAATTATTTCATTATTAACTGAGTTTACTTATTATCCTATCTAACTCTATTAAACTCTTTATAATCAAAATTTAGTGTATAACATTTATTATAACACTCAAATTTATTTATAAAATCATTTTATCTTGTATATTATCCAATTACATTTTAACTTCTGAATAATTTAGGTAAGTTATTTTGAAATGCAATTTAGTACTATACAAATAAAATTTTCAAATTCAATTATTTCAAGTTTAAATATTATTCAAAATTTTGGATTTATTTATAATTAAAATCATCCTTTAACAAAATTTAAGAATTAGATTTTCGATTAACTTTAATCAATTTAGAAATATATATAATATATTTATATCAAATCAAATTAAATTTTAAAATAAGATACCTATATATATATATAAATCAAATTATACTGAAGAAATTCGAATCAAAATATTTTTCAAAACAAACCATAGCAAAGCTACAGAATAGTATCTCCACTTCGAAACTCGAAAATGAATGTCGATGATGCGGCCGCCATCACCGAAATTATTTTCCAGCGACAAAGAGAAGAGCACTGATTTCAACATTTTAAAAATTCTTTGAAAACGATTTCTATTCGAAAATACTTTCAATAATATACATTTTAAAAATTTTTAAAAAAACCCAAGCTTGAAATTTTAGGAAATCAAATACTCCAATTTCTGATTTAAATTCATTTCAAATTCCAAATCAAATTATAACTAAGTTTATAAATTCATTTATTTATTACGCAATAGTCAATGGTTTACAAAACAATAAATGAAAATCAAATATCATTATTTCAGACAACAAATCCATTAACAATTTAATTTCAGAAAACTTATATTTATATATAATATAATCATTCAAAACTATTTTGTTTATCAAATTTGAAAACAACATTTTTAATATAAATTTAGAAATACATTTCTTTGCTCGACGATACAGGAATGGATTTTCAAAATAAGGATAGGGATTCAAATTTTGATGGACTCAAAAAAAAAGAAGAGAATTTTGATTCGAAAAATAAGTTTGAAACAGAAGATAAGATAATTCAATTTCCACAATCGGGAGATGGAGGAGTTTATTTAATTCACGGGCAACCTTAACCGGGTCGTCCGTAACTTCAAGAATAAGATCGATGCTGAATTCCGAGGTAAATCAACACTCGATCTCACGAGATGGAATTCAGGTATAGCAGGGAATAGATAGCATCGTAAACCGAGGATACAGAAATCTCCGGTGAATCGATGCCTATTATAAAGGAGTTTTGCTCCTTTACGAATCATTTGAAGTTTGGCGAGACCGCCGATTCATTATAAGGGTCATTCGAAGTGGAGTTATGGGATGCTCCAGAATTGAAAGAAGACGAATAGTGAGGGACACGAATGAAATTTGGAACCGTAGGGAACGTTCCAAAATTCAAAGAAATCGAGTCGAAAGGAAGAGATTGAAACTCGAAATGAAAGTGATTCTGTAAATACATTTACTCTATATGTTAAGTTTTGCCTAGAGCTACCAAAGCTCTGATACCAACTGTAACGACCCGATATTTTGGACCATTCGCATCCATTATAAGTGTATAGGTAGACACTCATGCCGGAGTTGAATTGCTCAAAATACCGTGTTGTTAATTTAAATTTGGCAAAGCTGAACATATACAGTAAATAAATAATCACAGATCACAGACACAGAGTAATAAGTGCAGCGGAAATAAAAGAGATAGTAGTTCATGAAGCTACTATATAAATATATAAGTTACATCAGAGTTAAACCAGAAACAACGGAAGAGTAATATGATACATCAGATACAAAGCAGAATACATCACTGGAATCATCGAATACTGAAAGCAGAATAGATGGCTGGATCTTCAAGCAAAGCTCCAACTTCAAAGGTGAGTCTCGAATATTGGTACACTCAGTCTGACCCGAGCGTAAAGCAAACACAAGACACTCGAGTCAGGATTAACATTTTTATATTAATAAATCCAACTCAAGTGAAATAGCAATTGAAATACAATAACTCAAAGGATGTTTGGAATAACCATCCTTTAAGGATCCGTTAAACTATCTACTATGTAGTAGTGTACGATAAGTAGATAATGTCTATCAGTAATAATAAGATATCAAAATAGCGTTAAGTCATGGCCCATTCCACCCTTAACACGTTTTTATTCCCAAAAGCATATACAAGACCGTAGTTTCCCCAAAACCGGAAGTCACCAGAGGGCAATCCATATACTAAAGGTACAAATCAAAATCGTAGTGGTCGCGTATAAATGGAATACAAGTATGACAAGGCACATGAGGCAATACCCAAGGTAGTGATACTACCGTTCGCCTGATCCGGACTGGTGAGAACGCAACGCCGCAGCGCCCGCAACACCGTGAAACAACACTCCCAAAATCAAGGGTGCACCAATCGACAACAAGTAATAAGTAGTTCGAAGAAGTGTGTCCACTTGAGGTAGCTAATCCTCCATTGGCCCGGCACAGCTCCTGTTTTAGTCATTTCCAATTTGACACAAGTGTCAAGGCTATCCATTATCGTTCTCTTTCTTCAATCAACACGTACATCATTCCAACTACTTCATTCTGGATCATCACTCCGCGTATAGTTATTAAAGTGGTTTTCGGTTTAGATAGAGAGTATATCCATAACCGAATTCCGGTCTCTTTAATAACTTTCGTAATTATTACACCGATTGGTCGCTTATGTATTTCAAAAAACCAAATCAAATTCCAATTCAATTAGAATTCGTAAATCAACATTTCATTTGTCTTTCTAAATCAATTTCCAAAATTTACGTTTCAAAACTTCCAAATTACCATTTCAAAATCTTACAATTCAATTTCAATTTCCTTTAAAACAATTCAAATATTGATTCAAGTTCGTATATAAGTTTCATTTCGAAAATTATTTAAATCAATTTAATTAACATTCAAATCAATTTAAATTCATATATCGATTTCATTTAATATTCGTAAAGTAAATCTATCGTTCAAAACAATTTCTATTAAATTTCCAAATCATTAAATCAATTTCTTAAGTTCAACTTCATTAAAACAAAACTTACAAATTTGAATTAAATTAAATTCGTCAAATCATTTCTTTCAATTACAAGTCTTACATTAATTCCAAAAATATCACATTTTCATTTCTTGTTAAAGAAATTCAATCTCACTTATTTACTTCCTTAAATAATTTCCCAAAACTTAATTTATAAAGAAACTCAATTTCAATTATTTAAGAAGTAAAATTCACTTATTCACTAGTTCAATTTTCTTATTAAAGAATTTCAATTAAATTTAATCATTAAACAATTCAACCTTATTTAATTATTAAATAATTTCAAGGTTTAATAATTTCAAACTTAATTATAATTTCAAACTTAATTCAATCATTTCTCAAATTTAACAACATTCTTTCATCAATTACATTGTTAATATTTTGTTTCAGATTATTAAATATTAACATTTTCCTTTCATTAAAATTCAAATTTCAACCTCATTTCAAAACCATATTATTTATTCAAATAAAATCTTCGTTTTATTTTTAAATCAAATTATTGACCAATCGGGTTTTATTTAATTTTCTATCCTAGGTCAAAGTTTAATTTGGGTATTTATCATTTCAACCCGATTCCAATTCAATTCAAAATCAAAGCATAATCAAAGGGAACTTGCAGTGTGATAACTGGGATGGTGTCAAAGTAAATAAACAAGCAATAACAACAATCAATATCAATCAAATAATCAATTTAAATAATCCCGAAATAACCGTATTAATTCGCATTGTTATTTGTACAAATTAATATAATTATTTCTAGAATCTACACTATCATTTCATGTAGATTAAAGATTATTACATTACAGTTTTTCACTTGTCATTCAATTACAATTTATACATCATCAATTTAAACAACATACATTCAATGGTTCAAGGTGTAATTAAACAAATCCTACGTGTCAATAAATTTAACAATTAAAAGGGGTCATATTCAACTAATCAAATTCAACATATATGTCCAATTTAAATCGTTAATTATCATATATCAATTCAATTGCATATTATTTATCACTTTAACATTAACAATTTAACGTCCAATATAAACATCGACAATCAATCATTTAACAACCAAATTGGATTATCATTGCATATATAACAGATAATGGTGTCAGATGTCAAAGGTGAACTGATACAGGTAATAACATATATAACAGTGTGATTAACTAATAGCAGCATATTTCAATTGTTGTTTCAATTGAAATCAAATTTAATAAATAAAAGAACGTTAATCGTGAGTGAGTGCTCACCTTTCGAGGCCAGAGATGAATACAGGAAATGACACAGATACGCATACTGATACGGACACTGGAATTTGAATGTCGAATCGAAGCAAAGCAAAGTCGGCCCGAATTCAAGGATCAAGGCTGATAAATAAGAATTGATGAAATCGAATTAGAACTGGATTGATGACGATAAATGGTAAAATGGACAAATGTATATTTATGACATAAAATCATACCCTAAATTTAAGTGTATATTAAATATACATGTATGTACTTCTAAATCCATTATTGAAAATTAAAATACACATAAAATCAAACATACATTATATAATTTAAAATAACTACTTATATATACTTAAAATGAAAATACTTAATTTTACATTTTATTACCTTTAAAACGTCATATATGTATTTCCAATCATAGTTTAACTAAGCTCATATGTGTGAACAACAAGCTATATACCCTTCCATATATAATATCTACAATCCTTATCTCTGCAATACACTATATACTACATATAATAAAACTAGTGTACAGCTTACATATCTTTAACCTTATCATAGCTGTCATCCTATAACTAGACATATACAATACTATTCGTACTGCTCATACCACCAATATATTATATGTGAATCTATTCAAAGTGTACAGATCAACAACAAATTTAAACTTCCAAATTTATGTAAGCTTATAATATAGATTATATGTATATTACGTAGAGTATTATCCAACATATTTTGTAAATCTTTGAACGCAACCTTATATATAAATTACAACAACACATAATTCAACAAACTAGGCATATATTTGAAACTAAAATAACCCCTTACAAATTTATATGCTACTGTACAATAACTTTATCAACTTTATAAACTAATATAACATAATCTTATATAACCACAAATATATAAACGACTAGATTTTTTTTATACAACTTCAATATACAAGCTGCAGATTTCATATAAAACTATTATAACAATACGTTAAAACCCAATCAGATAATATACATGTATACTAATGTAAATACAACACTGAAGACATATACATCTAACATTTGCATCTTGAAAATACTGTAACCGATATATACAAAGTGTTGCAACTTTAAAACTACTATATATAAATCGTATAAAATTATATATATATATATAAGAAGGAAATATATATATATATATATAGATGAATGCACTTACGTGATGCAACAGGAGAGGGTGTTAAGGCTACAGAGGAAGGATTGGTGGTCTCGGCTATCATGGAGGGGCTTCGGTGCTTGTTGGTTTGGGCGAGGCAGTTGACTAGATGACGATGAAGGTGGTTTGTGTGCTGTGGGCTGAGAGGAGAGGGATGGTGCAGGTTTGACGAGCTGTGGGTGGTCTTGTCGAGGCTGAAGGGAAGATGGATGTTTTTGGATCAGGGAGATTTGACGAGTTGGTGGGCGTTGTTGTTGCGCTGTGGCGGATCTGGGTGGGTCGAAGGGTTCTGGTGGTAGATGGTTCAGATCGGTTGACAGGAAAGGCGGAGTGGTCGCTGCTATTTGTGATAGGGTGCTTGGAGTTTGGTTGTGGGATCTCTGGTGGACGCGGTCAGGTGGAGTGGTTCGTTGGGGTGATAGGCTAGTGGCTGATGGTGGGATTGTGCTGGGCTCGGAGATAGGTGGCACTAGTTGAAGAGGTGGAGGATTATGCGGCTACAGGAGGCTGTTCTTAGTTGTTGAAGCTTCGACAGCAAGCAAGGAGAAAGGGGAAGGGATGAAGTGAGGTGGTTGTTGGGTTGCGGATGCGGCCTGAGGTGGAGCGGGTCCGGTGGATGCCGCGACGTCAGGTGGTGGAAGGGCATTCCATGGTGGAAGAAGGAAATGATGGTTCAGGAAAGAGAATGATACATGTAGAGTTTGAAAAGCAAAAGGATAGAGAAATGAATGCACGTTTCACAAATTTGTAATACAATGTTTCTAGAAAAAGATGGATTGGATTCACAAAAATATTAGCTGTCAAACATAAATGTATTATGTACGTTTCTTTGGGACAAACAAATCTGAAGTGATGGGAATATAACAGAGATGAAGAGGAAAGGTGGGAGGACAGGCTAAGGAAAAGGTGGGATAGAAATGAACGAACGCAAATAAAAAAAATAAAGATGTAACGGCAACACATTGGGACGCTAAAGTTAGCAGTAAATTCTGGGAACCAAAAGTCAAGTTTGAAAAGAAAATGCTAGTTGCCGTATTTAATTCAGCCGTTTGAAATTTGAGAAGGCAAGGCAAGCTAAGAGTCACAAATTCGGTACCGGTGCGACGCACGTTTTTTTCGTTTTTGCCGCGTACTGGACCTTAAACACAGAGTTGAATATACCGTCGAGAACAACACGGCGAGACGATCACAGTGGTGTACAGATATCAGAGGTACGATCGAGTTATGAAAATTCGAATTTTCTAATAGCGGAAAAATGCAAGAAAAACTCTGAAAAATAAGATCGACGGAGCCAAAGATGTCCGAATTTGGAAAAGCGACAAACTGACATCTAGCTCAGAAGATGGTTTAGAATTTTTCTATGTAAAAATATTTAGGTTTCGGAAACATTTTATTTTCATTGCTTTTTAACTGATTAAATTGAAGTGAATTTACGCGCGAAATAAACTTTCATATTTTCGGACGAAAATTTACCAGTTTTTATGTTTAACTAGACGTATTCCAAATATTAAATTTTTATTTCAAAATTTTATTGTTTAAAATTTCCCAAAATTTCAACTAATTACGTTATTAAAACAGTTGAAATTTTACGGGTCGTTACATTTGGTCTATCGAATGCACCAAGTACATTCATGAGGATGATGAACCAGATTTTTAGGCCATACATTGGGAAATTTGTGGTGGTTTACTTTGATGATATTCTAATCTACAGTGCTAGTACAGAAGAGCATGTTCAGCATTTGAAGAAAGTGTTAATTATACTTCGTGAAGAACAATTCTATGATGCTACGAAGAAGTGTGTTTTTATGGCGAGGAGTGTTCTATTTCTGGCGTATGTTGTGTCGAAAGAAGGGATACAGGTTGACCAAAGTAAAATCGAAGCTATCAAAGATTGGCCGCAACCCAAGACGATAACGGAAGTTCGTAGTTTTCATGGGTTGGCTTCATTCTATCGAAGGTTCATTCCACACTTTAGTAGTGTGATGGCGCCTGTTACAGATTGTATGAAGGGTAAACAGTTTGCATGGACGGAGGAAGCAGGGGTTGCTTTTGATCGAATCAAAGAACTCTTGACGTCTGCACCAATTCTAATATTACCAGATTTTCAGCTAGTGTTTGAACTACATACTGATGCATCCAAGGTTGGGATTGGAGGAGTGTTGAGTCAGAGGGGACGTCTGATTGCATACTTTAGCAAGAAGTTATCAGGAGCAAAGATGAGATACAGTACATATGATGTGGAATTTTATGCTGTTGTGCAATCTATTAAACACTAGAGACACTATCTATTTCAGAAAGAGTTTGTTCTTTACACTGACCATGAGGCATTGAAACATTTACAAGGGCAAGACAAGATTTCAGCGAGACATGCATCGTGGATCGCATATCTGCAACAGTTTACTTTTGTTGTTAAACACAAGTCAGGGGTGACGAATCGAGTGGCTGATGCTTTGAGTAGGAGGAACCATTTGTTGACAACAATGAAGGTTGAAGTGACGGGGTTTGACATGTTGCCGGAATTATTTGTGGAAGATCCTTACTTTATGAAGTCTGTTGATAATGTCAAGAATGGGGAGACGAATGAGTTCGTGATGGTAGATGGTTTTCTGTTCAAGGGAAATCGATTGTGCATACCTGATTGTAGTTTGAGAATGAAGATTGTAAAAGAGCTACATGAAGAAGGACATGTCGGGAGAGACCGTACATTACAGTTGATTTCACAGTCTTATTTTTGGCCATCGATGAGGAAAGAGGTGGAAAGGTTTGTGGAGCGATGTCATATCTGTCAGGTTTCGAAAGGAACTGCGACTAATGCTGGTTTATATATGCCGCTACCTGTACCAACTAAACCATGGGTGGATGTGAGTATGGACTTTGTGTTGGGGTTGCCAAGAACGCAGCGTGGTAATGATTTCATTTATTTGGTGGTTGATCGGTTTTCAAAAATGGCACATTTTATTTCTTGTAAGAAGACAGCGGATGCTGTTCATGTTGCTCAGTTGTTTTGCAAAGAGATATATCGACTTCATGGATTGCCAGAATCTATTGTGTCGGATAGGGAAACTCGTTTTCGGAGTCATTTTTGGCTATGTTTGTGGAAGATGGTGGGAACGAAGCTGAAGTTTAGTAGTGCTTATCATCCGCAAACGGATGGATAGACCGAGGTTGTGAACAGATCATTGGGAAATTTGCTGAGGTGTCTTGTGCAAGATAATCTGAAGAGTTGGGATGTGAAGTTATGCCAGGAAGAGTTTGCCCATAATCATGCTGTAAATCGGAGTACTGGGTTCAGTCCATTCCAGATTGTTTATTCGAGCTTACCAAAGGGTCCGTTGGATTTAACGGTAGTGCCACAATCAAAGAAGACAGTTAAGAAAGCAGCTGATTTTGTTGATGGATTGGCGGAATGTCATAAAATCGTTCAGGAACGATTGGAGAAAGCGAATGAGAAGTATAGACGTTCTACAGATTTAAAGCGAAGGAATGTTGAATTTAATGAGGGTGATATGGTTTATGCAGTGTTAACAAAGGATCGTTTTCCAGTAGGCGCTTATAACAAGTTGAAAGCCAGAAAAATTGGTCCTGTCGAAATCGTGAAACGAATTAATGAAAACGCTTATAAATTGAAGCTGCCAGAGGGTGTGTACACGTCGGATGTATTCAATGTTAAACATCTTGTACCATATCATGGGGACGAACGAACTGATGTGGAAGAATTTACAAATTCGAGGTCGAATTTCTCTCAACCTGGGGAGGATGATGTAGCTCAGGCCAGGGATGAAGGCATAAGTCGTACGCGACTTATGGAAGGAGCTATGAGTCGTGACCGACTCAAGGAAGCAGAAGACATAAGCGTAAGTCGTGACCGACTTAACATGATGGGAGACTTAAGTCGTGACCGATTTAAGAGAGTGGAAGACCTAACTCGTGGAGAGGTACTGATTATCAAAGATCTTAAGTCGCCAGGAAGACCTACCGGGTTACTCAGTGAGAAGGCAAAGCAAACTGATGACGAGATAGGTCGTAAACGACTTAACAAGCCAAGTGATAAGTCTGAGACGAGTTACGACCTAAAGAAGACCTACCATAGGTCACTGAAGTTTAACCCGCGAAGTCCTTAAGTCGTAAGTCGCGTAAAGATGGAAACCGTTGATTCTTCTGCCGAGTTAATCTCTGCCATTGATTTCCTTAAGTCGTTGATCTGGGATGCCGCATGTTTTCAAGTCGCTACTAAGTTGAGTCGCGTAGAGTTGTTAAGTCGGCAACGACTTAAGTGGTGTTGTCTGTTTGTATTTTTCTGTCTTTAAGTCGTATGTCGCCATGTACTAAGTCGTATGTTTCTAAGTTGTGTTGTATTTCTTTAGGTCGTACCAGGTTGGGTCGACCAGGTTGGTAAGTCGCTGTCTGTTGTAATTAGGTCGTTGCCGACCTAAGATTGAGTTGTAAGTCGGAGTGTAGGCTAAGTCATAAGTCGAAGGGTATTGTAATAAGTCGGAACCGACCTATGAGTTAGTACGTTTCTGTTTTGCGTGAGTTGTAGCCTATAAATAGGCAAGTTGTTTCATTTGTAAAGGTTGTTGATTTTTGAATAAAATTCTTGTTTGATTGCTTTGTGCTTTCATTTAAATTGGTAGTTGAGTGTAATCTCCTATCTCCTCCTTCGGATAATCGAGTGCACTCGATTCAACGATTGTAGAAGCCGATTCGCGGAATCAAGTGCGCTTGGTCAACGCTCGAAGAATTGAAGATCATTGAACCCGGTATCGTGCGCGATCAACGAGTTCGGGATAGCTAGAATTCGGCATCTTCGGATCAACGAATTTGGGCCTTTCAGTATCTTCCAATCCATCGATTGCTACTCTCATCGATCGACATTGTTTTTGTAATATCCGCTGCGTCAGCCAGGTGAAAGCATCGACAATACTTTGGTCGTGCTACGCTATGGTAAGGTCAAAAGGTGCCTCCTTGAGGGAAGCTGGGTAAGTACTTGGGTCCTGCTTTTTGATAAGCTAACTAAGCGCACCAGAAAATAATGGATTAAGATGTCCATGCCCAAGAAGCAGCATATCAAACAACGGACTAAGACATCCGAGCCTAAGAAGCGGCATATCAAACAATGGACTTAGACGTTCGAGCCTAAGAAGCCGCATATCAAATGATGGACTAAGATATCCAAGGTCGAGAAGCAGGAAATCAAACAACAACTATATACAAGACCTAAAGGGTTTACACATGCCGAAATAGACAAAATCCAAGGAGTGGAATAGAATAGAATGCTTATATAAGAGTTTACAGCCTCCAACGAATCATCAAAGAAGAATTTTTGAACTTCACTTATTCATACCTAATTAAGGGTTTCGGATCTTTTACTATAAAGTTTGGGATTTCACTTATCAATACCCGAATCTAGGTTTCAAGGCTATTACTATTTATTACAGAACTTCACTCATTAATGCTCGAATCTTGGCCTAAGACTTCTATCAAGAAGAATATTATTATGTATTTATGGTTATCATCCACTAATACCTGAATCCGGGTTTCAGACATCCAAACATTTAAATTTCATTTATTAATGCCTGAATCAAGGTCCCTGACTTCTGCTACAAACTTTTAGACAATGATTTCTAGACTTCTGTAACGCGATCTTTATCAACTTCCTATTAGCTATCTCTAGAAGATGAATTTCTAAACATCTGTAATTAAATTCTTAATTAAATTTATGGTTTTTTACAATTGGATCTATGGAATTCCACCAATATAATTCAAATTGAATTCTTGGTTCTCTCTCATCATTACCAAAGATGGGTTTCAAGACACTCAGCCTAATTCAATTATAGAACTGCTTTTAACTCACTATCATACGTTAACATAATTATATGTTAACTTCCGCAAGTAATATGGATTAACTTGTACATAGATTTAAAGTTAACAACGAGGAATATTGTTTTCTTCAAGTTTTTCATGGAATAGAGGACAGAAAAAAGGATTGGAAGATCCATTAAATATAAAAATAACAATGCAAGTTATCAGAAGCTGATTCAGAAACAACATTATAAGAAAGGATTACAACCACATAACATATACAAAATTTTCACAATTTACAAAAATTTTGAAATTATCTACAAGTATATGGTACAAAAACATATTTCACAAATCCTAAGCAGCTTTATCTAGGTTTTCAGCAATTAAAGGATCAACGATGTGATGAATTGCAATACATGGAACTTCCACAAGCTTCTTCTCTTTCTTCCTTATCTTATCATCATCACAGATAGATTCAATGTGGGTCTTCAAAGCACGATTAAAAGCTTTTTTGCACGTTTGAGATTTTTATTTTCGCTTTCTAAATCAGTAATATGCTTCTGAAGGAGATACTTTCGCCTTCAAGCTTTTGAATCCTAGCTGCATATTCATTGATGCATTGCGAGTATCTCACTTTCTATTGTTCATCGAAATATTTCATGATCTTAAATTTTACTTTGCTGCACCACTCACCTACTACCTTCTCGTCTAAGCTAGGAAGAGGGTTAGTTATAGTAGGAAATTTTTGGATGGCAAGGGAAGTAGACCTTGTTGATTTTGCGATAGATGAAGTAATGGGGGAAGTTGGTAAATCGATGTTTGAAATATAATTTCCCATAATGAATTATAACGATTCACATTGAGCTTGACTATCCTTTAACTTGATCTCCAAATCGCTTATTCGATGGACAGGTTTGGACATCTTATGGTCAAAATCAACAAAGGATTCGATTTAATTTGGAGCTTCAATGACGAAATTGTTTCGTCCTTACTCCTAACGTCCGCCCTCTTAACGTCCGCCTCAAGATTGGAAGTTTGGTCATTGAGATTTCTAACGATTGTCTTTTGAAGCAAATACCTTTGGTGCCATTCTAGAGCTTCAATATTGTTTTGAAAGCGAGTAAATAAAGGATCATTAAGGAGTTTTCTCTTTCCAATGTCTACTAATAGCCTATCCCTTATGCTGATGAAATGAGATGGTGAATCTAACGAGAGCGGCGTTATTGATAAATGTAACTACTATTTAAAAAAGCAAAAATAGAAAAATAAAGTTAATACTCGAATAATCAATCTCTTTATTATACCAATTGAGAATTACAAACTACGTAGAACTGAAATAAAAAATAAAATTTGATTTGGCACTTGTTTCACATTTAAATTCGAGATACGACCTTTTTGACGTTATTCAAGGAATTAGCGAAAAGGGTAACCGTTGAATCAAAAGGGACATTAAATCCTTCCAGGTTAATAATTGGAGGATATTTACTATAGTCCCACTCCCCGGCAGGAGGACTATCACGGCCACATATCAATTTGGTATGACATTTCTGAATCGCATTAAGAAGCTTTTCATTTTCTTCATTAATAAAATCGAAACAAAAATGTGGATGTTCCATGTAAAGTCTTTGCAAATCTCTATGAAAGCAATATCTGGCTAAATTTGAAGATTTTAAAGTGAAAACTTTTCTAGATATTCTCTTCTTAATTTAATATACTTACTTAAGTAATCTCTAGAAACAAAGCTGCCAAAGGGACATTCATTCTATGATAGCATAATAAAATACAGCTAAGTATAAAAGGAAACTTGAGCAAGAAATTCATAAACCAATATTATTACATAATTTTAATCAATCCTCTAGTTCATACAAAATTGACTTTTTAAACAACTCTGAAATAAATTTGTCCTTGTAACATTTAAGTTTCTCAGGAGGCAATTCTTGGGGAATTGATCTGACTCGTGGTAAGTTCCAGCATGCTCAGGACGTGGATCAGATCCAAATTCCCCTAAATATCGCTTGTGTAAATGCCTAAGTAGGCCCCCACTAAAATCACCTAAGTATGAGAAATTTGCAGTTGGGTGTCTACAATAGGCTTTGTACAAAAAGCCTACAAGAATGTTCCTTTCTTCCATCAACATCCAAAAGAGCGTAATCAACTCTTGATTCTCTTTCAAAAGACTATCATATTGAATGCACACCCTTCTCAATCGTGTGGCAACTGCTTGATTTTTGAAAGATGCTAACACTACCGCACTTCTGTTAAGTATATAATTCTTATTGGAGAGAATATTGCATTCTTTCAATTATTTATCTAATTCTCCGTACAAGCTATTATTTCTGCTAGTTTTCTTTCAAATTTTGTTTTATAAGGGTGAATGAGTTTCCTCCTTATCTAAAATAAATGATGTAAAACTATTATTATCTTGGAAGTGAAAGCTACTTAAACAAAGAATATCATACCTAAGAAACTAGAATTTTTTATTGAGGGACCTACTTCTTCTCTTTTGGTTCTTTCACATTAATGTTAGCAGGCTCCTCTTGAAGGTCAGAAGACGCAGAGAGTTCAGGTGAGGTTGCTTCACGAATAGTTGGATTGTGATTGACCATTTCTGAAGCCCTAGTGTTGTCATCATCATCTTTTTCATGAGTATCAATGTGACCACCAATATCGCCACCTGAACCTTGGCCTCCATATTCATCATCACTATTATCATCATCTTTGTTATCATTGCCTTTATCATCATCGTCAACGCCGCCCTCTTCCACGGTGGCTTCATTATTACCGCCTTGTTCATTAGAATCGGAGTTTATTATGATGGAAGGGACTTCAAAGGATAAGATTTTGTTGGTATTGATCTCCTCTCTTTCAAGGACTTTAACCCCCTGCTCCATTATTTTAACTTTGTCCATAAATATATTGACAAGAATGAGGAGAGAAGGATAGCTCAAATCTGGGCATTTTTCTATTTTATCGGCATAAGCAAGCATCATGACATCTTCTAAGGAATTAACAATGATATCATCAAGGGAAGTATTTAGGAAACGAGACACCCATTGCTTTGCATTGGAGATAACATTGACAGCCAACTTTATAGAGCTCTTCTTCTTCTCCAAAATTTTTGCAAGAGAGAATTGTTTTGCCGCCATTTGAACCTTTTCATCTTCAGACCCTTCTAGGGCAATTTTCAATGCTTTTCATCAGCCAGAATTGACGTCCTTTTCTTTTTTCAAAAATAATTCACTTCAATTGAGCTAGAGAGGTTCTTAATCTCTCCAGTTCTATTGTAGCTTCTTTTTATCAGTAGACAAGGAGATGACTTGGCTTTTCAAGTTTGAAATTCTTCTCAAAGCCTAGACGTCTCTACGAAAGATGTAAATACGCCTTCTTACAGAGAAATCTAGCTTTTGGAAATTTGGAAGGAAAAGTATATCATAAGTCGACATCTAGAGAGAAATAATGATAATAAAGTTAAGTAATGGGAAACATACCAGGAGTTGCTGTTCTATAAGAGACCAACAGTGAACTGCTGGATTAGTAATAGAAGAAATCGGGTGAATAGAAGCAAAAGATGGAGTATTCAAGGTAGACTGAACTATTTTTTCGAAATCGCTCGGAGGCACCAATGATGTAAATATGGAAGAGTACAACTCCTAAAAGGAGGTCAAAGTCCCCAATTCTTTTTGCATTCGTTCAATCAGACGAGGAGAACTAGAGACGACAATGCATGATAAGGGATCGATCTTCAAGGGAGTCTCCTTAGGTTGATCAAGAGAAACTTCAACGGTTGGGATTTACAAAGTTTCATCGATTTCAACCATCTCCCTCTCTTCTAGCGGCGGAGAACCGGGAACTCCAACGATTTTGGCCTTCTTAGGTGATAGTTCTACCATGCCTCCTTAACCCATTTTCTTTTAGCATCAATCTTTGACTTAACAATGCATAAGAAAAAGATGACGCGCGTGATGTAGAAGTGGGAAGAGTCGGATCACTTATAATTGGTTCAACCTGAGGATCAGCTGTTGAAAGTTCAAAAATTACAAGTCAGTGAAGCAATTTAAAATGTAGAACAACAACAAACTACAACCACTACATTTTAAACCTACCGGAATGTATTGAACTAAGGGCGAGAGAAATTGGCAACATGGGGAGAAATTCTTGGAATCACCCAAAGAAAGGAAGCATTTGCACTGAGATGTATTGAACTAAGGGAGGTTGGCCAAGTACCCTCTGACCTGCTGGTAGGAGGGAATGTGTTAACAAGAAATCTTGTCAAAACCACGATATAGTGTTAAAGGATAAGGTTAATCCCTTTTGGTTTCCTTTGTGTAAGTGGAAGAGAGTAGAATGTGTATGTCCTCCTTTGTTTCCCTTTTGAACAGGTTACTGTAGTGAAAACTAGTTCAGATCAACCTTTTGACCCGATCAAAATGTTAGTTTCTTTACGTAGTAGCCTTTCAAGCTTGCTGAGATGATATGGATGTCCCTTTAATGCCTTCCTTTCGAAGTGGTTATGGAACACGAAAGTATAACTATGAGGATATGAGATTAAGACTTGATTTGGTGGGTTTTGACCCAATCGAAATCTTGGTTGATTAGTAGTTAAGACTTGGATCAGGAATCTAGGATTGGGGTTTCAACCCTGTCGAAACCAGTATCTTGGGCTTGGACCTGGAATTTAACGCCAAAGTGGATAGGTATAAGGTTTCGACCTTGTCGAAAGTAGAAGTCTTAGGAAAGTTGGCCTGGAATTTATAGTTGGTATTACTTGAGAGTGTGAGGGTTTCGACTAGTCGGAAGAAACCTTTGATACAGTCGACACCTGTAAAACAAGGTTAGACCTGATAAAAGCTTGAGAAACAATTAAGTAATTAGAAATATTGAAGACTTCCCTTTCTCATTTAAAATAAGATTTTATTAATCAATTTCCCTAATTCAATTTACAAATAGGATTTTACAGCTTTTAGAATTAAGAAAGTACAAGTTTAGAATGACTGAGTTCGGATCCCCAAAACCAGACCCCTTGGGTCTCACTTATAGATGCGCAGAAGCACCATTCGACCCCAATGCTTTCGACAAAGTCTAAAGGTGGATGCTGCATTGACTCTAGAATGCTTCCGCCTTTGTTGAAAGGGATGGTTGTGCCTTTCTTCTCTATGTTGCTATGTAGGAGCTTTCGACTCTGTCGATAGGCTTTACCCAACAGTTTCGAAGGTGTAGAAATGCTTGTTAGTTGCTTCTGAACTCTTGCCTCTGACTTGATGCATAACCTCCCTGGAAAATAATGGCTTTGACCGGTTCGAAAGCTTGGTTTAGCTTTCGAATGGGTTGTTCAGGACAATATATGCTTTCAAGTGGTTTGAGTGAAGGTGGAACTTTTGGTTTCGAAAGGTTTGGCGTGTATATGAAGAGTTGTCGTCATTGTCTTCGAAAGGTGTTGCTTCAACTCATTTGAAAAGTCTTCATGCATATGGAATCATCTACTTTGAAAGGTGGACACTAAAGCGGTGGAGTGCTTTTGACCATTTGACCCCTTCGAAAGGTTGAGTCTTGTGGGCTTTGGCTGTTGCATCCTTTGGACCTCTTCGAAAGGTTGTGAAACATTTATACTTTAGCTATAGCATCCATTAGACTCCTTCGAAAGGACTTGCTTAAGATTCTTCCCTCTATTTTCCTTGACTTTTATACAAAGTGATTTTGATAAGATCGAAAGGAATTTTATGTAGTAACATTTGCCCCCTGCTCCCCCTGCCAAGGGATACTCTTGACTTTCCAAGTTAATCATGTCGAATCCTAGAATCTTCCCGCCTATTGGCATTCCCACATGAATATGGACCGTTCATTTAAATCTGATCGAACGGCTTGCCATTATTGCTGAATTTTCTTCTAAATTACGACTTCTTCTTCTTCCTTTTCACTTACATGCGAACAAGATTATTCTTTGAGAAAAATCAGAAACTTTAAACCTCTAGATAATTCTCATTTTCGTTCACCAAAAATCCAGATCCAAGTAAGTTTTATTTATTTCGCCTCTGAAATTTCTCTCTCTCTTTTTATTTCATGATGGATTTTAGTTTTTTAGATCCCACAATCGAGATTTCAATTTCGATTAGATTTATTGAAAGTTTTTCGAGTTTTAACTTAACTGGAAGTACTCTTTAATTCGATTAGATTTTCTCCTCTTTGCTAATTTTCGTTTTCAACCAAATTTATAATTTTATAGTTTTTGTCTTTTTTATAAGATTTGAATTCTTTTCTTAGTGTTTTTCAAATATCTGATTTGCATTTTGATTCATTTGTTTGTTTATTTTTAATTCCTAGGTTGAAATCAGGTTTCGGGAAGAAAGGATTTCCTATTTTCTTTGCCCAGAAGCTTTGAATTATACGAATTAAAAATTAGCACCAAAAATTTACCTTTTTATCCCTCTGAAAGGGATTAAGAAAACAACTTTTATTTTTCTTTCTTAGCCTCTTTCGATGGTGTTGAAAGTTACTGTAGTGCTAATTTGACCGGCCTTGTCGAAAGGTTATATTGTAAAGTAGCATGCGGTCACCCCTCTCGAAAGCAAAGCGTCTCGACTAAGTCGAGGCCTCTTGTGTTGACTAAAATGTTTTTTTAGTATGCTTTCGAAACCATAATGTCTTTTCGACCCTATCGAAACCTTCTTTAACTAATGAGTCGAAACTTTATATAATCACCTTTCTCTAATATTGTTTAGACATTATAAGTTGTTTTATTTTTATCAACATGTTTATAACTTAGAACCTTTCGACTCAATGGGTATGTAAGACTTCGATAGCATTCATATTCCCATATAACAACTTAGGACTTTAGGTTTCGACGGTGTCGAAGGGTTTTTGTTTATTGAATCTTGGTAGCGTCTATCTTATTAAAATTTTTAAGTTTGTTTTAACTATTCCTTTAAAGTAAAATGGCTTCTATTGAGCTTTCAGCATTGTTGAAAAGTGCTAATTGGACATATACTTCAACCCTCCCTTCCATCCTTGTCAGAAGCTCTGTAGAAATTTGCTTTTGAGCTTTTGACATTGTCGAGAGGTGTTTGTTGAGTGTTAATTTTCTCTTCCCTTTCGACTCTGTCGAAAGCTCAACACATCTCATTTGCAACTTTAGCATTCTTTTAAGAACTTGAAACTTCAATTTTTGTTTGGTGTCTAAATTGACATAGTAGGTTTTTAATTGTTGACCCAAAAAACGGACCAACACCGTGATTTGAGTTTGAAAGTACCAACCCTATTCTGATAGAGCAATATCACATATAACATATATAGAAAAAGAACAGTAAAAGAAAGAAGACAGAGAATATCTATAGTGGTTCGGCTGTTAATGAACCCTATATCCACTTTATAGTTTTATTATAGACTGATTGTTGTTACAAGACTAAACATCCACTTTATAATTGGGTAAATGATTCCGTCATCAAGAAGTTTAAGAATTTCATCACGCACCGCATCTTTCATTTTTGGATTAAGCCTTCGTTGCGCGTCACGAACAGGCTTGGCATCGTCAATTAAATGGATGCGATGTTGAACAAGAGCGGGACTAATTCCCTTAATATTGGTAATCGACCATCCAATCGCTTCCTTATTTTTCGAAAGAACAAAGAGGAGAGAAGCTTCTTGGTCAAGAGAAAGATCGTTAGAAATTATGACATGACAAGTTTCGTTATCACCTAAGTATGTGTACTTAAGGTGATCAGGAAGTGGTTTGAGGTCCAACTTCGGGAGTTTTTCGATCAAAGATTTCGGTTGAGATTCAGACTCAACTGGAAGCGATTCAATGGGAAGATTGTATTCCATTTCGTTGGGAATTTTATGAAACAATTTTCCGTACTTGGCTTCACGTTCGTCGTTAAGGTCAAGTGTCTCATTTTCGAAGTTTTCGTGAACGGCACTAACTTCCAACGTTTGGTCACAAGGTTCGTTTGATTGGTTTTCAAGATTGAAAATATTAAGATCCAAAGACATGTTTCCAAAAGAGATTTTCATCGATCCGTTATGACAATTGATTATGGCTTTTGAGGTGGCAAAGAATGGTCGGCCTAAAATCAATAGAATTTGACTCGCGGGATTTGTCACGGGTTGTGTTTCGAGAACGATAAAATCAACAAGGAATATGAATTGCCCTACTCGAATGAGCACGTCTTCGATTTCTCCCACGGACTTCTTAATGGAACGATCGACGAATTGAAGCATAACTTTTGTGGGTTTGAGCTCACCTAAGCCTAATTGTTCATACACGGAGTATGGAATCAAGTTGACACTCGTGCCTAAGTCTATCAAACATTTGTTAATCGTCTTGTCTCCAATTGTACACGAAATTGTAGGGCAGCCAGGATCTTAGTATTTGACGGGCATGGATTGGGACAAGACTTCACTTAAAATAGCGGCTAATGTGAAGATCCTGAACTCAGTCTTCGAAAATCAGCACCCGTACTTCACTTGTACTCAAAATGCCATAGATTCAAACGCCGCATCTGGCTCTTCGGAGCTTATAACACCATTAAGTATAACAACATAGCGAAATAAAGAAATGGATAATATCATATACAACTCCAACGAATACAATATCAAGAATGATATACAACAATGATATCAATATGATACAACAATATCAGAGATAAATAATGATACAGCGGAAAACAGAAGTGATAACTCCAAATGATCCTCATAAGAGAATGAGTCCAACAACTCCAACATCAGCTCGAACCCCCATCACATTCTACTAAGAGAAGCAACGGCAATCACGATTTCCAAAAAATGAACTAGCTCCAACTAGTCTACTAAACCTGACTATCTGAAAATAAACCCAACTCTAGACTGCCCGTGTGGAAAATTATGGGCACCCAGAGTTTAGGAAGGGAACAATAAACTCCGAGTCAGTCATGGGACTGGTGTAAGTAACAAAAACAGTTTATCTTTAAAACAACAAAGGAATTTTAAACATTTAAATCCGCAATGTTTTCGGAAAATGAAACTACCATAAGACCTCCCTCCACACACACAATGCAATCGCAGACTTGGAGAAGATTTGTTCTTATGATGGTCAAATATGCTTACTACGCAAGAAAAACTCTTTTGATATTATTACTAGTGCATAGTATGAAAATCCTTTCGAAAATCCAATATTAATCTTAGCCAGCATAGGTACCATTATATTATGCCTGCTATAGCTACCATTTTAAATGGCAGGTTCTACAACTAAAACCGTACAAGGCTCGTATTGTTTCTTTGGATTTTCCAACAAATGGTCAGGCTAAGGAACTTCCTACTGCCACATGGAAATGCCTCTGGAGGGACGTCCCGAGAACCTACCCGGATCACTGCCAACACAAGGCCGGGTTACCTCTATAACTAGGTAACTACTACTCGAGTATGCCACCCCCCGGTCCTTTGGGACCTTTATCCGAGGGCCCTCGATCACAAAGCAACAATCGTACAGTAAATGAGATTGAAGCAACCACAGAGGTAAATATCTGGGCTCCATACCATAATATCACCTTTTTCTAGAAGGAAATGACATACCCTAAAGGGAGCGACCGTCATAACCTTGCCGCATTTTCCTGTTTCGACCATTTCCGGTTTGTGAGGCTCGATGAGGTCTCGTCCACAAAGCTACGCTTTACACGAAAGCCATGCTTTGATCAACAAATGATCACCAACACACAACAGCACTCAGCATGCCACACTACCAAATTGGGAGTATATCACTGATAACCTTCAACTACATAACCTTTGAGCTCGTACGTCTCAGAGAAGGGTGTTAAGCTAAGAGAATAAATTCTCCGCCACCAAACAGAAATGTATTTGAAAGAAATCAGCTTTATATCTCAAAGTGTAATGTCAGACATATAACCATACAAGTATGTTCCGGGTTCGAACAGAACCGAAGGCACTTCCAAAGAAGCCCTTGCAATCCGGGTATTCACAATCCCGATCGAACTTCCCATCACTTAAGGAATCTCTATACCGGGCGCTACTCGGTGCAGATACAATCAATAGGTTATCCTATCGTTTTCACAAATACCCGGTCTTCACCACCGGTCTTCAATTGCTATCCATATACGATGTATCACTTATTCGGAATGGGTTGTATGACACAAAGGTCCTCTCCCGGTTAAACCGAATAGCGAGCGTAATATTTAAAATCATATGGATAATGGGATTCCAATTAAGTCACAATTTATTATCCAAAACTTTCTTTTCAAATGGTTTAAACAAATCACCATTTTAATCTTTTTAAAACAAAAAGATTCAATTCACAAAGTTCACCCAGTTTCACAAAGATTCTTCATAGTTCTCAAAACTATATCGATTTACAAATCTTTTATACAAAAGATATACTTTTCCAGTTTCAAAACATAGTTTAATGGTCTTCCACAAAGGTTAAATTTTTAACTTTTCAAAATAATTCAATTCCAAATTGAATTCACCCATTCAATCTTTAAATCAAAGATTTGATTGATAGCTTTCAAAACAATTCACCATTCAAATCTTTTATAATATAAAAGATACACCACTTGAAATCTCTTTGATTTCAAGACAAGGTTCAACCATCTTTCACAAAGGTTGATTCATAGTTTTCTCAACTATCTACAATTTCATCTCAACTTGAAATGTTTCGATACAAATTGGAAATCCTTTCTTTTTATGAAAGCTGTTACTATTTGAAAACAAATAGTTTTCATTTTGGAAAAACTGATTATAATTACATGGGTTAAAGTCATCGAAGTATAAAACTTGTATGTTCCTTTTAGACCATAATTTCAAAATCATTGAATTCAATTTCTAATATTGAATTCAAATTTAAATCAAATTACTTAAATTTCAAGTTTTATTAAGTTATTTAAAATAACTTTTGTTTTGGAAACTCATTTATAAATCTCTCAATTCCAATTTCCAAAACTATTTGGATTCAAGAATTTAATTTTTTTTTAAATTGTCAAAAATATGTGAATTAACTGATTTCCACGTGAAATCCATATTTGTGTGTGTATGGTGTATTCCAGGGGTTTCACACAGTAGTGCAACATCATTCAATTATCACAGATCGGAATACAGAAATATAGTCGATAAGCGGTATAAACTATAACGCTTATCTTTCATTTACAGATCACAGATCACAGATATATAAGTCACAGATAATAATTTGCATTCATTCCAAATAAATAACTACAGTACAGATCACACACAAATCAGAATATATATATCACACAACATCACAGATCAGAATATCAAACAATTCAATTATTTAGTCGAGTCTAAACATTCACAAGTAAATTTATTAATCAACTGATTCATTTAAATCAAATGTATCAATTATAAATCCGGGTTAATTATCATAAGTTAATTACAAATTATTTGAAATAAATCTTCCTTTCAAATTTATTAGTTAACTCTTAATTATTTACTAATCATTTAATCAAGGAACCAATTTAACCTTTAATTATTAAATAAATCTTAATTAATCACCATTATTAATTAATCCTTTAATTTATTAACAAATAATTTACTCAAACTTCAAATCATCATTCAATTAATTACATTAAGTAATTATCTCTTCATTACTTCTCTAAGTAACTATATTTCCCAAATTATCAAGTGATTATTCTGAATTAATTAACTTAAGTAACTTACTTGAACAAATTCGATTAACTCAATTAATTACATTGAATAATTAATTCCATAATTACTGTCATTAAGTAATTATACTTAATAGTTCCACAATTGATTATTATTAAATTAATTAATCTAAATTTATTGTTAAAATTTATCACATTAATTAATTTTTCAAATAATCTTAGTTAATGACCTTTATTAACTATCAAATTTTCTTTAATCACTTTCTAAAGAAATTTCTTATATTAATCATTGTTGATTATAATTTGATTAACCATTAAGAATTCATTAATCTTTATTAATTAAAGTAAACTAATTTATATTTATGATTTAATGATTATTACCATATATTGAAACATTGTTTCAAATTTTCTTTTTATTTCCAATTTAGATTTAAAATTTGAAATAAATCCTTATTTACTTTTAATAAAGTTTAAAACAAATTTCCTTAACATTTTAAATTTATATGTTAAAATAACAATTGGTTATGAAGGAAATTTTTTAAAGAGTTTAAAAATTAAATTTCTTTTCTTCCTCTTAAATTTCAATGTATTTAACTTATTTTAAACACTAAAGTTATAAAACTTAATTAATTTCAAAATCTTGAAGTCAGATTTTAGAATTTATCCCAGGTTTAACTTTTTAAATTTCAACTTGTTTAAAATTTCATTTACAAATTTCAAATCCATTTTAAATTCAAATTCTACCATACATTTAATTGCTTTTATATTAATAAAACAAATTGAATTTAAAACTTTATTTATCTTCAACTAAATTTAAATTCAAACTAGAATCTTTATTTTCATTTTTGCTTTAAATTCAGTTTTAAAAACTTGATTAAAAATTTAAATTTAGTTTTAATTTTTAAAACATAAACAGTTCAGGTTTAAAACCTGTAACAAAACTTGACCCGAGATACCTTGTCCCTGCTTCGAGTAAACTACTCGATTTACCCGAGTACGACACGAGGATTTCCTAATTCTTCCCAGGCAAACACTCAACCACCCAGACACTAGAGCTTGTGCACATGCACGTCACCGCTGGAGAACTCCGATCGTTGCCACGACTTCGAGCACATCGACAATCACTCCTCGAACATCCTCCAATCATTCGAATCCTTCCATCACCACGAAATTCGAATTTGAGTTCGAACTCAAAACCTGGAACACGCGCGCAAACACCACCTCAAAACCTGTCAACGCTTCGTTCGTCACACACCGACCACCTAAATTCACGCAACTCCAGTCATCGACTCGTCACTGCCCCCTCTACCTTTCCCCTGAATCACGTCAAACTCGATTGCTTACTGATGTCGAACGAGACGAAATTCTCGACCTCGCAAAAACTAGGTTTAGAAACAAAAATCCCACGCCGTTGTCGCCGCCGCCATCATTGGCACCTCTGACAATTTTTACCACCACCGTAGGCTCGTCCACCTCCACGCGCAACCCCGACCATCACAAATCGGTCGATCACAAGAAATTGGTCAAAATCAAATTTTCGAACAAAAAGGAACTGTTCTCAAACCACTCAATTAAAAATCATCAAACAAAGCTTAAAAATCATATTCTTTAATGAGGATTCGAGTTATATAACTAAATCAATATTTTGTGAGGTTTGAAATTTCCAAACTTTAAAGATTTCATTGTAAAAATTCGATTTTTTCATTCTCTATGCATTGATACTTCATGAAACCAATTTTAGATTGTAACTCATACGTAAACACAATTATTTTGTTTTAAAACCAAAGCCTAATGTTGATTAGAAAACAAGAAATGGAATTTTCTTGTTATAATGTTACTCTGTAAAACAAACAGAGAAGAAGGGAAACACTGATACAAATATATATACACAGAGCAATTTCAACATATACTTAAGTAAAAAAAAAACTAACTGTCACTCACCTTAAACATTTTGATTTCCAGAAGTTTTCAAGTTGAAAGTTGAAGTCCTTTTGAATTTGAAAGTTGAAAATTTGGTTTTGAACTTGCTACTGGAAGTCTTCTTCTTCTTAATCTCAAATTTCTTTGATTGCTTAATGTTTTAAGTGGATGTTTGTTTGATTATAAAGTGATTTTATCTCAGTTATAATGGTGGATGAATACTGGAACGAGAAGTGAGATTGTGAAAATGATAAGTATTGTTTTTCTCAGCTGAAATGAAATGTGGTACAAATGTTTATATTTTGTACAAAGATTGAACAGGGATATATTTATTTGGAGGCTGATATGTTAACTTTGGTGTGCTAGCATTAATTAGTTTGTACCATATCTCATTTATAAATTTTTCTTTTCGGCTGTAATGTTTGAGATAACATGATGGCTTCCTTAGCAAGCCTTTATACATGTATTTTATTTTATTTTATTTTGTTTTGTTTTCTTTTTAACTTGTCTTTATATTTGAATGTATTTTTATATTTAACATGTTGTCATAATTTATTTAATGTTGTTTATTATATATTTTTTGTTTTATAATTTATAATGAATTTCTATATGTAATATATTATTTAATTTAACTAATTTGTTTACTATATATATTTTTCCTATAATTTATCATATGTATTTTTATATTTATTTCTATCTCAATTATTTACTTCTAAATTTAATACTAATTATTTTTATATTCATTTTGTAATATAGGTGAATTTCTATATTTTAATTTATTATTAGATTTTATCCAATGTATTTATTTTATACTTTTATATCTTATATAATTTCATTTTTTAAACCATTTATTTAAGATTTAAATTCAAATAAAATATATATATATATATATATATAATTTCAAATTTACTCATATATGCCCAAATATATATATATATTCACATATATACAATATTTTAAATTCAAATGATTTATATAAAATTTATTTGAACTCGGGGAAACTCGAAATCAATTTATCGATTAATTATACAAATTTTTATTCAAAAAACTAAATTAATTATCAATTTAAATATGTAGAATCCGGGGTCGTTACAGCTAAGAAGACTTTTTTGGGCACTAGAGTGTGTCGCTTTTGGGTGCACAAGTCCTTAAGGAATTCCGCGTAAGTGGGGACTTGCTGAACGATGTCAAGAAGCAGGATGTTAACTTTTACTTGTTTAAAATTTTCCAACATCTTTTCCATTCGGTCCGAGTGTTTCTTTGGTTGAAGGAGATGTGGAAATGGAACACGATACTCAGTAGGCAGGTCTACTCGAGTAGAAGAAGAAGAATTTCGATTGGCATTCGATTCAACGTTTGGCTCAACGTTCTGTTCAGATTCGTTCGTTGTTTTAGAAGCGTCAAGAGAGGTTTCCGGTAAATCGTTTGGGTTAATGACTTGATTACCGATTTGTTTACCGGAACGTAAATTTGTGATAGCATTCAATTGGGTGACGTTGCTGTCTTGAACAACATGGGCTTGATTTGAATTTGCGTTTTGATTTCTGGGATTTGGAAAGGCCTGGCTTGGGAATGTTCCACGTTCACATTCACTTACCGACGTGGCAAATTGACTCATTTGCATTTCGAGTTTTGCAATTGATTGGTTTGCGTTTTGCATATATGAGGTCAATAAATTTTGCAAATTGCTGTTTGATTGAAGGCTTTGAGTAGTTGCCCTAGCCAATGTTTCAAGAGTTTTCTCAAGCGAAGTTAAGCGTTTATCATCTTAGGGAGGGTGAGCAGCATTTGGTTGGAAATTTGATTGTTGCAGTTGATTATGAGAAGAACTCGCAAAGTTTGGTTGAAAATTGTTGGGCTGAAAGGGAGGATTCGAAGCATTATTCGGGAATGCTTGAAAATTGGTACCAATCGTATTCGTGCTGGGATTGTTTTGGTTCCACGCAAAATTGGATAATTTCTCCAACCAGGGTTGTACGTTGGAGAAAACGGGTCGTTTTTGGCTTTATTGAAAGCATTGATTTGTTCGCCAGAACTGGGACACTTATCTGCTATATGATTAGGATCGCTGCATTTATAACACATCGGTTGGGAAGCTTGGTTCATTTGATTCGATGAAAAACGTTATCGAATTTTTTTACCATTGCGTTGATTTTGGCTTCCAAAGCAAAAGAAGATCCCATTGAGTGTGCACTCGATCATGAGTAAATTGATTTTTCATTCGATCATTCCCATTGGGATGATTTTTCAGCGAGGTTTTCAAGAAATTGCCAAGCATCGTCATCATGTTGGGCAAGAAAGTTGCCTTGGCACATTGATTCGAGCATGGTTCGTAAGCTGTTTTTGAGTCCATCGTATAACATTTGGCAAATCGTCCATTTTTCAAAGTTATGGTGTGGACATTTTATCAAAAGCTCTTTGAATCTTTCAAAATATTTTCCGAATGGTTCTCCCTTGAATTGATGAAAATTACAATTTCGTTTCGGATTCTACTTGTTTTTTCCAATGGGTGGAACTTTTTTAAGAAAGCTTTTACGAATTCTTCCCACGTTTTAATCGAGTTTGATGGTAAGCTGTACAACCATTTTTCAGCGTAATCAGTAAGAGCAAATGGGATTAATCGAAGTTTGATTCTATCATCGGAAAGTTGTTGGAGTTTAATGGTTGCGCAAACTTATTCAAATTTAGTCAAAAAGATGTATGGATCACCGTGCTCGAAATTGCCAAATTTCGAAAGTGTGGCAAAACGGTTCGCGTGAATTTCGAAATAGTTACCCGTAGGGCCAGGTAACGTGATGCAAAATGGAATAGAAACTCTATCGGGAAAGATTCTATCCATAAGAGTACGAGGGGCGTTTTCGTTCGCCATTTCGGGGGGATCGTCTGTTCGAGTTAAACGATTAGTTGTTGAGTCGCGAGTCCAACGATTTGTTGTTGTGTCATGAGTCCAAGCACTCATGCATAAGTGAAAGTCGAGAAGAAAAAGAAGTTAGAATCAAATTTAGAGAATGAAAGAAGATTTGAAAAACGAAGGGAAATTTTTTTTTTTAAAAACGGAAGAAAACTATTTACCAAACGAAATTTATTTTCAAACGAGAAGTTTGATTTTTGTTTTGTTTTTGGTTTTTCAAATTTTTTTATATGTTTTTATTTTGTTTTTGTAATTTTTTTTTCTTTTTTTGAAAAGATTTTATATTTTTTTTTTGGATTTTTGGCTTTGATTGAAAAAATTCAAAGGAAAGGATTTAAAGGGATTTTTTTGGATTAAAAGCTAAGTTAAAATTTATAATTTATTTGGATTTTAGATTTTTTATTTTTTTATTTTTTTATATATGCATGAACTAATGCAACTAAATGAATGCAAAGGACTTAATTACAGTTTTCTGTCCTTAGTAGCTCCTAACCCAAAATTGTATAATCACACTATCTTAAATCAACAAAAATATTTCTTAGCCAGGTAACGGGCAGGGGTTATCGGTGCACCACGAATCACCGTAGCAATACAGTCGAAGGTTTAATTACCTTCAGAGGAACAACCAATATAATATTTACGAATCACCGTAATATTTATAAACGGTTATTACTCTGCCGTAGCCTAAACACCAAGAAATAAAATTGTTCAAAGAAAACAATTTTGAAGATACAATTAAGCCCTAGATGAGCTCGCGACACCCTGAAGTCGATTGTCTACCATTTATTATTAGTCAAATTTTACGATGAAATGCATTTCTGGGCTAAGGAAAGGGTGATGAAATCCCTCACCTTATGTGAATTGGGATATTTCCCTTAGAAAAGAAAATAAGATGAGATGCATGAATGAAAAGCAAAAATTAAACGTGAATTTACAATGCAACTAAAATGAAGTTTGTTTTTGTTTTTGAATTTTGAATTTTTTTTTATATAAATGCAAATGCCAGCACCCAACAATGCGATTCAAATCAAAATAAGGGATGAAAGAACGATACCAAAGCATGCAGAATTATTAGCAATTTTTTTAAAGCGGCAATTTTTTTAAGCAAGCTAAGCAGCGGAGCAAGCAACTTTTGGCAAGCAATTTCTTTATCTCCTGCAACCTGAAAAAGCAAGATATATACAATTGTTTTATTTTTTAATATATAAGGATGGAAGTTAAAATAAATTAAAACAAAACAAATTCAGACTCCTTTTTCTTTATTTTATTTTTTTGGTTGGAATTTTTTAACAATAAAATAAAACAAGAGGATGTTTTAACAAAACAAAAGAAAATAAAGGAACAAAAATACTTAAGTACGCAAATGAAAACAAGTTTTTTCTTGTTTGTTTGTTTTTTTTTTCAATGAATAGATGAGAAATAAAAAAGAAATAAAACTTAAAACAAATGAAGAAAAGAAAAAAAAAGAAAAGGTCAAAATTAAAAACTGAAAGCAAGTCTCTATTACTCAGCCCGGCCCAACTAAAACAATCGAACTTCGCTACTAAAAAGAAAAAAAATCAGAAAACTTGAACAAATTTCCTTAATCCCAAATTCAATCGTTTCTTAAACCAATTTTCTTAATCCCAAATTCGCGACTTTCAGACCAAATACAAATTCGCGAATATTACAGACTCAAAACAAAGTTCGAAATCCACGTGGGTTGGTGAATGGCCTGAGGTCATGAAATGGTTGCGTGGGTTGATGAAGTGAAAGTGATGGCGATTGGTAGTTGCGGCGATTGGCGAGTAGGCTGTGGTTTGCAGTATGCTGGTTGAAAGGCGATTGGGTATTTGGGTTGTGGTGTTGTTGTGGTGTTGTTGCGTGTTGATTGCAGAGGTCGCGAGTTATAAGAGGTGTCGCGATTGGTGGTTATAGGTTGCGGTGGCTCTAGGATTTGCGATTCCAGGTGAGGTCATTTCGAAGTCGCTGGTTGGTCGATTTGAAGCTTGGGTTGGTGAGGCGATTGCTGGTTCGTGATTGATTTTTGGTGAACTGACGATTTGGTTTGGAGTAGAGCAGAAGCTAATTGCAGTAGGTATTGGTTGTGATAGTGGAAAGTGATTTGGATGTTATGTATTGAGGCAGTGTGATATGTAATGCACTGAGGTGGTGAAGTTTGAGGAGGTGAATGACAGTTTTGAGTAGAAGCACAGAACTGGTGATGCAGCAGTAGGTTATGGTCGAAGATGATAGTGGTGCTGAGTGGTTTATGCAGATCGGTGGTTTTTAGAAGCAGAAGTGATAGGAGTTGATGAATGTTTTGTGGTCTACGCCTGGTGATGGTGTGTAGTTTAGTTTGCTTGGTGATGGTGTGTAGTTGGAATTGCAGATGTGCAGTTTTATGCAGAGATGACAGAAGTGGGTAGTGAAATGGTGGCGGTATTGGTTAGACAGTGGTATTTTCTGGTGGTAGAGCTGGTCAGGTGGGAGATAGTATGGATGAAGACTGAAGTGGTGGTGATAGAAGCTCGAACTACAGCAGTTGTTCTGATTGTGGGGTAATTTTGTTTTCACAAATTGAATGTAGTGAGTGATGTTTGTTGTGGTTAGGCAATGGGTATTTGATTGGTGGTGGTTATGAATAGTGATTAAAGGTGAGATGTTGGTGGATATTGATGACTGCAAGGCGTTGCAGGCAGTGATACTATGGGACAGTTGTTTTGGTATTGAATTTGTGGCTGTCTGGTTTTAAGGGTCGGAAGAATGATGATATCACAGTTGTGCACAAGTTTGGTGGTTGAAGAGGCTTATGGTGATGTTGTGGTATAATGTGGTTGTTGAAGTGGTTTGGTATGGTGGTGAAGCAACTAGGTTGCACTGGATGTTGTGATATATGGTGGTAGAGTACTTGGATGTTTGAAAGTGCAGGAAAACGAGGAGTTGAAGGTAGATGTTGAATACGTATGGTGATGATGGCTAGTGATTTACAGAGGAGTTTGGGCTGTTTGAAATGTGTATTGGCTATAGTGGCTGCTTGATAGTGGTCGGTTCAGCAAGTGGTTCAGGCGGATGAATGTGTAGTTGTAGTTTGAAGATGCAGAAGTGAACTGTTAAGGGAGGATGGTTAGGCAAGTGAAGGTGGCAAATGTAATTGTAAAATGAGGAGGCAAGTGGTTGTAAAATGATGAGGAAGACAGTGAAATGTTTTCAAAGACAGTTTTCAAAGACAATGAAAGGAACTATTTGCAATTGTAAAAACAAAGTTGTAAAATCTAAGCAAAAATTGCAAATGTAAATGAAAATAAATAAAATATCTTTTTTTTTGTTTTTGTTTTGTACATGTTTTTTTTAATAATAATGAAAATGCAAATGGAAATAACACTAGAACAACAAGCACACACAAATGCACACAAAAATCAAACACACACAATATTTTTTTAAATGCAAACACACAAAAATTAAAACACACAAAAATCAAACAAAAATAATTCGAAGAATAGAAAATCAAAATCAAAGCAAATTCCCCGGCAACGGCGCCAAAAACTTGATTAATGACAAAATTTCTATCGGATCAGAAATTTGCCGAAAGATTTCAAATTAAATTTTAACCGCAAGCGCACGGCGTACAAAAGTTAGTACGTGGTGAGTACGGGTCGATCCGTAGGGAATTTTTAAGATTTTTAAAATTTTCAATTCAATCAAATTAGACCAAAGTGAGATGAAATTGTTAACTACAAACAAGAAGCTAAAACTAGAATTAAAATGTGATTTAAAAACTATTAGACTAGAGAACAATTTAGAGGAAAATCCACTCTCATATTTTTGTAAATCAACAAACAAATAATTTATGATCTCTAGCTTTGATATTAAGTGAAATATTGTTGTATTTATCATAAGTATGGTTTGTTTATGTTATTAATTAACATAACTCAAACCATCAAACTATAATACAATAAATAAACTACTTATCAATTCTCATGCAATTGAAGCCAAAGCAAAAACTATTTTAAGTATGATCTGTTTACTATTGTAACTAGTAATATAGATCATCAAATTTCAGTTTTACTTTCATTTCAAAATCAAAAATTAATTAGCAAATGGTGATGTAAATTGTGTTTATGTTGAATAAGAACAGCTCATTTGCATAAGCAATATAAGCTATCAAACCCACTTGTATAAACTTATATCAAAATTCACTTTCATTAAGCACAAGCTAAAGAGATCATAAATCAATAAAATGTTGAGATTACATAATATTTGTGAACTTCATTACCCCTAAATTGAAGGGGTTTAGCTAGTCATTTGTGTTATCAAATCAACACATGTAAGTTTCAACATTGAAAATGAAAGAAAGTAGAGAATAAACAAAGAAAAAGAAGATTAACTACTAGAAGAAAATTGATTAGACTAGTGCATAAATGTAAATCTAAGCTATGAACAGTAAAAGAAAGAGACCATAGAAATAAACATTAACAAAGAAGCAAAGAAAAGCATGTAGAAAACAAAGGAGAAAGAAGCCTGGAAGATATTTTTATTTCATGAAATATTGCCATTACAACTTGCTCTTTTAATTTCCTAACTAATGTGAAAGAGTAGAAGATATGTTCATGTACATAAGAGGATTGTTTATACATGCATAAAACCCTAATTCAATTTTTAGGGATCTTCCTAAAATACCCTTTAGGAAGTGTGGCCACCAAGTAACCATTAGCCACTAATTAATCCATCATTTGATGTGCATGAAGCATTAACCTCTACTTAGTTGTCCATTAGCTCCTAATTGCACATTTAGGTAAGTGGGTGGGGTCCTCCATGATCTTGAACTTGAATTATTTCCTCTTCATTCTTTTGTATTTCCTTGTGCATGCATATATCATCATGAATCCCACTTCCATATGCATCAAAATATCCTATAAAAATCGTAAAAATTGTCCAAGTAAAAATTCTTTAATTTACACATGCACAAAAATGACCATTTTGCCTCTGAATGAAGATGAAAATATGATGGTTTGAAAATAATTGAATTTTGGTTTTTACATGTTAAAATGCCCAAATATGATGTTTATTTAAATAAAAAGAGATAAAATATGGATGTAAATATATACACATTTACGTGCACATCAGTTTGAGATGGAAGGTTTTCTATAGTTTTTCTAATGCAATGTTTATAGTGATTTTAAAGAAGGATGTCCAAGGTTTTATTGTTTTCGAAAGGTTTGATGTTTGATTTTGAAAGAGATGATTTCAAAAGTTTAGAAAGAGGTCTTTCAAATGGTTAAATGTTTTCGTCAAGTAAAGTTTGAGTAAAGAATATATATGACATGGTGATATAATTTTGAGTAAAGTATAAAATTATATATTTTTCCTTGTTTAAGTTTGATTTAAAGGTTTAAATCATTTTGAAAATGTTTTCAAGGAAAATTATGGGAGGGGATCCTTAATGAAAATGACTCGGATATTAGAAAACCAGATGGGACTAGTATGGGGTCGCAACTTAAACATTAGCTAATAGTGTTTGTACCAAAATTGGGCTCAACACTCTTCGGAAGTGTTAGAAGAGATAAAATGAAGAATATAAATGGAAAATGAGGAAGATCTAACAAACACACCAATCGATAAACATGAAAAATCACACAGAAACACACAGATTTAGAGTGGTTTGGCGTATGGCCTACGTCTACTATGAAATGGCTGACTATTATTGATTTTTCCTCGCTGGTTACAAAGAGTTACAACAGTACAATTCGAGTACAATAGTAATTTCGGCAGAGTCTGGACGTAGAAGAGCCAAAAGTCCCTTTTCAATAGGTCCTGGGCTGCTATTTTTAGGCGTAAGCAGCAAATATCTCGCTCAGGTCTAGGAAGACCTCTTCCCCCATGTGGGTGGGCCGGCATGATCGATCCCCGTTGTTTGGACTCGATCCGTGATCGATACGAATGAAATTCGTATCGATCAAGATTTGGCCCAATTGAGCCGAGATCGATCATGAATATTCTTGAGGTTGCATGCAAGCTCTTGTGAAAATTTGGTGGCATTTGGACTTGTAGATTTTAATTTATGATCGATGCAAGTTTGAATTTGTTGAAGGCTGTTGAATTCGCATCGCTTCTGTTCGCATCGATCTGTTCGCATCGCTTCTAGACACGTGATGCCTGATGATGTGGCGCTAACTTTTTGGATCAATCCACTTTTTATGCCGAGTGACCGACTCTCTCACTTGAATGCGCCCTGTTCATATCCATCCATTGCTTTTCCATTCGCATCACTCCTGTACTTCATTTCTATCGCTTCACGTATACATTGCTTTATATCGCTTCATATACACATTGCTTCGTATCGCTTCATACATACATTTATTCGTATCCATAGGTGTGGCTTCATTCGTATCGATGATTTGAAGGCGCTTTGTATCGATCACTGCATGCGTTCTTCGTATCGCTCTCTTTAATGGTATTCCTTGTATCGATAGGTAAACTGATCGATATTAGTTAAGTTGGTGTGATCGATACGAAATGTGACTTGTTGATGGATACGAAATAAAGCAAATAGGATGGATACGAACTGAAGTGCACGTGATGGATACGAAGCGGCATGCCCTTGATAAATATGACCAAGTGCTCACATTATGGATATGAAGCAATGCGCATTTGATGGATACGAACTAGTGCTCACCTTATCGATACGAAGCCATGCACATTTGATCAATTCGAAGAAGATCGTTACGAAGGAGGTTTCTCTTTGATCGATACGAAGTGGAATGTGCCTGGGTGGTTACGATCTGATGATTGCTTGATGGATGCGAACGAGATTATTGCTTGATTTGCATCGATCATATCTTGAGCATACGAACTTCGACTGAAATTTGGAACATTGGCTTTCATGGCTTTGCTTGTCGTGTCATATCAATTGTAGCTTGATACGGACTCGAAAAAAATTTACCAGCATCCATAGTGGACCTTCACATAAATGGTATTGGGGAAGAACTATCTTTGGTTTCCAATCGACTTCTTAGTGTCACGGCCTTGCCAAAAGGCGGGATAACATTTGCCCCCCAAAGTACGTCTTGTGTGAACATGACATGCTTTGGAAAGCTGCAATCTTCATTCTGAAAGTTCTATCTAATCTGTTGAGTAGTTGTTGTCTTTTCGTCAAAAGATGTAACGTTTGATTGATCTTTAATAATATAAAAAACAAATTGTTGACTGCCAATCGTTGTACCGCGCACTGTTGTAATTGAGTATTGAATAATAGCAAACTGGTGTTCTTTTTTGTTATTGTCATAGGTGGGCATTCAATTCCTGTGAATTTTAAAATTTGATGTTAGTCTGTCGTACATGTACGTATGTTAACCTGACTCCCGTTAACGTTCGCACGTTAATGAGTCGTTGTCAGTTTTCTCGTATCGAATTCCGCATCGATCTTCTCCTGAATCGATGTGAAATTTGAGTTGTAACAACGCCTGACGGTTGTTTTAGAGTTTCTCTTTGTATCGATCCTCTCCTAGATCGATGTAAGGAATTTGAAAATTTGTTTTCATACCGATGGTGATCGACACGAATTAGTTGACCTTTTAAAGTATCTCGCGTCGATGGAAACGAATTTGGTTGGTGTCTCAATGCAGTTCATATCGATGGATATGAATCTTGGTTCGTATTGATACGATTCGAGGGATACGACTTGTTGGATATACTTGAGAAGAGGGATACAAGGCTTTGCTTTCGTATCAATGGTGGTTGACGTTGCTTTAGTTAGAGATTGGATACAAATTGATGGTACTAAACGAAAGATGGATGGATGTGAAGCAAGCTCCTTCGTCTCGATTGATATGGGTGGTTGCAGCTTCAAAGGGATGGATACGAATTGTGTTCTTTGTATCGGTTAGGAAGTAGGTTCGTTCTAACTGATCAAAAACCTAGAGGGCTGAATCGTCATTTGCCTTCAATCCCCGTGTCCATATAAAAGCCATCTTGTACTTAGACAAATTCACTTTCTTATTTGTTTATTTCCTAGATCGTTTGTATCGCTTAAAAACTCGACGAAAGAGGAAACCCGTTCTCACTTTCGAACCAAACAATATTTCAATCCTTTGCATCGATACTTTAACTAGGTAATTGATTAGTTAATCCACATCAAAACGATGAGACTCGAGTTTGAATGCCAATCCATTCACATTCATGGTCGGTCTTCGGCGGCATTAATGCCAGAGTTGGTCGGAACGATGCCGGAGTTTGATGGAAGGTTGGTTGGCGCTTTTGTTGATTGGAGAAGGAGTGAGGAGGGATACGAAGGAGCTGGTGGACAATTGTGATCATCTTCGCTTCGGTCGCCTACCTCTAATTTCGTATCGATTGTGGGTTCTTAAACTTCATATTGATTGCTCCGAATCGATATGGATACGAAGCTAATAAATTTTGGTCAGTACGAAGTTGGTGCCTCTTTGATCGATACGAAGCTGAGGTGTTCGATCGATGCGAAGTGAAATTTCTTGATCGATACAAACTTGATGCACTCGACCGATGCAAAGTTGATGTTTTTTGATCGATGCAAAATGAATGTTTCTGACTGATACTAAATGAAGGTTCTTGACCGATATGAAATGATTTGACTGATACGAAATCAAGGTTCTTGGACCAATATGAAGTTAAGGCCTTTGCAAGGAATGATCCAAGTTTGTACTTAGATGGATACGAAACTTCATGCATATTCGAACTCTTGACTCCGACGAGCTTCTATCTTGCACTTTTGGACATAACCGTTCCGCTACACATTTAACTGCCTTTCGAAGCTTGTCGATGGAACTGTAACTTAACTAATTTGACAAACTTTAACTTGGGTCGGTCTCCTAAGCTTGAATGGTATGGTTGTGACGGTCAGCGATGACGGTCACTTCGGTCGAATCTTGTAATCTTATCGTTTGAACATTTTCTCAAATTCTGTAGAATTACATAAGTATTATGTAGCACTGCACTGAACAACACATTCTTGCACTTCACACTAGGGAACGCATGAGCTTATTATCACCTAATGATGGTTTTTACTTAGTTGATTAGTTATGGAACCCGGTAGTTCACAGTAGCAGGAGGCCAAAGTTCACCTCTTCCAATAATAGAGATGCCGGCCATTGCAGCCGAAGTTATAGGTCTAGCTCTGTACGAGTTACTAGGAGCAATCTTTATTGGTAATCCTCAAGATTATGTACCATTAATGTCTCTGAAGATATGTTGGGGAGAATCTGCTTAAGACACGGTCTATCATTAGATGACGTTCTGCTACAAGGACCGACTGATAGGCCACATATTCCCCCTAGAAGGGTTCATCGCCATTAACAGACATTCGTGCACAGTTGGAACACTCCCTCCATTTAACTAATACATCAAGGAAGTGTTATCTTATTTTAGAATCACTCCATCACAGTTGCATCCAAATGAATTTGCATTGTTGAACAGTTTATTCATTGTCTTCATGGAGCATCTCTTTTGGCCCCCGACTCCGGAGGAAGTCAGGTTCTTGTTCAATGTCAAGAGTTGAGGAGATAACCCCTCATTCACATTCCTTGAGGCGGTTAGGAATTGCCAAGTGATGACTGGATTCTGGACCAGGCTTAGCTACTTCAAGACGGAGTGGTTCTATGTTCGATACCCGCCGGGGTTTGCTAGTCGGTGGTTAGTTAGACACAAGTGTCTTAATTCCTCTAGTGGCTTACGAGATAGTTGTAATTGATATTGAATCTGATATTTCCTTTTCTCTACAGCCGTAATTCCGCGACAAGAAGGTGCCCACTTTAAAGAAATAGTATGGATTCTTCAGGAGGTGCCTGGTGAGATGAGATAAATTAACTCGGTGCTGACAGATGAAAATTTAAAGGTCGTTGGGCTAATTGACCAAGAACAGAGCATAAGACTTGAGGGACCGCTTAGGATAACCTCGGCGAGGCCAGGGAAGCGTAAAGCGCCCGAGGTTGTAATAGCTAAGGAGAGCGATGAAGAAGATATGCCCACTGAAGACGAGGCCGTAGCCAGGCCCCTAGATAGTTCTCAGCGTTTACAGAGAAGGAAGAAAGGCAAGGCAGTCGCTCAGAAACTTCATAAGTCTTCAAGATGGAAATCCGTGGTCATGTCTCTACCGGCCACCAGTGTTATTATCCCGAAGGCTCCTCCCCCACAAATAGAGAATCCCTTCGAAGGGCTTGCTGATATTCCAATTCCGGACTATGTGTCACTCCAACAAGACACCGAATTGGAAGGGCTTCACAGCGCTTTTGATTTAGGCGAGTCACTTCCTATGAGTATGGCCGACACAACCTGTTGGTCGGGGTGTTTTGCACATGCATGCGTACACTTTCACGGCACCGCACGATTTCCAATCATAAGTTATTCATTTCTGGAGACTACTAATTCTGCTTCTCTTTCTATTTCACAGATACGATGACAAGGTGAGAATCCATGCTAGGAAGCCTTTGCTTGGCACGTCAATCATCCAGTTCATATTATGAGTCCCGTAGAAGGGAAGCCGATAGAGACCGTGCTCATGGTTATTCTAGCCAGAAGCGTTATAAAAGGGAGAGGGACAGAGATAGAGAATATGGACATCAATCCCGGTCTCGCTCTCCGCCTCCTCGAGCTCCAACACAATCTTCTGGCCAGGGAAAAAAAACCTTGGAACCTTCATGTCAAAGGCCACCTTCTCAAGTACTAAGGTCCGATTCACAGCGCCGGAGGACCGAAGTCGAAACTCCCACTATTACTGAGCAAGCTGTCACCGAACCCACTGGGGAGAGAGCGATCAGAATCGCCCAGCTGAAAAGGGATTTCCCAAACATCTGCTTTGACGGCTTCATCTTTCCTCTACATCTAAAGAGAATTCCAGTCAAAGCGGGACAAACTATGCACAATTACATCCATGAAGTTTACAGCCAATTTCGAGAGTGGATGAAGACCGCGGACAAAGCATCGGCGGTGGCCATTGAGGGGGCGAAAATAATTGAGAAATTAGAAGTTGATCACGCTCAAAAGGACCGCATAATACAAGTGCTTAACAATGAGGCCGAATCTTCCAGGAAATCGAAAATAGAGGCCAACAAGAAAGCCGACGAGGCAAATCAGTCTATGGAAAGGATGCGACAGATGCATTTTGCCTTCGTTGAGGAGATGGGCCATCGAAACACCACTGTTATGGCCAAAAGGGACGCTGCGCTGAAGGAGCTTAAGGCCAAATTTGCTGAAATCGTCAAAGAAAAAGATGTTGCAAACAAAGCTATCCCGGAAGCGTCTGAACAGGCTGTGGTCCTTAGGGATGAAAGGGACGTGGCAGCACTTAAAATTCAGGAAGCCGAGGCCAGGGTTGAGAATGAAGTAAAAGCGGCGGAGGCCAGGTTAGAGACTGACATCGAAGATCTTCTTATCACTTACAACACTAAAGTTTTGAAGCACCGAAACCTAACCTGGCTCGATAACTATCCATCAAAATTGTATAATGCTTGTGCCGCCTGGTGGAAGATGAAAAGGCAGAACACCAAGCTGAATCAGTTGATGAATTTGAACTAAAGAATCGGGTGCTGAATGAAGATGAGAGAAAAGTTCTCCATGACATCACAATCACATATGAAAAGGAGAAACCCGCTACTCTACATTTGGAGACTGGAGAGGGTTCTGGCATTGAGCGCCATGATGCAGGTTCCGAAACTCTTTTGCCAACCCTGTCCGAACCTTCATCTACGGTTGATCCTCAGTCCATCCCTGCATACAATCCCGATCAACCACAGTTATCTCCAGCTCGTGAGCATGTTTATGAAGCTGCTCCGCCACCTGTGAGCCAATCTGAGGAAGGTATTCTGAAAATTTCTTTTGCTCATTCAAGGTTGGAAGTGTTGTTCGAAGTAATCACTAACTCTTTTTCTTTTTCTCTATTCAGTGATAGGAGCTTCATCTATCGCGCCTCCTGCAACTCAAGAGCCGCATCATGAGCAGGAGTCCATCATAACAGAAGCGACCACTACAACGGCTACTGCACCAACCGATGAAACATAGGGGAGCATGCTTACTTTTGATGAGAAGATGATGGAGGAACTTCTCGGTCATTATAGTGACCCCTTTGTCGATCTGCCATTCGTCATGGGTGGAAGCACACCTATGACCAGCTCCTCAGGCCCAACTGCCAGCATCTCCACAGATGCCCAAACACTTCATGAAGAAGAAATAATAGCTGAGATCAATGCTGAAATGGAAGTGGCCGTGCAGGCCAGTGGCTTTGGAGGTGGATTGGCAGGACCCGGTCTGGCCCCTTTGTGAATGATTTATTCTGGTAGCACGGTCGTTGACACCAGTGTGCCCACTCCGTCTTCTAACATTGATCATGTCCCTCCGACTCCGCCTTTGGGAAGCATTCCAATCCATGTGAGTTCGAAGGAGGAAGTTACCATAATGCTTCCGGTTGGAGATCAACCACCAAAAGGCAAGGGCTCAAAGAGGCATCCAAGTGGTAGCTCCAGCGGGTCAACGCCGAGGGGGAAGAAGAAGAAAGTGAAAGAATAGGCATGTCTTTTCATCTCATTTTTGGTAGACAGATAGGAATTCCATTTTGCTTTTTGTAGGCCATGTATAGATGCCGGTTCGCCCCCTGCTAGTAGGATTTTTCGGGAATAATTTTGTACTTATCCTTCTCTTCTAAAGAATAATTGAAATAGAATTCCATTTTGTCTTTAGCGTAGTTTGCATTTGTTTCACTTAAGTATTTTAGCGTTCGTGCTTCCATTCAATGTATTTGTGAAGTATCAATCTTTGAATCAGACCTGAGTTTAGTTGCTAAGTTCTGAAGCCACAGCTACGAGTCACGATCGAATGTCAAGTCGAATTCCAATACTACACTATCTTGATTAGTGGCTAATACTTAAGTTCTGCCCCCAGATTCGGGGATAGATTGAAAAGATCAATAGGCCATCATTTTTCACCTTTAATATATCAAGCTCAACTCTGTTGAATCGAGTCTGAAACATGACGAGTTCGGGTGGTCGAATCACACTTGCTCATCAGTTGATGACTGCTTCCACACTTTGGGGGTCGCACTTGTACATCGGCCGTCGGTCATGTCCAATTAAGGTTTTGAGATATGTCTATGCTCCGGGGACTTAAGTTATTTTATCGGCAGTTAGCCACACCCGTTTGATATTTAGAACTACGTCCGCACTCTAGGGACTCAGATTGATTCGTGGGCGGTCAGTCACATCCACTTTGCGCTTATACTCCGGCCCGCACTCTTGGGGCTCGAAGTTGTCCTACGGGTGGTCGATTCACACCCAGTTTGTGCTTAAACTCTAATCCGCACTCAGGGGATTTTGAGTTAGTCGATGTTTATACTCCAGTCCATGCTCTGGGGACTTAGATTTAATTAATGTTTATACTCAAGTCCACGCTCTGGGGACATAGAGTTAGTTGATGTTTATGCTCCAGTCCACGCTCTGGGGACTTAGAGTAAGTTGACAGACGTTCAATCACATCTGTTGTGTATTTCAGAATTTCGTTCGCACTTCAGGAATGACAAATGTATCAGGATCGTGGATGGTCGGATCACATCCACCCTGAGTTAACATGCGAGGTTGTTAAATGGATGGGTCCATCCTTCTCGAACTTGGTTTAAACACGAGCGAAGTCGCTAGATGGACGGATCCACCCTCTTCGAGCTTGCATTTGTAAGTTTATACTCCAGTTCACACTTTGGGAATCTGGAGTTAGTTATAGGATTGTCGTGTATCGATCCTTTTTTGGCTTCAGTGTGAGGACTTGCCCCTGAGCTCGGGTTTCACTTAGCGAGTGACCGGTCAAATCACAGTCATTCCCTATTTGAATAAGTCCCACTGTAGGATGGAACTTAGCTCTCCGTGCATTTTGATGGTCGTATGACGCATTTGGAAATCACTACTCTAGCTCGAAGAGATTGCATTTTATTGCTGAAATAAGAAAATACGGCAAAGTCAGTTGCCTTATTACAAATTCAATTTTTGAAATGCATAAACAAATTGCAAATGAAAAGCAGACTGAATGAATAAACAAAGCTTGCTATGTGTAGTTGCGACGAAGACTCTCGCTGTTCCAGGCTCTCGGCAGAATAAGACCGTCAACGGTCGATAATTTAAATGTGCCATCTCCGAGCCTTCATTCAATGATATACGACCCTTCCTATGTTGGCTTCATATGTGAAGGAACCGGGTAAATTCTCTTAAGGACGAGATCGCCGAGTTCAAAGGTTTGGGGTCGGACCTTGGCATTGTATAACCGGGCAACTAGACTTTGGTATATGGCTGCCCTAAAATCAGCCTCTTCATGCTTCTCAGCCAATAAGTCAAGCGATTCGAAAAGCAATATAACATTTGTTTTTGGATCATAATATGTCACACGATGAGAGAGTACTTCCATCTCGACTAGAATAATGGCTTCTGAACTGTAGGAAAGAGAAAATGGAGTGTGGCCGGTCGCGGATTTGTAGGTTGTTCGATAAGCCCATAAAACCATAGGAAGTTCATCGACCCATTTGCCTCCGGCCTTTTCTAGTCGTTTCTTCAGAATGGACTTTATAAATTTATTAACAGCTTTGACATATCCATTCGCTTGAGGGAGTGCAACTTCAGATAACTTCTTCTGAACGTGGAATCGTTGATAGAAATTCTTAAATTCAGCGCTGTCGAATTGTGCTTCGTTGTCAGTGATGATGGTATGTGGGAGGTTAAATTGATAGATAATGTTGCGTACAACAAAGTTGATCACTTTCTTCATTGTGATAATAGCAAGGGGCTCAACTTCCGCCCATTTGGTAAAGTAACCAACTACAACGATGGCGTACTTCGCACCACCTTTGGCCAGAGGTAGAGAGCCAATAATGTCAATGCCCCATACTGTAAACGGCCATGGACTGACCATTTGAGTTATTTTGGTAGGTGGGGCACTTGGAATCCAAGTGTGTTTTTGACATTTGTTACATTTTTTGGCATAATCCGATGCATCGCGATTTACAGTTGGCCAATAATACCCATATCGGAGCATTTTCTTGGCAAGAGCTTGTCCCCCGATGTGATTGCTGCATTCTCCTTCATGTACATCATGCAATACTCATTTGATTTCATCGTGGGTGATACACCGGAGTAAAGGAACAGAGTACCCTCTTCGATTCATGACTGCATTCTGAATAGTGAATCGCGAAGCCTTTCAAAGAACTTGTTTTTTTCACTCCTGCACTCCAGCAGGGTTCCATGCTCGAGGTAATTTCTGAACGGAGTTATCCATGACTCCTTATCGGGAATGACTTAAAATACCCAATCTGTTTCCATCTTATCGATGCTCGGGGAAGATAATGTCTCTACAGGAACGATTCCCATTTGATGTGCCTCAACTGTACTGGCTAACTTTGATAAGGAATCGGCATTCTGATTGCGTTCTCGGGGTATGCAATAGATGGCATAATAATCGAACTGATCCAATACTTCTTGAACCCAGGCAAGATAAGTAGCCAGTCTTTGGTCTTTGGCTTGGTACTCTCCCCGAACTTGACACACGACTAATTGTGAATCACAGTAAATCTCCACATGAATAATTCTTAAATCTCTGGCAAGCCTCAATCCGGCGAGCAGGGCTTCATATTCGGCCTTGTTGTTAGTTGCATGAAAATCGAACTTTTTCGCATAGCATATAGATCGACCTTCAGTTTCAAGTACAACCTCGGCGCCTGAGCAGCGGTCATTTGACGCACCATCAGTATGCAGCTTCCAGACATATTTAGGAGATTTACTAGTTTCGGGCAGGTCCTTCGGGATAGTGAATTCAGCGATGAAATCTGCTAGGACTTGTCCTTGAATGGCTCACCTTGGTGTTTATGTGATGTCGAACTGACTCAGCTCGATATTCCACTGGAGTAACCTACTAGATGTCTCAGGCCACGTAAGGACCTGTTGGAACGGCTGGTCGGTGTATATAGTGATAGCATGAGCCTGGAAATACGGATGGAGCTTCCTCGAGGCGATGACGAGACAATAAGCCAGCTTTTTCAGCTTCGGATAATTTTTCTCTGCTCCAGTTAGTTGTTTGCTAATGTAATATACTGGCCATTGTATCCGGTCTTCCTCCTGAATTAGGGCAGCACTGATTGCGTTTTCTGACACCGCAAGTAGATGTACAATCCCTCATGATCAATAGGTTTTGACAGAATGACTGGTGTGGAGAGGTGTTGAACTAGTGCTTGGAATGCGCCCTCACATTTTGTAGTCCATTAAAAATTCTATTTTCCTTTTCAGATCAGATCAAAGAAGGGAATGCATTTGTCAGTGGATTTTGAGATGAACTTGCTCAGTGCAGCTACTTTTTCGTTGAGGCACTGAACCTACTTTATAGTCCTTAGAGTTTCAAGATTTCTGATTGCCCAGTTCTTCTCGGGATTGGCTTCAATTCCTTGAGCATTGACGATAAATCAAAGGAATTTTCTAAACGCGACCCCAAAGTAGCATTTTAACGTCTGAGTTTCATTCTGTACTCTCGAAGGATGTTGAACATCGATTCCAGATCCTTGATATGATCAGTGAAGAACTGTGACTTCATAAGCATGTCGTCCATATATACTTCCATGGTTTTTCCGATCTGGTTAGCGAACATTCGATTAACTAGCCGTTAGTAGGTTGCTCCAGCATTCTTGAGTCCAAATGGCATGACTTTGTAGCAGTAAAGTCCCATATCGGTGACGAAGCTGGTATGCTCTTTATTGGGCAAGTGCATGGGTATCTGATTGTAGCCAGAATACGCATCCATGAAGGATAAGAGTTCATGTCCAGCTGTTGAGTCTACAAGCTGATCGATTCAGGGAAGTGGAAAACTGTCTTTGGGGCAAGCTTTATTCAGTCTAAATAGTCAACGCATGTTCTCCATTTCCCGTTTGGCTTTCTAACAAGTACAGTATTTGACACCCATTCCAGATAGTGCATCTCGGATAAACCCGTTCGACTTGAGCTTATCTATCTCTTTCTTAAGGGCGGCAGATCTCTCTGGTTCCATACCATGCCTTTTTTGATTGACAAGGACATGCCGCGGGTCAATATTCAATGTGTGGCTCGTGATGTCCGGGGAGATTCCACACATGTCAGAATGCGTCCAGGCAAACACGTCGAAGTTTTCCCAGAGAAATTCAACCAATTCCTCCTGCAACAGTTGGCTTAGCTGAGAATTATCATTTTAGAATCATCATTATCGTCGATCGGAACATCGATCGTCAGCTCGACCGGGGAAGCTTGACTGCCTTTACTTTTGTCTTCACTTTCGATATCTCTTGGGTCAAGATCCCTTGGGAATTGGTTGGGCTGCCCGGGTCTTGGCCCAAGCGCCAATTGTCAATTTTCCACAAAGCAGACATAGAGAGATTCCTCCACGCCCTTTCCTTTTTCTTTTCGCTGCGCCTCCCGTAGCTCAGCAACATAATAGGTTTGTCCAGTAGCCTGGTCTCCCTGAAATACTCCAACTCCATTGTTGGTAAGGGATTTTAAAGTTAGACACCAAGGGGCAATGGAAGCCCTGAACTCAGTTAGGGCTGGTCGGCCCAAGAAAGCATTGTACGGCGAGTCTATATCCAATACAACAAAGTGTAATATCCGAACTCTCTGGTGTTCTCCAATTCCCAGTTCCACTTGTAGCTCCACCATCCCAGTGGGTATAGTCGCACTTCCATTGAAGCCATGAATGCTAGACTGACAAGGCTTCGAATCCTTTGCTTCCATCTTCATCTGGTTATAAGCTCGCTTAAACAATATGTTCACTGAACTTCCACTATATACCAAGATCCTCTTCATCCAAGCAGGACCTATTTGAGCTGAAATGACAAGTGGATCCATGGTTGGGGCTTTGACTCTATCGGCATCCCTATCTCGAAATACGATGTCATCTATCATCGTTTTCTGTTGCTTCGCCGGAGTCCCGTCTTCCAAACTACTACAACATTCGAAGCTCGCATGCCTAATAGAACTAGCATACGACTCCATTTCCTTCCAGCTTCGGTCTGTTGGATGAGGACCACCGCTAACAGTATTAATCACCAACCTCCCACCGGTACGAGCGGGTTCCTTCGGTCTTGCCTGATTTGGTATATGGTTCTGATTCGATGGGCCCGCTCCTCCAGACTACGGCGCCCACACAAACTGCTCAAACTTTCTCTCTCGTATCAACTTCTCAATAATATCCTGTAAATGACGGCACTCGTTCGTATTATGGCCACAATTGTCGTGAAATCTGCATAACTTCCCCATTTGAATTTGTTTTTCTGATGATTGCTTCAGAGCAGGTTTCTTATACTGAATTGTATTGCAGGTCTGCAAGTACACATTTTCCAGCGATGTATTTAAGGGAGTATAATTGTCAAACATAGGAGCCCTACGTCGTGGCCCACGATTCTGATCCCACTTCCTGTTTTGATTTCCATTGCCTTTTTGTTGATTCTGTTTATTCTGTTTATTCAATTGCACCTTTATGAAATTCTCCCCAGTTTGTTTAACAACAACATTGCTTTGGATTCCTTCCACACTGGGTCCTACGTCATCCTTTTTCCTAGACTATTTCGCATCCTCTCTTCTCAAGAGCTGGGCTGCCTTAGAATAGAAATAGTCCAATGACGTAGGAGGCTTTCCAGCAAACCAGTTGCCAAATTCAAAATCGGGATCGATCCCCTTAGTTAGTGCCATCAGAATTGAGTAGTCATTAGGATTACTAATCTCAGCGTGGAACTTCTGCAGATAACGTTTGATTGTCTCTCCGGGAGCTTGAGTGACACTAGACAAGGTATTAACATCTTTCGGCCTTACTACATGCATGCGGAACTTCTCAACAAACTTTGTGGTCAACTGATCAAAACACGAGATGGATTGAGGTGGTAAACGGGTAAACCACATAGTTGTCATGCCCCCTAGGGAGATCGGAAAACTTCAACATTTGACTGCATCATCAGCTCTTACGGCATTCATTAACCATTCGTACTTTAAAATGTGCTGGTTAGGATCAGGGCTTCCTTCATAAATGGATAGAGTCGGCATCCTGAATCGCCGAGGCGGTTCAGCGTAGAGGATGTCATCAGTGAAGGGGGTATGACTTCGGAAGATTACACAGTCGTCGTTAGTAAGGCCCTAACTTTCGCGGATCATATGATGGAACATTGCCAGGATATCCGGTATCTGGACATTCTAGGCATGCTGAGTTAAGGTGTGGTCGGGGTCCATAATACGAGGATGGGCTGGTCGCGGTCGATGGTCCATATCTCGCCTCCTTGGTTCTATGTCTTCAAGAACATAGTCGTGTTGGCGATGGTTTGGATATGTCCTGTTTCGGGCATCAACTCCCATCTCAGTAGCAATGGTAGAAGCGCGGTTGTCAGTTGTGTGATAAGGACCAGTACCTCCTCGAGAGGAGGGTCCGGTCCGATGGCTAGTTGACGGGCCAACTCTTGGTTGCCCAAGACTCAAGGTGCACTGATGTCCAGTAGCCTGTGTATAGCTCCCATCCAACCGTGGGCGCATGGATCTGTGATTAAAGCCTGAAGAGGCTGAACTTTCAGTGGATGAATAGGAAGCCTGATCCCTTTTGGATCTCCTTCGTCTTTGACGATTCAGTTGATTGGTCAATTCTGCATTGGTATGGAGTTGCTGAGTAAGCTGCTGGTGGCTTTGCGTCAGCTCTTGCATTAGCAGTTGAAACTCTTCCCTGGTTACAGGGCCTTGTGGATCTGAAGGTCCGACAGCATTTTGGTCAGCAGGAGGAAGTTGCGCGGGGTTCTGTCTATCCCGTCCTTCTGGATCTACAGCTGTTGAAATAGTCCTAGTGTTGACCATGGTGGATAGCGAAGCTCTCTCCTAGACTTGGTACAAATCTGAATAGGATGGAAGAACTTCTGAACTTGAAAACTAGATCTTCTCCTTAGATTCTTGCAATCCGATATAGGTAGTAGATCCGATGAGCAGGAGAAAACAGGGTTTTCCTCAGTGAAAGCACCAAAGTGTTTGTACCAAAATTTGGCACAACACTCTTCGGATGTGTTTGAAGAGACCAAATGAAGAATATAAATGGGAAATGAGGAAGATCTAACAAACACACCAATCAATAAACAAGAAAAATAACACAGAAACACATAGATATAGAGTGGTTCGGCGTATGGCCTACGTCCACTATGAAATGGCTGACTTTTATTGATTTTTGCTTGTTGGTTACAAAGAGTGACAACAGTACAACTTGAGTACAATAGTAATTTCGGCAGAGTCTAGACGTAGAAGAGCCAAAAGTCCCTTTTCAGTAGGTCCTGGGCTGTTATTTATAGGCGTAAGTAGAAAATATCTCGCTCAGATCTCGGAAGACCTCTTCTCCCACATGGGTGGGCCCGCGTGATTGATCCCTGGTTGTTTGGACTTGATCCGTGATCGATACGAATGAAATTCGTATAGATCAAGATTTGGCCCAATCGAGCCAAGATCGATCATGAATATTCTTGAGGTTGCACTCAAGCTCCTGTGAAAATTTTGTGGCATTTGGACTTGTAGATTTTGATTTATGATCGATGCATGTTTGACTTTGTTGAAGGCTGCTGAGTTCACATCGCTTTTATTCGCATCGATCTGTTCACATCGCTTCTGGACACATGATGCCTAATGATGTGGCGCTAACTTTTTGGATCGATCTACTTTTTATGCCGAGTGACGGAGTCTCTCACTTGAATGCGCCCTGTTTGTATCCATCCATTTCTTTTCCATTCGTATCGCTCCTGTACTTCACTTTGTATCGCTTCACGTATACATTGCTTCATATCGCTTCACGTACACATTGCTTCGTATCTCTTCACACATACATTGCTATTTATCCGTAGGTGTGGCTTCATTCGTATCGATGATTTGAAGGTGCTTCGTATCGATCACTGCATGCGTTCTACATATCGCTCTCTTTAATGGTATGCCTCATATCGATAGGTTAACTGATTGATACGAGTTAAGTTGGTGTGATCGATACAAAACATGACTTGTTGATGGATACGAAATAAAGAAAATACGATGGATATGAAATGAAGTGCATGTAATGGATACGAAGCGGCATGCACTTGTTGGATACGACTAAGTGCTCACATTATGGATACGAATCAATGCGCATTTGATGGGTATGGACTAGTGCTCACCTGGTCGATACGATGCCATGCGCATTCGATGGATTCAAACAAGATTGATACGAAGGGGGTTTGTCTTTGGTGGATACGAAGTCGAATGTTCCTGGGTGGTTACGATCTAATGATTGCTTGATGGATGCGAATGAGATTATTGATTGATTTGCATCGATCATATCTTGAGCATACGAACTTCGATTGAAATTTGGAACATTGGCTCTTATGGCTTTGCTTGTCGTGTCATATCAATTGAAGCTTGATTCGGACTCGGACAAAATTTACCAGCATCCATAGTGGACCTGCATATAACTGGTATTGGGGAAGAACTATCTTTGGTTTCTAGTCGACTTCTTGTTGTCATGGCCTTGCCAAAAGGTGGGATAACAAATAGCCCTAGCTAATTGTTGTCCAAATTCTAGTGTGTAGGGCTTTGTTACAGGTAGACTAAAATTATGATTACACATTGAAAGGAATATATGTTTGTATACAGATAGGTTATTGGTGAGCTCAAAAAACCATTAGGATCAGGAAGACCTGGGAGATGATTAAGTTAGGGGCAGACCGTTTAGAAGAGAAGTACTTAACAGATAGTTAGGGATAGACCATCTAGAGGTGAAGTATTTAACAAATAGTTAAGGATAGATAGTTCAGAAAAAGAATAGCTAAAAAGATTTAGGTTAATTTTGATTATATTGTCTGGTAGGCCTGAGTCAGCCAAAGGTTAAAAGTTATCCAAACAGAACTTATGTGTTTGAACAGATAGTTCATTATTACCTGATATTTATGTATGTTTACATAATGATGCTTTGCAGTGTTTAATCATTTTTGATTGCAGGAAAATGGTTTTGCAAAAGATATATTTTAAAAGGATGTAAGCGAGGGGAAACATGTTCCGCTAAGCGGCGTGGTCTCACTTAACATACTAAAACGAGATGTACAGTATTATTCATACCAGGCTTTATGTATGATTCGAAGTTCATGTTTCTCCTTAAACTCTCAGGTGCTCAAAATTGATTTGAGTATGCGGAGGGGTTAAGGACTTTTTCAGGTTTTAGAATGTTGGAGAATAAGCTACCGGAGGCATGTAGGAGGCAACAGATAGCTATTCAGGAATTGTAGCTCTTTTTTTGTTTAGATGAATTTTCCCCTGTGCTGTTTGTATTAGGTCTATTAGGACCATATGACCCTGATCAACCAAGGGGGTATCTTCATATACCACTCTTGACGTATTTTTAATAATTATATTTGATCTGTGCCTGGGAACGATTTGGGGTAATGTGTTGTGAAATAATTTGGTTTTGAAATGTAATGAAGTAAATGTGGTTTTGAAATCTGTGTTTTGTTTCATATTCAAGTGCTTCTGATATTATTGATACCATTAACATAGCCGTATTTAGTCATTGTAGGCTAATACTATATATGACTACATCATTTGTAGCACTTAGTTTTGGGCCTCTAGGTATGGGATGTTACACATGCTTAGCAATCGTAACCATCAAATCTTCAAGACACCCTTCAAAGAAGCTGATACCAGAGGGGGTTAACAAGTTTAGAGACTTGGAGAACCAGCTCTTCTTCATCAAATGCTTCCCAAACATCAGCGGGACTATCTCTAGTCACCGTAAGTTTAGATTTCATTATTTTCATTCCATCTAGTTACCTTTCTTTTCTGATCATTTCCTTATGTCAAGTGCTCCTGCCAAAGAACTTAATGAGGCCAATAAGTGAACGGTGGAGTCTCTAGTTGCATCTTCTAGTAAGATCGGAAACCGATTAAATATGTTGAATCCTACCAACTTGGATAAGCGTTCTCTCCTCTCCTCAGGTCAAAGGATTTTGGGGCAACCTCCTTTGATCCAACACACATCACGAAGCAAACGCTTCCTTTCCCTAGGAGATTCGGCAAATTTCTCCCCTATGTCTCCCATATGCGTTGACCACTCTGGTAAGCTATAAACACTGTTTTTGCTATCTTCTACCATGTTGCTTTCCGAATTATTCTGTTGACTTTGAATCTTTTTGAATTCTCTATAGCTGCTCCTCAGGTTGAAAAACTTGCTGGTGATCCTGCTACTCCTCTTGCGACCCTCTATGCGCCATCTTTTGCTCAATCTCTTGCAAGACTAAGATGGCCGTCAAGAGACAGTTGGAGCAACAAACTACGGAGGAACCACTCCTTAAGATAGCTAAAATGGTTGATGTTCCTGATTCAGAAGAGGAAGAGTCTTTATCTCTTGACAAAGCTACGGAGAGTTTGATTATTGAAGAACCCCAGGATAAATCCAAGGAGACACCTACTATAGTTGATCCTCTCTCGCATCACTATTTCAAGCTCTCCAAGTGCACTCGAGCACATGCAAAAAGCTTTGGAGATGACCCCCACTCAAAAGCACATTCCTTCGAGGCCTGCATCTTTTTCTCCCTCCATTAATTTCGAAGAGATAATACAGTTTGTCCTTAACTCTGTGTCCATTGCTTCTATCTGCTTGCCTACCTCTATTTCTGACTTGCCGGGCCATTATCGTTCTATGATAGAACAACTAATATTGGTAAGTTTCTCTTCACTTGTCTTTATCGTTACAGTTCTTCTTTAACATTCTATCTTATGTTGTGTTTCTCTTTTAGATCTCCAAAAGTTAGTTATCTCTACAAGAGTATGCATATCTGTCTTCTACCGAATCGTCCAAGCTTTAGGAGGTAATTTCTGCCTTAAAGAACTAAGTCTCTTCCTTTTCCACTGAAAAAAATTAAGCTACCTCTGAATTGGAGCGATTGAGAGCATCTCTTACCCAATCAGAATCCACTTTTTTGGAAGAAAGGAAAGCCCGCAAACTCCTCCCTGATGAAAACTTGGCAATGCAACTGACTATAGAAGATGCCGACAAGGAGAAGAACCAAATGGAAGCAAAGAATATCCCTTTGAAAGAGAAGTTGAAGAAGAACAAGGCTTCCTTGAAACTGGCAGTCGGTACTATTTCAGATGTTAAACAACAAGTGTCGTAGATTCTCGACACTACACTTGATGAGATCATGACGAGCTCTTTTGAACATACTTTGATGCTCGCTTACGCAGACAATATCGGCGAATACCCTGAGCTCAGTTTTCCTTCGCTCTACTCCGCCCTTGTTGATAGATTTTTGGGCAATATTAATCAAATGAAGCAGGGAACTGAGGCTGTAGAAAGGGACGAAATTGATGCCTCCAACGTTCTTTCTTTTGAAGTCCCTTCTTTTAGAGTCGAATCTTACTCAAAAGATGAAGGTGACAAAGATGATGATGCCAAAGAAAAGGGGGATAATGATGATGATGACAATGATGAAGAAAATGATTATGATGACGATGACAACATTAACGGTGGTCAAGGTTCAGGTGGCGACAAAGGGGGCCACACTAAGACTTCTGACAAAGATGGAGATGATAATACTTGAGCTTCTAAAAAAGATCCACCTCCTCATAAAGGGGTCCCGCCTGAATCTACCGCGCTCTCTGCTCCTTAAGAAGTAGTGCCTACTTTTATTAATGTCGAGGAACCGAAATAAAAGGAGCAAGTTTCTCAGACCTTTGTACCTTTATCATAGGTATGGGACTCTCTGTTTAAAAATCTTTTACTTCAAAGATCAAAGATATTAATAGTGTAAATCATCCATTTTAGGTAAGGAAGAAATCTCTCCTCCCTTATAAAACCAAACATGAATAGAAATAAGCAGAGATAAACGGTTTATATAGGGAGTTAGGCATGAAATTTAAGGAGCATAATGTACTTTCCGATAAATATCATAGGCTTAATAAAAGTGCAGCAATGCTTACATCTTTTATGCAATAAGAGGCTGCCCCTCATCTAAGGAGAGCATGCCTTCACTATGACGCTCTCTTGAAAGAGAACTTGGAATTAATCACCTTATTCTAGATGCTGATTGAGGAGAGGAACTGATGAAACACTTACCCGGTTGAGTCGCGGCCGACCTACCCAAGGTCGTAGACGACCTAACTCTGCCGACTTAAGTCGCACATCATCTCCGACTCACCAATTCACAGACCCCGAGCCAATTGCCAACCTACCCGATCCAATTGCCGACCTACCCCATCCAATTACCGACCTATCTCCAATCGACATCACCGACCTACGACCTAAATCCATGCTCCGACCTATCGACATTACCGACCTAACGCCTCTTCCCAAAGTCGCGACCGACCTAACCCCGCCTCGTCAAATCGTGAACGACCTAACTCTTTCGACCTAAACCCCATGTCGCGGAAGCCGCGTCGCAAGTTCCGACCTAACTAACCCTAAGTCATCCCAACGACCTAAACTCCTACCAAACCCCCACGACCTACCAATTTCCGATCCAAATTACTGCCTCGACCTAGTTTTCTTTTCCCGACCTAATACTAAACCAAAGAATTCCCTCTGAGCTTCCCCTAAATCGCGTGCCGCCTTCATTAAGTCGATGCTGAGATAAGTTGGAGCTGAAGATGATAACTCGTGAGATACTTTTAGATCGCGAACGAAAATTTTAGGTCGGCAGATAAAATAAGTCGGCATCTATAGGTCGTGTCCGACCTAAGGACTTTGTTTTTTTTGTTGTTGATTCTTTTGTGTGTTGAGTTGTAACTACTATAAATAGTGGGTGAATTGTAACTTTTAGTGGTTGTTGATTTTTGAATAAAATTCTCTTTTGATTGCTTTGTGCTTTCATTCCAAATTGGTAGTTGAGTGTAATCTCCTATCTCCTCTTTCGGTTAATCGAGTGCGCTCGATTCAACGATTGTAGAAGCCGATTCGCGGAATCAAGTGCGCTTGATCAACGCTTGAAGAATTGAAGATCTTCGAACCCGGTATCGTGCGCGATCAACGAGTTCAGGATAGCTAGAATTCGGCATCTTCGGATCAACGAATTTGGGCATTTCAGCATCTTCCAATCCACCGATTGCTACATTCAACGATCTACATCATTTTTGTAATATCCGCTGCGTCAGTTTGGTATCAGAGCCTGTTTTAGCCAATCATAGCTAAATCGAGTATTGGAGCCGAGAATTTGAAGTGTTGAGGTTGTGTTCATCGTGTTCATCATATTTTGCAACAAAGTTGGAGTTTTCGATCCATTTCATTTTGGATCAAAGTTCGAAAGGTGTTTGAAACTTGAAGTGTGAATTTGTTGAAGTGTTTGGGAAGTATTCAATCATGCCGCCAAGACGAGTTCAACGTCATCGCAATATTAATGCTTTGTACGGAAGAGAAGAGGCCGATGAAATGGAGCAACGAATCAACGAGAATTTCAATGAGAAGCTTGCTGAAGGGATTGGTCGATTAGAGAGAATGATGCTTGAAATAAGTCAAAATCAGAGAAGGGTTTCACCTGAATCGAGCCATGGAAGAAGTAGAGTTTCACCACATTCTAATCGGGAGAGAAGTGTTGATAGTGATCATAGAAGCGTGGATCGAGATGGTGATAGAAATGTTGATGAACGAGGTCATGATAGAAATGTAACTGATCGAGATCGGAGGAATGTAGATCGTAGGAATGTTGGTGGAAGAAATGGTGGTGGTAGAGATGTTGGTGCTCAGGATCGACATCGATATACATCGGATTGTGAAGAAGAGTATGATGGTGGTAGTGTTCATGGACGAGGACGTGGACGAGGAAGGAATCAGTCGGAGTACGATCACAAGTGGGAATCTGGGATGAAGACAGAAATTCCAGAATTCAAAGGTGGTATGCAGGCTGAGGAGTTTTTGGATTGGATGGCTAATGTTGAAGAAATTTTTGATTTCAAAGAAGTTCCAGAACGTCGTAGAGTGAAGTTGGTTGCTACAAGGTTGAGGGGTAGAGCTTTGGCATGGTGGCAGCAAACTAAACTTACACGTGAACGAATGGGGAAGTCAAAAGTTGAATCTTGGGAGAAGATGAAGAAATTGATGAAAGCAACGTTCTTACCTTACAATTATCAATCTCTGATGTATCAACGTTTGCAGAACTTGAGGCAGGGCACAAAGACTGTTAATGATTACGCAGATGAGTTTTATCAGCTTATCGCAAGGAATGATATTATGGACGGAAGAACAACTGACATCTAGATTCATTGGGGGATTGAGAATGCAGATCCAGGATATGGTAAACATGTTTGATCCAAGATCTGTGGCAGAGGCACATCAAAAAGCGTTGGCTTGGGAGAAACAGGGAAGACGAGGTGGTGGTATGTTTACCAATTCTAACAATCAAGCGAAGGGTGTTAATGGAAGTTCTAATGTTTCAAAAGTTGTTGCAAAACTAGTTGTAAAGGAGGTTGAGAAGGCGAAGGTTAACAACAGTTTCAAATGTTACAATTGTCAGGAGATGGGTCATAAAAGCAACGAATGTCCGAAGCCGAAGAAGAGAACCATGGTGACAGAAGTTGAGGAGGAAGATGAGGAAGAAGCTGAATGCTCTAATTCTTTGCCAGTTGAGGAGGAAGACTTACTGTCGGGAGATGACGGGTACGCATTGATGATGAGGAGAAGTTGTTTAACACCGAAGCAAGAGGAGGAAAGTAGTTGGTTGAGGAGCAATATCTTTCAGTCTACATGCACTATTCTGGGAAGAGTTTGTAAATTTGTTATTGATGCTGGGAGTTGCGATAATATTATCTCTACAGAAGCAGTGAAGAAGTTGGAGTTGAAAACCGAGAAACATCCTAAACCGTACAAGTTAGCTTGGTTGAGGAAGGGTGGTGAAGTGAAAGTTGGACGTAGAGCTTGTGTGAAGTTTTCAATTGGGAAGAAGTACAAAGATGAAATTTGGTGTGATGTCGTAGATATGGACGTTTGTCATTTATTACTGGGAAGACCATGGCAGTATGATCGAGCTGTGCAGCATGACGGACGGACCAACAGTTACAGTTTCATGTTCGAAGGTACAAAGATTACTCTGGTTCCGAAGAAACGCCAACAGGAAGAAAACAAAGTGGAGGAGATTGAAGAACTGAAGACGTTGTTATCTTTGAAGGAGTTTGTTAAGGAGGTCGAGGAGGAATCGGAAGTGTTCTTGTTGATTGGGCGTGAGAGCAGTGAAGAGGTTGAAATCCCAGAAGAAGCGAAGTCAGTATTGAAAGAATTTGAGGATGTATTTCCAGACGAGTTGCCTAACGAGTTACCGCCGCTGAGAGACATTCAACATCAAATTGATCTTGTTCCGGGAGCAGTATTGCCACATAGACCGCATTACCGAATGAGTCCGAAGGAGCATGAAGAATTAAGGAGGCAGGTGGAAGAATTGCTTGAGCAGGGACGTGTACAGGAAAGTTTGAGTCCATGTGCTGTGCCAGCTTTATTGGTACCGAAGAAAGATGGGACGTGGAGGATGTGCACGGACAGTCGAGCATTGAATAAAATCACTGTACGATACAGATTTCCAATGCCAAGGTTGGATGACTTGCTGGATCAGTTGAGTGGGGCTACTATCTTTTCGAAAATTGATTTGAAAAGCGGATATCATCAAATTCGGATTAGACCTGGAGACGAATGGAAGACAGCCTTCAAGACGAGAGAGGGGTTGTATGAATGGCTGGTGATGTCGTTCGGTCTTTCGAGTGCACCGAGTACGTTCATGCGAGTGATGAATCAAATTTTTAGACCTTTCATTGGGAAATTTGTGGTGGTGTACTTTGACGATATTTTGATTTATAGTAGGAGTCTGGAAGAGCATGTTCAGCATCTGAAGGAAGTGTTAATTATTTTACGAGAGGAACAATTTTATGCTGCAACAAAGAAATGCGTGTTCATGACGCATAGTGTTTTGTTCTTGGGGTATATTGTTTCGGAGAAGGGCATCCAGGTAGATCAGAATAAAGTTGAAGTAGTCAGGAATTGGCCACAGCCGAAGACAATTACAGAAGTGAGAAGTTTTCATGGGCTAGCGTCATTCTACCGAAGATTCATTCCACACTTCAGTAGCGTGATGGCACCGGTGACTGATTACATGAAGGGGAAACAATTTTCTTGGACGGAGGAAGCTGGGATTGCTTTTGGGAAGATCAAGAAGTTGCTGACATCTGCACCAATTCTTGTATTACCAGATTTTCAGTTATTGTTTGAACTGCATACCGATGCGTCAAAGGTTGGAATTGGAGGGGTGTTGAGTCAGAATGGGCGTCCTATTGCATATTTCAGCGAGAAGTTGTCAGGAGCAAAGATGAGATACAGTACCTATGATGTGAAATTTTATGCTGTTGTTCAAGCAGTAAAGCACTGGCGACATTACTTATTCCAGAAAGAATTTGTTTTATACACTGATCACGAGGCATTGAAACATTTACAAGGACAAGACAAGATTTCAGCAAGACATGCATCGTGGATTGCTTATTTGTAGCAGTTTACTTTTGTCGTTAAACACAAGTCAGGGGTAACCAATCGTGTGGCTGATGCTTTGAGCAGGAGGAGTCATTTGTTGACGACAATTAAAGTTGAAGTGACAGGTTTTGAATTATTGCCAGAATTGATTGAAGAAGATCCTTACTTTGTGAAATTTGTTGAACAGGTAAAGGAAGGAAGCACTGATGAATTTGTGTTGGTGGATGGTTTTCTGTTTAAAGGAAATCGATTGTGCATCCCAGACTGTAGCTTGAGAATGAAGATTGTTAAAGAACTACATGAAGAAGGCCATGTGGGTAGAGATCGTACGTTGCAGTTAATTTCTCAATCTTATTTTTGGCCGTCAATGAGGAAAGAGGTAGAAAGATTTGTGGAGAGGTGTCATATTTGTCAGGTTTCGAAAGGAACAACGACGAATGCGGGGTTATATATGCCGTTACCCGTGCCTACCAAACCATGGGTTGATATCAGCATGGATTTCGTGTTGGGATTGCCGAGAACTCAGAGGGGAAATGATTCTATATTTGTTGTGGTGGGCAGGTTTTCGAAGATGGCACATTTTATAGCCTGCAAGAAGACAGCGGATGCAGTTCGAGTGGCACAGTTATTCTTTAAAGAAATATATCGTTTACATGGTTTACCCGAATCTATTGTTTCTGACCGAGATACTCGATTTCTGAGTCACTTTTGGTTGAGTCTATGGAAGATGGTGGGAACATAGTTGAAATTTAGTAGTGCATATCATCCTCAGACGGATGGACAAACTGAAGTTGTGAATAGATCGTTGGGAAATTTGTTGCGATGTCTTGTGCAGGACAATTTGAAGAGTTGGGACTTAAAGTTGTGTCAGGCAGAGTTTGCTCATAATCATGCTGTTAACCGAAGCACTGGTTACAGTCCATTTCAGATTGTATATTCCAATTTACCCAGGGGACCGTTGGATTTGGCAGTAGTACCACAACTGAAGAGGACAGTTAAACGAGTTGCTGATTTTGTTGATGGGTTGACAGAATGCCATAGAATCGTTCAGGAACGATTGGAAAAGGCAAATGAGAAGTATAAACAAATGGCGGATAAGAAACGAAGAAGTGTAGTCTTCAAAGAGGGTGATTTTGTTTACGCGGTATTGACGAAAGATCGTTTTCCAGTTGGGACTTACAATAGGTTAAAAGCACGAAAGATTGGTCCAGTAGAAATCTTGAAGAAAATCAATGACAATGCTTATCAGTTAAAGTTGCCAGATCATATTCACACTGCAGACGTTTTCAACGTTAAACATTTGGTTCCATACTATGGAGAGGAATTTGTCGAAGGTGACAAGGGTGTGAATTCGAGGACGAATTCCTTCCAACAAGGGGAGGATGATGAAACACTTACCCGGTTGAGTCGCGGCCGACCTACCCAAGGTCGTAGACGACCTAACTCTGCCGACTTAAGTCGCACATCATCTCCGACTCACCAATTCACAGACCCCGAGCCAATTGCCAACCTACCCGATCCAATTGCCGACCTACCCCATCCAATTACCGACCTATCTCCAGTCGACATCACCGACCTACGACCTAAATCCATGCTCCGACCTATCGACATTACCGACCTAACGCCTCTTCCCAAAGTCGCGACCGACCTAACCCCGCCTCGTCAAATCGTGAACGACCTAACTCTTTCGACCTAAACCCCATGTCGCGGAAGCCGCATCGCAAATTCCGACCTAACTAACCCTAAGTCGTCCCAACGACCTAAACTCCTACCAAACCCCCACGACCTACCAATTTCCGATCCAAATTACTGCCTCGACCTAGTTTTCTTTTCCCAACCTAATACTAAACCAAAGAATTCCCTCTGAGCTTCCCCTAAATCGCGTGCCGCCTTCATTAAGTCGATGCCGAGATAAGTTGGAGCTGAAGATGATAACTCGTGAGATACTTTTAGATCGCGAACGAAAATTTTAGGTCGGCAGATAAAATAAGTCGGCATCTATAGGTCGTGTCCGACCTAAGGACTTTGTTTTTTTTTTGTTGTTGATTCTTTTGTGTGTTGAGTTGTAACTACTATAAATAGTGGGTGAATTGTAACTTTTAGTGGTTGTTGATTTTTGAATAAAATTCTCTTTTGATTGCTTTGTGCTTTCATTCCAAATTGGTAGTTGAGTGTAATCTCCTATCTCCTCTTTCGGTTAATCGAGTGCGCTCGATTCAACGATTGTAGAAGCCGATTCGCGGAATCAAGTGCGCTTGATCAACGCTTGAAGAATTGAAGATCTTCGAACCCGGTATCGTGCGCGATCAACGAGTTCAGGATAGCTAGAATTCGGCATTTTCGGATCAACGAATTTGGGCATTTCAGCATCTTCCAATCCACCGATTGCTACATTCAACGATCTACATCATTTTTGTAATATCCGCTGCGTCAGGAACATTTTAGTTAACTTCTTATTTAAGGCTTATTATAGACACCCCATTTTGACTTTTCATATTTAGGTGAATTTAGTGACGGTTTACTTTGGCGTTTACATAAAAGATACGTGGACGAATTCAGATCTGACCTGCATCCTAGAGCTTGTTGGAACATACCACGAGTCAGATCCATTCCACAAGATCTAGCTCTTGAAAAACGTAAATATTATAAGGCAAATTTGTTTCTGAATTATTTACCAAGTCAGTCATGTATGAACTAGATGAATAACGGTAAACATGTAATAATATATTGATTTTTAAAATTTGGATTTAGTCTTGCTTTTTATGCTTAGCATCATTTCATTATGTTATCACAGAGTGACTGTTCTCCAGGCCATCTTCTTTCTAGCGACCACTTAAGTCGATATGTTAAACTGAGAACGTATTATCTTGAAAAGGCATTAATTTTAAAATCCTCAAAATTAGCAAAATATTGTTTTCTTAGAGACTTACAAAAACTTTTTATGGAACACCCTCGTCCCCGCTTAGATTTCCTCGGTGATGAAAAGGAGAAGCTACTTAAGGAAATTAGGACATTCTATACTGATTTAATTTGTGGTCGTGATAGTCCTCCAGCCAGGGAGTGGGACTATAGCAAATATCCCCCGGTGATTACTCCAAAGGGGCTAATGTTCCTTTTGACTCTATAATTATTCTTTATGTCAATTTATTAAAAAAAATTAGAGATGTTGTTTCTCATCTTTAGATATAAAACAATTGTCTATTGGATCTTTTAGTTTCATTGTCATTTGAATTGTAATCTTTTATCATAATTAATAAAGATATTTTTCATTCTGATTTTGACTTTATTTTTGTTTCTTTTTATTTAAATAGGAGTTACAGTTATCGGCGGCTCCTCTCCCACTCGATTCAGCGTCATGCTTAACTAATCTAGAGATAAGCTGCTAACAGAATTTGAAAGGAGTAAACTCCTTGAAGATACCTTACTTGCACGCTTTTAAGGCAATGCCGAAGCTTTAAGATGACACAAAAGATACTTACTTCCGAAAACTATTGTTAGCAATCCTAAAGATCTAATTTCCAGTTTAGAAGCTGATGTCAAAAGTAAAGATGAAACGATTTCCACACTGAAGCGACAAGTGAAGTCGAATCCTTCAACCATTTTTGATCGCAAGATGTTCGAACTTCTTCAATAAATAATGGATTTGAAGATGAAACTGAAGGACAACCAAGCTCAACGCGAGTCGCTGGAATATATTATGGGGGATAACATTCGGAGTGATGATTTACCAAGTCCCCGCACCAATCCTTCTGTTGCCAAATCCATAAGATCAACTTCCCGTGTTGCTCAGAAATTCCCCACGATAACCAATCCCCTCCTGGCTTAGACGAGATGGTAGTGGGCGAATGTTGTAGGAAAGTTAAATTTGAAGTGGCTAAGTACTTCAGTGAATAGCAAAGAGTCAAATATTCATAGAGCATAAATGAGTATGCCACCAGAATTCAGGAACTTGAACATGACAACTACTTTCTTCAAAAGTGCATCGCCGAATTTAAAAGGGAAAATAAAACTCATAGACGCGCAAATAGAGATTTCAACCATGCTCTAAAGGCTAACATCGATGTAATTGATGATTCAGATAGGATAAGGAAGAAAGAAAGAAACTCAAAGAGGTCCTTTGCATCGCAATCCGTCGCATAGTTGATCCTTCGACTGCTGAGAATCTTAGCAAGGCCACTCAAGATTTATGATATATTTGTATTCATGAAATGCTTAATTTGTATATTTGTAAATATTTACATAAGTCATGTAAATCATATAAACTTTGTAAATATCACATGATTTGTGATTCTTTCCTGTAATGTCATTTCTAAAGCGCTTGTTTGATAGCTCATACTATATCTTAAGTATTTGCTGCATCTTTCATCCTTTTTTGTTGTTTTGATTTCCCTGAAAAGTGCAAAGAAAATAATATTTCCAATTGTTAACTTGAAATTGACATATAAGTCTATGTAAATCATTCGCGTAGATTACTAAATCATCATTTTAATTGCATGAAAAGTAGTTTATATCAAATATCAAAATCCTATCTTTGACCATGATGAGAAATAATTAAGAATTTAACTCTAACCATTTCACTAGAATGTGATAGAAAATCCTGCCCCGAAGCAGGGGTATAAATGTTTAAGAGTCATTCTCTAGAAGTAGTTAATAAATAGCTAAATATGGAAGAGTCCAGAAATCATTATCTGAATATTGTAATAGAAACCCAATGACCCATTCTCGGATATTAACGAAATTTTAAAACATAGAAATCTGAAACCCAAATTCGAGTATTAATAGAAACACATAATAACGATCTTCTTGACAAAAGTCTTTGACCCGGATTTGGGCATTTATGGATAATTATAAGTCCACAATAGAAATCCAAAGCCCAGATTAGGGCATTAATAAGTAATAGTCTCCAAAACCAAAATTCGGGTATGATAAAGATAGTAAGTAATTGATGAACACCCGAAACCCAAATTCAGGATTAGTAAATGAAGTTTAGAAATGAAAGTCCCGAAACCTTATTTGGGTATTAAAATGCGGAGTTCTGTCCAACTCCATTGATTCTGTCTTCTTCGACATGTATGAACCCTTTAGGTTTTGTACGTAGTTGTAATTTGATCGGTTGCCTGTTGAGCTTGGACGTCTCGGTCCATAATCTAATATGTCATTTCTCAGGCTTGGACATCTTAGTCCATCATTTGATGAGCCTTTTCTTGGGCTTGGACATCTTAGTCCATTATTTGATGAGCCTCTTCTTCGGCTTGGACCTCTTAATACATTATGTAATGAGCCTTTTCTTGGGCTTGGATGTCTTAGTCCATTATTTGATGAGCATCTTCTTAGGTTTAGACATCTTAGTCCATTATTTGATGAGCCTCTCCTTAGGCTTGGACATCTTAGTCCATTGTTATCTGGTGTGCTTGGTTAGCTCATCTAAGAGGCTGTGATGCAGTAGCGGAATTACAAAAATGATGATTCTGTGAAAGTAGCAATCGATGGAATGAAGAATACTGAATGGCCCAAATTCGTTGATCCGAAGATACCGAATTCTAGCTATCTTCGTCACGTTGATCGCGCACGATACCGTGAAAGAAGATCTGCAATTCTTCAGACGTTGATCAAGCGCACTTGATACCGTGAATTGGCTTCTACGATCGTTGATCTGAGCGCACTCGAATGCCGAAAGAGGAGATAGGAGATTACACTCAACTACCAATTTGGTGAAAGCACAAAGCTAACAAAACAAAAGTTTTATTCAAAATCAACCTAACTTTACAAATGACACACACTCCCTATTTATAGGGTTACAACTCATACACCTCCGCAACACAACACATTACAACTCATAGGTCGGCAACGACCTAACCTCATGTGCGACCTAAAAAAAATACAACACAACCCTTACAACATGAACGACTTACGACCTAAGTACAAAACATCACAAATGAGTTAACAATTTACACACAACAAAATGCAACAACTTTCCATAATACGACTCAACTTATATACAACACGACCCAAGTTAGTCGTGACCTAAGGAAGGCCTGCATCAGAAGTTCCAGCGACTTAAAGGTCCGCGACTTAAGAAGACTGCTTCTAGAAATCTCACGCGACCTATCCACAGAGCGACTTAAGTTTTAGCATCCTGTAGCGATCTACTGAAACTTGGCAGCGACTTAAGTTAGGTCGTTGGCGACCTAAGGAAACAGCGGTTCGCGACCTATCCACAAGCGACCTAAAATTCAGTGGCTGCAAGGAAAGACGCGGCATAAGATCGAGCGACTTATAATTCAACGCGACCTAAACATGTAACGACATAAGAGAAACAACTTCAGCAACCTAAAGGCTGCACGACCTAAAATAGGTCGTTCGCGACTTATCATAGGTCGTTAGCTTGTTTGAGCGACCTAAGAAACTTGGGTGATAAGTGTTTGGCTTTGACTCGCTAGGTCGGAGCTTGTTAGGTCGAAGCTCGTTAGGTCGGAGCTTGTTAGGTCGAAGCTCGTTAGGTCGGAGCTTGTTAGGTCGGACTTCATAGCTCGTTTACAACCTAAAATGGCGCAACTTAAGGAATAAAATGGTAGGTCGTAAATCAGGGGACTTAGGTCGTTGGTGACTTAAGTCTTCATTAACCTGGGCTGCATCATCCTCCCCTGGTTGGGAAAAATTCGTCCTTGAATTTAAAAGCTCTTCTTCTTTGAAAAGTTTGTGTTCATGGTACGAAATCATGCGTTTGAACGATCTAAAACTCAACACTTTAGATAGCAGGTAAAATTCATCATCCTTCTCATTAGATTGTGAACGACCTAGGTCCTTTGAGCGAGATTGCGCGGTATCATCGACCTTTGATTGAAATGAATTTGTCCCGAATTCATTTTCTCTTCTTCTTCGCGATGCTGTCTTCCATTCATTATCTGGTTTGTTGCGGCTCTGGTGATAACCATTCTTGTGATTAATTTTGTCTTGACTCTTTGATGATGCGGCTTGACATAAGGAACGCATTGCATAAAACAGACGTGGCATTAGACAGGCGGCATAAGAAAGTGATCTGAGGGAGATGTCATATGAAAAAGTGTGGAATGAACCAAGCACTTGGTACCAGATCCAATTTATGTAACACAGAACTTCATAAGAATAGTGTCGTATACCATATTGCTTGTGCCAATAGGAATATGTGATATAGAACCAAAACGTGTCGAAAATGTGAGATGTTATAAGGAAGTTTAAAATCATGGAACGACTTAGGAAATCACGACCGAAAAAGGGTGAGGACTCATTCTCAGACTCTCGTCTTTCCTTATCTCGTTCAGGTGTGTTCTCCCTTAGAATCTTCCCCTATGTTGCATCAATTCCCCCTGACTAAAATGAATTCCCACTCGCTTCTCCTTCAACATGTTTATTTCCATGAAACGATTCCAAACAATTGACGTTGATAACGTCAGTAGTGTGGTCATGTTCAGGTAATTCCAAATGACAATCATACGATCCCTGCAGTAAAATAACATCTGGTACTAGTTCAGATTGGTGCTGAATGTCCTGTAGTGATGGTAACTCTTCGGTTAATTCCTCAGGATATTCGTCTTCAGACTCATCGAATTCTGATTCAACTTCCTCAAAAACATCAAGATCTTCATTTGTTCCCTGCCCAGTCAATATAAACAATTCATTACTATCTTCCACCTTTTCGACAGGCTCTTCCAAAGTTACAAGACTAGTTTCTTCAGACAGTTCCTCTGAAATCTCATCCTCAAACTCTTCACACACTTCAACCTCTGCAGTTGTCTCAAAATAAGAACTTTTCCCAAAGTTAATCAACAATGATAATTCATCACTATCTTTCATTGTATTGACGAACTCTTCTAAAGATAATAAACTTTCTGATTCTGCTTTCTCTTCTGTTTCACTTTCATTTTGTTCGGGCTTCTCGGAGATTATGGAATTAACATTTAGCGGCCTCTCATCCATAAGTTCATGTGTTAAACAAGAATCCACCATCATCAAGTAACTTCCCTCAACTCCGAACACACTTTCTTCTACCATACTATCGACATCAATCTTCGGTGGTGAAAAATAATCAACTTCTACATCCACACACTTTGACTCAATTTCTTCATCATCATCAAATTTCGGCGGTTAATAAAAGTCAAATTCATCAGTCCTCCACAGCGAGTCACATCCTTCATTCTCTGACAAAACTCGTTCATCGTTGTCAAATTTGGGTGGTAATTCTTCGAACGATTCTGTAGGACCGTCCTCTTCAAACTCTTCTATCATTAGTTTAACCTCCTCAGAAGTTTTAAGCTCTTTACTTGCCTCATATCTAACCAATGATTCTACACTACCTTCTGCTTCGTCAACACTTTCGCTGAAAGAAAATGGACTAGTCTGTTCCTCTTCCTCTTCTGGTTCGCTCTCAATAGAATCATCCACATCTTCGCTTTCACAATCTTCGACAACTAAGGTTTTCATCTTGGGCTCCGTACATTCAATACTTCTATGGTCAGACTCCTGATAATGATAGCGATGAATTTGGTCATCAACATTTGTCTTAGTGCTTCCATGTACAACTGGTTCGTTGACTCTCTTAGAAACATTTCGACTGTAATGAACACCATGATTCTGATTGCTGGAGTTTGTAACCACACCCTTTCCTCGACTCCCTTGACTCAACTTCTGCAATTGTTGGTTCACTCGTGTTTGATAATTGTATCGTAAGAAATTTTCCTTCATCATCCTTTTCATCTTATCCCACATGACAACTTTGGATTTCCCCATTCTCTTTCTGGTTGATTTAGTTTGTTGCCACCAATCTATAGCTCTTCCTCTCAATCTGGTAGTAACTAACTTAACTTGACGATCCTCAGACACGTTGTTGAGTTTAAAAATCTTTTCAACCTTTTATATCCAATCCAATAATTCCTCTGCTTGTAGACCACCTCGGAATTCTGGAATCTCCGTATCCTTCCTTGATTCCCGTATATGACCATTCTCTTCAACATTCCTACATCGATTTTGACCTTGACCAGAATATCGAAAATGAACACGATCACCATAACTATCTTCTTCAAAATTATATGAGCTTCGATGTCGATCCGGAACATTGACTTTTCTATGACCATGCACGTCCTCTCTACTTCTTCTTTCATAATCACCATATGGCTCATGCTCATAACCACGATAAGCTCTTCTTTCTTCATTCTGGTAATCATGATTGTCTCGAACTCCACGATCTCGGTTTATGGTCAAAGATGTTTCTCTTCTTTCTCTATCATAATCTGGTGACACTCTCCTTTGATTTCGATTCATGTCAGAGTTCATTCTCTCCATTCTCTCGAAACCCTTATTGAACCTTTCATCGATACGTTGTTTCATCTATTCAGGATCTCCACTCCCATACAAATCTACAACACTGTGATGACGATTAACATATCTCGGAGGCATGATCAAATCTTCAACAGATCTAAACACAAACTTCACTTTGATCCAAGAAATTCTCGAATCAAACTTTCTCACTTGTTTGAAATCTGACGAACACCCCAAATAAACAAACAACTTAATTTGAACTCCAAACTTCAAATCTCAAACTTGACGCCCAATGAACTTGAACAAATATCTCACAAACTTGAACAAGTTCACTTCTAGTTCACGACTTGACTCTACTCTTCTCCTTGGCTCGGTTGAAATTGAACAAGCACTTCTTCTCGGTCCAACAGGCTCGTCTTAGCTGTGATTGGCTAAGTCTTGCTCTGATACCAAATGATGCAGCAACGAAATTACAAAAATGATGATTCTGTGAAAGTAGCATTCGATGGAATGAAGAATACTGAATTGCCCAAATTCGTTGATCCGAAGATACCGAATTCTAGCTATCTTCGTCACGTTGATCGCGCACGATACCGTGAAAGAAGATCTGCAATTCTTCAGACGTTGATCAAGCGCACTTGATACCGTGAATTGGCTTCTACGATCGTTGATCCGAGCGCACTCGAATGCCGAAAGAGGAGATAGGAGATTACACTCAACTACCAATTTGGTGAAAGCACAAAGCTAACAAAACAAAAGTTTTATTTAAAATCAACCTAACTTTACAAATGACACACACTCCCTATTTATAGGGTTACAACTCATACACCTCCACAACACAACACATTACAACTCATAGGTTGGCAATGACCTAACCTCATGTGCGACCTAAAAAAATACAACACAACGCTTACAACATGAACGACTTACGACCTAAGTACAAAACATCACAAATGAGTTAACAATTTACACACAACAAAATACAACAACTTTCCATAATACGATTCAACTTATATACAACACGACCCAAGTTAGCCGCGACCTAAGGAAGGCCTGCATCAGAAGTTCCAGCGACTTAAAGGTCCGCGACTTAAGAAGACTGCTTCTGGAAATCTCACGCGACCTATCCACAGAGCGACTTAAGTTTTAGCATCCTGTAGCGATCTACTGAAACTTAGCAGCGACTTAAGTTAGGTCGTTGGCGACCTAAGGAAACAGCGGTTCGCGACCTATCCACAAGCGACCTAAAATTCAGTGGCTGCAAGGAAAGACGTGGCATAAGATCGAGCGACTTATAATTCAATGCGACCTAAACATGTAACGACATAAGAGAAACAACTTCAGCGACCTAAAGGCTGCACGACCTAAAATAGCTCGTTAGCTTGTTTGAGAGACCTAAGAAACTTGGTTGATAAGAGTTTGGCTTTGACTCGCTAGGTCGGAGCTTGTTAGGTCGAAGCTCGTTAGGTCGGAGCTTGTTAGGTCGAAGCTCGTTAGGTCGGAGCTTGTTAGGTCAGACTTCATAGCTCGTTTGCGACCTAAAATGGCGCGACTTAAGGAATAAAATGCTAGGTCGTAAATCAGGGGACTTAAGTCGTTGGTGACTTAAGTCTTCGTCAACATGGGCTGCATCAGGCTGGAACAAAGGACTTACCCAACCTCCCTCAAGTAGACGACTTGACCTTGCCAGAGGTGCGACCAAGGCTTGTCAAGTACTTTAACCTGGCGATAACATGGCATGAATAAAGGCTTACTCCATCCTCCTTCCAACAGTCGCCCTGCTAGGAACACCCCATATTTTCAAAGCATTATTTAGGATATTTAGTTAGTTAAATTCAATAAAATAATGTGAAGATTAATAGGTTGAGATTTGAGTTCACTAAGGGTAGTCCTGCCATTTTAAATGTAAATCAAAATGAAACAACATGAACTAATGTTTTAAGAAATAAGGAATGAAAAATTGGTAAATAAGAGAGACTTATAACCTAAACCTTTAGGAAATGAAACACACATTAATTTCATTCTATCAAACTAAAATAAACATCAAGGCCGACCACCATTTTATTCTCAAGGGAAGATAAAGCTAGGATTCAAGAGAAAGAAGTTAATCAACATATTCAACATCAAATCTCACATCTTTTAATCTCAAAGCTAAGGTGAATGATTACTACATCCCATTTTCTTATCGTTTTAAGTTTTAATTTAGATCTGAAATGATTTTGCAAGTTTATACAATGTTTTGGATGATTAAAGTTATATATATGCTTGTTGATGAATTATACATGTTCATATTACTTTCTATGATATGTTTGATATGAAAACCCTATTACATGACATCCAAATGGCTTGAAAATTTATACATAAGTCAAAAATCATATTTTAGAGACGGATTTCAAATTTTATAATTTTCTGAATTAATGTTGATTTCATATTAACTTTATAGTGAAGAAAATGATTTATAAGTTTATAAGTTATTTTCTGCTAAATAAATAATTATTTGGGTTTGAAATTTGTATATGTTGGAAAACATACTAAAATAATTTTTTTGTAATTTTTCCAGATTTTCCTAAGTGATTTGATGAATATATAAAATTATTTAAAGTACGCGACTTAAATGTTTTATATATTTAATTGAGGAGAAGGGGCATTTATAAAATAAAATCATTGTTTATTTCTGAAATTATTTGCAGCACTTTTTTGAAAAGTATTTAGTAACCAGTAAGAATTTGAAAAACAAAGGCAGGTAAGGTAAGTTGAATATTTTCTCTTTTAAGTTAAAAACAAGAAAATCACTCTTTTAGCATGTTCAGCCACTTTCGGCATTAAGGGTTCCGACCCAGACCTTTTGACATCAATGCTTTCGAAACCAATACATATGGTATCAAGCAACTTGGTAGTTAACATATTGGACAAGGTCGAAGGGGCACTTGGTTGAAACCTTAGGTTCCGAAGTGGTTGGGGTATGTTAGTTTTATAAACCAAGAGTAACGCCTGCTTTGCTTTCGAAAAGAATCATTCGACTTGGTTGCTTTCAACTGGGTCAAATATTTAAAATAAAGTTTTAAAGCTTTTGAAGGGGTCGAAACCCCTAGCTGCCTCTTCTCTACCTTTCGAAGTCATGCTTTCGATAAGGTCGAAAGGTAAACTTGTCTTTTTAAAATCAGCCGCTTCTCCCATGCTTTCGTAGGGATGGTTTCGACACCATTGCTTCTTATTTAGGAAAAGGCTTTGAAAGGATGGTTTCAACTTAGATTTTTGACCCTTTTTATTCTAATTAAAGTATATCCCAAGGTTTCGAAAGAGGTGTTTTAAAGTATTAAAATGGCCGGAGCCTATTGTTTTAAATGACATTTTTTAAGCTTTCGAAGGGGTCGAAAGCAATGCTTTCGAAGGGGAGCTTTCAAAGGGGTCGGAAGCTAAGCTTCTAAAGGAGTCAAAAGGTTATTAAAGAGGATTTTTCATATGTTTTAAATTGAACCCAAAGAGCTTTCGAAAGGTTTATATTTTAGTTGTTTAATGTTTTCGAAAGGTACAATTTTTGGAAAGCTTTCGAAGGAGTCGAAAGGTAGCTTTCGAAGGAGTCGAAAGGTCCTATTTTATGATGGTTTCGAAAGGGTTGAACTGGGAGGTTTTTCCAAGTTTTCTAAGGCAATGTTTTAAAGTGTTTAAGATAGGATGTCTATGGTTTTAATGCTTTCGAAAGGAAGGTTTTCAATGGTTTCGAAAGGGTCTGGAGTATGGTTTCGAAAGGAAAGGTTTTAGCCTTTCAACCTAGATAAATAAAGAGTTTTACTTAGTTTCGAAAGAAAAGCTTTCAAAGGTTTAGAAAGGGGTACTTTCAATGGAATCGAAAGGGGTACTTTCAAATGCTTAAATGTTTTCATAAACTAAGGTTTGAGTAATGTGTGTGTGTGTGTGTGTATAACATGGCAAAGTGATTTTGAGTAAAGCATACAGAATATATGTTTTCCTTGTATAACTTTTATTTAATTATTTTAAATCATTTAAAAGAGATTTTAAAAAAAATTATGGGAAAGGATCCCTAAGTGAAAATGACTCGGATATTAGAATACCAAATGGGACTAGTATAGGGTCGCGCCCTATACATTACCTATTGGCCCCAACTAATGGTTGTCCAAAATTCCAGTGTGTAGTGCTTGGTTATAGGTAGACTAAAAATATGATTACACGTCGAAAGGGATATATGTTTATATACAGAAAGGTTATCAGTAAGCTCGAAAAACCATTAGGATCAGGAAGACCTGGGAGATGGTTAAGTTAGGGACAGACCTTCCAGAAGACAAGTATTTAACAGATAGTTAAGGACAGACTGTCCATAAGTGGAGTGTTTGACATATGTTAAATTAATTTTTTTTTATATTTTTTGGTAGGTCCAAGTTAGCCAAAGGTTAAAAGTTAGCCAAACAAAACTTTTGTGTTTGAACAGATAGTTCATTTATTAACTGATATTTATGTATGTTTACATAATGATGCTTTACCGTATTTAACCAATTTTGGTTGTAGTGCATGGATATGTTTTAAAAGGATGTCAGTGTGGTGAAACCCATTCCTCTAAGCGGCGTGTCTCACTTAACATATTTAACCGGGATGTATAATATTATTCACACCTGGCTTTATGTCTGACTCGAAGTTTATGTTTTCCCCTTTAAAATCTCGGGTGCTCAAAATTGATTCGAGTAGGCTGAGGGACTAAGGTCTTTTTAGGTTTTAGTAGGATGATGAATAAGGCTACCGGAAGCATGCACGAGGCAAATAGATAGCTATTTAGGAGTTGCGGTTTTATGTTTTGTTGTATTTCTGCTATGTTTATACTAAGTCAATTATGACTATATGACCCTGGTCGTCTAAGGGGGTATCTTCAAATATCGCTCTTTGCGTACTTTGTAATAAGTATATTTTATCTATGCTTGGGAACGTATTGGGATTGTGTATCGAGAATATGGAACATCTATTTGAAGTTTAATGAAGGAAAAGTTGTTTTGAAATCTGTGTTTTGTTTCATATTTAAGTGCTTTTGATATTATATAAACCATTAACATAGCCATATTTAGTCGTCGGAAGCTAATACTATAGATGACTGCAGCATCTGTAGCACTTAGTTTTGGGCCTCTGGATAGGGGATGTTACAGCTTGGTATCAGAGCATGGTTTATGAAATACTTTAACTAAAAATGGTTTTTTAAAACATAATCCTTAGTAATTAGAGTTAAGTTTGGGGTATGGGATAGAGCTCTAGTAGCGTACTTGTATTTGTTATATATAAGTATAAGCTATATCTCTAGAGTCTTATCTTTGTTATGCTATTCATCTGTATCTCACCAGGCTTGAATACAGATATGGAAGGAAGATGAGGCAGAGTTAATCTTGGAGGAGAGAGCACCACCACTAATGGAAATGCCCGACTAAATGTTGGAAGAGGTCCAGGTCAGGCTCAAGCTGAAAATGTTGGTGCCGGGGTTCCCCAAGTGGACACAAGAGCCATATATCAGTTTTTCATAAAGATGATGCAAGTTGGAATTGCAGCTAGAGTTGTAGGAGGGAATGCTACTGGAGGGGGAGTTAAGGAAGCTCTGATAGTCAACCATTACGCTAACTTGAGCAGAGACTATATAAGTCTTGGAGGAAGCCGTTCATTGGAACTGAAGATGCAATTAAGGTAGAAAATTGGTTGTTGCATTACGAGAGGATTTTCGCCGACTTAGGGCTGAATGACGAGCAGAAAAGGAGACTAGCTTCAAGACAGCTTTCGGGAGCTGCTCCATTTTGGTGAAATGATGTTGCAGCTGGTGTTGATGAAGAAACCATTACTTAGGTGGTGTTTAAGAGAAGGTATCAAGAAAGGTTTATGTCCGTGATGGCGCAGTCGGTGTTGGTTAGGAAGTTTGCTGAACTGGAACAAGGAGAGATGTCTGTTTTAGAGTATGCTAGAAGATTTAAAGAGTTAGCCTAGTATGGGTATGCTATGGTTGATGTGGTGATAAAGAGAAATGAGAATTTTATAAGAGGTCTAAAGCCGGAGTATGCAAGAGCTACCTTACTGCACCTAAGAGATCCAACTGTTGTAGTGGTAGAAATAGAGCTAAGGCAGGAAGAGGCATTATCTTGTTTGGAGAAGAAGAAAGAGAAGGAGGTTTAAAGTGGGAAAGGATAGAAAACAAAGGTTTTTCATAAGAATAATGCTCGTAAGGGAGGAGCACGGAAGAAAAGAAAATCTGAGGTGGTTTGTTAAAAATGTGATAAGAAAGGACACTATGCTCAAGAGTATCGTATCAGAAAGGAAAAGGGAAAGAAGCAATTGGAAAGAAGAATATCCGATTCTTTAAATTTGATCAGATCGTCCATTATAAGAACCAATGCAAAGAGCCTGCTAGAGATGGAAGGGGGCAGATGTATGCATTGGAGCTTGCAACTTCAAGGCTAGTTGTGCAGGAGAAAGGGTAGGCTATTCTAGGGGGCTTGCTATAGATTCACGGTATGTCTGTTAGCGTTCAATTTGATACTAATGCATCAAATTCTTTTATTTCTCGATGTATGATAGATAAGCTTAACCTAGAGCCCTTATATTTAGTACTTCCTTAAGGGTTGCAAACCAAATAGAAGGGTATGCGACACTTAGGATAAGGTGTGACCATTTAGAGTTTTAATTGCTAGGTCATACTTTTGATTGTTGTTTGCATGTATTTGATTTTGTGGGGTTTGGGATCATCCTTGGAATGGATTGGTTAAGTAAGTATGGTGCTAGGATATTTTTCCATGATAGGAAAATATAATTTAGTCACCTGAATTGTAGTGATCCGATAGTTTATACCATAAAAAACCCTAGTTGTGAGGTGAATGATTTAATGAGTATTGTGGAGATGGAGGAGTAGTTGCATCGAGCTTTTATGGTTAGAGAGTACGCTGATATGTTTGAGCCGGTAGTTTGGCTGCCACCGAAACAAGCCATTGAGTTTCGAATTGACTTAGTGCCTGGAGCAGAACCGATGAGTAGGCTGCCAGGCAGAATGACACCTACAGAGACGAAAGTGTTGAAGGTGCAGTTAGTGGATTTGGAAGGCAAGAATTTTATTCGACCGAGTAGTTCTCCATGCGGTGCAGCAGCAGTATTTGCTAAGAAGCTAGATGAATCATTGAGGCTATGTATCGATTATCGTAAGTTGAAGGAGAAGACAATAAAGAATAGATATCCATTGCCAAGAATTGACGATTTGTACGATAAGTTAAGTGGAGCCAAGGTATCGCACAGTTGGATTTAGCGAGTGGATTTCATCAGCTTAGAGTGGCAGAGGATAATATTCCTTTGATAGCATTTAGGATAAGGTATGGATCGTATGAATGGTTAGTTATGTCATTCGGACTAACTAATGCACCGACATTCTTTATGGATTTGATGGACGGAATTTTTCAAGAACACTTGGATAGAATTGTGTTGGTCTTCATAGATGATATTCTGATATACTCTAAGAACGAGAAGGTGCATGCAGTTCATCTTAGAGTTGTGCTTGAGACGTTGAGAAAGCATCAGTTGAAGGCTAAGTTTCTAAGTGCCATTTTGGAAGAAGGAAGTGAAGTTCTTTGGTCATGTAGTCTCAGCGAAAGGGTTATCTGTAGATCCGACTAAGATTGAGGCAGGGAATAATCGGAAGAGACCCAAGACGGTGACCGAGATAAATAGCTTTCTTGAATTAGCCGGATATTATTGAAGGTTTATAAAGGATTTTTCACGGATAGCAGCACCGATAACTAAGCTTATGCGAAACGATATGAAGTTGTATGGACTAATAAGTGTGTGGAAGCATTTCTGAGCTTGAAACACTTATTGACCCATGCACCAGTGTTGGTGTACCCAGAGGGGAATCGGGATTTAGTGGTTTATATTCATGCGTGTGGAACTGGATTGGGAGCAGTGTTGATGCAAAGAGGTAAAGTAATTGCTTATGATTCTAGACAGCTCAGACTACATGAAGTTAGGTATCCAACGCATGATTTCGAGTTAGCTGCAGTTATATTTGCTTTGAATGCGTGGAGGCATTATCTTTAGGGAGGGTGATTTGAGCTTTTTACGGATCAAAAGTCATTGAAGTACTTGTTCTCTCTGAACATGAGACAGTAGAGATGGTTGGAGTTTATTATTGCTTATGGTTTTGGAATTGAGTACACACCCGGAAAAGGAAACAAGGTAGCAAATGCTATTAGCAGGAAACACCAGAATGCAGTATTGGCAATGATTGCTTAGTGGAAAGACTTGGAAGCATTATCAGCGTGTAGAGTATAATATAGATCTGAGATACGTTCTAGTGCAAGAAGTGCTATATTGTCTTGTTTAGAAGTTCGACCGGTAATGATTGAGAAGATAGCTTCAAAATAGGAGGAGGATCTAGTTTTTGCTGAATGGATCAGAAGGTTAAAGCAAGGAACATAGAGCGATGACTTAAAGGATTTCATTCTTGACCAAAAAGGGTGGTTGAGAAAGAAAGGAAGATTGTGTGTTCCGAATGTAGGAGACAAGAGAAAGGAAGTTCTGGAGGAATGCCATCGTTCGAAATTCACTGTCTGTTAACCATGAAATATGAATAAATATAAAGAAGGCCTTTCAGAAAGTATCTCCACGAATAAAGAGCAACAAGTAAAGTCTTCTTTCGAGGGTGTCGAAAGGATTGTTCAATGCTAGTAAAGAGAAGAACAAAAGAACCTTAGAGTAAACCTTCCGCAAGCATGAGAGAATGATTTATTAAGGCATAATGAAGCAACCAGGTACAGAACTGCTAAGCACCTTCCAACTGGAATAGAAGAATAGTCCTACAACCATCGTCATAAAATAAAGACTAAAGTAAAGAAATTCAAATCAGACCTTTTGAAGGAGTCGAAGAGAGACAGTCAACATTGCACAGCAGCCCCAGACCTTTCAAAGGAGTCGAAAGGTTTCATCTCTCGACATTCAAAGAGTTCTTACCTTCCGAAGGAGGTAGAGAAGTCAAAACAAGAGCAGGTAACTTTATAATGACCACTTCGAAAGAACAGAAAGCCTTTCGAATCGGTTGGAACATATACAAGATACCTTTCGACAGCGTCGACAGGTTTATGAAGAAAGCAGCATTCACAAGTCAACGGAGAATTAAAGACAACCTTCCGACATCATTGATGAAGAGAAACCTTCCAACAAGGTCGACGGTTCACAATGAATGAGAGAAGAAAAACCCTCCAACAACATCGAAAGGCTCACCACAACAAAAGGAAGAGAGACCTTCCGACAAGGTCAAAAGGTTCGTAAAAGTCTAATGAAGACAAACCCTTCAATAAAGGTGGAAGGATCATGGAGGCATAAGAATAACAAATCTTCGAACAAATGCGGAAGGTTCATAATAGCAGATGAAATAGCAAATTTTTCGGTGAAGACGAAGGGAGGCGACATATAAAAGGGAGACCTTCCGACCCAATCGAGAGCATGAAGCCGAGAGGAGGGTCGTCTGCATCTATAAATAAGACCTAGGGGCTCCAATTTAGGGTATCGATTTTCTCACTCTTCTCTCATTCTATAACTTTTTCTCCCGCTTACTACATTTGTAACCCTAATTTGGAAATTAAATTAGGGATTTGCCTCTTAAAATTTGTATCGATCTTCATTATGAGAAAATTAAGAGCATGATGACTTGTGATCAACTTCGAATTTAGGAATGATCATGATCAGGCGTTAACTCAAATTTAACGGCTGATTACATATGATTTATTTCTTACCTTCTTCGTTTATTCCGAGTATATGTCATAGAACCATCATGGGAAAGTTTCATGAGTTTTATTTCCTTAATTTTATGATTTCAGACACAAAAAGGGAAATACGACTTGTGATATACAATATCAGATCCCTGATATGGTTCTATGACATATTATATCAACTCTAAATGGCAGCAGTAATCCTTTTGGAGGAATTCGACAAAAGGATTATTGATCAGAGAGGTTGAAAGTAATAAAGAAATGTAGAAATGTGTAAGCATCCCTTTCTGGTAAGGTCGAAAGGTTTTAAATACAACCTTTCGGCGTGATCGAAAAGAGATAAAGGAAAATATAGATGAATGATTACTTTCAACCTCTAAGGAAAAAGAGCCTTGATAAAATGATAGAGTTGAAAATTATATGAATGTGAATAGCTTCAAGATGCAATTACTATTACGACAATCTAGTCGAAAGGTTGGAGTGACTACATAAACCTTTCGACAAGGTCGAAAGGTTTGATAATTCTTTACTGAACTCATAAACGTTTTGACGAAGTCGAGTGGTTAGGTATCCTTTTGTCGATTGCATAGATCTTTCGACAAGGTCGAAAGGTCTAGTAAACCTTTTTACTGACCTCATAAACGTTTCGACAAGGTCGAAAGGTTGAATTGTACTATTCTAAGGAGAAGTCTAATCAAAAGAAGGATAAAGGAAGATTCAATTCTGTAAGAGTTTACAAAAAGCCTAGATGGGAAGATGCTAATGCTAACGCGGTGGCGTTAAACAAACCGATCTCTTACATTTATGCGATCACTCAAGACAAGGTCGATTTCCCGACCTCGTTCAAAGCTCGAAATTATCCAGAACAAAAGAAAGGAGATAACTATTGCACTTATCATAAGGCAAACGGCCATAGGACCAATGAGAGTAAAGTCCTGGTAGGAATAATTCAAAAACTAATTCGAGAAGGACAGGTAAAGGAGTTTGTGAAAAACCCACAGTAGACTTCCTTGCCAAAGATTACGACAAGAAAACTTGTTGGTACCACAGTTAATGTGATTGAAGATGAAGATCCATTGAACTTGGGTCCACCCCAAAATAGAATCGACGTTATATATGGTGGACCACATCATGCAGGCAGGAGTCAGAATGCCAGGAGTAGATACATTCGTGAAGCTATTAAGGGTGTGTTTTCTATGCAAGAAGAACCACTGCTCAAAACCCAAGGTATAATATCAACATGCACATGTTGGTGATCAATCCCCAGGAGCTGAGAAGAGGAATCCATCACCCCCATAATGACCCATTAATGATCACGGCTCAGGTAGGATCATCAGTGGTTACAAACATCTTGGTTGACACTAGAAGCGCTGTAAACGTGATCTTTCGACATGCATTTGATCAAATGGGGATTTTTAAGGACAAACTTGAGCCTAGTCTTGAACCCATCTTTGGGTTGAACAACAAGGGAACAACTCCATTAGGACAAGTGAAGCTTTTGGTATAGCTGGGACTCCCTCCATGCTCACTTGTTTGTGAAACAACTTCTGTAATCATAGACCAGCCATCATTTTACAATGCATTCTTCGGACGTCCGGTGCTGGATGCTTTTGTATCACCCAAATATTTGATACTAAAATTCCTTAATAAGAATGGCTGGGGAACTATCCGAGGCAAGCAATTTGCCTCAAGGGAAATGTACTTTGCAACTTTGGGACAATATAACCGGGAGTTTACTTGTTACTTTGATTCTTCCATTACTTTACAGCCTTCGAATGATGGGTTTCAACATTCATCATTCGTAGCGAAGAAAAAATCTAATAGAACTAACAAATGCATTGCTAAAAGATGTTTTGTAGTTTATGGAAAGAAAAAGAGAATGGATACCATTTAAATAGAGGAAAGTGAAATTATTACTGAGCTAGATTGCTGAGGAGAGGTTGAAAAAGTTAAACCGGTTGAGAAAACCGAGGAAGTTCCAATAGATTCTACCGATTCTACCAAAATAGTCAAAGTGGGGAATGATCTTGGGGAGCAGTTATAATCGAAGTTGGTGTCTTAAAAACCAATAAGGATATTTTTGCTTGGACACACTCTAACATTATTGGAATGGACCCTGCAATCATGAGTCATGCCCTGAATGTCAATCCAAACGTTCCTCAAGTTAGGCAAAAGAAGAGGCAATTTGATAAGGTTAGGACCAACACCTTAAAGGGAGAATTCAAGAAATTGCAACAAAATGGGTTTATCCGAGAAGTATTCTACCCCAAGTGGTTGGCGAATCCAGTTTTGGTAAGGAAATCTAATGGGAAGTGGTGAACTTGTGTGGATTATATAGATTTAAACAAGGACTGTTACCCGCTGCCAAGGATAGACCAATTGGATGACTGAACTAGTGGACATAAGTTGCTCTCCTTGATGGATGCATACTCTGGATATAGTCAAATCCCTATGTTTAAACCTGACGAGTAGCATACCAGCTTCATTACAAATGAAGGAACTTATTGTTACAAAGGTATGCCATTCATGTTGAAAAATGTCGGAGCAACTTACCAAAGATTGGTTAAGCGGATGTTCAAAAATCAAATCGGAAAAAGTATGGAAGTTTATGTAGAAGACATGATGGTAAAACCCCAGGAGGCAAAGGATCGGCTTGAAGATTTGGATAAAATGTTCAAAGTATTTCGAAGGTATCAAATGAAACTCAACCCCAAAAAATGCAACTTTAGAGTTCATTCTGGTAAATTCTTAGGCTATATTGTTAGTGCACAAGGAATCGAGGCTAGTTCAGAACAGATTGAAGCCATAAGGGATATGACAGAGCCTAAGACAAGTAAAGATGTTATGAGTTTGAATGGAAAGGTAGCTGTGCTAAGTAGGTTTATTTCAAAGGCCAACGATAAGTGCATCCCATTCTTTAAGGTAATAAAGAAAAAGAAAATTTTCGAATGGGACGAGAATCGCAAAAAGGCATTTCAAGAGTTGAAATCGCATTTGGAAAAACCTCCGATCTTATCTAGCCCCGAAGATGGGGAGACTCTATTCTTGAATATGGCAATTTCGGAACACGCAGTAAGCTCAGTATTGATCAGAAAAACGAAGGAATTGCAACTATCGGTTTATTATGTAAGCAGAAGGCTGAAGGATGCCGAAATCCGATATCTGGTTATTGAGAAACTAGTATACTGTTTAATTCTCATGGCCGGAAAGTTAAGACTTTACTTTCAAGCACACTCAGTGAAGGTATTGACCAACTTTCCATTAAAACAAGTCTTTAGTAAACCTGAAACTTCTAGCAAACTGATTAAGTGGGATATTGAGCTAAGTCAATATGATATAGAACATCAAGCCAGAGCGGCTATAAAAGGAAAAGCATTGGCTGACTTCATTAATGAATGTACGGGATTCGTTTCAGAGCAATCCGAAAAGGAAAAAGACTTAAAACCCAAGTGATAGTTATTTATGGATAGTGCATCAAATGAACAAGGGGCTGGAGCAAGATACGTAATAATTACCCATGATGGACATAGACTTCATTATACTATGAAATTGGGGTTTTCAGCAACTAACAACGTGGCAGAATATGAATCTATGGTCGCAGGATTGACCCTCGCTTTACAACTTAAAATTTCGAGGATTCAAGTGTTCAGTGATTCCCAATTAATGGTCAACCAAATCAAGCAAGTATACCGGACAAAAGATCCTAAACTCAATCAGTATGTGAAGAAGGTATTAAAAATGCTCACACTTTTCGAAAATTTCTCTATACACCAAATACCAATGGGAGACAATTCCCAAGCAGACTCATTAGCTAAGTTGGCTAGTTCAAGAGAGGCCCCTAAGACTCGAATTGTGCTTGTGGGATTTAAGGCTAATCCCAGTATTGAGGAAAATGAATAAGAAAAAACTAATGAGCTACTAGTATTAACCCGATCATGGGCTATAGTGCAAGAAATGGGGGAAGCAAATCAGGAAAGGCCAAGTGAAGAACCCACAGCTCCACTAATGGAAGATTACTATGAAAATACTTGGATAGCCCCGACTATGAGGTATATTGTCAATGGAACACTACCATCATCTAGGACAGAGGCACGCAAGCTAAAGAGGCAATCCCAGAGTTTTACCCTTGTGGATAGAGTTTTATTCAAGAAAGGATATGCTATTCCCTATTTGCGATGTGTAAAACCCGAGAGCGGATTAAAGATATTAATGGAAGCCCATGAAGGACTTTGTGGAGATCACTCCAATAGGATCAAATTAGCCAAAAAGATAATGAGACAAGGATTTTATTGGCCACAATTAATCAACCAGGCAATCGAGTATGTTAAAAGATGTGAAAAGAGCCAGCGCTACTCGAAGATACCTCGTCTTCCTCCGAGTCGGCTAACCCCCATTACTAGCCCATGGCCATTCGATGTTTGGGGAATTGATTTAATCTGATCGCTTCTAATTTCCAAAGGTGGAGCGAAGTATGCTGTAGTGGTAATTGACTACTTCATGAAATGGGTCGAAGCAAAAGCACTTCCAAAGATCACCCCTAGGAAACACTATAAGAAATTTTATTTTTTGTAGTGCTCAAAAAACGCTACAAAAACTGTTGGTGGCGTTTTGATAATCGTTACGAGAAAACATGCCACTAAAAATCCATGATTTTTTGTTGCATTTATTTTAACGCCACTATAAATGCATTTTTGGCAGCGTTTTTCAAACGCCACCATAAATCTTTCTGTAGCGTTTAAAAAACGCCACCAAAAGATTTTTTGACGCTACTAATAGAATTTCCAACTTTACCCCTGTTTTACGGTTGCATTTACTCAACGCCACTATATATATTTCGGTAGCGTTTTTGAAATGCTACTAAAAGTTGTTTATTATTTTACACCATTTTTCATGCTATTTTTTCCTGTTAATGATCTATTTTGATTCTATTATATCAATCAACAATCACTCACATAATCATCATATTCAAATAAGTTAAAAAACACATTAACCATATAATCAAATAAAATATCCATAACCATTTCAATACATTCTTATTCCTTTCGAGATAAATGTAACACATGATTCTTAATTCTTATTGTTATTGAATTGAGATTCTTATTCCTGTTGTACAGATAATTATAAGTTTACATTCTCACACTTGATATACAAAAAAGAAACAAATTACTTGGATCATGCAGCTGACATGATACAATCAATAGCTTGCTTGCATATTCCAGTCATCGTGGCCTCAGGTCCATACACCTGCAATCAAAAATAGATCCTTTAAAATTGACATAAAACGAGAATAAGAAGGATAAAGAGTAGTTGTCAAATAAAATACTGAGTATATCTTATCAGGATACATAGATTAACAATCATAGATTAAACAGCATTAGCAAATATAGCAGGGAATGTCATTACTTACACTAGTAGAATAAAAAGAAATATATCAATTTGATCAAGTATTGCACAATGGAAGACAATATCAGGATAGGTTCAGTACTCAAGGATCAATTAAAGTATATGGATTAAAGTTTGGACTTGAGTCAAAAATTGAACATGCAACTTAACTTAATATATGTGTGTTATACTTTGTAACAGCTACAAAGCTAATTTGATGCAGAGGAAGGTATCGCTTATTATATGTATGGGTCATAAAATATATATATATATATATATATATGAATATAATGAAAAAATGATTAGATAAATTTGCTCCCCCATGTTTTTAATAACACAGGTTACACAACCATATGAGAGACCCATCATCCATTCCACCATGTAATACAAAAATATACAGGTTGGTTATAAGGAATTTAAGCATGTTACATATAAGATTCAAATATTTAACACAATTAATTACTCACCTCAAGAGGAATGCCAAGTTCCTCACCCAAAGCCCTCATTTTTGCTAGACCAGTTTGATAATTTGGACCCCCTCTTCGAACAAAAATATTCATTCTTGATGCCTTTAGCTTAGCCTCCTGCATGAGTAAAATTTATACAAGCTTATTTTAAAAGTGTTAACAGGGTTGTAGGAAAAAATTTGAGCAATTTCTTCTTACCTTTTCCCTTATTTATACCTTGAACCTTTTTATCCCCAATTATCAACATTAACATTTACATGGTTTTGATCTCACAGTTTACCGGTATTTGGATTAAATATGGTCAACTGTACAGTTAAATACATTCCGTAAATAGTCTGTCGACACCAGACATGCTGTTACCTAATGAGAATGTTGATGTCATGGGCCAAGTCGAACATAAGTTATCTAATGAGAATGTTCTCAGATTATGTAATTCCATTAGTTACGAGTGGGAAGTAATATATAATAATCAATTTGATATCAGAGGTATAATAATCAATTAGTTACGAGTGGAGAAACTTATCTGAAGAAGCCACTAATATTTCCCTAGCATGGATCCTTGCTGGGGACTTCAATTTCATACTTAATAACAGTGAGAGAATGACAGTAAATAATTCATTAAGTATATACAATGATTTTCAAGCCTTTATTGACACTACAGGCTTAAAGGATGTAAAGTATATTGGTAATTTCTTCACGTGGAGAGGACATATGAATTTTTCTATTCATAGTAAAATAGATAGAGTACCTGGAAGTCTTGAATTATTTACACAAGTCCCTACACTAACTATTTCGGTTTTAAACCACTCATCCAGTGATCATTCACCATTGCACATCAGTTTTACTAATCTCTTGAAACAGGACAAGAATAAACCCTTTAAATTTAATAATGCATTTCAAAATTGGTATTTACACAGCATTAGAAATTGTTTTGCTGCTAGTATACAAGGGAGTCCAGTCTACAGTTTTACTCAAAAGCTCAAACTAATCAAAAGTTACTTCAAAATCTGGAATAATAACAACAGGGAATAAAAAACAATGTCAAGATATCAGAGAATTGAACAACTATGTTTACCTCCAACTGATTGAAAATCCCCATAGCGAAGAGCTAGTACAGGCATATAAGTCAAATTTACTAATGATGCAGTCCTTATTGGATGCAAAAGCTACGGAAATTTAGCAAAACTAAAATATAAATTGGCTTACACAAAGGGATCAGCCTACAAAAAAATTTCACTCCAAAATGAAAGCAAGGAAAAATAAACTCCGTTTACAAAGCATTGTAGGAGAAAATAGGCAGCCTACTACAAATCACCAAAAACTTAAGGATGAGGCTATAAAGTACTATACATATTTGTACAATTCTGATATAGTTGGGACCCATAGTTTAGATCAAAACTGAAAAAACAAACTGAAAAAAGCATAGCACTAAAAATATAGTACATTCCATGATTACTAACACTTCTAAGATACTAGAATAGCCGTAGACTACATTTACATTTTTTTAATCCATTCTGATATTGCTAGAAGGGTAAATTAACAGAGTAGAGCAAGCTTTGAAATTGAAGTTTTACATATATGGTTTTGAACCACTTCTCATCTGAGGTATATACAAAGTGCTTAAGCAATGATAAGAAAGTCATTTTATCCTTCCTCGAGTAGATAGGATTTTCTTAAAAATGATTATAGGAAAGTTTGTCCCAATGCTAGCATAATTAAAAAGCTCTGTAAAATATCTAACAACATTACTTTTGGAAATCATCATAATCAGATATAGTATTGCAATTTTGATCAATGAGTTGTTTGATATGTTTCTACTTTCGGTTGCTCGCATATCTGAACAGAAAAAAAATTTCATATTGATCACCCTCTTTCAACCACCTTATCTTAGATTTTTGTTGCATCTCGGTAGCATGACAGTGCACAACACATGTATAGTTGATCTTCCTTTGTTCCATTATTTTGAGTGTCTTTTGGTATTTGAAGTTTGCACAATAACTAAAATAAAGGATTACTTGTTGATTTAATCTTCCATGCATTCAACAATACAGAATTATATCCATTGTATTCTTTCTAAATATTATTATATATGAATGGAATTTTAACAACACTGTGTATTAAAATTAATTAAAAGCAGACAATGGTCGATGGTCGAGTGATTCAAAATTTCATATTAGCCTATGGGAATACATGCAAAAAGGTAAGTTATGAAATACTTTATTATTCAATTTTAGCATGCGTCTGTTGAAACTATTATGATGTTTTGTAAAAGCATATGCAGTATGAACGACATCTAATCTTCTTGTTAATAAACTAAATTAAGCATGAAAGCAATCAAATTTAATGATGGAAATTTCATGCAAACATGATCAAAAGCATACTTCTTCTGTCCTTGTTCGTCTAGTGCTTCATTAATTCTCAATAGAAGCAGGTAGATCATTCTCTCTATTAATATTTTTATTTAAGAAAATTTATGCTTTCTCCACATTTAAAGCTTGTGCTGTTTTATTTACATGAAACTGTTAAATTTCTGACAGGTTTGGCTGATTTCAAAAGATTTTACTAGTAAGGACTAAAGAACCGTGTAGAATCTAGAAAAGAACATAAAATAGATGTCCTGACTACTATTGGACTAACCATATCTCTATTGAATTACATCCATTCTTCTCTTTTATGATATAAGATTAAATACTTCACTTTATTTTGGTGCATTATAGTATAGGTAGCATTAATATTGCGATAAAATGTATTTACCAGTAGATGAACCTCATGAAGGCAAACAAGGGCCAAAGTTGGCTTCATTAATTGTTGTATCAGACATAGGAAATAAAAATTTCTTTAAGGATTCTATAGATACATTCTGAAATCAATGCATAATTTTTGTCTTGAACCATTTACAATTTTTTCTACATTTTTGCATATTAACAATTTTTTCTTTATTCTTTTTGGCAGTATCACATCACATGGCATGTAAAATTAAACAGGGTGACAGATCATGCATATCACGCCCGTTTACTCATTCATCCCGTGATGCATTGCCTGTTCCTCTATTTCATATTTATCACTATTTATTATTTCTATTTTACATTGTTTTCTTTATCACTATTCAAACCAGAATACAGTGCCTTATTTTTAACTGGGCATGGGAGAAATAACTGAATGCACCTCTGAGTTCCACAATTTCCATCGGAAAAATTGTGTCCAAATACATGATAATTTATGCAACAGAGACGGGCCTTGTAGCATCGTTCGTTTACCTAAAGTATGTGTCAGTCATACAAGACACTCTTTCCAAAAATTTACCAGTTAAAACTAAGTTGCGATCAATAAATTTTCTTGTACATATAAATGTAGTTCTATGTCTATGTTCAATGCAACTTAGAAACATCCAATTTTAATTATTTACGATTTTCTATCCATGATCTAAATAACAATTTTGCAGTAATATCAACCCCCCGAACAACTAGAATCCATCGTTGATTAATACATGTTTAATACACAATACAGAATCAATTAATGGCAAAAAGCATAGAGAAAATAACTAAACCTGGAAAGGGAAAAATTGAATCACCTGAAGTCAAGGGCGAAAATCAAATTGCCAGGCCGAAATCCAAGTCGAGGCCATTACCTGATGTCGAGGGTGAAAATCAAATCGCCAGGGCGAAATCGAAGTCAAGGTCGATGCCTGAAGTTGAGACGTTGAGATTCCCCTGAAGTTGAAGTCGAGGCGGCGACCGAAATGGAATCACGTGAAAATCAAATCACCTAAATCCAGTTCGAAGTCTGGGTTGGGGGTATTGATTTTGGTAATTGGGATTTTGATTCGCGAAACTCCGAATTCTGCTTATAAAATCGCCTTGTGGAGTAAATTGGAAGAGACGAATAAAATTTTTTAGGTGGAGTAGTTTAAGAAGAAAAAACATGGTATTGGAAATTTGAGCGGCCATAGAAAACTTTAGCGAAAAATTTGACGAATCACTGGCGGGAGAATTAGCCGCGTTTCTTTGTTTATTTTTATATTGTAAAGTTAACAACAGTTGCACAAAATTTAAAACGCCACCAATTAATGCAACTAAAGATAGTTTTTCTTCTAGTGAAAGTGTTAAGATTTGTCATTAAGAACATTGTCACAAGGTTTGGAATACCCTACAAAATAATCTCCGACAATGGAACCCAATTCGAAAGTGAAGAATTTTCACAATTTTGCTATAAGAATGGAATCATAAAAAGGTTCTCTTCTGTCGCTCACCCAAAAGCCAATGGATCTATTGAGACTGCCAATAAGACAATAAAGACAATCTTGAAAAAGAGACTAAATAAGGCATAGGGAAACTGGGTAGAAGAATTACCCCTAGTCTTGTGGGCATACAGAACATCCACTAGAACGGTAAAAGGTCTTACCCTGTATTCACTACATATGGTTGTGAAGTAATGCTACCAGTAGAAATTGAGGTACCTTTCAGTCACAGGATTGCCTACGTCTTTAACCCAAATCAAAAATTAAAAAAGGAATCGCTTGACTTGATTCACGAATTGAGGGATGAAGCAGCCTTAAGGATGGCCAAATACCGAAGGAGAATATCAAAGTACTATAACTCAAAGGTGAAAACGAGATCATTCAGGTAAGGAGATTTGGTAATTAAAAGAGTAATGGACAATATGAGGAACCCATCAAATGTGACATTGGGACCAAATTGGGAAGGTCCGCTAATAATTTTCAAGGAAATCAACCCAAAGGCTTACAAGTTATTCGATCCTAATGGTAATATGGGATTATATGCACTCACACTATCTATAAATAAATCATCTAACCTAAAACCTAATTCTATATTCAGCCGTCGCCATAAGTCTACAAATTTTTTTTGTGTATTCTTCTTCCTCCTTTTCTCCACTAAATAAATAATTCTCTTCCAAATCAAATTTAAAAAATATATATATATATATATGAGTAATTTGAAGAATTCTGAAGAATTTAAACAGAGGAAGATAAGAAGAAGAAAAGCTTTTCAAATTTATACAACCCCAAGTGCCAGGTGAGTGCGAATTAATATGAAATAGAAAAATAAAGTAGTTTAATTTAGTTCTTTTCTAGCACGATAATATGAATTAATTTCTGTTAATAATTAAGGTTTGATGCAAATTTTCGTAACTTCTTCTTCTACCACTTCTCAATTCTAATTCATGTTTGGTTTAAAATATGGAACGTATAAATTGCTTATTCACATTTTATGGCATATATAAGATTGGTTTAATTAAATTGAATTAGAATTGTTATTCAATTTTTAATGGAATAACTGGTTAGTTGGGTAAATTCAAAATATGTTCTTTGAATAAAATTGGAAATTTGGTTGGTATAATTACATAATTCTGAATATGGTTATGGAACAAAATTGGGAATTTTAATTGGTATATGTGTTTATTCCATATGTGGCTTTTAGCATAAAAAGTGGAATTTTGTGTAACTAAATGGTTTATGACTATTGGATAAAAACTTTGTACATATTAAATCTCTAAAAGGAGAACGTAAATTAGGGTGGAAAAAAATGTAAATTAAATGAACCCTAAAGGCTAGTGTAAATCTGTAACAAAATGGTATAAAAATTACAAACAAACCATACGGACTGAACGGACGTGAAATTGAAGAACCATTTATGTATGAAAAAGGAAAATTGTGAAATAACCAAATCGGATGTAAAAATGGCCTAAAGTAGATTAATGGAAATAAACAATATGTAAACTGTAACGGTAAAATTAATTAATCTAGAAACGATTTGGTAGGTAGACAATTTAAAGGTCTGGATAGGTGTTTCATGCAGTTAGGACCAAAATATAGTTTTGGCTGTACGTACTAGGAGCGGGCAAGTAGGTTCGCTAGGATGTTTTTTACCATTTATAGGTTGCTAGTATGTAGGATAGATAGCATCCGCAATCGTAGGCTTCTTCAGGCAGATTGACGCGGATGGAACATGGCAAGTGTGCTCCGACGTAGGCTTCTTTAGGCAGATCGTTGGAGGATTTTGTGCAGCTGACCCAGCTGCGGGTGCTCTTTCGGAGGACCGACACTTTGGATAGGGGCAAGTCCACGTTGGTTACCTAGGAGACAGGAGGATAGGCATCTAGTTTGTTGGAGCCTGAGCGCAACTTCGGGGTCTTGCGAGGTTGTTTGAGTCAGAGCCGTTCAGACGTAAGAGGCATTTAACCACAGTGCACGGATGAAGAGCATGACTTTCACACTGTAGCACGTGGATAGGAAAGGACAGCTGGTCTGACAAGCCGATTGACATTTAGTACTACTACATGGTTGACTTCCCTAGAGTGACCATGGACTTTGGCTTCTTAGGAACTGTATCTAAGAAGGATTCACTGCATTATATTATTCACCTTCTGCGATATCTAGGGAAGAACTGGAATTAAACTGTTTTAATCTTTCTGCTTCATTTTATTTCTCATTCACCAGGCTTTATGTCTGACCCATTCCTATTTTTCCTATTTTCCCCAGATCATAGGAAGACAGTTTAGCAACTATTGGGATTTAGTAAAAAGGCAAGTTTCTCTCCTAGGTTCAACACTGTTAGGGAAAATAGCCTAATCCTGGTTAGTAACCATATGTTGAATACTTTATCATTATTCCTCTATGAGATTTTATAAACATTACTCTGACTTGCCTTTGTTATTTGCAGGATACCAAACCAGAAATTTGTGCTTTAGTGGACTTGGATTTTCGATTCATCGAAAATTTAAGCCTATTGGGGTGCGGGTTGTTGCATTTGGTATCAGAGCTTAGGTTAGAAAATCCTAAGAATTAGGAAGTATGAGTGAATGTATTTGCAAAAATAAATATATTTAAATACAATTAATCTCAATTATAGATTAGTAATATTGAAAAGTCCATGGAAAGAAAGAAAATTTGTACTTGAGTTCTAGTTGGGTCGCAGTAGCCTAAGGATGTTCAGTCCCCATTTTTATTTTCGATGGAATATGTACAATATGTCCATTTATTGGAAAAGATTTAGAATCCATATGTTATGCAAGTAGGAAAATTACTTAGAGAAAGAGGATTTAGGTAGGGGAACAAGGATTTCTAAGATTAGGAATAGGACATTCCTATGGAAGTAAGTAAAGGTCCACTTTAAGTCTAATCGATTAAAGAGGAAAAAATTTTAGATTAAAAAGTTGAAATATATTTGAAAAAGTAAATAATGGGTTTTGGAAAGGTTTTTGTATGATGAAGATTTTTATTTGAAGAAAAATTCTTTTTGTAAGATTATACAGCATAAGTAGCTTGCTAGTTTCATTATAAAACAAAAAGAATTTAAACTTAAGTTAATTGGAAGCCAGAAATTTCAGTAAAGGAAATTTTGTAAAACTCTATTCTTATGAAAGGGATAAAAAGAGCAATATAGCTTGGAAATATTTTTACATGAAAATTATTTTTATGGGTGAACAAAATAAATGGTAGAAATTGGGAATAAAATACATGTTTTAAAAAGGAGATGTAGAACTTGACATTTAGATAAGTAACTTCATTAATATTGTAGATGGGTGGGGATTTGACATACTTTAATTTATTTGAATGAAAGGAGTAATGGTATAATTTTCTATGAATCAACCAAGCTATAAATAAACATGTTTTGTTGAAATTATAAGGAATACGCGGAAAAAAAATCCATGTAATTTCACCCAAACATAAATTCTCCTATAAAGGGTTCATAGAAGATTTTTAATGGTTTCTGTAGCAGTTCCAATATATTAAAGTATAAAATCTTTATCTATAATTAAAAGTGTAGTAATTGGAATAAATGTTAGTAAGTGTAGTAGGAAAAAGTCAATGAACTCTTAAGAGATTCGTTGTTCTTATCTACTCCATTTTTTGTAATACGAAAATTATGAAAGAACATTTTGAAAAACAAATAAGGTCTGTCTTTGGAATAAATGGTTTGGTGAAAATAAATAAGTTTTTGAAAAAGAAAAACTTAATGAAAAAGTTGAATGAAAGATTCCAATTTTTAGAAATTTATAAAGGTCTTTAAAAGGAAAAGAAGGTTAAATTCTAAACTTAGAATTGTTGGTATTCTCATCTAGGTTTAGGGGATAATTTAAATTCAAACACCGTAAGAGTGTAAGGTAAAGCCATCAAGTATTTATCGATTTAATAAGAAGTTTTAAGTAACACTTTTAAAGGCAAGAATTTTGGGATTTCGAATTTTTTTTTGAAAGGAAGAAATAAATGCCAAAACAAGTTTTAAAATGTGGAGTAGATAGGAAATGGAGCCTAGGGTTAAGGATTCCCTAGGATTAAGAACACGTATTGAGAGAACGTACTTAAAAAAATTGTTTTTCAAGGAGTCTTTCAAAAGGTTTTCAAAAACAAGTTTTGAAAGTGTATATATATATATATATGTGTGTGTGTATATAGATAAAAGTTTTGTTAGAAGTAGTTTTTAAAGGTTTTATCTATATATGTCGGAATTCCTTTTTTTCGTGCCTCGTGAATTAGAACAAGTTTTAGGAGATAGGATGGACCTTCCCTAGTTATTCTTGTAGAAATGCTAATGTTTGTTTCTTATATAAGCTAGTAGTAGCAGAGGAATTTTGGGCATGAAAGTAAATCAAGGAGATTAGCCCAGTGGGACCTTTAGGAGATGGATAAGTTGAAAATAAATAGAAAAGGTTTTGTGACCATAAGGAAATTTGTGCATTTTGAGTATTGATGCATAAGAGTGGGCTTAAGCTATTAGGTTTCCTATTATCTACTCTGATTTAAATGGTAAATAAGTGAAAGTGTTTTCTCAAAATAAAAATAGTGGAAATCTTATAATTAAAAGAGAAAGGAAAATGATATGAAATTTGATAAATAAATTTTATGGAAATTGTGTAAAAAGAAACTGTTATAGGTTATTTTTCGATAACCATCGTAGAACTTTTTAATTACATCATTATATTCACCCTCAATGTGTATTTTGCTTTTAGTGGAAGCAGTGGGTGTCTGATACTTTAGTTTAATAAAATAATCAGACAAACCACTTAAATTTCATTAAAAAGAAAAATAGAAAGAATTTGACAAAAATAGGAGGGAAGCTATTTTTTTCAATAATTGTTTAACATTTATTTTACACATTGTTGCACTTATCTCCAATGTGTGTTTTACTTTTAAAATGAAAATTAAAAAAAAAAGAGAATTTAAAAACTCTATAAAGCACTACTTCTAAACTTTTTTTCTTTTTGAAATAAATAATATTTGGAAATATACGGGTAAATGCTAGTAAGTTAAAATTTTGAAAGTGAATTTAGCAGTTTTAAAACTTTCTAGCTTTGTGAAATTTGAAAATAGGAAGATTTTAAAATCTTTGGCGACTTACTAATTGTATGGAAATGGTAAAAATCAGAAGTTGAACTAAACTGTAAAAGGAATGAAAAAGCGGACTTTATAGTTTTAAAGACTAATTCGCTTTGAGAAATTTATTATCATTATTGAAAAGATGAAGTAATTTTTTTTGATATTCACTTAGAAAGGGAAGAAATAAATTTGGAGTTAGATAAATAGGATTAAGTAGCCCACTAAGATAAGGTTGACTGTAGAGTTTGAAAAACAAATGGAAGGGTACGAGAAAGTTATGGTGGAAGGTTTGTATTCCATTTCTAATATTTCAGTACACACCTTGTTTGATTCAAGAGCATCACATTCCTTTATCTCTAGTTCTCTTATTGAGGGACTTCATTTAGATGTTTCCATCATTTCTGATCCGGTAGTAGTCTCAAACCCAATTGGAGGATCGGCTTACTTGTCGATGCTTTTTCGAGGTTTGAAAATTTTGATTCTTGGAGTAGAGTTTGAATGTAAGGTATTCGTTCTTGGTTTCTTTGGTTTTAGTCTTATTTTGGGTATGGACAGGTTGTCGATGTATGGGGCGATCTTAGATTGTGATAGGAGGCTTGTTAGGTACATGCAGTGGGCGTACCTTGGAGGTTTCGTGTGATCTGCGAGGGTCTGTTATGCTTAGCTACCTTTATTCTTTAGACGTATCGCCCGATGATCTTAGTTCTGTTCTAGTTGTTTGTTTGTACCATGATGTTTTTGAGGAGGTCACTGACCTTCCCCTATGGAGGGAGGTTGATTTCAGGATATATCTTGTTGATAATGCTCGGCCAGTTACTCTACCGGTTCGGGATATAGCCCTGAAGGAGATGATAAGGATTTCATATCCACATCTTTTGTTGGTAAGTTTTCTTTTGAACATCCTATCTTTGATCTTTTCCTAATTAGGATCCTTCGATAGATCTTTTTAGGTGACACTTTGTGTTGGTAGAGATGTTTGTAAACATGCCATTAGGACATGTTATATTTGATGGTTGCTTATGGTTGCAAGTGGATTCCAATGTTTGCAAATGGATGCATTGCATGCACTAGATAGATATTTATTAGAATAATTGGCCAACTAGGTACACATACCTGCATATGCATGCCTGTTACCTATTGTATTTACACAGGGTTGTACATATATATATATGTATATATAAATGGATGTTGCATATGGATGGTGCATTTGGGTGAATGATTGAAACATACATATAGAATTATCAATTATACTAGGGTAATTTCATACATTTGGTTGCATGGCATACGCATACTTGAATTACAGGAGGTCAACTGAATCAGTAGACCGGCTACCTTTTCGCATTAGGTAAGTTCATTTGCATTTCACTTTGCATAAATCATAAATTGCATTAGATAAAAATAAGGACAATGGTAGAAATGAATGATGGATGAGTAGATGGATGTAGTTTTTGGATGATGGTTGCTATTTACATTCTTCCATCTTTGGAGATTTCGAGGATGAAATCCTTTAGGGGGGAGAATGTAACACACCGATATTTCAGGGAAAAAAATAATTAAAAAGGAATTAAAATAGAAGAGTTGATATTAAAAGAAAATTTAAAGGAAACGTGTAAATTAAAGTACATCTCACGTTTTTTACACTAATTAATTAATGGAAATATAATTAATAAACTTAGACAACTATGAAAAATGGACATTTTGCAAATATTGGAATTTGGCCACAAAACTTATATCATTTTGTTCGTGGCAATTTTCAGATTAATTTTCCTATATAATATTTTCCAAAGGGAGTTCAAACGAAGAAGTTATGACCGTTTGAAGTTTTGGCATCGGAAACAATTACACATATGAAATTGGTAACTTACATTAATTATAATTGATTGATTGATTGATTGATTGCTAATGTGTGTTAAATTACATATGTACATAGTCGGCAATGAGTCGGTAAAATTTATTAAAATGGAAAACATATTATATACACAAAGTTTGGAATTATTTCAATAGCTTACGTGTTTATGGCACATTTAAACGTTTAAATTTGATTAATGAAATTAATTAGAAACAAGAGTATTATATTAATACACACACACACACACACACACACACATATATATATAAGGAGCGAAATGGTAAAAAGATTTATTGACAATAAATGCACATTATTAGTAATTAATGTACGTTACAATTGTAATTAACATGCGTTACAACATTTACTAATGTACGTTAATTGGAAATTAACGTAGATTATAAACATGACAGATGAGGAAACTAAATTTGTTTATAAAATATATATTCTTGAAGTTTAAATCTTTAATGTTTATAAACAGAAGATTTAGAAAGGAGGATAAAAATAACAAATAAATGTTGTGACAGACAAGATTCAATGGGGAATGATTAAAATTAGTAAGCAATCAATTAAGAAAATTAACTATGAATGAATAAAATTAACCAAGGGATTGATTAGTTTAAATTGTATATGTATATATACATATATCCTAATTAATTGTACACATTCAAAAGTGTAAATAAATGTGTAACATACCCAATTGATGAATAGATAAGGATTGGGAATAAATTGATTGGCTGAATTAATGACGTAATTGACATTAATGAGAATGTATAACAAAGGAAATTACTATGGATGTAAATTTGGAAAATTAAGATGAATTGATTGCTAATAAATGCAAATATTTAAAATAAAGATCTAATGAGATTTATAAAATGGGAAACAATTTGTAAAGTCAATTAAGAGGGACAGTATAATCTCTCAAAAAGTGTAATGTATACACATAAACAAAAAAATGGAAATTTTGCAATGCAATCAATTAATGGGAATAATTAATGAACGCTGATTTATTTTCAAACGTGGCAGTTTTCTATTAGACTAAGTGACGTGGTTTTTTATTTCCTAGCGTTCTATTGGACCAGTGACGTGTATGAGCCAGAGTGGATAACCATGAGGTGTTCGGATGAACATGATTTAACCTAGAAAAATCTAATGGATTATATGCACTTAAACTATCTATAAATAAACCCTCTAACCTAAAACCTAATCTTTTATTCAGCCGTCGCCATAAGTCTACAAAAAAATTTGTGTGTATTCTTCTTCCTCCTTGTCTCCACTAAATAAATAATTCTCTTCCAAATCAAATTAAAAATATATATATATGAGTTATTTGAAGAATTCTGAAGAATTTAAAAAGAGGAAGATAAGAAGAAGAAAAGCTTTTCAAATTTATACAACCTCAAGTGCCAAATGAGTGGGAATTAATATGAAATTGAAAAATAAAGCAGTTTAATTTTAGTTCTTTTCTGTCACGATAATATGAATTAATTTCTGTTAACAATTGAGGTTTGATGCAAATTATTATAGCTTCTTCTTCTACCACTTCTCAATTCTATTTCATGTTTGGTTTAAAATAAGGAACGTATAAATTGTTTATTCACATTTTATGGCGTAAATAAGATTGGTTTAATTAAATTGAATTAGAATTGTTTAATAGCATAACTGATTAGTTGGGTAAATTCAGAATATGTTCTTTGAATAAAATTGGAAATTTGGTTGGTATATTTATATAATTCTGAATATAGTTATGGAACAAAATTGGGAATTTTAATTGGTATATGTGTTTATTCCATATGCAGCCTTAAATGTAAAATGTGGAATTTTGTGTAATTAAATGGTTTGTGGCTATTGGATAAAAACTTTGTACACATTAAATCTCTAAAAGGAGAACGTAAATTATGGTGGAAAAAATGTAATTTAAATGGACCCTAAAGACTAGTGTAAATCTGTAAAAAAAAATATAAAAGTTATAAACAAACCATATGGACTGAACGGACGTGAAATTGAAACACCATTTATGTATGAAAAAGGGAAATTTTGAAATAACCAAATTGGATGTAAAAATTGCCTAAAACAGATTAATGGAAATAAACAGTATGTAAACTGTAACGGTAAAATTAATTAATCTGGAAGCGATTTGGTAGGCAGACCTTGTAATGGTCTAGATAGGTGTTTCATGCAGTTAAGACCAAAATATAGTATTGGTTGTACGTACTAGGATCGGGCAAGTAGGTTCGCAAGGATGTTTGTTACCTTTCATATTACTAGTACGTAGGATAGATAGTATTCGCAATCGTAGGCTTCTTCAGGCAGATCGACGCGGACGGAACATGACAAGTGTGCTCCGACGTAGGCTTCTTTAGGCAGATCGTTGGAGGATTTTGCATAGCCGACCCCGCTACGGGCGCTCTTTCGGAGGACTGACACTTTGGGTAAGGGCAAGTCCACATTAGTGACAGAGGAGATAGGAGGATAGCAGTCCATTTTGGCGGAGCCTGAGCGTAACTTCGGGGACCTGTGAGGTTGTTTGAGTCAGCGTCGGTCAGACGTAAGAGGCATTTAATCACAGTGCATGGGTGAAGAGCATGACTTTCACGCCGTAGCACGTGGATAGATAGTCACAGTGCATAGGTGAAGAGCATGAGTTTCACGCTGTATCACGTGGATAGGAAAGGACAGTAGGTCCGACGGGCCGATTGACGTTTAGTACTACTGCATGTTGACTTTCCTAGAGTGACCATGGACTTTGGCTTCCTAGGAACTGTATCTAAGAAGGATTCACTGCATTATATTATTCACCCTCTGCGATATCCGCGAAAGACCTGGAATTAAACTGTTTTATTCTTTCTGCTTCATTTATTTCTCATTCATCAGACTTTATGTCTAACCCATTCCTATTTTTCCTATTTTCCCCAAATCACAAGAAGACAGTTTTGCAACTATTGGGATTTAGTAAGAAGGCAAGTTTCACTCCTAGGTTCAACACTGTTAGGGAAAGTTACCTAATCCTGGTTAGTAACCATATGTTAAATACTTTATCATTAATCCACTGTGAGATTTTATATACATTACTCTAACTTGCCTTTGTTATTTGCAGGATAGCAAACCAGCAATTCGTGCTTTAGTGGACTTGGATTTTCGGTTCATCAAAAATTTAAGCCTATTGGGGTGCGGGTTGTTACAACCTCTGATGTCTCATGTTCAGCAACTTTTGAGAGAATAAATACATCAGCGACTTATGATCTATATATAGCTCAAATCACTCTCCCGAAAGGTAATGTTTTCACACCTTCCAAGCAAAAATCACGGCAGCCAACTCCAAATCATGCGTCGGATATCTGACCTTATGTGGTCAAAGCTGTCTAGAAGCTAAGCAATCACTTTTCCTCTCTGCATCAGCACAGTTCCTAACCCTGTTCCACATGCATCAGTATAAACCACTAAATCCCAATTCCCTTCTGGAACAACTAACACAGGTGCATGGGTCAACAAGTGTTTCAAACTCTGGAATGCTTCCTCACACTTATCAGTCCGCACAAACTTCACATCCTTCCTCGTTAGCTTGGTCATCGGTGCAGCTATCCTTGAGAAATCCTTAATGAATCTCCGATAATAACCAGCCAACTCAAGGAAACTCTTTATCTCAATTATTGTATCAGATCTCTTCCAACTATTCACTGCATCAATCTTAGTCGGATCCACTGACAACCCTTACTCTGAGACTACATGACCAAGAAATTTCACTTCTTCTTCCAAAAGTGACACTTGAAAATTTCGCTTTCAGCTGATGTTGCCTCAGCATCTCAATCATGACTCCAAGATGAACTTCATGCTCCCTCTCATCCTTAGAGTATATCAAGATATCTTCTATGAAAACGAATACGAACCTATCCAAGTGGTCTCGGAAAACTCAGTTCATCAAATCCACAAAGAAAGCTAGCGTATTCGTCAGTCCGAACGACATAACCGACCATTCGTATGACCCATATCTAGTCCTGAACGCCGTCAAAGGTATACTACCCTCTGCTATCCTAAGCTGATGGAACCCTGTTTCCAAATCCAACTGGGAAAATATCTTGCGTCCACTCAATTAGTCGAACAAATCATCAATCCTAAGCAATGGATATCGATTCTTTATAGTCCTCTCATTCAACCTACGATAATCGGTACATAGACTCAACGATCCATCCAGCTTCTTAGCAAACACTACTACCACACCCGAAGGTGAACTACTTAGCCTGATAAAGCTCTTGACATCCAAATCCACCAACTGAACTTTCAACTCCCTCATCTCTATAGGGGTCATCCTGCTCAGCGGCCTACTCACTAGTTCTGCTCTCGGAACCAAATCTATCTGAAACTCAATGGCTCGTTTGGGTGACAATCCAACTACAGGCTCAAAAACATCTACGAATTCTCTAACCACGAAAACTTGACTCAACTCATCAACTGATTCCATAACACTTAACAAAGCAAACATCTCACCGCTAGAACCTTCTATGGTATACACAATCCTGTCGCTACAATCATAGTATCTAAGAGATATCTTCCTATCCTGAAAAAATATCCTAGCATCGTACTTACATAACCAGTCCATCCCAAGAACAATTCCAACCCCACAAAATCAAACACATGCAAACTGCAAACAAAAGTATGACCTAACAGGTCAAACTCTAACTGGTCACACCTCAACCCTAGAGTTGCATACCCTCCTATTGGATTCGCAATCCGTAAGGAAGTAACTAGATATGTGTGTTTATGGTTAAGCTTATCTATCAAACATCTAGATATAAAAGAATGCGATGCACCAGTATCTAATAGAACGCTAACAGACATACCATGAATCTGAAGCGTACCTCCCAAAACTGCCTTTCCCTTTTCCTGAGCTGTTGGCTTAGAAACAGCAGGCTCCAATGCATACACCTTGCCCTTTCCATCCTTAGCGGGCTCCTTGCACTGTTTCTTATAGTGGCCTATATGGTCAACTAAAGCACCTGACATTCTTTACCCTATCCACATCCTTAGCCTTTCTAGAACGACACACATTAGCAAAGTGCCCCTTCTTGGTTGTTCCACCCTTCTGAGCACCTTTCTTAGGAAAGAACTTCCTCTTCTGACCCTGCCCAACGTGGACCTCTTTAGCCTTACTCTTCGCCAGGGAATCAAGAATCTCCTCATGCCTTACGGCCATCTCCACAACAACATCAGAAGAATCTCTAATATGAGACAATGTAGCCCAAGATAACTTAGGATTTAATCCCCTGATGAACTTCTAATTCCTCTTCATCATTGTGTCCACTAAAGCATACCCATACCTAGCCAACTCCTCGAACATTTTGGCATACTCCACCGCCGACGTCTCTCCCTGCTCTAACTCAGCAAACTTTCTAATCAGAGCTAATTATGCCATAACAGACATGAACCTCTCTTGGAACCTCCTCTTGAAATCTTCCCAGGTCACTGTCTCCTCATCCACTGTCACAGTCACACTATTCCACTAGAACAATGCAGCTCCCTGAAGCTGTCTGGATGCCAACCTCATCTTCAGCTCATCATTGAGCCCCAAATCTACAAAGATCCTTTCCTAGTGCAACAACCAGTTCTCCACCTCAATGGCATCCTCCGTTCCCATAAACAGTTTCCCTCTAAGCTTAATGTAATCTCCACTCAGCTTAGCAAAATGGTTAGCTATCGGAACTTCCGGAAATGCTGCTCCTGTAGCATTTTCTCCTGACACTTCGGCTACAACTCCCGCCTGCATCATATTCCTAAAAAACTGATACGTAGCTTCCATTCCAACTAGCGGGACTTCAACACCAACATTCTCTGCTTGGGACCGACCTTGACCTCTCTTAACATTAGGTTTGGCATTACCTTTGGTGCCTTCCCCTCCTGGGTTAACTCTTCCTCTTCTACCATCCATATCTGTATTCAAACCTCATGAGATACAGAAAGATAACCTAACAAAGATAGGAGACTACAGATAAAGTGCATACTTATATATAGCAAATACAAGTACGTTACTATGGCGTTATCCCAAACCCCAATCTTTTTCTAATTCTTTGGATTTGGTTTTCAAAACCATTTTTAGTTAATTTTTTTCATAAACCTATGCTCTGATACCAAGTTGTAACATCCCGTAACTAAATGCCGAAAGCTAAGCGCTACAGATGCTGCAGTCATCCATAGTATTAACTTATAGTGACGAAATACGGTAATGCTAATGGTATCCATAATATCAGAAGCACATGAATATAAACAAATCGCAGATTACAAAATAGTATACATATGATTACATTTCAAAATCATAATTCATATCCATGTTACAAAAATCCCCGAAACGTTTCCCAACCAATGATCAAATATAATTTACAATAATACGCCAAGAGCGACATTGCCCCCTTGGATGATCAAAGCAATATAGTCATATCTGACTTAATACAGAACGAAATCAAAACAAAATAAATGGTAGTTCCTAAATTAGCTATCCGTCAGCCACTTGCTTGTCTCCGGAAGCTTTATTCACCAAAACTATAAAAACCTAAAAACCTCAACCCTCAGCTACTCAAATCAATTTTGAGTACCCGAGAGTTTAAGGGGAAACTAAAACTTTGAGTCATACATAAAGCCTAGTGTTAATAATTCTGTTACATCTCGGTTTACTGATATTAAGTGAGACCACGCCGCTTAGCGGAATGAGTTTCCCCTCACTAATATCCTTTTCAAGACATATATTTTGGAAATACTTTCCTGTAACCAAATTGGTTAATCAAACTGATTATATCAAAAAACCAATATCATTTATGTTAATAAATGGAATATCTGTCCATAAAATAGATAATATGTGAATTGTCTATTCGTAATATAATAGCAAGGTCCATTATGCTAAAAATGGACCATTTGTCCATAAAACTGGGCTGACTGCCCTTAACTAGACTAACTGTCTGCAATCTGGACTAACTGTCCGAAAACTCTAGGCTGATTGCCCTCAACTGGACTAACTGTCCGAATCAAAATGGACTAACTAGCCGAATCATTTTCTAAGGGTTAACCACCCTTTAAATTTTCCTTGAAAACCTTTTCAAAACGATTTAGTCCTTCAAATCATACATATACAAGGAAAATATATCTTTTAGCTTTACTCTAAGCTACTTTGCCATGTTATTTATATACTTTACACACATTAATGTAGATGATATTTAATAAGGATTACCTATCCTCCCAAAATAAGTTAAAGTCCTTTATAACTTGAAACATTTAGGCTATTCTGCCTATTTATCATGTTCGAAATCTTTGTTTAAAACCTTTAAACGGCCCATTCGAAACCTTTGCAAGTAACCCTTTTGAAACCTTTGAAAGTACCCCTTTCGAAACCACTGAAACTAACTCTTTCAAAACCAATAATATCCTTTCTTTTGAAAGCTTTAAAATATTAGACATCCTTCTTTAAACCATTGAAACCTTGTCTTTCGAAATGTAGAAAAAACCTTCCTTTTCAACCTTGTCGAAACCCTGGGGAACCACCCCTTTCAAAACCATTCATAAAACCTTTCGAAAGCATCAAAGCTCAACTCTTTAGAAAGCACTTGGGTTCAATTTAAAACATGTGGAAACCTTTCGAAACCATTCAAAGTTTACTCCTTCGAAACCCCTTTGAAAACATTTCAGTCAAACCCTTTGGATTATGCCTTCAAGTAGAGCAAAAGGATAAAAACTAAATAAAGTTTGAAACATCTGTTTCAAAACCATTTCTTAAGTAATGAAGTCATGGTATCGAAACCATTCCTTCAAAAGCGTTGGAGAGGTGGCAAAATTTTTGAAAACAAAAGAATCCCTTTGAAACCATCCGGATCGAAAGGTAGGAAGAGGCAGCTAAAGGTTTCTACTCTGTCAAAAGCAACATTTAAAATAAAAGCGTGACCCAATCGAAACCTTACCTTTTAAACCATTTGACTTAGTTGAAACCAAACCAATTCGAAAGCATCTTAGTCGAAAGTAAGCAGGCGCAGTTTTTCTTAAAACCAAAACAATGTTTCGACCCCTTCGGAACCCCCTGGTTTTGACTCTATTCCTTTCGCCTTCTCCCAATTCATTAGGTACAAGTTGCTTGATACCATGTGCATTGGTCTCGACCGTGTCAGAAGGGAAGGAATGGAGGCAGAACCTGGTGCCGAGAGCATCGAAACAGTAAAAAGCTTGTTCATTTACACTTTAAAACTATTCATTTATACCTAACCTGTCTTGTTTGTCTAAGTCTGATTGTTTGCCAAATTCTTTTTCAAAAAGTGCTGCCGACTTTCCCAATTTAGATATTTATGTTTATTTGCAAAAAGCCCCTTCTCCTTATTATATAAAACTATTAAGTCCTATACCTTAAACAATTTTATATAACCATTAAAACCTTAGGAAAAATCTTGAAATATTATAGAAAATCACTTTTAATAAGTTCTCCAACATATAAAAATTTCAGACCCAAACAAATAATTATTTACCCATAAATAATTTTTAATCCAAACTAACATTTTTTTACTAGAAAATCCATATTAATTCCATGAAAATTCAGAAAAATCTGAAAATTGAAATCCATCTCTAAAATATCATTTTAGACCTTCATAAAAATTCGCAAGGTAATTGGATGTCATTTAATCAGGTTTTCATATCAAAACATGTCATAAAGTCTATATGAACATACATAAATCATCAACAAGTATATATAATCATTCCATCATTCAAAAACATGGAAAACAAATGCAAAATACTTCAAAATTTATCTTAAAACCTAAACCACATATGATTTCGGATGCAAACATTATTCACCTTAGCTTTAGAAATTAAGGAGCTTTAGATTTAGATGAATTTGATTTAAATTAGCTTTCCTTTTAGCTTTTCTTTATTTTTCTTCCTTATTTCCTTATTAATGGTGGCCGGCCTCTTGTTTTAAAATTTTCAAAATGAAATGAACGTGTTTTCTAATACACGGCCAAGGTTTAAAAGATATAGGAATTGCCTCTTTCCTATTTTACCCTTCCTCTTATTCATTTTAAATCTTCTTTTAATTCTTTGGTTTTAAATGGCACAACTACCCTTATTTAAAATCAAATCTCAATCCCCTAATCACACGTTCTTTTATTTAATTTAACTAATTAAATATCCTAAATAATGTTACCAAAAATCTGGGGTGTTACAATGTTCCAACAAAGATGGGTCATATCCCTTGGGTTCCAGTAGGATAACCCTGGCATCCACCAGGTTGGGACATGGTAAAGGACGATGAGGTGGAGGATGAGGAGCCTAAAGAGGAAGAAGGAGAGGAGGTTATGAAAGATGTGGTGGATTTGGGAGGACCAACGGACGAGGAGTCCGAGAGTGGGAATGTTTAGTATGGATGATATTTTGAGGAGTTCTATGGTATGATTATGATGATTCATTTTGGGGAGTATCGTCTATATAGCTGATGTATATTTTTTGACTATGTATATAATCTTAAGTGCGTAGTACGCCCTATGGCCAGGGATGTGGATTTATGTGGTTTTATGTATCTAATGACACCATTGTGTAGTATTAGTATTTAGCAGATCTCTCTTTTTACCTTATTCTAAAAATAGATTAAAGTAGAATTTTTATTCAGGTTCAGTTGTAGGATAGGTTTCCTTATAAGTCTAAATTTTAATTTCGGAGACGAAATTCTTTTAAGGAGGGGAGATTGCAAAGACGTAAAATTATACTACTTTGAATATAGAATATATAATTTATTTTAAATATTCAGATATAGAATTTTCAAACTTAATAATCATGTTTTATGTGATAAATAAGAATGATAAACTTATTTTTAGAACTTGATTACAAAATCAAGAAGTTTTGATTTTGGTCGAAAAGTGACGAAAGTAGGTTTTTAGTAAAATTGGATATACGTTAAATTTTTTAATGATAAATAATTCTTTTTAAAATTATTATATAATGATAGTAATTTGATTTACAATGATTTTCTAAACATATGTACTTGTTTAATAAAAATTGACAAATTTTGTCGCAAGTTGACAAATCAACGTCGTATTTTTATAATTAGATTTTAATATTATTTAATATGGTTTTATAAATAAAATAAGCTTGTTTGGATTATTTAAAAGTGATATGAAACATATTTTCAAAGTTTGATTACATGTTTAGGTAAAAACTTTTATTCGGAAATCTAATTTTTGATTTACGACAGATTGCCGAATAAAAGTTGTTTAAAGATTATCGCAACATGATTTCTTTAAAAACCTATATTACTACACATTAAACATTTACACACTTGTAAATATGTAAACATTTAGCATATAAGACAACAGTTTATTTTTGGAAAGTTTATAAAATAAATTATAAAAGATTTTGATTTGACATGTTTATATCAATAACTCATTTATTAAACCAAATCATTACCAAAAGCACTCATGCATCTTTTCCACATTAATGCTTTAGTACCCAAAAGTCTAATGAAAGCATGGAAAAGGAACACTCCATTTTGTTAATTAATGGAAAGTAACATAATCATTTTTTTAGTACTATCTCAAATCCAACCATATCCTCTTCATTTAATGTTGGTACTTAGGAGTTAAATTGTGGATTCAAAAAAGGGTAAAGGGAGGGTTTAAAAATCAAAGGTTAGTATGGGTAGGAAGGTCATTTGGCATATGAAGCTTCATGTATAAATAGGACCACCATCCCTCCATTTTTTCACACCAATTTTTTTTTCATTCTTTCATTTTCTACCTCTCTTCCATGGCCTCCAACCTCTCTACTTCCAAAAACCACTCATCTGTGCTCCTATACCCCATACCCTCTCCCATGCACCATTACACACCCCCTAACCCATGGTCAAGCTCACCCAACCACTACCCGAGCCTCCTACACGCACACCCCCACCTAAAGCCCATGGTTGAACCCCCTACACCCCTCCAAGACCCGTACCCTCCACCATACCCCATGCACACACCTTTAAACACCCACACCCGAGCCCTTCCCCGCTCATACACACACCAGACCCACAAACCCACCTTCTAAACTCCACAACCGAGCCTTAATACCCCTTGTAACCATAGTTGAGCCCACACCCCACACGCACACCCATGCACTCCATTAGCAAAGCCATACCCTCCTTATACAAGCCATACCCACAATCTATCAAACCAAAGTCCATTCGCTTCACTACTTTACAAATAGTTCATGATAAGTCATGTTGATTTTACAAAGAAAAAGAAAAATAGAAGCATGCTAATTATAGAAAATGATTTGCAAAGGAAAATGAAAGTGAGTGAACTTTTATCTCTTTTAAGAGCATATTTATTGTTATGCTATGATGATCATATTTGTACCCTTATGATGTCATGATAATTAACACCATTTAGTTGTTAATATGAACATTTGGATGAAATCTGTTGTTAACCCAAAAAATGGATCAACACCCTGGATCAAGTGTGAAAGCACCAGTGCAGATAATCAACATCACAAATCTTAGATAAATAATAACTAAAGGCAGAAGTAAGAAAAGAGACATAGAATTTTTATAGTGGTTTGGCTGACTCTGGCCTACGTTCACTTTAATCAATCTTTATTATGATTATACTAGTTGAATCTCTTTGGATATCAACTAGTTAGTCCTTAGATCTAAGTTACAATGAGTTAGAATAAGTCACAAGTTCAAGGGTTGACTAGAGAATCACAGTAACTTCCTTGATGATTGTTGTGAGGGAGAAGAAAGTTGTAGAAGTAAAGGAATTTCAGTAGAGTAGTGGCAGCTCTATATTCAGAAAAGTTCCATCTCTATTTGCAGGTAGATGAGTATTTATAGGGAAGTTCAGTGAGTATTAGGCCAAAAGTCCAGGTGCAGAAGAGTCTAGTTGCTATGCCAAGTCATCACCAAAAATCTCAAATCAATTTGAGTCATTTCTATGGATCGCTAGCTATCTATAGAGGATAGATCGCTAGCGATCCAACCATCAACTTAGCATACTTTACTACCAGAAGCCTTTACCTAGTGCTACAAAGGAGCTCCGAAAGTTTGAGGGCGATCCGACCAATCTTGATGGATCGCTAGTTATCCATAGAGGATGGATCGCTAGTAATCCATTAGGGATGGATTGCTAGCTATCCATCCACTTAGCATAATTTTGAGTGATCTTTGTTTGATTGTCTTCCTATCTTCTATTTAAGTGCCTTGTCCAAATATCAAGTTGTTTAGAGTTAGTTTGATCATCTGTCTTTATGGGTCATCTAATCCAGAAGAATCATCCATAACTCGCTCAAATCATAACGAAATCGAACGAAGCTTTGTAGGAACACTCTAGAGGGTGTTAGGACCCACCATAAAATTTTTAGGTGTGGAGCCCACTCTAGATGGGTCGCTAGCAATCCATCTAGACGGATCGTTAGAGATCCATGAAATCAACTCTATATGACTTCATTTTTTTGCGAGCCTTCTCCTATGTTTTCTAAACCTTCTCCTAAAATTTCAAGTCAAACCGACTTCGTATGAGTTCTGTAGGTCCATTTTAAGTTAGCTAATTTTGGCGAAACAACTTGAATTAGATTAGTCTTCACTTCTCGAGATAGATTGTTTGGCATGCTATGAAACTTGGCAAGCATGCTTAGAAATGGTAATGAATCATGATGCAAGAGGTTTGGAGGGTCGATGAGCTAGCCTTATGGATCGCTAGCGATCCATCACCTTAGCTTATTTTGGCATCTTTCCTCTTAGGTCTTTCTCTTCTTCTATTTTTGGTCCTTTTGGTTGATTCTTGGGTTATTCTAGCATAGTCTGAATGTTCTTATTCTTATCTAATTTTGCTGGGTTAAAAACCCAGTTAACACTTGCCGCCCAAAGTACGCCTCTTGAATGAAAGGTGTGCTTTGTTTAAGAACAAGTTCCTGTCTCCAGTCTTTGTTAATTAAATTTTTAGCTGCTTTAGCCTTGGCGAATCGTCTAGTTCCTTTGGATTCTCTTGCCAATCATAAGTCGTTCCAAACCAGTTACATTTTAAGACTCTAGACTCCACCCAGATGTAATCTATACATCACAGTCATTCTGATTTCATTCGAAGTTATTACATCACATATCTCTAATTAAATCACATGCTTCCAATTACATCGCATATATCCAATTACATCACACATCTCCATTTACATCACATATCTCTAATCGTCCCATGGTCATTCAGGATTTACATCATTATCATTTTGCTTCTCATTCAGAGTTGTCATACCGTATATCAAAATCACATTATATGTCAAAAATCACATCATATATCAAAATCACATCATATATCGAGATCATCCTGTGTTCCTCCAGGATTTGTCGGTTTTATTCTATTTATAAGGCATTCAAATCCTTTTATTAAATAAAATTTTGTTTATGGTTTGATCTCTCTTGATCGTTTAAGTTTAATGCGCGATCTCCCCGGATCGTTTAATTTTTTAAGTTAAGGGGACGATCTCTTCGGATCATTTGTTTGTTAAGTTAAGGGAGATTAAGTAAGCCCATCCACTCACTCTCTAGTGAGGGGACTTACTTCTTGCACTCCGGTCCCGTCTCTCCAGTCAGGACTCTATGGTGATCAATATCATACAAGTCTATTCACTCGCTATTTGGCAAAGGGACTTGCATCTTGCACTCCGGTCCCATGGCAGGACTCTAAGGCGATCAATATCAGTCATCACAATCAATGTAGATTTTTCAAAATTCAAATCAAAAATAACAACCAGAAAACAAACAAGTAGGAATCAAAACAAGCAAAAATCCTAAATTTTCACCTCGGAGATCCAACTCGAAGCGTGCCTAAAGACCAATCTGGATCTCATACACATGTAAGCGGTATGAGGTTATTATTGTCCTGAATAGTCATCACTGGCATCCGACTCAGAGAATGCCTGGGGATCGTTCAGGATCTCGTACACATGTAAGCGGCCTGAGATTATTGAGGGCAGAAAAAGAAGAAGATGGAGAGTAAGGGACGAACCTTCCCCCGTTCCAACTGTAGACTTTTGGTTTCGGCTCATGCGGTCATGTATTCATACTCTGATTTGCTATTCTAGCTCCAACATCATCTGTTCCAAGCATTAAAGCTCATCCTAGATCCAAATCTATTGTGCCCCTAAGTCGTGTGGGCATTATTTCAGTTTGTTTTGCTCTAACTCTAAATGCTCATGCATTGGGTCCTATTATTGATTCCAGCATTACCCCTTAAGTTTCATTTGCTCTAGGCATAGGGGCAAGACTCCATCTTGTTCTAATCCAACTCCGACAGCTCTTTTGTCGTTCTCTGGAGTTTGATTCCAATTCCCTACAGATCTAGCCATCCCTTGCTGCTCCATCCTCTAGAAGAAGCTATACATCATCCCTTGTTGCCTAGATAAGATTCCATCTAGCTTCTCCTTCATCATCCTTTTCATTTCTTCTCTAATCACATATATGGGTTGATGAGAAATTGAGGACACCTCCTGGCAACCCGTAGGCTTCGGTTGACTTGCTACAGTTTTAGATCTAGTATTAGACCTACTAATCTCTATAAATCTTAGATTCAAACTTCAATTCTTCATATCTCTTTCAAATTTCTCAGTGAAAGCACCAAAATGTTAACCCAAAAATTGGATTAATACCCTAGATCAAGTGTGAAAGCACCAGAGCAGATAATCATCATTACAAATCTCAAATAAACAATAAATAAAAAGCAGAATTAAGAAAAGAGACATAGAATTTTTATAGTGGTTTGACTGACTCTGGCCTATGTCCACTTTAATCAATCTTTATTATGATTATACTAGTTGAATCTCTCTGGATATCAACTAGTTAGTCTTTAGACCTAAGTTACAATGAGTTAGAATAAGTCACAAGTTCAAGGATTGACTAGAGACACAGTAACCCCCTGATAACTATTATGAGGGAGAAGAAAGTTGAAGAAGTGAAGGAATTCTAGTAGAGTAGTGGCAGCTCTCTATCCCAAAAAAAATCAATCTCTAGTTGTAGGTAGGTGAGTATTTATAGGGAAGCTCAGTGAATATTGGGCCAAAAGTCCAGGTGCAGAAGAGTCCAGTTGTTATGCCAAGTCATCGCCAAAAATCTCTGAGTCGTTCCTATGGATCGCTGGCTATCCATAGGAGATGGATCGCCAGCTATCCATAGGGGATGGATCGCTATCTATCCATCAACATAGCATACTTTTCTACAAAAATCATTTACTTAGTGCTATGAAGGAGCTTGGAAAGTTTGAGGGCGATCCGACCTTTCTTGACGGATCGCTAGCTATACATAGGGGATAGGTCGCTTGCTATCCATAGAGGATGGATCGCTAGCTATTCATCCACATAGCATAATTTTGAGTGATCTTTGTTTGGTTGTCTTCCTATCTTCTATTTAAATGCCTTATCCAAATATCAAGTCGTTTGGAGTTAGTTTGATCATCCGTCTTCATAGGTCATCTAGTCTAAAAGAATCATCTATAACTCGCTCAAATCTTATTGAAATCGAACGAAACATTGTGGGAACACTCTAGGGGGTGTTAGGGACCTATCAAAAAAATTTGAGGTGGTGAAGCCCACTCTAGATGGGTCGCTACCGATCAATCTAGATGGGTCGCTAGAGATCCATCAAATCAACTCTAAATGACTTTTTTTATTAGCCTTCTACAATGTTTTCTAAATGTTCTCCTAAAATTTCAAGTCAATCTGACTTCGTGTGAGTTCTGTAATTTCATTTTAAGTAAACTAATTTTGGCCAAACAGCTTGAATAAGAAGAGTCTTCACTTCTCGAGCAAGATTGTTTGGCATGCTATGAAACTTGACGAACGTGCTTAGAAATAGTAATGAATCATGATGCAAAAGGTTCGGAGGGTTTATGAGCAAGCCTTGTGGATCACTAGAAATCCATAGGTTAAGGATCGCTAGCGATCCATCACCTTAGCTTATTTTGGCATCTTTCCTCTTAGGTCTTTCTCTTCTTCTATTTCTTGTCCTTTTGGTTGATTCTTGAGTTATTCTGGCATAATCTGAATGTTCTAATTCTTATTGAATTTTGATGGGTTAAAAACCTAGTTAATATTTGTTATATGGATGCATTTGGTTGAATGAATGATTTGTTAAAAATAATTTATTGACATCTTAGCTAAATTGGTTGTGTTTACTTATTTGAAATGATTAACCATTCCCTTTGTTAAATAAGACCATTTGTTAGAAATTATATGTGGTTTATTTAAAATACTAAGCCTCATTTCAAAATCAATTATGGGAAAGAAATTCATTTTGGAAAAAGATAGAAATTGATTTGGAAATCCAAAAGCTAAAAATAAATAGTTGAAATGGAAGTTACACTTTAAGATTTTAAAGATAATGGATTTTAACAATTTAAATTTTAAAAAATAAATCGTACATGGTTCAAAAAGTTTAAAACATGGCAAGTTTAATATTATAATTAGAGGGAATTAGGGAGAAGGACAAACTTTAGAAAAAATTTAGGTTGAAGGACAACAAGTTTCATTTTTGGGCTGAAGGACAAACTTTGAAAAAAAAATTAGGCTGAAGGACAATGCCAGTTATAACTAGCATTATATTCAATTTTTACACTATACAAAATGCTAGTTATAACTAGCATTATATTTAGTTTTACACTGTACAAAATGCTAACTATAATTAGCATTGTCGTTCCGCCTAATTTTTTTCAAAGTTTGTCCTTCAGCCCAAAAATGGAACTTTTTATCCTTCAGCCTAATTGTTTTTCCAAGTTTGTCGTTGTGACTATTTTCCACTTATAGCTATATCTTATGAGATATTTTCAAATAAATGAAAAAACGCATATTAAATAATCAAATGATAAATCAATGATTTTTAAATAGTTTATTAATTTTTTATAAGAAGAAAAAAATTATTTTGGATGTGCTACGACAGAAATTGAAAAATAAGTTAAAACTATGCGTGTCGTGTAACAGTAATTCGTGTTTTCGCACTGAAGATTTCAAATGGGTGTAGAGAATAGAATATAGCTCGGAATTCTTCGAGATGAGAATTTTATGGACCTTTGTATCCATAGTTTTCCAACAAAGAAAAAAAATCAATATTTCATTATGTATATTTTAAGATATGTCAAAATCAAGTTTTTAGGAAAATCTGTCTTTTACTTTTAAGTGACCAAAGTATAAAATTATTTAAACTGAATATTTTTAAATGTTTAAAATATGAAATAAATTTGATAAATATGTTGATTATTTAAAGGAGATTTGAGTTATAGATATGGATTTTCAAATAATAGAAAAGTTGTTTTAATCGAATAAGCTTTTAAAAGCACTTTTCGTAGCACTTTTCCACGGCAGTTTTAATAAACTTTACAAATATAAATTTAAACTTAACTATTATTTCACGAATCTTTTATAAATATCTTTAAATAAACAATTTAGTATTTTAAAGATGATTTGAAAGTTTTAATATGAGTTCATGTTATCCCGCCTTTTGCAAAGCCGTGATACCAAGAATTTGACTAGAAACCAATGACAGTTCGTCTTGGAGATCGGTTATACGCAGGCTCACTATGGATATCGACAAATTTTTTCAGGGTTCAGATCAAGCTACAATCGACAAGACACGACGAGTGAGGCCATGAAAGTCAACGTTCCAAATTTCAAGTCAATCCGAGTTCGTATGCTCAAGTTACGATCGATGCAAAATGAATGGAACAGCTCAGTTTTCGTATCGATAGCTAAGCCTCTATTCGAATCCATCACTTTCGTATCGATCAAAACAACAGCGATCTCGCAGTCATCCCAGAGCCTCAGTTTGAATCAATCGGGTTCGAGTCCATCAACTAGCCACTATTCGAATCCATCGAGTATGTTTCGTTTGAATCGACCAACAACCCTCTGTACGTATCCATCAGACAACTGCTATTTCGTATCGATCATGGGACTTCTGTTCGTATCCATCGAGCATTGCACTATTCGTATCCATCAAGCATTGCACTGTTCGTATCCATCGCAAAGATGCTTATTCGTATCCATCAAGTCGAAGTGACTATGATCGATACGAACAAGGGCTACCTTCATCGATACGAACAGAGTCACGATCATCGCCAGGAACAAACCACCTCCATCGATTCGAACAAGGCATGCTACAAATCGATATGAAGGAGACTGCTGTCGATCGATTCAAACTAGTAACGGACTTCGATGAGAACAAGGCGAAGATCAAGGATGACTCAGCCAACTCGGCAAAGAAAGTGGATTGATACGAGGAATGCTCGTCATGTTACCACCTGACCATGCACAGCTATCGAGTCGAACAGGATCGAGTCGAAATGATGGAGTCGAACGAAACAGCCAACCGAAAATCCTAATTCATATCGATCATATCTCATGATCCACAAGTCCAAATGCTACAAAAATTTCACAGAAGCTTACGTGCATGCTAAAGAACGTCCACGCCAAATTTCGACTCCATCGGACACAATCTTGATCGATACGAAATCCGTTCGTATCGATCGCGGATCGGGCTGAAACTTCGCGGTCTTGGGCGCGCGGGCCTAGTCACGTGCTAGAGGGAGTCTCCCGAGATCTGAGCAAAATATCAGCCTCCTACACCTATAAATAGAGCCACAGGGCATACAGAAAAGGGGCTTCTTCTTCTTTGAATTCTCCAACGCCCAGACTCTGCCGGATCCAGACCCAAACTCCATTGCAGCTGCTGCAAACGAATTTCACTGCTGCAATTCTTTGTTAACTGCTGTAACACGCTGAAATCAATTGTAATCAACAAAGAAGCATCAATAAAGCAATCAAATTCATAATGGATGTAGGCAACACGTCGAACCACTCTAAATTCTTGTGTTTCTGCGCGTTCTTATTACTTTCATTATCTGTTTTTGGAGTTTTTGTTAGATAATCCTCCTTTTCCATTTAATTTCTTCATTTTATCTCTTCAAAAACTTCCGAAGAGTGTTGTGCCTAATTTTGGTACAAACACTTTGGTTCTTTCACTGAGAAAAAACCCAATTTTTCTCCTGCTCTTTGGATCTCCTATTAATACCGGATTGCATAAATCCAAGAAGAAGATCCAGATCTAGAACTTTGAAGCCCTACCATTCTATTCAGATTTGCATCAGATCTAGGAAAGAACATTCATCAATTCACCATGGTAAGTACGCGAACTACGTCTACAGCTGCTGATCAAGGAGGACGGGACAGGCAGAATCCCATGCAATTGCCTCCATCAAACCAAGATGCCACTGGATCTTCAGATCCATCAGGCCCGGTTACCAGACAAGAGTTTCAAATGCTGCTCCAAGAATTGACCCAGAGTCGGCAACAGCTAACTGAACAACTGCACGCCAACACAGAGTTGACCAACCAGCTGAATTGCCAAAGGCGCAGAAGATCCAGAAGAGTTCAAGGTTCTTATTCTTCCACGGAGAGTTCCGCCTCATCTGACGGTCATCATCGATCCACACGCCCACGGCTGGATGTGAGCTACACCCAGGCCACAATGCACTAACCTGCTTCGAATCTTGGACAACCCAGAACTGGACGATCCACCAATCATCATACAGGACCTTCATCACGAGGAGGTACTGCTCCTTATCATGTCACAGGCAACCTTGCTACCACCACCACTACCGAACAAGAAGGTGATACTAAAAATCAGGCCGATCCTCATCATAACCAATGAGAGCAGACTCCAAAGCCTTATGTCCCAAAAAATGTTGAACCAAGGAGGTGAGACACGGACCGTCGACCACGTCCGGTCCAAACTCGCACTGTGGAACCTGACCACACCTTGGCGCAACATGCTCCAAGTATCCGTATGCCAGATATACCGACGATGATTCGTCAGATGATCCGTGAAAGTCAAGTTCTCACTAACGACGACGGGGGAATCTCCCGGAGTCATACCCCTTTCATCGATGAAATATTGTATGCTGAACCACCTCGGCGCTTCAGGATGCCAACCTTACCAGTCTATAAAGGAAGTTCTGATTCCAACCAACACATCCTGAAGTATGAATGGCTAATGAACGCTGCGAGAGCTGATGGTGCAGTAAAATGCCATAGTTTCCCTATTTCCCTAGGGGGCATTGCTACCATGTGATTTACTCGTTTGCCACCACGATCCATCTCTAATTTTGACCAGATGGCCACCAAGTTTGTTGAACAATTCTGAATGCACGTGGCGAGGCCTAAAGACGTTAACACTTTGTCTAGTGTTACTCAAGCTCCTAGAGAAAAACTTAGACATTACTTGGAGTGATTCCATGCTGCATGTGCAGAAATAAGCAATCCCAATGATAACTCTATCCTAATGGCATTGACTAAGGGGATTGATGCTGATTCCGAGTTCGGAAATTGGTTAGCTGGGGAGCCAACTGCGTCATTGGACCATTTCTATTCCAAGGCAGCCAATTCTTGAGAAGGGAGGATGCGAAATAGTCTAGGAAGCAGGATGACGCAGGGCCCAACATCGAAGGAATTCAGAGTAACATCATCATTAAACAGCTCGGGGAGAGTTCTGGAAAAGTTCAGTTGAACATACAAAATAAAAAGAATCAGCAGAGGGACAATGGAAATCAAAGCAAAAAACGAGATCAGAATCGTGGTCCACGACGTAGAGCCCCCATGTACGATAATTACACTCCATTGAACACGTCGTTGGAAAATGTATACTTGCAGACATGTAACACCATGCAATATAAGAAACTTGCCCCGAAGCCGTCGACAGAAAGGCATGTAACAACCCGCATATTTTACGATTGAATATTTAAATATTTTTATTTAAATATTTCGTCATTAGTCGGATTTTTATCCGTAAAGCTACTTTTTGCAAACAGTCGAATTAGGACTCGAGACCACCCCCATTGAGTTCAAAATGACGTTTGCGACCTTTTTGAGTATAAACTTTGATATGTTTGGAGCTAGCTAAAATTTTGACCTTTTTCACCTTGGGTTTGGGTTTGGGTTCAGCCCACTAGTCCACATAATACCCCAAACTGAAATACTTCTCTTCATCCACTCCCATTTCTTTTCCTTTTCAGTTCTAAAGAGAATAATGGAGGAAGAGAAAAAGAATTAAAATCCTAAACCCTAGTTTTCATTTGCAAATCCAAGTTTAGCTCCAAATTCAAAGAGAAGCTATTGGTAAGTATCTCCTTCTTCTTCTCCAACTCAACCTCTCTTTAAATTCAGAAATTTCCTAAACCTAACTTTGGGAATGTTCTTTTTTTAAAGCTTGGATTCAAGCTTCTTGAGTTGAGATTGAGGAGGAATTGGTCTATCCTTTGTTCCAAAGCTTCTCTCTTGTGTTTTCGTGTATAAAGGTGAGATTTTTATCTCACATCTATGTCTATACGCTATCATTGTTGTTAGGTACGAATTCCTAACACTTATTTATATTCATTTGATTTTGATTTGGATTGAATTGATGAATATTCCAATTTTTGGTATTTTGAAGTTAAACCTTTAAAAATCCTAGCTTGGATGTTTGAACTTGTTATTTGTGGCGTATCAAAGAGCCTATAGTGCTGGGTTGTCGATTGGCATAAATCCCTAGCATCCATCGCTCGTTCAATCGCATTTCGGTTTGGATTTGTCGTTTTTGAGCTAGGCTGTTTTTTTGCCTAGCAGAAAATTTCAGACGTCTGAAACAAATTTCAGACGTCTGAAACCAAATCCAAACGTCTGGTTGAAAAATCCAGACGTCTGGAAAGGGGTTTGGAAAAGGCAGTGACAAAATCCAGACGTCTGAAACAAATTCAGACGTCTGGTTGAAAATTTTAGACGTCTGAAATGGCCCAGGAATGAAAAATAGAAGGAAGAAAAACACATATACTTCCAGAACCTAGGGCCAGACGTCTGGGAACACCTACCAGACGTCTGCAACTGTTTAATTTGCCTATTTTGGCTGTTTTTGAATGAATTTCCAAGGTTTATCGATTTTTGTTGATCCGTTTAGTTGTTATCAGTTTTATCGACTTTGATGACTTCTTTCTTTGGTTTTTTGGGAATATCCATTTTTGATGGATTCGGTATCGATCTCTTTGGATTTTATTCACGTCTTCGAATGTGAATTTTGATGATTGATTGTTTCTACAATCGTTTTTGTGATTCGTCACTTTAAATATATAAAGGTTTTCTATACTAGTAGTAAATATAAAAACTCTTTTATCAAAATGATTTTGACACTATTTTAATTACAAAGCTCGTTTCTTAAACCGTTTTCCAATCTATTAGTATATACAAACCTTTACCTCATTCGTATGAGAAATCTAATTAAATGGCTTAGTAAAACAAGTGGTATTAAACGCTTGCGTTTACTTCGTCGTTTAATTTTCGGACTTGTTCGATTGAACCTTTTGTGACAATTTTTTAGTGGAGATCTACAATTTGTTCGTAAATATTTAAGTTAAGCAAGTGGTTATGGGACATGAAGCTAAACTCATATATTTACTAGCTCAGTGTAATTGACACTTCTTGATGATCGATGATGATCAATTTTTGTGAATTAGACTAGCAATGTGCGTTGTCTCTTTGTCCGCGTAGGGGACTGTACCTCGTTCTTGTGGAGCTTCGGCTCATGGTCTTCGGGCCGTTCTTATGGAGCTTCAGCTCATGGTCTTCGGGCCGTTTTTGTGGAGCTTCGGCTCAAAATTAATGGTTAGCAACCATGGAATAGCATTCCGTTTTGTGATACACGTGTTGAGAGTTTTCATGCTCTCGTTTTGTGATAGGCTTCCACCTCTCTTTTTGTGATTTCTGGATTTCTAATTGACGACTTCTAGAATTTGTGTTTCACCAATTTTCGTGATTTGATTTGATAAGTTTATCAATATTTATGCATTGGTTAATTTGTGTGTCATTAACTTTTGTGATTGGCATTGATATAATTGTCAACATTTATGGTTTGGTGAATGAAATAAAGAGTATGACATTCCTTTTTATCTTTGAGAAGATTCTTGTGATATTGATTAATCTCTTGTTGATTTTCAATTAAGTACTTATCACAGTATGGTATTATGGTTATGATACGTTTTTGTCATATCAATTATTCTATATCATTTCATCTGATATTTATAGTTAGACTGATCCGTTTATTATTTTCTTATTAAATAATACTCGGGTCAGACCGAGATGTTACAGGTGCTTCTGCTTGACTCCTCATCAGGGACTATTACCTGACTTTTGGCTAACTACATTAGATTTGTAGTTTTTGTTGTTATACATTAAAGATAGAGACTCCATGATGTATACATATTCTTTTGTGAAGCACTTGAAACTATTCTTTTGTGATATTGTGGATCTTATTTGACCACTACTCTGACGTACACTTTCATGTGCTTTATTCATATCTATTTCCGCCTTTGTGATATGAATTGTCTGTGACTGATTTGTGTTATGTTTATTTCTGTATTTGTTTCCGAGGTCCATATAGCCGCTGTGTAGTATCTTTGAGTTTTTATCGGTATGTCGGATTTCCTCTGTTATATTTTTATCTGGCATATCGGTACTCGCACAGAGCAATTATACAGATGGTCGCTCCTCAATAGCCTTATTCTCCGTGCTAGTTGACGGTATTACCCCGTGGTGTCCTTGGCCAGCGTGGGTATAGAGGTGGGGCGTAACAGCTTGGTATCAGAGCCAAACTTCGAAACAATGTAGAATAATCTAACAAGGATCATTGACCTAAGTCTCTCTTAGGAATCGTGCCTTAGGATTTAATTCGAGTCTTCGCACTGTTTTATCCTATATTCTTTATAACTCCTTGTTTTATCTATCAAGTTTGCTTGATAGTTATTTTGTGAATAACCTTTTTCCTTTTCTTTCTTTCTTTCTTAAAGAAGGGAAATGGTTAGACCAGGCCGTCCCAGCGCCGGTCAATCTAGTGCTACTCCCGAGGAGGGAGTATTTATGTCTGCTCAACAACTTCTTGATCTCGTAAGAAATGCTCAAGCTGTCAGACCTATTCCTGAGCCTACTCACCCTAAGTCTGGATTTGCACGTGCAATGATTATACCAACTTGGATGGGAAGCCATTCAAAGGTTCTGAAACTATTATTGAAGTCCAAGCTTGGCTCAGAACATGCGATCGAATCTTTTCTCGCATGAATCTTATTGATCTTCACCGAGTTCAGGTGGCCTCTAGTATGCTCCAAGAAAGGGCATTAGACTGGTACGAGCTTCTGATTTCTGAAATTAATGAATCGGATCTTACTTGGGAGCAATTCTGGGAATGATTCGAATTAAAGTTTGTGCCAGAAGCTGAGAAAGTGACTTTGGCTCGTCTTTTCATAGACCTTGTTCAAGGTGAATCCTCAGTGGCAGATTATGTCGCATCTTTTGAGTCACTTTCTAAATATGGGGTTGAGTACATCAACACCCCATTGAAGAAGAACCAAAGGTTTGTCTATGGCTTAAACAAAAATCTCAAGAAGCCATTACTTCTAAAATTGGAAGTTTCTTTTGATCAACTCATTGACATCGCTCTTCGACTTGAAGAGGCAGATAGAGTAAGTGATGTTGAGATTGGGAGTGCTAAACCGAACTTCACCAACAAGAAAAGGCCTAATAAATTCAAAGGTCCTTATCCCAATAAGAAAGGGAAGCAAGCATCTCCGGCAACTAAGACTTCTAACTCTAGTGGTGGGCAATGCTACAACTGTGGTTCTAAGGACCATTATGCGAGTAAGTGTTCGAAGCCCCGTGCTTGTTGCTATTGCAAAAGCCCGGATCATTATTTATCGGCATGCCCCAAAATCCAAAACAAGAAGGAGGGAAAGCTTAATGTGGCGCAAGCCCCTGGTAATACTTCTCGTGATCAAGGTATTTCTCATTCTATCCTTGATGGCATTATTGTGTTTCGTGATCATCCTATTCGAGTTCTTTTTGATATGGGTGCGTCCCATTCTTTTATTTCTAAAGAACTTGTTGATACTTTTTCTTTGGATGTTATGTGTTTGATGACTTCTTTGAGAATTGTGAATCCGGTTGGTGGATCCGCGACACTCAGTTAATTGTGTAAAGATGTCGAAATAATTTTATGTGATTACTCTTTCCGTGCTGATTTGCATGTCATGCGTTATTTAGGATTCGGAATGATTTTGGGGATGGATTGGATTAATCGTTATGAAGCCCATATCCTTTGTCCTGAGCGGACTATTTATCTTCGACATCCTCAATCTGTTAAGCAAATTTCTGTAGTTCTTAAAGATTCGGATTCCACTTTGGCAGCATCCTTATATTCTTTATATCCTCGTGATGACGAGAAGATGTCATTTCTCTTATTCACGTTGTTCATGAATTTCCCGACATATTCAAGCCCGTTTTAGGATTGCCACCTAAGCGAGCAATTGAGTTTAGAATTAATCTTATCTCTAGAGCTCAACCTATCACTCGTCCTCTGATGCAGCAGCGGAATAACAAAAATGATGATTCTGTGAAAGTAGCAATCGATGGAATAAAGAATACTGAATGGCCCAAATTCGTTGATCCGAAGATACCGAATTCTAGCTATCTTGGTCACGTTGATCGCGCACGATACCGTGACAGAAGATCTGCAATTCTTCAAACGTTGATCAAGCGCACTTGATACCGTGAATTGGCTTCTACGATCGTTGATCCGAGCGCACTCGAATGCCGAAAGAGGAGATAGGAGATTACACTCAACTACCAATTTAATGAAAGCACAAAGCTAACAAACAAAAGTTTTTATTCAAATCAACGTAAACTATTACAAGTGGCATCACCCGCCTATTTATAGGCTTACAAATCACACAACTCAAAATTGTACAACACATAGGTCGTTCATGACCTAAACATCACGACTTAAAACAGACGACCTAAAACAGTCGACCTAAAAACAAACGACTTACTATAGGTCATTAACGACCTAACAGACCATCATTACAACACAACAACAACACAAAACCTTTACGACTTAACACTTGACCGACCTAAAAACAAGGCAGCGACCTAACTCCTCAGCACATGAGGTCGAGCGACCTAAAATGGATGCGGCTTAAGCTTCAGCGACCTAAGAAGTTTGCTTCTGGAATTCTTCACGCGATCTAATTCTCCTGCGACCTAACTTAGGTCGTAACTCATTCACGCTACCTAACTTAGGTCGTAGCTCGAGACAATCTTCTCTTGAAATATCGGAGCGACCTAAAGTAAGCGACATGTCTTCCCATATCTTCCCGCGACCTAGCATAGGTCGAATCATATCTCTGCGACCTAAAGTAGGTCGTAATTCAATCTCGCGACCTAGCTTAGGTCGTAACTTGTCAGCTCGTTCGCATGCCTTCACGCTGAATCCATTAACTCGCGTGCCACCTTCACTAGGTCGTGAGCGACCTTCACTAGGTCGTGAGCGACCTAAAATTTCGTTAGGTCGTGAGCGACCTAAGTCTTCAACTTCCAAAGACTTATCCCCAAGTTTTAGTTCGTTAGGTCGTCTGTGACCTAGGACTTCTTCAGGCTGGGCTGCATCATCCTCCCCAGGTTGAGAAAAATTCGTCCTCGAATTTGCGCCTTCTTTTTCCACAACAAGCTCAACCCCATGATACGGTATAAGATGTTTAACATTAAACACGTCAGAAGTGTACACATCCTCCGGCAGCTTCAACTTATAAGCGTTTTCATTGATCCGTTTCACAATCGTGACATGACCAATCTTTCGAGCTTTAAGTTTATTGTATGCTCCTACTGGAAAACGATCCTTCGTTAGTACAGCATATACTAAATCTCCTTTATTAAATTCAATGCTTCTTCGTTTCAAATCCGCAGATCGTTTATACTTTTCATTTGCTTTCTCTAATCGTTCCTGAACGATTTTATGACATTCTACCAATCCATCAACAAAATCAACAGCCCGTTTAACGGTTCCCTTTGGTTGTGGTACTATCGTCAAATCCAACAGCCCTTTTGGTAAACTTGAATACACTATCTGAAATGGACTGAAACCCGTACTACGGTTTATAGCATGATTATGAGCAAACTCCGCTTGACATAACTTCATATCCCAACTCTTCAGATTATCCTTCACCAGGCACCGTAATAAATTCCCCAAAGATCTGTTAACCACTTCAATCTGTCCATCGGACTGCGGATGGTAAGCACTACTGAAATTTATCTTTGTTCCCACCATCTTCCACAAACTCAGCCAAAAATGACTTAGAAATCTAGTATCCCGATCGGAAACAATGGATTCTGGTAAACCATGTAAGCGATACACTTCTTTAAAGAATAACTCAGCAACACGGACGGCATCAGCTGTCTTCTTACAAGCGATGAAATGTGCCATCTTCGAAAACCTGTCTACTACAAAATATATCGAATCATTTCCCCTCTGAGTTCTCGGTAATCCCAAAACAAAATCCATACTGATATTAACCCATGGTCTAATCGGCACGGGTAACGGCATATACAATCCTGCATTCGTCGCTGTTCCCTTGGAAACTTTGCAAATATGACATCTCTCCACAAACTTTCCAACTTCTCGCTTCATCGAAGGCCAATAATAAGATTGAGAAATCAATTGCAAAGTACGATCTCGGCCCACATGACCTTCCTCATGCAACTCCTTTACAATCTTCATACGTAAGCTGCACTCCGGTATACATAATCGATTTCCCTTAAAAAGAAAACCATCCACCAATACAAACTCATCCGTCTTCCCCTCCTTGACTTCATCTACATACTTCGCAAAGTAAGGATCATCAACAAATAGTTCTGGTAATACATCAAACCCCGTCACTTCAACCTTCATTGTCGTTAACAAATGATTTCTTCTGCTCAATGCATCCGCCACACGGTTTGTAACTCCCGATTTGTGTTTCACAACAAATGTAAACTGCTGCAGATATGCAATCCACGATGCATGCCTTGCTGAAATTTTCTCCTGTCCTTGTAGATGTTTCAAAGCCTCATGATCAGTGTATAGCACAAACTCCTTGTGAAATAAGTAATGTCTCCAATGTTTAATGGCTTGCACAACAGCATAAAATTCCACATCATACGTACTATATCTCATCTTCGCTCCTGATAACTTTTCACTGAAATATGCAATAGGAAGACCTTTCTGACTCAACACCCCTCCAATTCTAACCTTGGATGCATCAGTATGTAGCTCAAACAACAACTGAAAATCCGGTAATGCTAAAATTGGTGCTGTCGTCAACAGTTCCTTGATTTGCTCAAAAGCAACCCATGCTTCCTCCGTCCATGAAAACTGTTTACCCTTCATACAATCAGTAACAGGCGCCATCATACTACTAAAGTGTGGAATAAATCATCGATAAAATGAAGCCAACCCATGAAAACTTCGAACTTCTGTTATTGTCTTGGGCTGTGGCCAATGTCTAATTGCTTCGACTTTACTCTGGTCCACCTGTATTCCTCCTTCCGATACAACATATCCCAAAAATAAAACACTTCGTGCCATAAACACACATTTCTTCGTAGCAGCATAGAATTGTTCTTCACGAAGGATAATTAACACTTTCCTCAAATGCTGAACATGCTCCTCTGTACTAGCACTGTAGATCAGAATATCATCAAAGTAAACCACCATAAATTTCCCAATGTACGGCCTGAAAATTTGGTTCATCACCCTCATGAATGTACTTGGTGCATTCGATAGACCAAACGGCATCACCAGCCATTCATATAATCCTTCCCTCGTCTTGAATGCAGTCTTCCATTCGTCCCCTGGTCTAATTCGAATCTGATGATAACCGCTCTTCAAGTCAATCTTAGAAAAGATTACAGACCCACTGATTTGATCTAATAGATCAACAAGCCTCGGCATCAGAAATATGTATCTGACTGTTATCTTGTTCAATGCTCTACTATCTGTGCACATTCTCCACGTTCCATCCTTCTTTGGTACCAACAAAGCTGGCACTGCACAAGGACTCAAACTCTCCTGAACTTGCCCTTGTTCCAGTAATTCCTCTACTTGTCTTCTCAATTCCTCATGTTCTCTTGGACTCATCCGATAGTGTGGTCTATGAGGCAATGCAGCACCTGGCACCAAGTCAATCTGATGCTGTATGTCTCTAAGTGGTGGTAACTCCTTCGGTAACTCCTCTGGAAACACATCTTTGAATTCCTCCAAAACTGTTTTCACTTCCTCTGGGACTTCAGTAACTTCACTGCTTTCATGTCCAATCAACATAAAACCTTCAGGACTCTCATCTATCTCTTCCACGAACTCCTTCAACGACAACAAAGTTTTCAATTCCTCAATCTCCTCTAGCTTGTTCTCATTCTGCTGTCGTTTTTTCGGAACTAATGTGATCTTCGTGTCTTCGAACAAGAAACTATAACTATTCGTTCGACTATTATGCTGTACTTCACGATCGTACTGCCATGGCCTTCCTAACAGCAAATGGCAAACATTCATGTCAACCACGTCACACCAAATCTCATCCTTGTATTTCTTTCCAATAGAAAATGGAACATGAGCTCGTCTTTCTACCTTTACTTCTCCTCCTTTCCTCAACCAAGCAAGTTTATAAGGACTAGGATGTTTCTCCATTTTCAATTTCAACTTCCTCACAGCTTCCGTTGAAATGATATTATCACAACTACCAGCATCGATGACAAATTTACAGACCTTCCCCAAAATAGTGCACGTTGACTGAAAAATGTTACTTCTCAACCAACTCGACTCTTCTTCCTGCTTCGGGGTTAAACAAGATCTCCGTAGCATCAGATTACATCCCTCGTCTCCCGACACATTTTCTTCCTCCTCATCATGTAGTGAATTAGAACAGTCAGCCTCTGCATCTTCATCTTCCACTTCAGCAATCATAGTTCTCTTCTTCGGTTTTGGACATTCGCTGCTCTTGTGACCCACTTCCGGGCAATTATAGCATTTGAAATTGGTATTGACTCTTGGTTTAGCCACTTCTTGAACAACCGGCTTACTAGATGCTTTAGGAATGTTAGAACTGCTACCCGCTCCTTTGTTCTGCCCCGTAAAACTTGGAAACACACCTCCCCCACGTCTTCCTTGTTTCTCCCAAGCCAACGCCTTTTGATGTTCTTCGGCCACAGATCTGGGGTGGAACATGTTCACCACATCCTGGATTTGTGTTCTAAGTCCCCCAACAAACCTCGCGGTCAATTGTTCTTCTCTCTCCATGATATCATTTCGAGCAATTAATTGGTAGAACTCATCAGCATAATCAGCAACCGTCTTCGTTCCTTACCTCAAGTTCTGTAATCTCTGATACATTAGTGATTGGTAATTATAGGGCAAGAACGTAGCCTTCATCAATTTCTTCATCTTTTTCCAAGCAACAATTTTTGACTTTCCCATTCGTTCTCTAGTAAGTTTGGTTTGCTGCCACCATGCCATAGCTCTCCCCCTCAACCTAGTAGCAACCAACTTCACTTTACGATCCTCCGAAACCTCCTTGAAGTCAAATAATTCCTCAACATAAGCTAACCAATCAAGAAATTCCTCGGCCTGCATACCTCCCTTGAATTCCGGTATTTCAGTCTTCATCCCAGATTCCCACTTGTGATCATACTCCGACTGATTTCTTCTTTGTCCTCGTCCATGAACACTACCACCATCATACCCCTCTTCAAAATCTGATGTATACCGATGTCGATCCTGACCACCAACATCTCTACTACCATCATTTCTTCCACCAACATCCCTTCTATCTACATTCCTCCGATCACGATCATTCACATTCCTATCACGACTTCGATTGTCATAATTTCTATAACGATCTCGACTCACACTTCGATGATCATTATCTACACTTCTCTCTCGGTTGGAGTGTGGTGAAAGTCTACTTCCCCTATGGTTAGATTCAGGTGAAACCCTTCTCCGATTTTGATTCATCTCCAACATCATCTTCTCTAATCGTCCAATCCCTTCACTAAGCTTCTCACTAAAGTTTTCATTAATTCGTTGCTCCATCTCATCAGCTTCTTCTCTTCTATACAAAGCTTCAATATTCTGATGGTGATTAGCTCTTCTTGGCGGCATGATTACTCTTCAAACAAAAGCTAACTCTTGGTCTTGAATATCGAAATGATGCACGGCTTCAATAGCTCGGAAACAATGGTTCGCGACTTAACAGTCTTAGCCCGCTTCAATTCTCACACACAATTCAAATTTTGGCGCGCAAACTTCCACGACCAAATTCAAACACCTCGCAACCCTTTGATTCAAAAGGAGATGGATCGAAATCTTCAAACTTGTTGTAACTTTTGATGAACACGATGAACACTATTCTTCTCAAAAATGCGAATCCAATCTTCAATACTTCACATAAAATTGGCTCCAAGACTCGGTTTAGCTATGATTGGCTAAGTCTAGCTCTGATAGCAAATGATGCAGCAGCGGAATAACAAAAATGATGATTCTGTGAAAGTAGTAATCGATGGAATGAAGAATACTGAATGGCCCAAATTCGTTAATACGAAGATACCAAATTCTAGCTATCTTCGTCACGTTGATCGCGCACAATACCGTGAAAGAAGATCTGCAATTCTTTAGACGTTGATCAAGCGCACTTGATACTGTGAATTGGCTTCTACGATCGTTGATCCGAGCGCACTCGAATGCCGAAAGAGGAGATGGGAGATTACACTCAACTACCAATTTAATGAAAGCACAAAGCTAACAAACAAATTTTTTTATTCAAATCAACGTAAACTATTACAAATGGCATCACCCGCCTATTTATAGGCTTACAAATCACACAACTCAAAATTGTACAACACATAGGTCGTTCACGACCTAAACATCACGACTTAAAACAGACGACCTAAAACAGTCGACCTAAAAACAAACGACTTACTATAGGTTGTTAACGACTTAACAGACCATCATTACAACACAACAACAACACAAAACCTTTACGACTTAACACTTGACCGACCTAAAAACAAGGCAGCGACCTAACTCCTCAGCACATGAGGTCGAGCGACCTAAAATGGATGCGGTTTAAGCTTCAGCGACCTAAGAAGTTAGCTTTTGGAATTCTTCATGCGACCTAATTCTCCTGCGACCTAACTTAGGTCGTAGCTCGAGACAGTCTTCTCTTGAAATATCGGAGCGACCTAAAGTAAGCGACCTGTCTTCCCATATCTTCCTGCGACCTAGCATAGGTCGAATCATATCTCCGCGACCTAAAGTATGTCGTAATTCAATCTCGCGACCTAGCTTAGGTCGTAATTTGTCAGCTCGTTCGCATGCCTTCATGCTGAATCCATTAACTCGCGTGCCACCTTCACTAGGTCGTGAGCGACCTAAAATTTCGTTAGGTCGTGAGCGACCTAAGTCTTCAACTTCCAACGACTTATCCCCAAGTTTTAGTTCGTTAGGTCGTCTGCGACCTAGTTCTTCTTCAGGTTGGGCTGCATCATCCTTATCGCATGTCCAATAAGGAAAATAAGGAGATGCGCAAACAATTATCCGAATTGGAGACGAAGCAGTTTATTCGCTCTAGTTCCTCGACTTGGGGAGCTTCGGCTATTTTTGTGAAGAAATCCGATGGTACAGTTAGGCTTTGCGTTGACTACCGCAAGTTTAATGACCTCACTATCAAGAATAAATATCCATTGCCTCGGATTGATGATCTATTCGATCAAATTAGTGGTGCCGGAATCTTTTCACAATTGGACTTAGCAACTGGTTTTCATCAGCTTCGTATTGCAGAGGATAGCATTCCTTTGACATCGTTCCATACTCATTATGGATCTTATGAATGGCTTGTTATGCCATTTGGTTTGACAAATGCTCCGGCTTATTTTGTTGACCTTATGAGTCGAGTTTTCAAAGATTTCCTCGATCGTTTTGTTCTAATCTTTATTGATGATATTCTTGTGTATTCAAAACCGAAGAAGAACATGAAGGGCATCTTCGAATTGTGTTAGAAACTCTTAGGAGTAATCAATTAAAAGCAAAGTTTTCTAAATGCCACTTTTGGCAATCTCGTATGAAGTTTCTTGGTCATATTATTTCCGAATCCGGAATTTCCATGGTTCCTTCAAAGATTGAAGCGATTCAAAATTGAAGAGACCGGAGAGTGTGACGGAAATCCGTAGGTTTCTCGGATTGGCGGGATATTACCGTCGTTTCATAAAAGACTTTTCTAAAATTTCCGTGCCTCTTACTAGTTTCACAAAGAAGGGAGTTAAATACATTTGGTCGGACAAATGTGAAGCTTCTTTTCAGAAATTAAAAGAACTCCTTTCCGATGCTCCTATTCTTGTGATTCCTGAAGGAAACCAAGATTTTGTTGTTTATACCGATGCTAGTCGTGTTGGTTTGGGAGCCGTTCTCATGCAAAAGGAACGTGTTATTGCTTATGCTTCTAGGCAATTAAAGCCTGCCGAGACTAGATATGCCACTCATGATTTAGAGCTCACGGCTATTGTTTTTGCTCTTCGAATTTGGCGCCATTATCTTTTGGGGGAGAAATTTGTTCTCTACACCGATCATAAATCTTTAAAGTATTTATTTTCCTAAAAGGAACTTAATTTGCGTCAACAACGTTGGCTCGAGTTCCTTGCATCATATGACCTTGATATTCTTTATACTCGCGGAAAGGGAAATCGTGTTGCCGACGCCCTTAGCCAAAAGCAACAAGAGGTTGTTTCTATGATGATATCCGAATGGAACGATCTCGAGACTTTTTCTACTTGTGAGATTCTAGATCGTGTATCCGATTTATGTTCATCTCTTGTTTTATGTAGCCTTGAGGCTCATCCATCTCTTTTGGACCGCATTCTTAAAGCTCAAAAGCTAGATCCCGAGTTGGCTCTTCTTGGCCAAAGTTTTAGGGATAAAATTGATATTGAAGGTATGAAAGACTTTGATATTGATTCTCGTGGCGGAATTCGAAAATTTGGTTGACTGGTCGTGCCAAATATTAGTGATCTTCGCAAAGACATATTAGAAGATACCCATCGTTCTAAATTCACCATTCATCCCGGTAGTAGTAAAATGTACGCGGATATGAATCGACTTTATTATTGGGAGGGAATGAAATTTGATATCGCTAACTTCGTTAAGCGTTGCATGACTTGCCAACTCATCAAGGCCGAGCATCAAAGGCCCGGTGGGTTATTGCAACCTTTAGCTATCCCAATGTGGAAGTGGGATCATATTTCCATGGATTTTATTGATGGCCTTCCCCGTTCTCGTTCGGGTCATGATAGCTTATGGGTGATTGTTGATAGACTTACTAAGTCCGCCCATTTTATTCCCGTTCGGTCTAATCGGACCGTTCCTCTTTTGGCCAAACTCTTTATTAAAGAAATTGTTAAATTGCATGGAGTTCCTACTTCTATTGTTAGTGATCATGATCCATTGTTTACTAGTGGATTTTGGAAGAGTCTTCAAAAATCTTTGGGAACAAAGCTTAATTTTAGCACCGATTATCATCCGCGGTCCGATGGACAAACCGATCGTGTGAATCAAACTCTTGAAGATCTTCTTCGTGCTTGTGTTCTAGACTTTGGTGGAAGTTGGGAAGATCATATTTCACTAGTTGAATTTTCCTATAATAATAGCTTCCAATCTAGTATTGGTATGGCACCTTTCGAGGCACTCTATGGAAGGCCATGCCAATCTCCGTCTTGTTGGCTTGAGGCCGGTGAGAAACTGGTTTTAGGTCCAGATCTTATTCGTGATTCCACAGAAAAGATTGATCTTATTCGCCATGGGATGAAAGAACCCCAGAGTAGACAAAAATCCTATGCCAATAACCGAAGAAGGAGATTAGAATTTTCTGTGGGAGATTTTGTGTTTATTCGTGTTTCACCTATGAAGGGTGTTGTGCGTTTCAGTCGATCGGAAAAATTAGCGCCTCGATATATTGGTCCGTGGCTTATCGCCTCTTATTACCGGCTCAATTTTCCGCTATTCATGACGTGTTTCACGTTTCTCAACTTCGGAAATGCTTTCGAGATTCTGATTCTATTCTTGAGCCCGGTGTTGTTGATTAAATAGAAGTTTCGCCAAATTTGACTTATGAGCAGCATCCTATTCGTATTATTGCTTCGAAGGTCAAACTCCTTCGAAATAAAGATGTTCTGCTTGTGAAAGTTCAATGGTCCTCAAATCCTAAGGATTGCTCTTGGGAATCTAGAGAATTCATCGAGCGAAAACATCCAGACTTACTTTCTTGAGCTCTTTGAGGTGAAATTCTTATTTCAAATTTCTTCTTTTGTGTGTTGATATGCTTTTATGGTTGTTACTTTTTGTTCAAATATTTCTTATGATTGCGAGGACGCAATTTCTTTAAGGAGGGGAGTCTGTAACAACCCGCATATTTTACGATTGAATATTTAAATATTTTTATTTAAAAATTTCGTCGTTAGTCGGATTTTTATCCAAAAACCTACTTTTTGCAAACAGTCGAATTAGGACTCGAGACCACCCCCATTGAGTTCAAAATGACGTTTGCAACCTTTTTGAGTATAAACTTTGATATGTTTGGAGCTAGCTAAAATTTTGACATTTTTCACCTTGGGTTTGGGTTCAGCCCACTAGTCCACATAATACCCCAAACTGAAATACTTCTCTTCATCCACTCCCATTTCTTTACCTTTTCAGTTCTAAAGAGAATAATGGAGGAAGAGAAAAAGAATTAAAATCCTAAACCCTAGTTTTCATTTGCAAATCCAAGTTTTGCTCCAAATTCAAAGAGAAGCTATTGGTAAGTATCTCTATCTTCTTCTCCAACTCAACCTCTCTTTAAATTAAGAAATTTCCTAAACCTAACTTTGGGAATGTTCGTCTTTTAAAGCTTGGATTCAAGCTTCTTGAGTTGAGATTGAGGAGGAATTGGTCTATCCTTTGTTCCAAAGCTTCTCTCTTGTGTTTTCGTGTATAAAGGTGAGATTTTTATCTCACATCTATGTCTATACGCTATCATTGTTGTTAGGTACGAATTCCTAACACTTACTTATATTCATTTGATTTTGATTTGGATTGAATTGATGAATATTCCAATTTTTGGTGTTTTGAAGTTAAATCTTTAAAAATCCTAGCTTGGATGTTTGAACTTGTTATTTGTGGCGTATCGAAGAGCCTATAGTGCTGGGTTGTCGAATAGCATAAATCCCTAGCATCCATCGCTCGTTCAATTGAATTTCAGTTTGGATTTGTCGTTATTGAGCTAGGATGTTTTTTTTCCTAGCAGAAAATTTCAGACGTCTGAAACAAATTTCAGACGTCTGAAACCAAATCCAGACGTCTGGTTGAAAAATCCAGACGTCTTGAAAGGGGTTTGGAAAAGGCAGTGACAAAATCCAGACGCCTGAAACTAAATTCAGACGTTTGAAATCAAATTCAGACGTCTGGTTGAAAAATTCAGATGTCTCAAATGGCCCAGGAATTAAAAATAGAAGGGAGAAAAACACATATACTTCCAGAACCTAGGGCCAGACGTCTGGGATCACCTACCAGACGTCTGGAACTGTTTAATTTGCCTATTTTGGTTGTTTTTGAATGAATTTCCAAGGTTTATCGATTTTTGTTGATCCGTTTAGTTGTTATCACTTTTATCGACTTTGATGACTTCTTTCTTTGGATTTTTGGGAATATCCATTTTTGATGGATTCGATATCGATTTCTTTGGATTTTATTCACGTCTTCGAATGTGAATTTTGATGATTGATTTTTCTACAATCGTTTTTGTGATTTGTCACTTTAAAAATATAAAGGTTTTCTATACTAGTAGTAAATATCAAAACTCTTTTATCAAAACGATTTTGACACTATTTTAATTACAAAGCTCGTTTCTTAAACCGTTTTCCAATCTATTAGTATATACAAACCTTTACCTCATTCGTATGAGAAATCTAATTAAACGGCTTAGTAAAACAAGTGGTATTAAACGCTTGCGTTTACTTCGTCGGTTAATTTTTGGACTTGTTCGATTGAACCTTTTGTGATAATTTTTTAGTGGAGATCTACAATTTGTTCGTAAATATTTAAGTTAAGCAAGTGGTTATGGGACATGAAGCTAAACTCATATATTTACTAGCTCAGTGTAATTGACACTTCTTGATGATCGATGATGATCAATTTTTGTGAATTAGACTAGCAATGTGCGTTGTCTCTTTGTCCGCGTGGGGGACTGTACCTCGTTCTTGTGGAGCTTCGGCTCATGGTCTTCGGGCCATTCTTGTGGAGCTTCGGCTCAAAATTAATGGTTAGCAACCATGGAATAGCATTCCGTTTTGTGATACACGTGTTGAGAGTTTTCATGCTCTCGTTTTGTGATAGGCCTCCCCTTCTCTTTTTGTGATTTCTGGATTTCTAATTGACGACTTCTAGAATTTGTGTTTCACCAATTTTCGTGTTTTGATTTGATAAGTTTATCAATATTTGTGCATTGTTGAATTTGTGTGTCATTAACTTTTGTGATTGGCATTGATATAATTGTCAACATTTATGGTTTGGTGAATGAAATAAAGAGTATGACATTCCTTTTTATCTTTGAGAAGATTCTTGTGATATTGATTAATCTCTTATTGATTTTCAATTACGTACTTATCACAGTATGGTATTATGGTTATGATACGTTTTTGTCATATCACTTATTCTATATCATTTCATCTGATATTTATAGTTAGACTGATCCGTTTATTATTTTCTTATTAAATAATACTCGGGTCAGACCGAGATGTTACAAGTGCTTCTACTTGACTCCTCATCAGGGACTATTACCAGACTTTTGGCTAACTACATTAGATTTGTAGTTTTTGTTGTTATACATTAGAGATAGAGACTCCATGATGTATACATATTCTTTTGTGAAGCACTTGAAACTATTCTTTTGTGATATTGTGGATCTTATTGGACCACTACTCTAACATACACTTTCATGTGCTTTATTTATATCTATTTCCGCCTTTGTGATATGAATTGTCTGTGACTGATTTGTGTTATGTTTATTTCTATATTTGTTTCCGAGGTCCATATAGCCGCTGTGTAGTATCTTTGAGTTTTTATCGGTATGTCGGATTTCCTTTGTTATATTTTTATCTGGCATATCGATACTCGCACAAAGCAATTATACAAATGGTCGCTCCTCAACAACCTTATTCTCCGTGCTAGTTGACGGTATTGCCCCGTAGTGTCCTTGGCCAGCGTGGGTATAGAGGTGAGGCGTAACAAGGCATGTCCAAATAGGGAAGTTTTGTAGATCCACGAAAGTTATGGCCATAATACAAATGAGTGTCGTCATTTACAAGACCTCATTGAGAAAATGATACATGAGCGGAAGTTGGATTAGTATGTGCGGGCGCCGCAGTCAGGTGGTGCAGGCCCATCAAATCAGAATCGTGCACCAAATCAAGAAAGGCAAGAGGAACCTACTCAGACTGGCGGGAGGTTGGTTATTAATACAATAAGTGGTGGTCCTCATCCAACAGACCGAAGCTGGAAGGAAATGGAGACGTATGCCAGTTCTATCAGGCATGCAGACTTCGAATGTTATAGTAGTTCTGATGAAGGGGCCCCGGCCAAGCAACAGAAAACGATGACCGATGACATCGTGTTCAGGAACAGAGACGCTGATAAAGTCGAAGCCCCCACTACCAATCCACTGTGTTAGTCCATGAGTTAATGGTTTTGATGACAACAACCTTAGAATAAGATTATAAAATATAAATACTAACATTATAGTTTAGATATATATGTATATGCAGGATTTAACCATGTAGGTACCAAGAATGAAGACTGTACAGTATAGAGATTCAAGATATCAAGATTGAAGACTCATGAGTATCAAGATTATAAAGAGTTCAAGGATTCAAGATAAGTATTGAGTCTAGAATTATGTTAAAACTTCATAATAGCACTGAAATCTTCACTCCATTTTTCATTTGGGATGGAACCCTTTTCTACCTTTTTAATGGCTTACAAACCCACGACAAGTAGCTTACAAACCTTACGACAAGTGGCTTACAAACCTACTAACATCCTGGTTTTGTACAAGTTCTCGAGTCCTGATGTGATGAGATATTCTATAGGAAGAAGCTTGCAAAACTACTTCAAAATGATTTTCAAAACTACTTCAGAATGATTTTCAAAACTACTTCAGAATGATTTTCAAAACTGCTTTTCAAAATGTTTTAGCCTTAAAAATTATCTTTTCAAATGATTTTCAAAATGATGTTTTAGCCTTAAAATATTCTTTGTTTTTGCTTTTAAAAAACTCTTGTTTTAAACTTCGTTTGTTTTAAACTATCTTTTAATTAAAATATATTTAAATATAAAATTATAGTAAAATTTTATATATATTATTCTCTATATTTATCTATGTATTTTATCTATAGTCAAGTATATTTATAAAGTTTAAATAGTTTTTAATATAAGATAAAGGTTATTTTCAAAGAAAATTAAACCTTCAAAAAATGCTTTGGGATGTCGACATGCCTTAGTACCCCATGTCGACATAGTTACAATTAGATTCAAAAATTTGAATTTCAAAAGAAGTGTCTATTCGCCATAACCTTTCACGAATGGATATGGCTATTGTTCTTCTATAAAAAGGGGTTAGTTTCAACAAATTTTATATCAGATTTTCTATTTTTTCACTTCTCTTCTTCTTCCACATTTTCTTATTCAAAATCCTATCATCACTCTGCCGAAATCAACATTGAATCTAACTAGATCATCTCTGGTTTGATTCTCTATCACTATCTCAACAAGATCCCAGTGCTATTCAGAGTTATAGGCTTCTTTGTAATCTATCTAGCGAGAAAAGGTGTGATTGTAGCCTTGGAAATCAATCAAGTGAGAAAAGGTGTGATTGTAGCCTTGGAAATCAGTTGGGTGAACTTGTTGCCCTGGAAATCAAGTATCTCTACCCAGAGGATTGTGATTCTTGAGGGTGTACCTCGTAGCCTTGAAACCGAGGGTTGTAATTGTTGAATTGCTTTTGAAAGGAAATATGTACTTAGTTGTGCGGGACTGGATGTAGGGTAACTCCGAACCAGTATAAAATCCGGTGTGTTCTTTCCTTTACTGCATTTACTTTATTTATGCATCTGTGTTTGATTCTGTGATTATATCTGTGTCTGAATATTACATACATTTGTGTACAAATCAACAATAACTCAAAAAGATTTAGTAATTTCTTATAAACACTATTCATCCCCCCTCTAGTGTTCATTCTAGCCTTAAGATCCATATTCCGCATTCCTCACATTTGGTATCAGAGCAAGGTTTTCAAAAGTTTCATAATCTGATTTTTGAAAATGTTTTTTTTAAATGGCTATGTTTAAGAAATTTGTTAATGCTTGTTTATAAATATTCAGATCATCATTGTCTCTTGAGTCTGCTTATAATCAATATTCAAATACAAGTTTTCTACTAAGATTGTTTGATGTGCAGGAATCATGCTTTATGGGAGTTGAGGAATCAATCCAGAACAAACAAACTGTGCAGATCAAAAAGAACAAATGGATACTCAATAGTGGATGTTCTAGACACATGACTGGGAATCTAGATATGCTGAATGATATAATATACAAAGACTGAGGACTGGTTAACTTTGGAGAAAATTCAAAAGGTTATGTGATTGGCATCGGCAAAATCGATAACTCTGAAACTTGTATTATTACTAATGTTTTGCTAGTTAAGAATCTGAAACACAATCTGCTAAGTATAAGTCAACTATGCGATAAAGGATATAAAATTAAATTTGAAAAAGATAAGTGTCACATTTAAGATAATAATTCAACCATAATATTTGAGGGAATTAGGAAAAAGAATATTTATATTCTTAGTATGAAATTTTCAAATGATAACTTATGTCTTTTGGCAAATGCAAGTGACCCTTGGATTTGGCATAAGAGATTTGGGCATTTGAATTTCAAACTCTTATCTAGACTTTTAAAACATGATCTAGTAAGAGGCCTCCCTAAAATGAATTTTAAAGTAGATAGTCTATGTGATGCATGTCAACTAGGAAAACTTAGAAAAAGCTTTTTAAATTAAAACATATGATTTCTACTACGAAACCTCTTGAATTACTTCATATTGATCTATTTGGTCCATCTCAAGTTCTATCAATAAATAATAGTAAATATGTTTTTGTAATTGTAGATGATTATTCTATAGTTACATGGACAATATTTTTAAAACATAAAAGTGATACTTTTGAATATTTTAAGAATTTTTCAAAAAGGGTTCAAAATCAACTTTCTCAAAAAATTATAACCATCCGTAGTGATCACGGTGGTGAATTTGAAAATGAAAAGTTTGAAGAATTCTGCAATAAAAAGGGAATAATTCACAATTTTTCATTTCCAAGAACTCCACAGCAAAACGGAGTAGTAGAACGTAAAAATAGGATGATTCAAGAGTGTGCGAGAACTATGCTTTCTGATAGTAATTTACCAAAGTACTTTTGGGCAGAAGCAGTTGCTACCGCCTGTTATATTTTAAATAGAATTTTAATTAGACCTTTAACTGATAAGACATCTTATGAACTTATTTACTCAAAGAAACCTAAGGTATCTTATTTTAGAATTTTTGGAAGTAAATGTTTTATTTTAAATACAAAAGATAACTTAGATAAATTTGATCCTAAATCCAACAAAGGTATCTTTATCGGATACTCTAATAGAATTAAAGCATAAAGAGTATTTAATTTAAGAACTAATACCATCGAAGAAACAATGCATGTTTCATTTGATGAAAATTTCAAAAATTTTGAAGAAGTAAATGATGAAGAGGATTTAATCACTCAAAACCAAGAGTCAACTGAAACTAATAATGAATTAAATCATCCTAATAAAAGGATTAAACTTTTAAAAGATCCCCGATAGAAAATATACTTGGAGATATCCAATTTGTTGTTAAAACTAGAAACCAACTAAGTCAAATGAGTAATGTAGCTTTTATATCAACTATTGAACCCAAAAATCCAGAAGAAGCATCAACTGATGATTCAAGGATTTTGGCTATGCAAGAAGAATTAAATCAATTCATTAGAAATGATGTTTGGGAACTTGTTCCTAGACCTGAAAATAAAACAATAATTGGACCTAAATGGGTTTATAAAAATAAAATGAATGAACAAGGAGAGGTTGTTAGAAATAAAGCCCGGTTAGTCGCTCAAGGTTATTGTCAAGAAGAAGGAATAGATTTTGATGAAACCTTTGCCCCCGTAGCAAGGTTAGAAGCCATTAGGATTCTACTTGCTTTCGCAAATCATAATAATTTCAAATTATTTCAAATGGATGTTAAAAGTGCATTTTTAAATGGTTTTGTAAAAGAAGAAGTATTTGTTGAACAACCACCACTTTTTAAAAATGATAAATTTCCAAATCATGTTTACAAACTTAAGAAAGCTCTATATGGTCTAAAGCAAGCTCCTAGAACCTGGTATTATAGACTAAGATCTTACTTGTTACAATCAAATTTTGAAATAGGTAAAGTAGATAATACTATTTTTATTAAAAGAAATAAAAATGATATTCAACTAGTACAAGTCTACGTAGATGATATCATTTTTGGATCAACTAATTTTGAAATGAATAAAGAATTTTCTAAAATAATGACAAAAGAGTTTGAGATGAGTCATATGGGTGAATTAAACTTCTTTTTAGGATTACAAATAAAACAATTAGATAATGGTACCTTTATTAGTCAAGAAAAATATGCTAAAGACCTAGTTAGTAAATTTGGTTTGACTACTGCGAGTGGAAAACCCACTCCCATGGCAACCAATAAGTACCTTAGTAAAGAAGATCTCTCGAAAGATGTAGATCAAAAATTATATAGAGGAATGATTGGATCACTACTCTATATAACTGCGAGTACACCTGATATCATGCATAGTGTCTGTCTCTGTGCAAGGTATCAATCCCAACCTAAAGAAACTCACTTAAAAGCTATAAAACGTATTATAAGATATGTTAAACACACCTTTGATTATGGCTTATTCTATCCTAAAAATGATTCGTTTGACTTAATATCTTACTGTGATGCTGATTATGCTGGTTGTAAATCAGACCGAAAAAGTACAAGTGGAACTTGTCACTTTTTAGGGCATTCTCTGATTTCCTGGTTTAGTAAAAAGCAAAACACAGTTTCTCTATCAACAACTGAAGCAGAGTATATTTCTGCTGCTTTGGCTTGTTCTCAAGTAATATATATGCAATAAACTTTAAAAGATTTTGGTTTAAATATCTCAAAATCACAAATTTATTGTGATAATACTAGTGCAATAAATTTATCCAAAAATACTACTCAACATGCTCAAACTAAACATATTGATATCCGACACAATTTTCTCAGAGATAATATAAGTAGAGAAGTAATTATTCTCGACTATATCAATTATGAAAATCAAATTGCTGATATCTTAACAAAATCCTTAAATGAATCTACATTTACTAAATTAAGAAGAGAATTAGGTATTTGTTCATTAACTGAAATATAAAATATAAATAAAAAAGTATAATTAAAAATTAAATCAAAATAAATCAAATAATAAAAATATTGAGAACCATGTCGACATCTCACATATACCCATGTCGACATATAACGTTTTTTTTAAATTTTAAAATTTTTCCCACCAAAATTCAAATAATTGGTTATATATTCTTCTTATTTTCGAAATTTTCTTCATTCTCTCTGTTTTCTTTCTGTTCTATCTTCTGAAATTAATTTATCAATGGCCTCCTCTTCCAAATCAAACATAAAATCAACCTTTTCGTTCCCTTCTCCTACCTCTGGTCCGTTCCAACGTACTATGCTCGCCTGAGTGACAAAAATGCAGGATTCTCTGAAGGATGCAATTCAATTAATGATTGAAATTCAAATGGTGCAACTCCGAATGGCAAAAGAATAGGAAAGGCAAGGAAAAATCCTTAGAAATTTACAAAAATTTCTAATGGACAATCATGCTAATCCAATCTTGATTGACGAGGACTCTTCAGGAGATCATGAACAAGAGGAAAGTGAAGAAGAAGAAGAAGAACCAATGGAAGAAGAGCATGCGGAAGACAACGAAAAAGTCATTTGCGTTGGCGAAGTATGTTTTGACAAGGACGGAAACTTGGTTGAACAATGTGGAAATTTCTGTTTTCATTATCCAAATTGTTCGATCCATAGATCTCCAATTGTCGAAGATACTCAGTAGTTTCTTCTTTTTCGTTTTTCATCGTTATGTGTATATTTGTCACGTTTTATGAAAATATAAATAAAACATATATATATATATATATATATATATATATTGTGTGTTCTTATATATGATTCCTATATTATATTGTATATAAATATTATAGAGGTACTTGGTTAGGAATGTTAGTGGTTTAGGACTAAGTTTTAGGTTTACAAGTAAGTATTGATTATGTATGATAACACTATCATCATATAGGATATTAGACTAAGAGTTATATAGTTTAGAGTTAGCTTGTTTTTATTGATGACAAAGGGGGAGAAATATAAAATAGGAGAGTTAGGCATAGATTAAGGGGGAGTTATCGGTTTTAGGGGGAGTTATTAAGATAGAAGTAATATTTTATAAACAAAGGTTGTCATCATCAAAAAGGGGGAGATTGTTAGTCCATGAGTTGATGGTTTTGATGACAACAACCTTAGAATAAGATTATAAAATATAAATACTAACATTATAGTTTAGATATATATGTATATGCAGGATTTAACCATGCAGGTATCAAGAATGAAGACTGTACAGTATAGAGATTCAAGATATCAAGATTGAAGACTCATGAGTATCAAGATTATCAAGAGTTCAAGATTTCAAGATAAGTATTGAGTCTAGAATTATGTTAAAACTTCACAATAGAACTGAAATCTTCACTTCATTTTTCAATTTGGATGGAACCCATTTCTACCTTTTTAGTGGCATACAAACCCACGACAAGTAGCTTACAAACCTACGACAAGTGGCTTACAAACCCACGAACATCCTGGTTTTGTACAAGTTCTCGAGTCCTGATGTGATGAGATATTCTGCAGGAAGAAGCTTGCAAAACTACTTCAATATGATTTTCAAAACTACTTCAGAATGATTTTCAAAATGTTTTAGCCTTAAAAATTATCTTTTCAAAAGGATGTTTTAGCCTTAAAATATTCTTTGTTTTTGTTTCTAATAAAGTCTTATTTTAAACTTCATTTGTTAAACTATCTTTTAATTATAATATATTTAAATATAAAATTATAGTAAAATTTTATATATATTATTCTCTATATTTATCTATGTATTTTATCTATAGTCAAGTATTATAAAGTTTAAATAGGTTTTAATATAAGATAAAGGTTATTTTCAAAGAAAATCAAATCTTCAAAAAATGCTTTGGGATGTCGACATGCCTTAGTACCCCATGTTGACATAGTGACAGTTAGATTCAAAAATTTGAATTTCAAAAGAAGTGTCTATTCGCCATAACCTTTCACGAATGGACATAGCCGTTGTTCTTCTATAAATAGGGGTTAGTTTCAACGAATTTTATATCAGATTTTCTGGTTTTTCACTTCTCTTCTTCTTCCACATTCTCTTATTCAAAATCCTATCATCACTCTGCCAGAATCAACATTGAATCTAACTAGATCATCTCTGGTTTGATTCTCTATCACAATCTCTACAAGATCCCAGTGCTATTCAGAATTATAGGCTTCTTTGTAATCTATCTAGCGAGAAAAGGTGTGATTATAGCCTTGGAATTCAATCAAGGGAGAAAAGGTGTGATTGTAGCCTTGGAAATCAATCAAGCGAGAAAAGGTGTGATTGTAGCCTTGGAAATCAATTGGGTGAACTTGTTGCCCAGGAAATCAAGTATCTCTACCCAAAGGATTATGATTCTAGAGGGTGTACCTCGTAGCCTTGAAACCGAGGGTTGTAATTGTTGAATTACTTTTGAAAGGAAATCCGTACTTAGTTCTGTGGGACGGGATGTAGGGTAACTCCGAACCAGTATAAAATCCGGTGTGTTCATTCCTTTACTGCATTTACTTTATTTCTACATCTGTGTTTGATTCTGTGATTATATCTGTGTCTGAATATTACATACATTTGTGTACAAATCAACAATAACTCAAAAAGATTTAGTAATTTCTTATAAACACTATTCACCCCCCCCTCTAGTGTTCATTCTAGCCTTAAGATCCATATTCCGCATTCCTCACACACTGGTCATCTTAGCTCAAGTAGGTCCTACTTGGATGAAGAGGATCTTAGTTGATAGTGGAAGCTCCGTGAATATTATGTTTAAGCGAGCTTATGATCAAATGAGAATGGAAGCCGCAGACTTGAAACCTTGTCAATCTCGAATCCATGGTTTCAACGGAAGTGCTACTATACCCACTGGAGTAGTGGAACTACCAGTGGAGTTGGGAGTTGGAGAACGTCGGAGAGTACGAATGTTATAGTTCGTTGTTTTGGACATGGACTCCCCTTATAATGCTTTCTTGGGCCGACCGGCCCTCGCTGAATTCAGGGAAGCCATTGCCCCATGGTGTTTGACTTTAAAGTTTCCCACTGATCGTGGAGTGGGAATCATTCAGGGAGATCAGGCTGCTGGAAGAGCTTATTATGTCGCAGAGCTGCGGGAGGTGCGGCGAAAAGAGAAAGAAAAGGGCGTAGAGGAATCTCTCTGCGTCCGCTTTGCTGATAATTGACAATTAACGCCCGGGCCTAGGCCCGGGCACCCCAGCCAATTCCAAAGGGATCTTGACCCAAGAGAAACTAAAGACGAAGGAGAATCTAAAGAAAGTCAAGCGTCCCCGGCTGAACTGACGATTGATGTCCCAATTGACGATGACGATGATTCGAAAATGATAAAGATTGGGTCCCAGCTAAGCCAGCCAACTCAATAGGAATTGGTTGAAATTCTACGGTTGAATCTTGACGTATTCACCTGGACGCATTCTGATATGTGTAGGATCTCACCGGACATCGCGAGCCACACTCTGAATATTGACCTACGACACGTCTCGATCAAGCAGAAAAGGCGTGGTATGGATCCAGAGAGATCTGCCGCCCTTAAAGAAGAAGTAGAAAAGCTTAAAGCGAACGGGTTCATTCGAGATGCATTGTACCCAAAATGTGTGTCGAATCCCGTGCTCGTCCGAAAGTCAAACGAAAAGTGGAGGACATGTGTCGACTATTCTGATCTGAATAAAGCTTGTCCCAATGGCAGTTTCCCGCTTCCCAGAATTGATCAGCTAGTAGATTCGATAGTTGGGCACGAACTCTTATCCTTCATGGACGCGTACTCTGGATACAATCAGATACCGATGCATTTATATGATCAAGAACATACTAGCTTCGTAACCAATCTGGGACTTTATTGTTACAAAGTTATGCCATTCGGACTCAAGAATGTCGGGGCTACTTATCAACGATTGGTCAATCGGATGTTTGCCAATCAAATCAGGAAAATAATGGAAGTATATGTAGACGACATGCTTGTGAAGTCACGATTTTCCACTGACCATATTAAAGACCTGGAAACTATGTTCAACATACTTCGAGAACACAAAATGAAGCTCAACCCACTGAAATGTCACTTTGGAGTTGCATCCGGAAAATTCCTCGGGTTTATCGTCAACGCTCGGGGAATTGAAGCTAATCCTGAAAAGATTTGGGCAATCAGAAATCTTGAGACTCCGAAAACTATAAAGCAAGTCCAGAGCCTCAATGGGAAAGTAGCAGCATTGAGCAGGTTCATTTCAAAGTCCATTGACAAATGCATTCCCTTCTTCGATCTGATTCGAAAAGGAAAACGAAACTTTGAATGGACCACGGAATGTGAGGGCGCTTTCCATGCACTAGTTCAATCCACAAAACCTATCCTGTCAAAGCCTATTGATCATGAGAAGTTGTACGTATATTTAGCGATATCATAAAACGCCATCAGCGCTGCCTTAATTCGAGAAGAAGACAGGATATAGAAGCCAGTATACTGCGTCAGCAAACAATTGACTGGAGCTGAAAGGAATTATCCGAAGCTAAAGAAGTTGGCTTATTGCCTTGTTATTGCATCAAGGAAGCTCCGACCATATTTCCAGGCACACCCAATCATTGTTTACACCGACCAGCCGTTACGACAGGTCCATTCGCGGCCTGAGACGTCTGGTAGGTTACTCAAGTGGAACATCAAACTGAGTCAGTTCGACGTTACTTACACTCCAAAACAAGCGATTCAAGGGCAAGTTCTAGCCGATTTCATAGCTGAATTTACCATTCCAGAGGACTTGCCCGAAACCAGTGAATCTCCCGAATATGTCTGGAAGCTGTATACTGATGGTGCATCAAACGACCGACGTTCGGGCGCTGGTGTTGTACTTGAAACTCCCAAAGGCCGATCTGTATGTTATGCTTTGTAGTTCGATTTTCATGCAACCAATAATGAAGCTGAATATGAAGCCCTCTTCGCTGGACTAAAGCTTGCCAGAGATTTGAGAATTATCGCTGTGGAAATTTACTGTGATTCACAGTTGGTTGTGTGTCAAGTACGGGGAGAGTACCAAGCGAGAGATCGAAGGCTGGCTGCTTACCTAACTCGAGTTCTGGAAGTACTGAATCGGTTTGATTATTATGCCATTTACTGTATACCTCGAGAACGCAACCAAAAGGCCGATTCATTGGCAAAGCTAGACAGCACAGGTGAAGCGCAGCCAATGGGACTCATTCCCATAGAGACGTTATCCTCCCCAAGCATTGACTGGGCAGAAATAGACTGGGTATGCGAAATCATCCCCGAAAAGGACTCATGGATGACTCCACTCAGAAATTATATTGAGCACGGAACCTTGCCAGAGCGCAGGAGTGAAAAGAGACAAGTCCTTTGGAAGGCCTCGCGATTCACCATCCAGAACAGAATCATGTACAGGAGAGGATACTCTGTTCCTTTACTCCGGTGTATCGCTCATGATGAAATTAAACAAGTATTGCACGATGTACACGAGGGAGAATGTGGCGATCACACCGGGGGGCAAGCACTTGACAAGAAAATACTTCGATATGGATATTACTGGCCTACTGTGAATCGCGACGCGTCGGATTATGCAAAGAAATGTGATAGGTGTCAAAAGTATGCTCAAATTCCAAGAGACCCTCCTACCGAGATAACGTAAATGGTCAGCCTATGGCCGTTTGCAATGTGGGGCATCGACATCATTGGTACTCTACCTCTGGCAAAAGGTGGTGCGAAATACGCCATCATCGTAGTTGATTACTTTACAATGTGGGCTGAAGCTGAAGCTCTTGCTACAATAACGACGAAGAAAGAAATCAACTTTGTAGTTCACAATATCATCTGTCGATTCGGTCTCCCACACACTATTATTACGGACAACGGAACCCAATTCGATAGTGCTGAATTTAAAGATTTTTGCAAACGATTTCACATCCAAAAGAAATTCTCTGCAGTTGCACACCCTCAGGTGAATGGACTGGTCGAAGCAGTTAATAAAGTTATAAAGTCCATTCTGAAAAAACACTTGGAAAAGGTCGGGGGCATGTGGGTCGACGAACTTCCTATGGCTTTATGGGCTTACCGAACAACCCACAAGACCGCGATCGGTCACACTCCATTTTCTCTCTCTTATGGTTCAGAAGCCGTTATTCCAGTTGAGCTAGAAGTACCTTCTCATCGTGTGACATACTATGATCCAAAGACAAATGCTATACTACTTGCTGAATCTCTCGATCTACTGGATGAGAAGCGTGAAGAGGCTGATTTGAGGGCAGCCGTGCAACGAAGTCGAGTCGCCCAATTGTACAATGCCAAGGTCCACCCGCAAACCTTTGAACTAGGCAATCTCGTTTTGAAAAGAATCTATCCAGTTCCTTCGCATATGAAGCCAACATGGGAAGGACCGTATGTTATTGAACGAAGGCTCGGAGATGGCACATTCAAATTATCGACCGTTAACGGTCTCACTCTGCTAAGAGCCTAGAATAGCGAGAGTCTTCGTCGCTACTACACATGAAAGGCTATGTTTATTCATTTAGTTTACTATCCATTTTGCAATTTGTTTCTGCATTTCGAAATTAGAATTTGTAATGAGGCAACTGACTTTGCCATATTTTCTTATTTCAGCAATAAAATGCAATCTCTTCGAGCCAGAACTGTGATTTACTTGAAATGCTTCATATGATCATCACTATGCACGGAGAGCTAAGTTTCACCATGCGGTGGAATTTATTCAAATAGGGAGTGACTATGATGCAACCGGTCACTCGCTAAGTGAAACCCAAGCTCGGGCGCAAGCCATCACATAAAAGTCAAAACGGATTGATACACGACAATCCCTCACTTAACTCCCGGTTCCCAAAGTGCAAACTGGAGTATTAAAATACGTCTACGAGGAGGGTGGATCCGTCTGCCTAACGACTTCGTCCGTATCTAAACCAAGTTTGAGGAAGGTGGACTCGTCCATCTAACGACCTCACTTGTTAACTCAGGGTGGATGTGATCTGACCATCCATGATCCTGATACACCATTCGTTCCCAGAGTGCGAGTGAAGTCCAAAAACATACAGCAGATATGACTGACCGTCTGCTTACCAACTTCGAATTCCCAGAGTGCGATTCGGAGTATAAACATCAACTCCAAATTCCCAAAGTGCGAAACGGAGTATAAACAACAACTCTGAACTCCCAGAGTGCGAGTCGGAGTATAAACATCAACTCCGAATTCCCAAAGTGCGAAACGGAGTATAAACAACAACTACGAACTCCCAGAGTGCGAGTCAGGGTATAAACATCAACTCTGGATTCCCAGAGTGTGAAACGGAGTATAAACATCAACTTCAAGTCCCCAGAGCGTGAGTTGAAGTATAAATATCAACTCCGAACTCCTGGAGTGCGAGTCGGAGCATAAATGTCGATTCCGAGTCCCCAGAGCACGGACATATGATTTAAACTTAAACCGGCCTGACCAACCACCAATAAACAAATGAGAATCCCCGGAGTGCGGATATGACCGTCAACAATCAAACAAGCATGGATAAACCGCTCAATCTTCACTTGTCTCAAACATCCATTCAGCGACACTAGACTCAACGTCTTATAAGTGAGATGCAATCCCTGGCTGATGTTGTACAACTCATCCCTAAGACTGGGGGGCATGACTTAAACGCCGACCATTGAATGAAGCGGTGTGAGGCCGAAATTCAATTCATTTCCCGGTCGTGAACCATGTCCACGGTTTTCGGACCTGGCAAGAAAAAACAAACTTGACTCGAAAGCTAAAACTTCACAAGTTCACTTCAGATATTGAAACACTTAAACAAATACACAATAACTGAAAAGAAACCATAAAAGAGGAGTTTCATTTCTGTTGTTTGAAAAAGAAGTCCATGCACAAGTTTGTTCCAAAGATTCCTACTAGCAGGGGACGAAACCGCATCTATACACGGCCAACAAAATGCAAGTCAAAATGAACCAGGGAAGCATGTCTAATCTTTCTTCTTCCTCGGCTTCCTTCTCGGTGTAGACCGGTTGGAGCCGCCACTATTTTTCCTCTTTGAGCCCTTGCCTTTCGGTTGGTCGGTCTCCAGGCAGGGGCATGATCTCAACATCCTCCTCCGAGCTCGTATGAATAGAAATGCTTCCTGCGGGCGGAGTAGGAGGAACATGATCAAGTGCAGGAGGTGGAATGGGCACGCTGGTGATGAAAACTGTACCACCAGGAGATATCATTCTGAGCGGAGCTGGACCGGGCGCCACCATCCCACCTCCAAAACTGCCACCATGAGCCACTGCTTCCCTGTCAGCATCGATTTGTGCGAACATCTCCTCTTCAGTAACCACTCGAGCCTCGCTGGGGGCATCAGTAGTTGGCATTGATGAACTTGTAGCAGGAGCACCTCCACCCATAACAAATGGCAAGTCGGCAAGAGGATCGCCATGACGGCGAAAGAGTTCTTCCATCAGTTGCTCATCAAACACAAGCGTGCTTCCCTGCGTATCGTCAAGCAGGGCAGTTGTAGTTATAGTGATCGCTTCGATAACATTAGCCTCCTGCGTATGATATGATTCTTGAGTAACAGGAGGTCCGACAGGTGCAGCATCGATCACTGGACAAAGAATAAGAGAACTATCAGAATTTAATTCAAATGAAGATTTCGACTCAAGAAGGATATGTGGAATGTCCAGAATACCTTCCTCAGTTTGACTGGTAGGCGGCAGAATAGCTTCAGTAACTTGCATTGTAGTCGGTGACATCTGCGGCTGATCCGGATTGTAGGCAGGAACAGCTTGGGGATCGAACGCAGACGAGGATTCGGGCTGGGTTGACGCTGGAACTTTAAGACTCACCTCATGATGGCCAACCCCTGAACCCTCTCCTACTTCGAGGTGCTGGGCGCTGAGTCTTTCCTTTTCATGCAGAATCATTGACTCGTGGAGAATCTTCCTTTCATCTTCAGTCAGAATGCGATTCTCAAGTTCGAATTCTTCTACAGACTCGCCCAGATGTGCCTCCTTCTCTTCTTCAACTAATCGACCCAAGGCGTTGTACAGATGCGCCGAATAGTCATCGAGCCAGGCTAGCCACCTATGCCTCAGCACGTTAGCGTTGTAAACAACGAGAAGGTCTTCGATATCAGCCTCTATCCTGGACTCGGCCGACTTCACTTTCTCCTCGACCTCAGTCTCCACCTTGTGGACTTTAACCACAGCCGCATCCCGTTAACCCCTAAGCAGAACAACTTGTTCGCACGCCTCCTGGGCTGCGTTGTTTGCATCATCCTTTTCCTTAGCCATGTCAGCGAATTTGGCCTTATGCTCGTTAAGTTCCTTAACCGTCGCATCCCGTTCGGCGGTAACTATGGTATTCCGATGGCCCATCTCCTCCACCAAGGCAACATGTGTCTGCCTCAACCTCTCCATGGCCACATTCGCTTCGTCAGCTTTTTTGGTGGCCTCAATTTCAGATTTTCGAGAAGACCCGGCCTCAGCAGTGAGCACTTGAATGATCCGGTCCCTTTGAGCGAGTTCGGTCTCCATTTTCTCAAGCGCTTTGGCTTGCTCAAAGGCTACCTTGGAAGCTTTCTCTGCAACCTTTAACCACTGTCTATACTTGGTGTAGATATCATGAACGTAATCATGCATCGTGTTTTCCACCCCTGATGGAATTCTTTTTAAGTGTGGTGGGAAAACATAGCCATCAAAGCATATGTTCGGGAACTCCTTCCTCATCTGAGCCAATTTAATGGCCCCTTCTCCTGTGGGCTCAGTTGGGACCTGCTTTGCAATTATGGAGGCCGTGGTTTCGACTCATTGGAGATGAGTCTCGGATCTAGGAGTGTGAGAAGATGGCCTGTGATGTGGAGGCTCTGGTGGATGTCGAATAAGAACACGAGGGGGAGATGGAAGTCTAAGAGGAGGAGAGCGAGATCTAGATCGATGTTTGTATTCTCTGTCCCTGTCCCGCTCGTACCTCTCTTGGTTAGAGTACCCGCGATCGCGGTCTCTATCAGAGTCTCTCCTGCAGGAAGCATAATAGGTAGAAGACTTTTGGGCTGAGCAAAGATTCCCGAGCATTGATCCTCTTCCGGACATCGTACCTGAAAATGAGAGACGAAGGAAAATTTAGCGATTTCTTAGGTTAGACGATTTACAGTTATGAATCATGTAGTGCAGTGAAGCGTATGCATGTGCAACCCCCCAACCAACCGGAAATGTCGGCCGCACTCATAGCAAGCGACCAGCTTAGTTCAAGAGCATTAGTAAGCTCCTCCATCCCGGCGTCGCGTTGAAACGACACATAATCCGGAATCGGAATATCAGCAAGCCCTTCAAAAGGATTCTCTACTTGCGGGGGAGGAGCCTTCGAAATTCTAATCCCCGGGATGGGCAAAGGCGTAACCACGGATTTTAATCTCATGGATTTAGAACGCTTGTGAGCAACTGCCTTGCCTTTTCTCCTTCCTCCAGAATCTTGGACATCGGAAGAAGGCCCAGCTTGGAGCTCATTATCGGTAGGCGTTCTCTCTGGATCAATGTAACGACCCGTATTTTACGTATCGAAAAATCGTAAAACTGTTGTCATTAGGTCGTTAGTGTTGTTAAGTCGTTCGGAGCTTAGGTCGTGTAGTAGTTAGGTCGGTTGAGCGACTTAAGAGATTGGAGCGACCTAAGGAGTTTGGTCGTGTTGGGACTTAGGTCGTGAAGAAGGTTAGGTCGTCGAGCGACTTAAGGGAGTTGGCGACCTAAGGAGGTTGGCGATCTAAGGGAATTAACAGTATATGGTCTGAGCGACTTAAGGAGGATAGGTCGGTTGAGCGAGCCAACAACCTAAGGAAGTTAGCGACATAGGGGATGGCTTAAGTCTCTGGGTATAGTTAGGTCGCTGTGTCTGGTTAGGATGTAAGACGACCTAAGGTTGTTAAGTCGTTAAGACGTCCAGACGACTTAGGTAAGAACGCGGCTGTGTTAGGTCGTTAAGTCGTATCCCTGTTAGGTCGCGTAAGGACTTAAGCCATTAGATCGTGAGTGTAGTTAGGTCGCGCGTGTAGGCTTGAGTCGTTAGGTCGGGGTTTTTAGATCGGCAACTGTTAGGTCGGCAATTTTTAGGTCGTGGACGACCTAAGGGCGAACGACCTAAGAAACTGCCTATAAATACGCGGGATATCTTCACTTTTTGGGATCGGGATTTTTGAAGCGGCGAAGCCCTGCCATTTTGAGAACTCGAGTGCTGCACTTCTTCACTTCTTTTCTCCACTTTAGTCTTATGATTCCTTCCATCCAAATCGAAGATCCGAGAGCTTAGATTGAAGATCTCCATCCATCGAAGAGGGATTTCGTCGTTTGAAGTGGAATTTTGGCGGATCAAGCTAGATCCTTCGCTGTCCAGATCTGGAGTGTGTTGCTTTTAAGGTGATTCGGTGAGTGGTGGTTATCTCTCACACGAACCCAAAGGAGTATATTGGATTGGCGGCTTGATTGTGTGTTAAAAATAGTGATTCCATGCATTTTTCCATAAACCTAAGTATAGATCCATTATTCATGAATATTTGGCTTCCATCATAGTACATGTTAACCTATGCAAGTTCACCCATCAAGTTGTAGAGATAATACTCATGATTCATGTAGTTAGATTTATGCTCTTTATTTACAAGATTTCCATTGTAGTTATAATTGTTTTTCTTTAGATCGCGTTTGAATGCTTAATTACTTAGATTAATGATTGATTTGATTGATTGTTATAAATTAGTTGATAATGGTTGGCTCGAGAGGCGCTTGAGCTAGTATGAGAATAGTCGTCGAGGAGGATGACTAGAAGGTTAAGATTTCGTCGTTATTGAAGGTTCCAGCAGACTCAAAGCAAGAGTACTCTGGATAGATTCGATAGACCCAAAAGACCATGGTTGGTGGTCTAGTACTCTGGGCAGATTCGATAGACCTAGGCACGGGCTGTGACGACGTGAGGGGTTTTGTCTAGAACCGGGGTTACCATTAGCCCTTGACGGACGGCTGAAAGTTACATGCCGGTCATTCAATTAACGGTGGTATCAAAGCAATGATAACAGTGATAGCCAGGGTCATGGATGTTTGGATGTTTGGTCGTATCGTCATTCGGTCTCAAGAGCGATGCTTTCTGGGTGCTTATCTGATCTTGGTTTAGGCCTTGGGGGTTTGTACTTGGAAAACATCGACCTTGACTCGAGTGATAATTGCTCTACTTTAAATGTCTGATTTGGTATGGTTACTTCTGCTTAGTGTGTCTGTGGGCTATCACTGTAGAAAGAGGTGGAGTGGGAGGGTTGGGTTCCTATTCCTTTTACCTTTATGCTCTTTTGGTATATTGTTAGTTAATTTACCGCTCACTAAGACTGTTGTCTAACTCAAGGTTTTATGTTTAACTCTTATTACCTTGGGCTGTTCATCCAATTTGGGATGGGCAGACTAGGTAGCAGGTGACAGGCGCTGTTCTTAGTTACCGACGATGCTGATGACGAAGACGAGCTGGAGGCTTGCGTATTATTTTCTTACTATATGTACTTGATGTTCCGTTGTTTGTATATTCTCTGAGAGATATGTAGTGAGGCTTGATGTAGTGACTATTCAGATTTTTGTATCAAACTACTATGAGACTTATATGATGAGATTCTGTTCTGTGGAGCTTCACTATATATATATTTCTCTATTGTATTTTTTTCACATGCGCTGTGAGTTATACGATAGACTTTGCTGTTTTTTTCCTTACCTTGATGATCATCCATTGCTGCCTGGCACACCTTTCAGCGCACTATTTTCTTGTTTAGTGCAGGGGTCATGGGTGGTCGTCACATTTGGTATCAGAGCTTTGGTTAATCGATTTTAGCCAACGCTCGCTGACGTAACTACGTATGAGAGACGTAATTGTGTTATGATGGATGATTACTATATATAATATAGTAGCTTAGAAGGATTTGAACCCCTTATGCAGTTGTTTCTCAAGGTGTACTAATCATTTCTTTTTTCTGATATTAAAAATGAGTCGAAGAGAGAGAGAGCAGCTGCTAGGGAAGGCCGTGCTGCTGAGGGGGCTGTTGATTATGCAGCTATGTTCGAAGCTATGATGACTTCGATCATGAGGAGGATGCCAGCTCCGGGGCCAGCAGTTGATGTTGGAATTCACGTTCAAGCTCCAAGACCGGTGGATTTTGCTAAGCTGTGTAAAGACTGTACTGCTCTTGGAGGGAAGGTTTTCTTGGGAACAGAGTCAACCATTGAAGTCCAGAGATGGATAGATGCTTGTAGAAGAATCTTTGGTGACTTGGGAATCGAGGATGCAACTAGAAGGAAGCTTGCATCAAGACAGCTTCAAGGGAGGGCTTCTGACTGGTGGAACTCTATCACCATTGATACTCCGGAGGAAGAAATTACTTGGGAGCAATTCCAAGCCATATTTGAAGCTAAGTTCATTTCTACAGCTCAGAAATCTATTCTGTTTAAGAAGTTTGTGGAGCTCAATCAAGGTGGAAGACCAGTTCTTGAGTATTTTTCTGAGTTTGAAGCCTTGTCCATGTATGCTCGGTCGTATATTGAATCTCCATATAAGAAGAACGAGAAGTTTGTGACAGTCTTGGACATTTATCTTGGGAAGCAGTTGGTGGATCATCTGGATGATCCATTTGAGAAGCTTGTGGAGAAGGCTCTCAGGCACGAGAACTTGTTTCCTAAAGAGGAATTTGTTGTTGCTGTGACCAAGGAGGAGTCTAAACCACAACAAGGTGAAAACAAGAAGAGGAAGCAGCATCAGCAGAAGGGTAAGGATGGCAAGAAGAAGCCGAAGGGCGAAGTGACCTGCTACAATTGTCAACAGAAGGGCCATTTCTCCAAAGATTGCAAGAATCCAAAGGTGCCGATGAAGTGCCACAACTATGACAAGCCGGGGCATATTAATAAGAATTGTCCAGAACCATGGAAGGACAGGCAGATTGTGCAAGCATATGCTTTGTGGGCTGTGCCATCATCTTTAAAAACTCCTACTGCGGAAGAGAAAGGAAAGAGTGTGGTGGTACAAGGTACTCTTTCCATTTGTGGTGTTCCAGTTAGAGTGTTATTCAATACCGGAGCGTCGCATTCTTTTGTTTGTAATGAACTTGTATGCCGGTTGGGTTTAAAACCGGATATTGTTGATAGACCATTGATTGTGACTAATCCAGTTGGGGGTTCGTCCTGTCTGTGTATGATATGCCGTGGTCTGGTTGTATCGAGTCATGATTGCTCTTTTGTTTGTGATTGTTTTGTTCTGAACTTTGCGGGGTTTGGATTTATTTTGGGTATGGACTGGCTTAGGAAGTATGCGGCAAAGGTTAATTGTGAAAGACTGGAGGTGACAGTCGAGAATGTGGAAGGGCGAAAGGTTGTGATACGATGTAAGCATGAGGAAGGCGTCTTCATGAGCTTCATGTATTCGCTGGTTGTTCCACGAGATGGACTGTCATCGGTACCGGTCGCAAATGGATTTGGGGATGTCTTTGATGAGGTCAAAGGATTACCGCCGCATAGAGAGATCGAGTTTCGCATCGATCTAGTCGAAGGAGCCACTACAACAAAAAGGACTTTTTATAGCGTGTAAAAACCGCTATAAAAACTTTCTATACCGATTCTATAATCGTCATAGATCAACATGTTGTAAAAAGTCTGGTAGATACTATATCGTGTCATAGTTGCAATGGAAAACGTATTTTTCTTGCAATCTAAAATAGGCCATATTGGTGCAACTGCTTTTCTATAGCATTATGAAACGTGCTATAGAACTTTTTATGATGCATTTTAGTTGCTATAAATATGTCGACATGCTATATTATTATAGCATTTGAACGTGCTATGGAACCATCGTGTCAACCTTTTATGACACATTGAAATGCTATAGAAAATTCATTACTATCTATTATAGCACCATCTTATTGCTATGAAAACTATTTACTCTTTGCAAAATATTTTGCATAGCACTAACATGATGCTATAGTATAACAAAGCCGAACAATTTTTCTTTTTATTGCATAGTTAGAACGCTATAAAAAAATTCTATTGCACATTTTTTGCTGCCATAACATTCAAAGCTTACAATTTTCAATTCTACTTATATATTATAACTCAAAAAACCACATTCATCACATTAACATAAGTACACAAATTGAGTCATAAGCCAAATCACAATATATATATATATATATCCATAATATTTCATACATGATGAATTAAACATAAATATTTGTGATAAAAATTAAACATAAGTACACAAATTGAGTGTAGCATACCAAAACGATACATACTAAAAATATTTTAATGACCGTCGATAAGCATGACCGATTTAAAGGAGAAAGAGTGCGACATCATGTATCAACCTCAAAAGCATCATACAACACCTATGAAGAAGAAACACAAACATACATATGTTAGTCAATATATACAAGTATGTATAAGTACAAAAGATGCATCGACAAAGACTAAGTTACTGAAACTAGCATAACCCCTAATGAACCTGTTATTGTGATCAATCATGCTTTAAAGAAGAACACTAAGGACAGTGGCACTGAAACTTTAACAACAAAGTAATATTATTCATATGGAGAGGTGAAAGTTATAGTTCGAAAAGTAAAGATCTAAGGACAACACCATCATCATTGTTCACGAGCAGGAATGCATATATACTGGTCTAGGTATATTCGAAAATTAATAAACTCTTGTTTATAAAAATGTCAGGCATGTCGGTAAGGCATATTGATATTTCATATGATAAATTCAAATATTGCATATCGACCCCTGACTAATATTTCAATACAGATTAGCCTCAGTTTTAACCAAGGCATTGCCAATAAATAATGGCTGAAAGGGTTTGGGAAAAAAGTTTACAAACACCAACTTATTACAAAAGCGCTTAAAAGCCAAAAGTAGCTCAAAACAAACTATGATTAAAGCCATAAGTAGTCAAAAACTAATTACTTCCCAGCCTTGTGAATACTGTATAAACCATCTCTATGAACCAGGATGTTTTGATACTAACTTACTTTATCAGAGACTCGTCCAAACATAACCATTGAATCTTGACTCTAATAGTCAGATTGAAATATACAATCGATAAATTGTAATAAATTATAATCTGATGGTAGACAGATAAATATAAGAGCAGAAGATATTTCCTTAAATAAACGTTATTCTACACACTAAAGATTTTTCAGACAGTTTCTATTGAAGAGAATGCAGTGTATGATGTTTATAATACTAGTTATGCAGTGTGAGGCAAAAGAGGACGTCCAAAAACGTAGAGTAGGCTAAATTAATCATGAACAATGACAAATAGAGTTTATGCTGATTAAGATTAACATGCACTATCTTTTTCTTCAAGAAAGTTTAAAATGCAGTCTCAAATTATTTCCTATTTGCTGTATCAGAAAGCATATCGAGACATTATCATACATGCGACCACTTGTGAACATTGCACAAAAATCACGTATAAAAATAAAAAGTTAAAACATACAGAGATTTCATCAATGGGCCATATTACTATGTTTGTAATTGTATGATAAAAACTGAGGTGATAAATTCAAACATACTAGATATCGAGATTTGTGAATGGTACGAAGCTTTGACATAAGATGGTCAATGAACTGGTCGGATTTGTTAGTGATTCTTGCTGCCACAACATAACTCAAGCCTTGCTTCCGCAGAAACAATGATAAAACAGCTTTTGCCTCCTCCCATTCAGCGACCAGCAAGCTCGAAGGAACTGTTGTGACACTTCGACTTGTTCCGGATTCATCTGCTTGTATGCAAATAACATTAAGAAGATGATTTCATGAAAATAGACAAAAAGGAATTGTTGAAGCGATTAATTATGACTAAATGGAGAACATAGTCACACGTATTTGCTCTATAGACTACCAACTATCCAGAAAGTTTAAGTTGAACCGTATGCAGTGAAAAATTTTTTGGAAAAAAAGCAATTGAGAAGCGGGCAAAATGAGCATAGTACCATGTAAGATTCATTTTGGATTACCCATTTATCTCCCATGCATGTAAGATTGACAAGTGCCATGAGCATAGTACCATAATGATGGTATAACCACCTATAAAATAATATATATAATTTCACTCTTTGCTAGCAAATGATATCCTACTGAGGATAAAAAGCCAATTATATAATGTTTTGTAGTAACTTAGTGGATGTGATCTCAGAAACATCCCACTACATTCTAGAGAACAAAAACAACACTCATTATATGCCTGCAAACATATCCAATATTAGCTTCGTTAACATCCAATATCCTAGTAAACTGAATCCTTAAGTGACATTCTACCATAAAAAATAATACAGTTGTTAGCATAAAAAGTTGCACATAAATGATACAAATATAAATTGATATACCTTTATTACCTTTTAGTTATGATTGAAAATAGATCATCAAGTTCCACAGGCCATTGAGCTTCATCCTAGCAGTAAAATATACATGGTCAAATAAGGGTATTTAACGTAACTTTGATTGACAAGGTAATTTTATCATAGCACACAATAACTAATCATTAAACATAAATATGATCTTGGGATTAAAATTTAGCAAAATGGATTCTTGATGGTAAATGAAAAGATAATTTGCAAAACTTAATGTATTCGATCATAAGATCTGAAGGTGAAGATCAAAATAAAAAAATTCTATGACAGATTCAATTGTGGAATATATTGTCTAATGTTAAGAAACGTGGGTGTACCTCAATTCGATCAACGATATGACAGATGAGGGCATTAAGGATATACTTTGCATCGAACTAGCGGGCATCCTTACTGGCCTACAGTCCTGGAACTTCATTTCGCACAAGAATGGTGAGGCTTGACATGTCAATGTGGGCTACCATGCCTAAAGATAAATCAGGATGAGGACAAGAAGGGTAGTAGTTTATTCAGTAGATTTTCAACATCATTTCCTCCTACCGCCTCGTCCATTATGTCATATAGATATTATGTACTCTTCATTTGCTTTCCTGCAGTTGCAACTAGGATGTATACCTAGAGTATACATGAAAGTTTATCAATGAAAGCCATCATAGGTTTAACTAGATAATATAGTATTACATATATTAAATGAAAAGAAAAAACCTGGAGCTCAATGGTAATAGGATATTCATTCATATCAAAATAATCCTTATCAATGAAAGCCGTCATAGGTTTATCATACTCTAGTCTCATCCACATAGCAACAAATAATGCCAAAGTCAACTTTGGATTCCTATCCAACATCATCTCACAGATTATTATTTGAAAGTTACTTCTTTCAGTATTGAATTCTCTGAAATATGATAACTACAGTTTGATTCAGCACTTACATTTATTTAAACATAAAGCAATCATAAGATATTTACCTTACTAATATTATAATCAAGTAGGCTTAGTCAAAATATTATTTATATAGGTATGTTCCATAGTAAATTGTATATACACAAAGAAATGATTAGAAGAGGTCCATTTATTTTACAACAATGCAGATGTGTATACATAAAATAAAACGATGAGCAATTTACTTAGTGGTCAAAATTTAAGCAGCTGCTCTACAGTATGATAAATCATAGGAGAATGTTAACTGGTGCAACTTTAATTTAAGCAACAGAGGCAGACTATTATAGTCAAAACAACCGATTTATAAAAGTGTATGTAAACTAACACACAACATAAGATGTTAGAGAACATATTAGAAAACATCACAACCTACATCACACCGAAAAGAACTCTAATTTATGTGTGTTTATGCTCTTATTCATTGCTTTTAGGGGGACTTAGAACAAGGAATCATGGCAATTACAAAAAGTATTAAGTTCAAGTGCATATTTGAAAAGGATATATTTCTGGATGACAGATTTTACTCTAACTTCAAAATAAAATATTCCTCCGCAAATCAATTTTAATTTGAAGAAAAAATTGTTTCAACTTTAGGCATTTATAGCAAATTAGATGTATATGAATATGTATACATTAGGTAAATGTTTGAATCTGCATTTCAGCTGTCAGCGGAGTTAACTAACCCCGAATACACCTAAACGAATTCATGTAGGTATAAAAAAAATATTTTCTTTTCAATTGTCTGTTAACACACTTAAGAAACCATTAACATATGGAAAGTTACCTAACAAAGAGCTAGAAGCATTGAAATGATTAAACAATATGGATATGTAATATAACTTTAAAAAGTTATTATTATTCTTACAAGAAAAGACCGGGTTCTTGATTTCCTAATCTCGACTAATGTAGTTTACGTTACCTTCTTTTTGCACCATTTATATTTCGTACTTTTAGTTCATCTCCATACACAGTCAAGTTTTGGTGTTTTCCATTATGGCCGGGTGCTTTTGTTATCATGTTATTCATGTGGTACTGAAAATAAGGTAAAGACATCAAAATAAACTTTGCAGATGCAACTGAGTATAAAAATTTATGTGTATTTACATAATTAGTTTAGGATTTTGACACCTCACTAAATAAGGGTATGTATAAAATGCTTGGCGAAAGGAGGACTGAAATCAATGATGTATTGAGTGAAAAAAGACAAAATTCATGTCATTAAAAACATGTCTCCATATTTCATCCAATCTCAAAATTCATCAAAATTTTAAAAAATAATCATATAAATGAAATGAGTAGTTAAGACACATTGAGAACCAGAAGATGCATATTACTCGATTGACATAAAATTGTGTGATATGAAGTTCATAAATGGTTAAAGGCTATAATGGAAATCTAACATTTAATCAAGCCAACATTCGCTTAGAAATTTATTTCTAGTGAAGTTCAACTCTAAAATTTTAGAATAATGAGTGAAAGGATGAGGAGAAAAGTCAAATACAATATATTTTAAGATGGTGGCGAATTATCATTCCATGCAGCCTATAATAGTAATCCAAAAGGAAGACGGCATAAAGAGAAATGAGCAGTGAATTGGAACCCAATATGATTTAAGATAGTTCACAAAAAATGCCTTTGAAAGTAGAAATTATTTAACTTCTAAATATAGAAGTTGCTTATTTTTGAATAGAAAATTTGAGCTACATACATGGTCATGTAGTGGAACAGATTAAAATTAACAAAATAAAATTTTGAGAGGTAATATTGTTTAATGCATCATACTGAAATAAGTAGTATCCAATTAATTGTTTTAACTGCATATTTACTATACTTGTACTGAGTCGATGTTATTGACAAAAAATGATTTTCCTATAAATCCAAAAATTTTAAAAGAAATACGGAGAACTTCTAAATAATTAGTGATAATTTCTTCCTTATTTATTTTGCCAAAAAATTGTGCTTAGCTATTGTAAATATGTTATTAACAAATAAGCAAACAATGCACCTAAGAAAAAATGGGAAATGAAAAGTAGAAGATGAAGGAAACTATGTAAGTTTTTCCATCGCCTTATATGAAGTACCTTGTATGCTTTCAAGCAAAAACTGGTAGAGTCAATTTTTTATAAGAGGAGCTTCAGCCCATATGTGCACAAACTTCATCTTGAACCACCTAAACTGTTTCCACTCTAATAAAGCTGATAGTCAAGCTTCTTAGGTTTCCCTGCATATATGTGTTCACAAATAAAAAAACAATGACATACAAACATGTTTATCCGCATAATAATATATCGTGCTATCAAATAAGTCTGCACATCAAAACTCTACGAATTTATGTATTACAAATTTTTAATCTGATTTATTTAATCAAATCATCATCGTAATGCACAAAATCACACTACTGAAGAATGAAATGTAGCGTTTATAAACCAAACAACTGCATATAATTCAGTGATGGAAAATTCTAAACATATATCAAACAAAAACAAGGGATAATTCTCCACTAATCATAAATTCTCGAAACCCAACAACAATCAATACAATAGCTAAAGTGTACAATAATACACTATATTCATTATCAAGCTTTCAACACATTCATTCTATGATTAAACACTTATTAGATATTCATTAGTCAAAATTATCATCTCTAAGATCTTAACTCAAGCCTATTCATCAAGCCCTAACTCAACCATTAGCATTTATAATAATATAGAACATGAATGGTAGTAATAGAGTATTGAGCCCTCCCGATTTCATAATTCTGGTTCTGATCCTCTCCAAAATACAATCTTGAATGGCTAGATTTGTAGAGAATATTCTAAATTAAATTTTATTTTATTTTTACAATTTTTCATTAAAATGTGAAACAGTAATGAAGATCCATAGTTAAGAAATCCCTACTTTCTTTTTGGAAGAAGAATGATCAATGAGAACGAGGAAGAAAAGGCTCCATTTTAGAACTAACAAGGCTGCCCCGATCGAATTGCTATTTTGTACCAAGCTTATCCTCTCTTCTATTTTTACCATATAACTCGATGTTGACAAACTCTATAGGTTTTCTTATGCAAATGACATTTCAAATGCATTGGAATAGGTCTTAAATCCTAATTCATTCATCACTAAAAATTCACCTTTACATAAGTTATTTAATTCGTTTAACCCAATTAAAATGATTTATCATGTCAGTTACTATTGTCAAAACATGATGCATTCTCCCCCTAAAGGGATTTGTTTCTAAAATCATCAAAGAGTGTAACAATGAGTTGTATGTATCTCACAAACATAAATTTACTAACAGTTGGCATTACAATATCAAAAATAATAAGTCAAACATAACTTCTTATACTAGCATGCAACTTCAACCAACTATATTGAATTAAATTTTACTTTGCAGTAGATGGAATCATGGAATCATACCAACTATATTTAGGAGTGACATAGTTTATTTATCTTTCACCACATTTTCTATTATCGAATAATAATTTAAATTCCTATATCTTTTTTCGCAATAAGGGTCGAATAAAAAAAATATTGACGTTGAAAAAAAATACCTAAAATGGTCGAGTTCGCGGTAGTCGAGGAATCGAAGCACGGTACTGCTTAGCGAAGACGAGGGATCGGAGCAACGACGAAGTTGAGGAATCTGAGCAACGACAAGCGATGAAGTTGCGGAAGTTTTGGAAGCGGCGAAATTGGGATTGAAAATGGAAGGAAGGGATCGACAAGCGGCGAAGTTGCGCAAGCGAAACTGGGATTGAAAAGTGAAAATTAAATTTGGCGGAAGTGAGCATTGAAAAGAGAAGAATTAATCTAGGCGACAACGCGAAAGTGAAGGTGGACAATACAATACGGGAGCGGGAAGATGAAATTTTAGGGCACGCACAAGAATCTACAGCGTGGACTTGAGTCATCGTTTTAACCATTTTAACCTAAAGGAGTACTGAATATTTAATAATAGCAAGTCACTTTACAATGCAATCCTCTCTTGCAATGAATGTACCATTTTCTTGTAGTGAGCCAGGCCTGTTGTGATGCCTCTTAGGCGGATGGCGCCAAGGGAACAGCAAGAGTTGAGGGTGCAAGTTGATGATCTTTTACAGAAAGGATTCATTCGGCGTAGTGTGTCCGAATGGGGTGCACCAGTTGTGTTTGCAACCAAAGCAGATGGATCGTTGAGGTTGTGTGTGGATTATTGTGAGCTGAATAAAGTGACTAAGAAGAACAAGTATCCATTGCTGAGAATAGATGACTTATTTGATCAGCTTCACGAAGCCAAGGTGATTTCTCAGATGTATTTGGCAATGGGGTTTCACCAATTAAGAGTGGCAAAGGATAGTGTGCGGAAGACTACTTTCAGGACACCATCTGGTCTCTTTGAGTGGCTGGTGATGCTGTTTGGGTTGACTAATGCACCAGCATATTTTGTGGATCTTATGAATAGAGTATTCAAGGATCAGTTGAACAAGTTCGTACTTGTGTTCGTGGATGATATTTTGATTTATTCTAGAACTGAAGAAGAGCACAAGACGCACTTGCGTATTGTTTTGGGAACCTTGCGGAAACATCAGCTGAAGGCTAAGTTTTCAAAGTGTCACTTCTGGAAGAGCGAAGTGAGGTTCTTAGGACATGTTGTCTCTGGAAGTGGAATAGCGGTAGATCCCGCCAAGGTGGCAGCAATCCAGGATTGGGTTAGACCTAAGAATACATCTGATGTGAGAAGTTTTCTTGGATTAGCAGGATATTATCGTCGATTTATCAAAGACTTTTCCAAGGTAGCTGCACCATTAACAGGATTGACGAAAATGAACCAAGTATTCAGATGGGATGCTAAGTGTGAGCAAGCTTTCGGAATCCTGAAAGAGTGACTGACAAGTGCTCCTGTTTTGACTATTCCAAGTGAAAATGATGATATGGTGGTTTATACCGATGCATGTGGTACTGGACTTGGAGCAGTGCTGATGCAGAAGGGTAAAGTTGTTGCGTATGCAAGTCGACAACTGAAACCACATGAAAGGAATTATCCGACTCATGATTTGGAGTTGGCAGCGATTGTATTTGCTCTGAAGATATGGAGAAATTACCTACTGGGAGTTCGATTCGAGTTGTTTACAGATCATAAGTCGTTGAAGTATCTTTTCTCCCAAAAGGATTTGAATCTTAGGCAGCAACGATGGCTAGAGTTTTTGGCATCATATGATTTTGGTATAGCCTATACTCCGGGAAAGGTTAATGCAGTAGCAGATGCGTTAAGTCGAAGACATGCAGGATTGGGGGCCATGCTTTCAGAATGGAAGAATCTCGAGTATTTAGATGGATTTGATTTCAGGCCCAGATGTGGATTTGAACCTGAGATGTTGGCAAACTTATCAATAAGACCTACTCTTGTGGAAAGAATTGGTGAGAGCCAAAAGCGAGATGATAAGCTTGTCAAGATCATCCGTGATTTGGAATCTGAGTTGGACCCAGAGAAGGATAAAGGATTCGAGGTCGATCGAGAGGGTTGGCTTCGGAAGCAAGGACGACTAGTTGTTCCCGATATAGGTGAATTGAGAGATGAAGTTCTGAAGGAAAGTCATCACTCGAAGCTGATAATTCATCCAGGTGGAAATAAGATGTATCGAGATATGAAGAGAACCTATTACTGGGAAGGTATGAAGAAGGATGTTGGAAATTTTATTTCCAAGTGCATAAACTGCCAGTTGGTAAAAGCTGAGCAGAAGAAGCCCAGTGGATTGCTTCAGCCATTAGAAGTTCCTACATGGAAGTGGGACCAAATATCGATGGATTTCTTTGATGGGCTACCTAGAACAAGAACGGGAAATGAAGGGATTTAGGTCATCGTAGATCGTTTGACCAAGAGTGCAAGATTCATTCATGTTTGATCAACCAGGACTGCATCAAAGTTGGCTGAGCTGTATGTTAAGTGGATAGTTCGATTCCATGGTATCCCGAAAAGAATAGTGAGCGATCGAGACCCATTGTTCACTAGTGGATTTTGGAAGAGCTTCCAGGAAGTTTTGGGAACTGAACTGTGTTTGAGTACAGCTTATCACCCCCAAACAAATGGTCAGACCGAGAGAGTCAATCGAGTTTTGGAAGATCTCCTTAGAGCTTGTGTTTTAGATTTCGGAGGATCATGGGAAGATCACCTTCATTTGGTGGAATTTTCATATAATAACAGTTACCAGTCAAGCATTGGTATGGCGCCGTATGAAGCATTGTATGGAAGACCGTGTAACTCTCCGACATGTTGGTTGGAAACGGGAGAAAAGTTGATACTTGGGCCAGAAATGATTCGACAGACTTCGGATTGCATAGAGATCATTCGGCAACGAATGAAGGCAGCCCAAGACCGTCAGAAAAGTTATGCCGATAAGCGTCGTAAGGATTTGGAATTCGACGTAGGTGATATGGTTTTTGTGAAGATTTCTCCACTAAAGAATGTTATTCGATTCGGGAAGAAAGGGAAATTGACTTCGAGATTTGTTGGACCATTCCCGATCATCGAGCGAAATGGAAAGCTCGCCTATAAATTGGAGTTACCAGAAAAGATGTCGGGTGTGCACAATGTTTTTCATGTATCGTATCTACGGAAGTATGTGCACGACTCGAATACAGTAGTTTCTGCAGATAGTTGTGAAGATTTTGAGGTTGATCCAGTTGTTGAGAGACCTCGTAAGCCGCTTCGTGTTGTGGGAACTGACACGAAACAGCTTAGGAGGAAGGAAGTTAAGTTTCTCAAGATACAATGGAGTGATGATGATAACGACTGTACATGGGAGGTGGAAGAGAGGATAAAGGCAGCTCATCCTGAACTCTTCAAGGTATGACCATGAGGTGTCGTGTCATCTCATGACATTGTAACTTGTTCTAGTCTTAGAATTCTGCATTGTAGGCTAGTAATTGGATGCATGGTTTGTTGGTTGCTATGGACGATAGGCATGCAGAATAGTTTTTGGTTGCTCTTGTTGTTTGGAATTTCGAGGGCGAAATTCTTAAGGGGGAGAGAATGTAACGACCCGTATTTTACGTATCAAAAAATCGTAAAACTATTGTCATTAGGTCGTTAGTGTTGTTAAGTCATTCGGAGCTTAGGTCGTGTAGTAGTTAGGTCGGTTGAGCGACTTAAGAGATTGGAGCGACCTAAGGAGTTTGGTCGTGTTGGGACTTAGGTCGTGAAGAAGGTTAGGTCGTCGAGCGACTTAAGGGAGTTGGCGGCCTAAGGAGGTTGGCGATCTAAGGGAATTAACAGTATATGGTCTGAGCGACTTAAGGAGGATAGGTCGGTTGAGCGAGCCCACAACCTAAGGAAGTTAGCGACATAGGGGATGGCTTATGTCTCTGGGTATAGTTAGGTCGCTGTGTCTGGTTAGGACGTAAGACTACCTAAGGTCGTTAAGTTGTTAAGACGTCCAGACGACTTAGGTAAGAACGCGGCTGTGTTAGGTCGTTAAGTCGTATCCCAGTTAGGTTGCGTAAGGACTTAAGACGTTAGATGGTGAGTGTAGTTAGGTCGCGCCTATAGGCTTGAGTCGTTAGGTCGGGGTTTTTAGATCGGCAACTGTTAGGTCGGCAATTTTTAGGTCGTGGACGACCTAAGGGCGAACGACCTAAGAAATTGCCTATAAATACGCGGGATATCTTCACTTTTTGGGATCGGGATTTTTGAAGCGGCGAAGCCCTGCCATTTTGAGAACTCGAGTGCTGCACTTCTTCACTTCTTTTCTCCACTTTAGTCTTATGATTCCTTCTATCCAAATCGAAGATCCGAGAGCTTAGATTGAAGATCTCCATCCATCGAAGAGGGATTTCGTCGTTTGAAGTGGAATTTTGGCGGATCAAGCTAGATCCTTCGCTGTCCAGATCTGGAGTGTGTTTGCTTTTAAGGTGATTCGGTGAGTGGTGGTTATCTCTCACACGGACCCAAAGGAGTATATTGGATTGGCGGCTTGATTGTGTGTTAAAAATAGTGATTCCATGCATTTTTCCGTAAACCTAAGTATAGATCCATTGTTCATGAATATTTGGCTTCCATCATAGTACATGTTAACCTATGCAAGTTCACCCATCAAGTTGTAGAGATAATACTCATGATTCATGTAGTTAGATTTATGCTCTTTATTTACAAGATTTCCATTGTAGTTATAATTATTTTTCTTTAGATCATGTTTGAATGCTTAATTACTTAGATTAATGATTAATTTGATTTATTGTTATAAATTAGTTGATAATGGTTGGCTCGAGAGGCGCTTATCGATAGAGAAGGATGACTAGAAGGTTGAGATTTCGTCATTCTTGAAGGTTCCAGCAGACTCAAAGCAAGAGTACTCTGGACAGATTCGATAGACCCAAAAGACCATGGTTGGTGGTCTAGTACTCTGGGCAGATTCGATAGACCTAGGCACGGGCTGCGACGAAGTACGGGGTTTTGTCTAGAACCGGGGTTACCATTAGCCCTTGACGGATGGCTGAAAGTTACGTGCCGGTCATTCAATTAACGGTGGTATCAAAGCAATGATAACAGTGATAGCCAGGGTCATGGATGTTTGGATGTTTGGTCGTATCGTCATTCGGTCTCAAGAGCGATGCTTTCTGGGTGCTTATCTGATCTTTGTTTAGGCCTTGGGGGTTTGTACTTGGAAAACATCGACCTTGACTCGAGTGATAATTGCTCTACTTTAAATGTCTGATTTGCTATGTTTACTTCTGCTTAGTGTGTCTGGGGGCTATCACTGTAGAAAGAGGTGGAGTGGGAGGGTTGAGATCCTATTCCTTTTACCTTTATGCTCTTTTGGTATGTTGTTAGTTAATTTACCGCTCACTAAGACTGTTGTCTGACTCAAGGTTTTATGTTTAACTCTTATTACCTTGGGCTGTTCATCCAATTTGGGATGGGCAGACTAGGTAGCAGGTGACAGGCGCTGTTCTTAATTACTGACGATGCTGATGACGAAGACGAGCTGGAGGCTTGCGTATTGTTTTCTTACTATATGTACTTGATGTTCCGCTGTTTGTATATTCTCTGAGAGATATGTAGTGAGGCTTGATGTAGTGACTATTCAGATTTTGTATCAAACTACTATGAGACTTATATGATGAGATTCTGTTCTATGGAGCTTCACTATATATATATTTCTCTATTGTATTTTTTTCCCATGCACTGTGAGTTATACGATAGACTTTGCTGTTTTTTTCCTTACCTTGATGATCATCCATGGCTGCCTGGCACACCTTTCAACACACTATTTTCTTATTTAGTGTAGGGGTCATGGGTGGTCGTCACAATCAACTTCTTCAGCTATTACGACTCTGGGCGCCTTGCGCTTCACCCGTTTCTTCGAGACCGCTCTAAGTGTCCCTTCCAGCCTTATGCTCTGCCTCCGCTCAATCAGCCCAACAGTCCTCAAGTTTTTGTCAGTCAGGACCAAGTCAATATGCCTCTCTTCGCCCGGAACCGCTTGGAGAATCTGAACTAGCTCTCTAAAATACCCACCATCGGGTCGAGAAATTGCGGCTGTAAAAGAAGTGAAGTATGTCAGTTTTGAAGTCGGTTATTATTATCTCGATAATTCAAGAGAAAGATTGCAACGCTTACGTCTATCCAACCATCGCCTTGCAAATCCAGGGGGCACCGAACGTAGAACCATTCAGTCTTAAATTGACTTAGCCTTCCCTAGGAGCCCGTTACAATTTGGCAGTTCCCGATCGCTTCCAAGAAGGTGAAAGAAGGGATGTCTCCATGACTCTTAATGTTAAATAGATATCTAATCTCGATCGGCTTTGGCGGTCGAAAGAGAATCTCCATAAACAGAATGAAAGTGCTATTCAACAAAGTCTATCCGTTGGGGTGTAGCTGGGATTGAGCTATTCCAAGGAATGATAACATCTCTCTTATTTATTGGTTGAAAGGAGGAAGTGTCCCCGCCGTGCAGGCGTGATGGTTGAAAACAGTAAACCCCTCCGGGTGAGCATGTGGCCTGTCATTTGGCCCAGGCAGTAACACGTCATCAAGCGACAAGCCATGCCTTAAACAAATCTGTCCCAGCATATCTTCGGAGATGCCGGACGGCATAGAACCTTGTGGATGACAAATGAACCGAGCGCCTGGAAGTTCGTCCGGAGCTGGATTTATAATTTCGGCTTCAGTGGTCGGTATCTCGATGGTTGAAGGAATTGAACTTGGGAGTTCCCGCTGCTGTGAACTTGAAGGTTCCATGACTAACTAGCTTATGAAAAATCATTGTTAAACAGACAATAATGCTCGTGCATCCCCCAGTGTAAAGTGTGTAAGTGTGTTGTGCAGTGCAGTGCTGTATATCACTTGACAAGTTCTACGGATTTAAAGAAAGCATGTGAACGATAAGACTTCAAAATTCAGTCGGAATGACCGTCATCGCTGACCGTCACGACCGCGCCATCCAGTTATTAGCGATCGACACGAGTCGGAGTTTGTTAAAGTTTTGTTAAGTTATAATTCCATCGACGAGCTTCGATAGGCAATTAAATATGCAGGGTAATAGTTAAGTCCAGATATGCAAGAATGAAGCTCATCGGAAATCATGTTATCAGTTATTCGAGGTTTCGAATCCATCAGGATCCGGGTTCATATCAGTCGTCAGGAATTCGCTTCGAATCGATCGTCAGTGTCTGATTTCGTATCGATCAAGGTCAGAGGCTTCGAATCGATCGTGGACGGTTGGGTTCATATCAGCCAAAGGAGCCCCAATTTCATATCGATCACATACGCTCGATGCATTTCGTATCGATACGAAGGAGTATTCTTTGAATAGATCTAAAGTCAAGGACTTCGACTCGATCACATTCACTCGATACACTTCGTATCGATCGAAGTGGTATTATTCGAATCGATTTGAAGCCAAGGTCTTCAACTCGATCACTAGCCTAGTTCTCACATCAAATTTTGGAGATAAAATTTCATATCGATCGTACAAGACGAGCCCACACAACAACCATTGCAGATCGACACGAAAAGAAGATCAAGCCATCCTCCTCCATACTGGTTCTACCCCAGATCGATTCGAACTCCCTTTTTCTCCTCCTTCGACCTCGCACGAAATCTACTTTCCAGACAACGTTTGGACATGAATTCGAATGGAATGGCATGAGAATTTGAGTCTCATCATTTTGGGACTAAGGTTGTTCGATTGATTACCTTATTCTCGATAACTGGTTTGAGGGATTAAAGGTTCTGATTCAATTCAAAGGAAAAAAGCGGTTTCTTTTCTTAGTCTCTGGAGCGATACGAAAGCGAAGACGAAGTAAAAAGTAAAAAAGTGAAAAACGACTAAGTCCACAGTATTTATATGGGCTCGAGCGTGAAGGCAAAAAACGATTCGCATCCCAGAAGATTCGACCGGTTGCAAAACATCACCACGGGATCGATTCGAACAAGCCATTTGAATCCATCAACACGAGCCTTTATCGAAGCAAAATTGCCAACGAAGGCTTTTTTGAGTCACCCAAATCCATCGATACAAAACCACTATTCGTATCGATCGTCTTCGACTCCATCTCCAGTACATCGATATGAATGATCAGTTCGAACCCATCGATACGAATTGTCTATTCGTATCCAATGAAACCAGATCCATCGATTCGAAATACACAACAGGGGCTGTTCTGAAGGCATTGAACTCTATCGATACGAATAGTCGCTTCGTATCCATCGAACCCAACATCCATCGATTCGAAATTCTCATTTCGTATCCATCAATGCAATGAAAATCAATGCAAACACAATGTTTTAACCTTCTACACCGATTCAGGAGAGGATCGACACGAAGGAACATTTAAAAACGACCGTCGAGCGTTGTTGCAATTCGAATCTCACATCGGTTCAGGAGAGGATCGATACGGAATTCGATATGGGATAAACTGACAACGACTCGTGAACGTACAAACGTCAACGAGAGTCAGATTAATATATATGCATATATGTCAGACTAGTATTCAATATTCCAGATTTACAGAAATTGGGAAATCATTTGATAACGATTACAACAACAAATGGCGAATCACTAGCATACAGCAATCAGTTGCAACAATACAGGGTACAGAAGTTGACAGTCAACAGTTTACATTATCGAGAAAATCACTCAAAGATTACAGCTTTCATCGAGAAGACGATAACTATCCAGAATGAAGATTGCAGCATTTCAAAGCACATCATGTTTCCACAAGACATACTTTGGGGGGCAAATGTTATCCCGCCTTTTGGCAAGGCCGTGATACCAAGATCTTGACTAGATACCAATGATAGTTCATCTTGGAGATCGGCTATACGCAGGCTCACTATGGATATCGACGAATTTTGTTCGGGTCCGGATCAAGCTACAATCGACAAGACACGACGAGTGAGGCCATGAAAGTCAACGTTCCAAATTTCAAGTCAATCCGAGTTCGTAAGCTTAAGTTACGATCGATGCAAAATGAAGGGAACAGCTCAGTTTTCATATCAATAGCTAAGCCTCTATTCGAATCCATCACTTTCGTATCGATCAGAACAACAGCGACCTCGCATTCGTCCTAAAGCCTCAGTTCGAATCGATCGGGTTCGAGTCCATCAAATAGCCACTGTTCGAATCCATCGAGTATGTTTCGTTTGAATCGACCAGCAACTCTCTGTTCGTATCCATTAGACAACTGCTATTTCGTATCGATCATGGGACTTCTGTTCGTATCCATCGAGCATTGCGCTAATAATATCCATCAAGCATTGCACTATTCGTATCCATCGCAAAGCTGCTTGTTTGTATCCAACAAGTCAAAGTGACTATGATCGATACGAACAAGGGCTACCTTCATCGATACGAACAGAGTCACCATCATCGCCACGAACAAACCACCTCCATCATTTCGAACAAGGCATGCTACAAATCGATACGAAGGAGACTACTGTCGATCGATTCGAACTAGGCGACGGACTTCGATGCGAACAAGGCGAAGATCAAGGATGACTCGGCCAACTCAGCAAAGAAAGTGGATTGATACGAGGAATGCTCTCCACGTCACCACCGGACCATGCACAGCTATCGAGTCGAACAGGATCGAGTCAAAATGATGGAGTCGAACGAAACAGCCAACCGAAAATCCTAATTCGTATCAATCATATCTCGTGATCCACAAGTCCAAATGCTACGAAATTTTCACAGAAGCTTACGTGCATGTTAAAGAACGTCCATGCCAAATTTCGACTCCATCGGACACAATCTTGATTGATACGAAATCCGTTCGTATCGATCACGGATTTGGGCTGAAACTTCACGGGCTTGGGCGCGCGAGCCTAGTCACATGCCAGAGGGAGTCTCCCGAGATCTGAGCGAAATATCAGCCTCTTACACCTATAAATAGAGCCCCAGGGCATACAGAAAAGGGGGTTCTTCTTCTTTGAATTCTCCAACGCCCAAACTCTGCCGGATCCAGACCCAAGCTCCATTGCTACTGCTGCAAACGAATTTCACTGCTGCAATTCATTGTTAACTACTGTAACACGCTGAAATCAATTGTAATCAACAAAGAAGCATCAATAAAGCAATCAACTTCATAGTGGACGTAGGCAACACGCCGAACCACTCTAAATTCTTGTTTTTCTGCGCGTTCTTATTACTTTCATTATCTGTTTTTGGAGTTTTGGTTAGATAATCCTCCTTTTCCATTTAATTTCTTCATTTTATCCCTTCAAAAACTTCCGAAGAGTGTTATGCCCAATTTTGGTACAAATAGTTCAAATGAATGGTTAAGAGAAATTGTTTATAACACTAAAACAATAATTGTAAGCAATTCCTTGAATTTAATAATAAATTGAGTATGCGAAAACGACTAGTACATTTGCCTCACCTGTGAGATCTAAAAAGATAAAACAAGGTGTGTAACTAAGGTTAGGAATTGAGCAACTAGTGCCCTGAACTTACCTAGCCTCTATTTTCTCTTTCTAGGCAAGGGGTGGAACAGATCGAAGAGAAAGCCCGGATGCTCTAATGAAAAGATCATATTTAAGTTTTTAAAAAGGAAAATTATAATATCCACATAAAATAAAATAGAAAAGTGATTTCACCGTTATTCTGGTACTATGTTGAATATGGAAATTTGGATTGGGTATAAATTGATATAATTTCTACGAAACCATTTAACTTGAATGCTAACTAATTCAAATTTACGAAGTTAGATCACATGGTTTCAACTTATTAAAAAATATGATTTTGAAAATAAGATGTCTTAAATAATGTCCTTTATTTACTCAATATTAAATGATTTGGGTTGCAATAGTGCTTTTTTATTAAAATCTTTGATTCGCAAGGACTAATCGCTATTGATTTTAGGGATGATTCCCGAATAGGATGCGGTAGGAGGAGTGCCTACGGTTTGTCCTGTTCCTGGAAACTTGTATGGATGAATATATGATGTTTCATTTTAAAATCACATTAATTAATCTATATAAACGTATCATCTGCTTAGTGGCAGAGAAGGTAACTTCTCTTAGCTTAACACTCTTTCCTAAGACGTATGAGCTAAGGAGTTATACGTTTGTAGAAATCAGTTGTGTGATTGTGGAATGGCAATGTGGCATTCAAAGAGGAAAGATGATTTGCTATGTGAATGGTAACCATTACCTCAAGCCTCACACCCAAAAATGACCAAAACAGGGTAGATGCAGCAAGGATATGTGGTTCGCAACCATTAGGGTATGATCATCCCCTTCTAGATATATTTCTACCTGCTATGACGTTCGAGTTTAATTAAATATAGTGTATGGTAAATGAGCATTGGATAGGTCGGTAACGACCAAGGTGATGACATATTCGGTACTATTTAGGAAAAGGTAGGTCGGTCTTGTGTTAGTAGAGGTGTAGATGTTCTGTAGTCTTGGTACATTCCTCTAGTGATGTACTGCCAGAAGGCACTCCCTTTACCTGGTCATTTGTTTGGAAATTCATTCTCTAATAAGTGCTTGCCATTTTGTTTGTAGAACCCACTTTTTGACTAGTATGCTGGAATCTAATCGATGTAATAATTTCCGCTAAGATTAATAAGTTTACCTGCAAATATTTTCAAAGAATGTCATTGACAATAATATCAAATGTTTTGATACAAATGCTTTAGTTATCATAAGGTAAAAATTCGTCTGTGTTTATATGCGGTGTGGCCTTATGATATACTCTTTCTTTTCAAAAGGTTTTTGTCACCAGCTCTGATCCATGACACTGTCATGCATGAATTGAGTTTCTCACGTTGGTTTGCCAGACTGATCAGGGAATTTTTATACTCGGGTCAGATTCGATTACTTTTAGGATTAACTGAAGATGCTGGGATTTTCCAGAGGAGAGCTGAAGATCTTCATCGCGTATGAACGTATTCTATTTCCGTTGCACTTTGTTTGTTGTTTTTCAGCATTTGTAAAGATAGGTATTATAATTGTTCAAGCTGAATTTAGGTTAGACCCTTGTATATGTATTTTTAAAATTTTCTACTATAAAGATTATTGTTCAATAATATATGTTATTCCATTCGAGTGAGATTATGTTCTGTCTATTTTTCTTTCTTACATTTAAAGGTATATCTTTTCGTTCAATTTGGGTTAAACATGTGCGGTTTATTATCGACTCAAAGGGTACAGAAATTTGGACCTTTACACCTATATTCAATTCAACCTTTATATAAGTTGATTTGGAGTGATAAAGGAATTCATTATTTATTTAGATGATAAAAATAGGAAGTGCAAACTACAAAAAATTAAATTCATACTTTGCGCACCGATTTTGATTTATTTCCTTTTTGAACCTTTTAACACTATAATTTAGAAAAAAAGATAATAGGTTGACTGGACCATAGATTGTCTAATTCTAAAAAGTTGATTTGATTTTAATATGTTAATACCAAATAAATTATAATTCCAACATATACAAAAATTAATATTCACTTAGGGAAATTCTAGGGTTTTACTGTTCTAGGGTTTTGCATTTATAGTTCCGAAGGAATATATCAGATCTAAATAGATAAAACACAAATACTTGAATAGAAAAATTGAAATTCCACTTGTAGAAGATTCCTTTGATTTAAGATTAAATCTGAATTAAATTGCTCCTAAATCTTTGATAGATCTTCCCCTTTTTGAATATACAACAAATAGATTGAATATGTATATATATATATATACATATATTAGATTTCAGAAATCAGAAGATGGAGAAGAAGGATTGAGAGTTTAAATTGAAATAGAGACTAGAAATTAGAATTGCTTACCTGAAAGTTTACTGTTTTCTGAAACCCTAGGAGGAATGATTTTGATAGGGTCTCGGCATTATTATAGAAAATTTTGAAGAAAACTGAGGGTCTAGGGGTTTATTTATAGAGGTAAGAAGGAATGAGAGCCATTGGATCAAAATAAAACAAATCTAGGCCATTAGCCAAGATGTTTCCCTCAAAAACTCCTTGATCGGTCGATCGGCCCTAGTAAGGCGGTTGACCGGCCCATTCATTTTTGGCCGTTTCATTTCCTTCCGCTTATTTTTTATTATCACCTTAATTATCTCTAATCGATTACTATTAACGTTATTGCTACTCCTAATGTTACTTCCAGCCTAAGTCATTGTTTAAAATTCAAATTTCAAACTTTCGAAATTATTCCAAATTTTAAATTTTAAATTCGTTTTAAATTATTTTAAATTTGAAACATCAAAGGGTTGTAAATTCTTTATTTGAACTCCGCTTTTAACATATTATATATGAAAATTCATTTGAAAATCACCACAGACGCAATGGTGCAACTTCTACGATCAAATTTCGATATTCATAGAAATTTCATTTTTAATCTTATTTTAATTATCTAACTTCTTATTAAATTTTATCATATATTATAGTTTCTCACACCGGACTTAAGTCTGACTTATGGTTTTATATTTCCCTTATTTCCTTCGGTGTTCTTTCGAGTATTCTGATGAAGGCAGGTTTTCATTAGTGTTCTTTAGAGTTCGAGGAGATAAGCTGGAAGCTTTCACCTACCACAGTATTCTTATTTCCGCTGCATTACTTTTATGTATATATCATCATTTGTGAGGGCGGCCTATTATAACTATCTAGGCTAATGATAGTACTTAGGATTATAACTCTGAAATGCTAGAATCTTAAGTGATAGTTTGTATGGTCTTTTGATATTATATGTTATCATTCTCCTGTGGGATTATGATATTGTATTCCCTTCTTCCTTGTTCCATTTTCTTTTTCCTTTTTATTTTACCCTAAAAATTTGCCTTTTCGACACTTGAGGCTGGACATACGAATACCATGGATGTATTAGTGCCGACATTTGGGGGTTGGAAAGAAGGATCATTGTAAAAATCAACAAGGATAGTTCAGCACCAAGAAACCCTTCCAACTCCTTAAAAAAACAATTTTGAAAAAACGCTTGAGGAAGGGGAAGACGAGGTCTACCGCTTTTACCAATATAAAATTGTGGAAAGCTTAGAAGTTCTTATTGAATTTACATGGAAGAAACTCATGAGTTAGGGTTAAGGGGAGCAGATATTTATATACCTACCTCTTCATTCATTGTCATTGTATTCAAAAAGGAAAAAGGATATCGACCGTTTAGATATAATCTGTTGTATATTATGGAATGCATATAAGAGACATGACACGTCTCTGCCACATCTTAAAAAGTGAACCGTCTCATCCAATAACACATCGCCATATATGATGCACATTAAATGCATAATAGTGTAGCAAATCAGCAGGGTCTTCATGATCTTACATGCCCGAACTCACATACGAGCGTAGACTTAGGGGGTAAAATGTTATTTAATTTTTTCATAAGTAAAAGGATAAACCAACTAAGGCACCTTAGCCTGGCTTAGTCCGGGCCAGACGGCTCGAATCCAGGCCAGTCCATAGTCAACCAGCCAAGGCTAGGGACAAACCTAGTAAACTTTGACAACCGCTTACTGAAAATAAAGCTGGGCCCATGCCAACCCCTCCACCCAGCAACATACCAAGCTAGCATTCGGCCTTGGCGTAGCCTGAAGCAGCCTTAAAAACCAACAGATCAAACAAAGCCAAGCGTAGGCATAACCCAGCTTGGTCCACACCAGCCCATCTCACTTTCGATCAGCTCTGCCCACATTCAACATAGATCAAGACATGCTCAAGCATGGTAAGTCATTGGCCTAGTGTGACAGCCGTGGGACTCGAACCCCTACCGTCCCGGAAAGCAACACCACGCATTGACTACTATTCTAAAAGATCTTTGTATGAACTTTCGAAAAGAGATGTTACAGACTACCCTCCTTAAAGAGCCCAATGTCCTCATTGGTTCATCATCGTACACCACCTAGGCATTGTGCATGTAACCCACATCAGTACCACATCGGTTTACATTCGCATCCTTACATACTCAATTCCGGCTGGGTATAGGCTATGATACCAAATGTAACAACCGTGGGACTCAAACCCCTACCTTCCCTAAAAGCAACACCAAGCACTAACCACTGTTCTAAAAGATCTTTGTGTTAACTTTCCAAAAGAAATATTTATCAAGACCCACTTAAACAAAAAAATACCGAAGTACTTTTGTCTACGAGAACGAAGAATAGGGCTACACTAGGGGCAATCCAATGTACTATGCTATTATGCTTACATTGATTTGATATGAAGTGGTAGGAAACACATGAGATTTTTCAATGTTGGCAAAAAATAATAGCACATGGACTTTTAATGTAAGATTAGATCAACGTATAGAAATAATGGTATAAGATATAAAATCTAAATAATCGATAATAAAGATATCCATCACAAATGAAATACAACTTGTCTAGGATACATCAGAGTTACAAATATACATATACATAAGACAACTAATGTTCTCCTACAAACTATATACATCTCCATATATGGTACAATAAGTGTGGAAATAAAATAGGCAATCGTCTAACAAAAGAGAGATCCAAGGTAACTTCCAAAATCAGCATGGAATACCTGGACCTATCAAATTATAATACTCGGACTGACCCGGAAGTTATAATTAAATATAAATCCAGATCAGACTAGGTGAATCTAGTGTGAGAAAATAATAACCATAAAGAACAACAATTTGACATGCAAATAACAGAGCAAACAATGTAGTAGAAACTACCAAGTTCGAATATTCTGAAAGTGTCATAAAATGAAGGAGTTTACTAATAGTATTTGATCTCATTAGTCCACCATTTTTTTAGTAAATGAAATTACTCAAACTTCTTAGAGTACGAAGAGTAACCATGAAATAACCAGGATCATGTGATTTTATAGCTTCGTGTTGCCGATGTTTGGCTAATGTCAACAGTCGTTGTCATGACGTATAAATATCACAACCAAAGTGGATGCCTCCACATAACCATCTACCATCCATAAAAAGAATATCTCGTGGTATCACCACCCATTATGATGAACACATATCCAAACCAGTGAAATCTGATAAAGTGTTTTCGGAAGGCGACTGACACAGCCTCAAACAATGATAAAAGAAATTATCATTTGTGTTAATATTAGTTAACACTAGTCATGCAGCTAGTTGTTGATTGTTACGGCAAGGGCTAGTTACTGCGATTTCGATAAATCAGTCAGTTAGTGGATAAATACTAGCTCATTCAGTTAAAGTTATTCCTTCATTTCCAAATATATTTTATGATATAATAAAATCATAATTATTTTGATAACATTGAAATAATAAGTTCGGTATTGTGTTAAAAATTACTAATGGCCCATAAACATTAATATTTCAGCACAATACATAAGTTAATAAAATTAACAATAATTTGTAAGGAATTATACTATTATCTACATTAATTATTTTATCTTAAGATTGCATAATTTAAATAGAATTAAACATCAAATCAAATAAACACTTATCATCAAATGCATTATTATTAGTTAAAGGTAATTTTTATTATATCTAAAACATGATTTAAAATGTAGCAATTAAGTAAGAAAACAAGAAAAAGAAAGTTTAAGCAAAAACAACAAAGAAACAAAGAATGGAGCTTTAACTAAGTTCAAATTCGGGATAGCGAAGGACTCGCTTTTGGAACAGGTTTTCAAATCAGCAAGATAAATTATTTTAAAAGTGTTCAACATGAAAGTTGACACGCACGAAGTCATCTTTTTGTAACATCTAAAATTATCGAAATCTGACCAAAAATGAAACAGATATGATCAAATTACTAACAGTGTTTAGCTAAGGAAATGTAAATTTCAAAGAAAGACTGAGAGTTTTCAATTGGTTCTTTTTGATCAACCTATGTTCAAATTTTTTAAAAGTGTTAAAATTGACATACATGAAGTCAGCTTTCCAAAACATCAAAAATTATTGAAACCCGACTAGAAATGAAAAAGGTATGATCAAATTACCAACATTGTTTAGCTTAGGAAATGTAATTTTAGAGGAACAAGACTGAGAGTGTGCAACGGGTTTTTGATCGATCTATGCTTAGAAATTTTAAAAGTTTTCAACATGAAGGTTGACACTCATGAAGTTAGCTTTTCGAAACATCTAATATTATTGAAATCTGACCAAAAATGAAAAGGATAATATAAAATTACTAACAGTGTTTAGCTTAGGAATGTAAATTTCAGAGAATCTGGACTGAGAGTTTCAACAGGTTTTTGATCGACCTATTCTCAAAATCTTTAAAAGTGTCTAGCATGAAAGTTGGCACACAGGAAGTCAGCTTTCCGAAAAATTATTGAAATCCGACCAGAAATGAAAAAGGTATAACCAAATTACCAACACATACATACAACGATACAACGATTAATGTGTTTGTGACAAAATCTATACTTTTATCCTAGGTTTTCAAATCAACTTTGCAAACATCTATTTTTGCTATAAATCCATATTAAAAATTGAAACATAATCAAATTAAATACAAGAATTGGAAGAGGATTTGCTCACCTAAACCCAAAACAAGCTACCAAACATCTATTCCTAGCTTGCAATCCATCAAAGTTCTTCAAAACTAGCAAAAAGTCTCTTCTCCAATTTGGGACAACAAGCATACAAGAGAAAGATGAATCAAAATCCTAAATAAAATAGTCTAGAAGATGTGTCAGGGGAAGTAAAAATTCCATTTGATTTTTGTTGAATTTTCTGGAATTTATTGGAATTAAAATGAGCAATCTTGGCTTAGGGTAAAAAAGAGAAAAAATTAGAAGGAGGGAGAGGAATGAACGATGAAGTAAATGATAGAGCTGAATGAGGAGTTGGAGAATTAAATGAAGTAATAAATGCTTCATTAAATCTTCATGGGCCAAGCCCAAGTTCTAATTCCCCCTTCTTTCTTTCCTTCTTTCGTTCTTCTCATTTCTTCTAATATTACAACTTAAAAAATTCCAATCCCAACAAATTTTAGAATGACATAAAATTCCAAATATTTTTTTAAACACTCTTTTCGTTATTTAAACCATTTAGAAATCAATTTAAAAAAATCCCGTATTAAATCATTTCTTTTTTCACAAAATTCCAATATCACTTTTAAAACTCGAAATACGAATTTTCCAAGTTTATAACTTTCGTAAAAATATTCCGGATTTACTTAATGATTCGTTTCCCATTTTAAACCATTTTACTTGATTTTAAAAATCAATTTATGCTTTAAAATCTCCAAATTTAATTTAAATCCCAATTTAAATTTATTAAACATTTATTAAATTTGTAAGTTCTCATCCGGGTCGTTATGGAATTCCCCTTCTTAAAAAAAATTGTATCCCCATAATTCCATAAGACGAAATACATAATACGCATTATATATAATATATATTCACAAACTACATACATCTTCTAGTTTACCAACCAACCAACCATCCAATAAAACAATAGTAAGCAACTAAAATTTTCTCAAAATTATTCTAACACCCAAAGTTTTGGTAAAATTTTGGCCCGTATCTTCTTTGTGCGGTTCATACCGAGAAAATTCGCAAAACCAAAAATAACAATAAGCATGATCAACATAATCGAAGTTGCAAATTTTGAATCAAAATAATAATAATAATTTCCCATATAGGTAAAATAACAGTTTCTATCTATTTATCCAAAAAACATACCCGTAGCGGAATTTTTGCTAGTTCGCTTAAGTAAATGGTACAAACAAGCGAGTGAGCGTACAAAAAGCAATGAAATGCCTTAACGTGTCTGTCACTCATCTTTAACATATGTATTAGTACATATGATAGAGCATAAAAAATAAAAATAGCATATAAATACCTTTATAGAATTGCAAAATTATAACTCTTGTAATAGCTTATGCAATTGACATAAACACGTAAAATTGACAAAATTTTGGGAATGGACAAAAAGAGAAATTGAAAAGAAAGTAACTAGCTTGCATAACATTGTCCAGATAATAAAATTAGTTTGTACATCAAAAGTTATTATTATTTCACTACCAAACATAAATTTTGAGTTTGTAAAATCTGAGACCAATTTTGACCTGAGTTGCAAAAGAATTTTTCAATAGCTAAAATAAATCCATAAATTTTCTTATCATAAGCAATCTCAAAATATGGTAATTTAATAAATGATATACTTGTTTTAGTTAAGACTAGCTTTAAGGCTTGCCTTTGATTTTGACTTGCTTTCACGCTCATCTTTTGGGCTCGACCTGCTTTTATGCGTGTCTTTTGGATTTCACTTGCTTTCATGCAAGTTTATGATTATGATTGTACAATATTTTGATTCATCTTATTTTGATGATGAATTATCCGAGTTAAGCCATTATTTATTTAGAATTTGGCTTAATATAGAATTATGGCTGCTCTATTTTGATTCTTTTGAGAAAAATGTGTGATCCTCTAAAATAAAGGAGAGCACACATTTAAATATGTATATATCATAGAGGACAAGGTGCTGCCAACATGCTTGGCAGATAGCTAATCATTGTACAAATAACAAAGATAAGAACTCAGGTATCCCTAGAATAAACTCAGGTCTCCCTAGAAAAGCATCTCTTTAACAGTGCCTTTGCCTTCACCATTTAGAAATACCTCGCCAGTCACTCTATCACCGCAATCATCAACATATCCAACCTCATTTTTTATTTTATCACCACATAAATCCAAGCTTACAGGAAAACTATACAAGCTTTCCTCCTCAATATCACTAACCATTTCATAGCCAGTTTGAAATTCAACATTAGTAGCAAGATTACTGACAACATCCACATCTTTATCACCAGTAGACTGACCACCATGATATGCATCAAAATTATCAATTGTTGCCTTCATTTCATCAGTCAACCTACTACCATGACACACATTATAATTATCAGCAGCATCCTTCATTGAACAACTCGAATCAATCAAGTTAACACTTTTTTCCATTTTAGCTGGCGCTGTGTCAGCGAACATGCACATGGTGATATATGATTCTATATCATTGGATTAACTTGAACCCACTAATCTATCAATTAACAAGGCTTTGGAAGAAAATTCACACCCTGACCCGATGCTGTTAAAAATGGTATCATCATCAAAAGTTTTAAATTCACTCACTGTATTGAACGTATCCCTGCATCCTTCCTTTGAAATGCATATCGCAACATCCAAATTCGATTTAATCAATACATTGTAATCATTTGCTCTTAGAATAATCAATGCACCCTTCCACAACTTATTCATGTTTCTTGTAGAGGTTGAGAAATCATTCATAGTCTGCCTACATGATGATCCAATATTGACTATCCTCTTTCCACCATCACAGCAATTAAACAACTTACTACAATTACCAGATGCAGAAACACCTTCGTAAACAGAATTTCTTGAATAAGATTTAACAGTCAAAAACTCGATGGAAGAAGAGAAATTAGAATCTCCATCGAAATCCTATATATACTTATCTAAAACATTATTACCTGAATCAACAACTTGTTTAGAAACAGCATCTTCTTCATCTATAGACTTTAAACATTCAAATCTATTAGAAATGACAAGATTAAAATTCTCCACATGCATTGAACTAACTCTATGTTTTTTATAATGAGTTTGAGTAAAATTCTTATTCAACATCCCTTCTGCAAATTCTAAAACATCATCTACACATCCAATATCAAGCACTTTATCCTTAGTTTTTAAAAGTTGAGGAATCGATCTGAATTGTGAAACAACGTGTAACGACCCGCATTTTCGACCATTCAAATCGACAATAAATCCACACATGTCGACTCAAACAATCCAAAATACAGATAGTTATTGGGGTTAAATAAGAAAAGAAAGGAAAGAACAGAAACAAACTCAGAATCTCGCAGTGGAAGGAACAAGATATAATAATAAAATAACAGTTCATGAAGCTGTTAAATAAATAAATTTGATTATTATTATACATCATAAATCAGAGTTACATACATATCAGAGATAATACAACAATGCAGCGGAAAAATAATACAGTAGTAGAATACAAATGATGTAATACCAAACTCCGTCTTCGTCCTCCAGAATAGATCTTCAACCTTATCTGAAATGCTCAGGCTGACCCGAGCGTAATGAAAAGACAAAACACTCGAGTCAGGACTAAAATATCTCATGTAAGTTAAATCGAATAAGTAAATATGAGTGTGACGGCGTCGGAGATGTTTACGGGTTTTAGACACCTCCTATCCAGTGTTTAACGTGCATGCATTAACTTAAGATATGTTTGGGATTTCCATCTCCTAAGGATCCGTTAAACTATCTACTATATAATAGAATACGCTATATACAATAATGTCTATCATAAAGTAAAATATCAAACTAGCGTTAAGCCATGGCCCATTCCACCCTCAACACATTTTTATTCCCAAGAGCATATACAAGACCGTAGTTTCCCCAAAACCGGAAGTCACCAGAGGGCAATCCATATACTAAAGGTACAAACCAAAACGTAGTGGTCGCGAATAGGATAATCAGTATGACAAGGTACATGAGGCGATACCAACTAGGATACTAGTAGTTGCATCATCCGGACTGATGTTGGGCATAGCAGCTACTACCCCAACACCGCGAAACAACACTCCCATAATCGAGGGGTGCACCCAAATCGAATCACAAAATTAATAGACATGGTAACGAAGAAGTGTGTCCGCTAGAGGTGGCGAACCTCAATGGCCCGGCAGGGCTCCTGTTTTAGTCATGTCAGGGGTCATCCAAAATCGTTCTCTTTCTTCGGTCAACGCGTTCACCAAAACCATCCACTTCATTCTGGATCAACACTCCGCGTGTATTAGTTATTAAAGTGGTTTTCGGTATCGACAGAGCGTATGTCCATATCTGATCCCAGACTCTTTAATAACTACGTATTATTACACCGGTGGCTCTTTTACATTTCAAATCGATTCATAATTGATATCAAAATATCATATTCGCTTCAAAATCAAATCCATTCAAATATCATCATATCTATTCAAGATGTAAGATTCCGTTTCAAAATCATTTTTCGCCTCAATATCTCATTTCGATTTCAAAATCATTTTCGCCTCAATATCTCGTTTCGATTTCAAAATCATTAATTTCAACTCGATTTAGCCTATCAATAAACCATTTCAAACTATCAATTTCAAATACATATTTGAACCACAAAATAAACAATTTCACTTTCAATATATTTGGAAACTTTAAATATTTCACATTTCAAAACAGCTCATATATTTATATAAGAATATAAGATTCGCTTTAAAACCATTTCGTATTCAAATTAGAATATACTTCAAATTAAACATCCGTATTAAGTAGTTTACTTAATTTCTGGAACAATTCCAATTCAATAAACTTAGATTAACATTCGGATTTCAAGAATTCATTTAAGTATTACATTCCAAATCAATTTCAGTTCAAATCCTATTCAAATCAATTTTATCTTCAAATTTAATTCAATAATTTCAATTTAGTCCAATTCACAAATTTCTTTGAGTTTCAATTAAATTCCAAATTAATTAAATCTCAATTTCAAATTAATTTTCAATTCCAAACTCAAACTTGAAATATCATTTCATATAAATTTTCTTAGAAATATTCAGAGTTCGATTAAAAGTCCAATCTTCTAAAACAAATCAACTTTCGAAACTTTATGCCATATTTCAATTTTTCTTAAAAATCTAAACTTCGAATAATTAAACAATTTCATTTACCAAGTTTAAATTCCAACATCTCGAGCTTCAATTCAAAATAATTCAATTTCCATAAATTGGATTTTATTCTTAAAATCAATTCATTTAAATAATCTCAAAACAACTTTTAAAATCATTTAATTTAACCAACCCGGTGTCCGTATATAATTTTCTAACCTATGGCCAAGTGGATAATTATTTCAATTTTAATTTCAAGGATGGATATATATCATTTCAATCCAAATAGATGTCATAGGTATATCATTTCAACCTATTCCTTAATTTATTCGAAATGATTTAGTTTACAGTTTTATATGCAATAAACAATACACATGATGATAACATGATATATCAAAATAAATAAACAACCAATATCGACCAATAGCATCCATCACAACCAATCAACCATAAAGCCAACAACATTCACAACAATTTTATAATTATCAATATCGAATAATATACTGCGAATTTAAATTTAAATTTATTTTAACGGTAAATTTAAATTCTATCAATTAATTCATATATCAAGACAGATGATAATTAAACCTACCAAACAACAGCCAATAAATTTCATATCACTTCAGAATATAAATTTAACTAACAAAAATTATTTTAGTCAATTGTGAGCGTATAAACACTCACTTTGATTTTCTGTTATCGCCGAGACGTTCCGGTTTAGAAGTGAAACTGGACGACGCCCAACTTTAGCCCAAATTTCCACCGTCTCCAAATCCATCCAAACCAATTTCATTTCGAAGCACTCGTCATTACGATTGCAACGCAAAAAGTTTTGTTCCAATCGGACCTCGTATGAAAAAGTTATGCTATTTTAAACATTTGCGAATTTAAATATATATATAAATATATACACATATTTTTTACAAACCCTACTTTCAATCTCAACCCTCCATTTTCTCTACTGCAGATCTGGGCCCTTCCTTCCATCTTCTTCAAAACGTGAAAAGCACGTACAATCTCAACCCATTCCTTCCAACCTTTGACCGACAATTTCTCCACCATCCCTCGACGAGAAGTTGATCGGAGACCCACGTTAGAAGCGCCTACGCAAGAGCTACCCACGGCCACGAGGTGGTTGAACTCGGCTCCCCCCATCACCTCGATTTGCTTGAAAAATGCAGTGACTTCGAGCTTGATTTCCCGTTGATTCGTTGCTCCGTTTTCGATCATCTCCGTATGGATTTGAAGCTCTCGTCGTCCTCTACAACTTTGTAGTTGACGACTTTTGCTATTGTTGATGGATTGAGAGGAAAATGAGGAAGAAGTTTCGAAATTTTCTGGCCATTGAATTAAAAGTGGCGGCTAAGGGCTGAAACCCTAGGGTTTTTGGAAAATAGAGAAAGTGAGGGGCTTTTATAGAAAAATACGCGACACTATTCATCCCGGATTTTCCGAACTCCAAACGAAGCGTGCCGGCTGATGTTTCTAAAGTTTACCCAGCGTTCCAAAAGTAATGGAACATGTTTTGGAGCCTAATTCGGTCATCTGTGCGAGTTACGGCAATAAACGATCGATTTAAAATTAAATCGGTTAATCAAATTTCTGTGCGTTTGGGCTCGCCCCGGACAAACGGTAAATCCGATTGACACGAAATTTGAAACCCTACTATAATATGACATTACGGATCCGATGAAACTAGTTTCGTCAAAATCCGAGACTTTTTGAAAAATGACTATTTTCTCTCGCCGAATTAATATTAAAAACAATTCGATGCGTTTTGAGCTGCCACGGTCAAACGATAACTCTGATTGCTACGAAAATTGAAAACCGACAATAACAAACTATTACGGATCCAATGGATCTTGTTTCGTTCAATTCTGAGACTGTTCGAAAAATGGCTATTTTTCAGTCGATAATTAAATATTAAAAATATTCAATTTTCACAAATTAACTTTAAATTCAATTTTAAAAGTTCTATAACATTACTATAACTCCAATATGATAAGATAAAATTTTACAAATCATTTTCAATCATATTCAACTCGATTTTCAATTATTTTTGAAATTCAACTTATTAAATTATCGATTTAATTGTCTAATTAAATCCAATATTCGAAAAATAAATTATTCGACTGTTTAATTTCAATATAAAATTCCCAATTTTAAATTATTAACTTTTAAATCAAATTTCAATTGTTCACAAATCCCATTTTTAATTTCACAGTAATTAACAATCTTTTACAATGCAGTTTTCCATTATAAATCCAATATAAAAGATTATATTAGATTCAGCGTTCAATTATATTGTAATTCAAATTCAAGTTATTTAATTCCAAATGAATTCTTTTATTTCGATTTATACTTTCATTATTGAATCAACCATTTACTTATACATTATTATCAATAGTTTATAATTCATTTACTTTCATTTTCTTCAGCTATCATCTTATTTAAATTCACAGTAATATTAAATTACATTCATTTACGTTGATTTCCATATTATAACTTCAATATTAAATGTAACATTTTATTTATTTCGTTGTTTACAATCAAATTCAATTCAATTCAATTACTTGTTACATTCAAATTTAAATCTTTACTTACGTTCAATTACAAGTTAACATCTTTATCGAATTACAGTTTCAGTTATTATTTGCTTTCAATCAACTGTAATATTAAGTTACATTTATTTATATTAGTTTCAATAACATAAACTTCCATTATTAAATCTACCATTTTATTTACTCTTTGTTTACAATCATAACCAATTTGGTTTACAATCAAATTCAATTCATTATTTACATTCACTACAAGTTAACATCCATATTTAATTTACAAATAAGTTATTTCAGAATTCAATTTTGTATTTTAACTTGTAATTCACATTTAACAACACAAAATTTTATTTCCTTCGGATTTTTATCCAAAATTTTCATTTTAATTCGTATTTTTAAAGTGTTAAAAATACGGGTCGTTACATTCTCCCCCACTTAAAACTTTTCGTCCTCAAAAAGGAACAAAGAAGGGGAAACCATCATTTAGATATAATTCATTCAAAATATTCTACTTATTTGCAAAATTTAGTTATAGGATTTTTTTTCACAAAATTTTCTAACTCCCGGATTTTTGAAAAATTTCGGCAGCACCTCTTTTGCGCGGCTAGGACCGAAAAATTTCACAGTAGTAATAATTGCATGATATACATCTCATTAAAAGAATGAGGCATCCCAAAACATGAGGAACACAATAATATACCACAACATAAACTGTAATCCGAGAACATACCTTTTATTTAGCGTTTATTAGCATTTTAACTTACATTTTGCATTAAGCGCAGAAGCGAGCTCCACAAGCGAAGCACAACCCCTTTGCTACCTACTAAAATGCTCAATAACCAAGTTAGAACCATGCATATAAAGATAGATCGATATACTTATCATAAACTACACACATATAACATGTTTAGCTTCAAAACTGAAATTCCAATTCTAGGACAGCAAACGAATCTCAGTTTTTGGTCACCTAAACTATAAAATTTGGTAATGGAATCTAAACAAAAGTTGTTGCATTCGTTTCAGGCTTTCCGGAATGTCCAAAATCATTGAATTCGGACTTTCCGTTCAAAAGTTACGACTGTTTTACTAAATAGATACGCCTCAGCCTGGCAATGAATTGCGCAGGTCAGCGACGTTTGGTCACGTTTTTGACCTTCTAAACGACAGCAAAACACCAAATGCTTAAAACAAAAGTTTTAGCTTAAGTACTAAGCTTTCCAGAAAGTGCAAGATCATCAAAATCCGATACACCAGTAAAAAGTTATGGCAAAAATACTAAGAGTATATGCTACTGATTTTGCTTCCCTTTTACACAGGCCAGCGAGAAGATTCAAATTTTTAACTAAGTAAATGAAGGAATTTCTCAAGACAGTCTAAACAAAAGTCATGCTACAATTTCTAAACTTTCCGAAAAGTCTAAGATCGTTGAATTTTGTCCAGCCATTTAAAAGTTATGGTTGTTTTCGTTCCAGCATATATTGGACAATTTTGGATTTTTTTTTCCCAAATTTGCTTTTATTATTTCAAAGCACAAACCATGAAACTTCAAATTTTCTAAAGAAACAATCATAAACACAAAGTCGTTTATTTTCTTATTTATCCATGAAATAAGTTTACATTCGATTTGTTTCCGATTTTTTTTTTCAAGTTTGTTTCATTTATAATTTAAATTCAAGTCAATTTGCTTCAATTTAATTTGAATTCAATTATATTTAATTTCACTTTGCTTCAAATTTGAATTTAATTATTTAAAATTTTTATTACGTTTATTCAATTCCATTTACACTAATGAATTCTATTTGATCAATTACCAACCATTTAACAACCAATGCATATCAAACATTAACATCCATCCAAAATCTACACTAAATCAATTATACATTTCCAAGTCAATTTTTTTTTTATTTCATATACTTCCAAGTTTATTGACATTTAGTTATATTCAACTTTAATTAGTTTCCATTTACAAATTTTATATTTCATTAATTTTAAATTTTATTCATTCACTTGTATATATCATTCATTTTACAGCTTAAATTTCTTTTATATTTACAACTATCAATAGATCTTCACATTTTATTATTCACTCTCACACTGGTATATTATTCCTCTACTTATCCTTATTAGCATTTTAAACTTTTTAAGTATTTGGTAAGTTATAGTTATGCAAATAGAATGTAGTTAAACAACATACAACCTCTTTTCATTCAAAGTTGAATTTTCAATTAATTAATTCTTAAGTCATTACTTAAATTTCACTATAATTTAATTTCACATTTACATTCACATATAGTATTTCCATTTTATATTAACATAATTGTGAATCACCCTTAAATGTTAATTTAAATTCCAATTATTTACTAACAATTTTATTTATATTTACAAACCATTAATTAAATGCATATTTCATTATTAAAACCTATACTTGTATATTATCCAATTAACAATTCATATAACATTTTTGAACTTCTCAAATATTTTGGTAAGTTATATCTATGCTATAGAATGAAATTTAATACTATGCGAGTTTTACAGTTTCAATTTTATTTTAAATTCATAATTTCCTAATTCTAAGGATTTCTACTTCAATTGATATTTCACTTAGCTCTTAGGTTCATTTCTCATTTCGCAATTCATAAGTTCCATAATGATTCAAGTATTAATTCATTTCAACCATTAAAAGAAAAATCATTAATTATTAAAAAACTCAAGAATTCCAATCCCGGTTTCATTTCAAATCAAGTTTTGAAATAATATATATTTATATAATTTATATATCAAATCATACTATAGAGAATACAAAATAAAATTCAATTTATCAAAACAGGGTTTAGAAAAACTATTAAGTGATCTCCCCCACTTGGACTCTCGAAAATAAAGTCGATGATGCGTGCACTCATCACCGGAATCATTTTCTAGTGTCAAGAGGGGAGTATAACACTTACTTCATTTGAAAATCCTTTGAAAACAATTTCTAATCGAATATACTATCATATAATACTTATATTATACATTTCAAATTTTTGATAATAAATTTTTAAAACACCGGAAATTTAAATTCTCCATCTTAATTTAAATTCATTTTTTATTTTATTTTATTTACCATTTATATTCATTGTCAATCATATTTACAAGTTTTATTTCTTAAAATCATCCAATAGTCAATAGTTAGAAATATTGACTAATCAATAATAAACGATGATAATCTAATATTATCATCTCCTAACAACCAATACAATCAAAATTTATAAATTTTCAAGATAATTCTTTTATATATAAAATATAATCTAAAACAATATTATGTCAATCTATCCTATCCAAGTGTTTAGAAATTCCTATCGATGCCTTGGCGTCCCAAGTACCAACCAGAATTCATAAATACTCAACGGAACAAATTAACTCAATATAAAATCATTTTTATCAAAATTACAAATACGCTCTCTCATATACACTCAACTCATTCATATAGTTTACCTCTATTTCAATGAGTTATTCCCCACTAGAGCCAAGGTTTATCGCTAAACCAAAGCTCTGATACCAACTATAACGACCCGCATTTTCGACCATTCAAATCGACAATAAATCCACACATGTCGACTCAAACAATCCAAAATACAGATAGTTATTGGGGTTAAATAAGAAAAGAAAGGAAAGAACAGAAACAAACTCAGAATCTCGCAGCGGAAGGAACAAGATATAATAATAAAATAACAGTTCATGAAGCTGTTAAATAAATAAATTTGATTATTATTATACATCATAAATCAGAGTTACATACATATCAGAGATAATACAACAATGCAGCGGAAAAATAATACAGTAGTAGAATACAAATGATGTAATACCAAACTCCGTCTTCGTCCTCCAGAATAGATCTTCAACCTTATCTAAAATGCTCAGGCTGACCTGAGCGTAATGAAAAGACAAAACACTCGAGTCAGGACTAAAATATCTCATGTAAGTTAAATCGAATAAGTAAATATGAGTGTGACGGCGTCGGAGATGTTTACGGGTTTTAGACACCTCCTATCCAATGTTTAACGTGCGTGCATTAACTTAAGAGATGTTCGGGATTTCCATCTCCTAAGGATCCGTTAAACTATCTACTATATAATAGAATACGCTAGATACAATAATGTCTATCATAAAGTAAAATATCAAACTAGCGTTAAGCCATGGCCCATTCCACCCTTAACACATTTTTATTCCCAAGAGCATATACAAGACCGTAGTTTACCCAAAACCGGAAGTCATCAGAGGGCAATCCATATACTAAAGGTACAAACCAAAATGTAGTGGTCGCGAATAGGATAATCAGTATGACAAGGTACATGAGGCGATACCAACTAGGATACTAGTAGTTGCGTCATCCGGACTGATGTTCGGCATAGCAGCTACTACCCCAACACCGCGAAACAACACTCCCATAATCGAGGGGTGCACCCAAATCGAATCACAAAAGTAATAGACATGGTAACGAAGAAGTGTGTCCGCTAGAGGTGGCGAACCTCAATGGCCCGGCAGGGCTCCTATTTTAGTCATGTCAGGGGTCATCCAAAATCGTTCTCTTTCTTCAGTCAACGCGTTCACCAAAACCATCCACTTCATTCTGGATCAACACTCCGCGTGTATTAGTTATTAAAGTGGTTTTCGGTATCGACAGAGCGTATGTCCATATCTGATCCCGGGCTCTTTAATAACTACGTATTATTACACCGGTGGCTCTTTTACATTTCAAATCGATTCATAATTGATATCAAAATATCATATTCTCTTCAAAATCAAATCCATTCAAATATCATCATATCTATTCAAGATGTAAGATTCCGTTTCAAAATCATTTTTCGCCTCAATATCTCATTTCGATTTCAAAATCATTTTCGCCTCAATATCTCGTTTCGATTTCAAAATCATTAATTTCAACTCGATTTAGCCTCTCAATAAACCATTTCAAAGTATCAATTTCAAATACATATTTGAACCACAAAATAAACAATTTCACTTTCAATATATTTGGAAACTTTAAATATTTCACATTTCAAAACAGCTCATATATTTATATAAGAATATAAGATTCGCTTTAAAACCATTTCGTATTCAAATTAGAATATACTTCAAATTAAACATCCGTATTAAGTAGTTTACTTAATTTCTGGAACAATTCCAATTCAATAAACTTAGATTAACATTCGGATTTCAAGAATTCATTTAATTATTACATTCCAAATCAATTTCAGTTCAAATCCTATTCAAATCAATTTTATCTTCAAATTTAATTCAATAGTTTCAATTTAGTCCAATTCACAAATTTCTTTGAGTTTCAATTAAATTCCAAATTAATTAAATCTCAATTTCAAATTAATTTTCAATTCCAAACTCAAACTTGAAATATCATTTCATATAAATTTTCTTAGAAATATTCAGAGTTCGATTAAAAGTCCAATCTTCTAAAACAAATCAACTTTCGAAACTTTATGCCATATTTAGATTTTTCTTAAAAATCTAAACTTCGAATAATTAAACAATTTCATTTACCAAGTTTAAATTCCAACATCTCGAGCTTCAATTCAAAATAATTCAATTTCCATAAATTGGATTTTATTCTTAAAATCAATTCATTTAAATAATTTCAAAACAACTTTTAAAATCATTTAATTTAACCAACCCGGTGTCCGTATATAATTTTCTAACCTATGGCCAAGTGGATAATTATTTCAATTTTAATTTCGAGGATGGATATATATCATTTCAATCCAAATAGATGTCATAGGTGTATCATTTCAACCTATTCCTTAATTTATTCGAAATGATTCAGTTTACAGTTTTATATGCAATAAACAATATACATGATGATAGCATGATATATCAAAATAAATAAACAACCAATATCGACCAATAGCATCCATCACAACCAATCAACCATAAAGCCAACAACATTCACAACAATTTTATAATTATCAATATCGAATAATATACTGCCAATTTAAATTTAAATTTATTTTAACGGTCAATTTAAATTCTATCAATTAATTCATATATCAAGACAGATGATAATTAAACCTACCAAACAACAGCCAATAAATTTCATATCACTTCAGAATATAAATTTAACTAACAAAAATTATTTTAGTCAATTGTGAGCGTATAAACACTCACTTTGATTTTCTGTTGTCGCCGAGATGTTCCGGTTTGGAACTGAAACTGAACGACGCCGAACTTTAGCCCAAATTTCCACCGTCTCCAAATCCGTCCAAACCAGTTTCATTTCGAAGCACTCGTCATTACGATTGCAACGCAAAAGGTTTTGTTCCAATCGGACCTCGTATGAAAAAGTTATGCTATTTTAAACATTTGCGAATTTAAATATATATATAAATATATACACATATTTTTTTCAAACCCTAATTTCAATCTCAGCCCTCCATTTTCTCTACTGCAGATCTGGGCCCTTCCTTCCATCATCTCCAAAACGTGAAAAGCACGTACAATCTCAACCCATTCCTTCCAACCTTTGACCGACAATTTCTCCACCATCCCTCGACGAGAAGTTGATCGGAGACCCACGTTAGAAGCGCCTACGCAAGAGCTACCCACGGCCAGGAGATGGTTGAACTCGGCTCCCCCCATCACCTCGATTTGCGTGAAAAACGCAGCGACTTCGAGCTCGATTTCCCGTTGATTCGTTGCTCCGTTTTCGATCATCTCCGTATGGATTTGAAGCTCTCGTCGTCTGTAGTTGACAACTTTTGCTAATTGTTGATGGATTGAGAGGAAAATGAGGAAGAAGTTTTGAAATTTTCTGGCCATTGAATTAAAAGTGGCGGCTAAGGGCTGAAACCCTAGGGTTTTTGGAAAATAGAGAAAGTGAGGGGCTTTTATAGAAAAATACGCGACACTATTCATCCCGGATTTTCCGAACTCCAAACGAAGCGTGCCGGCTGATGTTCCTAAGGTTTACCCTGCGTTCCGAACGCAATGGAACATGTTTCGGAGGCTAATTCGCTCATATGTGCGAGTTACGGCAATAAACGATCGATTTAAAATTAAATCGGTTAATCAAATTTCTGTGCGTTTGGGCTCTCCCCGGACAAACGGTAAATCTGATTGACACGAAATTTGAAACCCTACAATAATATGACATTACGGATCCGATGAAACTAGTTTCGTCGAAATCCGAGACTTTTTGAAAAATGACTATTTTCTCTCGCCGAATTAATATTAAAAACAATTCGATGCGTTATGAGCTGCCACGGTCAAACGATAACTCCGATTGCTACGAAAATTGAAAACCGACAATAACAAACTATTACGGATCCAATGGAACTAGTTTCGTTCAATTCTGAGACTGTTCGAAAAATGGCTATTTTTCAGTCGATAATTAAATATTAAAAATATTCAATTTTCACAAATTAACTTTAAATTCAATTTTAAAAGTTCTATAACATTACTATAACTCCAATATGATAAGATAAAATTTTACAAATCATTTTCAATCATATTCAACTCGATTTTCAATTATTTTTGAAATTCAACTTATTAAATTATCGATTTAATTGTCTAATTAAATCCAATATTCGAAAAATAAATTATTCGACTGTTTAATTTCAATATAAAATTCCCAATTTTAAATTATTAACTTTTAAATCAAATTTCAATTGTTCACAAATCCCATTTTTAATTTCACAGTAATTAACAATCTTTTACAATGCAGTTTTCCATTATAAATCCAATATAAAAGATTATATTAGATTCAGCGTTCAATTATATTGTAATTCAAATTCAAGTTATTTAATTCCAAATGAATTCTTTTATTTCGATTTACACTTTCATTATTGAATCAACCATTTACTTATACATTATTATCAATAGTTTATAATTCATTTACTTTCATTTTCTTCAGCTATCATCTTATTTAAATTCACAGTAATATTAAATTACATTCATTTACGTTGATTTCCATATTATAACTTCAATATTAAATGTAACATTTTATTTATTTCGTTGTTTACAATCAAATTCAATTCAATTCAATTACTTGTTACATTCAAATTTAAATCTTTAGTTACGTTCAATTACAAGTTAACATCTTTATCGAATTACAGTTTTAGTTATTATCTGCTTTCAATCAACTGTAATATTATGTTACATTTATTTATATTAGTTTCAATAACATAAACTTCCATTATTAAATCTACTATTTTATTTATTCTTTGTTTACAATCATAACCAATTTGGTTTACAATCAAATTCAATTCATTATTTACATTCACTACAAGTTAACATCCATATTTAATTTACAAATAAGTTATTTCAGAATTCAGTTTTGTATTTTAACTTGTAATTCACATTTAACAACACAAAATTTTATTTCCTTCGGATTTTTATCCAAAATTTTCATTTTAATTCGTATTTTTAAAGTGTTAAAAATACGGGTCATTACACAACGAGATCCAAAAGCAGAGAATCTATAGAAAACAATTCCTCTCTATTAACTTCAGCAGGGATACCCAAGAATTCATCAATGGAAGCATCTGAAACCACTTCAGTATTACTCAAGATAGGATCTCAACATTAGCCCATTCATCACTGATCGAAGAAGAAGCATAATCACTAAAGTATTCTTTAGGATCACCGAACTTTTTAGAGTAATTCTTGCTAATATTAACATAGTTAATAATGTCAAAATGTTTGAACAGATCCTCCAATAAGTATATGCCTTCCTTTCTTTGCATACAGAGATGATCTAACAGGATTTTTTTTTAACTTCATACATTTTAAAACAAATTGAAAATCATGATTTGATTCAAAGCAATCGCTGTTATCACCCGAGATTTGTTTTAATTTCGTCGAACAGTCGACCATCTTATGCCCAAACGAACCACAGCCAAAACATCTAATTGGTTCTCTACAGACATTTGCTAAATGCTTATAATCACCACAACAAAAACAAAATCTTTTCTTTTTCCTAGAATCGATCCATCTCCTATAATTTTTTTGTTGCTTATGAGATTGAGAAGGAACAATAATTGAGTTTTTAACCACATGGGCATATGAATGAAAGGAGATAGGATTAAATTCTAGAAAGGAAGGAGAACTGGAAGGATTTGGGAGATGAGGAAACACGTACAATAAGGAAGAAGACAAACTTGGAGCGGTATTTGCCATTTTTCTTTTTCTCGAAGCTTAATTTTAATTTTATTCTATTTCGATTCTTATATGCTATAACCTATGATCTTACTTTTATTGAATTAGAATTAGCCTGATCCATTTATTATTTTTATAATACTCTAGTCAGACTAAGACATTTTGGCACCCGGTGACCTTTAGATGTTGGTGTAGCTTGAAGATAATCATATATATGTAGTATATATGTATCTTTTTTGGTCTAATACATGTATTAGTGTTATATTTTTGAGATAGAGACTCGTGTTATGTACATATTCTTTGATACTAGCCTTGGGCTTGACTTGTATATTATGTGGGTCTAGTATTACCTTTTATAGACTTACTTTATGTATCTATTTTCATGTTGATAATTTATATTCAGTTGTGTTCTGTGATTTTTTATTTTCCGTTATATCATATATTGTTCTGAACTTCTTTTTAGCCATCGTGTTTATTGCTTTGCGCCAATACCGTACACGTCAAATATTCAGTTTAGATCCTTAAATTTTTGGTAAGAAAGATGTATTAATGTTAGTCCAAGGGAATATTCATGCTTGGTCACTCCTAACCAGCCTAATTCTTCGTATTAGCAGACAATATTATTATGTAATATCCTTTATTAGTATGGGCACCGAGGTGGGGCGTTACACCTCGCTTCAGTACAACCATCTACCATCGGTCCCAAGTGACTTGTGCCTTTCATCTCACATCTGGTCCGACACCTCCCCCTTAACCTCGTCCTTGGCAATACTCTAAACATCTTTGGCCTGGCTTCATCATAACCCGCTTTTGTAACATCCCATCTTTTTGCACGCTTTAAGCAGATACACATGCCAACTCAAACCATACAGAAGGGCGAATTGTTATTTGGGGTGAATAAGAAAAAGAGAAAGAAATAAAAACAAAACAGAATCTCGCAGCGGAATGACAAAATATAATAATCAAATAACAGTTCATGAAGCTGTATACAAAACATTTGATTATACTTATCCAATACAAAGATCAGAGTTACACATATAAGAGATAAATACATAACATTGCAGCGGAACAGTATGATGCAGTGGAATAATATAGTAAATAATAATAATACAATCTTCGTCTTCGTCCTCCGAAAATAAGGTATTCAAATCTTGAAATGCTCAGTCTGACCGGAGCGAATTAAAAAGACAAACAACTGAGTCAGAACTAAAAGATCTTATGTGAGTTAAATCAACGGTAAATAAATATGAGTGTAAATGGCGTCGGAGATGTTTACGGGGTTTGACATCTCCTATCCAGTGTCTAACATGAATGTAGTAACTCAAGAGATGTTCGGAATTCAAATCTTTTAAGGATCCGTTAAACTATCTACTATGTAGTACAATACGCTATTATAATATGTCTACAGTAATATAAACTATTAAAATAGCGTTAAGGCGTTACCCATATCGCCCTTAACACATTTTATAGGTATGCCAGTAGTTTATACAGCACCGTAACTCCCCGTAAACTAGAGCCGCCAGAGGATACCACATAGGTACGACATAAAACAAACTCATAGAAGGCGCACTAGGGTAGGCGACACGGCACAACTAGGCAATGCCAGAGTAGATATACCAATTACGCATCCGGACTGTTGGTAACGCATAGTCGCAACTACCGCCCAACTCAAAACACACTCCCGAGTAAAAATTGAAGGGTGGCCACCAAATAAATCGAAAAGTCAGAATATAGTATCGATGGAATGTGTCCGATCAGAGGAGCTACCTCATTGGCCCGGAATCGCTCCTGTTTTAGCCACCTTATGCTAACTCACGGGAGTTAGGTCCATGTAAATATACCTACCTACTTCATTTCGGAATCTCCACCGCATACATAGTTTTCAAAGTGGTTTTCGGTATTGACAGAGAGTATGGCAACATCCGATCCCGGTCTCTTTAACAACCAATCGCTTATTACACACCGGATGGTTCTTTTACATTTCCAAAATCATTTCATAATTGATATCAAAATATCATATTCAATTCAAACCATATCACTTTCAAAATCATTACTTACTTTCGAAATCATATTCACCTTTGAAATCATATCACATTTGAAATCGTAGTTCAATAATTATATTTCCTTTCAAAGTCAAATTCACACTTTATATCAAAATATCGTATTCACAAAACTATACCACTTTCAAATCATATCATTTCCAAAAATCATAATTTCTTCCTAAAATCATATTTCCAAAACAAGTTAAGTCCGTACTTCAAAATCATTATTTCAATTTATTATAACATTCAAAATTCCAACTTAGGTTATAACATCATTTGGCCTTATTTTCTTTTTAAAACAATGAATTGGATTTAAACACTTTCTCTTTACTTAGTCTGGAAATTTAGAAGTAGTTTTAAATAATTATAAATAGTAAGAATACTCCAAAATAGTTTAATTATAGGTAAAGTACCTTTAAATTGATTTAAGATAGTTAAATAGATTTAATTCAGATTAAATATAATTAAAATAGATTAAATAGCTTAAAATAGATTAATTAGATTTAAAATAAATTGAAAGGGTTTAATTAGTTTTAAAATAAATTAAATTGGTTTAAAATAGATCAAAATAATTGATATAGTTAATATTAGTTAAACAGTGAGGTAAATTTGAAAATATTAATAATTAGGAAATTAAAAATAATATATTTTAAAACAGTTTACTTAAAAATATGAGTTTGAAATTAATACCAAATTAAACTATTCATTACATTTCAACATATTTGGGCCATTTCAAATTTCCAAATCAACGAACCAAATTTCAATAAACTACCGAATTTCATATCGTTTAAATCCATGTTCAAAATATCCATACAGATTACTCCAACTTCAACATATTTCAAAGTCATTTTCAAACAAATTCAATCACTCAATTTCGATAGAATTTCAGTTATACATAAAATTTTAACTTTAAACTTCCGATTTACTTTCTTAAAGAAATTCCTTTTTAAACAAATTCGCATTTCAACACAAACTTGATTTTTCAATAATACTTCAATTTACATAAATCAAATTTTATTTCAAAACATCAATTGATTAAATTCGAAAATTGAAGGATTTTAAAATCATTTAATTTAACCAATTCGGTGTTCGTATATAATTTTCTACCCTAGGGTCAAGTGATACAAATATTTATCATTTCAATCCGCAATTTAAACATTTTACGGTTGTATATCAATTCAAATCGCAATCCCAAAATAAATAAAAATCCATGACGAACTTGCAGTTTATAACGATATAAAATACAACATCCATTCAACCAACATCAACAATCAACATCCATCACAATCATCATCCAAATCAATCAATAAATATCAATATAGAACTGATAATCAATAACGGATATTAAACTGGTAATTTATATTCAATAATAAATTAAATAACAATTTTATTCAAATAAATTCAAATTATCTGGGATGATAATTCAAAATATACCAAACAGTCAAAAATAAATTCCTAATCACATCATAAATTAAATTTAACAAACATAAGAAATTTTAGAAGTTGTGAGTTGTTGAAACACTCACCTTTGAATTTTAAATTGAATTTAAATCCAATTTAAACCCAAAATTCAAACAGTCTCAGAATCCATCCAAACCAGCGTCAAAGTGTCCGGAATTTCGATACGATCCCAGCGGATCAAACCGCGCGTGAAACGGACCTCGTATGTTAAAGATATGTATGTTAGAACATTTAAAAAATAAAATTCAAATAAAAATAAAATACCCAGACGCAAGCTGCCACGTCAACAAGTTTTGACCACGCGCGAAACTCGCGTACTTCCTCCATCTTGTTTGAACGCGAGATAGCCGCCACTCCCATGCCCTTTGACCATCCATTGTCGCTGTCGCGGGTATCGAGACCCACATCCACGCCCTTCATCGCACAGCCCTAACCACGACGCTCCCATGGTCGAGTCGCCGAAACCACCGATCGCCAATACCAAGACTGCCACCGTTCGACTTCCTTAGGTCACCGCAGCGAATTCCGACATCTCTAGCGAGAGCGAACAACACAGAACGTGCTGCACCTCCTCCTCTACCCAACGCCGCTTCCCGATCGTCGATCCACCGTCGGATCGTCAAAAATCCAATATGAACGGCCACGGTTCATTCTCGATTTCTGAACAAATGGTTATCTAAATTGAAAAATGAATAGCAGATCTGAGTTGCGCTCGTCGAGAGCTTCAAAATGGTATATAATTTGATAGGTTTGGAGGAGTTTAAATTTTTGGAATTGAATTTGATTTGAAATTGCAATTGGGAATTAGGATTTTGTCTGCCATTAGAAAGAGGAGATGAGAAGGAGATGTATGTACAGACAAATAGAAATGAGAAGTGGCTAGTGTTTATAAAGAGCTATTTATAGGCGAAGCTGAAATAGAGAAGAACAGATCAGATTTGATTTGGATAGGAATGATAAGCAACCCGAAAAGCCCGTTCTGTCTCCGAAACAAAATTGGGTCAATCCATATATCAGAATAGATGTTTTCAAATATTTTAAATTCAATGGAACAGGTTTCAAGTTCTAATTCCATCGTATGAAGAAGTTATGTTAAAATTGGTTTATTTAAAATTGATTTCAATTGGTTTCAATTAAATTGATTTCTGGGCATTTCGAGTCTGTACGATCAAACGACAAGTCCGATCATTACGAAACTTGAAATCCTACAATAATTCACTGTTACGGATCCGATGAAACTCGTTTCGTCGAAATCCGAGTCAGTGGCCAAATGGCTATATTTCAGTTAATAAAATAAATTAATATTAAATTAATTAAATCACATTTTCAGTTTAAATTTTAATAATTTATAACTTCTATCAATTTTTAATTTCTTAATCACTTACAATAATTTAAACAAATTTAGATGTCAATTTAAAGTTGATTAATCCATCAATTTCAGTGTTTAATTTCAATTTCATTAAATTCAGAAATTATAAATTAAAACTCCAAAATCCATTTATTAAATTTTTAAACCTTGTTATTCAGGTCTTTTATTTCAATAAGGATATAACTAACATTGGTTTATATCTTAGTACATTAATATTTCCCAATTTTGTCTTAATTTCTATTTACGTAATAATTAAATATTAAATTTCATTTAATTGCAATTAATCCAATTATTATAGTTTGAATTCCAATAAATTAATAAATCTTGATTTCCATTCTTTTTATTCCCAATTATCATATTATGAATAAAATTAACATTATTTTCAAATATTAACTTAATTTACATTAACATAATATTTAATTACATTTATTGAAACTTATTTCCAATTTAAATTAACAGGCTAAATGTTGGGTGTGTTTCCACCACCACCGAGCCATGCATCACCGAACCAGTCCACTCCCAAAACCACTGGTACCGATCCAGTCCGCTCCCGAGACCAACTATCTAGCCGAACCAACCCTTACTCCACTACTACCGAACCATCCACCACTGCCGAATCAGCTACCTCCATCCACTGCCGAACCAGAGGCAAGGGAAGCCACCACCGGGCCACTTACTACCGGACCAACCTCTACCGAATCGACCTCCACCGAACCAACATACTACCAGACTAACCCCCACTGAATCAACCTCCACCGAACCAACGTGCTACCGAACCAACTTTACCAGGCCAGATTGCATCAGCCCAGGCCCACCAGCAGCTATATACATCCAAGACCCATACCCCCAGCCTCACTCTATAAATAGAGGGGCAGGGGTACAACAATGGCAGACAAGTTTGAGGGCTCAAGCACGGATAGAACTTTCAAACAACTTTCATATACTTGTATCAAAGCTTTGTACTTGTAATCTGAACAAGAAAGGAGAAATAATATATAAAGTGGACGTAGGCACATTCTAGCTGAACCACTATAAATCTGTGTGTCTTTTACAGTTTAGTCCCTGCTTTTTACATATTTGCATAAATCACCCAGATCACTAAAAATAACATAAAATCGACTAAATCATACGACTTGGAGGTGTTTGCCCATTTTTTGTGCAAACATTTTTGGTGCTTTCACTGAGAACGCTGAACCCCGGACTTCAGCTTCTCCCACTTAACTTTCTTTCTATCAGCATCGCTCATTGCTTGGAAGACATGCCTCCCAAGTAGAAGAAAGATGTTAACAAAGGAAAAAACATCGCAACCAGCAGTATTCCAGATCCAGTGGTCACAGATCAAGTAGATTGTCCCATTCCAGCAGCAGTACCAAATGAAGGTCAGGCAAATCTGACAACCCCTACCACAGAACAGCCGGCAGCAATTACTAGGGCAGATCTAGACAGGGTTGTGGCTGAAGTGACTAACAGCTTCACATCCCAGCAGGAAGCCTTGGTGGACCAACTCATGTCACGCTTAAGGGATGCTGAAGAGTACAACCGCAACACTGAATCATGGGGTGAGTCCTAGTCAGGAAGATCTCAGAGACAACAAATATCTTCCTTCTTCGAAGGAGCTAACAACAGAAGCGGCCATGGTAGGAGCCGAGACCGAGCTCAGCCCGAAGTTGGACCTGAGGAAACACTTGGAACCGAACCCAACGGGGGAGGTACCGGGCGGAGGTCGACTATAGCCGAGCCTGTTGTACTGCCTAACCACGGAAACACCAATGAACGGGGCTGAGCTAGAGTCCAGCCCGAAGTTGGACCCGAGGAAGTGCTTAGATCAGAACCCAGCAGGGGAAGATCAAGGCAAGGGCCAACTGTAGGTGACCCTAGCATGCTCCCAGAAGACCAAAGGTGTTTGTACCAAAAATGGGCACAACACTCTCCGGAAGTCTTTAAAGAGATAAACGCGTAGAATGAAAATTAAAACTGAGGATTTATCTAACAAAAACTCCAAATAACAGAAATGTAAAGTGCAAAGACAAGCGATTTAGAGTGGTTCGGCTTTGTAGCCTACGTCCACTATGAAGTTTGATGATTTTATTGCTCGACACTCGAAGATTACAATTTCTTATAACACAGTACGACTGGTTTTGTGAGCTAAGTCTGAATCTAAGACAACCGTGGTGATTTTGAGTAAATCTGGTAGAGTCTGGGCGCTCTTTAGCTCTTAGAAATGTCTCCCCCTTTTCTGAATGACCAGGGGCACTATTTATAGGCGTAGGAGGCTGATATTTCGCCTAAACTAAAGGGAGACCAGTTCTGGCACGTGAGGGGGCCCACATGCCCGCTTTCTGGAGACCTGGGCCCACTTCGGGATCGATTCGAACTCAACTTTGAATCGATCAAGATTTGCTTCGATTGAGATGAAATTTGGCATGAACATTCCTTAGGTTGCCAGTAAGCTACTGTGAAAATTTCATAGCATTTGGACTTGTAGATCTCGAGATATGATCGATTCAAGATCATGTTCTCGGTTGATAAGCTCCTTCGAATCGATTACCTTCGAATCGATTCACTTGAGTCGATTGCTTCGAATCGATTCTTATCGAATCGATAGGGTCGAATCGATGTTTCATCGTGCCTTCGTGATGACGTGGTGCGCCTTCTTCGTATTGATCCGACTTTATCTCCGAGTTGACTGGGTCGAATCCATGTTTCTAGCTGCTTTGACACAGTGGATTCGAAGTAATGGTATCGGATGGATACGAAGTGATTAGCCTTTGTGGATTCGAACGAATCTATTTTGATGGAGTCGAAGGACACCGGTCTGTAGCTTTATGGATTCGAAGTAACTCATCTGGATCGATTCGAGTGAGTGTTTGCTTGATGGGTGCGAACCATGTGGAGTCGAACCGATGGATTCGAATAGAGTGCTCTCCGGTGGATACGAAGTGGATGGAGTCAATCTTGATGGAGTCGAACTTAGGGCCATTTCCTCCAACTTGCATCAATGATATCTTGAGCGTACGAACTCGAATTGACTCAAAACTTGGAACATCGCTTTTCTTGGCCCCGCGTGACGTGTCTAATCAATTGCAGCCCGATCCGGACTCAGTTAAAATTCATCGTTATCTGTGGATATCCAGTGGCTACTCGATGTCGAGGATGTATAATCCATATTCCTTAGTTAGTTTCTTGATATCTCGACCTTGCCAAAAGGTGGGATAACATTTGCCCCCCAAAGTACGTCTTGTTTGAACATGATGTGCTTTGAAAAGCTGCCATCCTCATTCTGAAAAGTTCTATCCAGCTGGCTGAGTAGTTGCTATCTTTTCGTCAAAAGATGTAGCCTTTGGTTGACCTTCAGTGATAATGCAGTGTTTTGTTTCAACTTAGTGTTGAGCAATAGCGATTTGTTGTTCATCGTTCTGATCGTCACCAGGTAAGCATTCAATTCCTGGTAACTTCGAAAATTGAATGTTAGTTTGGCATTCATGCACATATGTTAACCTGACTCCTATTCATGTTTGCACATTTGCGGCTCCTTATCAAGTTCTTTAGGTTTTGTTTGGTTTGAGTTTTGTATCGGTCCTCTCTTGGATCGAAGTGAAATTTGAGTTGTAACAACGTTCGATGGTTGTTTTAAGCCCTTCCTTTGTATCGATCCTCTCCTAGATCGATTTGAGATTTCAAAATGTATGCTTCGTATCGATGGATACGTAATATTGGGTCTCGGATTGATGGATACAGGAGTAATGCTTTATGTTGATGGAGTCAAATGATCCAGACATAATCATGCAGTGACGGTTCATAGATGATATGATATCTCTCATTCCCTATTCAATAAGGATTCCCCACGGTAAATAGTCTTCGATAGGAGTCATCCATGACCTGTTTCCGGGATCCATATCTAAGATCTAGTCGATCATCATCTGTCAATGCTTGGAATAATAAGTATTTCAACTGGGATAAAGTCTATTTGTCGCGCATCCCCAGAACTAGCAAGCTTGGCCATTGATTCGGTCTTTGCATTTTGTTCCTTGAGGATTCGTGTAGTGGTGTAATACTCGAAGTCGACTAGTATCTCTAGGATCCAACTGAGAAAAGGAGCAAGACATTGCCCCCTAGTCGGATGGTCCTCCCTGACTTGGCACATTAACCAGAAATCGTATAAGATATGTAAAGTTTCCATTCCTAGTCTTCTTGCAAGTCTCGGAGTGGCGACCAAGGCTTCATACTTAGCTTCGTTTTGTTATAGAGAAGTTGGGTTTCATGGTATAGCAGATCGGTCATTCTTTAGGAGCCAATAACACGACTTCGATGTTAGAAAGCCGATTATTGGAAGTTCCATCTATGTATGTTCTCCATCGGTTGGATGGTTCTCTACTATTCTTCGGATAATCGTCTGATGAAGTGACTTCAGATATGAAGTATGCTAACGTTTGACCATGGATAACTCTTTGAGGGAGATTAGTGATATCAAATTAGCTTAGCTTGATATTCCATTTGAGTAACCTTCTAGACATCTAAGGTTCCCATTGGAACTAGTGTTCTCAAGTTTGAATCCAAAGAATGCAGTATAGCACTATAGGTCCGGATCTGTAATGAAATAGTTGTATTCCGGGTCTGGGACATGTTTCAGTATCTGATTGTATCTAGAGTTTGCATCCATGGATGAGAGTAATTCATGTCTGATGGTTAAGTCTATTAGTTGGTTGATCATTGGATGTGGAAGCTATGCTTTGCCATGCCTCGTGAAAATCTGAGTAGTCGGTGTATGTTCACCACTCTCCTTTTGTTTCCCTCATAAGCAAAGGATTGAATACTCATTTTGGGTAGAGGACATCGCGGATAAACCTATTGGTTTTGAGTAGATTCACCTCCTCCTTAAGTGTAGCAGATCTTTCTGGATCCATGTTGCTTTGTTTTTATTCACCGAGACATGCATCGGGTTGGCACTTAATGCAGGGTTCTTAATGGTGGGTGAGAGTCCATATATACACATGAGATTGAGTCCAAGCGAACATATCAAATTCACCTGAAGCAATGCAGTTGACTCTTGCATCATCATTGCGCAGAGTTGTGATCTGATCTACAATACTCAAGATGGGTTGTAGGCACTTCTTGTGCTTATTTGCAATGGTAAATGATTGGTCCTATAGGGACATTGAATCAAAGGCTTAGTAAAGTTTAGCCTTGTATCGTGTGCTACTGCATAACTGGCTCCAGCTATGAGTTTGAATCTACATGTGTTTCCAAGCAATGCATTTTCCATTGAATGTACTCGCGATCCATTGCTCATCGGATGGGTCAGAATGATGATCAGTTGCCCATAAGTCCGGGCGTCAATATGATGATTCTATCTCTAAGCATCCTTTCGGTCATAACTTCAAGTTTTATGAATACTAGGCACAAGCTACAGGATTGAGTAGTCGTATCCAGATCTTGGATGATCACATTCATGCCCCCAGCCTTGGGTCGATGGATGTACTGTGCGAATGACCAAGCCTTGCTTCTGCTGTGTTTATACTGTAGTCCAAGCTGTAAGAGCGAGAGTTGTTTGATGAACGATCAAATTATTTTCATCTTATTTCTCGTTCGTGCCCCCAAGTCACGGGAATATCTCGACAAGTGGCAAGGTAGATAATGTTTGTTTCAATTTCGCATTCTATCCCGTTGAACCATGGGATAAAGTTAACCGATGGAAGGTCGAGTCATGCCTTATCTTGCATTGTGTTAGATGGTCGGATCACATCTGATTTTTTATGATAAGTGTGCCCCCAGGCCAGGGGAAGAATTGGAAAGCAGATAGTCGAACCATGTCCGCTTTTTGTACTACAGGACTTGCCGAGGAATCAGAGTTGATAGAAGGGGAGTCAAATCGCATCCCTTCTTGTATTTATATTCCAAACCATGTTTTAAGGACTGGAGTTGGTTGATGTTTATACTTCAGTTCGCACTTTGGGAATCTGGAGTTAGTTGATGTTTATACTCCAGTTCGCACTTTGGGAGACTGGAGTTTGTTGACTAGACGGTCTGTTACGTCTATTATGAGTTTCCTTTTTTGAGTTAGCACTTCGGGAACAAGTGATGTAACTTGGTTGAGATATGGTCGAAGTCGTTAGGCGGACGGATCCACCCTCCTCGAAGCCGTATTTGTTTGATGCTTATACTCCAGCTCACGCTTTGGGAGTTTGGAGTCAGTTGTTTATATTCCGGTTCACACTCTGGGATCTCGGAGTTGTTTATACTCCAGCTCGCGCTCTCGGAGTCTGGAGTTTGTTGATGTTTATACTCCGGTTCGCACTCTGGGATCTCAGAGTTAGTGTATGTTTATACTCCGTCTCGCACTCTGGGAGTACGGAGTTAAGGAATGTTTATACTCCGTCTTGCACTCTGGGAGTATGGAGTTTAAGGAATGTTTATACTCCGCCCTACACTCTGGGAGTACGGAGTTAAGGAATGTTTATACTCCATCTCGCACTCTGGGAGTACGGAGTTTAAGGAATGTTTATACACCGCCTCGCACTCTGGGAGTACGGAGTTAAGGAATGTTTATACTCCGTCTCGCACTCTGGGAGTACGGAGTTAAGGAATGTTTATACTCCGCCTCGCACTCTGGGAGTACGGAGTTAAGGAATGTTTATACTCCGCCTCGCACTCTGGGATTACGGAGTTAAGGAATGTTTATACTCCGTCTTGCACTCTGGGAGTACGGAGTTAAGGAATGTTTATACTCCGTCTCGCACTCTGGGAGTACGGAGTTAATTGAGGGATGTTTATACTCCGCCTCGCACTCTAGGAGTACGGAGTTAAGGAATGTTTATACTCCGTCTCGCACTCTGGGAGTACGGAGTTAAGGAATGTTTATACTCCGTCTCGCACTCTGGGAGTACGGAGTTAATTGAGGGATTGTCGTGTATCAACCCATTTCTAGCCTTGATGTGATGGCTTGTCCCAGAGCTCGGCGTTTCACTTAGCGAGTGATCGGTGGGATCCCGATTGACTTCCACTTATAGGCCCCTCAACGAAGGATGATATTTAGAGTATAGACGGTTGGATCACGTCCATGTTCATTTGAATTCCACTTTTTCTAAGCCTAAGGAGTAAGATTAGTGTTCTGGCAAGCTTTGTGCTCGAGCATAGGAAAGGATGGTCGAACTACATCCACTTTGAGTTGTATATTTTCCCTTAAGTCGGGTGTAAGAAATGGAGAGCAGACAGTCGAGTCACATCTAATTTATACTTTGCATTCTTTCGATCGAGCTAAGGAAGAGAGTTAAAATGATAGCTCATGATGGTTAGTGAGTAGACAGTCAGTCGTTGATGACTTTAAATTGAGGGTTGGACCTTTAAACATGTGTTCCCTCAAATAATCCCAAATGTCTAATGTAGGACTGGATGCACGAATGGTGACATCACGTCCACCCTTGATGTGATTCCGATTTCATCGGGCATCAGAAGAAGCATAAGTATTTTGGCAAGCTTCAAGTACAAGATGGAGAAGGCATTGTTGGGACATATAACTCCAAGTCTTTCTTACATCTCCTAATTAAATTGCATAGGCGGATGAGTGGACGGTCGGTTGCATCCACTTTGTACTAAAGTCCTGACCTTGTCGGTTTCTTCCACTTTGATGCCTTGCCCCCAGTCAGGGGCATATAGTAGCCGATGAGTGGTCGAATCATGCTCATCACGAGGATACCTCAATGATTTGATCATGGTCCGTGGAGGTTGATTTGCACCTAATCTTAAGTACTCGGTTACCTGCATCATTTGCAAGTAGTTTAATTCAAGTAGGTCATATTTCGCAACGTAAATGAAATTGAATTAGAAATAATTCAAAAGAGATCAGATCAAATCTCATTGATAAGTGAGGCAGCGTCGTATGCTCGCTATTGCATTTCATTCCAGCCCTTCTCAGTTGGAAATCTAACGCAAATGGTTCAATTTGATCAAAGTCCTTGATCGATAAGGGTCGGATGTTCCCGGTCCTTCGTTTTATGGGGCATGCTCATATCGTCGGAGCTATCCTTCCCGGAGAAGCCTTACGGCGTTGGCATTCACGGTAGCCATTTAGAGAAGAGGAGTTTTCCGATCTAGAGTATGGAGTAGGTCCCCTCCTTATCTTTCTATGTTGATCCTTCATCTGATTCATCAACTCAAAAATGGCCTAGACATGTTGGTGTAATTGTCGGCGGCGATCCACCAGTTCTCTTGTTAAAGTCTAACTGTGATCGACGGTCTTCTCTGAGGAATGAGGGAAGACATCTGCGTTTGATGGCACTCGTCACCCTTGGTAGTGTCCGGGGTCGTATTTCCATAGTAAACCGACATAGTTAACATGTTGAATTTTCATTGGAAGTACTGCACGTAGGATGGTTTCAACGGATAGGTCTTGACTGGGAAAAATTCTCCAATCGACATTATGATCAAGTCCATTTTATTGCCAAGGGGTCTTGTAACACTGGTGAATGATGTATGCATGATTGCCCAACGTTTGAGTGGTTGGTAATGCCGATTGGACGGCGAGTTGGTTAAAATGGGCTAATAGATTAGTGTTTATCCCAAACTTTCATCCAGATAGGAGACCTATATAGGGTATTAAGGAAGTCCTCTTGAGGTTGTATGTCATGCTTTTAGTCATGTGGACGTGGAATGATTAAGATGTGGGCATTTGAAGATGGTTCAGAAGTGACCAGCTATGTTTTTAGTTGGCAGAGTTGACATTGTAGGGCAGTCGTCATATTAGCCATCGTACCATAGTTGTCAATTGAGGAGTTTAAAAGCTGGTCAATTGAAGGAAGTAGCATTCCACCCATTCCTTGATAGCAACTCAACATTTGCTGTTGTGATCTCTTATGTCTTGTTCAGTCATGGAACAATTAGAAGCACGGATGGAATGTTCCTTCACTAAATTGGTGATTGAATTCACTATGCGGGTGCCCTGCGCTGCGGCTAGGGTTAGGAAATTTGGGTCGTACCCGATTTTTTTTTTATTTCGTATCGTTCCACCCTTGTTCGTATCCATCAAGAAACCTGAAAAAGTCCTTCGTATCGTTCTTGTTCGAATCCACCCTGTTCGTATCCATCGAGAGAATTAGCTCTACTAGCATCGATACGAAATGCGCATGGCTAGATCGATACGAAAGTGGTATCTGTTGATCGACACAAATAGGGCGCAGTTGGATCGATTCGAATTGCAGTTGAGTATCGATACGAATTGGGTGCAGTTGGATCGATTCGAACTACAGTTGAGTATCGATACAAATTGGAGGCAGATGGATGGATACGAAGTAGCGCATCGTGATGGATACGAAGTAGAGCATCCTGATGGATACGAAGTAGATGGATGCGAGGGACTTGTGTCTCTGATCGATACGAAGACAATGGATTTGAAGTGAGGCTATGCTTATGGATACGAACACTCGGTCCAGATGGGTTCGAAGAGGGTACGAAATCTTGATCGATTCGAATGTAGTTCCTCTTAGATCTGGAGCAATCTGAATAGAATAGAAGGAACCACTTATGGACAGATCTGGATCTTCTCCTTAGATTTTTGCAATCCAACGACGGTAGTAGATCCATAGAGCAGGAGAAAAAAAAGCAGTTTTTTCTCAGTGAAAGCACCAAAGTGTTTGTACCAAAAATGGGCACAACACTCTTCGGAAGTCTTTGAAGAGATAAACGCGTAGAATGAAAATTAAAACCGAGGATTTATCTAACAAAAACTCCAAATAACAGAAATGTAAAGTGCAAAGACAGGCGATTTAGAGTGGTTCGGCTTTGTAGCCTACGTCCACTATGAAGTTTGATGATTTTATTGCTCGACACTCGAAGATTACAATTTCTTATAACACAGTACGACTGGTTTTGTGAGCTAAGTCTGAATCTAAGACAACCGTGGTGATTTTGAGTAAATCTAGCAGAGTCTGGGCGCTCTTTAGCTCTTAGAATTGTCTCCCCCTTTTCTGAATGACCAGGGGCTCTATTTATAGGCGTAGGAGGCTGATATTTCGCCTAAACTGAAGGGAGACCAGTTCTGGCACGTGAGGCGGCCCACATGCCCGCTTTTTGGAGACCCGGGCCCACTTCGGGATCGATTCGAACTCAACTTCGAATCGATCAAGATTTGCTCCGATTGAGATGAAATTTGGTATGAACATTCCTTAGGTTGCCAGTAAGCTACTGTGAAAATTTCATAGCATTTGGACTTGTAGATCTCGAGATATGATCGATTCAAGATCATGTTCTCGGCTGATAAGCTCCTTCGAATCGATTACCTTCGAATCGATTCACTTGAGTCGATTGCTTCGAATCGATTCTTATCGAATCGATAGGGTCGAATCGATGTTTCATCGTGCCTTCGTGATGACGTGGTGCGCCTTCTTCGTATTGATCCGACTTTATCTCCGAGTTGACTGGGTCGAATCCATGTTTCTAGCTGCTTTGACACAGTGGATTCGAAGTAATGGCATCGGATGGATACGAAGTGATTAGCCTTTGTGGATTCGAAGGAATCTATTTTGATGGAGTCGAAGGACACCGGTCTGTAGCTTTATGGATTCAAAGTAACTCATCTGGATCGATTCGAGTGAGTGTTTGCTTGATGGATGCGAACCATGTGGAGTCGAACCGATGGATTCGAATAGAGTGCTCTCCGGTGGATACGAAGTGGATGGAGTCAATCTTGATGGAGTCGAACTTAGGGCCATTTCCTCCAACTTGCATCAATGATATCTTGAGCGTACGAACTCGGATTGACTCGAAACTTGGAACATCGCTTTTCTTGGCCCTGCGTGACGTGTCTAATCAATTGCAGCCCGATCCGGACTCGGATAAAATTCATCGTTATCTGTGGATATCCAGTGGCTACTCGATGTCGAGGATGTATAATCCATATTCCTTATTTATTTTCTTGATATCTCGGCCTTGCCAAAAGGTGGGATAACAAAAGACAGCCACTGGAAAATATTAGGAATGATAGACGATACCATCCCTACAGGTCATCTGGATGGAATCAATCCCACAGAGCAGAACCGAACTCATTTCTATCTGCTCCAAATTCTGATGAAAGGATGGGACGCTTATTCAGAGAGTGCATCCAACGGGATCAAAGAGATCGAGGGATAAGCGCTAGGGTAACCAGCCCTTTCGCCCACAATATCGAAATTGCTATCACCCCCCGAGAATGGAAAATGCCAATAATGGAACCTTACAAAAAAACCTCTGACCCCGTTGTACACTTACAGAGATACGCACAGCATATGCTCATGAGTGGAGCAACAGAAGGAGTGCTGTGCAAATGCTTTCCGCTATTCTTAGCAGATCTAGCTACCTCCTGGTTCTGCCATCTACCCCAAGGATCCATCAGCTCATGGGAGATGTTGAAAGAAAAATTCATCAGCCAATTCCGCATTCATGTGGAGCAACCCAAGGACGCTTATTCCTTATCCAGTATCAAACAGAAACCTGGAGAGAAGGTGCAGCAATATCTAACCTGATTCAATGCCGCAGCAGCCGCAGTTTAAGATGCCGATGAGAAGCTTATCTTAATGGCCCTTTGTAGTGGTGTGCATCCGGATACTAAATTCGCTAGAAGATTGACCAAAGAAAAACCAGCTACTTTACCCGATTTCTTCCATGAAGCTGGGAAATATATGAGACTTGAAGATGCTGCCACTGAGAGGCAGACAGGGCAACAAAATAAGGCAGCTCACGGCAACACGCCCGCTGTAGCAAAGGACGTTCGAAGAAATGATTCTAGGGACAACGCTGGGGGCAAGAAGGGAGAAAAGCGTCTATATCGGCCAAAACCGAGATTTGACGCTTACACGCCGTTGAATGAAACGATCGAAAACATCTTCCTGGCCACTCAAGACGAAGTTAAATACAAACGCCCCCGCACAAGAAAGAATCAGATAATGCAATTAAGTCTGGAAAATTCTGCCGCTTCCACGAATCCCATGGGCATGATACCAACGAATGCCATCATCTCCAGGACTTGATTGAAGAACAGATCAAAAGAAGAAGACTAGAATGCTATGTAAAAGGCCAGAACAGGACTCCAGTTCCTGCCAATGAGAACCCAAGGCTACCCTCCCCAGAAATAGGCAGAGGAAATCACAACACCAGCGGCTCCAGTCAAGAGAAGATAGTGGTCCATACCATCTCGAGAGGGCCGCACATCACCGACGGAAGCTGGGCAGAGATGTAAAGGTCCGGAAAGTCACTTAGAAACAATGAAAAATGCGTCAATTCGATTATAGAAGAACGCCACCCGAAGCGGATAGAAAATGGTGACATCACATTCAGTAGGCGTGACCTGGAGGGAAGGCAGTACCCTCACACGGATCCTATGGTTATCTCTGCCCGGCTTGGTTCAGCCGAGGTTTTCCGAATTCTAGTGGACACTGGAAGCTCAGTGAATATCCTATTCAAGCATGCCTTTGACAAAATGAAGCTGTCATTAAAGGATGTTCTTCCCTGCAATAAACAACTACACGGTTTCACAGGAAATGCGAAGATGCCCCTCGGGCGACTGGATCTCTTTGTTGAAATTGGACGTCATCCCCGCTCCGTTGTGCGGAAACCGACATTTGTGCTGATAGAAAACCACTCGGCCTACAACGCCTTCTTAGGAAGGCCAGCCTTGTCTGATTTCCAAATTGTCCTGGCCCCATGGTGCCTGAAGATGAAATTTCCAACGGACATTGGAGTAGGGGAGGTAGAGGGAGACCAGGACATTGCTCGAGATTGCTGTGTAACTGAACTTCGCAATAACCACAGGAAGGATAAAGGGAAGAGTGTAGAGATTGCCCTCTGCACAAAAAGTTTGGAAGCATAGAACTAAAGAAAGCCCCTCCTCTTCGATATACCAGCGACCCTTTCAATGAATTAGACCCCAGGGACAAAGAGAAGGAGGCCACCGTCGAGCCTGCAGAGGCTATGGAATTTGTATCTGTAGACAGACATGACTCGAGTAGACTATTGAATGTTGGGTCCCAACTAAAATCAGAGTTGAAGGAGCAACTCATTGACTTTCTCCGCCACAACGTGGATGTATTTGCATGTTCACACGCTGACATGACTGGAATCTCCCCTGACATAGCATGCCACGTACTAAACATTGATCCTACTAAGGCGCCAGTAAAACAGAAAAAAAGAAGTATGGGGGCAGAACGATCAGCAGCCCTCGATGAAGAAGTAAAGAACCTACTTGCCAACGACTTCATACGAGAAGCCGTCTACCCAGAGTGGATCGCCAACCCGGTGCTGGTAAAGAAGGCTAATGGGAAGTGGCGAACATGCATTGACTTCTCCAACTTAAATGACGCATGCCCAAAGGATTGCTTCCCACTTCCTCGAATCGATCAGCTTATAGACAACACAGCCGGGCACGAACTCTTATCTTTTATGGACGCATACTCAGGATATAACCAAATTCCTATGCATGCTCCCGATCAAGACCACACTAGTTTCATCACTGACCGGGGATTGTACTGCTACAAGGTAATGCCTTTCGGACTTAAAAACGCAGGAGCCACCTATCAGCGCCTCGTCAACAAGATGTTTGCGGGGCTAATAGGACAAACTATGGAAGTTTATGTGGATGACATGCTGGTAAAGTCAAGGGAAGCCGACGATCACGTAAGCCACCTGGATGAAATGTTTCAAGTACTTTGCCAATATGGAATGAAGCTGAATCCTCTAAAGTGCTCCTTCGGAGTATCATCAGGAAAGTTCCTAGGATTCATCGTCCATGCCAGAGGAATTGAAGCAAATCCTGAGCAAGTTCGAGCTCTGAAAGATATCAGGATACCATCTATCCGAAAGGAAATGCAAAGCCTAAATGGGAAGGTGGCCACCCTGAGCAGATTCATCTCTAAAGCGACTGACAAATGCATCCCCTTCTTTGAAGCTCTAAAGAAAGAGAGAGGAAAATTCGAATGGACTGACGAATGCTTAACAGCTTATCTTAACTTAATCGAACACCTCCAGAGACCACCTGTACTCTCAACTCCGAACAAGGCGAAGAGCTATACCTTTACCTTGCTGTGTCATCTCATGCTCTAAGCGCCGCATTGGTGAGAGAAGACAAACGCACGCAGCGGCCAGTATACTTTGTAAGCAAGAGGTTTACAGGGGCGGAAGCCAGATATCCTAAACTTGAGAAACTAGCGTACTGTTTACTAATCACATCACGGAAACTGCGTCACTATTTCCAGTCCCATTCCATCAGAGTTCTGACCGATCAATCACTAAGGCAGGTACTCTATCGTCCAGACACTTCTGGGCGACTACTTAAATGGTGCATTGAACTAAGTCAATATGATATCACCTACCATCCTCGCACCACCATCAAGGGACAAGCCATGGCCGATTTCATTGTCGAATTCACTACCAACGAAGGTAAGGAGCAATCGGAAATAGCAGAAGACATCAAGTGGAATCTCTTTGTGGATGGTGCGTTAAACGAACAAGGCTCGGGGGCAGGTGTGGTAATAATCACTCCCAGGAGAAATAAGCTACACAATGCTATAAGGTTGGAATTCGTTGCCACCAACAACGATGCAGAGTATGAAGCAGTGATAGCTGGATTAGAACTTGCCTTAGAAATCGGAGCCAATTCTTTGTGTCTTCATAGCGATTCTCAACTTATTGTAAATCAAATACTAGGATAATTCCAGGCTCAAGAAGAACGACTCATAGCATATTTAAAGAAGACCAAGTTGCTTCTCAATCAATTGGATCACTATTTAATCAAACACATCCCTCGGGAAGAGAACCAAGAGGCCGACGAATTGGCGAAGCAAGCTAGCATGAGAGACGGCGCTATTTCCGGAGCAGTAGCCATCTCAAAGCAACTGACCCCAAGTTTTGAACAAGTGAATCTGATAGCTGCAACCGAAGAAGCAACTTGGATTACTCCCATCTGAGACTACTTACAAAGTGGCACACTGCCCAACGGGCGTAACGAAGTCAAGAAAATCTTGAGGAAAGCGTCTCGCTACACAATACAAGAGGGCACCCTTTATCGGCGCGGCTTCACTAACCCTTATTAAGGTGCGTCGCTGGAAGGGAAGCCAAGGAAATCTTATCAAACATCCATCAAGGAAGTTGCGGAGATCACACTGGAGGGCAGACTTTGGCAAAAAAGATACTCCGATATGGATATTTCTGGCCCACCTTAAGCAAGGACGCCTTAGATTTCGTTAGAAAATGTGACAGATGTCAGAAGTTTGCTAAGATTCCGCGGCTACCAACAACTGAGATTACGCAAATGACCAGCCCTTGGCCCTTTGCAGTATGGGGAATTGACTTGATTGGCGAACTGCCAATGGGCCGAGGCGGGGCCAAATATGCTATAGTGGTAGTCGACTATTTCACCAAATGGATGGAAGCAGAACCCCTAAATAAAGTATCTTCAGCCAAAGGTATTAACTTCTTGATAAAAAATGTTCTATGCAGGTACGGAGTCCCATTCAAAATCATATCGGACAATGGACTTCAGTTTGACAGCGAGGAGTTCGCCGATTGGTGCCAAGGGCACGGAATTCACAAAAGCTTCTCATCCATAGCTTATCCCCAGGCAAATGGACAAGTCGAAGCTGTCAACAAAATTCTCAAAACTCTAATCAAAAAGAAACTCGAAAAGTCAAAAGGCGCTTGGGTGGATGAACTTCCTACGGCACTGTGGGCCTATCGCACATCTTTCAGAACATCAACGGGGCATACTCCTTTCTCTTTGGCATACGGATCGGAGGCTATGCTCCCAGTTGAAACTATAGTGCCTTCCCACCGTAGGATCCGCTATAACCCAGAGGAGAACGAAGAACTCCTCCACATGTCTTTGGATCTAATTGAGGAAAGAAGAAATGATGCAGCCCTCAAAGCAGCAGCTCACAAGCAAAAAGTGGCAACGCAATACAACTCCAAAGTCAAGCATCATAGCTTACAAAAAGGAGATCTTGTCCTCAAGCGAATCTTCCCGCTCCCCGGAGCGCTAGATCCAATCTGGGATGGACCATATGTAATTCATAAAGATCTCCACAATGGAGCTTATATTTTGTCAACAGTGGACGGGGAGCTGCTCCAGAGGGCATGGAACATCCAACACCTCGTCGATACCTTTCTTAACTTGTACTTCCCATATGAAGTGAATTAACAAAGAGAATCAGTGGGCGTAGGCATTTTCGTGCCGAACCACTTTAAAAAACTTGTCTCTTTTTAACTTGTTCCTTTATATCTTGGCTGCTTGTTAACTTTATCCTTTTCTGTTGAACAAAACCCTGTGTAATGACATTCCCATTCAAGACACATCACAGCGCGACTTCTGCGGGACAAGACCTAACCGGTACTATGCGAATCTATGCCCTCGCCAATGAGACACTTTTGCTCCGGCATCCCTCTGCTGCGGATTAACTCATTGCTCGCGACGGCCCTTAAAGCCAACTGTAATGGGCCGATTATAAGCCACCGAGAAGGCCGAAGCCAAGGCAGCTCATTACGGCGTTCGGCTCGCCGGCAGCCGTGAACCTACTTTAAGACCCAACATAAGGTGTGGCCAGCCTGGGGTAGTTCACGGTTGACGATCGGCACCCACGCTAGCCGGCCATAGTAAATCGAATAATACCCACGATTACGGGCCATAATGGCCCGGGTAGTTACTGTGCGCGATCTCGGCTCCGATGTGTCTTAAGTACGGCTGTGGTAAAAAAGATTAACTCCCCACGGAGGCGTAAGATGGGTGACAAATGTCTCCAAGATCCATGGCTAGGGAAAGTGACTACAAAGCCCATTTGCCACGAACTTAAGCACATCGAAGGCCTTCCGTGATTGGAAGTTTTACTGTTTCTCATATTTCAATTTTATTTAAAAAACTTTCCTCCTATCCTCTATAACGATCCCTAAAGTACAGGCCACAGAATAGGAGTCATTCGCTAATGGAAGTGGGAACTCACAACTGGACACTCGGCAGCATTCCATACTTAGTCACGCAAGACATTAAAAGCCGCCATCTACAACTAAAACATGAAGGGCAGTACTTTCTTCTTTTGTGCATAAATACGTAGCTATTCGCACATCACATTAACATTGCAAGATATGAAATTGTACTTTAAGCAAGAACTTGGCGTCAAACACAATTGAATCGAAGGCATATGCATAGCTATATTTCTTATACAACATGTCAAAATAACAAAAGCACTCAAATACGACAGAATTGGCTTAAGTTAAAAAATTACACGCCAAAAATAATGTTGTTTATTACATGTGACATAATTACAACCTAAAAGTTACGTTACTATTTTGAGACTAACATATACAACAATGTTCAGTAAGCAAAAAGATATCCAGGTTAAGTCAAGGAGACGGCTGCATCGGAGCTTTACCCTTATCCTGTTGACCGCTTGTCCGATCAAGGAGAGAATTCATTAGTGATAAGCAACCAAGTTAACGGAAAGACTAAAGAGGAGGACTTACCAGCATCTGCTCCTTGATCATCTTGATCATCATCCTCTACTTGCACACCTACCTCCTCAGCAGCAAGCAGCCGCATGCCCTCCTTCACCGCCACCTTCTCCTCCTTGGTGAATTGGGCCGTAACCACATTCATTCCGAAGACCTCGCCACCCTCCTTATCTGCATCAGCCTTGGCCTCCTCCAGAGCCCTGAGATAAATCCTGGCCATAACTCGGGGATAATCATCCATCCAGGATAAGTTACCCTGTTTCCAAGTACAGAAGTACATATCTTGGAGCATCTTATCTATCATCCCTTCGTTCTCCTCGAACTCCCTCATTCGGACCTCAGAAGCCAATAGCTTTGCAACGGCAGCATCCCTCTCCGATCAGTATCGCGAGCGGTCAGCCTGAAGAGATTTCCTCGTCGCCTCCATCTCATCCTTTAGCTTGGTTTGAGCCAGCTCTACAGCTTCAAGCCTCCCGGATAACTCCTCTACCCTCTCGAGATCCGCTTTCCGAACCTCATCCACCGTTGCAATAGCCATATCGATCCATTCCATGTAGGCGGCCTCCATTTTCCGAAACTCTGCCCTGCTGACCTCTTCCATAGTCTTCTTTAATTGCCTAGATGCAGCCTCATGCTGAGAAATCTGGATGGCTTGATCAGCGAGTTGTTTAGCCTGATCGGAAACCATTAACCGCAGTCGAATATTGGCGCTCCCGATTTCCTCCCCAGCCTTGACCAGTCGGGCATGATGCCCAATCAGCTTCTTGGTTTCCTCGGCGACCCGGTCGATGTTCGCCTTAGCTTCATCCCCAGAGTTACAACCCGAGTGGTAAGCAAATCAAGGTACAGTGACTTAGCCTCATCAAGCACCCGTACCATAGGATTGCGAGGGAGAAGGTGTTCAACAGTAGCCTCGTCGAAGGAGATATCATGAGAGGCCGGGTCCAGATCTGGATGACCCGCAAATGGATTACGAGCCAAGCCAGGGTGATCTATCGGGGTAACGGTAGGATTTTCAGATGGATGCGGAGAAGGTATGAACTCAGTATCCTCCTCCATGATGTCGTGAAGAGGCTGGAGTGGGGGCTGAGGACCAGGTGAAGGTTCGAACAAGGAGCGGCTCCTCTTCTTCTTCTGAATACCCTCTTCAATAACCCCAAGAAGAGGACGATAGCCGACTACATCCCCAGAACGGTTGGTCGGAGGCTTCGGTTTAGTAGAAGCTTTGAGGAACTTATATTGTTCAAGGCGGTGCCAAATATCTGAGGTCTTGGCCGCTTTGCCCGCTCCTGGAATGAAAACCAAGTGTCACAAGCATGCATTGAACCATAATTCAAGAAATATATCTAGTTAAGAAGATTAAAAAAAATCACCTTGAATCGCAGAAGTTGCCTCAGCTGAAGCACTCCTGGAAGATAAATCGACGCCAGTCCCGGCCTCACCAGCTTTCTTGGGTTTCTCCACCAAAGCCGGTCCTTCCTCCAACCCTTCGAAGGCTTGGCGGAGAGCGTCATTTGTCCACTCTTGAATCACGCCTGCTTGCCCAGGAGGTAAAGCCCCGGTGCCATCACCGCTCTGTCCTTCGCCACCATCATCGCCGTGACGATCACCATCACCTTCTCTGCCGCTTCTGCTCTCCACCTCACCTCCTTCATCCTAACCTTTTTCCCCCTCCACATTTTCCTCCTCCGGAACATCTGGATATGTGCTGGGAGAGGGTCCATCGGACTTCTTGAGTTTCTTCCTCCCGGCGACTGGATGTATCGAGAAGGGTCTCCTTTTGCTGCTCTTCGTCGTAGCCCCTCCTGTAGCTTTGGCAGCCCTCTCCTCCGTCGTGTCTCTCTGCTTGACCACGGACTGATGTGGTAGAATCAGGTTGTGCCCGAGAAGTGTAGCGTTCTTGATCAAGTAAGAAGCCGACCTATCCCTTCTCGAAATGGCTTCTATTTCCGCAGCCATCTGAACCAGGCAATCGTTCTCCACGGCCGCAAAGCCACCTGTCGCTAGCAAGAAATAAAAACACATAAGAAGAAGCATTGCAGTCAGAACGGAAATTATAAATAAGCTTCTACTTACAGCCAGAGGTGAAGCGACGGATAGAAACAGAGTCATCCTTGACGAAAAACCATTCCTTCTTAAACATGCTAAACTTTGAATATAATCCAGGACTAGCTTGAAGGACACGGCCGACTCCAAGCTAATATACGGAGACCCCTTTTTGTAGCCTCTTAAGTTGTACAGATACCGGATTTCCCGGTTGGAAGGAGGACGCCCGTATCTCCTCTGGAAGATAACAAACAGGCTTACCAAGATAGCGTAGGAGTTAGGCTGAAGCTAGAATGGAGCCACCTTCAAGTAGGTGATGAAGCTGACTATCCAAGCATTGATCGGGGGAATGGCCCCACACATACAATGGTACCTACTATAAGAAAAATATCCTTCGAGGGGATTATATGGCACCACTCCTTCCCCCGGCAACAGCATATGCGTTCTGTCAATCCCAAAAGAGCGAGAGATGACATCAAGCTGCTCGTCTTTTAGGGAGCTAGGGGAGCAATCAGGAGGTGAGTTCCAAAGCTCTTGAGGTCCGTACCCATCCACTAGCGATCTCGGGGTGGGTCCACATCGTTCTGGATTCGGCTGGACTGAGGGCACGATGGGGGACTCTTTTCTGTCCGTAGATTTCTTCTTGTCGGAACGGGTTTCTACTTTATGAGACATTATCTGCAACATGAGAAAGCACATTGTTAGAACGAGGGATGTAGAGATATAAACAAGCAAGTCTCGTTCGGTATTTCCAACATAAAAAGTTCATTCGGAGGCTCAGGGCTAAGAACTCGTTCGGCAATCGTACTCCCCATGGTCATTCGGGAGTTCAAGGCCAAGAATTCGTTCGGCGCTCATGCTCTACGATCCCATTCGGTGGCCCAGTCATAAAAGTTCATTCGGTAGGAGAAAACTCACCTGGTTCGGCAATTAAGTTTGATTCGGTACTTGGTTGATTCGGCTGTTTTGAACAATTAAGTTTGATTCGGTACTCGGTTGATTCGGCTATCTCAAACGATGAAGGGTGAACAGAGGCGTGAAGCCCATACTTATAGGCAAATATGGACGACCGAACCAACCGGTTCGACACTTGAAACCGAATGACCTAAAACAAAGTGAGACATATGCTGGCATATGCCCCACTTTGGGGGGCAAATGTTGGGTGCGTTTCCACCACCACCGAGCCATGCATCACCGAACCAGTCCACTCCCAAAACCACTGGTACCGATCCAGTCCACTCCTGAGACCAACTATCTAGCCGAACCAACCCTTACTCCACTACTACCAAACCATCCACCACTGTCGAATCAGCTACCTCCATCCACTGCCGAACCAGAGGCAAGGGAAGCCACCACCGGGCCACTTACTACCGGACCAACCTCCACCGAATCGACCTCCACCGAACCAACATACTACCAGACTAACCCCCACCGAATCAACCTCCACCGAACCAACGTGCTACCGAACCAACTTTACCAGGCCAGATTGCATCAGCCCAGGCCCACCAGCAGCTATATACATCCAAGACCCCTACCCCCAGCCTCACTCTATAAATAGAGGGGCAGGGGTACAACAATGGCAGACAAGTTTGAGGGCTCAAGCAAGGATAGAACTTTCAAACAACTTTCATATACTTGTATCAAATCTTTGTACTTGTAATCTGAACAAGAAAGGAGAAATAATATATAAAGTGGACGTAGGCACATTCTGGCTGAACCACTATAAATCTGTGTGTATTTTACAGTTTAGTCCCTGCTTTTTACATATTTGCATAAATCACCCAGATCACTAAAAATAACATAAAATCAACTAAATCATACGACTTGGAGGTGTTTGCCCATTTTTTGTGCAAACACTAAATAAATAGGTAATGTACAATAATTGTTACCATTAACCTATAATTACACTTGTTAGTTATTATTAACAAAGAATGTTACAATTGCTATATAATATTGATTTTATTCAATTTCCATTAACTATCTATTATTTCCTTGGTTCATCCAATATTTCATTTATTCACTTATATTCAATTTATAACCAAGTATAACATTTTACATTTTCATTTATTGTAATTTCATTCAATTTATCAGTATAGCTTTAATTACCATTGTTACATTTCATTTTAGTATTTATTACATTGCTGAATCTCCAATTTTTATTTCTTTCAATATTTAATTATCAAAATCTCATTATATTAACAAATTTAATTATCGAAAATTTACGGGTCGTTACAGCTTTGATCAGTCTTAAGCTGTTTATCTCATCGCCTTACGTTTAGCTTGGCACTTCCTCCGCAACTTGGTCTGTAGCAAATCTCTGTTTTGTTCATGTCTTCAACCAGTCACCAGCCAACTCAACAAGCCTTGCCACATCAGCATGCAAAAGCAAATAACAAGTGCCATAACTAGGTATACCCACTTCTGGCAAAAAGTATATCATATCAATAGCCTTAAGTGCTTCATTTTTTTATTATTCTTTTGTAATTTCCTAACATTGTAAGAGAGATATATAGTAAGTTGGACGTAGGTAAGCTTGTCGAACCACTTTATATTTGATGTCATTTACTTTAATCATTTATTTCCTTCCTCATTTTCCATTTATAAGCCTAACGATTAGTAAGTAGTTTTTTCTCTTCACAATGCATTAGCACACTTATGAGGTGGAATAAATATTCAGCCAATAACACAGCACTTGCAAGGTCATGACTATTGCATGACATTGTTTTTTACTTTGATGTATACAATGTCACGATGACCGCTAGGTAACTAGCTATAGCAGTTGTGTTGAGAGTGTTCGAGGAAGGCTCTTGGAGCATGCTGAAAGTTTAGCTGTCGGTCTCCCATCTTATTCTGGAAAACTCTCCGCGTACCTATCCCCCAAGAAATATTAATCGCATCAAGAGAAATGATACTAACCCTCTTAGGTAAGAATTAAGAACTTACAATTTCTCTTCATATTTCATTAATCATAAATAAATCTTTTCTTGTTCATCATGCAAACTTGTCCATGGAATTGCTTAGAGAGGTCTTAACTCTTAAACGTATTAAAGCATTCACATGCACTTTTTTTCTTTCCTTTTTTCTTCGAAGGTGCTGGGAGGTCCATACTATTCATGTGTGGATGTACAAATTTAGAATCGAAAGGTGGAATCGAGGAGATTGCAATGTTGTATTATCATGAATATTCTAGCCTAAAAAGCTTGGCTCGATTTTTAGGCCTCGGGGAATATTTGTTTGTATGTCATCATTATCAGCATTTGGCTTTTCGCTATCGGACACCATCTCAGTTTTATTTTCTTTATTTTATATATATCTACGGTCGGTGGACAACTGTCGAACTAAATAGGATTTGGTCGGGGGGAGCACAATGCTGCATGCTGAAAGCAGTAGGCTAATTGTTTTTTTCTTATATTAATTTCTCTTTTAAAAATGGTTACCAACTTTCCTCAAACTGGACTAAAATTCAGTTTGCAAAAGGAACGAAAGATAAAGGCCTAGCCGCACACTAATAAAGCTAGAACTAGAAGGCCCTAGACAGGTGGAAGGGAAGTCGATAGCAAGAGAAGCCATGGAATCAAATGGCGATACTTCTTCAACCAAAGATCCGCAATAATTTAGTACGCAATGCATTTCTCTTCATCTTTCGTTTTTTCCCCTTTCAGTTTTTCCATTAAAATAAAATCTTTTGCCCAGCCGCCTAATTGTTCAGTAATGGTCAATGATTGATTATTTTCTTAATTACGAAGTAAGTAACAATAATATACGGCCTGTTTTGATTCCTCATCGAGCTTCAATAATAGGAGATACCACATCCAAACTAAACAGATAATCGTTGTTACTGAAAATTAACTTGCGCAATTTAAAGCTTTTATTGGTTATCAAACATATCAACAAGAGCACCTCCAAACGGGTAGGGAGTGCAAAAATTACAAGTTGTAATATTACAACTCGTAACTGACAAAGTTCCCAAGCAGGCAACTTCGCACCTGTTTAACAATCACTAGGCTCCCTTACAATCTATACTGCATCGCCCAAAAGTGGGTAGCCTAAACGTTTATTTAATCGGTGTCGGCTCATGAGTCCTTAAATGTTTGATGCTAATTCCGTTCACATACCAATAATCTTTAACATAAACCAAAAAATAACTAGTATACATCAAAATGGAGGCTGCTGTAGTAGCCTAAAAATTTTAGTAAAATAACACGGATCTGATTTTGTTTGGTGGAAATCAAGGGGATAAGGTAATCTTATGGTTTATATTAGTGCCGCATAAAATAACTAACGCTGCTTTAGTCATAGCAGCATTTTTCCATCAAAATTACTTTATTTACATTATCTCTTTTACAAAACTATCATTGTTTTCATCTTCGTTAACTACACTCTTTTTGAATCATAAATTTCATTTACACAAAATTAGAAATCTCTTCCGCTAACTAATGTGAAAATTAGCAAAATGAACTTTAATTTTAACGCTAATTTTGTAATTAAATTTTTTTTACAAAGTTCTTGATTTCACCGGAATCAACTTTAACTTTAGAAAAAAAGTTCAAATTAGAACAATTAGTGGTGAAGATTGCCTTGATTGATATTTTATGTTTCATTTACTTCATCAAAAATATGTATGGATGTGATTGAATATCATTAATTTTAATGTTTTAATATGATAAGTTACTAGAAAAGACTAAAATTGCAATTAAGAAGATGGGTAACTTAGTTATAGATTTTTTAGTAAAATAATGTTGTATGTTAAGTAAATTTTGGGGTGAATAGAATTTGCTAGTGTTTGAACCCATTTTCTTGATTTTATTCCATTTGTATTTTACCTTTTCAACAAAAGTGGTAGAACAGCACCATAGACGACGGAATTGGTAGATGTATAGTGCATGTTCTGGATGTTGTTTTATTTTTGATATTTATTCAGCACATCAAGTACCAAATTATGGTTTGAGTTTGATATACGTGATTTTTGGTCTTCATTCACACTTAGGAATCCATAAACCTGATTACATCCCTCTTTTTTTTAGGTTTTTATATCAAGTAGTTTCTTCATCATTTTACTCTTTTCTTCAAGGTCAATCTATCTTTCTATCATTATCCAACTATATTTTTATCACGCATCGGCTGTCACCTTTTTCACATAGGAGTGTGGTTTTTGCTTTCTTCATTCCTTCATCCCTGGAGGTCTAGTGGCATCATACTCATTTGGAGAAATAACTCATCAACGCTCATATCTTTACTTTAGATTTGGTCGTTTGCCTAGATTAGAACTCGGGCCACTACCTTTTGCGCTTTGTCTTTTTCTTCGATGTTTTGTCTTTTTCTCTACTGTTTTGAACTTCTTATAAAGTTTTCGAAGACAAGCCTTTTCATTTTGGATGTTGAGTTGAATTGTCTTTTTGCATTAGTGCATGAATTGATAAAAATAAGTTGTAGCTCATTTTAAGGTCAATGTGCTTTCTTAAATAGATTATCGGCTACTACACTTTACAAACCATATATGACGAATATGAATACAAAAAAGTTAGCAGATACACCAAAAAGTTAAATATTAAGTAAGCATACCAAGTTTTTCACCTCCCATTCCACTAGGCTAACATTGCTTGAGCTTATCTTCCATCAACAACCATTAATAGGAAAAATGATGCTTTCTACTTGGAAATATATTGTTTTAGTTAGCGATTAATTTTGCTTAATAAATCTCTCTGCATTGATCATTTTTGCGAATCGAGTTAATGTAGAAGTGATGCCAATGTGAGAAAGATCAAAATCTTCCTTATTTGTTCAACTGCTACTAGTGTAAACATTGATGACACCTTGATTTTAAGTTTGAATTTCATTGAAAACAAATTTTTTGAAGGAGGTTTATTTATCTTGGATTGAAATAAGAATACATTTTTATTTTTGAAATGATCAATGATTTCAGAAGGATAAAAATTTGTTTTGATGTGCAATGTCTTTGGAGTTGTATATGTAGAAGTGGGAAGAAAGTAGTTGTTTTGTGCAATTGCAGAAATGATCATTATTGGATGTCTTGCACCCAATGGTGATTATGCAATTTGAACCGTTCAGTCGAATTTTGGTTTTGATCATAATTTTTAATTGACTGTTGTAATGGGTATAAGATTTAGAAATCATCGATTGCGGTTTGTGCATCCACCATTAGAGATGTTCTAGACGACAGTAGATGATATACAATTCAAAAGCATTCACTGATAAAGAATCGAGTGCAAATATGTAAAATTTTGTTCTTATTAAAGAGATTGATTTTTATAATAAAGTGGTACTTAATTCAAGCAGTGCGCTCATTTTGATGTATCAAGGGTTCGAACCCATGACATCTAGAATCACTGTCTAGAATATCATACTACTTGCTATTTGAGCTAATGATCCTTGACCTTATTAAAAAGATTTTTTTGAAAGGAAAGGTTCTTTATTAATGACGTAGGAGAACCAAAATTAGCAGGATTCGCCTCCTTAAAAAACCTTATCATTGTGGTAAGGAAAAAGAGCACGACATTCTTTATTGTACAATCTCCGATACATATGGAAAAAATTGAAAATAACAACTAAAATTATATGCCAAAAAAAGAAAAATTGACCCAAAACATTGGGTAAAAGGCACACCTCCACACTCTTAAAATATACTACCCAGACTAGCCCATACAAAAAAACATAACATCCCGCATACCATACTTCAACATCGCGCACCATATTATCCAGGGTCTTCCAATTCAATGCCCCATCTCAGAAGCTTCTCTTTCGCTATCGATGATATTCTCCCTTGATGAAATCGTCGAACAAGCTGTAAGCGTATGCCAATTTCAACCAATTTCAATCTTTGCTCCACCGAGCAAGCCTTCCTCTCAGATCATCTTCGCACTCTTTCTAACCAAATATGATGGGTTAACGTCGATGCCGCCACATAAACTAGATCTACAGCTGATTTCTTTGCGAAATTCCGCCTCAAATTGGAAATTCGTTGTCGCAGCGTGCTCACAGTTGTGGGTTGGAGATCCAATTTGAGCAGTAAAGGCTCCCACAGATAAATAATAAATTCACAGTCTGAGAATAAATGTTGATGATTTTCATTATATTTATTGCAAAGAACACAATGTGAGTCAATGTTTAGTCCTCAATTTGTCAATCTATCTGTTGTGGGTAGTGTTGTAGATAAGCCATGTACGTTGTAAATCAAAATTTCCTAGCTGTTTTGTTATGCTATATCAGTTTGAAGTTATCATCGATCTCTTTATGCTGACGGATTTCATTCCAAACCGTAGAAAATACAACTTTTCCCTGATGTAAAAATTCTCCGGTAGTCAGTAGCCTGATCGGAAAATAATTTCACCTGCATGATTTGAGCTGACACTTCCTTGATCTTTAATAACAACTGAGACTGTAGTTTTCAATCTCTTATTATATGACTCACTTTACTGGTAGCAGTGTTAATGACGCAGCAGCGGATAACAAAAATGATGATTCGGTGAAAGTAGAAATCGGTGGATTGAAAGAATACTGAATGCCCAACTCCGTTGATCCAAAGATGCCGGAATCTAGCTATCCCAAACACGTTGATCGTGCACGATACCGTGGTTAAAGATCTACCATTCTTTGACGTTGATCAAGCGCACTTGATTCCGCGAATCGGATATGATTGTTGATTCGAGCGCACTCGAATACCGAAGGTGGAGATAGGAGATTACACTCAACTACTAATTTAATGAAAGCACAAAGCTAACAAACAAAAGTTTTATTCAAAATCAACTGAGGTTACAAATGACCCAACATGTCTATTTATAGACGTACAACAGAAATCATACACGACCCAACTTAGGTCGTTACGCGACCTATGACCTAACAAGGTCGTTAACGACTTAACAAATTCAACACAACACAGATGTGCGACTTAACAGTAATTCGCGACCTAACAACAAACTGCTCAACATCCACTCACATTACAACACATAGGTCGGCAGCGACCTATCAATACAAACGACTTAACAAAACACCAGTACAACATATAAACGACCTAAGTACATACAACACTATATACGACTTAACAAATAACGATCCAACACATAGGTCGGTAACGACCTAACTCATAGGTCGGCAGCGACCTAACACTTCAGCGGCACAAAATACAGCATCTCTTTTAAGGACTTGAGCGACCTACATTCGAGTGACTTAGGAAGGTCGTTCACGACCTAACGACTTAAGAAGGTTCACGACTTTGATAATGCGGTAGGTCGTTCGCGACTTAACGACCTAAGATAATGTTGTATGTGAGAATGCGGCTTAGCTTGCTTAGGTTGTGACTCGGCACAGTTAGCTCGTTCTTCATCACTAGGTCGCACCCGACCTAAAACATGTCTGTTAACTCGTAAGTCGCTAGGTCGTTCGCGACCTAAAGCACGCGACTTACTACAGTCTGTTGCAGCCTCCTCCTCTTGACTCTGGTTAGGTCGTACTTCCTTATCTCGCGACCCGTTAGGTCGTTCTCGACTCAAGAATTGGTTAGGTCGCTCGCGACCTATCACTTCACCACCATTCTGGGCTGCATTAGTTACTGAGATGAACCCTATTCCAGCCTACTAAATCGACCAGGAATTTGTGATTTATCCAAGGGTCAAACCATAAGTTTGTATGTTTCCCATTGAATAACCCGAGTCATGATTTTTGCAGCTAAGTCACGTTGACTAAGAGTTGATTTCATCGTGGCAGAGTAATTGTTGTCAATGGGCAATACCCAAAAATTTGCCTTCGACAAATATTTTGTCCTCATCCATCTATACCTGAGGCAGTCAGTTGGTAATAAATTCCAAAGCAATTAAAACCTGACAGTTTTGTTAAGATCGGTAAATTTCCACAGTCTAACTTCACCTTTCATTTTTGGCTTGCATAAGTTATCCTATGATATTTTATGTAATTTGCCCTTCCAAAAGAAATCTGCACACAGTTGGTCGATTTTCTTCAAAACTGAATGGGAAAATTAAAATAGTTAAAAAAGACTATCAAATAAAGAGACAGGTGAGAAAAACAAGAAAATTATACGAGGAAAACAATTTGAGTGAAAATTACTATACATTGCCACTATTTACTTTCACCAAAATTTCCAAAACTCTACTTAAAAACAATAACAACTAAGCCATTAAAATATATTCTAAACAAGTTAGGGTCGGTTAGAGATGAAACCCAAAACTAAATGACAAAGTCAATTTAAAATTCATAATAACAACAATAATTAAAACTATGATGATAATAATAAAGTAAATCAAATAAGTAAATCAAATAAGTAAACAAATAGTAGTAATAATAATAATAACCAAGTAAAATAAAAATAAATAAAAATAAAAATAAATAAATATATATATATATAAACAATGATGATGATGATAATAATAATACTAATAGTAATAATGATACTGATAGAAACACTGACAGAAGACCAAACATTATCCCCCATGCTTCTATTCACTAGGACTAAAACTTATAACACTACCCCTAAGCCAACCCTAAGCAAAAAAACTCATAGCTCATGGTTCTGGTACGTGGATCGCTAATTTTCACATGCTCCTGTCCGACATCGGCTCTTCAGTTACATTCCAATCCTAAGTATCTTTTTACTACTTCCTCCCATGTCAACCTTACTAGATCTCTACCTCTCTTTGAGGATTGGACGCGGCCTATAATTCAAACGCGCACAGGTGACTCGGGAGGCCTCCGTTGGAGATGTCCAAACCATCTTAAGCGGTATTGGACTAGCTTCTCCTCAATTAGTGCTACTCCAAGATTATCATGTATACCATCATTTATAATTCGATCTCTTCTTGTATGACCGCAGCTCCATCGCATCATACACATCTCTGCTACACTTATCTTCTGGACATGTTGATTTTTAGTAGGCCAACATTCTGCACCATACAACATCGCAGGTTTGATTGCCGTTCTGTAAACTTTCCTTTATGTTTTTGTGGGACTTTCCTATCATAGAGAATGCCAAACACTTGTCGCCATTTCACCTATCCCGCTCGAATTCTAAAACTAACATCTTCATCAATCTCACAATCATACTACAACATTGATCCTAAATATCGAAAGGATTCCTTCTTGGGCACTACTTGTTCGGCCATAGTGACATCCCCATCCTCTGACCTGACACCGCTGAACTCGCACTTCATATACTCGGTTTTAGTTTTGCTAAGCCTAAAACCCTTTGAATCTAAATTCTGTCTACACAGCTCCAATTGTCTATCAACTCCAATTCTACTTTCATCAATTAGCAAAATATCATTGGCAAAGAGCATACACTAAGAAATCTCACCTTATCTCATCCATCACTAGGGAAAAATGTAAGGCTCAAAGCTGATCCTTGATGTTGGGACACTAGTTTTCACCCTCGCATGCTCTGACACTAGTCACGACATCATCATACATATCATTTGTAAGGGTAATGTAATTTGTTGGGATTCTTTTTTTCCAGAGCCTACTACATAACCTTTTTCGATACTTTGTCATAAGCTTTCTACAAATAAATAAATACCATGTGTAGATCCTTCTGTTGCTCTCTAAACTTCTCCATAAGTTGTCTTATCAAGAAAATCGTTTCTGTGGTCGACCTTCCAGGCATGAAACCAAATTGGTTTTTTGAAACGTTTGTCATCCTTCTTAATCGATGTTGATTGACTCTCTCTCAAAGCTTCATTGTAAGACTCAAAGCTTAATTACTCTGTAGTTTGTACAACTTTGAATATCTCCTTTATTTTTAAAAACTAGAACTAATATGCTTCTCCTCCACTCATCTGTCATCTTGTTTGATTTAAAAATTTTGTTAAATAACTTGGTTAGTCAGGCTATCCCTGCATCTTCAAGGCATCTCCATACCTCAATAGGAATGTCATCAAGCCCCAATGTCTTGTCTACTTTCATTCGTTTTAACGCCTCCTTTACCTCAGACTCTTGAATTCTCCGAACAAAATATCTACTTGTGTCATCAAAAAAGTCGTCCAGCTTGATCGTAGTGCTATTACTTTCTTAATTGAATAGCTTGTCAGAGTAATTTCTCCATCTATTTTTTGTCTCACCGTCCTTCACCAAAAGTCTATTATTGTCATTCTTGATGCATATAACTTGGTTGTAGTCTCTCTTCTTCCTCTCGCGGAGCTTAGCTGTCCTATAGATGTTTTTTTCACCATTTTTCGTACTTAGCTTTTGATATAAATCTTCATATGTTCGACCCCTTGCTTCACTCATCGCTCTCTTTGCGTTCTTCTTTGTTACTTCGTACTTTTGCATGTTGTCATCGCTCCTGTGATGACGTAAGCACTTATAACATTCCTTCTTCCCTTTCATAGCCTTTTACACATCACTATTCCACCACCACTAATCTTTAGGTTCACGTTTATTTTCTTTCGTTATTCCAAACACCTTAGTAGACACTTTTCGAATGCGCGTTGACATCTCATTCCACATATCATTTGCTTCTCCTTCCATATTTCATGCCCCTTCTTCCATCACTCTCCTTAAACACATGTGAGGCGTCTCCTTTGAGCTTCCATCATTTCATCCGTTTAATATTGGCTCCTTTATCCTGTTGAACACGTATTCGAAGACGAAACTCAGATATCAAAAGCTGATATGAGATGACACATTCTCCACGTATGACTTTGCAATCTACACAAGCTCATTTGTCATCTCTTCTAGTAAGGACAAAGTCAATCTGGTTAGAGTGTGTGCTACTATTGAAAGTAACTAAGTGTGATTGTCTATTTATAATGGTATTAGCTGTCATGAGGTCATAAGCAATAGCGAAATTCAATATTTCTTCTCCTTCTTGCTTTTTATCGCCATATCTAAAACCATCATGCACTCTCTCAAACCTCTCATTAGTTGTGCCAATATGGCCGTTGAAGTCTCCTCCTGTAAAAAGTTTTTCGCTACTAGGCACATATCTAATCATGACATCTAACTCTTTTCATAAATTCCTTCTGACGGCTTCACTTAGGCCTACTTATGGGGCGTAGGCACTAATGAAGTTCGAAACCATATCATCAACCACCAGCTTGACTAGGATGATCATGTCCCCTTGTCTCCTAACGTCGACCACTCCATTTTAAAGGTTCTTGTCAATTAAAATGTCTATCCCGTTCTTGTTACGTTCTTTCCCCGTGTACCATAACTTGAAACCTGTGTTCTTCAACTTCGTCTTCTGGCCCGTCCATTTGGTCTCCAGAACGTATAAGATATTTACACTTCTTCTAGTCACAATATCAACTCTCTCTCTTAACTTTTCTGTTAAGAATCATACATTTCAACTATCTAATCGAATTCTACTTTCATCAAATAGCTTCGTTTCCCCTCGCACCCGCGGAGTAAAGTGCGAAGACCGTTGTTCATTTATCACTACATCGGGACGTTGATGTAGCACGCCACTAAGGGAGTGACGACCCAGCCCTTGCATGTTTATTACCATACACAAGCCTTGATATGCCGCGCCACTAAGGGAGCGACGACACAACCCTTGCATATTTATCATCATAGTAGAGCCTCGATCTTACACGCCACTAAGGGAGCGGCAGCCCAGCATTTGCTCACTTATCACCATACCCGAGCCTCTATATGTCGCGTCACTAAGAGGGTTACGCCCCAATGAAATATGATAAGGTTCCATTTCCAAAGTGAATTAAAATAAAATTAGAAACCATACTTTCTAAAATCATGGTGTCTAGTTCTGGAAAATTGAATGGGAGAAATAGTTGATTGGTTATGTAACCTAGTGATTTAACAAAAAAAATCTGGCAATCGAGTTGGTAAAATTAGAACATTTAAATAAGCTATTTAAAGCATAGAAACTAGAACCTATTAGAAGATTCTAGGGCCTTTTTGCTTTAGGTGACTAACTCCGTAGGTTTATCGATTTGAATTGAATTATGATTATCAAATTTGATTAAAGTTAGTTGAATATGAGATTCAATAGGCCAACTACATAGAAGAAAGAAAAAAATTTATCTGAAGATTTTCCGATTTGGTTTGTCTTTTGGTTATCAGTCTCGCAATGTAAAGAGATAGAGAAATTACGTATATTTGTTTTTTGGTGCAATAATATGATAGATTAAGTCAATTCAGGGATGATTAATGTTTTAAGTGGGCGAAGTAAATTTATGTTTAGAGAGAAGAAAAGTATGTTTAGATAGTTGCACTTTTATTCTAAGTTAAATTAGTTCCATGAATAACCTTATCTGTTCATTTTCTCCATTTCAAACTACCATCCTTTTTAAATTGACTTTTCTCATTCCTTAATGTTGCTTCCGCTTCACACCACTGCTTCCAAATTAGGCCGTCATTGCTCAAATCAGATGGCCGTTGCTTCATACTTCGATCGACCGGTGGTTGCTTGTTATTCTAATATACATCTTCATTCATTATTTCCTCTGAACCCATATTGTTATCAATCAAAATTACCTATTATTAAAATCTCTAATTTTAGGAGATAAAATATTATTTTGAGTTGAAAAATAGCAAGAACATAGCATGTTGGAGTGACATCATTCGATGATTAAGATGAAGATTTAATTGAATTCTCATTTATCATGAACTCAGAAATGAAAATTATTAATGAATAAATTTGCTAATTCCAAAAGTGTGTAAAAAGCAGTGTTAACTTAAAGCGAGGCCTTGACGAGGCTTGTCGAGGCTATCGAAGTGAAATATGCATTAATATTAATTTCTAGCCGAGTCATCAAAGTCATATGTAGCTTCATTGGTGATTCAAATCAATAGGCAAATTAAGGTGCAAGTTACTATGCATATTGATGTTCGAATTAACATGCATGTCGATGTCCAAGTCTAAATTCAAAGTAGATATGCAAGTCACAAGTTCAAATAAAGTCAATAAGCTATGTAATTGTTTAATATCCAAATCCTTATGTGTACAATGTTCGAGTGTTATAATTGGCGAAAATCCCCAAATCAATTTAGGTTTTACAAAGTTTAAAATGTAAGAAGTTGGTGGAAAGAAATTTCCCTTAAAAACGGCACCCCTACGTCTATATTTATAGAGGAAATGTGGCATGGCTTTCGGTGTCAATAAACTTCAACGGCGGTCTCGGCAACAGCTTCGACTTCTTTACTATTTCGTACCTGGCTTGCTTGGCGTCAGTATGTTTAACTTGGGCAGTCACCAATGTTGAATATAGTTGGGCTTCGCCTTCATTTCTTTAATGAAGATATATGACAACAATGAACTATGACATTGGCGGCTTCAGTCATGATGGTCGACGTCCCTCATATGTGGGTGATGATATCAATGCAAGTACGAAGTAACACCAATCAAAAGACAGTATTGATAGCTTTGTGGACATTGGTAGCTTCTACCATCGACTTCGCTTTGCATAGATATGCGGAGTCCTCCAAATGTTGATGAGATTCGATGTATAAGGGACGACGTGCGGCATTGAACATTAGCGAAGAGCAGTGTCACGTTGTATTCCTTTGGCATCATCGTAAAGCGATACTCTCGAAGTGCTTATATAGTGTGGCGCTACTTTTATATAAGGTTGATAGCCTTCATGATGGATGACAAGCTTGTTGTGATGATCAAAGGTGAATAACTGCGCTACTTGAGTCCAGCATCAATGAGATGCGATATAGGGCATATCGACATTCATTAATGGCTTACGGTGTTGATGGCACTAAATGCGTTTGCTTCTTTGGCTATACACAATGCTATATACATTCCATTATTGATGAAGTGCGATACCCTGTTCCTTCAACACTGATCTATAAATGCATCACTGGTCTCATGTCTTGGAGAATGATGATGGTAGTTGGCATGATTAAAGAGTATTCTTTTACCATGAGCGGCGATGTCATCTTTATATCTCTTTTTGTAAATCTTCTACGTCGATTAGAGGCGGCATTGGTTAAGCGCGCCATCAACCATAGTCTCGTTGATATGCATTGATGCTTGAGTGACGACGTTGTAGTATATTAACTTTAACTTTATAAGCGGACGTTGACTCTGATGGGGTTTGACGCCATCGTTCCCTTCAAATAAATGTGCCATTGGTTAAGCTCGATGTTGACAACAAGCAACATAGATGATGTGCAACGTCCTTGGCTCCTTAGACTGCTCGTTTTCGAGGTTATTGATGGTGATAACATTTTCATTGACATCGTCACTATTATTTTGGCACTGCTTATCGCTGTGATTAGGTAGCACGCCGAACTCCTTCGACGATGATTGTAGTAGCAACAAAAATGTTAAATTAGAAATTAGGGTTTTGAAATTGAAAAGACGAAGAAAAGTTTTTGACATAATGAAGCTGTACATGAAAGAAAATGAGATGAGAAGATAAAATGTATAATGGCAACATGATAATTGTACACAATTTCCATGAGGAAATGATCAATTATTTCATTCTCTCTTTAACAAAAGAATTTATTTAAAAAATTCATTATTTTCATGCCCCTTATCAATATTGCTTCCCCATCTAGTAATATGGGATCCACTTGTTCTTTAATATTAGGTCATCCCAAACTACAGGAATAAAATGGCCGAATGATTGATGAAAGTGAATTGTCTAGGTCATGTTCAAATCACTATCCAAGTACTTGAAAAATAGAGATCGAAGCAAGAACATAAACATATTGATACAGCAGCGGAAAATGTATGAATCGGTGAAAGTAGCAATCGGTGGTTTGAAAAATACCAAAGGCCCAAATTCGTTGATCTAAAGATACCAGATTCTAGCTATCCCAAACACGTTGATCACGCACGATACCATGTTTAAAGATCTATGATTCTTCGACGTTGATCAAGCGCACTTGATTCCGTGAATTGGCTTCAGCAATCGTTGATTCGAGCGCACTCGAATACCGAAGGTGGAGATAGGAGATCACACTCAACTACCAATTTGAGAAGAGGCACAAAGCACTCAAACAAAAGTTTTATTCAAAATCAACTAACTATTACAAATGACTCAACATCCCTATTTATAGGGTTACAACACAACACAATACTTACATCACTAAACACAACTCAGTACACGACTTAACAAATTACACATAACGACCTAACAAAAGCTTGCCGACCTATGACTTACAACACACACACTCAACAGTGTACAACGACCTATCATATATACAACGACATACGATAACCCACAAAAGGAAAATTACAGCACATACAACATAACAATATTACATGACCTACGACATAAGATTTCATGCGACTTATCAGCAGGAGCGATCTAAGCATCAGCGACCCAAGCATGCAATACCGCTTTATGAACGAGCGCCTTAACACTGGAGCGCTGTAAAAGATGAGAGTCCTAGCTTCATGCGACTTAAGAAAACAGAGCGGTTTAACACAGGAGCGACCAACCATAGAGCGACTTAAGTAACCTCTACTTTAGGAACTTGAACGACATAAGGAATGTAGCGATCTAAAATGAGCGATCTAAGGATGATAACATGCGGCATACTGAGAATGACTTACTTCGCTAGATCGCTAGGTCGTTTATCTCGTTTGTGTGCGACCTAAGGGATTCTTCAGAACGACCTAGGAATAAGCGACCTAAGGCACGCGGCCTTTCACCTTGCACTGCATCACTTAACACGTTAAGTCGCAAGTTGTTGAGCCGTTCGCGACTTAAGGTAATCGAACCAACATCCTGTGCTGCATCACTATTATCTCGACTCGCTAGGTCTCTTGGACAACCTACCAACATACTAGATCGTAACATGTTGTTTCGTAGCGACCTAAGATAAGGTGGCTTCCCGCTAGGTCGTTGGCGACCTAAAGCATATGATTCAGCACAGTTTATAACATCCCTCTGTATTTCGTTAGCCCATAATTTGTTAGGTCGTTTGCGACCTAATACGAAGGAAGGTCGGGCTGCATCATCCTCCCCAGGTTGAGAGAAATTCGTCCTCGAATTTACAGTTTCTTTGTCTTCGACACTCTCATCCACGTGAAACAGAACCAAGTGTTTGATATTGTCAACGTTAGCAATAGGCCGATGATCCGGCAAACTAAATTTATAAACATTCTCGTTAATTCCCTTCACAACTTCTAAATGACCATTCCTTCTAACTTCCAACTTATTGTAGGTTTCAAAAAGAAATCGATCATTGGTAAACACTGCATACATAAAATCTCCTTCCTTGCATTCAACGTTTCGTCGCTTAATCTCTACTGACTACTTGTATTTCTCAGTTGCCTTAAGAAATCGTTCATGTACAACTTTGTAGCTTTCTTGCAACTCATTCACAAATTCATTAGCCCGTTTAATCACCCCTTTCTGCGGTGGCACAGTTGATAAATCTAATGGTCCGTTTGGAACTGTTGAATAATCAGCCTGTAATAGACTGAACCCAGTGCTACGATTAACTGCGTGGTTGTGTGCAAACTCCTCTTGACATAACTTCGAATCCTAAGTTTTCAAATTATCATCCATGAGGCATCGCAATAGATTACCTAGGGATATGTTCTCAGCTTCAGCTTGTCTATCCGTCTGTGTATGATTAGCGCTATTAGATTTCAACTTAGTCCCAACCATTCTCCATAGACTCATCCAAATATTGTTCAGACAACGATTATCTCTCTCCGAAATAATAGATTCAGGTAACCCATGAAATTTATCGATCTCTTTGAAATATAACTGAATGACATTAAAGGCCTCTGCAGTCTTCTTATAGACAATGTAATGTACCAATTTTGAAAACCTGTCCACTACAACATATATTGAATCATTCCCTCGCTGAGTTCTTGGCCACTCCAAAACAAAATCCATGTTGATATCAACCCATGGTATAGTAGACACGGGTAATGGCATATACAATCCCGCATTCATCGCTGTCCCTTTGGAAACTTGACAAATATGATATCTCTCCCCAATTCTTTTAACCTTTTCCCTCCTATAAGGCCAAAAATATGTTTGCGAACTCAACTGCAATGTACGATCTCTTTCCACAGGACCCTCTCCCTGCAATTCTTTCACACTCTTCATCCGCAGACTGCTCGCTGGTATACACAACCTGTTTCCCTTGAACAGAAAAACATCAACCATTACATAAATAGAATCATTGCCATGTTGTGTTTGCGGCAATTCCAAAACAAAGTCCACACTAACATCCTCCAGTAATTTAGCATGTATATGCAACGGCATACTTAAATTTGCACTTGTCGTGGTCTTCTTTGAAACTTGTCGACTATGGCTTCTCTGAACAGACCTTTCAACTTCCTTCCTCGGTGACGATTCAAAATAAGACTGTGGGATTATCTGCATAGTACGATCACAGCTCAAGTGTCTTCCTACATGTAAGTCTTTGATAAATTTCATTTGCCAACTGCAATCGGTAGTAGACAACTGACTTCCTTCGACTAGTAACCCATCAACCAGTTTCCTCAACTCTTCCTGCTCTGTTGGACACATACGATATCGTGGTCTATGCGGTACAATAGCACCTGATACTTGGTCAACATGATGTCGTACGTCCCTTAGTGGCATTAATGCCTTGGACAACTCTGCAGGAACGACATCTTCACATTCATTCACCACTGGTTTAACCTCTTCGAGAATTTCAACACTTCCACTGGTTTCATTTTCATTAAACAGGAATACTTCTGCACTACCCTCCACTTCTTTAACAAACTCTCTTGTAGCTTGTAGACTAGTCGAATCCACCTCCATTATCAACAAATTACCCTCTTCATCTCCTGACCTTCTTTCTTCATCCTCATCCAACTTTGCTGATTGTGAATTTTCATCCTCATCCAACTTTGCTGATTGTGAATTTTCATCCTCATGTTCATCAGATTTCTTTGGTTGAAAATCATTAACTTCATCTTTATCAAACTTGGCTGGTTGTGAATTTTCGACTTCGTCTTCCACATCAACAAATTCCTTTAAAGACAATAAAGTCTTTAGTTCCTCGATTTCCTCCAGTTTGTTTTCACTCGGTTGTCGCCTTTTAGGGACTAACGTGATTCGTGTACCGTCGAACATAAAACTGTAGCTGTTGGTTCGACCATCATGTTGCACAGTTCAATCATATTGCCATGGTCTCCCTAACAACAGATGACATACATCCATGTCAACCACATCACACCAAATTTCGTCTTTATATTTCTTCCCAATTGAAAAATTAACACAAGCCCTTCGATTAACCTTCACTTCCCCCCTTTTCCTCAACCAAGCTAATTTGTAGGGGTTTGGATGTTTCTCTGTTTTTAATGACAACTTCTTTACAGCTTCTGAAGAAATGATATTATCACAGCTTCCTGCATCGATGACAAATTTACAAACCTTCCCCAGAATAGTGCATGTTGACTGGAAAATATTGCTCCTCAACCAACTAGTATCATCTTCTTGCTTTGGTGTTAAACAAGATCTCCTCATCAACAAACTACAACCCTCATCTCCTGTTAATAATTCTTCTTCTTCAGATGGTATTGAGTTGACACACTCTACCTCTGCATCTTCATTCTCAATCTCCGCAATCATTGCTCGCTTCTTTGGTTTTGTACATTCATTGCTTTTATGGCCCAACTCTTGACAATTAAAGCATTTGAGATTACTATTGACCTTTGCTTTGCTGGCTTCACTCACAATCGGCTTACTGACGACTTTGGAAACATCCGTACTGCTATTAACATCCTTGTTTTGGTTGTTGGAATTCGTAAACACACCACCTCCTCGTCTCCCTTGCTTTTCCCATGCTAGGGCATTTTGGTGTGCTTCATCAATAGACATTGGATTAAACATATTCACCATGTCTTGAATCTGCGTTCGCAACCCTCCAACATACCTAGTTGTTAGTTGTTCCTCTATTTCCATAATATCATTCCTCGCAATTAATGAATAGAATTCATCTGCATAATCATTAACAGTCTTCGTCCCCTGTCTCAAGTTCTGCAAGCGCTGATACATAAGTGACTGATAATTATAAGGTAAGAAAGTAGCTTTCATTAGCTTCTTCATCTTATCCCATGTAACAATCTTTGACTTCCCCATTCTCTCCCGTGTAAGTTTAGTCTGTTGCCACCACGCCATAGCTCTCCCTCTTAATCTTGTGGCAACCAACTTCACTCTTCGATCCTCGGGAACTTATTTGAAGTCAAAAATTTCCTCAACATTTGAAACCCAATCCAAAAATTCCTCCGCTACCATTCTGTTATCCCGCCTTTTGGCAAGGCCGTGACACCAAGGACTTGACTAGAGACCGGTGGCAGAACGTCTCGGAAATCAGTTAACACACAAGGATCGCTATGGATATCGATGAAATTTGTCCGAGTCCAGATCGGGCTGCAATCGATAAGGCGCGTCAAACAGAGTAGTAGAAACCAACGTTCCAAATTTCGAGGCAACCCGAGTTCGTATGCTCAAGTTATCATCGTTAGAAGGTGGAACACTAGTCCTGGCTCGAATCCATCCTAGGGTCGGATCCATCCCCCTTGCTTCGACTCCATCAGCAAAACCCTTCGTCCGAATCCATTGGCCAGGCCCCAGTTCGAATCCATCGAACCTCCCTTGCTTCGACTCCATCGAACAAACCTGTGTTCGAGTCCATCGAGGGAGGTTCCTTCGAATCCCTGCAATTGGATAAGCCTCGACTCCACCATCCTCGAATCCATTCAACTGAGGTTCCTTCGAATCCCTGCAATTGGATAAGCCTCGACTCCACCCTCCTCGAATCCATTCAACTGAGTGTCCTTCGAATCCCTGCAGTCATGAGGACTTCGACTCCATCTCATGAGGCAGCTTCGAATCGATCGAACATAAAATGCCTTGATCGATTCGAAGACACCTATCTTCAAGTCCATCCCCTCGGATCTGTCGAGTCAAAGTAGCGAGATACACGGAGTTGACTCAGTAAAACTCGGAGCAAAAGCCGGATTGACTCGAAGCACACGCAACACGTCACTATCTTCACGTGCAACATCATCGATTCGAACCTATGGATTCGAAGTACATCGATTCGAACGAATCAATAAGGCGATGAACTCCAACTTGAATCGCTCATAACTCGAGTTCTACAAGTCCAAATGCCATGAAATTTTCACAGAAGCTTAAACACATGATGAAGAATGTTCACACCAAATTTCAGCTCGATTGGGTGATTTCTTGATCGATTCGAACCAAGGGTCGAATCGATCCCAAAGTGGGCCCGGATCTCCATATTTCGGCCATGTGGGCCCCCTGACGTACCAGATCTGGTCTCCCCTCATTTTAGGCAAAATATCAGCCTCCTACACCTATAAATAGAGCCCCTAGTCATTCAAAAAAGGGGTCGGAGAATTCTAAGTACTGAAGAGCGCCCAGATTCTGCCAGATCTACTCCAGAACACCGCCGCTGCTTTAGATTGACACTTAGCATTTAAATTCAGTTGTATTACATTATAAACTACTGTAACCTTCAAGTATCGAGCAATAAAATCATCAAACTTCATAGTGGACGTAGGCAATACGCCGAACCACTCTAAATCGCTTGTCTTTGCAATTTATTTTCTGTTATTTGGAGTTTTTGTTAGATAATCCACAGTTTTAATTTTCATTCTTCACTTTTATCTCTTCAAAAACTTCCGAAGAGTGTTGTGCCCATTTTTGGTACAAACACTTTGGTGCTTTCACTGAGAAAAACCCAGCTTTTTTCTCCTGCCCCTTGGATCTACCATCGATACCGGATTGCACAAATCCAAGAGGAAGATCTAGATCTCCAATTCATAATCCTTCCATTCTATTCAGATTTTCATAAAATCTAGGAAAAGGATTCATCATTCAAAATGGTTAGCACGAGAACCACTTCTACAGCTGCTGGACAAGAAGGTAGGGATGGACGGAATCCTGCTCAATAGCAGCCACCCAACCAAGACAACACTGCCCACTCAGATCCGTCTGGGGCAGTCACTAGACAAGAATTCCAAGTGTTGCTTCAAGAGTTGACTCAGAGTCGACAACAATTGGCCGAACAGTTGCGTGCTAATATTGAATTGACAAAGCAACTGAACCGCCAGGGCCGTAGGAGGTCCAGAAGGGATGATGTTTCCCGCTCATCCACTGAAAGTTCTGCCTCATCTGACTATCATCATAGGTCTACCCGTCCCCGATTAGACGGAGATTATGCTCAAGCTGCTGGATATCAACCCGCCCTAACAGTCGGACAGTTGAGGGTAGGACCGTCAACCAGCTTCCAGGCTGGGCCATCAGCACGAGGTGGTCGTACTCCACAATATACTACGGACAATCATGTCACAGCTGCCACAGTAGAAACAAGGGTTGATACCCGACATCTTCCAGATTCAAGCAATCAACAACAAGGACGTACTTCTGAACCATACGTCCAGGAAGACGCTGAGCCAAGGAGGCGAAACTTGGACCGTCGACAGCGCCCGGTCCAAACTCGCACTGTGGAACCCGACCACACCTTAGCTCAGCATGCTCAAAATGTAGCAATGCCAGACATCTCCACTATGATACGTCAGATGATCCGCGAAAGCCAAGGTCTTACCAACGACAATTGGGGGATTTCTCGAAGTCATACTCCTTTCACAGACGAAATATTATACGCTGAACCTCCTCGGCGATTCAGAATGCCAACTCTCCCTATGTACGAAGGAAATTCTGATCCCAATCAGCACATATTGAAATACGAATGGTCAATGAGCACCGCAAGGGCCGACGATGCAGTAAAATGTCGAAGCTTCCCCATCTCACTGGGAGGAATTGCAACAATGTGGTTTACAAGATTACCTCCAAGATCTATCTCTTCATTTGACCAATTGGCTAAGAAATTTGTTGAACAATTCCGTATGCATGTCGCTAGACCCAAAGATGTTAACACCCTGTCCAATGTTACCCAAGCTCGTGGGGAAACATTAAGGCGTTACTTGGAGAGATTCCATGCGGCATGTGTGGAAATTAGTAATCCCAACGACAACTCAATTTTAATGGCGTTGACAAAGGGAATTGATCCCGATTCTGAATTTGGAAACTGGTTAGCCGGAAAACCGCCCGCATCGTTGGACCGTTTCTACTCCAAAGCCGCTCAATTCTTACGGCAAGAGGACGCGAAACAGTCTAGGAAGCAGGACGATGCGAAACCTAGAAATGAGGGAATACAAAGCAATGTAGCAGTTAAACAGTCCGGTGACAATTCCGGAAAAGTTCAGTTAAACATACAGAACAAACAAACTCAGCCAAGAGGTAGCAATGGTCAAAATAAGAAGAGAGATCTGAATCCAGGCCCACGGCGTAGGGCTCCGATGTTCGAAAGTTATACACCATTAAACACATCACTGGAAAATGTGTACCTACAAACTTGCAACACTGAACAGTATAAGAAACCCGCTCCAAAGCGGTCATCGGAGAGGCAGATTCAGACAGGAAAGTTCTGTAGGTTTCATGAGAGTTATGGCCACAATACTAATGACTGTCGCCATTTACAGGATCTCATAGAAAAGTTGATCAGGGAGAGAAAGCTAGATCAATTCGTGCGGGCACCGCAGTCTGGTGGTGCAGGCCCATCGAACCCAAACCGTGGGCAAGACCAAGATAGACAAGAGGAACCCGCTCGTACAGGCGGGAGGCTAGTTATCAATACCATAAGTGGTGGTCCTCATCCAGCGGACAGGAGCTGGAGGGAAATGGAGTCGTATGCTAGTTCTATCAGGCATGCGAGCTTCGAATGCTGCAGTAATTGTGAGGATGGAACCCCGGCTAAGCAACAAAAAACGATGTCTGACGATATCATATTCAGAAGCAGAGATGCTGACAAAATCGAAGCTCCAACAATTGACCCACTGGTCATATCTGCCCAAGTTGGTCCTGCTTGGATGAAGAGGATCCTGGTTGACAGTGGGAGTTCTGTAAACATTCTATTCAAACGAGCTTACGATTTAATGAAGATGGAAGCAAAAGACTTGAAACCCTGCCAATCTCGAGTTCATGGCTTCAATGGGAGTGCAACAATACCTACTGGGATAGTGGAACTACCAGTGGAACTGGGGATTGGAGAACGCAGGAGAGTCCGACTGCTGCAATTCGTTGTTCTTGACATCGCTTCACCGTACAATGCATTCCTGGGTCGACCAGCCCTTGCTGAATTCAGGGCAGCCATTGCCCCGTGGTGTTTGACTTTAAAATTCCCAACTGACCATGGTATAGGAATCATTCAAGGAGATCAGGCAGCTGGAAGAGCCTGTTATGTTGCTGAGTTGCGTGAAGCACAGAAGAAGGAGAAAGGAAAGGGCGTAGAGGAATCTCTCTGCGTCCGTTTTACTGATAATTGACAACTAGCGCCCGGGCCCCGGCCCGGGCACCACTACCAATTCCTTAAAGATCTTGACCCTAGAGATAACGAAGACAAAGATGAAGTAAAAGAGAATCAAGCGTCTCCAGTCGAACTGACTGTGGACGTCCCAGTCAGTGAGGATGACGAATCGAAAGTACTAAAAGTTGGATCTCAACTGGGAAAACAGATACAACAGGAATTGGTTGAATTTCTTCAAGCGAATCTCGATGTCTTTGCCTGGACGCACTCTGTCATGTGCGGAATCTCACCGAACATTGCAAGTCACTCTTTGAATATTGATCCGCGACATGTTCCGGTCAAGCAAAAGAGGCGTGGTATGGATCCAGAGAGATCTGCCGCCCTTAAAGAAGAAATTGACAAGTTGCAATCAAATGGTTTCATCCGAGATGCTCTATATCCAGAGTGGGTGTCAAATCCGGTAATGGTTCGAAAACCGAACGGGAAATGGAGAACTTGTGTCGACTACTCCAACTTAAACAAAGCTTGTCCTAAAGATAGTTTCCCACTTCCTCGAATCGACCAACTCGTAGACTCAACTGCAGGCCATGAATTGTTATCCTTTATGGATGCTTATTCCGGTTATAATCAGATACCCATGCATCTACCCGATCAAGAACATACTAGTTTCGTGACCGATCTGGGATTCTACTGTTACAGAGTCATGCCTTTTGGTTTAAAGAATGCTGGAGCAACTTACCAACGCTTGGTTAATCGAATGTTCGCTGATCAGATCGGGAAGACCATGGAAGTCTATGTAGATGACATGTTGGTTAAGTCCCGATTTTCCACAGATCACGTCAGGGATTTAGATTCAATGTTCCGCATCCTACGTGAATATGGAATGAAGCTTAACCCGTTAAAGTGCCACTTTGGCGTCGCATCCGGAAATTTTCTAGGTTTCATCGTCAACGCTCGTGGGATAGAGGCAAACCCCGAAAAGATCTGGGCAATAAGGAATTTACAAACTCCAAGGACCATAAAACAAGTCCAGAGTCTCAACGGGAAAGTAGCAGCGCTAAGCAGGTTCATTTCAAAATCCACTGATAAATGCATTCCTTTCTTTGATCTAATCCGGAAAGGAAAACGAAACTTTGAATGGACCATGGAATGTGAAGGCGCATTCCGATCGCTGGTTCAGCATCTCTCTACGCCACCGATCTTGTCAAAACCGATTGATCACGAACAATTATACCTTTATTTGGCGGTATCAGAGCATGCGATCAGTGCTGCTCTGGTCCGAGAAGAGGACAGAGTGCAGAAACCGGTCTATTATGTTAGTAAACGATTGACCGGAGCTGAAAGAAATTACCCCAGGTTGGAGAAACTGGCTTATTGCTTGGTCATTGCCTCAAGAAAGCTTCGTCCCTATTTCCAAGCTCATCCGCTTACTGTGTATACCGATCAGCCGTTACGACAGGTCCTCACGCGGCCTGAGACGTCTGGAAGGTTACTCAAGTGGAATATCGAACTGAGTCAATTTGACATAACTTATGCTCCGCGGAGAGCCATTCAAGGGCAAGTCCTAGCTGACTTCATAGCTGAGTTTACTGTTCCAGACGACTTACCCGAAACCAGCGAGTCCCCTGAATATGTCTGGAAACTCTATACAGACGGTGCATCAAACGATCGGTGTTCGGGCACTGGTGTTGTACTAGAAACCCCCGAAGGTCGATCCATATGCTATGCTTTGAAGTTTGATTTTCACGCAACCAACAATGAAGCCGAATATGAAGCTCTATTGACTGGGTTAAAGCTTGCCAAAGATCTGAGAATTATCGCTATAGAAATTTATTGTGATTCACAGTTGGTTGTGTGCCAGGTACGGGGAGAATATCAAGCAAGAGATCGAAGATTAGCTGCTTATCTAGCCCGAGTTCAGGAAGCACTGGATCAGTTTGATTATTATGCCATTTACTATATACCACGAGATCGCAATCAAAAGGCCGATTCATTGGCAAAGTTGGCCAGCACAGGTGAAGCACAGCAAATGGGACTTGTCCCGGTTGAAACTTTGTCCTTCCCAAGCATCGATCAAATAAAAACAAATGATGTGTTGGAAACCTCTCCCAGCAGAGAATCATGGATGACTCCGTATCAAAATTATATTGAGAATGGGATATTACCTGAGCACCGAAATGAGAAAAGGCAGTTTCTACGAAAAGCTTCGCGGTTCATCATTCAGGACGGGATCATGTATAGAAAAGGTTATTCTGTTCCACTCCTCCGGTGTATCGCTCACGACGAAGTCAAACGAGTGTTACATGATGTGCACGAGGGAGAATGTGGCGATCACACCGGTGGACAAGCGCTTGCTAAGAAAATACTCCGATATGGATATTACTGGCCGACAGTGAACCGGGACGCAGCCAATTATGCCAGAAAGTGCGACAAGTGCCAGAAACACGCTCGAATTCCAAGAGCCCCACCTACCGAGATAACTCAAATGGTCAGTCCCTGGCCGTTCGCTATGTGGGGTATCGATATCATCGGCGCTTTGCCTCTGGCAAGAGGTGGTGCGAAGTATGCCATCGTCGCAGTTGACTATTTCACGAAATGGGCCGAGGCCGAAGCTCTCGCAACGATTACGTCGAAGAAAGTAATAAACTTTGTAGTCCGCAATATCATTTGTTGATTTGGACTCCCGCATACCATCATCACCGATAACGGGACCCAATTCGAGAGTTCGGAGTTCAAGAATTTCTGCCAACGATTTCATATTCATAAAAAGTTCTCTGCAGTCGCACATCCACAAGCAAACGGTCAGGTCGAAGTTGTTAACAAAGTTATCAAGTCCATCTTAAAGAAACGACTGGAAAAGGCTGGGGGCAAATGGGTCGATGAACTTCCTATGGCATTATGGGCTTATCGAACAACTCACAAGACCGCAACTGGACACACCCCATTTTCCTTATCCTATGGCTCGGAGGTCGTTATTCCAGTTGAGACAGAAGTGTTTTCTCACCGTGTAACTTATTACGATCCAAAAACAAATGCTATATTACTCGCTTAATCTTTGGATCTGTTGGACGAGAAACGGGAAGAAGCTGAATTAAGAGCGGCCGCATACCGAAGTCGGGTCGCCCGGTTATATAACACAAAAGTTCGCCCCCGAACCTTTGAAATCGGTGATCTGGTCCTCAAGAGAATCTACCCGGTTCCTTCACACATGAAACCAAATTGGGAAGGACCGTACGTGATTACACAAAGACTTGGGGATGGCACATTCAAACTATCAACCGTGGACGGTCTAGTTTTACCAAGAGCCTGGAACAGCGAGAGTCTCCGTCGCTACTACATATGACAGGCTTTATTTATTTCATTATGTTTTTTATTCAGCAATTTACTTTTGCATTTCGAAATTAGAATTTGTAATAAGGCAACTGATTTGCTATATTTTCTTATTTCAGCAATAAAATGCCATCTCTTCGAGCCAGAGCTGTGATTCATTAAATACAATGTACAACATCACGATGCACGAAGAGCTAAGTTCCATCACACAGTGGAATTTATTCAAGTAGGGAGTGGCTGTGAGGCAATCAACCACTCACTAAATGAAACCCGAGCTCGGGGGCAAGCCATCACATCAGGCCAAGAAATGGGTTGATACACGACAACCCTTCACTTAACTCCGTACTCCCAGAGTGCGAGGCGGAGTATAAACATTTTCCTAAACCCCAGAGTACTCCGAGAGCGCGAGCTGGGTACAAACTTTTTACTTAACTCCGTACTCCCAGAGTGCGAGGCGGAGTATAAACATTCACCTAACTCCGTACTCCCAGAGTGCGAGGCGGAGTATAAACATTTACAAAACCCCAGAATACTCCGAGAGCGCGAGCTGGGTACAAACATTTTTCTAACTAAGTACTCCCAGAGTGCGAGGCGGAGTATAAACATTAACTTAACTCCGTACTCCCAGAGTGCGAGGCGGAGTATAAACATTAACTTAACTCCGTACTCCCAGAGTGCGAGGCGGAGTATAAACATTCATTCAACTCCGTATTCCCAGAGCGCGAGACGGGGTATAAACATACGTCAACTCCACACTTATCCCCAATACTGGGGGCAGAACCATAACACATAACAAGTTGAAGACAAAAAGGGAATAAATTTTCATTTCCACTATCAACAAAAAGAATCTGATTACAAAGTGTTTAAAGAAAATTCTGCTAGTGGGAGCCGACTCCACATCTATACACGGCTATAGAAAAATCAACAAAATGCTACCATATGCAACAGAGATTTAAAAGAAAGAAGTTCAATCTTTCTTCTTCCTTATCTTCTTCTTCGGGGTAGCTCCACCAGATCCGCTGCCCGATTTTCTCCTCGACCGCTTACTCTTAACAGGCTTGCCCTCCGGCAGCGATATAATGTCAACGTCTTCCTCAGAACTGGAGGCGACGGAAATTCTTCTAGGAGGTCGAGCTGGAGGCATAGGAGTAGTAGCAGGAGGAGGGACAGGAGCAGTTTCGATCACTACAGTACCGCCCGGTGAAATCACCATTAACGGGGCAGGCCCGGGCGGATTCATACCAGCATTCCCTGCTGCCATCTCGGCATCAATCTCAGCAATAATGTCGTCCTCACGAGATACTGGGGCCGCATCGGATGTGCCAATAGCTGGCATAGATGAACTAACGGTCGGAGCAGCCCCACTCACAGCAGCGGACGGGTTGGCAGAGGGATCGATGGGTTCATTGAGAAGCTCCTCAATCATTTGAGCGCTGAAAGAAAACATATTTGCATCTCCCTCCTCGCCAATCAAGGTAGAAGTAGTGATGGCTTCAGAAAAAATGACCCCTTGTGTTTGATGTGGAACTGATAGAGCAAGGGGCGCAGAAACAATAACTTCAGTCACTGAAATGTGACAAAATGAAGATTGTTAGCCAAGTGTGTTGCTTAAGGTTCTTCAAAGCTAAACTACGAGAAGCGTTCAAATACCTTCCTTGGTCTGGACCAAAACATGGGCAGAATCCTCGACAGAAGATAATAATGGTTGGTCAGGATTATAAGCAGAAACAGACTGGGGATCTACCGCACCAGTGGTTTCGGGCAATGTTGGAATTACAGCTCCAACACTTGTCCCGTGATGCGCGATCCCCGAGCCTTCGCCTGTCTCCAGAGATTGAACGCCAAGCTTTTCTTTCGCCATAGAGATCACCGCCTCATGAAGGGTCTTCCTCTCATCCTCGGTGAGCAAACGCATCTCCAGTTCAAAGTCGTCAAGTGTTCCATCTGGATGCGCTGCTCTTTTCTCATTCACCAGCCGGGTCCAGGCAATGTACAAGATCATGGAGTCATCTCCTAGCCACGCTAAATTTCTGTGTTCCAGCACATTAGCGTTATACGTGACTAAGAGATCGTCAAACTCAGCATCTAGCCTAGACCTCTCCTCCAAGATCTTTTCCTGAATTTCTGCTTCCGCAGACTTAGCCTTGACCGCCGCCGCAGCAAGTTCGGTCCTGAGAGATACTGCTTGGTCGCAAGCCTCTTGAGCAGTGGCGTTTGCATCGTCCTTCTCCTTCACCATTTCAGTGAATTTGGCCTTGAGCTCATTCAGCTCTTTAACGGCTAAGTCTCGCTCAACTGCAATGGTGGTGTTGCGGTGGCCCATCTCTTCTACCGTGGCGCAGTGTTCCTGCTGCATCCTCGCCAGTTTGGCCACGACATCTTCATGTTTCTGAAGTGTTTCAAGCTCTGACTTCCGGGACGTCTCCACTTCAGATTGAAGGACCTGAATGATGCGTTTCTGTTTGACAATGTCAGCATCACGTTCAGCAATGATCTTCGCCCGGTCAAAAGCTACTCTAGAAGCCTTCACGGTTGCCTTGTACCACTCCTTATACTGAGCGTAGAAGTCGTGGATATAACTATGAGCAGTGGTCTCAGCGTCCGGAGGAATTCTTTTGAAGTTAGGAGGGAAGACATAGCCATCCATGCAAATTTCAGGGTAGTCATTTTTCATTTGGGCAAGTTTAGCAGCTCCCTCGCTTGTCAACTCAGCCGGAGCTTGTTCAATTATAGCGGCTGCTGTCGGTTCCATTCTTTGCCGCTGAGCATCAGGCCGGGAAGATTGAGAAGGCAGCTGCTGCTAATGAGATGGCCCTGGGAGGTCTACTGGGGCCCTGGGAGGCGGAGGAGAGCGAGATCGGGGTTGGTACTGGTATCCCCGGTCTCTGTCAGAATAATCATAGCCAGAACGGCCACGCGAGTAATCTCTGTCTCTGTCATAACGTTCTTGACTCGAATAGCTTCGCCCATGATCCCTATCTGTTTCTCTCCTGCGGGAATCGTAAAATGGAGAAGATTGGTGCACATTCCAAAGCCTATCCAGAGTAGAGCCACGTCCTGACATCTCACCTGCGATAAGAAAGAATTACAGATTAGGATCCCATAAAGCAATGTTTCATATGCAAAAGTCATGAAGTGCTGTGGAAGTGTGTGTAAATGTGTAAACCCCCAAACCGACAAGAAGTGTTGACCGCACTTAAAGGAAAGGGCTCGTTCATGTTTAGAACATCTTGAAATTCCTCCAACCCAGGATTATGAGAAATCGATATATAATCTGGGATAGGAATATCGTCAAGCCCTTTGAGAGAATCTCTCGAATGAGAAGGGGCGGCATCAGAAATCATGACTCCGGAAGCGGGAAGAAACACATCTGTGGATTTTCCCCCCTTGGACTTAAGTTTTTTGGAAACGGCGGCCTTGCCTTTCCGTTTTTCTCCCGACTCCTCCAAGTTTCCCAAGAGGTCAGCCATGGGCTCTGAATCCGTATGGGTTCTTTCTTCGTCACTCGCCTCGATTATTTTGATTTCGAGTGACTTCTTCGCTTTTCTCTTCTTGGGTTTCTTCTTATCTTCCTTCTTGGAGGCGGGCTTTGCAAATCCCTCAACGACTATGCTTTGATTGATGTCGATCAAACCAAGAACTCTTAAGTTGTAATCGTTCAGCACCGAATCAATATGCCTCAACTCGCTTGGGACTTCTTGAAGACTCCGGACGATACCCTTGAAACGCCCTCCATCGGGCCTGGAGATAATAGCTGTAAAAGGAATGAAATGTCAATTTTAACACCGAAGAGCTATTGGTCAAGAAAACAGGTTAAGGCGCTTACGTCTAGACAACCATCGCCTAGCGAAACCCGGAGGGCACCGAACGTAGAACCACTCGTTCTTGAAATAACTCAGTCGAGTCCAAGCTTCAACTACAACTTGGCAATTCCTAACTGCCTCCAAAAATGTAAAAGACGGGCTATCACCCCTACTCTTGAAGTTAAATATGTGTCTGATCTCGGTGGGCCTTGGCGGGCGAAAGAGGCAGTCCATAAATATGACAAAGGCACTGTTCAACAACGCGTGCCCGTTGGGATGAAGTTGCGAGGGAGCAATTCCCAGATATGATAGCATCCCTCTGATATATTGATTGAAAGGAGGGAGAGTTCCGGCCGCGCAAGCATGGCGGTAAAAAGCTGTATATCCATCGGGCGGATTGTGCGGTCTATCAGTGGCACTAGGCAATAATACGTCACCTAGAGATATGTTGTGCTTCAAGCAAATTCGGCCTAGTAAGGATTCGGAGATGTTGGATTGAACAGAGTCAATGGGATCCTCGATAAATATAGCCTCCGGAAATTCATCAGGAGCCGGGTCGATTACGTCGACAGGAATATCGGGAATCTCAAGCACCGGAGGAGTCGAGCTCTGTACCTCTTGTTGTTGGGAGCTCGAAGATTCCATAATTAGCTAACTCATCAGAAAGCAACGTTAAGTTCATAACCAGCCCGTGCATGCCCCAGTATAGTGTGTGTGAACGTGTCGTGCAGTGCAAGTGCTGTGCATCACTTAAGCAAATTTAGCAGAATAAAGCAAGATGTTCGTACAACATATCTTGGGAATTTGAGAATGAAAATGACCGTCATCGCTGACCGTCACTTCCACGACATCCAAACGCTACGAACCAACTTCGTGTATAAATCAGTTGTATTATTGGTTGAGTCATAGTTCCATCGACGAGCTTCAAAGGAAATTCAAGTTCAAGTTTTACAGTCGTGTTCGACTATGCAAGGCCGAAGCTCGTCGGAGTAAAATGTGCTAAAGCTCGTTAAATTTGTCAAATTTCAACTTGAGATTGGTCGTAGTTCGGATGTTGGAGCAAATCGGAAGGATGTAGGTTTCGAAAATCAGAACGTTCAAACCCAGAAGTTCGAATCCATTGGATCGAATCGATACGAATCGATTCGAAGGAAACAAGGTCCAGATGTTCGAATCCATGCGGTTCGAATCGATAGAGCCTAAGGGAGGACAGATACTTCGAATCCATGAATCTAGTGCAGTTTTGAATCAATCGGAATATCATGTCTTCGACTCAATTATAGCAGCATTGCTTTGAATCGATCGCTTCGATACAATTTTCTTTCATGATCATCGATTCGAAATCTGACACTTAGAATCGATTCGAACAAATTGCTCTCAGATCGATGCGAAGCTGTGAACAAAAACGATGTCCACCATGACAAGTTTCTTTCCCCAAGTCTATCGATTCGACCCATTCCAGATCTGACGATCCTTCAAAATTTTCAGAAGATAAGATGGGGTCACTGCCAAGAATTCCAAATTTTTACGTTCTACACTCGAATCGGTTCCATATTTACCTGATTGGATTCGATTATAAACAAAAGCTTGGGAGGATGTTATCGATTCGAACGAAGGCGTGGAAGTTCCTAGTCTGAAGGATAGATTCAAAGAAACAGCTGAAGCAATGGGGAAAAGTAAAAAGTGAGAAGTGAATAGGACCCCGGTATATATAGGGGAAATGTGGCGATTCGCCTCCCGGTATACCTGACCGGCTTCTACAGGTGAGGAAGTCGAATCGAATCGATTCGTTGCGGCAAGTACGAATCCATTGTGAGCCACTAGTTCGAATCCATCCGGTCTCGAATCCTTTACAACGTCGAATCCATTTCAGCAACACCGATACGAGGCAACATCTACTCGAAGCACAAACCCCACGAACCATCGTTTCGAAAAGACATCGATTCGAGCATTCGCCACTTCGACTCCACCAACTCAGAGAACTTCGAATCCACGCAGTATTGATTCGGAGAACCATCGATTCAAAGCAGTTAACAAAAGATGAACCTAGGTCACTGTGCACCATCGATTCAAAGTATCTACTTCGAAACGATCAACTCGAAGCGGACCAAGAAACATGGCTTCGAATCCATCAAATACCACCGGTCAAATGGACGAATCGTTTCAATATGAAAAATTGCTTGTCCACTCTTGTACCGATTCAGGAGAGGATCAATACAAGAGGATGATCATAGGCAATCATAAAAGCGATGTTTTAACTCGAGTCTCAAACCGGTTCAGGAGAGGACCGATGTAGATTTCGATAGCAAACCGAACTGACAACGACTTGCGATCACGCAACATTAACCAAAGTCAAGATAATACACGTATGCACGTATTTCTGACTAATGTTTGGTCTTTATCGTTTACAGGAATCAAATGTTTATCTCGTCATGACTCGAAGAACCTAGCAGCCAGTCACAATTATACGACGGTCGATTGCTGCGATACAGAATGCAACTTTCGGTAAAGCATGTTGTAGCTATCCATTGAGAAACTGCAGCTTTTCAAAGCATGTCGTGTTTACACAAGACGTACTTTGGGGGGCAAATGTTATCCCGCCTTTTGGCAAGGCCGTGACACCAAGGACTTGACTAGAGACCGGTGGCAGAACGTCTCGGAAATCAGTTAACACACAAGGATCGCTATGGATATCGGTGAAATTTGTCCGAGTCCAGATCGGGCTGCAATCGATAAGGCGCGTCAAACAGAGTAGTAGAAACCAACATTCCAAATTTCGAGGCAACCCGAGTTCGTATGCTCAAGTTATCATCGTTAGAAGGTGGAACACTAGTCCTGGCTCGAATCCATCCTAGGGTCGGATCCATCCCCCTTGCTTCGACTCCATCAGCAAAACCCTTCGTCTATATCCATTGGCTAGGCCCCAGTTCGAATCCATCGAACCTCCCTTGCTTCGACTCCATCGAACAAACCTGTGTTCGAGTCCATCGAGGGAGGTTCCTACGAATCCCTGCAATTGGATAAGCCTCGACTCCACCATCCTCGAATCCATTCAACTGAGGTTCCTTCGAATCCCTGCAATTGGATAAGCCTCGACTCCACCCTCCTCGAATCCATTCAACTAAGAGTCCTTCGAATCCCTGCAGTCATGAGGACTTCGACTCCATCTCATGAGGCAGCTTCGAATCGATCGAACGTAATATGCCTTGATCGATTCGAAGACACCTATCTTCAAGTCCATCCCCTCGGATCTGTCGAGTCAAAGTAGCGAGATACACGGAGTTGACTCAGTAAAACTCGGAGCAAAAGCCGGATTGACCCGAAGCACACGCAACACGTCACTATCTTCACGTGCAACATCATCGATTCGAACCTATGGATTCGAAGTACATCGATTCGAACGAATCGATAAGGCGATGAACTCCAACTTGAATCGCTCATAACTCGAGTTCTACAAGTCCAAATGCCATGAAATTTTCACAGAAGCTTAAACACATGATGAAGAATGTTCACACCAAATTTCAGCTCGATTGGGTGATTTCTTGATCGATTCGAACCAAGGGTCGAATCGATCCCAAAGTGGGCCCGGATCTCCAGATTTCGGCTATGTGGGCCCCCTGACGTACCAGAACTGGTCTCCCCTCATTTTAGGCGAAATATCAGCCTCCTACACCTATAAATAGAGCCCCTAGTCATTCAGAAAAGGGGTCGGAGAATTCTAAGTACTGAAGAGCACCCAAATTCTGCCAGATCTACTCCAGAACACCGCCGCTGCTTTAGATTGACACTTAGCATTTAAATTCAGTTGTATTACATTATAAACTACTGTAACCTTCAAGTATCGAGCAATAAAATCATCAAACTTCATAGTGGACGTAGGCAATACGCCGAACCACTCTAAATCGCTTGTCTTTGCAATTTATTTTCTGTTATTTGGAGTTTTTGTTAAATAATCCACAGTTTTAATTTTCATTCTTAACTTTTATCTCTTCAAAAACTTTCGAAGAGTGTTGTGCCCATTTTTGGTACAAACACATTCCACCCTTGAATTCTGGAATTTTGGTTTTCATCCCCAACTCCCATCGACAATCATCTTCTACTTCCCGATATTGATTTCGTACTTTGTCTTGATCTCGATAATGAATACTACTTCTATAACTTTCTTCGTCATAATCACGTGTACTTCGATATCGATCTCGACCATCAACATCTCTTCGATCACGCATGTCTCTTCTACTATGTCTTTCATCATCACGATATGGCTCATCTCCAAACTCACGTGGAGTTCTTCTCTCTTCATGTCTATATTCATGGTGATCCCTACTCGTTGAAATTGATGATTCTCTTCTATCTCGGTAAGATTGTGGCGACACCCTCCTCGCTTCTGTAACCGATGGCGAAACTCTGTCTCCTCCATGGTTCGAGATTGGCGACCTTCTCCTTTGTCTCTGATTCATATCAATCATCAATTTCTCCAATCTACCAATGCCTTCATCTAACTTCTCATTGAATTTGTTGCTAATGCGTTGTTCCATTTGTTCGGCATCTTCTCTTCTATACAACGCTTCAACATTCTGATGGCGATTAGCTCTTCTCGGTGACATTGTCGAATCAAACAATCTTTAAAAAAAATTGATGCATGGCCTCGAACAAACTTCAAACTCCCTACCTCTCGGCCTTGACTTACAAAGTGATGCACGGCTTGAATTCTTCAATAAGAATTGGCTCCAAAGACTCGGCTTAGCTATGATTGGCTAAGTCTAGCTCTGATACCAAATGATGCAGCAGGGGAATTACAGAAATGTATGAATCGGTGAAAGTAGCAATCGGTGGTTTGAAAAATACCAAAGGCCCAAATCCGTTGATCCAAAGATACCGGATTCTAGCTATCCCAAACACGTTGATCGCGCACGATACCGTGTTTAAAGATCTACGATTCTTCGACGTTGATTAAGAGCACTTGCTTCCGTGAATCGGCTTCAGTAATCGTTGATTCGAGCGCACTCGAATACCGAAGGTGGAGATAGGAGATCACACTCAACTACAAATTTGAGAAGAGGCATAAAGCACTCAAACAAAAGTTTTATTCAAAATCAACTAACTATTACAAATGACTCAACATCCCTATTAATAGGGTTACAACACAACACAATACTTACATCACAAAACACAACTCAGTACGCGACTTAAAAAATTACACATAATGACCTAACAAAAGCTTGTCGACCTATGACTTACAACACACACACTCAACAGTGTACAATGGCCTAACATATATACAACGACATACGATAACCCACAAAAGGAACATTACAGCACATACAACATAACAATATTACACGACCTACGACATAAGATTTCATGCGACTTATTAGCAGGAGCGATCTAAGCATCAGCAACCCAAGCATGTAATACCGCTTTATGAACGAGCGCCTTAACACTGGAGCGCTGTCAAAGATGAGCGTCCTAGCTTCATGCGACTTAAGAAAACTGAGCGGTTTAACACAGGAGCGACCAACCATAGAGCGACTTAAGTAACCTCTGCTTTAGGAACTTGAACGACATAAGGAATGTAGCGATCTAAAATGAGCGATCTAAGGATGATAACATGCGGCATACTGAGAATGACTTACTTCGCTAGATCGCTAGGTCGTTTATCTCATTTGTGTGCGACCTAAGGGATTCTTCAGAATGACCTAGGAATAAGCGACCTAAGGAAGGCGGCCTTTCACCTTGCACTGCATCACTTAACACGTTAGGTCGCAAGTTGTTGAGCCGTTTGCGACTTAAGGTAATCGAACCCACATCCTGTGCTGCATCACTATTATCTCGACTTGCTAGGTCGCTTGGACGACCTACCAACATACTAGATCGTAACATGCTATTTCGTAGCGACCTAAGATAAGGTGGCTTCCCGCTAGGTCGTTGGCGACCTAAAGCATATGATTCAGCATAGTTTATAACATCCCTCTGTATTTCGTTAGCTCGTAATTTATTAGGTCGTTTGCGACCTAATACGAAGGAAGGTCGGGCTGCATCACATATTTACGTAACCTTCTATATATGGAGATCATATGAAGGACAAAACCATTACTATTTATGTCGGTGTTTTCTTTGTATTGTGCATCAGCATATGCCTTAGTCAACATGGGAAACTGTATTAATGAAATTATGTTCTGATCTGAATTTTAGAATACAAACTTAACTGTAATCACATAAATTTATTTTTGAACTTTTGATCTTGGTTAGCTTCTGTATATGTTTGGTAAAATATTTACCTAACCTCTGATATTTTTTAACTTTTATAAGGTTCCAGTGATGATGAAGTTGACTATTCAATCAAACCTGAATTTTATGATCCCAAAATTGATGAAAAAGATGAATTGTGGGTTCATAAAAGAAGGAAAGGGCATATCTCAGATGCAGTTATTAGTTGCCCTGCTTGTTTTACCACTCTTTGTCTAGACTGCCAAAGGTTTGTGACTTTGAATTTTTATGTAGATGATTTTTTTTCTCCCAATATATGTAGCTTAAATTAATAATTCAAGTTCATGGACAGATAAACACTATAAAAGGTACAAAAAATTGCATTTTAAATTGAAAATAATGGCATCATATTGGATTCTGTTCATAATTTGCATTATATTATTTTGTGGAGCTAATAGAAATGTTTCTATATCCTTGTTTGAAGTACTCAAGTAGCCATTTCTTACAATATGCACTATATTCCTTGAACTAAAATTTTCTTCTGATTATAGTGTTTGGTTCCTCCAATCTATTATATCCTAAGCATTTTGTGTTCCAGATATGTGCATGTAGTGCGACCCCTACCCCCACACACATCCCCACCCACCGCCCACGCACGTAGGCACACACAAAAATCTAAACATCCAATTCTTTAAGAAATTGTATTTATATATTTTGAATATATGGTTGAGTTAAACTGTACTTTTTTGTATAACTTTTTGTTCGATGCTCTTCGTAAACATACAAATAATTGACAAATGGTGGAGATAAAAAAGTTGAATCATTTATTGCACTATTATTAGCTCTTAAAATGTACCATAATCAACATGCTAGTTGGGATCTGGATTAAATCTTCTATATTCATTGTATTTGACATAATTTCTTTACTTCTCAACTTAATTTCAAATCTATTAGACGAAAAACAAATCTATTTGAAAAGTAAAAAAATGTTAGGCAAATGTGGTTTAGTCTAACAAAACGAGGATATAAACTTGGAAAGACCAACTGTTCGGTCAAACTAAAGAACTTATGATTTCATGGATTTGCAGAGGGATGTGTCAACTATTTTGTATTGACTTTTCGACAAAATCGATACATATGTATAACTAAACAATCCATCGTGTGGTAATATCTCAGTTAGCTGGAGGAGATTCAATTTATCCAACACGAGGATATTCAATTTAATTTCTCAATTGCCTCGAGCAGTTATAATAGAAAATCATATGTGTAACCTAATAATTCTATAAATTGTTATATATACATATACATATACATATGTGTGCGCGTATGCATGCGCACACATAAATCATGGACCGTTATTTGCATAAGCATATGAGGACAGACTGCTAGTAATGTACATGTGTACACCATGCATGTTGATGAGTTTATTGCCGGTAACAAGAAAAATTCTAGTCTCACAAGATTGTAAATCATGTCCCCCCTTTTGGAAGACATGAGTCGTGACAACAAAAATATACCATTGTTATTTTTCTGTAATCACGCATTTGACACCGTTATTTAACAAGTGAGAAACCATAGATCAGCCAGTTGTGACTGAAATTCTTTCCCACGAAATGTTAACTTCTACTCGCAAATTTGTCAATTAACTACAGTGTATTTTATTTGAGAGATTAAAAAGCAGATCTTTCTTTCTTTCTTTTGAAATTGGGTACTTCCATATAATAGAGGTAGTACATAGCACTAGCAGGACTATAAGTCTATGTTAGTACATGAACACTGCATGTCAATATATGTCCAGGGTTTAAATCACACCGTTCAATTTTCACACCTCTAATAAGCCTAAGTTGTCAAGTTGCGCCTCAGCACCGGGACTAGCGGTCCTGGACGCAACAAAAAAGCAGATCTTAGTTTGAAAAATGAAAAGTACTATTAAAAAAACGTTGATAGAGATGAATTAAGCTACATGTTGAAACTAGAATGGAGATGGGATAAAAAGTGATTGCCCAATCTGGTGTTTAACGCAAAGAACATTAGAAGTTATGGAGCAAAAGACACATGTATTACTTGTAATATTATGATGTTTTGAACCACAAATCACTTTATACTTGGAAACTATTACATTTTCATATTCCTTATTCCTTATACATGTGTACTTCAAAGCACAAGTTGCTTCGTAATTTTTGAAATAAAAAAACACAAACAACTTTGAACTTACCGTAATATAAAAATGAATAAACCCTTTTTTAAAGAAAAAACTTGCACTTCTAATTAACATGATTTGTGCCCCGAATTCTAGTTTGGGGAATAAGTTTTGAATTCTAGTTCGGGGAATAAGTTTTGAATTCTAGTTCGGGGAATACGTTTTTAAGTGAAACATAGTTAATTGTATGCAATTGACCCGACTTTAGAAGCAAACCATCAAAAGTGTACTGCTTCTAGTACACACATGAAACCTTGATATTCTTTCAAATAATGCAATCGCTTTGTACTCTCTAATTGATCATTGCTCTTCTGAATCATTATTTGTTGTTTCACCTTCGTTTTTCTCTTCAGACCATCTCACTCCATCTTTTATACTTCCACATCAACCTTTAATCACATGTATTTATATCTCCTCTTTTTGAATGTTTGTATTTTCGTTGCACAAATCTTTTGATATGCTCTCTTTATTTACAAGGAAGGATGCACATATTTAGGCAGTCCTATGGAATTGTGCAATTACCATTTTTGAAGATAATTCGTCTAGAAGGGCATTATGTTTTACTTTAAAAATAATTGAAATGGGCTTAACTTCACATGCTGGATATAAATTTAATCCTTATATGTTTATTTTATTAGACTGACTCCCTTATTTTACGAATTTTTGCTAAAATTGGTTAAAAGTAAACTCAACCTTCAAATAAAGTTTTGTAAATGTTCTACAAACGAAATGAATAGGGAGGGATTAGGTCTAATACTTTAATTATGCAAGAGTATGAGTTATGCCTTATGTCCAAAAACCCCGCAAAAAATGTGAATTTGGCTATTGGCCTGAACAATGCTAAAAAATAAGAACATTTTATGGTCTGAAACCTCAGTGTTTTTTTAACCTTAGCGATTCTTTGTTTTCCTTGAAAACAACGAGTCCAATATTGTCGGTAAGGAATTAGCGATTTACATATTTGTTGCATCTATTTTTAGTTCTTATGCTCTATTTTTCTTGATTTAATTTAAATGATTAGGCAATTAAATCATGCATTGATAACAAGAACCGTTAACCCGATTTTTAGCCAAGCCATTTAACTGGACTTAGAGGGCCAAAATGAAGACGAGAAGAGTCACGAACTTGGAAACATGCTAGAAAGGCTAAAATATTGAACTCAAAAAGTTTGATGGAAATTGGGCTAAGTAGACCACTCGGTAACGAGAGGTTTTTTTCCCACTTGACACTTTCCAATCTCCTTATACTTCAAGTAGTTCTTCAAGCAACTGTGATAAAGTGTTATTTTCAGAAGATAGATGAGCAGCACTAAGGTTTTCGAAGAAGAAAGGAAAGAATGCAGGAAAAGATAGACGATATATGGTGAATAATTAGAAGGAATTAGATCTTCAGGAAAAAAGAGTTTGGACTACATCGAATTGGAGATAGAAAGACAAGACAAATAAGATAACGGATTTTTCATCTAGAAAAACCACCTGGTATCGAAGGAACCTCTCGGTACCGAGATGTTTTTGTTGAAGATTGGGTCGGCGAGTTCACTCTTGTATATTTGAACGTGCATCTGGACTTTATTCAACATGGACTTCTAAGTCTACTGGCGAGTTTCTCTATAAATATCATCCCTATAGCAATTGAAGTGGGGATCGACACTCTGCATATTCTTCATTCTTATCTCCTTTCCCAAATATACTATATAAACTTCATTGTAAGTCTGAGATACCATAGATTGTGGTCAGACCTGATAAAACTAGTTGTAATGCAGAGAGAAAACTACTAATAACAAAGATTAAAGTGGACGTAGGTCAGAAAATTTTCTGAACCACTATAGAAATTGCCGTCTCCTTTTACTTTTCTACAGTTTTCGCTTGTTTGATTTGGATCTCTACATTTTGGTGCTTTCGTCTGATATTTGGGTATCGGTGTCATTTTTGACGACAACATTTTGGTGCTTTCACTGAGAACGAACTAGATTTCACAACCTAAAGCTTGGATCTGAAGTTTGGAAAAGATAGAGACCTAAAACTAGTTCTACAACTGAAGGAAGTCAACCAGAGCATAGGGCAGCCAGGAGATTTTCTCAAATTCTAATCATTCCATCTACATGACTAGAGAGGAGATAGAGATGATGATGAAAGAAATGCAAGATGGAATAACGGTTTGACAACAGGAACTGCTAGATTGATTTTCCAAAGGACAAGACAACAAGGATTAGTTGGAGCTGTCAGAATTCAGAATTAAGGACTAGAAATATATGCAGGAACATCCGGAGTTGGAGCGGGGCAAACTGGAACAATGCCCCTACGACTAGAACTAATCGGTACCGACCACAATCATCTCGGTACAAAATATTTTTACTCGAGAGCATGGTTGATTTGGATCTAGGACAAGCTCTAATGCCTAGAACGGATGATGTTGGAGCCAGAGAGGCAGATTGAAATGCAAATACACAACAGTAGGAGTTGAAACTAGAAGCTCACTTTAGGAATAGAGGGCAGATTGAAGTTATTCATCACAGACTTCCATTGGATGATAATCCCATAATCGGGATGGTTACAGTCAGGTTCGATTCCATTATCTTACCTTTTATTTTAAATAAATGATGCAATATTATTATCAAACCCCTGATCGGTCTTAAGACACGCTCTGACTTAGGCTTCTTGAGTGATGACCGACCCCGGTCAGGAAACAAGGTGATTGATGACCTCTTGAAATTGATTAGGATTTCGCAATCCACTTGAGTGATGACTAATATTGATTGTTGTAGTCCTGTCCAGAGAGACGGCGCAATGACTGCAAGGTACAAGATCTCTTATCGGAGAGTGAGTGGATTGACTTGTATGAAAATTAAGTTCCCTCACCGGAAGATGAGCAGAGGGTGTTGCTTGTCGTTGAATCCTCTTTTCGGAGAGCGAGCAGATTGAGCTCAGTAAGGATCCGAGGAGATCGAACCTAGATTGGATGACAAATGGTCTGGAGTGATCGAACCACGGATTGGATATAAACGATCCGGAGAGATCGCACCCTAGAATGAATGACACTCCAGATTGAATGACACTCTAGAATGGAAGAGACTCTAGATTGGATGGAACCCTAGATTGAATGTTAGACGATCCAAAATGATCATACCCTAGAATAGACGTTGACTTGATCGTAATCAAAGTAAAACAGATGAATCCCGGACACACATAGAGATATTATGATATATGATATGATAACTCTAGATGAAAACAGACCGATTATGATTTATGATTAACGCTTAAGCAAGGATTAGAGTCCTTAGGTATGATAGTGTAGAACAACCTTTGGTTTGTAGGTGAATCCAAAGGAACCAAATGATTCACCAAGTTCGGGATCGATGGATGACCGGAGGGCTCGACTACATAAGATTGACTACTGTTGAGACTTGTTCTTGACCAAAACACGCTTTTCGAATGGCGCACTTTGCTAGACAAGTGTTAACCCACTTTTTAGCCAAGTCAATTTCAACTGGACTTAGAGGGCGAAATGAAGACGAGAAGAGTCGCGAACTTGAAAGCATGCTTAGAAAGGGTGAAAGATTAGACTAGTGAAGTTCGATGGAAATTGGGGCTAAGTGGACAATGAAAGAGCGGCCTATCATTGATCGGTCGTGAACAAATCCCCGTAGAGATGCCTGCTCGACCGACCAGGTAAATACAAGCAATATCGGATGAATCATCAGAAGGAACTAAATCTTGATGAATTTTTTTGGAAGGCATCGAACTGGAGCTAGAAAGGCATGACAAATAAGTTAAAAAAAATCACCTAGAGAAACCGCTTGGTAGGCTGGTACCGAGTGGTTTTTGTTGAAGATTGGACCGACCGGTGTGTTCACCGCTTGTACACTTGGACTTGCATTTTAACTATATTCAATGTGGGCTCGGTTGATCCTTTGTGTTGTTCATCTATCTTATGAAAAAAGTACTTTATCATGTTTTCATAAAGAAGTGCTTGGAGTACAAGGAGATTGGGAAGTGCCAAGTGGAACAAAAATCTCTCGGTATCGAGCGGTTCCTTGGAGCTAGAACCTACCTATTTCAACGAGGAGACCGTAGTCTTACTGTAGCTAAGCGAATGTGGCTTTGTGGGCTTCCTCAAGTAAGGATAAATAGTGAAACCTTGAGGTTTAGGACTCGCTATGAACCTCTAGATAGATAGGGCAAATCCTTCCTACATTATTTTTCCTTATTTAAAAAATTCTGTGTAAGCCAAGCTTTTGCTATTTCTTTTTTGACAATATCCACGAAATAGAAGAATAAGCTGAGCATAGACCGAATTCAGCGGACCCCGTGTACTCATTGTTAATCATAAAATATTCAGAAGAACGAAGGAATGAAAGAAGGGTCACGAGAGCATGAGGAGAGATCAGAAAACATAGATGTTTTGGTTAATTGAACCTTCCTACAAGGAGCTTTCGGCGAAGTTCAAGGCTATCTTTCAAAGTCCATAGGCAGAATGATACTTCAAAAATCCACCTTTCGACTAGGTCAAGAGGACTTTCAACAAAGGCAAATGAGAAGAAGTTCAAACCAAACCTTTCGAAGGAGTCAAAAGGTTCCATCTTTTAATGTACAAGAATTTCTTACCTTTTGAAAAGAATGAATATGTCAAAGAAAGTATGAGCTACTCCATAATGACCTTTTCGAAAGCCTAGCAAGCCTTTCGAACCGGTAGAAGTACATCCAGAATACCTTCCGACAAGGTCGAAAGGTTTTCATGAAGAAAGCAATACTCAAAAGTCAGCAAAGAATGATAGACAACCTTTTGAAAACATTGAAGGAAAGCACAACACTTGACAATAATCAAATGAGAAACAACATTCTGATAGGATCGAAGGATTCAGAACAAACACGTGAAGAGAAACCTTCCGACAAGGTCGAAAGGTTCACAACAGTAGGAGAAGAGCTAACTTCCGACAATGTCGAAGAGAACACAACAATTGGAACAAGCCAAGCCTCTCGACAACATCGAAAGGTTCATGAAAAAGCTTCAGAAAAGCAACGTTCCGACAGAGTCGAAAGGATCATGAAGACATCAGAAAAGCAACCTTTCGTCAAGGCCGAAAGGTTCATAAAGGCATTGGAAAGGCAAAACTTCCGACTGCGTCGAAAGGTTCATTATGACATATATAAGGAGCAAACCTTTTGACAAAGACGAAGGTTTGTAGTTGCATATAAAAGGAAAACCTTCCGACCCAGTCGAGAGCATGGAGTCGAAGAGGAGCCGCTTGCGTCTATAAATAGGACCTGATGGGTCATGTTTTGGGGGATCCAATTTCTATCATTCTGATCTTGTAACTTCTTAATCAAAGAATTGTAACCCTAATTGAGAAGGATTTGGGGAAATTTAATAAAAATGAGGCTTTTTTTAGATATAAAGGGAAGTACTTGGCTTTGCTAATTACCTTACTGTTTGCTTAAATTTTTATTAATTTAACTCATATTTTTAGGTTCAACCCTATTCGAAGGTTTTTGTCGACAAGGATGACAACACTCCTGTGCAAGCAATAACTACAACCTTTCGAAATCTTAAACCCTACAATTTAAACCTTTCGTTAAGGTCGACAATTTACTTGGATCAACATCCACTGAAACCTACCGAAATAATTAGCTCAACTGTTTAAGTCTTTCAATAAGGTTGGAATTCACTCAATATAAGTAATTAAACCTTTCGTCAAGTACGGAAGCCGCTACCTATTTACCAAAGATAACTCAATTGAATCAAAAGAAAGCCTTTTTGGAGCCCTCAAGCAAACTCAACAATGTCGAAAGGTCACTTAATCCAAGTTCTAAACCTTTCGACGTCAATGGAAGGTCTGGTACAAAATATATCTATAGACAATCTTAAAAGGAATCATATCCTTTGTTCTCCAAAGAAGAGATCAATTCTTCTAAACATATTTTTCGGGTGTTGACAAGAAATCTTGTTAACATTTTGACGCTAGGAGGGCTTGAACCTTCGATCTTTTATAACTTACATATCCGATCAATTGCGTAAAGACCCTTGACTAAAAAGGAAGTATGGTAAAAGATAAGAGTAGTAACAATAATCCCAACGAAGAGGCTACATCACGGTCACCCTTTAAAGGTCACATGGACTCAAATCCTAACTTAGGCAATACAGAAGTAAGGCAACCTTCAACCTTAACAGAATTGGAAAGCAATGTGATCAAGGTTCAGAATCAATGGCTACAAAGGAGAGAAGTAAAGGAGTGTTCAGAGAGAGCTCCAACCCGGGAATCAATAAAGATTGCGGAGAGAGAGGATGAAGTGCAACCTCCAAATGAGATAGAAAATCAAAGGTTGAACCGAGATAGCTGGTAAGTAAATCACTTGAATAGTCAGATAGATTTATTCAAGAAGACAACGGGAGTAGTCACAGAAATGAGACCAACCAAAATGATAATCTACACCATATGATGGTAAATGCAATTGGAGGAAAAGAAATTTATGACCCTGAAGAATATGTTATCCTGCAAAAAGCCCCCTTTTTCGAAGAAATAATGGCGACAAATCTTCCTTCACACATTCAAATTCCTTCACTAAAATACGATGGAACAACTGATCCAGATGACCATCTTGTTGTCGTTGAAAATTGGATGAACTTATACAACACTCCAGAGGCAGTTCGTTGCAAACTTTTTCCCATTACTTCCAAGGAGCAGCTATTAAATGGTATAGGAGTCACCGAATGGAAACCATCTATTCTTGGGAACAATTTACTTGCGACTTCGTGGCTCAGTTCGCTATATTCAGAGACACAACTATGGATTTTAGTTTGCTAGCAACCATCATACAGAAACTAGGGGAGTTACTTGGTGAATATTTGAACAGATTTAGCACAGAAGCACTAAAAGTAGAAAGTACCACTGATAGGGAGAAACTCATGGCAATTCGGTCGGGTTTGATCGAACAAACTCCTTTTTGGAAAGACCTTTATATAAATGGATGCAGAGACCTACAATATTTTTTCCTCCAAGCAGAGAAATTTATTCAATTAGACGAGATGCATCATGCTGATGCAGCAGCGGATAACGAAAATGTATGAAACGGTGAAAGTAGCAATCGGTGGATTGGAAGATACCAAAGGCCCAAATCCGTTGATCCAAAGATGCTGGATTCTAGCTATCCCAAACACATTGATCGCGCACGATACCGTGTTTAAAGATCTACGATTCTTCGTACGTTGATCTAGCGCACTAGATTCCGTGAATCGGCTTCAAATCCGTTGATTCGAGCGCACTCGAATACCGAAAATGGAAATAGGAGATCACACTCAACTACCAATTTGAGAAGAAGCACAAAGTGTTAGTCCATAGGATAGTGGTTTTGATGACAACAACTATAGAAGTGTTATAAAATATATATGTGCAGGAAATCTATATGTAGGTATCAACAAAAGAAGACTGTACAGTAAAGAAGACAAAATTGATGAAGACAAAGATCAAGAGTTCAAGATTGAAGACTCATGAGATTCAAGATATTCAAGAGTTCAAGACAAATAATATAGTTAGGTTAGATATTTGTTAAAACTCCTTGAAAGCACTATCATTCTTTTTTATCCAATTTACTCATGGAATGGAATCCACTTCGTTCTTGTTAAAGGGATGGAACCCTAGTGAGATGGAACTCACGAAATATCTAGTGGAACGGATAGTAGCCCTATTTTGTTATCCACTAATTTTGATTCAAAATGATTTTCAATATTATCTCTTGTTTTATAAAATGATTTTCAAATATTCTTTTTCAAAAGAAAAACCTTCGTTCACATTTCCAAAAATGTTTTAGCCTCAAAATCATATTTATCATTTTGTTATATTTTGATTTCAAAATTGTCCTTGATATTTTAGCCTCAAAATCTATTTTAATATTATATTTACTTTAGTTTATTTACTTTGATTTTAAATATATTTTAGTATATATACATATATACATTCATAAGTATTTCTACTTCTAAATACCTTCTACAAATACATAGAGTCCATTTGAATAAAGTTGCATATGTTTTAAATCATCATTTTCAAAGTAAAGCAAATCATCACTTTTTACTAGACCATGTCGACATCCTATTTACTCGTCATGTCGACATGCTTCCCGTTATAGCAAAGGTTGTTTTCAAAAGAAGTGTCTATTCGCTTAAACCTCTTCGAATGGACACATCCATTCATTCTCTATAAATAGAGACTGTTATGGACGTTTTCCAGTAACTACTTTCATTAGTTTCTCTCCTCTTTATTCTCTTATCTTATTTTCTAATCATCCTATCCATATTCTGCCGAAATCTTAAGTGAATCAAACCAGAATATCTCTAGTTTGATTCTCTGCCACTCTCTTCAAAGAATCTCAGTGCTTATCAGAGTTATAGATACATTTGTACTCAAAGAAACTTGTGTAGGGTTATAAAGGTGTGATCGTGTCCTTGGAAATCGATCGGGTGAACTTGTGTCCTATGAATCAAGTGGTTCTACCCAGAGACCTGAGAATCTGGAGGGTGTACCTCGTTGCCTTGGAATCGAGGGATTGTAATCTAGATTATTATTGAATAGAAAGCCGTACGAGTTGTGCGGGACTGGATGTAGGGTAACACCGAACCAGTATAAAATTCCTGGTGTGTTCTTTCCTTTACTTGCTTTTTATTTATATTTGCATCTGTTTGTGATTCTGTGATTTGATCTGTGATTGTGTATTTGCATTAAGTTAGTTAAATCAATTTAAATCAAAGAAGTTTTAAAGAAATTCTTAAAACACTATTCACCCCCCCCCCTCTAGTGTTAAATAGCCTTAAGATCATCTTTCGCGTCCCTTTCATTTGGTATCAGAGCAAGTTTTTCAAAGTATTCATAATCTGATTTTTGAAAAGTTCATGGCTAAGTTTGAAATGTTTCCTAAAAATATTTCTTTAATGATCAAATCATTGTGGTCTCATAAATTGATGCATGATAGTTATATAGAATCAGGTAGTCTACAAAAGTTGCTCACTGTGTAGGAATCTTACTTCATGGCGACAAATGAATCTATTCACAATGGACAAGCTGTGCAAATAAGAAAAAACAAGTGGATACTTGATAGTGGATGTTCAATACATATGACAGGAAATCCAGAGATACTCAATGACATTATTTACAAGGATGGAGGATTGGTTAATTTTGGGGATAATTCAAAAGGTTATGTGGTTGGCATCGGCAATGTAGGTCCTTTCCAAAACTCCATACTCGCTCATGTCATCAAAATAGAGGAGAAAGTTAATGATTCGCTGCAGATGTTAACTGAAATGCAAGTTCAACAATTGAGAATGGCAAGAGAGCAAGAAAAACAAGGGAAAATTCTGAGGAATCTTCAAAAATTCCTCATGGATAATCATGCCAATCCAATTGTAATTGAAGATTCTTCTAAAGCAAATGAAGAAGGAGAAGAAGACGAAGACGAAGAAGAAGAGGAAGAACTAATGGAGGAAGAAACTGATGATGAAGCAGTATGTGTAGGGGAAGTTTGTTTTGATGCTTATGGGAACATTGTGGAACAACATGGAAACTTCTGTTTCCATTACCCAAATTGTCCTGTCCACAAGTCTCCCATCATCAAAAACAACCGTTGAGTTGTTTATTTTCTTGTTTTAGTTATTTATGTGTTTATAAGTTTAAATAGTCATGTATATAGTAATATTGAAATGAATAAAATAATCTGTGGTTACACTTATTATTTTCATTCTTATATTACTCATATATATCATTCTGAGTATACAATATTTAGCATTGTTATATCTAGTTTTAGTATTATTAATGATAACACTATCATTAATATCATAGATTTAGGGGGAGTTAGTGTCATATTTTTTGTTGATGACAAAGGGGGAGAAGTATAAAATAGGTTAGTTAGGCATAGATTAAGGGGGAGTTATTAGATTTAGGGGGAGTTATAAGGAGAATATAAATATTTTATAAACAAAGGTTGTCATCATCAAAAAGGGGGAGAATGTTAGTCCATAGGATAGTGGTTTTGATGACAACAACTATAGAAGTGTTATAAAATATATATGTGCAGGAAATCTATATGCAGGTATCAACAAAAGAAGACTGTACAGTAAAGAAGACAAAATTGATGAAGACAAAGATCAAGAGTTCAAGATTGAAGACTCATGAGATTCAAGATATTCAAGAGTTCAAGACAAATAATATAGTTAGGTTAGATATTTGTTAAAACTCCTTGAAAGCACTATCATTCTTTTTTATCCAATTTACTCATGGAATGGAATCCACTTCGTTCTTGTTAAAGGGATGGAACCCTAGTGAGATGGAACTCACGAAATATCTAGTGGAACGGATAGTAGCCCTATTTTGTTATCCACTAATTTTGATTCAAAATGATTTTCAAAATTATCTCTTGTTTTATAAAATGATTTTCAAATATTCTTTTTCAAAAGAAAAACCTTCGTTCACATTTCCAAAAATGTTTTAGCCTCAAAATCATATTTATCATTTTGTTATATTTTGATTTCAAAATTGTCCTTGATATTTTAGCCTCAAAATCTATTTTAATATTATATTTACTTTAGTTTATTTACTTTGATTTTAAATATATTTTAGTATATATACATATATACATTCATAAGTATTTCTACTTCTAAATACCTTCTACAAATACATAGAGTCCATTTGAATAAAGTTGCATATGTTTTAAATCATCATTTTCAAAGTAAAGCAAATCATCACTTTTTACTAGACCATGTCGACATCCTATTTACTCGTCATGTCGACATGCTTCCCGTTATAGCAAAGGTTGTTTTCAAAAGAAGTGTCTATTCGCTTAAACCTCTTCGAATGGACACATCCATTCATTCTCTATAAATAGAGACTGTTATGGACGTTTTCCAGTAACTACTTTCATTAGTTTCTCTCCTCTTTATTCTCTTATCTTATTTTCTAATCATCCTATCCATATTCTGCCGAAATCTTAAGTGAATCAAACCAGAATATCTCTAGTTTGATTCTCTGCCACTCTCTTCAAAGAATCTCAGTGCTTATCAGAGTTATAGATACATTTGTACTCAAAGAAACTTGTGTAGGGTTATAAAGGTGTGATCGTGTCCTTGGAAATCGATCGGGTGAACTTGTGTCCTGTGAATCAAGTGGTTCTACCCAGAGACCTGAGAATCTGGAGGGTGTACCTCGTTACCTTGGAATCGAGGGATTGTAATCTAGATTATTATTGAATAGAAAGCCGTACGAGTTGTGCGGGACTGGATGTAGGGTAACACCGAACCAGTATAAAATTCCTGGTGTGTTCTTTCCTTTACTTGCTTTTTATTTATATTTGCATCTGTTTGTGATTCTGTGATTTGATCTGTGATTGTGTATTTGCATTAAGTTAGTTAAATCAATTTAAATCAAAGAAGTTTAAAAGAAATTCTTAAAACACTATTCACCCCCCCTCTAGTGTTAAATAGCCTTAAGATCATCTTCCGCGTCCCTTTCACAAAGCATTCAAACAAAAGTTTTATTCAAAATCAACTAAACTTTACAAATGACACCACCATCCCTATTTATAGGGTTACAACAACTCACTTTCACGACTCAAAACAAACAACTCATAGGTCGTGACCGACCTAACACATACGACCTAAAAACAAACAAACACATTACATCACAACACATTGCAAGGCCCTTACGACCTAACATACACACGCGACCTAACATACAACACAATGCAAATGACTTAAAACTACAAGCGACTTATCATATTTACAACATAACAGATACAACATCATAACGACATCTTGCGACCTATCAACTTGAGCATCTCATGCGGCTTAAGAAAATGGCCTATGGAACGACTTAGCTCTCGCGACATAATATTCAGCACCATAGGAAATCATGCAGCATAAGGTCGAGCGACCTAAAACTTGAGCGGCACAATAATCTGAGCGACCTAACTGGAACGACTTAGTGGCATAAGAATAAACAGCATGTGTGAGCGACCTAAAATCCAGAGCTTCTCGCGACCTATAGGATGAGCAACCTAACCAGAGAGCGACCTTAAAATATAGCTTGGTAATTTTAAGTCGCGACCTTCTAGGTCGTAACACACTGTTTTGTAGCGACCTAAGATGAGGTGGCTTCTTGCTAGGTCGTTGGCGACCTAAGACCTTCGCGACATATGGACTTCGCGACCTAACTTGTTGACTTAGCTCGTTAAGTCGAATCACCTTAGGTCGAATCCCAGTAGGTCGTAGCTCGCTAGCAGGCCTCTCTTGTGGGCGTAAGTCGCATATATGACCTGTTAGGTCGCTGGCGCGACTTAACCAGTTGATAGGTCGTTGGCGACCTAAAACGAAGGAATGTCGGGCTGCATCATCCTCCCCCGATTGACAGAAATTCATCCTCGAATTTACAGTTTCTTCGTCTTCGATACTGTTGTCCTTGTGAAATGGAACCAAGTGTTTGATTTTGTCAATGTTGGCAATAGGAAAATGATCCGGCAAACTCAATTTACAGTCATGCTCACAAATTTCCTTCCCAATTTCCAAACAACTCATTCCTCCAGCATCCAGCTTGTTGTAAGTACCAACAAGAAATCGTCTAACCATCATGTAGATAGATTCCTTGCCACATTGCGTCTTCATCAAACCCAATACAGAGTCCATACTTACCTCCACCCATAATCTAGTATATATTGGTAATGACATACATAATCCTGACTTCATCGCGGTTTCTTTTGAAATTTGATAATTATGGCTCCTCTGAACAAACCTTCCATCCTCCTTCCTTATTGACGGCCCAAAACAAGTCGTTGCAATCAACTGCATGGTACGATCATAGTCCTCGTGTCTTTCTACATGTAAGTCTTTGATATCTCTTATTCGCCAACTGCAATCAGGAGTATACAATTGCCTTTCTTTGAACAGAAACCCATCAACCAGCCTTCTCAACTCTACCTGCTCTGTCGGACACATATGATTACGTGGCATATACGGTACAATAGCACTTGACACTTGATCAACATGATGTTGTACGTCCCTCAGTGGCAGTAATTCCTTGGACAACTCTACAGGAACGACATCCTCACATTCATTCACCACTGGTTTAACAACACTTTCACTGGTTTTATTTTCATTCAACAGGAATACTTCTGCACTATCCTCCCTTATAACAAACTCTCTTGTAGATTGTAGACTAATCGAATCCACCTCCTTCATCAACAAATTACCTTCTTCATCTCTTGACTAACTTTCTTCACCCTCATCCAACTTTGCTGATTGTGAATTTCCAACCTCGTGTTCATCAGATTTCGTTGGTTGAAAACCATCAACTTCATCTTTATCAAACTTTGGTGATTGAAAACAATCGACTTCATCTTCCACATCAACAAACTCTTTTAAAGACAACAAAGTCTTTAGCTCCTCGATTTCTTCCAATTTGTTTTCCCTCTGTTGGCGCTTTTTAGGAACCAAAATGATTCATGTATCCTCAAACATAAAACTGTAGATGTTGGTGCGACCATCATGCTGCACAGCTTTATCGTATTGCCATGGTCTCCCCAACAACAAATGGCAAACATCCATATCAACCACATCACACCAAATTTCGTCTTTGTATTTCTTCCCAATGGAAAAATTAACACAAGTTCTTCGATTAACCTTCACTTCCCCTCCTTTTCTCAACCAAGCTAATTTGTATGGGTCTGGATGTTTCTCCGTTTTTAATGACAACTTCTTTACAGCTTCTGAAGAAATGATATTATCACAGCTTCCTGCATCGATGACAAATTTACAAACCCTTCCCAAGATCGTGCACGTTGACTGGAAAATGTTACTCCTCAACCAACTTGAATCATCCTCTTGCTTTGGTGTCAAACACGATCTTCTCATCAACAAACTACAACCCTCATCTCCTGTCAGTAATTCTTCTTCTTCAACTGGTATTGAATTGACACACTCTACCTCTGCATCTTCATTCTCAATCTCCGCAATCATTGCTCGTTTCTTTGGCCTTGGACATTCATTGCTTTTATGGCCCCACTCTTGATAATTAAAACATTTGAGATTACTATTGAACTTTGCTTTGCTGGCTTCATTCACAATCGACTTACTGATGACTTTGGAAACATCCACACTACTACTAACATCCTTGTTCTGGTTGTTGGAATTCGTAAACACACCACCTCCTCTTCTGCCTTGCTTCTCCCAAGCTAACGCTTTCTGGTGCGCTTCAGCCACAGACATTGGATTGAACATATTCACCATGTCTTGAATCTGCGTTCGCAACCCTCCAACATACCTAGCTGTTAGCTTTTCCTCTGTTTCCATAATATCATTCCTCGCAATCAATTGGTAAAAATCTTCTGCATACTCATTCACTGATTTCGCCCCTTGTCTTAGGTTCTGCAAACGTTGATACATAAGAGATTGATAATTGTGCGGCAAGAAAGTAGCTTTCATTAACTTCTTCATCTTATCCCATGTAACAATCTTTGACTTCCCCATTCTCTCCCGTGTAAGTTTAGTCTGCTGCCACCACGCCATAGCTCTCCCTCTTAACCTCGTAGCAATCAACTTCACTCTTCGATCCTCGGGAACTTCTTTGAAGTCAAAAATTTCCTCAACATTTGAAACCCAATCCAAAAATTCCTCCGCTACCATTCCTCCCTTGAATTCTAGAATTTCAGTTTTCATTCCCGACTCCCATCGGCGATCATCTTCTACAACCCGATATGCATTCCGTGCTTGGTCTCGATCTCGAGAATGAACACTACATCTTCCACCATGTTCATCAAAAACAGATGTACTTCGATAACGATCTCGACCATCCATATCTCTATGATCTCGCATATCTCTTCTACTCTGTCTTTCATCACCATGATATGGCTCATGCTCAAACTCACGTGGAGTTCTTCTCTCTTCTTGTCTATACTCATAATGTTCTCTTCTCAATGAAACTGAAGATTCTCTTCTTTCTCGATAAGATTGCGGCGACACCCTCCTCGCTTCCGTAACCGATGGTGAAACTCTGTTTCCTCCATGGTTCGAGACTGGCGATCTCCTCCTTTGTCCTTGATTCATGTCATTCATCAGTTTCTCTAACTTCCTAATGCCTTCATCAGACTTTTCATTGATGCGTTGTTCCATTTGCTCGTCTTCTTCTCTTCTATACAACGCTTCAACATTTTGATAGCGATTAGCTCTTCTTGGCGGCATGATTACTCTTCAACAAAACTTAACTCTCAGCCTTTATTTAGAAATGAGCAAACTATGCACGGCTCAAACACTTCTCTTAGCTCAGCTTTGTTTGATGTAGCTCGCTTCACTAACTCCTCAAACTCTTCGATAAGAATTGGCTCCAAGACTCGGCTTAGCTATGGTTGGCTAAGTCTAGCTCTAATACCAAATGATGCAGCAGCGGATAACGAAAATGTATGAAACGGTGAAAGTAGAAATCGGTGGATTGGAAGATACCAAAGGCCCAAATCCATTGATCCAAAGATGCCGGATTCTAGCTATCCCAAACACGTTGATCGCGCACGATACCGTGTTTAAAGATCTACAATTCTTCATACGTTGATCTAGCGCACTAGATTCCATGAATCGGCTTCAAATCTGTTGATTCGAGCGCTCTCGAATACCGAAAATGGAGATAGGAGATCACACTCAACTACCAATTTGAGAAGAGGCATAAAGCACTCAAACAAAAGTTTTATTCAAAATCAACTAAACTTTACAAATGTCACCACCATCCCTATTTATAGGGTTACAACAACTCACTTTCACGACTCAAAACAAACAACTCATAGGTCGTGACCGACCTAACACATACGACCTAAAAACAAACAAACACATTACATCACAACACATTACAAGACCCTTACGACCTAACATACACACGCGACCTAACATACAACACAATGTAAATGACTTAAAACTACAAGCGACTTATCATATTTACAACATAACAGATACAACATCATAACGACATCTTGCGACCTATCAACTTGAGCATCTCATGCGGCTTAAGAAAATGGCCTATGGAACGACTTAGCTCTCGCGACATAATATTCAGCACCATAGGAAATCATGCGGCATAAGGTCGAGCGACCTAAAACTTGAGCGGCACAATAATCTAAGCGACCTAACTGGAACGACTTAGTGGCATAAGAATAAATAACATGTGTGAGCGACCTAAAATCCAGAGCTTCTCGCGACCTAACCAGAGAGCGACCTTAAAATATAGCTTGGTAATGTTAAGTCGCGACCTTCTAGGTCGTAACACACTGTTTCGTAGCGACCTAAGATGAGGTGGCTTCTTGCTAGGTCGTTGGCGACCTTAGACCTTCGCGACATATGGACTCCGCGACCTAACTTGTTGACTTAGCTCGTTAAGTCAAATCACCTTAGGTCGAATCCCAGTAGGTCGTAGCTCGCTCGCAGGCCTCTCTTGTGGGCGTAAGTCGCATATATGACATGTTAGGTCGCTGGCGCGACTTAACCAGTTGCTAGGTCGTTAGCGACCTAAAACGAAGGAAGGTCGGGCTGCATCACATGCTAGAAGAGAATCCCATCGAGAATTCAAAGAGGAGAAATCCGATATTAAGCGGTTTGACAAGAGGCCAAGGGAAAGTGAAAACCCAAAAGGAAGTCGAAGAAAGAATTCTAAAATGAATTGTGTTGTCCTGAGCAAGCCCTCTCTTATACATACGCTAAGATGAAAAGGAATGAAAATTTTATTGCACCTCAAAAAGTTCGGAGTGCCCCAGAATCAAATAAAGGAGGAAGTTATTGCGAATACCATAAGGAAAATGGACATGAAACCGATGAATGCCGTGTTCCATCAAAGAAAATACAAGGCAAGATCAGGGTAGGGTTTTGCAGGAATTCGTCAAAAAACCTGAAGGACATCTTGTTCGAGCTGAGAGAAAGACAACTCGGCAAATTATAAATGAAAATCTCTTTTGAGTCATGATGACTCATGGCATTAACTCAACTGTGAACTTTCTTTTCTTTTCATATATTTTTAACTCAATTTCTATTTCCATTCATACTTGAATTTGTATTGATCATGTACTGATTAAAATTTGAGTGCTATTACAGGTAAAAACAAAATCAAATCAAGGCACTCGATGAACTCTGAGAGCACGAAAATTTCCAGAATACTTAAAGAGGACAACTCAGGCGCCTGATACAATATAATTATCAACAATTCAGTCAACGCAACACTAAGGCTTTCCTATAAGAAATGTTGAATCACTGCTAAACTCAATTCCAATTTAGGAGAAAATCCATATATATCATATTTATTTTTAACAAATGATTTCAAAAGGAAATTTACCAAATTATATCCTTTTAAGAAAACTATTTTCAATCACCCTATGGTCCGGGGGGAACAAATACTTATTTATTCCAAAAGCAGATTTATGCAACTAATTTGAGATATTATATAGCATTAATAAATGCGCACAAAAAAAACTTTAAATTGAGCAGTTTTAATGTTTTAAAGTTTACTAAAATCATGGTCGGAGATAAACCTATTCATACTTTTTTCAAGAAAAATTTTGAAAGCATAAAAAGTTATTGAGACTCAAACCGGAGAACCCTATTCTCGACTAAAAGGCTGTTGGTTCATAAATCATGACCTCCTAGTCTTCTATTTTAGATTCATGTCTCCATTATGAGAACAGCAAGGAAGTTCTTGTAAAGAGATTTTATTGGAAAAAAAAATCTTTCACAAAAATGATTCATGAGTCCAAACTATTTTTCAAAAGAAACTCTTCAATATAATAGAAGGGTCTAATTACAAAGTTCTTTCTTTTAAAGGAGACTCTATTTTAATTGACCAAAAATTATTTTCATATATAAATACTCAAGCATACGATGTTATTCCGTAGCACCTCCTAGAGGAAGGGACATAAGCCCACGATGCTATTTCGTGGCACTCTTAGAGGGAGGGACATAAGTCTACGACGTTATTCCATAGCATCTCCTAGAGGGAGAGATAGAACCCCTAACGTCCAAAACCACCTCTTAGGGGATGTGTTAGGGTAATACCCATTAACGGCCTTCTGGAGGAAGGTCAACTAAGTATATGACCCTTCAAGATAAGAGAAGCCTGAAGAGTGGCTCATTAAAGAATGGACTAAGATGTCCAAGCCCAAATAGTGGCTCATTAAAGAGTGGACTAGGATGTCCAAGCCCCAAAGAGTGGCTCATTAAAGAATGGACTAAGATGTCCAAGCCTTGGGGGTTCCAAACAAAAGAATAAGGATAAATGTGTTCACAACTCAAGATCAAAGGTTAAAATCCAAAAGAATAAAGGGTTACAGAAAGAGATCTATTTATCAACTGAAACAAAGTTGAAATCCTAAAAGAAGGATACATAAGAGACAGTAAGACAAAGATGTTCAACACTACAATTGAAAATAGATAAGGGATCTAGAATCATATTCGAAGGAAATAAGATATGAATCAGCAGATCCTAGAACATCTATTGCTCGAGAAATAGTTGCCATGTCAAAGGACTAAGAAATCAGCATCCTCATAGATGACAGGGGACTAGAAAAGGGATAAAAGAAATCCCCAGCATGGAATCAAAGACCAAAATATATACAAAAACCAAAAGAACGGGATATAGAGCAAAGTATTTCAAATGGTAAAAGAAGTTACACACAAGGAATAAGATGAGTAAACCACTACAGAATACATAGAAACAGAGTAATCCATTAGAACAAAAGAGACTCTATAGATATATAAGGAGCCATTGTTCCAATTAATCACAAGGTCTTGCACATGCAACTTAACTCTAATATATCCAAACTTTACCAACCCATAGGTCCAAGAGAGTATTGTTTGGCCAGAGAGATTTCTGATTTGATATTGGATGAATTTCTAATAATCTATTTGTCTGTTTGGATCCCGACAAGGCTTTGGTTAGATTCTTGACTTATAGACTTTCAATTCCTTTTCGTGAAGATTTTATCTATGATGATTTATTGATTTCATGAGAACCTATTAACCTCATTGGAGAATTTCTATAAGGACTTCATATTGAATTCCTAGTTTCAAGGTTTCCCAATTCCTTCATTAACTTTCGAAATGGTTTATGAATCTTACATACATGAATTTTCATAATGATTTTTTATTATTCGTTTGTTTATTGAGTTCCTGAATTTTTAACTCATTTATGGTGTTTTTATGATAATTTATGGGTTTCCCATTGATTTCTGTGATGATTTGCTGATTTGGCATTCGTGATTTCTTGCTAAATTATTGGTTTAATGAGTTTTCCTACTTATTTCTATGATGATTCAAGAATTTAACGTGTTACAATTTCCCAATGAATTTTCATGACAGTTTCCTATTGATCGTTTGTTTCATGAGTTCATGATTTCTTGGTTCCCTTTATTGATTTTCCATGATAATTTATGAATTTTTCATTGACCTTTTGATTTTGAATAAGAATGAACAGATTTCAGATTACATTTTTGATTCTTGGATTTTCAATTCCTCGATTTAATAGAATTTAAGCTTCCTTACTGATTTTTGTGATTATTGATGAATTTTGTATTTCTAATTTACATATTGGAGATTTTGAGTGGCTTTTATTTGGGTCTTAAATTGATGAATTTTGAAATTACTTGATGATTTTTATGATGATTTTTGATTTCCTTATAGGGTGTTTGATAATCCTTTATAAGATTTCTGATTTTCTTTTAAGAAAGTCCCCGCCAAGAAAGTCGAAGCGGAGACGAGGGTATTTCAAATATAACTTTTGAAAATTTCGAGCAATATCTCGCTAATTTGAGAGACTTTAGAAGTGGTACTTTTTTAGAGTAAAATCTTCTCAAATTAACATACTGACTTAGATAGTCTCATGGGATGACATGACCTAAAGAACTTATATTCTGAAATAGCACAGCGGAAAGAAACTAAATATAAGGAGCGGTACTCTGATATAAAATACTAGCATGGAGCATATTAACAATTTAGGGGTTTTGAGATGATCCGTGAATTCAGATTAGTTCGTATAGAAAGCTTGTCTTATGCATGAATTCATCAGATATTCTTATTCGCTATTTATTTTTAAGCTAACCGAAAATCATAATCATACAAGATGACAAAACAAATCCATTACATTTTTGAGATGTACGAAAGAGAACGCATAAATTTTCCCACCAAAAATACCAATCTAGAACCTGTTCGTCTTCTCCCCTCTTTTATATATGATAATAATAATAATATTAAATCATTTATCTCCACAACAAAAAGAGCACAAAGAGCACCAATGGCAGCTTGTAACATTCATCAAATTCATCTCGATTTTGTTGGCGCGGAAGTGTCGCTGCTGTTGTTCTTACGCGATGGGACTACTAAATCAACCCCAAGAGGCAAAGGAGGTGCAAAGTGTTCAATATAGCAACGCGAATCATCGGCAACCCTATTTCTTTAATCACCGCATAATGGTACGTGGTACATGCTTTACGACTTAACTACGGCCACGTTCTGGATGGATTTGACCATCTGGGACACCTCCGAAGAAAACCCTACGCTGGTATTGTATTCACCTTATCAGCCACTATGGGTTAAACCTATCGTCATCAAACCAGTCAATTTGGCTCCAGACCTACCTCCCCTCACAAATGAGCTATGATGAAACAGCCACCTTACCTTTCTGTTAATCGTCCTTAATGTTTAATTCTAGAATAGTGATATCTTTTTGAATGTATATAAACTAACTGATTATTTTGAGGAATCTAACATATGACACTATATAAGTTAATGTTTTTGAAGTTCTGGATTAGTTAAATTTCTGGAAGTGATGTTGTATAACTGAAAATGTGCTTAAGGGATTAACATTTTTGTTGAATAATGTTTTGTCATACAGAAAGAAATTAGAAGGTATGGGTCACTAACTTTAAAGAAAACTTGGTTTCGTTAGTCCTTAAACTTGTTAATCTTACCTAAACAAAATAGCAAACAAGCTTCCTTAAAAAGGCCTGAGTACCAAAACACACACAAAGTTTAAGTCAAAAACTTGAACAGTCTAAGCTTTATGCAAAGTCGAAAGATTCATAGAGAAAGCTTTCGATGAAGTCGAAAGGTTTATAGGAAAATCTTTTGACAAAGTCGCAAGGTTAATAGGAAGGATCCCTTTAACCTTATCGAAAGCTCGTTCTCGAAAGGTTAGGAACATGGAAAAATCCCCAATAGCATGAAGTTAATTTCCACAAGTTGAGAAGGTCTAACTCGAGAAAGGAATATCAGGAGCCTGTAGTAAGTTTTTTCCAAAGGTTCATTTATTTGAACCGATATCTGCAAATCAGGTTATATTATTCCACAATCTTAAGAAGTTTGATTATGGTCATTATAGAGCAACTTATCTAAAAAAATATATTACTTTAAGGGCATCATAAATATTAGCTTCATAAATTTAAGATTGCTCATTAAGGACTCATAACAAAGTTACAACCTTAATATGAGTTATTATCTATTTTACAGGAAGCAAGGAAGTGAATCCATTGGAGTGTTGTCCTAAAGAACAAGAACAAAAGCTTCTTTCATACCCGGGGGGAGGGGGCTAAATGTTAATCATAAAATATTCAGAAGAACGAAGGAATGAAAGAAGAGTCATGGGAGCATGAGGAGAGATCAGAAAGCATCCAAATGTTCTGGTTAATTGAACCTTCCGACAAGGGGCTTTTGGCGAAGTCCAAGGCTATCTTTCAAAGTCCATAGGCAGAATGATACTTCAAAAATCCACCTTTCGACTAGGTCGAGAGGACTTTCAACAAAGGCAAAAGAGAAGAAGTTCAAACCAAACCTTTCGAAGGAGTCGAAAGGTTCCATCTCTTAATGTACAAGAATTTCTTACATTTTGAAAATAATTGAGAGGTCAAAGCAAGTGTGAGCTACTCCATAATGACCTTTTCGAAAGCATAGCAAGGCTTTCGAACCGGATGAAGTACATCGAAAATACCTTCCAAGAAGATCGAAAGGTTTTCATGAAAAAAACAATACTCAAAAGTTAGCAAAGAATGGATTCGAAAACATTGAAGGAAAGCACATCACTTGACAACAACCAAATGAGAAGCAACCTTTCGGCAAGATCAAAGGATTCAGAACAAACACGTGAAGAGCAACCTTCTGACAAGGTCGAAAGTTTCACAACAGTAGGAGAAGAGCTACATTCCGACAAGGTCGAATGGAACACAGCAGTAGGAACAAGGTAAGCCTTTCGATAACATCGAAAGGTTCATAAAAGCTTCAGAAAGGCAACGTTTCGACAACATGAAGACATCAGTAAAACAACCTTTCGTCAAGGCCGAAAGGTTCATGAAGGCATTGGAAAGACAAACCTTCCAACAGCTTCGAAAGGTTCATTATGGCATATAAGGGGCAAACTTTCCGACAAATAAGAAAGGTTTGTAGTTGCATATAAAAGGAAAACCTTCCGACCCAGTCGAGAGCATGGAGTCGAAAGGGGGGCCGCCTGCGTCTATAAATAGGACCCGAGGGGTCATGTTTTGAGGGATCTGATTTCTATCATTCTAATCTTGTAACTTCTTAATCAAAGAATTGTAACCCTAATTGAGAATGATTTGGGAAAATATAATAAAAATGAGGTTTTTTCTTAAATATAAAGGGAAGTATTTGGCTTTGCTAATTACCTTACTGTGTGCTTAAATCTTTGTTAGCTTAACTCATATTTTCAAGTTCAACCCTATCAGAAGGTTTTTGTCGTCAAGGATGACAACACTCCTGTGCAAGCAATAACTACAACCTTTCGAAATCTTAAACCATACAATTTAAACATGTCGTTAAGGTCGACAATTTACTTGGATCAACATCCACTGGAACCTACCAAAATAATTGGCTCAACTGTTTAAGTCTTTCGATAAGGTTGGAATCCACTCAATATAAGTAATTAAACCTTTCGTCAAGAACGGAAACCGCTACCTATTTACCAAAGATAACTCAATTATATCAAAAGAAACCCTTTCTGGAGCCCTCAAGCAAGCTCAACAACGTCGGAAGGTCACTTAACCCAAGTTCTAAAATTTCGATGTCAATGGAAGGTCTGATACAGAATATATCAATAGACAATCTTAAAAGGAATCACGCCCTTTGTTCTCCCAAGAAGAGATCCATCATTCTAAACATATTTTTGGGGTGTTGATAAGAAATCTTGTTAACACTCATTGCTTGTGATAGCTCTCAGGGTTCCTGGTATTATGTGCATGCTACTATGCAAGATGGATCGGTTCTTAGGCGGGTGTAGGGGGTAATGGAAGCCGACAACGCCTCTTGCATGTACCTATGAGATAGGGATAGACAAGAGTTTGATTGGTTGGGGGTGTCGTTATACGTTCTCGTCACCCTTATCCTGTCCTTGACCTATCCATTTTGCCTAACGAGCGTACAACGTACATATGTAGGCTGGTACTGAGAGGTTTTTGTTAAAGATCGGGCCGGTGTGTTCACTCCTGTACACCTGGACTTGCATTTATGACTTTATTCAACGTGGGCTCCTGAGTCTACTTGCGAGTTTTTTTTATACAAATACCAGCCCTATAGCAACTAAAGAGAGTGTTGACACTCTACATCTTCTTAAGTCTTATCTCATTCCTCAAATATGTACTTTAGAAACATCATTGTAAATTTGAGATCCAATAGATTGTGGTCAGATTTGATAAAACTATTTATAATCCGGATGGAAAACAATTAATAACAAAGGTTAAACTCGACGTAGGCCGGTAAATATGCCGAACAACTATAAAAACTTGCCTCCATTTATTTTCCGGATATTTTTTGCTTTGATTTGTATATCTACATTTTGGTGCTTTCATTTGATATTTGGATGTTGATACCATTTTTTGTGTCAACAATAATTCAGTCGCATAAAAAGTTGGTGATTTTTGTATAACTTACCACCGTGAAAATTATTCTCCTTGGTCGTATATATAATATAGAACTTAGTGCACATTAGATGAACGAAGTATTAAAATTTTGTTTTAACTTGGTCTTTATGTCTGTCATCTTCAGCAAAAAGAAATTTGGTTTGGACCAACAAGAGAATAAAACTCCTCCAAAATGTTCCCTTCCAAACACACAGATTTCCCAACTAGTTAGTGGTATGTTTTGTGTTTGTTCAATAAAGACCTAAATACAGAGAGATCTGATTTGCCACTGTCAATGTTTTGGACGGAAACCTCAAACTATGTAGAGGGGAAAAAAACAACTATGTTCCAATTGGAACCCGAAACCACATCACCCCACCACCCACACCTCAACCTTAACCTATTGAAGGATTCAGTATGTTAATTTAGAAGCGGCGGAAAACAAATTGTATTAGCTAAAACATAAAGTAGAACATAAACTACATTAGGAATTCTTGATAGCTTGTGTGTAAGTTTACATAATGAGTTGAGTTATAAAAAACTTAATCACTTGTATTTCCTAAAAACTATTTCTTAAATTTGATAACATTGTGAAAATTAAAAAATTGCACGTAAATCAGATATTGATTATTAAGCATTAATTCGAGAAATAAAAACATTAGTAAAAAAGGATAGCAAAACATAATCATCAAACACATGCCATGACGTGGCGATGGTGACTTTTGGCCTCATGGCGAAACGCATGTGAGAAGGCGTACTGAATGGCATATATCGCGCACCGTACAAAATGACACATCCTTTTGATTTTCCACATGTTTTTAGTTTTATAATTCTTTTTCACTATACAAAAATGCATAAAAATAAGTATGCAACATATAACTTAGTTTACAACTTGACTTATTGGTTTAGATTCTATAGACGGACTTTTTTGATGAATATTCTTTAGGTGAAGACAAACACATGTAATTATTGATATGGAGTAGCTAATTTTTTTCATGTAATATATATTTTAAAATAAGTTATAATGTAACAATAGTCTTGTATCCACAAAGATTGGCAATTAGTTATAATATGATAAATTGAAGTAAGATCTAATGGATTTTTGTAGTTTATGTGATCAAAATATAAAGTAAAAAAAAGCGATATAAAATATATATTTTGAATTAGTAAGAAACAAAATAAATTATCAAAATAACAACACACAATGCAGAATACAATGAAACATCATATCTTCATATTTTTTTCTCGTTTAAAACATATAGAATCGACTATAAGCTTATGTTTAGAATTTATTTGCAAAACAATAGTTGTAAACTTTTAGTTCAATATTTAATTTCTAAGAAACAGATTAGACATTGAACGATGCACTACAATTGAATGGCATATATGCTTATGAAGTTATGTTCATAATATCATTGCAAAATGATTTTTTGTGTGGATATTATGGGTGAAAAATATACATTATACGAATTATATTTAATCAATTATGATGTGTAATAAATATATACTTTTTAGTAACAATGAAAACAAATTATCAAATATGGGCGAATAAACTAATGAACATTAATGTCAATTTCACTTGTTTCTCCTCTTTCACCTACTTTTAAATTTTTCCCTATATAAACTCGTAATAAGTGAATAACTGTTTTAATAAGTGGATCATTAAATCCCAAAACATAAGTTTTACAGTCAATATCTGGTTTCTTCTTTTTCTTCCTTCTTTTACCCAAAAATTAAGAGACGGTGAATGCTCTTTCACCCACTTTTCTTATTTTCACCATTTAAATTCTTATTAATTGAGTCGCTAACTCAATCACAAAAGACAAGCTTTGCACACGTGAACATATGTCCACGGACATTTCAGTGATTGAGTTGAGAAGTAAACGGCAGAAGTAAGATAATTTATATAATTTATCAAATAATTATAATATTCATGAAATAACTTGTAATACAAAGGGAAATTTTATTGGGACACAAGTTAGTGGCAGTGCCCTTTGATTTAAAACCCAAACGTGAACACCATGGTTTCAAATCTCCTATATATCGCCCGAGATCTCCTCCGAGATCTCCTTTTCACACTTAAACAAGACGAGACATCAAATCTCATCCATATCTCCCTCGACACTCATCTCGTCCGAGATATTCAAATCTCACCCGAAATATGGATCAAAATCTCAATCCGAGATCTCACCTAAAATTCTACATTTTTGTTATTTTGCATAATATATTTTATTTTCATATTGATTCAAAAGAAACTACTCAATCCAATCATAATTTACCAACTTCTTAAACATATTCTTTACTTTTTATCTTAACGAGTCATAGCGAAAGGTTTTACTTCTTTATTTGTTCAAATAAAAAGGATATTATTCAATCATTGCCAAATCAATTAAGCTAATCAAGCTACCACTTTTCTAAAAATATTCCTTTTTCTATGTAAATCAAGTATGTTACCATTTTTATTTTTAATAAGAAAGTTATAACCATTAAATAAATTTTTGACACATCAATTTTAGACATATAAGTACATCCGAGAAATTCCCGAGATGAATTATAAGACCCGAGATGTCAATCCGAGATGTACATTCGATATGTACTCATCTCGTTCGAGATCTCCCCCGATACGAGATAACTTGTGTAAAAATTTCGAGACGAAACGTGACCGAAATCCGATATTTAAAACCTTGGTGAACACAATGAGATCCAACGTTCAAGATTTGTTGTGTCACTAATTCTTGCTTATAGACACACATACATATAACCAAGGCTACCACCGTCCTTCAGACCTAAGAAACCTGAAGTCAAAACTTAAGCACTTAAGTCTGAAGAAAGATCCAAATTAAGTTCAATCCCTTGATCTGGGGGAGTTTTGAACGTATGGGCATAATTAGACCCGTCAAACAGGTTGGGTCAGATCATAATGGGTCGGGTCAAAATTGACCCGACCCATTTTGTGACCCAACCCTTTTAATACATTTATTAAAAGGGTCAATATGACCCAACCCGTTTCATATATGGGTCAACTCGTTTAATCCATTTAAAAACATCAAAAAGTGAAAATACAAAGAAAAGTAAATAACATCCAATGCATAATAAAAATAACATACATAAAACATAAAATTGCACATAAACTACATGAACCGACACATAGGTGTTTGTTTAATCCAAAAACACCATTGCATAACATGAAAATTGTACTAAATATCATAAAACAACACCAAATATCATGAAAATTACATACAATGTTAAAAGTGCACCAAATAACAAAGACGCAACAAATAACATTGAGACGGCATCGAATAAGTTTTAAATCTACATACATAAAACTAAGACAATAAAAAAATAGTAATTCAATTAAAAATTGTGACATTTCTAAGAACCGCATGATTCACTTTACAACATGTTAATCTTGACACTTTCTTCAGCCTAATTCTAATCAGACCTGCATTGTAAAATAGTAGAACAAGTGAGACAAAGTTACTTATACATTATTAGACTACATGGAATCGTAACAGTGGTGAGGGGTACATAACTGGGAGGAATTATCAGGTTCATGTCAATCTAGGAAGTAATATGACACCATTGGTGTTTTTTATTTTTATTTGTATTAACTCCAGGGATGCTAAATCTCTGAGCTCTAATTTAGTGAGAATGATCCATATATATTACTAGAAGCAAGTTTAAGAAGGTACATTGAGAATGAACATATTTACAAATCCATCAGGTTTGATGTATTTGTATGTTGTTATTTTCTCTCCACATATCCACCAAGTTCAAGTCTATATGTCAAGTATTTACTCAAATTCAACAGTAGTTTTGCACTTTTAGCATATTAAAAAAGGCCTACGATCTACATGGTGTCTCTGGACAGCTAATATAAGCAGTTTAAAAGGTTATCATAAGATAATATCAGCATAGCCTTTCACTCTTGAGTTAATGCACATGACCATCGAAGAAAACCATAGACTCTTGAATGCAAACAAGAATAATGTACATGAAATTCAACACCACCTAGAGGGCCTTGAATTTGAGAGTAATCAAAATCATTTGATGAGACAATTACAAGGGATGTATTTGCCCATCTAGATGAACGCTTAGAAAATGACATGCCATTAATGCAAAATTCACAGGGATTTGTACTTGTAAGAACAACCTAACATAATTTGTTAAAAAAGAAATGGAAAAAATATAATATTAATGTAGACCAAAAATATTATCTATCATTTCCAAGAATACATCAAGAAAAAAAGGAATACCTCTACTCAATTAGGACGAGCTCAATTTTCTATTTGCTGAAGAGATTTTCCCCTAGTTTCCGTGCTGACAATAGTGTAAAAATTGTTGCAAATATTATGAAAAATTATGAATTGAAAATATATTGAAAATAAGAAAGTACCTGATACCATGGATTAATGCCTCTTCTTCTTGAGAATGGAACTTTGTAGTATCTTTGGTAAGATCTTCGACTGTTTGCATAATCGTACCACCATACAACCAATCTCTTGTACATAACAATGCTTCAACAACGTCCTCTTTTAGTGAAATACGGTAGTCGCCGAGTACTCTACCACTAATGCTAAAAGCACTTTCTGAAGCCACGGTAGTTATCGGTACAGCCAGGATATCTTTTGCCATAAGGGATAAAATAAAATACTGATATTGTTGTGATTTCCAATATTAGAGTATGTCAAACTCTATTTTGTGATCAATCAATCCATCACTTGAATATGAATAAAGTTCTGATCTAGTAGAATTGCCAACAAATTCCGAATCTTGGTAAGAATCAAATTGTTCCGACATATCTTCATGTTCTTGTTACAACTTGAATTTCATTTCGATCCAGGAGAGGATCGATACGAAACTCAATCCAAACAAAAACTAAAGAACTTGACAACAACTCGTGAACGTGCAAACGCTAACGGGAGCCAGGTTAACATACGTACATTGAATAACAAATCACTAGCACTCGACACTCAGTTACAACAATGCACTACATAATCATTGGCAGTCAACAGATCAACATTTATATTACTGGAAATCGATCGAAGGTTACATCTTTCGATGAAAAGATAGCAACTACTCAACGAATCAGATAGAACCTTTTCAGAATGAAGGATGCAACATTTCAAAGCACGTCATGTTCACACAAGACGTACTTTGGGGGGCAAATGTTATCCCGCCTTTTGGCAAGGCCGAGATACCAAGGAATTGATCAGAAACCTAGAGTCGCTCGTTATGGACATCTAGTGCACATAGGTCTACCCTGGATATCGATGATTTTTGTCCAAGACCAGATTGAGCTATAATTGATAAGACATGACTAGAAAAGCAAAGAGATCCAACGTTCCAAGTTTCAAGTCAATCCGAGTTCATATGCTCAAGTTATTGTGGATGCAAGTTGAAGGGAAAGGCCATGCTTCGTATCCATCATGGAAATCTTGCTTCGAATCCATCAATATGCCTTCCTTCGAATCCATCCTTATGCCTTGCTTCGAATCCATCCTTATGCCTTGCTTCGAATCCATCAGTATGCCTTGCTTCGAATCCATCAGTATGCCTTGCTTCAAATCCATCGAGTCAAGGTGGCAGAGTCTCCAGGACGAATCGATCAAATAGGAGAAGAAAGCGGATCAAAGCTAAAGTTCCGCTCCACATCATCACAAAGTCAGGTGCCATGATCGATTCGATCGTATCGATTCGAATGAACCAGCCTACCAAGAAACACCAATTCGAATCGATCATAACTCGAGATCTATAAGTTCAAATGCTATGAAATTTTCACAGTAGCTTGAGCACATGTTGAAGAATGTCCACACCAAATTTCAGCTTGATTGGATGATTTCTTGATCGATTCGAATGGGCTTCGAATCGATCCCAAAGTGGGCCCGGATTTCCTAAAAGCGGGCATGTGGGCCCCCTCACGTACCATAACTGGTCTCCTCGAATTTTAGGAGAAATATCAGCCTCCTACACCTATAAATAGAGCCCCTGGTCATTCAGAAAGGGGGTCGGATAATTCTAAGAGCTAAAGAGCGCCCAGACTCTGCAAAATTTACTCTGAATCACCACTGCTTCCTTAGATTCAGACTTAGCTCAGAAAATCAGTTGTAATACAACATACGAAATTGTAATCTTCAAGTATCGAGCAATAAAATCATCAAACTTCATAGTGGACGTAGGCAAATCGCCGAACCACTCTAAATCGCTTGTCTTTGCAATTTACATTTCTGTTATTTGAAGTTTTTGTTAGATAATCCTCAGTTTTAATTTTCATTCTTCACGTTTATCTCTTCAAAAACTTCCGAAGAGTGTTGTGCCCATTTTTGGTACAAACACTTTGGTGCTTTCACTGAGAGAAAACCAAGTTTTTTCTCCTGCTCGTTGGATCTAATACCGTCGTTGGATTGCAAAAATCTAAGGAGGAGATCCAGATCTTCCATTCAGTGGTTTCTTCTATTCTATTCAGATTGCTCCAGATCTAAGAGGAACTACATTCATCATGAATTCCATACCCATATTTTCGAATCCAGAAAAAATGCAATTTTTCGTATCCATGAAAATATGGTGATTTTCGTATCCAGGTCTTCGAATCCATGAAAATATGCTGTTTTTCATATCAATAATCTTTGTATCCATGAGATGGATGCTCTACTTCGTATCCATGAGATGGATGCTGTACTTCGTATCCATGAGATGGATGCTCTACTTCGTATCCATGAGATGGATGCTGTACTTCGTATCCATGAGATGGAGGCTCTACTTCGTATCCATGAGATGGATGCTGTACTTCGTATCCATGAGATGGAGGCTGTACTTCGTATCCATGAGATGGATGCTCTACTTCGTATCCATGAGATGGAAGATGTACTTCGTATCCATGAGATGGATGCTCTACTTCGTATCCATGGGATGGAAGCTGTACTTCGTATCCATCAGGAAGCAATACTTCGTATCCATCAGGAAGCAATACTTTGTATCCATCCATCTGCCTCCAATTCGTATCGATACTCACAGGTACTTCGTATCCATCCATCTGCCTCCAATTCGTATCGATACTCACAGGTACTTCGTATCCATCCATCTGCCTCCAATTCGTATCGATACTCACAGGTACTTCGTATCCATCCATCTGCCTCCAATTCGTATCGATACTCACAGGTACTTCATATCCATCCATCTGCCTCCAATTCATATCGATACTCACATGCAGTTCATATCCATCCATCTGCATCTAATTCGTATCGATCGACAGATACCACTTTCGTATCGATCTAGCCATGTGCACATCGTATCGATACGAAGACGAGCGCATCTGATGGATTCGAACAAGAACGATACGAAGGACTTTTTCAGGTTGTTTGATGGATACGAACAAGGGTGGAACGATACGAAATTTAAAAAAAAATATTTTTTGGGTACGACCCAGAATTCCTAAAAAGAGGTTAAAAAAAATTTCAGGGGAAACCCCCCGAACCCTAGCCGCAGCGCAGGGCACCCGCATTGTCATTTCAATCACCAATTTAGTGAAGGAACATTCCATCTGTGCTTCTAATTGTTCCATGACTGAACAAGACATAGGAGATCACAACAACAAATGTTGAGTTGCAATCAAGGAATGGGTAAAGAAATACTACTCAACCGTACTCCCAGAGGCTGGAGAACCTAGCTAGTATGCCAAGAATTGGAGTTGATTAATATATCATGCTTTTAAGGTGGAATGCAACTCCCTCCAATTGATCAGCTTTTAAACTCCCGAATTGACAACTATGATACAATGGCTAATATGACGACTCCCCGACATTGTCTATTCTTCTAACTCAAAACATAGCTGGTCACCGCTAAACCATTTGCGTTAGACTTCCAACCGAGAAGGGCTGCAATGAAGTGCAATAGCGAGCATACGACGCTGCCTCACTTATCAATGAGATTTGACTTGATCTGATCTCCTTTGAATTATTTCCAATTCAATTTCATTTACATTGCGAAATATGACCTACTTGAATTAAACTACTTGCAAATGATGCAGGTAACCGAGTACTTAAGATTGGGTGCAAAACAACCTCCGCGGACTATGATCAAATAATTGAGGTATCATCATGACGATCATGATTCAACCACTCATCGGCTACTATACGCCCCTGACTGGGGGCAAGGCATCAAAGCGGAAGAGACCGACTAGGTCAGGACTCTAGTACAAAGTGGATACAACCGACCATCCACTCATCCGCCTATGCAGTTTAATTAGGAGATGTAAGAAAGACTTGGGGTGATATATCCCAACATTGTACTCTCCATCTTGTACTTGAAGCTCGCCAACATACTTACGCTTCTTCTGATGCCCGATAAAATCGGAATCACACAATGGGTGGACTCAACGTCACCATCCATGCATCCAATCCTACATTAGACACTTGGGGTTATTTGAGAACACATGTTTAAAGTGGATATGATTTGGCCGTTCACTCCCCAATTTGCATCTGTGATTAGGCAAAACAATCATGCCTTAAACCGACTTCATCAGGGTCCAACCCTCAATTCAAAGTCATCAACGACTGACTGTCTACTCACTAACCATCATGAGCTGTCATTTCAACTCTCTTCCTTAGCTCGATCGAAAGAATGCAAAGTATAAATTGGATATGAATCGACTGTCTGCTCTCCATTACTTGCACCCGACTTAAGGGAAAATATACAACTCAAAGTGGATGTAGTTCGACCATCCTTTCCTATGCTCGAGCACAAAGCTTGCTAGAACACTATCTTACTCCTTAGGCTTAGAAAAAGTGGAATTCAAACGAACATGGATGTGATCCAACCGTCTATACTCTAAATCTCATCCTTCGTTGAGGGGTCTATAAGTGGAAGTTAATCGGGATCCCACCGATCACTCGCTAAGTGAAACACCGAGCTCAGGGACAAGCCATCACGTCAAACTAAAATTGGGTTGATACACGACGATCCTTCCTTAACTCCGTACTCCCAGAGTGCGAGGCGGAGTATAAACATTCCTTAACTCCGTACTCCCAGAGTGCGAGACGGAGTATAAACATTCCTTAACTCCGTACTCCCAGAGTGCGAGGCGTAGTATAAACATTTCTTAACTCCGTACTCCCAGAGTGCGAGGCGGAGTATAAACATTAATCAACTCCGTACTCCCAGAGTGCGAGATGGAGTATAAACATTCCTTAACTCCGTACTCCCAGAGTGCGAGACGGAGTATAAACATTAATCAACTCCGTACTCCCAGAGTGCGAGACGGAGTATAAACATTCCTTAACTCCGTACTCCCAGAGTGCGAGACGGAGTATAAACATTCCTTAACTCCGTACTCCCAGAGTGCGAGGCGGAGTATAAACATTCCTTAACTCCGTACTCCCAGAGTGCGAGATGGAGTATAAACATTCCTTAACTCCGTACTCCCAGAGTGCGAGGCGGAGTATAAACATTCCTTAACTCCGTACTCCCAGAGTGCGAGGCGGAGTATAAACATTAATCAACTCCGTACTCCCAGAGTGCGAGACGGAGTATAAACATTCCTTAACTCCATACTCCCAGAGTGCGAGGCGGAGTATAAACATTAATCAACTCCGTACTCCCAGAGTGCGAGACGGAGTATAAACATAAACCAACTCCAAACTCCCAGAGTGCGAGTCAGAGTATAAACACTAACTCCAGATTCCCAGAGTGTGAACTGGAGTCTAAACATAAACCAACTCTGAACTCCCAGAGTGCGAGTCAAAGTATAAACACTAACTCCAGATTCCCAGAGTGTGAACTGGAGTATAAACATCAACAAACTCCAGACTCCGAGAGCGCGAGCTGGAGTATAAACAACTCCGAGATCCCAGAGTGTGAACCGGAATATAAACAACTGACTCCAAACTCCCAGAGCGTGAGCTGGAGTATAAGCATCAAACAAATGCGGCTTCGAGGAGGGTGGATCCGTCCGCCTAACGACTTCGACCGTATCTCAACCAAGTTACATCACTTGTTCCCGGAGTGCGAACACAAAAAAGGAAACTCATAATAGACGTAACAAACCGTCTAGTCAATAAACTCCAGACTCCCAGAGTGCGAACTGGAGTATAAACATCAACTGATTCTGATCCCCAAAGTGTGGCTACAAGAATAGACAAACGAATGAATGAGATTCGACCATTCATTCACCAACTCTGACCTGAACTCGATGTGATAAGTGTAAACTCACTACCGGTGCAATTAGACCATCCACGAACTAACTCTGCTAACCCTAGACTAGGGGCAGAAGTGCAAATCACCGAAAGAAGAGAAAGATGACTCGCTACATCTCCAGCTTAGCATCTTTTACAGCTTAAGGAAACGACTACAGGGAGACCCTAATGCTAACTAATCAGAATGATGCCTGAAGTTCTGGGCAACCAATTATATCGTACCGCAGGATCGACGGGCAATATCGATCTGCACCTTTCACATCATACCATTGAATCGACAGCTAATATCGGTCCTCTTCGTCTACAAGTCGATGTGACCTGAACTTCATCGAAACCTTTGACCAACAAGGCATGGATAAAAGAATAAACCACGAATGAGTGTGACTTGACCATTCATCCGACGTCGCCTTCCTTCGATCCGTCAGGAAGAGCATGAGACCAAATGAGCATGACATGACTGCATTTGAGCTAACTTTATCCCTAAATCTGACAAGAGAACATAAATCGAGATGGACATGGTTGATCACCCAACTCCAAATGAATGCAACGTGACCATTCATTCATTGACTCTTACCATGATCCGACTTAAAGAGCAATTCAAAACAAGTGCAACCTAAACATCTGCACACTGATTCTTACCCTGGATTCAACAAGGGAAGCATCAATCCTGCTTTGGATCTGGCTGGACGATTCACTCCTCAGTTTTTGCCTAAAGTATGGCGATATAGACAGCGAAGTGAATGTCATTGACTGTCCAGAATCTAGCTTATGTCCGAATGTCAGCAAAGTAACAATGTATTCCTCCAAGAGGAAAGAACTATAACATAATACAGGATAGTCTCGACTCAGCCTTCCATCGGTTAACTCGATCCCGCGGTTCAATGGGATAGAATACAAAATTGAAGCGGACATTATCTACCATGCCACTTATCGAGATATTCCCCAGACTTGGGGGCACGAACAAGAAGATAAGATTAATGTGATTCAACCATTCATCAGTCAAACCTGGTTCTTAAAACTTGAACTACAGCATAGACACAGCTAGGACGAGACTAGACCGTCCACATAATGCATCCGCCAACCCGAGACGGGGGGCAAAAGATTAATTATCCGAGAGTTGACTATGACAGCTTGAACCTATGACCCATGCCTGATATTCATAACAACTCTAGCTTGCGACCGAAAGGATGCCTAGAGATAGAATCATTAGATCAATACCCGGACTTATGGGCAACTAATCATTACCCTGACCCTTCCAATGAGCAATGGATCGCAGGTACATTGAATGAAAAGCGCATCATTCAGAAACATAAGTAAATTCAATCTCAAAGCTGGAGCCAGCTATGTAGCAGCATACAGTACAAGGATAAATTCTACTAATCCTTTGATTCAACATTCTTATAAGCCTGATCATTTACCATTGCAAATAAACACATGAGGCACCTACAACCCATCACGAGTATTGTAGATCAGATCACAACTCTGTGCAATGATGAAGAAAGAGTCAACTGTTTTACTTCAGGTGAATCTTGATGTGTTCGCTTGGACTCGATCTCATATATATATATATATATATATATATATATATGGACTCTCGCCAGCCATGAAGAACCCTGCATTTAATGTCGACCCGAGGCATGTCTCGGTGAACAAAAAACGATGCGACATGGATCCGGAGAGATCTGTTGCACTTAAAGAGGAGGCGAATCTGCTCAAAACCAGTGGGTTTATCCATGATGCCCTCCAACCAAAGTGAGTATCCAATTCTTTACTTATAAGAAAAACAAACAGAGAGTGGAGGACATACATCAACTACTCAGATTTGCATGGGATATGACAAAGCACGGCTTTCCACTTCCAATGATCGACCAACTGATGGACCTGACCATCATACATGAATTACTCACATCCATGGATGCAAACTCTAGATATAATCGGATACTGAAGCATGTCCTAGACCAGGAATACAACTGTCTCGTTATTGACCTGCGCCTATAGTGCTATGCTGAAATCCCTAAATTCGAACTTGAGAACGCTTATGCTACTTACCAAAGGACGATTAGCAGATCATTCAAAAATCATTTCGGTCGATCAATGAAAGTAGATGTGGTTAATATGCTCGTGAGATGACGGCTATCAAACGACCATATCGATGACTTGACAGAGTTAGAGACACCCATGTACCGAGGACAACCAAGCAGATCTGAAAGATCGCTTAAAGAGACCTCCCATTTTACCCAAACCTTTGGATCACGAAGATTTATACATCAATTGGGCCGTGTCAACACATGCCATAAGCGTCGCAATGCTATATGAAGAGAAACGAATCCAAAGACCAGTATATGATGAAGGCTGACTATTGACAAGCTCACCCCGTTAACGTCCATATCAACCAACCGTTATGATAGTTCCAACAGCGGCCTTAGATGTCTGAAAGGATACTCGAATGGGATATCAAGCTAAGCCAATTTGATTTCACATATCTCCCTCGGAGAGCTCTCCATGATCAAACATTAGCATACTTCATATCTGAAGTCACTTCATCAGACGATTATCTGAAGAATAGTAGAGAACCATCCAACCGATGGAGAACATACATAGATGGAACTTCCAATAATCGGCTTTTTTAACGTCGGAGTTGCGTTAATGACTACTGAGGAACGATCGATCTGCCACGCCCTCAAACTCAACTTCCCTGCAACAAATAACGAAGCTAAGTATGAAGCCTTGGCGCTCAAACTTACAAGAAAACTAGGAGTGGAAACTTTGCATATATTATGTGATTATTGGTTAGTAGTATACCGAGTCAGGGAAGATTATTCAACTAGGGGGCAACATCTTGCTCCTCATCCTAGCTGGGTCCAAAAGCTACTAGTCGACTTCGACTATTACACCATTACACACATCCTCGGAGGACAAAATGAAAAAACTAAGTCACTGGCCAAGCTAGCCAGTTCCGTGGATGCACGGCAAAAAGACTTTATCCCATTTGAAATGCTTATTATTCCAAGCATTGACATAAGAAGATCAACTAGATCTTAGAGATGGATCTAGGAGAAGAGTCATGGATGACTCCTATCAAAGATTATCCACAATCAGGGATTCTTATTGAATAAACGAATATGGAATGGCATATCCTCCGTGAAGCATCACTGCATGATTATGTCTGGATCGTTTAACTCTATCGATACAAAGCATTACTTTTGTATCCATCGATCCGAGATCCAATATTACGTATCCACTGATACGAAGCATACATTCCAACCCTTCACATCGATTCAGGAGAGGATCGTTACGAAGGAGCATTCATGTAACGACCCGGAATTTTCGAACCCGAAAATTCCAGATAGTTAGAAGAAAAAGAAAGAGATAGAAGGAAGAAACAGAAAGAAGAAAGAAGAACAGAGAACACAACATCTCACATTCGCAGCGGATTAAATATAATAACAAATAATAATATCAATTATACAAGGAAAACTGTATTTGTTAATTACATTTTAATACATCAGAGTTACAACATTCACAAATGTACTAGACAGTTAGAATTAACATGTCTCAGACAACTATAATATATCACAGCGGAATATACTCCATACGTTCCTGCCATCCAGCTCGCCTCCTGAGCTCCAAAACGTCCTTACCTGAAATCTGTAATACTCGGTCTGACCCGAGCATTACATCAAAGTAACACCCGGGTCAGGCTGGAAACCAGCGTGAGTAAACTCATCTAACAAGAAATTCCAATCCATAGAACTTATTTAAAACCCGGGGTAACTCGTACATTATTACAAGTAAACAACTTATATAGTCAACACTTATTTTCACAAAACAATATCTAAGTATCCAACTTAGTTTAAATGGTCCATTTTATCCCAAACCAGCCTATTGGTTTCACATATCAATCTATAAAGAATTTAGATGATTCAAATCGAAGTGGTTTCGGGTATTTACTGATACCCGACTCCGGTCTCTTCGAATCCAATGTCATCTTAACTCAAGTTACTCAAGTGAAATACAACTCAAACTTTTAAATACAGGATGTCTTGTTCATACAATATCATTTAATCATTTATAGCAAGATAAATCAACCATACCATCTCTAATTAATTTAATCATACTTACTTAATATTAATTTCATAAATCAATTAATTAACCATCTCAAATTATTTTCCTCAATTAATCAGCCTTGATTAATCATTCTTTAATTACATTGAGTAATTAGCCCTAAATTAATTACATAAATTAATTATTCTTTAACCATTCACTTTCAGTAGTTAATTAATGATCCTCTAATTACTTTCATTAATTACCTTTTTAATTAATCACATTCAGGATTAACTATCCTTTAATTACTTACTTAAATTGATCCTTTATTTAATTACACTAAGTAATCCTTCCTTAATTACTTTACTATGAATTAATTATTCAACTTAACTAATTATCATTGGTTAATTGCAAACCATTTGTCATTAAATTAATTAACCATTCTTAATTAATCAACTAATCCTTAATTAAATTCTTAATTAATCCTTAATTAAATTCTTATTTAATCCTTAATTACTTAATAATTAATTAGTTATACTTACTAATTTTCTTATCTTAATTAGTCAATTAACTTAAATTACATAGATTAATTCCACTTAATTAACTAACTTTAATTAATTACATTGATTTATTTAACCTTAATTACATTGTTTAATTAAGTTTAAAAACAAATAAGGATTAACTTTTAAAATAAATTCCTCAACTTAATTATCAAACATTAATTAATCAATTATTACTTAAAATAGTTTTAAAGATAATTAAATTTAACTTAACCTGTTAAACTTAAACTTTGAGAATTTAAAACATTTACCCGAGGAAATCCTCGTTTTACTCGAACATGTACCCGAGACTCTTCAAACTTTTCCCGAGTTCCCTTTCTTTTATTTAAAACTTAGTTAAAAACTTAAAAACTGTTATACCATAGTACTCTCACGTACACGCATTCATTCCCGAGCAATTTCCTTCCCTACCCGAGTGATCCTTCGAGTCGACTGTGAACTTATCTTTCTGACAACCAAGATCCACGCTGTGCACCTGCACAATCCATCGCCGTTGTTCCGGCCACCACTGCCATTGCCGACAAGTCGACTTCGACCTCCCCCTTCGATTCCGACCACCCTATCTTGGAATCGAACTCGAAATCAAAATCGAGCTCTACGACCACTTCCTGGAACCCAACCTGGTCACCAAAACCTGCCTTGTGGAACCACCTCCGGCCACCAGAATTGTCGCCATCTCGACCATAGCCTCGCCGAAGTCCCACGCTTCATTTCCTCCATGTCCGGTAGAGTCCGATTCACTGACGAAGTCACATCGTCACGTTTTCCGACCTTAACTAAAAATTGGGTTAAACCCTAAAACGTTGCCACGCCAACGCCATGGCGCATTAGAATTTCACCAGGCATTTTCTCAAACCCCCAAACCTACCAGGAAGCTTCAACTTCGATCACGAGACAAACCATGTCGTCGATCATCTGAGTTTCCCCAAAATGCGATTTCTGTTCAACTCGCAATTCCTCAACATAAAACAACTTAAAAATCTTGAAATGATTATCTAAAATCATCATTTTTCAAGAAGAATCTGATCCTATGATTGAAACTCGAATTCCAGACATTTGACCTTTGGGCTTATTTAAAATCATCACTGTTATATATCATTTTTGAAATAAATAATTAATTTAAATACTTGAATTTATTTTTAAAAATGATGTTTCTACCTTACCATTACTTTTCATTCAGAGATCGTAAAAAAAAAATTTAGAGAGGAGATTTTTTTAATTTTGAAACATGTTGAAGCTTGTAAACCTGGAACAGAGGCAAATTGCTTGTTCTCAGACATGCACAGTCATATCTACATACATATATTCACATGCAATCATAATTTTCATCCATTCATCAATGATCATCACATGCAGATCAAAATTCAGACAGATTTAATATGTTAAAGGTAGTTTACTCACTTTGAACAGAGATCACAGTTTGCTTGATGTATTTCACTTGGTCTCTGCTATGATCTACAACTAGATTGATGGTTATAAATTGAAGCTTTTGATTTGAGATGATTCCTGAATCATAGCTTACTAATGTTTGAGATGCATTTGAATTTTCACTATCTTTTTGTTGATCTTCGAATTGTTTCCAGATTTGAAAATTTGATTTCAGTTTCTTTTTCTTGCCTGGTTTCAGTTTTACTGGCTTTTGATTTCTTGTTCTTTGATAATGAAAAAAAAAGAGAAAATGAGAAAGGAGTAGAGATGTATGTATCTTTTTTTTTAAATGACACTTGTTAGTTTTAATTATTCAAAGCTTACAAATGTCATATGTGTTATTATCATTATACAAATGTCATGAACTTCATTTAAATGTTTACAAATGTTTATATCCATTTTTATACTAATATGTTATGTTATGTTTATACAAATTTGTTATGAAATATCTTCAAAGAAAGAATATTTTAAACCTTTTATTAAATTCTATTTAAACTTAGGCTATTATATTTTAACCTAATAAATATTTATTTTTAGTGTTTTATGTTTATATATTTTCATTAACACATTTCCTCTTCACTTATAATTATATCTTTAAAGATAAATTTAAGACATTACTTTGAGTTTCAAACCCGAGTTCTATTTACAATCATCTTATAATAACACAAAATCAAATACATATTTTATATTATTTTTGAAAAGATGAATTTTACCAATTTAAATAATTATACCAGGAGATTATCAAATAGATATTTATTCACATATTTATACTTCAGCATTTATTATAATTCAAATTCATCTATATACATATCCAAATATATTCTAATTATCAAAGTTTTATCTGTTCAATTGATTAAAACAGTTAATTATCCAATTATCAAATGTCTCAAAAATCCGGGTTATCACATTCCTTCCCCCTTAGAATCTTTTCGTCCTCGAAAAGGAACGAAGCCAAAATTTATTAAATTGCTTATTATCATATATAAAAATTTTACTTTTTGATCACTTTTTACCATAAACTCTTTTATTAAGAAATTTTAAAATACTTATAAAAATTTATATAATATTATCAGGAATAGTTTTTATAAAAAAAATACTTTTATAACTCGATGTCTCAACCAGTCCATCCTTGTTCTCACAGAAATTCGGTCATACGTTGATCAGACGTAAGACTGAAAATCTATAAGTACTTAGCAGACCCGTTTTCAACACCCAGTGAAAATACTTGGAAAATAATTTATTGAAAATATAGAAAACATTTTTGAAATTGAGGAAATATCTTTGGTAAGAAGGCTCTGGAAATCATCACCCCCATCCATGGTCACAGTTACATCACGGGTTACGTTGCCATCACAGCAAAAGTCCATGTAACTGATGACAGCATGGAACCCACAACAGATCGCAGTTACATTCCAGGGTTACGTTGCCATCGCAGCAAAAGTCCATGTAACTGTTGGCTCTCAGCGGCACACACGATTTCGCTGTCAAAATGAAACTTCTCCCACATAGGTCGCAGTCTACCGATATAAAATCAAACGCAGACTGTTGGCTCTCAGCGGCACAAACGACTTTCGCTATGTTACCATAGTGTCACAGTCTACCGATATAAAATCAAACGTAGACAGTTGGCTCTCAGCGGCACACATGACTTTCGCTATGGTCTGCAGTAGATCGCAGTGACATTGAGTTATTGTTGTCACAGCATAACTCAAATGCCTCTGTGGGCACCAGCCCCTCGACTTTCGCTACACAAATAATCCTCAGGAACTAGTTTTGTCCAGACTCCTCACAGGATCAACTTTAGAAACCCCCCTTGGGGCTCAAGGCAGTACCACCCAGTGGTACTCCTGAGAAGTTCATTTCAAGGAAGCGCCTTTTTCCCCAGAGCTATTCTCAAAACACTTTATACTATATACTTATAGTATCTTCAAATCATACCCTTTATGATTTATCAAAATCTCCTTTACACAAAATCGATTACCAAAATCGATAATTCTCAAACTAGGCTTTTCAAAATCCAAAATTGATTTTCCAAAAATCAAAAGCCTTTTCCAAATTATATAGGTTCCCAAAACCTTTTCCAAAATCATTCTCATAAAATTCTTTATATATATAGATATAGATATATATAACTTTGAAAATCTTTGGATCATTTCAAACTTGTATAAAACCTCTTTTATACTTCAATTATTTCAAAACCCTTTTTATTCTGGCTAGATACAATAAGGGAAGTTTATCATATTACAAAATACAACTTTATTTATTGCCAAATCAAATATTCAAGTTTGATTTCTTTATAAAGTTATTTACCATTTACTTATCTCCATAAAGTAAATTTCAACCAAAGAAATATCCAATTCCATTAAATTTCACAAATATACTTTTTATTTCAAAGATCATTTTACAATCCTTATCCACAACTTCAATATCAATTTCATTCAAACCTGTACGATGTACACATATCATCCATACGCAATATCAGTTTGATCGCTCAATCGATCACAAAATTTCACTTCCGAACTAGTATCGTCCACCCGACTTCCTAGTGCGGACTCAGATCTGGTTTCTTGATAAAAAACCGTCATTCTCCTTGCATAGTCACAACTATGATAGAGAATATCCAGAACCAATCAAAAATCCATATCTAGGTTCGCCGTCGAAAATCGAGCGAAAAATCCCAACTCGGATCGATAATACTATCTCGAAATTCTGTGTTCGAATCTGGATCAAATCACTATGCGAATAGAATAATATACGTACATCCTTCGTATTTATCTTTATTGATTATTAGCTAAATCAATTTCTCCTTTCTATCCACAGTTCCTTTAATTCTATTCTCTTATTCTCAATTGCTTCCATTTCCAATTGAGTTATTACTTCAGTTACAAACAGTTTGAACTCTGACCAATTTAAATTTAAAAATAGCTTGAAAAAAAAAAATTTTAAATAGATAAGTAGTTGAAAAATAGTTATTAGTTTGTGAAATAGCTGTAAAATAGTTAAGTAGGTATAAAATAGTTAGATGATTGCAAAATAGTTTTTAAAATAGTGATTAGATATAAATAACTGAAAAATAGTAATTAGTTTATAAGACAATTTCAAAATAGTTAAATAGTTCTAAAATAATTGTAAAATAAGTATAGGATAGTTTGGGGTTTAAGAAGAAAGATGGTAAAGTAAATAGTTTGGAAAAATATATTTGTATTAAAACAATTTATTTTGAAAATAATCCAAAGCTAAACTGTTTAATTTCTCAATTTCCATTTCCAATTAATTTCCCATCAATTCAATTTAAATTTCCACTTCCATTTAAATTGATTCAATACTTCAATTTCCATTGAAATTGATTTAATCCCAATTCAAGTTGAATTAACCTTAATTCCTTTCCAAATTCAAATCAAATTCCTTTTGATTTTTAAACCTATTCAGCTTTAATCACAATTTCAATTAATTCACATAAATTTCAAATTGAACCAATTTTAATTCATTTCAATTCTAATTTACCATTTAAACTTATGCTTATCCATCTTCAATCACAATTCTAATTAATTCAAATCAAATTCAATTTGAACTAATTTTATTCAAATCTCAACTTAAAACCATCTCGAATTATATAAATTCGAGTTAAACATTTTAAATGTTGATTAAATCCTTTAAATCAAATCAACCTTTATTATTATTATTTTATTTAACAACTTAAATCTTTAAACCATTTAATTCTGAATTCAAATTCCAAATTCCATTTTAAAATTATCTTTACTTAACTTATTACAAAGTTCAAATAAGAATCCAAAAACAATTTAATCTTCAGATTCTAATTTATTATCCATTTTCAATTTCCAAATCTCAAACCCATTTTGAGATCACTCATAACTCCCATTTAAACCAACCATTTAACTTTCCAAGTTAAATTTCAATTTCATCTTAAAATTTCCAATTCAAGTTGTTCATTCTAAACTCATTTAACTTTCCTTAAGTTAAATTCAATTTAATCCAGTCAACTAGACCCAATTTGAATTCCCATTTCAAATTTTAAACTTTATATTAAAAATCTTCCCGCTCATAAGTTCAAAAACTTATCACTTTGGGTTTTAATTCAAAAAAAATTCCTTTAAAATTTTCAAACCACTCCTGTTTGAATCAAGCTCTTTCATTAAGTAATATTATTTATTATTTCTTTATCACTTTTGAAAAAATTTCAAATTTCTGGACCTAGATTTAAACTTTCACAATTTAAAACCCACTTCAATTTACAGGTCATACTTGCCTAAATGTTTTACTTTCCTAAAACATTTCATTTTGCTTAATCATTAACAACATTTCATTATTAAACACAACAACCATTTATGATAATAACCAAGATTATCATATCTGGAAACCAATTCATTATTATCTTTATTCTGATAATACTTCTACAAATTTAAGATTTTAATTTTAGTTTGGATCCATTTCAAACTTATCTTTATTCAATTTCAATTTGGTTGTATTACTATTATCACTTAATTCTCATTATTTAATTTAATTCCAATGATTCAACAACCAATTACCTTAATATTTATTAGAAAGAAATATCATTTTATATATCAAAATATATTCTTATATAAATTCATTTAAAATCCTTATATAAGAAAATAACAATTACGCTCTCATATATATATCTATACACTCATCTCGTTCTAGGGTACCATTGACCCTATTCTTAACGAGTAATCCCAACAGAGCCAAGGTTCCCGCTTAACCTTTGCTCTGATACCAACTGTAACGACCCGGAATTTTCGAACCCGAAAATTCCAGATAGTTAGAAGAAAAAGAAAGAGATAGAAGGAAGAAACAGAAAGAAGAAAGAAGAACAGAGAACACAACATCTCACATTCGCAGCGGATTAAATATAATAACAAATAATAATATCAATTATACAAGGAAAACTGTATTTGTTAATTACATTTTAATACATCAGAGTTACAACATTCACAAATGTACTAGACAGTTAGAATTAACATGTCTCAGACAACTATAATATATCACAGCGGAATATACTCCATACGTTCCTGCCATCCAGCTCGCCTCCTGAGCTCCAAAACGTCCTTACCTGAAATCTGTAATACTCGGTCTGACCCGAGCATTACATCAAAGTAACACCCGGGTCAGGCTGGAAACCAGCGTGAGTAAACTCATCTAACAAGAAATTCCAATCCATAGAACTTATTTAAAACCCGGGGTAACTCGTACATTATTACAAGTAAACAACTTATATAGTCAACACTTATTTTCACAAAACAATATCTAAGTATCCAACTTAGTTTAAATGGTCCATTTTATCCCAAACCAGCCTATTGGTTTCACATATCAATCTATAAAGAATTTAGATGATTCAAATCGAAGTGGTTTCGGGTATTTACTGATACCCGACTCCGGTCTCTTCGAATCCAATGTCATCTTAACTCAAGTTACTCAAGTGAAATACAATTCAAACTTTTAAATACAGGATGTCTTGTTCATACAATATCATTTAATCATTTATAGCAAGATAAATCAACCATACCATCTCTAATTAATTTAATCATACTTACTTAATATTAATTTCATAAATCAATTAATTAACCATCTCAAATTATTTTCCTCATTTAATCAGCCTTGATTAATCATTCTTTAATTACATTGAGTAATTAGCCCTAAATTAATTACATAAATTAATTATTCTTTAACCATTCACTTTCAGTAGTTAATTAATGATCCTCTAATTACTTTCATTAATTACCTTTTTAATTAATCACATTCAGGATTAACTATCCTTTAATTACTTACTTAAATTGATCCTTTATTTAATTACACTAAGTAATCCTTCCTTAATTACTTTACTATGAATTAATTATTCAACTTAACTAATTATCATTGGTTAATTGCAAACCATTTGTCATTAAATTAATTAACCATTCTTAATTAATCAACTAATCCTTAATTAAATTCTTAATTAATCCTTAATTAAATTCTTATTTAATCCTTAATTACTTAATAATTAATTAGTTATACTTACTAATTTTCTTATCTTAATTAGTCAATTAACTTAAATTACATAGATTAATTCCACTTAATTAACTAACTTTAATTAATTACATTGATTTATTTAACCTTAATTACATTGTTTAATTAAGTTTAAAAACAAATAAGGATTAACTTTTAAAATAAATTCCTCAACTTAATTATCAAACATTAATTAATCAATTATTACTTAAAATAGTTTTAAAGATAATTAAATTTAACTTAACCTGTTAAACTTAAACTTTGAGAATTTAAAACATTTACCCGAGGAAATCCTCGTTTTACTCGAACATGTACCCGAGACTCTTCAAACTTTTCCCGAGTTCCCTTTCTTTTATTTAAAATTTAGTTAAAAACTTAAAAACTGTTATACCATAGTACTCTCACGTACACGCATTCATTCCCGAGCAATTTCCTTCCCTACCCGAGTGATCCTTCGAGTCGACTGTGAACTTATCTTTCTGACAACCAAGATCCACGTTGTGCACCTGCACAATCCATCGCCGTTGTTCCGGCCACCACTGCCATTGCCGACAAGTCGACTTCGACCTCCCCCTTCGATTCCGACCACCCTATCTTGGAATCGAACTCGAAATCAAAATCGAGCTCTACGACCACTTCCTGGAACCCAACCTGGTCACCAAAACCTGCCTTGTGGAACCACCTCCGGCCACCAGAATTGTCGCCATCTCAACCATAGCCTCGCCGAAGTCCCACGCTTCATTTCCTCCATGTCCGGTAGAGTCCGATTCACTGACGAAGTCACATCGTCACGTTTTCCGACCTTAACTAAAAATTGGGTTAAACCCTAAAACGTTGCCACGCCAACGCCATGGCGCATTAGAATTTCACCAGGCATTTTCTCAAACCCCCAAACCTACCAGGAAGCTTCAACTTCGATCACGAGACAAACCATGTCGCCGATCATCTGAGTTTCCCCAAAATGCGATTTCTGTTCAACTCGCAATTCCTCAACATAAAACAACTTAAAAATCTTGAAATGATTATCTAAAATCATCATTTTTCAAGAAGAATCTGATCCTATGATTGAAACTCGAATTCCAGACATTTGACCTTTGGGCTTATTTAAAATCATCACTGTTATATATCATTTTTGAAATAAATAATTAATTTAAATACTTGAATTTATTTTTTAAAATGATGTTTCTACCTTACCATTACTTTTCATTCAGAGATCGTAAAAAAAAATTTAGAGAGGAGATTTTTTTAATTTTGAAACATGTTGAAGCTTGTAAACCTGGAACAGAGGCAAATTGCTTGTTCTCAGACATGCACAGTCATATCTACATACATATATTCACATGCAATCATAATTTTCATCCATTCATCAATGATCATCACATGTAGATCAAAATTCAGACAGATTTAATATGTTAAAGGTAGTTTACTCACTTTGAACAGAGATCACAGTTTGCTTGATGTATTTCACTTGGTCTCTGCTCTGATCTGCAACTAGATTGATGGTTATAAATTGAAGCTTTTGATTTGAGATGATTCCTGAATCATAGCTTACTAATGTTTGAGATGCATTTGAATTTTCACTATCTTTTTGTTGATCTTCGAATTGTTTCCAGATTTGAAAATTTGATTTCAGTTTCTTTTTCTTGCCTGGTTTCAGTTTTACTGGCTTTTGATTTCTTGTTCTTTGATAATGAAAAAAAAAGAGAAAATGAGAAAGGAGTAGAGATGTATGTATCTTTTTTTTTTAAATGACACTTGTTAGTTTTAATTATTCAAAGCTTACAAATGTCATATGTGTTATTATCATTATACAAATGTCATGAACTTCATTTAAATGTTTACAAATGTTTATATCCATTTTTATACTAATATGTTATGTTATGTTTATACAAATTTGTTATGAAATATCTTCAAAGAAAGAATATTTTAAACCTTTTATTAAATTCTATTTAAACTTAGGCTATTATATTTTAACCTAATAAATATTTATTTTTAGTGTTTTATGTTTATATATTTTCATTAACACATTTCCTCTTCACTTATAATTATATCTTTAAAGATAAATTTAAGACATTACTTTGAGTTTCAAACCCGAGTTCTATTTACAATCATCTTATAATAACACAAAATCAAATACATATTTTATATTATTTTTGAAAAGATGAATTTTACCAATTTAAATAATTATACCAGGAGATTATCAAATAGATATTTATTCACATATTTATACTTCAGCATTTATTATAATTCAAATTCATCTATATACATATCCAAATATATTCTAATTATCAAAGTTTTATCTGTTCAATTGATTAAAACAGTTAATTATCCAATTATCAAATGTCTCAAAAATCCGGGTTATCACAATTCAAAGACAACCATCGAACGTTGTAACAACTTGAATTTCATTTCGATCCAGGAGAGGATCGATACGAAACTCAATCCAAACAAAAACTAAAGAACTTGACAACAACTCGTGAACGTGCAAACGTTAACGGGAGCCAGGTTAACATACGTACATTGAACAACAAATCACTAGCACTCGATACTCAGTTACAACAATGCACTACATAATCATTGGCAGTCAACAGATCAACATTTATATTACTGGAAATCGATCGAAGGTTACATCTTTTGACGAAAAGATAGCAACTACTCAACGAATCAGATAGAACCTTTTCAAAATGAAGGATGCAACATTTCAAAGCACGTCATGTTCACACAAGACGTACTTTGGGGGGCAAATGTTATCCCGCCTTTTGGCAAGGCCGAGATACCAAGGAATTGATCAGAAACCTAAAGTCGCTCGTTATGGACATCTAGTGCACATAGGTCTACCCTGGATATCGATGATTTTTGTCCAAGACCAGATTGAGCTATAACTGATAAGACATGACTAGAAAAGCAAAGAGAGCCAACGTTCCAAGTTTCAAGTCAATCCGAGTTCATATGCTCAAGTTATGATGGATGCAAGTTGAAGGGAAAGGCCATGCTTCGTATCCATCATGGAAATCTTGCTTCGAATCCATCAGTATGCCTTCCTTCGAATCCATCCTTATGCCTTGCTTCGAATCCATCCTTATGCCTTGCTTCGAATCCATCAGTATGCCTTGCTTCGAATCCATCAGTATGCCTTGCTTCGAATCCATCGAGTCAAGGTGGCAGAGTCTCCAGGACGAATCGATCAAATAGGAGAAGAAAGCGGATCAAAGCTAAAGTTCCGCTCCACGTCATCACAAAGTCAGGTGCCATGATCGATTCGATCGTATCGATTCGAATGAACCAGCCTACCAAGAAACACCAATTCGAATCGATCATAACTCGAGATCTATAAGTCCAAATGCTATGAAATTTTCACAGAAGCTTGAGCACATGTTAAAGAATGTCCACACCAAATTTCAGCTTGATTGGATGATTTCTTGATCGATTCGAATGGGCTTCGAATCGATCCCAAAGTGGGCCCGGATTTCCTGAAAGCGGGCATGTGGGCCCCCTCACGTACCAGAACTGGTCTCCCCGAATTTTAGGCGAAATATCAGCCTCCTACACCTATAAATAGAGCCCCTGGTCATTCAGAAAGGGGGTTGGATAATTCTAAGAGCTAAAGAGCGCCCAGACTCTGCAAAATTTACTCTGAATCACCACTGCTTCCTTAGATTCAGACTTAGCTCAGAAAATCAGTTGTAATACAACATACGAAATTGTAATCTTCAAGTATCGAGCAATAAAATCATCAAACTTCATAGTGGACGTAGGCAAATCGCCGAACCACTCTAAATCGCTTGTCTTTGCAATTTACATTTCTGTTATTTGAAGTTTTTGTTAGATAATCCTCAGTTTTAATTTTCATTATTCACGTTTATCTCTTCAAAAACTTCCGAAGAGTGTTGTGCCCATTTTTGGTACAAACAACGGTAGTCGTCGAGTACTCTACCGCTAATGCTAAAAGCACTTTCTGAAGCCACGGTAGTTATCGGTACAGCCAGGATATCTTTTGCCATAAGGGATAAAATAAAATACTGATATTGTTGTGATTTCCAATATTAGAGTATGTCAAACTCTATTTTGTGATCAATCAATCCATCACTTGAATATGAATAAAGTTCTGATCTAGTAGAATTGCCAACAAATTCCGAATCTTGGTAAGAATCAAATTGTTCCGACATATCTTCACGTTCTTGTGAATAAGGACCCGTGAATGAATGGGAAGATTCCTTGTCTTTTGTAGCATTTGTTTCAATAGGCGACTCTGCTTGCACTTTCCTTGAATATTCAAAGAACAACTCTTCCAATTTTCCTTTTACTATGGAAATGTCCATTATCAATATCTGGATCGCCATTCCTTCCAGCCATCCAGACTAATAACTAGTATTTTTTTATTGTTTATAAAAAAAAACATGAAGTTTGTGGATAACTAAAAATTGGAGTTGTGCTTTCCAACTACAGCATCAACAACATCTTGATATTCGGTTTTTGAAGAGCTTGCTGCAAAAATTATCTGTCTCAGCAAAATACCATTTCAGCCTCTAATATGGTCAAATAAAATTTATTCATTCAGAAGCATTCCAAATCTATCCAATTTCTTGATGACTAACATAAGAGTCTATGAGCATACAGCTAAATTATACATTTGATTTATTCAATTAGCAACCATAATTAAAATTTTCGGATGAAAACTCTTACATTTGATTGATTGGAGCTTCCAACTTTGCAGGCTTAAATCGAGCAAGATTCTTAAGTTGGGGGAGAGAACCCATACAAACTTGAGCGAGAGCGAGTCTCTGAATCGAGCAATTATAATTTTAAAAGAGAGAGCGTGGAAGTTTTGTGAGAAACAAGAGATGAAATTTATGAATTTAGGGCTTCGATGGGTAAAAGGGTAAACATGGTAGAATCGTTTTTTTTGCTGAGCTGAATGGGTATTGATCCACTATCAAAAATAATTGAATTAAGCTAGACCCGACCCTATTAAATTTGGGTTAGAAGGGTTGGATTAAAGAGTTGGGCTGAATTTTGACAGCCCTAAGTATAAATACTGATGTCTGATTTGTCTTTTCTTACATTGAATGCAAGTTTTTCTAAACAGTACGGTTGAAATGTCCTAGAAAGAGGCTGTAAATTTGCCTCACCCATACCCCTACCAGAAATTGAAGCAATTTTTTCGATTGAGTGGACTACACAAGTATATATTGCACCAGATTACGTATATTTTTTTGAGCGTGGTCACAACTCACAAGGTACCCTTACTTGCTTAATGTTATTTCTGTAGGCATGAAAAATATGTAACTCAATATCGAGCCATGTTTGTGACAAACTGCAACATCAGGCGGGATCAAATTTTGAGGCAGCCAAAAAAGGCACGGAAGAAGTCAAAGCGTGGTCAACTTGAAGAACCCACTGAGCAAAGCGATCATGTATTTTATCCAGTTTGTTGCTTGGTTTGCAAGACTGAAGTTGGTGTCTTTGATTGCGATGAAGTTTATCATTTCTTCAACGTTATTCCTAGCAACTCTTGAGTATCCAATACGTATATGTATGCATTCATCATGTCTTGGCTTATATGAATGTTTATATTGATCTCTTGCGCTGACAAAGAAAATTTATGTTGTATGAAGTCAGTTGTGATGTTGAAAGAAAATGTGAAAGAGCCGGTGAGTGTTGATGAGTTGATAATATGAAAGAAAATGAAAAGAACGGTCTAGCTTATCTTTCGGAGAATAAATGATGTACACAGTTGTTACAAATAGAACACTCATTGGTTTAGAGCTAGAGTATGTTCAATATTTTGGATCATTCGATCTTTGAACCAATGATTCAGAACATTCGGTGTATTATGCTTTGTTTTCAAAGATGGCAGCAGATCAGCAATGAATCAACAACCACTTCCATTAGTCTCATCTATCCAAATCTGTAAAAGATTTTGTTCACAATTGCTCTATTTTCCTTCAATCTAGACCAAAAAATTTATGATCTAATTGTCTTCTACAACCGCTGCCGATTCCACTTTAAATTTGGAAGGATATGTCGATGGACTTTATTACACATGTACCCCTCGCTAGCAAAAACGTGCTTGTGTTATTGTTGATCACCTCTTCAAATATTTGTGCATTGCCAACCTCAATCATTGCAGTATAATTAGCAGTCCATTTCATGCAGAAATGCATTCGTTTACACGGCTTCTCACGTTCCATTGCATTGTGTTTGATTGAAACCGCATATTCGAGGGCCAATTTTGATGCGAACTCTTTCGTCTACATGGACCGAGCTGTGGATGAGCAACGCATACCATCCACAAACCGATAGCCAAATGAGAGCCGTTAATCGTTGCCTTGAAACATATTTGCCTGCGGTAAGCACTGATCTACCATCTAAATGGACCACTTATCTACCATGGACGGAATGGTGATACTATACAGGTAAACACACTTCTACTGGCATGCCATCTTTTCATGCCATTTACGGTTGGCTGCCACCAGTGATTTTAGATTACATACTTGGCAATGCTGACTTACAAGAAATTGAAGAATGCGCACTCCATCGAGATTAGGCCTGTCAAACGGGTTGGGTTGGGTCAAAATGGGTTGGGTCGAGTTTGATCCAACCCATTTACGATCCATTCTTTTTTACCCATCTATGACCCAACCCATTTATTACCCAACCCACTTAATAAGTGGGTTACCCATTTAACCCATTTAAAGATTTAAATTTAATTTGACTAATAAAAAATAAATAAATATAAAATAATTCTAATTATAATTTTTATGTTTTGAGTTCTGATAAAAATTTAAAATTCTAATTTTCATCAAAATTCAAATATGAAGATGCGGTAGCTTATTATCTTTTAAGTACAACTGTCAGTCCCCGTGAAGAACTATAGAGTACGTTCACACGATAAAGTATCCGAGTGTTTCATACTGTCCGTAATTTAGATGGGAGTTAATCGGTCGAAGTCTCGTCCAATTCTGAGTTAGAACGAAGGAGTAATTGCAGTCGGAACAAAAAAAATAGCGGCTTCTGCATTAGACGGAGTTCAAATATGTGGATGCGGTAGCCTGTTATTTTCTAAGTACAAATGTCAGTCCCTTTGGAGAACTACAGTGTGCGTTCACACGATGAAGTATCTGAGTGTTTCATACTGTCTGTAATTTAGGTGAGAGTTAATCGATCGAAGTCTCGCCTGATTCTGAGTTAGAACAAAGGAGTTATTGCAGTCCGAACAAAAAAAATAGCGGCTTCTGCAATAGGCGGAGTTTAAATATGGGGATGTGTTAGCGTGTTATTGTCTAAATACAACTATCAGTTCCTTTGGAGAACTACAGTGTGCGTTCACACGGTGAAGTATCCGAGTGTTCCATACTGCCCGTAATTTATGTGGGAGTTAATCGGTCGAAATTCCGCATGATTCCGAGTTAGAACGAAGGAGTTATTGCAGTCCGAACAAAAAAAATAGCGGCTTCTGCACTAGGCGGAGTTCAACTATGAGGATGTGGTAGCCTATTATTTTCTAAGTACAATTGTCAGTCCCCTAGGAGAACTACGCTGTGCGTTCACAAGATGAAGTATCCGAGTGTTCCATATTGTTCGTAATTTAGGTGCGAGTTCATCGGTCGAAGTCTCGCCTGATTCCGAGTTAGAAGGAGTTATTGCAGTTTGAACAAAAAAATATAGCGGCTTCTGCACTGGGCGGAATTCAAATATGAAGATGCGGTAGCCTGTTATTTTTTAAGTACAACTGTCAGTCTCCATGAAAAACTACAATGTAGGTTCAAAATTCTTATTTTTCAAATTTATATTAAAATTTAATGTTTTTAATAAATGGGTAAATGGGTTACCCATTTATAACCCTTTTAAAAATGGGTCAACCCAATCCATAACTCATTTAATAATATTCATAAATGGGTTGACCCAACCAATTTAAAAGTATGATAAATGGGTTGGGTTAATGGGTTGGGTCATATTTTGACATGTCTAATCGAGATCAAATACTACGAACCTTAAAATTTAATCTTCACAAAGCTCAAACTTGCATAAAGAGCCAAACGGATCAACATTGCCGTGATAAAGAAATGGCTATCGGATCGTATGTATTTGTCAAACTCCCACCATATCGTCAACACACCATACGAGGTACACACCCCAAACTATCAAAATAATATTTTGGTCCATTTTAAATTATTGAGAAAAAGAGGCAACGTTGCATACAAGCTGCTCTTGCCTTCAAATGCTCGTTCCTCCCCGGATATTCATGTTTCCACTCTCAAACTTTGTCGTAATCCTCATAATGCTGCCCCATCACCACTGCCACCAACCTTCATCAAGGCTGACCTTGAGGACAAGGTCGATTCTCCAGCAGTGGATGATGATAGGACCAGCCTCACTACGGGTACAACTACAAGGCCGATACGTACGCACCACTAGGTCACCAGCCTGTTATTGGGAATAAATGCTCAGCCACCTGTTTCTTAAGTGTGGAACTCTAGAGGTAGAAATTTATCAAGTATGAAGCCTAGACTCCTTGGTGCAAGGTACTGACCTGTGATCAGTAGGAAGTAATTATGACCATTCTAAATTGGTTCTTGGAAGATAGAGGTGAACACTTGATGCAGAAAGTCAAGAAAAGCTGTGGTCCTATAACGAGTAATGGGTTGGTTGATTGACAATAGAGCTTAGGGATCTTTGCCATCCAAAAGCACAAAGCTTTCCCTAATCCCATTACGCTAACACTCCCACTACACAAAGTTAATATCAACACAAGTTACTAGAACTAACTTTTTAGCACAAGGAAGAAACAACGCAAGAAATAGCCATGATCCAGTTTTTTTTAACATTATTACGGAAAATATAGTACTTCTACTTCCCCGATAAAGTTCAAGGGTGTGACGTAGGAAACTTATATAAACAGTTTTATAAATTTGACCTTTTCTGTTATAAGTTCTATTATACAACGATACAAATAATGAATTAATAACATTAAACATATACATGTAGAAAACCATCATAAGAAGTGTTTTATCGATTGCGGATATGAATGTATTCGTAATCATGAGTACTGAACCGATATGCATAAACATCCACCAACTCCTTAAATTTCTTTGTCAAAATGTATGAGAATATGGTATCAATGTATTTGTTAAGACTAGTGTACGTAATGCTCTTCGTAAGATTGACGGTGGTTTAATCATGGCTGTGTGGGGTACCAAGGGGTTACGTACTTTTGAAAGTTTGGAACAACTATAGAATGAATCGAAGAGATTCTTCTAAGTATAATACAACTAAGTCAAAATAGATGATCTCATAATAACGATGTACAGTAGTCTTCTGAGTTGAGAGTACTGTCAATCTTAATTAGCTAGACTATACTTTGATTATGGTTAGACAATTGACACGATCACCTTCTTATGACAATAGTTGGCTATACATTGAAGCACTTGAAGTAAAAAACTACATAAGAGAGAATTCGTCTTCTTTATTGTAGAATGTTAGTTTCATTGTAACTGGCAGTCAACTTAAATGTCAAAATCTTAGACCAGGGTAAAATGTTTAATTGGTAAATGTTATTAGGTTAAATCAAGAACTTTAAAATGGTCTACATAATTAAATACCGATACTAGTATAGTTACCATAGATCAAACACTAGATATCTAAATGATACACCGATGACGAAAATAATACGTGCATAAAACGTTATTACTATGTGAGTTTAAAATAGATTGAAATTTGGAACTCCTCTAAATGATCTATAAGTGTTGAAATTGGCTCTGATATTGTACTGTAGCAAAATCCATACAGACTTTAGTATTTAAATTGTTTGAATATTGATCGAGGACCGAGTTTACATCAAAGAGCCAACGCAGCCACATCGTTAGTTATTTCATAATTAAGCCAAAGTAAAAATTAAATTAAACATTATAAATTATACAAATGCTGTGTTAAAATCTTATAGTATTTAATTATTTATTTGAAGCTTAAAATCGATTAGAATGATAACTGAGGATTAAGTTCACACTAAAGAGCCAACACAACTACGTTGTTAGTTATTTCTGAATTCGGCCAAAATAAAAATTAGTTTAAACGTCATAAATCAAAACATATAGTATTAAAATTTTATGGCATTTTTAATTATTTATTTAAAGCTTATAATCGATTAGAATGATATATAAAATTTGTCTGTCGACTCGATTGAAACTAAAGCTTGAATGAAATGATTATTTAACTGATTCACGAGGAGTTAATGAGAATTTTTACCATGCATTGATTCATAGGAATACAAACTATATGTTTTGTTAAGATAACACTCACTTATGAAAAGATATAACACCTATTATACTCTATTTTTCAGAGATGGATGAATTAGGTCTAGAGACATCCATAGTTTAGCCCGCTTTTTCAATAAAACAATGAGTATAAACTTGGCTGTGTTTGGAGTCTATGAATTTCGAAGATGCATAGTTATTTCTAGGAATGAATGAAAATTATATTGGGCTAAGCCCACTAGCTTGCCCTAACATAGCTTATATGTAGCTAAGCTCTTCATTACACTTCATTCAAAATTTCATTTCTTTTTCCATCTCCTAATTACTTTGCTAATCTAACCTTAAGCATAAACTCTAGAGCTCTAAGTCCAAGCCCAAATAAATTCCAATAAAACCCGATAAAATCACCATAATTCCTCTCATCCAATTCCTTACAGAACCCATCACGGAATAAGCTTGATTCGATGTTTGGAGATTCATCCTAGATTTGACGAGAGCTTAGAAGTAGGTTTCGGGTATTAGAGCTTGTTTTAGTGATAAAGACGTTGAGTGGGACGATTCCCTATCTATTTACGTGTTAATCTTCATATTATTATTTATTATTGAAATGGAATTATATGAAATGATATGGAGATTTTTTGAGTTGATTTAGACTTGTATTTATGTTATAAACATGGTTATATTAACTCATTATTTCGTTAATAACTTAATTACTACTTTTGAAATACTTAGTTAGCTAAGAATTTTATTTAGGGTTAACCGAATGATTATATGTGATTTTGTGATAGTTTTAGAGACTAATTACATGAGATAATTAAGTGCATGCCATTAGTTAGTAATAATGAAACTAACTTAAATGGTTTTGGAAAAGTTAGTAAGCTATTCAGGTTAGTTTTAAACTCTACACTTATTATTAAAGTGATTAAGGATTAAAGAAGCTTAATTAGCACTTGGGAATATTATCTAAAAACAAGAAATTATCTTTATTAATGATCAATTTACTTATAAATATTATTTAAGTAAATTTTTATAAGTAAAAGAGGTATAAAATAGTATGAATGAGGTTTAATTAGTATTTATAAAATGGTTATATGATTTTAGAAATGAAGCATATATTTTATAAAATGGAAATAAGATTTTATAAATAGTAATATGATGAATACTTAATTTTAATGAGCTAAATAAGTATATAAATACTTAAAATGATTTATAAGCTAATAATATATTTTACAAAATAGTTTGAAATCATATTAGGCTTTTATTGAAAAATTTAGTAAATAAATGTAAGATTTGATTATGTAATTAATAAATTACTTACTATAATTTGTGTGCGTATGTGTGCATGAGTAGATACACACAAATGTGTTTGAAGTTATATTATATTTTGGACAATTTTTATATTGTAACCAGAAGTAGAAATTTATCAAGTATGGAACTCTAAAAGTAGAAATGCATGTGTTTGAAGTTATACACTAACTCCTTAAATGTTCACAATCAAGATGTATGAGAACATGATATCAATATAACTATTTAAGGCTAGTGTATACAAGGCTCTTCGCATGATGGACATGATTTAGTCATGACCGTTGGATGCACCAAGGGGTTTCATACTTGTTGTATTTTGGAATAATTACAAAACAACTCGATGATGGTCTTCTAAGTATAATACAACTAAGTCATAATAGAAGATCTCAATGTAATGAAATATAATAATCTTCTGACTTGAGGGTACCATTGATCTTAAGTAGCTAGACTATACTTTGATTAATGTTAAACACTTGACATGGTCACTTTCTTATGACCGTAGTTGGATATACATTGAACCACTTGAAGTGATACACTACCCAAGAGAGGATTCGCCTCCTTCATTGTTGAAGGTTAATTTCACCACAATCGACAGCCAACTTAAAAGTCAAAATCTCTGACCAGCGTAAAACAGTTAATCGGTAAATGTTACCATGTTGTATTAAGGGCTTTAAAGTGGTATACATAATTAAATACCGATATTCATAGAGTAGTATATATATATAACGTTGTTACTAGGTGAGCTTAAATAGATTGGAAGCTAGATTTCTTCTAAATGATCTTTCAAGTGTTGAAATTGGTTTAACACCCCAGATTTTTGGTAACATTATTTAGGATATTTAATTAGTTAAATAAAATAAAATAATGTGTTGATTAGGGATTGAGATTTGATTTTATTAAGGGCAGCCGTGCCATTTAAAACTAATGAACTAAAGAAGAGTTTAAATTTAAATAAGGGAGGGGTAAAATTGGAAAAAGGCCAATCCTACATCTTCCAAACCTTGGTCGTGTATTAGAATACACGTTCATTTCATTTTGAAAATTTCAAAACAAGAGGCCGGCCACCACTAACAAGGAAAAGGGGAAGAAGAATCAAGAAAAGCTAAAAGAAAAGCTAATTCAAATCAAATTCATCCAAATCTCAAGCTCCTTTAACCTTTTAAGCAAAGGTGAATAATGTTTACATCTCAAATATTTATGGTTTCGGTTTTAAGGTGAATTCCAAATATAGATTTTCCATGTTTTTGAATGATGGAATGGTTATATATACTTGTTAATGATTTATGAATGTTTATATAGACTTTATGATATGTTTTGATATGAAAACCATATTAAATAAATCCAAATGTCTTGCGAATTTTTATAAAGATCTAGAATGATATTTTAGAGATGAGTTTCAATTTTCATATTTTTCTGAATTTTCGTGGAATTAATATGAATTTTATAGTAAAGAAAATGTTATTTTGGGTTATAAATTATTTATCGGTTAATAATTATTTGTTTGGGTTTGAAATTTTTATATGTTAGCAAACATATAAATTGCGATTTTCTGGAATTTTTGTAGATATTTTCCTAAGTGTTTTAATGGTTATATAAAATTATTTAAGGTATGAGACTTAAATGTTTTATATAATTAAGAAGGGGAAGGGGCTTTTTATAAATAAGTTTAAATTGCTAAATTGGGAAAGTCGACAACACTTTTTGTAAAGAGAATTTGGCAACCAATCAGATTTAGACAAACAAGGCAAGTTAGGTACAAAAATTTAAAGTACAAATAAATATGTTTTTCATTGTTTCGAAGTTTTCGGCACCAGGTTCCGCCTCCATTCCTTCCCTTCCGATACAGTCGAAACCAATGCATAATGTATCAAGGAACTGGTATGTGGTGAATTGGAAGAAGGCAAAAGGTAGACTCGAAACCGAGGGGTTCCGAAGGGGTTGAAGCATTGTTTTGGTTTTAAAGGAAAATGCGCCTGCTTGCTTTCGACTAAGGTGCTTTTGACTTAGTTAGCTTTCGATTAAGTCAAATGGTTTAAAAGAATGGTTTCGATTGGGTTGCGTTTTTTTAAATGATTGCTTTCGACCGAGTCGAAGGCTTTAGCTGCCGCTTCCTTCCCTTCGATCTAGATGGTTTCAAAAGGGTTTTTTTGTTTTCTAAAATGCGCCCACCACTCCAATGCTTTCATAGGGATGGTTTCGTCACCATCGTTTTTGCACTTAGGAAATGGTTTTGAAATAGGTGCTTTCGACTTAAATGATTTAAAGACCTTTTTCTTTTAATTGAAGTAAAACCCAAATGGTTTCGAAAGAGATAGGTTTTCATTGTTTTGAAAAGTGTTTTCCACAGGTTTTAAATTAAACTCAAGTGCTTTCGAAAGAGTTGCGATGCTTTCGGAAGGTTTTGAATGGTTTCGAAAGGGGTGGTTCCCCAGGGTTTCAACAGGGTTAAAAAGGAAGGTTTTTCCTATGTTTTCGAAAGGCAAGATTTTATAGGTTTCGAAGAAGGATGTCTAATGTTTTAAAGCTTTCGGGGGAATGGCTTTAATTTGTTTCGAAAGGGGTACTTTCAATGGTTTCGAAAGGGTTACTTTCAAGGGTTTCGAATGTGCTACTTTCAAGGGTTTCGAATGGGCTGTTTTAAGGTTTTAAACAAAGGTTTCGAAAATGTTAAATAGGCAGAATAGCCTAAGTGTTTTCAAGTTAAAATGGAATTTAACTTATTTTGAATGGATAGCTAATCCTTATTGAATATCATCAACATTATTTTGAGTAAAGTATATATAACATGACAAAATAACTTAAAGTAAAACTAAAGATATATTTTCCTTGTATACACATGATTTAAAGGAACAAATCATTTTGAAAAGGTTTTCAAGGAAAATTTTAAAAGGGTCGTTAACCCTCAGGTAATGACTCAGATTAGAAGACCAGATAGGACTTGTGTAGGGTCGTGCCCTATGCTCATCAACCATTAGCCCCTAGCTAATTTAGTCCATAATTCCAGTGTGTAGGACTTAGTCACAGGTAAGACTAAAATTTTTGTTACACATAGAATGAAATATTTATGTACAGATGTAGGATATTGGTAAGCCACAAAACCATTAGGATCAGTTGAATCTTGGTGATGTAAGTTAAGGATAGACCGTCCAAAAGTTTTGTTTAACAGTTGCTTAGACTATTTGATATTGTATCTAGTAGGCTCGAGTCAACCAAAGGACAAGTAGCCCAGTTTGCAGACAGTTAGTCCAGGTGAGGGCAGTCAGCCCATATTTCGGACAGTTAGTCCATTTATTATCTGTTTATAGCATAACGGACTTTGCTATTATTTTATTATCATAATCAGTTTGATTAACCAGTTTGGTTGCATGAAAGGATTTGCAAAATATATGTTTTGAAAAAGATATTAGTGAGGGGAAACCCATTCCGCTAGGTGGCATAGTCTCGCTCAATATCATTAAACCGAGATGTAACAGAATTATTCATACCAGGCTTTATGTCTGACTCAAAATTTTTGTTTCCCCTTAAACTCTCGGGTGCTCAAAATTGATTTGAGTAGGCTGAGGGTTGAGATTTTCAGGTTTTCGAAATTTTGGCGAATAATGCTTCCGGAGATGAGCAGGTGGCTGACGGATAGCTAATTAGGAATTACAGATTATTTCTGTTTATTTCTCCGCCGTGTGTATTAAGTCAGTATGACTATATTTTCTCCGATCAACCAAGAAGTATCATCATATGTCGCTCTTGGCGTATTATTGTAAATTATATTTGATCATTACCTGGAAATTGTTATAGGATATATAACTTGGATATGATTTTGTTTGAAATGTAATCACTAAAATGCTATTTTTGAAAATGTGTGATTTTGTTCATATTCAAGTGCTTTTGATATTATAGATACCATTAGCATTGCCGTATTTTGTTACCAGAAGTTAATACTATAGATAACTGCAGCATATGTAGCGCTTAGCTTTTGGCCTTTAGATACGGGATGTTACAATTAGCCTTGATACCATACTTTAGCAAAGTCCATATAGGCTTCATCATTTAAATTGTTTGAATATTAACTGAGGATTGAGTTTAAACCAAAGAGCCAACATAACTACATTGTTAGTTATTTCCGAATTCGGCCAACTCGGACAATGTATAATGACCATTTTGAGGTGCATCAAAAAGCGGCTTGTTCGGATTAGGAACATCCTCCACCCAAACAACCTATTCTCTATCTCCAACCTTTCTACCATGACAAATCTTTTGCACTCCAAGATGTACTTTAGCTACCACTTCCAGTTTTCGTGATAATAATTGCACCGCTTGTCTTTCAACCGTAGATGATCCAATAATAGCATTAGATGGAGTAGGGCTAGGATGGTGCTCGGTATGCGAACCAATTTCTGTTCTTAGTGTCGGCGAATTCATTCCAATCTGACTAACAAGTTGCCTTATACATTGTTGCATTTCAGCTAGAGTTGAATTCGTTATTCTACTTTCTTCATGCATTTGATCAATCTTTTATTGCATCTCCATTTTCCATCGCTTATCTTCATTCTCTTTGTAATTGATAATTGCTTTTGAAGCTTGAGTGAGTTTTACGTGCTTCGCATTAGATGTAGAACTAATTGCACGGCAATAGCTTCTTTTTTTATCATCTCCTTCATTACCATTAACACTAGCTTCTGTTTTTTACCTCTCTTCTGCTGCTTCTGTTAAAGCCTGAATATTAAAACGAATTGATATAAAAATTCATAAGAATGGTATGGGTTCTAATATGATACATGTAATGATTTTGCAAACGGTTGATATAAAAATTTGTATGATAGAATTTGCCGCCATACAAGAAATACCAGGCACCAGCTATACAAGAACTGAAAATAAGGCCTTACGCGTAAATGCATACATACCCCGGACCATGGTGCAATTTGCTTGTATCAGATAATGCAAAAATAATAAAATGATTGAATATACCACTACAAAAACCTCAAAGTCTACCATAATGAGAAGCACAACTCCCCTTCACAAATCAACCAAAACAGCTGGAATCCCTCTGGACATGCCTAAGATGAATATAACATAATGCAATTCAAACAAAGAATACAAATATAAAGTATATTATATGAAACTAAATTCATGTACAACATCATTCGTTCATAAACTCATTTGGCTAGCAATGGAAAACTTGAAAGTCGAAGCAAATTTTATTAAGAGCACCAAGGTTAACTGGGGAGCTCGGAATGCAGTCATTTCTATAGATGGCCAAAACCATGCACTCATGCTAACCAACTCTTCAGGTAACCATGTACAACCGAGACTTTTTAAACCTTTTACACTGGTATATAAGAAGTACATATTTTCTTGATTATAGGTTCTGGAATACAAACAAAGAAACCATTTTTGTTTGGAAGCATAGAAATGCTAATAAAGCTTGTTCCAGGAAATTCTGCTGGAACAGTCACAACATTTTATGTAAGCTGAAATTGAATGAAGAAACCAACTCTATATCAAATTAGAACACAACTTCGTAGCATTAAACAACTATGTGCATGTTTCAGATGTCATCAACTGGAAGCAACCACGATGAGATAGATTTTGAGTTCTTGGGCATTGTTTCCAGGCAGCCTTATATAATTCACACCAATGTGTACACTCAAGGTGTAGGCAACAGCAACACCTATTAGGTGCTGCTGCCACATGTGCTGCTGTTAACAGCAACAACAACACCTATCAGGTGCTGCCGCCGCTGTGCTGCGGTTAACAGCAGCACTGTGCTACTTTAAACAGCAGCACCTGACAGGTGCTGCTGTCACCTGTGCTGTTGTTTACAGCAGCACCAGGGCTATTGTTTACATGCTTTGTGACGTAGTTTTACATGCAACTGTACTGAGTTAAGGCTTGCTATATCTATTGACAGGAAAATTGCAGGCCTAAATAATAAGCGTAGATATTTATAAATAATAGTCATGTTTGATACTTAAATTACTACTTTTGATTATGAATTTAATGCATAAATATTTTTCTACTTACATATTTTTCTGCTGCGCACGGACGCACCTCTCCGGTTTTCCTACTTGTGTGCACTACTTTCCACGCCTTTGCTTGTGTAGGCTTGCATTCCAGATTCTCCGCTTCCTACATGAATATATATGAATTCATTTGTAAACTATGCATTACCTTTAAGATTACATGTACAATAATGACTACATACCAATTCTTCGTAAAGTCGAGTATACAATTTTCTTCCCAAAGTATGAGTTATGGTATTTTTTCCTTTATTTTCAGCATTTGTTTTGCATTGTTTTCTTTTCTTATCAGTGTAATCAATATCAACGAATTTCTCCCATTGAACTTTATCAATATCATTCGGTTGGTTATCAATCGCAATGCGTCTAGGTAAAAACTCTTTTTCTTTCTTCAAATATTTGTCTTGTAGCTTTGATTTTTCCGATCTAAAATATTGTGAAAAAACTCTCTCCAAAATAGGTCGAGCAATAGTTGTATCCAGATTCATGTCAAACTCTTTCTACAAAAAGAAAACGAAAAAAATCCAAACAGCCATTGATCCTGATTCATGTCAAAGTTAAATAAAAGGTATGTCAGCAATCTCGGATCCTACCAAATATGCAGCTATATCCTACCAAATAGTCTATATCATGGTGTGTGAGCATAATATCTTAAAATTAAGCTCTTAACTATATAAGCAAAATCATACCCTAAATTTAAGTTTCCAAAATTAGAGCATTAAAACCAAATATTGTAGTATAAAAGGTGTTTCCAAAGGATGTAAATATCCTAGTTATAGCCTATAAGTCCACTAGAAGGTGCCAGCTTTTTATTGGAAAACCAGTTATTATCAACAATTCAATTTTTCATGTGAAAACGATCTCTCAATATTCATGAAGGGTTAATTACACTATTTTCTAGTGTGGAATTGTTCATAACCGTGGTATTTAAGCACGGAGCTTGGCCCATCTTCGATAACATATTTGAAAATAAATTCGAAAATGGTATGTTCAAGATTTTTCATTCAACAAAAACATGTAATAAGTGAATGTAACAATAAAAATATACCAAACAAAAATAAATGTTACATAACCCGCTAAGGAATATTAGTCTGCATTATGTAAAGTTCGAATGCATTATGTATGCATACAAAATTAATTACATTGGCCTATCATAAACCCATGACTATAATTATAATTCAAACGAAAGAAAAATAGTATATAAATGGACAATAATTCATATAAACATGGGTTCTAGAGCAAAGTGAAATCATGTGAAAAAATGAAAATCAGAAACTGATTTAGCAGTAAGTACAGCAAACTCTGCTAGCACAAAATTTTATGTTACTAAGCATACAAAAGACCAAACAATCATTTACTAATCTTAGCTTTATTTTTTCCTTAAATATATGCAATTCTAGCAATAATACAAGCGACTCAGTTTCCAATGAAAATGAAAGTGCATTAGTTGGTAGTCAGTGATATCACAAAAACAATGTTCTAACAGTGAAAAAGAAAAGTGCATTAGTTGCCATAGTTCTACTACTTAAAATTTAAACAGTGATATCACAAAAACAATAGAAACATTTGCTAACTCAGAGAACAGTAAAAAGAAAAAGAAAAACAGTGATATCCACTCCTTCTCAACCCGTAGCATCTAATTCTTACTTTATCAGTAATGAACAAGTTCATTTAGTCTTAGATTATAATATGGCTACTATCCACATTATTGACTCTCAGTTTGACTAGACACTGAGCTTAGAATCTTTCCTAATATATTGGTTGTGATCCAGGTACAAATCAGCTAACCCGTAAAGATTTCCTATGCTAGGAGGAATCTCTCCAGTAATATTATTTATTGATAACATCAATGTCTTGAGCTGAGTATAGTTTCCCAGTGTTTTTGGAAGATTTACAGGAATCTGATTTGATGAAAGTTCTAGACTTGTTAAATGCATAAGGTTCCATAAATTTTCTGAGATGAAGCATTAATATTGTTAAACGCCAAGTCTTATCCTTCCAGTAGTGGAAGGTTGTCTAAATGCCTTAAAACTGCTCCATAAAAGTTGTTTCTTAGCATATTCAAATATTTTAAATTGCTAACTGGTCCAATAATGAGAGGAAGCTCTCCATAAAGCCCACAGTCACCAAGTGTTAATTCATCGAGACTGCTAATGTTATAAAACAACCAACTAGGAATGGTTGAATTCAATTCATTGCTGCACAAAGTAAAACTTTGAAGAAAATAAAAATTATTCGATGGTGGCATAGTCATAGGGATGCTAGATAATCTATTGTACTCAAATGAAATACTAGCAATCAAAGGAAGTTGGGTAATGTCATGAAACCAATCAACATCAGTAGATAAGTCAACCGAGTTAATTGGAAGATGGGTCATTAAATTTTGTGAATGAAGTTACAAGCATACAGAATACAACAAGGCATTCAGTATTTCTTAATCAATCAAAACAATCTCAGTGATACTTCTAAATTCTAACAAAATGAATACAACAAGGCATTTATTTTTGTTACATAATTTGAACTGTTGGTTTCCAAAATTCTAACAAAATGTACACGTATCATTAGAGTTAGTTGCATCTCTAATTGCAGGTCACCTGTTTCATTTGATAGAAAAATGATTCAACATTGAAAGGTAGAAACAGGTCACCTGTTTTAGTTATAAATTTTTATTATAGCATATTTTCCTGCGTTTTTCACTCCTACAATTAGTCATTCATTTTTTGTTGGAGCATTGCCTAATGCTATTGCGATACTATAAAAAAACGTAAATACTACCCACACACATTTATATACATACATATATTTAGTGTAAATCTTTAAAACATAAATTTAGTGTTATACTACTCCTAAATTTACTTTTCATCGTGAGACGGGATTGTATTAGGATTGAACCCATCGATAACCTATTGTAAATCTAAAAGACTACAGCTTGGATGATATTTCCATGTGAAATCAAAAGTTTAGGTGCTCTCTGTGGCAAATAGAATGTTTGACTTGCTAAATGATATTTCCATGGAAGAAAAAGACATGATTTAAATGAGTAAATACTTGATGTAAAATATCGTAAGTGCTTTCCATAAATTATCCTTATAAAAGCTGTCTACTTTCCTCCAATCATCGTAACTAACCGGAATGAGTGCATGAATCAAAACCCAACAATGAAAACTCCATTTTTTTGCATCTCTACCTTTAGCACCATCCATTTCAACAATTATTGAGTACTTTTTATTTGTTGCTGGAGGAGCAACGTCTTCTTCGGTGCATTCTTGACATTGTGATGCATGGTTGCAACTAGTTGACATTCTGCAATATACATGTTAACTTGTGAATCAGTTGATAAATCGAGTAGTCATAGCATAAAAGGATGGGTAGTGTTTAATATATAACTATAAACAAGTAGATTACCTTTAGTGCAAAGATGGAAATCAATATAAAAACGACTAAGCATTAAATGGATTCAATACATCAAACAAAAAAGTATGTTTTACTACTGCAGAATTCAGATGTCAACATAGATTCAATACATCAAACAAAAAACAAAACATCACTAGTTACAATCATGTTTTTCTATCTAGATTCCACGCATTTCAAAAATGTTAAGTTGTGTTGCTCATTCAAATTGGAGTGGAAGTTTATTGGCATCTCATAATCATCTGTGTCATTAGTCAAGTGTTTAGGTAAACGTCGTACAGTGGACCAATCGGGATTTTGTATGTCTTTTATGTAAAAGATTTGGCTTGCTTTAGATGCAGGAATAACGGGCTCATCATATTCTCCATTACTACTTTTAAGCTTCTTTAGATTTACCATCAGTAAACTAGAGTCCGGACAAATCTTACACCCATGTATTTTGTCGGTGATATTTACCCAGTCGCAGTAGAATACTACATGTTGAAAATCATAATAATCAACCTCAATGATCTCCTTGATAACACAATACCAAGTATTATCATCATCCATGAGATTTAAATCTTTTGCGCTTGCGATAAACGTTGTAATTGCACCCATGCAAACACCACTATCTTGTGTTGAATGAGTGTTGTCGTAGTGCTGTGGAGAAAATAGATAACCATTGATCCTATATTTAGGATGAGTTTTGGCTTCCCACGTTGGACCGCTAACATAATACCATAACAATGAACTCATGCATTTTTCTTCCATTAACTGTTAAAACCACTAAAATGTATTAAATAAAATCGTAATGTGTGATAAAATTATTGTTTTGTTGAAGCCTAACAGACCTTGATGTGCAACCAATCAATGAATTCAGATTGTACAATAACTTTTGCCTTTGTTTGAAGTCTTTTTTTTATTACGGTGAGCATCTTCTAATGACAATCGATACTCGCTACAAAGTAAACATGTTATATATTAAGTAAATAGAAAGTTAATTTATAATTTGTAAAAAAATACAAACCTATAATAATTGTCTAGATCTGGTATATCCATTCAAAAAAGTATTCATCTTCGAATTTGTACGCGTTATACGCCACTTAGCTTGATAGTTTTACCCTCAATAATGGAGCATTTGTATGTATCATTACATTCTCATCCAAGAATGGTGCTTGTTTAGAGCTATGATTTCCAGCACGTGGATCTGGCATATACTCCATTGCATACCTAACAGATTCTGAAACAAGATATGCTTCGGCAATTGACCCTTCCACATATCGTTTATTACATGGTATGTTTTACACTCCTTCATAGCTCTAAGAAAACATAAAATAATGCACGTTTTTATATTATCATTGAATAATAATTCGGATTATAATTATTAAAAAGAATCTCTCACCTTTCAAATGGATAAATCCATGTATAATTAACCGGTCCGCAAAGTAGTGCTTGATCAGCTAAATGCACCATTAGATGTATACTTATATCAAAAAACTGAGCGGGAATATAATGGACCAAAACACATAATGCATTCGCAATCATATCTTTGGCAGCTTGGACATGCTCTCGAATCAAAACCTTTAAACAAATAATATTGAAGTACAAGCATACTTGCAAAATGGCACGCCTCAAGTCACGAAACTTTGGAAATGCATGTTGAACCATGACATGCAAAAAATGTTAGATAATAATATGATTGTCGTATGACTTTCTAATATTCAGACTAGGTGGTTGAATGCTTACTAAGTTGCATAATTTAGTTCCAAAGCATGATGGAAGTTTTACGTCTTTTAGAACTTGACAACATTGGATCTTGTAAGCTTTATCAAACGCAAATTTAGAGCATTGTTTGGTTCTATAGAATAACAAATTAATAAAATGCTCTGCCACATTCTTCTCAGTATGCATCACGTCTATTGTATGTCGCACTTTATGGTCACTCCAATACTTTAAGGAAAAAAGAATCGACTTTTTATACCATGCTGGCATTACGTACGCCATCGTCATTCTCATTTACAAGGTGTTCATCATGATCAAAATCATCTCCTCTACGCTTCTTTTTTCTATTCAATTTACCGGGTGTGTATTTGATATGAGGAATTTTTTCTAAAAGAGCCGATCCTCTCAGTCGTGTTGGAGGTTCTTTATACTCTATATCTTTATACCATCCATGTTTTGGTGCTCTATATGGATGACCATTCTTCAGAAATCTTCTGTACTTCGTATAAACAATCTTATTACCAACGTGTTCCGCCTCGGTCTCTGTACCACAAATAGGGCATGCTTTATAATCATGAGTCACACAACCCGATAGATTTCCAAATGCAGATAGATCATGAATTCCCTACAATAGCATTGCTTTCAATGTGAAATACTCTTTCTTGTCCATGTCAAATGCAGGCACTCCTATTGTCCAAAGTTGCTTCAACTCATCCATAAGGGGTTCTAAATATACATCAATATCTTGGCTTGGTGCTTTAGGTCATGGAATTAGTAAACACAACATTTGAAATTTTGATTTCATGCACAATGAAAGGGGTAAATTATAAGGAACCATATACACCGGCCAACAACTATAACTGTTAGACTGTATTGTATTAGGATTGAACCCATCAGTAGCAATTCCAAGCCAAACATTTCGAGCATTGTTAGCAAACTCTGGCCACTTATTCTTAAGCGATCTCCATTCAGCTGAGTCGATAGGATGACGCATGGAATTCCAATAAGTTTTTGCTTCACTATGCCATAACATTTTTTGAGCTATCCATGGTATAGTGTACAATCTAGTTAACCTAGGAATTAATGGAAAATATTCTGGAACTTTTCTTGGTTGCTTTGTGACTCTTACAATTTCACCTTCATCTTTTAGGATAAATCTCGAAGTATGGCAACGAGGACATTCAATGGCATCTTTATTCTCCTTCCAAAATAATATGCAATCATTTTCGCAAGCATGTATGCACTCTACATTCATTCCCAAATCCTTTAATATTTGTTTCATTGTGGGGTATTTATCCGGTAGTGTATTTTCATTTGGAAGCCACTTTTTCAATCTCTTCAACAACTCGGTCACACTGTTTCCTGACCAATTGAATTCTTTTTTCAAATTATGTAGCTCTATAAGGACACTTAACGTTGTAAGACCGTCTTCACAAGAAGAATATAGTTTTTCATTTGCTTTTCTTTTGTACTCGTGGTACTTTTTTCCTTGATAACCATCACTGATACCGTGAATGTTATCGTACACACCATATGCTTTGTCAACAAGGTTTCCAAGAGCACCTTCTACATGGTTTTCCACTCGAATTTGATGAGAGATGCAAGCCTCATTAGCGGTAACATTTGGTGTAGAATTGATTACTGCATCTATGTCGTTCCTCTAACCATGAAAAAACCACTCATCATATGTTGGATCCATACCGTAAATGATTAAGTGTTTCTCGACTGTTTGTAAGGAGTTTTTTTGAATTTCTACACTTTTTGAAAGGACAACTGCACATTTCAAAGTTAGGCGGTGCATGATGCTTTGCGAAGTTTATAAAATGTCGAACCCCCTTTATGTACTCATCGGTGTTCCTACGTCGACATCTAATCCACTCTCTCGAAGTAGATAACGACATTAGCAAGAACTTTTATCTCTTCCTGTCATTTCATATAAACACAAAAAAAAATATTTAGGTTGCTTGTTAGAAAGTTCAAGTAAACAATTCAACTGATACTAAAGTCTTGTAGGAATAATTTTCAACACTTCATCAATGTAAACACTTCACCATCGTAGAAAATTCAAATAAGCACTTCACTTTATTTTTAATTTTTAGTTTATTGGTTTTTACTTTGATGGTCGGTCATCCTACTTCCCATTACAAACACAATAATGTAATTACATTTTATAAATCCTTTTAGATTAAACAATTCAACAAAATTTCGACAGCACTTCCCTTTTATTCCCTGTATCGTACACAAATGCGTGTACATAGGGAACGAGAAGGAAGTGCTGTGAAAATTTTGTAAACCGTTTAAAACGAAATTATGTATAAAATGTAATTACTTTATTGTGTTTGTAACTTGTCCAGCACAGGGACAAATCCAACAAATATTATATCAGATGAATATAAATGTCTGTTCTATTAAAAAATGAATATCCATATAACGATCATATACAACACTTGTCGGACGGGGCCAAAAACTCTTTAAGGGATTAAAAAAATAAAATACATTTTACAATTACTATTTTAACAACTACAAAAACTATTTTATAATATTCTTGATTCGTATAGATCTTCTTAATCTTTATCTTGCATTACATTGATTCAAAATAATAGTGATGAAGTACTGTTTAGAATATGATAATAAATCCACTTGTTAAATTATAGGCTGGGAAAATATTTTTTGATAAAAATCAGGTTTATTAAAATGCTGATCTTTTTAACATTTAGTTTAAAAAAATGCTGAAATATTTTTAGTTCATTTTATTAGTCTATACCAAAGTGAAAACATAATATCTCGGATAATGTTGCTTTAATATTATAACCATGCATTGTTTTCCAGATATGCTCTTTCATGACATTCGTATCTTTTAATCGATTAGTTTTATAGACATTCGTATCTAACAGTGTATTCTCTATGTTGCAGAAGGTATGAACAAGTGGACACAATCATAGCAAATACACTCTCTGATAAGTTCTCATGGAGAAAGTACGGGCAGAAAGCTATTCATAACTCCAAATTTGCCAGGTAAATTTCAAGTTCAGGATCTTGATAGCCAGATAAATCTGTCTAAAAATTATTGAGAAAATATACAAATTGATCTACAATATATATTTTGAATGATTAGCAAAAATAGTAAATATCATCATTATGAATTTCTGATTCATCTTTTAGTAGTTTGTAAAATCGTGACTGCATTTGATAACATTCATCCAATAATCACTTGATACATTATATATGAAAAGAAACTCATGACATGGAAAGAGAACGATTTTTTCCCCTTTTTTTTCCTTCAAATCTTCCAATGATTTCATTGGATTTTAGAAACAAATGATCTGCTTCTAGCATTTTAACCCGATTTAGTGTATGCCAAGAACAAGAAATCTTATTATCAACCCTCTGCGAATGATCAAATCTACTTCCAAGAAGCTTATTTCTGTTTAGCAGTAGCTTAGAAGTCAAAACTGAAGAAGTTAATTATCTATTTCTTGTACCAAAATCAAGGAAGTAATATGATATTTGATTTTGCAGGGCGTACTGTAGATGCACTTACAAATACGATCAAGGATGCCAAACTATTAGGCAAGTTCAACAGAAAGAAGATGACCCATCTCGATTTATCATTACATATATTGGAAAACATTACATACATTAGTATATGAGATAAAATATCTCCAGTACGAAATATCAGGAGATATTATTCCAATCAAAAGACTGTATGTTATCATTCAACATTTTTATTACTTAATAACATAGCATGTGAATAAATTTCTTTAACTGAGAAGCATGCAAACAAAAAGAAAAATCAGCAAAACAACATGTTTAATGAAATTTAGTGATAATTTGTAGCTACAACAATAATGATGCCTCAGTGCCCTCAGTTCCTTGTATAAATAATACTAATTCATTTTCTTCACAATAATACTTATTCATTTTCCTCATATTAATTTGTTTAATTCATTTGTGGGATTACCAAGGTTGAGCTTGTTAGGGGAGCCAAAATAAAAGTAACAGAGTAGCTCAACATAATCCTAAATGTAAGATTTCTAACACCGTAATACGACCTGGGATTTACTTATTCACTATATTATTTTCTTCTCCTTTATTTTTAGTTCATTTTGTTTCTTCGTTCAACTTGAATTTTTATGCTATTGCCTTTTTCTCCAAACTTATCAAAAAATAATTGCTTTATTGTAGCTACTCACATAATATAATAGAAAAATCAGCATTAAATAAATTTGTTTTAGTACACGATTGCAGTAAATTTCTTATGTAAATCAGTAAGTCGTAATCAGTAAATGTGTATCTTATGACACATACAATAATTATTGTAACTAATAAACTATGAATTTCAAACAACTGATCAGGTAATTATCATGCTTGCAATTAGCATGAATATTGTTTGAGTGAATAATGGACGAGGAACAACAAATTTGGAGAATATCAATTCATTTCCATCAATTAAACTAATAAGTTGATCATTGTTTTGTTCTAATTTAGTAACATTGCACAACTAACTGAATGTTCTTCCTAAAAATAAATAAATTTTAATCAATAATTTTCAACAATTCATCAGTATCTACCCCATTCTAGAATCTATAAATATTAATTGACTCGAAAAATAAAAGTAACCTAGAGTGCGTGAAAAAGTAAGCTTGAGCCGAGAGGAAGTCGATGCCAAATACTTACAACCCTACAGAAAATATATAGTCAAATTCCAAACTGAAATAAAATTCAAATCGAAATCGAATACATATAGTTGCAACCTAAATTCGAACTAAAACTCAAATGTAATTCGAAATCAAAAAAAACCCAAACATACGAAAAAGGAAGAAAATTAGCGATTAAAAAAATCACAATGAAATAATTCGATCCCTAAAACAAACAATTGAATTCAAATCTCACAAAATGATTTGAATTTGAAAAATAAGCGTTACCTGAGAGCTTGAGATTCCTTGCAGTGAAGAATAAAGCCCTAGATCATGAGAGCCATGAAGGAGAATAGAAGCGTGATAGATTCGTGAGAAACCAGTATTGTAAATTAGAAGGCAAAGTTACATATGTCTTCATACTACTTTGACATATTTACTAAATTACCAGCTTTTGTCACGGTTATTAATGTTGGATGTGGGAACTAATGAAAAAATGTTGGTAATTTATCATAGAAATAACCGTTACCAATTCCACAAAATTATGTGTTGCAAAATAGCTGAATTGGTGTAGTGTAATGAAATTCATTATTTAGTTGTATGTAATTAACTATAGCGATCTCGTGTAAGTTCTCACTTTTAATACATGAAATTTTGTGTTTTCCTTTACTATTTTTATATTTTACTTAATTTGTTTATTTAATTTGATCTGGCTACCTATCTAAAACTATTCTTATGCTTCTTACTTAAAATTATATTGTTCTAGCTCATTCTACTATTCGCTGAAACATGAAAAATAAATAATGCAACCTGTCACTTTAAGGTTTGAGTATGTTTGATTAAAACTTGCTCAAAATAACTTTATGGTAATTATACAAATTTTAGTTAGAAATCATAAACAACAGTTCTTGCTTTTTAAAATTAAATAACATTAACTACAAGTCAACACAGTATTGTGATTAATATAAACAAGCTTGTGCACTTGTGGTATTTTTATAATGTAGGATGAGAATGAGAAAGTAAGATAGACCAAGTCTTATGTGGTTGTACAAAAGAATATAACACTGCTATTATTAGTGAGCCTGTGCTTTACTATACCATGAAAAGAAACTAAAACACTATTCTGAATTAGAGCTTTATACACATTATAAGTCTTTTTAGCATACCAAAAAAGGCTAGGACCGTAGCATTAAAAGCATGTATGGTAAATTACTTATGGTTCAGGTTCTCTGTTTCCTCTACAAGCTTCCTTGTGTTCAAAGATATACTACTAGAAGCAACTTTGTTCGTACCAGCAGCAGCTACATAATTTTAAGAACGATTAGAAATCATTTACCGAAACATATATAATCAACCAACAATTTCCTTCGTCAATTTGTTGAAAAGTTTTTCATTTTCTTTGTGCAATTTTTGTAAATACAAGAATATTTGCCACTCCAAGCTTGTACGTAGGGCTGTTATGGTAACGGTAAATTTTCAATTACTATACCATTACCAGTCAATCAGTTATCATTTTTGAGTGAAACCGATATACTAGATTAATCGGTATGGTAACGGTAAATTACCATTTTCTACGTAAATCATTAGTAACATTTATTCAAAATCAGTGATAACGGTACTAGTCAGTTTATAACATGTATATATTATGTAATACGCCTTATTACAGACATTTAGAACCAAACAAATGATTAAACTTAGTTTAGTAATCTGGTGAAATAATGTTAAATACACTTTTTTCTTTCTCATTTATGTCTTTTATCAAGTAACACTATAAATTGTATAATGAAGCATCGTTATAATGTAAAAACATGTCAAGTAATTGACTCTTTTAGATAAATGATAATTTACCATTACCGGTGTAACGGTTACTAGATTATCGGTAAACCAGTCTTCGGTATACCAGCTTATCGGTAACGGTAACGGTAAGTAATTTAAGCTTACCAGTAAAAATGGTATGGTAACGGTATTTGCGAAATGGTAATGGTAACCATTACCATAACAGCCCTACTTGTGCCCCCGTATGTTTCACACTTTTGTATGGTTCCGCATGAACAGTACTAGAGTGAATTGAATTAAAGGTTTCATAAAACAAGGTTATCCTAGAAAGAAAATGATAACTGAACCTCAATTATGAGTCATGTTTAGCAAATTCTTCTTTAAGTTTTGTTGTAACATTTTATGAATCTGCACTGTCATTTACTTTTTTTGGAGTTGAAATTACTCCTGAAGATCTTGATTCTGAACCAGTTGTAGATTAATAGAGCTGTGACTCCATAGTTTTAATTTTGGCCTATATGGACATGGCTTGATTGTGCAAAAGAATGAATTAACGTTGTGCCATCCAATTTTCTAAAATTTCAACGTCCATAAAATTGAAATTCACATCTAAACCATCAACTATTATTACAAATTTTTTTCACTACAATTATGAATAAATAAAGACTGTGCAAACTATATTTATCAGCAATATTTAACTATGACATCATGAGAATTTATTTTCTTACATCGATATGCTTTTTTTAATTACATAACAATATATTCTACTTTATTACATAGTTTCTTCTAGTTGTAAATTTCTATTCTAATTTAAGAAGTTGTAATTGTTACATCATTAGATTTTCAAAATGCAAAAACCGATCTGAGATATTATTTTTCTTGTAAGTTATCCTTATATTTCTCCTCCTGAAAATTTATGACTGTGGTATTACTTTGATTGAAAAATTAACGTGTTTTCAAAAATAGATATGCAACATGCTTTCAAGAATGGATATGTAAGATGCTTTCAAAAAGAAACTAGTGATTGATTCTTTTTTGTTTACAGGTTGGATAGACATATTTGATTAATAAAAATAATCATGAAAGAAAATTTTATATCGTTTTAGAAGTGGTTGGGAAAGCTTTCTAGAATTTGATTTTGTAATGTAGTGCTTTAGAATATAATACCTTAATCATAATATCTGACATTTCCTTGATATTATAAATTCTACAATATTTCATTTTTTAGAATGTAACACCTTAATCATAATTACATTTAATGTGCATTAGATTTATATGTATAGGCAAACACAATCATTCTCTTACATGTAACTTAATTGTAACAATTTTAAAGTTTAGAAAAAAAGTTCAAGCTTTAAATTCAATATATGAATGCAAATATATCTGATTCAGTTTAAAATTGTAAGATATATTAGCTGAACTTCAACTTCTCAACTGTTCATCATAATTGTCATGGATGAAGATTCCGATTGGAAGCCAAAATTCAATTTGTTTCAATTAGGTCCCATTTCAATCTTTATTTTGGTTTACTTTTTGTTTTTTTCTTCAAAATGCTAAAAAATAGGCCACAATAAAATTATAGTAGAAAAGATAAGGAAATGTATTAAACATGTGGAACAACAAAAAAGAAATAACAAATCAAAGAAGATAATACAAAAATATGCAAAAGATTTAGTTCAAAAATATGATACATCTGTCAACTACAACCAAATTCAGTAGAAATATCAGTAACTTAATTGGTTTTTTAACGTATAATATAGTACTATATATTTTATTTTCATAAATATCCATCTATTAATCTATTTCCATCAAAAAATGCCAAAATCTAAAACTGGAATAGTAGCCAAAAAATTTTGAGTTACAAAAATATTAAATCGACCAAACAGAAATGGAAATTGAAATCGTACACCAAATGATTCTTGATAATTACTTCTAAATGCTTACTTTATTACATATCACTAATTTTCTATTAGTAGCACCATTCTTATGTACAATTATTAGTAAAAACTATGAAATGACCCTATTGTTATCTTTAAAAGCTAAACGTTCATCGATTGTGTTTTTTTCACTATTCTTATATAAATATGGAAAACCTTTACCATAGTTACACCTGAAAAATGAAAATCATGAGATTATGTGTAGAAATTCAGGATGTTATTGAATTATAAAAAAGATTCACATAAAGCATTACACTTAGCATCTCAATAACCATATGAATTATGAAGTTAAGAAACTAGAATTCCCTAATTTTTCAAACATGTCAATCACAAAAACAATCTCAAACTACCTAATATTGTGTGTTTGAACAGCACCCATATCTCAATTTCAAAGTAATACGTTCAAAACTTGCAAACCACTGTTCCCAACTCATCACTACTAAAATCAATAAATAAATAATAATATATGAACAATACCTTGTGAAAGACTTTTACAGTCTTGCCAATGCCGCTTCTAATTTCAAGCAGCTGTTTAGGACCAAACAGAAGAGAAGCGATGCTAGTAATCACTATTAAATCCGGTACGCCCTGGTCGAATAAGCAACGACACACTCCCGTTCATCGACGGCGTTGTGGGCTCGGTTCTCCTCTTTTTATGCACTGAACTCAAATCAGTACTTTGTTTAGACGAAAATACATTTTTAGTGAAGAACAATGAACTTGAAGACGAAAGATTGAAGGTGGTGGTAAAACAGTGGAGGCGGAACAAACTGGAGGGGTGAAACCCTAGAGCTAAAGAGGAATTGAAACGACGATGAAATGTTATGCGTGTGAAACAGATAAGTAATAATAAAATATAAAATTACAATACTGTCTATATTTATTTTTTGTATTTACGAAATTACCAGATGTAGTCCCGGTTATTACTGACATTTCCAACGGAAATATCTGTTAGAAATTTATAATAGTAATTACCTTTACAAACTGAAAGCACAAAAGTGTTACAAAATGACATGTTTGGTGTAGTTGTTACTAGTGTTGGAATGGGCCACAAGAAGTGAGTAAAATGGGTGAATTTTAGTTTTCTTTTACCATTTTGGATATTTTTGGACCTATGAAGTCTAAATAGATTTAGATCCGATCTAAATTAATTTTAAATAAAATCATTATGTTGTTTAATTTAATAATAGAAATATTTTAATTGATGTTATATATAATATATAATGTGCACATGTGTATCATATACACATGTATGTATACGTTCACATACAACATACAAGGTGCATGGTTTAATATGCCCATGTCTAAAGGTGGGATTTACACTGCAATAGACATTTAGCCCCTTTATATACGTATGTACTGTCTATTTATATATACACTTTTATAATTAAATGATATAAACTATATTTTTGTAAAATTAAACATATATATATATATAGACACATACATAAAATAATGTAAAAATACATACATACATACATATATTAATATATATATATATTTAAGTGTGTGTGTATATATATGCACATAAAATAATATTTACAAATATGAATATAAATAATTTCAAATTCAAATTCAAGTTTCAAACTTCAAAATTTAAAACTAGATCTAAATCTGAAATTACCTTTTAAAATTAAATTCAAAATTATAATTTGCTAATAAAATATATGTTATGTATGTACGGAAAGATTATTATTTTTAAACGTACATAATATATGTATATATATATTAAAATTAATATATAAATATCATTTATAATACAACATGATGTTATAATAAAGTATATATATATAATACAATATATACATATTTCTTTTCTACCATATTTGTATTATCGCAAAATAAATTTTTGTATAATTAAATTCATATAAAAAATCCATTTTTTATTAAAAACTAAATCTATGTAAAAAATCAAATTTTTTAACTTTAAATAAAATATCAAGTACTGCTCGTATATTTATGTATATTAACATATACATACACACGCACAAACACATTATAAATCATTAAACTGAGTTAATTTTTTATATTATAAAATTATGCATACATTTTCTATAGAATAAATGTATATATAGGCATGGAATTTTTTTTGAAATTATCATATATGTGATGTGATTTAACAAAATTTTCATATTTATCATATACTTATATTTACATATTAGAAAATCAACATTTGTTTTAAAATCGTTTTTAAATAATTTAAAATCCAGTAAATTAATTATTTTACTTTATTTCCGCTCGAAAGCTTTTATATATATATATATGAAATTTTTATTAATTTTGATAACAATATGTTAATATATTTATACTCTAGGTTAACAACACACATATATAAAGATTCATGATCAATTCATCTAATATAACAACATATAATTATGAATAAATAACGAACAAATATATACATTTATAAATTAGAGTATTACCTTTACTATAGCGTAGCAGCAACACCTCAAATGTCGAATCAATTGAACTCCTTTTCAATCTGAATCCAAAATCTTTCAGAAAGCGCTACTCGATTGAAAGACCTACACACCTTGTTGATATTTGATTCGATCTTGTATTTTTGAAGCATTAAATGGTAGAGGAAGGGGTAAATGGTTATGGATTGAGATGGGCAGTTTGGTGAATCAAAAAGAGAGAGACACAAATGTGGGGTTAAGGGTGTTTAAATAGAAAAGAGAAGGATGGGCTAAAAGAGAATTTAGATCCCCAAATCTCTCTACCTTTTCAGACCCCTTTTGAATCAAATACAACCCCTCCATCCCACATTTTATTGCAACAATCCATATTTTAATAAGGGGATATTAAAATTATTAATATAAATATCAAATTGTTAATTAATAAAAGGTCCAAATTCTAACTTTAACAGATTGGCAGATTAGGACTCGAGACCACTTCTATTGAGTCTGGATTGGTGTTGCAAATCAAAATGAGTATAAATATCACTATATTTGGAGTCATAGTATTCTTACAATTTATGTCTTATACGTATGATATAAAACTATGTGTGTAGTCAGGTCCAGTGGGATCTCAGTTGATGGTTTGTTTTTCTGAGGTGAGGACTTCATTATAAGTTGTACGGTTAAAGAACTTTTGGGATCGATCTATCCGATGTCCAAAATGACATTGAAATGCATGGTATTATCATCCCAAAGTGCTTTCTCGGATGATGATGAAATTTATGCCACTTGGACCTAGAAACTAAGGCAATGCACATCGACGAGTTATTTGGCAATCTAGCGTACTGTGTGATCGTGCAAGCTGGAAATTTGAATGTAATTATTGGATTAAATGAATTCATATTTGGATATTATTTATGTAATATCACCTCTTCAACTCCTCTCAATATTTTCTCCTCACCATTGCTTTATCATAGTGCTCTCCATAGAAAACAAAAAAGAAAAGTCCACATCGTCGATCAAGATTCTCAGTCTCGAGCACATATCGTCGACTAAGTATCATGCAATGTTGGGATGCTAATGGAATAGAGTCCAAGGCAACGGTGGTTGGGTCAATAGGGATGATGTTGGATAAGGGATGAGCACCACTGTCGTGTGCATTTGGGCATAGGGAGAAACTCGATGGTAATGTCAATGCCCAAAGATGATTATGGCATCGTATAGGCTTGGTCAAGGGTTTTGCGATAAGGGTGTCGTGATTAACAATAGAGGGTCAAGGTGACGTCGGTGGCGTATTGGACTCAGCTTGCGTCGAGGATGGTGTTAGTGGTAGTTGGAGGCAATTAGTAGGCGAAAACGGCGGCAACATGGTGAAGCTGTGCATGCTTTTGGATTTAGACATGATTTTGAAAATATGGAAGAAGGGCTATCAAGGTGTTTAGTTAATTAAATGATTATTCAAAATGTAACATCCCATATCCAGAGGCCAAAAGCTAAGTGCTACAGATGCTGTAGTCATCTATAGTATTAACTTCTGGTGACAAAATACGGTAATACTAATGGTATCATAATATCAGAAGCACATGAATATGAACAAATCACAGATTTCAAATTCTCATTTTGCTGATTACGTTTCAAAACAATCATTCATATCATGTTACATTATTCGAATAACGCTTCCTAGGTTTTGATCAAATATAATTTACAATAGTACGCCAAGAGCGACATATGACGATGCCCCCGTGGTTGATAAGAGAAAACATAGTCATACTGACTTAATACACACAGCGGAAAAACCAATCAGAGTAATCTATAATTCCTAATTAGCTATCCATCAGCCACCTACTCATCTCCGGGACTTTTATCCACCAAAACCGCGAAAACATGAAAACCTCAACCCTCAACCTACTCAAATTAATATTAAGCACCCAAGATTTTAAGGGGAAACAAAAACTTTGAGTCAGACATAAAGCCTGGTGTGAATAATTCTATCACATCTTGGTTAACTGATATTAAGTGAGACCATGCCGCTTAGCGGAACGAGTTTCCCCTCACTAGTATACTTTTCAAAACATATATTTTGCAAATCCTTTCCTACAACCAAACTGATTATTATAATAAAAATAATAACAAGATCCGCTATGCTATAAACAAGTTATAAATGGACTATCTGTCCGAAATCTGGGTTGATTGCACTCAAACTAGACTAACTGTGTGCAATCTGGACTAACTGTCCTCAAACTGGGCTAACTGCCCTTTTGGCTGACTCCGTCCTACCAGATACAATATCAAATAGTTCAAAAAACTATTAGAAAAAACTTCTGGATGATCTGTCCTTAACTTACATCTCCAAGGGTCATCTGATCCTAATGGTTTTGTGGCTTACCAACAACCTACCTCTGTACCTAAATATTCCGTTCTGTGCGTAACAAACATTTTAGTCTTACTTGTGACTAAGCCCTACACACTGGAATTCTGGACTAAATTAGCTAGGGGCTAATAGCTAATGAGCATATGGTGCGACCCTACACAAGTCCTATCTGGTCTTCTAATCCAAGTCATTCTCTTAGGGTTAACTACCCTTTAAATTTTCCTTGAAAACCTTTTCAAAATGATTTGATCCTTTAAGTCATACATATACAAGGAAAATATATCTTTTAGCTTTACTCTAAGCTATTTTGCCATGTTATATATACTTCACTCAAAATAATGTGGATGAGATTAAATAAGGATTACCTATCCTTCCAAAATAAGTTAAAGTCCTTTTTAACTTGAAAACACTTAGGCTATTCTGCCATTTAATGTATTCGAAACCTTTGTTTAAAACCTTTAAATAACCCATTCGAAACCCTTGAAAATAACATTTTCGATACCATTGAATGTACCCCGTTCGAAACCATCGAAAGTAACTCTTTCGAAACCAATAAAAGTCTTTCCTTTGAAAGCTTTAACACATTAGACATACTCCTTTAAAACCTTTTAAACCTTGCCTTTCGAAAACATAAGAAAAACCTTCCTTTCCGACCCTGTCGAAACCTTGGGGAACCACCCCTTTCGAAACCATTCATTAAAACCTTTCGAAAGCATCAAAATTCAACTCCTTCGAAAGCACTTGGGTTCAATTTAAAACATGTGGAAACACCTTTCGAAACCATATAACTTATCTCGTTCGAAACCATTTGGGTTATCTTCAATCAAAAGAAAAGGAGTCTTTAAATCATTTAAGTCGAAAGCACCTGTTTTGAAACCATTTCCTAAGTAATGAAGTGATGGTGTCGAAACCATCCCTTCGAAAGCATTGGAGAGGTAGTCAAATTTTTAGAAAACAAAACAAACCCTTCGCAACCATCTAGATCGAAAGGTAGGAAGCGATAGCTAAATGCTTCCACTCAGTCGAAAGCAATCATTTAAACAAAAGCGCAACCTAATTAAAACCCTTCTTTTAAAACCATTTGACCTAGTCGAAAGCTAACTAAGTCGAAAGCATCTTAGTTGAAAACAAGCAGGCGCATTTTCCTTTAAATCCAAAGTTATGCTTCAACCCTTCGGATTTCTCTGGTTTTGACCCTATACCTTTTGCCTTCTTCCAATTCACTACGTACCAGTCTCTTGATACCATGTGCATTGGTTTCGACCGTGTCAAAAGTGCTACCTTGTTTTCCTAAATCCGATTGGTTGCAAGTTTCTCTTTTCGAAAGTGTTGTCGACTTTCCAGATTTAACAATTTAAACTTACTTGCAAAAAGTCCCTTCTCCTCCTTAATTATATAGAATATTTAAGTCCCACACTTTAAATAATTTTATATAACAATTAAAAAAATAGCAAAAATCTACAAAAATTCTAGAAAATCACATTTTATATGTTTTCTAACATATATAAATTTTAGACCCAAATCAATAATTATTTAACCGTAAATAATTTATAACCCAAAATATCATTTTCTTCATTGAAAAATTCATATTATTTCCACGAAAATTCAAAAAAATATGAAAATTAAAACACATCTCTAAAATATAATTTTTGATCTTCATAAAATTTCGCAAGGCATTTGGATGTCATTTAATAGGGTTTTCATATCAAAGCATCTCATAAAGTCTATATGAACAAGCATAAATCATCACACGTATATATATAATCATTCCATCTTTCAAAAACATGGCAAATCAATGCAAAATATTTGGAATTCATCTTAAAACCGAAACAATAAAAGATTGAGATGTAAACATTATTCACCATAGCTTAGAGATTAAAGAGCTTGAAATTTAAATGGATTTGATTTTAATTAGCTTTTCATAATCTTCTTCCCCCTTTTATTGTTAATGGTGGTCGACCTTAGTTTAAAATTTTTGAGAAATGAATTGAACTTGTATAGATACAAGGCCTAATTGAATAGATATAGGAATGGCCTCTTTCCCATTTTACCCCTCCCATATTTCATTTTAAACCTTTGCTTAATTCATTATTAAATGGCACGGCTAACCTTTTAATAAAATCAAACCTCAATCCCCTAATCAACACATTATTTTATTTAATTTGACTAATTAAATATCCTAAATAATGTCACCAAAAATTTGGGGTGTTGCATAAAATTAATTAACTTGCAATTATATTTGAATTTTTATAAAATTTACATCTCTTGCATATGAGATTTTCAGTCTTCATCATTGCACTGTTAATGAGATTATCATTACATGGTATAAGCTTGGACTAGATTCGAATGATCGAGAAATTGTAGCTTAGGCAAGCGGAATTATAACTTTGAATTTATATTATAGTATAAATCCTCATAATTATTTATATTAATAAATATCACCTAGAAGAGGTAGAATTATATAAATACACATACACACATAAACATACAAATGTATATTAGATAATATCCCTATTTTATTGGATTGGTTTGGATAGGTATTTGGGATGATTGATTAAAATCCCGTATATATAAATATTTTGTTCTATTTGTATGAATTAATTTAGACAGAGTTAATATTAGTTTATAACTTGGTTAGAAATTATTTAAGCCCTAATTTATAGTTATGTCAGTGACAGAAATATTATTATATATTTTATTCCTAATCGGATATTAGAAGCGTGACCATTAAAATAAGCTGTAAGGCTAAAATAATGATTTAGACCTATTAAACTTGTATTAAAATGTATTGGAAGTTTATCTAGCCTTGATATTATATAATGATAAGAGAATTTTTATAAAAAATCCACTCAAAGTCCAGTTCAACCTTCTTTCGATTCTTTTGAGCCTAAATTTTCTTTTTTTGCATAGAATGGCGGACGCCCCAAATCTTCCAGAGGGTGTCCAAGTCCCAGGTTGGTTCCGTAGATACCTCCAAGCTACGACACAAGAGGTGCAAAGGCAAGCACCCAATGTAGCACCGATGGGTGGTGGTCCCGTTAATCCACCTATAACAGCCAATTTTTCTAAGCTATGCAAGGACTTTGCTAATCTAGGAGGCAAGATGTTTTTTGGCACAGAGGATTTCGTTGAGGCACGAACTTGGTTGAGGAATACAGTGCGGATATTTAGGCTGTTAGAATTGGAGGACCAACAGAGAGTTCAGCTTGTATCTTTGCAGCTGAAGGGAGAGGCTTATTACTGGTGGGAGATTGCATAGATGGAGGGTAGAGACATTGGTTGGGTTTGATTTTAGGAAAGGTTTAAGGGAAAGTTCTTGTCACAAGCCAAGGAAAGCATGCAGTTGGAGAAGTTCATTAGTCTGAAACAGGGGAGTCTTTCGGTGAAAGAGTATATAAATCAGTTTAATGAGTTATCGAGGTTTGAGATGGAGCTTGTTAATACACCGCATAAGAAGGCCACCAAGTTTTCTAAGGGTTTGAACCAGCCCCTCCAAGGGTTGGCATTAACACTTGTACCTATGGGAGCGACGTATGAGTCACTTGTAGAAATGGCCCTCATATCAGATGTTGCTAAGGAAGAAGAGGTTAAGGAGGTTTCTAAATCGGAAAACTCTAAGTTGAAGTAGTGGAAGAATAAGAAGGATAAGGATAAGAAGAAAGGAGGAGGACCTCAAAAGGGATAGATCAAGAAGGGCGAGAAGTGTCATAATTGTGGATTGGTTGGGCATTACTCAAAGGACTGTGAAAAAGGGACATGATAAAGGGGAGGTGTTATAGCTGTGGGCAACCTGGACACCTTAGTAGAGCTTGTCCTTAGAGGATGGGGCAGAGAGCAGGCGCACCTACGGCACAAGTATAGGCTTTGGATGCAGCATCTTCTATTAGTGGATCGGATCGAGGTAGGAAAGTCTCTGTAGAAGGTTTGATCTCTATTTCAGATTTTCCTATTCAGACTCTTTTTTACTTCGGAGCATCGCATTCTTTCATTTCTAGTTCCATGGTTGATTGTTTGCACTTAGATATCACTCTAGTTATAGACCCTATAGTTGTTTCAAACCCCATAGGAGGATCGGCACATTTATCCATGATTTGTAGGGGTTTGAAAATTTTTATACTAGGCGTAGAGTTTGATTGTGACACATATGTACTGGGATGATTTTGGGGATGGACTAGTTATCTACTTATGCTGCGATGTTGGACTGCGAGAGGAGAGTCGTCAAGCTAGAGACATGTAGCGGACGGATCCTCGAGATTTCTTGCGACCCATAAGGGTCAGTCATGTTGAGCTTCCTTTATTCCCTTGATTCATCACTAGGAAAATTAGATTCAGTTCCAATTGTTAGACATTTCCCAGACATTTTTGAGGAGGTTAGGGGGCTACCCCCTAAGAGAGAGATCGACTTTAGGATCTATCTGATTGACAATGCAAAGCCAGTGGCATTGCCCGTAAGACATATGGCTCCTAGGAAGAGGAAGGAGCTATAAGCAGATTGGTGAGCTATTAGAGAAATGCTTCATCAGACGGAGCATATCTGAGTGGAAGGCGCCAGTCGTCTTCGCTACAAAGGCGGATGGTTCCCTTCGACTTTGCGTAGACTATAGAGAGTTGAATAAGCTCACGAAGAAGAACTGCTACCCACTTCCTAGGATAGATGATCTTTTCGATTAGTTGGTTGCCTCTTCGGTATTTTCTCAGCTTGACTTAGCCATTGGATTTCATCAACTTAGGGTTACTGACGATAGCGTCGGTAAGACAACATTTAGGACACCCGATGGATTCTTTGAGTGGTTGGTTATGCCGTTTGGCTGACCATTGCCCCAGCCTATTTTATAGATCCGATGAGCCGTGTTTTTCGAGATGTTCTAAATAGGTTTGTTGTAGTGTTTGTGGACGACATTCTGGTTTTTACCAAGAGTATGGAAGAGCATGTTATTCATCCTGAGGAGGTTCTTCGTACACTTCGTGTTCATTAGTTGAAAGCAAAATTCTTGAAGTGTCACTTTTGGCACGAGGAGGTGCGTTTCTTGGGGGCATGTAGTCTCAAGAGAGGGTGTAGCAGTTGATCCCGCTATGGTAGCAGCGGTACAGGATTGGAAGGCCCCCAAGAATGCTACCGAAGTTAGAATCCTAGGTTTGGCTGGTTATTATAGAAAGTTTATCAAAGATTTTGCTAAGATTTCAGCACCACTTACTCGCCTCACTAAGAAGAATGCGGCATTCGTGTGGGACGTGGATTGTGAGGATTCCTTCACGATGATAAAGAGAGCCCTTACTAGTGCACTAGTGTTAGTTTTACCCAACAGAGCCAAGCCTTTTATAGTATACACTAATGCATGTGGGACTTGCCTTGGGGCAGTATTGATGCAGGAGGGGAGGGTAGTATGCTATGGGAGTAGGCAGTTGAGAACCCATGAGAAGAACTACCCCACCCATGATTTGGAGCTGGCTGCTATTGTTTTCGTGCTTAAGTCTTGGAGATATTACTTGCTAGGAGAGAGGTTCGAGCTTTTCACTGACCATAAATCATTGAAGTAACCGTTCTCACAAAAGGATTTAAACTTGAGGCAGCAGCGTTGGATGAAGTTTCTGATATCATATGACTTTGAGATAGCTTACACCCCTGGCAAGGGGAACATGGTTGCGGATGCGTTAAGTAGGAAGAGAACAACCCTTAGCCCAATGTTCATGGAGTGGAAAAGCCTAGAGTTTATTTCCACCTTTGATTTTAATCCCTCTACGGACTTTACTCCTGGATTATTGGCAGCACTTGAGGTTAAGCCTACCCTCATAGATCAGATTGGCTCAAGGTAGCGAGAGGATTCAGAGCTTTTGGATATTCTGGATAGGATTAGCAGAGGAGAGGACTCTAGACATCTCCAATGCTATTCCATCGATAGAAAAGGGTGACTAAGGAGAGATGGAAGACTTTGTGTCCCCCGCACTGGTGATTTAATGAGTGCAGTTCTAGCAGAAGCACACCATTATTGGATGACTATTCATCCAGATGGTGATAAGATGTATAGGGACATAAAGAGAGTGTTTTATTGGAGTGGCATGAAGAAGGATGTAGCAGAGTTTGTGGCTAAGTGTCTTATGTGCCAAAGGGTTAAGGCATAGCAGTAGAGGCCTGGCGGATTTCTTCAACCATTGGATGTACCCGAATGGAAGTGGGAAAGTGTTTCGATGGACTTCATAGATGATTTACCCTGATCTAGGAAAGGCCTACCAGTATTTGGGTGATTGTAGATCGTTTGACTAAGAGCACCCACTTCATTCCGGTCAAGAGTAAGAGAAAAACATCTTATTTGGCATCCATATACGTTCGTGAGATAGTTCGACTTCATGGAGTTCCATCTAGCATAGTGAGCGACAGAGACCCTATCTTTATTAGCGAGTTTTGGAGGAGCTTACAAGAGGCTTTAGGGACACAACTTAGATTGAGTACGACCTATCACCCTCAAACGGATGGCCAAACGGAGAGAGTTAATAGAGTTCTTAAGGATTTGTTGAGGATGTGCATCCTTGATTTGGAGGGACTTGGGAGGAGCACCTTCCTTTAGTGGAATTCGCTTATAATAATAGTTTTTAGGCTAGCATTGGGATGGCTCCTTTTGAAGTCCTTTATGGAAGACCTTGCAAGTCGCCTTCGTGTTGGTTGGAGTCTATAGAAAGATTGCTACTTGGTCCCGACATGGTTAGAGAGACTTCGGAAAAGATTGATTTGATTAGAAGAAGAATGAAGATGGCCCAAGAAAGACAGCAATCCTATGCAGATAAGCGGAGAAGGGATATTGAGTTCGTGGTAAGAGATTTGGTTTACAGTAAGGTGTCTTCGCTGAGAAAGGTAGTGAGGTTTAGATCAAGTGGGAAAATTGCTCCTAGATTCGTAGGACCGTTCCCCATTGTGGAAAGGGTAGTGAAGATGGCGTACCGGATAAAGTTACTGAAGAGGCTCATGGGAGTTCATGATGTTTTGCACTTGAGAATGTGCTTACATGATTCGGCAGAGGTAGTGGAACCTAGCCAACTTGAGGAAGTTGAATTGGAGAGAGAAGCATCGGTTCGTCGCATTCCTACCAAGATTGTTGGACATGATATTAAGAAGTTTAGGAATAAGGAAGTCCCTTTAGTTAAGGTGCAGTGAAGAGATAGTATTAAGGACGCTACATGGGAGGCTGAGGAGAAAATACGTATCTCTTATCCGCATCTCTTCGATGGTATGTCTTGAATTTCCTATTTCCGTCTTTAGTTTTGAATACGTTCTTTCCTTTAGTATCCTTTGGGAGGGTAGAGCTTTAGATTTAACCTATTGATGGTAGGACTGAATGTAAACATGTTACTATAACATGTTATGAATGTTGGACGCAAGTGGTTGCTAGCGGATGTTAATGGATGCATACCCACACACTAGGTACTATTATCTCTTAGAGATCGGCCTAACTAGGTCACTAAAGCATATGCATATAGATGTGTGTGCACTTGCATTTTTATTTCATAGTTGCTATGAATTGGTGATTATCATATGATTGTTGCATTTGGATGATGATTATAGCACGCATATAGAACTATCAGTTGTCATTAAGGAATTTGCATTCATTTGGATACCTGGCACGGACATGAGCGCATAAAAAAGAGGTCGACTGAATCAGTAGACCGCCTAATTTTTTGCATTAGTTAGGGACATTGACACTACACTATTGCATATTTCATAAATTTCATTAAAAAGCTTAAGGACAATGGATGTAATGGATGATGGTTGAATATGTGGTTGTGGAATTTGGATGAAAATATTTATTTCATTCTTCTATCCTTGGAGATTTCACGGGCGAAATCCTTTAAGGAGGGGAGAATGTAACAACCCAAAAAATTTGAGTACTAATAATTAATTAACAAATTAATGGAATAATAAAATATGGTTGGGAGATTTTCAAAATTGAGCTACGGGAGTTGCACCATTGGGTCCGTGATAATTTTCTGATCAATTTCCATATATAACTTGTCGAAATCCGAGTCAGTATGAAGAAGTTACGAGAGAAATAAGAAAATCAAAATTTTATTTAAAAGAAAAAAATGAAAAAGAAAACGACCCGTAGGGGTCGACCCTTGCTTGGGTCGGGTCGACCTATAAGTCGACCCAAAAATAGCTCAGGTCGACCCGCATTAGTGCCTGGATGACTTTTCGTCCAAGCACGACCCGAAGACCATAAAATTGATCTTCTGTGAAATCCTGTGCGTTCGTAGCTGCATCCGATGGTTCCTAGTGAGTCTATGACGTGGTTGCACCAGATTAAACTTCAAATCCGATGGCCTGAGATCCCTAAGCCACACTATAAATAGAACCCTAGGCCTAGCTATTTTTCTCATTCAGATTTTCTCCCAATTGGATTCATTGCCTGAGGCTGAACCCTAAATAGAAAAATTTTCTAGGGAGGAAATCTTTTTAATAAAAATATTCTACACCCTAGAAGTGGATCCAAGAAGGCCCAGGATTAGAGCTAAGGACCGTAGCTGAGTGTTTTGTAATTATTTTAGATTTGTAAGCAATTTAAAATAATAGGGTTCTCAATCTTTGTAGTTTTTCTACAATTTTGAGACAATTTTAGGTAAATTTATTTACAGTTAGTTTTTAAGTAAATTTCAAAAGTTCTTTTCAGTCTATTTTTATTCAGCTATTTTATTAAGTTATTCGCAGTTATTTACAGTTATTTACATCCATTTTAAGTTGGAATTTAGCCTATAAATGTTAGTTTCTTTTTATAGAGATTTAATCCTTTTTGACGCGAGTAAAATATTAAAAAGAGAAGAATTTGCAAATTTGGATTAAAATAGAACTCTAAATTTACAGAAATCGAATGTAAAATGAGAAAAACTGAAATAAAATAGAGATGGGTTAAAATAGGCAAATTTAAGATATTTGCAAGCATGATTATAATAAGTAGTTATAACTAAAAAGAGAAAATAGAAGAGGAACAGTTGGAAGAACAATTATAACACATAGGTTATAATTAGAAAGAAAGAAATAATGGAAGGGGCTTATTTTAAAACTTAGATCTTGGATTAAGTTAATAAGCAAATATAGCAGTAGTGGCCCGTACCGGCAGTATTCCCTTTCAGGTCTAGGATTGATGGTCTCACACGTGGGTGAGGCTGGGCACGCTTATGCTAATTAGGGTAAATAAGTGGCCAATAGATAGAGGCTCAAATTTTGGTATTTAGGCAAGGGGCGCAAAGTTAGAAGATTTGTTTGTTAGGACAAGTACCAGCCGCATTCCCTTTTAGGTCGAGGACTGATGGTCTCACACGTGGGTGAGGCTAGGCACACTTATGCTAATTAGGGTAAATAAAGGGTCAAATAGGGGGCGACGGTTAGTTTGTACCGGCGATGACCGAGCGTGCGGTATCGATTTGGGTAAATAATTTGCTACTGCGTCCTAAGCGCTAAGAGGTGTCTTTTGCTGTGGGACCAACAGAATTGGCTCACAGTGGCACAACAGAGATAAGAAAGGTCGATCGATGGGTAAGGTTAGGATTTCAGCCTAATCAAGTTAGAAGTTGAGATAGGATTAGGGTTTCAGCCTAATCATAGCAGTTCAAGACAAGTGCAAACATTCAAAGAAAATAGTCAAACAGAATCAGAAATAGTATTTTATGCGAGTTTTATCTTTTCTGTATCTTCCTTTCATGCTTGAACTATTGCTTAGTCTATTATCTTTATCTTGCTTAGAAATGCTTGTAATTACTTTCACTTGCCAGGCTTATTTTCTGACCCACTCCTCTATCTTTCCTTTTCCTCCAATAGGTCAGTAGAGTTGAGGATAGTTGATTCAGGTTGCTGGGAGATTCATTTCCGGAGTTTCTTTATTTCAGATGTATTCTTCTGCTTTTCATCCTTTTAATTTGGCTTATGATGGATTGGCACATGTGAGATGGATTATTATTGTTACTTTTACTCTGTGAGATGTATTTTCATAAGACATGAGAGATTTTGAGTTTTTGAGACATGTTATGTTTTATGACTTATTTTGATATGAAGATTAATTCTGATGATAAGTTATTATTTAAATATTTTCCGCTGCTTTTACTTATTTGTCTTGTGAATCTTAGTCTCTATGATGCTTTAGCTATACCTATAATGCACCACATCCTTTGGTGTGCCCTTTTTGGTAATACAAAGGGGTGTGGGGTGTTTCAAAATGCACTAATTTTCTAGTCATCACCATTAGTCATTTAATAAAGAAAATTATATTTATTCTATTATTTCATATTTGTGTGGACTTTTTACCACTAAAACCAAGACCATGTAAGTGCCACTTCTCTTATTAGTTCTTTTCATTGTTCATTATTTCGGTTGGTAAGTTAGCTTATGAAAATTCATTATTTTTGTTTTGGTTATAATCATCCACTATAAAATAACAGATAAAGAGTAGTAAAATTACATTTTTTCATATCGATGAAGAATGGGTTTTGAGTAGTAATAAATATCAAATCAACATTACTTATTCGATAATTTAAGTGAAAATGAAATCGAAGAAACTATGAATATGAGAAAAATTAAAAAATAATGAAGTTAATACATTTTAATCTATAAACTACAAACAATTAGTATTTAGTAGTAATGTGTAAATACGAATCCAAATGATATAAAACTTAACATCATTATAACATTATAACATAGTATAATATCATTCAAAACATGTTATAGACATATATGATATTTTATCAATATTATCCTATACTATCATGATAATTCAAAATATCTCATATCAGTAGTTGATCGATATGTACCCGATAAGAATATTAACTGCTTAGGTTGTCACTTAATATTAATTTAGGGTATTATGAAGAACGGGTCATCACAGTTGGTATAACGATCCACCTTTACGAACCCTAGAAGTCGACACTAATACACCCACTGTATTGCGTGTCGAACAACTAAGTGCCAAAAAGACAGATTGTTAGAGGAAAAGAAAGAAGATAGAAGATAGAAGAAACTAAAAGCAAACACGGAATCTCATAGCGCAACGGAATAAAATATATTAATCAACATAATTCTTTTTAAAGTCATTTCAAAAATGATACATCAGAGTTACACCACTACAATTTCTAACCTAGGACAGTTATAACAGCTTGTCCTTATACATCGATATAAAGTATATAGTATACAGCAGAAACAAGATAATAACTAGCTATCGATGAAGCCTCCTGCTTCGAGCTCCTCCAAAATGCATCCGTGGAAAAACCTGAACTACTTGGCTGCTCATAAAAATTTGAGCATCCAAGAGTTTTAGGGAAAGAAAATAAAACTCCGGGTCAGACATGAGTCTGGTGTGAGTAAACTCAAACAACTTGATTATTACATTTCAAAACATTTTAAAAATTAAAGGTATCTCGTAAGACCACGCCGCACATAAACACGACGGGTTTTTACCTTACGATAACCAAAACACTTTTATACAAAATCCAGTGATATTATAATAATGTCTAAGTACAAATACTTATTAAAATAGTCAAAATTGTTACATTAATTAAATTCCCGCATACTAGGTTCTACAATCAAAACGTAAAGGCATGTATTAGAGAATGGATTCCATACTATGACCAGGTAAGGAACTACCTTCGATGGGTACATCTCTAGAAAAATGCACCCGGGTCTGACAAGAACATCTTGTACCCTGCAATACAGAACCAGCCTACCACTTGACTAGTAGTACCGAATAAGTCATCATCTCGGTCTTCCAACCTTAATCGAGATCTCTCATGCACAACTAAATACATAATAATAGGGTATCTAGAAAGATGCTGACATAACCTAATGGGAGCGACCCACTTAGCCTTGCTGCATGTCCTGTGTTAATCATTTCCCGATTGATGTGGCTTGAGGCTACATTTTACTTTTTGAATAGCAATCCCACTTGGAAAGCTAACACTGCCCTCCAGACAGTAATGCGATGTCAACATTCATCCATACAAGTTGTCCAGGATAAGGACAAACCGAAGGAACTACTTTTACTACATCTATTTTGGAATCACCCTCAAGACTAGTAGCAAGCAGCCCTTGCACTTCAATGCTCCATCTTTGATTCCATATTTTTCAAGACGTCTTCAGTTCAAAATGCTTGAGTTTGATCAAAGTGGTTTTCGGATAACAGATCCAATCCCGGTCTCTTCGAAACAACTTTCGATAATTTCTGGTAAACTCAACCTCAATTCTTTAGGAAATAAGCAAATAAAAGATAAGAGCGGAGTTCACCTCCTAACCATTAGTGGACATATTTCCTTATCATTTATCCTAGAAGAACGAAACAAGTTTATACGTACAGTATAACACCTTCGACAGTAACTGTACCATATAATTCTTATGTTTCTCCTAGATATTTCCAAATTTACGTTTTGGTCCAGATTTGATAGTCGGTTATTTATCTATCAAATAGCAATCATTCAACATTGATTCGATTCCATATGGGATCCTCTAAACCTTTATTAATTAATCTTTAGTTAATAAAATCACTTTATAAAACTTTATCGAAAGATCCTTTCAAAACACTTTTCCAAAACCCTTAACATTCCCTTTTAAACATGGAAAAACATTGTAAGTGTTTTCCAAAACATTTTTGGAAAACTCGCTCTTCTCAAATTCCATATTAAATGGCCAAATAATTCCTTTTTCAAAACATCACTTACTATAAAACTCATTCAGTTATCTCTTATAAAAATTCTTTTATAAGTTCACTTTATATTCAAACCTCTTTATAAACTTCCAACTAGATTTAAAGCTTCTTTCAAGAATCTCTAAAATGATTTATAACATTTCTTCTATTTTTAAACTATTTAAAAATATTCCTTTATAAATCCTTTACAAAATTTCCTTTATAAAATATCATTTGCAAAACACGTTAGGTAAGCCCTTTTATTTAGTAAAAAACCCTTTTTATAAACAAGTTATTACTTATAAATAACTTATAAAATAATAGTATAGCTTTGAAATCATTTATAAATCTTACAACCCCAAATTTATTAAAGAGTTAAGTTAATTCAAAATCATACTTTATAAATTCGAAAAGAGGCTTAGCAATCCCGACGGTACTCATTTAAGTTACCATTCAATTTCAATTCCAATTCACTTAACAGTTATTTACACAAGTCATCATGTATGTAAATACAACTCATATCCAAATCAGGGAATAACATGTCAATATAAGTTAACTAGCATATACATGTCCAAATAACATAATAGCAGGATGGTGATTTGTCCTACTAAATAGATGTCCAAACAATTCGATCAATTAATAGCAGAATGAGGACTTATTCTGCTAACACATGTCCACTCAAACAAACAATCAATCAATTATAGCAGAAAGAGGATTTATTTTACTAACACATGTCCAAACAACCAAATAATCTTCATTATAACTCATTCATAGTTATATGGTTTTTTAATGGTATCAACACTTGAATCACTTGTATTCAAAATCAACTTTGAAAAAGTAGTACCTTTAAACAATTTTACTTTTGAAAACATAAGATTTAAAACCTTAAACTTTTTTTAAGTAATTAATTATAAGTTAAATCCTTATTTAAATCATAATTAATTTTAATTGAATCTTAACTTAATTTAATTAAATAGTTGAACAATAATTAATTATTAATTAAACTCAAATTAATCCTTTATTAATTATTAAATAATTAATTAAACCTTTATTGATAATTAAACATTAATTAATCACAATTAATTAATTAAGTAATCTTTAATTAAACTTAAATAATAAATTAAACCTGAAATAAATAATTAAATAATATTAATTATTAAATAAATAATTAACCCTAATTAATCCTTTATTAATTTTAAATAATAAATTAAACCTAAATAAATAGTTAAATATTAATTAATATTAATTTATTAATTAAATAGACTTTAATTAAAACTTAAATAATAAATTAACCTTAATTTAAAATAATTAAATCATAAGTTAAAGTTTAATTTAAATCTTAATTAATTAAACAAACATTTATTTATAATTAAACTCTAATTAATCTTAGTTAAGTCTTAACTAATTAAATATTACTTAATTAATTAAGAGTTGATCAATAATTAAACTTAAATTAAACAACCTTCATTTAAAATTTAACACGAAATAAGAAATAATTAAGTGAATAGTTATCCTCAAATCAAATAAAGATTTGATTTGATAATTAAGTAAAGATCAGAAGTGACAACTAAATAAAGATTTCATGTGACAACTAAATAAAGATTGGTTGTGACTTTTAAATAAAGATTTGATGTGACATTAAAATAAAGATTTGATGTGACATAATGGTTTAACCCCTAAACAACTCAAAATAAAACAATTAATTTTTTTTTAAAACCATGCAATTTCCTGAACTGCATCCATAGCGACTATCCCAATGGATACCTGTAATTTCCAACTTGTTTTCCACTTCTATGTCACAAACAACCCAAAGTCAATGACCATAGCCATCACATAAAAAGTACACATCTTTCGAACTAAACATAATACTTAGACTTTGATTTTCAAATTCTAAGATTCACATTACATACACACATATATTATCATAACAACCACAAGGTAATCCAATAGTAACATTCAGATATACATCCATATAACAACCATACATATAAAGGTAAATTATTTCCCAAAAAGTTAAGGAATGTACTCACCAAAATTCAATGAACTTTTGCAAAAATACTTAAGACTTGTAAAGCTTGGAAATCAACAAAACCAACTTGAAAATATGTCAACTTGCTCTTGGTTTTCCGACTCTTTCCTCTCTGATTTTGGCAAGGTGGTCAAAAGTGAAGTTTTATATTGTTCTTTTCTCTATCATTCAAAAATAATAATTACTCAAAAAGTTTAAATTTTGAGGAAGTTATGGTCAAAATAGTAAGGGGTATTTTCGGACTTAAAAATCTTGGTTCAAAACACTCTTTAAAAATGTGGATTAATATAGTACTTAAGCTCGAAATTAAAAAATGTGGTAGACTATAAAGTTGTAGCCAATGGAATTATACATGATTTGAAAAAAATAAAATCTTGATTTGGTGAAGTTATATGAAAGATGTGGCCGAAACAAAGAGGACCATTTTCAGACTTGGATTTCTGAGTCCGAAAATGGGTTCAAAAGAAATAACTTTTTGGACTAGCTACACTCAAATTTTGAACAATTGGTGTAAAAGAGATTTCTAGTCACTGGAATTTAAAATACTTTGAAAAAAAATGAAAATAACAATTTGAGTCAGAAATGAAGAAGATATGGCCGAATAAAAAAGAGTGAAAATTGGAGAAGAAAAGTGATGTTTATAGACAAGAAAAAGTTTAAATTACCTAAACGCCCTCATCCTTTACCCTCCACCACTACATGCCACATCACCCTACCTTGTTCCCCATACCAAAATTAGAAAATAACATGTTTAAACAAGTTTTGTCCTTCCTTGTACCTTAGGTCCTTTTTGTCTCCCCTCGATGTGACCAATTTCCTTTTTTTTCTTTTCTTTTATACTTTATATATTTAGATATACATATATGTAAACATCCCTAATACACAGATAAAACATCATCTAATCCTAATTTATTTAAATTTGAATGTGTATAATTATACAAAAGAGATCACAACATTCCAAACAACTTTTATACGATGAAACGTCGAAAATTTGGAAAACAGTTTCCGGTCACATTTTGTGTTTTTCATCAAACTATATAATTTTGTAAACAAATTTTAAAACCTATTTCCCCATTATTATTTATTATTAAAAAGAGTTTTATTTTCATTATAAACATCTATATTGAATACTTAAAATTAATTAAATATTCATAAATCAAAGAAGTGAAATTCCAGGTCGTTATAGTTGGTATCAATGCTTGGGTTCAAAACTTAGGACTAAGCAGACTAGTTTGAGTTTGGAAACCTTATAGATATAGATATGTTGAGAGAGCATACTTGTACTTTTCTACTATATAATATTGCATACAACACATGTCTCCCAATCTTTGATTTATTCAGTCGCTAGTGGCTATGATTTCTTTGTTTATGGCTATTTATATTAGCTGATCAGGTGTACGTGCGATTTCAGATGGGCGATTTGAGATTCTTGATTGGTTTAGAGACTATTGGAATACTGCAAGGGATGTTTTGTTGTATGCAAACATTCCGATAGCTATGGTAGGTGCTGGAGTAAGGGGGAGTAGTAGAAGAGATTAACGAGCATGCCATGATTTGGGTTGGTTCTAGATGTGGCATTGAGTATCGATTTATTTTTGAGATCTGAAGGGACGTGCAGTTCGAGCATTACATCAATTTTCTATAGGGTAGCTTATTAGTGAAGGGGTATGTTAGCCAATTTAAACTTTTGGCTAAATGCGAAGTGGATATGGTTATTACTCCTTTGAAGTAGGCAGGGAAGCTTGCCTAGGATCTTTATGCATGGATTTGGGATTTACTGCTCAGTGATTTCCCATTCTTGACCCCTCATATTATAGGTATGTTAATAATAGAACTTGTCAATACCCCAAAGCAAAGTTTAAAGTGTAAGTGAACACTTCAAAACCACCTTTCGAACAAATGGAGATACTTTGAACCTTATGAATCCCTTTATCCAACAATCTAGGTGACTTAGATCCTCCTTAAGTCCACCTTTCGAAAAGTTTGCGATGAGCATGTACCTCCTTTTAAACAACCTTTCGACATAATTGAATCACTTGGATTCCTTTTAAATATACCTTTCGATCTAGTTGAACTGACTCAGGATCCTATCGAAAACTGCTTTCGAAGTGGTCAAGGTGATTTAAGGTTTGGACCTGATAAGCTAAGGGTTTTGATTGAATTAATGGGTTTCGTCTCCTTCAAAAGGTAGCATTTCGATCAACACTGATTCAAGCAAACCATAACTAGAATCACAGAGAAGCATTAGATCAGCTAATTTATCCAAAAATGTCATATACTTAGTCTGATAACACTTTTTCTTGATTACAAGAAGCTAAAGTAAGACAATGAATTAAAATCCCCAATTTGATTTTATAATTAGGGTTTACAAATTTAAGAAAGAACAAGTATTGAGCGAATCAAATAGGATCCTTAAAACTAGACCCCTAGGGTTTGTTTATTGGCGCTGGTTGATCCCCTTTCGCATCAGTCCTTTTGACTTAGTCAAAAGGAGGATTTGAAGACCTTACGCCGTTGTTGGATTCAAGATGCCTTTCCAACTCTTCTTTTGAGTGAAACTTGGGTGCTTTCGACTCCATTGAAAGGTATAGGAGCACTGTTCACCTAGCTGTTAACGTGCCATGTAAGTTGGAAAGGACAATGGTTTTCCAAGCTGTCGAAATGTGCACTTGGTGGGATACAAATGAGTTGAAGCATAGTAGAAAGCTTTGCTGCAGAAGATAACGTTCGAACGCATCCTCTCTGATTAGTGCGAAACTGTAACAACCCTAGATTTTTGCATATATTTTAAATTTGGTTTTATTTTTATTTTGAAATTATTTTTAAACTTGTTTTATTTTCAATATTTCATTTTAAATATAAATCTTGATTATTATGTGAATTATAATTTCAAATTTGTATAAATTGAATATTTCCCTAAAAAGTGGATTTCTGGTCAAACTTTGGCTTTTAAATTTTAAATTTAAATATTTAAATTCTTAAATTTTATCTTTTATTATGAAAATAAATTTAATAACATGAATACTGCTTTTCGTTTCGTTGGAAATGGAGTTATATTGTGAAAGTTATACATTTTTCAATATTGTGTGTAAACTGATTTATTTAGCAATATTGTCTATTTTAAATTATATAAATTATATTTTTATTGTCATATTTTATTTTAATTTGTGTTAATATGTTATTTTATGTATATTTTTGACTTTTAAATATTTTAAAGTGATTATAAAAGTTTTCTAAAGCTTATTGAATTTAGTTCTAATTTTTAAAGCCTAGTTTGCATTTTTAAGCTATTTTCTTAATTTAAATTCTATTTAATTAAAATTTAATTATTTATTATATTTATTTCATTTCTGAGTTTTATCTTTATTTATCAGTTTTTTATATGTATTTTTAAATTACAAAAGAAATAATGGAAATTTGAAGAGTTTTGTGACTTTTAACCTTCAAGGCTCTTCATTTCTTGACCTTTCACTTGCTTGACTTTTGGCTGTCCATTTCTCAACTTCAATCGTGTATTCCTTCTCATTATTCCCGTGAAAACACTTCTTTCTCATCACTTCTCACACATACTTTCAGATCTTAAAAAAAACTTTGGGTAATGTCTTCTTTTCCATTTCTTTTTCCACCTCTTTTATTGATTTTTCAAGTGATTTTGCATTGCCTTCTCCTTGCATTGGATCGGCCACACTCCACCACCACCCTCTCCGACCTGTTCCACCACCTTCCTCAGCCTCTTCAGCCTCCTCCCCCTCTGCCATGATCAGGCCATGGCTTTCCATGGACCAAAACCCCACAAAAACTATTGTAAAACATCTTGAAACAATGCTAGCCAATCACCATTTGCACCATCACATTCATGTTCAACCACGACCACCACCTTCAGCCGCCACAAGCTGACCTTCCACCACCTCTGGCCCACACTGCAGCCACCACCTAACCACCACATACCATGGGCGAGCCACATCAGCAAGAGGCCGAACCCTATGGTGCAACAAAAGCCACATTTTGCCTTGAAACCCTTTGGTATTCCATTGCCTTCAACACCTTGTAAATTCCACTCCCCTTCATCACCTTGTAGCCGCACCTTTTCCAGACCATACCTGATCCAAACCATGCTCAAAACCTGACCATATCCACCTTTTGGCTGAGCACATGATGGTTGAGGCAATGGTAAAAGCATTTGATTCATATTTGCATTCATTTCTAAATTGTTTCTTTTGATAATTTGTATTGAAATCAAATTTATACTTGTCTTGTTTTGTTTTGTTATCAAATCATATAGCTTTAGCTCCCTACTCTCAAATCGTGGTAGTGTTGTCGTGCCTTCGTTGTGTCAGTATCGTGTGCTTTGGTGTCAATCTCCAGCTTTTAACAAGTGAGTAATTCTCACCAGACGATGTGTACTTATATAACTAGTAATCTGACATCATTTGAATCTGTAAAATTATATCATCCTGTTATAACAGTTATATTATGATCATATAATGTTTACCCCTGTTATTAAATATGTTATATCATCCATTACTGTTATATGATGTTATTCTGTTCATTTTTATCAGTTTATCACACTGCAAGTTCCCTGTAGATTAGGTTCACTATGGGTTGAAATGATACATACCCGAACGGACTTTAGAATAGAGAAAGATCGTTATGGGCTGAAATGATAAGCCTGAGCGACTTTTTATTTATTTTATTTAACTTGGGATTGCGGGTTTGAAATGATAGAACCCGGTTTTCTTTGTAAATTACGGGTTGAAATGATATATATCCGTATCACTTGACCTAGGCTAGAAAATATTATACAGACCCGTGGTTTATATATTTTTCTGAAGTTTTTAAAAATATTTTAAAAATGTAAATATTATGATTTAAATTTTATTAAAATGATTTCTATAAAATATTAATGATTTTCTACAAATTAAATAAGTGAATTAAGTGATTTCTATAAAATATTATTGATTTGAAATGTAAGTTAATTTTGGAATTTATGATTCTGTTTATAAATGGAATTTATGTAAAGTAAGAAAATATAGCAAATTTGATTTAAAAGATGAATTTAATGATTTTTATTAAGTAATAAAAATTCTTAAAAGTGTTAATTATTTTGTATAAATTTAATTACGAAATAAATGAATATTTAAGCTGAATTTAGAAATATACTTAAATTGAAAAATTGTGAATTTTGTTTAAAGTGAAATTTTAATTAAGTAAAATAAATGGAAATAAGTTATATTTTGGAAATTTAAACTTAGTTGTTAACTTAAGAATTTAATTAAAGAAATGAAAATTTAATTGTTATTTAATTTGATTTTTGTATGGAAATTTGACTTTACAAAATCATAGAAATAAAGGTATTTAAATGATTGTTTTTAAAATGTGAAAATATATGATTTTATAAGTTAAAATGATTTATATTAAAAGTTAATTATGTGTGAAATTGTAAATAAAACTCTAATTTTGATTTGACAGCATTTGAAATGTAATGTAAAAGATATTACAGCATTTTTAAAATGCTGTAGTTGTTTTAAATGAACTAAAAGGCTAATTTGAACTAAAGGTTATTATAGCACTTTGTAAGTGCTATAGTTGTTTAATTTAACCAAAGTTTACTTGAAATTAAAAGAAACATATTACAGCATTTAAATGCTGTCTTTTGTTAATGAACTATTTAAAACATAACATTTCGTAGCATTTTCTAAGTGCTGCGAAAGTTGAATATTCTTTGTTTAATAAATTCAAATGAATAAATGATCTTTGAAAAAGATTAAAATTTGGAAATTAAATATTTAATTATTAAATATAATGAATTGACTTTAAATGATTTAAATGGAATAGTTGATTTGGGAAATACAACTATTTTGAAATGTGATTAAATGGTATTTAAATTTAAATTAAATAAATGATGTTTGGAAATGACATTTTGATATTTTGAAATGAAATTGAAATGATATTAAATCTTGGAATGAATAATTGAAGTTTATATTAGTATGAAAAATATTTGGTTTACTTGTAATTTGAATCTATTTAAAAGATATTGGACTTATGAAATATAGGATATTAAAGCTTTGGAACTTATTTTATAATTTGAATAGTTATTTTGTGGATTAAATCTATATTTGAAATTTATAAGATTTGAAATGGTCTATGGAAATTTAATTGAAATAAATGATTGAATTGAATTGAACTTCGGAAATTGAATACTTGATTTGAAATATAATACTTACACTTTTAAATGAATTTAAATGAATTGATTTGTTGGAATATAAATTATTTAAAGGTGACTTGAAATGATAATAAATGAATTATATCTTTGAATTTAAAAAGGTAATTAAAGTTGAATATTTGGATTTGAACTCAAATGATGATTTGAAATGAAGTTTTGAAAAGATATGATATTTTGATATATTAAATGATTTGAAATGAAGTTTTGAAAGGATATGATATTTGATATATTAAAATGATCTGAAATGAAGTTTTGGAAAGATATGATATTTGATATATTGAAATGATTTGAAATGAAGTTTTGAAATGATATGATATTTTAAATATTTTGAAATGGTTTAGAATTGATTTAATCTTCATTTGATAAAGATTTGGATTTGAAATGATATTCTATTTTGAAGTATAAAATATTATTTTAAAATTATAACCATGGGTTATAATAACGATTGGTTGTTAAAGAGACCGGGATCGGATATGGACATACTCTCTGTCGATACCGAAAACCACTTTAACAACTATGTACGTGGTGGAGTTTCCAGAATGAAGTAGGATAGTGGCGACAATCCTAAGGTATATACGTGGACCCAACTCCCGTGAGTTGGCATAAGGTGGCTAAAACATGAGCGATTGACGGACCAATGAGGTAGCACCTTTGATCGTACACACTTCTTCGATACCATTCTATTACTTATGATTGTTTGGTGCGCACCTTTAATTTGGGAGTGTTGTTCGAGGTGACATGTGTGTCTGCCTATGCACTTGGCGGGTGCAGCATGATAGGGGGTTCTCGCATTTGGGTTTGGTAGCGAGCGGATGACTCTTACTCCTACATGTCCCTGCGGGGTTGGTGCAGTCGAGAGGCTGGCCGTAAAGGCAGAACACAGGTACAGTGTATGCTACGGTAGACGTTACCCCACTGGCACGTCCCGTTACAGTTGGTATCAGAGCTTTGGTAGCTCTAGGCAAACCTTAGAATGTATGGTAAATTTATTTACAGAATCACTTTCATTCGAGCTTGAATCTTTACTCCTTGATTCGAATTTCCTTTGAATTTTGGAATGTTCCCTGCGGTTCCAAAATCCATTCGTGTCCCTCACCATTAATCTTCTTTTGATTATGGAGTATCCCATAACTCCACTTCGAATGAGCTTTATAGTGAATTGGCGGTCTCGCCAATACTCTAATGACTTGTAAAAAGGGAACTCCTTTAAAATTATCATTGATTCACCATATCTATCCTTGGTTTAGATGCTAATATCTTTTGTTATTCCAAACTCCATCTTTTGAGATCGGATGTAGATTTACCCCAGAAACATCCACATTTGATGCTTATTCATTAAGTCACGGTTGACCCGGTTAAGGTTGCCCGCGATTTATCTAAGCTTATTCATCTTCATATTTTGTCAATTAATCTTCTTGTCTTTTGTTTCCAAACTATCTCCAAACATTTTTTAAATTATACTTGTAAATATATGTTTTGTGTTGTTTGAGTTGTTGATGTTGATTTGGGCTTCCGATCGATTCGTCTGATCAACGCTATCGATAGGATTTCTAAAACACTTTGACAGAACAAACTGACACAATATTATTTTAAAATTTGGTTAATGAAATAAATTTTGGTATAAGTAAATATTATGGAACTTAATAAATTGATTTAAATTGATTATTTGAAATGATAATACTTGATTTATCATTCTATAAATGAATTTATAAATAGTTGTTTATAAATTTGATTTGGGAACTGAAATGAATTTAAATCAAGAATTTGAGAATTTAATTTCCGATGGTTTCAAACTTTGTGTTTAAAGTTTTAAAAGGATATATTATTTAAAGTATTTGTGAATAGAAAATTGTTTCCAAAGAATTTTAAAGTTTTAAAATTTTAGTGCTCTTCTCTTTGTCGCTGGAAAATAATTTCAGTGATGACTGCGGCGTCATCGACGTTCATTTTCGAGTTTCGAAGTAAAGAGACCATTCTGTAGTCTTACTACAGCTTTGTTTTGGGAAATTTAATTGATTTGAATTTCTAAAATATGATTTGATTTATAATATATATATAGATATATGATTTAAATTTGAATTGACAAATTATGTACATACATTTATTTATCTCTAAATGGTTTGAAAGGAATCGGAAATTTTATTCTTAAATTCTATCTTAAATAATAACTTCAAGTATAAAAAAAATCAAAATTTTGAATAAATATTCAAGCTTGAAATGATTGAATTAGAATGTTTATATTGTATATTAATTTTAGAAAGTTTTATTTGTATAATTCTCAATTGCATTCCAATATAACTTACCTTAATTTTTAGAAGTTAACAATGTAACTGGATAATATAAAATATAAAAAGATTTTATAAATAAAATTTGAGTGGTTATAATAAATGTTATACACTTAAAATTTAGTTATAAAAAGATTAACAGAGGTAAATAGAGTAAAAGAGTAATGGAATAATTTACACAATAAAATGATGTTAAAGGAGCTAAGAATAAATTAAAGCAGTTATAATAGGTGTAAGTATATTTAACATAGGCGATAAAAATATTAAGAGGAATAAATTTAATTTTAATTAGGAATAAAGAAGAATTAAATTTATTGAATGTTATACACTTAATTTTAATCAAATCCATGATTTTAGAGATCGTTAGTTTAAGAAAATTGGATGATAAGGTAATGAAATTAGAGATAATTAATATTTATTTAACTTGTGTAAAATTAATTATCTATTTAAGTTGAAATTTCCATGGTTTCAAACTTATTATCTTATTTTGTTTTCAAACTGTCTGTTAGCTATCCTCATTTTTCCTTATCTTGCTACAGACTGGTATAGGCATCTATCTATAATCTTTCTGCTTAGAAATCTTTCTATAAATCTTTGATACTCATTTTGAATCTGAGCACTGCTTTCCACTCACAGACTGTCGGTCAAGCGGAAAGAGTAAATCAGATTCTAGAAGATCTTTTCGTGCTTGTGTTCCTGATTCTGGAGAATCTTGGGAAGATCATCTCCACCTTACTAAACTTACTTATAACAATAGTTATCAGGTATAATTTCAATCTCCTTGTTATCTTGTCTTAATCTTATTTCACTCTATCTTTTTCCTGTGCTTTCGCGTACCTCATCCCTTTTTCGGGGACGAAAAGTTTTGAGTGCGGGAGAGTGTAACAACCATAGATTTCTGCATATATTTTAAATTTGACTTTATTTTTATTTTGAAATTATTTTTAACTTGTTTTTTTTCAATATTTCATTTTAAATATAAATCTTGATTATTATGTGAATTATAATTTCAAATTTGTATAAATTGAATATTTCCCTGAAAAGTGGATTTCTGGTCAAACTTTGACTTTTAAATTTTAAATTTAAATATTTAAATTCTTAAATTTTATCTTTTATTATGAAAATAAATTTAATAACATGAATACTGCTTTTCGTTTCGTTGGAAATGGAGTTATATTGTGAAAGTTATACATTTTTCAATATTGTGTGTAAACTGATTTATTTAGCAATATTGTCTATTTTAAATTATATTTTTATTGTCATATTTTATTTTAATTTATGTTAATATGTTATTTTATGTATATTTTTGACTTTTAAATATTTTAAAGTGATTATAAAATTTTTCTAAAGCTTATTGAATTTATTTCTAATTTTTAAAGCCTAGTTTGCATTTTAAGCTATTTTCTTAATTTAAATTCTATTTAATTAAAATTTAATTATTTATTATATATATTTATTTCATTTCTGAGTTTTATCTTTATTTATCAGTTTTTTATATGTATTTTTAAATTACAAAATAAATAATGGAAATTTGAAGAGTTTTGTGACTTTTAACCTCAAGGCTCTTCATTTCTTGACCTTTCACTTGCTTGACTTTTGGCTGTCCATTTCTCAACTTCAGCTATGTATTCCTTCTCATTATTCACGTGAAAACACTTCTTTCTCATCACTTCTCACACATACTTTCAGATCTGAACAAAAGCTTTGGGTAATGTCTTCTTTTCCATTTCTTTTTCCACCTCTTTTATTAATTTTTCAAGTGATTTTGCATTGCCTTCTCCTTGCATTAGATCGGCCACACTCCACCACCACCCTCTCTGACCTGTTCCACCACCTTCCTCGGCCTCTTTAGCCTCCTCCCCCTCTTCCATGATCAGGCCGTGGCCTTCCATGGATCAAAACACCAAAAAACTATTGTAAAACATCTTGAAATAATGCTAGCCAATCACCATTTGCACCATCACATTCATGTTCAACCACGGCCACCACCTTCAGCCGCCACAACTTGACCTTCCACCACCTCTGGCCCACACTCCAGCCACCACCTGACCACCACATACCATGGGCGAGCCACATCAGCAAGGGGCCGAACCCTATGGTGCAACAAAAGCCACATTTTGCCTTGAAACCCTTTGGTATTCCATTGCCTTCAACACCTTGTAACTTCCAGTCACCTTCATCACCTTGTAGCCGCACCTTTTCCAGATCATACCTGATCCAAACCATGCTCAAAACCTGACCATATCCACCCTTTGGCTGAGCACATGATGGTTGAGGCAATGGTAAAAGCATTTGATTCATATTTGCATTCATTTCTAAATTGTTTCTTTTGATATTTTGTATTGAAATCATATTTATACTTGTCTTGTTTTGTGTTGTTATCAAGTCATATAGCTTTGGCTCCCCACTCTCAAATTGTGTTAGTGTTGTCGTGCCTTCATTGTGTCAGTATCGTGTGCTTTGGTGTCAATCTCCAGCTTTTAACAAGTGAGTAATTCTCACTAGACGATGTGTACTTATATAACTAGTAAACTGACATCATTTGAATCTGTAAAATTATATCATCCTGTTATAACTGTTATATTATGATCATATAATGTTTACCCCTGTTATTAAATATGTTATATAATCCATTACTGTTATATGATGTTATTCTGTTCATTTTTATCAGTTTATCACACTGCAAGTTCCATGTAGATTAGGTTCACTATGGGTTGAAATGATACATACCCGAACGGACTTTAGAATAAGGAAAGATCGTTATGGGCTGAAATGATAAGCCTGAGCGACTTCTTATTTATTTTATTTAACTTGGGATTGCGGGTTTGAAATGATAGAACCCGGTTTTCTTTGTAAATTACGGGTTGAAATGATATATATCCGTATCACTTGACCTAGGCTAGAAAATTTTATACAGACCCATGGTTTATATATTTTTCTGAAATTTTTAAAAATATTTTTAAAATGTAAATATTATGATATTTTGATTTAAATTTTATTAAAATGATTTCTATAAAAAATTAGTGATTTTCTACAAATTAAATAAGTGAATTAAGTAAATGGTGAAGTAGAATTTGAAATGTAAGTTAATTTTGGAATTTTTGATTTTGTCTATAAATGGAATTTATGTAAAGTAAGAAAATATGGCAAATTTGATTTAAAAGATTAATTTAATGATTTTTATTAAGTAATAAAAATTCTTAAAAGTGTTAATGATTTTGTATAAATTAAATTATGAAATAAATGAATATTTGAGCAGAATTTGGAAATATAACTTAAATTGAAAAATTATGAATTTTGTTTAAAGTGAAATTTTAATTAAGTAAAATAAATGGAAATAAGTTATATTTTGGAAATTTAAACTTAGTTGTTATGTTAAGAATTTAATTAAAGAAATGAAAATTTAATTGTTATTTAATTTGATTTTTTTATGGAAATTTGACTTTACAAAATCATAGAAATAAAGGTATTTAAATGATTGTTTTTAAAATGTGAAAATATACGATTTTATAAGTTAAAATGATTTATATTAAAAGTTAATTATGTGTGAAATTGTAAATAAAACTCTGAATTTGATTTGACAGCATTTGAAATGTAATGTAAAAGATATTACAACATTTTTAAAATGCTATAGTTGTTTTAAATGAACTAAAAGGCTAATTTGAACTAAAGGTTATTATAGCACTTTGTAAGTGCTATAGTTGTTTAATTTAACCAAAGTTTACTTGAAATTAAAAGAAACCTATTACAGCATTTAATGCTGTATTTTGTTAATGAACTATTTAAAACATAACATTTTAGCATTTTCTAAGTGCTACGAAAGTTGAATTTTCTTTGTTTAATAAATTCAAATGAATAAATGATCTTTGAAAAAGATTAAATTTTGGAAATTAAATATTTAATTATTAAATATAATGAATTGACTTTAAATGATTTAAATGGAATAGTTGATTTGGGAAATACAACTATTTTGAAATGTGATTAAATGGTATTTAAATTTAAATTAAATAAATGATGTTTGGAAATGACATTTTGATATTTTGAAATGAAATTGAAATGATATTAAATCTTGGAATGAATAATTGAAGTTTATATTAGTATGAAAAATATTTGGTTTACTTGTAATTTGAATCTATTTAAAAGATATTGGACTTATGAAATATAGAATATTAAAGCTTTGGAACTTATTTTATAATTTGAATAGTTATTTTGTGGATTAAATCTATATTTGAAATTTACAAGATTTGAAATGGTCTATGGAAATTTAACTGAAATAAATGATTGAATTGAATTGAACTTTGGAAATTGAATACTTGATTTGAAATATAATACTTACACTTTTAAATGAATTTAAATGAATTAATGTGTTGGAATATAAATTATTTAAAGGTGACTTGAAATGATAATAAATGAATGATATCTTTTAATTTAAAAAGGTATTTAAAGTTGAATATTTGGATTTGAACTCAAATGATGATTTGAAATGAAGTTTTGAAAAGATATGATATTTTGATATATTAAATGATTTGAAATGAAGTTTTGGAAAGATATGATATATTAAATGATTTGAAATGAAGTTTTGAAAGGATATGATATTTTGATATATTAGAATGATTTGAAATGAAGTTTTGGAAAGATTTGATATTTGATATATTGAAATGATTTGAAATGACGTTTTGAAATGATATGATATTATAAATATATTGAAATGGTTTAGAATTGATTAAATCTTCATTTTGATAAAGATTTGGATTTGAAATGATATTCTATTTTGAATTATAAAATATTATTTTAAAATTATAACCACGGGTTATAATAACGATTGGTTGTTAAAGAGACCGGGATCGGATATGGACATACTCTGCGTCGATACCGAAAACCACTTTAACAACTGTGTACGCGGTGGAGTTTCCAGAATGAAGTAGGATGGTGGCGACGATCCTAAGGTATATACGTGGACCCAACTCCCGTGAGTTGGCATAAGGTGGCTAAAACAGGAGCGATTGACGGACCAATGAGGTAGCACCTCTGATCGAACACACTTCTTCGATACCATTCTATTACTTGTGATTGATTTGGTGCGCACCCTTGATTTGGGAGTGTTGTTCAAGGTGGGCGGTAGTGGCAGCTATGCGTCACCACCCGTCTGGATGCGTAATTGGTATATCTACCCTGGCATTGCCTAGTTGTGCCGTGTCACCTACCATAGCGAGCTTTACTACGATTTGTGATTTCTCCCATAGCCCGTGGAGTATCGAGGATAGCCCCCATTTTGGGAGTATGCTAATACTGGATAGACTACTGGGACTATTACGTGTTAAGGGCTATATGGGTAACCCCTTGATGCTATTAAAAAGTATGTTTATTTTATATTAGACATTATTATAATAGCGAATATTACTACATAGTAGATAGTTTAACGGATTCTTAAAGAATGGGCGATCCCAAGCATTCTTTAAGTTACTTGTACCTTATTTCAGTTCATTTGAGTTGGTTTACATTATATAAGTATATTTTTTCCTGACTCGAGTGTTTTGTGTTTTGCTTTATGCTCGGGTCAGCCTGAGTTATTCACAGATTTGGATTTCCACTCTCTTGGAGATTTGAATCGCTGGAGATTATCTGCTTGTCTTGCTTTATCTATTTCAGTTCCGTTTATCTACTCAGCTTGTACTTGGTTATTGTATTGAGACTTCTGTTGTATTCTATTTCTTCTGTTATATTTTATGTAACTCTGATATATTTATATAGTAGCTTCATGAACTACTATTTCTTTTACTTCCGCTGCATTATTTTACTCTGTGTCTGTGATCTGTGATTATATTTATTTACTGTATATTCTAAGATTTGCTAAATTTTATTTACAACGCGGTATTTTGAGCAATTCAAGTCCGACATGTGCGGATGCGAATGGTTGAAAATACCAGGTCGTTATAGAAACCCCATCTTTTAGTGTTTGTGGAAGTTACGTTTGAACTCATGTAATTTTTCCTTTATAAGAGTGGATGGTTTGAACCCATTCGAAAGGCTAATATATGCTTTCTAAGGGGTAGCTTTGGCCAAACTTTCTTCTGGGGAAGGTAAATGAGGACAAAGCCAATTGTATTGAAAGGCTTGGTAAACATGCGAAAGCTAATTATCTATTGCCTTCGAAAGGTACCTTTGACACATTCGAAAGTCCTTTATGCAAGTAGATGCAACCGTTTCGAAAGGGGTTCATTGAAGCGAAAGGGTGGCTCTATCACCTTTTCACCACTTGGAAAGTGCTCGGCTCATCTAATTTTTTGCTGAATCATCCCTTCAACTCTTTCAAAAGGTTTTGTTAATGCTATCATTCCTTATGAATCCTTATTTTATACTCTTCATGATTTTGACAAGGTTGAAGAGAAGACCGATTGTTTCGACAAGGTTGAAGGTCGAAGTGAATGCACCAAGGGGATTTTAATTCATTGTATTACTTAAGCTTCTTGTAATCAGGGAAAAGTATTATCAAAGTAAGTATACTGCTTTTCTGGATAAATTAGCCGATCTAATGCTTCTGTGTGATTCTGCTTCTGGTTTGCTTGAATCAGTGTTGATCGAATGGCTACCTTTCGAAGGAGACGAAATCCATTAATTCAACTGAAACCCCTAAATCATAAGGTCCTAACCTCAAATCACCTTGACCACTTCGAAAGCAGGTTTTGATAGGATCCTAAGTCAGCTCAACTAGATCGAATGGTATTTTTGAAAGGAATCCAAGCATCTCGACTGTGTCGGAAGGTTGTTTAAAAGGAGTTCCACGCTCATAGCAACCTTTTTGAAAGGTGGACTAAAGGGAGATCCGAGTCACCTAGATTGTTGGATAAAGGGATTCATAAGGTTTAATCGTTAGTTCCTGAGATGATGGTTTTGATGACAACAACCTTAGGACTTGTTATAAAATATAAATACTAATATCTTTGTCTAGATATATGTATATGCATGATATATATATATATATATATATATGCAGATACTGAGAATGAAGACTGTATAGTATAGAGATTCAAGACTGACGAATTCAAGATTGTAGAAATCAAGACTGAAGAGTCATGAGTATCAAGATTATTAAGAGTTCAAGATATCAAGATAAGTAATAAAGTCTAGATTTATGTTAAAACTTCATAATAGCACTAAAATATTTATTCTAATTTTAATTGTGGAAGGGAATCCACCTTCTCGCTTTAATAGTAGGATGGAACCAATGACCTCTTTAGTGGGATGATACCCACGACCTTATCTAGTGGAATGGAATCCATGAAATTTTCAAAATGACTTATTTTTAGAGTTTTTCAAAACTATCTTTTTAAAAAGACATCTCTCTCTCTCGGTTTAAATATTTTAGCCTTAATTCAAAAACTATTTTTAATCATATTAATTTCAAAATCATTTCTTGTTTTTAAACTATCTCATAGTTTTATTATTTAAGCTTTAATCTCAAAATATTCATATATTTTGTTGGTATTACTTTTATGTTTTGTAAGAATACTTTCCAAAGGTTTTTATAATCATAAAGTATGTTCAGATTAGTTTACAAAGTTCTAAGATTGTTTTGACAAACTTTAGAAAGAAAATCTCTTTTAAAACAAAAATCAATTTTCAAAAAGTATAGGGGATGTCGACATGCTTATACCCCTCATGTCGACATGGTAGCCATAGATTTTAAAATTCGAATTTTCAAAAGAAGTGTCTATTTGTCATAACCTTTCATGAATGGACATGACCGTTATTCTCATATATATACCAGTTGTTTTCAATGAATTTTAAGTTAGTTTTTCTTTATTTATTTACTCCTTCTCCACTCAAATATTCTCTTATATTTCAAATGCTTTAACAAAACTCTGCCGAAATCCTAAGTGAATCAAACTCGATCGTCTCTACTTTGATTCTCTGCCACTCTTTCTCAAAGATCTTAGTGCTATTCAGAGTTATATGATCATTTGTAATCAATGATCGAAGTATATCGAGTCTCTCTCTATCAAAGTGTGATTGGAAACGGTGTGATTGTGGCCCATAAATCAATTGGGTGTGATTGTAGCCCGTAAATCAATTAGGTTATCTTGTAGCCTGGTTAAATCAAGAGTGTTTGCCCTGGTCTCGGAGGCAGAAGGGTGTATCTCATGGCCTTGAAATCAAGGTTGCAATATCGGCATTATATTTGAAAAGAAATATGCACAAGAAAGTGTGTGGGACTGGATGTAGGGTAACTCCGAACCAGTATAAAATTCCAGTATGTTCTTTCCTTTACTGCTTTTACTTACTATTTGCATCTGTGTTTGGTTCTGTGATTGTCTCCGTGTTTGTGAATTGCATCTTTTTGGGTTTAATTTGAAAAGATTTCAAAAAGATTCATAAAATTAATTAAACACCATTCACCCCCCTCTAGTGTTAATTCTGCCTTAAGATCCGTAATCCGCATTTCCTATATTTGGTATCAAAGCATTGGTTTTCAAAGTTATCATAATCTGAATTTTGAAAAAGTTTAAAATGGCTATTTTGGTAGATTCTGTTAACACTAGTTCAAAACTGTTCAAATCATCATTGTCTCATAAGTCTGCATATTGTTATTGTAGAAAATTAAGTTATCTACAGAATTGGTGTGTTGTGCAGGAACAGATGTGTTATATGGCTTTTGAAGAATCAACACTCTATGGAAAAATGGTGCAAATCAAGAAAAACAAATGGATACTTGATAGTGGATGTTCAAGACACATGACTAGTAATTCGGAGATACTGGCATGTGATTGGCATCAGCAATGTCAGTAACTCTAAAACTCCTATTTCTGATGTTCTGTTAGTTAGGAATCTAAAACACAACTTACTTAGCATAAGTCAACTATGTGACAAGGGCTATAAAATTAAATTTGAAAAGGATAAGTGTCACATCGAAGATAATAAATCAAATATTATCTTTAAAGGAATCAGGAAGAAAAATATTTATATTCTCAGTATGAAAATCTCAAATGATAACCTATGTCTTTTGGCTAATACAAGTGACCCTTGGATTTGGCATAAAAGATTTAGGAATTTGAATTTCAAACTATTATCTAGACTTTCAAAATTTTAATTTCAGACTAGTATATGTGATGCTTGTCAATTAGGAAAACTTAGGAAGAGTTCATTCAAATTGAAAGATATGATTTCAAATTCAAAACCTCTTGAGTTACTTCAATTTGATCTATTTGGTCCATCTCAAATTCAGTCAATAAATCATAGTAAATATATTTTTGTTACTGTAGATGATTATTCTAGATTTACATGGACAATTTTTTTGAAACATAAAAGTGATGCTTTTGATTTATTTAAAACTTTTCCAAAAGAATTCAAAATCAAATTTCTGTAAAAATAAAAACTATTCATAGTGATCACGGTGGAGAATTTGAAAATGAAAATTTTGATAATTTCTATAATAAAAAAGGAATAACTCATAATTTTTCTTTTCCAAGAACTCCACAATAAAACGGAGTGGTAGAGCGTAAAAATAGGACGATTCAAGAGTGTGCAAAAACTATGCTTTCAGATAGTAAATTACCAAGAAAATTTTGGGCTGAAGCAGTCGCTACAGCTTGTTACATTTTGAATAGGATTTTAATTAGACCTCTAACCAATAAAATACCATATGAACTTCTTTTCAATAAGAAACCACAGGTATCTTATTTTAAAGCTTTTGGAAGTAAATGCTTTATTCTAAATACAAAGGACAATTTGGATAAATTTGATCCTAAATCCAAAAAAGGAATCTTTATCGGATATTCTAATAGAAGTAAAGCATACAGAGTTTTCAATTTAAAAAGTAACACCATTGAAGAAACAATGCATGTATCTTTTGATGAAAATTTCAAAGATTTTGTTCAAATAAATGATGAAGATGATTTTGTTACTTTATATAATGAATCAATTGAAACAAATTATGAAATTGTTCATCTCAATAAAAGGATAAGGCTTTTAAAAGATCATCCTATAGAAAATATACTAGGAAATATTGAATATGTTGTTAGAACTAGAAATCAACTAAACAAGATGAGTAATGTAGCTTTTATATCAACTATTGAACCCAAAAATCCAAAGGAAGCATCATCTGATGATTTATGGATTCTTGCTATGTAAGAAGAACTAATTCAAATCACCAAAAATGATGTATGAGAACTTGTTCCTAGACCTAAGGACAAAACTGTAATAGGAACTAAATGGGTTTATAAAAATAAAATGAATGAACAAGGTGAGGTCGTTAGTAATAAAGCTCGGTTAGTCGCGCAAGGATATTGTCAAGAAGAAGGAATAGACTTTGATGAAACCTTCACACCTGTAGCAAGATTAGAAGCCATTGGAATTCTACTCTTTCGCAAACCACAACAATTTGAAATTATTTCAAATGGATGTCAAAAGTGCCTTTTTAAATGGTTTTGTTAAAGAGGATGTTTATTTTTAACAACCTCCACTTTTTGAAGAAGAATAGTATCCAAGTCATGTTTACAAATTAAAGAAAGCTTTATATGGTCTGAAACAAGCTCCTAAAGCCTGGTATGACAGACTAAGATCTTACCTACTATAATCAAAATTTGAAATTGGTAGAGTAGATAATACTCTTTTTATTAAAAGAAACAAAAATGATATCCAATTAGTACAGATTTATGTAGATGATATCATTTTTGGATCAACAAATAATGAAATGAACAAAGAGTTTTTTGAAATAATGAAAAAAGAGTTTGAGATGAGTCATATGGGTGAACTTACTTTCTTTTTAGGATTGCAAATAAAACAATTAGATAGTGGTATTTTCATTAGTCAAGAAAAGTATGCTAGGGATCTAGCAAGTAAGTTTGGTATGACCACTGTGAGTGGAAAACCCACTCTTATTGCAACCAATGAAGCCTTGAATAAAGAAGACATGTCAAAAGATGTTGATCAAAAACTATACAGGGGAATGATTGGATCGCTACTCTATATAACTGCTAGTAGGCCTGACATCATGCATAGTGTCTGTCTCTATGCAAGATACCAATCTCAACCCAAATAAACCCATTTAAAAGCCGTTAAACGTATCCTAAGATATGTTAAACACACTTTAGACTATGGCTTATTTTACCCTAAAAATGATTCATTTGATTTAATCTCATATTGTGATGCTGACTATGCTGGTTGTAAATCAGACCGAAAAAGTACAAGTGGAACTAGTTACTTTTTAGGACATTCTCTAGTTTTCTGGTTTAGTGAAAAGAAAAATACCGTCTCACCATCAACAACTGAAGCAGAATATACCTCTGCTACTTTGGCTTGTTCTCAAGCTATCAATATGCAACAGACCCAAAAGAATTTTGGATTAAATATTTCAAAATCACCAATTTATTGTGACAATACAAGTGCAATAAATTTATCCAAAAATCCTACTCATCATGCCAGAACCAAACATATTGATACCAGACATCATTTTCTCAGAGATAATATAAGTAAAGAGATTATTTCTCTTGAATTTATCAACACTGAGAATCAAATAGCTGATATTCTGAGCAAACCCTTAAATCAATCAACCTTTACTAAATTAAGAACAAAACTAGGTATTTGTTCTATAACTGAGATATAGAATATAGATATAGTAACATATATATTTAAATAAATAGAGAAAAAAAAATTGTCAAAATTTTCAAAGGGATGTCGACATGCCCCTACCCCCCATGTTGACATACAATAGTTAGATTTGAAATTTTGGTTTTCCTTCTAAAATCAGTTTGGTGGTTATATAACCACAATATTTCGAATTCATCCATCTTCTCACTTCATTTTCTCTATAATAAACTTTTGAAAATACAAAGTAATGGCCACGTCTTCTAAATCAAACCAAAATGCAACCATTTCCTTCCCTTCTCCTAATTCTGGTCCATTCCAACATACTACATTGGCTCGAGTAATGAAGATCGAGGAAATTTTGAAGGATTCTCTGCAAATGCTGACTTAATTACAAGTCATGCCAATAAGGATGGCAAAGGAACAAGAGAAACAAGGCAAGATCCTTAGAAATTTGAAAAAATTTCTAATGAATAATCATGCCGACTCTATCATTATTGAAGATGATTCCTCTAACATACGTATTCCTAATCCATTAGATGACAAAGAAGAAGAAGAAGATGAGGAAGAAGCGCAAATGGACGAACGATAATGTTCTTTGCGTTAGAGAAGTCTGTTTTGACAAAAATGGTAATTTGGTCGAACAACATGGAAACTTTTGTCTCCATTACCCTAATTGTTCGATTCACAAGTCACCAATTGTCAAGGACTCTGTTAGATTGTTATTATATTAATGTTTTTATATTTTGTATCTTTTATATATTTGTGTCTATGTTTCATATATATGTGTAATGTAACATCATATATAATAAAATTAGATTTATGTTTCGCCTATTATACTTTGTTATTATCATTTAGTTCCATAGTATTAGTTTAAGGGGGAGTTATGTAGTTTAGGCTTAGTTTTTGTTGATGACAAAGGGGGTGAATTATAAAATAGGATAGTTAGGCTGTTAGTTAGGCTTAGATTACGGGTGAGTTAGTAGATTAAGGGGGAGTTGTTGGAATAAGGGGGAGTCAGAGTAGAATCAGAGTTTGGTGGAGTATTTTTTATAAACATAGGTTGCCATCATCAAAAAGGAGGAGATTGTTAGTTCCTGAGATGATGGTTTTGATGAAAAAAACCTTAGGACTTGTTATAAAATATAAATACGAATATCTTTGTCTAGATATATGTATATGCAGGATATATATATGCAGGTACTGAGAATGAAAACTGTAGAGTATAGAGATTCAAGACTGATGAATTCAATATTGTAGAAATCAAGACTGAAGACTCATGAGTATCAAGATTATCAAGAGTTCATGATATCAAGATAAGTAATAGAGTCTAGATTTATGTTAAAACTTTATAATAGCACTAAAATATTTATTCTGATTTTAATTGTGGAATGGAATCCACATTCTCGCTTTAATAGTGGGATGCAATCTATGACCTCTTTAGTGGGATGGAACCCACGACCTTCTCTAGTGGAATGGAATCCACAAAATTTTCAAAATGACTTATTTTTAGATTTTTTTTAAAACTATCTTTTTAAAAAGACATCTCTCTCTCGTTTTAAATATTTTAGCCTTAATTCAAAAACTATTTTTAATCATATTAATTTCAAAATCATTTCTTGTTTTTAAACTATCTTCTGGTTTTAATGTTTTAGCTTTAATCTCAAAAAATTTATACATTTAGTTTTTATTACTTTTATATTTTGTAAGATCACTTTCCATAGGTTTTTATAATCATAAAGTATATTCAAAATAGTTTACAAAGTTCTAAGATAGTTTCCACAAACTTTAGAAAGAAATTCTCTTTTAAAACAAAAATCAATTTGCGAAAATTACTAGGGGATGTCGACATGCCTATACACCCCATATTGACATGGTAGACGCAGATTTCAAAATTCGAATTTTTAGAAGGAGTGTCTATTCGTCATAACCTTTCATGAATAGACATGACCGATATTCTTCTATATATACCTGGTTTTTTCTATCAATTTTAAGTTAGTTTTTCTTCATTTCTTCACTCCTTCTCCACTCAAATACTCTCTTATATTTCAAATGCTTTAACAAAACTCTACCGAAATCCTAAGTGGATCAAACTCGATCGTCTCCAAGATCTCAGTGCTATTCAGAGTTATAGGATCATTTGTAATCAAAGATCGAAAGATCGAATTGTATCGAGTCTCTCTCTATCAAAGTGTGATTGGAAACGGTGTGATTGTGGCCCATAAATTAATTGGGTGTGATTAGAGCCCGTAAATCAATTAGGTGATCTTGTAGCCTGGTTAAATCAAGAGAGTTTGCTCTGGACTCGGAGATAGGAGGGTGTATCAAGTGGCCTTGAAATCGAGGTGGTAATATCGACATTATAATTGGAAAGAAATTTGCACAAAAAATTGTGTGAGACTAGTTGTAGGGTAACTCCGAACCAGTATAAAATTCTGGTATGTTCTTTCCTTTACTGCTTTTATTTACTATTTGCATCTGTGTCTAGTTCTGTGATTGTCTTTGTGTTTGTGAATTGCATCTGTTTGGGTTTGATTTGAAATGATTTCAAAAAGATTCATAAAATTAATTAAACACTATTCACCCTCCTCTAGTGTTAGTTCTGCCTTAAGATTCGTAATAGGAATTTCCTACATTAATATCTCCATTTGTTCGAAAGGTGGTTTTGAAGTGTTCATTAACATTTTAACTTTGATTTGGGGTGTTGACAAGTTTTCTTGTTATTATTTTTGGCGCTAGAAGAAGGGCCCTAACCTCCGACCTTGTTAAACTCCCAACTTTATTTTCCTCTAACCGTATTATATTCCAAGCATACCTACTTTAGACTTTACACAACCATGTTTAGAAAAATTAAAATGTTAGAACAAGGATCCTCAAAGCCACATTTAATTGGATATTCCCCTAGAACGGTTAAAGATTCTAAACTATATAAAGAGAAAATGTTGAGATTGGATGCTTTAAGGATCATAAAGAAAAAGGGAGCCGAATCTTATGACCCAAACAAGTGGAGTTTAAACCCCTTTCACATTTGCCCCACACCTATCTTTGCCTTAGTGGAAACAAAAGATTAGAGTGATAACTTGTTTGACCAAATGAAGAAGACAATTCAACTCTATACCAAAGGCACTATCTTTGAAGAGGGATGATGGCTGATTACAACACCTTTGCACAAAAATGACATCGAGCAACAAGTGGGACATTACCTAAATGTGAGCTTTAAAAGGTTTTGAAAAGGAAATTGGTCGTTGAGGGTAAAGCCCCAGAATAAAGCAATAAAAAAATCTAGAAACCATCCTCGAAAGCAAGCTTCAAGTCAAGACTCCCTAAAGAATGAAATCTGACTACAACGATTGAGAATGTTTATTTGCTAACCAAGGAGGAACTCAACTATTGGCTATCCGAAAAGGAAAAGCCTAAATACGAAAGGAATCAGGGAGGATCCTATTGCCACTATCACATGATGAATGAGCACGAAACAAATCAATGTAGACCACTTGAAGGAATGTCGATCAACTTTTTCAGATAATGCAAAATCAATGGATTTATAAAAATATCTTAATTGAATTCAATAAAGCACCACTTTTCTAAGAAAAGTCTACATGGTCGAGAGTAGAATTCTCCTTAAACTTGAAAATTACCTTAAACGGTCAAAGACTTTGTCCGTGCGAGTTGGCCAAGTCAAAGTGCCTCCTAGAGGGAGGTTAGAGTAAGCCTTTATCCGCGCCACACTATGGCCCGGTTAAAGTATCAACAAGCCCTTGATCGCTCCACGCTATGGCATGATCAAAGCACCCCCCAAAGGAGGGACGAAGTAAGCCCTTGGTCCTGGCCAAGGCACCAAACAAGTCTTCAGTCCCGCCATGCTATGGCCTGTTTGAAGCACCGCCTAGAGAGAGGACAGAGTAAGCCCTTGGTGCTACCATGCTATGGCCTTGCCAAGGCATCGAACAAGCCTTCTGGGTTTCAGGCCTTTTACTATTGATCTCTGGTCTTCATGATACCCGGATTTGGGTTCCGGGGCTCTTACTATTAATTTCTGGACTTCACTCATTAATGCCTAAATTTAGGCTTCGGGACCACTAATATTGAGACCTTTATTATGGACAACTGGTCTTCTACTAGTTTGTGGATCTATCTTACCAGTACCCAAATCTTGGTTATCAGTCTTCTATTATTTCAAATAAGAATTCCTGGACTCATATTATTTGTTCCCGAAAAAGATTCCTAATCTTCCATGACTTAATTCCAGATAAAGATCTCTGAACTCTTATTGTTAATCGATTAGTATTGGCTTTTTATTAGTTACTTCCAGAAGAGGAATTTCTAAACTTCTATAATTAATACCAGAATTGGATATCTTGGTCTCTATAATTAGAATTTTGGTCTTCTGTCAATATAGTGGGATTCGAATTCCTAGCACTCTCTTGTCATTACAAAAGTTGGGTCTTAAGGCATTCAGCTGTAACGACCCCAAAATTTATATATATTTAAATTTATAATTAGTTGAATTTTTGAATTAAATTTGTGAAATAAAACGGTAAATAAATTGCGAGTTTCCCCGGTATCCAAGTATATCTGAATAAATCGTTTAAAAATTTAAATTCTTGTATATATGAGAATATATATATGTATTCGAACATATCTGAGTAAATTTGAAATAATATAATATGTATTTGATTTGAATTTAAAATGTAAGTAAATGGTTTAAGAAATGAAAATATATAAGATGTTAGAATATAAAGTTAAGATATATATCTTAATCTCGTGTTAATAAACTATGTAATGATATAAAATAACACATTGGTTAAATAAAATCCAACAACATGATAAAAATAGAAAGTGAATACATTAGTATAAAAATTGATGGTTCGAATGCATGCAGACCTAAAAAAACTAAAAGAATCAAATACAAAGTAAAATTATATAGCTTGTAAAATAAGTCAGGCAAGTATAAGAAAAGAAAAAGCAAAGCATTTAATGCAATATCTTTAGCCTCCACAACATCTCATGTCAGCCGAGCTAAATAAGAAAATACATAAGTACACAAAACATTTAAATACAAAGCAAGCAAACCAAACAAGTGTATGAATATTATATAGGCAAAGGAAGACATAAAGTACAAAATGTAATACTTACCAGCCACCAAAAGGTTTTCATATCAGCCGAAGTATTGCAAATGAAAAACACAAGGTACATTAACATTAAATGTTTACCTCTCTAAGTACACACAACAAATTATCATCAGCCTCCAATTGAAGAAAAAAATCTCTGCGTGTGTTTGTACTGGAAGAAAATATCACTTGTACAAACACAATATATCACCCTGTACTTATCTCTTATATATCAGCTTTCCTCTTCATTTCAGCTCGTTCTATCAAAACTAAGCAAAGTTGAAACTGAGAAAAAGGAAAACAAAAGCAAGTGTCACTCAAAAAATACTTAAACAAAATTGAGTTGTAAATGCAAATGTCTTCAGCATGCTTTTTGTACAAGTAATATAGTGCATACTTCCTTTTTATATGCATCAAACCTTCATTTCAGTTCGATAATCTCAATTGAGTAAAAATGGAAGCAAACATTTTCTTGAAAACTCAAAATATCATTCAAGTCAAGAAAACGAAACAGGTTTAAAAGAAAATCAAATCTGCAGTTGCAAACAAGAAGGGTCCTCTGTTCTTTCCCTGTTCTTCTTCTGGGTAAACAAAGGTGAGCAACTTTTCTTTTTAAACCAGATTTCCTTGTTTCTTTACATGTGAGTAGCTTAACCCGGTATCTCCTTCTTTAGATCCGTGAGCAAACCTCTAATTCGAAACCTGAATTTGTTTATTTCCCTAATGCTTGTGATGGTCATTGAGATGTGGTGTGAAAATGTTTGCATTAATGATTTTTTTGTTACTGGGATTAAGTTAAATGAACTAGTATATAAGTAGGCATGTCTGTGAAGATGTATACAAGCCCTGTTATGTTACAGGCACCTCATAATTCACCAAAATAATTCCTTTTCTCTTCATCTAATCAATGTTAGGCCTTGATCTCCAAATAAGAATTTATGGTTAAACTATAACATCAAGGTTGAAAATGTTTTCAAGGATTTATATTAAGAACTTATACAAAAATATATATATATGAATTTGCAGTAAGAAATCAATTCAAGGCATTAAATCAAATTTTTGGAAATCATGTTTTATTTTACAATCTGATTCGTAAGTCCAGTTTATGATTTTTGATAACCATATTATGATTTTTAAGATCGTATGTGATGAGATATTGCGAGTTAATCAAAATTCGAATTTCCATCAATTTCTGGTGATCACCGAAATTTTGGACCTCTGGGTTGTGATCAAGGGAGGGTAATGGATCAGGGATCTCGTGAAAAATGTTCTCACATTTTTCTAGGCATCGGTGGCTGCGGCACGATAGGATTTAGGGTTTAAGAACCCAATTTAGTCGTGGGTGTTCATCGCGTTCGTACAAGGACAGGGGTTGATCGGAGTGATTAGGGCCGAGGGGGATACGTTCGTGGGTTGCCGAAGCAACTCTGGTCGAAGTGTTTTGGCTGATGGTGGGCGAGATGATCGGGAGCAAGGCATTTTTGGCGATCTTGCTAACTCCAGTAAATGGGTCACCACTATTCAATTTTGTGTCTTGATCGAATTCAAAAATCTGGGTGACTGCGGCGGTTGTAGGGCCTACCGCCGACTTGTCGAAGACCACTGCGTCGATCTAAGTTCGTCGGAAGTGATGTGCACGTGCACGTGGCTTCTGACATTTCTGGGCTGTAGTTTTGAATGGAGGAAGAAGAGGAAGGCTCGGGTTCGTCTCGAAGAATTCGCGAATTTGACTCGGGGTAATGAATGATATACGAGAACTTGAGGTTGGTCTTGGGATAATTGATGTTTGGCTCGGGTTTTTCCTCGATTTGTTCGCGTACGTCTCGAAGCGATTGAGGAGGGATGCGCTGAGTTTTGTTGGGAAGGGTACTTTTGACTAGGGTAGCACTGATTTTTCAATTGTAGAAGAAGAGTTGCCAGGCTTGAAGTTTTAAAGTAAAACAAGATGTGAAAAGGGAATCAAGTTTAAGTTAAGCAAAATAAAGTTTTGTATAAACATCAAGTGACGTGTAGAAAGGAAAGTTCTTCTAAACCAATGAAATTCAAAATTTGGTTGGTGCTCAATTTAGTATATTTTCAAATTTAAATGTAATTAATTAAGGGTAATTTATTTAAAAAGTGAATTAATTAAAGGTTAATAAATTTGTGAATAAAAGATAATTACTTTTATTAGTGGTAAATTAATCATGTAATTAACTAAAGGTTAATTAATTAATATAATAAATTAAGGATAATTAATTAAAGAGTAATTAAATAATTAAAGGTTAATTATTTTAATAAATAAAGGTTGATGAATTAAAATTAAAGGTTAATTAATTATTAATGGTTAATTAATAAATGATTAAAGAATAATTTATTAAAATGATTTGTAAATTATTGATATTAACCTGGATTAGTAATTCATAAGTAATAAATCTGTTTTGAATTAATCAGACAATTAACTTACCTTACTTATGGATATTTGGATTCTATTGGATGATTTGAATTGTTTGATATCCCTGATAATTGATGCTTTGTGATATACCCTGATTTATGTTGTGATCTGAAATTTCTATTTCTGTGATATATTACTATGTGAATATGAAACCCTTGACCCGTAAAACGATATTTGAATTTCGATGCGACAGGGAGTCGGATTCCAGTTGGTTATCCGAAACCCACATCGAATTGTAATAGTGAATTTTTGTGACCAATAAATTTATTTTATCTATGAATCTGTGAATGAAGATAAGCATTATAGATTATACCGCTTATCGATAGATATCTGTGATGATTGATGTTGCACTATTGTGTGAAACCCCTGGACTACACTTTTACACACACAAATATGGATTTCACGTGGAAATCGGTTAAGTCACAGGTAATTTAAATTTGATGTTTTTGAAATTGAAATTTTATTTCCAATTGATTTTGAAATTAGAAATTTGGGTTTAAAGTGAAAAGCTTTTGAAATAGAATTTCAAAGATAAAAGTTATTTTGAATAACTTAATCAAGTTTTGAAAATTTAAATAATTTGATTTAAATTTGAATTCAAGTTTGAAATTGAATCCTATGATTTGAAACTAGGGATTAAAGATGATATAAATGTGTTTATATAAAGTTAAACCATTTAAAAGTATAATTTTGAGAATTTGAACTTAACCCAAGGATTTCAACTCGTATGGATGAATAAGATTTTCCGAAATAAAAACTATTTGTTTTCAAATAGTAAAAGCTTTCACATAAGAAATGAACTTCCAATTTGTGTTGAATGATTTCTAGTTTGAAATGAAGATAATTTCCAAGTTATGAATGAATTGTTTTGAAAAGCTATGATTTGAATCTGTTATCTTTAACAGATTCAAAATAATGATTGGTTTAAATCATTTGAAATGGGATTGTTTTGAAAGCTATAAGTTAAATTTTTGATTTAAAAGATTTAACGAGTTAATCAAATTGAAATGGAAATTAATTTGGGAAATCTGTGAATGAATCTTTTGTTTAAAGGATTAAAGTGTGGAAACTGTTTAAACCGTAAAGATTGAATCTTTTTGTTTAAAAGATTTGAAATGGTAATCGATTGAAACCATTTGAAAAGAAAGATTTTGGGTTTTAAGTTGTGACTTAATTGAAATCCCATATCCATATTTTTTTTATATTACGCTCACTATTCGGTTTAGCCGAAAGAGGACCTTTGGGTCGTATAACCCATTCCGAATATGTGATACGTCGTATATGGATAGCATTTGAAGATCGGTGTTGAAGACCGGATATTTTTGAAAACGGAAGGATTACCGTCGAGTTACTCTGCATCGGCTGATCCCCGATATAGAGGTTTTATCATCCTTAGTGACGGGAAGTCCGGACGTGATTGGAAATTATCCGGAATTGCAAGGGCTTTGTAACGACCCGTATTTTTAACACTTTAAAAATACGAATTAAAATGAAAATTTTGATAAAAATCCGAAGGAAATAAAATTTTGTGTTGTTAAAAGTGAATTACAAGTTAAAATACAAAACTGAATTCTGAAATAACTTATTTGTAAATTAAATATGGATGTTAACTTGTAGTGAATGTAAATAATGGATTGAATTTGATTGTAAACCAAATTGGTTATGATTGTAAACAAAGAGTAAATAAAATGGTAGATTTAATAATGGAAGTTTATGTTATTGAAACTAATATAAATAAATGTAACTTAATATTACAGTTGATTGGAAGCAGATAATGACTGAAACGGTAATTCGATAAAGATGTTAACTTGTAATTGAACGTAATTAAAGATTTAAATTTGAGTGTAACAAGTAATTGAAACGAATTGAATTTGATTGTAAACAACAATAAATAAAATGTTACATTTAATATTGAAGTTATAATATTGAAATCAACGTAAATGAATGTAATTTAATATTACTGTGAATTTAAATAAGATGATAGCTGAAGAAAATGAAAGTAAGTGAATTATAAACTATTGATAATAATGTATAAGTAAATGGTTGATTCAATAATGAAAGTGTAAATCGAAATAAAAGAATTCATTTGGAATTAAATAACTTGAATTTGAATTACAATATAATTGAACGTTGAATCTAATATAATCTTTTATATTGGATTTATAATGGAAAATTGCATTGTAAAAGATTGTTAATTACTATGAAATTAAAAATGGAATTTGTGAACAATTAAGATTTGATTTAAAAGTTAATAATTTAAAATTGGAAATTTTATATTGAAATTAGACTGTAGAAATAGCCATTTTTACAACTGCCTCGGATTTCGACGAAACCAGTTTCATCGGATCCGTAACAGTGAATTATTGTAAGGTTTCAATTTTTGTAGCAATCGGACTTGTCGTTTGGTCGTGCGAGCTTGAAACGCGTAGAAATTTAACGTCGTTAATTAAAATAATCGACTTCAAAAAGCTATCTTCCACATACGATTGAATTAGGCCTTGGGACTAGTTCCATTGCGTCCGGAACAGGGGTAAAACCTTATAAACGCCTGGCGGCACGTCTCGTTTGGAGTTCGGACAATTTTGGACCTAACTTTATAAATACGCACTCAAAACCGAGACAGTTTTATCATTTTTCATTTCAGAAACCCTAATTTCAAACCATGGCCGCCACCTACTCCATGGCTGAAATTGCTCGAACTTCTTTCCTTAATATCTCTCAATCCGTTCAACGAAATCAAAAAATTCCAAAAGCAAAAGTGTAGATCTCGGCGAGCTCTTCAAATCCATACGGTTGATTCGTGCTAATTCATCACGGATTGGTCCAGATCTGGCTTTGAAGTCGTGCGTATTTTCTTGGTTTGCGTGCAAACGGCGGCGACTGGTGATGCGAAACTTCTGGCGTTGGTGGCTCTCCTGGAGGCGCTCGCGTGGGGACATCTTGATCGAACTCCGGCTGCCTCGAGTTGCGTGCGTTTTGTGGTGGTTGTTGCGTTCATGGGTTCGGCTGTGCTAATGCGCGTAAAGAAGAAGAAGAAGGTTAAACGGTTAATTAATTTTTATTATATGGCTAATCATGTTTTAAATTATATCGTTATATTAATTTAAGCGTAACTTTTCCATACGAGGTCCGCTTCGAGCGAAACATCTGGCGACGTTGGAATCGCAGCGACGAGAGCTACGCTGCAGTTTAGATCCGAAGACATTTGGAGCTCGTTAAAATTTTAGGTTAAATCGAACGTTGTTCGATTTGATTTAAAAATCGAAACTCAAGGTGAGTGTTTATACGCTCACATTTGACTAAAATAACTTTTGTTAGTTAAATTTATATTCTGAAGTGATATGAAATTTATTGGCTGTTGTTTGGTAGGTTTAATTATCATCTGTATTGATATATGAATTAATTGATAGAATTTAAATTGACAGTCAAAATAAAGTTAAATTTAAATTGGCAGTATATTACTCGATATTGATAATTATAAAATTGTTGAGAATGCTATTGGCTTTATGGTTGATTGGTTGTGATGGATGCTATTGGTCGATATTGGTTGTTTATATATTTTGATATATCATGCTATCATTATGTATATTGTTTATTGCATATAAAACTGTAAACTGAATCATTTCGAATAAATTAAGAAATAGGTTGAAATGATATACCTATGACATCTATTTGGATTGAAATGATATATATCCATCCTTGAAATTAAAAATTGAAATAATTATCCACTTGGCCATAGGATAGAAAATTATATACGGACACCGGGTTGGTTAAATTAAATGATTTTAAAAGTTGTTTGAAATTATTTAAATGAATTGATTTTAAGAATAAAATCCAATTTATGGAAATTGAATTATTTTGAATTGAAGCTCGAAATGTTGGAATTTAAACTTGGTAAATGAAATTGTTTAATTATTCGAAGTTTAGATTTTGAAGAATTTTTTTTTGAAATACGGCGTAAATTTTCGAAAGTGGATTTGGTTTAAAAGATTGGACTTTTAATCGAACTCTGAATATTTCTAAGAAAATTTATATGAAATGATATTTCAAGTTTGAGTTTGGAATTGAAAATTAATTTGAAATTGAGATTTAATTAATTTGGAATTTAGTTGAAATTCAAAGAAATTTGTGAATTGGACTAAATTAAAACTATTGAATTAAATTTGATGATAAAATTGATTTGAATAGGATTTGAACTGAAACTGATTTGGAATGTAATACTTAAATGAATTCTTGAAATCCGAATATTAATCTAAGTTTATTGAATTGGAATTGTTCCAGAAATTAAGTAAACTACTTAATACGGATGTTTAATTTGAAGTATATTCTAAGTTGAATACGAAATGGTTTTAAAGCGAATCTTATATTCTTATATAAATATATGAACTATTTTGAAATGTGAAATATTTAAAGTTTCGAAATATATCGGAAGTGAAATTGTTTATTTTATGGTTCAAATATGTATTTGAAATTGATAATTTGAAATGGTTTATTGAGAAGCTGAATCGAGTTGAAATTGATGATTTGAAATCTGATTAAATTTTAATTTTGAAATTCGAGTTTATGTGAATCGATTTGTGAAATTTGAGGAAGCTATATTTTATATAAAGTGTTTCAATTTCCAAAGTGTTTTGATTTTAAAAGACTTATGATTTCGAAAGCGGTATAACTTTGGAAAGTGATACGATTTTGGAAATGGATTTATTTAAAGTGAAATGTTTATATTTAAATCTTGAATTTAAATACGAATTGGGTTAAATGAAGTTGCGACCTAAATTGAAATTCGAAAATGATTTTGAAATCGAAATGAGATATTGAGGCGAAAAATGATTTTGAAATCGAAATGAGATATTGAGGCGAAAATGATTTTGAAATCGAAATGAGATATTGAGGCGAAAATGATTTTTGAAATGAAATGGTATACTTTGAGTAGATATAATGATTTTGAAATCGAAATGAGATATTGAGGCGAAAATGATTTTTGAAATGAAATGGTATACTTTGAGTAGATATGATGATTTTGAAATGGATTTGATTTTGAAGCGAATATGATATTTTGATATCAATTATGAATCGATTTGAAATGTAAAGAGCCATCGGTGTAATAATACGTAGTTATTAAAGAGACCGGGATCGGATATGGACATACTCTCTGTCGATACCGAAAACCACTTTAATAACTAGTATACGCGGAGTGTTGATCCAGAACGAAGTGGATGGTTTTGGTGAACGTGTTGATTTGAAGAAAGAGAACGATTTTGGATGACCCCTGACATGACTAAAACAGGAGCCGCGCCGGGCCATTGAGGATCGCCATCTCTAGCGGACACACTCCTTCGATACCATGTCTATTACTTTTGTGATTCGATTTGGGTGCACCCCGCGATTTGGGAGTGTTGTTTCGCGGTGTTGGGGTAGTAGCTGCTATGCCCAACATCAGTCCGGATCAGGCAACTACTAGTATCCTAGTTGGTATTGCCTCATGTACCTTGTCATACTGATTATCCTATTCGCGACCACTACGATTTTGGTTTGTACCTTGAGTATATGGATTGCCCTCTGGTGACTTCCGGTTTTGGGGAAACTACGGTCTTGTATATGCTCTTGGGAATATAAACTGTGTTAAGGGTGGAATGGGCCATGGCTTAACGCTATTTTAATACTTTTACTTTAATGTAGACATATTATAATAGCGTATTGTACTACATAGTAGATAGTTTAACGGATCCTTGAGAGATGGAAAATCCCGTAACATCTCTTAGGTTATTGCACTCACGTTGACACTGGATAGGAGATGTCAAACCCCGTAAACATCTCTGACGCCGTTACACTCATATTTTCTTATTCGATTTGACTTACATGAGATATTTTAGTCCTGACTCGAGTGTTTTGTCTTTTCATTACGCTCGGGTCAGCCTGAGCATTTCAGATAAGGTTGAAGATCTATTTTGAAGGACGAAGACGGAGTTTGGTATTACATCATTTGTATTCTACTACCATATTATTTTTCCGCTGCATTATTGTATTATCTCTGATATGTATGTAACTCTGATTTATGATGTATAATAATAATCAAATTTATTTATTTAACAGCTTCATGAACTGTTATTTTATTATTATATCTTGTTCCTTCCGCTGCGAGATTCTGAGTTTGCTTCTGTTCTTTCTTTCCTTTTCTTATTTAACCCCAATAACCATATGCCTTTTTGAACGGTTTGAGTTGGACATGTGTGGATTATTGTCGACTTGAACGGTCAAAAATGCGGGTCGTTACAGTTGGTATCAGAGCTTTGGTTTAGATTACCTTGGCTCTAGTGGGGAATAACTCATTGAAATAGGGTTAAACCTTATGAATGAGTTTGAGTGTATATGAGAGAGCGTATTTGTAATTTGGATATAAAAATGATTTTATATTGTGTTAATTTGTTCCGTTGAGTATTTATGGATTCTGGTTGGTACTTGGGACGCCAAGGCATCGATAGGAATTTCTAAACACTCGAATAGGACAGATTGACATAATATTGTTTTGGACTATATTTTTATATAAAAGAACTATCTTGAAAATTTATAAATTTTGATTGTATTGGTTGTTAGGAGATGATAATATTAGATTATCATCATTTATTGTTGATTAGTCAATATTTCTAACTATTGACTATTAGACGATTTTAAGAAATGAAACTTGTAAATATGATTGACAATGAATATAAATGGTAAATAAAATAAAATAAAAATGAATTTAAATTAAGATGGAGAATTTAAATTCCGGTGTTTTGAAAATTTATTATCAAAAATTTGAAATGTATCATATAAGTATTATATGATAGTATATTCGATTAGAAATTGTTTTCAAAGGATTTTCAAATGAAGTAAGTGTTATACTCCCCTCTTGACACTAGAAAATGATTCCGGTGATGAGTGCACGCATCATCGACTTTATTTTCGAGAGTCTAAGTGGGGGAGATCACTTAATAGTTTTTCTAAACCCTGTTTTGATTAAAATTGAATTTTATTTTGTATTCTCTATAGTATGACTTGATATATATTAATATAAGTATATATTATTTCAAACTTGATTTGAAATGAAACCGGAGTTGAAATTTTTAAGTTCTTTAATATTTAATGACTTTAAACTATTGAAATAAACTAGAAACTGTACTCTTTTGGATTAAATAGAACTTGAATTGAAATTTTCTAAAGTATGTAATGAAAATAAGTATATATATATATATATATTTCAATGCTGATTAAATTTTTTCTAAAAGTATGATTTGAGATATAAAGATATTAGTATATATATATATATATTTATTTAAAAAAAAGGGTTTAATCGAATCCGGTGTTGAAATTCTTAAGTTCTCTAATAAGGAATGATTTTAATTATTAAACTAAAGTAAATCTTGAATTGTTAGAAACTTATGAATTGAAAAAGGTGAAATTGAATTTAAGTGTTAAAAAAAAATTATTAAAATTGTAGGAGTAACCCTTAATTTGGAAAATAATAAATTGGAAATTTATTTAATAGGTATAACACTCAAATTGAATGAAAAGAAGTTGTATATTGTTTAACTACATTTTATTTGCATAGCTATAACTTACCAAATACTTAAAAAGTTTAAAATGCTAATATGGATAAGTAAATGAATAATATACAAGTGTGATTGCGAATAATAAAATGTGAAGATCTATTGATAGTTGTAAATATAAAGGAAATTTAAGTTGTAAAGTGAATTAAATTTAAAATTAATTAAATATAGAATTAGTAAATGGAAACTAATTAAATTTGAATAAAACTAAATGTCAATAAACTTGGAAGTGTATGAAATTAAAATTTTGACTTGGAAATGTATAATTGATTTATTATAGATTTGGATGGAGGTTAATGTTTGATATGCATTGGTTGTTAGATGGATGTGAATTGATTAAGTATGATTCATTTTGTTAATAAATTGAATAAATGGAATATAAATTTAAATAATTAAATTCAATTTGAAGTAAGGTGATGTTGAATATAATTGTAATCAATTTAATTTGAAGAAAATTGTCTTGAGTTAAATGTGGATGTAATAAAGTGAATAAACCGGAAAACAAATTTAATGTAAACTTATTTCATAAAAATATAAAAGAAATTAACAACTTTGTGTTAATGCTTGATTTTCCGGAAACTTTAAATTGGATAGTTTGTATTTGTAATAACAAACAAATGTGGAAATCTAAAATTGTCCGGTATGTGCTGAAACTAAAAGTACCATAACTTTTAAATGAATAATCGGAATTTGATGATCTTGGACTTTTCGGAAAGCTTAGAATCTGTAGCATGACTTTTGTTTAGAGTATTTCAGAAAATTCATTGGTTTACTAGGTTAAAAATGTAAATGTCTATCGCTGTCCTGTGTAAGAATAAGCAAAACCAATAGCATTTGACCTTAGTATTCTCGCCATAACTTTTTACTGGTTTATCGGATTTTTAGGATCTTGCCCTTTCTGGAAAGCTTAGAACTTAAGCTAAAACTTTTGTTTTAAATGTTTGGTGATTTTCTGTCAGTTAGAGGGCCGAAAACGTGAGTGAACGCCGCTGACCTGCGCAATGCATTGCCCAGGCTGAGGCGTATCCATTTAGTAAAACGGCCTTAACTTTTGAACGGATGGTCTGAATTTGATGATTTTGGACATTCCGGAAAGCCTGAAACGAAAGCAACAACTTTTATTTAGATTCCATTTCAAAATTTGATCGTTTAGGTGACTAAAAATTTGGATTTGTTCGCTGTCCTGAGACATAAATTTTGGTTTTGAAGATAAAATGAGTTATATATATGTTGTATATGCTAAGTATAGCGATCTATTTTCATATGCATGATTCTCACTTGGTTGTTGAGTATTTTAGTAGGTAGCAAAGGGTTGTGCTTCGCTTGTGGAGCTCGCTTCTGCGCTAAATGCAAAATGTAAGTTAAAATACTAATAAACGCTTAATAAAAGGTACGTTCTCGGATTACGGTTTATGTTGTGGTATATTATTGTGTTCCCCCTGTTTTGGGATGCCTCATTCTTGTAATGAGATGTATATCATGCAATTATTATCACTATGAAATTTTTCTGTCCTAGCCGCGCAAAGGAGGTGCTGCCGAAATTTTTCAAAAATCCGGGAGTTAGAAATTTTTGAGATTTTAAAAAAATCTTATAACTAAATTTTGCAAAAATAAGTAGAATATTTTGAATGAATTATATCTAAATTATGGTTTCCCCTCTCCGTTCCTTTTCGAGGACGAAAAGTTTTAAGTGGGGGAGAATGTAACGACCCGTATTTTTAACACTTTAAAAATACGAATTAAAATGAAAATTTTGATAAAAATCCGAAGGAAATAAAATTTTGTGTTGTTAAAAGTGAATTACAAGTTAAAATACAAAACTGAATTCTGAAATAACTTATTTGTAAATTAAATATGGATGTTAACTTGTAGTGAATGTAAATAATGGATTGAATTTGATTGTAAACCAAATTGGTTATGATTGTAAACAAAGAGTAAATAAAATGGTAGATTTAATAATGGAAGTTTATGTTATTGAAACTAATATAAATAAATGTAACTTAATATTACAGTTGATTGGAAGCAGATAATGACTGAAACGGTAATTCGATAAAGTTGTTAACTTGTAATTGAACGTAATTAAAGATTTAAATTTGAGTGTAACAAGTAATTGAAACGAATTGAATTTGATTGTAAACAACAATAAATAAAATGTTACATTTAATATTGAAGTTATAATATTGAAATCAACGTAAATGAATGTAATTTAATATTACTGTGAATTTAAATAAGATGATAGCTGAAGAAAATGAAAGTAAATGAATTATAAACTATTGATAATAATGTATAAGTAAATGGTTGATTCAATAATGAAAGTGTAAATCGAAATAAAAGAATTCATTTGGAATTAAATAACTTGAATTTGAATTACAATATAATTGAACGTTGAATCTAATATAATCTTTTATATTGGATTTATAATGGAAAATTGCATTGTAAAAGATTGTTAATTACTATGAAATTAAAAATGGAATTTGTGAACAATTAAGATTTGATTTAAAAGTTAATAATTTAAAATTGGGAATTTTATATTGAAATTAGACTGTAGAAATAGCCATTTTTACAACTGCCTCGGATTTCGACGAAACCAGTTTCATCGGATCCGTAACAGTGAATTATTGTAAGGTTTCAATTTTCGTAGCAATCGGACTTGTCGTTTGGTCGTGCGAGCTTGAAACGCGTAGAAATTTAACGTCGTTAATTAAAATAATCAACTTCAAAAAGCTATCTTCCACATACGATTGAATTAGGCCTTGGGACTAGTTCCATTGCGTCCGGAACAGGGGTAAAACCTTATAAACGCCTGGCGGCACGTCTCGTTTGGAGTTCGGACAATTTTGGACCTAACTTTATAAATACGCACTCAAAACCGAGACAGTTTTATCATTTTTCATTTCAGAAACCCTAATTTCAAACCATGGCCGCCACCTATTCCATGGCTGAAATTGCTCGAACTTCTTTCCTTAATATCTCTCAATCCGTTCAACGAAATCAAAAAATTCCAAAAGCAAAAGTGTAGATCTCGGCGAGCTCTTCAAATCCATATGGTTGATTCGTGCTAATTCATCACGGATTGGTCCAGATCTGGCTTTGAAGTCGTGCGTATTTTCTTGGTTTGCGTGCAAACGGCGGCGACTGGTGATGCGAAACTTCTGGCGTTGGTGGCTCTCCTGGAGGCGCTCGCGTGGGGACATCTTGATCGAACTCCGGCTGCCTCGAGTTGCGTGCGTTTTGTGGTGGTTGTTGCGTTCATGGGTTCGGCTGTGCTAATGCGCGTAAAGAAGAAGAAGAAGAAGGTTAAACAGTTAATTAATTTTTATTATATGGCTAATCATGTTTTAAATTATATCGTTATATTAATTTAAGCGTAACTTTTCCATACGAGGTCCGCTTCGAGCGAAACATCTGGCGACGTTGGAATCGCAGCGACGAGAGCTACGCTGCAGTTTAGATCCGAAGACATTTGGAGCTCGTTAAAATTTTAGGTTAAATCGAACGTTGTTCGATTTGATTTAAAAATCGAAACTCAAGGTGAGTGTTTATACGCTCACATTTGACTAAAATAACTTTTGTTAGTTAAATTTATATTCTGAAGTGATATGAAATTTATTGGCTGTTGTTTGGTAGGTTTAATTATCATCTGTATTGATATATGAACTAATTGATAGAATTTAAATTGACAGTCAAAATAAAGTTAAATTTAAATTGGCAGTATATTACTCGATATTGATAATTATAAAATTGTTGAGAATGCTATTGGCTTTATGGTTGATTGGTTGTGATGGATGCTATTGGTCGATATTGGTTGTTTATATATTTTGATATATCATGCTATCATTATGTATATTGTTTATTGCATATAAAACTGTAAACTGAATCATTTCGAATAAATTAAGAAATAGGTTGAAATGATATACCTATGACATCTATTTGGATTGAAATGATATATATCCATCCTTGAAATTAAAAATTGAAATAATTATCCACTTGGCCATAGGATAGAAAATTATATACGGACACCGGGTTGGTTAAATTAAATGATTTTAAAAGTTGTTTGAAATTATTTAAATGAATTGATTTTAAGAATAAAATCCAATTTATGGAAATTGAATTATTTTGAATTGAAGCTCAACATGTTGGAATTTAAACTTGGTAAATGAAATTGTTTAATTATTCGAAGTTTAGATTTTGAAGAATTTTTTTTTTGAAATACGGCGTAAATTTTCGAAAGTGGATTTGGTTTAAAAGATTGGACTTTTAATCGAACTCTGAATATTTCTAAGAAAATTTATATGAAATGATATTTCAAGTTTGAGTTTGGAATTGAAAATTAATTTGAAATTGAGATTTAATTAATTTGGAATTTAGTTGAAATTCAAAGAAATTTGTGAATTGGACTAAATTAAAACTATTGAATTAAATTTGATGATAAAATTGATTTGAATAGGATTTGAACTGAAACTGATTTGGAATGTAATACTTAAATGAATTCTTGAAATCCGAATATTAATCTAAGTTTATTGAATTGGAATTGTTCCAGAAATTAAGTAAACTACTTAATACGGATGTTTAATTTGAAGTATATTCTAAGTTGAATACGAAATGGTTTTAAAGCGAATCTTATATTCTTATATAAATATATGAACTATTTTGAAATGTGAAATATTTAAAGTTTCGAAATATATCGGAAGTGAAATTGTTTATTTTATGGTTCAAATATGTATTTGAAATTGATAATTTGAAATGGTTTATTGAGAAGCTGAATCGAGTTGAAATTGATGATTTGAAATCTGATTAAATTTTAATTTTGAAATTCGAGTTTATGTAACGACCCGCCATTTTGGACCATTCGCGTCCATTATAAGTGTATAGATAGACACTCATGCCGGAGTTGAATTGCTCAAAATACCGCGTTGTTAATTTAAATTTGACAAAACTGAACATATACAGTAAATAGATATAATCACAGATCACAGACACAAAGTAATAAATGCAGCGGAAATAAAAGAGATAGTAGTTCATGAAGCTACTATATGAATATATAAAAATACATCAGAGTTTACAACAGAAGAGTAATACGATACATCAGATACAAATCAGAATACATCACTGGAATCATCGAATACTGAAAGCAGAATAGATGGCTGGATCTTCAAGCAAAGCTCCAACTCCAAAGGTGAGTCTCGAATACTGGTACACTCAGTCTGACCCGAGCGTAAAGCAAAAACACAAGACACTCGAGTCAGGATTAACATTCTTATATTAATAAATCCAACTCAAGTGAAATAGCAATTGAAATACAAGTAACTCAAAGGATGTTTGGAATAACCATCCTTTAAGGATCCGTTAAACTATCTACTAGGTAGTAATGTACGCTAAGTAGATAATGTCTATCAGTAATATAAAGATATCAAAGTAGGGTTAAGCAGGGCCCATACACCTCTTAACCTGTTTATTCCCAAAAGCATATACAAGACCGTAGTTTCCCCAAAACCGGAAGTCACCAGAGGGCAATCCATATACTAAAGGTACAAATCAAAATCGTAGTGGTCGCGAATAGGATAATCAGTATGACAAGGTACATGAGGCGATACCAACTAGGATACTAGTAGTTGCCTGATCCGGACTGATGTTGGGCATAGCAGCTACTACCCCAACACCGCGAAACAACACTCCCAAATCGAGGGGTGCACCCAAATCGAATCACAAAAGTAATAGATATGGTATCGAAGAAGTGTGTCCGCTAGAGATGGCGATCCTCAATGGTCCGGCGCGGCTCCTGTTTTAGTCATGTCAAGGGTCATCCAAAATCGTTCTCTTTCTTCAGTCAACGCGTTCATCAAAACCATCCACTTCGTTCTGGATCAACACTCCGCGTATAGTTATTAAAGTGGTTTCGGTTCAGATAGAGAGTATATCCATTACCGATCCCGGTCTCTTTAATAACTTTCGTAATTATTACACCGATTGGTCGTTTATATATTTCAAAAACCAAATCAATTTCAATTTCAAATAGAATTCGTGAATCAACATTTCACTTGTCTTTCGAAAACCAATTTCCATACTTTACGTTTCAAACTTTCAAATTATCATTTCAAAATCTTATAATTCAATTTCAATTTCTATTTAAAACAATTCAAATATTGATTCAAGTTCGTATATAAGTTTCATTCCGAAATCATTTAAATAAATTCTATTTAACATTCAAATCAATTTAAAATCATTTATCGATTTCATTCAATATTCGTTAAGTTACTATGCCATTCAAAACAATTTCCATTAAATTTCCAATTCATTAAATCCATTATTTAAATTCAACTTCATTATATCAAAACTTACAAATTTAATTAAATTAAATTCACCAAATCAAATTCTTTACATTTCAAGTCTTACATTAATTCCAAAATATCACATTTTCATTTCTTGTTAAAGAAAATTCAATTTCAATTATTTATTTACTTACTTTAAATAATTTCCAAAACTTAATTAATAAAGAAAACTCAATTTCAATTATTACGAAGAAAAATTCACTTATTCAAAAATTCAATTTAATTTAATCATTAAATAATTCAATCTTATTTAATTATTAAATAATTCAAACTTAATTATTAAATAGTTTCAAAGTTTAATAATTTCAAACTTAATTACAATTTCATACCTAATTATTAAATCATTTCTCAAATTAAACAACATTCTTTCATCAATTACATCGTTAATGTTTTGTTTCAGATTATTATATATTAACATTTTCCTTTCATTAAAATTCAAATTCCAACTTCATTTCAAAAGCATATTATTTATTCAAATAAATCTTCAATTTATTTTCAAATCAAATTATTGACCAATCGGGTTTTATTTAATTTTCTTTCCTAGGTCAAAGTTCAATTTGGGTATTTATCATTTCAACCCGATTCCAATTCAATTCAAAAATCAAAACATATCAAAGGGAACTTGCAGTGTGATAACAGGGATGGTGTCAAAGTAAATAAACAAGCAATAACAACAATCAATAACAATTCAATAATCAATTCAATAATCCCGAAATAATCGTATTAATTCGCATTGTTATTTGTACGAATTAATATAATTATCTCTAGAATCTACACTATCATTTCATGTAGATTAAAGATTATTACATTACGGTTTTCACTTTTCATTCAGTTTACAATTTCATACATCATCAATTTAACAACATACATTCAGTGGTTCAAAGTGTAATTAAACAAATCCTACGTGTCAATAACTTAAACAGTTAAAGGGGGTCATATTATACAAATGTCGGTTAATCAAATTTAACATTTAATTATCCTATATCAAGTTCAATTTCATACTATTTATCATTTTAACATTAACAATTTAACGTCCAATATAAACATCAACAATCAATCAATTATCAGCCAAACTGTATTATCATCGCATAAATAATTAACAGATAATGGTGTTAGATGTCACAGGTGAACTGATACAGTAATAACAGTGTAAATAACTAACAGCAGCAATATTTCAATTGTCGTTTCAATTGAAATCAAATCTAATAAATAAAAGAACGTTAATCGTGAGTGAGTGCTCACCTTTCGAGGCTAGAGAGAACAGGCGATGACACAGATACGAACACTGATACGGACATAGAATTTGAGTTACGAATCCAAGCATGAATTTCAAAGCACAGCAAGACGGGCACGAATTCGATAGACAAGCTGATAACAAGAATCGATGGAAATAAATCAAATCAGTTTTGATATAGCCCGACAATACATAACATTAATATTATATTATATATATTTTCCCAATATTCTGAATTAGACAAATATTAAAATAGTAAAAAATTTCAAATATCATTTCTCCTTAACTCAACTGTTAAAATCAAAGATATATAATCTTCATAAACCTATATATTTAAAACCAAAACATATATAAATTACATTTTAAATAAGTACTTATAACTGATATATTATAAACGTATGAACAAATATGTAACGTATAAATTATAAACAGCTAGATCTATAACTTTTAAACTTTATCAACATTATATACTTTAAAAGTGAGTCCAAGTATATGCTTTAACTAAAAAAATTATCCATCAAATCTGAAATATACCTACTTAAAATCGCAGTATCTACAATTTGTAAAACTCTTACATACATCCCTATATAACAAGATTCTTACCTCACTATCATATATATAAACAACAGCAGTTTATACTTAAAACTTATAAAACTTATACACATAAACAAATAGTTTGTATAAATCTTATGTAAAATCGTATATATATACACATATATCAGAACTTTATAATATAACAAGCTGTAAGCATCAATATTGCGAACGTGTATGATACGTGTTCTTACTTGATATATATATATTCCTTAATATAAACAGAAAAAGTGTGAACTAAAATATATAATCCTTATACAAATATATTATTTTATAAATATAAATTGCCGTAAATATATATATATATATAAATCAACATAAACTTATATAAACATACTGCAATCATATATACTGCTAGATAATACCAAAGGTAAACTAGTATGTATGAATCCATATATTCTGACATCTATAACTAACAAAACATAAACATGTATATAACTCACTAAAAAAAATTTCTCGGCTAGTGAAGAGCATGCTGTCAGGAAAACGAAGAGGAGCAGCGAGTGGCGGTTGACGGCATCGGTGATCAAGACGGCTGGCATGATGTGATGGATGGGTTGGCGAGCTTTGGGTTGGAGACGCAGCTGCCATGGTGTGCTCGGAAGTACTTGGGGTTCGGTGGAAGAGGCTCAAAGCCATTGTGACGTTGGTCTGAGGTTTGCATGGCCAGGCGCGTGAATGGGAAGGAATGGCTTCGGTCTAGGTCTGGAGTGAGGCACAGTGGGCTGCTGCCGATGGCTGCGCTCAGGCGGCGGATGACGGGTTGTTGAGGCCGTGTGTGGCTGGGATAAGAGGAGAAAGACGCGGAGGGGAGGAGTTTGGACGCTAGGGGGATGATGTGGTTGCGCAGGATGGCCTAACGTGGGGAAATGCATGTGCGGATATGGCTCTGTCGAGGCTGCAGGCTGGTGGTCGGGAAGAGGGGAAAGGTGACGAAGGCAAGAATAAGAGGGACAGAGAGCGATGAGCTTGTGAGACACGAAGTGAAAAAAAATGAGTCACAGAAGCTTCGAGAGGAAGAAAAAAAAAATATTGTTAAAACTTTATATCGTATGCTATTATGGGGATGGAGTTTATGAGAAAGTGGAGGAGAAATTTGATGTGGCAGTTAGCTAGCTTTGTATTCATGTCTAATTTTATTTGACTGCTGGAAACGAACTAAGAAAGGGAAGGAGGAGCAAGAAAAGAATGGACAGAGCAAAAGGGAAGTAGAACATCCTTTCAAAATTTATTTTATTCTGGAATGGAACTAAAATCCAAACCAACGTAATAAATTTATTTTTGGGAACAGAAAAAATGAACAGTCAAGGAATGAGAAGGGTTAAAGGTGATTATTGAGATTATTTTAAATGCTAGTGACCGTTTGAAAAATTTGAATAGACACAAGAATTCAGAAAGCTTCAACGATACTGATACGGATCACTATTTCTCAGATTCCGCTGCATACCGGACTTCAAAACACAGAAGTAAAAATATTGTGGAGATCATCCCGATGAGACGATCAAAACGGTATACAGATATCAATGGTACGATCATCCGATAAAAATCGATATCGGTACCAGGATACTGCTATTTTGTAGAAAATAAGAACGACGGAGCAATAGATGTCCAAATTTTGAAAAACGACTAACTGACATCTTGCTCAGAAGATGGTTTAGAATTTTTCTATGTAAAAATATTTAGGTTTCGAAAAAATTTTATTTCAACGCTTTTTAACTGATTAACTTGAAGTGAATTTACGCGCGAAATAAACTTTCATATTTTCGGACGAAAATTTACCAATTGCTATGTTTAACTAGACGTATTTCAAATATTAAATTTTATTTCAAAATTTTATCGTTTAAAATTTCACAAAAATTTCAACTAATTACGTTATTAAAACAGTTGAAATTTATGGGTCGTTACACTCTCCCCCACTCAAAACTTTTCGTCCCCGAAAAGGAACGAGGTAGGAGAATAGAAACAACCAGAAAGAAAACAGATTTGAAATACAAAATAACAATTAATTTAAACCATATAAATTCAAATTTAAATTAATTAATATTCAATAATTGATTTAATCCATTTGATTTCATTAAAATCAATCTCAACTATTTCTAAATTCGTTATCTTATTATCCAATTATGTTTAATTAACAAATTTCTAAAGTCATAAATTAGAATAGTCATTTAATAAAATCATATTTATTCAACAAATTTAATTATTCTTTATTCCAAATTACTGTTAAATTTATTCTACTTAATATATCTTATCACATATATTTAACCCATATAAATTAATTTAAAACATAAAAGTTTTGATTTAAATTAATTTACATCTATTAATTTCTTTTAAATTCAAGGTATTTTCATATGTTGATCAAATTTTAATTTATTAATTCTTTCAAAACAAATTTATTAATTCTTTATTAACTGAGTTTTACTTATTATCACATCTAACTCTATTAACATCTTTATAATCAAACTTAAGTGTATAACATTTATTATAAACACTCAAATTTATAAAATTTTCTTATATTGTATATTATCAAATTACATATTCAACTTCTGAATGATTTAGGTGAGTTGTATTAGAATGCAGTTGAACAATATACAAATAAAATTTTCCAAATTTAATTATTCAAGTTTAAATATTTATTCCAAATTTTTGGTTTTAATTAAAATCATCCTTTTAAAAAAAAAATTAAGAATTAGATTTCCGATTAACTTTAAACAATTTAGAGATATATATAATATATTTATATCAAATCAAATTAAATTTTAAAATAAGATACCTATATATATGTGAATCAAAATACACTGAAGAAATTCAAATCAAAATATTTTTCAAAACAAAACCGTAGCAAAGCTACAGAATAGTATCTCCACTTCGAAACTCGAAAATGAACATCGATGATGCGGCCGCCATCACCGAAATTATTTTCCAGCGACAAAGAGAAAGGCACTGATTTCAACATTTTAAAATTCTTTGGAAACGATTTCTATTCGAAAATACTTCCAATAATATATACTTTAAAATTTTAAAACCAAAATTCGAAATCACCGGAAACTAAATTCTCAAATTTCTGAATTAAATTCATTTCGAATTCCAAATCAATTTATAAACCGTATTTATAAATTTATTTAGAACAATAAATGATAATAAAATATTATCATTTCAAACAAACAATTTAATTAACCTATTAAATTCCAGAAAATTTTACTTATATTTTCACAATATAATCAAACAAGTTTATTTCATTTTCCAAATTTGAAAATAATATTGTGTCAGTTTGCTCTGTTCAAGTGTTTTGGAAATCCTATCGATAACGTTGATCAGACGAATCGATCGGAAACCCAAATCAACATCAACAACTCAAACAACACAATATACAAAACATTTTAAATATTAATTTACAAATACACTTCCTCGCTCGACTATATAAGAATAGATTTCAAAGCAAAGATAGAGATTCAAATTTGATGGACTCAAACCAAAGAGAATTTTGATTCGGAAAAATAATTTGAAACAGAAGATAAGATAAATCAATTTCCACAATCGGGAGATGGATGAATTTACTTAATTCACGGGCAACCTTAACCGGGTCGTCCGTAACTTCAATAATAATGTCGATGCAGAATTTCGAAGCAAATCTACATTCGATTTCAAGAAATAGAATTCAGGTATAGCAGGTAAAAGATAGCATCGTAAACCGAGGATACAGAAATCTCCGGTAAATCGATGCCTATTATAAAGGAGTTTTGCTCCTTTACGAATCATTCGAAGATTGGCGAGACCGCCGATCTATTATAGATATCGTTCAGAATGGAGTTGAGGGGTGCTCCAAGATTGAAAGATGACGAATAGTGAAGGACACGAATGAATTTCGAAACCGAGGGGAACGTTCCAAAATTTAAAGGAATTGAGTCAAAGGAAGAGATTGAAACTCGAATGAGAGTGATTCTGTAAATATATTTACCCTATATGTTAAGTTTTGCCTAGAGCTACCAAAGCTCTGATACCAACTGTAACGACCCGCCATTTTGGACCATTCGCGTCCATTATAAGTGTATAGATAGACACTCATGCCGGAGTTGAATTGCTCAAAATACCGCGTTGTTAATTTAAATTTGACAAAACTGAACATATACAGTAAATAGATATAATCATAGATCACAGACACAGAGTAATAAATGCAGCGGAAATAAAAGAGATAGTAGTTCATGAAGCTACTATATGAATATATAAAAATACATCAGAGTTTACAACAGAAGAGTAATACGATACATCAGATACAAATCAGAATACATCACTGGAATCATCGAATACTGAAAGTAGAATAGATGGTTGGATCTTCAAGCAAAGCTCCAACTCCAAAGGTGAGTCTCGAATACTAGTACACTCAGTCTGACCCGAGCGTAAAGCAAAAACACAAGACACTCGAGTCAGGATTAACATTCTTATATTAATAAATCCAACTCAAGTGAAATAGCAATTGAAATACAAGTAACTCAAAGGATGTTTGGAATAACCATCCTTTAAGGATCCGTTAAACTATCTACTAGGTAGTAATGTACGCTAAGTAGATAATGTCTATCAGTAATATAAAGATATCAAAGTAGGGTTAAGCAGGGCCCATACACCTCTTAACCTGTTTATTCCCAAAAGCATATACAAGACCGTAGTTTCCCCAAAACCGGAAGTCACCAGAGGGCAATCCATATACTAAAGGTACAAATCAAAATCGTAGTGGTCGCGAATAGGATAATCAGTATGACAAGGTACATGAGGCGATACCAACTAGGATACTAGTAGTTGCCTGATCCGGACTGATGTTGGGCATAGCAGCTACTACCCCAACACCGCGAAACAACACTCCCAAATCGAGGGGTGCACCCAAATCGAATCACAAAAGTAATAGATATGGTATCGAAGAAGTGTGTCCGCTAGAGATGGCGATCCTCAATGGCCCGGCGCGGCTCCTGTTTTAGTCATGTCAAGGGTCATCCAAAATCGTTCTCTTTCTTCAGTCAACGCGTTCATCAAAACCATCCACTTCGTTCTGGATCAACACTCCGCGTATAGTTATTAAAGTGGTTTCGGTTCAGATAGAGAGTATATCCATTACCGATCCCGGTCTCTTTAATAACTTTCGTAATTATTACACCGATTGGTCGTTTATATATATTTCAAAAACCAAATCAATTTCAATTTCAAATAGAATTCGTGAATCAACATTTCACTTGTCTTTCGAAAACCAATTTCCATACTTTACGTTTCAAACTTTCAAATTATCATTTCAAAATCTTATAATTCAATTTCAATTTCTATTTAAAACAATTCAAATATTGATTCAAGTTCGTATATAAGTTTCATTCCGAAATCATTTAAATAAATTCTATTTAACATTCAAATCAATTTAAAATCATTTATCGATTTCATTCAATATTCGTTAAGTTACTATGCCATTCAAAACAATTTCCATTAAATTTCCAATTCATTAAATCCATTATTTAAATTCAACTTCATTATATCAAAACTTACAAATTTAATTAAATTAAATTCACCAAATCAAATTCTTTACATTTCAAGTCTTACATTAATTCCAAAATATCACATTTTCATTTCTTGTTAAAGAAAATTCAATTTCAATTATTTATTTACTTACTTTAAATAATTTCCAAAACTTAATTAATAAAGAAAACTCAATTTCAATTATTACGAAGAAAAATTCACTTATTCAAAAATTCAATTTAATTTAATCATTAAATAATTCAATCTTATTTAATTATTAAATAATTCAAACTTAATTATTAAATAGTTTCAAAGTTTAATAATTTCAAACTTAATTACAATTTCATACCTAATTATTAAATCATTTCTCAAATTAAACAACATTCTTTCATCAATTACATCGTTAATGTTTTGTTTCAGATTATTATATATTAACATTTTCCTTTCATTAAAATTCAAATTCCAACTTCATTTCAAAAGCATATTATTTATTCAAATAAATCTTCAATTTATTTTCAAATCAAATTATTGACCAATCGGGTTTTATTTAATTTTCTTTCCTAGGTCAAAGTTCAATTTGGGTATTTATCATTTCAACCCGATTCCAATTCAATTCAAAAATCAAAACATATCAAAGGGAACTTGCAGTGTGATAACAGGGATGGTGTCAAAGTAAATAAACAAGCAATAACAACAATCAATAACAATCCAATAATCAATTCAATAATCCCGAAATAATCGTATTAATTCGCATTGTTATTTGTACGAATTAATATAATTATCTCTAGAATCTACACTATCATTTCATGTAGATTAAAGATTATTACATTACGGTTTTCACTTTTCATTCAATTTACAATTTCATACATCATCAATTTAACAACATACATTCAGTGGTTCAAAGTGTAATTAAACAAATCCTACGTGTCAATAACTTAAACAGTTAAAGTGGGTCATATTATACAAATGTCGGTTAATCAAATTTAACATTTAATTATCCTATATCAAGTTCAATTTCATACTATTTATCATTTTAACATTAACAATTTAACGTCCAATATAAACATCAACAATCAATCAATTATCAGCCAAACTGTATTATCATCGCATAAATAATTAACAGATAATGGTGTCAGATGTCACAGGTGAACTGATACAGTAATAACAGTGTAAATAACTAATAGCAGCAATATTTCAATTGTCGTTTCAATTGAAATCAAATCTAATAAATAAAAGAACGTTAATCGTGAGTGAGTGCTCACCTTTCGAGGCTAGAGAGAACAGGCGATGACACAGATACGAACACTGATACAGACATAGAATTTGAGTTACGAATCCAAGCATGAATTTCAAAGCACAGCAAGATGGGCACGAATTCGATAGACAAGCTGATAACAAGAATCGATGGAAATAAATCAAATCAGTTTTGATATAGCCCGACAATACATAACATTAATATTATATTATATATATTTTCCCAATATTCTGAATTAGACAAATATTAAAATAGTAAAAAATTTCAAATATCATTTCTCCTTAACTCAACTGTTAAAATCAAAGATATATAATCTTCATAAACCTATATATTTAAAACCAAAACATATATAAATTACATTTTAAATAAGTACTTATAACTGATATATTATAAACGTATGAACAAATATGTAACGTATAAATTATAAACAGCTAGATCTATAACTTTTAAACTTTATCAAAATTATATACTTTAAAAGTGAGTCCAAGTATATGCTTTAACTAAAAAAATTATCCATCAAATCTGAAATATACCTACTTAAAATCGCAGTATCTACAATTTGTAAAACTCTTACATACATCCCTATATAACAAGATTCTTACCTCACTATCATATATATAAACAACAGCAGTTTATACTTAAAACTTATAAAACTTATACACATAAACAAATAGTTTGTATAAATCTTATGTAAAATCGTATATATATACACATATATCAGAACTTTATAATATAACAAGCTGTAAGCATCAATATTGCGAACGTGTATGATACGTGTTCTTACTTGATATATATATATATATTCCTTAATATAAACAGAAAAAGTGTGAACTAAAATATATAATCCTTATACAAATATATTATTTTATAAATATAAATTGCCGTAAATATATATATATATAAATCAACATAAACTTATATAAACATACTGCAATCATATATACTGCTAGATAATACCAAAGGTAAACTAGTATGTATGAATCCATATATTCTGACATCTATAACTAACAAAACATAAACATGTATATAACTCACTAAAAAAAATTTCTCGGCTAGTGAAGAGCATGCTGTCAGGAAAACGAAGAGGAGCAGCGAGTGGCGGTTGACGGCATCGGTGATCAAGACGGCTGGCATGATGTGATGGATGGGATGGCGAGCTTTGGGTTGGAGACGCAGCTGCCATGGTGTGCTCGGAAGTACTTGGGGTTCGGTGGAAGAGGCTCAAAGCCATTGTGACGTTGGTCTGAGGTTTGCATGGCCAGGCGCGTGAATGGGAAGGAATGGCTTCGGTCTAGGTCTGGAGTGAGGCACAGTGGGCTGCTGCCGATGGCTGCGCTCAGGCGGCGGATGGCGGGTTGTTGAGGCCATGTGTGGCTGGGATAAGAGGAGAAAGACGCGGAGGGGAGGAGTTTGGACGCTAGGGGGATGATGTGGTTGCGCAGGATGGCCTAACGTGGGGAAATGCATGTGCGGATATGGCTCTGTCGAGGCTGCAGGCTGGTGGTCGGGAAGAGGGGAAAGGTGACGAAGGCAAGAATAAGAGGGACAGAGAGCGATGAGCTTGTGAGACACGAAGTGAAAAAAAATGAGTCACAGAAGCTTCGAGAGGAAGAAAAAAAAAATATTGTTAAAACTTTATATCGTATGCTATTATGGGGATGGAGTTTATGAGAAAGTGGAGGAGAAATTTGATGTGGCAGTTAGCTAGCTTTGTATTCATGTCTAATTTTATTTGACTGCTGGAAACGAACTAAGAAAGGGAAGGAGGAGCAAGAAAAGAATGGACAGAGCAAAAGGGAAGTAGAACAGCCTTTCAAAATTTATTTTATTCTGGAATGGAACTAAAATCCAAACCAACGTAATAAATTTATTTTTGGGAACAGAAAAAATGAACAGTCAAGGAATGAGAAGGGTTAAAGGTGATTATTGAGATTATTTTAAATGCTAGTGACCGTTTGAAAAATTTGAATAGACACAAGAATTCAGAAAGCTTCAACGATACTGATACGGATCACTATTTCTCAGATTCCGCTGCATACCGGACTTCAAAACACAGAAGTAAAAATATTGTGGAGATCATCCCGATGAGACGATCAAAACGGTATACAGATATCAGTGGTACGATCATCCGATAAAAATCGATATCGGTACCAGGATACTGCTATTTTGCAGAAAATAAGAACGACGGAGCAATAGATGTCCAAATTTTGAAAAACGACTAACTGACATCTTGCTCAGAAGATGGTTTAGAATTTTTCTATGTAAAAATATTTAGGTTTCGAAAAAATTTTATTTCAACGCTTTTTAACTGATTAACTTGAAGTGAATTTACGCGCGAAATAAACTTTCATATTTTCGGACGAAAATTTACCAATTTCTATGTTTAACTAGACGTATTTCAAATATTAAATTTTATTTCAAAATTTTATCGTTTAAAATTTCACAAAAATTTCAACTAATTACGTTATTAAAACAGTTGAAATTTACGGGTCGTTACAGTTTATGTGAATCGATTTGTGAAATTTGAGGAAGCTATATTTTATATAAAGTGTTTCAATTTCCAAAGTGTTTTGATTTTAAAAGACTTATGATTTCGAAAGCGGTATAACTTTGGAAAGTGATACGATTTTGGAAATGGATTTATTTAAAGTGAAATGTTTATATTTAAATCTTGAATTTAAATACGAATTGGGTTAAATGAAGTTGCGACCTAAATTGAAATTCGAAAATGATTTTGAAATCGAAATGAGATATTGAGGCGAAAAATGATTTTGAAATCGAAATGAGATATTGAGGCGAAAATGATTTTGAAATCGAAATGAGATATTGAGGCGAAAATGATTTTTGAAATGAAATGGTATACTTTGAGTAGATATAATGATTTTGAAATCGAAATGAGATATTGAGGCGAAAATGATTTTTGAAATGAAATGGTATACTTTGAGTAGATATGATGATTTTGAAATGGATTTGATTTTGAAGCGAATATGATATTTTGATATCAATTATGAATCGATTTGAAATGTAAAGAGCCATCGGTGTAATAATACGTAGTTATTAAAGAGACCGGGATCGGATATGGACATACTCTCTGTCGATACCGAAAACCACTTTAATAACTAGTATACGCGGAGTGTTGATCCAGAACGAAGTGGATGGTTTTGGTGAACGTGTTGATTTGAAGAAAGAGAACGATTTTGGATGACCCCTGACATGACTAAAACAGGAGCCGCGCCGGGCCATTGAGGATCGCCATCTCTAGCGGACACACTCCTTCGATACCATGTCTATTACTTTTGTGATTCGATTTGGGTGCACCCCGCGATTTGGGAGTGTTGTTTCGCGGTGTTGGGGTAGTAGCTGCTATGCCCAACATCAGTCCGGATCAGGTAACTACTAGTATCCTAGTTGGTATTGCCTCATGTACCTTGTCATACTGATTATCCTATTCGCGACCACTACGATTTTGGTTTGTACCTTGAGTATATGGATTGCCCTCTGGTGACTTCCGGTTTTGGGGAAACTACGGTCTTGTATATGCTCTTGGGAATATAAACTGTGTTAAGGGTGGAATGGGCCATGGCTTAACGCTATTTTAATACTTTTACTTTAATGTAGACATATTATAATAGCGTATTGTACTACATAGTAGATAGTTTAACGGATCCTTGAGAGATGGAAAATCCCGTAACATCTCTTAAGTTATTGCACTCACGTTGACACTGGATAGGAGATGTCAAACCCCGTAAACATCTCTGACGCCGTTACACTCATATTTTCTTATTCGATTTGACTTACATGAGATATTTTAGTCCTGACTCGAGTGTTTTGTCTTTTCATTACGCTCGGGTCAGCCTGAGCATTTCAGATAAGGTTGAAGATCTATTTTGGAGGACGAAGACGGAGTTTGGTATTACATCATTTGTATTCTACTACCATATTATTTTTCCGCTGCATTATTGTATTATCTCTGATATGTATGTAACTCTGATTTATGATGTATAATAATAATCAAATTTATTTATTTAACAGCTTCATGAACTGTTATTTTATTATTATATCTTGTTCCTTCCGCTGCGAGATTCTGAGTTTGCTTCTGTTCTTTCTTTCCTTTTCTTATTTAACCCCAATAACCATCTGCCTTTTTGAACGGTTTGAGTTGGACATGTGTGGATTATTGTCGACTTGAACGGTCAAAAATGCGGGTCGTTACAGGCTTCGTGAGAAGTGCCTTCGGTTCTGTTCGATCCCGGAACATACTTGTATGGATACATGTCTGACATTACACTTTGAGATATAAAGCCGATTTCTTTCAAATACATTTCTGTTTGGTGGCGGAGAATTTATTCTCTTAGCTTAACACCCTTCTCTGAGACGTATGAGCTCAGAGGTTATGTAATTGAAATTTATCAGCGATATATTCCCAATTTGGTAATGTGGCATGCTGAGTGCTGCTGTGAAATGATCAGTGTTTGAGCATTTGCGATATGATCATTTGTTTGATCTTATATCTTTGTGATCATAGGTTGATCATTTGTTTGACCCGAAGCGTGGCTTTTTGAAAAAGCGTAGCTTTGTGGACGAGACTTCATCAGGGCCTCACAACCCGGAAATGGTTGAAACAGGAATGTTGCGGCAAGGTTATGAGGGTCGCGCCCTTTAGGGTATGTCATTTCCTTCTGGAAAAGGGTGGTGTCATGGTATGGAGCCCAGATACTTACTCATGTGGATACACTTTATTATGTGTGATGTTGGTTATCGAGGCCTCGGATAAAGGTCCCAAAGGACCGGGGGGTGGCATATTCGTGAGTTACCTGTTACAGGGGTAACCCGGCCTTGTTTGGCAGAGAGCAGTTTGTCTCTCGGGACGTCCCGCCAGAGGCGATCCCATGCGGCGGAAGGAAGTTCCTTAGCCTGACCATTTGTTGGAAATCCATTTCTCCAATACGAACTTGTACGGTTTTAGTTGTAGAACCTGCCATTTACGTACGGTGGTCACCACTGTTTAGATGGTAGCTATAGTAGACATACGATACTGGTCGTATGTTGGCTAAGATTAATATTATACTTTCGAAATGTTTTCTGCACTATGCACTAATGATAATATCCAATGATTTTGCGTAGTAAGCATCTTTGACTATCATAAGAAGAAATCTCCTCCAATTCTGCGTTTGCATTGTGTGTGTGGCGGGAGGTCTTATGGTAGTTTCATTTTCTAAAAAGCATTGCGGATTTCAATGTTTAAAACCTTTTGTGTTTGTTTAAAGATAAACTGTTTTTGTTGCTCACACCAGTCCCATGACTGATCCGGAGTTTATTGTTCCCTTCCTAAACTCTGGGTGCCCACTATTTTCCACACGGGCAGTCTAGAGTTGGGTTTTTCAGATATTCAGGTTTAGTAGATTATCTGGAGCTAGTTCATTCATCGGAGTTGCTTATCTTGGAGTTGTGGATTCATTCTTGTCTGAAGATCATTTTGGAGTTTTCATTTCTATTGATATTGTTCCGCTGCTGGTGTTATCATTTTCTTTTCCGCTGCTATTTCTTGTATCATATCTCTGATGTATATTGATATTCATTGTATCACTCTGTTGTATCAGATAATATATATCAATGTATTATTCTTTTCTTCCGCTGTGTTATTTACTTAATTGTGTTATAGCTTCGGCGAATCGGATTTGAACGGTCGAATCTGCGACATTCTAGTACAATGTGAAGTACGGATGTTGATTTTCGAACGGGCAAAACCCGAGTCGTTACATCAGCCGTATCCAATTATGGAATCACTTCTCACTTGTTATTATTATTTTCACATAATGATCTGTTAACTTCCATTACTAGGATTTTTTGAATTCTTAATACTATCACTAATAATTTTGACAAACTACTCAACATATTCTTATATAGATTTCAAGTTAAAGATAAGAAATGTCATTTACTTAATATTTTCCAAGAAGATAAGATCAATAACGGAGACCGAATGGATCAACAAATACATAAACCATAGTCAAAGTTATCAGAAAATAAATTTAGAAAGAAGAGGCAACAAACCAGGTTATATTTACATAATTTATAAAATTATTTACAAGTATACAGCACAAGTGTATGTTTCACAAATCTTGAACAACCTTATTCTAGATTTTCAGCAACTAAAGGATCAATGACATGGCGAATTGCGATATAAAGGATTTCTTTAAGTCTTTTCCTTTTCCTTGTTTCATCGGCATCATCAATGGATTCAATATGAGTCATTAAAGCACGGTTAAAAGCTTTGTTAGCACCTTCGAGGGTTTTGTTTTGTCTCTCTAAATCAGCAATGCGCTTTTGAAGAAGATACTTTTCACGTTCAAGTCTTTGAATCTTAGCTGCATATTCATTAATGTGTTGTGAATATTTCGCCTATTATTAATCATCAAAATATCTCATCATTTCCAGTTTCACCTTCCTATACCATTCACCCACTGCCTTCATAGTAGGAAAATTTTGAATTATAAGAGATGAAGTCCTTGTTGATTTTACGACAGATGGGGTGATTGGGGAATTCGTTAAGTCGATATTTGGAACATTTTCCACGATCATAAATTCCAATGATTTGCATTGAGCTTGACTATCTTTTAATTTAAACTCCAAATCGCTTGTTTGCTGAAGAAGCTCAGACATCTTATGATCAAAATCAATCGAAGGATTTGATTTAATTTAGCGCTTCAATATGGAAATTATTTCATTCTTATTCTTGATGTCCACTTCAAGACTAGAGATTTAATCATTAAGGTTTCTAACAATTGGCTTTTAAGGCAAAAATCTCATATTCTAGTCCAATGCTTCAACATTGCCTTGGAAATGAGCAGACATAGGATCCTTAAGTAGATGCCTCTTTTCAACATCCACAATCAACCTATCTCTGATGCTAGTAAAACGAGATAAGGAATCCGATGAGAGTTGTGCAATAGCTAACTATGAGTCCTATTTAAAGAAAAAACAAAGTCAAGTCTCAAATAACCAATCACATTTATTACAATAATAGTGTTTACAACTCAAGAAGAAATAAAACAATAAAGTTCAATCTCATTGTTATAATCACATGCTTGTTTTATTACACTAAAGTGGAGAACCATCATTTTTGACTTTGTTCAAATAATTAGCTTAAAGAGCAACCGTCGAATTGAAATGGGCATTAAATCCTTCCGGGGTAATAACTGGAGGATATTTGCTATAGTCCCATTCCCCGGCAAGAGGACTATCACGACTGCATATTAATTTGGCATGATATGTTCGAATTTCCTTAAGAAGCTTTCCTTTTCTTTGCCAAGAAAATCAAAATGAAGGCAGGGATGTGGCATATAAAGCCTCTGAAGGTCTCTAAGAAAGTAATATATAGCCAATTGAGGATTTCAAGAGCAAAGCCTTTTCTAAATAATATATTCTTAATTTGACATATTTACTTAAATAATCTATATAAATAGGACTGCTCGTGCAACATGTACTCTGTAATAATGTAACAAAATACAACTAAGTATAAAAGGAAACTAATATAGAATATTCACATTACATAATTACAAATGTTCATCCGGTTCGTACAAAACTGATAAGGGATTGATTTGACTCATGGTAAATTCCGGTTCGTACAAAAATGATATTTATCCTTATGGTATTTGAGTTTTTCCGGTTTGTACAAAAATGATATTTATCCTTATGGTATTTGAGTTTTTTCGGAGGAAACTCATAAGGGATTGATTTGACTCGTGGTAAATTCCAGCAAGCTCTCGGATATGGATCAGGTCCAAATTCATCTAAATATCTCCTATGTAGACATATAGGTAGGCCCATGCTAAAATCACCCAAGTATGAAAAATCTACAGTTGGGTGTCTGCAATAAGCTATGTATAAGAAGTCTTGTAGGATATCCCTATCTTTAATTAACATCCAAAAGAGCGTTATTAATTCCCGGTTCTCTTCCAAGAGCTTGTCATATCGAATGCGTGCCCTTTTTAGTTCGGGGGCAGCTTCTTGATCTTTAAAGGATGCTAACACCGCGACACTCTTATTAAGCTTATGATACTTGTCAGAGAGTGCATTATGTTCTTTTAACTGCTTATCTAACTCTCTATACAAGCTATTAATTTTTGCGTGTTTTCTTTCAAGCTTTGTTTTATAAATTTGAATAGATTTCTTCTTTATCTAAAATAAAAAGATGTCAACTATTGTTATTTTCGAAGTTGAAGCCATTTGGACAAAGAATCCTATACTTGAGAAACATGAAATGAAGTTTGTGGGACCTGCTTTTCCCCTCTTGTCCTTCAATATTGGCATCATTTCATGAAAATCAGAAGACTTAGGGAGTTTAGTTGGACTTGTTTCATGAGCACTGGGATCAGGGATGGCTTTCTCTGAAGCCCCATGCATATCATCGCCATTTCCCCCATGTCCGCTGCCTCAGAACCCAGACCTCTATCCACATTGCAGGGTTGTCATCCTCGTTATCATCATCATTTCCACCTTCCTTAATGAAATTTTCATCATCGTCATCGTCTTCCTTCTCATCAGAGTCGGAATCGTCTTCCATAAAAGGAGCATCAAAGGATAAGAGTTTGGCGGCATTAATTTCTTCTCTCTCGTGGACTTCGCTTCCTTGCTCCTTATCTTTGATTTTATCAATGAATCTTTTAACTAGAGCAGGATCGAGTGAAGGGAATCTTAAGTCTGGATACTTTTTGATGTTGTCAGAATAAGGAAGCATAAGAGCGTCCTCCTAAGAATTCACGATGATGTCATTAAGAGAAGAAATCAAAAATTACGACATCTTTTCCTTATCTTCGAAAATAGTTTTAATGGCCACTGTTAAGGAATTTTTCTTCTTCCCCAGCTTCTTCTTGAAGAGAGTACATTTCTTTTTGAGAGAAGATTGTTTAGTAGTCGTCCAAGCCTTCCCTTCTTCTAACTCTTTTAACGTCATTTTTAAAGCCAAATTCTCATCAACTAAGATTTCTCTTGCCTTCCTTTCCTCAAAGATAGTAGATTCCACTTGAGCAAGAGAGGCTCCCAACCTTTCTTGTTCCTTCACTGTATTATTTTTGGCAGCAGAAAGAGAGGTAATCTGGCCATTCAAAGTTGATATTTTTCCTTGAAGCTTAGACATATCAACGGAAGACTTCGAAGCACTTTCTTGAAGGGAGCACCAGCTTTTATAAATCTAAAAGGAAAAGTATGACATAAGTCAAAATTCAGTAAGAAACAGTAATGAGAAGGTCAAATAATACGAAACGTACCAGAAGTTGTTGCTCGATTAGAGATCGACAATGTCTTGCAGGGTCAGGTATTGAGGAAGGTGGTTGAATGGAAGTAAATGAAGAAGAATTCATGATGGATTATACAATTTCCTTGAAATCATTGGAAGGCACCGGTGATATGGATTTAGAAGGATTCAGCTCCCGAGGAGGAGTTGAAGTGCCTAAATACTTTTGAATTTGTTCAATGATGCTAGAAGAGTCAGACACATTGATATGGGACATAAAATAATTCTTTGAAGGAACTGCTCTGGGTGGATCAGTAGCAGCATCAAGAGTGGGACCTTCCTGAGCCTTGCCTACATCAATAGATGCAAATTCTTTTAAAGGAAGAGATGATTGGACATCGGCAATTTTAGCATTCTTGAGAGAAGGATCTGCTGCAGTCTTCTCGCTTAATTTTCTTTTGGCAATCATCCTTGATCTAGCAATGGCTGGGCCAAAGGTAATGCGCTATATTCAAAAGTTGAGAGGACTATATCTCTTATGATTAATTCAACCGAAGGAGCAGTTGCTAAAAGTTAAAAAAGCATAAGTTAGGAAAGTAATTTAAAGGGTAACAAGATAGTAAATTATAAATGACACATTTAAGCTTACTTAGATGACCCCGGCAAATCGGAGACTTAGGAGAAATTTTTTTGCAATCACCCAGAGAAAGGAAGCATTTGCTCTTAGAAGTGTGTTTGAGTGGGGGTTGTTCAAGAACTCTCTGATCTATAGGAAGGAGGAAATGTTTTTGAAGATTAGTTGGCATCAATAGTGTAAGTCTATTCCCGATACTACTTGAAGCAGCGGTCAACAGCTTCACGATTCTCTTCCCCTCATCATTGACATCTTTAAGAGTAGGACCTAATAAAGAAACAAAGTTCAACAACGGAAAGTAATTTAATAAAGATGAACATTATAATCAACTTACGAGGAGAAGATACGACACCACTAATGTTTGGAAAACATTGGACAAAAAAGAACCGTGTCTCCTAGTCTCTGAACTTATTTACTCCCCCTAAAATTAATTTCTTATGGGGGTTAGCCTTAAAATTTGGCTATTTAGATTGCTAAGCTTGACTAGGCGCACTAAATAATCAAGACATTCAACTTTTAGAGAAGGAATGCTTGATTCCAAAGCCATAAGCTCTAAAAAGATAAGATATATATAGACATTTGGCGATAATTGGGTAGGTGCAATGCTAAGTTGATTTAGGAATTTGGACAAGAATTCGGGGAATGGAATAAAACCACCATGCCAGATGTGGATGGCAGTGTAAGCAAAATATCCTTTGGGGGAATTCTGGATAGTATCACTATTACAAGGAGGAATATCATCCCCTCTTGTAATTTTGAAGTCGCTATGAAAGGCGTCAACTTCATCTTGAGAAGATATCAGAGACTTCTTGAGATGAATTCAACCTTTTTTGCGAAAGATTCTGGTTCAGGAGGTATATCCTTTTCAAGTTTCTTGGAAGTTTTCAAACCGACGATCCTGTAAGGTGAAACCATTCCATTATAACGTTATAGTTTGTTACATTATCAAAACCTTTCGAAGACGTCGAAAACCTATTGCAATAATTCAAATATCCACAAAGGTATATAATTTCATATCTGTGAAAGAGTGTTAAAGTTGATTTTAATCATGAAAATCTTTGAGCTTTCGACGATGTCAAAGGGATAGATGGAACAAAAACACATAAACACACCTTTCGATAATGTTGGAAGCCTGGAAATTTTCTATTATTAATAGGTACAGTTAACCCCACAGTAATAATTTGAATATATATATATATATGTATATTATAACTATTAACAACATTCCACGATCAAGCCAAATAAACCTTTCGACAAAACCAAAACATACATATTTTAGTTCACTTAAAAAATATAAATATTGCCAAAACACTATACTCTCACTACGTCGAAAGACTTAGATCCAAGTGATTTTAATACAAATGAAAGGGCCTTGGAAAGTTTCGATAGTGTTTATATTGAGAAAATGATAGTTATATTCCTGTTGACTATAATGGGTCTCTAGAAGTTGAAAGGGGGAGGTAGAGTTTCAAAAGCATACAAACAACTAGGCTCTTCTCAATTTGGGGGGTTTTGATTAAGTCGAAAGGCTTGATATGGTTTTCAACTTTAAAAAATGTACTATTTTCAATCCAAATGATGATAGGAAGTATAAAGTTATAACTTTTAACATCTTCTAGAGCAAATCAAAATTGAGCAAAATTTACTCGAAATAAAATCTAATGACAAATTAAATCCACTTTCAGATAAATTAAGTTTCGAACCCTTTAAAAAAAGTTGGGCATTCGAAAATATATGTTGTGTAGCCATTAAATTGAAACCTTTAAGATGACTTCTTCAAAAGGTGTCAGAATATGTCGAAACATATTTTTTCTTTCGAAGAAGTCCATCTCTTTCCAACCACGTCAACCCCTTCGAAAGGGTCCACTTAAAGGTAGATAGTTGACTTCCTTTCAATCCCTTCGAAAGAGGTTGAAAAATAGAGCATCGTTAGTTGCCTCAACCCCTTTGAAAGGGTTGAAAAGTCAAGTTACAATATTGAGTTTTAATTGTACAACTTAACCTTCTCTTTGAAGCTACTAGAAAAGAATTTTCTCCCTAATTCAATTTTTAACACAATGCTTCTAGAAGCTAACAATCAAATTGATTCGAGCATGAATTTACATTCGACAACAACGTAAAACCCAAATGCAAGCTGAAGCATAATTGATTCCTAAAAAAAAGAAATTCCTCTCAAACGAGTTAGAATTAAGTACAATAAAGTTCTAGCTTGGGTACATGCACAACAATGGCAAATAGCCCGAAATATGGTGAATTCAAATTCAATCCCAAAATCGATAGCATAAATTGAGCAAAATCAACATAAAAAATACGAAAAACTTGAATCATTCTCAAAAAGTAAAGCAGCAATGCAAATTCAAACCCTAAATTGAAAGTTAAACATGAACATTAGATGTATATCTCAAATTGAATTCGCGTCTACTGAGATTAGGAATTATAACGGCCCACCTTTTTGGACGGTTTAAATCGACAATAAACCACACATGTCAACTCAAACCATTCAAAAAAGAGGATTGTTAATGGGGTAAATAAGAAAATAAGAGAAAAGAAAGAAAAATAAAACTCAAAATCTTACTGCGGAATGACAAATTATAATAATCAAATAAACAGTTCATGAAGCTGTTTTACAAATAACATTTGATTACACTTTTACAATTAAAATCAGAGTTATAATTATAGCAGGAATAAACAAAAAATGTAGCGGAACACATGATGCAGTGGAATAATTATAATAATAAATAGTAGACTCATCTCCATCTTCATCCTTCGAAATAAAATGGTCTTCAATACACTGAAAAGCTTAGACTGACCTGAGCGTAATGAAAAGACAAAACACTCGAGTCAGAACTAAAATATCTTATGTAAGCCAAATCAAAATAAGTAAAATAGAAATATTAGTGCAATGACTTCAGAGATGTTATGGGATTTTCCATCTCCTATCAAGTGTACAACATGAATATAATTATTAAGAGATTTCAAATAATTCGAAATAATCTGAAGTTTAGATGAAAACTTAAACCGTTCCAATAATTCAATTCCAATACATAAATCCAAATTCAAGAAATAATATGGATATATAGCATTTCAAGCAGTATCCCAAATCAAAATTTCCAAATCAATAAAAATTGCTCGGGTTTATCATTTCAACCCATAAAGACTTTTCCTAATCTATAAGATCATTCGGGTATGTATCATTTCAACCTATAGTGATAACAAAGATATAGACATAAATAAACATCCAATCATCAAAAATGTCAACCAATAGCATCCATCACAATCCACATCCAAATCAGCCAATAAATTACAACGATTAATTTGTTATCATAACTAGTTGTCTAACTAGCAATTTAAATTCAATATTAATTTAAATGGAAATTTAATTCAATATAAATTCAAATTAAATTCAAATGACAATATAAAATACCAAACAGTAATCAATAAGTTTCTAATCACATCATAAATTTAATTTAGTGAATATTAGGCTCAGGTCCCTAGTAAGTTTCAAAATACACAAAAACCCCAGTAAAAAAAAGTGTGTAAATTAGGTCCCTAGAATTAAGTTACTAAGTAATTGCATATAGTTATGCAATTTTTTTGGTGAATAATTGCGGAATTTTCCGCAACTTTTTTGAAAAAATTGCGTAAATTTCCGCAATTTTTTGGGTGAATAATTGCGGAATTTTCTGCAATTTTTTGAAAAAATTGCGTAAATTTCGGCAATTTTTTGGATGAATAATTGCGGAATTCCGCAATTTTTTGATATAATTGCATAAATGTCTGCAATTATTCACTGAATAATTGCATAAGTGTATGTCATTATTCAGTAACTTAATTCTAGGGACCTAATTTACAAACTTTATTTTACTGGGGTTTTTGTGTATTTTGAAACTTATTAGGGACCTGTGCCAAACTGTCCCTTTAATTTAACTAACATAAGACAGTTTAGTAGTTATGAGTGGGTAAAATCACTCACCTTTGATTTGTCATCGATTTAAAAATCCAAGTAAAGCCCAAAATTTGGACAGTCTCAAAATCCAACCAAACCAGTTCCATAATGTCTAGAATTCGATATGATGGCAATGGAGAAAACCACGTCCAAATTCGAGCTTGTATGGAAAAGTTATTCACGTTAGAACATTGAATTATAAAATTTAAATTGAAATAAATATTAATAAAATGCCACATCACCTATCCCCATCGAAACCCTCGTATCTCCTCCCCATTCACGATCGCGCATATAACCATCAGCCACTGCCTCGCCTACTTTCACGACCATCAGGACACATCGCCGACCTCCCCTCCAAGAGCTTCCCACGTCCATACCCACTTGAGCCACTCTGGTCCCCTTCGCTTGTAAGTGGCCGTCTCCGCTTTAAACGACGTTTCTGGCGAATTCAATCACAGCTAAGACAAGCGGCCATTACCCCGAGACCTGCTTCGCGGCCTCTTCCTGACGCCACTCCCCGATCGTCGAATGGTCGACGATCCACCGTTGGATTGGAAACCCTAGAAATTGATGGCTAAGAAAGATCGTCGATTTCTGGCTAAACGATGATTAGAATCGAAAAACGAATTGCTGCAGTAGATTACGCCCATCAAGAGCTTTCCGGTAGTATATAATTCGATATAGTTAGAGGAGTTTGGATTTTGGAGTTTGAATTTGAAATTTGAATCAAGGTTTGGATTGTCAGCCATTGGTAAGAAGGAGATGAGAAGAAATGTATGTACATACAATAGAATATAAAAGGTTGCTAGGGTTTATAACAGCCTATATACAGGCAGAGCTGAAATAGAAATGGATGGATCTGGTCAATTTGGATCGAAACGATAACAACAACCTGAAAAGCCCGTTTCGTTCCCGAAACGAAAATGAGTCATCCAATATATCGAAACAGATGTTTTCGATAATTTTGAGCTTAATGGAACTAGTTTCAAATCCAAATTTCATTGTATGCAGAAGTCAGATTTTAAAAACAGGTTATATTCATTTAAATCCTTTTAATTAATTTCTACGCGTTTCAAGTCCACACGATCAAACGACAAGTCCGATCGCTGCGAAACTTGAAATCCTACAATAATTTACTGCTACGGATCCGATGAAACTGGTTTCGTCAAAATCCAAGACTATGTCCAAAATGGCTAAATTTAACGTTAATTGAATAAATTATTATTAAATTAGTTTAATCACTTTTAAATTCAAATTTAATAGTTAACAATTTTTATCATTTTTGATGACATAAAATTTTTATAATCTTTTAAAATAAATTTTCCATGTTAAATTCAATGTTTAAACATTACATAAATTTTAGAGTTCAATTGCAATTGAAATAAAATTCCAATTAATTATATCTAATTCCAATCAATTTCTTTTATTTCGATTTACACTCTTATTATTAAATAAACTATCACTTTATGGATATAGTTAACATTGGTTTACATTTTATTACATCAATATTCTACAGTTATCATCTTAATTCATATTAACCGCAATATTTAATTATATTAATTTCAATTGATTTACAATTAGTTTCAAACAGATTAAATATCCAGAAGATAATGAATCAATTTTTATAAATAAATAATTCACCTCTATTAACCTATTGTTTACCAACAAATGTTGATAAATTACTTATCAAATATTGATTCCTTTCTATATTAACCTATTTCAATTAATTACATATAATTCCAACATTAAATCACATTCAATTTATTCCCTATTTACACACTACGCCATAGATTGCATACTGCAACATTTTTGCAAGGTGTTGCCAGCTAAAATGTTGCGATAGATATAAAATTTTGTTCCTACTGCAACGTTGTATTTATGGTGTTACCTTAGCCATAAAAATGTGTTGCTCTAGCTAAACAAGTGTAACACGATGCAACATTTTTATATAGTGTTGCTATAGATGTATTCAAATTAAAAAATTAATAAAATTAGCAATCCGCGTGAATACGATCCAACGGTCTACATTTAATCTGATTGTTAAACTGGATCACCGCTACAATTTGCCCCAAATTTTCGTTTTCCCGCTTTACTTTTCATATCATTTCGTTCTCACCCCCAATTTCCAAATCCCTAATTTTGTTTTCCCTAATCTATATGGAAGATGTTCCCTTTTAACCCAATCGGATCTGATGCTATTACATTTCTATTCAATCTTCCACTCCAGTATTCAGAGGACACAACTTCGTTTTCTCTTCGCTCTTATGATTTTAGATCTAGATGCGGTGAGAAGATAGTAAGTGGTGATGTGTCTGGATGCGGTCGGTGAAGTGATGTAGCGTGCTATGGTTGTTCCAGTTTCAGGCTTAAGTGAAGTGTACTCCTCCTTGCACGCCTTTTGAGAACCCATCCATAACCAAATCTAATCGAGCTTTCAATGCCTCATTCTTCTCGACCAACCATTCTACCGCCTAATTTCATAGCTTCTGACAATGATTTCCCGCTGCTAGGAGGCTCTATTACTTCTCTCTTGAGTCCGCCTGTTATACCTATTACTCCAGTTCCTCCATTGATGTACGTATTCGTTGTGCTTGAATCGACCTTGAATTGCATTGACCCTAGTTGCTCTCTACTTTCGGGTTTTCCTATAGCTGCTATTATCGAAGGTAATTCACCTAGTTCACCACTGTTGGCTGCTGATGTGATAAGGGCAGTGGATTATCATTGATAATTGCATTGTAGTGTTACTTTGGGTAAGAAGGTTATGCTTGATGGTGTTGGTGAAGTCAAAGGGTCGAATAAAGCGAGTTATGTTATATGCTTGCAATTTATTTGTTTAAATGCCCAGCTCAGTACTGCTATTGCTTCTGATGTTTTGCCTAGAACTACTGCAGTTTTTACTTCCCTTAAGCCTGAAATTGATCCAGGTCCTTCTCATATGCCAGGTAGCAAATAGTCTTCTCTTTTTAGTATAATGCCAAGGAATGCGGTTGAATATGTTCCCCATTCATTTGATGGTCCAAATCTGAAGATATATAGCTTGGTGCTTTGAACTAATGTACATGTATGAACTGACCTTTGATTCTCTTGTTGATGAAAGGCGAAGCAGTCTGCTTAGAGTTGATGGTTCAAATCTGTAGATATATAGCTTGCAGTGAGAAGCAATGTTGTTTGCTATCAGCCAAGGGTGGTGCTTGGTTTTGTTGCGAATTTGTAGTGTGAAAGTTTGAAGATGTTTGGGTTGTCGGAATGGGTAATCAGTGATTGTGATTAGGTGATTAGACGATTTGGCAACTGAAATAGTTTGTTGGTGAGGCAATTAGAGGATGGAGGCTGGTGGTTTAGAAGTATGTGTGGTGCATCATTTTACGTCGTTTGAAAGAAGGCTCGATCTTCCAAAATCGGATGAATCGGGCGGTGCATCATTTTACGTCGTTTCAAAGAAGGTCGATCCCCGCCGGGACTGCGGTGCCCCAGACCCCCGTCGGCGCTGCGCCCGGACCCGCTTCTCGGCTCGCCTTCGGCTCGACACTCGGCTCGTCATATATTTGTCAGTGTCGGTGTCTGTATAAATTGAAACGGCATATGTAATGAGTGAACTGAGTGATGTAGTGAGGAATATCTATATATGTGAATATCAGTGTTATATATCATTGAATTGTAAAATAGTGGAATCAGGAATTTGTACTATTTTAAATGTTGAAATAAAATATTTATTTAAATAAATTACTGTTTGAATATCAAATTCTGTGCAATAGCATTTTATTAAATAAATATTTATTTCTATTAAAAAATCAAATATGCTCTACATTGTGGGCCCCACAAATTCAGAAAGTTAATATCTATAGCAACATTTTGGAATGTTGGTACAGACACCTATGGATGTTGCTATAGACCCAAATAAGGTTCTATTGCAACAATATTTCTTATGTTGCCTTAGATAGTCAAAATGTTGCCTTTGAGGTCTGCGGCAACGCGGCAAAATGCATCACCGAGAAAGTGTTGCCTTTGCCCTTTTTTAGCCTAGATCCACATTTTTTGGCACTTCCTGCATCACTTCTTTGGTTTTGCAGTATGCAATCTATGGCGTAGTGACAATTAGAACCAAATTAACATTACAATTACACTAAAATAGTTGTCCATAACATTCAAACAATAATATCAAATCATATTCTAGTTATTTTTTCATTAATACATCATAAATTTTAATTTCTCACAATAATAATATTCCAAAATTTAATATTCTTTTAATTATCGAAAAAATACGGGTTGTTACACTCTCCCCACTCAAAAACTTTTCGTCCTTGAAATGGAGCAAGAAGAAATTAAGAAATTAATATATTTTATTCAAAATATTTAATTTATAAACACTTTAAACTTACATAATTAAGTAATTTAAATAAAATATCAATTTATAAATAATTAAATATTTCATATTCAAGTCTAATAAAAGTTTGGAAATATTTTCACTTTCACAAAATTTTCTAAGTCCTAAATTTACAAAAAATTTCGGCGGAGTCTCCTTTGCGCGGTTAAGTCCGAAAAAATAATAATATCAATAATAATATATATATATATTATTTCAATAATAAAATATCCCAAACCATGGGAAAAACAATAAAATATCGTTCAAAAACCGCAATCCGAAAACGTACCTATTTGTCGGGCAAACACACTTTATTTATGAAACCAAAAGCAATAGCTATTGCTTCCATAAACCTGTATTTCACTTATATAATCCAAAATAGTGAGAATTATGCAAAAGAGAAATATTTATTTGTTTCAATTAGTAACAGAACAAATCAACATAAAACATATGTAAACAAAACAACACGACTATCATATGCAACAAGGAATCAATCATACATCCATAGCAACCAAAAATTAATGGTTTGTTCAGGTTCAGACACTTTTCATCGTCCAAGAGTGCAAAATAAACAACCAAGTATACCTTACGCTCAACAGCCTTTGGTAATTACTTAACATATTATTCATATAACCTTAAACAATTTAATGTATCATTCCCCAAACATCCCATAAGCCAAACACATGGGATTTTAAAATATTATTTAAGTTTATTCGATTGGTTTTTTTTCATCATTTACTTTTCATTCATTTACTTATATAAAGACAAATCACTTACATAATTTTTTTTCTATTAAAAATTTAAGCCATTAATGAATCATTTCATAAAATATTACTTAAGCTCCTACTGTCTTACTTATGTTTATAACTTAATTCAGTTATAGAATAAAAATTAAGCTTTTGGTATTCGCCCCTTGAAGAGAAAAGAAATATTATAATATATCTAAAATTTCAATTAAAACATTTAACCTTATTCACTTAGTAAGAATATAAGATATATTTAAAACATCCTCATAGCATTATGCAAGGATTTTCCAAAAAGTTTAAAATAATGTTAGAAATTTATATCAAAACATTATATAATAAACTTTAAAATAAAGTTCCTTAAATCCGATAATTTAATAGACTCATTATTTTAAAATAAGTATAAACTCAAGATTATTAAACAGAAACTAATAGTATACTCAAATCTTACATTAAATATCCAAATCAAAGTATAAAATTTCATTTCTTAATTAATTTTACACACTTATCTTAAAATGAATATTCAAATCATGGAAAAACATTTATTCTGGTTTAATACAAGTTTCAAATGGTAAATAAACCTTTAATTTTACTATTAGTACTTCAAAATCAAGTAAATATTTCAACCATACTTCCAAAATAGAGATTCAAATTAATTTATCAAGCATATTACTATAAATAAAACTTCCCAAATCACTTTTTTATAGTCCATTTATATAATATCTTTAAATTATGCCTTCAAAGAAACTTATATAAATTTACTTGAAATATTCATTTGAAAACTTCATTTGCAAATCAATCATCTTAAATACTTTAATAGTTTACAAAAATCCATCTGTAAAATTTCTTGCTTCATTTAAAAATACCATTTAAATTTTTTTAAATAACATCTTTATAAATATATGTAAACTATTTGAAAATAATTATTTACATCATTACTTATATTTAAAAAGAAGTTATTGAAAACCTTAAATCCATTATTTATAAATTTTCTTAGTTTAAATCTCAAAATACTTTTCAATCATCATTAATAAATTAGTAATCATAACCTTTAAATATGTTTTATTTAATTAATAACTTCTCACAATATTTACAACACTAATAATTTACTATTAAACCATGTCGTACATAAATAAACAATATTTTAAACATTTTAAAGTATTCAGAAAAGAAAAAAAATATTCAAAATATCCTTTATATAGTACTTTTATCAAAATACCTTTATAACTCGATGTTTTAGCAAGTTTATCCTCGTTCTTATAGACTTTGGCCGTACGTTGATCAGGTGTAAGACTAGAAATCTCCAAGTACTAAGTAGAAATATTTTAACACCCAATGAAAATACTTAAAAACATATATGAAAAGTACTGCTCAAAATCTGATGTCTAATGATGAAGTTACGATAACAATGGCCCGTTGCTGATCCAGTGTTTACGCAATGGACACAAAATTTTCCAAAAATCCTACCACCTTCTGGATTCCAGTAAAATATCATAGCCATTTCGTAAACAAGGGACCAATGACCCCTACTGCAGTGGTATGCTGCTGATTTAATGATTTACACAATGGATGCACTTCCTTCCCGGAAGATTCATAAACAAAAGATCCCAGGAATGAAAGTGCCTCCATTAGGTAAACTAAAGAACCATCTACCCTGAAAAAAATCGAGGAACTCATGAGTTTAAGTCCGGACAACCATATCGGTTCAAATTCATTTCTGAATTCACCCAAGTATATTAGTGTTTATCGGTCGAATCCATTCCTGGATTCCCAAGTCCATCTGGGTCGAAGCATATCATACTATACTTCTTCGTGGAGGGTACTTCCCCATACCTTTTACTTTAAAATATATCATACCATATATAGTACCCTTTCAAAATCATAACTTCAAATATCACACTTATATAAATTCCATTATGTATAAGATTTCATTTTCAGATCGAACACTTTCCAAAATCAATAGTCTTGAATATATCAAATCATTCTCATAAAAATTTCGTTGTATATATAATTTATCTCTTCAGATGGAATACCTTCCAAAATAAATAGTCTTCAAAATCACATTATACTTATATAAAGTCCATCTTATATAAGAATCAGATTTTTTTTCCAAAATCAATTACGCTGCGTAAGTAGCCATACGGGATTGAACATCTTTTCTTTATAAAAGGTTTTGAATTAGAAATAGTTTTGTATATAAAATAGTTTGCAGATAGTTTTGTGTATAAAATAGTTTGTAGATATTTTTGTGTATAAAATAGTTTGCAGATATTTTTGTGTATAAAATAGTTTGTAGATAGTTTTGTGTATAAAATAGTTTGTATATAGTTTTGTACATAAAATAGTTTGTAGATAGTTTTGTATATAAATAGTTTGTAGGAAATGGTTTTGAATTAAAAGTGGGTTTGCGTAAATAAAAAATTTACAATTTAAATTACAAAGGATATCAAACTCAACAACTTTCATTTTCAGCGTTAAATCATATCAATTATATTAGAACCTAAGATGTACATATGTCATCATCACGCAGTATCGCATTCGATCGCTCGCTCGACCACACAATTTCGCTTTCGAACTAGTCTTGTTCATTCGACTTCGCTAGTGCAGACTTTGATAAGGTTCCTTGACTGGAAACCATAATTCTCCTTGCATAACCATATACTATGATAGAGAATTTTAGAATCAAACCAAAAATCCATATCAAATATTCGCCATCAAGAATCGAATGAAAAATCCTAACACGAAATGGTGTAATTCACCTCGAACTTGTGTACTCAAATCCGGATCGAATTAATTATGCGAATAAAACAATACACGTACAACTTACATATTTATTCCAATTTGTTTCATCACAATTACATTTTCAATTCACATTCAATTTAATGACAAAATCATTAATAAATAACATTACAACATCTCACTTTATTTTAAATCACATTCATTTTCACATATAGTATTTCTCATTTAATACTACATTTATTTGCGGATCATTTCATAAGAAATTTCCTTAAGTTTATAACCAATTTATAAAGCTTAACTTCTTTTATAAGACATTATTCGAATTTAAAGTTATCATAACTTTAATTACAACCATTTCTGGTAACATCCATTTATTTCATAAACAATTTACAGGTCATGACTTTATTTATAATCATTTCATCTTAGTTCATATTTGTTTGTCCATTTAGTATTCACGTTTACTTCCCAAATTATTTATAACACATTTCATAAATTATTAACTAAGTTCACAATTATAGCATTTCTTTAATCACAATTTCAATTTAAACATTCCAAGGCTTAAAGTTCACACTTGTATATTATTACATTACATGCCAAGAATGTATACAACAATTCTATTCATTTGCTAAGCATAAATATAAAAAATTAAACCTTGTTTCATTTACTTTCAAATTAAGGTTATCCAATTCAATGCATAATTTTACAAAATTTCTAAGTTTCAACTCATATATTAATTCAAAAGTTTTCGACTATCCAAAATATCCGGATATTCCATTTTATTTTAATAGTTGAAACCACCAACCAACAAAACAACAACATTCACAACAAAACATTTCAATTTCATAAAAAAATATCCTAATTATTCATTTTGAATAATACTACTATTATTTACAAAATGTTAGGAAACCAGTTTCTAAAACATCAGAATTTTAGTTCTCATATTTTCAGTTTAAATTCTCTTTATTAACTCTAAACTTAAAAATCATGTTCATATAATCATTCACTTTATTTTCTTTAATATACCATTATTAAACTAGTATTTATTTCAAAAATTCAAATCAACAATAATAGTCAATGCTTGTAAACTGACTAAATACAACTAATCAACAATAAATGATAATAATTAAATATGTGAAAATTAGTCACGCATCCTTAAAACGGAACTTAATTTCAAAGCAGGTCCCTGTCATAAAGAATATATATTCTACGTCCCTGTTTCTGTTTTTCGCTAATTTATTCCCCAAATTACCCCTGCGTTTCACTGCGAGCTCTAATTCTTCTTCTTATTTTTCGATTTAAATGAAAAACTGCAATTAAATTGAAGACGAATCAAGTTTTTTTTATGAAATATGATATTCTTAATATTTGCAGTTATAAATAATCGCAACAAATTTCTGCAAATATATACGATAGTTGCAGAAATTTCTGCAACTATACGCAATAGTTGCAGACATTTCTGCAACTATACGCAATAGTTGCATTTGTGCAACTATATGCAATAGTTGCAGAAATGTCTGCAACTATACGCAATAGTTGCAGAAATTTCTGCAACTATTGCAAATTGTTGCAGATAATTCTGCAATTATTTGCAATAGTTGCATTTCTGCAACTATTTGCAATAGTTGCAGAAATGTCTGCAACTATACGCAATAGTTGCAGTTATTTCTGCAACTATAAGCAATAGTTGCAGAAATTTCTGCAACTATACGCAATAGTTGCAGACATTTCTGCAACTATTTGCAATAGTTGCAGTTATTTCTGCAACTATAAGCAATAGTTGCAGAAATTTCTACAACTATACGCAATAGTTCCAGACATTTCTGCAACTATTTGCAATAGTTGCATTTCTGCAACTATTTGCAATAGTTGCAGAAATGTCTGCAACTATATGCAATAGTTGCAGATATTTCTGCAACTATACAATATAGTTGCATAAATTTCTACAACTATACCCAATAGTTGCAGACATTTCTGCAACTATACCATATAGTTGCAGAAATATCTGCAATTTTGTGCAATTTTTATAAATTTGAAAAAAATCGAACTGTTAAATATTTGCTGAATTGTCTGCAAATATTTGAAATAATTGCACATTTAATACAAATATAAATTTTTGGTATCAACAATGGATCTCATTTTAAAGATCATAAAATTTGTGATTTTTTGGTGAAAACGGTATGTTGATCAGGTTTTTGTAAATAAAGTTATACACGTTTGAAAAGTTTAAAACATAAAGGGTATTTGTGTATTTTTGCGTGTGTGAATTTGAAAATAGGGAGCGGAAACGTAAATGTTGGTTGTGAAGGATGTTTTATCTATTTTAAAACTTGTTAGGGATGTGAGCCAAACTATCCCATTAAATATTATCATTTCCTAAAACAGACTCATTACAAATATCTTTATTTGTTATAAAAAAATTATTCCTTTATATATAACATATAATATTAGAAAAAACTTTTTCATTTCAAAACTATATAAAACATTTTTTAACACTAACAAATACACGCTCTCATATATATATATATATACATTCAAACTCATTCTAGGGTATTACTAACCCTACTCTAATGAGTTAACCCCAACAGGCTAAGGTATCTCTCAACCTGGCTCTAATACCAACTGTAATGACCCACCTTTTTGGACGGTTTAAATCGATAATAAACCACACATGTTAACTCAAACCATTCAAAAGGGAGGATTGTAAATGGGGTAAATAAGAAAATAAGAGAAAGAAAGAAAAATAAGACACAGAATCTCACAGCGGAATAACAAATTATAATAATCAAATAAACAGTTTATGAAGCAGTCAAATCAGAGTTATACATACAACAGGAATAAACAATAATGCAACATAATACATGATGTAGTGGAATAATTATAATAATAAATAGTAGACTCATCTCTATCTTTATCCTCCAAAATAAAATGGTCTTCAATATATTGAAAAGCTCGGACTGACCCGAGCGTAATGAAAAGACAAAACACTCGAGTCAGAACTAAAAAATCTTATATAAGTTAAATCAAAATAAGTAAAATAGAAATATTAGTGCAATGGCATCAAAGACGTTACGAGATTTTCCATCTCCTATCAACTGTACAACGTGAATATAATTATTAAGAGATTTCAAATAATTTGAAATAATCCGAAGTTTAGATGAAAACTTAAACCGTTCAAATAATTCAATTCCAATACATAAACCCAAATTCAAGAAATAATATGGGTATATATCATTTCAAGCTGTATCCCTAATCAAAATTTCCAAATCATGAAAAATCACTCGGGTTTATTATTTCAACCCATAACGACTTTTCTTAATCTATAAGATCGTTCGGGTATGTATCATTTCAACCCATAGTGATAACAGAGATATAGACATCAATAAACATCCAATCATCCAAAATGTCAACCAATAGCTTCCATCACAATCAACATTCAAATCAGCCAAATATTTCAACGATTAATTTGTTATCATTATTAGGTGTTTAACTAGCAATTTAAATTCAATATTAATTTAAATGGCCATTTAATTCAATATAAATTCAAATTAAATTCAAATGACAATATAAAATACCAAACAATAATCAGTAAATTTCTAATCACATCATAAATTTAATTTAACTAACATAAGAAAGTTCAGTAGTTGTGAGTGGGTAAAATCACCCACCTTTGATTTGTCGTCGATTTAAAAATCCAAATAAAGCCCAAAATTTGAACAGTCTCAGAATCTAGCCAAACTAGTTCCATAATGTCCGAAATTTCGTTACGATCGCAGTAGAGAAAACCACGTCCAAATCCAAGCTCGAATGGAAAAGTTATTTACATTAGAATATTGAATTTTAAAATTTAAATTGAAATAAATATTAATAAAATGCCACGTCACCTGTCCCCATCGAAAACCTCGTATCTCCTCCCCATTCACGATCATGCATATACCCATCAGCCGCCGCCTTCTTTGAATTTTCACCGTCGCCTCACCTACTTTCACGGCCATCAGGACACACCACCGACCTCCCCTTCCAGAGTCGCCCACGTCCATGCCCACTCGAGCCACTCCGGTCGCATCCGCCTGCATGTGGCCGCCACCGCTTTAAATGATGTTTCTGGTGAATTCGATCACATTTGAGATGAGCAGCCACTATCCTGAGACCTGCTTCGGGACCTCTTCCCGATGCCACTACCCGGTAGTCGAATGATCGATGATCCACCGTTGGATCGGAAACCCTAGAAACGGACGGCTGAGAAAGATCATTGATTTCAAGCCAAACAATGATTCGAATCGAAAAAAGAATTGCTGCAGTAGATTCCGCTCGTCAAGAGCTTTCCAGCCTTATATAATTTGATATAGTTAAAGGAGTTTGGATTTTGGAGTTTGAATTTGAAATTTGAATTAGGGTTTGGATTGTCTTCTATTGGTAAGGAGGAGATGAGAAAAAATGTATACACAGACAATAGAAAATAATAAAAGGCTACTAGGGTTTATGTGAAGATCATGGACTCGACCTTCGAAAATCGGCACCCGTACTGCACTTGTACTCAAAATGCCGCAGATTCAAACGCCGAATCTGGCTCTCCGGAGCTTATAACACCATTAAGTATAACAACACAGCGGAATAAAGAAATAGATGATATCATATACAAATCCAATGAATACAATATCCAGAATGATATACAAAAATGATATCAATATGATACAACAATATCAGAGATAAATAATGATACAGCGGAAATAATATCAGTAGAAGAGATGACTCCATATGATCTGAAAAGAGAATGAGTCCAACGACTCCAACATCAGCTCAATCCACCATCACGTTGGACCAAGAGAAGCAACGTCAGTCATCAACTCTGATGAAGTTAACTAGCTCCAGATAATCTACTAAACCTGACTATATGAAAAACCCAACTCTAGACTGCCCGTGTGGGAAATTGTGGGCACCCAGAGTTTATGAGGGGAACAATAAACTCCGAGTCAGTCATGGGACTGGTGTGGGTAACAAAAACAGTTTATCTTTAAAACAATCAAAAAAGGAACTTTAAACATTGAAATCCGCAATGCTTTTTGTAAATGAATCTACCATAAGGCCTCCCGCCACACACATAATGCAAACACAGAATTGGAGGAGATTTCTCCTTATGATAGTCAAACATGCTTACTATGCAAAAGAAAAACTCTTTCGATATTATTACTAGTGCAGAAAACATTTCGAAAGTATAATATTAATCTTAGCCAGCATAGACATTTCACACTTATGCCTACTATAGCTACTATGTTGAATAGAAGGTTACCGCCACATTCCATAGCAGGTTATACAACTAAAACCGTACAAGGCTCGTATTGTTTCTTTGGATTTTCCAACAAATGGTCAGGCTAAGGAACTTCCTACTGCCACATGGGAACGCCTCTGGCGGGACGCCCCGAGAACCACCTGGCTCTCTGCCAACACAAGGCCGGTTACCCCCTTCCCAGGTAGTAAACCTGAGATATTCCACCCCCGGTCCTTTGGGACCTTTATCCGAGGCACCTCGATCACATAGCAACAATCACACAGAGTAAATGAGATTGGAGCTACCACACAGGTAAATATCTAGGCTCCATACCATGATACCACCTTTTTCCAGAAGGAATGGACATACCCTAGGGGAGCTACCCCTGAAACCTTGCCGCATCTTTCCTGTTTCGACCATTTCCGGTATGTGAGGCTCGATGAGGTCTCATCCACAAAGCTACGCTTTTTCACAAAGCCATGCTTTGATCAACAAATGATCACCAACACACAACAGCACTTAGCATGCCACACTACCAAATTGGGAATATATCACTGATAACCTTCAACTACATAACCTCTGAGCTCATACGTCTCAGAGAAGGGTGTTAAGCTAAGTGAATAAATCTCCGCCACCAAATAGAAATGTATTTGAAAGAAATCAACTTTATATCTCAAAGTGTAGTGTTAGACATGCAATCATACAAGTCTGTTCCGGGTTCGAACAGAACCGAAGGCACTTCCGAAGAAGCCCTTGCAATTCCAGATAACTTCTAATCACGTCCGGACTTCCCATCACAAAGGGTGCTAAAATCTCTATACCGGGGATCAGCCGATGCAGAGACAATCGATGGTAATCCTTTCATTTTCGAAAGTATCCGGTCTTCACCACCGGTCTTCAAATGCTATCCATATACGTCGTATCATTATTCGGAATGGGTTGTATGACACAGGGTCCTCTCCCGGCTAAACCGAATAATGAGCGTAATATTTAAAAACATATGGATATTTGGATTTTCAGTTAAGTCACAACTTATTACCCAAAACTTCTCTTCAAATGGTTTAAACACATTACCATTTTAATCTTTTATATAAAAAGATTAATCTCACAAAGTTCACCAAGTTTCATAAAGATCTATTCACAGATTTTCCAAATCAATTTCCATTCAATTGGATCAACTCGCTAAATCTTTAAATCAAAGATTTAACTTAGCTTTCAAAACAATTCCATTCAATTGGATTTACTCGCTAAATCTTTAAATCAAAGATTTAACTTATAGCTTTCAAAACAATTCCATTTCGATCTTTTATACAAAAGGTACACCTTTCCAATTTCAAAACAAAGTTCAATAATCTTTCACGAAGATTTATTCATAACTTGGAAAACCATTTTCCAATTCAAACTTGAAATTCCTTTAAATTGGAATTTCATTTCTTATATGAAAGCTTCGGTTATTTTAAAACAAATAGTTTTCATTTTGGAAAATCTGATTCTTTTATACGAGTTAAAATCCTTGGGTTAAATTCAAATTCTCAAAACCATACTTTTAAGATGGTTTAAATTCATATAACACATTTACAACTAGTACGGTCTTTTTAAACCATAATTTCCAAATCATTGGATTCAATATCTCATATTGAATTCAAATTTAAATCAAATTATTAAGATTCCAAATCTTATTAAGTTATTTAAAATAGCTTTTATTTTTGAAACTCATTTGCAAAAGCTTTCAATTCCAATTCCAAACTATTTTGGATTCAAGAATTCAATCTTTACAATTGTCAGAAATCTGTGACTTAACTGATTTCCACGTGAAATCCATATTTGTCTGTGTAAAAGTGTGGTCCAGGAGTTTCACACAGTAGTGCAACATCATTCAATCATCACAATCCAAACACAGCAATATCGATAAGCGGTATAATCCTATAACGCTTATCTTCATTCACAGATTCACAGATAAATAATATAAATTCATCACAGATAAATAAATTACATTCATCATAGATAAATAAAACAGAGCATCACACATCAGGGATATTAAACAGTTCAACATTCAATTTAATCCAAACATCCATAAGAAAGATCAATTAACATCTGATAAATTTAAACCAGATTAATCACTTATGAATAAATTACTAATCCTGGTTAATTAATATTAATAAATTACAAACCATTTTAATTAATTATCCTTTAATCATTTATTAATTAACCTTTAACAATAAATTAATTATCCTTTAATTATTAATTTATCAACCTTAATTAATAAATTAATCAACCTTAATTACATTAATTAAATAACCTTTAATTAATTACCTTTTAATTAATTAATTACAACAAATGATTATCCCTAATCAATTTCATTAATTAATTAATTAACCTTTAATTAATTATACTCAAATTTATTACCATAATTAATTAATAACATAAATTAATTATCCTTTTATTATTCTTTAATCACTTGATTAATCAACTTAATCATTAATTAATTATCCTTAATTACTTTTATTAAGTAATTATCTTTAAGTAATTAATTAACCTTACTTAATTATTCTTTTTAATTGTCTAATAATTAATCCTCAATTATTAATTAATTAACCTTTAATTAATTAATAATTAATTACAAATTATCTTTTAATTAAGTACTTTATCCCTTAATAAATTAACCTTAATCTTTTAATTAAATTAAGATCTCAATTAACTTAAGATAAACTATTTATCTTAATTATTATTTTCAATTACATCATTGAATTTTTATTTTGAAAAACACTCGGGGATCTAAACAATTATTATAAAATTTATTTTAAATCAAACAAAGTTAAAAACATTATAATTTTAAAATTTCAACTTTTGAAATTTCTTGAAAACTTGTTCCATAAATACAATTTTGAAACTTATTTAATAATTTGTTATCAACAAAATGATTAAAACATTTTATCATCTTTTTAATTTTAAAACATTAAAACTTTTCTTTAACCAAACATTTAAAAACAATTATTATATAGAGGCAATAGTTTAAAGTTTATAAGAAAACTCGATTTATATTTCACATATGATAAAACAAGTTCCTGAGAAAATCTCGAGTAAACCCGAGCCAGATGTAGGTTTACTCGAGTAAACCCCTGAGTTTCTTCCTTTCCTTCCTCTTTTTACTTTGTTTTCATTTTTAAAATTTAAAATTTGTCATCAGTTAGACATACGCGAATGTAACCGTATACCCACCCAAGCCATCGACCAAGATTCACGAGACCTCCTTCGAGTATTTCTTCTTCTTCCTCAACCACTCAAACAACCAGATATCCATGTGCACAGGTGCACGTGTACCGATGATCAGCCTCCCTCCGACCCACTTCGCTACCACCAGCAAGTTATCATCGACCACCTCTACCCAATCGACAACCCAGATCGACGATTCAATCAAGAAACCAAAATCGAGCTACTCAACAACCTTCTAGAACCAAATCAACCATCTACAATCACCACATCCCATCGCCTCAAGCCATCAGAAATGTCGAAACTCCGGCCACAGCTGCTCTGATGATCAACTAACCTTTTTCCCCAAGCCCGATTGACTCCGATCAATCCCTGACGACGCAGCGACCATTAAAACTCAACCAACCCCAAACCTGACTTAAACCCTAAAAGGGCTTTTCCATGCATCCACGACGAACCAGAAAATCATCGAACATTTTTCTAATGATCCTAGACCTCCAAACTTGCTCCCTTTTCGATCACAAGATTTATCATTACTCCGATCATTAGATTTTCGTCAAAACCCAATTTACGTTCAACTCGTGATTTCTCCATACATATGTACTTAAAAATCATGATACTGATCTTAAAAATGATAAATTTCAATTTCAAAACAGATTACATAAGTGAAGCAATAAATCATTAAAGTCAAATTTTGTTATACTTTTGAGTTGTTACTGTAATTCATGCTTCCAGGTTAAACTACTTATTAACTATGTTTAACAGTATTTTTAAAACTAAGATCTGGTTAATCTAATCACTTTTTGTTTAAATCTCAAATCCTAAAAAGGATTGGAATAGGAGGAATTTAATTTAAATCTAACATAAGTCTGTATATCTTTTTAACAGGGTGAAATGCCTGTACTCATACATGCATACCTACATATCTTTGAATACTCAGGCGTACAATCCCATTTGTATTCATACAAAACAATTTCACTTCACAGAAACAAAGCATAACACAGATTCAAGTTTTTGACAAGTAGATTTGCTCACAAAATCATATTTTAAAGTTTTAAAACAAAATGTTACTCACCTTGTTTTTCCCAGAAGAAACAGAGTTTGCTTGATGAACAGGCTTTTAAAAATTTGCAAGCTGAAGCTTCCCTGATCTCTGATTTGTATTGATTTGTTTGATGTTTTTAAATTGAAGTTTGTTTAAGTTTTTTTCTTTTCTTTCCAGATGTAGATGAACGAAACTGAATAGAGATGATATATGAAAGATGAAGTTACAGGGTTATTATTTTGTACAAGTGATATTATGTTTTGTACAATACAAGATGATATTTACTAGCAAATGGAGGCCGATGAGATATGGCATTAATTGCCTTGTACAATTTGTACATATATATTTTCTTCTTTCTGCTGTACAATATATGTGATAGTTTTGAGTGTCTTCTCTTGCAAGCTTCATTTGTTTACATACTTATCTAATTTGTTTTGTTTTTGTAATATTACTTTATTTTATTTGTCTTTTATTATTTTGTAGTCTATTCTATTTGTATTGTTTTGTATTGTAAGTGAACTCCTATAATTTAATTTGTTATTAAATTTTATTTTATTATTTTTTTTAGCTAGTGTTTACTTTCTATTTTACAACTAGAATTTTTATCCTATGTATCTATCTTAATTTCTATTTCTAACTTAAATTTTTATTATTTGATATGTCTTCACACATATATATTTTATTTGTATGTATATTACTTCATAATATAATTAAATTTCTAATTTATTTTGTTGTTAAATTTTATTAAAAGAATTACTCTATATTTTTATAACTTATCTTTTATTTATTTCTTATTATTTTGTAATATAGATGATTTCTATTTTTAATTATTTGTTAAAGTTTAGCAAATGTATTTACTTGATATTATTATAGTTTATCTTACATATTTATATTTTATTTCTAACTTAAATATTTTTAATATTAATTTATTTTTATTTTTAACATAACTTATCAATTTCAAATTTCAATTTATTTATTTTTAAACTTGTATCAATTATCTATATTTTTATATTTATCTTTAAACCATTTATATTAAGATTTAAATTCAATTATCAATATATATATATATATATATCTATCTATCATTTCAAATCTATTCATATAGGCACAACTATATAGATTCACATATATATACAATTTCTAAATTTAAAATCATTTTATATATTTTTATTTGGATTCGGGGAAACTCGCTTTAATTTTCCATTAATTTTACAATTTTAATTCAAAAATTAAAATTAATTATCAATTTAAATATATATAAAATCCGGGGTCGTTACAGTTTATAACAGCCTATATATAGGCACAACTGAAATAGAAAAGGATGGACCAGATCGATTTGGATCGAAATGATAACAACAACCCGAAAAGCCCGTTTCGTTCTCGAAACGAAAATGGGTCATCCAATATATCGAAATAGATGTTTTTAATAATTTTGAACTCAATGGAACTAGTTTCAAATCCAATTTCATTGTATACGGAAGTTAGCTTTTAAAATCAGGTTATATTCTTTTAAATCCTTTTAATTGATTTCTATGCGTTTCTAGCCCGCACGATCAAACGACAAGTCCGACCGCTACGAAAATTGAAATCGTACAATAATTTACTGTTATGGATCCGATGAAATTGGTTTTGTCGAAATCCGAGACAGTGGCCAAAATGGCAAAATTTCACGTTAACTAAATAAATTATTATTAACTTAGTTTAATCACTTTTAAATTCAAATTTAATAGTTAACAATTTTTATCATTTTTGATTACATAGAAATTTTATAATCTTTTAAAATAAATTTTCCGTGTTAAATGCAATGTTTAAACATTACATAAATTTCATAGTCCAATTGCAATTGAAATAAAATTCCAATTAATTATATTTAATTCCAATCAATTTCTTTTATTTCGGTTTGCACTCTTATTATTAAATCAACTATCACCTTAAGGATAAAATTAACATTGGTTTACATTTTATTACACCAATATTCTATAGTTATCATCTTAACTCATATTAACTGCAATATTTAATTAGATTAATTTCGATTGATTTACCATTAGTTTCAAACAGATTAAATATCTAGATGATAATGAATTAATGTTTATACTTTAATAATTCACCTCCATTAACCTATTGTTTACCAACAAAGGTTGATAAATTACTTGTCAAATATTGATTCCATTCTATATTACACTATTTCAATTAATTATATATAATTCCAACATTAAATCTAACATTCAATTTATTCCCTATTTATAATTATAACCAAACTAACATTACAATTATTTTAATTGATTGCAATTACACTAAAATAGTTGTCCATAACATTTAAACAATAATATCAAATCATATTCTAGTTATTTTCTGATTAATACATCATAAATTTTAATTTCTCGCAATATTAATATTCCAAAATTTAATAAAAATATTTAATTATCGAAAAAAATACGGGTTGTTAAAGGAATTAAATAAGAAATTGAAAATTTTGATTCTTTCTTGAGTTTCTTAATTGCATGTAAATGAAAAAGAGGAGAAGGATGCATGATTTATGAAAGAAGGGGATGTAGGGAAAGCCATCTAATCAAATTTTAATGAATAGCCAAGATCTGTAACCACCAATTCTCACTTCAACCTTGTCGAAACCAAAATGAATAGAAGAGAAAAAAGGAATGAGCACTACAATAAAATGCACTATCTATAGCACTAATACATAGCGTTGCCGCTTTGTATGCTATTAAAATCATAAGACGTATAATTTTCACTGCTATGTTATGTAAAGGCGGGAACAAAAATTTTAGGCGGTCACGCGTTTACTTTTCAACACTATGGATTATCCTCCCCCTTTTCCCTTTGTCTCCTGAAAAATTGAAGGAAAAGACTTTGTTTCCCTCTTTTCCCTTCAAAAAACCCTAAACTACATCAGGTCGTCGTTCAAAAACCCTAAATCAAATCAAATCACTCGATGCCCCTCCAATCTGAAGAATAGCTCCACTTCTTCTCCCTAAATCACGCGTAGTAAATCCAGTGAAACTCCAATTCGAAGAACCGCCATCAGAGGTACCTATTTAGTTACAAAGTTTGATAATTGTCTAACTTTTTTGTATGCCGCCAAAGCCCCATTTTGTTATAAGTAATATTTTCCAAGTTAAAATAAACGAAATTTTTTTAAAATTTTATTCAACTTCATAATGGTTATGGCTTAGTTTTTCATTGTTATTGAATTAACGAGTCTAATACGAACCGGTACTTGTTTTTCGTGGTTGAATATTGAATATGCAATGCACTAGTCATCTGTTATTTGTAACAGACTATATCTAACCTACCTGTTATGTGCTGAAGCTTCTATTTTGATTATTTGCAATATTTGAATTCTACGTACATTTATGTCATTATGACTACATAAAGTTTAGCCCAATGTCATGCAGTATGCTTTATTTCAGTCAAGCTTTCAGTGGAATAGCATGAGATATTGATCCCAAAAAGTGGTGCTTTCAGTGTTAGTATATGTTTTTCACTCAAGATTAACTTCAACTCTATTAGACTATTAGTATATCTTACTTTTAGATAAGTGGGAATACAAAAAGCTGAAACTATAATTCTCCTGTATGTTGAACTTATGATGCAAGATATTGATAAAATATTGAGTGCAATATCTTATACGATAGACGTATGATATATCATTGAATATTGTACTAGAAAATAACTATTTATGCTACCACACTAAACAAATTGCGATTAAGAAGATACATCATGATTAAATATATTGAAAAACCTCAGCAACTTTATCAGCGAAAGTGGCAGGAGAAAGATAAACAATCCTGGTAATATTGACAAGCTTGTGAAGAAACATGAAGAAAACAGGCATTGATGCTCCACGAACTCATGTATCAATTGTACCAACAAACATAAGAAGATAATCCCATGAATCTGCAAAGCTAAAAAGTTAAAAAAACGAGGACTTGTTTTTTATTTTTATTCTTGTCATCTTCTTAAATTTTCTTTTTTACTTTGAGCATGTTGTTGATCAGCTTCTGCTATGTCTTCAGGGCCTACAACTAAACTCATAGTTTGTTTCTTCCTATTTGCGTGATAATAGGGAGAGTGAGAGTTTGGAATGAGTTAGTCAAGTGAATGTTGATATGGAAATGTGGGCAGAGATGAAGATGCAGGGTTCTAATCAGGGGCGGAGCCCCCTTGCATATGGGGTAGGCACGTGCCTACCCCAGTATCTGAAGAAAAAAAAACGGTTTGCATGCAAAACATTTTGTAGTATTTTCCAAAGCAAAAGCTTGTGCTATTGGAGGTAAGTTGTCTGATGAAATGCTTGAATGGAAACGGACATAGAAGCAATGTTTTGGAGCCCTTCTCTGTCCATTACTTCATGCAACTCAGGATGAATTCCATGCTTATCTATCAGTACATCTATTTACTTAATTTAGGTTTAATCTGAACGACAGAAACTGGAATCAGAAACAGATAGGATGCTTTAGTGATTGACATGTAATTTGCACTTATATTTGCATTGGTAGATCATCTATATTTATTTTATAACATAACATATGTGAAATTCACATTAGATCAAAACACACAGACACATAACTATTCAAGTGATAGATATAAACAAATTCGTCGACTGCCATCTTCAAACCTCTGCCTTTTTTAATTATGCCTCCGCCAACTTCCAATCCTGGCTACGCCACTGGTTCTAATGTATTATGTTTGGTAGCGAATGGGTTTTTCTTTTCTTTTATGGTTTTAAACTATTGGGCTGACTAGTTTGCTGGCAGGTTCTTATTAATTACTACACCACTGTTTTTTTTGTTTGATTTTTACAGGGTATAGTGAATTTTGTAAGGTCGATATTAAGCATGGACTTAATTTTTATGCATTTGGTAAATATTTTTAAGTCAATTTGCTTGAATTTTATCCAGGATAAAAAGAGTTAAACAGTAACCTTTTCGATTATGATATAAATTCCAAGTAAAAAAGCATAATAATATAAACAAACACAATTCCATAAAAAATTTATTGTTTACAAGCACATGAAATAATCTTACAAACATTAAGCCTAACTTAAGCTATAGCCAAATGTTAAAGTTCAAAACAGTAAGAATTATAACCATCTTTGAGCAAAACTTTCTTCCCTTGCATTCAAAATACTAATAAAATTTGTACTCAATAATTATTACTCTCTTTATATTAAGCCTTATTCGATTTCTTCTCAAGATGAGTTCTGTTTTTTAACAAAGAATTTATTGTTTTGAGGTTTATTATCCGGTTATCCTATCTTTATTTTTTTGCCTTTCATTTGGTAGAATTTGTATAAACAGTATATTTTGTATAAATTTGATAATGTCACCGATTGACTGGGTTATAGTCAGGTTCCTTTATATTTGATTTTGAGTTTATGTATGTTGTGCTTTTATCGGCAAATGTGTTATTATGACAAAATAGTTTGGGATGTAACCCATCTATGTCTTATTCTAGTTGTCTTTATGATGGATTGGTTAGTTTTTATGATTGACTGGTTAACTTTTATGCCTTATTCTAGTTTTCCATTAGAATAAGACTTTTCCATTATTAATATCATTTTACACCTGATAAGAATATTCTTGACCTAATACATTATGACAAGATAATTTGAGATGTAACACATATGTGTCAGACCGACCTTGAGATTGGGTTACCCCAGCCCAAAATAGTTTGTTTCTTCATTTTATTTGCATTTAATAAATTCACTAAGCAACCAATGCATTTTATTTGCATTTTAATAAATACACTAAGCTAACCAATGCTATTGGGTATGCTTAATCATTTAACTAGTTGATTTAGTTTTCTTCTTGCATTTCATATGCAAAACCATGCATAAAGCTCAAGGTCTTTTGTCAGTATAAGGAAAATGACATATTTGAATAACTTGTATGTACACTGAATTTTCCCAATAAAAAAAATTATAGGTGGATTTAGAAACTTCAAGTATAAATAATTTACCAAGAATCAGATTTAGAATCATCAAATACTTTTACTTTGCATGGAAATTCACATTTAACTTCTCACCTGCTATCTTTGTCTCTAGTAAGTAAGTTTAACAATCAATCTAATCTTTTCCCGCTGTGTACAATTGACTAATAAGGAAGTTCTTATCGTTCTTTCAAAGAATTTATTCTCATATATTATACTTCTGAATAAGTAATATGATTTTACTAGCTGTTGGAATACAATTAGAATAATTTTATTCTATACCAAAAAAAAAAGATCTTGTGTGAGAATGTCAGTACAGAGTAATATTAGCTCTTTATACGGAAATATATATTCTTTCTACATGAGTTGAGGGATAATCTTTTTATTTTTGAACAGTGGTTCTTAATGTATGCTAGGGGATAGGAGATCGAACCTAAACCTATAGCAATAAATCAAAGTAGAAGCCTTGCCATGTGCGAAGAGGCATAATCATTTATTCAACATAATAAATTATACAGAAGAGTGGTCAGAGGAATGTGGTTTATTGCCTTTTACTAACAAGGCTACTCGAAGTTGATGCTCTTAGATTTTGAGTCTTAGAAATTTAGAGCTACACTATTAAGATCTTAACCATAACAACAGGTGAAGTTTCCACTATCTCTACAGGAGGTGGTGGTTCTTGAGCAATACAGGTCGGATATTTTATTCATGATGAGAAAATTTCATTGAAAGAGGTAAATCGAAAGAATCAGTTTGAATATTTTCTTAGGTACAGTGGTGATTCAAAATTGTATTCTATTGGATGCTTGCAGTTCAGTATATGAACCTTAATAATAAGATTTTGAAATGTGTAGCCCGTTTGTAATGAATATTATCTCTTTCGAAAAAATTCTTAATTTGGACACAATTACGTAAAAAAATAAAGATGCCTTTAAAAATTGATAATAATATATTGATTTCAGTTTTTTATTTCCAAAACATGCATTTCCATTTATTCTCATATTATATCTTTTAGTATAATCTCCAATAATATGATGTTGAAATGTGTATAGCCCGTTTATAATGAATGTTTTACTCTTTTTGGAGAAAATTTGAATTTGGACACAATTAGGTAAAACAAATAAAACTGCCTTTAAAAGTTGATGATAATTCGTTGATTTCAATATATATTTCCAAAACATGCATTTTTAGTTATTCTCGTATTTTTTCTTTTGGTATAATGAGTATTTATGGCATGAAAGTATGTAAATTTGTTTGCTTTGTGAATATATAGAACATATATTATTACTGCATTTTCTATCTACTCTCTATTTTAGCAAACTATGTAGGGGCACCAAATGCTTTACAAACTGTACCTTTAAACATCGTTGATTCATTAGGCAGGTGTCGCATTGGTTATATGTTAATTGGTATGTTTCGAATAAGTAAATATGTACTTTCCAAAAAATATGTTTGGATTATGTTTTGATTAAAATTTCAATCTATGTATGGGTAAAGCATAATTTTTCTGAGTGCATCTTTATATCATCAAATTAGCTTGTTCTATTTGCTTCGATCAAACTACTAAAAATAACTTATCGAAATATTCACAATAATTGATTAGAAGAAGAGCGACCTTATGATATTGACCAGTTTGATGTTTAATGGTAAGATTTTTAATGGTAGAGACATTTCCATGTGAATATAAACTTCAAAAAAATTACAATATGAGAATCCATGGTAGTTGAAGGATCAGAATTTGCACTGGTGTGTACGTTTAAGAATGCAAAAATTTTGAATTACAATAACCATATAAATTTTAACTGAAAGTATGTCCTTATATTGGTATAGTGAAATATTCACCTCTGTCAGTATAGTTGAATTTGAAACAAATAAATTGTTAGTGATAAATTTATGCACAATGATCATGTTATAATTTGACTTGAAAACTTACATTTATGTGTCTAAATTTGGGGTTTGTGTACACACACGTATGTATGTATGTGTGTGCGTATGTGTGTACATACACATACACGTATATTTCAATGTAAGTATGTAAAATTATGGAGTCCTACAGAGTGGTTCATGTCAACAGAATTTTATTGCTTATATCAAAATAATTTTATTGCTTTACAAATTTGGTTTAGTTAAATACCCTATTACTGAGTAGAAAAGGGTGATTGAACTTTCAAATGCTGTAGTTGCTTAAAATTGACTAGGGAGATTATTATTGATATTTGTCTAACATTTTTTCAAAAATAGAAGAAAAACTCGCCCATTGATAATTATATCATAAATAGTGGGACATAATTTATATTTGATTAAAATTTGTATTTAAAAATTCAAAATTTTGTGGAAATAATGTGTTTTGACTCAGGAAGTTAGTAAAGAATCAAGCATCTTAAATTCCTTTGCTTACTTCCTAAAAAATTAAACTATAAAAGTAAATATTTTCTGTGTTAAAACTTAACAAATTTCTTCATCTTATTCCTTTTGAAACTTTCTAAATAGAATACATTTTGTTACTTACTACAATTTCACATTTACGTCTAATTAATTGAATATACAGAGAAAGTTGCTTATTGATATAAATGTTAACCTTCAAAATCTTTTCATATAAATCATTTTCTGATCTCTTGAATCACCTATTTCATATTACAACCTATATATGGAGCATCATTCGACTCTAAGGACTGGAAATATATTTACAAAACTGTATTTAGTGATGTCATTACTCTTCCAAGTCTTCTGCATTTTTGTAAATTTATGATGGAAATTCATGTTTCCACAGTCCAGTTTTAAACTTCATCAGCCTTGTGAACAGAGCTTCATTTCCTATTCTACACAACTCCAAATGTTGTTTCTTGGTTGCTTCACTATTTTCATATCTCGGTTTCTATACTTTCATACATTTTTTCACTAACTTTGGCCAAACTTGTCTTCCTTTCTCCTTCAATTTGCTATCATGGTTCTCTGGGTACAAAAGAAGATATATGTGTGTAAAATAATGGGACCAAGATAAGTTGAATGTCCCAAACATAATCTGCTTCTATAAGTTAAAACTATAATTTTGTTCTATATTCTTTTAAAGTTTTAATTTCTGATTTGTTTCTTGGTTTATAAAACTCCACTTAGATTAGTTGCTAAACAGATCATCAAGTAGCATTACCTGCTCCACTTCTAAAATGTTCATCAAGCACCATTAGCTGTTCTGCTTTCGGGCACCGCGTAGTTGATGAAACTTAAGGCATTTTTTTTTCTTTTCTCACTATATTTGATATTGTCTACAGGAAAAAGTGTAGAGACAAACAAGAGGTAAAAGAGAGTTTTATAGAATGTAAGGGAGAACAGAAATATAGAGAAGGGTGATTAGTTCAGTTTGAGTTATATAAAGGATCTCATAATACACAACTGCTTTCTCACCAAATTCATCTGGATTGAACTTTACCATAAACTGTTATACGGTTATTCCAGTTTTTTAGCATTTTTTTTACTGGATATCTTCGCATAGGAAAATGCATCCACTTTAGATTTATGTTTAGTATCAACAAATTCCTTATAGATAGCCTTCTCCAAATTTAGTCTTTCCTCCTTTAATTTATTCTGCACAACAATTGAATTATCTCACTCCAAAAGTTTTAGCAATTCTGCATATTCATTACGTAAGTCTTCCACCTCCTTTTTAGTACTCTTGTGTCCTTTAGCCTAAAGCTTCAATATATGCTTGACTGCCTTTAGTTTTTTCAAAAATACATACTGTAACGACCCAGAATTTTGAACGAATTAAATTGGAAATATTTAATTTATTTTAAATATTTGAACGATAATCTAATTTGAATCCCGAATTTAAAATTGAATTTGGCGATTAAATTATTAAATTTAATCGATTGGAAGTTGAATAAAAATTTGAATCTTCAAATTTAGGCCGAAGAAAAATATTTCAAAAGCTTTTAAAATTCGTAATGATAACACTTGAGATAACAGCAGCTTCAGAATTGAAATTTAAACTGTTTCGCTCAGTTTTGAATTTAATTGTTTGAACCGATATTTAAAAATAGTCATTCTTCAAACAGCCTCGGAATTCGACGAAACCAGTTCCATTGGGTCCGTAATATTGTATTATTACTGGATTTCCAATTTCGTATTTTTCGGAGTTAGTATGAGAGCGTACGGCGTATAAACGCGTTGGAAATAAATCGAAAATTTAAATTTAAATTTTTTATTTATATACATATATATTCACACGTTCCCCTCCTAAAATCGCGCAGAACATTACGCCTAAAATCACGTTTTCTTTTCATTTTAAATCCAAACCGTATCTTCATTTTCATCCCCCTCTCTCAGATTAAAATCAAAACAAAGAAAATTTAAAATGGCCGAAGCCCTTTCTCTTCAAAATAAAATAAACGAACGAGTCATTCTCGTTTACCAAACAATGGTAGAGCAGAAAATTTCGAAATGGGGTCGAGCTCGATTCGCGAGCGCGTGGCAGGCTGGGGCGATTTGTCGCGGTGGGCTCGAGCAGGCGGCAGCAGCGGCAAGAGGATGGAGTCTAGAGCTCGCGTGATGAAGGGTTTCGCGTTGAGGGGAGCGCGATCGAATGGGGCGCGAGTTCGTTCGCGTGGAGGCAGGTCGAACGGCGACCTGGAGGCGATGAATTCTAGGGTTCGTCGTGAGTTAGTCGAGGGATCGGAGGTCGAACGGCGACTCGAGGCTGATGGAATAGGCGCGGCGATCGGCATCTGGGGCTTCGCGAGCAAGTGGGGTTCGCGGTGTCGAGCAGTGATGGTCGTGATTTGTTAAAATTGATCTGGGTTCACCTTTTTCAGAGAAGGTATATACTTGATTTATTTTCTTTTTCAATTTAAATATAATGGTATTTTTAAATTGTAGTAAGGGAAAACTGTTGTTATCACTATATATACAGTAAAGGAAAAAGGTGATTTAAATTTATATAAAAAGAGAAATTTTAGTTAAAACTAAATTTGTAGTTAATTAAATTTATTTAAAGGAAACTGGGTTAGAAATAAGGTCATTGTATAATTAAAACATATCAAGTTAGAAATTTAATTTTTGGATAAAATGATTTATTTAAAATGGAAAATTTGCTAGAATCAATTTATTAGAGTAAATGAAATCATTAATAATAATTAATTGTTCGATTTATTTCGAATATTAATAATTTGTATAATATTTATACAAGGGCTATAAGTCAAGAAAAATCAATCTGGAATGGAAATGGATGGCAAATTAAAAGCGAAGGTGAGATTTTTCTCACTCAAGAATTGATTGCAGTTATTGATTGTTTGATATGATTGCTATGTTGATTGTGATATTAGATATTTTAGGATATATCTATATATAGCAATATATACATATTGGCATATGTATATATTGGATTGATTGATTTCCCGCCTCGTATAGCGGATGAGACCCTATTGCGCCGTTAGTAAGCGGATTTTTATAAAACCCATATACCGCGATAATTCCGTACTGGAGCGGAATTGGTATTGTGCTAACGTCTGTGGATGCAGGGAAACAGGTTGGAGGGATCCAACTGGATTCCTCAACTGTATTTATTGTTTACAGATATTGTGATATTTGTTGATTATCATATTGATATATGATGTTTTTTGAATGCCATGATTGACTATTTGATGCGTTGCATCATCGGATCCATTTTTAAAGTCTAAAAATAACGATTTTGGATTTTAAAAGGATTTGTAAAGTGATTTGTAGAAATATACGTTTTATTGAAATTTTTGAATTAGTTTATTTTAAATAAATAAATGTTAAAATTTTAATGTTAGTAAAATTGTGATTTTTGTGAAATACGACAAAAATGTTATTTTTGAAATAAACAATTGATAAAGATTATGAAATAGTTTAAATTGGAATTGTTGAAGTATTTTAAACAATTCATATAAAAAGATTTATAAAAATTGATATTTTTATAAATTAAAAATATTGGAATTTTGAAATGAGTTTTATTAAGTGTTAAAGTCAAATAAAAATGGATTCCATAAGTGAATTGAAATTTATAGATTCATAAATTGTGAAGTTATTAAATGGATAGATTTTGTAAAACAAAAAGATTTATAAGCAATTATCTTATAAATTGGATTTTGACATTTAGATGAGAAATGAATAGATGTTGTAAATAAATGGATTATAAGTTCTTAACTTAAAATATAAACTTCCGGTATATAATTGAGTTATATAAGTTGAATTGGATAATTTAGAAATCGAAGTTTTATAAATAGAAATGGGATTTATAAACATTGTTTTATAAATTCAAAATCAATAGAATTTGATAAATTTAACATTGAAGTTATTAAAGGAGATATATTCGTGATTTTGGACAGCGAATTATCCTTTAAGTTAAATGTGTAGAAATTGTTAAAATTGGGATAGTGATTATATTCACGAATTTGGACAGTAAATATATATTATTGAATAAAATCAATATATTTTGGGAAAAGGAATATTGTTAAATGAAGTTGTTTTAAAAGATGTTTTAAAACGTGTTAAGTATCGAAACATAGGTTTCAACATTTATTGTTGAAATAGACGTTTTCGAAAAATAAGGAAATGGTGGACTATAACACTGTTGTTATAGTAAATGATTTCCGAAAGGAAATGTTTTATGTAGTATTGGGATTTATATATCTATTTTAATTTCGAATCCCTATACTAGTGATTTTGAGTCGTCGTAACGATGTTTTACGTAACATTCGTTTTGACTCAAATAAATATTGTTATAGTAAGTGATTTCCTTAAAGAATGAATATATACTTAATTTGATTTAAGTATATCGAATATTTTCAAATGTTGAAAATAAATAGATTTGTGAAATACTTATTATTAAATAAGTATGGAAATGCTTTTCCAAAATGAAATGAAATGTTTTTGAGAATTTATCTTCTTAAAGGATAAATTGAAAGTGAAGGTTTGAAATCGATTTGGAAATCGAATATCAGTAGATATTTGAAAAATATAAATTCACTATGGAATTTATAAAAGAAATGGGAATTGTTTAAAATAAATATTGATTTATTTTTTTAAGTGTGGAAATTTTATATCTAATAAAAGATATTTTGAAAGATAAATAATTTGGGAAAATTATTTGGAATCTGATGATGTTGCGCATCTTTATTGATAGTTAAATAACCGACTATCAATAATTACCTCGAATGGGTATTTGTTATGATTGGATGAATTTGAATGCCACACTTATTTTTTTGAAAAATCGCTCACTATTCGGGTTAGCCGGGAAAGGACCATGGGGTCGTATAACCCACTCCGAATATGTGATACATCGTTATGAATCGCATTTGAAGACCGGTGTGGAAGACCGGATATTTTTGAAAACGGAAGGATTACCGTCGAGTTACTCTACATCGGCTGATCTCCGGTTTAGAGGTTTTATCACCCTTAGTGACGGGAAGTCCTGACGTGATTGAAAATTATCCGGAATTGCAAGGGCTTCGTGAGAAGTGCCTTCGGTTCTGTTCGATCCCGGAACAGACTTGTATGGATTGTGTGTCTGACGTTACAATTTGAGATATAAAGCTGATTTCTTTCAAATACATTCCTGTTGGTGGCGGAGAATTTATTCTCTTAGCTTAACACCCTTCTCTGAGACGTACGAGCTCAGAGGTTATGTAGTTGAAATTTATCAGCGATATATCCCAATTTGGTAACGTGGCATGCTGAGTGTTGCTGTGAAGTGATCAGTGTTTGATCATTTGTGATATGATCATTTGTTTGATCTTATATCTTTGTGATCATAGGTTGATCATTTTGTTTGACCCGAAGCAGGGCTTTTTGAGAAAGCGTAGCTTTGTGGACGAGACTTCGTCGAGCCTCACACCCCGGAAATGGTCAAAACAGGAAGGATGCGGCAAGGTTCTAGGGAGTAGCGCCCCTTAGTGTATGTCATTCCTTCTGGACAAAGGTGGTATCATGGTATGGAGCCCAGATACTTAACCTATGTGGTTGCTGCATTTTTATCTATGTGGTTTGTTGGAAATCGGGGATCCTCGGGAAGATCGGTGACGATCGGGGGATGGCATACGCGTGTCAGTAGTTACCTATTTTTGCAGAGGTAACCCGGCCTTGTGTTGGCAGAGATCCGGTTAGGTTCTCGGGTCGTCTATTCCAGGGACGTACCCATCGTGGATAGGAAGTTCCTTAGCCTGACCATTTGTTGGAAATCCAAACTCCAATACGAACTTTGTACGGTATTAATTGTAGAACCTGCCATTTACGTACGGTGGTCACCACTGTTTAGATGGTAGCTATAGTAGGCATACGATACTGGTCGTATGTTGGCTAAGATTAATATTATACTTTCAAAATGTTTTCTACACTATGCACTAATAATAATATCAAAAAGAATTTGATTTTGCGTAGTAAGCATCTTTGACTATCATAAGAAGAAATCTCCTCCAATTCTGCGTTTGCATTGTGTGTGTGGCGGGAGGTCTTATGGTAGTTTCATTTTCCAAAAGCATTTCGAATTGACTTTAAAAATTATTTTGTTGTTATAAAGAATAACTGTTTTATGATCTCACACCAGTCACCATGACTGACTCGGAGTTTATTGTTCCCTTCTAAACTCTGGGTGCCCACCAATTTCCACACGGGCAGCCTAGAGTTATGTTATCAGGATATTCTGGAGCTTTGGAGATAAGCTGGAGGACGAGACGTAGTATTTGTACCTGATATATTATTCCGCTGTGTATTCTGTATGAGGACAAGTTTATATAACTGTCCATTGTTGTATATTGACTCTGATGATTGATGTATGTATAAACTGATATAGTTCTTTGTTTTAAAAGACTAGTGTTTATTTATTATATATTGTTCCGCTGCGATGTGTAAGATTCTGATATTGTTCTGTTTCTGTTGCTGTTCTGTTGTTCTTCTCTTCTTTCTTCTTCTTCTGCCTTTTTCTTCTTTCTTAAACCCTCACTATTGGAGTTTCCGGCACTCGATGGCTCGGCAGTCGATAAAGTGAGTATCGATGTCGAATTTTCGAAAGTCGAAAATTTTGGTATGTGACACATACATGGGGCTCCCTACCACTACCACCCTCCAACTTTACACAAACTGATCCATGTAGTCTTCACGTAGTGGCTTGCTGTTGGAGTGGGTTGAAGTTGGCGATGTTTCTTGATTTTGGGGAATGGGTGGAATGGGTGGGGAATGGGTGAAGTTGGCAGGGCGGTTGGATACAACACTATAATAAACAAAATTTATACACATTGTCTATAAGTAGTACTTAATATTTTGAATTTTTAGTGGTTCTTGAGTTTTGAATGATTAATTACATCCCTTGATTGAAGGGCGCAGTGAATGGTAGACACATAAAACAAGTAGAAGCCATAATTTTCGAATATACATGATACTGTCCAAAAGTAAATTAGCTATCTGACTTAATAAAGTCAGTTGGCTACCAACTTATGCTAGAAATTTTGATGTAGATTCAAATGGATAGTAACATGTACGAATATAAAATGAGACATGCAATAATATGCAATAATTTAGTTTTTTGTTACATGTAAAAACATCCATCATTAATTATGTATCATTCTTAATGTAATTATTTATCTTATTTGTAGGTGTGTGAAAGAAGAAGATGCTAAAGTTGTGATCTTCATTTTAATGCAAACAATCAAATATGTACTTGTTTTTTTTAAACTATGCTACTATTTTTTGGGGTGTGCTTAAAATATTTGCTACTACGTTTTGATGTGTATGAATATTTGGTATGTTTAATGTAATGTGTTACATCTCTATATTTATTATCTTTTATGATTATTATTATGATTTTTGATATTGGTATTTAATACTGCAGTAGGATGCAAAAATTTTTGAATTGTGAAATTAAATTATAGCACTTCAAAACCGCTATAATATTTAATAGTGCCTAATGGCCGCTATCAAATCTGTTAGTATTAAAGATGCAGACCATAAAAAGAGCTATGGTATTACAAAAAGCGCTATAAATAATGATGAATGATAGGCCAGTAAGCACTATAAAATAAGATATTATAGCAGAGTACAAGCACTATTGTAGCTGACTTTTTATAGCGGCATATTGGAGTTGTGACATGTCACCGTCTACAATAACCAGTTCAAATACAGCGCTAATAATCCGCTATTAACACTTTCTATAGCGCAATATTAGTGCTATCTTAGAAAAAACAAAAAGTATTTTGTGGCTAATAACGAATTTCATAGCGGGCTAATAGCGCTGTGATATTAATCAATAACGCCTATTTTGCCGCTATAAAAATAAATAACATAGCGCAATATTTACGCTATGAAATTAACAATTTTTATAGCGCTTTTTTTGTGCTATCTAATGTTGGTTGTTTTTAATCACATGTCGTTATACAGCGTTTATCGAACCACTATAATATCCTTTAATAGCGGTTTTCGGGCGCCATCGTAGGGTCTTTTTGTTGTAGTGGAGAGATAACAGCACCAACAAAGCCTTTCGAATGAGTCAAAGGGGTGCTATAGCCAAAAGCCAAATATGTTACAAGCTTTCGAAGGGGTCAAAGTGGTCGAAAGATCCCTTTTGCTTCAGTGTCTTCCTTTCGAAATAGATGCTTTCGTCTACATGAAGACATTTCGATTAAGAGGAGGAAAACCATTTGAAGGTAGCGGGTAACAACCCCTCATATGCATGCCAAAACTTTTGAAACCAAAGGTTTTGCCTTCATTCAATCTACTCAAAATGATGCCCAGAATAATCCTTTAGAAAGCATAATCAAACATTCCACACCGGTCAGAGCCTTTAGCAACCAGGGAAGGTGCCGCATCAATTCACAAGCATGTATTGGGAAGTTCCCTACCACATCGAAACCCTCAACATTTCAACACCTTCAAAATCCTAGAGAACTACCTATCGACAAAGTTGAAAGCTCATACTCCTACACACTTGCAACAACAAAGCAATACAAGGAAAAAAGGCGCATCTACCTCTTTCAACGAAGACAAAAGCATTCAAACCCGTTTGAATGCAATGCAGAGGGATGGGCAACTGTCAATGGAGACGAAAGGTCTACGAAGCTACCTTTCGACCAGGTCGAAAGCAGTATGTCGAAAGGTGCCAACCCACACCTCTAAATAATACCCTAGGGGTCTGGTTTGTGGGAGCGAATTTATTCACTCTACTCTTGTATTTTCTTAACTTTGTAAATTTGAAAACTCTAGTTTGGAAATAAAAATGGGAGAAATTGATCAGTTTATACATCATTGTTTTAATAAAGGAAAGATTTTGATATTTTCGGGTATGTAACTGTTTAGAGACTTTCTCTGGATTTATTGTGTTCTACCAGTATTGACTTCATCGAAGGGTACCGTACGAGTGAGTCGAAACCCCTTACTTTTCCAATAAACTTAGGTTCCTAGCTTCAAACCACTAGTCACCAAAAGCTCACCTTTTATTGAGTCCAAACCTCAAACATGGCCTAAATTCCCAGACATTAAGATCCATTAAAAAGCCATAAAAGAGGCAAGCTTTCGATGAAGTCGAAACCTACCCTTTAATCAATACCCAATAACATTAGAGCCAACTATTAGGTTACCATCATTGTTTCGACATGGTGTTCTGTATCAATTGGCAAGTGAAAAAGGTTAGTTTGAAAGACTTAAAAGGAACATAAATGTTTTGACTGGGTCGAAAGGTTGGGCAAGGAAGAATTTTCAAAACAAAGTCCTATTCGAAAGGTGAATCAAAGGAAGCAATAACATCTTAACTTTCTCTACTTAATCAAAAGCGATTTAGAAGGACTTACCTGTTCCTTTAACTCGACTTTGGGGTGTTGAAAATTTTCTTGGTAACATTTTGGTGCTAGAAGGAGGGGTCGAACCTTTGAACTTGTTGAACATCCAACACCATTTACCTCTAACCCAGTCCTATTCCAAGCTTACTTCATTATGGCAAACCCAAAAGATTTGAGCAAGGGTCCTCAGAACCACACTTAATAGACTTCTTCCCCAGAACTACTAATGATTCCAAACTATATGAAGAGCAAATGCTAAGGTTGGAAGCTCTAATGATTATGAACCAGAAAAGAGCAGAATTATATGACCCAGAAAGTAGAGCTTAAATCCTTTCCACATTATTCCTATGCCTATCTTTGCCTCAGGAAAAATAGAGGATACAAGTGATAATTTATTCAATCAAATGAGAGTCAATCAAATGAGAGAAACAATTCAATTCTACACTAAAGGCACAATCTTTTAAGAAGGAATAACGGTCGATTACCATGCCTTTGAACATAAATGGCATCGAGCAACGACTGGAACACTACCGACACTAGAACTCTAATGGGTTTTAAAAACCCAATCGATGAGGGTGAAACTACAGAACCAAGTAAGAAAAGATCAAGAAACCAACCTCAAAAGACGAGCTTCAAGTCAAAACTTCCTAAGGAATGCAATTTGACAACATCAATTGAGAATGTTTATATGCTAACCAAGGAAGAGCTCAACTATTGGCCATCACAAAATAAAAAACCAAAATATGAAAGGAATCTGGAGGGATCCTGCTGCCATTACCATATGATGAATGGTCATGAAACAAATCACTATAAAGCGCTCAAAGGAATGATAATAAACTTTTTCAGATAAGGAAAACTTAATGTGTTTGTAAGAAGTTCATAGATGAAGTCAATAAAGAATAACTTTGCTAAAGAACATGGTTGGGAGTGAAATACTCCTTGCATTTGGACACTACCTTGAGTTGGCCAGGGTTCAAGTGCCTCATGAAGGGAGGTGAGTAAGCCTCTATCCACGACATGCTATGGCCTGGTTAAAACATCGATAAGCCATGATATGGCCAGGTCAAGGCGCCTCTTGGAGGGAGGTTAGTGTAAGCCTTTATCTGTGCCACGCTATGGCCAGGTTAAAACATCGACAAGCCCTTGGCCGTGCTGTGCTATGGCCAGGTCAAGGTGCCTCCTGGAGGGAGGCTAGATTAAGCATTTATCCGCGCCACGCTATGGCCAATTTAAAGCATCAACAAGCCCTTGGCTGCGCTATGCTATTGCCAGGTCAATGCGCCTCCTAGAGGAAGGTTGGGTAAGTAATTGGCTCTTTCTTAAGAATAAGCTAACCAAGCGCACCAGACAACAATGGACTAAGACGTCCAAGCCCAAGAAGCGGCATATCAAATGATGGACCAAGACGTCCAAGCCCAAGAAGCGGCATATCAAAAGATGGACTAAGACATCCAAGCCTAAGAAGCGGCATATCAAACAATGCACTAAGATGTCCAATCCTAAGAAGAGGCATATCAAATTATGAACTAAGATGTCCAAGCTCGAGAAGCAGCCAATCAAACCGCAACTACATACAAGGCCTAAAGGGTTTAACATGTCCAAGAAGACAAAATCCAAGGAGCGTAATAGAACTTTGCTTATTAATATCCAAACCCGGGTTTCAAGTCTTTCATTATTAAGTTTGGAACTTCACTTATTAATACCTGAATCTGAGTTTTGAGGCTATTACTTAACTTCACTTATTAATACCCGAATCTGGGTTTCGAGGCGATTCCTTAACTTCACTTATTAATACCCAAATTTGGGTTTCGAGGCTATTACCTAACTTCACTCATTAATGCCCAAATCTGGCCCTAAGACTTATATTAAGAAGATTATTATAGATTTCTAGTTATCATCCGCTAATACCATAATCTGGGTTTCGGACTCCCTAAATTTCAAATTTCGTTCATTGGTGCCCAAATCTGGGTCATTGGACTTCTATTACAAATTATTTGATAATGATTTCTGGACTTCTATTACATGATCTTTTTCAACTTTCTGTTAGTTATATCCAGAGGATGACTTTCTAAAACATCTATATCCTTGGTTGAGTTTATGGTTTTCTACCATCAGACTTTCGATATTCCAGCAATATGATTAAAGTCGAGTTCTTGATTTTCTCTCATCATTACCAAAGATGGGTTTCAAAACATTTAATCAAATATAATTACTTTTCACTTATTGTTGTATATTGACATAATGATTTGTTAATCTCTGCAGATGATATAGATAACCTTCTATATAGGTTCCAAGCTAACGACATATAATATTGTTTACTTCGTGCTTTTCAAGGAAAGGAAATCAATAAAAAGTATTAGTAGATCAAATAAATAAAAAACCATAGATCAAGTTATCAGAAAGTTGATTAAGAAATAACAGTATGGGAAATGACCATAGTCCGGGTGATATTTATAAATTTTTTATAATTTACATAACTTCTGAAATTATTTACAAGTATATGATACAAACATATGCATCTCATAAATCATGAGCGGCTCTGTCTAGATTTTCAGCAATTAAGGGATCAACGATGTGATGAATAGCAATAAGAAGAACTTCTTTAAGCTTCTTCTCCCTTTTCCTTATCTTATCATCATCATCATCATAAATTCAATCTTGGTCTTAAAAGCACGATTATCCTTGAGGGTTTTATTCTCCCTTTCAAAATCAGCAGTACGCTTCTGAAGGAGATACCTCTCGCGTTCAAGCTTTTGAATTCTAGCTGCAAATTCATTTATGCGTTGCGAGTATCTTACTTTTTGTTGTTCATCAAAATTCTTCATCATCTCAAATTTGATTTTCCTACCATTCTCCTACTACCTTGTCATCTAAGCCGGGAGGAGGATTAGTTGTAATAGGGAATTTTTGGACTGCAAGGGAAGTAGACCTTGTCGATTTTGCGATGGATGAAGTAATGTGGGAAGCTAGTAGACTGACGTTTGAAATATTATTCCCCATAACGAACTCCAGTGATTTGTATTAAGCTTGACTATCCTTTAATTTAATCTCCAAATCACTAATTTCCTAGAAAAGTTCGGACATCTTATGGTCAAAGTCGATCGAAGGATTTTATTTCATTTGAGGCTTCAATAAGGAAATCATTTCGTTTTTGCTCTTAATGTCTACCTCTAAATAGGCGATCTGATCATTGAGATTTCTAACGATTGTTTTCTGAAGCAAAAATCTCCAATGCCATTTTAGTGCTTTAGTGTTACCTTGGAAACGAGTTGATAAAGAATCATCAAGAAGCTTTCACTTTTCAAGATCTACTAACAACCTATCTCTAATATCGATAAAGCGAGATGTCAAATCTAGCGAGAGTGGCGCTGCAGATAGCTGTAACTCCATTTAACAAAAAGAAGAAAATAAAGTTAAGATTCGAACAATCAATCTCTTTATTATATCAATAAGAAGATTACATCTTAAGTAGAATTGAAATAAAAGATACAATTTCATTTGATAATTGTTTCTCATTTAAAGCGGAGAGACGGCCTTTTTGGATTTATTCAAGGATTAACCAAAAGAGTAACCATGGAATCAAAAGGAACATTGAATCCTTTCGAGGTAATAATTGGAGGATATTTACTATTGTCCCACTCCCAGGCAGGAGGACTATCATGACTACATATTAGTTTTGTATGATACATTCAAATTTCTTTAAGAAGCTTTTCTTTTTCTTCACCAAGAAAATCAAAACAAAGATAAGGATGTTCCATGTAAAGTCTTTACAAATCTTTAAAAAAGCATTATCTGGTAATTTTGAAGATTTCAAAAGTGAAGCCTTTTTTAGATGTTCTCTTCTTCATTTAACATACTTGCTTAAATAATCTGTCGAAACGAAGCTGCCAGGGGGACATTCATTCTGCACTAACGTAATAATATACCGCTAAATATAAAAAGAAAACAAGAGCAAGAAATTCATAAACCAATATTATTACATAATCATGATCATCTGGTTCATACAAAATTAACTTTTTAAATAACTCTAAAATGAATTTGTCCTTTTAATATTTAAGTTTCTCAGAAGGCAATTCTTGGGGAATCGATCTGACATGTGGTAAGTTCCAACGTTCTCCAGAATGTGGATCAGATCCAAATTCGTCCAAATATCTCTTGTGTAAATGTCTAAGTAGACCACTAATAAAATCGCCTAAGTACAAGAAATCTACGATTCGGTGTCTACAATAAGCCTTGTACAAAAAGTCAACTAGGATTTTCGTTTCTTCAATCAACATCCAAAAGAGCGTAATCAACTCCTGATTCTCTTTCAAAAGACAATCATATCAAATTCGTGCCCTTCTCAATCATGGGGCATCTTCTTGATTTTTAAAAGATGCTAACATTGCCGCGCTTCTGTTAAGTCTATGATATCCGTCGAAAAGAATATTTTGTTCTTTCAGTTATTTATCTAACTCTCTATACAAGCTATTTATTTCTGCTTGTTTTCTTTCAAGCTTGTTTTTATACGAGTGGATGGGTTTCCTCCTTATCTAGAATAAAGGATGTAAACTATTATTATCTTGGAGTGAGAGCCTTTTAAACAAAGAATCCACTACCTAAGAAATAGGAAATGTTGATTAAGGGACTTGCTTTTTCTCTTTTGGTTCTTCCATATTAATATTAGCAGGCTCCTCTTGAAGGTCAGAAGACCAAGGGGGTTCAGGTGGGCTTGTTTCATGAATAGATGGACTAGGATTGACCTTTTCAGAAGCCTTGGTGCTGTCATCATCATCTTTTTTAGGAGCATCAGTTTGACCACCCCTATCGCCGGTTGAACCTTGACCTCCATCTACATTGTCATAATCATTGTCATTATCAACATCATTATCATGATCATCATCATTGTTACCACCCTCTTCCTCGGTGACATCATCGTTGTCACCTTCATCTTTAGAGTCGGAGTCAACTTCAAAGGAAGGAACTTCGAAGGATAGAAGTTTAGAGGCATCGATCTCGTCTCTTTCAACAACTTTAACCCCCTACTCCATTCTTTTAATTTTGTCTATAATTCTGTTGACAAGAGCAGGGTCAAGTGAGGGAAAGCTCAAGTTTGGGCATTTATCGATATTGTCGGCGTAAGCAAACATCATGGCTTCTTCAAAATAATTGACAATGATGTCCTTAAGAGAAGTATCAAGGAATTGAGACATCCGCTGCTTTGCATCAGAAATAACATTGATAGCCAACTTTAGAGAATCTTTTCTTCTTCTTCATATTTTTCTTTAGAGAAGATTGTTTTGTTGCCATTCGAGCTTTTTTATCATCGGACTCTTTCAGAGTCATTTTCAATGCCATATTTTAGTCAGTTAGGAGTTGACATGATTTTCTTTCCTTAGAGATAACAGATTCTGATTGAGAAAGAGAAGCTCTCAATCTCTCTAGTTCCATTAAAGCATCGTTTTTATCCACAAACAAGGAGGAAACTTGGTTGTTTAAGTTTGAAATTTCTTCTCGAAGCCTCGATGTCTAAGTGGAAGATTTTAATGCACCATCTTGCAAGGAGAGCCAACTCTTGGAAATCTGAAAGAAAGAGTAAAACATAAGTCAAAAACTTAGGGAAAAGCAATAACAATAAGGTTAAGTGATATGAAGCATACCAGAAGTTACTGTTCAACCAGGGCTCGATAATGATCCACTAGGTTAGGAACAAAAGAAGGTGGATTAATAGAGGCAAAAGAAGAAGAATTTAAGATAGATCAGACTGTCTTTTCAAAATCACTTGTAGGCATGGAAGATGATGGTCTAGAAGGATTCAGCTCATGGGATGGGGTCGAAGTCCCCAAATCTTTTTGCATTTTTTTCAATTACACTAGGAGAGCTGAAGATGACAATGCATAAGAGAGGATCAACCGTTATGGGAGTCTTCTTAGGTTGATTAAGAGAAGCTTCGATAGTTGGACTTTCCATAGTTTTGTCAATATCTACAAACTTTCCCTCTTCTCGTGGCGGGGAATCAGGAACTTCAACAATCTTGGATTTCTTAGGTGATGGGTCCACCACGACCACTTTTCCCAGTTTTCTTTGAGCAGCAATCTTTGACCTAGCGATGACTTGAGAGAAAGATGGCGCAAGAGACATAGAAGTTCGGAGACCCAGAAAACTTGTAAGTGGGTCAACCTAAAGAGCAGCTGCTGAAAATTCAAAGAAATATTAAGTCAGTAAAGTAATTTGAGAGGTAACGCAACAACAAATTAACAGCACTACAATTTAAGCCTACCAAAGTTATCGAGACAAATTGGTGACATCGGGGGAGTTCTTTGACTCACTAAAAGAAAGGAAGCGCTAGCTCCGAGATGTATGTTGAACAAGAGGAGGTTGGCCAAGTACCCTATGATCTGCCAATAGGAGGGAATGCTTTTTTAAATTGGAGGGATTCAACAGAGTTAACCTATTCCTAATCCTAATTGAAGCGGCAATCAATGACTTCACAGTTTTCTTATCTTCTTCGTTCAGCTCTTTAGTAGAAGCACTTGACAAAGAAGCATACAATAGCAAAGGAAAATAACTAAATGGAAAAATAAAAACTATGACCAACTTACGGGGAGAAGAGAAAACCCCACTGATGTTGGGAAAGTATTTAACGGAGAAGAACTGCGTTTCCAATCCTTGAATTTGTTTTGCCCTTGGATATTAGCTTTTTAGGGGGGATTAGCTATAAAGATTTGGCTATTCAGGTTGCTGCGATTAACAAGTCGAATGAGATAGTTCAAAACTTCAGCATTGAGTGATGGGATTCCAGAATTAGTACCATGAGTTCCAAGGATAGAAGATACGTATATACGTTTGGCAATAGCTGAATGGGAGCAATGCCCAAGTGGGTAAGGAATTTAGCCTAGAAATCCGGAAAAAGAAGGAAACTGTCGTGCCGGATGTGGATAGAAGTGGAGGTAAAATATCCTTCGGGTGGGTTTGGATAGTGTCGCTATCACTTAGGGGAATAGCCTCCACCCCAGTGATACCGAAGTCACTGAGAATTGCGTCCACCTCATCCTGAGTGGATATCAAAGAATGTTTTGGAAGTCACTCCAATCTTTTTGGGAGAAGATTTCTTCATCGGTGCTATATCCTACTCTGATTTTTGAGATGACCTTTTCACTCCTATGATTCTACTAGGTGAAATCATTTCAGTTAGAAGTTATAATTTGATATGTAATCAAAATTATTTCAAGGATATCAAAAACCTAATACAACAATTCGAACATCAACCAGTACATGATATTTCATGTCTTTATAAGAATGTTAAAGTTAGTTTAGAAATTAAATTTTGTTGGGCTTTCGACAGAGTCAAAAGGAAGGATGGAAGTAGATATGTAACAAACACACTTCAACAATGTTGAAAGCTCAATAGGAACTTTGTTAGTTAAATCCTATATAATCAATTTGAATATAAACGTACACTAACAACATTCAATAAACAAGACAAAAAGACCATTCGACACTATCGAGTCCCTTGAATTTTTTTTAACAAAAAGAACATGGATGCTGTTGAAACCCTATATCCCAATCGATTCGAAAGGTTTATGTAACAACCCGAAACTTAACCCATAATAATTAATTCGTTAATTAATTAGATAATAAAATAACTTTGTGAATTATCAGAATCAAGCCACGAAAGTTGCACCATTGTGTCTGTGGTAATTTTCTGGTCAATTTCTGTATATAGAACGTCAAAATCTGAGCTAATATGACCAAGTTATAAAATAAACAAATAAGAAGAAAAAGAAAAAAAATATAGGCAGGTCGACCGGCGGTCGACCTGGGCTTCAAGGCGGTCGACCGCCCGGTCGACCCGCCTTTGTTATTTAAGAATGAACAAACGTTCGTTCGTTCGAACGTTCCAGGGCCTATTGGTGACGTATTTTGCATTCTTCTGACCAATCCGATCCATCTATTTTTACATCAGATGGCTCCTATTCAGCCTATGACGTGGTTGCATCCTATTCAACCCCAAATCCAACGGTCCGATGTCCACTTCTACCATTATAAATAGACCCCTAGACCTAACACTTTTTCTCATTTTAGGTTTTCTCCAATTGGGTTCACCTTTCTTGGAAGGATCCTAAATGGAATAATTTTTCCAAAGGAGAAAATTGTAATAAATTAAATTATTTTACAACTCCAAGTGGATCCGAGAAGACCAAAGGAAGAGCTTAGGACCGGAGGTGAGTGATTGTAATTATTTTAAGATTTCTTTAAGTAATTTAAATAGTAGGGTTTCCAATAGTTGTAGTTTTACTACAATTTTTGGAATAGCCTTTTCAGTTGTTTATTTATAGTTTATAGAATTATTTTCAATCTATATCATTTCGGCTATTCTTCTCAGTAATTTTAGTTTATTTCTGTTAATTATATCTTTTCCGTTTATTTATAGTATTTTAGTTTATTTACCGTTATTTATACGTTATTTACATCTTCTTTCTATGCTTTGGATTTTCTTCTATTTTCAGTTTTCTTTTATTCGTCCTTCTTCTTCGCTTATGGATTAGATTAGGATTAACGCAAATATGGATTATATTGTAAGAAAACTGAAATAATGGAATATAAGATGTAAATTTCAAAGACTGTAATATAAATGGAATTAGACTGAAATTACGCCTAATTATGACGTTAATTGGACTGAATTAAAAAGATTGGCCTAGTTATAACTTTAAATTATAACTAAAAAGAGTAAAAGGACCTTGTTTTTTTTTCTTTTCTTTTCTTTAATGGGGTCCCCTCCTTCCCCTTCAATATCTTTTCCCGCCGACCCTACTCTGCCCTCTCCTTCCCATCAACCTTGTCCTTCAGCCCCTCTCCTTGTACCTCCAGTAACTGTCCCATCCTTGACTACCTTACCATCTTCTGTGGCTTCTCCCGTCCTTTCCATTCCTTCTGCTCCTGTCCTCTCTTCTTCTCTGCCCTCCCATATCAATCCTCCCTATGCATGGAATTCCTTGTTCAAAGCTAAACCCAGTAAGCAGGTTGCTATGTACCTCGTGACATCCAACTTGTTTTTAATGGAGATGCTATTGTGCCCCCTGTTGAAGTTGTTCATGCTAGAAATTATATGTGGAAGAAATTCCTTGTTGGATTTTTTTTAGATAATATGCTTCCTTATTCTACTGTCATTTTCTATCTGAAGAGAGCATGGAAATTAAAGGGCTCTATTAGTGTTAAATCTGACGGGTTCCTATTTTTATTCAAATTCACTAATGAGGAAGATATGAGAAGAATTTCTGAATCTGATCCTATTGTGATGAAGAAAAAACTTTTTATTGTGAAGCCATGGGATGAAAATGTGGGAAATAGTTGTGGTAGTATCAAAGCAGTTCTAGTTTGGATTAAACAATCAAACATTCCCCTATATGCTTGGTCTCCATTGGGCATAAATTGGCTGGCTTCTAGGGTTGATAAACTGCTGTGTATGGATGCTTCTACTGAGAAATTTGAAAGAATATCATTTGCTAAATGTTTAGTTGAAGTTAATCCTAATCAGGAGCTGCCTGATAAATTTGCTGTGAAATTACTTGATGGAACAGAACAGATTGTTCAAGTTGACTATTTGTGGAGACATGAAATATGTATAACATGTAAGGAGTTTGGGCATTCAGTGGCAACTTGCATGAAAGCCCTCATGTATGATGAAGGCAATGGTAGTGATTGTGATAAATATGAGAAACACAAAGCTAGTGATGTAGACCAATGTAAGGTGAAAGTAGATAAGAAGGTGGTCAAGGAAGTTAAATTGAAACAAGTTTGGCAAAAAGTGAATAACAATAGAAGTAAAAAAAGAAACTCAAGAGAAGCAATTGAAGTCAGTAATATGAATTTGACAAAGGGGAAAGTAAATATGTCTGCTGCTAATAGTAATGAGGATATCTTTTCTACCATTGTAGCAGGAGACAAAGCTCACAAGAATGCCAATGCTAGCTCTGATCATGTCACAACTAATAATAAGTTTAATTTGCTTCAGATTGATGATTTTGATCGAGGCAATCCAGAAGTCTTTGTTCTGGAGGAAGGTGAAATACACATAGATGGAAAAAATGATGTAATTGCCAAGAAGAACATTTTGTGTGATGGAAAGAATTGTGAAGATAATGTTGATGGAGATAAAGTAACAGATGTAGTTTCTGATGATGTGGAACAATGAATAACTTTACATGCTAATGATACTTGCTGTAATAAAGGAGTTGAAAAAGGAATAGTAGCCGTGCATGATTTTGGTGATACACTTGTACCAGAAATTGACAGTATGTGGTGTATGTCCTTTGAGTCATAATTAAGACAATTTATTATTTCCATGCATGCTAATGAAGTTGAACTTGCAATGCAAGTTGCCGATCAACCTCACTATAATTTCTCAATTGAAATTCCAGGTGGCCTCAAAACCTTCCTTCCCATGCTCCTCAATATGTCACTCCTTCTGATCCAATCTCTCCATCTTCCATCCCAAATCCGTCCTCCCCCAACCCACTGCCTCCTGGGAAAATTGAAACAAGATCTCTTTCAGCAAAGAGAGGTAATAAGCCCCTCCATTCTCTTTAATTATCCCATGCGTAAATAAATTGCTTTATGGAATGTTAGAGGTGCCCATTGCAATTTAAAACTTGATCAGGTGAAAAGTCTTATTTCTGTGTATGACATTTGTCTTTTTGGTCTTCTTGAAACTAAACTCAATCTCCTATTATCCCATAAAGCTGCTGCTTATATTAATCCAGCCTGGGCTTATCATCATAATCTTGATTTAGCTTCTTATGGAACAATCCTTATTCTTTATGATCCTGTTGTTTTAACTTTAACTCCTATTCTATCTTCTAGTCAATTCATCCACTATCATGTCCATCTCTCTTAATATCAAACTTCCTTCTACATTACATTTATTTATGCTGACAACTCTGTTCCTTCTAGAAGTCTTCTATTTAATTCCTTGCCCCCTCTACGTCAAAATACTCATCCTTGGGTTGTTTTGGGAGACTTTAATTCTTGTCTTAACTATGATGATAAAATTGGTGGAACTCCTCTCCTTCTTAGAGATCTTGCTCCCTTAAATCTAGCCATATCTGATTCTGATCTAATTTTAATTAACAAGTCTGGAGCCTAGTATTCTTGGAACAACAGAAGTAGAAGTGGTGTTCAAACTTTCACAACAATTGACCATGCCTTTTGTAACATCCCTTCTCTCATTTTTTGGCCTTCCTTGTCTGTTTTTCTTCCTCAACCCATTTTGTCTGATCACTCTCCTTTGATTCTGACTCTTGGTCCCCAATTAAGAAAAAAAAGAGAAGTTTTAAATTTTATAATGCTTGGGCCAAGCATGAAAAATTTCATGATTTAGTTTCTCTAACTAGTACTAATATTTCATGCTATGGTAACCCTATGTTGAAGTTTTACAGGAAATTGAAATGCATTAAACAATCTCTCAAACTGTGGGCTTCTACTACATTTGGTTCTGGCAGTCTGCTTTCTTCTGCTTTGAAGGAGCACTGAAGATTTCTCAAGATTACATGATGGAGCATCCTGAAGATGAAAATGCTGCTGTTGAGGAAGGAAGATTATACATGGAGGTTAATAAAGCTCTTAACCTGGAAGCTTGTACGAAAGGCAACAGCTTCATGACAGATGGAATAAAGAAGGAGATAAGAACACTAAATTCTACCATGATTCTTTGAAGGTTAAGCATGCCAGAGAGAATATTAATAGTACGTCTGATGAACATGGTACTCTATATTCTTCCAATGAATCTGTTGACAATGCCTTTATTGATTATTTCTCTAATCTTCTTGGCAATTCATCTGGTTGCATCCCGGATCTAGACCAAATCTCCTTCCTTGCCCTGCCATGTATTTCTGTGCATGAAGCTGCTGCTCTTATTCAGCCTGTCACTGATGAGGAAATAAAGACTATCCTATTTTCTATGAATCAACATTCTTATGGTGGGCCTGATGGCCTCAATGTCATTTTTTTCATCTCCACGTGGAATGTGCTTGGTCATGATTTCTATCAGGCTGTTCATAACTTCTTTAATAAATGCAAATTATTGGGAGAAGTCAATTCAACTAACATAGCATTAATTCCAAAAGTTAACCCACCTACCTGTGTGTCCTCTTTCAGGCCTATTTCCTGGTGTAATGTGGTCTACAAATGTATTTCCAAAATTCTTGCATCAAGACTTGTGAATGTTCTCCCTTATGTTGTGTCTTACAATCAAGCTGCATTCATCCCTTCTAGGAATATTCTTGATAATGTCTTGCTTGCCCAAGAGTTATTAAAAGGTTATAGTAGAGGAAATGTGACTCCAGCGGCTGCTCTTAAAATTGACATATCCAAAGCATATGATTCTGTTCACTGGGCTTCTATTGTTAGAATAAAGGCCATGATGGGATTCCCTAAGGTTTTTGTGTCTTGGATTTATGTTTGCATATCCACTCCATCTTTCTCAGTTGTTATTAATGGAAGGCCTATTGGTTTTTTCAGAAGTGAAAAAGGAATTCGCCAGGGAGATCCCATATCTTCTTATTTGTTTCTGCTGGTTATGGAAGTCTTCTCTGTTCTTCTTAAAACCAAGTACTCTCAAAATCTAATCAAGTATCACCCTAAGTGCTCTCATCATCAAATTTCTTCTATTATGTTTGCTGATGATGTTATGTTGTTCACTAAGCCTAAGTTTTCATCTCTGAGTGGAATTTTAGAAGCTCTGCAGACCTTCTAAAGCATGACTGGTCTTTCTATAAATCAATCCAAATCTTCCATGCTTGTTGCTGCTGTTAGTGCCCAACATGCTGCTGCTTTGTATCAGCATTTTGGATTCTCTAGTATGGATGCTGATATGTGTTATCTTGGACTTCATTTAATTACTAAACGAATTACTAATGCTGATTGCTTTCCTCTGTTTAATAAAATTACTTCTGTCATGAATGGTTGGGCAAATAGACATCTCTCCCAGAGTGGAAGTCTTGTTCTTATTAAATCTGTTGTGTTTTCTAAACTTGTTTATTTGGCTCGCACTCTAATTCTTCCTGGTAAGCTATTGCAGCTTGTTAGGTCTGCCATGTCTAGATATTTTTGGACTGGGAGTATGCACAATAGGAAGTTGTTGCCTTGCTCCTTTTCTAAGTTTGAGTCTACTTTGAAAATGGGTGGTCTTGGTATTTTAAATATTAAGAAGTGGAACATTGCGGCATTTAGCAAGCACCTTGATGATTTATTGATTAAGAAGGATAGTCGATGGGTTAAATGGACATGTCATTACAATATTAAGAATAAGTATTTTTGGAGTTTGGAAATACCTCAATACAGTAGTTGGTCTTGGAGAAATTTGCTGAAGCTTAGGGATGTTTTTATTCCAATGATTCAGTATCAATTAACTCCAATTTTTAGTTTTTGGCATGATCCTTGGGTGAGTAAAGGCAAGATCCTGTCTAAAGTGTTAGATCATGCTCAGATTGTACAAACTGGTATTCTCTATGATGCTAAAGCCTATGATTTCATATCTGATAGTAGCATGCATTTACCATATAGCAGTAATCAGATGATTAGGCAACTCTGGAGTACCATTCAGAGTATACACTTCTCAACCAACTCTCCTGTCTCTATTTCTTGGAACTTGAAGCAGCACTCTGTTGCTATTCTGTACAAGAAACTCTCTGGCAATGGTATGTTACCTGCTGCTAAGTTGTATTCTGTTATTTGGAGAAAAGATTCGTCCCTTAAAGAAAATCTGATGATGTGGAAGGTACTTACTCATGCTTTGATGGCAAGAAGTTTGTTGACTAGTTATGGTATTAATTGTAGTTGACTAGTTATGGTATTAATTGTAGCCATGAGTGTGTATTTTGTGAGTTGCATGAAGAAACTGTTGATCATCTATTTTTTGCATGCCCGGCTTTATTATTCATGATGGAAAGAATTGTTTGCAAAACTGGGAGAGTTGTTACATCTGCTCAATCTTTCATGGACATGAACATAATCTATAAGGCTACGAGGTGGAGGAATGATAGAGCTAGAGGATTGGTTGTTAGCATGAAAATATATATGGATGAAATTTGGAGAGAAAGAAACTTGATAGTATTTCAAAATCAGAGAAGGCATTTGGAAACTGTTTGGTACGATGTTAGGAAAAGAACTCACATGCAATTGAAGAGGAGTGCTATCCCGGATGATTTGGTTATTCATTGGGCTCCTTAATTCTTCTATTTTATTTTGTTCTTTTGTCTGTTCTCCACTTGTCCCTCTTTTATTCATCGGATGATTTTCTTGATTCGAAGCTTGTTTTGAATCAATTATTTTATTATTGTGCAATAAAATCTGGTAGGGGCCCAGTCAACCCCGCTGGCTTTGCCAACAAAGAGTAAAAGATGAAAGAAGCTTATTTTCACACTTAGACTTGGGTTAAGTAATAAGCATGATTATGACATAGGTTATAATAAGAAAAAAGAACAGAATCTGGCTTATTTCAAGACTTAGGATAAATCAATAAGCAAAGATAGTAGGGATAAATTGTAAAGGCTTATTTAAAATAATTTATCTAAGTTAATAAGCAAAGATGAAAGTAGGAACTGTACCAAATAGCATTCCCTATTAGATGAAACGGTGGTCCCACATTAGCCTGAAGTGAGACGAGGGCATGCTTATGCTAAAAATGGTAGTAATTGGTCAATTAGAAGTCCAAATCATGGGGGATTTGGGTAAGGGGCGCAACTAGATATTATTTGGATGGTGGGCCAGTACCAACAGCATTTCCCCTATTTTCTATGGACACACGGTGATCTCACGTTAGCCTGAAGTGGGATGAGGGGCACGTTTATGCTGGAGTTTGAGGTAATAAGAAGACCCAATAGGTGGAGCAAAAGGTAGCATGGGCATGGTGGCAGTTACGAGTGCGACTTCCATTCGGGTGCTCAGTAATCGCCATGAGTTCCATGCACTTAGTATGCGTGTCTTTCGTAGACACCATTGCCTTCTGTGTAGGGAGCTATATATGTTGTCCGGATCCACAGTGGTTGCTCTATGCATCTTTCGTAGATACCATTAGCTGCTGTGTAGGGAGTTATATAGCGACTGGTCCACAGTAAGGTCTATGGAGTAGCAGGCCGATCAAAAAGGGTAGAATTAGAGTTACATCATAATTACAGGATTAGGAATTCAGCCTAATCAAAGCAGAAATCAAGGACAAGTGCAAGCAATCAAAGTTAACCTGTCGTATAAATTGGGCAACATTTAATCATACTTATTTCCAGTTTATCTCTTTTTTATTTCCTTTGTTACCCTTATTTATGCTAGAACTATTGTAGAGTCTATTACTTTTATCTTGCTTAAAGACTCTAGTAATTACTATCATTCAGCAGACTTTTAGTCTGACCCACTCCTCTATTTTCCCCTTTCCCCCCCATAAGCAATCAAAGGAGAAGTCGGTAGATTTCAGTTGCTTGGAGTTTTCTTGGAGGAGATTTCTACTATGTATTTCTTTTATTTTCAGCTTTTGTTCTTTCTATGTACTTGCTTATTATGAGGGATATTATATACTCTGATTTGTGAGACTATGAATTTTTGTTTCATGAGACATACTGGATTGTTAGATATGTATGTGGTATTTAGTATTTGACTTATTTATGAAGCAATTATGAAGTTTTGTTTTAATTAAGTTATTATTTTAAGTTTCCGCTTTTTTTATATATTTTTTTCTTATGAATCTTAGTCTCTGTTAGCTTTAGTTATACCTACAACGCACCACGTCTTTTAATGTGTCCTTTTGGGTATATTAAGGGGTGTGGTGTGTTTCACTTGGTATTAGAGCCTAAGGTTACAGGATTCCAATTTTTTTTTAAAATAAAGTATTTTTCAAAATAACTTTTTTTAAAAGTATTTTTCAGAAAAGAACTTTTAGAAATGATTTTTAAGTATAAAAGAATATTTATAAAAATCTCCCCATAAGTCCAGTTCAATCTCCCTTTGACTCTTTCCTAAACTATCATTTTCTTTTCGTAGAATGGCTGATGCCCCGAACCTTCCCGAGGGCATTCCAGTCGCAACCTGGTTTCGTAGGTACTTACAAGCCACGACTTCAGAGGTGCACGGGCCTGCGCCCAATCCTGCACCAACGGGTGGGAATCCTATCAACCCACCTGCCGCCATCAATTTCTCTAAGCTTTGTAAAGATTTTGCGAGTTTGGGCGGAAAGACTTTTTCTGGAATGGAGACTTTTGTGGAGGCGAGAGCAAGGCTTAGGGACACAAAGAGAATTTTTGGTCTTTTGGGATTGGTTGGTCAACAGCAAGTTCAGCTAGCCGCTTGGCAGCTGAAGGAGGAGGCATCTTATTGGTGGGAGATGATAGAGTTGGAGGGTAGAAATGTTACTTGGGATGGATTCCGGGAGCGATTCGATAGGAAGTTTCTGTCTCAGGTGTAAGAGAGTGTTCAGTTGGAGAGGTTTATCAATTTGAAGCAAGGGAGTCTGTCTATTAAGGAATACATCAATCAATTCAATGAGCTATCGCGGTTTGGTATGGATTTGGTGAACACGCAACATAAGAAAGCTCTGAAGTTTGTGAAGGGATTGAATCAACCCCTTCAAGGACTATTGCTTACTCATGTACCGATGGGAGCTACTTATGAGTCTTTGGTCGAGATGGTGCTTATGTCGGATACAGTCAAGGAGGGAGAGTCTAAAGAGGAGGTTAAGTCAGAAGGTTCAAAGAAGAAGTGGTGGGAAAAGAATAAGAAGAAGAAGAAAGGTGATGGTCCTCAGAAGCAGATTAAGAAAGGAATAAAGTGCCATAGCTATGGGAAGGTTGGACCTATGGCCAATGATTGCTGGAAGGAGAAGATGAAGGGTAAGTGCTATACTTGTGAGCAGCCCAGTCATATGAGTAGGAGTTGTCCCCAGGGAGCAAGTGCACCAGTTGCGCAGATTCAGGCACTATACACAACACCTTCCAGTAGCGTTCTAGATAGAGGTTGGAAAGCCACAGTTGAAGGTTTGATTTCTATATCTGATTTTCCCATTCAGGCTTTATTTAATTCTGGAGCATTACACTCTTTTATCTCTAGCTCTTTAGTAGATTGTCTTCACTTGGACATATCATTAGTAGTAGACCCCATTATTGTTTCAAACCCCATAGGAGGATCCGCACACTTATCTATGATTTGTAGGGGTTTGAAAATCTTTATCCTAGGCGTATAATTTGACTACAACACCTATGTTTTGGTATTCTCGGGATATGGGATGATCTTAGGGAAGGATTGGCTATCCATATACGGAGCTATCTTAGACTACGAAAGGAGAGTCGTTAGACTTGATACTTGCAGTGGTAGGACTCTAGAGGTATCTTGCGAGCCGCAAGGGTCAGTCATGTTGAGTTTTCTCTATTCCATTGATTCATCATCATCAGAGTTGCATTCGGTTCCTATCGTCAGAGATTTTGCAGACCTCTTTGAGGAGGTTAGGGACTGCCCCCTAAGAGAGAGATTGACTTCAGGATTTATTTGACCGAGAATGCCAAGCCAATAGCATTACCTGTGAGGCACATGACACCTAGGGAGAGGAAAGAATTGAGCAAGCAGATTCCTGAGCTTTTGGAGAAGGGATTCATAAGAAGGAGTATATCAAAGTGGGGAGCACCATTCATCTTTGCTACTAAGGCGGATGGTTCTCTTCGACTTTGCGTGGATTTTAGAGAATAAAATAAGCTCACCAAGAAGAACCGATATCCACTCCCTAGGATTGAAGATCTTTTTGACCAGTTGGTAGGTTCTTTGATTTTCTCTCAGCTTGATTTAGTCATGGGATTCCATCAGCTTAGAGTCGCCGATGACTGCATTGATAAGACTGCCTTTAGAACATCGGACCGATTCTTCGAGTGGTTGGTTATGCCTTTTGGTCTAACCATTGCTCCAGCCTATTTCATTGATTTGATGAGCCGCGTCATTAGGGATGTCCTAAATAAGTTTGTGGTGGTATTCGTGGATGACATCTTGGTATTTTTCAAGAATATGGAGAAGCATGCTGTTCATTTGGAAGAAGTTCTTCGCACAATTCATAGTCATCATTTGAGAGCTATGTTTTCGAAGTATCATTTTTGGAGAGTGGAAGTTCGTTTCTTGAGGCACATAGTTTCGAAGGAAGGTTTGGCTGTTGGCCCCGCCAAGGTTATTGCAGTGCAAGATTGGAAGGCCCCCAAAAACGTTACCGAGGTTAGGAGCTTCCTAGGATTGGCTGGCTACTATAGGAAGTTCATTAGAGAACTTTGCCAAGATTTCGGCACCACTCACGCGCCTTACTAAGAAGAATAAAGCTTTCGTATAGGACGTGGATTGTGAGGATTCCTTCACGAAGCTTAAGAGAGCCTTTACCAGTGCACCAGTGTAATTTTTACCTAACAAAGCCGAGCCTTTCACTGTATACACTAATGCATGCGGGACGGCTCTAGGAGCGGTGTTGATGCAAGGAGGGAGGGTAGTGTGTTATGGTAGTACCCAGTTGAGGACACATGAGAAGAACTACCATACCCATGATTTGGAGTTGGCTGTCATATTTTTTGCACTTAAGGCTTGGAGGCACTACTTGCTTGGAGAGAGGTTTGAGCTTTTTACCAACCACAAGTCATTAAAGTACCTATTCTCGCAGAAGGACTTGAACTTGAGGCAACTGAGGTGGATGGAGTTTTTAGCCTCGTATGATTTTGAGATAGCTTATACCCCTGGTAAGGGTAATGTGGTTGCAGATGCATTAAGTAGAAAGAAAGCAACCCCTAGTCCTTTGTTCGTAGAGTGGAGGAGCTTGGAGTTTATTTCTACTTTTGATTTTAAGCCCTTTACGGACATTACTTCTGGATTGTTGGCGACATTAGAGGTGAGGCCTACCCTTATGGATTAGATTGGCTTAAGGCAGCGGGAGGATTCGGAGCTCATGGGCATTATGGATAGGATTAGCCGAGGAGAGGTCTCTAGGCATCTCCAACGTTATTCCATAGATAACAGGGGTGGCTTAGGATAGATGGGAGGCTTTGTGTTCCAAGCGCTAGTGACTTATTGAGAGCAGTTTTGAAGGAGGCGCACCATTCCTATATGACTATTCATCCAAGTGGTGACAAAAATGTATCAGGATATGAAGAGGATGTTCTATCGTGGTGAAATGAAGAAGGACGTGGCGGAATTCGTAGCTAAGTGTCTCATATGCCAAAGGGTGAAAGCAGAGTAGCAGAAGCCTGGTGAATTACTTCAGTCCTTAGATGTGCCGGAGTGGAAGTGGGACAGTATTTCTATTGATTTCATTGATGGTTTACCCCCGTTCTAGGAAAGAGCAAACTAGCATTTAGGTGATAGTTGATAGGTTGACCAAGAGTGCCCACTTCATCCTAGTTAAGAGTAAGCGTACGGCTTCATATTTGGCATCCTTGTATATTCGAGAGATAGTTCGTCTGCACAAAGTTCCTTCTGGCATTGTTAGCAATAGAGATCCAATTTTCACTAGTGAGTTTTGGGGAAGCTTATAGGAGGCGCTAGGGATACAACTTAGGTTGAGTATGGCCTATCGCCCCCAGACAGATGGCCAAACGGAGAGGGTAAATAGGGTGCTTGAGGATTTGCTGTGGATGTGCATTTTGGACTTTGGAGGAACTTGGGAGGAGCATCTTCCGTTGGTTGAGTTTGTGTACAATAATAGTTACCAAACAAGTATAAGATTGGCACCATTTGAGGCTTTATATGGGAGACTTGCAAGTCCCCATCATGTTGGGTAGAGTCTATGGAGAAGTTATTACATGGACCCGATATGGTTAGGGAGACCTCTGAGAGGGTGGATTTGATTTGGCGAAGGATGAAGACGGCTCAAGACAGTTAGAAGTCGTATGCGGACAAGCGGAGGAGAGACTTAGAGTTTGAGGTTGGAGACATAGTTTTCATCATAGTATCCCCGCTTAGGAAGGTGGTAAGGTTCAGATCAAATGGAAAGTTAGCCCCTAGATTTGTTGGAACATTTCCTATCACAGAGAGAGTTGGGAAGATGGCTTACAGAGTGAAGCTACCTGATAGGCTCGCAGGAGTGCACGGCGTTTTCTATGTTTCACACTTACAAAAGTGCTTACATGACTCGGCAGAGGTTATAGAGCCTAGTCAGTTAGAGGAGGTGGAGGTAGAAAGGTAAGCTTCTGTTCGGCGTGTCCCCATGAAGATTGTGGGAAGAGACATCAAGAGACTAAGGAATAACGAGGTTCCACTAGTGAAGGTGCAATGGGGAGATGATGTTGCAGACGCCACTTGGGAAGCAGAAGAGAAGATTCGTACTTCCTATCCTCATCTTTTTGATAGTAAGTTTTAGAATTCCTTTTTCCATCTTTAGATTTGAATAGGTTCTTTCCTTTGTTATCCTTTAGGAGGGTAGAACTTAGGATTTAACCTATGGATGGTAGGATTTGATGTAAGCATGTTAATAGAACATGTTACGAATGATATATGCTAGTGATTGCAAGTGTTTGCTAGTGGATGCTAATGGACGCATATAGGTACACTAGGCACTATTATTCTTTAGGGATTGGCCTAACTAGGACACTAAAGCATATGCATATGGATGTGTGTGCATTTTCATTTTATTTCCATGGTTGCTATAAATGGATGTTTATCACATGATTGTTGCATTTGGATGATGTTTGTAGCACGCATATAGAATTATCAGTTATCATTTTGAAAATTTTGCATTCATTTGGATACATGACATAGACATGATTGCATAAGACGAGGTCAACGGAATCAGTGGACTGCCTAATATTTTGCACTGGTTAGGGACATTTACACTACATTAATTGCATAAGTATCATAAAATTGCATTATAAAAGCTTAATAACAATGGATGAATGGTTGATGATTGAGTAGTTGGTTGTAGAATTGGATGAAAACATTTAGTACATTCTTTTATCCTTAGAGATTTCAGGGACGAAATCCCTTAAGGAGGGGAGAATGTAACAACCCGAAATTTAACTCATAATAATTAATTCGTTAATTAATTAGATAATAAAACAACTTTGTGAAATTATCAGAATCAAGTCACGAAAGTTGCACCATTGTGTCCGTGGTAATTTTCTGGTCAATTTCCATTTATAGAACGTCAAAATCTGAGCTAATATGACCAAGTTATAAAATAAACAAAATAGGCAGAAAAAGAAAAAAACAAATAGGCAGGTCGACCTGGGCACCAAGGCTGTCGACCGCCCGATCGACCCGCCTCTGTTATTTACGAACGAACGAATGTTCATTCGTTCGAACGTTCCAGAGCCTATTGGTGACATGTTTTGCATTCTTCTGACTAATCCGGTCCATCTATTTTTGCATCCAATGGCTCCTATTCAGCCTATGATGTGGTTGCATCCTATTCAATCCCCAAATCCAGTGGTCCGAGATCCACTTCTAAACCTATAAATAGACCCCTAGACCTAACACCTTTTCTCATTCTAGGTATTCTCCAATTGGGTTCACCTTTCTAGGAAGGACCCTAAACGGAATAATTTTTCCAAAGGAGAAAATCGTTATATATTAAATTATTTTACAACTCCAAGTGGATCCGAGAAGACCAAAGGAAGAGCTTAGGACCGGTGGTGAGTGATTGTAATTATATTAAGATTTCTTTAAATAATTTAAAATAATAGGGTTCCAATAGTGGTAGTTTTACTACAATTTTTGAAATAGCCTTTTTAGTTGTTTATTTACAGTTTTTAGAATTATTTTCAGTCTATTTCCTTTCAGCTATTCTTTTCAGTAATTTTAGTTTATTCCTGTTAATTATAGCTTTTCCGTTTATTTACAATTTATTTACAATATTTTAGTTTATTTACTATTATTTATACGTTATTTACATCTTCTTCCTACGGTTTAGATTTTCTTCTATTTTCAGTTTTCTTTTATTCCTCCTTCTTCGCGTATGGATTAGGTTAGGATTAACGCAAATATGGATTAAATTGTAAGAAACTGAAATAATGGAATATAAGATGTAAATTTCAAAAACTGTAATATTATTGGAATTAGACTGAAATTACGTCTAATTATGATGTTAATTGGATTGAACTAAAAAGATTGGCCTAGTTATAGCTTAGAATTATAACTAGAAAGAGTAAAATATGAAAGAAGCTTATTTTCACACTTAGACCTTGGGTTACGTAATAAGCATGATTATAACGTAGGTTATAATAAGAAAAAAGAAACGAATAAGGCTTATTTCAAGACTTAGGATGAATTAATAAGCAAAGATAGTAGGGATAAATTGTAAAAGCTTATTTAAAATAATTTATCTAAGTTAATAAGAAAAGATGAAAGTAGGACCCGTACCATTGAGCAACATTTAATCATACTTATTTCCAGTTTATCTCTTTTCTATTTCCTTTGTTACCCTTATTTATGCTAGAACTGTTGTAGAGTCTATTACTTTTATCTTGCTTAAAGACTCTAGTAATTACTATCATTCACCAGACTTTTAGTCTGACCCACTCCTCTATTTTCTCTCTTTGCCCCCATAGGCAATCAAGAGAGAAGTCGATAGATTGTTGTTGCTTGTAGTTTTCTTGGAGGAGATTTTTACTATGCATTTCTTTTATTTTCAGCTTTAGTTCTTTCTATGTACTGGCTTATTATGAGGGATATTATGTACTCTAATTTTTGAGACTATGAGTTTTTGTTTCATGAGACATATTGGATTGTTAGACATGTATGTGGTATTTGACTTATTCATGAAGCAATTATGAAGTTTTGTTTTAATTAAGTTATTATTTTAAGTTTCCGCTGTTTATATATATATTTTTGTCTTGCGAATCTTAGTCTCTGTTAGCTTTAGTTATACCTACAACGCACCATGCCTTTTAATGTGTCCTTTTGGATATATTAAGGTATGTGGGGTGTTTCAGTTTAAGTTTGAATTATATTAATAAAAATAAGAAAGCCTTGGGTCGTTTCGATAATATTGCCATATAGTGATGATCAAATCTCAATTAGTTACAAAAAGTTTTGACAGAGTCGAAAGGGGTACATGGTTTTAAAAGCATACCAACAACTAAATTTGAATTAATACAGTAGGTTTCGACTATGTCGAAGTGTTTTATTTGATTTGCAACATATACAAAGTATGCTTTCTTCAATCCAATTTATAAAAATATATGTAGCTCTAACCTCACACGTTTCCTAAATCAAATTGGAAGTAAGCATGTACTAAAGGTTTTAAAACCTATAAACAAAGATTATGCTTTTGAAAGTATGTACTAGCTAATTATTTAGTAAGACATATTAACCATCTTCTTCAAAAGGTATCAGAATACTTTAAAGTGCAATTCTGCTTTCGAAAAGGTCCACTTCATATTAACAACACAAACTTTCGACGAGGTCAGTTAAGAGAGGCACTAGACTACCTTTTGACCGCATCAAAAGAGGTTGAAGAAGCAAAACAAAAGTTGCCACCTTAATCCCTTTTGAAGGGGTAGAAAGTTAAAATCGTAGCGCCAAATTGTGATTCGTACAACTCAAAACTTCTCTGCAAAGTAGCTAGAAATCTCCTTCTTCCCCAAATTCAATTTTAACCTAGAACTCAGAAAAATTCAATAATTAAGTTGATTTAAATGCGAATTTACAATCGTTGATCTTAATAAATCCCAAATTGCAAATTCGAACTGAAAAAATTCCAAATCAGATAAGTTCTGAATGAAAAATAACAGAGAAAAGAAAATGAAATAAGCCATGAAAATGAATTAGGAATTTTTTCAAGTGAATGAAAAACATAATGATTTCTATAATTAAAATAATAGTTCAGATTCGAATCGAGAAAATTTTAAAAATCCAAATTCACCGTGAAAGGAAAATTCGAAAACAAAGATAATAAAAACTTACTTTGGATTTGAGTTTCTACTTGATGGAAATAGAAATTATTTGAGAATTTGAAAACTTTGATTCTTGCTAGAAGTTTCTTCTAATTGCAGATAAATGAAAGAGGGGAAGAAAGTAACATGGTTTATAAGAAAAGTGAGCATGGATGACAAACCGTACAATCAAATTTAAATGAACGATCAGGATTTACACAAAAATATGAAAAGGCGAGAAACATTGGGGGTTTTGAAGTCAAAATGGTTAACTTGGAAAGTCAAGGGCATCCCTGTGGACGAGGTTAGAGGGAAGGGGCAAGTGTTACCACCAATTCACACTACAACCTTGTCGAAACCAAAATGAATAGAAGGAAAAAAAGGAACGAGAGATGACAACACCAACAAAGCCTTTCAAAGGAGTTGAAGGGATGCTACAGCCAAAAGCAAAATATATTACAAGCTTTCAAAGGGGTCAAAGTGGTCGAAAGCTCCCTTTCACTTCATGTCTTCCTTTCAAAATAGATGCCTTCGCCTACATGAAGACGTTCTGAATAAGAGGAGGAAAACCTTTCAATGGAAGTGAATAAAAACCCCTCATACGCATGCCGAACCTTTTGAAATCGATGGTTTTGCTTTCATTCAACCTGCTCAAAAAGATGCCTTGATCAGAATAACCCTTTTGAAAGCATAATCAAGCCTTTCAAACCGGTCGAAGCCTTTGACAACTAGGAAAGGTGCCGCATCAATTCGCAAGCATGTATTCGGAACTTACCTACCGCATCGAAACCCTCAACAGTTCAACATCTTCGAAACCCTAGAGAACTACCTGTCGACGGAGTCGAAAGCTCATACTCCTACACACTTGCAACCACAAAGAAATACAAGGGAAAAGGCGCATCTACACCTTTCGAAAAAGACGTAAGCATTCAAACCCATTCTAATGCAATGCAGAGGGATGCTCAACTGTCAATGGAGACGAAAGATCTATGAAGCTACCTTTTGACCTGGTCAAAAGCACTGAGTCTAAAGGTGCCAACCCGCACCTATAAATAAGACCCTAGGGGTCTAGTTTTTGGGAGCCGAATTCATTCACTCTACTCTCGTATTTTCTTAACTTTGTAAGTCTGAAAACCCTAATTTGGAAATCAAATTGGGAGTAATTGATCAGTTTGTACATCATTGGTTTAATAAAGGAAAGTTTTTGATATTTTTGGTTACGCAACTGTTTGGAGACTTTCTCTGGATTTAGTTGTGTTCTACTGGTGTCGACTTCATCAAATGGGTACCTTCTGAGTGATTCGAAACCCCTTACTTTTCCAATAAACTTAGGTTCTTAGCTTCAAAACACTAGTCACCAAAAGCTCACCTTTTATTGAGTCATATCCTCAAACACGACCTAAATTCTCAGACTTTAAGATCCATACCAAAGCAATATAAGAGGCAAGCTTTCGACGAAGTCGAAACCTACCCTTTAATCAATACCCAACAACATTAGAGCCAACCATTAGTTTACCATCATTGTTTCAACAGGGTGTTTCAAATCGATTGATAAGTCAACAAGGTAGGTTTGAAAGACTAAAGGAACATAAATGTTTTGATTGGGTCGAAAGGTTGGCCAATGAAGAGTTTTCACAACAAATACCTATTCGAAAGGTGAATCAAAGGAAGCAATAACATCCTAATTTTCTCAACTTAATCAAAAGAGGTTTAGAAGGACTTATCTATTCCTTTAACTCTATTTTGGGGTGTTGACAAGTTTTATTGTTAACAAGGTCCATGTGAGAATATCAAAAGGCGGGAAGTTTTATGCTAAAATGATGATGGGTTTTGAAATAGTTGACTTGGAAAGTCAAAAGCATCCCTTCGCTTGGGGGGGCAAGTGTTACCATAAGTCTTCACTTCAACCTTGTCGAAACCATGAAGAATATAAAAGAGTCGAATTGATGCTTCAGCAAAAAGTTAGATGTGCTGAGCACTTTCGAGTAGGTCGAATGTTGACAGTGCCACCCTTTTGCTTCAGTGAACCCCTTTCAAAATAGTAGCTTCCACATGCATAAAGAACTTTCGATTGTGTTCAAATTACCTTTCAAAGGAAATAGATAACAAGCGTCCGCATGTTTTCCAAGCCTTTTGAAATAATTGGTTTCGTCCTCGTTTACCTTCCCCAGAAGAACGTTTGGCCAAAGCTACCCCTTCAAAAGCATATATCAGCCTTTCGAATTGGTTGAAACCATCCACTGTTATAAAGGAAAAATTACACAAGTTCAATGTAACTTCCACAAAAACAGAAAGATGAGGTTCCGCACTAATCAGAGAGGATGCTTTCGAATGTTATCTTATGCAGCTAAGCTTTCTATGATGCTTCAACTCAATTGAAGCCCGCAAAGTGCACGTTTCAATAGCGTCGAAAGCCAACGTCCTTTCCAACTTACATGGCTCATTAACAGCTAGAGGAAGAGTGTTCTTATACCTTTTGATGGAGTCGAAAGCATCGAAGTTTCACTCCAAAGCGGAGTTGGAAAGGCATCCCGAATCCAACGGTGACGAAAGGTCTTCAAATCCCCCTTCGGCGAAGTCCAAAGGACTGATGCGAAAGGGGATCAACTAGCGCTTGTAAATAAAACCCTAGGGTTCTTGTTTTAAGGATCCGATTTGATTCTTTCAATACTTGTTCTTTCTTAAATTTGTAAACCCTAATTCTAAAATCAAATTAGGGATTTTAACTCATTGTATTACTTAAGCTTCATGTAATCAAGGAAATGTATTATCAAAGCAGGTATATAGTATTTCTGGATAAATTAGCCGATCTAATGCTTCTCTATGATTCTAGTTATGGTTTACTTGAATCGGTGTTGATTGAAAGGCTGCCTTTTCGAAGGAGATGAAACCCATAATTTAATCAAAATACTTAGATCATCAGGTCCTAACCACAAATCACCTTGACCACTTCGAAAGGAGGTTTCTATAGCATCCTAAGTCAGTTCAACTAAATCGAAAGGTATTTGTAAATGGAATCAAAGCATCTCGACAATGCCGAGAGGTTGTTTAAAAGGAGTTCCATGCTCACCGCAGCCTTTTCAAAAGGTGGACTTAAGGGAGATATAGGTCACCTAGATTGTTGGGTAAAGGGACTCGTAAGGTCTAAACTATCTCCATTTATTCAAAAGGTGGTTTTGAAGTGTTCACTTAGACTTTAAACTTTTCTTTAGGTTTTTGACAAGTTTTCTTGTTAACACGTTAAATTCTTTTTTATTGAATAATCTTATGTGAGGAACCATAGTTGTTAAGCAAAGGTAGAATGACCGAGAGTATTGCCACTTGAACTTGATGCACGAGCTTTCAATTAAAGTGGAGTTCTTCATGAAGTGTGACTTGGATTCTGTATCCAAGTAGGATTTGGTGTTTACCAATAAATGATCAAGGACCGAGCAAATGACTTCTAAGTTTTGCATTGAGTCATTCATGTTAAAAGTGTTTAACCTTGTGTTAGCACACCATAAGCAATGGGGTTTATCCCATTAACTACATTGGTGTTTTTTAAGGATTGATCCATTCACATACCACTTCCTAATTCCTAGTTTGAGTGTAGGGTTTCTAGGTGATTTGCACCAATTAGGCAAGGTTTTTTTTCACTTTATTTTTAAAGGAAAGCACTTGAGTCTTATTCTTGAGGTGACTTAGAGATTTTTGAAAAGTGACTTTAATCGTGGAAAAAATTTTCGATGGTCAAAACAAGGAACCAGTTCAGAATTCGCATAAGAGAAATCAGATGATCGACCCTAGTTTAACAAAGAATCTTTGCTGGCGAGCAAAGTAATAGAGTGGGCATCATATATTATTTTAGACGATCTTTATTCACTGTAAAATTAATCATTGTATAGGGTAGTTAAGATAGCTTGTGATTGCTCAAGGAACAACTTCCTGACTAGTATTGTAATGATTCAGATAATCTTCTATGTGATGATATGATACTTTCTTGGGCGAGCGTTATTGTACACTTACTATATTATCCTTCGCTAAGTTATATTTAAACCTAAGCGAGCCCAAGCATCAGTATATTGTCATTTAATAATCATTTAAATAGCAAAGTTTACTCCTTTGTCCAATGAGTTCTATTCGGAAGAAAAGGATAGTTGATACTTAGATTGTTGGATTTATTCGAAAGACTTGGGGATCAAGGATCTAGCATATCGTATAATTTTCCTTTTCAAATCGGGCGATGTAATAGTCTTTCATGCATTGTATTCATGAAAGGAGTGGCACCACTTAGGCAATTGGTTCATCTTGGATGCCGAATAGACTTATGTGAGTTTATAGCTTTGTGCACCACTTAAGCATTTGGTTCATCTTGGATGCCGAATGGACTCATGTGAGTTTAAAGCTTTACACACGTTATGATTTTCATGGGTCACCGTGTGTATTATTATAGACTCCTATTGAATGGCTGGTAGTTTGAATTGGTAATCATTGTTGATTGCTTGCTATTTTTCAATTATTGACTAATTGTTAATTTTTGTTGATTTATTATTAACTGATTTTTTTTCTTGTTAATTGCTTGCCATTGCTTATTTTTGATTGATGTTTATTTTTATTGACTAATTAGTGATTGATTGTTAATTTTTGTTGACTTATTGTTGATATTGATTTTTGTTGCTTAGTGTTTGCTTGCCATAGGTTATTATTGCCTATTTTTTCTTGTTGATCGCTCATTGTTTATTGTTTTTGCTAGTATATTATGTTAATTTTCCTATTCCATAGAAGGAGTGCATGATGTATTTCATGAATTTTATTTATATAAGAGTATAATTCTAGTGACGTCGCCCTGACAAGTTGATTATAGAAAGTTGAAGTGAATCAGATGTGGCTATAGAACTCATGAGCCTATTCATTTTTGAAAATATGGCTATATGGCTTAATACAGATGGGTTAAGCTTGTCCGTGTCTGATGGAGCTTTGTATTGGTATGCCTCCAATTACTAGTTGAATTTTTTTTACATTTTGTTTCATTGAATTGTAAGAAAGCTTAGTGTAGATGTTGCGTTGTTATTGCTTTTGTTTTATAAGTGTGCTTATTGTTTTCGATGGTAACACGTTTGTCAGAAATGTTATTACATTATAAATTCTTATTACATTAGAAATGCATGTTGCACAGTTTGTTATATCATGATAATTGAGATTTTTGTTACATTAGAGATTCTCGTTGCATTAGATGTGTTTATTGCATGTTAATTTTAACATATTTATCTAAGATGCTTGTTACATGGTTTGTTATAACATATTTATTTGAGACGATTGCTATATATGATTTAGCATACTAAAAATCATGGTTTAATGTTGTAGTTTTCTTAATCCTTTTTTATTAGTACATTATTAGGTACAAGGAAGCATTTACGTGCTATGGAGATGCTTATTCGCTTGCATTCACATCTAGTGGAATGCTCTTACAGTGAAAGAAGTACATAAGATCTATAGTGTAGATGGTATGGATATATATGCTTGTATGTCCTCTAGAATAAGATACCTCAAATACGAGAAGCGTGTATATAAATGTTGTTTTGGCATTTTTTAGTGCTATCCATGCAACGAAGGTGCCGTTGTATTTTCCAAAATAAGAGGGACTTTAGAATCCTATGGGTTAGAATTATATTTTGTGCTTGGTCACTCGGGTTGCATTATCATATTCATAGGAATTTTAGGGATGAAATTGTTTTGAGGAGGGGAGATTGTAATAACCCATATTTTAATGATGGGATATTTAATTTATTAATTTAAATATCAAATCATTAATTAATTGAAGGTATAAAATCTAACTTTAGAAAATTGGTAAACGGAGACTTGAGACCAATTTAATTAGTCGGATCAATGGTGTAATCAAAATGAGAATAAATATTGCTAAATATGGAGTCATGGTATTCTTATGAGTTTGTATTGCTATATATATTTTACAGAAATATGTTTGTAGTTGGGTCCAGTAGTATCTCGATTGATGGCTTGTTTTTCTAGGATGAGGACTTCACTATGAAATGTACTATTGAAGTACTTTTAGGATTGGGCTATATGATGGCAAAAATGACCTTGAAATGCATGAATTTATCTTCCTAGAGCACGGTCTCATATGGCAATGAAATTTATTCCATCTAGAGCTAAAAAATGAAGCGATATCCGCCTACGAGTTTCATGGAAATCCAGTGTATCGTGTGATCTTGTGAGCTCGAAATGTGAATGTAATAATTGGATTAAATGCAATTATATTATATAATACCTCCCTCTCCACTCCACTTAATATGTTCTCCTTCCCAATACTTTATCATAGCGGCCTTCGTAGAAAGGAGAAAAGGAAAGTCTATGTTGTTGATCCTACATCAATCAAGGTTTTTATCTTGATCCAACATCGTCGACCTAAGAAGCAAGCGGAGTTGGGATAATAACGCGGTAGAGCACATGGCAAGGGAATTCAGTTCAGTAGGGTAATGTCAAAGGTGGATGACCCCCACTATATTGTGCGTTTGGGCATCGGGAGTAGCCCCACTAATTAGACGATCTTCCCTACTATCGTCGTGTAAGCTTGGTCATAGGTTTGTGGTAAGGGTATAACGATTCATAGGAGTGTGCCAGAGGTGACATTGGTGGTGTGGTTATACTTAGCTTGCATTGTGGATGATGTTAATGGTGGTTGGAAGCATTTAGGTAGGCACGATGACAAGGTGAGGCCATGCGTGCTTTTCATTTCATATGGGATTTTGAAAATGAGGACGAAGGGTTATAAAGGTGATTAGTTAATTAAATGATCATTTAAGTGATTAATTAATATTTATATTTTTAATTCTTACAAAATTCGTATCTCTTCATATAAGGTCCAATTGTCGCGCAGTCTTCGCAGTTGCACTGGTAATGAGATTATCTATAACATGGTATACGATTGGATTGGATTCAAATGATTTGTAAATTGCAACTTCGGTGAGCAGTATTATAACTCTAAATTTATATTATAGTATAAGTCACTGTAATCGTATATATTGAAAACTATTACCCTATTTGATTGGATTGGTTTGGGTAGGTATCCAGGATAATTGATTAAGATCCTTCATATATAAATAACTTTTTCTGTTCGTATTGAATAAAGTGAAATAGAGTTGATATTAATTTATAATATGGTTAGAAATTAAATAAACCCTAATTTGTAGTTATATTAGTGATAGAAATATTATTATATATTTTATTACTAATTGGAAATTAGAAGTATAACCTTTACAATATGCTATAAGGCTAAAATAATGATTTAGGCAGGTTAAACTTGTATTGTAATTGCGTCAGAAATTATCTAGCCTTAATATTAGTTCATTATAGTGTAAGTTAATAATTAACCAACTAGTAAATTACTCTAAAGGTGATTTGATAAGTTAAAAATTACAAAGAAGTATTATATTATTTAATAGGATTTGATTAAGGTTATGAAATCCTGAATATTGTAATAACATGATTTATTAACTTTAGACCCTAAGAAATGGTTTAAGATATATCTGCCTACATATATAAACAAATTATATAAATGTGCTATATACTATTTTGAGGCTTTATTGATAGTTAAATTTAATTCAAACAGAAGAATTAAGTGAAAATAAGCTATAATATGAGCACTTAAGTAAGATGTTGTTTATATGATTGCATGTAAGAACTGTTATTAATATTGAGATGATAGATTTTTTTCTTTGGTTGTGTATTTCCTTTATGTATGTAAATGTGTACAAGATGTGTTTATTTATTCCATATAGTTGGGCTGATTATATACACCTACATAAAGTTTATGTGATATATATATATATATGTCTATATGTATAAATATTGTTTAGGTATATTCGACTTGAGGCTACCAATTAGTGTAAGGAATCCATTATATCATATAAAAGCATGACTTGTAGACATTGTTTTAGAGCAGGTGTGGAGAGAGATTGGGATGCCAATTTAGAATAAATCATATTGTTGCATTGTAAGGACGGGTGCTGCATTAGGACCTACATGCCAACTCCTTGTGACGACCCGCAAATCCAACCCATTTAGAGCTGACAATAAACCACACATGTCCAACCCAAACCAAATGGAAAAATGAATAATCATGAGAAAGAAAGAAGAGAGAAGAAGAGAAGAGAAGAAGAAGAGAGAAAGAAACTTAAACAATTATAGAATCTCATAATCGCAATGGAAAAACGTATAATATCATATCAATGATCTTTACAAAATAGAAACTACAATATATATACATCCATTAGAGTACAACAATCAATCACCAATTATCAGCTTGGATAGTTATATTAAAGTATCCTTATAATTGCTGATAATTTACACAACAATGCAGCGGAGAAATAAAAATATATGTGGAATACGACCAGAAGACCTCCAGCTTGTCTACTGAAGCTCCAAAACAACCAAATCTACATCTGTAAATATACTCGGCCTGATCCGAGCATTGAAAGGGAAGAATACCCAGATGATTCTTGTAAACCAATGTGGAAAAACACATCTCAACTGAATTTTATTTTAAAGTCACCGAACTTTATTTTATAAAAAAAGTATCTCGTAAGACCACGCTCTCACATAAACACAGATGGGTTTTTACTTTATGATAACCAAAACATTTCATTTCAAATCCTATTATATTATACTAGTATCTAGTATAATAATAATTCAAATAGCCGAAATTTTTACAATTATTAAATTCCAACATACTAGGCTCTACAAATAAAATATCAGGCACGTAGCAGATAATGGATTTCCATACAAATGACCTGGTGAAGGGACTACCTTTCGACAATACATCTCTAGAGGAATGTACCGAGGCCCAACTAATGGTCCTCTACCAGCACAAGGCTGGCCTACCTCTAACTAGATAGTGCCAAATTAGTCATCATCCCGGTCGTTACCGACCTATCCGAGGGCCCTAACAGCATACATCCACATAATTTAAGTCCCGAATGTCATAGCGGGAATAAATATATCAAGAAGGGAATGATCATATCCTAATGGTTGGGAACTACATAGCCCTGCTGCATCTACCCTATTTCAGTCGTTTCTGGGTGTGAGGCTTGAGGTCACATTTACCTTTCACATAGCACATCATCTTTCCTCTTTGAATGCCACATTGCCATTCCTTTGATCATTATTGACTTTCACAAACATAGAACCTCTGAGCTCGTACTTCTTAGAGAAGAGTGTTAAGCTAAGAGTATTTTCCTTCTTTGCCACCAAACAGATGTACGTTTATAAAAGTCAACGATGTAGTCTCAAAAATATAATGCCAAACAACCATCCATACAAGTTGCCTAAGAATAGGACAAACCGAAGGCACTTCTCCTACCACATTCGGTCGAGAATTACCCCTAGGATTAGTAGCAATCAGTGCTTGCATTGGATATTTCATAATGAAGAGACCGCTGCTACTATATGTATATTGGGAGTTTATCCCCAATTGATCAACAAGCAGTCCTTCATTACGAAAATCCCAAATATCAATGTCTTCTAAACCAGCGCATTCAAACGCATATACGTTGGTCCAAAGTGGTTCTCGGATAAAGCCGACCCTGGTCTCTTTGGATCAACAACGATAAAGAGGACAAATTCGATAGTTGGTTATTTAATTATCAAAGCAACAACCAATATCTAGCACCAAAAGTAATCACTAAGCCCATTTAATTAATCTTTTATTAATTAAATAAATTTCCAATATTCACTTCAAATTATCTTTGAAAAGATATATTCTCTACACACTACAAATCTTTCTATATTGGAAAACATATCCATATACTTATATCAACGGCATAAGCATATTCACAAATCATTCCATTCTCAACACTTAGAAAATATTTCCACATACTTATATCAACGATATAAGTATGTTTAATAACATTACCATTTGGATACATGCCAAATAGATTTCTGTAACTGTACAACTCTAGAGTTCGTACGCCTTCAAACGGGTGTTAAGTATAGGAAGTAATGCTCCTACACTACCAAACCTTTAGTACGATCATAAGAACCAATTCATGTATTTCACTATGGAAGGTCAAAAGATAATTTATTATGTCAAAATGAATGTTGCATAAACATCGTTACGACACCCCAAAATATTAGTATAGGGATTCGATTAATTATATTTATATAAAATCCCATATACAATATAAAACATTTCCTTTTGGAAATCATTTACTATAACAATAGTGTTATAGACCATGCCTTCCATACTTCATCGAAAACGTCTATTACAATAATAAATGTTGAAATTTATGTTTTGATACTTATTAAATTTTAAAACATTTTTCAAAATTATTTAAATTCCATGTTAAAACCATTTCTTCCCAAAAATGACTCCCAAAAGATAAATTACTTTTATAACCATTACACCATCAAAATATTTTCGTCAAACATTCCTTTTAATAAAATTTCATACTTAAATCTCAACATAAGTTATTTCCATATTTATAAAACTATTTTATAAATGTCCTTTCTATTTTATAAAACTTCTATTTGATGTGGTGCATTGCAGATACAGCTAAAACTTACAGAGACTAAGATTCACGAGACAAATTAGATAAAACACAGCGGAAACAATTAAAACAATAATTTACCAAAAATCAAACTTCACAAGATAGAGTTATAAAACCAAATACATAAGATGTCTCAAAATGCCAATACATGTCTTATGAAAATCATAACCCTAGTCTCATAAAACTCAGAGTACAACACTACCGCTCAAGAAGTACCAGTACATCAAATAAGCTAAAAACTGAAAATGAAGAAAAGGAATATATGAGAAAATCTATGCCACTAAAGTCTCCAAGTGTCCATAATCTACCGTCCTTACCTTGCTGGCCTATGGGGAAAAGGGGAAAAAGGTGAAAATAGAGGAGTGGGTCAGACTAAAAGTCTGGTGAATGATAATAATTACTAGTATTCTTAAGCAAGGTAAAGAGTAATAGACTTTGCAACAGTTCTAGTATAAAAGGAAATAAAGAAATAGTAGGAAAGGTAAAGCTGTAAATAGATACGATTTAACTATTAGATTAATTCAGTTGGATAACTTCGATTGTTTGCACTTGTCTTAGACAACTGCTTTGATTATGTAACGACCCAGAATTTGACCGTTTTAAAATATACTATTTAAAGTGATTTTAAATATAAAATAAGTAAAGTTATATGATTCAAATAATATTAAATAGGATTTGAAAGTAGAAGTATACACAAAAAATAGTAACATTTGCCTATATCGACAAAAGTGACGAAATGCTGATTTTAGAAAAGTATGTTTCAGTGGTTAAATAAATTATTTTAATTTATTTATGAGTGTTTATATTTTTAAATAGCATTATACAAATTTATTTTTAAATTTGGTTTACATAAATAAATAGTTTAACTAAAACGTCAAAATGTGACCGTAAAACATTTTGTCGAAAAACAACGTATTATCGATTAAAAGTTGTCGCAACGTCGTCGCACCTTTATTTTCTTATATAAGAACATAAATTCAAATAGTATAAGTATTAATTAATTCACTAATCAAGTTTACTTTTACTAAACATAATTAGAAAATTCTAGAATATAATTAACAAAAAGTAAGCACAAAAAGACAAAAATGTCATTTCAAAGCAAAAAGTAAAACATCAAATCAAAGAAACATAATTATTACTTTCTTTACTTAATACTTAAGTGAAAATGACATAAAGTAATGACTTGAAATGTGATGTTAAGTGTTGAAAAAAAAATAAGATTACTTTATAAGTAAGTAAGGGTATTTTGGTCTTTTTACAAAATATTATTTTAATCCAAAAACTTTTCTATAAATACAAACCACTTTCTCACTTTTTTCACACTATTTTCTACCTTCTTCTTCTTCCTCCTTGAAGCTCTTTTTAATGGCTTATTCTTCTTCTTCCAAATCCTTACTAACTTTTTCAAAACCATATCAAATCAACTACAAACACAACCAAACTTTGCCAAAGACCTTAGAATACCATTAGAACATGGTTTAGCATCTAAGAAGTGAAGAAATGATGGAGGAAGGAGTAGAATAAGGCATGGCTGAACCTATCAAGGAAGAGGAGCAAGTTCGTGAAGCTCCAGAGCGAGAAAAAGAGAAGGAATTGCCGCCAATTTCATTCCAAGGAGTTAGGAGCAAATTCAAGGTGTCGCGGAAGCTCTATCGAATTTTTCAAAGTTGGTTAAAGTTAAAACAATAGTGAAGTGTTGGAAAATGAATGTTGGTAGGAAGTTAAAATAATTTGGTTAGAGGTGGGTACTCTTATTTACTAATTAATCCATAAATTATTTCTAGTATAATGATTTGAAAGTTTAAATATGTTGAATGATTAAACGGTTGATAACTTGGTTGATATTATGGTCGATTATATGTTTGTGATATGGATGATAACTTGGTTTGATAAATGATAAGAGAAATGGTTAGTAAGTATAGTTAATTCACTGGAAATTAAATTTATATAAATGTGTGTATGGAAATTATTTAGTCTCTTAATGATTTTAAATGAGTTAAAATAGTTTATATATGGTTTAAAACAAATTTGAAGTGTTTCGGACAAGTTCTGAAGCAATTCACAAAATTCGTCAAAATCGAGCTCGTCGCGTAACGGTAGTTCGTAAATTTCGACCCTTGACTTCAAATTAATATAGAGAATGATTTATAAGTTGGATTTCTTCAAAATATTTTTTTTTCAATCCACAATGATAATAGTTTTCCAATGAAGAAAGAAAATCAAGATTTCATCAAGTAGATTTTGAAATATGTCCAAAACAATTTTCTAAAAGGATCGTGGTTTTGCAGTTCGGAATCCAAAAGGGAATTTCTTTATAAATGATATTTTTAAATGATTAAAAATATGAAATAAATTGTATAAATCTATTAAAATGGTTTAAAAGAGATATGGATTGGAAAATATGAATTATCGAATGTTTAAAAGTTGATTTAATCAAATAAGCTTATATAGCACTTTCCGCAACACTTTTTTACTGCGAATTCTATAACCTTTTAAATATGAGTTTAAACTCAACAATTCTTTCCTAAATCTTTTGTGAATTTTAAAGGAATAATTAAGTAATATAAAGATGATTTGGAAGTTTTAATAAGAGTTTGAATAAATGGTTAAGATGAATTGTTTATACCACTTAAACAAAAAGAGAAAAATATTGAATGTAATAACTAACTGAGTATGCGGAAACAACTAGTACATTTATCCCACCTGTGAGACCTGGGTAGATAAAACAAGGTGTTTAACTAAGGTTAGGGATGGAGCAACCAATGCCCTGAACTTACCTGGCATATGTTTTCTTTTCTTAGGCGAGGGGTGGAACAGATCGAAAGGAAAGCACGGATGTTCTAAAATATCATATTTAAGTTTTTCCAAAATAAAAGAAAAGAAACAGATTCTTTGAATGTTATTTAACCACTTAGCATCTTTTTATTCGACGATTGGTACGAAGGAACCGGGATCAGATTTGGGTGATTCCTATCTGAAACCCCTTCAAACTAATTTTCGAAATAGAACATATTGAACAAAGATATTCATGATGTAGGATTACTTGTTGTTAGTCCCTGGAGGTGAAACTTGCCATTAGTCCCTGGAGGTGAAATTTACCATATTTAAAGTGGTAGTAGTGCTCTGTTATGAAAATCTTCGATTTGCAAGAATATTGATTTGAAGTTAAGAAAGAAATCCTTGAGTTAGATTTAATGAATGATTTGGGAATATTTTTCCAAAGTTAAAAGTTATAACTTGAATATAAGAAATCTTTGATTTTGATTTAATGAATGATTTGGAATTATTCTAGGATTTAAGAAAGGTTTAATAAATCAAATGGTTTGATAAATGAGGCTTAATGATTCCCTATACATTGGAAAAGAAAATGGAATAAATTGAAAAGAATATATCTAAGAAAGATATTTGATTAGATAAAAGATGAAGTAATTGATTGATGATTGATATCCACATATGAACTTATCATCTTTTAAAGTGATGATTGGCTTCGAAGGAACCTGAGTCGGATTTGGATGATTCCTATCCGAAAACCACTTCGAATCAATGTATACGTTCGAAAGTGAAGACATGTTGAAGATGATGTTTGAAGACCGTGGATCTTTATAGCGTGAGGACTGCTTGTTTGAACATGCTCTAGGTCGCTCCCATTATAGAGTTATTTATAGCAGTGGCCTCCTCGTTGTGTAGATTATTTTCGGATTGCAAGGGCCTCTCGCCTAGTAATGGCCGAGGAAAGTGCCTTCGGTTTCGTTTAGTCCCAGAACGAACTTGTATGGACGAATGTCCAACATTGCATTTCTGAACGTTTAACTTTTACAATTGTACATCTGCTTGGTGGCGGAGAAGGCAACTTCTCTTAGCTTAACACCCTTCTCTGAGACATACGAGTTCAGATGTTGTATGCTTGTGGGAATATAATAGTGATCAAAGGAATGGCAGTGTGGCATTCAAAGTGGAACCTGTTATGATCAAAGCGTGGTTTTGTATGAAAAGCGTGGCTTTGAAGAAGTTGAGCGTAGCCTCCCGAGCCTCACTCCCCGGTTATGATGGGATACTATGTGGTCTAACAGACGTAAATTTGAAATAAGTGAGTATGTATGGTGGTGTCAAATACGTTTGGCCCGTTGGGTGATACATCCCTTAAGGCATTTATTGCCCCATTTGGATAAAGTGGTTAGCTTGAGAAAAGCAGGGAACTACCGGTTATCATTTGTAGTGTAGTATGTATAGTTCCAAGTGACTAGTCTGAGAAAAGCGATTAAGGCACCGTGGAAACTATGTTTGTTATGCGTGGATTGGAGAAAAGGTCACAAGTTACCTATCATGTTGGAAATCCAATCCCAATACGAGATTTACGGTTTTGATTGTAGTCCCAAAATAGTTGTAATGACTTGCAAACATTTCAGCTACCCCTTTTTGGTATCATGTATTTTGTTCGGTATATTCTGTTGACCCAGTCTGGATATATTCCGTTAGACTTAGTCCGGGTATTGATACCTTATTTGAGTAAGTTTATTTGAAAAGTGTTTTTAAAAGAATGTCATTAAAAATAACATCAACTTTATTTTGTTATAAAAGTGTTTTGGTTATCATAAGGTAAAAATCCGTCCGTGTTTATGTGTAGGCGTGGTCTTATGAGATACCCTTCTTTTCAAAGGTTTTGATAACATAGTCATTCTAAATTTCGAGTATCTCACGCTGGTTTATCAAGCCTGATCTGGGTATTTTTAATACTCGGGTCAGATCCGAGTAGTTTCAGGCTTAGCTACAGACGGTTGGAGTTTCCAAAGGAGAGCTGGAGATCTTCATCTTCGTACGGACATATTCTATTATCCGCATCTGTTTTGCTTAGTGATGTCCGTACATAATAGTGGGTTCTCACTTCTTATTTGGTAGCGAACGGATGACTCTTACTCCTACATGTCCCTAAGATCGAGTATCAAGGGGTTGGTTTACAGTCGAGAGGCTGGCCATAAAAGCAAAATGAGAGGTATCAGTGTGAGCTACGTTTGAGTTAACCACTGGTGCTTCCCATTACATTTGGTATCAGAGTTGAAGGTTAAGCGAGAACCTTGGCTTTACTGGGGTAAAGACTCATTAGAGAGAGGGTTAGTAATGCCCTAGGATGAGTGACTCATTAGAGATAGGATTAGTAACACCCTAGAATGAGTTTGAGTGTATTATATATATGATTGCGTATTTGTTATTGGATATAAAAATGTTTTGTGTTGATTAATCTGTTGAGTGGTATATGGATTCCGGTCGATGCATAAGAGCTCCATGTAATCGATAGGGATACCTAAACACTTAAACAAGGCGAACCGACACACTGATTTTGAAAAAATTGGTAAATGAAATAATTTTACCTAGGATTATATTTTGAATATAAAGTGTATATTTTGAAAAGTTGTATAGTTAGAAATCAAGATTAGTGAAATTTAAGTATGAACATCTTGTGATTAGAATTTCACAGTTTGACTATAAGATGTTTCATAAAGATAATCGATAAGTAAGAAATCTTGTAAGGTAATTAAGATCTTTAATACTTATTCCAAAATAATAAATTAAGAAATGATAATGTTAAGTTACTATCATAAATTGATCAATTGTTTGATTTAAAAGTTTAAGTACGAATACCTTGTGAATTAAGTTTCACGATTTGACTATAAGGTGTTTGATAATAAGATTTGTTTAAGAAATGAACATATAAGATAAAAAATGTATTTAGATAATTGTTTAAAAAGATAAATATAAAAGAAATGATAATTTAAATTCGAGTAAAAGAATTATGGTAATGAAGTTAATTAATATAAGATAAAATGAATTTATAAAACATATTTTATAAACAAAAGTAATCTCTAAAGGATTTTGAAAATAGTATTATTTCAAATAAAAAGGGGTATTTTGTGATAACAAATTCGATTCACTCGAACATGAACTAAAAATGGACAAGAGATGTGTTTGGATGGTAAGCACTTCTATTAAGTATTACTCTTCTTGTTAAGAGGATATATGATACTATTGGTAGTACCCAGTTCCTTGGATTGTTTTGGAGTTACTCGATCTATATAATTTTCTTAAGTTAAAGAAATAATGTGAATCATTGATTAGTAATCTTTATAAAAGTATTTAAACTAAAGATAAATTTGGAATTGCTAATTGATAAGATAAAACAAAATTCTCGATGATTTTGGACAGTCGAAAATTTTCGAATCATACATAACTCAGAGCTAAGAAAATTGTAAAAATTTTTGGTAAAAGATTGTGAAATACTTTGAGTAAATGAAATAATATAAGGATAATTTATAAATCTGATTTATAAAGAAAATTTGAAAGTTAAGAGTTTGAGGATTTAAATATGGGTGGTTTTAAAATTTGTTTTTCAAAGCTAGAAAATTAATAATAGTATTAAGTAATAAATAAGTTCTATAACTTATGAATTTCAGATAATAGCAAATTACAACAAAGTCTAAATTTGTTAAGGCAGACGGATTTAAGTAAAACCAATTTGAAATTTGGTATTTGTATATACTCTTAGAATGTAAAGGTATATCATACAAATATATATTTAAGCCATGAACTATTTATGCACTTAAGTAAAATAATGACTCTTTAAAAAGGTAATTATAAACTGGAAAATGTTTTATTAATAAATTCTAGTATTAATTAAGAATTTGGACTTAAGTCTTTAAAAGTGATTAATTTGCATAAGTCATAAGATATAATAAACTTAAGTAATAGTTTTACAAAATGAATCATAAATAATATTAGTGTTAAAGGAAATATACTAACTTAAAAGATTGTGGGAAAACTTTTTTAATAAAGATAAATTATCATTTGAGTGAAAAATGGTTTCATTGGAATATTTTCTTTTATTAAAAATATTCGAAAATAAATAATTAGAGGGATTATATAAAGAAGCACCCTTTTAAAATTGTTTGGGCTTAAGATAAAGTTTCTATGAAAGTTTTTGAGAGTTAATAAATACATATGGTATACGTAGATTATTTCATCACATAAATTTTGATCTAATATCCTAGTATGGAACTTTGAGGTGTTTACACTAGTTCGAAAAAGGATCAATCACTCGATTCTTGACGATGAACATTGATGTGGTTTTGTGGTTAGGTACTTTAGTTTTCTATCATAATTGAGAGCTAGGCAAGGAAAGCAAAGGTTTCTGAGCAAAGATCATGATTAAAGTCCACACTAGAGAATCGGAGGATCGATACTAGTTCGAAAATAAAGTTGTGTATTCGAATAAGAGATTGAATAAAATATTTCATACGAATGATCTGTGTATATTATATGGAATTAAGTTTAAAGGTTAATGTCTAAGGCAAACCTTTGTTTGGGTAATTTCGAGGACGAAATTCTTTTAAGTAGGGGAGAATGTAACAACCTAGAATTTGACCGCTTTAAAATATAATATTTAAAGTGATTTTAAATATAAAATAAGTAAAGTTATATGATTCAAATAATAATAAGTAGGATTTGAAAAGAGAAGTATACACAAAAAATAGTTACATTTGCCTATATCGACAAAAGTGACAAAATGCTGATTTCAGAAAAGTATGTTTCAATGGTTAAATAAATTATTTTAATTTATTTATGAGTGTTTCTATTTTTAAATAGCATTATACAAATTTATTTTTATATTTGGTTTACATAAATAAATAGTTTAAATAAAACGTCAAAATGTGATCGTAAAACAACGTTTTGTCGATTAAAAGTCGTCGCAACGTCATCGCACCTTTATTTTCTTATATAGGAATATATATTCAAATAGTATAAGTATTAATTAATTCACTAATCAAGTTTACTTTTACTAAACATACTTAGAAAATTTTAGAATATAATTAACAAAAAGTAAGCACAAAAAGAGAAAAAATGTCATTTCAAAGCAAAAGGTAAAACATCAAATCAAAGAAACATAATTATACTTTCTTTACTTAATAATTAAGTGAAAATGACAAAAAGTAATGATTTAAAATGTGATGTTAAGTGTTGAAAAAAATAAGATTACTTTATAAGTAAGTAAGGGTATTTTGGTCTTTTTACAAAATAATATTTTAATCCAAAAACTTTTTTATACATACAAACCACTTTCTCACTTTTTTCCACACCATTTTCTACCTTCTTCTTCTTCCTCCTTGAAGCTCATTTTAATGGCTTCTTCTTCTTCTTCCAAATCCTTACTAACTTTTTTCAAAACCATATCAAATCAACTCAAAACACAACCAAACTTTGCCAAAGACCTTAGAATACCATTAGAACATGGTTTAGCATCTATGAAGTGAAGAAATGATGGAGGAAGGAGGGGAATAAGGCATGGCCGAACCTATCAAGGAAGAGGAGCAAGTTCGTGAAGCTCCGGAGCGAGAAAAAGAGAAGGAATTGCTGCCGATTTCATTCCAAGGAGTTAGGAGCAAATTCAAGGTGCCGCGGAAGCTCTGTCGAATTTTCCAAAGTTGGTTGAAGTTGAAAACAATAGTGAAGTGTTGGAAAATGAATGTTGGTAGGAAGTTCAAATAATTTGGTTAGAGGTGAGTACTCTTATTTACTAATTAATCCATAAATTATTTCAAGTATAATGATTTGAAACTTTAAATATGTTGAATGATTAAATGTTTACTAACTTGGTTGATATTATGGTCGATTATATGTTTCTTATATGGATGATAACTTGGTTTGATAAATGATAAAAGAAATGGTTAGTAAGTATAATTAATTCAATGGAAATTAAATTTATATAAATGTGTGTATAGAAATTATTTAGCCTCTTAATGATTTTAAATGAGTTAAAATAGTTTATATATGGTTTAAAACAAATTTGAAGTGTTTCAGACAAGTTCTGAAGCAATTCACAAAATTGGTCAAAATCGAGCTCGTCGCATAGCAGTAGTTCGTAAATTTCGACCCGTAACTTCAAATTAATATAGAGAATGATTTATAAGTTGGATTTCTTCGAAATAAAAATTATTTGATCCACAATGATAATAGTTTTCCAATGAAAAATGAAAATCAAGATTTCATCAAGTAGAGTTTGAAATATGTCCAAAACAATTTTCTAAAAGCATCGCGGTTTTGCAGTTCGGAATCCAAAAGGGGATTTCATTATAAATGATATTTTAAATGATTAAAAATATGAAATAAATTTGATAAATCTATTAAAATGGTTTAAAAGAGATTTGGACTGGAAAATATGAATTATCGAATTTTTAAAAGTTGATTTAATCAAATAAGCTTATATAGCACTTTCCGCAGCACTTTTATGCTACGAATTCTATAACCTTTTAAATATGAGTTTAAACTTAACAATTCTTTCCTAAATCTTTTGCGAATTTTAAAGGAATAATTAAGTAATATAAAGATGATTTGGAAGTTTTAATAAGAGTTTGAATAAATGGTTAAGACGAATTGTTTATACCACTTAAACAAAAAGAGAAAAATATTGAATGTAATAACTAAGTATGCGAAAACGACTAGTACATTTGTCCCACCTGAGAGATCTGGGAAGATAAAACAAGGTGTTTAACTATGGTTAGGGATGGAGCAACCAGTGCCCTGAACTTACCTGGCCTATGTTTTCATTTCTTAGGCGAGGGGTGGAACAGATCGAAAGGAAAGCCCGGATGCTCTAAAAGATCATATTTAAGTTTCTCCAAAATAAAATAAAAGAAGCAGATTCTTTGAATGTTATTTAACCACTTAACGTCTTTTTATTCGATGATTGGTACGAAGGAATAGGGATTAGATTTGGGTGATTCCTATCCGAAAACCCCTTTGAACTAATTTTCGAAATAAAACATATTGAAGACAAAGATATTCATGATCACTACAAGAAAAAGCTCAAAAACCGGCAGGGTAGGGCGACGGCTCCCGACGGCTTATTTCCGACGGCTTCCGACGGGCCGTCGGCGGCCGTCGGAAGCCGTCGGAAATTCGCGAATATTTGGCTCCAGCCGAGCATGCTTCTTCTCCACTTTCATACGAAAAATTTAGGTCACCTTCCCCCAATTCTCTTCCCCAGCCCTCCAATCAGCAATTTCGAGATTTCAGGTTCTTCCCGGCTGTGCAATTAACTTCTACTGCTCTCTAGAACAGGTATAATCTCTTGTTTTAGCCAAAATTTCAGTTTTTATCCTAATTCAAGATTTGCATAATTTGATAAATTAGGGGTAATTGTTGATTGAAATTGTTTACAATAGTGTTATAATAGTTTCTAGCATTCCATGGTATTCCTATTTCATCTGATATCGTGAAATTGCGAAAAACATGTATAATTTATATTGATTATATATGTGTGTAGCACTGTTATCATTGTATTGTGTTAGTTTATGCAACAAAAAAATACGTCGAACGAGCCTTTAGTTGATGCGTAATACGTTGAATAAATGTGTTAAATTAATATATATTTTTGTAAATGTGAACATTGAGTAAAACTGTATTTTTTTGTAAAATGCGCGCATGTAACTGACAAATGTCCCTTAGAGAGTTTTTGGCCCCGTCTGACGAGTGTTGTACATGATCGTTGTATAAATAGTCGTTCTTTTCGAAAAACGACCATTTATATTCATCTGGTACAATGTTTGTCGGATTTGTCCCTGTATTGGACAAGTTATGAACACAGTAAGCATTTACATTTTGTATACTACTTCGTCTCAAACGGTTCATAAAATTTCGGCCTAACTTTTCTTTTTTGTTTCCTGCGTACACGCATTTGTGTACAATGCAGGGAACAAAAGGGAAATGCTGCCGAAATTTTGTTGAATCGTTTGAGACGAAGTAATATACGAAATGTAAATGCTTACTGTGTTTGTAATGGGAAGTAGGATGCCTGACCAATGAAAAAAAATTATATATATTTTTAAATCGTTACGTTAAAAAATAAAATGTGCTCTATTTGAAAATATTTTTAAATTTGTGAAGCTGTTCTTTAAATTCAAAATATTATACGACCATGAAAATAATCTTTTTCGAATTTGTATTCTTCAAAATAAATATTAAAGTTTGAACTTCTCATTTTGTCAAATAGGAAAAATGATTGATTATTTTGTTGATCGGAGGAGATGGATGTACCAAAGAAAAGGACTGAGGGGCTCAATAAAAGAAGATTTTTATAATGGTATAAACGTGTTTGTTGAATTCGCTTTAAGTAATAACGAAAACGATCCCGAAATTCGTTGTCCGTGTAGTAGGTGTAGACATTTGAAGTATTTTTTACCAGATGTTGTGAAAATTCATTTGTGCAAACACGGTTTCGCACCCGAATATTATATTTGGGATCGGCATGGAGAAGTTGTAGCAAATACTTCTGTAGAGTCTGAAAGTGTCGTTAACGAAATAGTTTCAACGACCCGTATAGAAAATATGGTCGAAGATGCAGCACGATCAATGTTTCCTATGGTTGAAGTTGACGACGATGATGGAAATGTTGAAGAACCAAATATTGAAGCTAAAAAAATTTATGATTTACTAGATGCAGCTAAGAAACCTATTTGGGATGGTTGTAAAAGCGGCAGTCAGCTGTCAGTAATCGCAGAATACATTGCGATGAAGTCAAAATACAACATCACTGAAGCTGGATTTACGGCTGTTGTACAAGCTGCAAAAAGGCATATGCCGCCCGATAATCACATGTGTGAAAATCACTACGAAGTTAAAAAACTTATGTCGGCTTTTGGTTTACCGTATCAGAAAATAGATACAAGTTTAAAATCACTACGAAGTTAAAAAACTTATGGGAAGAATATTCCGGATGAACAAGCTTATCAGGCAGATCTTGAGCAAAATAACGAAATAATAATTACAGACGATCATACAGATTTTGGTCCTTTGATCGATGAAACAAATGTTTTGGTAGAAGCGTTTGACAGTGCGGAAGAAAATATCGTCGAAAACGAGACCGAATCTGAATCAGAAGACGATGATGACTGATATAAATCTGATTATGTTTTTTGCAATTGATGTAACTATGTTGAATTCTTGATGTATTATGAAATTGATGTAACTATATGATTTTAAATCCGTTTACTATTTTTGCATGTTTTATGTTATTTCCATTTGTCATTTATTTAGCAATTTTTATTGAAAATGCAATGAACTCTGCTTATCGTTGGAATAGTACACCCATTATGAATCAGGTATAACACACTTCCATTTCTATTTCCATTTCAGTTATTAATTAAGCAATTTATACCGTTGATGTCATTTTCATATGAAATATATTAATTATCATGTTTTTATTCTCTTATATAATGATGTGTATATGTCACAGGTTTATCAATATGTCATGTAGAGGTAGGAGCTCTTCCCGATCGTCAGGAGGCGATGGCATTGGCCCATCGCAAGAGCCACAACGTGCAGTTGTATCGTTAGTCCCTAGAGTAGATGGGCAAGAATTAAATTTTATTCAGCATCTTATTTTTTCTATGATATAAGTACGTACTTATCTATATCGTACTTAAAAACAGGGGGTTCGATCTACTTCCTTCTAAGGTTGTGTTGGACGTCTCTAGAGCTTCTTATCGTAGTAGGATGAGTGCCTGCTGGCCAAAGTGGGATAACATCCCTCCTCACATCATAGAGTGCATATGGCAGGATGTCCTAGTATGCATATTTTTCTGTTTTCCATTTTTAATTCGTTTTTGTCGTTTTTTAACTGTTTATATCGTTTAAAGTGTAATCTTTTTTTTTAACACAGGCTGAGATAGACATCCAGACAGATGATATGATGCTGGCACGAGCATACTGGATGAAGAAGATGCGCAAGAACTACAGGGATACGATATCTGAGATTAAGAAATCTGGTAAGAAACCACGGTGGATGGGAGAGAGCGTGTGGGAAGCTTGGTTGAGATACTGGGAGACGGACGAGGCGAAGGCAAGTATACTAATTTTTTTTGAATTATTAATTTGACGTGATCGAAAATTAACGTATAAAATTTTGAATGTACAGGCAGAGTCGGATAGAAACTCTGCAAATAGAAATAAGAATCCCGTCACTCATCGCGGAGGATCGAAGTCGTTTCAGAAGTATCGGCAGGAGTTGGTAAATTTACTGAATAATAAATGTAAATAGTTTATATTATATGATTTTAAATGTATAATAATTATATGTAATAATCACCTTCAGGAAGCCGAGTCACATGGTCCTGTCAGCTATATGGACGTGTTCACCCATACGCATGCTGTCGACCATGTTAATCCAGACGGGACTGTTTCGTACACATGGCAGGACGATAAATCCAGCAAAAGCCATGTAAGCATATTTTATTTTATTCAGTATTAGTAATTGTTTTAATTGTTAAACTATGATGACATAAGATATGATATTATTAATTTGTTAATGCAGGAGAAGTTTATGGAGCAGCGGCAGAAACTCCTTGCTGACACGGGTCGAGATCAGCTGACGACCAATGAGGAAGACGTTATATTTGAGTCCGTTATGGATCCAGCAGAGCATGGTCGACGATACGGATTTGGCAATTTAGCGATAAATAATTTACTTTTTCTTAAAATATGATATTTTCACTTTTTCAAAACAATAAACTTGAATTTTATTTATTTTTCAATTATTGCAGTCCAGTAGTCAGAGTAGGGGACGGCGGGGTAGACATCAGAGCGATCTTGCAGATATAGAAGAATTGCGTACTAGAGTTGCCCAGTTGGAGGAGCAGAACCGCCAACAGGCCATGCACACCGCACAGTTGTTAGAGTACATGCAGCAGCAGCAGCAGCAGGGTGGTGGTCACTTTCCTTCCTCGGCTGGCTCTGGATCTGCAGGAGATTAATTCATTACTTGCTTTCTTGTTCGTTCAGGTATGTTTTGTTTTAACTTAGAATGATTTGATAGACGGCGTAGGTAATTATTGATTTATGTATAATTATGTTTGACACATTTGGTTCTATGGTAGTATGAGAACGTGTATGAGAATATTGATGAATTTGTGTATTAACAACATGGTAGAACAGTTATTGTTAGGATTATGTTAATGTTGGAATGGTTATTTATATTTTGATGTAATTTTATTTATTTGTGTGTTTATTAAATATTTTGTGGTTTGAGTTTGAATATTTGGTTGGACTATTGTATATTGGATTGTGTAGTAGTATTGATATTCTAATGTTTGGAAGAGAAATGTGGTTGGAAGGCTAAATCTGAAGCAAATTAAAAAAAAACAGCAGATTTCCGACGGCTTCCGATGGCTTCCGACAGCTTATTGGTCAAAATTCCCGACGGTTACCGACGGATAACGACGGCCTGTTTCAGACGATTCCCGACGGTTTCCGACGGATTCCGACGAGTGTCGGAATCCGTCGGAAACCGTCGGGAATCGTCTGTATCCGTCGGAAATGTATACGGCAGCCTCCGTCGGAAACCGTCGGAAGTACTGCTTCCCGACAACGCCATTTCCGACGGCGGCCGACGGGTTCCGACGGCGGCCGACGGGTTCCGACGGCCGCCGACGGCTTTTGGCCGTCGGAAAACGTGTTTCCCCTTATAGTGGATGTAGGATTACTTGCCATTAGTCCCTGGAGATGAAACTTGTCATTAGTCCCTAGAGGTGAAATTTACCATATTTAAAGTGGCAGTAGTGCTCTGTTATGAAAATCTTCGATTTGCAAGAATATTGATTTGTAGTTAAGAAAGAAATCTTTGATTTAGATTTAATGAATGATTTGGGAATATTTTTCCAAAGTTAAAAGTTATAACTTGAATATAAGAAATCTTTGATTTTGATTTAATGAATGATTTGGAATTATTCTAGGATTTAAGAAAGGTTTAATAAATCAAATGGTTTGATAAATGAGGCTTAATGATTCCCTATACATTGGAAAAGAAAATGGAATAAATTGAAAAGAATATATCTAAGAAAGATATTTGATTAGATAAAAGATGAAGTAATTGATTGATGATTGATATCCACATATGAACTTATCATCTTTTAAAGTGATGATTGGCTTCGAAGGAACCTGAGTCGGATTTGGATGATTCCTATCCAAAACCACTTCGAATCAATTTATACGTTCGAAAGTGAAGACATGTTGAAGATGATGATTGAATACCGTGGATCTTTATAGCGTGAGGACTGCTTGTTGTACATGCTCTGGGTCGCTACCATTATAGAGTTATTTATAGAAGTGGTCACCTTGTTATGAAGATTATTTTCGGATTGCAAGGGCTTCTCGCCTAGTAATGGCTGAGGAAAGTGCCTTCGGTTTCGTTCAGTCCCAGAATGAACTTGTATAGACGAATGTCCGATATTGCATTTCTAAGACACAACGTTTGACTTTTACAATTATACATATGCTTGGTGGCAGAGAAGGCAACTTCTCTTAGCTTAACACCCTTATCTGAGACATACGAGCTCAGAGGTTATACGCTTGTGGGAGTCAAATAGTGATAAAAGGAATCGATACTATGTGGTCTCGCGAGCCTCACACCCCGGTTATGATGGGATACTATGTGGTCTAACAGACGCAAATTCAGAATAAGTGAGTATGTATGGTGGTGTCAAATACGTTTGGCCCTTTGGGGGATACGTCCCTCAAGGCATTTATTGCCCCATTTGGATAAAGTGGTTAGCTTGAGAAAAGCAGGGAACTACCGGTTATCATTTGTAGTGTAGCAAGTATAGTTCCAAGTGACTAGTTTGAGAAAAGCGATTAAGGCACCGTGGAAACTATGTTTGTTATGCATGGATCGGAGAAAAGGTCACAAGTTCCCTATCGTGTTGGAAATCCAATCCCAATATGAGATTTACGGTTTTGATTGTTGTCCCAAAATAGTTGTAATGACTTGCAAACATTTCAGCTACCCTTTTTTGGTATCATATATTATGTTCGGTATATTCTGTTGACCCAGTCCGGATATATTCCATTAGACTCAATCCAGGTATTGATACCTTATTTGAGTAAGTTTATTTGAAAAGTGTTTTTAAAAGAATGTCATTAAAAATAATATCAAGTGTATTTTGGTATAAAAGTGTTTTGGTTATCATAAGGTAAAAATCCGTCCGTGTTTATGTGTGGGCGTGGTCTTATGATATACCGTTCTTTTCAAAGGTTTTGATAACATAGTCATTCTAAATTTCGAGTATCTCACGCTGGTTTATCAACCCTGATCCGGGTATTTTTAATACTCGGGTCAGATTCGAGTAGTTTCAGGTTTAGCTGTAGACGGTTGGAGTTTCCAAAGGAGAGCTGGAGATCTTCATCTTTGTACGGACATAGTCTATTATCCGCATCTGTTTTGCTTAGTGATGTTCATACATGATAGAGGGTTCTCACTTCTTGTTAGGTAGCGAACGGATGACTCTTACTCCTTCATGGCCAAGCTGAATCTAGGTTAGACTATGATATTGTATTCAAAATCTTCCACTGTAAAGATTATTATTGAAATAATATATGTTATTCCATTCATGTGAGATTCATTTCTGTCTTTATTTTCTTTCTACCCTAAATGATCTGCTTATTCGTGCAATTTGAATTGGACATGTGTGGTTTATTATCGATTCAAAGGGTACGGAAAAATGGCCCATTACAGATTAGGCTGAATTCCCAATCCTACTTTAATTAGGTTGAAGTCCTAATTCTACCCTTTGATCGACCTTCTACTGATGTGTCGACTGTGAGCTAGACACCAGTGCCTACGAAAGGCATCTACTAAGCGCTTGGAACTCAATAACGAATTATATCCCTTGCACCGAGGATGCACGCTCGACCACCGCTGGGTTCACACTATCTATTGCTCCCTCTTTTAACCTTTTATTTACCCTAGACAGCATAAGCATGCCCTCATCTCACTTCAGGCTATAGTGAGACAACTGTGTCCATAGAAAATAGGGAATGTTGTTGGTACTGGTCCCTGTCAAACAAAATCTAGTTGCACCCCTTGTCCAAATCCCCATGAATTGGACTTTTAATTATTGACCTTTTATCTACCCTAAACAGCATAAGCGTGCTCTCATCTCACTTCAGGCTATTGTGAGACACTTATGTCCATAGAAAATAGGGAATGCCATTGGTACAGGTCTTACTTTGGCTTATTAACTTAGTATAAATTGTTTAAATAAGCCTCTACTATTATCGTTGAAATCTTTGCTTATTAATTTATTCTAAGTCTCAAAATCAGCCTATTTCTGTTCCATTTCTAATTATAACCTATGTTATAATATTGCTTATTAACTTAACCCATGATTTATGTATATGCCAATTTCTCTTTTTACTCTTCTTAATCATAATTATACATCATAATTAGGCTTAAATTCAGTCCAAGTCCAATTTATTACAGTCTTCACATTTTACATCTTATTTTCATTAATTTCAGTGTTCTTATTATTTAGTCCATATTCGCGTTTTAATCTATTCTATTCCATTCCCGTAAAAAGGAAAAATAGAAAGAAACTGACAATTACAGAAGAAAATCCCAAACGTAGAAAAAATGTAAATAAAACATAAATAAAAGTAAATTATAAATACAGTAAATAATTGTAAATAAATGGAAAAGCTATAATTAATAGTAATTAACTACAAATAACTGAAGAGAATAGCTAAAAGGAAATAGACTGAAAAATAAATCTATAACTGAAAATAAACCGGTAAAAAGGTTATTTCGAAATCATAGAAAAACTACAACTATTGGAAACCCTATTATTTTAAATTACTTAAAAATCTAAAATAATTACTAATCATTCACTTGTGGTCCTTAGCTCTTCCCTTGGTCTTTTCGGATCCACTTGACGGTATTAAATATTTTAATTTAAAATGATCTTCTCCTCGGAAAATTATTCCTTTTAGGGTCCTGCCTTAGAAGGTGAACCCAAATGGAGAAAATTTAGAATGAGAAAAATAGCTAGGCCTAGGGTCTTATTTATTATGGCGCTTATGGATTTCAGATCATTGGATTTGGAGATTGAATTTGGTACAACCACATCATAGGCTAGATAGAAGCCGTCGGATGGAAGCACAGACGCAACGGATGAGAGGAAATAACCCAAAATGACGTGTTCGAAGCTTATAGGAACGAAGAATTAAATTCTTCGTTTATTCAACAAAGCATGTCGACCAAGGTGTCGACTGACCACCTTGCTAGGTCGACATGCTGGTCGACCTAGGCAGTGGGTAGATCGACCCAGGTGTTGACCTAGCCCTATATATATATATATATTTCTTCTTTTCTAATTTCTTGTTTATTTCGTATCTTCTTCATTCTAGCTTGGATTCTGACGTTCTATATATGGAAATTGACCAGAAAATTACCACGGACACAATGATGTAACTCTCGTGGCTCAATTATGATAATTTCATAAAGTTATTTTATCATTTAAATAATTCGTTGATTAATTATTATAGCTTAATTTTTGGGTTGTTACATTCTCCCCTCCTTAAGGGATTTCGTCTCCGAAATCTCTATGGATAGAAGAATGAAATAAATGTTTTCGTCCAAGTTCTATAACCAACTACTCAACCATCATCCATTACACCCATTGTCCTTAAGTCTTTCTAATGCGATTTATGATACTTATGCAATTAGTGTAGTGTCAATGTCCCTAACTAATGCAAAATATTAGGCGGTCCACTAATTCAATCGACCCCCTTTTATGCAATCATGTCTGTGCCATGTATCCAAATGAATGCAAATTCCCTAATAAAAATTGATAGTTCAATATGCGTGCGACAATCGTCATCCGAATGCAACAATCATGTGATAATCATCCATTATAGCAACCATGGAAAATAAAATAAAAATGCAAATGCGCACACATCTATATGCATATGCTCTAGTGTCCTAGTTAGGCCAATCCCTAAGGGATAATAGTGCCTAATGTAAGTATATGTGTCCATTAGCATCCACTATCAAACACTTACAACCACTAGCATCCATCATACATAACATGTTCTAATAACATGTTTACATTAAATCCTACCATCCATAGGTTAAATCCTAAGTTCTACCCTCCCAAAGGATAATAAAGGAAAGAACCTATTCAAAACTAAAGATGGAAATAGGAAATTCAAAAACTTACTATCGAAAAGATGAGGATAGGAAGTACGAATCTTCTCTTCAGCCTCCCATGTAGCGTCTGCAACGTCATCTCCCCACTGCACCTTTACTAACAGAACTTCTTTATTCCTAAGTCTCTTGGTGTCTTGTCCAATGACCTTCATAGGAATATGATGAACTGATGCTTCCTTTTCTACTCCCACTTCCTCCAACTGACTAGGCTTCATAACCTCCGTCGAGTCATGTAAGCACTTTCTCATGTGCGAAACATGGAAAACATTATGCACTCCTACGATCCTCCCTTGGAGCTTCACTCGATACGCCCTTTTCCCCACTCTCTCTATGACAAGGAATGGTCCTACAAATCTAGGGGCTAACTTCCCACTCGATCCAAACCTTACCACCTTCCTTAGCAGGGATACCTTAATAAAACTAAGTCTCCAACCTCAAACTCAATGTCTCTTGTAACATCCCGCCTTTTTGTACGCTTTAAGCAGACACACATGCAAACTCAAACCATACCAAAGGGGGATTGTTATTGGGGTGAATAAGAAAAAGAGAGAAATAAAACAAATGCAGAATCTCGCAACGGAATGACAAAATATAATAATCAAATAACAGTTCATGAAGTTGTTTGCAAAAAAAACATTTGATTATAATTATACAACACAGAATCAGAGCAACACATATCAGAGATAAATAAATAACAATGCAGCGGAACAGTATGATGCAGTGGAATAATATAGTAACTAATAATAATACAATCTTCATCTTCGTCCTCCAGAACAAGTCTTCAAATCCTGAAATGCTCAGGCTGACCCGAGCGAATTGAAAAGACAAAACACTCGAGTCAGAACTAAAAGATCTTATGTAAGTTAAATCAAAGGTAAATAAATATGTGAGTAAACGCGTCGAAGACGTTTACGGGTTTTGACATCTCCAATCCAGTGTCTAACGTGAGTGCAATAACTTAAGAGATGTTCGGGATTCACATTTCCTAAGGATCCGTTAAACTATCTAATATGTAGTACAATACGCTATTATAATATGTCTACAGTAAAGTAAAAGTATTAAAATAGCGTTAAGGCGTTACCCATATCCCCCTTAACACATTTCATGTATTCTCACAGTCTATACGATGGCGTAAGCTCCTCCGTAAACTGGAGGTTTACCCAGAGGACAGCAGATAGGTACGGTACAAAACAAACTCGTAGAAGGCGTGCTAGGGCATGTGAACACGACACACGAGGAGATGCCAGGGTAGATATACCGTTTGCAGATCCGGACTGGTGGTAACGCATAACAGCTACTACCGCCCACCTCGTACACACTCCCATATCAAAAATCGAAGGGTGGCCACCAAATAATCATTAAAATCAGAATATAGTATCGAAGGAATGTGTCCGATCGGAGGAATGACCTCACTTGGCCTGGCCTAGCTCCTGATTTTAGTCACGTCTAAGCTGACTCACGGGAGTCAGGGTCATGTCATACCTTACAGAAATCGTTCACCAAACCATCCTACTTCATTTCTGGAACCTCCACCACGTACACGGTTGTTAAAGTGGGTTTCGGTATTGGCAGAGAGTATGACAAATCTGATCCCGGTCTTTTTAACAACCAATCGCTTATTTCACACCGGATGGTTCTTTTACATTTCAAAAGTCAATTTATAATTTATATCAAAATATCATATTCTCAAATCCATATCACTTCCGAATTTATATTCACTTGAAATCGTATTCACCTTTGAAATCATATCGTTTCCGAAATCATAATTTCTTTCAAAAGTCATATTTCCAATTACGATAAATTCTTGCTTCAAAATCATCATATTCAAACAAATATAACATTTAAATCCCAACTGAGGTTAAAACATCATTTAACCGTATTTCCTTTAAACCAATGAGTTTGAATATAAACACTTTCTCTTACTTAGTCTGAGAATTCAGAAATTAGTTTAAATAGTTATAAATAATTTAAATAAAGTTTTAATAGTCAAATTACTCTAAAATAGTTAATATAGATTTAAAATAGTTAAATGGTTTTAAAATATTAAATATAAATTAAATAGATTAACTAGCTTTAAAAATAGATTAATTAGATTTAATATAAGTTAAAATGGTTTAATTAGTTTTAAAATAAATTAAATGGTTAAAATAGGTAAAATTGATTTAATATAGTAAATATATGTTAAACTAGTTTAATAATTTGAAAATCTTAAAAATTTAGAATCTTAAAAATAATATATTTTAAAACAGTTTATATTTGAAAACATGAATTTGGAATTCATATAAATTTACGTATTTATTTTATTTCAACATATCTCGACAATTTCACATTTCAAAATCACACAACCCAATTTCAATACATTTCAAAGTTATATTTCAAATAATTTTAATAACTCATTTCGGACAATTTCAATTTATACTTCAAAAATCAACTTTAAAATTTCCATTAAATTCATTTAAACAATTCCTTTAAACCAATTCCAATAATGATTCAAGTTATATAAATCAAATTCTTATATTCAAAATATCAGTCAATTAATTTCAGAAATTAAGGATTCAAAGATCATTTAATTTAACCAATCCGGTGTCCGTATATAATTTTCTACCCTAAGGTCAATTGATACGGATATTTATCATTTCAATCCGTAATTTAAAATTTACAGTTATATATCATTACAAACCGCAATCCCAAATTAAATAAAATCCATAAATCACTCGAGTCTATCATTTCAACCCATAACGATTTTTCCCTAATCTATAGATCATTCGGGTATGTATCATTTCAACCCATAGGGAACTTGCAATAGTATAACAATATGAAATACAACATCGAGTCATCCATACATCACAATCATGATCCAAATCAAACAATGAACATCAATAGATAACTGATAATCAATGCAGGTATTAAATTGACAACTATAAATTCAATATTTAATTAACTGATAATTAATTGCAATAAAAGTCAAATTAAATCAGAATGACAATTTAAATATACCAAACATCGATCAATAAATTTCTAATCATATCATAAATTTAATATAACTAACATAAGAAATTTTAGAAGTTGTGAAGGGGTCAAAACACTCACCTTTGAATTTAAAACGAATTTAAATCCAAAATAAACCCAAAATTTGAACAGTCTCAGAATTCGACCAAACCAACATCAGCATGTCCGGAATTTCGATGTGATCCTAGAGGAGAAAACTGTGCGTGAATCCGAGCTCGTATGAAAAAGTTATGGTAATTAGAATATTGAAAAAGATTTGGTCCTGGGTCGACTTCGGGTTCTACTTGGGTCCGCCCTCAAATCCCCGGTGCATGCTCTGAGTTTTTGCCAAAACGACCCGGATACCGAAGTCATTTTCTTCCTGACCCGAAGTTGCTCCAGAGTTTTTGCCTTTGAAACCCGAAGCGCGACCCGAAGTTGCGACAGATCCCCATTTTCTCTCTCTTTTTTTTTTGAAATTGAAATTAAGTTTTTGGAACTTGGGAATTAGGTTTGATGAAGGAGGAAGAAGATGTACATACAAAAATAATGATATGAGAAACAACTAGGGTTTATAACAACCTATATATAGGTAGGGTTGGATCGAAACGACTATGCGACCCAAAAAGCCCGTTCTGACTCCGAAACGAAAATAGATCATCCCATATATCAAAATAGATGTTTTCGATGGTTTTAAACTCAATGGAATAGGTTTCAGTTCCTAATTCCATCGTATGAAGAAGTTAGCTTAAAATCATCTTATTATAAATTGATTTCAATTTAATTTATTTCTAGGCGTTTCGAGCCCGTACGATCAAATGACAAGTTCGATCGCTACGAAACTTGAAATTCTACAATAATTTACCATTATAGATCCGATGAACCTAGTTTCATTGACATCCAAGACAGTTGCCAAAATGACTATTTTTACATTAATTAAATAAATTAATATTAAATTAATATGTCACCTTTTTGTTCAATATTTATAAACTAGAAGATTTTTATCATTTTTGATCCCTTAGATATTTATAATAACTAAAAGCAAATTCACATATCAATTTAGTGTTAATTATTTCAATAAATACAGTGTTCAAATTTTAACTGATATTAATCCAATTAGTTACAAATTAATTCCAATAAATTTGATTTTATTTGATTCCAAACTTAATATTCAATCAATTATTACTCAAATAACATAGTTAACATTGTTTTATATTTCATTACATTAATACCTTCCAATTTTCATCTTTTATTTGTATTAATTACTATACTTCAATTATATTGGAATTTTGTCAATTTTACATATTAATTAAAATTTAAAAATCTCAATTAATTATTTCCTCTTGGTTTCATTCTTTTTATTACATCAATTATCATATTATGAATAGAATTTACATTGGTTACCTCTTATTGAATCAACATTCTTCACTTACCAATTTAATCCACATTAACTGCAAAAATTAACTGAATTAATTGCAATTGATTCCAAATTAAACCACTACAAGAAAACTGTGGTTTACCTACGCCAATATGGCGTAAGCGGGGCGTAGGTAAATACAGCAACTACGTAGCCCCTATGCCAATTCTGCCGTGGGTAAAATCTGCGTAGGTAATAAAATACCTACGTCTTACCTACGTCGTCCGTGGAGTTGTTTCCTACGCCTTTCCTACGGCATATTTTTTCTACGCCTTCCCCACGCCATTTTGTTCCTACGGTTTTGTTACGACATTTTTACTTCTTTAGCTACTCACGTCTTTCCTACGTCATTCGTTTACCTACGTCTTCCCTACGCCGAGTTGTCCTACGCTTTCCCAACGCCATTCTTACATATTACGTTTCCTACGTCTTTTCTACGTCATTCATTTATCCACGGTTTACCTACGCCTGAGTTTTCAATGTTTTTCCAATACCATGCACACGACTGTTTGCTGCATCAATATTCGATTTACCTACACCTTCCCTACGACTTTTCTGAAACAATTTTAATATATTACTATTGTATTTCATTTCACCACATTAAATAGAAACTAAAATCAACATATTTTATATATATACACATTCCAACAAAAAGATTAACATCAAACCATTCATCTTTAATTCAAAAAACAAATATCTCATTCATAGTACAAAATCAAACAATATTAATCAAGTTCCTATATGTCAAAATAATACGATAATATGTTCATGATACATGACATCATACAGATACCATTAAGAATCAATACCCTCATCTCTCACGACGATCATTCGACTCTCCATCAAATATCTGGCGAAACATCTCGGTGAGTTGTTTATACTACATCTTTAGCAATTGAATCTCCCCTTCTTGACGCTCCACCTTTTCGTCTAGTTTGGCTCTAGTCTGTGCTTCTCCCTTATTGATGCTATAAGTGGCGTCTTTGTATTTCTGCATTTTATCAAATATTGCATCAATTTCTACATTTTAAACTAATTAAAATAATGTTTTGTTGAAAGTTTAAATACTTACTCCAGGGATATTGCCATAATATGGCCTACGATCCTTTCTTTTAGCTATAGCACCGATAAGCATGTCGAATACTTCTTCCTCGACTTCATATGAAATTAATGTGCCTTGACTTTTCAATTCTTCGATTCTAGCTTGATATTGTGTCTGTATTTATAATTTTTCAAATAAATTTTATTAGATATATGTATAAGTCAAGATGTCGTGTAGGACAGTTAAGTGCATACTTTAAATCTACATACTCCGTTTTGCACAGTATCTTAGATGTCATTGATAACTTAACATGGGAATACGTCCGATTAGATAGGTAATCAAATCAATTTTGCTATATCCAACACAAAACTAATTGATAATCTATAATTTTCACGGTTTGCAACATACAGGTATATGCTTTTTGCTCATGTATATGCTAAAACATGATATTACCCTTTCATCTCCAATATATTGGATAGTTATAAGTGTTGTAATTAAGCTGTGCAATATAATTGACGGGGATTACCAGAGCATCTCTTCCGTTTGTCTGTTGAAAGTTGCTGACGTGCATAGTTAATACTCATTGTTTCTCTAGCAGCAATATTAACTATCTGATTTATCTAAATTTCTAAAGCTCAAATATATAGATACTTTAGTTCTAAAGCTCTTATAGATAGGTAATATCTGATTTAGCAATTAAATAGATAGATAGTATCTGATTTAGGTGTATGTTATACGCACATATTAAACTATTAACCAGTTATTAAAACAAAGCTATAAGAATCACTTACTGCAAATTCCATCGATGCTTCATCAATCCATCCACTAATGGTAGATCCGCTATCTGAAGTGACCTTGTGAGTCCTACAATACACTTCCCAAGTAGTTGGCTCCCTATTAAGTTCATCGGTCTAGAAAATAAAGACAACAATAGAGTAAAAATGTGATAAGCTGATGTAAATTAACATTAAAACAAGATTTTAGAGATCAAACCAAATCGTTTCGATAATCCGCAAAGGATCTCGAACCACCACAATGTTGCTTTTGGTTTTGAACCCTAGAGTTTGCAGCTTTTTCTGCCAGAGCTTTTACTTCAGGAAGCTCCCAATATGCCAAAAACTGCTCATATATCTCCTAGGGTAGGTTCGGATGCTTCTTCCCTGACTTTTTCATACTGTGTGAATCCAGTCGCGATACTTCAAACTTGCTTTCCTATACCATATCTGCTTCACAATTGCTGGTGAAGCATCATCTGTCCATTGAAATGACTCATGTACATGTAGTGGAAAATATTATGACCAAAAAAATAGATGTAACACAAATACACTAATATTATTTTACCAGAAACTCCTAAAACATCACTTTCTTAACATCATCGGGGATACTTTTAAAATTAGGCCAAAAATCGTTAACCCGTGCTAACAAACCGACTCGAATAGCATAAGATGTAGCCCTGGAAGTGAACTCATATCTGAAACATATAAATTTAAAGCATGAATATACATTACTCAAACTGTTTGTTTAATTATGCTGCACCTGATGAAGTAACTGATTCTGAAGATAAAGACAGCATCGATAGCAACTCGCATAGATTAACAGATGGTGGATACGAAGAAGCTTCAGCTTCATATTGTTTTTATGCTAGAGAAAATTACAAAAATGGAGACCAGGTAATTCTAAAGATTCGTGAATTACAAGCATATGCGCATCAAAACATTTTACTGTGCAGTCCTAAAATTGAAGTTGATCAGCATATTCTTGTTGCATAGATCCTGTAAAGGACATATATTGTACTTAATTGATCAATCAGTAAGATTTCTCAGTTGACTTTCACTACTAGAAGTTAAAGTAGGGTCGGTTATTGGAGCACACACTAACAGACAGTTAAAAATTATAATATGTTAGTCGTAAACCCATGATAAAATAAATGACCGATCATCTTATTATGAAACCTATTAATTATAATATAGTGCTTTCAAATCATACTAGAGAACACTATACTATTTTTTTTGTAATTGGCTAAGTTTCATTATACTTTCAGTCATGTAAGGACCCTGACATCAATCCATAGCCTGAATACTGGATGCATTATGCATTAAGTACGTATGATGTGCACTGACTGTAACTTGGATACATGATGACTTATGGTGCATTCATATATTGCTTCAGATAATGTACATTTTGCCTATATATCAGTAATAAGCAATTCAGTCTTTCTTTCTGCATTCTGATGCTCTTTGCATGTTTCTTCCAATGCATTGTTTCCAATACAGCTCACTGCATTCTCCACATGTCGCATTCAGGAGACAAGTACTGAGGGGAGAAAAATTTGTATTCTGATGAGATGCTCTAATCAAATCTATGCAAATGCTGCTAATTTAATCCCCCAAATTTGTGTCCACCATTCTTATTTTCATCGGAAACCAAAAGGCTATATGTCATCATCGCTATTGTCAAGTATATCAAACTCCAAACTATCAGCAGGGCAAATACCATTTACATTGGGATTATTTTCCATATCTATGGATTTCTTGATGTTTCAACATCCTTTCCTTCCACATCTCTTTCGGATGAGAGTCTTTTAAGCTACCGTGACCACCAACTCCTATAGGAAAATTATCAGAAAATTTACTCCTTGAAATTTCATTACGATCCTTGTCAGTTTCATCTTCATCACAGCTCCAGAAGTTTGAATGGTCATCTTCAGATAAAGAATTAATGTAAGAATAATGATTGTGAATGATGTCATCACTTTCCTGAACAATTGAAATAGCATGGTTCTTTCTTGAAGCCTTTGGCCGCTTCCAATTACATTTTAGACAAACCATGTTTTTTCTGAAGTTAATGTAACTACACCTCAATATTTGCATGCTTTTTCCATGAGTACAGTTTCAGCTAGCCTTACTTCTCACATATCCAGTCTCCCTTCTTCAATAGATAATGCTTGCGTGATTCATGAAGTTTATCTAGCCTTTCTTGAAAGACAGTAGCACAGCACAAACATTTGACATTCTTTGCAAAGTTCACGAAGTTGCACTTGGGGCATATCCAATCGCCCTTCTTGACACTTGAGTGTATAAAATTAAAGTTTTATTTACATATTTTTATCAATTGATAGCCATCAACATCTATAACTGAATTTTGCTTAGCATAAATTTTGATCTTTTTTTTTGAATTGTAAGTTGTATTTTTATTTTTATCAACATTAACTTGTATTGGTTTTATTGTAGTTAATTAGCATGACGATCTTATGTAATCAGTTAAATTTCATGTATTTATGTTATTTATAGTATCATTGTGTTAACGGAAAACCGAATGTAAGATTTTGTGGATGGACACTACAATGTCGTACCATTTTAGTTTTTACAATAGTTTTTATGTAGATCAAAAATTGGTTTTAAATAGTATTAGCAAAAAATTTGGTCTAACACTCTCCAAATGATTGATTCGTGAATATAATGATTCCAAATCGTCATATCTGATCAATGGTATATCAATACAATCAATGACCACTAGCTCACGTGATTAATTTTGTCTACTTAGATTTTATTTCTTCTTCTCCATTTACAATTCACGTTAATCATAACAAACATTTGGATTTTCCAATTTCACAAGAAAGAGAAACTTACTCTTTTTTGCCTTTTCTATACATAATCAAGAAAACATAAGTGAACTTGCTTTCTGCCTGTCTACTACATCCACTCTTCTATTCCTTTTACAAAACACTCTCAAAGCAAGCAACTCTTCAATTATTGGTTCAAATCGAAGTAGGGCTGCTAACACTACGTTATTTAGTAGAATGGCTCGAGTAAGAAATCATTAAATAAATTTATAATACTGTACTAATATAAAGGGTTGCTTTTTAATTTGAAATTTTGATTTTGATTTTTGTGGTTCCTATTTATTTTAGACACGTCCATCTATTATGAATACCATGGATATTTCTAGTGGTTACAGCGGAATGTTAGGGAAGTCTACTATCCAAACAAGAGTGGATGCAAAGTATCCTACTTTGCTATTTAAGCAACATTTAACTGCTTGTGTTGAAAAAAAATATGGGATGATCAGAGATAAACTGAAGAAAGAAATTAGCCCATCTTTAGCTATGTGCATTCAGGCAAGTTTTTTGCAATACTGTTCTTACTGCATTCATCATAGTACACACCATGCCTGAGTTTTTTAGACTGCCACTGATTTTCTTACACTTCAGACTGGAGTCAAATTTGTAAGCATATAGAACACAAAATATCAAAGAGGAAGCAATTTGGCAACACAACAATATATAACTACATACACTACATACATCAGAAGTAAAGTGTAGCTGGAATTTTATCATCAGTAATGAAAATGGAGTTACCTTGAATCTAAAATAAGCAAGGATTTGAAGAATGCCAAGCTGCTAACAGGAAAGCCTACACTCCATCAGCATCTCAAATTCTTAAACTGCATATTCCAAACGATATCCATAAATATCTTGGAAAGTTTTTTTTGTTAGTACATGTTTGTTAACAAGTTTCATTGTTTAAACTTTCCAAATCTATACGAATTAAATTTTGCTTGCACTGACATAGAAGTATGCAACAAATACAATATAAGAATTTTTTTTCTATATCTCGTAAATATTGCTTTGGACTGAAAAATAATTTTAAAAAACTGATATTAACCTTGTACTAAAAGTTGGAAATACTTTACTGCAACTTAATCAACAATTCTATTTTCATTTAGTGTTTCTAAAAAAAAGTTTCAGACAATCTGTAAAAAAAATAGAAATTATTTATTGCTTTTTTTAATAACAAATTTCCCCACTCAGATATAGAAAGTTATTCCCAAATCCTATGACCGCTTATTCATTCATCTGTCTTGGTATTTACCCACCTTTCTCACTCAACATCAGCCAGTAGGATTTCCTCTAGCTTTCAAGATCGACGATTAAAGTTTCTTCTTCCACTCAAAGAGGATTAAAGTTTCTTCTTCCACTCAAAATCGATGACTGATTATTTCTCCTCTCAGGGTTAGTTCTTCAATCAGTTTTCCTACGCCAAAATAAAAGGAGGAAAAGATAATTTACCAGAAATTTCAGCGTCCAAAATGATCGACGATTGTAGAATTAGGTTTTTTTTGTTCGGTGAAAAACTGAGGTTAGGAGAATATGAAGAAAGGGAAGGAAGTATACGGTGATTAATGTAAAAATAAAAAAACTATTTTTGTCCTAGTGCATGTGTAAGGATGGCGTAGGAAATTTTCTACGCTTTCCTTACGCTAGTTTGGAATCGTAGAAAATTAACAAAGACGTAGAAATGACGTAGGAGATTATTTACACCTTTTCTACGGCATAATTTTTGCGTAAGAAATTTCCTACGTCTTTCCTACGCTGATGTGGAATTGTGGAAAATTAACAGAGGTGTAGAAATGGCATAGGAAATTTCCTTACGTCTTCCCTACGTCTTTACCTCTTTCTACCAGTTTCCTACGCCTACCCTACGCCCCGCCTTTTGGTGTAGGAAAGACGTCGGAAACTTTATGTAGGAAACTTTAGTATTTTCTAGTAGTGAACTTAACAAACTAATAACGTACAATAATTGTTTCCATTAACTCTTAATCACACTTTTATAAGTTTATTATTTACAAACCAATATTATAATTACTTACATAACACTGGTTTTACTCAATTACTATTTATTACAAACTATTTCAATAATTTATTCAATATTTATATTAGTTCTCTTATATTCAATTTATAACCAAGTGTAACATTTAACTTATTTCAATTAATTGGGTTTTCATGAAAGTCATTAATAATTAACTTAAATTTATATGGTTACAATTCCATTCCAATTATTATTTTCCTTAACAAATATCAAATTTTAATTTCTTCCAACATTAACTTACAATATCTTATTAAATTAACTATTTTTAATTGTTGAAATTTATGGGTCGTTACACTCTCCACACTCAAAACTTTTCGTCCCCAAAAAGGAAAAAGAAGGGAAAAGAAGGAATTACGAAAATCAATAACCTATTCAAAATGTTTATACTTATAAACAAATAAATTTTACAAAATTAAATAATTTAAATAAAATTTATCAATTTATAAGCAATTAAATCCTTTTATACTCAAAGTAATAAAATTTGGAAAACATTTCTCAAAATTTCCTAAGTCCAAAATTTTTGAAAAATTTCGGTAGAGTCTCCTTTTTAGGAAGAGGTCTGGGAGAAATAATAATATAAATAAAACAATATATATCACAGAATTTTCAAAATAATATATCCCAACAGCGGGAAAAACAATATAATATCGCTATAAACCCGTAATCTGAGAACGTACCTATTTGTCGGGCAAACAACGCTTAATTTATGAAACCAAAAGTAGTAGCAATTGCTTCCATAACCTGTATTTCACTTATATAATCCAAAAGAGTTAATAATTATATAAAATGAAATATTTAAAGTTGTTTCAACCACTAACAAACAAATCAATATAAAACAACAATCACTTGCAATCACAGCATACAATCATCATATTAAATCAATATAATCAACCATTCATCCATAGCAAACAAACAAATGGTTTGTTCGGGTTTAGACACTTTTAATCACATAAAATGACAAATAACTACTAAGCATACCATTTACTCAACAGTCTTAGATAAAACTCAATAGATTATTCATACATCTTAAACAATTAGAAACCTCCTTTTCCAAACAACCCATAAACCAAAACAAATAATAATTTACAATGTACTAGAGTTATTCTTATAAAATTCTTTCACAACATTTACAGTTTTATTTCTCTTTTCATCCATACAAGGATTATTTCTTTAACTTACATTTATCTCTTACAAAATATTATTCTCATTCATTCATTCAGTGTTTATTTTATTTATTTTCATTCATTACTTACAAATTAATTTTTGTTTATTTATTTATTTATTCATATAATGCAAATTTCTTTTATTGCGTTACATTCATTTTATTATTTACTTTAATTATAATTAGTTTTAATATTACTTGAGTTAAAAATACTTTACTTACAGTACTCATTTTCTATTTCATTTAATTAGTAGCATTACAATTTTAACTCCAGTTTATAACTATTTTCATATCAAATTTCTTATTTATAAAAGTAAATTTCATTGAACACTTCCATTACATAAGTTTTACTTGTAAAAATTTCCATTACCTATTCTTTTAACATTTCAACTTTTTATAATTGGTAAGTTATATATGTCTTTTAGAAAGGAATTGAAAGTTACACATGTCTGACTTACTTATTTTAATTAACTTAGGGTTCAATAATTGTCATTTCTTATTTTCATATTCTTTTCGTTTACAAGTTACAAATTTCAAATTCCTTGTATATTTCAGTTATAACTTCGCATATCATTTCTTATTTTCATTTAGAAGTTTCAATTATTAAATAGTTAAAGAATTTTTTTTTCATTTCAATAATTGAAATCTCTAATTCATAGAAATTTAAGAACTAAATGTCGGGTTCCATTTTAAATCATTTAAAATAATAGATTGATGTATACACTTACAATTTTTATATCCATTTATATTTAAAACAATTTGAAATTTATATTTGTTTATCAAAATAAATCTGCAGTAAAACTACTAAAGTGGCCTTCCCACTTCGAAACTCGAAAATGAATGTCGATGATGCGTGCACTCATCACCAAAATTATTTTCCAACGATAGAGAGGGGAGTATAGAACTTATTTCTTTCCAAAATTTCATTAAAACATTTCTTTCAAATTATATTGAAATATTAATGTCAGAAAATACCTCTAAATAATATTTTTATTATATTCCAAAATTATTCAAAAGAAATTTTCAACAGTCCCGGAAATTAAGTTCTAAATTTCCAAATTTCATTTATTTTATTTTCAAATCTTATTTCCAACTTATATTTATAAATTTCACTACTTAACAACCAATATATTACAACCAAATATATAATTTATAAATCATTATTTGATATACAGAAAATATAATAGGCAAAATTATTTCATTTACCTATATTTCAAAACAAATTTTGTGTCGGTCTATCCTATTAAGTGTTTAGAAATCCCTATCGATGTCATAGCGTCCTATGCATCAACCGGAATTTATAAATATAAAACGGAACAAATTGACACAATATAAAAATCTTTTATAACACTAACAAATATGCTCTCTCATATATATACACTCAGTGACTCATCCTAGGGTATTACTACCCTATTAATAAAGAGTCAGACCCCACAAAGCTAAGGTTTATCGCTAAACCAAAGCTCTGATACCAACTGTAACATCCCGCCTTTTTGTACGCTTTAAGCAGACACATATGCCAACTCATACCATATAGAAGGGCGGATTGTTATTAAGGTGAATAAGAAAAGGAGAGAGAAATAAATCAAATACAGAATCTCGCAGCGGAATGACAAAATATAATAATCAAATAACAGTTCATGAAGCTGTTTACAAAAAAAACATTTGATTATATTTATACAACACAGAATCAGAGTTACACATATCAGAGATAAATAAATAACAATGTAGCGGAACAGTATAATGCAGTGGAATAATATAGTAAATAGTAATAATACAATCTTCGTCTTCCAGAACAAGTCTTCAAATCCTGAAATGCTCAGGCTGACCCGAGCGAATTGAAAAGACAAAACACTCGAGTTAGAACTAAAAGATCTTATGTAAGTTAAATCAACGGTAAATAAATATGTGTGTAAACGGTGTCGAAGATGTTTATGGGTTTTGACATCACATATCCAGTGTCTAACGTGAGTGCAATAACTTAAGAGATGTTCGGGATTCACATCTCCTAAGGATCCGTTAAACTATCTACTATGTAGTACAATACGCTATTATAATATGTCTATAGTAAAGTAAAAGTATTAAAATAGCGTTAAGGCGTTACCCATATCCCCCTTAAAACATTTCATGTATTCTCACAGTCTATACGATGGCGTAAGCTCCTCCGTAAACTGGAGGTTTACCAAGAGGACAACAGATAGGTACGGTACAAAACAAACTCGTAGAAGGCGCGCTAGGGCTTGTGAACACGACACACGAGGAGATGCCAGGGTAGATATACTGTTTGCGGATCCGGACTGGTGGTAACGCATAACAGCTACTACCGCCCACCTCGTACACACTCCCATATCAAAAATCGAAGGGTGGCCACCAAATAATCATAAAAATCAGAATATAGTATCGAAGGAATGTGTCCGATCGGAGGAATGACCTCACTTGGCCTGGCCTAGCTCCTGATTTTAGTCACATCTAAGCTGACTCACGAGAGTCAGGGTCATGTCATACCTTATAGAAATCGTTTACCAAACCATCCTACTTCATTTCTGGAACCTCCACCACGTACACGGTTGTTAAAGTGGTTTTCGGTATTGGCAGAGAGTATGACAATATCCGATCCCGGCCTCTTTAACAACCAATCGCTTATTCACACCAGATGGTTCTTTTACATTTCAAAAGTCAATTTATAATTTATATCAAAATATCATATTCTCAAATCCATATCACTTCCGAATTAATATTCACTTGAAATCATATTCACCTTTGAAATCATATCGTTTCCGAAATCATAATTTCTTTCAAAAGTCATATTTCCAATTACGATAATTTTTGCTTCAAAATCATCATATTCAATCAAATATAACATTTAAATCCCAACTGAGGTTAAAACATCATTTAACCGTATTTCCTTTAAACCAATGAGTTTGAATATAAACACTTTCTCTTACTTAGTCTGAGAATTCAGAAATTAGTTTAAATAATTATAAATAATTTAAATAAAGTTTTAATAGTCAAATTACTCTAAAATAATTAATATAGATTTAAAATAGTTAAATGGTTTTAAAATATTAAATATAAATTAAATAGATTAACTAGCTTTAAAAATAGATTAATTAGATTTAATATAAGTTAAAATGGTTTAATTAGTTTTAAAATAAATTAAATGGTTAAAATAGGTTAAATTGATTTAATATTGTAAATATAGGTTAAACTAGTTTAATAATTTGAAAATCTTAAAAATTTAGAATCTTAAAAATAATATATTTTAAAAACAGTTTATATTTGAAAACATGAATTTGGAATTCATATAAATTTAACTATTTATTTTATTTCAACATATCTGGACAATTTCACATTTCCAAATCACACAACCCAATTTCAATACATTTCAAAGTTATATTTCAAACAATTTTAATAACACAATTTCGGACAATTTCAATTTATACTTCAAAAATCAACTTTAAAATTTCAATTAAATTCCTTTAAACAATTCCTTTAAACCAATTCCAATAATTATTCCAGTTATATAAATTAAATTCTTATATTCAAAATATTAGTAAATTAATTTTAAAAATGAAGGATTCAAAGATCATTTAATTTAACCAATCTGGTGTCCGTATATAATTCTCTACCCTAGGGTCAAGTGATACAGATATTTATCATTTCAATCCACAATTTAGAATTTACAGTTATATATCATTTCAAACCGCAATTTCGAATTAAACAAAATCCATAAATCGCTTGAGTCTATCATTTCAACCCATAACGATTTTTCCCTAATCTATAGATCATTCGGGTATGTATCATTTCAACCCATAAGGAACTTGCAATAGTATAACAATATGAAATACAACATCCAGTCATCCATACATCACAATCATCATCCAAATCAAACAATGAACATCAATAGATAGCTGATAATCAATGTAGGTATTAAATTGACAATTAAAAATTCAATATTTAATTAACTGATAATTAAATGCAATAAAAGTCAAATTAAATCAGAATGACAATTTAAATATACCAAACATCGATCAATAAATTTCTAATCACATCATAAATTTAATTAAACTAACATAAGAAATTTTAGAAGTTGTGAGTGGGTCAAAACACTCACCTTTGACTTTAAAACGAATATGAATAAAAAATAAACCCAAAATTAGAATAGTCTTAGAATTCGACCAAACCAGCGTCAACATGTCCGGAATTTCGATACAATCCTAGGGGAGAAAACCGCACGTGAATCCAAGCTCGTAAGAAAAAGTTATGATAATTAGAATATTGAAAAAAAATCTGGTCCTGGGTCGACTTCGGGTTCAGCTTCGGTCCCCCGCCTCAAATCTCCGATGCTTGCCTTGAGTTTTTGCCAAAACAACCTGGAGACCCGAGTCATTTTCTTCCTGACCCAAAGTTGCTGCAGGGTTTTTGCCTCAGAAACCCGAAGCGCGATCCGAAGTTGCTAAAGATCCGCAATTTTTTTTCCCTTTTTTTTATTTTTTTGAAATTGAAATTAGGTTTTGGAATTTGGGAGTTAGGTTTGATGAAGGAGGAAGAAGATGTACATACAGAAATAATGATATGAGAAACAACTAGGGTTTATAACAGCCTATATATAGGCAGGGTTGGATCGAAACGACTACGCGACCCAAAAAGCCCGTTCTGACCCCGAAATGAAAATAGATCATCTCATATATCAAAATAGATGTTTTCGATGGTTTTAAACTCAGTGGAACTAGTTTCAGTTCCAAATTCCATCGTATGGAGAAGTTAGCTTAAAGCAGCTTATTTCAAATGGATTTCAATTTAATTTATTTCTACACGTTTCGAGCCCATACGATCAAACGACAAGTCCGATCGCTACGAAACTTGAAATTCTACAATAATTTACCGTTCGGAACCGATGAAAATGGTTTCGTTGAAATCCAAGACAGTTGCCAAAATGACTATTTTTACATTAATTAAATAAATTAATATTAAATAAATTTATCACCTTTTTATTCAAATATTTATAAACTAGCAGATTTTTATCATTTTTGATCTATTAGATATTTATAATAACTAAAAGCAAATTCAATATCAATTTAGTGTTAATTATTTCAATAAATACAGTGTTCAAATGCCAACTGATATTAATCCAATTAATTACAAATTAATTCCAATAAATTTGATTTTATTTGATTCCAAACTTAATATTCAATCAATTATTACTCAACAAACAGAGTTAACATTGTTTTATATTTCATTACATTAATATGTTCCAATTTTCATCTTTTATTTGTATTAATTACTATATTATATTGGAATATTGTCAATTTTACACATTAATTAAAAATCTCAATTAATTATTTCCTCTTGGTTTCATTCTTTTTATTACATCAATTATCATATTATGAATAGAATTTACATTGGTTACCTCTTATTGAATCAACATTCTTCACTTACCAATTTAATCCACATTAACTGTAATAATTAAGAGAATTAATTGCAATTGATTCCAAATTAAACTTAACAAACTAATAAAATAGGTAACGTACAATAATTGTTTCCATTAACTCTTAATCACACTTTTATAAGTTTATTATTAACAAACCAATATTATAACTACTTACATAACACTAGTTTTACTCAATTACCATTTATTACAAACTATTTCAATAATTTATTCAATATTTATATTAGTTCTCTTATATTCAATTTATAACCAAGTGTAACATTTAACTTATTTCAATTAATTGGGTTTTCATGAAAGTCGTTAATAATTAACTTAAATTAATATGGTTACAATTCCATTCCAATTATTATTTTCCTTAATAAATCTCAAATTTTAATTTCTTCCAACATAAACTTACAATATCTTATTAAATTAACTATTTTTAATTGTCGAAATTTATAGGTCATTACATCTCTCCTCCGCTTGGCCGCATAAGATTTCTGCCTATCTTGGGCTGTCTTCATCCTCCTTCGAATCCAATCCACCTTCTCCTAGGTTTCCCTAACCATGTCAGGACCAAGTATCAACTTCTCCATAGACTCTACCCAACAAGAGGGTGATTTGCAAGGTCTTCCATATAGACCTTCAAATGGTGCCATCCCAATGCTAGCTTGGAAACGGTTATTATATGTGAACTCCACCAAAGGAAGATGCTCCTCCCAAGTTGCTCCAAAGTATAAAATGCACATCCGCAAAAAATCCTCAAGCACTCTACTAACTCTCTCCGTTTAGCCATCCATCTGAGCGTGATAGGCCATACTCAATCTAAGCTGCGTCCCTAAAGCCTCTTGCAAGCTTCTCCATAAATCGCTAGTAAAAATAGAGTCTCTATCGCTCACTATGCTAGAGGGAATTTCATGAAGTCGGACTACCTCACGAACATATAAGGATGCCAAATAAGATGCCATCCTCTTACTCTTAACCGGAATGAATTGGGCGCTCTTAGTCAAACGATCTACAATCACCCAAATGCTAGTATATCCCTTTCGAGATCGGGGTAAACCATTTATGAAGTCCATCGAAACGCTGTCCCACTTCCATTCGGGTATATCCAATGGCTGAAGTAGTCCACCGGGCTTCTGTTGCTCCACCTTAACCCTTTGGCACACAAGACACTTAGCTACAAACTTCACTACATCCTTCTTCATGCCACTCCAATAAAAAATCCTCTTCATGTCCCTATACTTCTTATCACTACCCGGATGAATAGTCATACGAGAATGGTGTGCTTCCTCTAGAATCGCCCTCAACAAATCACTAATCCGGGGAACACAAAGCCATCCATCTCTCCTACCGTTTTCCATCCATGGAATAACATTGGAGATGTCTAGAGACCTCTCCCTGGCTAATCCTATCCATAATATCCATAAGCTCCGAATACTCTCACTGCCTTGAGCTAATCTGATCTATAAGGGTAGGCCTCACCTCAAGCGCTGCTAACAATCCTGGGGTAATGTCCGTAGAGGGCTTAAAATCAAAAGTGGAAATAAATTCTAGGCTCCTCCACTCTACGAACAAAGGACTAAGGGTTTCTTTCTTTCTACTCAACGCATCCGTCCTCGAATAAACTAAAAACTATGACAAATCTGTTTTCGTAGGAAACACGATTGCATTGAGAGTATGCAACAAGCCGTTAAACCTCTGGGTGTCCCTAGTAGGATGAGTGTTGTCTCGTGAGGGGTTTCAGCGGATACTACCCATAGAATCCAAATGCAGGATGAAAATATTTACAAAATGCAAGATTTGTTTACAAAGAGATGAATGCGAGTTTTTGAAAATATTTACAATGAAGGATTCACTTTTAAATCGACACAAATAAGTTAAATATAGGTTTTGATCATTATCTTGAAAATTTAAGCCATTTACTCATCAAAATTTCCAATAAAAACGAAGTTATCGTAACAAATAAGTTATAGTTTAACTCGTTGTTTCGGTCGATAACACAGTGTAACTATGAAATGGATCCTTAGTTGATTATCAAAGTTTATCAAAGTGGTGTTTTCATTTCTTTTCAATAACAAGTCAAATCAAATAAGTTAAAATAGTGCTTGGATTTCATTTGCTTACTCTCTCTTGTTTGAAAATTTTATTGATATTAACAATATTTACATATGCCTAACTCAGATAAACTGAGGCCAGATATATCACACATGCGCTACCTTTCGGGCTTACGTGAGGGGGAATACAGAGCGCGGCGAGTGAACACACAAGTGTGAACACTTATTGACGGTAGGCGTTATTAGTAAAAGAATTTTTATATACATACAACTAACTTAGATAAATTGAGGCCAAATATACCGATCGTGCACTGCCTTGTGGGCTTACATGAGAAGTGTACAGAGCATGGCGAGTGAACACACAAGTGTGAGCACATGACTCTAGGTGTTAATAAAAATATATACATATATACAAATTTGTACTTTTGTTTTTTTTTGTGTTTTTTTTGTTTTTTTTAAGATAGGGTTTTGCAATATCATCTTAGCACCTTTTAACTTAGAAGATAAAAAATGTTATAGTCTTTACTTTAAATCCACCACTTTTTAAAACAATGTTTTCGGTTAGGATATATTTCATAATCAACACACATGAACCTTCCTATATACTAGTTAAACCATTGTTATTTGTAATCAAACTTCATTTTAATTTTTCTTCGGACAAACAAATTTTCAATAATTTCAATTTAATAACCAAAATCATATATTTACCCTATTGTGTTTCTTTAAAAATAAATCAAAAGAATTTTTTTTTGCGATTTTTTTTAATTTTTTTTGAGTTTTTAAAAGAAAAGGCAAAAATAAACCATGAAAAATTAAAAATGAAGATGAGTCTCCACCCCACACTTGATTTTGATTGTATCCCCACAGTCAACCCAAGTGGAAGGAAAAAAGAAAATAAAAATATGACCTATATTTACACGAAAGATTATTATTTACAATATATCAGAATGTATGATGTTAAAGAGTAAATGAAACGGTTTTCCAAAGACCGATTCATTTGTCTCATTAAATATGCGAGATGTAGCTTAAGCTCGGAAAACCAAACCGTAAAAGACTTCAAATTGAATGTTGATTTGGAAAAACGAATGTCGTTTTATTAAAAATCGTACGAGTTGTTTTATTTTCAATGATTTTTTGGGTCGATAAAACAATCAATTGAAATTAAAGTTCATTTTCACCACATTGCAATTCAAGCTCATCATTGACGAATTCTTCAAAGTTGTTGATTTCAAAATCGAAATGGTGATTTGTCTCTTCCCCTTCGAAATTTAACAACTCATTTTCGAAAAGTCCAAAAAAATCATGTTCATTGAATTCGTCTTCCTTTATTAGATTATCAACAACTTCGTTGCGTACATCATTTTCAAAATTCAAAGTTGTTGTATTTAAATTTTCGAAATAAAAAAAAGGAAGATTGAATTTTAAATCAAGTTTCACACCTTCAAAAGAATTGAAATCCAACTCAATTACCATGTTTTCAACAACTTCATTAAGATCATCATTGTAACGACCCAGAATTTCTGATATTTGAAATTCGAATATTTAATTTATTTTAAATATTAATAAGTAGAATTAATAAGTCGAAAAAATTTAATTTTCGAATAACTGGATTTAATTGGATAATTAAATCGATAATTTAATATTTGAAATGCCAGAAATAATTGAAATCTGGATTTAATGTTATTAAAAATGATTTGTAAAGTTATATTAATCATATTGGAGTTAGAATGATGTTATAGAACTTTTAAAATTGAATTTAAAGGTAATATGTGAAAATTGAATATTTTAATATTTAATCGACTAGTGAAATTAGCCATTTTTCGAATAGTCTCAGAATTTGACGAAACTAGTTTCATTGGATCTGTAATAGTTTGTTATTATCGAATTTCAATTTTCGTAGCAATCAGAGTTGTCGTTTGACCGTGGCAGCTCCAAACGCATCGAAATTGTTTTAATATTAATTTGGCGAGTTAAAAATAGTCATTTTTCAAATAGTCTCGGATTTCGACGAAACCAGTTTCATCGGATCCGTAATGTGATATTATTGTATGATTTCAAATTTCGTGTAAATTTGATTTACCATTTGTCCGGGGCAAGTGAAAACGCATCGAAATCGGTTTAAATCGGTTTAATTTAAAATTGATCGTTTAATTCCGTAACTCGCAAAGATGATCGAATTAGCTCCCGAAACATATTCTATTGCGTTCGAAACGTGGGGTAAACCTTAGAAACGCCAACCGACACGCTCGATTTGGAGTTCGGAAATTTTTGGATGAATAGTGATTTGGAGATTTTTCTATAAAAGGACCCCTCTATCTCCATTTTACAAAACCCTAACCCTAATTTACAGCAGCCGCCACTTTTCTGTCAATGGCCAGAAACACACGCCACTTCTCCCCTTAATTTCTTCAAATCCATGAACAATTAGAGGAAGTTGTCAACTACAAAAGTGAAGAGGGTGTTGAGATCTATTTTCTCAACGGTTGTGATCGGGAACGAAGGAGTGAATCATCGGCAAATTGAGCTCGAACGTTGGCCGTTCACTTGTGTTTTTTCACACAATACAACGACCGACCTCAGCTATACTCGAGGCGGAGGTGGAGTCGACAATGCTCTTCGAAGTGGCGCTGCTTGATCGTCGTGAAATCGAGTAGTTTGGTCGCGAAGATTAGGGCATAGGGGCGGCTATTGGTTCGGTCGTGATTTTGTGACCTGGGAGGAAGAACGCGCGTGCAAGCTACCTGATGTGGAGATGATGAGATGTGCGGCTGAGATGCAATGGGGTTTGAAATTGAAAATTTTTGTCAATTTATAAATAATTTAAATCGTGTAATCTTTGTAATGCGATAACTTTTTGCTACAAGGTCGAAAATGCACGAAACCAGTTGCGTTGGAATCGTATGGATGAGCTCTACGCAATGGATCTGGATTAGTATTTTTAGGAGTCAGTGAAAATTTTGGATAAAATTAAACGCTCGTTTAATTTTAATCAAAATAAATCGCTATCGTGAAAGCAAAGGTGAGAACTTCTCACTCAATCGAAATTATTTCGATTTAAATTTTAAATAGTAAGATTTAAAATTGTTTGATTGTGTGATTGGATGATAAATTGATATCTATTGTGTTGAAATAGACATTATACGCCGTTATTAAGCGGAGGTTATTTATTAAAAACATATACCGCGAATATTTCACCGTAAGTGAAATTGGTATTATTATTGTACTTGGAGTTGATTTCCCACATTATATAGTGGATGAGACCCTATTGCGCCGTATAATAGCGGATAATATTTTATAAATCCCATATACTGCGATATTCCATACTAGAACGGAATTGGTATTGTGCTAACATCCGTGGATGCAGGGAAGCAGGTTGGAGGGATCCAACTGGATTCCTCAACCGTATTGATTTATTTACAGATATTGTTGTATATTCTGTTATCATATTGATATATGATGTTTGGATGCCGTGATTGATTATTTGGTGTTGTTGCATCATTGGGCCTATTTTGAAGTTTTAAAAATGTTAAAGTAACGATTTTTAATTTAAAGGGATTTTAAAGTGATTTTTGAAAGCATACATTTTATTAAAATTTTGGATTGATTCATTTTAAATAAATAAATGTTATAATTTTCGCGTTATGAAAATTATGAGATTTGTGAAATATAAGCGAAAAATGATTTTTTTGAAATAAATAGTTAAGTAATTTGTAAAATGGTTTAAATTGGAATTTTTTAATTATTAAAAACGATGTATATAAAAGATGTACAAAATTGATATTTATAAATTTAAAATATTGGGATTATTAAACGAGTTTTATAAGTGTTAAAATGAAGTATAAATGGATTTCTATAACGACCCAGAATTTTCGAACCCGAAAATTCCAAATAGTTAAGAAATAAGAAAGAGATAGAAGAAGAAGAAACAGAAAACAAAATACAGAACCTCACATTCGCAGCGGATCAAAATATAATATCAAATAATAATAGTTTACAAAAGAATACTGTATCAGTTGATTACATTTAAATACATCAGAGTTGCAACATATACACAATCACTGGACTGATACAATCAACATGTACCAGACAAACTACAATATATCACAGCGGAGTACACTCCATACGTTCCTGCCATCCAGCTCGCCTTCTGAGCTCCAGAACATCCTTACCTGAAAATATGTAATACTCGGTCTGACCCGAGCATTACATCAAAGTAACACCCGGGTCAGGCTGGAAACCAGCATGAGTAAACCCATCTAACGTGGAATATAACAGCATGAAACTACATAAAAACCCGGGGTAACTCAAATCCCTTTTACAAATTCAAATACTCGTTATAGACATTGACTTATTTCACACATCCATTCAAACAGTCCAAAACTTAAATTAAATGATCCAATTTATTTAAATCATTCCATACTAGCCTATTAATTTCACAAATCAATCTATAAAGAATCGTTGCAGGTTACAAATCGAAGTGGGTTCGGGTATCTACTGGTATCCGACCCAACATCTTCGAATTCAATGTTATCTATACAAAAATTAATCAAGTGAAATACAATTCAAATTTAAAAATACAGGAAGTCATTTTCCATATTATCTTATCATTGATGGATAAACATATCAGATCACAATATTTCATATCAGAATTACCAACCAATCATATAAGCAAGATCAATTTGTTATACCATTTCAATTAGATCATATTGATTTCTTAAACCACTTTTAATCCTGCTTACTTAAATTATCCTTTAATTATATTAAGTAATTAACTCTTAATAAATTTCACATATTATTTACCTTCCCCTTCCACAATCATCACACTTTATTCTTAATTAATTACTTAAATTCATTATCTTATAATTACTTACATTGATTAATTATTCCTTAATTAATCATACTCATAAATTTACTAACCCTCAATAAATTTTCTTACTAATTAAACAAGTAATTAATCCTTAATTAAGTGATTACCATTTATTACCCTCCTAGAATAAAAATATTAAATAATTTTCCTTCGATCACTTTTATTAATTAACTTTATAAATTACATTGATTAATTACCTTAATTAATCATTAATTATTCAAATATTAATCACTCTAGAATTGATTAACCTTTAATTGCTTATATTATATTAATTTTTCACGATCATTAAATATTTATCTTAAGTAACCTTCTACTTTTATTTATTTATTTATTTATTAAAACCTTACTAAATTAATAATCTAAACACAATAATTCTTCTTATTATTAATTACATTTAACACTTAAGAATCAACTTCATTTACTATTAAAACAAACACCATTATTTGAAATAGCGATTTAAATGGAGAAAGAGGAAAATTAATTATGTTATCCTTACATTTGAAACATAACCATTTATACCTGAGGAAACCAAGTGTTAATCGAACAAATACCCGAGTTCTAACACCAGAATACACGGAACAACTCACGAGTTTCCCCTACCTCAACTGCTTCGAGCCTATCACGAAAAACACTCGAACTCGGCACGAGATAAAGTCTTCTTCCCCAAACCTATTTCTCGTGTCACCACTGTGCACGTGCACACACGACTGCCGCCGATCCAATCACCTCTGACGATGTCCACTAGTCACTAACGAACCCTTCCAACGTTTCGACCTCCCAGATATCAAGATTTCTTCGCGTCAAGCAAACGAGCCTTCGAACGATGACAGAACCCAAACCACACTGGAAAAGCTGGATCGCCACGACGATCACGGCGACTGGAACTCGCGTCCCTCTGACTTCGACCTCGTTAACGCCCCACGCAGCTAATTTAACACTCGTAGACGAACTCGACGTTCCGATAAAGATGAAATCGCCTCGCCAATTACACTCAACAGAACACCCTTCCAAACCCTAATTTACCTCCTTCCGGCCACCATGGCTCAAAATAAAATACAGTCTCATTTTTCCCATACTCGTCAGACCTCTAGACAACTTCAACCAAGATCCCGATGAAATTCACCATGCCGATCGCCAGATATTGGTGAAAACCCCCAAATCTTTCAACCTTGATTTACTCAGAGAATGCCACACTAAAAATTGTGAATCTGGTCCCTAAATTCATCATATCCCATTACCAATTTGTTTGTGCCTTTGAATCATGAATTTAAGATATTTTATTTTAAGCCATATTCAGATTATTCCTGTAATATTTCATTTTTGAAATAATTTCTAAATATAAAACCTTAAAACTATTTTTAAAATTTGTATTACACTAAGCTAATAATATTTCAATATAAATCATAACCTATTTCTGAAGGTTTGGGAAGATATGAATTCTATAAAGAAATTGTTCCTGGATTTAACAGAGGGGTTTTTATATTATTCATACATATTCAGACATAACAGATCATATGTATATTAATGCATTCATATCAAACACTAATACCAATCATACTGCTTAAATCATTCATCACAAGCAATAAATCAAATAACCAAATGTTTACTCACCAAAAATATTTGTTGAACGGAAAGCAATTTGTTGAAAGGCTGCAGTTGAATTTCCAAAAAGCTTTTCTGCCCTGAATTTGAATCTATTTAAGTTTGCAAAGTAAAGCTATTTATTTTCTTTTTCTTATCTCAGGTTTGCTGTTAAGTTTTGTTAAGTTTTTTTTTCCCAACGAACAAATATAGTATGATATATATAAATAGAAAGGGTTTTTGAGTAGGTTATATCTGGTACAAGTCTTAGCTTGTATTGACCAGATTTTTGTGTCAAATATGCTATAAATTCGAAAAGATCTTGCAAAATTTTGGCTGGCCTCTAATTTGTACTGAGGAAATCTCCTTTGTAAAACTGAAATGACCACTTGTTGTGCTAATTAATGCATGTCTTCATTTTTGTTAACAAAACAAATTTATGGTTTCTGATACTAGTAATTTGTACAAAGGTATTTGTACTGGACAAAGATATTGTGAATATGTATAAAGACATTTTGTTGTACATATGTGTGAATATTTGTTTCTTTGTCTCTTTGCATACTTAATTTTACAGCAGCTTGATATAATCCTTGTTGAAGATTTGTGTTGTTTAAATATATTTCACAGGTTATTGTTTAGGCTAACTTATCTTATATGTTTGGGTAAAAGTTAACATAGTTATTGTTTTAACTATACTAATTGTATTCTATTTGTAATTAATTTTTTTTTCAAGCATTTGATTCATAACATTGTACTCATATATTTATATTTCTAGTTACATCTTATATTTTATATTTATCTCTAATATGGATAAAATTGTTTTATTTAAAATTTTCAAATAAATTTCCTTTCAAAAATACAATCCATACAAATAAATGGCAATTATTTCAAAGGTCATATTCATTTTAAAATGATAATTTTACTTTTTATTTAAGTTAGATTAGATATCTATTAAAATAATACTGCTAAAATACCGGGTCGTCACATTTCTCCCCCCTTTGAATCTTTTCGTCCTCGAAAAGGAATGAAGCCAGATTTATTAAGATACTTAAAATCATATAAATTTTCTTTGATCATTTTTAAACTACTTTAAAAATCTATATAATATTTCTAAAATAGTTTTTATAAAAATACCTTATAACTCGATGTTTGACAAGTCCATCCTTGTTCTCATAGAAATTCGGTCATACGTTGATCAGGCGTAAGACTGAAAATCTATAAGTGCTTGGTAAACTCGTTTCAACACCCAGTGAAAGTACTTTGAAAAATAATTTTTATTGAAAACATAGAAAACAGTTTTTTGAAAATAGAGGAAATATCTTTGGTGAAATTGCTATGGAAATCATCACACCCATACATGGTCACAATTATATCCTGGGTTACGTTGCCATCGCAGCAAAAGTCCATGTAACTGATTACACCATAGAACCCACAACAGATCGCAGTTACATCCAGGGTTACGTTGCCGTCACAGCAATAGTCCATGTAACTGCAGGCTCTCTGCGGCCTCTCGATTACGCTGTCAAAATGAAACTTCTCCACTCCTACATAGGTCGCAGTCTACCGATGTAAAATCAAACATAGACTGTTGGCTCTCAGCGGCACACAGGACTTTCGTTATGTTACCATAGTGTCACAGTCTACCGATATAAAATCAAACATAGACTGTTGGCTCTCAGCGGCACACACGACTTTCGCTATGGTCTGCAGTAGATCGCAGTGACATCGAGTTACACTGTCGTCACAGCATAACCCAAATGCCTCTGTAGGCACCAGCCCCTCGACTTTCGCTACACAATAATCCTTAGGAACTAGTTTTGTCCGGACTCCTCACAGGATCAACTTTAGAACCTCCCCCTTAAAGGCTCAAGGCAGTACCACCCTGTGGCACTCCTGAGAAGTTCATTTCAATGGAGCGCCTTTTTCCCCAGAGCCAATCTCAAAACACTTTATACTATACACATATAGTATTTTACAAATCATACACCTAGTATGAATTCCATATAAAGCTCCTTTACACAAAATCGATAATTCACAAATCAGGCTTTCCCAACTTTCAAATTTGATTTTCCTCGAAAATCAAAAGCCTTTTTCAAATCCAAAGGTTCCCAAAACCTTTTCTCAAAACCTTTTCCATAAAATATTATATATATATATATGCACACACACACACACATATATATATATATATATATAATTTTCTTAGGAAATCTTTAAATCACTTTATACTTATACAAATTCCCTTTGTATACGTCAAAACTTTCAAAAACCCCTTTTTATTCTGGCTAGATTCAACAAGGGAAGTTTTATCTTATATAACAAAGATATATAACTTTGTTTATTCCAAATCATATATTCAAATTTGATTTACTCTTTTATAAAGTCATTTACCATATGACTTATTCCCATAAAGTAAATTCTTATTATCGGAACCTCCAATTTCCATTTTACTTTATCATATATTTCACAAAATATACCTTTCATTTCAAAAACCATTTACAGTTCTTATCCACAAATTTCAATATCAATTTTATTCAAACCCGTACGATGTCCACATCTCATTCGTACGCAATATCAATCTGATCGCTCACTCGATCACACAATTTCACTTCCGAAGTAGTATTGTCCACCTGACTTCCTAGTGCGGACTCAGATCTGGTTTCTTGATCAGAAACCGTTATTCTCCTTACATAGGTCACAACTATGATAGAGAATATCAAGAACCAATCAAAAATCCATATCCAGGTTCGCCGTCGAAAATCGAGCGAAAAATCCCAACTCGGATCGATAATACTATCTCGAAATTCTGTGCTCGAATCTGGATCAAACCACTATGCAAATAGAATAATATACGTACATCCTACGTATTTATCTTCATTGATTATCAGTTAAATCAATTCCCTTTCTATTCACATTCACTTTGTTTTTATTCACTTATTCATATTTGCCTTAATCCCCATTTGGATTTTTACTTCAACTGTTTGAACTCCGACCAGTTTATATTTAGGGAAAATAGCTTGAAAAAAATTAAAATAGATAAGTAGTTGAAAAATAATTATTAGTTTGTAAAATAGCTGCAAAATAGATAAGCAGTTAAAAAATAATCAAATAGTTATAGGAATTTTTAAATAATTGCAAAATAGTTGTAAAATAGTAATTAATTTGTAAAATAGTTGAGAAATATAATTGGTTTATAAAACAGTTATAAAATTGTTAAATAGTTTCAAAAGTAATTGTAAAACAAGCTGAAGATTGTTTTAGGTTTAAAAAGAAACGTTGTATAGTAAATATTTTGGAAAATAGATTAAACAATTTATTTTGAAAATAGTCCAGAGTCAAACTGTTCAATCCCCCATCAATTTAATCCATTTAAATTGACTCGCTTCAAATTTGAATAACTTCAATTTCCCTTGAACTTGATTTATCCCCAATTCAAGTTGAATTAACCTCAACTTCTTTCCAAGTTCAGATCAAATTCCATTTGATTTTAAACATATTCACTTTAATTACAATTTCAAATTATTCAAATTAATTTAGACTAATTTCAAATTGAATCCACTTCAATTTCAAATCATTTCAATTTCTATATGAATTAATCCCAATTCCCATTTGAATTGTGAACTCATTCAATCTTCAATTTTATTTCAAATTAACCCAATTCAAATTTTCCATTTGAATTTTTAAACCTATTCATTTTCAATCATAATTCTAATTAATTCAAATCGAATTCCATTTGGACCAATTCAATTTAAATTCCAGATTCTTTGAATGTTATTTAACCACTTAACATCTTTTTATTCGATGATTGGTACGAAGGAACCGGGATTAGATTTGGGTGATTCCTATCCGAAAACCCCTTTAAACTAATTTTCGAAATAAAACATATTGAAGACAAAGATATTCATGATGTAGGATTACTTGCCATTAGTCCCTGGAGATGAAACTTGCCATTAGTCCCTGGAGGTGAAATTTACCATATTTAAAGTGGCAGTAGTGCTCTGTTATGAAAATCTTCGATTTGCAAGAATATTGATTTGTAGTTAAGAAAGAAATCTTTGATTTAGATTTAATGAATGAATTGGGAATATTTTTCCAAAGTTAAAAGTTATAACTTGAATATAAGAAATCTTTGATTTTGATTTAATGAATGATTTGGAATTATTCTAGGATTTAAGAAAGGTTTAATAAATCAAATGGTTTTATAAATGAGGCTTAATGATTCCCTATACATTGGAAAAGAAAATGGAATAAATTGAAAAGAATATATCTAAGAAAGATATTTGATTAGATAAAAGATGAAGTAATTGATTGATGATTGATATCCACATATGAACTTATCATCTTTTAAAGTGATGATTGGCTTCGAAGGAACCTGAGTCGGATTTGGATGATTCCTATCCAAAACCACTTCGAATCAATTTATACGTTCGAAAGTGAAGACATGTTGAAGATGATGATTGAATACCGTGGATCTTTATAGCGTGAGGACTGCTTGTTGTACATGCTCTAGGTCGCTACCATTATAGAGTTATTTATAGCAGTGGTCTCCTTGTTATGAAGATTATTTTCGGATTGCAAGGGCTTCTCGCCTAGTAATGGCTGAGGAAAGTGCCTTCGGTTTCGTTCAGTCCCAGAACAAACTTGTATAGACGAATGTCCGATATTGCATTTCTAAGACACAACGTTTGACTTTTACAATTATACATATGCTTGGTGGCAGAGAAGGCAACTTCTCTTAGCTTAACACCCTTATCTGAGACATACGAGCTCAGAGGTTATATGCTTGTGGGAGTCAAATAGTGATAAAAGGAATCGATACTATGTGGTCTCGCGAGCCTCACACCCCGGTTATGATGGGATACTATGTGGTCTAACAGACGCAAATTCAGAATAAGTGAGTATGTATGGTGGTGTCAAATACGTTTGGCCCTTTGGGGGATACGTCCCTCAAGGCATTTATTGCCCCATTTGGATAAAGTGGTTAGCTTGAGAAAAGCAGGGAACTACCGGTTATCATTTGTAGTGTAGCAAGTATAGTTCCAAGTGACTAGTTTGAGAAAAGCGATTAAGGCACCGTGTAAACTATGTTTGTTATGCATGGATCGGAGAAAAGGTCACAAGTTCCCTATCGTGTTGGAAATCCAATCCCAATACGAGATTTACGGTTTTGATTGTTGTCCCAAAATAGTTGTAATGACTTGCAAACATTTCAGCTACCCTTTTTTGGTATCATATATTATGTTCGGTATATTCTGTTGACCCAGTCCGGATATATTCCATTAGACTCAATCCAGGTATTGATACCTTATTTGAGTAAGTTTATTTGAAAAGTGTTTTTAAAAGAATGTCATTAAAAATAATATCAAGTGTATTTTGGTATAAAAGTGTTTTGGTTATCATAAAGTAAAAATCCGTCCGTGTTTATGTGTGGGCGTGGTCTTATGAGATACCGTTCTTTTCAAAGGTTTTGATAACATAGTCATTCTAAATTTCGAGTATCTCACGCTGGTTTATCAACCCTGATCCGGGTATTTTTAATACTCGGGTCAGATTCGAGTAGTTTCAGGTTTAGCTGTAGACGGTTGGAGTTTCCAAAGGAGAGCTGGAGATCTTCATCTTTTTATGGACATAGTCTATTATCCGCATCTGTTTTGCTTAGTGATGTTCATACATGATAGAGGGTTCTCACTTCTTGTTAGGTAGCGAACGGATGACTCTTACTCCTACATGGCCAAGCTGAATCTAGGTTAGACTCTGATATTGTATTCAAAATCTTCCGCTGTAAAGATTATTATTGAAATAATATATGTTATTCCATTGATGTGAGATTCTTTTCTGTCTTTATTTTCTTTCTACCCTAAATGATCTGCTTATTCGTGCAATTTGAAATGGACATGTGTGGTTTATTATCGATTCAAAGGGTACGGAAAAATGGCCCATTACAGATTAGACTGAATTCCCAATCCTACTTTAATTAGGTTGAAGTCCTAATTCTACCCTTTGATCGACCTTCTACTGATGTGTCTACTGTGAGCTAGACACCAGTGCCTACGAAAGGCATCTACTAAGCGCTTGGAACTCAATAGCAAATTATATCCCTTGCACCGAGGATGCACGCTCGACCACCGCTGGGTTCACACTATCTGTTGCTCCCTCTTTTAACCTTTTATTTACCCTAGACAGCATAAGCATGCCCTCATCTCACTTCAGGCTATAGTGAGACACCTGTGTCCATAGAAAATAGGGAATGTTGTTGGTACTGGTCCCTGTCAAACAAAATCTAGTTGCACCCCTTGTCCAAATCCCCATGAATTGGACTTTTAATTATTGACCTTTTATCTACCCTAAACAGCATAAGCGTGCTCTCATCTCACTTCAGGCTATTGTGAGACACTTATGTCCATAGAAAATAGGGAATGCCATTGGTACAGGTCTTACTTTGGCTTATTAACTTAGTATAAATTGTTTAAATAAGCCTCTACTATTATCGTTGAAATCTTTGCTTATTAATTTATTCTAAGTCTCAAAATCAGCCTATTTCTGTTCCATTTCTAATTATAACCTATGTTATAATATTGCTTATTAACTTAACCCATGATTTATGTATATGCCAATTTCTCTTTTTACTCTTCTTAATCATAATTATACATCATAATTAGGCTTAAATTCAGTCCAAGTCCAATTTATTACAGTCTTCACATTTTACATCTTATTTTCATTAATTTCAGTGTTCTTATTATTTAGTCCATATTCACGTTTTAATCTATTCTATTCCATTCCCATAAAAAGGAAAAATAGAAAGAAACTGACAATTACAGAAGAAAATCCCAAACATAGAAAAGATGTAAATAAAACATAAATAAAAGTAAATTATAAATACAGTAAATAATTGTAAATAAATGGAAAAGCTATAATTAATAGTAATTAACTACAAATAACTGAAGAGAATAGCTAAAAGGAAATAGACTGAAAAATAAATCTATAATTGAAAATAAACCGGTAAAAAGGTTATTTCGAAATCGTAGAAAAACTACAACTATTGGAAACCCTATTATTTTAAATTACTTAAAAATCTAAAATAATTACTAATCATTCACTTGTGGTCCTTAGCTCTTCCCTTGGTCTTTTCGGATCCACTTGAGGGTATTAAATATTTTAATTTAAAATGATATTCTCCTCGGAAAATTATTCCTTTTAGGGTCCTGCCTTAGAAGGTGAACCCAAATGGAGAAAATTTAGAATGAGAAAAATAGCTAGGCCTAGGGTCTTATTTATTATGGCGCTTATGGATTTCAGATCGTTGGATTTGGAGATTGAATTTGGTGCAACCACATCATAGGCTGGATAGGAGCCGTCGGATGGAAGCACAGACGCAACGGATGAGAGGAAATAACCCAAAATGACGTGTTCGAAGCTTATAGGAACGAAGAATTAAATTCTTCGTTTATTCAACAAAGCGTGTCGACCAAGGTGTCGACCGACCACCTTGCTAGGTCGACATGCTGGTCGACCTAGGCAGTGGGTAGATCGACCCAGGTGTTGACCTAGCCCTATATATATATATATATATATATATTTCTTCTTTTCTAATTTCTTGTTTATTTCGTATCTTCTTCATTCTAGCTTGGATTTTGACGTTCTATATATGGAAATTGACCAGAAAATTACCACAGACACAATGATGCAACTCTCGTGGCTCAATTATGATAATTTCATAAAGTTATTTTATCATTTAATTAATTCGTTGATTAATTATTATAGCTTAATTTTCGGGTTGTTACATTCTCCCCTCCTTAAGGGATTTCGTCTCCGAAATCTCTATGGATAGAAGAATGAAATAAATGTTTTCGTCCAAGTTCTATAACCAACTACTCAACCATCATCCATTACACCCATTGTCCTTAAGTCTTTCTAATGCGATTTATGATACTTATGCAATTAGTGTAGTGTCAATGTCCCTAACTAATGCAAAATATTAGGCGGTCCACTGATTCAATCGACCCCCTTTTATGCAATCATGTCCGTGCCATGTATCCAAATGAATGCAAATTCCCTAATAAAAATTGATAGTTCAATATGCGTGCGACAATCGTCATTCGAATGCAACAATCATGTGATAATCATCCATTATAGCAACCATGGAAAATAAAATAAAAATGCAAATGCGCACACATCTATATGCATATGCTCTAGTGTCCTAGTTAGGTCAATCCCTAAGGGATAATAGTGCCTAATGTAAGTATATGCGTCCATTAGCATCCACTATCAAACACTTACAACCACTAGCATCCATCATACATAACATGTTCTAATAACATGTTTACATTAAATCCTACCATCCATAGGTTAAATCCTAAGTTCTACCCTCCCAAAGGATAATAAAGGAAAGAACCTATTCAAAACTAAAGATGGAAATAGGAAATTCAAAAACTTACTATCGAAAAGATGAGGATAGGAAGTACGAATCTTCTCTTCAGCCTCCCCTGTAGTGTCTGCAACGTCATCTCCCCACTGCACCTTTACTAACGGAACTTCTTTATTCCTAAGTCTCTTGGTGTCTTGTCCAATGATCTTCGTAGGAATATGATGAACCGATGCTTCCTTTTCTACTCCCACTTCCTCCAACTGACTAGGCTTCATAACCTCCGTCGAGTCATGTAAGCACTTTCTCATGTGCGAAACATGGAAAACATTGTGCACTCCTACGATCCTCCCTTGGAGCTTCACTCGATACGCCCTTTTCCCCACTCTCTCTATGACAAGGAATGGTCCTACAAATCTAGGGGCTAACTTCCCACTCGATCCAAACCTTACCACCTTCCTTAGCAGGGATACCTTAATAAAACTAAGTCTCCAACCTCAAACTCAATGTCTCTTGTAACATCCCGCCTTTTTGTACGCTTTAAGCAGACACACATGCAAACTCAAACCATACCAAAGGGGGGATTGTTATTGGGGTGAATAAGAAAAAGAGAGAAATAAAACAAATGCAGAATCTCGCAACGGAATGACAAAATATAATAATCAAATAACAATTCATGAAGCTGTTTGCAAAAAAACATTTGATTATAATTATACAACACAAAATCAGAGCAACACATATCAGAGATAAATAAATAACAATGCAGCGGAACAGTATGATGCAGTGGAATAATATAGTAACTAATAATAATACAATCTTCATCTTCGTCCTCCAGAACAAGTCTTCAAATCCTGAAATGCTCAGGCTGACCCGAGCGAATTGAAAAGACAAAACACTCGAGTCAGAACTAAAAGATCTTATGTAAGTTAAATCAAAGGTAAATAAATATGTGTGTAAACGCGTCGAAGACGTTTACGGGTTTTGACATCTCCAATCCAGTGTCTAACGTGAGTGCAATAACTTAAGAGATGTTCGGGATTCACATTTCCTAAGGATCCGTTAAACTATCTAATATGTAGTACAATACGCTATTATAATATGTCTACAGTAAAGTAAAAGTATTAAAATAGCGTTAAGGCGTTACCCATATCCCCCTTAACACATTTCATGTATTCTCACAGTCTATACGATGGCGTAAGCTCCTCCGTAAACTGGAGGTTTACCCAGAGGACAGCAGATAGGTACGGTACAAAACAAACTCGTAGAAGGCGTGCTAGGGCATGTGAACACGACACACGAGGAGATGCCAGGGTAGATATACCGTTTGCAGATCCGGACTGGTGGTAACGCATAACAGCTACTACCGCCCACCTCGTACACACTCCCATATCAAAAATCGAAGGGTGGCCACCAAATAATCATTAAAATCAGAATATAGTATCGAAGGAATGTGTCCGATCGGAGGAATGACCTCACTTGGCCTGGCCTAGCTCCTGATTTTAGTCACGTCTAAGCTGACTCACGGGAGTCAGGGTCATGTCATACCTTACAGAAATCGTTCACCAAACCATCCTACTTCATTTCTGGAACCTCCACCACGTACACGGTTGTTAAAGTGGGTTTCGGTATTGGCAGAGAGTATGACAATATCTGATCCCGGTCTTTTTAACAACCAATCGCTTATTTCACACCGGATGGTTCTTTTACATTTCAAAAGTCAATTTATAATTTATATCAAAATATCATATTCTCAAATCCATATCACTTCCGAATTTATATTCACTTGAAATCGTATTCACCTTTGAAATCATATCGTTTCCGAAATCATAATTTCTTTCAAAAGTCATATTTCCAATTACGATAAATTCTTGCTTCAAAATCATCATATTCAAACAAATATAACATTTAAATCCCAACTGAGGTTAAAACATCATTTAACCGTATTTCCTTTAAACCAATGAGTTTGAATATAAACACTTTCTCTTACTTAGTCTGAGAATTCAGAAATTAGTTTAAATAGTTATAAATAATTTAAATAAAGTTTTAATAGTCAAATTACTCTAAAATAGTTAATATAGATTTAAAATAGTTAAATGGTTTTAAAATATTAAATATAAATTAAATAGATTAACTAGCTTTAAAAATAGATTAATTAGATTTAATTTAAGTTAAAATGGTTTAATTAGTTTTAAAATAAATTAAATTGTTAAAATAGGTTAAATTGATTTAATATAGTAAATATATGTTAAACTAGTTTAATAATATGAAAATCTTAAAAATTTAGAATCTTAAAAATAATATATTTTAAAACAGTTTATATTTGAAAACATGAATTTGGAATTCATATAAATTTACGTATTTATTTTATTTCAACATATCTCGACAATTTCACATTTCAAAATCACACAACCCAATTTCAATACATTTCAAAGTTATATTTCAAATAATTTTAATAACTCATTTCGGACAATTTCAATTTATACTTCAAAAATCAACTTTAAAATTTCCATTAAATTCATTTAAACAATTCCTTTAAACCAATTCCAATAATGATTCAAGTTATATAAATCAAATTCTTATATTCAAAATATCAGTCAATTAATTTCAGAAATTAAGGATTCAAAGATCATTTAATTTAACCAATCCGGTGTCCGTATATAATTTTCTACCCTAAGGTCAATTGATACGGATATTTATCATTTCAATCCGTAATTTAAAATTTATAGTTATATATCATTACAAACCGCAATCCCGAATTAAATAAAATCCATAAATCACTCGAGTCTATCATTTCAACCCATAACGATTTTTCCCTAATCTATAGATCATTCGGGTATGTATCATTTCAACCCATAGGGAACTTGCAATAGTATAACAATATGAAATACAACATCCAGTCATCCATACATCACAATCATGATCCAAATCAAACAATGAACATCAATAGATAACTGATAATCAATGCAGGTATTAAATTGACAACTAAAAATTCAATATTTAATTAACTGATAATTAATTGCAATAAAAGTCAAATTAAATCAGAATGACAATTTAAATATACCAAACATCGATCAATAAATTTCTAATCATATCATAAATTTAATTTAACTAACATAAGAAATTTTAGAAGTTGTGAAGGGGTCAAAACACTCACCTTTGAATTTAAAACGAATTTAAATCCAAAATAAACCCAAAATTTGAACAGTCTCAGAATTCGACCAAACCAGCGTCAGCATGTCCGGAATTTCGATGTGATCCCAGAGGAGAAAACTGTGCGTGAATCCGAGCTCGTATGAAAAAGTTATGGTAATTAGAATATTGAAAAAAAATTGGTCCTGGGTCGACTTCGGGTTCTACTTGGGTCCGCCCTCAAATCCCCGGTGCATGTTCTGAGTTTTTTCCAAAACGACCCGGATACCCAAGTCATTTTCTTCCTGACCCGAAGTTGCTGCAGAGTTTTTGCCTTTGAAACCCGAAGCGCGACCCGAAGTTGCGACAGATCCCTATTTTTTTTCTCTCTTTTTTTTTTGAAATTGAAATTAAGTTTTTGGAACTTGGGAATTAGGTTTGATGAAGGAGGAAGAAGATGTACATACAAAAATAATGATATGAGAAACAACTAGGGTTTATAACAGCCTATATATAGGCAGGGTTGGATCGAAACGACTATGCGACCCAAAAAGCCCGTTCTGACCCCGAAACGAAAATAGATCATCCCATATATCAAAATAGATGTTTTCGATGGTTTTTAACTTAATGGAATAGGTTTCAGTTCCTAATTCCATCGTATGAAGAAGTTAGCTTAAAATCAGCTTATTATAAATTGATTTCAATTTAATTTATTTCTAGGCGTTTCGAGCCCGTACGATCAAACGACAAGTTCGATCGCTACGAAACTTGAAATTCTACAATAATTTACCATTATAGATCCGATGAACCTAGTTTCATTGACATCCAAGACAGTTGCCAAAATGACTATTTTTACATTAATTAAATAAATTAATATTAAATTAATATTTCACCTTTTTGTTCAATATTTATAAACTAGAAGATTTTTATCATTTTTGATCCCTTAGATATTTATAATAACTAAAAGCAAATTCACATATCAATTTAGTGTTAATTATTTCAATAAATACAGTGTTCAAATTTTAACTGATATTAATCCAATTAGTTACAAATTAATTCCAATAAATTTGATTTTATTTGATTCCAAACTTAATATTCAATCAATTATTACTCAAATAACATAATTAACATTGTTTTATATTTCATTACATTAATACCTTCCAATTTTCATCTTTTATTTGTATTAATTACTATACTTCAATTATATTGGAATTTTGTCAATTTTACATATTAATTAAAATTTAAAAATCTCAATTAATTATTTCCTCTTGGTTTCATTCTTTTTATTACATCAATTATCATATTATGAATAGAATTTACATTGGTTACCTCTTATTGAATCAACATTCTTCACTTACCAATTTAATCCACATTAACTGCAAAAATTAACTGAATTAATTGCAATTGATTCCAAATTAAACCACTACAAGAAAACTGTGGTTTACCTACGCCAATATGGCGTAAGCGGGGCGTAGGTAAATACAGCAACTACGTAGCCCCTACACCAATTCTGCCGTGGGTAAAATCTGCGTAGGTAATAAAATACCTACGTCTTACCTACGTCGTCCGTGGAGTTGTTTCCTACGCTTTTCCTACGGCATATTTTTTCTTCGCCTTCCCCATGCCATTTTGTTCCTACGGTTTTGTTACGACATTTTTACTTCTTTAGCTACTCACGTCTTTCCTACGTCATTCATTTACCTACGTCTTCCCTACGCCGAGTCGTCCTACGCTTTCCCAACGCCATTCTTACATATTACGTTTCCTACGTCTTTTCTACGTCATTCATTTATCCACGGTTTACCTACGCCTGAGTTTTCAATGTTTTTCCTACACCATGCACACGACTGTTTGCTGCATCAATATTCGATTTACCTACGCCTTCCCTACGACTTTTCTGAAACAATTTTAATATATTACTATTGTATTTCATTTCACCACATTAAATAGAAACTAAAATCAACATATTTTATATATATACACATTCCAACAAAAAGATTAACATCAAACCATTCATCTTTAATTCAAAAAACAAATATCTCATTCATAGTACAAAATCAAACAATATTAATCAAGTTCCTATATGTCAAAATAATACGATAATATGTTCATGATACATGACATCATACAGATACCATTAAGAATCAATACCCTCATCCCTCACGACGATCATTCGACTCTCCATCAAATCTCTGGCGAAACATCTCGGTGAGTTGTTTATACTACATCTTCAGCAATTGAATCTCCCCTTCTTGACGCTCCACCTTTTCGTCTAGTTTGACTCTAGTCTGTGCTTCTCCCTTATTGATGCTATAAGTGGCGCCTTTGTATTTCTGCATTTTATCAAATATTGCATCAATTTCTACATTTTAAACTAATTAAAATAATGTTTTGTTGAAAGTTTAAATACTTACTCCAGGGATATTGCCATAATATGGCCTACGATCCTTTCTTTTAGCTATAGCACCGATAAGCATGTCGAATACTTCTTCCTCGACTTCATATGAAATTACTGTGCCTTGACTTTTCAATTCTTCGATTCTAGCTTGATATTGTGTCTGTATTTATAATTTTTCAAATAAATTTTATTAGATATATGTATAAGTCAAGATGTCGTGTAGGACAGCTAAGTGCATACTTTAAATCTACATACTCCGTTTTGCACAGTATCTTAGATGTCATTGATAACTTAACATGGGAATACGTCCAATTAGATAGGTAATCAAATCAATTTTGCTATATCCAACACAAAACTAATTGATAATCTATAATTTTCACGGTTTGCAACATACAGGTATATGCTTTTTGCTCATGTATATGCTAAAACATGATATTACCCTTTCATCTCTAATATATTGGATAGTTATAAGTGTTGTAATTAAGCTATGCAATATAATTGACGGGGATTACCAGAGCATCTCTTCCGTTTGTCTGTTGAAAGTTGCTGACGTGCATAGTTAATACTCATTGTTTCTCTAGCAGCAATATTAACTATCTGATTTATCTAAATTTCTAAAGCTCAAATATATAGATACTTTAGTTCTAAAGCTCTTATAGATAGGTAATATCTGATTTAGCAATTAAATAGATAGATAGTATCTGATTTAGGTGTATGTTATACGCACATATTAAACTATTAACCAGTTATTAAAACAAAGCTATAAGAATCACTTACTGCAAATTCCATCGATGCTTCATCAATCCATCCACTAATGGTAGATCCGCTGTCTGAAGTGACCTTGTGAGTCCTACAATACACTTCCCAAGTAGTTGGCTCCCTATTAAGTTCATCGGTCTAGAAAATAAAGACAACAATAGAGTAAAAATGTGATAAGCTGATGTAAATTAACATTAAAACAAGATTTTAGAGATCAAACCAAATCGTTTCGATAATCCGCAAAGGATCTCGAACCACCACAATGTCGCTTTTGGTTTTGAACCCTAGAGTTTGCAGCTTTTTCTGCCAGAGCTTTTACTTCAGGAAGCTCCCAATATGCCAAAAACTGCTCATATATCTCCTAGGGTAGGTTCGGATGTTTCTTCCCTGACTTTTTCATACTGTGAATCCAGTCGCGATACTTCAAACTTGCTTTCCTATACCATATCTGCTTCACAATTGCTGGTGAAGCATCATCTGTCCATTGAAATGACTCATGTACATGTAGTGGAAAATATTATGACCAAAAAAATAGATGTAACACAAATACACTAATATTATTTTACCAGAAACTCCTGAAACATCACTTTCTTAACATCATCGGGGATACTTTTAAAATTAGGCCAAAAATCGTTAACCCGTGCTAACAAACCGATTCGAATAGCATAAGATGTAGCCCTGGAAGTGAACTCATATCTGAAACATATAAATTTAAAGCATGAATATACATTACTCAAACTGTTTGTTTAATTATGCTGCACCTGATGAAGTAACTGATTCTGAAGATAAAGACAGCATCGATAGCAACTCGCATAGATTAACAGATGGTGGATACGAAGAAGCTTCAGCTTCATATTGTTTTTATGCTAGAGAAAATTACAAAAATGGAGACCAGGTAATTCTAAAGATTCGTGAATTACAAGCATATGCGCATCAAAACATTTTACTGTGCAGTCCTAAAATTGAAGTTGATCAGCATATTCTTGTTGCATAGATCCTGTAAAGGACATATAATGTACTTAATTGATCAATCAGTAAGATTTCTCAGTTGACTTTCACTACTAGAAGTTAAAGTAGGGTCGGTTATTGGAGCACACACTAACAGACATAGTTAAAAATTATAATATGTTAGTCGTAAACCCATGATAAAATAAATGACCGATCATCTTGTTATGAAACCTATTAATTATAATATAGTGCTTTCAAATCATACTAGAGAACACTATACTATTTTTTTTTGTAATTGGCTAAGTTTCGTTATACTTTCAGTCATGTAAGGACCCTGACATCAATCCATAGCCTGAATACTGGATGCATTATGCATTAAGTACGTATGATGTACACTGACTGTAACTTGGATACATGATGACTTATGGTGCATTCATATATTGCTTCAGATAATGTACATTTTGCCTATATATCAGTAATAAGCAATTCAGTCTTTCTTTCTGCATTCTGATGCTCTTTGCATGTTTCTTCCAATGCATTGTTTCCAATACAGCTCACTGCATTCTCCACATGTCGCATTCAGGAGACAAGTACTGAGGGGAGAAAAATTTGTATTCTGATGAGATGCTCTATTCAAATCTATGCAAATGCTGCTAATTTAATCCCCCAAATTTGTGTCCACCATTCTTATTTTCATCGGAAACCAAAAGGCTATATGTCATCATCGCTATTGTCAAGTATATCAAACTCCAAACTATCAGCAGGGCAAATACCATTTACATTGGGATTATTTTCCATATCTATGGATGAAATTTCTTGATGTTTCAACATCCTTTCCTTCCACATCTCTTTCGGATGAGAGTCTTTTAAGCTACCGTGACCACCAACTCCTATAGGAAAATTATCAGAAAATTTACTCCTTGAAATTTCATTACGATCCTTGTTAGTTTCATCTTCATCACAGCTCCAGAAGTTTGAATGGTCATCTTCAGATAAAGAATTAATGTAAGAATAATGATTGTGAATGATGTCATCACTTTCCTGAACAATTGAAATAGCATGGTTCTTTCTTGAAGCCTTTGGCCGCTTCCAATTACATTTTAGACAAACCATGTTTTTTCTGAAGTTAATGTAACTACACCTCAATATTTGCATGCTTTTTCCATGAGTACAGTTTCAGCTAGCCTTACTTCTCACATATCCAGTCTCCCTTCTTCAATAGATAATGCTTGCGTGATTCATGAAGTTTATCTAGCCTTTCTTGAAAGACAGTAGCACAGCACAAACATTTGACATTCTTTGCAAAGTTCACGAAGTTGCACTTGGGGCATATCCAATCGCCCTTCTTGACACTTGAGTGTATAAAATTAAAGTTTTATTTACATATTTTTATCAATTGATAGCCATCAACATCTATAACTGAATTTTGCTTAGCATAAATTTTGATCTTTTTTTTTGAATTGTAAGTTGTATTTTTATTTTTATCAACATTAACTTGTATTGGTTTTATTGTAGTTAATTAGCATGACGATCTTATGTAATCAGTTAAATTTCATGTATTTATGTTATTTATAGTATCATTGTGTTAACGGAAAACCGAATGTAAGATTTTGTGGTTTGACACTACAATGTCGTACCATTTTAGTTTTTACAATAGTTTTTATGTAGATCAAAAATTGGTTTTAAATAGTATTAGCAAAAAATTTGGTCTAACACTCTCCAAATGATTGATTCGTGAATATAATGATTGCAAATCGTCATATCTGATCAATGGTATATCAATACAATCAATGACCACTAGCTCACGTGATTAATTTTGTCTACTTAGATTTTATTTCTTCTTCTCCATTTACAATTCACGTTAATCATAACAAACATTTGGATTTTCCAATTTCACAAGAAAGAGAAACTTACTCTTTTTTGCCTTTTCTATACATAATCAAGAAAACATAAGTGAACTTGCTTTCTGCCTGTCTACTACATCCACTCTTCTATTCCTTTTACAAAACACTCTCAAAGCAAGCAACTCTTCAATTATTGGTTCAAATCGAAGTAGGGCTGCTAACACTACGTTATTTAGTAGAATGGCTCGAGTAAGAAATCATTAAATAAATTTATAATATTGTACTAATATAAAGGGTTGCTTTTTAATTTAAATTTTGATTTTGATTTTTGTGGTTCCTATTTATTTTAGACACGTCCATCTATTATGAATACCATGGATATTTCTAGTGGTTACAGCGGAATGTCAGGGAAGTCTACTATCCAAACAAGAGTGGATGCAAAGTATCCTACTTTGCTATTTAAGCAACATTTAACTGCTTGTGTTGAAAAAAAATATGGGATGATCAGAGATAAACTGAAGAAAGAAATTAGCCCATCTTTAGCTATGTGCATTCAGGCAAGTTTTTTGCAATACTGTTCTTACTGCATTCATCATAGTACACACCATGCCTGAGTTTTTTAGACTGCCACTGATTTTCTTACACTTCAGACTGGAGTCAAATTTGTAAGCATATAGAACACAAAATATCAAAGAGGAAGCAATTTGGCAACACAACAATATATAACTACATACACTACATACATCAGAAGTAAAGTGTAGCTGGAATTTTATCATCAGTAATGAAAATGGAGTTACCTTGAATCTAAAATAAGCAAGGATTTGAAGAATGCCAAGCTGCTAACAGGAAAGCCTACACTCCATCAGCATCTCAAATTCTTAAACTGCATATTCCAAACGATATCCATAAATATCTTGAAAAGTTTTTTTTGTTAGTACATGTTTGTTAACAAGTTTCATTGTTTAAACTTTCCAAATCTATACGAATCAAATTTTGCTTGCACTGACATAGAAGTATGCAACAAATACAATAAAAGAATTTTTTTTTCTATATCTCGTAAATATTGCTTTGGACTGAAAAATAATTTTAAAAAACTGATATTAACCTTGTACTAAAAGTTGGAAATACTTTACTGCAACTTAATCAACAATTCTATTTTCATTTAGTGTTTCTAAAAAAAAGTTTCAGACAATCTGTAAAAAAAATAGAAATTATTTATTGCTTTTTTTAATAACAAATTTCCCCACTCAGATATAGAAAGTTATTCCCAAATCCTATGACCGCTTATTCATTCATCTGTCTTGGTATTTACCCACCTTTCTCACTCAACATCAGCCAGTAGGATTTCCTCTAGCTTTCAAGATCGACGATTAAAGTTTCTTCTTCCACTCAAAGAGGATTAAAGTTTCTTCTTCCACTCAAAATCGACGACTGATTATTTCTCCTCTCAGGGTTAGTTCTTCAATCAGTTTTCCTACGCCAAAATAAAAGGAGGAAAAGATAATTTACCAGAAATTTCAGCGTCCAAAATGATCGACGATTGTAGAATTAGGTTTTTTTTTGTTCGGTGAAAAACTGAGGTTAGGAGAATATGAAGAAAGGGAAGGAAGTATACGGTGATTAATGTAAAAATAAAAAAACTATTTTTTTCCTAGTGCATGTGTAGGGATGGCGTAGGAAATTTTCTACGCCTTCCTTACGCTAGTTTGGAATCGTAGAAAATTAACAAAGACGTAGAAATGACGTAGGAGATTATTTACACCTTTTCTACGGCATAATTTTAGCGTAAGAAATTTTCTAGGTCTTTCCTACGCTGATGTGGAATTGTGGAAAATTAACAGAGGTGTAGAAATGGCATAGGAAATTTCCTTACGTCTTCCCTACGTCTTTACCTCTTTCTACCAGTTTCCTACGCCTACCCTACGCCCCGCCTTTTGGTGTAGGAAAGACGTCGGAAACTTTATGTAGGAAACTTTAGTATTTTCTAGTAGTGAACTTAACAAACTAATAAAATAGGTAATGTACAATAATTGTTTCCATTAACTCTTAATCACACTTTTATAAGTTTATTATTTACAAACCAATATTATAATTACTTACATAACACTGGTTTTACTCAATTACTATTTATTACAAACTATTTCAATAATTTATTCAATATTTATATTAGTTCTCTTATATTCAATTTATAACCAAGTGTAACATTTAACTTATTTCAATTAATTGGGTTTTCATGAAAGTCGTTAATAATTAACTTAAATTAATATGGTTACAATTCCATTCCAATTATTATTTTCCATAATAAATATCAAATTTTAATTTCTTCCAACATTAACTTACAATATCTTATTAAATTAACTATTTTTAATTGTTGAAATTTATGGGTCATTACACTCTCCACACTCAAAACTTTTCGTCCAAAAAAAGGAAAAAGAAGGGAAAAGAAGGAATTACGAAAATCAATAACCTATTCAAAATGTTTATACTTATAAACAAATAAATTTTACAAAATTAAATAATTTAAATAAAATTTATCAATTTATAAGCAATTAAATCCTTTTATACTCAAAGTAATAAAATTTGGAAAACATTTCTCAAAATTTCCTAAGTCCAAAATTTTTGAAAAATTTCAGTAGAGTCTCCTTTTTACGAAGAGGTCTGGGAGAAATAATAATATAAATAAAACAATATATATCACAGAATTTTCAAAATAATATATCCCAACAGCGGTAAAAACAATATAATATCGCTATAAACCCGTAATCTGAGAACGTACCTATTTGTCGGGCAAGCAACGCTTAATTTATGAAACTAAAAGCAGTAGCAATTGCTTCCATAACCTGTATTTCACTTATATAATCAAAAAGAGTTAATAAATATATAAAATGAAATATTTAAAGTTGTTTCAACCACTAACAAACAAATCAATATAAAACAACAATCACTTGCAATCACAGCATACAATCATCATATTAAATCAATATAATCAACCATTCATCCATAGCAAACAAACAAATGGTTTGTTCGGGTTTAGACACTTTTAATCACATAAAATGACAAATAACTACTAAGCATACCATTTACTCAACAGTCTTAGATAAAACTCAATAGATTATTCATACATCTTAAACAATTAGAAACCTCCTTTTCCAAACAACCCATAAACCAAAACAAACAATAATTTACAATTGTACTAGAGTTATTCTTATAAAATTCTTTCACAACATTTACAGTTTTATTTCTCTTTTCATCCATACAAGGATTATATCTTTAACTTACATTTATCTCTTACAAAATATTATTCTCATTCATTCATTCAGTATTTATTTCATTTATTTTCATTCATTACTTACAAATTAATTTTTGTTTATTTATTTATTTATTCATATAATGCAAATTTCTTTTATTGCGTTACATTCATTTTATTATTTACTTTAATTATAATTAGTTTTAATATTACTTGAGTTCAAAATACTTTACTTACAGTACTCATTTTCTATTTCATTTAATTAGTAGCATTCAAATTTTAACTCTAGTTTATAACTATTTTCATATCAAATTTCTTATTTATAAAAGTAAATTTCATTGAACACTTCCATTACATAAGTTTTACTTGTAAAAATTTCCATTACTTATTCTTTTAACATTTCAACTTTTTATAATTGGTAAGTTATATATGTCTTTTAGAAAGGAATTGAAAGTTACACATGTTTGACTTACTTATTTTAATTAACTTAGGGTTCAATAATTGTCATTTCTTATTTTCATATTCTTTTCGTTTACAAGTTACAAATTTCAAATTCCTTGTATATTTCAGTTATAACTTCGCATATCATTTCTTATTTTCATTTAGAAGTTTCAATTATTAAATAGTTAAAGAATTTTTTTTCATTTCAATAATTGAAATCTCTAATTCATAGAAATTTAAGAACTAAATGTCGGGTTCCATTTCAAATCATTTAAAAATAATAGATTGATGTATACACTTACAATTTTTATATCCATTTATATTTAAAACAATTTGAAATTTATATTTGTTTATCAAAATAAATCTGCAGTAAAACTACTACAGTGGCCTTCCCACTTCGAAACTCGAAAATGAATGTCGATGATGCGTGCACTCATCACCAAAATTATTTTCCAGCGACAGAGAGGGGAGTATAGAACTTATTTCTTTCCAAAATTTCATTAAAACATTTCTTTCAAATTATATTGAAATATTAATGTCAGAAAATACCTCTAAATAATATTGTTATTATATTCCAAAATTATTCAAAAGAAATTTTCAACAGTCCCGGAAATTAAGTTCTAAATTTCCAAATTTCATTTATTTTATTTTCAAATCTTATTTCCAACTTATATTTATAAATTTCACTACTTAACAACCAATATATTACAACCAAATATATAATTTATAAATCATTATTTGATATACAGAAAATATAATAGGCAAAATTATTTCATTTACCTATATTTCAAAACAAATTTTGTGTCGGTCTATCCTATTAAGTGTTTAGAAATCCCTATCGATGTCATAGCGTCCTATGCATCAACCGGAATTTATAAATATAAAACGGAACAAATTGACACAATATAAAAATCTTTTATAACACTAACAAATACGCTCTCTCATATATATACACTCAGTGACTCATCCTAGGGTATTACTACCCTATTAATAAAGAGTCAGACCCCACAAAGCTAAGGTTTATCGCTAAACCAAAGCTCTGATAGCAACTGTAACATCCCACCTTTTTGTACGCTTTAAGCAGACACATATGCCAACTCATACCATATAGAAGGGCGGATTGTTATTAGGGTGAATAAGAAAAGGAGAGAGAAATAAATCAAATACAGAATCTCGTAGCGGAATGACAAAATATAATAATCAAATAACAGTTCATGAAGCTGTTTACAAAAAAAACATTTTATTATATTTATACAACACAGAATCAGAGTTACACATATCAGAGATAAATAAATAACAATGTAGCGGAACAGTATAATGCAGTGGAATAATATAGTAAATAGTAATAATACAATCTTCGTCTTCTAGAACAAGTCTTCAAATCCTGAAATGCTCAAGCTGACCCGAGCGAATTGAAAAGACAAAACACTCGAGTTAGAACTAAAAGATCTTATGTAAGTTAAATCAACGGTAAATAAATATGTGTGTAAACGGTGTCGAAGATGTTTATGGGTTTTGACATCACATATCCAGTGTCTAACGTGAGTGCAATAACTTAAGAGATGTTCGGGATTCACATCTCCTAATGATCCGTTAAACTATCTACTATGTAGTACAATACGCTATATTAATATGTCTATAGTAAAGTAAAAGTATTAAAATAGCGTTAAGGCGTTACCCATATCCCCCTTAAAACATTTCATGTATTCTCACAGTCTATACGATGGCGTAAGCTACTCCATAAACTGGAGGTTTACCCAGAGGACAACAGATAGGTACGGTACAAAACAAACTCGTAGAAGGCGCGCTAGGGCTTGTGAACACGACACACGAGGAGATGCCAGGGTAGATATACTGTTTGCGGATCCGGACTGGTGGTAACGCATAACAGCTACTACCGCCCACCTCGTACACACTCCCATATCAAAAATCGAAGGGTGGCCACCAAATAATCATAAAAATCAGAATATAGTATCGAAGGAATGTGTCCGATCGGAGGAATGACCTCACTTGGCCTGGCCTAGCTCCTGATTTTAGTCACATCTAAGCTGACTCACGAGAGTCAGGGTCATGTCATACCTTACAGAAATCGTTTACCAAACCATCCTACTTCATTTCTGGAACCTCCACCACGTACACGGTTGTTAAAGTGGTTTTCGGTATTGGCAGAGAGTATGACAATATCGATCCCGGCCTCTTTAACAACCAATCGCTTATTCACACCAGATGGTTCTTTTACATTTCAAAAGTCAATTTATAATTTATATCAAAATATCATATTCTCAAATCCATATCACTTCCGAATTAATATTCACTTGAAATCATATTCACCTTTGAAATCATATCGTTTCCGAAATCATAATTTCTTTCAAAAGTCATATTTCCAATTACGATAATTTTTGCTTCAAAATCATCATATTCAATCAAATATAACATTTAAATCCCAACTGAGGTTAAAACATCATTTAACCGTATTTCCTTTAAACCAATGAGTTTGAATATAAACACTTTCTCTTACTTAGTCTGAGAATTCAGAAATTAGTTTAAATAATTATAAATAATTTAAATAGTTTTAATAGTCAAATTACTCTAAAATAATTAATATAGATTTAAAATAGTTAAATGGTTTTAAAATATTAAATATAAATTAAATAGATTAACTAGCTTTAAAAATAGATTAATTAGATTTAATATAAGTTAAAATGGTTTAATTAGTTTTAAAATAAATTAAATGGTTAAAATAGGTTAAATTGATTTAATATTGTAAATATAGGTTAAACTAGTTTAATAATTTGAAAATCTTAAAAATTTAGAATCTTAAAAATAATATATTTTAAAAACAGTTTATATTTGAAAACATGAATTTGGAATTCATATAAATTTAACTATTTATTTTATTTCAACATATCTGGACAATTTCACATTTCCAAATCACACAACCCAATTTCAATACATTTCAAAGTTATATTTCAAACAATTTTAATAACACAATTTCGGACAATTTCAATTTATACTTCAAAAATCAACTTTAAAATTTCAATTAAATTCCTTTAAACAATTCCTTTAAACCAATTCCAATAATTATTCCAGTTATATAAATTAAATTCTTATATTCAAAATATCAGTAAATTAATTTTAAAAATGAAGGATTCAAAGATCATTTAATTTAACCAATCTGGTGTCCGTATATAATTCTCTACCCTAGGGTCAAGTGATACAGATATTTATCATTTCAATCCACAATTTAGAATTTACAGTTATATTTCATTTCAAACCGCAATTTCGAATTAAATAAAATCCATAAATCGCTCGAGTCTATCATTTCAACCCATAACGATTTTTCCCTAATCTATAGATCATTCGGGTATGTATCATTTCAACCCATAGGGAACTTGCAATAGTATAACAATATGAAATACAACATCCAGTCATCCATACATCACAATCATCATCCAAATCAAACAATGAACATCAATAGATAGTTGATAATCAATGTAGGTATTAAATTGACAATTAAAAATTCAATATTTAATTAACTGATAATTAAATGCTATAAAAGTCAAATTAAATCAGAATGACAATTTAAATATACCAAACATCGATCAATAAATTTCTAATCACATCATAAATTTAATTAAACTAACATAAGAAATTTTAGAAGTTGTGAGTGGGTCAAAACACTCACCTTTGACTTTAAAACGAATTTGAATAAAAAATAAACCCAAAATTAGAATAGTCTTAGAATTCGACCAAACCAGCGTCAACATGTCCGGAATTTCGATACAATCCTAGGGGAGAAAACCGCGCGTGAATCCAAGCTCGTAAGAAAAAGTTATGATAATTAGAATATTGAAAAAAAATCTGGTCCTGGGTCGACTTCGGGTTCGGCTTCGGTCCCCCGCCTCAAATCTCCGATGCTTGCATTGAGTTTTTGCCAAAACGACCCGGAGACCCGAGTCATTTTCTTCCTGACCCAAAGTTGCTGCAGGGTTTTTGCCTCAGAAACCCGAAGCGCGATCCGAAGTTGCTAAAGATCCGCAATTTTTTTCCCTTTTTTTTATTTTTTTGAAATTGAAATTAGGTTTTGGAATTTGGGAGTTAGGTTTGATGAAGGAGGAAGAAGATGCACATATAGAAATAATGATATGAGAAACAACTAGGGTTTATAACAGCCTATATATAGGCAGGGTTGGATCGAAACGACTACGCGATCCAAAAAGCTCGTTCTGACCCCGAAATGAAAATAGATCATCTCATATATCAAAATAGATGTTTTCGATGGTTTTAAACTCAGTGGAACTGGTTTCAGTTCCAAATTCCATCGTATGGAGAAGTTAGCTTAAAATCAGCTTATTTCAAATGGATTTCAATTTAATTTATTTCTAGGCGTTTTGAGCCCGTACGATCAAACGACAAGTCCGATCGCTACGAAACTTGAAATTCTACAATAATTTACCGTTCGGAACCGATGAAAATGGTTTCATTGAAATCCGAGACAGTTGCCAAAATGACTATTTTTACATTAATTAAATAAATTAATATTAAATAAATTTATCACCTTTTTATTCAAATATTTATAAACTAGCAGATTTTTATCATTTTTGATCTATTAGATATTTATAATAACTAAAAGCAAATTCAAATATCAATTTAGTGTTAATTATTTCAATAAATACAGTGTTCAAATGTCAACTGATATTAATCCAATTAATTACAAATTAATTCCAATAAATTTGATTTTATTTGATTCCAAACTTAATATTCAATCAATTATTACTCAACAAACTGAGTTAACATTGTTTTATATTTCATTACATTAATATGTTCCAATTTTCATCTTTTATTTGTATTAATTACTATATTATATTGGAATATTGTCAATTTTACACATTAATTAAAAATCTCAATTAATTATTTCCTCTTGGTTTCATTCTTTTTATTACATCAATTATCATATTATGAATAGAATTTACATTGGTTACCTCTTATTGAATCAACATTCTTCACTTACCAATTTAATCCACATTAACTGTAATAATTAAGAGAATTAATTGCAATTGATTCCAAATTAAACTTAACAAACTAATAAAATAGGTAACGTACAATAATTGTTTCCATTAACTCTTAATCACACTTTTATAAGTTTATTATTAACAAACCAATATTATAATTACTTACATAACACTGGTTTTACTCAATTACCATTTATTACAAACTATTTCAATAATTTATTCAATATTTATATTAGTTCTCTTATATTCAATTTATAACCAAGTGTAACATTTAACTTATTTCAATTAATTGGGTTTTCATGAAAGTCGTTAATAATTAACTTAAATTAATATGGTTACAATTCAATTCCAATTATTATTTTCCTTAATAAATCTCAAATTTTAATTTCTTCCAACATAAACTTACAATATCTTATTAAATTAACTATTTTTAATTGTCGAAATTTATAGGTCATTACATCTCTCCTCCGCTTGGCCGCATAAGATTTCTGCCTATCTTGGGCTGTCTTCATCCTCCTTCGAATCCAATCCACCTTCTCCTAGGTTTCCCTAACCATGTCAGGACCAAGTATCAACTTCTCCATAGACTCTACCCAACAAGAGGGTGATTTGCAAGGTCTTCCATATAGAGCTTCAAATGGTGTCATCCCAATGCTAGCTTGGAAACAGTTATTATATGTGAACTCCACCAAAGGAAGATGCTCCTCCCAAGTTGCTCCAAAGTATAAAATGCACATCCGCAAAAAATCCTCAAGCACTCTACTAACTCTCTCTGTTTAGCCATCCATCTGAGCATGATAGGCCATACTCAATCTAAGCTGCATCCCTAAAGCCTCTTGCAAGCTTCTCCATAAATCGCTAGTAAAAATAGAGTCTCTATCGCTCACTATGCTAGAGGGGATTTCATGAAGTCGGACTACCTCACGAACATATAAGGATGCCAAATAAGATGCCATCCTCTTACTCTTAACCGGAATGAATTGGGCGCTCTTAGTCAAACGATCTACAATCACCCAAATGCTAGTATATCCCTTCCGAGATCGGGGTAAACCATTTATGAAGTCCATCGAAACGCTGTCCCACTTCCATTCGGGTATATCCAATGGCTGAAGTAGTCCACCGGGCTTCTGTTGCTCCACCTTAACCCTTTGGCACACAAGACACTTAGCTACAAACTTCACTACATCCTTCTTCATGCCACTCCAATAAAACATCCTCTTCATGTCCCTATACTTCTTATCACTACCCGGATGAATAGTCATACGAGAATGGTGTGCTTCCTCTAGAATCGCCCTCAACAAATCACTAATCCGGGGAACACAAAGCAATCCATCTCTCCTACCGTTTTCCATCCATGGAATAACATTGGACATGTCTAGAGACCTCTCCCCGGCTAATCCTATCCATAATATCCATAAGCTCTGAATACTCTCACCGCCTTGAGCTAATCTGATCTATAAGGGTAGGCCTCACCTCAAGTGCTGCTAACAATCCTGGGGTAATGTCCGTAGAGGGCTTAAAATCAAAAGTGGAAATAAATTCTAGGCTCCTCCACTCTACGAACAAAGGACTAAGGGTTTCTTTCTTTCTACTCAACGCATCCGTCCTCGAATAAACTAAAAACTATGACAAATCTGTTTTCGTAGGAAACACGATTGCATTGAGAGTATGCAACAAGCCGTTAAACCTCTAGATGTCCCTAGTAGGATGAGTGTTGTCTCGTGAGGGGTTTCAGCGGATACTGCCCATAGAATCCAAATGCAGGATGAAAATATTTACAAAATGCAAGATTTATTTACAAAGAGATGAATGCGAGTTTTTGAAAATATTTACAATGAAGGATTCACTTTTAAATCGACACAAATAAGTTAAATATAGGTTTTGGTCATTATCTTGAAAATTTAAGCCATTTACTCATCAAAATTTCCAATAAAAACGAAGTTATCGTAACAAATAAGTTATAGTTTAACTCGTTGTTTCGGTCGATAACACAGTGTAACTATGAAATGGATCCTTAGTTGATTATCAAAGTTTATCAAAGTGGTGGTTTCATTTCTTTTCAATAACAAGTCAAATCAAATAAGTTAAAATAGTGCTTGGATTTCATTTGCTTACTGTCTCTTATTTGAAAATTTTATTGATATTAACAATATTTACATATGCCTAACTCAGATAAACTGAGGCCAGATATATCACACATGCGCTACCTTTAGGGCTTACGTGAGGGGAATACAGAGCGGGCGAGTGAACACACAAGTGTGAACACTTATTGACGGTAGGCGTTATTAGTAAAAGAATTTTTATATACATACAACTAACTCAGATAAATTGAGGCTAAATATACCAATCGTGCACTGCCTTGTGGGCTTACATGAGAAGTGTACAGAGCATGGCGAGTGAACACACAAGTGTGAGCACATGACTCTAGGTGTTAATAAAAATATATACATATATACAAATTTGTACTTTTGTTTTTTTTTGTGTTTTTTTTGTTTTTTTAAGATAGGGTTTTGCAATATCATCTTAGCACCTTTTAACTTAGAAGATAAAAAATGTTATAGTCTTTACTTTAAATCCACCACTTTTTAAAACAAAGTTTTCGGTTAGGATATATTTCATAATCAACACACATGAACCTTCCTATATACTAGTTAAACCATTGTTATTTGTAATCAAACTTCATTTTAATTTTTCTTCGGACAAACAAATTTTCAATAATTTCAATTTAACAACCAAAATCATATATTTACCCTATTGTGTTTCTTTAAAAATAAATCAAAAGAAATTTTTTTTGCGATTTTTTTTAATTGTTTTTTGAGTTTTTAAAAGAAAAGGCAAAAATAAACCATGAAAAATTAAAAATGAAGATGAGTCTCCTCCCCACACTTGATTTTGATTGTGTCCCCACAGTCAACCCAAGTGGAAGGAAAAAAGAAAATAAAAATATGACATATATTTACACGAAAGATTATTATTTACAATATATCAGAAAGTACGATGTTAAAGAGTAAATGAAACGGTTTTCCAAAAACCGATTCATTTGTCTCATTAAATATGCGAGACGCAGCTTAAGCTTGGAAAACCAAACCGTAAAAGACTTCAAATTGAATGTTGATTTGGAAAAACGAATGTCGTTTTATTAAAAATCGTACGAGTTGTTTTATTTTCAATGATTTTTTGGGTCGATAAAACAATCAATTGAAATTAAAGTTCATTTTCACCACATTGAAATTCAAGCTCATCATTGACGAATTCTTCAAAGTTGTTGATTTCAAAATCGAAATGGTGATTTATCTCTTCCCCTTCGAAATTTAACAACTCATTTTCGAAAAGTCCAAAAAAATCATGTTCATTGAATTCGTCTTCCTTTATTAGATTATCAACAACTTCATTGCGTACATCATTTTCAAAATTCAAAGTTGTTGTATTTAAATTTTTGAAATCAAAAAATGGAAGATTGAATTTTAAATCAAGTTTCACACCTTCAAAAGAATTGAAATCCAACTCAATTACCATGTTTTCAACAACTTCATTAAGATCATCATTGTAACGACCCAGAATTTCTGATATTTGAAATTTGAATATTTAATTTATTTTAAATATTAATAAGTAGAATTAATAAGTCGAAAAAATTTAATTTTCGAATAACTGGATTTAATTGGATAATTAAATCGATAATTTAATATTTGAAATGCCAGAAATAATTGAAATCTGGATTTAATGTTATTAAAATGATTTGTAAAGTTATATTAAATCATATTGGAGTTAGAATGATGTTATAGAACTTTTAAAATTGAATTTAAAGGTAATATGTGAAAATTGAATATTTTAATATTTAATCGACTAGTGAAATTAGCCATTTTTCGAACAGTCTCAGAATTTGACGAAACTAGTTTCATTGGATCCGTAATAGTTTGTTATTATCGGATTTCAATTTTTGTAGCAATCAGAGTTGTCGTTTGACCGTGGCAGCTCCAAACGCATCGAAATTGTTTTAATATTAATTTGGCGAGTTAAAAATAGTCATTTTTCAAATAGTCTTAGATTTCGACGAAACCAGTTTCATCGGATCCGTAATGTGATATTATTGTATGATTTCAAATTTCATGTAAATTTGATTTACCATTTGTCCAGGGAAAGTGAAAACGAATCGAAATCGGTTTAAATCGGTTTAATTTAAAATTGATCGTTTAATTCCGTAACTCGCAAAGATGATCGAATTAGCTCCCGAAACATATTCTATTGCGTTCGAAACGCGGGGTAAACCTTAGAAACGCCAGCCGACACGCTCGATTTGGAGTACGGAAATTTTTGGATGAATAGTGATTGGAGATTTTTCTATAAAAGGACCCCTCTATCTCCATTTTACAAAACCCTAACCCTAATTTACAGCAGCCGCCACTTTTCTATCAATGGCCAGAAACACACGCCACTTCTCCCCTTAATTTCTTCAAATCCATGAACAATTAGAGGAAGTTGTCAACTACAAAAGTGAAGAGGGGGTTGAGATCTATTTTCTCAACGGTTGTGATCGGGAACGAAGGAGTGAATCATCGGCAAATTGAGTTCGAACGTTGGCCGTTCACTTGCGTTTTTTCACACAAAACAATGACCGACCTCAGCTATACTCGAGGCGGAGGTGGAGTCGACGATGCTCTTCGAAGTGGCGCTGCTTGATCGTCGTGAAATCGAGTAGTTTGGTCGCGAAGGTTAGGGCATAGGGGCGGCTATTGGTTCGGTCGTGATTTTGTGACCTGGGAGGAAGAACGCGCGTGCAAGCTACCTGATGCGGAGATGATGAGATGTGCGGCTGAGATGCAATGGGGTTTGAAATTGAAAATTTTTGTCAATTTATAAATAATTTAAATCGTGTAATCTTTGTAATGCGATAACTTTTTGCTACAAGGTCGAAAACGCACGAAACCAATTGCGTTGGAATCGTATGGATGAGCTCTACGCAATGGAGCTGGATTAGTATTTTTAGGAGTCGGTGAAAATTTTGGATAAAATTAAACGCTCGTTTAATTTTAATCAAAATAAATCGCTATCGTAAAAGCAAAGGTGAGAACTTCTCACTCAATCGAAATTATTTCGATTTAAATTTTAAATAGTAAGATTTAAAATTGTTTGATTGTGTGATTGGATGATAAATTGATATCTATTGTGTTGAAATAGACATTATACGCCGTTATTAAGCGGAGGTTATTTATTAAAAACATATACCGTGAATATTTCACCGTAAGTGAAATTGGTATTATTATTGTACTTGGAGTTGATTTCCCACATTATATAGTGGATGACACCCTATTGCGCCGTATAATAGCGGATAATATTTTACAAATCCCATATACTGCGATATTCCATACTAGAACGGAATTGGTATTGTGCTAACATCCGTGGATGCAGGGAAGCAGGTTGGAGGGATCCAACTGGATTCCTCAACCGTATTGATTTATTTACAGATATTGATGTATATTCTGTTATCATATTGATATATGATGTTTGGATGCCGTGATTGATTATTTGGTGTTGTTGCATCATTGGGCCTATTTTGAAGTTTTAAAAATGTTAAAGTAACGATTTTTAATTTAAAGGGATTTTAAAGTGATTTTTGAAAGTATACATTTTATTAAAATTTTGGATTGATTCATTTTAAATAAATAAATGTTATAATTTTCGTGTTATGAAAATTATGAGATTTGTGAAATATAAGCGAAAAATGATTTTTTTGAAATAAATAGTTAAGTAATTTGTAAAATGGTTTAAATTGGGTTTTTTTTAATTATTAAAAACGATGTATATAAAAGATGTACAAAATTGATATTTATAAATTTAAAATATTGGGATTATTAAACGAGTTTTATAAGTGTTAAAATGAAGTATAAATGGATTTCTGTAACGACCCAGAATTTTCGAACCCGAAAATTCCAAATAGTTAAGAAATAAGAAAGAGATAGAAGAAGAAGAAACAGAAAACAAAATACAGAACCTCACATTCGCAGCGGATCAAAATATAATACCAAATAATAATAGTTTACAAAAGAATACTGTATCAGTTGATTACATTTAAATACATCAGAGTTGCAACATATACACAATCACTGGACTGATACAATCAACATGTACCAGACAAACTACAATATATCACAGCGGAATACACTCCATACGTTCCTGCCATCCAGCTTGCCTTCTGAGCTCCAGAACGTCCTTACCTGAAAATATGTAATACTCGGTCTGACCCGAGCATTACATCAAAGTAACACCCGGGTCAGGCTGGAAACCAGCGTGAGTAAACCCATCTAACGTGGAATATAACAGCATGAAACTACATAAAAACCCAGGGTAACTCAAATCCCTTTTACAAATTCAAATACTCGTTATAGACATTGACTTATTTCACACATCCATTCAAACAGTCCAAAACTTAAATTAAATGATCCAATTTATTTAAATCATTCCATACTAGCCTATTAATTTCACAAATCAATCTATAAAGAATCGTTGCAGGTTACAAATCGAAGTGGGTTCGGGTATCTACTGGTACCCGACCCAACATCTTCGAATTCAATGTTATCTATACAAAAATTAATCAAGTGAAATACAATTCAAATTTAAAAATACAGGAAGTCATTTTCCATATTATCTTATCATTGATGGATAAACATATCAGATCACAATATTTCATATCAGAATTACCAACCAATCATATAAGCAAGATCAATTTGTTATACCATTTCAATTAGATCATATTGATTTCTTAAACCACTTTTAATCCTGATTACTTAAATTAACCTTTAATTATATTAAGTAATTAACTCTTAATAAATTTCACATATTATTTACCTTCCCCTTCCACAATCATCACACTTTATTCTTAATTAATTACTTAAATTCATTATCTTATAATTACTTACATTGATTAATTATTCCTTAATTAATCATACTCATAAATTTACTAACCCTCCATAAATTTTCTTACTAATTAAACAAGTAATTAATCCTCAATTAAGTGATTACCATTTATTACCCTCCTAGAATAAAAATATTAAATAATTTTCCTTCGATCACTTTTATTAATTAACTTTATAAATTACATTGATTAATTACCTTAATTAATCATTAATTATTCAAATATTAATCACTCTAGAATTGATTAACCTTTAATTGCTTATATTATATTAATTTTTCACAATCATTAAATATTTATCTTAAGTAACCTTCTACTTTTATTTATTTATTTATTTATTAAAACCTTACTAAATTAATAATCTAAACACAATAATTCTTCTTATTATTAATTACATTTAACACTTAAGAATCAACTTCATTTACTGTTAAAACAAACACCATTATTTGAAATAGCGATTTAAATGGAGAAAGAGGAAAATTAATTATGTTATCCTTAACACTTGAAACAGAACCATTTATACCTGAGGAAACCAAGTGTTAATCGAACAAATACCCGAGTTCTAACACCAGAATACACGGAACAACTCACAAGTTTCCCCTACCTCAACTGCTTCGAGCCTATCACGAAAAACACTCGAACTCGGCACGAGATAAAGCCTTCTTCCCCAAACCTATTTCTCGTGTCACCACTGTGCACGTGCATACACGACTGCCGCCGATCCAATCACCTCTGACGATGTCCACTAGTCACTAACGAACCCTTCCAACGTTTCGACCTCCCAGATATCAAGATTTCTTCGCGTCAAGCAAACGAGCCTTCGAACGATGACAGAACCCAAACCACACTGGAAAAACTGGATCGCCACGACGATCACGGCGACTGGAACTCGCGTCCCTCTGACTTCGACCTCGTTAACGCCCCTATGCAGCTATTTTAACACTCGCAGTCGAACTCGACGTTCCGATAAAGACGAAATCGCCTCGCCAATTACACTCAACAGAACACCCTTCCAAACCCTAATTTACCTCCTTCCGGCCACCATGGCTCAAAATAAAATACAGTCTCATTTTTCCCATACTCGTTAGACCTCTAGACAACTTCAACCAAGATCCCGATGAAATTCACCATGCCGATCGCCAAATATTGGTGAAAACACCCAAATCTTTCAACCTTGATTTACTCAGAGAATGCCACACTAAAAATTGTGAATCTGGTCCCTAAATTCATCATATCCCATTACCAATTTGTTTGTGCCTTTGAATCATGAATTTAAGATATTTTATTTTAAGCCATATTCAGATTATTCCTGTAATATTTCATTTTTGAAATAATTTCTAAATATAAAACTTTAAAACTATTTTTAAAATTTGTATTACACTAAGCTAATAATATTTCAATATAAATCATAACCTATTTCTGAAGGTTTGGGAAGATATGAATTCTATAAAGAAATTGTTCCTGGATTTAACAGAGGGGTTTTTATATTATTCATACATATTCAGACATAACAGATCATATGTATATTAATGCATTCATATCAAACACTAATACCAATCATACTGCTTAAATCATTCATCACAAGCAATAAATCAAATAACCAAATGTTTACTCACCAAAAATATTTGTTGAACGGAAAGCAATTTGTTGAAAGGCTGCAGTTGAATTTCCAGAAAGCTTTTCTGCCCTGAATTTGAATCTATTTAAGTTTGCAAAGTAAAGCTATTTATTTTCTTTTTCTTATCTCAGGTTTGCTGTTAAGTTTTGTTAAGTTTTTTTTTCCCAACGAACAAATATAGTATGATATATATAAATAGAAAGGGTTTTTGAGTAGGTTATATCTGGTACAAGTCTTAGCTTGTATTGACCAGATTTTTGTGTCAGATATGCTATAAATTCGAAAAGATCTTGCAAAATTTCGGCTGGCCTCTAATTTGTACTGAGGAAATCTCCTTTGTAAAACTGAAATGACCACTTGTTGTGCTAATTAATGCATGTCTTCATTTTTGTTAACAAAACAAATTTATGGTTTCTGATACTAGTAATTTGTACAAAGGTATTTGTACTGGACAAAGATATTGTGAATATGTATAAAGACATTTTGTTGTACATATGTGTGAATATTTGTTTCTTTGTCTCTTTGCATACTTAAATTTACAGCAGCTTGATATAATCCTTGTTGAAGATTTGTGTTGTTTAAATATATTTCACAGGTTATTGTTTAGGCTAACTTATCTTATATGTTTGGGTAAAAGTTAACATAGTTATTGTTTTGACTATACTAATTGTATTCTATTTGTAATTAATTTTTTTTTCAAGCATTTGATTCATAACATTGTACTCATATATTTATATTTCTAGTTACATCTTATATTTTATATTTATCTCTAATATGGATAAAATTGTTTTATTTAAAATTTTCAAATAAATTTCCTTTCAAAAATACAATCCATACAAATAAATGGCAATTATTTCAAAGGTCATATTCATTTTAAAACGATAATTTTACTTTTTATTTAAGTTAGATTAGATATCTATTAAAATAATACTGCTAAAATACCGGTTCGTCACATTTCTCCCCCCTTTGAATCTTTTCGTCCTCGAAAAGGAATGAAGCCAGATTTATTAAGATACTTAAAATCATATAAATTTTCTTTGATCATTTTTAAACTACTTTAAAAATCTATATAATATTTCTAAAATAGTTTTTATAAAAATACCTTATAACTCGATGTTTGACAAGTCCATCCTTGTTCTCATAGAAATTCGGTCATACGTTGATATGGCGTAAGACTGAAAATCTATAAGTGCTTGGTAAACTCGTTTCAACACCCAGTGAAAGTACTTTGAAAAATAATTTTTATTGAAAACATAGAAAACAGTTTTTTGAAAATAGAGGAAATATCTTTGGTGAAATTGCTATAGAAATCATCACACCCATACATGGTCACAATTATATCCTGGGTTACATTGCCATCGCAGCAAAAGTCCATGTAACTGATTACACCATAGAACCCACAACAGATCGCAGTTACATCCAGGGTTACGTTGCCGTCACAGCAAAAGTCCATGTAACTGCAGGCTCTCTGCGTCCTCTCGATTACGCTGTCAAAATGAAACTTCTCCACTCCTACATAGGTCGCAGTCTACCGATGTAAAATCAAACATAGACCGTTGGCTCTCAGCGGCACACAGGACTTTCGCTATGTTACCATAGTGTCACAGTCTACCGATATAAAATCAAACGTAGACTGTTGGCTCTCAATGGCACACACGACTTTCGCTATGGTCTGCAGTAGATCGCAGTGACATCGAGTTACACTGTCGTCACAGCATAACCCAAATGCCTCTGTAGGCACCAGCCCCTCGACTTTCGCTACACAATAATCCTTAGGAACTAGTTTTGTCCGGACTCCTCACAGGATCAACTTTAGAACCTCCCCCTTAAAGGCTCAAGGCAGTACCACCCTGTGGCACTCCTGAGAAGTTCATTTCAAGGGAGCGCCTTTTTCCCCAGAGCCAATCTCAAAACACTTTATACTATACACATATAGTATTTTCCAAATCATACACCTAGTATGAATTCCATATAAAGCTCCTTTACACAAAATCGATAATTCACAAATCAGGCTTTCCCAACTTTCAAATTTGATTTTCCTCAAAAATCAAAAGCCATTTTCAAATCCAAAGGTTCCCAAAACCTTTTCTCAAAACCTTTTCCATAAAATCTTTTATATATATATATATATGCACACACACACACACACACATATATATATATATATAATTTTCTTGGGAAATCTTTAAATCACTTTATACTTATACAAATTCCCTTTGTATACGTCAAAACTTTCAAAAACCCCTTTTTATTCTGGCTAGATTCAACAAGGGAAGTTTTATCTTATATAACAAAGATATATAACTTTGTTTATTCCAAATCATATATTCAAATTTGATTTACTCTTTTATAAAGTCATTTACCATATGACTTATTCCCATAAAGTAAATTCTTATTATCGGAACCTCCAATTTCCATTTTACTTTATCATATATTTCACAAAATATACCTTTCATTTCAAAAACCATTTACAGTTCTTATCCACAAATTTCAATATCAATTTTATTCAAACTCGTACGATGTCCACATCTCATTCGTACGCAATATCAATCTGATCGCTCACTCGATCACACAATTTCACTTCCGAAGTAGTATTGTCCACCTGACTTCCTAGTGCGGACTCAGATCTGGTTTCTTGATCAGAAACCGTCATTCTCCTTACATAGGTCACAACTATGATAGAGAATATCAAGACCCAATCAAAAATCCATATCCAGGTTCGCCGTCGAAAATCGAGCGAAAAATCTCAACTCGGATCGATAATACTATCTCGAAATTCTATGCTCGAATCTGGATCAAACCACTATGCAAATAGAATAATATACGTACATCCTACGTATTTATCTTCATTGATTATCAGTTAAATCAATTCCCTTTCTATTCACATTCACTTTGTTTTTATTCACTTATTCATATTTGCCTTAATCCCCATTTGGATTTTTACTTCAACTGTTTGAACTCCGACCAGTTTATATTTAGGGAAAATAGCTTGAAAAAATTTAAAATAGATAAGTAGTTGAAAAATAATTATTAGTTTGTAAAATAGCTGCAAAATAGATAAGTAGTTAAAAAATAATCAAATAGTTATAGGAATTTTTAAATAATTGCAAAATAGTTGTAAAATAGTAATTAATTTGTAAAATAGTTGAGAAATATAATTGGTTTATAAAACAGTTGTAAAATTGTTAAATAGTTTCAAAAGTAATTGTAAAACAAGCTAAAGATTGTTTTAGGTTCAAAAAGAAACGTTGTATAGTAAATAGTTTGGAAAATAGATTAAACAATTTATTTTGAAAATAGTCCAGAGTCAAACTGTTCAATCCCCCATCAATTTAATCCATTTAAATTGACTCGCTTCAAATTTGAATAACTTCAATTTCCCTTGAACTTGATTTATCCCCAATTCAAGTTGAATTAACCTCAACTTCTTTCCAAGTTCAGATCAAATTCCATTTGATTTTAAACATATTCACTTTAATTACAATTTCAAATTATTCAAATTAATTTAGACTAATTTCAAATTGAATCCACTTCAATTTCAAATCATTTCAATTTCTATATGAATTAATCCCAATTCCCATTTGAATTTTGAACTCATTCAATCTTCAATTTTATTTCAAATTAACCCAATTCAAATTTTCCATTTGAATTTTTAAACCTATCCATTTTCAATCATAATTCTAATTAATTCAAATCGAATTCCATTTGGACCAATTCAATTTAAATTCCAAATTTAAACCATCTCGAATTATATAAATTCGAGTTAAATCTTTAAATGTTGATTTAATCCTTTAAACCAAATTAACCTTTATTTTAAATTTAACAACTTAAATCTTCAACAGATTTTCAACTCTGAATCCAAATTTCATTTTAAATTGCCTTTACTTAACTTATTTCAAGGTTCAAATAAGAGTTCGAAATTTTTAAACAATTTAATCTTTAGAATTTCATTTATCCCCAAAATTTTTCAACTTCTAACTTTGAAACCAATTCTTAAACAATTTTAGTTTGCAAACTTAATTCTTAAGTTCATAGTGATTCCATTAAATTTCTGCAATGGGTGTATATTACCTCAATCCATTTCTTAATTTAATTAGAATAATCCAATTCACAGTTTCATGGATTATTAATATCAAAAGGATGATATCGGAAGAAGCCAAAGTAAATAAACATCCAGATTATTTAAAACAACATCCATCAATAACACACATTTCCCATTTCCAGATCTCAAATCCATTTGAGATCACACATAACTCCCAACCCATTTAACTTCACTAAGTAAAATTTTAATTTCATCTTGAAATTTCCAATTTAGGTTGTTCTTATTTAACTTCCCCTAAGTTAAATTCAATTCACTTGATCCAGTCAATCTCACAAAATTTGAATTTCTCCATTTCAAATTCTTAAACTTCCTATCAATATCCCTTCCCACTTATAAGCTCAAAAACTTATCACATTTTAGGGAAAAGTCAAAACTGGACACCTAATGTTTACTTCCAATCAACTTTGATCTTATGTATACCCCTTATACATATTATTTCCTTTACACACCAAGTTATCTTTAAATTTTAAACCACTTTTGGTTCAAAACAAATTTCCAACAACCTTTGTTGAAATAGGACCCTTCCATTTAAATATATTAAATAATGGTATTTATTATTTCTTTATTACCTTGAAAAATTTTCAAATTCTGGACCCAGGTTTAGAACTTCATAATTTAAATCATTTTCAATTCCCATTTGTATGTCATACTTCCCTAATTGTTTTATTTCCCTACAACATTTCATCATTTTAGGATAATAACCAAGGTTATTACAGTTGGAGATCAATTCACTATTATCTTATTCTGAAAATTTTTCTCCAAATTCAAGATCTAATTTCAGTTTGAATCCATTTCAAACTTGCCTTTACTTAATTTCAATTTGGTTGTATTTCCATTGCCACTTAATTTAATTCCATTAATTTAACAACCAATTACCTTAATATTTATTAGAAAGAAATATTACTTTGTATATCAAAATATATTCTTACATAAAATCATTTAAAATCTTTATATATGGAAATAACAAGTACGCTCTCATATAAATATATTCAACTCATTCTAGAGTACTACGGACTCTATTAAATGAGTAATTTTGTAACGACCCGTTGTTTTGGACCATTCAAATCGACAATAATCCACACATGTCTGACTTGAATAATTCAAAATATCAGATTGTTAATTTAAAATTTGGCAAAACTCAGCATATACAGTAAATAAATCAATCACAGAATCACAGACACAGAGTAATACAATAGTACGCAGCGGAATAGATAAAATAGTAGTTCATGAAGCTACTATATAAACATCGGAGTTAAAAATAAAATACAACAGAATATCTCAAATACAGTGAAGTCTTCAGTACGAGCAGAAGACTTCTCTGGACCAATCAACTGGATGACTGAAAGGATAGGTAGCTGGATCTTCAAGCAAACTCCAACTTCGAAGGTGAGTCTCAAATGCTGTATTACTCAGTCTGACCCGAGCGTAAAGCAAAACACAAAACACTCGAGTCAGGATTAACATTCTTATATCTATAAATCTAACTCAAGTGAAATATCAACTGAAATATAATTAACTTAAAGGACGTTTGGGATAACCATCCTTTAAGGATCCATGGAACTATCTACACTGTAGAAATATACACTATAGCACCGTGGTCATTCAAATCATTTATAATTCAAACCAAAATAAAATCTTTATTTCCAATATATCTACTTCCCAAAATAAAGTATTCTATTTCCTCAAATTTCACAAATCGTTTTTTAAATCAACTCGACTTTCCTGCTCAAATTTAATTCAATCTCAATTTCAATTTCTATTTAATTCAGTTTCTAAATAACCAATTTAAATTATATTGGTTTCAATTTCAGATCTGAATCACAAATTTACCATTTACATCCTAGTATATTTCAAGTTTTAGTATTTGACCCTTCAAGGTTCAATTTAACAGTTCCTATAGATCTCGATTTAACCTCGTTATTATTTAGTCTTGAGGTATTCATTTAGTAAATTCAGTATTATTTGGAGAACCTTACTTTACCTTTAATTTATTTAAAACTTGACATATTAATTAAATCACTTAAGTCAACATCCGGTTATAAAATCATATCTTTAAGTTTCACATTCAACAGTTCAAATCGATTTAACTAAATAAAATTCTTAATTTAATACCATTTCAGTAAAATCCAAATTTATCTCCCCATCTAAATTTTATCCCCATTATTGCAAAAATCTATTTGAAATATAATTTACATAAATATTCAACATAATTTATGTATTAAATCAATCTTAATTAAATTAATTATTATTAAATTTATATATATCATTACCCTTTATATATAATCATTTAAGAATCAATATTTATTTAAAACCATATATTTCTTTTCAAAACCATAAAAATTATTTTCAAAACATATATATATGGACCAGCGGTGTCTGTATATATTTCATATCCTATGGTCAAGTGATACGGATATTTATCATTTCAATCCGTGCACTAAATATATACGGGTGGATATCATTTCAACCCGTAATCCCAAATTTAATAAAATGAAAATCGCTTGGGTCTATCATTTCAACCCATAACGAAATTCTCCTATTCTAAAGTTCGTTCGGGTATGTATCATTTCAACCCATAGTGAATTCTATACTACAGGGAACTTGCAGAGTGATAAAAGATAATACAAAAATATAACAGGCATATATCATCAATAAAAATATAATATAAACAACAGAATATGGTATCATATCCCATAGGTGAACAATTGTAGATAACAACATATATAGCAATGTAAATAACTAATAACAGCATATTTCAATTGTCATTTCAATTGAAATCAAATTTAATAAATAAAAGAACGTTAATCGTGAGTGATTGCTTACGTTTCGAGCCTAGAGGAGAGGGTGGAATGAGAAGAGATACGAATCCAAGCACAGATTTCAAAGCAAAGCAATATTGGCAAGAATTTTAACGATCAAAGCTAAGAAAGAAGAATTGATGAAATCAAATCAGAGTTGGGTCGAGGAAGATAAATAGGATAAGTGAGCTGTATATAGTTGTATATATAACTATATATAAATAAAACTATATTCTAAATTTAAACATATATTAAATTATATATATATTTTCAAAAATCATTGGTTTAAACAAAACATATCTATATGTAGTATAGTTTGAAATAATGTATATGTTTAAACCCATATACAAACCAATATCCAAACACCATCTAAAATTTAAATCTTTATAAAAGTAACCTTTATAAATAAAATATTAAAATCAATATTAAAACATATAACATAAAGTCCATATATTATATATCAATACCAAATCTAACTCCGGTATATGTAAACTAATATAAACCCATGTAAACTTTATAAAATCTATATGTTATTAAAACAGATTATATATAAAATAAACCAATATATAATACTAACAGTAATATATGTTAGTTAAAGTTAGTACATAAATAAACTCAACACCTTCTATACTTTACAATACTTTAAACATGCTAGCACTGCAACTATACTAAATATACATAGTACTGTAAATGTCACATACCGAAATTTTCGACTTTCGAAAATTCAACATCGATACTCACTTTATCGACTGTCGAGCAATCGAGTGCCGGGAACTCCAATAGTGAGGGTTTTAGAAAGAAGAAATAGAAGAAAAAGAGAAGAAGAAGAGAAAGAAAAAAACAACTGAAGAACATCAGAACAGAAAACAATATCAGAATCTCACATATCGCAGCGGAACAATATATAATAGATAATCACTAGTCTTTTAAAACAAAGAACTATATCAGTTTATACATACATCAATCAGAGTCAATATACAACAATGGACAGTTATATAAACTTGTCCTCATACAGAATACACAGCGGAATAAATACTATCGGATACAAATACTACGTCTCGTCATCCATCTTATCTCCAAGCTCCAGAATATCCAGAATATTCTGATAATCTAACTCTAGACTGCCCGTGTGGAAATTGGTGGGCACCCAGAGTTTAGAAGGGAAACAATAAACTCCGAGTCAGTCATGGTGACTGGTGTGAGATCGTAAAACAGTTATTCTTTAAAAATAAACAGCAGAAAATTTTGATGTCAAATTCGCAATGCTTTTGGAAAATGAAACTACCATAAGACCTCCCACCACACACACAATGCAAACGCAGGCTTGGAGGAGATTTCTTCTTATGATAGTCAAAGATGCTTACTACGCAAAAAATCAAATTCTTTTTAATATTATTATTAGTGCATAGTGGAAAACATTTCGAAAGTAGAATATAAATCTTAGCCAGCATAGGTACCATTATATTATGCCTGCTATAGCTGCCTCCTGAGGAGACAGGTTATACAATTGAAATCGTAAAGGCTCGTATTGTTTCTTTGGATTTCCAACAAATGGTCAGGCTAAGGAACTTCCTATCCACGATGGGTACGTCCCTGGAATAGACGACCCGAGAACCTAACCGGATCTCTGCCAACACAAGGCCGGGTTACCTCTGCAAAAATAGGTAACTACTGACACGCGTATGCCATCCCCCGATCGTCACCGATCTTCCCGAGGATCCCCGATTTCCAACAAACCACATAGAAAAATAATGCAGTAACCACAGAGGTTAAGTATCTGGGCTCCATACCATGATACCACCTTTATCCAGAAGGAATGACATACACTAAGGGGCGCTACTCCCTAGAACCTTGCCGCATTCGTCCTGTTTCGACCATTTCCGGGGTGTGAGGCTCGATGAAGTCTCGTCCACAAAGCTACGCTTTCTACAAAAAGCCCTGCTTCGGGTCAAACAAAATGATCAACCTATGATCACAAAGATATAAGATCAAACAAATGATCATATCACAAATGATCAAACACTGATCATTTCACAGCAACACTCAGTATGCCACGTTACCAAATTGGGATATATTGCTGATAAATTTCAACTACATAACCTCTGAGCTCGTACGTCTCAGAGAAGGGTGTTAAGCTAAGAGAATAAATTCTCCGCCACCAACAGATATGTATTTGAAAGAAATCAGCTCTATATCTCAAATTGTAACGTCAGACACACAATCCATACAAGTCTGTTCCGGGATCGAACAGAACCGAAGGCACTTCTCACGAAGCCCTTGCATTTCCGGATAATTTTCAATCACGTCAGGACTTCCCGTCACTAAGGGTGATAAAAACCTCTAAATCGAAGATCAGTCGATGTAGAGTAACTCGACGGTAATCCTTCCATTTTCAAAAATATCCGGTCTTCAACACCGGTCTTCGAATGCGATTCTTAACGACGTATCACATATTCGGAATGGGTTATACGACCCCATGGTCCTTTCCCGGTTAACCCGAATAGTGAGCGATTATTCAAAAATAAGTGTGGCATTCAAATTCATCCAATTCACAACAAATACCTATCTAAAGGTAATTATTGATAGTCGGTTATTTAACTATCAATAAAGATGCGCAACATCATCAGATTCCAAATAATTTTCCAAATTATTTCATCTGCCAAAATATCTTTTCTAGATATAAAATTTTCCACACTTCAAAAATAAATTGATATTTATTTTTTTAAACAGTCTCCCTTTTATAAATTCCATAGTGAATCTATATTTTCGAATATTTACTGATATTCGATTTTCAATTGATTTCAAAAATTCATTTTCGATTTATCTTTAAGAAGATAAATTCTCAAAAACATTTCATTTCGTTTTGGAAAACATTCCATACTTATCAAATAATAAGTGTTTCACAAATCTTTTATTTTCAACATTTGAAAATATTCGATATACTTAAATCAAATTAAGTATAATTTCATTCTTTAAGGAAAATATTCTTTTAACACCTTTATTTGAGTCAAAACGAATGTTACGTAAAACATCGTTACGACGACTCAAAATTACTAGTATAGGGATTCAGAATTAAGATAGATGTATAAATCCCAATACTATATAAAACATTTCCTTCCGGAAATCATTTACTATAACAACAGTGTTATAGTCCACCATTTCCTTATTTTTCGAAAACGTCTATTTCAACAATAAATGTTGAAACCTATGTTTCGATACTTAACACGTCTTAAAACATCTTTTAAAACAACTTCATTTAACAATATTCCTTTTCCCAAAATATATTGATTTTATTCAATAAGATATATTCACTGTCCAAAATCGTGAATATAATTACTATCCCAATTTTAACAATTTCTACACATTTAACTTAAAGGATAATTCGCTGTCCAAAACCACGAATATATCTCCTTTAATAACTTAAATGTTAAATTTATCAAATTCTATTGATTTTGAATTTATAAAACAATGTTTATAAATCCCATTTCTATATATAAAACTTCGATTTCTAAATTTTCCAATTCAACTTATATAACTCAATTATATACCGGAAGTTTATATTATAAGTTAAGAACTTATAATCCATTTATTTACAACATATATTCATTTCTCATCTAAATGTCAAAATCCCATTTATAAGATAATTGCTTATAAATCATTTTGTTTTACAAAATCTATCCATTTAATAACTTCACAATTTATGAATCAATAAATTTCAATTCCCTTATGGAATCCATTTTTATTTGACTTTAACACTTAATAAAACTCATTTCAAAATTCCAATATTTTTAATTTATAAAAATATCAATTTTTATAAATCTTTTTATATGAATTGTTTAAAATACTTCAACAATTCCAATTTAAACTATTTCATAATCTTTATCAATTGTTTATTTCAAAAATAACATTTTTGTCGTATTTCACAAAAATCACAATTTTACTAACATTAAAATTTTAACATTTATTTATTTAAAATAAACCAATTCAAAAATTTCCATAAAACGTATATTTCTACAAATCACTTTACAAATCCTTTTAAAATCCAAAATCGTTATTTTTAGACTTTAAAAATGGATCCGATGATGCAACGCATCAAATAGTCAATCATGGCATTCAAAAACATCATATATCAATATGATAATCAACAAATATCACAATATCTGTAAACAATAAATACAGTTGAGGAATCCTGTTGGATCCCTCCAACCTGTTTCCCTGCATCCACAGACGTTAGCACAATACCAATTCCGCTCCAGTACGGAATTATCGCGGTATATAGGTTTTTATAAATCCGCTTACTAACGGCGCAATAGGGTCTCATCCGCTATACGAGGCGGGAATCAATCAATCCAATATATACATATGCCAATATGTATATACTGCTATATATATAGATATATCCTATCATATCTAATAGCACACATCAATAGCAATCAATCAGTCAATAATAATTGTAAAATCAAATTTCCTTCGAGTGAGAAAGATCTCACCTTGGATTTTATTTTGCAGTCCATTTTCCATTTTCGGCTTGATTTCTTTACAGATTTTGACCTAGTATAAATAATTATACAATTCGTTAATATTCGAACAATTGAATAATAAATTTCCATTTGATAATTTTAATTATTCAATGATTTTATTTCAAACCAATTTCTTTTAATAGAATTATTTAACAAGGAAATAAATTTAAAACTAATTTCTCCTTTAACAGATTATCTTTATATAAAACTTTCCAATGATATTATATATAAAATTTGAAAACTGCTTATGTATACATACTTAACTTTTTTATAAATAAATAAAAATCTAGCTGTTTAATTAATTATTTTTCTTCCTGTTTTTCTCTACTGTAAAATCGTAATAGTATTTATTATAAAACAGAAATTAATTTCACTGTTAATATTTTCTAATCTATATAAGCTTGACTGTAAATTTTTAACAAACTGTAATCTCTAAAACCATATAAAATTTCCTTCCTGTAAAATGTTTATGTAAATATATATACATTTAATAAATAATTATAAAAGGATACCTTACTGCTAATTCATATACTTTCAGTTTTTTTTTAAAATTTTTTTTTTTTTTTTCAACTTTAAATTGTAAACAAGAATAGATACCTCACCGAAGATTTCAACCACGAACCAATCGCGACCATGCCATCGCAGGCGAGCTTCTAGAACCCATTCAAAATCGAACGTCTCCATACTCGCCACTGCCATCTTGAAACCCTAGCTCCCCTGCTCGCGAGCACCACAGGCGGCGGCGAACCTATCTCGACCGTTACTTTGAATCGCCGAAAACCCTGCCTCCTCGCTTACGTATCGCGATGCCACATCGTGTCACCTCAGCCCTCACATACGAGCGCGCGCCTGCTGTTCAACCAACATGACGCTCGCTGATATCGTGCTCGAACCCACCTCGCCCCTCTCGAACTCGCGATTTGAAATCGCGCTAGCATCCTCTGCCATTTCTTGGGATGAATTGTTTGAAGCTGGATTAGTTCGTTCGCCATTTTTTTTTTATTTGAACGAGGAGAAGATTTCGTTTGAACTGTTTTTAATTTGAATGAAGGGCTCGTCTTCGAATTGTAAAGGGAAGAACTACTCAGCCATTATTTTCTTTTCATTTTGATTTTTATTTTTTTTGAACGAGATGAAACTGCTCGCGTGATAAAAGAAACAGAAGGGGAACAAGAGTACGCGGCATTGCAGAGAGTAGGTCTGCTAAGAAAACTAGGGTGGCTGATGTTGACTAATTTAAATTTTAAATTTAAATTGAATTCGGTTAAATCTCAACGCGTTTACTCACCGTGCGCTCACATATCAACTCCGATAAATACGAAAGTTGAAATCCGACAATGATTCAATATTACGGACCCAATGGGACTGGTTTCGTCGAATTCCGAGACTGCGCCTCGGAACGCTATTTTTAAATATCAATTCGGACGATAAAATTTCAAAACTGAACAAATCAATTTCAAATTCGATTCTGAAGCTTCTATTATCTTCAGTGTTATCAATATAAATTTTAGAAGCTTTTGAAATATTTTTCTTCAGCTTAAAATTGAAGATTCAAATTTTTATTCAACTATCAATAGATTAGATTTTAAAGTTTAATCGCAGATTTCAAAATTATATCGGGGATTCAAATTAAATCATCGTTCAAATATTTAAAATTAATTAAATATTCTCAATTTAATTCGTTCAAAATTCTGGGTCGTTACAGACTTCCCTCCTTAAAAGAATTTCGTCCTCGAAATTACAAGTTAGGAAAAATGGTCCTTAACTCGTCTACTATCTTTCACAATCTAATAGTTTTATCTAATCATCAAAACAAATCTTTCTATTAAAGATTCGTTATTAATTCAACTAACTTTCTAAACCTTTCATAGTTTTCAAACAATATCGTCCACTTCAAAATTCAATTTCGAGTTTAAATTCAAATGTTAAACTTTCAAATTTTCTCAAAAATTTTCTAACGCCCTAAATTTCCGAAAAATTTCGCCAGCGTCTCCTTTGCGCGGCTAATACGGTACGACTACAAAACGTCCCTACGGACTCTCAGATTTCAAAAAGAAAAAGAAAAAGCCAAGCGGCTAGACCAGAAATCATCAAAAACTCATATTATAATTCAAATATGTACCTTTTCGAGCAAATTCGAATTATCTGTGAAATAAAATTTTCCAATCCCTTCATACACCTGTATATCCTACTAGCCATTATATCTAGTTACATATTCAAACATTTTGCAAATTCTATTACAAAATTTCTAATATCAATTTCTTATACCATTTCTAGTTTACTATTGAAGTTATATCCATTATCATTCAATTTTACATTTCAATTCATAATTATTGAATTTAATTCGTTCCAAACCTTATTAATTTGGTCAATATTCAATTAGTTTCACTTACTAATTTTAGTTTAATACTTCACAAATCAAATTCAATTCCAGTTCTATTTACTTACAAATCAAAAATGAATTTTAACATTCAATTTCATTTCCTTGTACTTACAATTGCAAATTTATTTATTCATTCACAAATTCTTTCATTTTCAATTTGAATTCTCATTTCTATCAAATTTCAAATATTTTATAAGTCTTTGGCTTATTTACATTTCGATTTATCCAATCGTTTATATATTTGCTTACAATTTCATTCTACTAATGAATTTTAATTTCAATTTTCTTTTCTGGAATTCCATTTTCCAATTATAAATTCACTTACAATTAATATTTACAATTTTATTCATACATGAATTCATCTCTATATATTCTTAATTCACATTAAAAATTCTCATCAATATTTTTATATAGCATTCCAGAGTCTTAACAACATTTTCAAAGCCATTTTTGAAAACAATTCAATTTTATCTTTTGAATTTTCTAAAACAAAACCCAAATTTTTCAAAACAAACAATTTGGCAGCAATTCCTCTTCCGGAAACCCGAAAATGAACACCGGTGATGCCGCGGTCATCATCGAAGTTATTTTCCAGCGACCGAAAAGAGTTTAGAGCTTTCATCTCTCAAAATACTTTTCAAAACCTTCGAAAATCATTTTCAACTCCAAAAATGATTTAACTTTCCAAATCTCCAAAATTTTCAAGTTCCTTTCAAAACATTTCCAAAAACTTCTCTGGAATTCCGTTTTAAATTACAATTCACATTTATAATTTACATTCTTAAATTTCATTTATATGTAAATTAATTTCTTAACTTTGGAGTTACGATTTGAATTTCTTATTCAATTTCAATAATAATGATAACATTTCAATATTATCATTTTCCTAACATCCATGCAACCACATATTATAGTAATTCATAGAAAAACATTTCTTTTCTATACAAAAATAGTTTTGGGTAAAATTATTTCATTTACCCATATTTTAAAACAATATTGTGCCGAATTGTTCTATTCGAGTGTTTAGAGATCCCTATCAATGATCGTTAATTACTCGTATTGACCAGAATCCATATACCACTCAACAAATCAATCATCACAATATAAAACAATTTTTTATATATTAACTAACAAATACGCGCTCGTATATATTATTACACTCAAACTCATTCTAGAGCACTACTGACTCTATCTCTAATGAGTAACACCCAACAGAGCAGGGTTGTCGCTTAACCATATGCTCTGATACCACGCTGTCACATACCGAAATTTTCGACTTTCGAAAATTCAACATCGATACTCACTTTATCGACTGTCGAGCAATCGAGTGCCGGGAACTCCAATAGTGAGGGTTTTAGAAAGAAGAAATAGAAGAAAAAGAGAAGAAGAAGAGAAATAAAAAAACAACTGAACAACATCAGAACAGAAAACAATATCAGAATCTCACATATCGCAGCGGAACAATATATAATAGATAATCACTAGTCTTTTAAAACAAAGAACTATATCAGTTTATACATACATCAATCAGAGTCAATATACAACAATGGACAGTTATATAAACTTGTCCTCATACAGAATACACAGCGGAATAAATACTATCGGATACAAATACTACGTCTCGTCATCCATCTTATCTCCAAGCTCCAGAATATCCAGAATATCCTGATAATCTAACTCTAGACTGCCCGTGTGGAAATTGGTGGGCACCCAGAGTTTAGAAGGGAAACAATAAACTCCGAGTCAGTCATGGTGACTGGTGTGAGATCGTAAAACAGTTATTCTTTAAAAATAAACAGCAGAAAATTTTGATGTCAAATTCGCAATGCTTTTGGAAAATGAAACTACCATAAGACCTCCCACCACACACACAATGCAAACGCAGGCTTGGAGGAGATTTCTTCTTATGATAGTCAAAGATGCTTACTACGCAAAAAATCAAATTCTTTTTAATATTATTATTAGTGCATAGTGGAAAACATTTCGAAAGTAGAATATAAATCTTAGCCAGCATAGGTACCATTATATTATGCCTGCTATAGCTGCCTCCTGAGGAGACAGGTTATACAATTGAAATCGTAAAGGCTCGTATTGTTTCTTTGGATTTCCAACAAATGGTCAGGCTAAGGAACTTCCTATCCACGATGGGTACGTCCCTGGAATAGACGACCCGAGAACCTAACCGGATCTCTGCCAACACAAGGCCGGGTTACCTCTGCAAAAATAGGTAACTACTGACACGCGTATGCCATCCCCCGATCGTCACCGATCTTCCCGAGGATCCCCGATTTCCAACAAACCACATAGAAAAATAATGCAGTAACCACAGAGGTTAAGTATCTGGGCTCCATACCATGATACCACCTTTATCCAGAAGGAATGACATACACTAAGGGGCGCTACTCCCTAGAACCTTGCCGCATTCGTCCTGTTTCGACCATTTCCGGGGTGTGAGGCTCGATGAAGTCTCGTCCACAAAGCTACGCTTTCTACAAAAAGCCCTGCTTCGGGTCAAACAAAATGATCAACCTATGATCACAAAGATATAAGATCAAACAAATGATCATATCACAAATGATCAAACACTGATCATTTCACAGCAACACTCAGTATGCCACGTTACCAAATTGGGATATATTGCTGATAAATTTCAACTACATAACCTCTGAGCTCGTACGTCTCAGAGAAGGGTGTTAAGCTAAGAGAATAAATTCTCCGCCACCAACAGATATGTATTTGAAAGAAATCAGCTCTATATCTCAAATTGTAACGTCAGACACACAATCCATACAAGTCTGTTCCGGGATCGAACAGAACCGAAGGCACTTCTCACGAAGCCCTTGCATTTCCGGATAATTTTCAATCACGTCAGGACTTCCCGTCACTAAGGGTGATAAAAACCTCTAAATCGAAGATCAGTCGATGTAGAGTAACTCGACGGTAATCCTTCCATTTTCAAAAATATCCGGTCTTCAACACCGGTCTTCGAATGCGATTCTTAACGACGTATCACATATTCGGAATGGGTTATACGACCCCATGGTCCTTTCCCGGTTAACCCGAATAGTGAGCGATTATTCAAAAATAAGTGTGGCATTCAAATTCATCCAATTCACAACAAATACCTATCTAAAGGTAATTATTGATAGTCGGTTATTTAACTATCAATAAAGATGCGCAACATCATCAGATTCCAAATAATTTTCCAAATTATTTCATCTGCCAAAATATCTTTTCTAGATATAAAATTTTCCACACTTCAAAAATAAATTGATATTTATTTTTTTAAACAGTCTCCCTTTTATAAATTCCATAGTGAATCTATATTTTCGAATATTTACTGATATTCGATTTTCAATTGATTTCAAAAATTCATTTTCGATTTATCTTTAAGAAGATAAATTCTCAAAAACATTTCATTTCGTTTTGGAAAACATTCCATACTTATCAAATAATAAGTGTTTCACAAATCTTTTATTTTCAACATTTGAAAATATTCGATATACTTAAATCAAATTAAGTATAATTTCATTCTTTAAGGAAAATATTCTTTTAACACCTTTATTTGAGTCAAAACGAATGTTACGTAAAACATCGTTACGACGACTCAAAATTACTAGTATAGGGATTCAGAATTAAGATAGATGTATAAATCCCAATACTATATAAAACATTTCCTTCCGGAAATCATTTACTATAACAACAGTGTTATAGTCCACCATTTCCTTATTTTTCGAAAACGTCTATTTCAACAATAAATGTTGAAACCTATGTTTCGATACTTAACACGTCTTAAAACATCTTTTAAAACAACTTCATTTAACAATATTCCTTTTCCCAAAATATATTGATTTTATTCAATAAGATATATTCACTGTCCAAAATCGTGAATATAATTACTATCCCAATTTTAACAATTTCTACACATTTAACTTAAAGGATAATTCGCTGTCCAAAACCACGAATATATCTCCTTTAATAACTTAAATGTTAAATTTATCAAATTCTATTGATTTTGAATTTATAAAACAATGTTTATAAATCCCATTTCTATTTATAAAACTTCGATTTCTAAATTTTCCAATTCAACTTATATAACTCAATTATATACCGGAAGTTTATATTATAAGTTAAGAACTTATAATCCATTTATTTACAACATCTATTCATTTCTCATCTAAATGTCAAAATCCCATTTATAAGATAATTGCTTATAAATCATTTTGTTTTACAAAATCTATCCATTTAATAACTTCACAATTTATGAATCAATAAATTTCAATTCCCTTATGGAATCCATTTTTATTTGACTTTAACACTTAATAAAACTCATTTCAAAATTCCAATATTTTTAATTTATAAAAATATCAATTTTTATAAATCTTTTTATATGAATTGTTTAAAATACTTCAACAATTCCAATTTAAACTATTTCATAATCTTTATCAATTGTTTATTTCAAAAATAACATTTTTGTCGTATTTCACAAAAATCACAATTTTACTAACATTAAAATTTTAACATTTATTTATTTAAAATAAACCAATTCAAAAATTTCCATAAAACGTATATTTCTACAAATCACTTTACAAATCCTTTTAAAATCCAAAATCGTTATTTTTAGACTTTAAAAATGGATCCGATGATGCAACGCATCAAATAGTCAATCATGGCATTCAAAAACATCATATATCAATATGATAATCAACAAATATCACAATATCTGTAAACAATAAATACAGTTGAGGAATCCTGTTGGATCCCTCCAACCTGTTTCCCTGCATCCACAGACGTTAGCACAATACCAATTCCGCTCCAGTACGGAATTATCGCGGTATATAGGTTTTTATAAATCCGCTTACTAACGGCGCAATAGGGTCTCATCCGCTATACGAGGCGGGAATCAATCAATCCAATATATACATATGCCAATATGTATATACTGCTATATATATAGATATATCCTATCATATCTAATAGCACACATCAATAGCAATCAATCATTCAATAATAACTGTAAAATCAAATTTCCTTCGAGTGAGAAAGATCTCACCTTGGATTTTATTTTGCAGTCCATTTTCCATTTTCGGCTTGATTTCTTTACAGATTTTGACCTAGTATAAATAATTATACAATTCGTTAATATTCGAACAATCGAATAATAAATTTCCATTTGATAATTTCAATTATTCAATGATTTTATTTCAAACCAATTTCTTTTAATAGAATTATTTAACAAGGAAATAAATTTAAAACTAATTTCTCCTTTAACAGATTATCTTTATATAAAACTTTCCAATGATATTATATATAAAATTTGAAAACTGCTTATGTATACATACTTAACTTTTGTATAAATAAATAAAAATCTAGCTGTTTAATTAATTATTTTTCTTCCTGTTTTTCTCTACTGTAAAATCGTAATAGTATTTATTATAAAACAGAAATTAATTTCACTGTTAATATTTTCTAATCTATATAAGCTTGACTGTAAATTTTTAACAAACTGTAATCTCTAAAACCATATAAAATTTCCTTCCTGTAAAATGTTTATGTAAATATATATACATTTAATAAATAATTATAAAAGGATACCTTACTGCTAATTCATATACTTTCAGTTTTTTTTTTTAAATTTTTTTTTTTCAACTTTAAATTGTAAACAAGAATAGATACCTCACCGAAGATTTCAACCACGAACCAATCGCGACCATGCCATCGCAGGCGAGCTTCTAGAACCCATTCAAAATCGAACGTCTCCATACTCGCCACTGCCATCTTGAAACCCTAGCTCCCCTGCTCGCGAGCACCACAGGCGGCGGCGAACCTATCTCGACCGTTACTTTGAATCGCCGAAAACCCTGCCTCCTCGCTTACGTATCGCGATGCCACATCGCGTCACCTCAGCCCTCACATACGAGCGCGCGCCTGCTGTTCAACCAACATGACGCTCGCTGATATCGTGCTCGAACCCACCTCGCCCCTCTCGAACTCGCGATTTGAAATCGCGCTAGCATCCTCTGCCATTTCTTGGGATGAATTGTTTGAAGCTGGATTAGTTCGTTCGCCATTTTTTTTTTATTTGAACGAGGAGAAGATTTCGTTTGAACTGTTTTTAATTTGAATGAAGGGCTCGTCTTCGAATTGTAAAGGGAAGAACTACTCAGCCATTATTTTCTTTTCATTTTTATTTTTATTTTTTTTGAACGAGATGAAACTGCTCGCGTGATAAAAGAAACAGAAGGGGAACAAGAGTACGCGGCATTGCAGAGAGTAGGTCTGCTAAGAAAACTAGGGTGGCTGATGTTGACTAATTTAAATTTTAAATTTAAATTGAATTCGGTTAAATCTCAACGCGTTTACTCACCGTGCGCTCACATATCAACTCCGATAAATACGAAAGTTGAAATCCGACAATGATTCAATATTACGGACCCAATGGGACTGGTTTCGTCGAATTCCGAGACTGCGCCTCGGAACGCTATTTTTAAATATCAATTCGGACGATAAAATTTCAAAACTGAACAAATCAATTTCAAATTCGATTCTGAAGCTTCTATTATCTTCAGTGTTATCAATATAAATTTTAGAAGCTTTTGAAATATTTTTCTTCAGCTTAAAATTGAAGATTCAAATTTTTATTCAACTATCAATAGATTAGATTTTAAAGTTTAATCGCAGATTTCAAAATTATATCGGGGATTCAAATTAAATCATCGTTCAAATATTTAAAATTAATTAAATATTCTCAATTTAATTCGTTCAAAATTCTGGGTCGTTACAGTAAAATAATTATTATATACAGTAAAACAAAATAAAATAAAAACACACACACCTTATACAAAACGCATATAGAAAACACTACATATATATATATATATATATATGCGAACAAGATATAGAACCAGAGAAGAATCAAGGAAGAGGACAACAAAACTCACCGCGGTAAGGTAGTGGTTCGCCGAACAACGTCAGCATGCAAGAGGAGGATATGGAGGGCGGAGATGATCAAATGGAGGTACGGCAATTGAGGCGGAGAGGATAAGGGTGCAAGCCAGAGGCGGAGGAGTTTGTTCGTTTCTCTCTTCTTTTTTTTGTTGTTGCTGGGTTTCAAAAGAGAAGGGAGCAATATATGTAGAGGGAGAAAAACGTGAGCAGGTGAGTAAAAGAAGGATGTAAGTATGAGGTGGAAAGTGAAAGCAAAATGAAGTTGCAAAAGTGGAAATTGATTTATAAACGCAATTGAAATATGAGCCTTTGCCCAATCAATGTAAAAAAAACGTACACAAATAAATGCATATGGGACAAGTGAAGATGAAGGGGGAAAGAAATAAACTATTTATGGGCGTTGAATTTATAAAAGGGACCATGATGTGTACAATAATTGAAACGAAAACGTACACAAATAAATGAATATGAGACAAATAAAGATGAAGAGGGAAAGAAATAAACTATTTATGGGCGATGAATTTATAAAAGGAACCATGATGTGTACAATAATTGAAATGAAAATATACACAAATAAATGAATATGGGACAAATGAAGATGAAGGGGAAAAGAAATAAACTATTTATGGGCGATGAATTTATAAAAGGAACCATGATGTGTACAATAATTGAAATGAAAATATACACAAATAAATGAATATGGGACAAATGAAGATGAAGGGGGAAAGAAATAAACTATTTATGGGTGATGAATTTATAAAAGGAACCATGATGTGTACAATAATAGAAATGAAAACGTACACAAATAAATGAAAACCAGTGAAGTTAAAAAGGCAATAATAGTGTAAATGTGAATCGTTGCCATATAAACAAATAAAACGTATACAAATCTTTTACCGGTTATGTGATGGCAACGGTCACCCTTAATTGAGCTGAATAATAAAAGTCAATGCTTTGAACGTATGCCATAAATTAAGTAACAGACACTGATTTCTAAATTTAATAGTAGCTAGGAATAGCAACGTTTGAACGTGAATTGGAAAGCAATTAATACTGTGGTCCAGCCTGTACGTTTCAAATTTTGAAAACGAAGAAAATAGAAATGGAACAGGTTGCAAAAGGAAAGCCACACATATAAATGGAATAAAACGTTAACAATTGAAACGTGCCACATTCAATGGAAAGAAACTGAAATGATAACGTCAAGCACGGGAATTAAGGACAATAAAGTAGAAAGTATGAGAAACGTAAAAGTGAATAAACGAATGAATGCAAGCTACAGATATATATATATATATGTATATATAAATGATGTAAAATATTATGTTTCTACCAGAGAGAAGAGAAAATGTTTGAAATGGAATAAATAGGGAAGGAACAAACCCGAAATGAAATAGCAACGGATAGAAAAATTAAAGAGCTACAGCACGAATACAGGGAGTAATAAAGGTATGGTATTGATTGGATTGTAACTGATGTAAAACGTGAATGGACAGGAAAGAAATAAAATTTATGGTAACAGTCGATTCCCTTGATTTCATGCAAATTTATTTTCAACAATTCTTAACTGATTTGAATTTAATAGAATTACATAATAAATAAACTTTCATATAATTAATTGAAAATTTACCATTTGCTATATTAAATTATACGTAATCCAAATAATTTTTTTTTCAAAATTTTATTATTAACAATTTCACAAAATTTAGTTAAATACATTATTAAAACCAATCAAAATTTATGGGTCGTTACACTCTCCCCCACTCAAAACTTTTCGTCCCCGAAAAGGAAGGAGGTAGGAGAATAGAAACAACCTGACAGAAAAGATTAAAAGACAAGGATAAACAATTAATTTAAACTATATAAATTTTACTTGAAATATTCATTTGCAAACTTCATTTGCAATTCAATTATCTTTAATACTTTAATACTCTCCAAAACCCATTTGTAAAATTTCTTGCTTCCTTTATAAATACCATTTATATGTTTAAATAACACCCTTATAAATATGTAAACTATTTAAAAACAATTATTTACATCCTTAGTTATATTTACAAAGAAAAACATTAAATCTATGATTCATAAATTTATTAATTATCACCAGATACTTTCCAAACATTATTAATAAATCAATAATCATTTCTTTAAATATGTTTTAATTTATTAATAACTCCTAAAATATTTATAACACTAAAAATTTCTATTAAACCATATGGTATATAAATAAACAATATTTAAAAGGATATAGTCAACAAGGAAAAGAAGGAGGACTTGGAAAAACAGAATATAGGTGAATAGATAAAGCTGAGCAGATAAGATAGATTCAAAAGAATAGTATCGGGCATGAATAATTAATTCAAACCATAAGGATTTCAATTTCGAATATTAATACAGAATTTCTTTGCTTGAAATACTTTTATAATAAAATATTTTTATAACTCGATGTTTCAACAAGTTTATCCTCGTTCCTGCAGACTCTGGTAGTGCGTTGATCAGGCGCAAAACTAGAATTCTCCAGGTACTTAGTAGACTTGTTTTAACACCTAGTGAAAATACTGGAAAACTTTTTAAAAAAAAACAGATATGGAAAGTACAATCCAAAAGAAAACAAACAAAACCTTTGTCTAACCATGGTTCGCAGATACACAATGGTTACGCCTGGTTCCCCCAGGAAACAATCCATATCCGTAAGCTTTCTCAGCCCTGCGAGTTACGCCATGATGACTAGTAGAATGCAGAATACACAATGGTTACGCCTGGATCCCCGAGGAAACAATCCGTACCCCCAGGCAAGACTCAGCCAAGCATTTGCGCTACTATTCGCGACCTACATAGATGCAGGATATACAATGATTACGCCTGGATCCCCCAGGAAACAATCCGTACCCCTAGGCAAGACTCAGCCAGGCAGTTGCGCTATGCAGTCGCGCTCGTAAGACCATGGGTAACGCCATGGAATTCGAAGGACACTCAAGTATCATATCCGGAAAACCAAAAATCAGAGGGAATAATATCGATAGAATGAATCCAAGATGTGGCCACAAATCGGATATCAAGCAGAAGGCACTTTCCATATCTTTACTTCGAAAATATGTATCATATAGTACCTTTTCAAATCACTTTCAAATATCGTACTTATATAAAATCCATTATATATAAGATTTAATTTTCAAATCAAATACTTTCCAAAATCAATAGTATATCAAATCATACTTATATAGACTTCAATTATATAAGATTTCACTTTCAAATTGAGTACCTTTTCAAATCTATAGTTTTCGAATCAATTTCATACTCATACAAATCAATTTTATATAAGTTCGACAACTCCCAAATCAGGTGTTTAGTAACATAAGGTTCTCAAATTTCAATTTGTTTCAATATCAGTTAAATTTCAAAATCATATACAATTTCACCAATTATTTCTTCTCAAATTAATTATCTTTAGTTTCAAAGTTTCCAAAATAATAGATTTAGAAAATAAATCCAAATTTCCAAATCAATGATTTAAGTCAACCAATTCATTACCAAAATCAAATGTTTTCAAAATCATCTTATACTTACGTAAGGTCTATCTTATATAAGGATCAAAATTTTCAAAATAAATTTCGCTGTATGAAGAGCCATATGGGATTGAATATCTTTGCTTTTATGGGTTATATATCTTTGTAATTTAAATTGGAAATTTTCTTTTAGTAAGAAAAGATATTTTAACTCGACAGCTTTCAATTTCAGCGTCAAAATATATCAATGATATTAGAATATAAGATGTACATACGTCATCATTTCGCAGAATCACATTTGATCGCTCGCTCGATCACACAAGTTCGCTTTCGAACTAGTATTGTCCATTCGACTTCCCTAATGCGGACTTCGATATGGTTTCTCGACTAGAAGCCATCAGTCTCCTTGCATAGCCATATACTATGATAGAGAATTCTAGAATCAAGTCCAAAATCCATATCCAATATTCGCCGTCAAGAATCGAATGAAAAATCCTAACACGAAATGGTGTAATTCACCTCGAACTTGTGTACTCAACCAGGATCAAATTAATTATGCGAATAAAACTGCATACGTACAACTTACGTATCTATTCCAACTTGTTAAATATATAGTTTCATAAAGATGTTACCCAGTTAAAATATTTAAACTAAATCTTATTCAAAATATTCTGAAGACCAAATTCTTTTCAAAACATTTCAAATCTAAATTTCATATTAGGAAATTCAAAATAGCCGTATTTGTTTATTAACAAAACAGTTTCAGCTTATTTAAATCATATTATTACATATTTTAAACATACATATCAAACTTATATGCTTTACTTCAAAATTCTTAGCTTTTGAAAAGTTAACCTTGATTTGGAAGTGCTCGAACCTTCAAAATAGTCGAAGAAATCATATTTCAATCCAAGAGTTGGAAATCACAATTAAATCAGTAAATCAATTTCAAAAGATAGGTTTATATCAAATTCGAAACACGAGGACTGAACACCGGCTTACTTCAAATCATTTCAAGTATATATATACATATATCTTTCGAATATCAAATCTTACTTCGGAATTTGAAATCAAAATGGTTTCACAAAATCACTCGCATAGCAAAGCTACTGAAGTGGCCTATCCCTCACTCTGAAACTCGAAAATCAATGTCGATGATGCGTGCACTCATCACCGAAATTATTTTCCAGCGACATAAGTGAGTTCTGGACTTCTATTTTCTCAAACTTCTTTTGAAATGTTTTTGAAATCATTCAGAACTTATTAAAATCATTTGAAACATTTCTTATTCGGAAAATACTTTTAAATCATATTATTATTATATATTTCAAAATCTTAAAACCAATTTCAAAATACCGGAGTTCAATTCTCGAATTTCAAATTTAAAATCCTTTAGTTACAAATCACTTTTTTTATATAAATTAATTTCTTATATAACTTCAAAATTTCAAATCCTTTCAAAAATTCAAATTCTTATTTTTAAAAGGTATATATAATCCTTATTGAAAACATTTTCACTTTTATATAGAATATAATCATACTTATAAAATTTCGATATATAAAACAATTTCCAAAATACGAATAAACTCGATTTTCAAAGGATGATTTAGGAATGGATTTCAACAAAGATAGAGATTCAAATTAGAGGAACTCTTAATCAAATAGAATTGTGATTTGAAGATAAGCTCGAACGAAGATGAGATAATTAAATTTCAAAATAGAAGATGAATATACTTATATAAATCGCGGACGACCTTAACTGGGTCAACCGTGACTTCAGGAACAAGATCAATGCAGAATTCCAAGAAAAATCAACATTCGATCGCAAGAGATAGCGGCATCTAAACCAAAGATATATAAATCTCCGGTGAATCAATGCCAAATGTAAAGGAGTTCCACCCCTTTACAAATCAGTCAAAGATTGGCGGGATCGCCTATTCTTATAGAGATCATTCAAAGTGGAGTTATGGGATACTCCAGAATCAAAAGAATACAAATAGGGAGAGACAAGAATGAATTTTGGAACCGCAGGGACGTTCCAAAGTTCAAAGAAAATTCGAGTCAAAAGGAAGAGATTTAACTCGAACGAAAGTGATTCTGTAAATAAATTTACAATATATGCTAAGTTTCGCCTTGAGCCAAAGCTCTGATACCAACTGTAACGACCCGTTGTTTTGGACCATTCAAATCGACAATAATCCACACATGTCTGACTTGAATAATTCAAAATATCAGATTGTTAATTTAAAATATGGCAAAACTCAGCATATACAGTAAATAAATCAATCACAGACACAGAGTAATACAATAGTACGCAGCGGAATAGATAAAATAGTAGTTCATGAAGCTACTATATAAACATCGGAGTTAAAAATAAAATACAACAGAATATCTCAAATACAGTGAAGTCTTCAGTACGAGCAGAAGACTTCTCTGGACCAATCAACTGGATGACTGAAAGGATAGGTAGCTGGATCTTCAAGCAAACTCCAACTTCGAAGGTGAGTCTCAAATGCTGTATCACTCAGTCTGACCCGAGCGTAAAGCAAAACACAAAACACTCGAGTCAGGATTAACATTCTTATATCTATAAATCTAACTCAAGTGAAATATCAACTGAAATATAATTAACTTAAAGGACGTTTGGGATAACCATCCTTTAAGGATCCATGGAACTATCTAAACTGTAGAAATATACACTATAGCACCGTGGTCATTCAAATCATTTATAATTCAAACCAAAATAAAATCTTTATTTCCAATATATCTACTTCCCGAAATAAAGTATTCTATTTCCTCAAATTTCACAAATCGTTTTTTAAATCAACTCGACTTTCCTGCTCAAATTTAATTCAATCTCAATTTAAATTTCTATTTAATTCAGTTTCTAAATAACCAATTTAAATTATATTGGTTTCAATTTCAGATCTGAATCACAAATTTACCATTTACATCCTAGTATATTTCAAGTTTTAGTATTTGACCCTTCAAGGTTCAATTTAACAGTTCCTATAGATCTCGATTTAACCTCGTTATTATTTAGTCTTGAGGTATTCATTTAGTAAATTCAGTATTATTTGGAGAACCTTACTTTACCTTTAATTTTTTTAAAACTTGACATATTAATTAAATCACTTAAGTCAACATCCGGTTATAAAATCATATCTTTAAGTTTCACATTCAATAGTTCAAATCGATTTAACTAAATAAAATTCTTAATTTAATACCATTTCAGTAAAATCCAAATTTATCTCCCCATCTAAATTTTATCCCCATTATTGCAAAAATCTATTTGAAATATAATTTACATAAATATTCAACATAATTTATGTATTAAATCAATCTTAATTAAATTAATTATTATTAAATTTATATATATCATTACCCTTTATATATAATCATTTAAGAATCAGTATTTATTTAAAACCATATATTTCTTTTCAAAACCATAAAAATTATTTTCATAACATATATATATGGACCAGCGGTGTCTGTATATATTTCATATCCTATGGTCAAGTGATACGAATATTTATCATTTCAATCCGTGCACTAAATATATACGGGTGGATATCATTTCAACCCGTAATTCCAAATTTAATAAAATGAAAATCGCTTGGGTCTATCATTTCAACCCATAACGAAATTCTCCTATTCTAAAGTTCGTTCGGGTATGTATCATTTCAACCCATAGTGAATTCTATACTACAGGGAACTTGCAGAGTGATAACAGATAATACAAAAATATAACAGGCATATATCATCAATAATAATATAATATAAACAACAGAATATGGTGTCATATCCCATAGGTGAACAATTGCAGATAACAACATATATAGCAATGTAAATAACTAATAACAGCATATTTCAATTGTCATTTCAATTGAAATTAAATTTAATAAATAAAAGAACGTTAATCGTGAGTGATTGCTCACGTTTCGAGCCTAGAGGAGAGGGTGGAATGAGAAGAGATACGAATCCAAGCACAGATTTCGAAGCAAAGCAATATTGGCAAGAATTTTAACGATCAAAGCTGAGAAAGAAGAATTGACGAAATCAAATCAGAGTTGGGTCGAGGAAGATAAATAGTATAAGTGAGCTGTATATAGTTGTATATATAACTATATATAAATAAAACTATATTCTAAATTTAAACATATATTAAATTATATATATATATATATTTTCAAAAATCATTGGTTTAAACAAAACATATCTATATGTAGTATAGTTTGAAATAATGTATATGTTTAAACCCATATACAAACCAATATCCAAACACCATCTAAAATTTAAATCTTTATAAAAGTAACCTTTATAAATAAAATATTAAAATCAATATTAAAACATATAACATAAAGTCCATATATTATATATCAATACCAAATCTATCTCCGGTATATGTAAACTAATATAAACCCATGTAAACTTTATAAAATCTATATGTTATTAAAACAGATTATATATAAAATAAACCAATATATAATGCTAACAGTAATATATGTTAGTTAAAGTTAGTACATAAATAAACTCAACACCTTCTATACTTTACAATACTTTAAACATGCTAGCACTGCAACTATACAAAATATACATAGTACTGTAAAATAATTATTATATACAGTAAAACAAAATAAAATAAAAACACACACACCTTATACAAAACGCATATAGAAAACACTACATATATATATATATATATATATATATATGCGAACAAGATATAGAACCAGAGAAGAATCAAGGAAGAGGACAACAAAACTCACCGCGGTAAGGTAGTGGTTCGCCGAACAACGTCAGCATGGAAGAGGAGGATATGGAGGGCGGAGATGATCAAATGGAGGTACGGCAATTGAGGCGGAGAGGATAAGGGTGCAAGCCAGAGGCGGAGGAGTTTGTTCGTTTCTCTCTTCTTTTTTTTGTTGTTGCTGGGTTTCAAAAGAGAAGGGAGCAATATATGTAGAGGGAGAAAAACGTGAGCAGGTGAGTAAAAGAAGGATGCAAGTATGAGGTGGAAAGTGAAAGCAAAATGAAGTTGCAAAAGTGGAAATTGATTTATAAACGCAATTGAAATATGAGCCTTTGCCCAATCAATGTAAAAAAAACGTACACAAATAAATGCATATGGGACAAGTGAAGATGAAGGGGGAAAGAAATAAACTATTTATGGGCATCGAATTTATAAAAGGGACCATGATGTGTACAATAATTGAAACGAAAACGTACACAAATAAATGAATATGAGACAAATAAAGATGAAGAGAGAAAGAAATAAACTATTTATGGGCGATGAATTTATAAAAGGAACCATGATGTGTACAATAATTGAAATGAAAATATACACAAATAAATGAATATGGGACAAATGAAGATGAAGGGGAAAAGAAATAAACTATTTATGGGCGATGAATTTATAAAAGGAACCATGATGTGTACAATAATTGAAATGAAAATATACACAAATAAATGAATATGGGACAAATGAAGATGAAGGGGGAAAGAAATAAACTATTTATGGGTGATGAATTTATAAAAGGAACCATGATGTGTACAATAATAGAAATGAAAACGTACACAAATAAATGAAAACCAGTGAAGTTAAAAAGGCAATATTAGTGTAAATGTGAATCGTTGCCATATAAACAAATAAAACGTATACAAATCTTTTACCGGTTATGTGATGGCAACGGTCACCCTTAATTGAGCTGAATAATAAAAGCCAATGCTTTGAACGTATGCCATAAATTAAGTAACAGACACTGATTTCTAAATTTATTAGTAGCTAGGAATAGCAACGTTTGAACGTGAATTGGAAAGCAATTAATACTATGGTCCAGCCTGTACGTTTCAAATTTTGAAAACGAAGAAAATAGAAATGGAACAGGTTGCAAAAGGAAAGCCACACATATAAATGGAATAAAACGTTAACAATTGAAACGTGCCACATTCAATGGAAAGAAACTGAAATGATAACGTCAAGCACGGGAATTAAGGACAATAAAGTAGAAAGTATGAGAAACGTAAAAGTGAATAAACGAATGAATGCAAGCTACAGATATATATATATATATGTATATATAAATGATGTAAAATATTATGTTTCTACCAGAGAGAAGAGAAAATGTTTGAAATGGAATAAATAGGGAAGGAACAAACCCGAAATGAAATAGCAACGGATAGAAAAATTAAAGAGCTACAGCACGAATACAGGGAGTAATAAAGGTATGGTATTGATTGGATTGTAACTAATGTAAAACGTGAATGGACAGGAAAGAAATAAAATTTATGGTAACAGTCGATTCCCTTGATTTCATGCAAATTTATTTTCAACAATTCTTAACTGATTTGAATTTAATAGAATTACATAATAAATAAACTTTCATATAATTAATTGAAAATTTACCATTTGCTATATTTAATTATACGTAATCCAAATAATTTTTTTTTCAAAATTTTATTATTAATAATTTCACAAAATTTAGTTAAATACATTATTAAAACCAATCAAAATTTATGGGTCGTTACAAATTTCCACTAGAGCCAAGGTTCTCGCTTAACCTTTCAGCTCTGATACCAACTGTAACGACCCGGAATTTTCAAACCCGAAAATTCCAAATAGTTAAGAAATAAGAAAGAGATAGAAGAAGAAGAAACAGAAAACAAAATACAGAACCTCACATTCGCAGCGGATCAAAATATAATATCAAATAATAATAGTTTACAAAAGAATACTGTATCAGTTGATTAGATTTAAATACATCAGAGTTGCAACATATACACAATCACTGGACTGATACAATCAACATGTACCAGACAAACTACAATATATCACAGCGGAATACACTCCATACGTTCCTGCCATCCAGCTCGCCTTCTGAACTACAGAACGTCCTTACCTGAAAGTATGTAATACTCGGTCTGACCCGAGCATCACATCAAAGTAACACCCGGGTCAGGCTGGAAACCAGCGTGAGTAAACCCATCTAACGTGGAATATAACAGCATGAAACTACATAAAAACCCGGGGTAACTCAAATCCCTTTTACAAATTAAAATACTCATTATAGACATTGACTTATTTCACACATCCATTCAAACTGTCCAAAACTTAAATTAAATGATCCAATTTATTTAAATCATTCCATACTAGCCTATTAATTTCACAAATCAACCTATAAAGAATCATTGCAGGTTACAAATCGAAGTGGGTTCGGGTATCTACTGGTATCCGACCCAACATCTTCGAATTCAATGTTTTCTATACAAAAATTAATCAAGTGAAATACAATTCAAATTTAAAAATACAGGAAGTCATTTTCCATATTATCTTATCATTGAAGGATAAACATATCAGATCATAATATTTCATATCAGAATTACCAACCAATCATATAAGCAAGATCAATTTGTTATACCATTTCAATTAGATCATATTGATTTCTTAAACCACTTTTAATCCTGCTTACTTAAATTAACCTTTAATTATATTAAGTAATTAACTCTTAATAAATTTCACATATTATTTACCTTCCCCTTCCACAATCATCACACTTTATTCTTGATTAATTAATTAAATTCATTATCTTATAATTACTTACATTGATTAATTATTCCTTAATTAATCATACTCATAAATTTACTAACCCTCCATAAATTTTCTTACTAATTAAACAAGTAATTAATCCTCAATTAAGTGATTACCATTTATTACCCTCCTAGAATAAAAATATTAAATAATTTTCCTTCGATCACTTTTATTAATTAACTTTATAAATTACATTGATTAATTACCTTAATTAATCATTAATTATTCAAATATTAATCACTCTAGAATTGATTAACCTTTAATTGCTTATATTATATTAATTTTTCGCAATCATTAAATATTTATCTTAAGTAACCTTCTACTTTTATTTATTTATTTATTTATTAAAACCTTACTAAATTAATAATCTAAACACAATAATTCTTCTTATTATTAATTACATTTAACACTTAAGAATCAACTTCATTTACTGTTAAAACAAACACCATTATTTGAAATAGCGATTTAAATGGAGAAATAGGAAAATTAATTATGTTATCCTTAACACTTGAAACAGAACCATTTATACCTGAGGAAACCAAGTGTTAATCGAACAAATACCCGAGTTCTAACACCAGAATACACGGAACAACTCACGAGTTTCCCCTACCTCAACTGCTTTGAGCCTATCACGAAAAACACTCGAACTCGGCACGAGATAAAGCCTTCTTCCCCAAACCTATTTCTCGTGTCACCATTGTGCACGTGCACACATGACTGCCGCCGATCCAATCACCTCTGACGATGTCCACCAGTCACTAACGAACCCTTCCAACGTTTCGACCTCCCAGATATCAAGATTTCTTCGCGTCAAGCAAACGAGCCTTCGAACGATGACAGAACCCAAACCACACTGGAAAAACTGGATCGCCACGACGATCACGGCGACTGGAACTCGCGTCCCTCTGACTTCGACCTCGTTAACGCCCCACGCAGCTATTTTAACACTCGCAGTCGAACTCGACGTTCCGATAAAGACGAAATCGCCTCGCCAATTACACTCAACAGAACACCCTTCCAAACCCTAATTTACCTCCTTCCGGCCACCATGGCTCAAAATAAAATACAGTCTCATTTTTCCCATACTCGTCAGACCTCTAGACAACTTCAACCAAGATCCCGATGAAATTCACCATGCCGATCGCCAGATATTGGTGAAAACCCCCAAATCTTTCAACCTTGATTTACTCAGAGAATGCCACACTAAAAATTGTGAATCTGGTCCCTAAATTCATCATATCCCATTACCAATTTGTTTGTGCCTTTGAATCATGAATTTAAGATATTTTATTTTAAGCCATATTTAGATTATTCCTGTAATATTTCATTTTTGAAATAATTTCTAAATATAAAACTTTAAAACTATTTTAAAATTTGTATTACACTAAGCTAATAATATTTAAATATAAATCATAACCTATTTCTGAAGGTTTGGGAAGATATGAATTCTATAAAGAAATTGTTCCTGGATTTAACAGAGGGGTTTTTATATTATTCATAGATATTCAGACATAACAGATCATATGTATATTAATGCATTCATATCAAACACTAATACCAATCATACTGCTCAAATCATTCATCACAAGCAATAAATCAAATAACCAAATGTTTACTCACCAAAAATATTTGTTGAACGGAAAGCAATTTGTTGAAAGGCTGCAGTTGAATTTCCAGAAAGCTTTTCTGCCCTGAATTTGAATCTATTTAAGTTTGCAAAGTAAAGCTATTTATTTTCTTTTTCTTATCTTAGGTTTGCTGTTAAGTTTTGTTAAGTTTTTTTTTCCAACGAACAAATATAGTATGATATATATAAATAGAAAGGGTTTTTGAGTAGGTTATATCTGGTATAAGTCTTAGCTTGTATTGACCAGATTTTTGTGTCAGATATACTATAAATTCGAAAAGATCTTGCAAAATTTCGGCTGGCCTCTAATTTGTACTGAGAAAATCTCCTTTGTAAAACTGAAATGACCACTTGTTGTGCTAATTAATGCATGTCTTCATTTTTGTTAACAAAAAAAATTTATGGTTTCTGATACTAGTAATTTGTACAAAGGTATTTGTACTGGACAAAGATATTGTGAATATGTATAAAGACATTTTGTTGTACATATGTGTGAATATTTGTTTCTTTGTCTCTTTGCATACTTAATTTTACAGCAGCTTGATATAATCCTTGTGGAAGATTTGTGTTGTTTAAATATATTTCACAGGTTATTGTTTAGGATAACTTATCTTATATGTTTGGGTAAAAGTTAACATAGTTATTGTTTTGACTATACTAATTGTATTCTATTTGTAATTAATTTTTTTTTCAAGCATTTGATTCATAACATTGTATTCGTATATTTATATTTCTAGTTACATCTTATATTTTATATTTATCTCTAATATGGATAAAATTGTTTTATTTTAAATTTTCAAATAAATTTCCTTTCAAAAATACAATCCATACAAATAAATGGCAATTATTTCAAAGGTCATATTCATTTTAAAATGATAATTTTACTTTTTATTTAAGTTAGATTAGATATCTATTAAAATAATACTGCTAAAATACCTGGTCGTCACAATTTCATAAGTGAACGAAATTTTATATTTATAAATTGTGAAGTTACAAAATGAATAGATTTTGTAAAACAAAAGATTTATAAGTAATTAACTTATAAATCGGATTTTGGCATTTTAATTGAGATTTTTGAATAACTATGAATGGTTCATAGATGAGATTTATAAAATATATATTTTATAAATCAAAACAATGGAATTATAAAAGTAGTTCGGTTATTGTAGAAAATAAGGTTATAAATGAAATCTTATAAGTAATAAGATTTAAAATTTGTGAAGTTTAAAAGGAACGATTTTGTAAATAAATGAATTATAAGTACTTAACTTATAATATGGACTTTTGGTATATATATTGAGTTATAAATTGAATTGGTCATTAAAGGGGATTTATAAATCGAAGTTGTTATAAAATAGAAATAGAATTTATAAACGTTGTTTTATAAATCCGAAAATCAATCAAATTTGATGAATTTAATATAGAAGGTTATTAAGGGAATTTTATCCACGATTTTGTATAATGGATAAATTCTTGAAATTAAATGTGTAGAAAATATTGAAATTTGGCTAGTGAAGTATATTCACTATTTTGGTCAGTGAATATATTATTAAATAAAATGGATATGTTTTAGGGAAGTGATATTATAAAATGAAGTTAAACGATTTAAAAGCTGTTTTCAAACGTGTTAAGTATCGAATACATAGATTTCAACATTCATTGTTGAAATAGACGTTTTCGAGAAATAAGGAAATGGTGGACTATAACACTGTTGTTATAGTAAATGATTTTCGAAAGGAAATGTTTTATATAGTATTGGGATTTATATATCTATCTTAATTTCGAATCACTATACTAGTGATTTTGGGTCGTCGTAATGATGTTTTACGCAACATTCGTTTTGACTCAAATAAATGTGTTTAAGAGAACGTTTTCCTTAAAGAATGAAATATATACTTAATTGTGATTTAAGTATATTTATATTTTCAAAATGTTGAAAACAAATGGATTTGTGAATTACTTATTATTAAATAAGTATGGAAATGTTTTTCCAATATTAAGTGAAAGGTTTGAAATTTTATCTTTTAAAGATAAATTGAAATTGATTTGAAATTTGGTTTCAAATGGTTAAGTGTGGAAAATCATATATCTTGTAAAGATATTTTTTTTGGAAAATAAATAATTTGGAAAATTATTTGGAATCTGATGATGCTGTGCAGACCCATTGATAGTTAAATAACCGACTATCAATAATTACCTTGAATGGGTATTTGTTGTGATTTGCTTGAATTTGAATGCCACACTTATTTTCAAAATATTGCGCTCACTATTCGGGTTAGCCGGGAAAGGACCTTTGGGTCGTATAACCCATTCCAAATATGTGATACGTCATAATGGATCGCATTTGATGACCGGTGTTGAAGACCGGATATTTTTGAAAACGGAAGGATTACCGTCGAGTTACTCTGTATCGGCTGATCTCCGATGTAGAGATTTTATCACCCTTAGTGACGGGAAGTCTAGACGTGGTTATAAATTATTCGGACTGCAAGGACTTCTTTTGAAGTGCCTTCGGTTCTGTTCGAGCCTGGAACAGACTTGTATGGTTGTGTGTTTGACGTTACAAATTGAGATATAAAGCTTATTTCTTTCAAATACATATCTGTTGGTGGCGGAAAATTTATTCTCTTACCTTAACACCCTTCTCTGAGACGTACGAGCTGAGAGGTTATGTAGTTGATGGTTATTAGTGATATACTCCCAATTTGGTAGCGTGGCATGCTGAGTGTTGCTGTGTGATGATCATTGTTTGATCATTTGTGATATGATCATTTGTTTGATCATTTATCTTTGTGATCATTACTTTGATCATTTGTTGACCCAAAGCATGGCTTTGTACCAAAGCGTAGCTTTATGGACGAGACTTCGTCGGACCTCACACCCCGGAAATGGTCAAAATAGGAAGGATGCGGCAAGGTTATTAGGGGGTAGCGCCCCTTTAGTGTATGTCATTCCTTCTGGATAGAGGTGGTCTCATGGTATGGAGCCCAGATATTTAACCTATGTTGTTGCTGCAAATTTATTTCTTTGTGGTTGTTGGAATCGAGGATCCTCGGGAAGATCGGTTACGATCAGGGAATGACATACTCGTGTCAGTAGTTACCCAGTTAGGGGTAACCCGACCTTGTGTTGGCAGAGATCTAACCGTAATGTTAGGTTATTTCTCAGGGTCATCTTTCCAAAGGTGTACCTATGTGGCAATGGGAAGTTCCTTGGCCTGACCATTTGTTGGAAATCCAAAGAAACAATACGAGCCTTGTACGGTTTTAGTTGTAGAACCTGCCATCTAATATGGTAGCTATAATAGGCATACTATCATGGTACCTATGCTGGCTAAGATTTATATTGTACTTTCGAAATGTTTTCCTCACTATGCACTAATAATAATATCCCAAAATGATTTGTTTTGCGTAGTAAGCAACTTTGACTATCATAAGGAGAAATCTCCTCCAAATTCTGCGTTTGCATTGTGTGTGTGGCGGGAGGCCTTATGGTAGTTTCATTTTCCAAAAGCATTGCGAATTGACTTTAAAAATTATCTTGTTGTTTGTTTTAAAGATAAATAACTGTTTAAGTTCTCACACCAGTCCCATGACTGACCTGGAGTTTATTGTTTCCTTCCTAAACTCTGGGTGCCCACCAATTTCCACACGGGCAGTCTAGAGTCAGGTTATCAAGTCATTCTGGATTCGGGATGCTGTGGCGCTCAGTGGCGAGCTGGATGTCGAGGCGTAGTATTTGTATCTGATATTATTTATTCCGTTGTGTATTCTGTATGAGGACAAGTTTATATAACTGTCCATTGTTGTATATTGTTGTTGTAAACTCTGAAGATGATGTAATGTATAAAATGATATAGTTCTTTGATTTAAAGATTATTCATTTATCTATTATATGTTGTTCCGCTGCGACTATTAGATTCTGATATTGTTTCTGTTGCTGTTCTATGTTCTTTCTTTCTTCTATCTTTTCTTCTACCTCTTCTTCTTAAACCCTTATGGTTCGGTTTTCCGGCATTCGATTGCTCGGCAGTTGATACAGTGGACGTATTGACGTCGATTTTCGGAAGTCGAAGAACCGGGTCCTCACAATTTGGTATCATAGCATATGGTTAAGCGACAACCCTGCTCTGTTGGGTGTTACTCATTAGAGATAGAGTCAGTAGTACTCCAGAATGAGTATGAGTGTAATAATAGATATGAGCGCGTATTTATTAGTGAATATAAAAATGTTTTATGTTGTGTTTGCTTATCCGTTGAGCTGTTTGTGAATTTTGGTCGGTATGTGGGACGCCATATTATCGATAGGGATTTCTAAACACTTAAACGAGGCAAGACGACATAGTATCATTTTAAATTGGGTAAATGAAATAATTTTACCTCGATTATATTTTATATATAAAAGAAATAATTTTTTAGAAATTATGAAAGTGTATATAAATTGGTTGTTTGGTTATTAAAAATATAAATATATATAAGTTAATAAAAGTTGTTTGAGTAAGTTAAATGAAAACAACAATTGTAAAAGAATAAAGTGTATAAGCAAATGAATTATAATGTATGAAATTATAATTAGAATGATTTGCAAAAGTGAAATAATGTTGTAAAGTTAAATAGTGAAATTATATGAGAAAAAGATTTATAAATGTGATTTATAAATAAAATGAAATTTTTGAAAAGAATTTAAGCACCGAATTCACTACTGTTACTGGGAAATAATAAGGGTGATGACTGCAGCATCATCAGTATCATTTTTGAGTTTCTGTGTGATTGATTTGCTACCATAATAAATTGAAAATTGAAGTTTTTTTGTGATAAACAAATTTGAAATTAAAGTCCAAATTTAAATTGATAAATATAAGTGAAATGAGTTTTATACTTATAATATGATTTGGAAATTTAAATAAATAAGTTGTATAACTTATAAAATGAGTAAATGTAAGCAAAACCAAATGATAAAGTGGTTAAACAATTTTGTTAAGCAAAATGTGATATAAATTTGAATAATTGATGAAATTTGATTTTGGTAAAAGGATTAAATGAATTTTGTTAAGAAAAACAAAATCTGAATTGGATTTATAAGTGGAAAATTAAGTGAAGTTAAACAAATGATGTTTAAATTGGAATATAACTTAAGTGATGGTAAATGAATTTGATTTTGATATCAAAGTAAATTAATAAAGTGAATTAATGAAATGGAGTGATGAATGTGAACTTGAGTTATATAAATGAAATTCAACTTTATTTGTAAAATGAATTAGCAATTGAATTAACGAACGAATGAAGGAATGTTAATCAATCTATTGTAAATAAATTGATATGAAACAATGGATGTAAGTGTTAATTCATTAAAAGCTAAATGTTATTGGAAGTTGAATAAACTGAATGGAAGTCAATTGAATATTAAACCAATTGAAATTGAAAATGTTGAACCAAATTTAATGTAAGTAAAGGAAATTGAATTTATTTGGTTGTGTTGAATGCCATTGGATGTTATATGATTGTTGGTTGATTGTAGTATAATTCATTAGTGTTAATGAAATTGAATAAATGGAATGGAAAGCTATGGTAATTGAATTTAAATTGAAAGTGAAGTAAATTTAAATAGAAATTGATTTAAATTGGAAGTGAACCAACTTGAATCTAAATTAGTGAATGTAAACTAATTGAAAATGAACAATTGAATGTCGTTGTATATGAATTGGTTGTAAACAATTGCAAGTAATGTTGAAATTTTATAAGTTGCTTATAAACCTGTATAGTATGCATTTCCCTTAATATGCATGTATTATAGCTGTTTAAAAGAATAAATTGTTAATAACCTTATATATGTCACTTACACATTTAAATTGACTAAGTACAGGTGCGGTGGCTGCCGTTCGGTTGATTGGGTTGCGTAAACAAGCTAAATAAATAACTGCTTTGCTTAAAAATGCTAAAAAGGTACGCCTACGTAATAAAAATAGAAAATATGAATTGTTTTTCTGCTTTTCCAACCGGGTGGGTCGATGTATACATATTTATGTCTATTGTTACGATTGAACCGCGCAAAGGAGACGCTGGCGAATTTTTCTGAAAATTTAAGGCGTTAGAAAATTTTTGGGAAATTTTGGAAAATTTTTGTTAATGAAAAGTTGATTTCTAAATTGTAATGAAAATATAGGAATTGAACTAGAAAAATTGAAAACTAATGTTTTGGTTGACGTTAAAGGTTTTGGAAAAGGTGAATATAAAATTTTCACGAAATGGATTTCTGAAAAGTTAATGGATTTTGTGAATTTTTCTTACTTTGTAATTTCGTGGACGAAATTCTTTTAAGGGGGGAAGTTTGGAACGACCTAGAATTTCTGATATTTGAAATTCAAATATTTAATTTATTTTAAATATTAATAAGTAGAATTAATAAGTCGAAAAAATTTAATTTTCGAATAATTGGATTTAATTGGATAATTAAATCGATAATTTAATATTTGAAATTCCAGAAATAATTGAAATCAGGATTTAATGTGATTAAAAATGATTTGTAAAGTTATATTAAATCATATTGGAGTTAGAATGATGTTATAGAACTTTTAAAATTGAATTTAAAGGTAATCTGTGAAAATTGAATATTTTAATATTTAATTGAATAGTGAAATTAGCCATTTTTCGAACAGTCTCAAAATTTGACGAAACTAGTTCCATTGGATCCGTAATAGTTTGTTATTATCGAATTTCAATTGTCGTAGCAATTGGAGTTGTCGTTTGACCGTGGCAGCTCCAAACGCATCGAAATTGTTTTAATATTAATTTGGCGAGTTAAAAATAGTCATTTTTCAAACAGTCTCGGATTTCGACAAAACCCATTTCATCGGATCTGTAATGTGATATTATTGTAAGATTTCAAATTTTCGTGTCAATCTGATTTACCGTTTGTCCGGGGCAAGTGAAAATGCATCAAAATCGGTTTAATTTAAAATTGATCATTTAATTCCGTAACTTGCACAGATGATCGAATTAGCTCCCGAAACATAATCCATTGCGTTCGGAACGCGGGGTAAACCTTCGAAATGCCAGCCGGCACGCTCGATTTGGAGTTCGGAAATTTTTGGATGAATAGTGATTTGGAGATTTTTCTATAAAAGGACCCCTCTATCTCCATTTTACAAAACCCTAACCCTAATTTACAGTAGCCGCCACTTTTCTGTCAATGGCCAGAAACGCACGCCACTTCTCCCCTTAATTTCTTCAAATCCATCAACAATTAGAGGAAGTTGTCAACTACAAAAGTGAAGAGGGTGTTGAGATCTATATTCTCAACGGTTGTGATCGGGAATGAAGGAGTGAATCATTGGCAAATTGAGCTCGAACGTTGGCCGTTCACTTGCATTTTTTCACGCAAAACAACGACCGAGCTCAGCTATACTTGAGGCGGAGGTGGAGTCGACGATGCTCTTCGAAGTGGCGCTGCTTGATCGTCGTGAAATCGAGTAGTTTGGTCACGAAGATTAGGGCATAGGGGCGGCTATGGGTTCGGTCGTGATTTCGTGACCTGGGAGGAAGAACGCGCGTGCAAGCTACCTGATGTGGAGATGATGAGATGTGCGGCTGAGATGCAATGGGGTTTGAAATTGAAAATTTTTGTAAATTTATAAATAATTTAAATCGTGTAATCTTTTTAATGCGATAACTTTTTGCTACGAGGTCGAAAATGTACGAAACTAGTTGCGTTGGAATCGTATGGATGAGCCTACGCAATGGAGCTAGATTAGTATTTTTAGGAGTTAGTGAAAATTTTGGATAAAATTAAATGCTCGTTTAATTTTAATCAAAATAAATCGCTATCGTAAAAGTAAAGGTGAGAACTTCTCACTCAATCGAAATTGTTTCGATTTAAATTTTAAATAGTTAGATTTAAAATTGTTTGATTGTGTGATTGGATGATAAATTGATATCTCTTGTGTTGAAATAGACATTATACGCCGTTATTAAGCGGAGGTTATTTATTAAAAACATATACCGTGAATATTTCACCATAAGTGAAATTGGTATTATTATTGTACTTGGAGTTGATTTCCCACATTATATAGTGGATGAGACCCTATTGCGCCGTATAATAGCGGATAATATTTTATAAACCCCATATACCGCGATATTCCGTATTGGAACGGAATTGGTATTGTGCTAACATCTGTGGATGGGAAGCAAGTTGGAGGGATCCAACTAGATTCCTCAACTGTTGTGACGACCGCCCATGACCCCTGCACTAAACCTAGAGATAGTGCGCTGTAAAGTGTGCCAGGCGACCATGGACGATTGTCAGGGTAAATTAAAACAACAGGATCTATCGTATTACTCACAGCGCATGGACAAAATACAATAGAACATATATATAGTGAAGCTTCACAGAATAGAATCTCATCAATAAAACTTCATAATAGTTGAATACAGACATCAGAATAGTCAATACAACAAGCCTCACTACCTAACACTCAGAGAAAATACAAATAGCGGAACACCCAGTACATATAATAAGAAGATAATATGCAACCCTCCAGCTCGTCTTCGATATCAACACCGTGGAAAGCAAGAACAACACCTGTCACCTGCTACATAGTCTGCTCGTCCCAAAATGGACGAACAGCCCAAGGCAATAAGAGTTAAAACATAAAGCCTTGAGTCAGACAACAGTCTTAGTGAGCAGTAAATTAACTAACAACATACCAAAAGATCATAAAGGAAAAGGAATAGGAATACAAAAATGCATGGAAAACACTACTTTAACACCAAATCAAGCCAACAATCTGATATACTCCTTTGGATCCGTGTGAGAGATAAACACCACTCACCAAATCACCTAAACACCTCAAAAGAAACCAACTTCAGATCTGGACAGCGAAGGATCTAACTTGATCTATCACCAATCCGCTTCAAACGATGAAATCTCTCTTCGAAGAATGTAGATCTTCAATCTAAGCTCTTCGATCTTTGATTTGATCTTTGATTTGGATGGAAGGAATCACTAGATTAGAGTGGAGAAAAGAAGTGAAGAAGTGTAGAAGTCAAGCTCTCAAAATGGCAGCACTTCGTCGCTTCGAAATCCAGATCCCAAAAAGTGAGAAAAACCTTCTTATTTATAGCTGAAATCCTCTTAGGTCGCACACTCTTAGGACGTCCACGACCTAACAAACTCTCCGACCTAACTCTTTGCGACCTAACACAACGCAGGCGCGCGACCTATCACCACGCGACTTACGACCTATCGAAACTCACCTGTCTACGACTTACGACTTATCAGCTCAACTCCTAAGTCGCTCGCGACTTAACAACTCCTAGGTCGCTCACGAACTAACACTCAAGCAAAACCCAGCGACCTAACGCAGATACTTCCTCGCGACCTAACCACTCAACAGAGTTACGACCTACGACTTAACTAAAACGCGACCTAACTAATCTTAGGTCGTCTACGACCTAACAAACCTGCGCCCTTACTAACTTAGCCAGGATACGACTTAACTCCTTAAGTCATCTAACGACCTAACTTCCTTAGGTCACCCACTACTACCACCAGCTCCTTTGGTCGTTGCCGACCTAACTTCCTTAGGTCGCTAACCTGCCTATCTTCTAGGTCGCTAACTCCTAGGTCGGAAATCCTTAGGTCGGTCAAATACTATAGGTCGTCCCAAACTCATCAACGACCTAAACCAATACGACCTAACTACTAAGTCGTTAACTCTCTTAGGTCGTTTCCTTTCCTATAGGTCGCTCCAACACTTAGGTCGTTCACTCGACCTATCCTACCTCACGACCTAAGCTTATCACACAACCTATCTCCTATACGACTTATTCAAAACTCCTTAGGTCGCCAACCTCAACTTCCTTAGGTCGCCTATCCTTCTTAAGTCGGTCAATTCTCTTAAGTCGCTCCATTCTCTTAAGTCGCTCTCAATCTAATTCTACTCGACCTAAGCTTCGAACGACTTAAACCCTAGACGAATTATCAACATTACGACCTAATGACAATAGTTTTACGATGTTTCGATCCATAAAAATACGGGTGGTTACATTCTCTCCCCCTTAGGAATCTCGCCCCCGAAATTCCAAACAAACAAGAGCAATCAAAAACTATTCTGCACGCCTACCATCCATAGCAATCAACAAACCATGCATCCAATTCTAGCTTAGCATGCAGAATTCTAAAACTAGAACAAGTTACAATATCGTGAGATGACACGACACCTTAGGGCCATACCTTGAAGAGTTAAGGATGAGCTGCCTTCATCCTCTCTTCCACCTCCCACGTACAGTCGTTATCATTATCACTCCATTGTATCTTGTGCAACTTAACTACCTTCCTCCTAAGCTGTTTCGTGTCGGTTTCCACAACACGAAGCGGCTTACGAGGTCTCTTATCGACTGGATCAACTTCAAAATCTTCACAGCTATCAGCAGAAACCACTGTATTCGAGTCGTGCACATACTTCCGTAGATATGATACATGAAAAACATTGTGCACACTCGACATCTTCTCTGGTAACTCCAATCTGTAGGCGAGCTTTCCAATTCGCTCGATGATCGGGAATGGTCCAACAAATCTCGGAGCCAATTTTCCTTTCTTCCCGAATCGAATAACATTCTTCAGTGGAGAAATCTTCACAAAAACCATATCACCTACGTCGAATTCCAAATCCTTACGACGCTTATCGGCATAACTTTTCTGACGGTCTTGGGCTGCCTTCATTCATTGCCGAATGATCTCTATACAATCCGAACTCTGTCAAATCATCTCTGGCCCAAGTATCAGCTTTTCTCCTGTCTCTAACCAACATGTCGGAGAGTTACACAGTCTTCCATACAATGCCTCATACGGTGCCATACCAATGCTTGACTGGTAACTGTTGTTGTATGAAAATTCCACCAAATGAAGATGATCTTCCAATGATCCTCCGAAATCCAAAACACAAGCTCTAAGAAGATCTTCCAAAACTCGGTTGACTCTCTCGGTCTGACCATCTGTTTGAGGGTGATAAGCTGTACTCAAACACAACTCGGTTCCCAAAACTTCCTGGAAGCTCTTCCAAAATCCACTAGTGAACAATGGGTCTCAATCGCTCACTATACTCTTCGGAATACCATGGAATCGAACTATCCACTTAACATACAACTCTGCCAACTTTGATGCAGTCCTAGTCGATCGAACAGGAATGAATCTTGCACTCTTAGTCAAACGATCTACAATGACCCAAATCCCCTCATTCCTCGTTCTTGTTCTAGGTAGCCCATCAATAAAATCCATCGATATTTGCTCCCACTTCCATGTAGGAACTTCCAATGGCTGAAGCAATCCACTTGGCTTCTTCTGTTCGGCTTTTACCAACTGGTAGTTCATGCACTTGGAAATAAAATTTCCAACATCCTTCTTCATACCTTCCCAGTAATAGGTTCTCTTCATATCCCGATACATCTTATTTCCTCCTGGATGAATTGTCAGCTTCGAGTGATGACTTTCCCTCAGAACTTCACTCCTCAATTCATCTATATCGGGAACAACTAGTCGTCCTTGCTTCCGAAGCCAACCCTCTCGATCGACCTCGAATCCTTTATCCTTTTCTGGATCTAATCCAGATTCCAAATCACGGATAATCTTGACAAGCTTATCGTCTCGCTTTTGGCTCTCGCCAATCCTTTCCACAAGAGTCGGTCTTATCAATAAGTTTGCCAACATCTCAGGTTCCAATCCACATCTGGGCCTGAAGTCAAAACCAGCTAAATACTCGAGATTCTTCCATTCTGAAAACATGGTTCCCAATCCTGCATGTCTTCGACTTAACGCATCTGCCACTGCGTTACCTTTTCCCGGAGTATAAGCTATACCAAAATCATACGATGCTAAAAAATCTAGCCAACGTTGCTGCCAAAGATTCAAATCCTTTTGGGAGAAAAGATACTTCAACGACTTATGATTTGTAAACAACTCGAATCGAACTCCCAATAGATAATGTCTCCACATCTTCAGAGCAAAAACAATCGCCGCTAACTCCAAATCATGAGTCGGGTAATTCCTTTCATGCGGTTTCAGTTGTCGACTTGCATACGCAACAACTTTATCCCTCTGCATTAGCACTGCTCCAAGTCCAGTACCATATGCGTCCGTGTAAACCACCATCTCCTCATTCCCACTTGGAATAGTCAAAACAGGAGCACTCGTCAATCGCTCTTTCAGGATTCCGAAAGCTTGCTCACACTTAGCATCCCATCTGAACACTTGGTTCTTCTTCGTCAATCCTGTTAACGGTGCAGCTATCTTGGAGAAGTCTTTTATAAATCGACGATAATATCCTGCTAATCCAAGAAAACTTCTCACATCCGATGCATTCTTAGGTCTAACCCAATCCTGGATTGCTGCGACCTTAGCGGGATCAACCGCTATTCCATTTCCAGAGATTACATGGCCTAAGAACCTCACTTCACTCTTCCAGAAGTGACACTTCGAAAACTTAGCCTTTAGCTGATGTTTCCGTAAAATTTCCAAAACAATACGCAAGTGCGTCTTGTGCTCTTCTTCAGTTCTGGAATAAATCAGAATATCATCCACGAATACTAGCACAAACTTGCTGAACTGATCTCTGAACACTCTATTCATAAGATCTACAAAATATGTTGGCGCATTAGTCAATCCAAACGGCATTACCAGCCACTCAAAGAAACTGGATGGTGTCCTAAAAGCAGTCTTTGGCACACTATCCTTAGCCACTCTCAACTGGTGAAATCCCGTTGCCAAATCCATCTGAGAAAACACCTTAGCTTCGTGAAGCTGATCAAACAAGTCATCTATTCTCGGCAATGGATACTTGTTCTTCTTAGTCACTTTATTCAACTCACGATAATCCACACACAACCTCAACGACCCATCTGCTTTGGTTGCGAATACAACTGGTGCACCCCATTCGGACACACTACGCCGAATGAATCCTTTTTGCAAAAGATCATCAACCTGCACCCTCAACTCCTGCTGTTCCCTAGGCGCCATCCGCCTAAGAGGAATCACAATAGGTCTAGCTCCCTCAACTAGATCTATACGAAACTTGATCTCTCTATTCGGCGGTAACCCTTTGACCTCGTCAAAGACATCCTCAAATCCATTAGCGATTGGCACAGATGACAGTCCATCCCGTGGAACAACCAGCGAATACATGAAGCTCATGAAGATGCCTTCTTCATGCTTACATCGTATCACAATCCTTCGCCCCTCCACATTCTCGACTGTCACCTCCAACCTCTCACAATCAACCTTTGCCGCATACTTCCTAAGCCAGTCCATACCCAAAATAATTCCGAACCCCGTAAAGTTCAGAACAAAGCAATCATAAACAAAAGAGCAATCATGACCCGATACAATCAGACCACGGCATAACATACACAAACAAGACGAACCCCCAATTGGATTAGTCACAACCAATGGCCTATCAACAATATCCGATTCTAAACCCAACCGGCCTACAAGTTCGCTACAAACGAACGAATGCGACACCCCAGTATCAAACAGAACTCTAACTGGAACACCACATAGGAAAAGAGTACCTTGAACCACCACACTCTTTCCTTTCTCTTCAGCGGTAGGAGCTTTCGAAGACGATGGAACAGCTCCTAAGGCATAAGCTTGCACAATCTCCTTGTCCTTCCGTGGTTCTGGACAATTCTTCCTGATATGCCCCGGCTTGTCACAGTTGTGACACTTCATCGGTACCTTCGGATTCTTACAATCCTTAGAGAAATGGCCCTTCTGTTGACAATTGTAGCAAGTCACTTCGCCCTTCGGCTTCTTCTGGCCATCCTTACCCTTCTGATGCTGCTGCTTCCTCTTTTTGTTTCCACCCTGCTGTGGTTTAGACTCTCCCCTGGTTACAGCAACAACAGATCCTTCCTTAGGAAACAGATTCTCATGCCTGAGAGCTTTCTCCACGAGCTTCTCAAATGGATCGTCTAGATGATCTACCAACTGTCTCCCAAGATAACTGTCCAAGCCTGTCACAAACTTCTCATTCTTCTGATATGCAGATTCAGTATATGATCGGGCATACTTGGACAAAGCTTCAAACTCAGAAACATACTCAAGAACTGATCTTCCATTTTGCTTGAGCTCCACAAACCTCTTGAACAGAACAGACTTCTGAGCTGTAGAAATGAACTTAGCTTCAAATCTGGCTTGGAATTGCTCCTAAGTAATCTCTTCCTCCGGAGTGTTAATGGTGATAGAGTTCCACCAATCGGAAGCTCTTCCTTGAAGCTGCCTCGATGCTAACTTCCTCTTAGTTGCATCCTCAATTCCCAAGTCACCAAAGATCCTTCTACAAGCATCTATCCACCTCTGAACTTCAATGGTTGATTCTGTTCCCAAGAAAACCTTTCCTCCAAGAGCAGTGTAGTCCTTACACAGCTTAGCAAAATCCACCGGTTTTGGAGTTTGAACTTGAACTCCAACATCCACCGATGGCCCCGGAGCTGGCATCCTTCTCATGATCGAAGTCATCATAGCTTCGAACATAGCAGCATAATCAGCAGCCCCTTCAGTAGCACAGCCTTCCATAGCAGCTGGTCTCCCTCTTCGACTCATCCTTAATATCTATAAAAAGGAATGATTAGCACACCATGAGAAACAACTACATAAGGGATTCAAATCATTCTAAGCTACTATATTATATATAGTAATCATCCATCAAAATACAATTACGTCTCTCATACGTAGTTACGTCAGCGAGCGTTGGGTAAAATCGATTAACCAAGGCTCCAATACCAAATGTGACGACCGCCCATGACCCCTGCACTGAACCTAGAGATAGTGCGCTGTAAAGTGTGCCAGGCGACCATGGACGATTGTCAGGGTAAATTAAAACAACAGGATCTATCGTATTACTCACAGTGCATGGACAAAATACAATAGAACATATATATAGTTAAGCTTCACAGAATAGAATCTCATCAATAAAACTTCATAATAGTTGAATACAGACATCAGAATAGTCAATACAACAAGCCTCACTACATAACACTCAGAGAAAATACAAACAGCGGAACACCCAGTACATATAATAAGAAGATAATATGCAACCCTCCAGCTCGTCTTCGATATCAACACCGTGGAAAGCAAGAACAACACCTGTCACCTACTACCTAGTCTGCCCGTCCCAAAATGGACGAACAACCCAAGGCAATAAGAGTTAAAACATAAAGCCTTGAGTCAGACAACAGTCTTAGTGAGCAGTAAATTAACTAACAACATACCAAAAGAGCATAAAGGAAAAGGAATAGGAATACAAAAATGCATGGAAAACACTACTTTAACACCAAATCAAGCCAACAATCCGATATACTCCTTTGGATCCGTGTGAGAGATAAACACCACTCACCAAATCACCTAAACACCTCAAAAGAAACCCACTTCAGATCTGGACAGCGAAGGATCTAACTTGATCTATCACCAATCCGCTTCAAACGATGAAATCTCTCTTCGAAGAATGTAGATCTTCAATCTAAGCTCTTCGATCTTTGATTTGATCTTTGATTTGGATGGAAGGAATCACTAGATTAGAGTGGAGAAAAGAAGTGAAGAAGTGTAGAAGTCGAGCTCTCAAAATGGCAGCACTTCGTCGCTTCGAAATCCGGATCCCAAAAAGTGAGAAAGACCTTCCTATTTATAGCTGAAATCCCCTTAGGTCGCACACTCTTAGGTCGTCCATGACCTAACAAACTCTCCGACCTAACTCTTTGCGACCTAACACAACGCAGGCGCGCGACCTATCACCACGCGACTTACGACCTATCGAAACTCACCTGTCTACGACTTACGACTTAGCAGCTCAACTCCTAAGTCGCTCGCGACTTAACAACTCCTAGGTCGCTCACGACCTAACACTCAGGCAAAACCCAGCGACCTAACGCAGATACTTCCTCGCGACCTAACCACTCAACAGAGTTACGACCTACGACTTAACTAAGACGCGACCTAACTAATCTTAGGTCGTCTACGACCTAACAAACCTGCGCCCTTACTAACTTAGCCAGGATACGACTTAACTCCTTAAGTCGTCTAACGACCTAACTTCCTAAGGTCACCCACTACTACCACCAGCTCCTTAGGTCGTTGCCGACCTAACTTCCTTAGGTCGCTAACCTGCCTATCTTCTAGGTCGCTAACTCCTAGGTCGGAAATCCTTAGGTCGGTCAAATACTATAGGTCGTCCCAAACTCATCAACGACCTAAACCAATACGACCTAACTACTAAGTCGTTAACTCTCTTAGGTCGCTGCCTTTCCTATAGGTCGCTCCAACACTTAGGTCGTTCACTCGACCTATCCTACCTCGCGACCTAAGCTTATCACACAACCTATCTCCTATATGACCTATCCCAAACTCCTTAGGTCGCCTATCCTTCTTAAGTCGGTAAATTCTCTTAAGTCGCTCCATTCTCTTAAGTCGCTCTCAATCTAATTCTACTCGACCTAAGCTTCGAACGACTTAAACCCTAGACGACTTATCAACATTACGACCTAATGACAATAGTTTTACGATGTTTCGATCCGTAAAAATACGGGTCGTTACAACTGTATTGATTTATTTGCAGATATTGCTGTATATTCTGTTATCATATTAATATATGATGTTTGGATGCCGTGATTGATTATTTGGTGCTGTTGAATCATTGGGCCTATTTTGAAGTTTTAAAAATGTTAAAGTAACGATTTTTAATTTAAAGGGATTTTAAAGTGATTTTTGAAAGTATACGTTTTATTAAAATTTTGGATTGATTCATTTTAAATAAATAAATGTTATAATTTTCGTGTTATGAAAATTATGAGATTTGTGAAATATAAGCGAAAAGTGATTTTTTTTGAAATAAATAGTTAAGTAATTTGTAAAATGTTTTAAATTGGGAATTTTGAATTATTAAAAACGATGTATATAAAAGATGTACAAAATTGATATTTATAAATTTAAAATATTGGGATTATTAAACAATTTTTATAAGTGTTAAAATGAAGTATAAATGGATTTCATAAGTGAACGAAATTTTATATTTATAAATTGTGAAGTTACAAAATGAATAGATTTTGTAAAACAAAAGATTAATAAGTAATTAACTTATAAATCAGATTTTGACATTTTAATTGAGATTTTTGAATAAGTATGAATGGTTCATAGATGAGATTTATAAAATATATATTTTATAAATCAAAACAATGGAATTATAAAAGTAGTTCGATTATTGTTGAAAATAAGGTTATAAATGAAATCTTATAAGTAATAAGATTTAAAATTTATGAAGTTTTAAAGGAACGATTTTGTAAATAAATGAATTATAAGTACTTAACTTATAATATGGACTTTTGGTATATATATTGAGTTATAAATTGAATTGGTCATTAAAGGAGATTTATAAATCGAATTTGTTATAAAATAGAAATAGAATTTATAAACGTTGTTTTATAAATCCGAAAATCAATCAAATTTGATGAATTTAATATAGAAGGTTATTAAGGGAATTTTATCCACGATTTTGGATAATGGATAAATTCTTGAAATTAAATGTGTAGAAAATATTGAAATTTAGCTAGTGAAGTATATTCACGATTTTGGACAGTGAATATATTATTAAATAAAATGGATATGTTTTAGGGAAGTGATATTATAAAATGAAGTTAAACGATTTAAAAGCTGTTTTCAAACGTGTTAAGTATCGAATACATAGATTTCAACATTCATTGTTGAAATAGACGTTTTCGAGAAATAAGGAAATGGTGGACTATAACACTGTTGTTATAGTAAATGATTTTCGAAAGGAAATGTTTTATATAGTATTGGGATTTATATATCTATCTTAATTTCGAATCCCTATACTAGTGATTTTGGGTCGTCATAACGATGTTTTACGCAACATTCGTTTTGACTCAAATAAATGTGTTTAAGAGAACGTTTTCCTTAAAGAATGAAATATATACTTAATTGTGATTTAAGTATACTGTATATTTTCAAAATGTTGAAAAAAATGGATTTGTGAATTACTTATTATTAAATAAGTATGGAAATGTTTTTCCAATATGAAGTGAAAGGTTTGAAATTTTATCTTTTAAAGATAAATTGAAATTGATTTGAAATTTGGTTTCAAATGGTTAAGTGTGGAAAATCATATATCTTGTAAAGATATTTTTTTTGGAAAATAAATAATTTGGAAAATTATTTGGAATCTAATGATGCTGTGCAGACCCATTGATAGTTAAATAACCGACTATCAATAATTACCTTGAGTGGGTATTTGTTGTGATTTGCTTGAATTTGAATGCCACACTTATTTTCAAAATATTGCGCTCACTATTCGGGTTAGCCGGGAAAGGACCTTTGGGTCGTATAACCCATTCCGAATATGTGATACGTCGTAATGGATCACATTTGATGACCGGTGTTGAAGACCGGATATTTTTGAAAACGGAAGGATTACCGTCGGGTTACTCTGCATCGGCTGATCTTCGATATAGAGATTTTATCACCCTTAGTGACGGGAAGTCTGGACGTGATTAGAAATTATCCGGATAGCAAGGACTTCTTTTGAAGTGCCTTCGGTTCTGTTCGAGCCCGGAACAGACTTGTACGGTTATGTGTCTGACGTTACAAATTGAGATATAAAGCTGATTTCTTTCAAATACATATCTGTTGGTGGCGGAGAATTTATTCTCTTAGCTTAACACCCTTCTCTGAGACGTACGAGCTCAGAGGTTATGTAGTTGATGGTTATTAGTGATATACTCCCAATTTGGTAGCGTGGCATGTTGAGTGTTGCTGTGTGATGATCATTGTTTGATCATTTGTGATATGATCGTTTGTTTGATCATTTATCTTTGTGATCATTACTTTGATCATTTGTTGACCCAAAGCATGGCTTTGTATCAAAGCGTAGCTTTGTGGACGAGACTTCGTCGGACCTCACACCCCGGAAATGGTCAAAACAGGAAGGATGCGGCAAGGTTATTAGGGGGTAGCGCCCCTTTAGTGTATGTCATTCCTTCTAGATAGAGGTGGTATCATGGTATGGAGCCCAGATATTTAACCTATGTTGTTGCTGCATATTTATTTCTTTGTGGTTGTTGGAATCGAGGATCCTCGGGAAGATCGGTTACGATCGGGGAATGACATACTCGTGTCAGTAGTTACCCAGTTAGGGGTAACCCGGCCTTGTGTTGGTAGAGATCTAACCGTAATGTTAGGTTATTTCTTAGGGTCGTCTTTCCAGTGATGTACCTATGTGGCAATGGGAATTTCCATGGCCTGACCATTTGTTGGAAATCCAAAGAAACAATACGAGCCTTGTACGGTTTTAGTTGTAGAACCTGCCATCTAATATGGTAGCTATAGTAGGCATACTATCATGGTACCTATGCTGGCTAAGATTTATATTGTACTTTCGAAATGTTTTCCTCACTATGCACTAATAATAATATCCCAAAATGATTTATTTTGCGTAGTAAGCATCTTTGACTATCATAAGGAGAAATCTCCTCCAAATTCTGCGTTTGCATTGTGTGTGTGGCTGGAGGCCTTATGGTAGTTTCATTTTCCAAAAGCATTGCGAATTGACTTTAAAAATTATCCTGTTGTTTGTTTTAAAGATAAATAACTGTTTAAGTTCTCACACCAGTCCCATGACTGACCTGGAGTTTATTGTTTCCTTCCTAAACTCTGGGTGCCCACCAATTTCCACACGGGCAGTCTAGAGTCAAGTTATCAGGTCATTCTGGATTCGGGATGCTGTGGCGCTCAGTGGCGAGCTGGATGTCGAGGCGTAGTATTTGTATTTGATATTATTTATTCCGCTGTGTATTCTGTATGAGGACAAGTTTATATAACTGTCCATTGTTGTATATTGTTGTTGTAAACTCTGATGATGATGTAATGTATAAAATGATATAGTTCTTTGATTTAAAGATTATTCATTTATCTATTATATGTTGTTCCGCTGCGACTGTTAGATTCTGATATTGCTTTTGTTGCTGTTCTATGTTCTTTCTTTCTTCTATCTTTTCTTCTACCTCTTCTTCTTAAACCCTCATGGTTCGGTTTTCCGGCATTCGATTGCTCGGCAGTTGATACAATGGACGTATTGACGTCGATTTTCGGAAGTCGAAGAACCGGGTCCTGACAATCATTTTCAATTTCTAAAGTTTTTGTTTGAAAATCGTCAAATTGGGTAAAAGATGGATTATCACTCGACTCTTTATATATTAGGATTTGATTTTGTTGTTCACGTAATTTTTTGTATGCTTCAATCAACAAATTCATGTGATCATCGTAAATTTCGTTCATTTGTTCAACAAAATCCAATTTATAATTATTAACTTGAGGATTTTCAATTTGGACTTGTTGAGAACAAGAATCGTCAATTTCGATAAACGATGGATTATAATTTGATTTTTCACACGTTGGGATTTGATTTTGTTTCTCATGAAATTTTTTATAGGTTTCACGCAACAAATCATCGTAATCTTTTTCCATTTTCTCAACTAAATCAAATTCATGATTATTAATTTGAGAATTTTCAATTTGAATTTGTTGAAAGCAAAAATTGTCAATTGCACCAAAATTGAGATTATTCCCATTGCCAAAATCATTTGAAAATGATTCACACTTCCATTGTGATTTTGGAATTCATTTTGGATTTCGAAGTTGAATTGGCATGGGTTATAATCAAAATCATTTGAATTTGGAAGTGAATTCTTGTTTTGATCATTTTGAAATCCTTGATTTGAGTTATCGCACAAATATGGACTACACAACTCATTCATCCTTTGATTTTGTTGTGTAGGGATTTCAAGTAAAGACGAAACCATTTCGATGTTATTTTCAAGATTTGAGGGTTGCTCATTATTTTGAAAACTTTGTGGTTCAAAATTTGAATTGTTTAAACAATAGTTGGTATTGAAATATCCATATGAATTTGAATTGAAATTATATGGATTATATTGATTTTCGCAACTATCGTAAAATTCATGTGAATAAGAAAATTAAGACATTTTTAATTTTTTTTTCTTTTTGGATTTTTTTAAAAAGGAAAACTATTTACCGAAAGGAATTTATTTTTTTAGAAAAGAAAATTTGATTTTTTTTTTGTTTTTGGATTTTCAATTTTTTTTTGAATATATATATATATATCTAAAAATTTTTGATTTTGAAAAAAAATTCAAATAAAAAGGACTTGAAAACTAAGTTAAGAAATATTTACAATTTTTTTTGTTTTCGATTTTGAAATTTTTTTCTGTTTTTTTTAAAATATGCTTGAACTAATGCAACTAAATGAATGCAAGGTTTTAATTACAAACGTTCTATCCAAAGTAGCTCCTAACCCAAAATTGTATAATCACACTTTGTCTTAAATCAACAAGATAGTTCTCAGCCAGGTAACGGGCAGGATTTATCGGTGCACCACGAATCACCATAGCAATGTAGCCGAAGGTTGAAGTACCTTCAGAGGAACAACCATTATAATATTTACGAATCACCGTAATATTTATAAATGGTTACTACTCTGCTGTAGCCTAGACAGCAAGAAAGTAATTTTTTCAAAGAATACAACTTGTCAATATACAATTTAGCATTATCGATTTCTAACCGTTATTATTAATTCAAATTCTAAGATGAAATGCAAAACTGAAATTAAACGTGTATTAACAATGCAACTGCGAATGAAATTTTTGTTTTTGTTTTTGAAATTTTGTATGCAACAAAACAATAATGCAATAAAAATAAAAACAATATATAGGGGTTTAAAGTAGCAAATTTTTATAAGCAAGCAAGTAGTTATTATTTTTTTGGAAAGCCAAGCGGAGCAAGCGACTCTTCCAATCTGCTTTGGCAACTTGAAAATAAAGTAAGATATATACAATTTTTTTTATGTTTATCAAAGAAGAAATTAAAACAAGTGAAAAACAAAATAAATGAAAGTAAAACAAATGAAAACTAAATAACTTGAAAATAAAACAAATTAAAACTTGTTGCTGTTTTTTTATAAGATGGAAAAATAAAAACTAAACCAAAAATTTTATTGACTACCCCAAGAAACTAAAGCAATTTTTTTTTAAGTAGGAAGTAAATTTTTTTTTTGATTAAGAGCTAAAAGGAAAATGGACTTAAAAAAAAAGAAAGAAAAATAGAAACCAAACAAATGAATACCCCACCGTCCCGTGTCAAAGTCCACAACCCTCCTCTCCTTTTAAACCAAACGAACAATCACCGTACAAGTAAATCGAAATTCAATCTCAGGCGCTTGAAAAAATAAATAAATAAATCTTACGAAATCAAAGGAGAACGTCTTGGATTTGGCAATCGTTGTCGAGAAGGTCATGAATTCATGATATTCAAATTGGGGTCTCTGGTGGTTGATTTGTGGTCGCGGCGACTTAGTGTTCGATTGGATGGCTTCAGGTCACGAATGGGGTTGCGGTTATGGCTATTAAGCAGACAGTAGTGATTCGATTTTGGGTTCAAAGTTGTTCGATACGGAGGTGGTATTCGCGAGTGATTTTGGGATTGTGGCGTTTTGTGTAGTTTACAGGCGTTGATGGTAGAGTATGTTTGAAGAAACGGTAGACTTGCCAAACTGTTGAATGAGAAGGGTAGTGGAAGTATTGGGAGAAGATGGTAGTAGAGTAGTAGTTTCAGGCAACAGTTTCAGGAGGTTTTAGGCAACGGTAGTTTAGTGGTATGTGTTGGTAGAACTTTGGATCTGGTTTGATGTGTGGTTGATGGAAGATTAGTAAGGGGTTTCAGGTGGTCAGTAATGTCGAGTGACGGTTGTTGTAATGAGAGATTGTATGGTATCGGTAATTTCTTTGTGTGGGATGACTGAGATGATCGGCAGTATGAATTGTATATGGGGATGAATGAATTTGCAGTCAGGGGTAGAGTGGTGTATGTAATTTGAAATTGCAGTGTGTACAGGGACTGGAATGAGTGGCTGATGAGGAATGAGTGGCAGAGGCTTGTTAGGTGGAGGAAGTATGTTAGTGATGGTGTGTTTGTCTATTGCAGTATTGTATTTATGGTGATGCAAGAGTTAAGGAATGGTTGGAGGTGGTAAGTGCATGATGGTTGATGACTTTTTTTGTGTGGAGGCAGCGAGGGAGGTTGTTGTTGTTGACAGAGCGGATATGCAGGCTGTTGATGTAGTTCAGGCAATATTCGGGCATGTGATGTAGTTTGGAGCAAGGAGAATTGTAGAAGTGGCGAAGTGGTTTTGAGGATGAAGAGTATTGGCAAGGGGTGTGCAGGTGGATGTGCACAGAGCTGTTGGTGGTATTGTGATATTGGTTTTGGTCTGTAATGTTGTGGTAAATGATTACACAAGTTGATGGTAGTTGTGGAGTTGGAAGTTCAGTAAAATGTACTTGATGGTCTGGTGGTGGGTGAAGAGGCAGGGGTGAAGTTGTATGCAAGTCTAGTTGATGTGCAGGTTTGGTGTAGAATTCAGTGGTGATTGAAGGGGTATTTGTGATGGTCGTTTGTGGTGGTTGAGTGTTGTAGTTAGAACTATAGAGTAGTGGTGGTGATGTATATGTGCTGTCAGAGGCTGTTGAGGTGGTGTTGAAGTGCTATTAGTTTTGGCAAAGAATTGTGATAACAGTAGCAATGTGAAGGTGGTTATGGTGGGACTTGAACACAGTCGATTATTATGGTGGGGTGGTAGAATTTTGGTGAATGGACTGTAACAGAATTATGCAAAAGAACTGAAACAGAGAACAAAAGAGATGTATGCAAAAGAACCGAAACAACGCACAGAAAAACAACAGAAAGCTAAAGGAAACAGTGAATGTGATTTATGTATTTTTTTTTAGAAAACAATGTAAATAAAAAATATGCAATGTAAATGAAAGTGAAATAGATATTTTTTTTTAGTTTTGAAATTGTATCTTTTTTTTAAAATGAAATGCAAATGAACAAAACGCTAGAAAACAACAACAAATACACAGACAAAATCACACAACAAACATACACACAAAATATTTGTTTTTTATAAATGCAAATTAAAACACTAACAAACACACAATAAAAATCAAACGAAAATAATTTGAAGAATAAAAATAAAAATCAAAGCAATTGCTCGGCAACGGCGCAAAAAACTTTTTTAACGACGAATTTTCTATCGCTTTAGAAAATCACCGAAAAATTTATAATAAAAATTAACCGCAAGCGCACGGCATACAATTTTAGTACATGGCAAGTACGGGTCGATCTACAGGGAATTGTTAGATTTTAAATCTCTATTCAATCAAATTAAACCAAGAATTTTAAGAGTGTGAACTAAACATGTAAATAAACTAACTAACAAAAGAAATTTGATAAAAATATGAGAGTTAAATGAAAATTTAGAGATAAATCCACTGTCTAGATCATATAGTTCAACAAAATATGAAATTATGATCTCTCTTCTTTGGTCATATGTGAATTTAAATGATGTGCTTATCATAAGTATGTCATAATTGTGCTATTAATTAGCCCAACATAAGCCATCAAACTATAGCACAACCTTTAAATCACTTTTAATTCTCATTAAAAATGACAACAAGTTGAAAATGAAATCTATTTTAAGCATGGCCTATTAACTATTGTTTAGAAATATAGGTCATCAAATTTTGATTTAAACATTCAGTTCATTACCATCATCATATGTAGATGAAGAGGTAATTATTATTTGTGATTGTTTAAGCATAGCCTATTTGTTATGAACAACATAGACTATCAAATTCAACATGAAACAATAAATCACATCAACATTCATTTAAGCACAAAAGAGATCAAAATTAACGAGTTATGTTGAAGCTACATAATTAAAGAGCTTCATTACCCCTAAATTGAAGGGTTTTAGACTCTCATATTTGTTATCAAATCAACAAATGTAGCTTGGACCATGAAACAAAAAGAAGAGGAAAAAGAGAGCTATATGAAAGAATAGCTAATTAACAAGAAAAAAAATAAAACTAATCTACTTGCATGGAAAATAAACAACACTACTAGCATGAAAGGAAACAAACAAAAAAATAAAAGAGAACAATAATTAACATACATAAAAAAAGGAAAATTATATAAGATAAAAATGGCTAAGTAGCCATGAAAAGAGAAAGAGAGTTTTCTTTTATTTTGATCCTAAACTAAACTAAAGAGGAAGAGCCCAAAAGAAGAGAGGAGAGTTACTTGAACATATGGGGTATTTGTATATGTTTTAAAACCCTAATCCATTTTTTGGAAACTACCCAAACTACCCCTTAGGAAGTATGGTCACCAAGTTATCATTAGCATGAGATAATCCTTCAAATGTGCATGAAGATTTAATGTCCATTAGCATGTGCATTTGCTCTAATTTGTACATTAAGGTACGTAGGTATGTGGTGTCCTCTATAATCTATGAAATGAATTATTTCCATCTTCATTTGTTCTCTAACCCTTGTGCATGCATATCTTCATAAAGCCACTTGTAAAATTCACTAAAATTCCTACACAACAACATAGAAAATTCCAAGTAAATTTTCACAAATTAATGTATGCACAAAAATGACCATTTTGTCCCTAAATGAAGATGAATATGTGATGATTTGAAAATAATTTGAATTTTGGTATAAACATGTTAAAACACCCAATATGATCATTTATTTAATTTAATTCAATAAAATATGGTAGTAAAAATATGCATATTTGCGTGCACATCACTTCCTCTAGAACCGCCCTTAACAAATCTCTAATGCGGGGAACACAAAGCCTTCCATCTCTCCTAAGCCACCCTTTGCCATCAATGGAATAACGTTTGAGATGTCTAGAGACTTCTCCTCGGCTAATGCTATCCATAATATCCATAAGCTCCAAATCCTCTCGCTGCCTCGAGCCAATTTGATCTATAAGGATAGGCCTCACCTCAAGCGCTGCTAATAATCCAGGGGTAATGTCCGTAGATGGCTTAAAATCAAAAGTGGAAATAAACACTAGGCTCCTCCACTCGACGAACAAAGAACTAATAGTTGCTTTCTTTCTACTCAATGCATCCGCAACCACATTTCCCTTGCCAGGGGTATAAGTTATCTCAAAGTCGTACGACGCCAAAAACTCCATCCATCACTCCTGCCTCAAGTTCAAATCCTTCTATGAGAATAGGTACTTCAATGACTTATGGTCGGTGAAAAACTAGAACCTCTCTCCAAGCAACTAATGCCTCTAATACTTGAGTGCAAAAACTATAGCAGCCAACTCCAAATCATGGGTAGGATAGTTCTTCTCATGCGTCCTCAACTTCCTACTTCCATAGCATACTACCCTCCCTTCTTGCATCAACACCGCTCCTAGACCTATCCCACATGCATCAGCATATACTGTAAAAGGCTTAGCTCCATCAGGTAAAACTAAAATTGGTGCACTAGTAAGAGCTCTCTTAAGCTTCGTGAAGGAATCTTCACAATCTACGTCCCACACGAATGCTTTGTTCTTCTTAGTGAGGCGAGTAAGTGGTGTTGAAATCTTGGCAAAATCTCTGATAAACTTCCTATAATAACCAGCCAATCCTCGGAAGCTTCTAACTTCGGTAATGTTCTTAGAGGCCTACCAATTTTGCACTATTATCACCTTAGTGGGGTCAACAGCCAAATCCTCTCTCGAGACTACATGCCCCAAGAAATGTACCTCCTCTCGCCAAAAGCGACACTTCGAAAACTCTGCCCTCAACTGATGATTACGAAGTGTGCGAAGAACCTCCTTTAAATGAACAGCATGCTCCTCTATACTTTTGGAAAACACCAAAATGTCATCCACGAATACCACCACGAACTTATTTAGGACATCTCTAAAAACACGGCTTATAAAATCCACAATATAGGCTAGAGCGTTGCTTAGCCCAAAAGGCATGAGTAACCACTCAAAGATTCCGTTGGGTGTCCTAAATGCGGTCTTATCAGTGATATCATCAGCGACCCTAAGCTGATGAAATCCAGTGGATAAATCAAGCTGAGAGAATACCGAACGGCCAACCAACTAGTTAAAAATATAATCTATCCTAGGAAGTGGATAACGGTTCTTCTTCGTGAGCTTATTTAATTCTCTATAGTCTACGCAAAGTCGAAGGGAACCATCTGCCTTAGTAGCGAAGACGAGTGGCGCTCCCCACTCCGATATGCTCCTTCTTATGAAACCTTTCTCCTAAAGCTTACGAACTTGGTTGCTCAATTCCTTCCTCTCCCTAGGTGCCATGTGCCTCACGGGTAATGCTACTGGCTTAGCATTATCAATCAAATAAATCTTGAAGTCAATCTCTCTCTTAGGGGGTAGTGACCTAACATCCTCAAAGACGTTCAATAAATCTCTGACGACTGGAAATGAACCTAACTCTGCTAATGATGAATCAAGGGAATAAAGGAAGCTCAACATAACTGACCCTTGCGGGCCGCTAGAAACCTCGAGAGTCCTACCACTGCATGTCTCTAGTCTAACGACTCTCCTCTCGCAGTCTAATATAGCTCCATATATGGATAGCCGATCCATCCACAAAATCATCCCATACCCGGAGAATCCCAATACATTGGAGTCACAATAAAATTCAACCCTTATGATAAAAATTTTCAAAACCCTACATACCATAGACAAGTGTGCCGATCCTCCTATAGGGTTTGAAACAACAATGGGGTCTACTACTAAAGAGATATCTAAGTGCAAACAATCTACCAAAGAACTAGAGATGAAAGAGTGTGATGCTCCAGAATCGAAAAGAGTTTGAATGGTAAAATCAGAAATAGAAAAAAACCTTCCACGGTGACTTTCCTACCTCTCTCTGGAACGCTGTTGGACGGTGCTGCATGTAATGCTTGAATCTGCGCTGCTCGGTGCACTCACTCCCTGCCCCATCTTTTGGGGTCAATTTCTACTCATGTGACCGGGTTTCCCACGATTATAGCACTTCCCATTCATCTTCTCTTTCTTGCAGTCCTTGGAGATATGTCCAACAATCCCATAACCATGGCACTTCACTCCTTTCTTGATTTTCTTCTGAAGGCTTTCTCCTTTCTTCTTCTCTTTATTGTTCTTCCACCATTTCTTCTTAGGACCTTATGAATTAACAAATTCTTTAGACTCCCCCTCCTTAGCTGCATCAAACATAAGCGCCATCTCCACCAGTGACTTGTAGGTAGCTCCCATCGGTACGTGAGTTAACAACAACCCTTGAAGGGGCTGAATTAATCCCTTCGCGAACTTCATAGCCTTCTTGTGCGGTGTATTCACCAACTCTATTCCAAACCGCGAAAACACATTAAATTGGTTGATATACTCCTGCACAAACAAACTTCCTTGTTTCAAGCTAATAAACCGCTCCAACTAGACACTTTCTTCTGCTTGAGATAAAAACTTCCTATCAAATCGCTCCTGGAACCCATTCCAATTAACGTCTCTTCCTTCCAACTCAAAAACCTCCTACCAATAAGAAGCCTCCTCTTTTAGCTACCAAGATGCTAGTTGAACCGCTGTGATCCCCCAATCCCAATAGCCCAAATATCCTTTCTGTGTTCCTTAACCAAGCCCGCGCCTCCACAAAAGTCTCCGTACCAGAAAAAGGCTTTTTTTCCAAATTCGCAAAATCCTGACAAAGCTTAGAGAAATTGATTGTTGTAGGTAGGTTGATGGGATTCCTACCCGCTGGTGCTAGATTGGGCGCTTGCCCGTGCACCTCTAGAGTCATGGCTTGTAGATACCTACGAAACCATCCTGGGACTGGAATACCCTTGGGAAGAATAGGGGAATCTACCATTCTACGCAAAGAATAGAGAACTCAAGAAAGAGCCGAAGGGAGATTGAACATGACTTTTGAGGGGATTTTTATAAAAACTCTTTTATACATGAAAACTATTTCTAAGAGTTCCTTTCCGAAAAATACTTTTAAAACAAGTTATTTTGAAAAATACTTTACTTTTAAAACAAATATTTAGGAATCTATAACCTTCTGATACTAAATGAAACACCCCACACCCCTTAGTATACCCAGAAGGACACACAAAAAGATGTGGTGCGTTGTAGGTATAGCTAAAACTTACAAAGACTACGATTCACAAGACAAAACAGATAAAAATAGCAAAAAAGATTAAAACAATAATTTACCAAAAATATAACTTCACAAGATAGAGTTATAAAACTAAATACATAAGATGTCTCAAAATGCTAATACATGTCTTATGAAACTCATAACCTCAGTCTCATAAAAATCAGAGTACAAAACTATCCCTCAAAAAGTGCCAGTACATCAAATAAGCTAAAAACTGAAAATGAAGAAAAGGAATACATGATAAAATCTCCACCACTAAAGTCTCCAAGTGTCCATAATCTACCATCCTTACCCTTGCTGGCCTATGAGAGAAAAAAAGGGAAAATAGAGGAGTAGGTCAGACTAAAAGTCTGGTGAATGATAGTAATTACTAGTATTCTTAAGCAAGGTAAAGATAATAGGCTTTGCAACAGTTCTAGTATAAAAGGAAATAAAGAAATAAGAGGAAAGGTAAAGTTGGAAATAAATACAAGTTAACTATTAGATTAATTCGATTGGATAACTTCGATTGTTTGCACTTGTCTTAGATAACTGCTTTGATTAGGCTGAATTACCAATCCTACTTTAATTAGGCTAAAGTCCTAATTCTACTCTTTGACCGGCCTTCTACTGACGTGTCTATTACGAGCTAGACACCAGTGCCTATGAAATGCACCTACTATGCGCTTTGAACTCAATAACGAATTATATCCCCTACACCGAGGCCGCACGCTCGACCACCGTTGCGTTCACACTATCTGTTGCTCCCACTTTTGAACTTTTATTTACCCTAGACAACATAAGCATGCCCTCATCTCACTTCAAGCTATAGTGAGACACCTGTGTCCATAGAAAATAGGGAACGCTGTTGGTACTAGTCCCTATCAAACCAAATCTAGTTGCGCCCCTTGTCTAAATCCCCATGATTTGGACTTTTAATTATTGACCTTTTATCTACCCTAAATAGCATAAGCGTGCCCTCATCTCACTTCAGGCTATTGTGAGACACTTGTGTCCATAGAAAATAGGGAATGCTGTTGGTATAGGTCCTACGTTTTCTTATTAACTTAGTATAAATTGTTTAAATAAGCCTCTACTATTATCCTTGCTATCTTTGCTTATTATTTTATTCTAAGTTTCAAAATAAGCCTTTTTCTATTCTTTTTCTAATTATAACCCATGTTATAATATTGCTTATTAACTTAACCCAAGGATTAAGTATAAAAATAAGCCACTTTCTCTTTTTACTCTTCTTAATCATAATTATACATCATAATTAGGCTTAAATTCACTCCATGTCCAATTTGCTGCAGTCTTCACATTTTACATCTTATTTTTTGTAATTTCAGTGTTCTTATTATTTAGTCCATATTCGCGTCTTAATCTATTCTATTCCATTCGCGTAAAAGAAAAAAATAGAAAGAAATTGACAATTACAGAAGAAAATCCCAAACGTAGAAAAGATGTAAATAAAACGTAAATAACAGTAAATTATAAATGCTGTAAATAACTGTTAATAAATGAAAAAGCAATAATTAACAGCAATTAACTACAAATAACTGAAGAGAATAGCTAAAAGGAAATAGACTGAAAAATAAATCTAAAACTGAAAATAAACTGGTAAAAAGGTTATTCCAAAATCGTAGAAAAACTACAACTATTGGAAACCCTATTATTTTAAATTACTTAAAAAATCTAAAATAATTACTAATCACTCACTTGTGGTCCTTAGCCCTTCCCTTGGTCTTCCTATATCCACTTGAGGGTATTAAATATTTTAATTTAAAATGATCTTATCCTCGGAAAATTATTCCTTTTAGGGTCCTGCCTTAGAAGGTGAACCCAAATGGAGAAAATTTAGAATGAGAAAAATAGCTAGGTCTAGGGTCTTATTTATAGTGGTAATTATGGATCTCAGACCGTTGGATTTGGAGATTGAATTTGGTGCAACCATGTCATAGGCTGGATAGGAGCCGTCGGATGGAAGCACGGACGCACCGGATGAGTGGAAATAAACCTATGACGTGTTCGAAGCTTACAAGAACGAATAATTAAATTCTTCGTTTATTCAACAAAGGGGGTAGACCTAGGTGTCGACCGCCCCCCTTGCTAGGTCAACATGCCGATCGACCTAGGCAGTGGGTAGGTTAACCTAGGTGTTGACCTAGCCCTATATATATATATATATATATTTCTTCTCTTCTAATTTCTTGTTTAATTCGTATCTTCTTCGTTCTAGCTCGGATTCTGACGTTCTATATATGGAAGTTGACCAGAAAATTACCACGGACACAATGGTGTAAATCCTGTGCCTCAATTCTGATAATTTCACAAAGTTATTTTATCATTTAATTAATTCGTTAATTAATTTTTATAGCTTAATTTTTGGGTTGTTACAAAGGCTTAGGCCGAGCCCAAACTTCCCTTGGCCGAGCCCATTTCAAGTGTTCGAGCAACCAAAGTTTTTATTTTTGCATGTTTCAAAATCATTTTCATGTTTTGGAAAAAGTTCATCTTGAATTTAAATGGTTTCGGTGAGTAAAACATTTATTTTGTTGAAAAGGAAAATACTTCATTTTGGTGAACTATTTGCTGTGAAAATATAGTGGTTGTTTTATTGAATTACCATGTTGTGTTGATGGTTTATGGTTATATGTTTATGGTTGAGCTTGGATTTGGGATTTGGTTGTTAAATAATATGTTTGGATATGGATATGTGAATGGTTGGTTATGATATGATGATAGTGTGTTTATGAAACCATAACCAAGTGTATGCGATGAATTTTTTGTGAAATTAGTTCCTTGAAAGTCGAAAAAGGCTTGAGATTTGATTTGAAAAACGAGAGCTCTTTTTCTAGCTTTAGATTTCTAAAATGCTTTTTCAAGATTTTACCTTTTGTTTAAGTTTTCAAAACTCTTACAATTGAGGTTTAAAACATGTAGTAGCTTAGTTAAAGTAAAATTTTCACCTAGAAATCAATTCTAGCGTACTGCGCATATAGCGATAGTCGCTATGGATGTAGTTCGTAAAATTTCACGATTTCAAGTTTTAAGTGTTTTCTCTGGATTGTTTTTGAAATTTATTTAAATAAAAAGTTTAAGTTTTAATTATTTAATAATTTATTTATTAGAGTAATTATTAATTAGTTAATTAAGTAAGTTGATTAAGTAATTAGAGTTTAAGAAATTATTAACTAAGTTAAATATTTTAACTAAGGATGTTTTAAATAATGATTAATTATGATAAAAAAAATTAATTTTTATTTAATCAAGTTTATTTACTTTAATCAATTATTTAATTAAAGTTAGTTAATTAATTATTATTTAATTAAAGGTTAATTATCCACTTAAATTGGGTTTAATTCGTAAATGAATGTTATTTTATTAAAGTTTAATTAAGGTTTATTATAGATAAAATTCGAGTTATTAATGATTTAATTTTGATTTAATTAAGATTAATTGAATTTTAATTGAGTTTTAAATTTATGATTTAATCAAGGTTTATTTATTTTAAAGTTTCTTTTAAAACCTTATTGGTTATTTTTGTAACCAACTTTCTTGTTTAAGTAAATTGTTTTAAACCAAAAGATCTGTTGTCCATGCTATTAAGTGGCCAAATGAATTAAATTAGTTGTAATAAAACATTAACACATTTTATTGAAAGTAAGTCGACTTGTACTTATCACAAATACCACACTTCGAAAAAATGATGGATACAAGGGGTTTAAATTCGATAAGTGGGTCATGATAATCTGAACATATGGAACATATGTTCATATGTAAATCATTACACCTTAATAGTGGAATGGTTCACTATAAACAAGTTGACCTTTTAAATCATCGAACTTTAGTTTGGAGAGACTGCTTCAAACAAACTTAAACGTTCGAATTGGAAATAGTAAAGGCGATGTCCAAGATGAAGAGTTTGAAGTGCAAGAGCTATTTACTACTAACCCTGAGGGTGAATCCAAAACGGGTATGGTGGAGATAGTGCCTTCAGTTCTTTCTGCTCCTAAATGTATTTTATGGATGAGTGTTGATATTGTGTCAACATTTGGAAGGAAATGTTAGCATTCCAAGTTACAATGCTATAATAAAGCTAAACGTAGCCTCAGGTCTCCTCAACCGGGAATGACTAACACAGGTGATATGTAGCAAGACTAGGTGGGTCACTCCCATGAGGGTAAGGTAACCTTATATAGAGTCCCTACTATTAACTCATTATGCTTCAGTACGGTTACTGATCCCAATAAAGGGGTGATCTTATACGGTACTATCCATTAAAGTGTAGGCCAGTCTTATGTTGGAAAGGGTCGATAGTTTCAACTTTATGTTATTTTATAGTTATTTTATCTAAAGATGAGTCATGACGAGCGTTACCACAATATCCCAGCCATTTTATGGAATCCATTTCCTAATAAATGCCTTCGGTCTTAGCTGTATACCTATTATGTTGGAATTTAATTAATGTTATAATTTCAGCTACATGAATTATTTATTGAAAACCCTAGACATTATGATAATATCACTGGATTTCCATATAAAGTGTTTCAGTTAACGTAAGGTAAAAACCCATCCATGTTTATATGCGATGTGGTCTTATGAGATACCTTTGGTTTTCAAAGTGTTTTATAGAAGAAAAACATTAAGTTGTTTGAGTTTACTCACACCAGACCCTTATCTGAGTCGGAGTTTTATTTTCTTTTCCTAGAACTCTTGGATACTCAAATTTGTATGAGTAGCCAATTGATCCGTGTTTCTTACGGAAGCATTTTAAAGGAGCTGGAGTAGGTGGCTTCACCGTTAGCTAGTTATTATTTTATTCCGCTGTATTATGTATGAACTATGTATTTTGTATGGACATATAGCTGTAACTTTCCAGTTGAAGATTGCAATATATTGGCTTTAATGTATTATTACCATGGAAATGACAATGTAATAACCTATATTTGTTAACCCGCATTTTGGGTAAGGCAGAATACAGGCGGATTTAACCCAATCGATTGCACAATGATCGAAGCTAAACTTTCATAGATAGTAAGTATGATTGCAAGGCTAAAATATAGCATAATCGATAAACAAACACAACAAGAAGTTTGAAATATGGTTTCAACAAAGATCGAGTCATTTCAGGTTGCTTGGAATCTGCTCCGAGTCACTTTCCTGTTTACTTCGGGTTTCCAGGCAGTCTGGTTCGAGTCTTCTATGAGTTAGCACATTCGGAAGTTACTTCTAGTCATTGCAGCACCTACTTCGAGACACTAGATGGTCCACTATGGGCCAAGGAGATGGTTACTTCGAGTCATAGCCATGAATCAATCGGCAACCTAGGTCCTCATCAATTTCGTATCCATGCTATTCGTATCCATGCTATTCGTATCCATCAAATTTTCTCTTGTTCATTTCGTATCCATCAGGCACATGCATCTCTCAGATCGACCAAGGTTATTTACTTCATATCAATATACATTTCGTATCGATCCATGTTAATATATGTTCCGTATCGATCACCCAGATGATCGATACGAAACCCATCTCTACCTATCGATACGAAGTAGCCCACAGTTATCTGCTTCGTATCGATCACGTCGATATATATTTCGTATCGATCAACCAAATGGTCAATACGAAACCATCACTTTCAATCGATACGAAGCCAACACTAGGCGATCGATACAAAATGTATATGCCATCATCGATATGAAATGAATGGCACATGATGGATAAGAAAAGCATGGTGAAACAAAAGAAGAAGTCAACGAGCATGAAAAGTTGCTCCATTGGATTCTCGAGCCATGTCATCGATGCGAATTGCATGGACACGAAGAGTGATGGATGTAGAGCCTTGGATTGATACGAATGTGACATCCAACCAACAAACCTAAACTTGCATCGATCGTATCTCACAATCTATAAGTCCAAATGCCACCAAATTTTCATAGGAGCTTGTGTACAACCTCAAGAATGTCCATGGTCGATCCCAACCCAAAAGGAGCAGTTTTGGATCAATACGAATTTGGTTTGTATCGATCATGGATCAAGTCGAAATGTCAGGGGATCAATTACGTGGGCCCACCCACGTAAGAGAAGGAGTCTTTCGAGATATGGGCGAGATATTTTCAGCTTACACCTATAAATAGCAGTCCAAGAGCTTTAGAAAAGGGATCTTTTTGGCTCTTCTATGCCGATACTCTGCCGGCATCATTGTTGTAACTCGATTGTACTGTCGTAAACCTCTGTAACTAGTGAGTTATAATCAATAAAATAACAACTCTTCAAAGTGAACGTTGGCTACAACGCCGAACCACTATAAATCTTATGTTTCTACTGCTTTCCTTTTAAAATTTTGAGTGTTCTTCATATTTATATTCTCTGCATACTTGCTATCTGTGATATTTGATTGTGAACGGGTGCTTTCATTGGCAACTGGGTGTTTGTGACCAATTTTGGTGCAAACATTTTGGTGCTTTCACTAAGAAGGCTAGCACTCAGGAATTCTACAACTTGGATTTTGGATATGAAGGTATTAGGATTTAGATTTGGAAAGCTATGGTGAAGCAGTCAGCAAGGAGACCAAGAGCAGAAAGGAGTCCGCACGAGGGAAGTCAGGAGGCTTCCTCAGGAGCTAATTAGACTTCATCTTTCATCACCAAAGACGAGATGGAGATGATGATGGAGGCTATGCAGGAAGGAATGATGAAAAGGCAGGAGGAGATGATGCAGAACCTAATCCAGCAGATTGGGCAAGCTAGAGTGTAGAATCAAGGGAACACAACTTCAGGAAGTGATGGAAATACGGATCAGGAGCATAGAGCAACCAGAACTCAGAATAGAGCGGGACCATCAGGTGCAGCCCCAGAGCTTGGGGGCTCTCCACCCGAGCATGTTGATCCAGTCTCCGGCAGGATACTAGGCAGAACTGTGCAACATAGCGTTGATAGAAGAATGGTTGCTCACCCAGGAGAGCAGATTCCAGGAGTCACTCGTGAACTCGAGGGGCAAATCAGAGGCGATGGACAAGGGCTACCACTTTGAGACAGTCACAGATTGGCAGAGATGGTCAGACCAGCCATGAGAGATGGTCAGACAAGGGCTACCACTTTGAGATAGTCACAGATGGCAGCTGTATCTGGCTTTGCTGATGAAATAGAATTCAGGAATTCATTAACGAGGGACCCACCTATGGATTTAGGAGAGTTTTATCATGAGGCAGAAAGGTTTCTGCAACATGAGGATGCAAACGTTGAGAGAGAGGAAGGAGAAGGAGTTGATGTGTATATAGTCAAAATCGGAGATCTGCCCAAAAAGGATTCAGGCAAGGAGAAAGGGAAACAAAAAACAGAAGAGAGTTATGATGAGTCAAAGCGGCCGCGAAAGGAGCCGAGATTCACCTCTTATTTAGAGCCGAGCGAGACTTTGGAATGAATCTACCAAGACACTAGCAGCAGATTCCCTACTGGAGGCCAATAAGGAGGGATTCGACCAACAATGAGAGGGAATCAGACAAGTACTTTTTATTCCATGAGTTAAGAGGCCATAATACAAATGTTGACACTTGAGGGATGAGATAGAATGGCATATCTGGAACGACATGCTATTACAATACGTGAGAAGGCGAGCAGCAATGGTGGAGCAAGAACGACCACCATCTGCATTAACTGGAGACGGCTCAGGATCGAGGCATCAGCTTGTCACCAACTGATTGAAACAATGACGAATAAGTCGCATACTCCACACTATTGCGGTTAAGTCGCTTACACATGCATAGGATCACCAACGGTCCTCAGGCATGCTCTGAGACAACTATTAACCGCATCTGTGTAGGTGTTTGCACTTTGACGTCTCTGTTTTGCTTTTGTTTTCTATTTTTTGCATCTGGACTTGATTTTGTTGGACATTTTGGTTGTAAGACTCATTTTGAATGTAAATCTGGTTTTTATAATCCCATAATAGCCAAGTCACTTACACATGCATGGGATCGTGAACGATCCTTAGGCATGCTCTGAGGTGGCGATAAATCGCCATAACAAACAATTCAGAAACTCACTCGAACATGAAATCCGACTTTTATGATACTAAGTCCCCCCAGGCATACAAAATTCGCCTCGAACGGCACCCGACTGCGAATGCTCACAATTCGCCTTGAACGACACTTGACCGTGAACGGTCATAATTCGCCTCGAACGACACCCGACCGCGAACGGTCACAATTCGCCTCGAACGGCACCCGACCGCGAACGGTCACAATTTGCCTCGAACGGCACCCGACCTCGAATTATCATAATTTGCCTCGAACGACACCCGACCTCGAACGATCACAATTCGCCTCGAACGGCACCCTACCGTGAACGGTCACAATTCACCTTGAACGGCACTTGACCTCGAACGGTCACATATCGTCTCGAACAACAGTACGATCTTGAATGATCGCCATTCACTATTAGATAAGATCATCAATCTCTTTATAGTAACCAACAGGATAAAAACATCCAGCTTATGGTACTACAAAACACAACTTCCTATAACAAGGCATGTTTTGGGGGGCAAAGTGTTAACTCGCCTTTTAGGTAAGGCAAAATATAGGCAGATTTAACCCAATTGACTGCACAATGATCGAAGCTAAACTTTCACAAATAGTAAGCATGATTGCAAGGCTAATATATAGCATTATCGACAAACAAACACTACAAGAAGTTTGAAATATGGTTTCGACAAAGAACAAGTCATTTCAGGTTGCTTGGAATCTGCTCTGAGTCACGTTCCTATTTACTTCGGGTTTCCAGGCAGTCTGCTTCGAGTCTTCGGTGGGTTAGCACATTCGCAAGTTACTTCGAGTCATCGCAGCACCTGCTTCGAGTCACTGGAGGGTCCACTTCGAGCCAAGGAGATGGTTACTTCGAGTCATAGCCATGAATCGATCAGCAACCTAGGTCCTCATCAATTTCGTATCCATGCTATTTGTATCCATCAAGTTTCCACTTGTTGAATTCGTATCCATCAGACACATGCATCTCTCATATCGACCAAGGTTATTCACTTCGTATCGATATACATTTCGTATCGATCGATGTTAATATATGTTCTGTATCGATCACCCTATTGATCGATACGAAACCCATCTCTTCCTATCGATACGAAGTAGCCCACAATTATCTGCTTCGTATCGATCACGTCGATATATATTTCGTATCGACCAACCAGATGGTTGATATGAAATCATCACTTTCCATCGGTACAAAGCCAACACCAGGCGATCGATATGAAATGAATGGCACAAAATGGATACGAAAAGCATGGTCAAACAAAAGAAGCAGTCAACGAGCATGAAAAGTGGATCTCCACTGGATTCTCGAGCCACGTCACCGATGCGAATTGCATGGACACGAAGAGTGATGGATGTAGAGCCTTGGATCGACAAGAACGTGACATCCAACCAACAAACCCAAACTTGCATCGATCGTATCTCACAATCTACAAGTCCAAATGCCACCAAATTTTCACAGGAGCTTGCATACAACCTCAAGAATGTCCACAATCGATCTCATCCCAAAAGGAGTAGTTTTGGATCGATACAAATTTGGTTCGTATCGATCATGGATCGAGTCGAAATGTCAGGGGATCGATCACGTGGGCCCACCCGCGTGAGAGAAGGAGTTTCCGAGATCTGGGCGAGATATTTGCAGCCTACACCTATAAATAGTAGTCCAAGGGCTTCAGAAAAGGGATCTTTTTGGCTCTTCTACACCGATACTTTACCTGAATCATTGTTGTAACTTGGTTGTACTATCGTAAACCTCTATAACCAGCGACTTATAATCAATAAAATAGAAACTCTTCAAAGTGGACGTAGGCTACAATGCCGAACCACTATAAATCTTGTGTTTCTACTGCTTTCCTTTTAAAATTTTGAGTGTTCTTCATATTTATATTCTTTGCATACTTGCTATCTGTGATCTGTGATTGTGAACGGGTGCTTTCATCGGCAATTGAGTGTTTGTGACCAATTTTGGCGCAAAAAATATTATCTATTATATGTTGTTATGATCCATGGTGAGATTTTGCGATTGTGTAGTTTCTTCTTATATTTCCTTTTCTTCTTCCCTTAATGGCTCATCTTTCGATGCAAGAAAGGTGGTAATTATAATTTTTGTATTAGAGCCCTGGTTAACCGAACACTTAGGCTTTTGGTTGAGGTCAACTTCGAGAGTGCCTATTTGTAATTTTTATTCGTATATATATTAAGTAGATAGATCAGCTTGATAGGTATGATTAGTACCCTTCTTTCAAGATTTATGTCATCCATGTATTCTAAGAATCATCTTACTAAGTCTAGGTAGTAAGATATGAGTAACCAAAGCATAAGATGTAAGGGAGCAGGTAGCACTACAACTAAAAATGGTCGAACCCCAAATCCTGGAGGAGTTCGAATTGTAGGCAGCGCTAGAGCAGCCAAGAGTGAATATTGCAATCTTACGTAAGGATTACACTAATTTAGGTGGGAAACTATTTAAAGGAACCAAGTATATCATGAAAGTGCAAGCCTGGTTGTGATCTTGTGAAAAGATTTTTAAAGATCTTGGTTTATCCGATGAATAGAAATTTTTTTTAGCAGCATGGCACCTAAAGAGGGAGCACGACCTTGGTGGGACTCCTTTACTACAAATATTCCAGAAGAAGTGTTTCATTGGCTTGATTTAAAGAAGTTTTTGAGGATTATTTCTTGCCAACAGCAGGAAGGGCCAGGATATACCAGAACTTCATGGACTTAACGCATAGAGATTTATCAATAGCAGAGTATGAGACGATGTTCAACGAGCTATTTTGTTTTGGACCAGAATTGATGAAAACCCCATTAAATAAAATGAGATGTTTGTTCTGGGTATGAGGGAAGAGTACCATGAGAAAATGATTGCTCATGTTGAAGGTACTTTTGTGGATTAGTTGATATGGCAATGAGGTACGAGGCCTTGGAAAAGAAGAAGCTTACTCCAGTATCACTAGTCGGTGGGAATGCAAGTGGAAACAATTCGAATAAAAGGAGGCTCAATCAAGGAGGGAATAAAAGGAAAAAGTTCAAGAATATCAGTTGTTACCTTTGCAAGAAAAAGGTCATATTTCAAGGTCCTGTCCAAACCGTGATGCTCCAAAGCAGTAAAGTGGACCAATCTCTCAAATTGTCCTGAAGTTGCTTTATTTCAATTATCATCACCAGGCCATATGATTAAAGACTGCCCACTCATGAAGAAGGTGCAACAGCCCTATGTGTATGCCATTAAGAATGAACTGTCTACTTCAACACATGTGAAGGGAAAAGGCGTCCTTAAAGGTAACTTTCTGATTAATGGTATTCTTTTCTCTAGCATTTTTTGATACTAGTGCCTCTCATAGTTTTATCTCTTATGTAGCAGTATGTAAATTTAACCTTGTTCCTAGTATTTTAGAACCCTATATGTGGTGTAACCATTTGAATATGATTTGTGAGGCTGTGCTAATTTCCTACCTTTCTCATCACTTTTCGTGCGACCCGTATGCCTTATACTTTAAGGTATTTGATATTATTCTGGGTATGGATTGGTTACCGAAATGTGGAGCTATTTTAGATTGTGCTAAAAGAACCGTATCATTAAAAAATAAGTTGGGAAGAATTGCTAAAATATCATGCAAGAATCCTAGTATTAATATGTATAATTTCTTGTATGCCCTGGAATCATCCCATGATGAGTTAAGTTATATAGGAGTTGTTAAGAATTTCCTCGATGTGTTTGAAGAAGTCAATAGCTTACCCCCACATCGAGAGATAGAGTTTCATATTAATTAGGTCCCTAGTGCTAGACCTATGGTTCAACCTAAGAGAAGGATGGCCCAAAAGAGTGGAATGATTTAGAAAAGAAACCAATGACCTGTTAAGAAGAGGGTTGATTAGACCCAGTCATTCATGTTGGGGATCAGCTGTAGTATTTGCGGCTAAGTCTGATGGATCGTTAAGGTTGTGCACGTATTATAGGGAGTTAAATAAGTTGACCATTAAGAATAAGTATCCCTTACCTCGCATCATACTCTTTTTGACCAACTTCATTGTAACACCCCAGATTTTTGGTAACATTATTTAGGATATTTAATTACATAAATAAAATAAAATAATGTGTTGATTAGGGGATTAGGATTTGATTTTAATTAAAAGGGTAGCCGTGCCATATATAAATAAACTAAAAAGGATTTTTAAATTGAATAAGAGGAGGGGTAATGCAGGAAAGAGGCCATTCCTACATCCCTTAAACCTAGCTATGTATATCCCACAAGTTCATTTTATTTCATTTTCATTTCAAATTTTGTAAAAAGAGGCCAGCCGCCATTAACAAGGAAAGGGGAAGAAGAAGTAAGAAAAGCTAAAGGAAAAGCTTAAGTAAATCAAATCAATCCATATCTCAATCTCTTTAATCACAAAGCCTAAGGTGAATAATTTTGCATCTCTATTTTTAATTGTTTTCGGTTTTTTGATGATTCCGAAGTATTTTGCAATATATCATGATGTTTTTGAATGATGGAATGTTTATATTTAATGAATTATACATATTAATATAGAATTTTATGATATGTTTTAAGGTAAAACCTTATTTAATGACGTCTTTATGCCTTGCAAATTTTTATATATATCAGAAAATATATTTTGGAGACGGGTTTCAATTTTTAGAATACTTGGAATTAATGTGGAATTTATATGAATTTTCTAGTAAAGAAATATTTTTTTGGGTTATAAATTATTTACGGGTAAATAATTAATCATTTGGTTCCGAAATTTTTTATGTTAAAAAACATATATAATTGGATTTTTTGGAATTTTTCTAGATTTTTCCCAAGAATTTTAATGGTTATATAAAATTATTTAAGGTATGTGACTGTTTTATTTAATTATAGAGGAGGAGGGGATTTTTGTAAAATATTTAATTTGCTAAAAATGGAAAGTCGGCAGTACTGTTGAAAAGAAAAAAACTAACAACCAATCAGATTTAGACAAACAAGGTAGGTTAGGTACAAAAGAACTATTTTAAAGTACAAATAAACAGCCTTTTTACTATTTCATCTCCTTCGACACTTAGGTTTCGCCTACATACTACCCTTTCGACACAGTCAAAACCAATGCATAGGGTATTAGGCAACTGGTATGTAATGAATTGGAAGAAGGCGAAAGGTATAGGGTCAAAACCAGGGTGTTCCAAAAGGGATGGGACTTTGCTTTGGTTTTAAAAGAAAAGAACGCTTGCTTGCTTTCAACTAAGTTGCTTTCGACTTAGTTAGGTTTCGACTAAGTAAAATGATTTAAAAGGAATGGTTTCGATTGGGTTGCTCTTTTGTTTTAAATGATTGCTTTCGACATGGTCGAAGCCTTTAGCTGTCGCTTCTTAACTTTCGATCTAGATGATTTTGAAGGGACTCTTTTGTTTTCTAAAATTTTGGCCACCTCTCCATTGTTTTTGAAAAAATGTTTTCCACACATCATTTTATGACTTAGGAAATGGTTTCGAAACAGATGCTTTCGACTTAAATGATTTTAAAGGCCCTTTAACTTTTGAATGAAGTATAAACCCAAAATTGGTTTTGAAAGAGATGATTTAAATTATTTCAAAGGGTGCTTTCGACTTTAATGGGTTTATGTCATTTTGCTATACTTGAAGGCATAATCCAAATGATTTTAATCGAAACGTGTTTCGAAATAGTCAACTTCAAATGGTTTCGAAAGGTTTCTACATGTTTTAAAATTGTACCTAAATGCTTTCGAAAGTTTTAGGTTTAATGTTTTCCAAGGGTTTAAAAGAGTTTTCGAAGGGGCGGTTCCCTATAAGTTTTGAAAAAGATGTAAGCTTTCATTTTCTGATGGTTTCGAAAGGAAAGGTTTTCCAATGGTTTCGAAAGGCAATATTTAAAGGTTTTAAAAGAAAGACGTCTAAGGTTATAAAGCTTTCAAAACAAATATTTCCAAAGGTTTCGAAAAGATTTTGGGAATGGTTTCGAAAAGTAGATTTTGGCCTTTCGGCCCTGGTAAAAAAAGGATTTTACATGGTTTTGAAAGTGGTACTTTCAATGGTTTTGAAAGAGATACTTTCAATGGTTTCGAAAGGGGTAATTTCAATGGTTTCAAAAGGGGTACTTTAAAAAGTTAAGTGTTTTCATCAACTAAAATTTGAGTAAAGCATATATATAACATGGCAAGGTGGTCTTGAGTAATGCATAGTATATAATTATCCTTGTTTGAGTTTGATTTAAAGATCTTAAATCATTTTGGAAAGGTTTTCAAGGAATTTTTTTTGAAGATATCCCTAAGTTATATGATGCAGATATTAAATACCAGATGAGACTGGTATAGGGTCACGCCCTATACAATAGCTATTAGCCCTAGCTAATTTAGTCCAAAATTCAAGTGTGTAGGGCTTTGTAAGAGGTAAGACTAAAGTTATGAATACACATAGAAAGGAATATATTTTTGTATGTACGGATAGTTTATTGGTGAGCCCGCAAAACCATTAGGATCAGGTGACCCTCGAAGATGATAAGTTAAGGACAGACCATCCAGAAGAGAAGTATTTAATAGATAGTTAAGGACATACGGTTGAGATAAAACAGAGTGTCTAACAGATGTTAGATAAATTTTGATGTTGTCCAGTAGGCCCGAGTCAGCCAAAGGTTAAAAGTTATCCAAACAAAACTTTTGTGCATGAACAGATAGTTCATATTATTACTAGATTTATCTATGTATGTTTACATAATGATGTTTTACAGTTTTTTGACCAGTTTTGGTTGCATGATAAGAATTGCAAAAAGATATGTTTTAAAGGAATGTTAGTAAGGGGAAACCCGTTCCGCTAAGCGGCGTGGTCTCACTTATCGTAAATTAATAGATTTAACAGTATTATTGACATCAGGAGTTATGTCTGACTCGAAGTTTTTTCCATTTAAAATCTCAGATGCTCAAAATTGATTTGTGTAGGCTAAGGGTTTAGGTTTTCAGGTTTTGATTTTTTGACGAATAAGCTTTCGAAGACGAGCAGGTGGCTGACGGATAGCTAAATTAGGACTTCAGTTCCTTTTGTTTTGTTTCCACTGTGTATTAAGTCAATTATGACTATATTGCTTTGATCATCCATAGGGCATCGTCATATGTCGCTCTTGGCGTATTATTGTAAATTATAATTGAACATTGCCTGCGAATACATTGGGGGATTTTTGTAACATAGAAGTGATCTTATTCGAAATGTAATCACTATAAATTATTTTTCAAAATCTATGATTGTTTGTACCAAAATTGGGTACAACTCTCTTCGAATGTGTTTGAAGAGATAAAATGAAGAAAACATATGTAAAATGAAGCAGATCTTACAAACACACCAATAAACATATAAGAAAATGCGTAGAAACACACGGATTAAGAGTGGTTCGGCGAATTTCCTACGTCCACTATGAAATGATTGATGTTTATTGAATTTCACTCGTTGTTTACAAAAGATTACAACAGTATAACTGAAGTTTGATAATCATTTCGGTTGAATATCAGCGCAGAGAAGTCAAAAGTCCCTTTTCTGTAGGTTCCGGGCTGCTATTTATAGGCATAGGCTGCAAATAGCTCGCTCAGATCTCGGGAGACCTCTTCTTGCACGTGGTTGGGCCCACATGATCGATCCCATGTGATTTGCACTCGGTCCGTGATCGATACGAACGAATTTCATATCGATCAAGATTTGGTCCAATCGAGTCGAAATTTGGCATGGACATTCTTTAGGTTGTACGTATGCTTCTATGAAAATTTCATAGCATTTGGACTTGTGGATTGTGAGATATGATCGATACGAATTGACGTTCTTCGATGGGTTGCTCTGTTTGAATCGATGCCTTCGCATCGATTATTTCGAATCGATATTGGGCACGTGCTGAAGAGATGATGTGGCGCGTGATTTCTAGATCGATACGCTCTTGATGCCAAGTTGACCGAGTCGTCCCAGTACTTTTGCCTAGTTCGTGTCGATGACGCTGCCTTGTTCGCATCGATTGAGGTGGTTCAGTTCGTATCGATTGATGTTGCTCCGTTCGTATCGATAACCATAGGTGACTAGAGTCTATTTCGCATCCATCCTTATGCAAATTCTTCGTATCGACCTTCAGGGTACTACCTCAGATCGATGGTAATCGATGGATATGAAGAGGGCGCTTGTCCGATGGATACGAAATGACGCATTCGGTGGATACGAAACAATACTTAGTGAATGATGCCAATAGCCAAAGCTTGATCGATATGAACAACACTGTTCTCTTTGTCGATACGAAACTGTGCACCTCTGATTGATTCGAACCTCATCGATACGAAGTTGGGTCTTCCTTGACTGCTTGATGGATACGAAATCGATCGATGCGAAATAGCGGGTTGATTTTCCTTAGCTTGTATCGATCGTATCTTGAACATATGAACTCCGATTGACTTGAAACTTGGAACATTGGCTTTCATAGCTTTGCTTGTCATGCCTTATCAATTGTAGCTTGATCCGGAATTAGAAAAAATTCATCGATATCCATAGTGAACCTGTGCTTATCCGACACTCGGGCTGAGCGATCCTTGTTTTCAGTCGATTCCTTGATATCTCGGCCTTGCCAAAAGACGGGATAACATTTTGCCCCCCAAAGTACTTCTTGTGTGAAGATGATGTGCTTTGAAATGCTGCATCCTTCATTCTGAAAAAGTTCTATCTGATCCGTTGAGTTGATGCTATCTTTTCGTCAAAAGATGTAACTTTCGATTGATTTCCAGTAATATAAATGTTGATTTGTTGACTGCCAATGATTATGTAGTACATTGTTGTAACTGAGTGTCGAGTGCTAGCGATTTGTTGTTCACTATTGTCATTGTCATCAGGTGAGCATTCAACTCCTGTAAATTTTGAAAATTGAATATTAGTTCATCATACGCATACGTATGTCTACCTGATTTCCGTTAACGTTTGCACGTTCACGAGTCGTTGTCAAGTTCTTTAGTTTTTGTTTGGATTGAGTTTCGTATCGATCCTCTCCTGGATCGAAGTGAAATTCAAGTTGTAACAACGTTCGATGGTTGTTTTAAGTCCTTCCTTTGTATCGATCCTCTCCTGGATCGATCTGAGATGTTGGAATGTATGCTTCGTATCGATGGATACGTCATATTAGGTCTCAGATTGGCGGATACAGGAGTAATGCTTTGTGTCGACGGAGTTGAACGATCTAGACACAATCATGCAGTGAGGCTTCATAGAGGATATGCCATTTCTCATTCCTTCATTCAAGAAGAATCCCCGATTATGGATAATCTTCGATAGGAGTCATCCATGAGTCCTTTCCTAGATCCATCTCTAAGATCTAGTTGACCTTCATTTGTCAATGCTTGGAATAATAAGTATTTCAACTGGGACAAAGTCTTTTTACCGTGCATCCCCAGAACTGGCTAGCTTGGCCAGTGACTTAGCTTTTTCATTTTGTTCTCCGAGGATGTGTGTAATGGTGTAATAGTCGAAGTCGACTAGTAGCTTTTGGACCCAGCTAGGATAGGAGCAAGATGTTGTCCCCTAGTCGAATATTCTTCCTTGACTCGGTATACTACTAACCAGTAATCACATAAGATATGTAAAGTTTCCACACCAAGTTTTCTTGCAAGTTTGAGCGCCAAGTCTTCATACTTAGCTTTGTTATTTGTTGCAGGGAAGTTGAGTTTGAGGGCGTGGCAGATCGTTCGTTCCTCAGTAGTCATTAACGCAACATCGATGTTAGAAAGCCGATTATTGGAAGTTCCATCTGTGTACGTTCTCCATCGGTTGGACGGTTCTCCACTGTTCTTCGGATAATCGTCTGATGTAGTGAATTCAGATATGAAGTATGCTAATGTTTGACCTTGGAGAGCTCTCTGAGGGAGATAAGTGATATCAAATTGGCTTAGCTTGATACTCCATTTGAGTAACTTTTCAAACATCTAAGGTTTCTATTAGATCTATCGTAACGGTTGGTCGATATGGACGTTAACGAGGTGAGCTTGTCAAAAGCCAGCCTTCATCATATATTGGTCTTTGGATTCGTTTCTCTTCACATAGCATTGAGATGCTTATGGCGTGTGTTGACACGGCCCAATAATTGATGTATCAATCTTCGCGATCCATAGGTTTGGGTAAAATGGTAGGTCTCTTTAAGCGATCTATCAGAGCTGGAAGTGCATCAACGCAGTTGTTAGTTCATTCAAAAGTTCTCTTCCCTCTCTTGGTCAGGTTGAAGAAGAGAATTCACTTTTAGATGGTCCTAGAGTCAAATCAACTTAGAACGGTAATCTTTTGACTTAGGCTCCGTACCTGCTTGGTTGTCCTCGGTACATGGGTGTCTCTAACTGTCGGAATTTTCTAGAAATTTGTCTTGATTCCATGAGAATTGATGATGAAAACAAAGAATCTTTCTAATGTAATGGTGAAAGAGCATTTCAAAGGATTGAGTTTCATCCTGCATTTTTTGGAGAGCGCTAAATACCTCTGTCAAGTCATCGATATGGTCGTTTGATAGTCGTGATCTCACGAGCATATTAACCACATCTACTTTCATCGATCGACCGATATGATTTTTGAATGATCTGTTAATCGTCTTTTGGTAAGTAGAATAAGCGTTCTCAAGATTGAATCCAGGGATTTCTGCATAGCACTATAGGCCTAGGTCAATAATGAAACAGTTGTATTCCTGGTCTAGGACATGCTTCAGTATCCAATTGTATCTAGAGTTTGCATCCATGGATGTGAGTAATTCATGTCTGATGGTCAGGTCCATCAGTTGGTTGATCATTGGAAGTGGAAAGCTGTGCTTTGACATACTCCATGCAAATCTGAGTAGTTGACGTATGTCCTCCACTCTCTGTTCGTTTTTCTTATAAGTAAAGGATTGGATACTCATTTTGGTTGGAGGGCATTATGGATAAACCCACTGGTTTTGAGCAGATTCACCTCCTCTTTAAGTGCAACAGATCTATCCGGACCCATGTCGCATCGTTTTTGTTCATCGAGACATGCCTCGGGTCGACATTTAATGCAGGGTTCTTTATGGCTAGCGAGAGTCCATATATATATATATATATATGAGATCGAGTCAAAGAGAACACATCAAGATTCACCTGAAGTAAAACAGTTGACTCTTTCTTCATCATTGCGTACAGTTATGATCTGATCTACAATACTCGTGATGGGTTGTATGTGCCTCATGTGTTTATTTGCAATGGTAAATGATTAGGCTTATAAGAACATTGAATCAAAGGATTAGTAGAACTTAGCCTTGTACTCCATGCTGCTACATAGCGGGCTCCAGCTTTGAGATTGAATTTACTTGTGTTTATGAATGATGCGCTTTTCATTCAATGTACTCGCGATCCATTGCTCATTGTAAGGGTCGGAATGATGATCAGTTGCCCATGAGTTCGGGTATTGATCTGATGATTCTATCTCTAGGCATCCTTTTAGTCATAAACTAGAGTTGTTATTAATATCAGGCATGGGTCATAGGTTTAAATTGCCATAGTCAACTCTTGGATAATCACTCTTTTGCCCCCAGTCTTGGGTTGGCGGATGCATTACGCGGACAGTCTAGTCTCGTCCTAGTTGTGTTTATACTATAGTTCAAGCTTTAAGAACCAGAGTTGATTGATGAATGGTTGAATCATATTAATCTTATCTTCTTGTTCGTGCCCCTAATTCTGGGGAATATCTCGATAAGTGGCAGGGTAGATAATGTCCGCTTCAATTTTGTATTCTATCCCATTGAACCATGGGATCGAGTTAACCGATGGAAGGCTGAGTCATGCCTATCCTGCATTATGTTCTAGTTCTTTCCTCTAAGCGGAATACATTGTTACTTTGCCGAAATTCAGACATAAGCTAGATTCTAGACGGCCAATGACATTCACTTCGCTGCTTATGACGCCATACTTTAGGCAAAAAATGAAGAGTGAATCTTCCAGTCAGATCTAATGCAGGATTGATGCTCCCCTTGTCAAATCCAAGTTAAGAATTAGTGCGTGGACATTTAGGTTGCACTTGTTGTGAATTTCTCGTTTAGTCGGATCGTGCTATGAGTCAAAGAGCGAATGGCAACAATGCATTCTTTTGGAGTTAGGAAATCAACCACGTCTATTTCGATTTACGTTCTCCCGTTAGATCTAGGGATAAAGTCAGCTCAAATGCAATCATGTCATGCTCAGTTGGTATCATGCTCTTCCTGACGGATCGTAGGAAGGAGAAGGAGGATGAATGGTCGAGTCACACTTAGTTATGGTATATTCTTCTATCCATGCTCCGTTGGTCAAAGGTATTCGATGGAGTTCGGGTCACATTGATTTGTAGTCGAAGAGGATCGATATTGACCGTCGATTCAATGGAATGATGTGGAATGCTCAGACCTCATTTGCTATCGATCCAATGGTATGACATGAAAGGTGCAGATCGATATTGCCCGTCGATCCGGTGGTATGATATAATTGGTTGCCCAGAACTTTGGGCATCATTTTGATTGGTTAGCATTAGGGTCTCCTTGTAGTCGTCTCCTTAAGTTGTAAAGGACGTTAAGCTGGAGATGTAGCGAGTCACCTTTCTCTTCTTTCGGTGATTTGTACTTCTGCCCCCAGTCTTAGGTTAATAGAGTTAGTTCGTGGATGGTCTAATTGCACCTGTAGTGAGTTTACACTCCTCACATCGAGTTAAGGTCAGAGTTGGTGAATGAATGGTCGAATCACAATCATTCGTTTGTCTATTCTTGTAGCCACACTTTGGGGATCAAAGTCAGTTGAAGGGCCATTCATCATGCCTATTTGATGTTTATACCCCTGTCCAAACTCTAGGGACTAAGTTTGTTTGTAGAAAATGGTCAGACCGCGTTTTCCTCGGTCAATTCCTCTGCCCCGAGTCAAGGGCAAAAGTCGAAGTTTGGTCAGTCAAATTACAACAACTTTAGTTTGATGCTTCTCCCACTAAACTGTAGGAAGGAATTGATTGGTGGATGGTTAGGTCACATCTGTCCATGTTGCACGCACAACCCGTCGGATCACAGGTGAGAGTTAGCAGATGAATGGTCATGCCACGTTCATTTGTGGTTGGATGGTAGTAATATCAATTCAGAATAGGACATCCAGCTAGGTCCATTTTTCGAATCTACGCCTCCCTGTCGAATCAAGGAAGAAATTTTGTCTTGTAGGGTTGTAGTGCATCCCTATAAATTTATGTTATGGGTCCCGTGCCGGGGACAAGAGTTGATGCATGGATGGTTGTGTCACGCCCGCTTAGTGCTGGATGGTCGGATCGCATCCAATTTTGTGTGTTAAGTGTGCTCCCATGTTAGGGGAAGATTGGAAAGCAGACGGTCGAACCACATCCACTTTTTATGCTATAGAACTTGATGAGGAACCATAGCCGATAGATGGACAGTGGAATCACATCCCTTTTGTTATTCATATTCCAAACCATGCTTTGAGGACTGCAGTTGGTTGATGAGTTGTTAGTCACACCCATTTTGTGTTTATACTCTAGCCTGCGCTCTTGGGACCGAAGTAAGTTAATGGGTGGTCATTCGCACCCAGTTGGTGTTTATAATCCAGTCCACACTCTGGGGACTTAGAGTTAGTTGATATTTATACTCCAGTTCACACTCTGGGAATTTGGAGTCAGTTGATGTTTATACTCCAATTCGCACTCTAGGAATATGGAGTCAGTTGATTTTTATACTCCAGTTCGCACTCTGGGAATCTGGAGTCAGTTGATGTTTATACTCTAGTTCACACTCTGGGAATCTGGAGTTAGTTGATGGGTGGTCAGTCACACCCATTTTAGTGTTTATACTCCAATCTGTGCTCTGGGGACTTAGAGTTATTTAATGTTTATACTCCAGTTCGCACTTTGGCATGGTCAATCACATCTTTTTAGGCTTTAGGATTTCGTTCACACTCTAGGAACAAGAATTTGATCAGGTACGTGGACGGTTGTATCATATCCAACCTGAGTAGGCAAGAGAAGTCGTTAGATGGACGGATCCACCCTCCTCGAGCTTGTAAATATGGAAGGTAAGGTCGTTAGATGGACTGATCCATCCTCCTCGGGTTTAGGTTGAACACGGGCTGTCGTTAGATGGACGGATCCATCCCCCTCGAGCCCATGTATGTAAGTTTATACTCCAACTCACACTCTAGGAGCCAGAGTTAGTTAGAGGATTGTCGTATATCAATCCCTTATTGCCGCAGTGTGATGGCTTGTCCCTGAGCTTGGGGTTTCACTTAGCGAGTGATCGGTAGGATCTCGATTAACTTCCACTTATATGCCCCTCAACGAAGGATGAGATTTAGCTTATGGACGGTTAGATCACGTCCATGTTCATTTGGATTCCACTTTTGCTAAGCCTAAGGAGTAAGATTAGTGTTCTGGCAAGCTTTGTGCTCAAGCATAGGAAAGGATGGTCGACTACATCCACTTTGAGTTGTGTATTTTTCCTTAAGTCGGGTGCAAGAATTGGAGAGCAGACAGTCGAGTCACGTCCAATTTATACTTTTCATTCTTTTGATCGAGCTAAGGAAGAGAGTTGAAATGACAGCTCGTGATGGTTAGCGAGTAGGCAGTCAGTCGTTGATGACTTAAAATTGAGGGTTGGACCCTGATGAAGTTGGTTTAAGGCATGACTGTTTTGCCGAATCATAGAAGCAAACTGGAGAGTGAACGTTCAAATCATATCCTCTTTAAACATGTGTTCTCTCAAATAATCCCAAGTGTCTAATGTAGGATTGAATGCATGGATGGTGACATCACGTCCACCCTTGGTGTGATTCCAATTTTATCGGGCATCAGAAGAAGCATAAGTATTTTGGCGAGCTTCAAACACGAGATGTAGAGTGCATTGTTGGGACATGTAACTCCAAGTCTTTCTTAATTCTCCTAATTAAATTGCATAGGCGGATGAGTGGATGGTCGGTTGCATCCACTTTGTACTAGAGTCCTAACCTTGTCGGTCTCTTCCGCTTTGATGCCTTACGCCCAGTCAGGGACATATAGTAGCTGATGAGTGGTCGAATCATGCTCGTCATGATGATACCTCAATGATTTGATCATAGTCCGCAGTGGTTGTTTTGCACCCAATCTTAAGTACTCGGTTACCTACATCATTTGCAAGTAGTTTAATTCAAGTCGGTCATATTTCGCAATGTAAATGAAATTGAATTAGAAATAATTCAAAAGAGATCAGATCAAATCTCATTAATAAGTGAGGCAGCATCGTATGCTCGCTATTGCACTTTAGTCTAGCCCTTCTCAGTTGGAAGTCTAACGCAAATGGTTCAATTTGATCAAAGTCCTTGATCGATAGGGGTCGGATGTTCCTGGTCCTTCGTTTTATAGAGCTTGCACATATTGTCAGAGCTATCCTTTCTGGAGCAGCCTTATGGTGTTGGCATTCACGGTAGCCATCTAGAGAAGAGGAGTTTTTCGATCTAGAGTATGGAGTAGGTCCCTTCCTTATCTCACCATGTTGATCCTTCATCTGGTTCATCAACTCAATATTGGCATGGATATGTTGGTGTACTCGTCGGCGGCTACCCACCAGTTCTCTTATCAAAGTCTGGAAATAAGCTCTGGTGATGAATTCATTTATGGGTATTGGCAGCAACTGGCTGTGGGCTTTGGATAAATTCGTTGGCTGCCAGCTTTTGTATTCCCTTCAATAATATTAGAAGTAGAACTGGTACATCTAACCACAATTGATAGTGTTCTTTGAGGAATGGGGGAAGAAATTTGCACTTGATGGCTGTCATCACTCTTGGTGGAAGCCATGCGCAATTCTCGCTTCATGAGGTAGTGTCGGGGGTTGTATTTCCAAAGTACGCTGATGTAGTCAACATGTTGAATTTTCGCTGGAAAATCTGCATGTAGGATGGTTTCAATAAATAGGTCTCGACTGGGAAAGATACTTCTATTAACATTATCAGGTCTATTTTATGGCTATAGGGTCATGTAATACGGGTGAATGACATATGCACGATTGCCCAATGTTCGAGTGGTTGGTAATGCCGATTGGATGGTGATTTGGTTAAGATGGGCTCATAGATCGGTGATAATTTCTAATTTTCACCCAAGTAGGATGCCCATATAAGATAGTGAGGAAGTCCTCTTAAGGTTGTATGTCATGCTTCTTGTCATATGGACACGGTATGCTTAAGATGCGGGCATTTTAAGATGGTTCAAGGGTGACCAGCTATGCTTTGAGTCGGTAGACAATGTAGGGCAGTCGTCATATTAGCCATCATACCATAGTTGTCAATCCAGGTGTTTAAAAACTGGTCAATTGGGGGAAGTTGCAGTCCACCTTTTTGAAATTTCGTATCGTTCTCAGCAACGTTTGAACAATACAAATGTAGGTGAAATTGAATGATCCGAAAAGTGGACAATTGGATCGATACGAGATGCGCATAGCTAGACCGATACGAAGTGGATGTGAGTATCGATGCGAATTGGGCGTAGACGGATCGATACGAACAACGTGTGAGCATCGATATGAATTGGGCGCAATGGATCGATACGAACAGCGTGTGAGCATCGATACGAATTGGACGCAGATGGATCGATATGAACTACGTGTGAGTATCGATACGAATTGGATGCAGATGGATCGATACGAATTGCATGTGAGTATCGATAAGAAATGCACATGGCTGGATCGATACAAAGTTGATCGATACGAAAACCGATCGATATGAAAAGTGATCGATACAAAATTCGATCGATATGAATGTTGATCGATATGAAAACTAATCGATACGAACAGTGATCGACACGAAAGCTGATTGATACGAAATTCGATCGATACGAAAACTGATTGATACGAACAGTGATCGATACGAAGTTCGATTGATACAAAAACTCGAATAGTGATCGATACGAAAGCTGATCGATACGAAAGCTGATCGATACGAAGTTCGATCGATACAAAAACTGATCGATACGAATGGTGATCGATACGAAGTTAGATCGATACGAAAACTGATCGATACGAATAGTGATCGATATGAAGGCTGATCGATACGAACTTCGATCGATACGAAAACTGATTGATACGAATGTTGACATATTTTCTGTGTGCGAAAACAGGGATATGAAAATCGCCATATTTTCATGGATACGAAAATATGGATACGAAAATCGCCATATTTTCATGGATACGAAAATATGGATACGAAAATCATAATGAGTGTAGTCCCTCTTAGATCTGGAGCAATCTGAATAGAATAGAAGGAACCACTTGACGACAGATCTGGATCTTCCCCTTGAATGTTTGCAATCCAGTATCGGCAGTAGATCCAATGAGCAGAAGGAAAAAACTGGGTTTTTTCTCAGTGAAAGCACCAAAGTGTTTGTACCAAAATTGGGCACAACACTCTTCGGATGTGTTTGAAGAGATAAAATGAAGAAAACATATGTAAAATGAAGCAGATCTAACAATCACACCAACAAACAGATAAGAATATGCATAGAAACATACGGATTTAGAGTGGTTCGGTGAATTGCCTACGTCCACTATGAAATAATTGATGTCTATTGAATTTCACTCGCTGTTTACAAAAGATTACAACAATGTAACTGAAGTTTGATAATCATTTCGGCAGAATATCGGCGCAGAGAAGCCAAAAGTCCTTTTTCTGTAGGTTCGGGGCTGCTATTTATAGGCGTAGGCTGCAAATATCTCGCTCAGGTCTCGGGAGACCTCTTCTTGCACGTGGTTGGGCCCACATGATTAATCCCACGTGATTTGCACTCGGTCCGTGATCGATACGAACGAATTTCGTATCGATCAAGATTTGGTCCAATCGAGTCGAAATTTGGCATGGACGTTCTTTAGGTTGTACGTATGCTTCTATGAAAATTTCATAGCATTTGGACTTGTGGATTGTGAGATATGATCGATATGAATTGACGTTCTTCGGTGGGTTGCTCTGTTTGAATCGATGCCTTCGCATCGATTATTTCGAATCGATATTGGGCACGTGCTCAGGAGATGACATGGCACGTGATTTCTGGATCGATCCGCTCTTGATGCCGAGTTGACTGAGTCGTCCCAGTACTTTTGCTTAGTTCATGCCGATGACGCTGCCTTGTTCGCATCGATGGATGTGGTTTAGTTCGTATCGATTGATGTTGCTCCGTTCGTATCGATAACCATAGGTGACTAGAGTCTATTTCGCATCCATCCTTATGCAAATTCTTTGTATCGACCTTCAGGGTACTACCTCAGATCGATGGAAATCGATGGATACGAAGAGGGCGCTTATCCGATGGATACGAAATGACGCATTCGGTGGATACGAAATAGTACTTAGTGAATGATTCCAACAGCCGAAGCTCGGTCGATACGAACAACACTATTCTCCTGGTCGATACGAAACTGTGCACCTCTGATTGATTCGAACCTCATCAATACGATGTTGGGTCTTCCTTGACTGCTTGATGGATACGAAATTGATCGATGCGAAATAGCGGGTTAATTTTCCTTAGCTTGTATTGATCATATCTTGAACATATGAACTCCGATTGACTTAAAACTTGGAACGTTGGCTTTCAAAGCATTTCTTGTCATGCCTTGTCAATTGTAGCTTGATCCAGACTCGGACAAAATTCATCGACATCCATAGTGAACCTATGCTTATCCGACACTCGGGCTGAGCAATCCTTGTTTTAAGTCGATTCCTTGATATCTTGGCTTTGCCAAAAGGCGGAATAACAATGATTTTGTTCATACTCAAGTGCTTCTTATATTATGGAAACCATTAGCATTACCATATTTTGACACTAGAAGTTAATACTATGGATGACTATAGAATCCGTAGCGCTTTGCTTTTGACCTCGAGATACGGGATTTTACAACTTGGTATTAGAGCATAGGTTTATGAATTTTTTTAACTAAAAATGGTTTTGAAAACAAAAATCCTAAGTAATTAAAGAAAGATTGGGGTTTGGGATATCGCTATAGTAACGTACTTGTATTTGCTATATATAAGTATATGCTTTATCTCTAGTCTCTTATCTTTGATTAGGTTATCTTTCTGTATCTCATGAGATTTGAATACAGATATTGATGGTAGAAGAGGAAGAGTTAACAGAAGAAGGGGAAGAACCAAAGGGAATGCCGGACCTAATGCTAAGAGAAACCAAGGTCAGGCATAAGCAGAGAATGTAGGTGCTGGGGTCCCGCAGGTCGGAATGGAAGCTATGTATCAGTTCTTCATGAATATGGTGTAGGCGGGAATTGCACCCTGACTGTTAGGAGGAAATGTTGCAGGAGCAGGAGTTCCAGAAGTTCCAATTGTCCAGGATTATGCCAAGCTGAGTAGGGATTATGTTATGCTCGAAGGGAAGCCTTTCATCGGAACCGAGGATGCTATCGAGGTGGAGAATTGGTTGTTGCATTGTGAGAGAATCTTTGCAGACTTGGGGCTCAATGATGAGCAGAGGAGGAGGTTGGAATCCATACAACTTCAGGGAGCTGCTTTGTTTTGGTGGAACAATGTAACAGTGGTAGTGGATGAGGTAGAAATGACATGGGCGGAGTTCAAAATGAGGTTTCCGAAGAGGTTCATGTCAGTTATGGCATAGTCCGCTCTGATTAGAAAGTTTGCCGAGATAGAGTAGGGAGAAATGTCAGTTTCAGAATAAGCCAGAAGTTTTGAGGAGTTATCTCGGTATGGTTTTACTGCTGTTGATACCATGATGAAGAGGAACGCGAAGTTCATCTGGGGTCAAAGCCTGATTTGGCCAGGGCTGTTTTACCGCAGATCAGAGATTCTTGTGATCTGGTTGTAGAGATGGCTATGAGGTAGGAGGAGATTCTTGATTCTCTATAGGGGGTAAGGCTAAGGAGGTCCAAGTTGGGCAGGGCCAGAAGTGGAAGTTTTTCCATAAGAAGGGTGCTCAGAAGAGTGGAGCAGCCAAGAAGGGAAAATCTGAGATTGTCTGCTTCAAGTGCGACAAGAAAGGGCACTTTGCCAATGAGTGTCATTCCGTGAAGGCTAAGGAAGTGGTCAGGAAGAAGAATCTTAGGTACTTTAATTATGACAAGATAGGCCACTACATGACCAGTGCAAGGAGCCCGTTAGAGATGGTAATGGCAAGGTTTATGCACTGGAGCCTGCTACTTCAAAGCCGACGGCTCAGGAGAAAGGAAAGGCAGCTCTGGGAGGAAGGCTTCAGATTCCTAGTATGTCTGTTAGCATTTTATTTGATACCGGTGCATCACATTCTTTCATAACTAGATGTTTGATAGGTAAGCTTAACCTTGAACCCACATATTTAGTTACTTCCTTATGGGCTGCGAATCCAATAGGAGGGTATGCAACTTTAGGGTTGAGATATGACCAGTTAGAGTTTGACCTATTAAGTCATCTTTTTTCTTGTAGTTTGCATGTGTTTGATTTTGTTCGGTTTGGGATTATTCTTGGGATGGATTGGTTAAGTGAGTGTGATGCTATGATATTTTGCCAGGATACGACGATATCTTTTAGACACCCTGATTGTAGCGACCGGATTATTTATATCGTAGAAGGTTCTAGCGGTGCATTTTTTGCTTTGTTGGGTGCTTTGGATTCAGAGGATGAGTTTAGCCGAATTTTCATAGCTAGAGAATTCGTAGATGTGTTTAAGCCTGTATTTGGATTGTCGTCGAAATGAGCCATTGAATTTCGGATAGATTTGGTTCCGGGAGCAGAGCCAGTGAGTAGGCCGCCAAGAAGGATGAACCCTTCAGAGATGAGGGAGTTGAAAGTGCAGTTGGTTGATTTAGAAGGCAAGAGTTTTATTAGGCCAAGCAGTTCGCCTTAGGGTGCATCGGTAGTGTTTGCTAAGAAGCGGGTTGGATCGTTGAGGCTATATATTGACTATCGTAAGTTGAATGAGAGGACGATAAAGAATCGATATCCATTGCCCAGGATTGATGATTTGTTTGACCAGTTATGTGGGGTAAAGGTGTTTTCTCAGTTGGATTTGGCAACAGGCTTCCATCAGCTCAGAGTAGTTGAGGATATTATACCTTTGACGGCGTTCAGGACCAAATATAGGTCGTATGAATGGTTAGTTATTCCGTTCAGGCTGACGAATGTGCCAGCTTTCTTTGTGGAATTGATGAATTGGATTTTTCGAGAGCACATGGATAGGTTCGTACTGGTTTTCATAGATGATATCTTGATTTACTCTAAGGATGAAAGAGAGCATGAAGTTCATCTTAGAGTGGTGCTTGAGACGTTGAGGCCGCATCAACTAAAAGCGAAGTTTTCAAAATGTCACTTCTAGAAGAATGAGGTCAAGTTTCTTGGTCATGTACTCTCAGAGGAAGGGCTGACAGTGGATCCGACTAAGATTGAGGCAGTGAATAGTTAGAAGAGGCCCGAAACAGTGACCGATATAATGAGTTTCCTAGGGTTGGCTGATTATTATCGGAAATTTATTAAGGATATCTCATGGAAAGCGGCACCGATGACCAAGCTAATGAGAACGGATGTGAAGTTTGTATGGACCGATAAGTGCGAAGAAGCATTCCAGAGTTTGAAACACTTAATGACCCATGCACCTGTGTTGGTTGTTCCAAAGGGGAATCCAGATTTGGTAGTTTATACCGATGCGTGTGGAATAGGATTAGGAGCTGTGCTGATGCAGAGAGGTAAATTGATTGCCTATGCTTCTAGACATCATAGACCGCATGAGGTCAGATATCCGATGCATGATTTATAATTGGCTATAGTAATTTTTGCTTTGAAGGTGTGGAGACGTTACCTTTTGGGAGAAAGTTTTGAGTTATATATAGATCATAAGCCGCTGAAGTATTTGTTTTCTTAGAAGGAGCTGAACATGAGGCAACAGAGATGGTTAGAGTTTATAGCCGTTTATGATTTTGAGATTGAGTACACACCAGGGAAAGGCAACAAGGTTGCAGATGCACTTAGCAGGAAACATCAGAATGTAGTGTTAGCGATGATTATTGAGTTGAAAGATTTAGAAGTAGAGTGTCTAACAGATGTATGTATAGATAGGTTTTGAGTGTCTAATAGTGTCTAGCAGAGTGTCATAGGTAAGACTAAAATTATGAATACACAAAGAATGGAATATATTTTTGTATGTATAAATAGGTTATTGGTGAGCTCGCAAAACCATTAAGATCAGGTGACCCTGGAAGATGATAAGTTAAGGACAGACCGTCCAGAAGAGAAGTATTTAACAGATAGTTAAGGACAGATAGTCTAGATAAAGCAGAGTGTCTAACAGATGTTAGATAAATTTTGATTTTGTCTGGTAGGCCCGAATTAGCCAAAGGTTAAAGGTTAGCAAAACGAAACTTTTGTGCATGAACAGATAGTTCATTTTATTATAAGATTTATCTATTTTGATGTTCGTGAGAGAAAATCCGTTCTTCTAAGTGGTGTGATCTCACTTAACATAAATTAATAGAGATGAATAGTATTATTCACAATAGAATTTAGGTTTTGAGTTTTTTGGCCAATAAGCTTCCGGAGACGAGTAGGTGGCTGACGGATAGCTAAATTAGGACTTCAGTTCGTTTTGTTTTGTTTCCCCTGTGTATTAAGTCAGTTATGACTATATTGCTTTGATCATCCAAGGGGGCATCGTCATAATTCACTCTGGCATATTATTGTAAATTATAATTGATCATTGTATGAGAATATGTTTGGGGATTTTTGTAACTTGGATGTGATCTTATTTGAAATCTAATCACTATAAATTGTTTTTTTTCTAAATCTGTGATTTTGTTCATATTCAAGTGCTTCTGATATTATAGATACCATTAGCATTACCATTTTTCTTCACCAGAAGTTAATACTATGGATGACTGCAGCATAGGTAGCGCTTAGCTTTTGGCCTCCAGATACGGGATGTTACATTCATGGAGCTACTTTCCTCAAATGGATCTAGCTACTTGATTCCATCAATTAACCCAGAGTCGACAACAACTTACTGAACAACTGCACGCCAACACAGAGTTATCCAATCAGCAAAATCGCCAAAGGCGAAGAAGATCCAGAAGAGACCAAGGTTCTTATTCTTCCACAGAGTGTTCATCCTCATATGACGGTCATCACAGATCCACACGCCCATGGCTGGATGTAAGCTATACCCAGGCCACAGGATACCAACCTGCTTCAAATCTTAGGCAACCCTGAACTGGACCATCCGCTAGACATCATAGGACCGTCATCCCGAGGAGGTGCTGCCCCTTATCATGTCACAGGCAACATTGCTACCAACACCACTACCGAACAAGAGGTTGATGCTGGAAACCGAACTGATCCTCATCGAAGCCAGCGAGAGCATACTCCAGATCCTTATGTCCTTGAGAATGTTGAACCAAGGAGGCGAGGCACGGACCGTCGACCGCGTCCAGTCAAGACTCGCGCTGTGGAAACCGACCACACCTTGGCACAGCGTTCTCCTAATATCCGAATGCCGGATATACCAACGATGATTCGCCAAATGATCCGTGAAAGTCAGAGTCTCTCTAATGACGACTGGGGAATCTCCCGGAGTCATACCCCTTTCACCGATGACATACTATATGCTGAACCACCTAGGCGCTTCAGGATGCCAACTTTGCCGGTCTACGAAGGGAGTTCCGACCCCAATCAACACATCCTGAAGTACGAATGGCTAATGAATGCTGCGAGAGCTGATGATGCAGTAAAGTGCCATAGTTTCCCTATTTCCCTAGGGGGCATCGCTACCATGTGGTTTACTCGTTTGCCACCACGATCTATCTCTAGCTTTGACCAGATGGCTACCAAGTTTGTTGAACAATTCCGTATGCACGTGGCAAGGCCTAAAGACGTTAACACCCTATCTAGTGTTACACAAGCCCCGGAGAAATACTTAAACGTTACTTGGAGCGATTCCATGCTGCATGTGCAGAAATAAGCAATCCCAATGATAACACTATCCTTATGGCGTTGACTAAGGGGATTGATGCTGATTCCGAGTTCGGAAATTGGTTAGCTGGAAAACAACCAGCGTCATTGGACCGTTTCTATTCCAAGGCAGCCCAATTCTTGAGAAGGGAGGATGCGAGACAGTCTAGGAAGCAGGATGACGCAGGGCCCAACATCGAGCGAATTCAGAATAACATCGATGTTAAACAGTCCGGAGAGAGTTCTGGAAAAGTTCAGTTGAACATACAAAATAAACAGAATCAACAGAGGGACAATGGAAATCAGGGCAAGAAGCGAGATCAGAATCGTGGTCCACGACGTAGAGCTCCCATGTACGATAACTATACTCCATTGAACCCGTCGTTGGAAAATGTGTATTTGCAAACCTGCAATATCATGCAATACAAGAAGCCTGCCCCAAAACCACCAATTGAAAGACAAATCAAGAGAGGGAAATTTTGTAGATTCCATGAGAGCTATGGCCACAACACAAACGAGTGCCGTCATTTACAAGATCTCATTGAGAAACTGATACGTGAGCGGAAGTTGGATCAGTATGTGCGGGCACCGCAGTCAGGTGGTGCGGGCCCATCGAATCAGAATCTTGCGCCAAATCGGGAGAGGCAAGAGGAACCCGCTCATACAGGCGGAAGGTTGGTTATCAATACAATAAGTGGTGGTCCTCACCCAGCAGATTGAAGCTGGAAGGAAATGTAGTCGTATGCCAGTTCCATCAGGCATGTGGACTTCGAGTGTTATAGTAGTTTTGACGAAGGAGCTCCGGCGAAGCAACAGAAGACGATGACAAATGACATCGTATTCAGGAACAGAGACGCTGATAAAGTCGAAGCCCCCACTATCGATCCACTGGTCATCTCAGCTCAAGTGGGTCCCGCTTGGATGAAGAGGATCTTAGTTGATAGTGGAAGCTCTGTGAATATTTTGTTTAAACGAGACTATGATCAAATGAGGATGGAAGCCACAGACTTGAAACCTTGTCAATCCCGAATCCATGGTTTCACCGGAAGTGCTACTATACTCACTGGAATTGTGGAACTGCCAGTAGAGTTGGGAGTTGGAGAACGACGGAGAGTACGGATGTTACCGTTCATTGTTTTGGACATAGACTCCCCTTACAATGCTTTCTTGGGCCAACCGGCCCTCGCCGAATTCAAGGCAGCCATCGCCCCGTGGTGTTTGACTTTAAAGTTTCCCACTGATCATGGAGTGGGAATCATTCAGGGAGATCAGGCTGCTGCCAAAGCATGTTATGTTGTTGAGCTGTGGGAGGCGCAGCGAAAGGAGAAAGGAAAGGGCATGGAGGATTCTCTCTGCGTCCGTTTTGCCGATAATTGACAATTAGCGCCCGGGCCTAGGCCCGGGCACCCCAGCCAATTCCTCAAGGATCTTGACCCAAGAGAAACTAAAGACAAAGGAGAATCTAATGAAAGTCAAGCATCCCCGGCCGAACTGACGATTGATGTCCCAATTAACAATGACGATGATTCAAAAATGATAAAGATTGGGTCTCAGCTAAGCCAGCAAACTCAAGAGGAATTGGTTGAATTTTTATGAGCAAATCTTGACGTATTCGCCTGGACGCATTCTGACATGTGTGGGATCTCGCCGGACATCGCGAGCCACACCCTGAACATTGACCCACGGCATGTCCCGGTCAAACAGAAAAGGTGTGGTATGGATCCAGATAGATTTGCCGCCCTTAATGAAGAAGTAGAAAAGCTTAAAGCGAATGGGATCATTCGGGATGCGCTATATCCTGAATGGGTGTCGAATCCCGTGCTCGTCCGAAAACCAAACGGAAAGTGGAGAACATGTGTCGATTATTCCGATCTGAATAAAGCATGTCCCAAAGACAGTTTCCCGCTTCCCAGAATTGATCAGCTAGTAGATTCGACAGCTGGGCATGAACTCTTATCCTTCATGGACGCGTATTCTGGCTACAATCAGATACAGATGCATTTACCCGATCAAGAACATACGAGCTTCGTAACCAATCTGGGACTTTACTGCTACAAAGTTATGCCATTCGGACTCAAGAATGCCGGGGCTACTTATCAACTATTGGTCAATCGGATGTTTGCCAATCAAATCGGGAAAACAATGGAAGTGTATGTAGACGACATGCTTGTGAAGTCACGACTCTCCACCGACCATGTTAAAGATTTGAAAACTATGTTCAACATACTTCGAGAGTACAAAATGAAGCTGAATCCACTAAAATGTCATTTTGGAGTTGCGTCCGGAAAATTCCTTGGGTTCATCGTCAACGCTCGAGGGATTGAAGCTAATCCTGAAAAGATCTGGGCTATCAAAAATCTTGAAACTCCAAAAGCCATAAAACAACTCCAGAGTCTCAATTGAAAAGTAGCAGCATTGAGCAGGTTCTTTTCAAAGTCCATTGACAAATGCATTCCCTTCTTCGATCTGATCCAAAAAGGGAAACAAAACTTTGAATGGACCACGGAGTGTGAGGGCGCTTTCCAAGCACTAGTTCATAATCTATCCACACCACCTATCCTGTCGAAGCCTATTGATCATGAGACGTTGTTCGTATATTTGGAAATATCAGAAAACACAATTAACGCTGCATTAATTCGAGAAGAAGACAAGATACAGAAGCCAGTATAGTACGTCAGCAAGCGATTGACTGGAGCCAAAAGGAATTATCCAAAATTAGAGAAGTTGGCTTATTGCCTTTTTGTTGCATCAAGAAAACTATGACCGTATTTCCAAGCACATCTCATTATTGTTTACACCGACCAGCCTTTACGACAGGTCCACTCGCGGCCTGAGACGTCTGGTAGATTACTCAAGTGGAACGTCGAACTGAGTAGTTTGACATTACTTACACTCCAAGACAAGCCATTCAAGGAAAAGTCCTAGCCGATTTCATAGCAGAATTTACCATTCCAGAGGACTTGCCCACAACCAGTGAAACTCCCAAACACGTCCGGAAGCTTTATACCGACGACGCATCAAACGACCGGTGTTCGAGCGCTGGTGTTGTACTTGAAACTCCCGAAGGCCGATCCATATGTTATGCTCTGAAGTTCGATTTTCATGCGACCAATAATGAAGCTGAATATGAAGCCCTCTTAGCTGGTTTGAAACTTGTTAGAGACTTGAGAATAATCGCTGTGGAAATTTATTGTGATTCACAGTTAGTTGTGTGTCAAGTACGAGGAGAGTATCAAGCGAGAGATCGAAGGCTGGCAGCTTACTTAGCTCAAGTTCAAGAAGTACTGAATCAGTTTGATTATTATGCCATTTATTATATACCTCGAGAAGACAAATAAAAAGCCAATTCGTTGGCAAAGCTAGCCAGCACAGGTGAAGCTCAGCAAATGGGACTCATTCCCATGGAGACGTTATCTTCTCCAAGCATTGATCGGGCAGAAATAGACCGGGTATGCGAAACCATCCCCGAAAAAGATTCATGGATGACTCCACTCAAAAATTACATTGAGCACGGAACCCTGCCAGAGCGCAGGAGTGAAAAGAGACAAGTACTTCGGAAGGCCTCGCGATTTACCATCCAGAATGGAATCATGTACAGAAGAGGGTACTCAGTCCCTCTACTCCGGTGTATCGCTCACGATGAAATCAAAAGAGTATTGCACGATGTGCATGAGGGAGAATGTGGCGATCACACAGGGGGGCAAGCACTTGCCAAGAAAATACTCCGATATGGATATTACTGGCCGACCGTGAATCGCGATGCGTTGGATTATGCAAACAAATGTGATAGGTGCCTGAAATATGCCCGAATTCCTAGAGCTCCTCCTACCGAGATAACGCAAATGGTCAACCCATGGCCGTTTGCAATGTGGGGCATCGACATCATTGGTGCTCTACCTTTGGCAAAAGGTGGTGCGAAATACGCCATCGTCGCAGTTGATTACTTTACAAAGTGGGCTGAAGCCGAAGCTCTTTCTACCATAGCAACGAAGAAAGTAATCAACTTTGTAGTTCGCAACATCATCTGTCGATTCGGTCTCCCACACACCATTATCACGGACAACAAAAGCCAATTCGACAGTGCTGAATTTAAATATTTCTGCAAATGATTTCACATCCAAAAGAAATTCTCTACAGTTGTACACCCTCAGGCAAACAGACAGGTCGAAGCAGTTACTAAAGTTATAAAATCCATTCTGAAAAAACGACTGGAAAAGGTCGGGGGCAAGTGGGTCGATGAACTTCCTATGGCTTTATGGGCTTACCGAACAACCCACAAGACCGCGACCAGCCACACTCCATTTTCTCTCTCTTACGGTTCAGAGGCCGTTATTCCAGTTGAGCTAGGAGTACCTTCTCATCGTGTGACATACAATGATCCAAAGTCAAACGCTATATTGCTTGCCGAATCTCTAGATCTACTAGATGAGAAGCGTGAAGAGGCTGATTTGAGGGAAGCCGCGCATCGAAGTCGAGTCGCCCGATTGTACAACGCCAAGATCCGCCCGCGAACCTTTGAGCTAGGAAATCTCATTCTGAAAAGAATCTATCTGGTTCCTTTGCATATGAAGCCAACATGGTAGGGACCATATGTTATTGAACGAAGGCTCGGAGATGGCACATTCAAATTATCAACCGTTGACGGCCTTACTTTGCCAAGAGCCTGGAATAGCGAGAGTCTTCGTCGCTACTACACATGACATGATATGTTTATCCATTTAATTTACTTTCCGTCTTGCAATTTGTTTCTGCATTTTGAAATTAGAATTTGTAATAAGGCAACTGACTTTGCCATATTTTCTTATTTCAGCAATAAAATGCAATCTCTTCGAGCCAGAGCTATGATTTACTTGAAATGCTTAGTATAATCAACACTATGCACGGAGAGCTAAGTTTCACCATACGGTGGAATTTATTCAAAATGAGAGTGACTGCGATGCAACCAATCACTCGCTAAGTGAAACCCGAGCTCGGGGTCCAGCCATCACATCAAAATCAAAAAAGGATTGATACACGACAATCCTTCAATCAACTCCGAATTCCCAGAGTGTGAAATGGAGTATAAACACCAACTCCGAACTACCCGAGTGCGAGTCGGAGTATAAACATCAACTCCAAATTCCCAAAGTGCGAATTGGAGTATAAACAACAACTCCGGATTCCCAGAGCGCGAAACGGAGTATAAACATCAACTCCAAATTCCCAGAGCGCGAATTGGAGTATAAACACCAACTCCGAACTCCCAGAGTGCGAGTCGGAGTATAAACATCAACTCCAAATTCCAAGAGCATGAATTGGAGTATAAACAACAACTCCGGATTCCCAGAGCGCGAAACGAAGTATAAACATCAACTCCGAATTCCCCGAATGCGAATTGGAGTATAAACAACAACTCCGGATTCCCAGAGCGCGAAACAGAGTATAAACATCAACTTCGAATTCCCCGAATGCGAAACGGAGTATAAACAACAACTCTGAACTCCCAGAGTGCGAGTCGGAGCATAAACATTAATTCCAGATTCCCAGAGTGCGAATTGGAGTATAAACATCAACTCCGAATTCCCAGAGTGTGAAGCAAAGTATAAAAATCAACTCCGAACTCCCAGAGTGTGAGTTGGATTATAAATATCAACTCCGAACTCCCAGAGTGTGAGTCAGAGTGTAAGTGTCGATTCCAAGTCCCCAGAGCATGGACGTATGATTTAAACTTAAGCCGGCTTGACCAACCGCCAGTAAACAATTGAGAATCCTCGAAGTGCGGATATGATCATTGACAATCAGACAAACGTGGAAAAATCGCTCGGTCTCCACTTGACTCAAACATCCGTTCAGTGGCACTATACTCAACATGATGTAAACGAGAAGCAACCGCTCACCAATGTCCAACCATTCATCCCCGAGGCTGGGGGGCAGAACTTAAGCATCAACCATTGACTGAAGCGATGATACGTCAAAATTCAACTTGCTTCCCGGTCGCAAACCATGTCCACTGTTTCCGAACTTGGCAAACAAAAACAAACTTGATTCGGAAGCTGAAACTTCACAAGTACACTTCAGGCATTAAAACACTTAGGCGAATACATAATGACAGAAAAGAAGCCAAAAAGAAAAAGTTTCGTTTCTACTATTCATGAAAGAAATTCGTGTACAAGTTTGTTCCAAAAAATTCTTACTAGCAGGGGCCGAACCCGCGTCTATACACGACCTACAAAATGCAAGTCAAAATAAACCAGGGAAGCATGTCTAATCTTTCTTCTTCCTTGGCTTCTTTCTCGGTGTAGACCCGCTGGAGTCGCCACTATGTTTCCTCTTTGAGCCTTTGCCTTTTGATGGTCGGTCTCTAGGCGATGGCATAATATCAACATCCTCCTCCGAGCTCGAGTGAATAGGGATGCTTCCTATGGGCGGAGTCGGAGGAACAGAATCAAGTACAGAAAGTGGAATGGGCATGCTAGTGATGAAAATGGTGCCACCGGGAGATATCATTCTAAGTGGAGCTGGACCCGGTGCTGCCATCCCACTTCCTGAACTGCCACCATAAGCCGCTGCTGCCGTTTCAGCGTCGATTTGGGCAAACATCTCCTCTTCAGTAATTGCTCGAGCCCGGCTGGAGGCCTCAGTAGTTGGCATTGAAGAGCTTGTAGCAGGAGCGCCTCCACCCATGACAAACGACAGGTCAGCTAAACGATCGCCATGACGGCGAAAGAGCTCCTCCATCAACTGCTCATCAAACACATTCGTGCTTCCCAGCATATCGTCAGGTAGGGCAGTTGTGGCTGTGGTGATCACTTCAGTAACGATAGCTTCCTATGTGTGATGTGGTTCTTGAATAACAGGAGGCCCGACATGTGCGGCATCGATCACTGGACAAAGAATAAGAGAACTGTCAGAATTTAATTCAGACAAAGATTTCAACCTAAGCCAGATATGTGGAATGTTCAGAATACCTTCCTCAGTTTGACTCGTCGGTGGAAAAACGGCTTCAGTCCCTTGCACTGTAGCCGGAGACATCTGCGGCTGATCCGGATTGTAAGTAGGAACAGCTTGGGGATCGACCGTAGATGAGGGTTCGGGCTGGGTTAACACTGGAATTTCAAGACTCGCCTCATGATGTTCAACCCCTGAACCCTCTATTATTTCAAAGTATAGGGCGCCAAGTCTCTCCTTCTCACGTAGAATCATTGACTCATGGAGAATCTTCCTTTCATCTTCAGTCAGAATGCGATTCTCGAGTTCAAATTCATCTACAGACTCGCCAGGATGCGCTCCTTCTCTTCTTCAACTAGTCGGCCCCAGGCGTTGTACAGATGCGCTGGATAATCATCGAGCCAGGCTAGACCCCTGTGCCTCAGCACATTAGCGTTGTAAACAACGAGAAGGTCTTCGATGTCAACCTCTAGCCTGGACTCGGCTGACTTCACTTTCTCCTCAACCTCAGTCTCCACCTTATGGACTTTAGCCACAGCCGCATCCCGTTCACCCCTTAGTAAAACGGCTTGTTCGCACGCCTCCTAGGCTGCGTGGTTCGCATCATCCTTTTCCTTAGCCATTTCAGCGAATTTGGCCTTGAGTTTACTGAGTTCCTTGACCGCCGCATCCCGTTCGGCGATGACTGTGGTATTCCGATGGCACATGTCCTCCACCAAGGCAACATGCGTCTGCCTCAACCTCTCCATGGCCACGTTCACTTCATCAGCCTTTTTGGTGGCCTCAATTTCGGATTTCAAAGAAGACTCGGCCTCAGTAGTGAGCACTTGAATAATCCGGTCCCTTTGAGCGAGACCGGCCATCATTTTTTCACGCGCCTTGGCTCGCTCAAAGGCCACCTTGGAAGCCATCTCTGCAGCCTTTACCCACTCTCTGTACTAGGTGTAGATGTCACGGACGTAATCATGCATCGTGCTTTCCATCCCAGATGGAATTCTTTTTAAGTGTGGTGGGAAGACATAGCCATCGAAGCAAATATTTGGAAAATCCTTCCTCATCTGAGCCAATTTAATGGACCCTTCTCCTGTGGGCTCAGTGGGGAACTGCTCTGCAATTATGGAGGCGGTGGTCTCAACTCTCTGAAGATGAGTCTCGGATCTAGAAGTATGAGAAGTTGGCCTGTGGCGAGAAGGATCTGGTGGATGTGGAACAAGAACGGGAGGTGGAGATGGGAGTCTAAGAGGAGGAGAATGTAATCTAGACCAATGTCTGTATTCCCTATCCATATCACGCCCGTACATATCCTTGTTAGAGTACTCGCGATTGCGATCTCTGTCCGAGTCCCTCCTGCGGGAATTGTAATAAGAAGAGGCCTTTCGGGCCGACCGAAGATTCCCGAGCATCGATCCTTTTCCAGACATAGTACCTGAAAGTGAAAAACGAAGAAAGAGTTAGTGATTTCCTAAATTGGACGATTTACAGTTGTGAATCATGTAGTGTAGTGAAGTGTATGCATGTGCAACCCCCCGACTAACCTGAAATGTCGGCCGCAATCATAGCAAGCGACCCGCTCAGTTCATGAGCACTACAAAGCTCCTTCATCCCGGCGTCGTGATGAAACGACACAAAATCCAGAATCGGAATATCAGCAAGCCCTTCAAAAGGATTCTCTTCTTACGAGGGAGGAGCCTCCGAAATTCTAATCCTCGGGACGGGCAAGGACACAAACACAGATTTAAATCTCTCGGGTTTAGAACGCTTATGAGCAATAGCCTTGCCTTTTCTCTTTCCTCCTGAGTCCTGAACATCGGAAAAAGGCCCAGCTTGGAGCTAGTTATCGGTAGGCGTTCTCTCCGGATTAACTTCTTCGGCTATTACGACTCCGGGCGCTTTGCGCTTCTCCCGTTTCTTCGAGACCACTCTAAGTGTCCATCCTAGCTATCTTCTTTGCTTGCGTTCGATCAACCCGACAATTCTCAAGATTTTGTCGGTCAGAACCAAGTTGATATGCCTCTCTTCGCCTGGAACCGCTTGGAGAATCCAAACTAGCTCTCTGAAGTATGCACCGTCAGGACGAGAGATTGCAGCTATAAAAGAAGAGAACTATGTTAGTTTTGAGGTCGGTCATAATTATCTCGATAATTCAAGGGAGAGATTGCAACGCTTACGTCTATCCAACCACCTCCTAGCGAATCCAGGGGGCACTGAATGTAGAACCATTCGGTCTTAAAGTAACTTAGCCTCCCCCAAGAGCCCATTACAATGTGGCAGTTCCTGACCTCTTCCAAGAAGGTGAAAGAAGGGCTGTCTCCGTGGCTCTTAACGTCAAATAAATATCTAATATTGATCGGCTTTGGTGGTCGAAAGACGATCTCCATAAACATGATAAAGGTGTTATTCAACAAAGCATACCCGTTGGGGTACGACTGAGATGGAGCTATTGCAAGGAATGATAGCATCTCCCTTATATGTTGGTTGAAAGGAGGAAGTGTTCCCACCGTACAGGCATGACGGTTAAAAGCAGTAAACCACTCTGGGGGATCATGCGGCCTATCATTTGGCCCAGGCAGTAGCACGTCGTCGAGTGACAAGTCGTGTCTTAAAAAAATCCGTCCCAGCGTATCTTCGGAGATACCGGATGACACAGAATCTTGCGGACGACAAATGAACCGGGCACCTAGACGCTCATCCGGAGCTGGGTCTATAACTTCGGCTTCAATGACCGGTATTTCGATGGTTGAAGGAATTGAACTCGGGAGTTCCTGCTGTTGAGAACTTGAAGGTTCCATGACTAGCTAGCTTATGAAAAATAATTGTTAAACAGACAATAACACTCGTGCATCCCCTAGTGTAAAGTGTGTGAGTGTGTTGTGCAATGCGGTACTGTATATCATTTAAGAAGTTCTACAGAATTGGAAGAAGCATGTAAACGACGAGACTTCGAAATTCGGTTGGAAGGACCATCATCGATGACCGTCAAAACCGTGCCATCCAGTTATTAACAATTAGTCCAAGTTAAAGTTTGTTGAAATTTTGTCAGAGTTGCAGTTCCATCGTAGAGCTTTGAAGGGAAACCAAATATGCAGCTCGAAAGCCAAGTCTAATTATGCCAAAAATGAAGCTCGTCAGAGTTAGATGTTTAGATGCACAAGGTTTTTTCAATATCATCGAAGTTAGGTTCGTTGTCAATCATCAAAGATTCAAGTTCGAGTCGATCGCTCAGGTTCAAGTTCGAATCGCTCGCTAAGGTTCAAGTTTGAATCGATCGCTTAAGGACACGTTCATATCGGCCCCAGGGCTGCACAGTTCGACTCGATTCAAAGCCTCCAGTTTGACTCGATCCAAAGCCACCCACTTTGACTCGATCCAAGGGCTACGCAGTTCGAATCAGTCCAAGGCCTCCACTTTGACTCGATCCAAGACCGCCACTTTGACTCGATTCAAAGCCATCCACTTCGACTCGATCGAAGGCCATCACTTCAAATCGATCAGACGCAACCCCTTCGTATCAATCTATGTATTCAAAGCACTCGATTCAATGCAAAGCTCAACCATCGATCGATATGAAAGCATCCGTCTCATCATCTCGAAGCCCCTACTCCAGATCGACGCGAAGCTGAGGCCAAGGAATCCTCGATCGATTATGACTCCGAGTGATTTGGTGTTAAAGATCGAGTCTCATCGTTTATGCGTTGGATTCGCTTAGTGGATTACCTAAAACTGGCAGTTAGTTCGAGTGAGTAAGGATCTGAATCAGTTTGAACAAGCTTTTCGAGTGAGTGGATTCGACCGGTTACGAGACATCGCCCTGGGATCGATTCGAACAAGCTTTTCGACTCCGTCTCCAGTGCATCGATGCGAAGCTCCTCTTCATATCGTTCCTTTTCGACTCCATCTCCGACGCAGCAATACGAGCGATCAGTTCGACTCCATCGATACGAAACCACACTTCGTATCGATCACCTTCGACTCCGTCTCCTGCGCGTTTCGACTCCGTCTCCTGCGCGTTTCGACTCCGTCTCCTGCGCGTTTCGACTCCGTCTCCTGTGCAGCTCGACTCCTTAAAATCACGGCTCTCAGAAGCCAACTCCATCGATACGAATTGACTATTCGTATCCAATGACTCCAAATCAATCGATTCGAAGTGCGCAGCAGGGGTTGTTCGTAAGGCATTGAACTCTATCGATATAAACGACCGGTTTGTATCCATCAATGCAACGAATACTGATGCCAAAAAAAACAAAAAACAAAAATGTTTTAACCTTCTACATCGATTCAGGAGAGGATTGATAAAAAGGAGCATTCAAAAACAACCATCGAGCGTTGTTACAACGAATTTCACGTCGGTTCAGGAGAGGATCAATATGGAATTCAATATAAAATAAACTGACAATGACTCGTGAACGTACAAATGTCAACGAGAGTCAGATTAACATATATGCATGTATGTCGGACTAATATCAGATATTCCAGATTTACTGGAGTTGGAAACTCGTCTGATAACAATTTCAACAACAAACGGTTAATCACTAGCATACGACAATTAATTTCAACAATACGGGGCACCGCAGTTGACAGTCAACAGTTTACATTATCATGGAAAACAGTCGAAGGTTACAGCTTTCATCGAAAAGACGATAACAATTCAGAATGAAGACTGCAGCACTTTAAAGCACATCATGTTTCCACAAGACGTACTTTGGGGGGCAAACGTTATCCCGCCTTTTGGCAAGGACATAACACCAAGGAACTGACTAGTAACCAATAACGGTCCGTCCCAGAGATCGGTACACAGGCTCACTATGGAAATCGACGAATTTTGTCCAAGTCCATATCGAGCTAAAACTGGTTTAACACGACAAGCTAAGCTATGAGAGTCAACGTTCCAAATTTCAAGTCAATCCGAGTTCGTATGCTCAAGTTACGATCAATGAAAATTTGGGTGAAAACCAACCCCTGTTCGACTCGCTCCACTTCGACTCACTCCGCTTCGCATCCATCAGAAGTGCCTACTTCAACTCGCTCCGCATCCTTCAGAAAACAACAGTTCGACTCCTTCGCAGGACCACTATTCGACTCCACCTAGTTCGACTCCTTCGCAGGACCACTGTTCGATTCCATCTAGTTCGACTCCATTAGAGAGCCACATTTCGACTCGCTCCACTTCGTATCCATCCGAAGACTTCTACCTCCATCGATGTGAACTGCATATCTTTCATCGATTCAAACAAAACAACACAAATGCCTCGATATGAAGGGGACTGCTGTTGAACCAATTTGTAGTGGTCGAGTCGAAGAGCGAGTCGAATAAGAGCGAGTCGAACGAAACAGCCAACCGAAGATCCCAATTAGTATCGATCATATCTCCTAATCTACAAGTCCAAATGCTATGAAATTTTCACAGAAGACTACGTGCATGCTAAAGAATGTCCACGCCAAATTTCGACTCCATTGGATGAAATCTTGATCGATAAGAAATCTGTTCGTATCGATCACGGATCGGACCTAAACATCACGGGCTTGGGCGCGCGGGCCTGGTCACGTGCCAGAGAGGGTCTCTCGAGATCTGAGTGAAGTATCAACCTCCTACACCTATAAATAGACCCCCAAAGTCAACAGAAATGGGGTTCTTCTTCTTTTTTGAGATCTCCAACGCTCAGACTCTGCCGAAACCAGATCTAAACTCCATTGCTACTGATACCAACAAATTTCACTGCTATAAATCATTGTTATTCGCTGTAACTTGCTGAAATCAATTGTAAACATCAAAGAAAGATTAATAAAGCAAACTACTTCATAGTGGGCGTAGGCAATCCCCCGAACCACTCTAAATTCTTGTGTCTCCTTGCATTTTGATTATTGTCATATCTGAGATTTGGAGTGTTTGTTAGATAATTCCTCTTTTTCCATTTAATTTCTTCACTTTATCTCTTCAAAAACTTCCGAAGAGTGATGTGCCCAATTTTGGTATAAACAGCCACATATCCAGAAGGACAGGAAGGATAGAATCCCATACAACAGCCTCCAACTGATCAGAATGCTGTCGGACCATCAGATCCGCAAGGCCTCATTACCAGGAAAGAATTCCAGATGCTTATGCAAGAACTGACTCAGAGCCGCCAACAGCTCACTCAACTTCTCCGTGCTAATGCGGAACTGACCAACCAATTGAACTGTCAACGACGAAGGAGATCCAGGAGGGATCAGGCTTCCTATTCGTCCACCGAAAGTTCAGCCTCTTCTGATTACCATCATAGATTCACACGCCTGCGACTGGACGGAAATTACACACAAGCCATTAGGCATCAGCATACATTTAGTCTTGGGCAAACAAGAGTTGGCCAGTCAACCAACCATCAGACTGGACCCTCCTACCGAGGAGGGGCTACCCCATACCACATTACTGATAATTGTACTGCCACAACTATTGATTTGGGAATTGACGCTCGGAACTGAACGGGTCCGACCCCCCGCCAACGTAACCACACTCCCGAACCTTACATCCCCGAAGAAGTAGAACCAAGGAGGCGAGACATGGACCATCGACAGCGACCATCCCCTCCTCGCATTGTGGAACTCGACCACACCTTGGCCCAACCTGCTCAAAATGTCCAAATGCCCGACATTCCGATGATGATCCGTGAGAGTCAGGGTCTTAGCAATGACGACTGGGAATCTCCCGGAGTCATACCCCTTTTACTGATGAGATATCTATGCTGAACCACCTCGGTGATTCAGGATGCCGACTTTACCTGTTTATGAAAGGAGCTCTAATCCTAATCAACATATCCTGACGTATGAATGGTTGATGAATGCTGCACGAGCTGATGAAGCAGTCAAGTGCCGAAGCTTCCCGATCTCTCTAGGGGCATAGCGACTATGTGGTTTACTCGACTGCCACCTCGATCCATCTCATGTTTTGATCAGTTGGCAAAAAAGTTTATTAAGCAATTTCGTATGCATCTCGCAAGACCGAAGGACGTTGATACTTTATCTAGTGTCACTCAAGCTCATGAAGAGACACCAGGCGTTATTTAGAGAGATTTCATGCTGCATGCGCTGAGATCAGCATCCCTAATGATAACTCCATTCTAATGGCATTGACTATAGGGATTGATCCCGATTCTGAGTTCGGCAACCGGTTGGTCGGAAAACCCCCTGCATCACTGGACCGTTTTTATTCCAAGGCAACCCAATTCTTGAGAAGGAAGGATGTGAAACAGTCTAGGAAGAAGGATGATGCGGGGCCTAGTATAGAAGGAATTCAGAGTAATGTTGCTGTTAAAAAATCCGGGGAGAACTCCAGGAAAGTGCAATTGAACATTCAGAATAAACAAAATTAGCAGAAAGGCAATGATAACCAAAATAGAAAACGGGATCAGAACCGTGGTCCGTGATGCAGGGCTCCTATGTTTGATAATTATACTCCTCTGAATACGTCGTTGGAAAATGTGTATTTACAGACCTACAATACTATTCAGTACAAGAAACCAGCTCCGAAACAGTCATCGGAGAAACAGATTCAGACAAGAAAATTTCATAGATTCCATGAAAGCTACGGGCATAACACAAATGATTGCCGTCATTTGTAGGATCTCATTGAAAAGTTGATATGTGAAAGGAAGTTGGAACAGTTTGTGCGGGCGCCGCAGTCTGGAGGTGCGGGCCCATCGAATTAGAACCATACACCGAATCAGGCAAGATAGGTGGAACCCGCTCGTACTGGCGGGAGTTTGGTGATAAATAACATTAGTGGTGCTCCTCATGGAGCAGACCAAAGCTGGAAGGAAATGGAGTCGTATGCCAGCTCTATTAGGCATGCGAGCTTCGAATGTTGTAGTAGTTTGGAAGATGGGGCTCTAGCCAAGCAACAAAAGATGATGACTGACGACATCATCTTCCGAGACAGAGATGCTGATAGGATCGAAGCCCTAACCATCGATCCATGTGTCATATCAGTTCAAGTAAGTCATGCTTGGATGAAAAGGATCTTGGTAGACAGTGGAAGTTCTATGAATATATTGTTCAAGCGAGCCTATGACCAGATAAAAATGGAGACTAAAGATTTGAAACCTTATCAGTACTGTATCCATGGTTTCAAAGGGAGTGCAACTACATCCACTAGAGTGGTGGAATTGCCAGTGGAGTTAGGGATTGGAGAACGCCGGAGAGTCCGGCTACTACAGTTTGTTGTTTTGGATATAGACTCGCCATATAATGCTTTCTTGGGCCGACCGACCCTAGCTGAGTTCAGCGCTGCTATTGCCCCATGGTGTTTGACTCTAAAGTTCCCTACCGATCGTGGAGTTGGAGTCGTTCAAGGAGATCAGGCTATTGGACGAGCATGTTATGTTGCTGAACTATGCGAGGCGCAGTGAAAGGAGAAAGGAAAGGGCATAGAGGAATCTCTCTGCATCCGTTTTGTTGATAATTGACAATTGACGCTTGGGCCTAGGCCTGGGCACCCCAAACAATTCCAAAGAGATCTTGACCCGAGAGACGCCGAAAGTGAAGATGAAAGTAAAGACAGTCAAGCTTCTTCGGCCGAACTGACGATCGATGTTCTGATCGATGATAGCGATGATTCTAGAATGATAAAGATTGGATCTCAGTTAAGCCAACAAATGCAAGAGGAATTGGTTGAATTTCTCCAGGTAAACCTTGACGTGTTTTCCTGGATGCATTCTGACATGTGTGGTATTTCGCCAGACATAGCGAGCCACGCATTGAACATTGACCCATGACACATCCTGGTCAAACAAAAAGGCATGGTATGGATCCAGAGAGATCTACCGCCTCTAAGGAAGAAGTAGACAAGCTTAAATCGAATGGATTTATTCGAGATACATTTTATCCGGAATGGGTATCAAATCCTGTACTTGTCCGAAAGCCAAATGGGAAATGGAGAACGTGCATCGATTACTCTGATCTTAATAAAGCCTGCCCTAAAGATAGTTTTCCACTTCATCGAATTGATCAACTCGTAGATTCAACGGTCGGACATGAACTCTTATCTTCATGGATGCATACTCTAGCTACAATCAAATACCAATGCACTTGCCCGACCAAGAGCATACCAGCTTCGTAACCAATATGGGACTTTATTACTACAAGGTTATGCCTTTTGGACTCAAGAAAGCTGGCGCAACTTATCAGCGATTGGTTAATCGAATGTTCTCCAATCAAATTGGAAAACCCATGGAGGTGTATGTGGATGATATGCTAGTCAAGTCACGATTTTCAATTGATCACATCAGAGACCTAGAGTCAATGTTTAACATTCTCCAAGAATATAGAATGAAGCTTAATCCATTGAAATGTCACTTTGGGGTCGCATCAGGAAAATTCCTTGGGTTTATCGTCAACGCTCGAGGAATCGAAGCCAACCCCGAAAAGATCTGGGCTATTAGAATCCTTGAAACTTCGAGAACTATAAAGCAAGTCCAGAGTCTCAATGGGAAAGTAGCAGCACTGAGCAGGTTCATTTCAAATCTACGGACAAATGCATTCCTTTCTTCGATCTGATCTGAAAAGGGAAATGGAATTTTGAATGGACTAGGAATGTGAGGGCGCATTCAGAGCACTAATTCAACACCTCTCCACACCGCCAATTTTGTCGAAGCCTATCGATCATGAGAAATTGTACATTTACTTGGCGGTATTAGGAAACGCAATCAGTGCTGCCCTAATTCGGGAGGAAGACAGAGTACAAAAGCCGGTCTACCATGTTAGCAAATGACTAACCGGAGCTGAGAGAAATTATCCGAAGCTAGAGAAGTTGGCTTATTGTTTTGTTATTGCCTCGAGGAAGCTCCATCCGTATTTCCAGGCTCATCCGATCATCATTTACACCGACCAGCCGTTACGATAGGTCCTTAAACGGCCTGAGACGTCTGGTTGGTTACTCTGAATGTCACCATTGTACTCGAATTTCACAGAAAAGGGTTCTTTTGGCTCTTTGATGCCCAGACTCTACTGAATTCACCATTGTACTCGAATTTCACTATTGTACTCGAGATTTACTGTTGTAATCCACTATAACCAGAAAGAAAAAGTTAATAAAGATCAATCATTTCATAGTGGACGAGGCAATACACCGAACCACTCTAAATCTCTGCGTTCTTTTGCTGTTTTTCTGATTATTGTTTGAAGTATTTGTTAGATAATCTTCTTTTTACATTTATTTCTTCATTTTATCTCTTTAAACCCTTCCGAAGAGTGTTGTGCCTAATTTTTGTACAAACAAACTCGCTACGCATGACCTGGAGTTGCTTACTGTGGTCTTTGCATTGAAAATATGGAGGCACTACTTGTTGGGTAAGTATCCTTCTATTCCACTTTGTTTCTTTCTAATCTTTAGAGATTTTAGGAGTAAGTTTTCTTTCTTTAATTAGGTGAAAAATTCGAGCTCTTCATGTATCGTAAATCCCTAAAGTTTATTTTTACTCAAAAGGATCTGAACCTAAGGCAACAGAGGTGGTTAGAGTTTCTAGCAGCTTATGAATTGGATATTCTTTATACACCAGGGAAGGCTAATGTGGTAGCGGATGCCTTAAGCAGGAATGCTGTTTTGATTCTTTTGGGGTTACCCCGGCTCTTTAGGATAGAATGCAAGCAAAGAGAAGACAATAGCTTAATGGCGATCATCTAGAAAGTTGAGGAAGGGCTGTGTACGAGTACTGAGATTGATAACCGAGGAGTTTTGAGGATGAAAAGACGAATCTGTGTACTGAATGGCAATTGTCTTAGGCAGGAAGTTTTGTCAGAATGCCATCACTCTAAGTTGAGTATCCATCCAGATGTCTCAAAAATGCATAAGGATATGAAGCAGATGTTTTGTTGGAAGGGAATGAAGAGAGATATCTCTATCTTTGTTAGCTTGTGTTCGTGTTGTCAACAAATCAAAGGTAATTATCAAAAGGCAGTCAGGTTATTGCAATATTTGGAAATACATAATTGGAAATGAGAAATGATATTAATGGATTTTATCGATGGTTTACCCAAAACCAAAAAAGGGAATGAAGGATATGGGTTATCGTGGATCGGCTAACGAAGAGCACACATTTTATTTCGGTGAAACTAACAAGGAATGCTACTTCTTTAGCTAAAAATTTTATGAGAGAGATAGTCAGGTTGCATGGAGTTCCTGTGAGTATTGTAAGTGATCGAGACTCCATATTTACTAGTCAATTTTGGGAGGCACTGCAAACATATTTAGGAACAAAGTGGAGCTTAATCACATCATACCACTCTCAAACAGATGGACATACAGAGTGAGTGAATCGAATTCTTAAGGATCTCTTAAGAGCATTTATTGTGGATTTTGGTGGATCAAGGGAAGATCATTAACATTTGGTTGAGTTCTCCCATAACAATAGCTTCCTACCAAGCATCGGGATGGCACCTTATGATGCCTTATATGGAAGATCGTGCAAGTCACAAGCATGTTGGGTTGAGATGGGAGATAGATTAGTACTTGGGCCGGACATGATCCGAGAGGCTATGGCGAAAGTTGCAGTGATTAAGAAAAGAATGAAGGAGGCTCAAGTTTGCCGAAAAAATTATGCGGATAAGAGGCGAATAGATTTGGAATTTGTGGTTGGAGACTTGGCGTTTGTAAAGATTTCACCTATAAAAGGAGCTGTTCGATTTGGGAAAGCTGGGAAGTTAGCTCCAGGGTATGTTGGACCTTTCCCTATTCTTATGAGGATCAGATTGCTTGCTTATAGGGTCGAGTTGCTAGGGAGATTGGCAGGTGTTTAGAATGTTCTCCATGTGTCTCATTTGAGAAAATATGTTCATGGCTCATCTTTGATTTTGGAGCCATCGGTTCAAGAGGAATTGGAAAAAGAACCGAACCTTACAGTGGTAAGACATCCAGTATATGTTGTAGATTAAGTGGAAATGAGATTTCGTAACAAGGTTGCGCGACTAGTAAAAATTCAGTGGAGTGATGATCCAAGAGACTGCACTTGGGAGACGGTGGATCGTATGAGAGAAGCCTATCCCAAGTTAATGTCAGGATAGCTAGTTGTTGTCTATTGTATGTTTGTTTGCTATGGATGCTTAGTGTATGTCTTTATGTGTGTCTTATGATATGAATATATAGGTTTTTGCATAATTTTATTTATCTCCTTATCTGCTAATTTTGGGACGAAATTCGTTTAAGGGGGGAGAATGTAACGACCCAAAATTTAATCGCTATTTGAATGAATATTTAATTATACTTTTAAATAATTAATAAAGGAATTTTTATTACCAAATAAAACTATTATAAATAATAATTAATGATAATAAAATCGTTTTCAATTTTTTTTACCACTATAATAGTTCAAAGAGAAATACAAAATGCAACCGGAAATTATTTTCCGATATCAATTTTTCATTGGTTAAAAGTTATTCGAAATACCATAAAGCTATTGTAAACACACATGCACACAATATAAACAATTTTAACATGGTGTGTACATGTCCATATGCATGTACATATTAGTCCACTTAAATATAAACATATAAGTTAAAATAGGATTTTATCTCATAAAAACTTATATACATAAAATACACTTTTAAACACAAATACTTAGTGCATGGCATGAATAGTGCAAGGAGAGGGGGAGGGGGTACTTGAAATGGACAGAAATGAAGGAGGGAAGGAGAGGGAGTGCATGCATGTATATATTTTATGTCAAACACTGCCATTTTTAAATAATTTCCTAAGCCTATATATACCCACTAACTCTCATTTTTCTTATTTTACAATCTCCTTCTCTATCTCTAAATTCCTAAGAACTTAATCAAAACATCCATGGCCTCCTCTTCATAATTTTCAAAGTGAGAAAATCCACTTCATTTTATTAAAAATCTCCTTTTTAATTCACATAATCATTTCTACAACACTTCTCTTCCAAAACTACAAGCAACCAATCACCCTACAACTATATAGCCGTGCCCAACAAGGCCTAGGCTAAGCCAAAACTTTCCTTGGCCGAGCCTATTTCATGTGTTCGAGCAACCAAAGTTTCTATTTTTGCAAGTTTGAAAGTGTTTTCAAGTTTTGACAAAAGCTTGTTTTGAATTTAAAAAGTTTCCATGAGTAACACGTTTATTTTATTGAAAAGAAAAATTCTTCTTTTTGATGAACTTTATATTGTGAAAATATAGTGGTTATTGCCTTGAACTACGTTGTTGTGTTGATGGTATATGATTATATGTTTATGGTTGAGCTTGGATTTGTGATTTGGTTGTAACATAAATATGTTTTAATAAGGATATGTGAATAGTTGGTTATGATATGATAATAATATGTTTATGAAACCAAAACCAAGTGTATGTGATGAATTTGTTGTGAAGTTAGTACCTTGAAAGTCACAGAGATTTGATTGGAAAAACGAAAGCTTTTTTCTAGATTTGGATTTTTAAATGCTTTTTCAAGTTTTTACCGGTTGTTTAAATTTTAAAAACTCTTAAAATTGCGTTTTCAAACATGTAGTTGCTGTAGTTAAAGTGAAGTTTTCACCTAGAAATCAATTCTATCAAACCGCGCTTATAGCGATAGTCGCTATAGATGTATTTTGGAAAATTTCATGATTTCAAGTTTTAACCGTTTTATTTTGGATAATTTTTGAAAACTTATTTCAAACTAATTAAGTAAGTAAAAATTTTAACTTTTAATTATCTAATAGTTTATATAATTAATTTATTTATTAGGGTAGTTATTAATTAATTAATCAATTAATTAAGTAATTAGGTTAAGTAAATTGATTTTAAGAAATTATTAACTAAGTTAAATATTTTAGTTAAGGAATTTATAAATAATGATTAAATAAGATAAAAGAAAATTAATTTTTATTTAATCAAATTTATCTACTTTAATTGATTATTTAACCAGAGTTAGTTATTTAATTATTTATTATTCAATTAAAGGTTAATTATCCACTAAAATTTGTTTTAATTCTTAAACGAATGTTATTTAAATAAATTTTAATTAAGGTTCAATTATAGATAAAATTAGGGTTATTAATTATTTAATTTTGATTTAATTAAGATTAAGTAAATTATAATGAAGTTTTAAATTTATGATTTAATCAAGTTTTATATATTTTAAGATTTCTTTTAAAACTCTCAATTATTTAGTTTAACCAACTTTCTTTTTAAGTAAATTATAAACCAAAGGATTTGAAGACCCCTAATTTTTAATAACATTATTCACGAGATTTAATTAGATAAATTAAGTAGAATAACATGGAGTGGTAAGGAGATTGAGGTTGGTTAATAAATTCAGTGGTCGTGCTTATTAAAACGAATGGGTCTTAAAAGGTTAAGTGTTAACTAAATGGAAATAAGGGCTGTTGATGCCAAAAATGGGCATCAACACCCAATAGAATCCAATAGAGATTAAATGAAGAATGAAACTAAAACAGAGCATAAATTATAAATGAACACATAGAATTTTTATAGTGGTTTGGCAATCTTGGCCGACGTCCACTTCATATTTTTGTTGATATTCCACTTGATTATCATTACAAGAGTATTTGGATCAGTTGGAACCCATTAGTACAAAGTGAAGAATAAAAATGGCAGAGCCTCGGCCGAGAAAGCCGCCCCCTTTTATGATGCTATGCCTGCTGTATTTGTAGAGGAAGAAGTGCGTGGATCGAACCAAAATTCTAGCAAAAGGTTCAGGGGACAAAGACGGGACAACCCAAAAATTTGTAGGCCCATCGGGGTCTACAATAGGGATCGGTACCGATCCCTATAAATGCATCCAAATGGACTGCATTCCCTAAGAGAGATGCCTCATGATGTTAGCTACTTGCTCCACAAATTTCATACAATTCCGACATACGGTTTGTGAGACGTCACATTTTCCGTGAAGTAGTGTTGCTTGAATTCTGATTTCTGTCAATCCCTCTAGAGGTATAGGTACCGATCCCTTCAACTTGTTCCAAATGCCATGCAATCCCTACGGGGTTTTCCACACATCCTAATTAGCTTATACTCTAAGTTTCATGCTGATAGCATCTGTAGATTTTGAGTTATTGACCGATCACTGTTACAATATGTAGTGAAAGCTGAATATGAAGATCCCTTTTAATGCCGACCTCTTTTTATGCCGACCCCATTATATACCGATCCCTTTTTATAGGTGAAGTAATTTGCCCATAACTTGAGCATACAAACTACAAATGACTTGAAACTTGGAATGTGGCCTCATGGGGACTTCCTAGTCACTTTGTATCAATCTTACCAAGTTTGGGACATTTATTGAGGATACGTACCAATCCCCTAAGGAACGGGATATGCGCTAAACCCTCGCCTAGGGGTGGCATTATTCCATACTTAGAATATTCTTGAGAGTCTATCCGTTGGTCTCGGATGATCGTCGTTTCATATCATTACCTACGCCTGATCTCTGAGCCCAATAATCATCTCTTCAGGTTGTCTTCCTTGTCGCACAGTCTAACTTGTCTAGTCAGTCTGAATATAGCTAGACCAAAGTGCCAGATAACAAGGGCATTAGTGTAAATAACCACCCCATATTACCTCCCCTTTATACTCATGTTAGCGCACTATTCATGTTCGTTTCATCATAAGCAAAAACGTAAACAAAAGAGAAAGAGCAAGCTGGCCGTTAAAAGGAAGAAAAGAGGAGAAATTAAAGCTTAAAGCTTAGGATTAAGCTAGAAGAATCAATCTCAAATCAATCTCAAATTTCCTTATCCAATCTAAGGTGAATAATAAATAAAACATTTGTTAACTATAAAATCTCCTTGAAGGCAGAAGTATGAAAGAAGAATATCAAATTTGGGTCTTGATGAAGAGATGATCCAAGTTATCATGGAAAACTGAAAAAAGGATGTTCAAAAAGTCCAATTGTTCATCCAAGGTAAAGGCCTTCGACTTGGATGAAAACAAAAAGAACCTTCCACCATAGTCAACCCTTCAACATAGATGAGAAAGTAGTGATGACTTCAAAGCCCCTTCCGAAAGCAATCAATAGTGTTTCTTTTGACTACACGCTAAACCTTTCGAAGTCAAAGGTATTGCTCCAAAGTAACCTTTTTGAAAGCTTAGTAAGCCTTTTGAAATGGTTAAGGCACTTCCAGGACACCTTTCGACGATGTCGAAAGGTGCTATGAAGAAAGAAACACTCGGAAGTCAGTAAAGAATGAAAAGCAGCTCTCGATAATGTTCAAGCAAAGACAAACCTTTCGACATGGTCGGAAGGTTCATAAAAGTTGTAAAAGGCAAAACTTTTGATGAAGTTGAAAGGGTAATAAAAGCATAAGAGTGGAAAACCTTTCGACAAAGTCGAAAGGTCCATAAAGGCATGTTGAAGACAAATCTTTTGAAAATGTCGAAAGGTTCAGAACAGCATGTTGTAAACAAACCTTTTGACAATGAAAGAAGTAAACCTTTCGATGAGGTTAGAGAGTTCATGACAGCATATGGAAGACAAACCTTTCGACAAGATCAAAAGGTTCATAACAGAATACAAAGAAGACAACCTTTCGATGAAGTCGAAGGGAAGTTTGTTAGCAAACAACCTTTCATTGAAGTTGAAAGGTAGGTTCGGACAAAGACGGGCGAAACACAAGCTACCAAGGACGTCAAATGGGCTTAGGGCTACCCTTTCAACCTAGGTTCATACGATTTGCCTTGATTGAACCTTTCGACAAAGTCAATGCATCCTTTCGACCATGTTCAAGATAGCGTTCTATACATGATCCTGGATCTCAACCATTCGACTAAGGCAAAAAGGACTTTTCGACTAATTTGAAAGAACGGAAGCGAAAGGTATTCTTTGACTAGGTCGAAAGGGTGATGGCAAAAGGGGATGGTTGATTTGAACAAAAGGGCCTTCGAAGGCATTGGAAGACAAACCAACACAAAATTAAGAGATCACTAACCTGGCCATGACAACCTTTCGAAGCAATTAGCTCTGAAGCAGCTAAACCCTTCGAAGGGATCATTCAACTAGACGGCTCCATTTACTTCCATGCAGTACTTTCGAGTCCATCAGAAACAGAGCTCTACATGTGTTAAAGAAAGTAGGCCATCAAAGACATCGAAAGCATGGCAACACATACATTGGGAACGATGCTTTCGACGGAGTCAAAAGGGATTTTACAACAATTGGAATATGCACCTTCAATAAAGTCGAAAGAGGGTTTCGTGCACGTCAAAGAGAAAGGCTTTTGATAGAGTCGAAAGGAGTTTCTTAACCATCAAAGGAGGTCCATGAAAGAAATCCAAGCCTTTCGTATAAGTTCTATCCACATTTCCTTGGTATATGAAGGCACCAAAGAGAAATAATAACCATGCGACACAAACAAAGACATGAATAGTGTTGAAACTACCATCATACCTTATCAAGATAGCATGCCATAAAATTTATGAAGAATCGAAGTCCTAATTTATGATTATTGAAACTACACAAGATTCAAGTTATAATATGTAGAAAATAAAGCAAAGAGGAATAAATTAAGCCCATCCACAAAGCAATTTCGATGGGGATTAGCATACTTTTCTTCACAAAATTCTCAAAGTCTTCACACTCCTTCACAACTCTTATGGAGCTATTAGTCTCACATCACGGATTAAAACAAGCATATCCACATCCTAACTCTATATATATAGATGTATTCCCTCATAAAAAGGGACTGGAATTTCTTTCTCCTTGCAATAGCTCCTCTTGTAATAGACAAATATTTGAATGAAGAGGATGGCTTGGGCATATTCATTTTTTTGCTTATTTTATTCTTTATATCTACATGTTCAAATTCAAACAGTTTTGTAATTTATTACAAACCCTAAGGGAATTTGTAAAATTTAGCTCTAATGCACACTAGTTTGGGGTGTTAACCATATTTTTGGTTAACATTTTTGGCGCTAGAAGGAGGGCTTGAACATCCGCATGATCAAAATACCCTAATGGCATTTGAATTTCATATTTTTAGAAATTTTAAAGTCAAATCTATTTATCGAATTTAAATTTCAATAATAATTTTCCTTGATATTTAAACACGTACAGGAAAAAATGCCTACATACCTTTCGTCAACATTGACGAAAGGATTGCTACCATAATTGTTCATTGTTTTCTTCCATCAATATTGGCGAAAGGGATTTGTTGCCGCATCAGTTGAAATGAAATCTCGGCGTTTGTTGATTGGTTCTAGATCAAGCTTCCACGTCTGTTGATTTGTGAACCTTCCATCATCATTAAGTTATAGCTTCCGCAAATGTTGTCGAAATGGAATTTAGTGTCGCAGTCGTTTAAAAAATTGCTTTCTTTGACATAGACAAAAGGAAGTTCCTTCTGCAATATTGGCTTCTGCAGTTGTTCAAAAGTCACTTTCGTCAACATCGATGAGAGAAGGGGATGCCTTTGGAGTTACTAAATTTGGAAGCTTCCACTTCAGTTGCCTTCAAGGCGGTATTTCCGCTAGTGGTAGAGTTGATTTTGGTTCGACAGCGCTACAAATCTGCCACCATCACTCCTTTGTAGGTATCAATTAACTTATCAGAAGAAGAATCTAATGTATGGGACTTCAAATCCTCTCTTTAAACGTCTACAAACTCTTAAGATCGATTACAATAGCAAGCTTTCACATGCTACAGATCTAGAAAAGTAATATTTTGAGAAATAATTGCAAAATTAATTTTGAAAATATTGGAGAGCTCAGGTATACATGGGTTTTTAAATAATGATAGTTTTGAATACATTGATTTCTAAAAGGTCTCAAGCTTCGTGATTAAGCATTATTCTCAAATATGTAGAGATTTAACTTATAGTGGATTCTAAGTGCAGAACTTTGGAGGTTATTGATTACAATTTAAAAACTGCCATATTTCTAAAGTTTGTGAATTTAAAATTAAAATAAAATAAAATAAAATATGTTGAGAAATTTGCAGACTCTATAAATATAAGTCTTCGAGTATAACATTTTAAGTATGTGTTAGTTTCAAGTTTTGAGCCTATAAAAGTTTCAAACGGAATTTGATGGTTTAGTGTAAATAATTTTCCAAATATATCCATCCTATTTCAAACTCTTAGTGCATATGGTTTGGCACAAAATTTATTTGGATACATAAAAACCTTGGACATAGGCAAACTTTTGGAAAACCATAGTGTTCAAAGTATATCTGGATTTAAACATATAAAGTTTCAGTTTCTTGGACTATGAATTTCAAAAATGTTGAATTAGACACAATATCAGTTCTTGGTTATATGTTAATAGCCTTAAAATACATTAACTTTTGGATGCATATCAAACTTATTTCAAAAAATTTTTTGGTATACGTCAATGTAACTTAAGGTATTGTACAAAAGTTTCTAAACCGTGATAACTTCATATGCACATAAACAGATTGAGTTTTCCAGCCCCTGAGGTCTTATTTGTGTAGGATTTTTAAGCAAAAACCTCAAATGCTTGCTACATTGATTGTAAGAAATTTGGGTTTTGGGAATTTTACTTTCAACTTGAACATACATATAACCAGCCACGATTTCGAATATTTGACCGTAGATTAATAAGTTTACTTATACTTGGTTTTAAGCTTTACTTTGCATGGGTCTTCGGTTTATATGCTAAATGCATCATCGGTTCTACAAGAACAAAATTTCATTTACAAATAAATTCAACTATATATATGGCCAAGGAAGTGTTGAGGTTTTCAAATATTTTTAGTTCTGATTTCACTTGTGGATCCAGTTGAACTTCAAATACAAAAAGTTTCAAATTTTTTTATATACAAACAATTTCAGAAATATCAGGGGCCCATGGTATTATGATTTTGTGTGAAAGCTTGGAATTTGCTTTTGTTTGTAAATACAAAAGGTTTTAAGTATATGCATGAGTCCCCAATTTTCATGTTTCTATGGCTTCAAATATGTTTGCAATGTTTTTGATGTGTATTGGCTTGTATTTGTTAGATAGGTAAGCTTGCCAGTTTTCGTGATTTATGGGAACATCAAGTTTGTAAGCATGAAAACCTAGAATACATATTGCTTTACATGCATGAGCAGTTTTGAGTGTAACATGTTTTTGAAAGTTTGAAATCTACCCTGCATATATATACATTTTGATTTTTTAGAAAGATAAGTTTTGAATCATATGATCCCTGCATATTTAAGGCATTATGAGTTTTGAGAGATGTAAAAGTTTCAAAGAACAAGTATGGTTTTTTACACATGAATACATTGTTTCAAACGAATAGCTTTATGCATATCATATCAAAAATTTCTTGCATAATAAAAGTCTTGAATTTATTGTTGTGAAGCTTCAAATACTGTAGCCACAATTGCACATTATTTATAATAAGCTTCGTTAGTAATAAGTAAGCATGAGTTTCTAATTGCACAGTGTTGAATATTTGAAGTATATGCCAGTTTTCTAAGTTTAAGATAAATGTGCGATAGTTAGATGTACAAACCTTCAAATACTTTTAATTTTCAAATAATCATTAGTCTTAGAAGACATTTCGTTTATGGTAAATGCTATACTTTCGAGAAAATGAAGTTTCATGTTTCTAAGTTTTAAGCATATTAGCTCCCAGATGTAAGAAGTTGCATGAAATTTTATAACAACAGGGTGTATATAATTTATTTTATCCCTCATTTTGGCAATGCCGTGACACCAAGGACTTGACTAGAAACTAAGGACAATCCGTCCCGAAGATTGGTTATACACATGTTCACGATGGATACAGGCAAATTTGGTCCGAGTCTGGATCGAGCTACAATTAGCTTGGTATGACTAACAAAGCTATGAAAGGCAACATTCCAAATTTCAAGTCAATCGGAATTCGTATGCTCAAGTTATGGGTTGATCAAGATTCATGTGAAACATGCTTACTTCGTATCCATCACCATCATATCAATCAAATTCTCATCCATCCCATTTGTATCCATTAGGAAATAACATCTCTTGGATTGATCAAAGCCCATCTGCTTAACAATTACCTATTTCATATCGATCCCCTGTATATTTTGTATCGATCAGCCAAACGATCGATACGAACCAGTAACCAAGTATCGATACGAACCAACTTGCAAGCTCGATACGAAGAGAAGCAACCTCCGATCGATACAAAGGTAGTCTGACCATGGGAAGCGGTCTAGTAGCTTGTAACTTGGATCTCCACAAAATGCTCAAGACACATCATCGATACGAAATCGATGGATACACATGGATCGATACGCAACCACCAGCCAAACTGCAAATCCAATCTTAGACCGATCATAACTCAAAGATTACAAGTCCTAATGCTATGAAATTTTCACCGAAGCTTGCATATCACCTGTTTCCTGCAGGTTTGACCAGGCAACTAGTGCTCGGCATCAGGTAGCACTCGGCATTAGAGAGTGTTCGGCATTTGGGAGTGATCGACGAAGTACTCGGCATCCAGTGGGACTCGGCATCAGAGAGTGTTCGGCATCTAGGAGTACTCGGCGAAGTACTCGGCATCCAGTGGGACTCGGCATTAGAGAGTGTTCGGCATCTAGGAGTACTCGGCGAAGTACTCGGCATCCGTAGTACCCGGCATCCATGATACTCGGCATCAGATAGTACTCGGCGTAGTACTCGGCGTCAGGTAGTGCTCGGCATCAGCTGGAGCTCGGCGTCAATTAGTATTCGGCGCCCAGTAGAACTCGGCGACAGAAGTGCTCGGCATCCAGAAGACGTTCAGTGTGCATAACTACTCAACGTGACAGTATCGTTCGGCCTGCATGCATTGTTCGGTCAAGAGCTTCGGACAGAGATACGTTCAGCTTCAACTGCAACCATCCTGCACTTCCCACACATCAAACGTACCATTCGGCATGGAAGGGACCGTTCGGCATGGAAAGGATCGTTCGGCATTATGGCGTTCGGCATGCCTGGTTCGACAAGCAGCAACCACTGTACTCGGGCTAGAGTGTTCGGCCACCAAGCCCACTTGGGAAGTCCAGCCCATATTTGCCTATAAATAAAGGGGCAGAGTCATAGTGAAAGGGGATCTTTTTTGGAGAACACTGGGGAGACTCTGCCATTTTGGAGACTCATCTTCTCTACTTAACAACTTCATTCAAGCATTTGACCTACGAATTGTATTTGTAATCAATCATAAAGAAGATCAATAAAGTTTAATCTCAAAGTGGACGTAGGCAATTACGCTGAACCACTATAAATTTGGTGCTCTTACTTTCTGCATTTAAATTAGCATTGTCTTCTCTGTTTAATTTACCTTCATCACTTATTTCTCTACACAATCTTTTTCTACGAGGTTAGTGACCAATTTTGGTGCTAACACTTTGGTGCTTTCATTGAGAGTTGAATTCTCAGACCTCAAGGATACGCTTTTAAGCAACTGGATTGAACAAATCCCCCAAAGAAGATCCGACTCCTTGATAGGACATCTGTTGATTCTACTCAGAGTTCATACAGATAACTCTACAATGGCAGGACCATGTACCAGGTCAGCTTCTCATAATGCGGTTGCCCACGAGACTGCTAGCGCGCAATAAGCAGGGCCTAGCAATCAACCAGCAATTCCGAGTGCAGGAATTGCCGCTCAGGACCAGGCTCCGATTGTCACCAGGATAGAGTTCAACGACTTGATGAGAGAACTCAGAGAAAGCAGGAGACAACTAGGAGAGCAGATGCAAGCTAACGCTAACCTGATGGCACAACTCACTCAACAGCAGCAACAGAATGCTGGGGGCAATCCCGCTCCCTATTCCTCATCCGACAGCTCAACTTCTTCTGATGAACCTCCCAAGCGCAGACGCCGTAAGACTGAAGCTGCACGGATGGGTGCTGCTGCCCAAACAGCTGGAAACCGCGACCAAGTCGGAGCTGGGAACTTAGGAACTGGAGTACAGGTGGAAGCTGGAGGCCCAGACCATCAAAATGCTAATGATGTCGAACCTCAAGACGCACGATTGACAGATCGCTAGGAGAGGAGGCATCAACATGGACAGTCACGTAGAACGGACTCTAACCTTCCGCCTTCCATACAGACACCAGATCTGACAGCCATGATCAGGCAATTGATGAAAGAAAATAAGGGCTTATCGAATGATGATTGGGGAGTGTCAAGAAGTCATACTCCATTCACGAATGTTGTGTTGCAGGCGGCGTACCCCAGGAAGTTTTGTATGCCTACTATCCCATCGTATGAGGGAAGGACTGACCCCAGACAGCATGTCATGAGGTACGAATGGATGATGGATTCAGCTAGAGAAAATGATGTCACCAAGTGTAGATGCTTTCCGATTACTCTATCTGGGATCGCTACTATGTGGTTCACCCGACTTCCTCCGCGGTCCGTATCAAATTTCGAGGAGTTGGCAAAGAAGTTTATTGAGCAGATTAGGATACACACTACACGCCCAAAGGACGTAATGTCTCTGTCAAGTGTAATCCAAAATCCCGGGGAGTCGTTGAAGGAATATTTACAAAGATTCCATGTTGCGGCAACTGAAGTCAGTAATTCCAATGACCATGCAATTCTGATGGCTGTAATGAGAGGTGTGGATCCAGATTCTTAGTTTGGAGACTGGTTGACAGGAAAACCTCCGACTACGCTAGAGCGTTTCTACTCAAAGGCACACCAGTTCATAAGAAGAGAGGAAGCTAGGTGGGTACGACGAGATAAGGTACCAGGACCTGTCCAAGAGTCTATGAAGAGCAACATTGCTGTGAAGCAGTCCGGAAACAGCTCGGGAAAGGTCCAAGTCAATGTCCAGAATAAGCCTGGGCAGCCTAAGGAGTCCGGAGGAAGAAATCAAGGGAAGAAGAGAGAAGCGGGGAAGTGGAAGTCGAGAATTCCAAGCTACAGCGAGTATACTCCGCTGAACGCGCCGCTTGAGAACATTTACCTATCCACCTGCAATACTTTTCAATACAGAAAGCCACGTCCAAAAGAATCAACCGAGGAACAGAAGCGGACCGGGAAATATTGTCGCTTCCATGAGACTTATGGGCACAATACGGAAGAGTGCAGACACCTGCATGACGCTATCGAGAAGTTGATCAGGCAAAAGTAGTTGCAAGAATTTGTGAAGGATCCACAGGAAGGAGGACAGGGAACGTCCAACACGGGTCGTGCACCAGCTCTGCGTCATCCCGAGGAGCCTGCCCGAACCGTAGGTAGACTAGTCATAAATACAATTATCGGCGGACCTCACCCCGTGGATAAGAATTGGCAAGAGATGGAGCGATATGAAAGTTCCCTGAAGCATGCAAATTTTGAGTGCTGTTCGAACATGGAGGATGGGACCCCTGCTAAGCAGCAGCGCGTAATGGCAGACGATATAGTGTTCAGAAACAGAGACACTGATCAGGTAGAGGCTCCGACCATCGACCCGATGGTCATATCTGCGACGATCGGACAAACATATGTAAAAAGAATCCTGATTGATTGCGGAAGTTCTGTCAACATAATCTTCAAGAGGGCTTACGACCAAATGAAAATGGAAACGAAAGACTTGAAACCATCCAAAGCTCGTATTCACGGCTTTAACGGCGCTGCGACCAATGCGGTGGGGTATGTCGAGATACCAGTTGAACTGGGACAATGCGAGCGTCGGAGAGTGCGGATTCTACCCTTTGTAGTTTTGGATGTGGATTCTCCATATAATGTTTTCTTGGGCCGGCAGGCCATGGCTGAGTTTAGGGCAGCGTTAGCCCCGTGGTGTTTAACTTTGAAGTTCCCGACTGACAAAGGAGTAGGTGTTGTTCATGGCGATCAAGCAGCTGGTCGTTCCTGTTATGTGGCTGAGCTCCGAGAGGCCCATCGACGGGAGAAGGGAAAGGTTGCGGACAATCCCGTCCGCATCCTTAATACGGATAATTGACAACTAGTGCCCGAGCCCTGGCTCGGGCACAGTTCTCGGATCTTCAGAGACATAGATTCGAGAGACAACGATGAGAAAACCAGGGAAGAGAAGGCGGCACCGGCCGAGTTAATGGTTGACATCTCAGTTAGCCGAGGCGACCCTTCGCGAATACTAAAGATCGGATCACAGCTTGGCCGCGTGATGACTGAAGACCTTAGCGACTTCCTCCGTGCGAATCTTGATGTTTTCGCCTGGACGCATTCTGATATGTGTGGGATCTCTCCCGCCATCACGAGTCATATGTTGAACATAGACCCGAAATACATTCCAGTTAAACAAAAAAGGAGAGGAATGGATCCGGAGAGGTCCGCCGCTCTCGGAGAGGAGGTGGACAAACTCAAAGAAAATGGGTTCGTCCGCGACGCCCTCTACCCTGAATGGGTATCCAACCCCGTGCTGGTAAAAAAGGCGAATGGGAAATGGAGGACTTGCGTAGATTATTCCGACTTGAACAAAGCATGCCCAAAGGACAGTTTCCTGTTGCCTAGGATCGATCAGTTGGTCGACTCCACTGCAGGACACGAGCTGTTATCATTCATGGATGCATACTCAGGGTACAACCAAATCCCAATGCATATTAAAGACCAAGAACACACCAGCTTCGTTACAAATGTCAGACTATATTGCTATGTAGTGATGCCTTTTGGATTGAAGAACGCAGGAGCGACTTACCAGCGTTTAGTGAATCGAATGTTTAAGTACCAACTGGGTAGAACGATGGAAGTCTATGTGGATGACATGCTCGTGAAGTCATGGCGGTCAAACGACCACATTCGAGACTTGGCTGAAATGTTCGACATACTCAGGTTTTATGGGATGAAGATCAACCCTTTGAAATGTTCCTTCGGCGTTGCATCGGGGAAGTTTTTGGGATTCACCGTCAATGCTAGAGGAATCGAAGCTAACCCAGAAAAGATCCAAGCTATTCGAGATGTGCAAGTGCCCAGGACTATAAAGCAGGTACAAAGCTTAAATGGAAAAGTAGCTGCGTTAAGTCGATTCATATCCAGGGCAACTGACAAGTGCATCCCATTCTTTGATATAATAAAGAATGGAAAGAGGAATTTAGAATGGACACCTGGTTGTGAGGAAGCATTCCGAGGTCTGGTGAGGCATCTGGAGAGTCCACCAATGCTGTCAAAACAGTAAACCACGAGACGCTGTACGTATACTTGGCTGTATCCCCGAATGCGATAAGTGCGGCTTTAGTTCGTGAGGAGGACCGAGTCCAGAGGCCGGTGTATTATGTTAGCAAGCGTTTAACGGGGGCAGAGAGAAATTACCCTAACATCGAGAAATTGGCTTATTGCTTGGTGATTGCGTCACGTAAGCTGCGCCCATACTTCCAAGCACACTCAATCGGTGTTTACACCGATCAACCCCTACGGCAGGTACTCCAATGACCAGAAACTTCTAGAAGGTTGCTAAAATGGAACATCGAGTTAAGCCAATTCGATATCGCCTACTTACCACGGAGAGCCGTACAAGGGCAAGCATTAGCAGACTTTATCGCTGAGTTTACCATACCCGTCGAACCGGGTAGTCACGACGTCATTCCCCCCGTTCGATGGAAATTATACACTGATGGGGCATCAAACGACCGTTGCTCCAGCGCGGGCGTAGTTCTTATAACTCCGGAAAACCGATCAATCTGTTATGCTTTGAAGCTCGATTTCCAAGCCACAAATAACGAAGCGGAATATGAAGCACTCATCACTGGCTTGAAGCTCATCGGGGAACTCGGGATCAGATCAGTTGAAATCTTTTGTGACTCACAGTTGGTGGTCTACCAAGTGTGGGGAGACTACCAAGCAAAGGGACGAAAGCTTGCTCCGTACCTTGTTCAGGTCCAAGAACTACTATCAAATCTTGAGCGTTATGACATTTCACATGTCCCGTGCGAACAGAACAAAGTAGCCGACTTATTGGCCAAGTTTGCGAGTACCGGCGATGCACAACAAATGGGATTGTATCCTGTTGAAGTCTTGCATGCCCCGAGCATAGACGAGATGAAAGTCGATCGCGTGTTGGAAACGGAAATCGAGAAGGAATCGTGGATAACCCCATTCAAACTGTACCTGACAATTGGGGCCTTACCAGAAAAAAGAAGCGAAAGACGGCAGGTCCTTCGAAAGGCCGCGCGATACGTAATGCAGGATGGGACAATGTATCGAAAAGGATTCTCAGTCCCATTATTATGATGCATCGCTCATGATGAGACAAAGCGGGTCTTAAGAGAGGTTCACGAAGGGGAATGTGGCGACCATACTAGGGGGCAAACGGTAGCAAAGAAGATCCTCCGCTATGGATATTACTGGCCAACCGTAAACCGGGATGCCGCAGACTATGCAAGAAAGTGTGACAAGTGTCAAAGATATGCGAAAATCCCGAGGACTCCATCAACGGAACTCACACAAATGGTTAGTCCCTGGCCATTTGCAATCTGAGGAATCGACATAATCGGCTCTTTGCCTATATCCAGAGGTGGCGCGAAATACGCGATAGTTGCAGTCGACTATTTCACAAAATGGGCTGAGGCAGAACCTTTGGCCACAATCACCTCTAAGAAAGTCATTAACTTCGTTGTACGAAACATTATATGCCGCTTTGGCCTTCCTCGCACCATCATTACGGACAACGGGACGCAATTTGAAAGTAGAGAGTTCATACCGAAAGCCAACGGACAAGTCAAGGCCGTTAACAAAATAATCAAGTCCATATTGAAGAAGCGTCTGGAGAAGGTTGGAGGCAAGTGGGTAGATGAACTCCCGACAGCATTATGGGCGTATAGAACTACCCACAAGTCCGCGACCGGCCACACTCCATTCGCCTTGGCATACGGCTCTGAAGCCGTTATACCCGTGGAACTTGAAGTTCCATCGCACCGAGTGACATACTATGATCCCAAGACGAACCAGAATCTCTTGTTGGAATCACTGGACTGCATCGATGAAAAGCGTGAAGAAGCCGAATTAAGGGCGGCAGCGCACAGACACCGAGTCAAGCATTACTACGACGGCAGAGTCCGCCCAAGGATCTTTGATGTGGGCGATCTCATTCTGAAACGAGTTTTCCCGGTACCATCGCGTATGAATCCCAGCTGGGAAGGTCCGTACGCCATTGAACGGAAGCTTGGAGAGGGAACATTCAAGCTAGCGACCGTTGATGGCACGACACTCCCCCGAGCATGGAACAGTGAACATCTGCGGCACTATTACATTTAGCATGTTTTCTTTCTTGTTTTAGGCACTGTTATTTCCTGCATGTTTCCGTTCACTCTTAACTTAGTTTCTTTTTAAAGTTGTAATCGAGCAGTTCAGTTGATTTTCATTAATAAAGGCTTGAAGCCGTATTTTCCGTGAATCACTAACGTTTCTATATCTCATAATTGGATGACGAACTACATTATCCTGTACGATGTACGGACTCGTGTGAACGATTTCAAATCTCCGAATCCCTAGAGTGCGGATCGGAGTACTCTAAGTCCCCAGAGCGCGGACTAGAGTATAAACGATTTCAAATCTCCGAATCCCCAGAGTGCGGAGCGGAGTACTCTAAGTCCCCGAAGCGCGGACTAGAGTATAAACGATTTCAAATCTCCGAATCCCCAGAGTGCGGATCGGAGTACTCTAAATCCCCAGAGTGAGGACTAGAGTATAAACGATTTCAAATCTCCGAATCCCCAGAGTGCGGAGCGGAGTACTCTAAGTCCCCGGAGCATGGACTAGAGTATAAACGATTTCAAATCTCCTAATCCCCAAAGCGCGGATCGGAGTACTCTAAATCCCCAGAGCGTGGACTAGAGTATAAACGATTTCAAATCTCCGAATCCCCAAAGTGCGGAGCAGAGTACTCTAAGTCCCCGGAGCGCGGACTAGAGTATAAACGAATACGAACCTCCGAATCCCCAGAGCGTGGATCGGAGTACTCTAAGTCCCCGGAGCGTAGACTAGAGTATAAACGACTTCAAATCTCCGAATCCCCGGAGCGCGGATCGGAGTACTCTAAGTCCCCGTAGCGCGGACTAGAGTATAAACGATTTCAAATCCCCGAATCCCAGAGTGCGGAGCGGAGTACTCTAAGTCCCCGGAGCGCGGACTAGAGTATAAACGAATACGAACCTCCGAATCCCCAGAACGCGGATCGGAGTACTTTAAGTCCCCGGAGCACGGACTAGAGTATAAACGACTTCAAATCTCCGAATCCCCGGAGCGCGGATAGGAGTACTCTAAGTCCCCGGAGCGCGGACTAGAGTATAAACGATTCCAAATCTCCGAATCCCCAGAGCGTGGATCGGGATACTCTAAGTCCCCAGAGCGCGGACTAGGGTATAAACGATTTCAAATCTCCGAATCCCCAGAGCGCCAATTCAGAACAAAGTCCAAGTACTCGAGAAATTTTGAACAAGAAGTAAGCCACGTTTGGAAATGTTTGAACAACACGAGAGTAGACTGGGAGATAATGCAAGTCGTATCAAGTGGAGTCATGACTACAGTTAGTCAACAAACCAAAGAAAAGCAATAGGATCATTCAAACGAAAACGAAACTAAACTTCATTCAGTAGTTCAAAATGGGGTTACACAGTTACTCCTACAAAACTCAGAGTTCAGAGCCAATCTATACAAACTGCAAGCCACAAAAAAATAAAAGCAACGACAAGGCTTAAGCAAGAAGCTCGTCGAACGAGTGTATCGATTACTTCTTCGTTTTCTTCTTCTTATCTTCCTTTGTTTTTTCCAACGACTCCTCTCCCTCACGCTTTTTCTTGGATTTCTTGCTTGCCAAAGAAGCGGAGTCGGGAGTATGGGACGGAACATCCAGTGGTTTAGACCTGCCCGGGAGAATGATTTTCAAAGGTCTGTTCCGAGGGTCGGTGAGTTCTAGTATTTCGGGTTCAACTTTGACCTCGACCTTTTTCTTTTCCTCTACGGCGAGGCGGTCCTTCATGCTCACCTTTGAGGTATGCTCAGAGGCGCCAGTGATTTCGATTTCGTCACTCCCTTCGGCAGGAGATGAAGTGTCAAGCTTATCATCATCTAGCGCCCCAATCATTGAGCATCGGGACCAGGAATTACTCCCGCATGAACAACGTCGCTTGTTTTCTCTGCCTCCTCCTTGGCGTCATCGCTCCTCGGAGTTGGCTCGGCATCAGAGCGGTCTGCATGAAAACATAAAGAATGAACGTTAGAACGAATAAATGCTGGAAGATAACAAGATCTTTTAACTTCTAGAAAAGAAGAGTTTCCTACCGGGTTCTGGTTGGCTATCGGTTGCGCGTGGGGTTTCACCCTCCAGAATAGGAGATAGCACGTGAACGCCAAGCCCATGATCTTCAGGATCATAGCCGGCATGCTTCTCGAACGGGTCAAGTGTCGGCCGACCAGCCGGTTGAGCAGCGGGAGGAGCAGCAATATGAGGAGTCGTAGTCTCAGCCCTAGACGGGCCAGCTTCGTCACTTTTCTCTTTTGGAAGGGGAGAGCCTTTGTTATAAAGCGCCAAAGCTACGGACAGATCCGTTGGCTCATTCCCCCTAAGAAACTCCTTCACCAAGGCATCCTCATCGACCTCCTCAGAGCCCGACTCGATTTTCCTGATCTTTACTAAGGTTTCCCAGGCCTCAACTAGGGATTCGAGATAGCCATCGCCCAAGAATGTCAAGTCACGATGCATAAGGACGCGGGCTCCATACTCAGCAATCAACGGGTCAAACATGCATTTGACCTCTTCCCTGCCAGCTTCTGCGGCCGCCTCGAGGCGAGAGTCAATCTCCTCCGCAGCTTTTCTTTTGCCCTCCTCACGGGCTTCGTCCTTCATTTTCTCAACCCAGCAAGTTCGTCATCGAGCTTCGTTTTTAGGAGACGAGTAGCAACGATTTCATCACAGTATCGTTGTGATTCTTCTTTAGCAGCTTCCTTGTCCTCCTTTTTCTTGGAAAGTAATTCTTTCAGCTCTCTGACTTGTATGGCGAGCGCGTCCCTTTCTTTTTGAACGGAATCTTTTTCTAGGGCAAGGGCACCGCTGCGCTGGACTGCTTCATCAAGTTCCTTCTTGTGAGCCATCTCTAAACGAGTAACTGCCTCGGCAGTATCTTTTGCGCTTTGTTCAGCGGCTTCCAGCTTTGACTTGTACGAAGCGAGCTCCTCGTCCTGATGCTTGATGATGTTCTTGTCGCAGCCAGCCTCCAAATTCAGGCGATCAATCTTATATTGACGCTCAACGGACACCACCAAGATCTTTTCAACCAAGTGTACAAACGCGTCATGTTGAACATAGACGTCGTTATTGCAGGCAATGGCACTCTGCTTCACGTGACCGGGAATATGGTGAATAGCCGGGAGAAACTTCAAACCGTTGAAGCAAATTTTCCGAAACTTGGCCTTAAGATCGACCATCTTTTCCGCGACAGTTGGATCAACCGTGGGAGTAGGGGGAGGAGGCTTTGGAAGTTCCGCTCTTTTTCGTTGCTCCCGAACTTTCCTTGTACTCGATGAACCGGAGTGTTGTTCTCGAGGAGCATCAGATTGGTAGCCTTTCTGGGAAGACTTCTCTTTATCCGGCTCAGTTGGAGGAAGAGGATCACGGGACTGTGAAGATTGAGATATGCCTTCTTACGGTGAGACGACTCGTGGGGACGATTGTCTCTATCCTCATAATCATCTCTGTCCCTGCGTCTACCCGAACCAGAGTCCCGTCCAGAATGATGAAATATGGAAGAGCCATGAAGGCGATCAAATCCATGAGAGCGTCCCATGTCACCTGCAAAGAATAGAGATAACAACGAGTTAAGAAAAATCTGGGAAATAAGAAAGAACTTTAAGTGTATGATGGAATGCGTATGTGCGTGTGTGTCCTAGTGTTCACCCCTACAGACCAGTTCTTTTATCTTTACTAATCGGAGTATTGTCTCCCTGGACTGGGAGTTGAACTCCCGCGTTGCCTTTAGCGGGCGAAGAAAACTTGAGGGCTTCAGGATCGTCAAACCCGTAATTAAGTATATCATCGAGAATAGACAGGTTCGACAGGCCCCTCAGGGAACTTTCTAGGTGCTGTGAGGAAGCCTCTTTCTCGGGCGGGATAGGCAAAACTTTTGAAGTACCACCAACTTTCTCTTTCCGGGTTTTGTGTTTTAACCTTTTCTTTCCCTTCGAAGGGGAGGATGACGTGTCAATGTCGTGAACTTCGACAGCCGGATCCCAAGCAGGACCCACATTCTCGTCTTGGGTCTCAGGAGCGTCATCCTCTTTGTGCTCGCCTTCTTCGTGGGCATCGGGAGTTCGGCGTAATGACGACCCAGCCAGTTTTTTCCCATTGCCGAATGCCGGCTTGGGAATAGAGACGCCCTCCGGAAGGCTAATCCAACGACCAGGGACAAGCAAGCCAAACTTCGACAATGACTCGTTTGAAATGATGGTCCGAATGTCTCGTTCCTCGGTAGGAAGAGCTCTAATGGCTTCAACGGCCTCATAATATCCTCGGCCCTCCGGACGTGGGTTGATATCTAAAAATATGAAACAATGAGTTAGAAAAAGCATCACTTCGATTAATCGTGAAAGATGATTCAGTGGAGAGACTTACTGCCTTCAACCCATCTCCTCGCAAAACCAGGAGGGCAACGCACGTAGAACCATTCCCGTTTATACAGGGCGAATTTACTACATGCCCCTGTCAAGATCTGGCATTTGTGGTAGGGCTCAAGGAACATGAAGGAAGGGTTGTCTTTCCGCCTCTTGACCATATAGATGTATCTGATGTCGCCAGGAGTTGGAGGTCTGGAGAAGACGGCCATAAAGAGTAGGTAGGTCCCATGAAGGAACGCGTGACCATTCGGGTGCAGCTGCGACGGGGCAATGTCGATATACTGCAATACGTCCTGGAGAAATAAATTGAACGGAGGCACGCTGCCCATTTAACACATGAACTTGTTACAGGCGGTATAACCGACTGGGGGCAGATGAGGACGATCAAGTCGCGAAGGGACTAACACATCGGCGAAAGGGATCCCATGAATGGAGCATATCCGTCGGAGAGCGGCTTCGTTGATCTTCGAAGCTTGTGAATCGATCGGATTGTCTAATAGGATTGTTGCTTCCAGGGCATCAGGTGCTAAGTTATGAGCAGGAGAAGTCAACGGATTAGAAGTATCAGCGGCTTCTTGCCTTGATGACGGCCCAGGCCTGTCGGATATAGTGGCGGAGCTAGACTTTCTTGACATCCCCAATAAATAACGAAACTGGCTAAGTGCTTGAGAAAACTATACTTAAAAAAACGTTGAACGTTAGAATTAGCAACACGAGTTTTCCCCCCACGTGGTGTGTGAACTAGTGCAAGCAGTTGTGTACACGCAATAAGAATCTAAAGATTTCAAAGATAAAAAAAAATGAGCTTCGAATCGTCGCCTTCGAAGACCGTCATCGCTGACCGTCTCAAAAAGCCCGCCTTGAGGTGATTACAGTTTCAAATTCAGAAAACGAATGTTAGTCCAGGTTTAAGTCTACTAAAGCTAGGGAGTTAATGATCCGAGTCAGTTTCGCATGATGGTGTGCTTAGATCTTTGTCCTTTTATTGATTAGGCAAGGTAATTGTTCGTTCGACATTTACAGTGTTCGGCAACATTAATCATTGGTCGACATTTATAATTATCCGGCATGTGCATTACTCGGCCTTGATATTTTTCGGCCAAGGTATAGTATTCGGCATGTATGTTTGTTCGGCAGGCCAGTTATTCGAAACATATACTGTTCGGCATTTAAATGGTGTTCGGCAATTGTATTGTTCGGTCTAAGTTCTGTTCGGCATGTGTGTGTCTGTTCGGCATGTCAGTTGTTCGGCACATATACTGTTCGACATTTGGGTAGTGTTCGGCCTTAGTTTGTTCGGCTAAAGTAGCGCTCCACCCTCGATTACAGTTCCACCCTACTCCTTCTCCATCTACGCCGAACAACAAGAACAGATCGCTCGGCGAAGATTACACCGTTCGACACCCCATCTTTCTTTTTCTTCCAGTCTTGTTCGGCACGAAGGAACTAGGCCTAACTACCATGCACCATTCGACAACTCCAAATATGCGAGCCATTTCTACTCGACACACATCATACAACCATAAAAATATCCAGTTTTCCACGTGACCCTCTCGGCTGCACATAAACCTAAATCTCGTGTTGAAGTAATTTGATCATGGAAGGGATAATACCTAGTTCGAAGATCGAAGCTGAGGAAAGATCGATTAGGCTTTAGATCTGATAGGCTGGCGAGAATTGCAAGTCTCTAGGGACTGACAGAAATGAAGGTGTAAAAGGAAAATAGTGGAAGGATGCCTTGTTTTATAGGGAGAAGATAGAAGTTGAAAAGGCTACATCCGGTAGAACCGTCAAAGTCGTAGCGTTCGGCTTCAAAGCGAAGTGTCGCTCGGCACATGAGGATTGTTCGGCTTCGAACGCATCATTCGGCGTTCAAACCACGCTCGTCTCACACCTCCGTCACTAATATTCTCAAGAAGGTGTCTCCGAGGTAAGCTAAACTAGATTCAAAGCGCATCACGTTCAGTCACATAATACACTTTGGGGGGCAAGTGTTTCCTAGAGGTTTGACCAGGCAACTAGTGCTCGGCATCAGGTAGCACTCGCCATCAGAGAGTGTTCGGCATCTGGGAGTGATCGGCGAAGTACTCGGCATCCAGTGGGACTCGGCATCAGAGAGTGTTCGGCATCTAGGAGTACTCGGCGAAGTACTCGGCATCCAGTGGGACTCGGCATCAGAGAGTGTTCGGCATCTAGGAGTACTCGGCGAAGTACTCGGCATCCGTAGTACCCGGCATCCATGATACTCGGCATCAGATAGTACTCGGTGTAGTACTCGGCGTTAGGTAGTGCTCGGCATCAGCTGGAGCTCGGCGTCAATTAGTATTCGGCGCCCAGTAGAACTCGGCGATAGAAGTGCTCGGCATCCAAGAGAGGTTCAGTGTGCATAACTACTCAACGTGACAGTATCGTTCGGCCTGCATGCATTGTTCGGTCAAGAGCTTCGGACAGAGATACGTTCGGCTTCAACTACAACCATCCTGCACTTCCCACACATCAAACGTACCATTCGGCATGGAAGGGACCGTTCGGCATGGAAAGGATCGTTCGGCATTATGGTGTTCGGCATGCCTGGTTCGGCAAGCAGCAACCACTGTACTCGGGCTAGAGTGTTCGGCCACCAAGCCCACTTGGGAAGTCCAGCCCATATTTGCCTATAAATAGAGGGGCAGGGTCACAGTGAAAGGGGATCTTTTTTGGAGAACACTGGGGAGACTCTGCCATTTTGGAGACTCATCTTCTCTACTTAACAACTTCATTCAAGCATTTGACCTACGAATTGTATTTGTAATCAATTATAAAGAAGATCAATAAAGTTTAATCTCAAATTGGACGTAGGAAATTACGCTGAACCAGTATAAATTTGGTGTTCTTACTTTCTGCATTTTAATTAGCATTGTCTTCTCTATTTAATTTACCTTCATCACTTATTTCTCTACACAATCTTTTTCTACGAGGTTAGTGACCAATTTTGGTGCTAACATCACCTGAAGAACCATCATGATCGATCGCAGCACAAATGGAGCTAAAATTGATCCATACGAAGATGATGGGGATCGATCCCAAGTGACCCCAGATCGATCTGGTGGGGCTACCCACGAGTGAGAATAGGTATTCTGAGCTTTGAGGGAAATATTTCCATATCTACTTTTATAAATAGCATCCCTATGCCTACAGAAAAAGGACTTTTTGATGCTTCTACGCGGTTACTCTACTCTACTCCATTGTAACTTGAGAGCTAGTGATTTGTACTGTTGTAATCAGTTGTCAATCATCAATAAATAGCAAAACTATTCAAAGTGGACGTAGGCCACAACGCCGAACCACTATAAATTCTTTTCTCTTTCTATTTCTGTTTGATTTTATTGGTGTGATTGTTAGATTAGCCTCCTTTTCCATTTAAATTCTTCATTCTAATCTCTTCGATTACATTCGAAGAGTGTTATGCTCAATTTTGGTACAAACATTTTGGAGCTTTCATTGAGAAAACTCTACTTTTCTCTGAATCAGTGGATCCCATGCTGTTGTTGGATTGCTAAACTCTAAGGAGGAGATCCAAAACTATCTTCCAGTAGTTCCTTCCATTCTATTTAGATTACTCCAGATCTAGGAAAGAGCTACATTCATCATGGTGCGCACTACAAAAACTGCTTCAAATGCTGCAGATCCCGAGGGAAGGGATAGGCAAAATCCCACGCAACTGACCACAGTAGGCCAAACATTAGCTAGAGCTCCAGATCCACAAGGTCCTGTGACTAGAGAGGAGTTCCAGACAATTATGTAAGAGCTTACTCAGAGCCGTCAAAAGTTCACTCAGCAGATCCGTGCCAACATGGAGCTTGTAAACCAACTGAATGAAGAAAGGCGAAGGAGATCGAGAAGGGATCATGTCTCTCATTCCTCGACCGAATGCTCAGCTTCATCTGACTTCGATAACAGATCTACACGCCGTCGGCTGGATGGAAAGTATGCAGAAGGCTCCGGGCATCAGCATGCCATGAATCTCGAACAAGTCGGGATTGGTCCTTCCACATGGCACAAAGTTGGACCCTCCTCCCGAGGAGGGGCACTTGCTTATCATACCATTCATGACCACGTAGCTGCTGCCGCTATTGATCTGGAAGCCGAGATCAGAACCAAACAGATCTAGCTCATCGCCAACACATTCATGCTCACGATCCTTACTTCCTTGAAGATCGAGAGCCAAAAAGGTGAGGAACGGACCATAGACAACGACCGGACCATCCTCGCAACATGGAACCCGACCATGCCTTGGCCTCGAATATCCAGATGCCTGAAATTCCAACCATGATATGCCAGATGATTAGAGAAAGTCAAGGCCTCACTAACGATGATTGGGGCATCTCTAGGAGTCATACTCCGTTCACCGATGTTATTCTCTATTTAAAGCCACCCCGTCGATTAAGGATGCGACTTTGCCGGTGTATGAGGAAATTCAAATTCTAACTAGCATATCTTGAAATACGAGTTGCTCATGAACGCCGCTCGAGCTGATGATGTGGTTAAGTGTAGAAGCTTCCCTATCTCCTTAGGAGGCATTGCAACTTTGTGGTTCACTCGTCTACCACCCAGATCTATTTCATGTTTTGATCAATCGGCTACTAAGTTTGTCGAGCAGTTTCGTATGCATGCTACTAGACCGAAGGATGTCAACACCTTGTCCAGTGTTACTCAAGCTCCAGTAGAGACTCTTAGGCGTTATCTGGAAAGGTTCCACGCTGCTTGTGCTGAGGTGAGCAACCCCAATGATAATTCTATTCTAATGGCATTGACTAAAGGAATCGATCCCGATTCCAAGTTTGGCGATTGGTTGGCTGGGAAACCCTCGCTTCGTTGGATCGTTTCTATGCTAAGGCGGCCCAGTTCTTAAGGAGAAGAGGGTAGACGATCTAGGAGCAGGACCTAGCGGGGCCCAGTGGTGAAGGCACTCAGAGTAATGTTGCTGTGAAACAGACCGGTGAGAATTCCAGTAGTGTAAAATTGAACATACAGAATAAGCAAGGACAACAGAAGGGCAATGGAGGTCAGGGAAAGAAAAAGGACCCACATCGCGGATCGAGACCCAAGGCTCCCATGTTCTATCGATATACTCCCCTAACCACATCACTAGAAAATGTTTACCATCAGACTTATAATACCAAACAATATAAGAAGCCAGCTTTGAAACCATCATCTGAGAAAAAAATTCAAACTGGGAAATTCTATAGATTCCACGATTGTTACGGCCATAATACTAATGAGTGCCGTCATTTACAAGACATCATCAAGAAGTTGATTAGAGAAACGAACTAAGAGTAGTTTGTTCGGACTTCGAAGGATAGAGGTGCAGACCCATCTAACCCAAATCAAGGTCAAGGCCAAGCTAGCCATGAAGAACGCACGTACTGGCGGGAAGTTGGTAATAAACACTATGAGTGGTGGTCCTCATCTAGCTGATCGGAGCTGGAAGGAAATGGAGTCATATCTTAGTTCGATTAGGCATGTTGTCTTTGAATGTTGTAGTAATGTTTATGATGGGGCCCCGATAAAACAACAGAGGACGATGACGGACGACATCAGTTTTAGGAAACGAGATGCTTACAGATTCGAGGCCCCCACTATTGATCTGTTGGTTATTTCGGCTCAGGTAGGTCCTGCTTGGATGAAAAGATCTTTGTCGATAATGGAAGTTCTGTCAATATATGTTTCAAGTTCGGTTATGACCAAATGAGAATGGAGGTGAAAGATCTAAAACCATGTCAGTCACGCATACATGATTTTAATGGAAGTGCAACCTTACCAGCTGGCATGGTAGAGTTATCCACTGAATTGTGTATTGGAGATCGCCGGAGAGTCTAGATGTTACAGTTTATGGTGTTAGACATACATTCCCTCTACAATGCTTTCTTGGGCCGACCGGCCCTTGTGGAATTCAGGGCAGCGATTGCCTCATGGTGTTTAACTCTGAAGTTCCCCACTGATAATGGGGTCAGAGTAGTACATGATGATTAGGCGGTTGGATGTGCCTGTTATGTTGCGGAGCAACGGGATACGCAACGGAAGGAGAAAGGGAAGGGCTTAGAGGAGTCTCTCTGTGTCCGTTTTTCAGAAAATTGACAACTAATGCCTGAGCCGAGGCTTAGGCTCCACAACCAGTTCCTTAAGGACCTCGATCCCAGAGATAATAATGATGAGGAGGAAGTCAAAGTTAGTCAGGCTTCCCCGGTAGAGTTGACGATCGATGTTACGAACCACGACGATTACAATTCCAGAATGGTAAAGGTCCGATCTCAACTTGGCCAAAGACGATACATGAATTGGTTGATTTTCTCTGGGCGAACGTTGATGTGTTTGCCTGGACTCATTCAGACATGTGTGGGATCTCACCAGACATCGCAAGCCATGCATTAAATATTGACCCATGGCACGTCCCGGTCAAACAAAAAAGGCACGGTGTGGATCCAGAGAGATCTGCCGCCCTGAAGGAAGAAGTAAATAAACTCAAGTCGAATGGGTTATGCTTTATACCCGGATTGGGTAACTAATCAAGTGCTTGTCAAAAAAGCAAATGGGAAATGGCGAATATGTGTGGACTACTCAGATTTGAATAAAGCCTGCCATAAAGACAGTTTGCTTCTTCCCAGAATTGATCAACTGCTGGACTCAATAGTCGGACATGAGTTCTTATCTTTCATGGATGCGTATTCCGGCTACAATCAAATACCGATGCATCTACCTGACCGTGAACATACTAGCTTTTCACTAATTTGGGACTCTATTGTTATAAGGTCATGCCGTTAGGACTTAAAAATGCTGGAGCAACTTATCAGAGGCTCGTGAACCGAATGTTCGCTAACCAGATCGGAAAGACCATGGACTGTGTGGATGAAATGCTCGTGAAGTCGCGACTGTCCATTAACCATGTCAGTGATTTGGAAACAATGTTTACATACTCCAATAGTACAGAATGAATCTCAATCTGTTGAAGTGTCATTTCGGGGTAGCGTTAGGAAAATTCCTTGGATTCATTGTCAATGCTAGATGAATTGAAGCCAACCCTGAGAAAATCTTGGCGATTCAGAATCTCGAAACTCCCAGAGACATAAAGTAGGTGCAAAGCCTCAACGGGATGGCGGCAGCCTTAAGCGGATTTATTTCCTAATCAATAGACAAGTGCATTCCTTTCTTTGATCTGATCAGAAAAGGAAAGTGAAATTTCGAATGGACAGAGGAGTGTGAAGGCACATTCCAAGCACTAGTTCAGCATCTGGCAACACCGCCTATTTTGTATAAATCGGTCGGTCATGAGAGACTATACATCTATTTGGCGGTTTCAGCAAACACAAGCAGTGTTGCGTTAATTCGAGAAGAGGATCGGATCCAACGACCGGTCTATTATATCAGCAAGAGATTGATAGGAGCAGAAAGAAACTACCCGAAGGTAGAAAAGCTGGTTCATTGTCTCGTCATAGTCTCGAGGAAACTCCATCCATATTTACAGGCTCATTCGATCACTGTCTATACTGACCAGCCGTTACAACAGTTCCTAACATGACCTGAGTGGTCTGGTAGGTTACTTAAATGGAACATCGAGTTGAGTCAATTTGATATTGCTTATACACCGAGGCGAGCCATTTAAGGACAAGTTTTGGCGGACTTCATAGCTGAATTCACCATATCGGAGGACCTGCCCGAAACTAGTGAATCTCCTAAGCATACATGGAAGCTATACACTGACGGTGCATCAAACGACTAACAACGAAGCCGAGTACGAAGCCCTACTTGCTGGACTTGCTAGAGACTTGGGAGTCATTGCTGTAGAGATATATTGTGTTTCGCAATTGGTGGTATGTCAGGTTCGAGAAGAATATCAAGCCAGAGACTGGAGATTAGCCACTTACCATACTCGGGTTCAGGAAATGTTGAATCAATTCGACTGTTATGCTATCCACTGTATACCCCGAGAGCAAAATCAAAAAGCCGATTATTTAGCAAAACTGGCCTGCACTGGCAAAGCACAACAAATGAGACTCGTCCCCGTTGAGACACATACTGCTCCGAGCATTGACCAAATGGAGACAGACTTGGTGCACGAGGCAACGCCCGAGAAGGAGTCGTGGATGACTCCGTTTAGAAAATATATTGAGCACGGAGTTTTACCCGAGCGTAGAAGTGAGAAAAGACAAGTTCCCTAAAAGGCTTCGCGATTTATTATCCACAATGGGGTTCTATGTAAGAGGGGATATTCCATTCCTATACTCTGGTGTATCACCCATGACGAGATCAATCGAGTGTTACACGTTGTGCATGAGGGAGGGTGTGGCGATCACACTGGGGGGCAAGCCCTTGTGAAGAAAATACTCAAATATGGATATTACTGGCCAACCGTGAATCGAGACGCATCAGATTATGTTAAGAAGTGTGTTTGGTGCCAAAAGCATGCTAGGATTCTGAGAGTCCCACCTACCGAAATCACTCAGATGGTTAGTCCATGGCCGTTTGCCACGTGGGGGCATCGATATAATAGGGTCCTTACCTTTAGCCAAGGGTGGAGCGAAGTACGCCATTGTTGTAGTTGACTACTTTACTAAATGGCCGGAATCTGAGCCCCTTGCTACTATCATGACAAAAAAAGTAATCAACTTTGTTGTGCGCAACATCATCTGTCGCTTTGCCCTCCCACATACCATCGTAACTTATAACGGGACCCAATTCAATAGTGTCGAGTTTAAAGATTTCTGTCAATGCTACTGCATCCAGAAGAAGTTCTTAGTAGTAGCTCACCCTTAAGCAAATGGACAAGTCGAAGCTGTCCACAAAGTTATCAAGTCCATTCTGAAGAATCTACTTAAGAAGGCTGGAGGCAAGTGGGCCGATGAACTTCCCATGGCCCTATGGGCATATCGAACTACCTACAAGTCTGCGACCGGCCATACTCCGTTTGCACTTTCGGAGAGCTCTGAAGCCGTTATTCTAGTTGAATTAGAAGTACCTTCTCACCATGTGACTTACTACGATCCAAAGAGGAACGCGATCCTACTTGCAGAATTATTGGATTTACTGGATGAGAAGCGTGAAGAGGATGATTTGAGGGCAACCGCACATCCCAATCGAGTCGCCCGATTATACAACACTAAGGTCCGACCCTGAACGTTCGAAGTCAGTGATCCCGTACTTAAGGGAATTTATCAAGTCCCTTCACACATGAAACCGACATGGGAAGGACCGTATATCATTGAACGGGGACTTGGAGATGACACATTCAAACTATCAACTCTTGACAGTCTCACTTTACCAAGGGCATGGAACAACGAGAGTCTCCTTCACTATTGCACATAACTGGCTTTTATTCATTTTAGTCTGCTTTTGCTTCGAAATTTGTTTATGCATTTTTTGAATTTGAACTTGTAATAAGGTAACTGACTTTGCCGTACTTTCTTATTTCAGCAATAAAATGCAGATTCATCAAGCCAGAGTGGCAATTCTTGAAATGCATCATGTGACCGTCACGATGTATGAAGAGCTAAGTCCTATCCTACGGCAGGACTCATTTAAACAGGGAGTGATCGCGATCCGAATGGTCACTCGCTAAGTGAAACCTCGAGCTCAGGGGCAAGCAACGATAATGTTAAGAAGGATTGAAACGCGACAATCCTCTAACGATATCCAGTTCCCAGAGTGCGAGCTATAGTACAAAACTCCAAATTCCGAGCTCGAGGAGGATGGATCCATCCATCCACGGCCTCGCCTTCATTCTTCCAAGTTCGAAGAGGATGGATCCATCCATCTACGACTTCGCTCGCCAAATCAAGGTGGATGTGATCCGACCATCCACAACCTTGAACAACTCGTTGTTCCCGGAGTGCGAACGAGATTCTAATACTTAAACAGCTGTAACTGACCATCTTTCGACCGACTCTAGATCCCAGAGTGCGAACTGGAGTATAAACATCAAATGGGTGTGACTGACCACCCATCGTTCAACTCTGGTCCCAAGGGTGCGGACTGGAGTATAAACACCAAACGGGTGTGACCGACCACCCGTGAAAGAACTTATGTCCCCGGAGTGGGGATATAATCATAAATGTTTGATGGGTGTGACTGACCACCCATCAACTTACTCCGGCCCCTAGATCATGGACCAAAGTATAAGCATTAAATAGGCGTGACCGACTGCCCGTAGATTAACTCATGTCCCCGGAGCGTGAATATGATTCCAAACATTAAATAGTTGTGACCAACCACCCGTAAATTAACTTATGTCCCTAGAGTGTGGATATACTTCCGAATACAAAACGGGTTTTACTAACCTCCCATAAATTAGCTCATGTCCTCGGAGCGCGGATATGATTCTAAGCGATAAGCAGGCATGACCGACCGCCGGCATACAAGTTCAATCCCCACAGTGCGGATGCAAATACTAGCAGATGAGCGAGTGTGATCCGACCACTCAAACTCATTTCACTTTAACGTTGTTTTGACTTAGTTAAATTAAAATTAGCAAAGGCGGAAAATGACTGTCGACTAACTACTTCAATTCAACCTAGGACTAAGGGCATTACTTAGGTACCGGCCGCTGACCGAGACATCGCAACGTTTGGATTCGACTCGATGTTTGATTATGACCCGAAGCCATGACTTCTGGATTTAGCGACCGAACTCAAGTTCGACTTAGAGACTAAAGCCTCACAAGTACATTGAATGGAAACGCTAGTGCTGAAATACTTAAACAAATGAACATAGAGTTATGCTAAAAAACAAAAAGAAATTTTATTTCCACCATTCTTTGAAAAAGATGATACAAAAATCTATTCGATGAATTCCTATAAGCAAGGGCCAAACCCGCGTCTATACATGGCCTACGAATACAAAATGAAATCCTATTCCAAGCTATCTACAAAAAAAGAAGCAAAAGCGCAAGTCTATGCCTGTGGTTTTCTATCCTTTTGCTTTTCTTCGGCGTAAACCCACTAGAGCTACCGCTCAGAACCCTCTCCCTCTTTGAACCTATGCCTCCCCAGCCTGCTCTAGCGGGCTTATCTCCTGCCGTGGGTATTGAAGTAGTCTCCTCCTCGAAACTCACAGGGTCGAAATGTCCTCTGTGTCCAAAACCGGAGGGATGGCGGCACTTCCGATGTTAGAGGAAGGAGGCGCGCTGGTATTAATGATGGTGCCACTTGGAGAAACAATAAGTATCGGGACCGGATCGGGGCCCGCCTTGCCACCGCCAGTGCTACAAGCCTGCACGACTTGCTCCATCACATCCTTGATCTCCTCTATTATTTGCTCAGCTCGGTACGCCCAAATGCCCATTGGGATGCTACTGGACGGGCCAGAGGAGCTCGTAATGATTACATCTTCATCTATGTTGAAAGGAATTTCGATGTTCGGGTCGCTTTGATGGCTAAAGAGTGCTTCCATCAATTGATCATCAAGAACATGCTTTCGTGCATCTCCTCCGCCGATGAGGCGACCGTTGTAGTTGTAGCCTCCGTCATTATTGCCTCCTACTCGTGATGCATTTCTTGAGTTGTAGGAGGATTGATTGATGCATAATCTAGAGCTGAATAAAGATAGAAGAATATATCAGTAACGTCTTTTGATAGTGCACCTGCATTTTGAGGAATATGAGAAGTGTCCAGAATTCCTTCCTTGGGTTGGCTCCTATTTTGAGCTGATGTGCCTTCGCTGCGTTCATGTATCAAAGAAAGGTGCGGCTTATTAAGGTTATATCCTGGGGCATCTGGAGGATCGATAGAAGAAGTAGGCTCAGATTGAGAGACTGGGAGCCCCTCGAAACCTACTTCATGATGCTCAACTCCAGATCCTTCTCCAGCATCCGCATACTTGGCAGCCAACTTTTCTTTTCAAGAGTGACAATTGTATCATGGAGGACCTTCGATTCTTCTCCAACAAGTATTTGAGCTTCCAGTTTGAATTCATCGATAGTCGTAGCTTCGCGGATCACCTTTTCATCATCTATCGAGCGACTCCAGGCCTTGTATAGTTGAAAAGGATAATCTTCGCCGAGCGAATTTAAGTTGCAGTTTCTTAAGACATTAGCATTGTACATGACCATGAGACCTTCAAATTCATTCTCCATCGTAGCCTCCACCATTTTAATTTCCCTATCCATCCTGACATTGGCTTCTTGGGCCTTCAAGTTCGTTGCATCCCTCTCCTCCCTAAGTACCAACGCCTGTTCACATGCCTCCTGGGCGACTTTATTAGCCTTGTTTTTTTTCCTTAATAGCGTATGCTAATTTTGCCTTTAACTTTTTGACCTCTTCCCGCGCCTCATCCCTTTCCCGAGTGATAACAGTGTTGTGGTGGCCCATCTCCTGCACTAGGTCCATGTGAGTTTTTTGTATGTTTTCCATCGACTGTCTAGCCTCATCTACTCTCTTATCGTCCTCCATATCCGATTTCCTTGAAGATTCAGCTTCATTATTAAGCACTTCTAATATTTTGTTTTTCTGAGCAAGGTCGGCCTCCGGTTTCTCAACTGTCTAAGCCCGCTCGAATGATACCATAGAAACTCTCTCGGCCATCTTAACCCATTCCCCGTACCGGCTCTACGCATCGTGCACGTAGTCCTGCACCAGTCTTCCTATGTCATTGGGAATTATTTTCAAGTTTGGAGGAAAGTGGAAGCCATCAAAACATATAGTCCGAAAATCTTTCTTTAACTTAGCAATTCGGATGGCTCCCTCTCTTGTGGGCTCGATAGCGGCTTGCTTTGTAACGACGGGAGTTTCCATTTCATTTCTACAGCATTGATTGCTACATTTTGAAGTATGAAGAGGCGTTACTTGGTGTGCAGTTTCAGAAGATTGCCTGATAGAGCCGGATGGTTTTGAGAAACCTTTAGGTGGTGGTGATCGCGACCAGGAGTGGCACCTACTTTGATGTGACACTTCCTTCTCCCTATCATAATGTTTACACTCTTGGCTAGGGTAGTGGCCGCGATCGTAGTCTCTTTCACTTTCACGTCTGTGAGATTCAGAGTAAGAGCTGGAAGAATGGCGTTTGAAGCAAAGATTGCTGAACATAGACCTCTGTCTCAGCATCGTGTCTATAAAATGAAAAGAGAAGCAGAATTAGTCATCTGCCGAGATTAGAAAAGATGTGATTAGAAATTGTATGGTGCCATGAAGTGCGTGCAAGTATGTGCAAACCTCAAACCCAACCAATTGTGGTGGCCTTGCTCGTAGGAGTGGGCTCCATTATATCTAAAGAAGTTAAGTCTGCATCAGTCTGTGATGGGGAGTGGATCCCCTCTAATCCAAAATCTTGAAACGAAGCTATGTCATATGGAATAGGGACATCCGCCAATCCTCTTAATGAGCCTTCCATTTGCAGGGAAGAAATCTTCGGACCTATAACAGTCGTAGTGGGCAGAGACACTACAACGGTCTTTTGCCTCTTGGATTTGTGGGCAAGAGTCTTGCCTTTACTTTTTGATTCTGATAATTGAAGACACTACTACAAAGGGGCAACTGCGGGCTCATCTCTAGCTGGCATACTCTCTTCGTCGCCCTGTTCAGTGATTATGACTCCAGGAGCTCTTCTTCCTCCTTGCCTTACCGGAGCCACCTTGAGAACTCCTATTAGCTCAATGCTTTGATCTCTCTCTATAAGCCCCACGGTGATCATGTTTTCATCACTAAGAAATTCATCGATTTATCTAAGTTCAGCTGGCACCGATTGGAGAGTCCATACTATCTCCTTGAGTTGCGCTCCTTCGGGCTGGTTAATCAGAGCTATAAAAGAAATGCAGTATTAGAATCAGCATCAACTTATATTACCCAGTTAATCGATGAAGAAGTTGGAGTACTTACGTCCAACTAGCAACCGTCTAGCAAATCCTGGTGGACATCTAACGAAGAACCATTCAGTCTTGAAGTAACTAAATTTACTCCAAGCACCTGCTACTACTTGGCAGGACCTGACCGCTTCAAGGAAGGTAAACGAAGGATTATCCCCATGACTCTTGACGTTGAACAAGTATCTGATTTCCTCAACGGTCGGGGGTCGAAAAAGATGCTTTATGAAAATGATGTATAAGCTATTGAAAAGTGCATATCCATTCGGATGCAGTTGGCAAGGCGCAATCCTCCAAAAGAACAACACATCCCTAATAAATTGGTTGAACTGGAGCTACATTCCAGCTACGCACATAAATCTATTGCAAGCAGTAAAACCCTTCCGGGGATTGTGCACTCTGTCTTCTGGCCCCGGTAGTAGAACATCTTCTAGAGATAATCCATGCCTGAGACTGATTTTTCCTAGCATATCTTCGGAGATTTTGGAATGAACTAAGTCCTCTGGATTCAAAACTAACACTACACCTGGCAGTTCACCCAGAGCAGGACTTACTACATCTGTCGTGATGTTTGGCACTTGGATTCTAGGAAGTTGAGGACCCTGAATTTCCTGGAGCTTGGAGCTTCCAAGATCCATAGCTGTTGAACTCAGTAAAAATCATCATTAGATGGCAATAAACCCATGTTCCCCCTGGTATGAAGTGAATGATCGTGTTGTGTAGTGCAGTGCTACATAATACTTTAAATTTCTACAAGTTTGAAAGAAGGTAAAACGATGAGACTTCGAGATTCAACAGGAGTGACCGACATCGCTGACCGTCCTAACCATGCCATCCCAACTTCGAAGAATGATCCATGTTAAAGTTTGTTATGTTTTTCAAATTATAGTTCCATCGACAAGCTTTGAAGGATAGTCAAATATGCAGTTTAACAGTCAAGTCCAAATATGACAGACTAAAGCTCGTCGGAGGCAAATGTCCAAGCATGCAAAAGTAGCTGGGTTCGTATCCATTAAGGTTCAACTTGGATCGTTCCTCAAAAGTCTGCCTTCGTATCGATCCGAGGGATTATATTTCATATCAATCGATCCACAGGTCACCGCACTTCGTATCGATCCTAAAGCCTTAGCTTCTTATCAATCAGTCCAGGCGTTGATGCACTTCGTATCGATCCAAAGATCCTGACTTCGGATCGATCACCATGCCTCTACCATCGATATGAATTACTTCGTCCTTGATCGATCAACAAACTACTCCATCTACAAACTACTTCACTGTATCCAGATTGATCTAGGTCTCATATCGATACGAGTTCGAGACAAGAAATTGGGAGTCAGTGACTCCATCGCCTCACTCGATCATTTTCCTTCTTCCCTATGCTTCCAAGACGCCATTAAAATAGTTACTTGACCTCACTCCAACCATATTCCGGCATCGACGTTGCTGGAATTTTCCATTACCTTGGATGAAATTGCATTGAGACTTGAGTCTTATCATTTTAAGGTGGATCTAGTTAATTAATTACATAGTTTAAAGGGATTAGAATGAAGGATTAATGGGCTAGCCGATTGAAGATGAAGGATTTTAAAGTTTCTTGTATTTCTAATCGATACGAAGTAGGAAGTTAAGACAATGGCAAGTAAAAATTTTCTAAGTCCAAAATCCTTTTATATGGTTTCGTATCCAGGGGAAGACGTTTTGTATCCCAGTTGCTCTACCGAGAGAATCAGTCACTTCTATCGATACGAAAGCACAGCTTAGTATCCATCAACACAAGGCAGTCCAGCTAGTTTGTATCCATTGGCACTTTGTATCCATCAATGACCAGCCATTTATTTCGTATCCATCGATACGAAACCTATATATATGAAAGTCACTACAAGATCAAATTTGAACCATTCAACTCCATCGATATTAAATGCCAATTTTATATCCATCTGTTCGAAGACCCAAAACCTCGTATCCATAGATAAGAAGCATCCCTAGGGACTATCTGTTTCGTATCGACAGCCATCGATACAAAGCATACATTCCAACATCTCAGATCGACCCAAGAGAGGATCGATACAAAGGAGTGAATTAAAGCAACCATCAGTCGTTGTTACAACTCGAATTTCACATAGATCCAAGAGAGGATCGATACTAAACTTAATCCAAACAAGAACAAAAGAACTTGACAACAACCCATGAACGTGCAAACTTGAACAGGAGTCAAGTTAACATACGTGCATTTGTGCCAAACTACCATTCAATATTCAAAGTTAACAGGAATTGAATGCTTACCTGGTGACCACCAAAATAGTGAACAACAAATTGCTAGCACTCAACCTTTAGTTACAACAAAACACTACATGATCATTGGCAGTCTACAATTCAGCATTTATATTACTAGAAATTATTCTAGGGTTACATCTCTTGGCGAAAAGACAACTTCTGTTCAGCAAATCGGATAGAACTTTTTTAGAGTAAAGAATGCCTCTTTTCAAAGCACGTCATGTTCACACAGGATGAACTTTGAGGGGCAAATGTTATCCTGCCTTTTGGCAAGGCCGTGACACCAAGGACTTGATTAGAAACTAAGGACAATCTGTCCCGAAGATCGATTATACACAGGTTCATGATGGATATAGGAAATTTGGTCGAGTCCGGATCAAGCTATAATTAGCTTGGTATGACTAACAAAGCTATGAAAGGCAACATTCCAAATTTCAAGCCAATCGGGGTTTGTATGCTCAAGTTATGGATCGATCAAGATTCATGTGAAACATGCTTACTTCGTATCCATCACCTTCATATCCATCAAATTCACATCCATCCCCTTCGTATCCATCTGGCAATAGCATCTCTCGGATCGATCAAAGCCCATCTGCTCAACAATTACCCGTTTCATATCGATCCCCTATATATTTCGTATCGATCAGCCAAACGATCGATACGAACCAGTAACCAAGTATTGATGTGAACCCACTGATTGATACAAAGGAAGTAGTCGGACCAACGGAAGCGGTCGACTAGCACAAAGCTTGGATCTCCAAAAAATGCTCAAGAAACGTCATTGATACGAAATCAATCGATACGCATGGATCGATACGCAACCACTAGCCAAACTACAAATCCAATCTTGGACCGATCATAACTCAAAAACTACAAGTCCAAATGCTATGAAATTTTCACAGAAGCTTGCATATCACCTGAAGAACCATCATGATTGATCGCGGCTCAAATGGAGCTAAAATTGATCGATACGAAGATGATGGGGATTTATCAGGATCGATCCCAAATTACCCCAGATCGATCTGTTGGGCCCACCCATAAGTGAGAAGAGGTATTCTGAGCCTTGAGGGAGATATTTTCAGATCTACTACTATGTATAACACCCCTACGTCTATAGAAAAAGGACTTTTTGATGCTTCTACGCTGTTACTCTGCTGCAACTCCATTGTAACTTGAGAGCTAGTGATTTGTACTATTGTAATCAGTTGTCAATCATCAATAAAAAGTAAAACTATTCAAAGTGGACGTAGGCTACAACGCCGAACCACTATAAATTCTTGTCTCTTTCTATTTCTGTTTGATTTTATTGGTGTGATTGTTAGATTAGCCTTGTTTTCCATTTAATTTCTTTATTCTAATCTATTCAATTACATTTGAAGAGTGTTGTGCCCAATTTTGGTACAAACAGCTCCAGAATAAACAATCCTCTAATTGTTGTGCACATGTTGAGTTTAACCGTTTCTAGTGTATCCAAAATAGGTTATGTCTACAAAATTTTAAGAAGGTGGAGAGTAAAGCATATGAAGAACCAGACATATGGATATATCTTAAAAACAGCTATTGTACTATGTGTATAATTTATTTATTTATTGTTTCAGGTATGCACTGGTTTTAAATGTATATATAATTAGGTAAGTTTCTAATAATAGCAACGCAAGAAGTATCACTCGGGCACAATTTCATTTGTTTAATATATTTGACCGGCTTCAAAAGGTCACTAAGCTTTGAAAGAGTGTGATTTGGGGATCATACATGTGTTTGTATGGAATTTCAAGCATATCCTTTACTGAGAACATGTTTATATGTACAAATTTGCATATGTATAATGTTTGTATTAAGCTTTCAAATGTGTATAACTTTCAAGCATATATGTATGTTGGCTCCTAAAAGTGTTTAGATTTGGATGGATGATGTATAAAAATATATAAAGCTTCATATATATCATACCATCAAATTTTGAGAAATATGTGTCAACCATTTTCAAGTGCATTTATATCATTAAACTATTTATATTAATGAAGTCTATACAAGCATAGTTTCAAGTGACAAATTTTATATATCCGGTTTTACGGATCGTCTGAAAAGTTGTTATATGAAATAGTTATTTTAAAAGAAGGAACTCTTATAGGAATGCTCATTCTTGTCTATATGGTCTACCTATTCATGAATCATGACATTTCAGACCTATAAATAAGATATTTCTTTTTGTTATGAAAAACCTGAATAGGAACAATTTGCAAAATAAAGACAATATACATCAATTTTTGTCTACGAAAGTTTTACCAAACAAGTCTTTGGAAAATATTTTAAAATCATAGAAGCTATTATTAATTACCTAGTGGTTGGTGAAAGTAAATATATTTATCTATTCAAAGGGAAAGCCGTAAAATCTTCAAAGGAATATGTTGTTTAACACTAGTAACTTCTTATAAAAGATTATGACTTAAAATGTGTTGACAAAAGAACTTTCTAAACTTTCGGACATCATTGAAAAAGAGGAAATTCATACATATTTTCCAAAGAAAGATTTTGGGTTATTCATGGCTCGTCAGCACCGCTGAAACTTTGGATAGAATAGTCTATTCTTAATTAAAAGACTATTGGTTCATGAATCATGACCATTCTATCTATTATTTGGGATCCACATTTCTATCACGAGATTAGCGCAACAACCCTTCTTAGTAACAACGTTAAGAAGTGGCTTCTCTATCAAAAGAATTCAAATATCCAAAAGCTTTTCAACTCGATGACTCAAAACCTAAACCAACGAAAGCATATTAGAAAAGCTGATTTTTGGTATATTGGGATACCATTTCAAAAAGTTATTTCTTCTGAAAGAAAGTTTTCCACCAAGAAAGTCATACTTCTATTTTTACAAAAGGTTTCTTCAAATGCATGAATTGAATGAATGGTCATAAAGTTATTTCCACAAAAAAAGCTTGAAAAAGATTTACTTTAAACTAACAAGCTAGAGTCATGTTGAGAAAAGCCTCCTCAAATATCTATAACAATAATAAAAATTCGCTACCCTACCGAGTATAAATAAACGGGCGACCCAAGGTATGAGGCACACTATGCTTACTGAAGCTTTTGTCCTAACGAGGTCAATTAAGAATCTATGAGCAAAGGCATACCTTATACCTTGCCGGTGTTTCTGACAAAAGAGTCAGACAGAGATCTAAATCACTAGCAAGTGGCCTAAATCACTAGTGAAGGGCATCAAAACAAGACCTATGTAACTAAGTAAGGAGCCTAAATTACTAGTAAGGGATCTCAAAATCCTAGTAAGGGGCACCGGTATGGGTAAGTCCTAAATCACTAGAAAGGGACGTAGAGTCCAGAGCCTAGAGGTTGTTAAGGGACTGAAGAGTCCAGCCTAATGGACCAATGTCCAGAGGTGGGATGAAAAATCTAGATCCTGGTGGTGGAAACAACAAAGGACTAAGACTTCCGAGCCAGAAGTGGCACACAATACTCTCAAAATGTCGATTCCCCAAGAAGGGAACACAAAACTTTAAAGTCAGAAGTGGCACACAATACTCTCAAGATGTCCAGGCCCAAGAAGAGGCCCAACAAATAATGGACTAAGACGCCCAAGCCCGAGAAGAGGCTCAATCAATAAAGGACTAGGATGTCCTAGTTCAGATAAAGGTGGCTTATTTAATTATAGACTAAGACGTCCAAGCTCAAGTGGCGGTTGATCAAAATATTTGTATACAAAGCCTGAAGGGTTCTTATATGTCGAAAGGAAACAAAGCAAAGGAGCGAAACAAATCTCCATTAATTAATACCCGAATTTGGGTTTTGGGTCTTCAAATACTATTTCCAGATAATGATTTTGGGACTTTCTTAAACATCATCTATTAATACCCGAATCTGGGTTTCGATATTTTCTTTACGTAATCTATTTAATGCCCGAATCTAGGTGTCGGGATTCTTATGTATGAATTTCATTATCAATACCTGAATAAAGGTCTCGGGTCTTTCATATAAATTTTGTCATCTAAATACCCTAATTTGGGTTTTGGCTCATTATCAATTACTAACTTATTATACTTGAATCTGGGTATCAAGACTGCTGATTATTCAAACCATAATCTAGGTATAAGATCTTTGGATTACTATCCATTTCAAATGCTCGAATCCGAGTTTCGAAATTTTCATAAATGAATTTCAACATCTAATACCTGAATCTGGGTTTCGAAACATTATCGATCGCTATCTTTACTAAGCCCGAATCATGGTATATTACTGGTACTCAAACTTAAGTTCCAGAATTGGTATCAAATTTCACCTAATACCCTAATCTAGGTACGAAACATCTATTACGAAAACAATCTCCTTAGGTTTCTGGTTATTAAAAATATGCCACAATACGGGCAAGAGTTTTCTATGCTAACAACTATTTGCTTACACAAACCTATTCCCTAATCTGGGCCAAGTATTCTTTCTGCAAAAAAGAATTTTATCAAATATATCCTGATTTGAACTACAAGTTTAATATGGGAATTTTACTTCTAATTCTTGTTTAATTAACAATAAAAACCTAGGTTATTCTGGGGATATTGCTATCTGGATTCTGAATATCACATTACCAATCTACAAACTTCACAAGTTGATGCCCTAATCTGGGTTAGATTTTGGGGATGATATAATTGAGTCTTTTGCAAGCAACCGAAAATACCAAACTGACCTTCCTAATGCAAAAATTAAAAATGGGTATCTCTGAATATCAAATATTGCTTACCAGGCAGATAAGAGCAGTAATATGTTAATCAACAATTGAATAGATAGGTAATGGATTTTGCAGGAAAGTAGAAATTATGAAGAGTAGGGAAGCTATGAAAAACTTTGTCCTAAAGAACAAAAGCATCTTTCATACCGGGGGGGGGGGGGGCAGGGGCAAAATGTTAACTATAAAATCTCCTCGAAGGCAAAAGTATGAAAGAAGAATATCAAATTTGCGTCTAGATGATGAGATGATCCAAACTATCATGTATGACTTAAAAACGGATGTTCAAAAGTCCAATTGTTCATACAAGGTAAAAGCCTTCGACTCGGATAAAAAAAATAGAACCTTCTTCCACAGTCAACTCTTTGACATATATGAGAAAGTAGTGATGACTTCAAAGTCCCTTCCGAAAGCAATCAATAGCGTTTCTTTCGACTACACGCTAAACTTTTCGAAGTCAAAGGTTTCACTCTAAAGTAACCTTTTCGACGGCTTAGTAAGCCTTTCAAAACGGTTAAGGCACTTCCAGGACACCTTTCGATGACATCAAAAGGTGCTATAAAGAAAGCAACACTCAGAAGTCAACAAAGAATGAAAAGCAGCTCTCGACAATGTTCAAGTAAAGACAAACCTATCGACAAGGTCGGAAGGTTCGCAAAAGGTGTAAAAGGCAAACCTTTCAATGAAGTCGAAAGGTTAGTAAAAGCATAAGAGTGGCAAACCTTTCGACAAAGTCGAAAGGGCCATATAGGCATATTGAAGACAAATCTCTTGACAATGTAAAAAGGTTCAGAACTGCATGTTGTAAACAAACCTTTCAACAATGATGGAAGCAAACCTTTTGATGAAGTTAGAGAGTTCATGACAGTATATGGAAGACAAACCTTTCGACAAGATAGAAAGGTTCACAACAGAATACAAAGAAGGCAACCTTTCGATGAAGTCGAAGGAAAGTTTGTTAACAGAATACAAAGAAGACAACCTTTTGTGATGGTTTGTTGATTTGGCATTCGTGATTTTTCTATTAAATCACTATGGTGATTTCTTGCTAAATTATTAGATTAATTAATTTCCCTATTGATTTTCTGATGATGATTCAGGAATTTAATGTGTTACAATTCCCTAATGAATTTTCATGATGGTTTCCTATTGATCGCTTGTTTCATGAGTTTATGATTTCTTGGTTCCCTTTATTGATTTTCCATGATAATTTATGAGCTTTCCATTGAGCTTCTAATTTTGAATAAGAATGGACTGATTTCAGATCATATTTTTATTCTATTTTTACTTCCCTTATTCAATGGAATTTAAGTTTCCTTATTGATGAATTTCGTATTTCTAATTTACCTATTGGAAATTTTGGGTGATCTTTATTGGGGTCTTAAATTGATGAATTTTGAAATACTTGATGATTTTCATGATGATTTCTGGTTTCCTTATAGGATGTTTAATAATCCTTCATAAGATTTTTGATTTTCTTTTAAGAAAGTTTCCTTATCTTCGCCAAGAAAGTCAAAGTGAATACAAGGGTATTCCAAACATAGTTTTTGTAAATTTCGAAGAAAGCAGTATCTCGCTAACTTCAGAGTCTTTAAGAGTGGTACATTTTTAGAGTAAAATCTTCTCAGGTTAACATACTGACTTAGATAGTCACCTGGGATGACATGACCTACATGAATCGATATTCTGAAATAACATAGCAAAAAAAAGCTAAGTATAAGGAGCAGTCCTCTAATATAAAAATACTAGTGTGGAGCATGTTTAAATTTAGGGGATTTGAGGTGATCTATGAATTCGGAGTAGTTCTTCAAGAAAGCTTCTCTTATGCAGGAATTCATCAGATAATTCCAATTCGCTATTTACTTTTAGGCTAAACAAAGATATTAATCACACAAAATAACTCCATTACATTTTTGAGATGAATGAAAGAGAACGCCTAAATTTTCCCACCAAAATATCAATCTGAGCCCGTTCGACTTCTTCCCTCTCTTAAATAATAATAATAATAACATTAAATCATTCATCTCTACAAAAAAAAGAGCACTAATGGCGGCCTGTAACGTTCATCAAATTTATTCCAACTTTGTTAATGCAGAGGCGCCACATTGCTGCTGCTGTTACGCAATAGGACTGCTAAATAAACTTCTAGAGGTGGAGAAAGTGCAAAGTGCTCAGTCAAGCAATGCAATTCATCAGCAACCCAATTTTTTCAATCACCACTTAACGGCTACGTGATCCATCCTTTATGACTCAAACACTACCATGTTCTAGATGGATTTGGCTATCTGGGATATCTTTGATGAGAACCCCATGCTGGCGATGTATTCGCCCTATCAGCCAATATGGGTTGAACCCACCATCATCGACGTAGTTGTTTTAACCATGTACCTTCCTCCTCTTCCAAATGAACTATGATTAGGGGGTTATTTTGTCGTTTTGCTAATCGTACTCGATGTTTAATTCTGAAATAGTGACATCTTTTTGAATATGTATATGCTAAATAATTATTGAGTATATAAGTTATTGTTTTGAGATTCTACTCTAATTAAATTTTTGGAATGATGTTAATGGATTAATTTTTTGTTGAATAATGTTCTGCCATATAGAAAGAAATTAGGAGGTTTTGGTCGCTGACTTTAAAGAAAACTTGGTTTCATCAATCCTTAAACTTGTTAATCTTACCTAACAAAATAGCAAATAATCTTCCTTAAAAAAGGCCCGAGTACCAAAACACATAAAGTTTAAGTCAAAAACTTTAACATTCTAGGATTTCAGCAAAGTCGAAATGTTCATAGAGAAAGCTTTAGACGAAATCGAAAGGTTTAGGAAAATCTTTTGACAAAGTCCCAAGGTTAATAGGAAGAGCCTCTTTAACCTTATCGAAAACTCGTTCTCGAAAGGTTAGGAGTAGGGAAAAATCCCCAGTGGCATGAAATTAATTTCCATGGGTTGAAAAGGTCTAACTCGAGAAAGGAATATCAAGAGCATGTAGTAAGTTTTCTCCAAAGGTTCATTTATTTGAACCGATATCTGTAAATCAGGTGATATTATTCCATAATCTTAAGAAGTATGATTATGGTCATTACCGAGCAACTTATCTAAAAAAATATATTACTTTAATGGCATTTTAAACATTAGATTCATAAATTTAAGGTTGCCCATTAAGGACTCATAACAAAGTTACAACCTTAATAGGAGTTATTATCTATTTTACAGGAAGTAAAGAAGGGAATCCATTAGATTTTTTTCTTAAAGAACAAAAGCTTCTTTCATACGGTGGGGGGGAGGGGGCTAGATGTTAACAATAAAATATTCAAAAGAACGAAGGAATGAACGAAGGGTCTCGGGAGCACAAGGAGAGATCAAAAAGCATCAAGATGTTCTGGTTAATTGTACCTTCCGCCAAGGAGCTTTCGGTGAAGTCCAAGGCTATTTCAAAGTCCATAGGAGAATGGTACTTCAAAAAACCACCTTCCTACTAGGTTGAGAGGACTTTCAACAAAGGCAAAGGAGAAGTTCAAACCAAACCTTTCGAAGGAGTCAAAAGGATGCAATCATTAGAATTCATTAGCATTAAACCTTTCGGTGGAGTCGAAAGTTTCCATCTCTTAATGTACAAGAATTTCTTACCTTTCGAAAAGAATGAAGAGGTCAAAGCAAGTGTGAGCTACTCCATAATGACTTTTTCGAAAGCATAGCAAGCCTTTCGAACCGATTGGAGCACATCCAAAATACCTTTCGATAAGGTCGAATGGTTTTCATGAAGAAAGCAATACTAAAAAGTCAGCAAAGAATGGTAGGCAACCTTTCGAAAACATTGAAGGGAAGCACGGTACTTGTCAATAATCAAGGGAGAAGCAACCTTCCAACAGGATCGAAGGATTTACATCAAACACGTGAAGAGCAACCTTCTGACAAGGTCAAAAGGTTCACAGCAATTAGGAGGAGAGCCACCTTCTGACAAGGTCGAAGGGAACACAACAGGAGGAACAAGGCAAGCCTTTCGACAGCATCGAAAGGTTCATGAAAGCTTCAGAAAGGCAACCTTCCAACAGAGTTGAAAGGTTCATGAACACATCAGAAAAGCGACCTTTCGTCAAAGCCTAAAGGTTCATGAAGGCATCGAAAAGACAAACCTTCCGATAGCGTCGAAAGGTTTATTATAACATATAAGAAAGGTTTATTATAGCATATAAGGGACAAACCTTTTGACAAAGAAGAAAGGTTTGTAGTTGCATATATAAGGAAAACCTTCCGACCCAATCGAGCGCATGGAGTCGAAAGGGGGGCCGCCTGCTTCTATAAATAGGACCTGTGGGGTCACTTTTTAGGGGATCTAATTTCTATCATTCTGATCTTGTAACTTCTTAATAAAAGTATTGTAACCTTAACTGAGTATGGTTTTGGGAAATTTAATAAAATAAAGAATTTTCTTAGATATAAAGGGAAGTATTTGGCTTTGTTAATTACCTTACTGTTTGCTTAAATCTTTGTTAGTTTAATTCATATTTTCAGGTTCTACCCCATCGGAAGGTTTTTGTCGACAAGGTCGACAACATTCATATGCAAGTAATAACTACAACCTTTCGATAAGGCCGACAATTTACTTAGATCAACATCCACTGAAATCTTCCAAAACTATTGGCTCAATTGTATAAGTCTTTCGACAAGGTTGGAATCTGCTCAATATAAGTGATTAAACCTTTCGTCAAGGTCGGAAGCCACTATCTATTAAACAAAGAAGACTTAATCTAATCAGAAGAATGCCTTTGCGAAGACTTCAAGCAAGCTCAACAAAGCCGGAAGGTCACCTAACTCATGTTATAAACCTTTCAACGATAACGAAAGGTTATATATAGGACATATCAACTAAATAGGTTAAGTTGGAAGGCAATCTTAGAAAGGAATCACGTCCTTTGTTCTCTAAAGAAGAGATCCATCCTTATTATCATATCCTTGGGGTGTTGAGAAGAAACTTTGTTAACATTTTAGCCCTAGAAGGAGGGCTTGAACCTCCAATCTTTTATAACTTTCATCTCCGATCAATTGCATAAAGTATGGTAAAAGCTAAGGGTGGTAACAACAATCCCAACGAAGAGGCTACATTGCGGTCAACCTTTAAAGGTCATATGGACTCAAATTCTAACTTAGGCAACATAGAAGTAAGGCATCCTTCAACTAACAGAGTTGGAAAGCAATGTGATCAAGATTCAGAATCAATGGCCACAAAGGATAGAAGTAAAGGAGTGTTCAGAGAGAGCTCCAACCTGGGAATCAATAAAGATTGTTGAGAGAGAGGATGAAGTGCAACCTCCAAATGAGATAGAGAATCAAGGATTAAACCGAGAAAGTTGGGTAAGTAAATCACTAGAACAATCAGATAGATTTATCTAAGAAGACAACAAGAGTAGTCACAGAAATGAGACCAACCAAAATGACAATTATGATGGTAAATGCACTTGGAGGAAAAGAAATTTATGATCCTGAAGAATATGTTATCCTGCAAAAAGCCGCCTTTTCCGAAGAAATAATGGCGACAAATCTTCCTCCACACATTCAAATTCCTTCACTAAAATAAGATGGAACTACTGATCCAGATGACCATCTTGCTGTTTTTGAAAATTGGATGAACATATACAACGCTCCAGAGGCAGTTCATTGTAAACTTTTTCCCATTACATTCCAAGGAGCAGCTATTAAATAGTATAAGAGTTACTGAATGGAAACCATCTATTCTTGGGAACAATTTACTTGCGACTTCGTGGCTCAATTCACTATATTCAAAGATAGAACAATGGACTTTAGTTTGTTAGCAACCATTAGACATAAACCAGGGGAGTTACTTGGTGAATATTTGAACAGATTTTGCCCAGAAGCACTAAGAGTAAAAAGTAACACCGATAGGGAAAAACTCATGGCAGTTCAGTCGGGTTTGATCGAACAAACTCCTTTTTGGAAAGACCTTTATATAAATGGATGCAGAGACCTACAATATTTCTTCCTCCGTGCAGACAAATTTATTCAATTAGATGAGATGCATCATGCTCAGAGAGAATCCCACCGAGAATTCAAAGAAGAGAAATCTGATCCCAAGCGCTTTGACAAGAGGCCAAGGGAAAGTGAAAACCTGAAAGGAAGTCAAAGAAAGAATTCTAAAATGATTTGTGCTGTCCTGAGCAAACCCCTCTTGTATATATACACTAAGATGAAAGGGAATGAGAATTTTATTGCACCTCAAAATGTTCGGAGTGCCCCAGAACCAAATAAAGGAGGAAGTTATTGCAAATACTAGGAAAATGGACATGAAATCGATGAATGTCATGTTCTATCAGAGAAAATACAAGGCATGATCAGGGCAGGGTTCTTGCAAGAATTCGTCAAAAGAACTTGAAGGACAACTTGTTCAAGCTGGGAAGAAAGAAACTCAGCAAATTATAAATGCAAATCTCTATCGAGTCATGCAGACTCATGGCATTAACTCAACTACGAACTTTTCCTTTCTCTTTTCATATCGTTTTAACTCAATTTCTATTTCCATTCATACTTGAATTTTATTGATAATGTAATGATTAAAGTTTGAGTCCTATTACAGGTAAAAACAAAATTAAACCAAAGCACTCGACGAACTCTGAGAGCATGACCAACTCCAGAATAGTTAAAGAGGACAACTCAGATGCCTGACACAAGATAATTATCAACAATTCAGTCAACGCAACACTAAGGCTTTCCTATACGAAATGTTCAGTCACTATTAAACCCAATTCCAATTTAGGAGAAACTACATATATATCAAATCTATTTTTAGAAAATGAGTTCAAAAGGAAATTTCTCAAATTATATCTTTTAAGAAAACTATGTTCCATCATCGCATGGCCCGGGGGGAAACAAATACATATTTATCCCAAAAGCAGATTTATGCAACTAATTTGAGATACTATATGAAATACCCCACACCCCTTAATATACCCAAAAGGACACGTTAAATGGCGTGGTGCATTGTTGGTATAATTGAACTAACAAAGACTAAGATTCACAAGACAAAAATAGTTAAAAACAGCGGAAACTAAAATAATAACTTATTCAAAACAAAAACTTCATAATTGCTTCATAAACCAAATAAGTCAAATACCAAATACAACATACATGTATCAAAACCCAATATGTCTCATGAAACAAAAACCCGTATTCTCATCAAAAATCAGAGTATAAATATCCCTTTCAAGTGCAAGTACAAAGAATGAAAAACGGAACTAAAAGTAGGAAAATACATAGCAGAATCTTCTCCAAGATATCTCCGAGCAACTGCAATCTACTACCCTCTCCCTTTATTGCCTATGAGGGGAAACGGGAAAAATAGATGAGTGGGTCAGACTAAAAGTCTGGTGAGTGATAGTAACTACTAGGATCTTTAAGCAAAGTGAAGGTAATAAACTCTTCAATAGTTCTAGTATATACAAAAGGAAACAAAGGAAATATGAAAGCGATAAAATGGAAAATACGATTAAACTATTACAATTGATAAGATATGTCAACTTTGATTGTATGCACTTGTCTTTGATAGCTACTTGAGTAGGCTGAATTCCTAATCTTATAATTAGGCTTAAATCCTAATTCTACCCTTTGATCAGCCTGCTACTCCATAGACCTTACTACGGACTAGAAGCTATATAACTCCCTACACATCAGCCAATGGTAACTACGGAAGATACACAAAGCACCCACTGTGGACTAGATGATACATAGCTCCATACACAAAAGGCAATGGTGTCTATGAAAGGCACACATACTAAGCACTTGGAACTCATAGCAATTACTAAGCACCAAAATGGAAGTCACACGCTTAACTGCCACCATGCCCATGCTACCTGTTACTCCCTCTTTCGACCTTTTATTTACCCTAGCCAGCATAAGTGTGCCCCTCGCCACACTTCAGGATTATGTGAAGTGTTAGCGCCAAAATTGGTCACTAACCCCCAAATCCAGATGAAAGCACCAAATACCAATCACAGCTCAGAGATAGAATGTATGTAGAGAGTAATAATGTGAAGAACAGTTAAAACTAAAATGAAAGCAGTAGAGAACAACAGATTTTATAGTGGTTCGGCTAACTCCGGCCTACGTCCACTTAGAAGTTTGCTTTTTATTGCTGTAATAATTGATTACAGTTGCAGAATGGCAGAGTTGCCTTAGCCTTAGAAAATAGAAAGTAAGAGAGCAGAAAGAAGATCCCCTTTGACTGTGCCCCTGCCTCTCTATTTATAGACAAAGATGGGTTGGACTTCCCTGGTGGGCCTGGTAGCCGAGTACCTCAGCCCAAATGGAGTGATCTCCATATGCCGAACCATAGATGCCGAACGCTGAATGCCGAACAAGGTGTGAATGCCGAACGATCTCCTCATGCCGAACGTTGGGAGGTGCGAGGTACCGAGGTATCGAGGTATGGAGGTGCGAGGTACCAAGATATGGAGGTGCAAGGTACCAAGATATGGAGGTGCGAGGTACCAAGATATGGAGGTGCGAGGTACCAAGATATGGAGGTGCGAGGTACCAAGATATGGAGGTGCGATGTACTGAGGTGTGAGGTGCGAGGTGCAATGCCGAGCGAGGTGAGGTATGCCGAACGACCCATCCAATGCCGAACGCTCCCTGATGCCGAGCGCTCCATCCAATGCCGAACGATCCTTAGTGTCGAACCTCCATCATGCCTAACGTCTCCAGTTGCCGAACGATCCATCCAATGCCGAACGTCTCCAGATGTCGGACGATCCATCCAATGCCGAACGTCTCCAGATGCCAAACGATCCATCCAATGCCGAATGTCTCCAGATGCCGAACGATCCATCCAATGCCGAACGCTACTGAATGACGAGTGCTCCTGGAATGCCGAACCACTCATGTATGTTGAATGCTCTATGCATGCCGAGTACTCTTGAATGCTATTCGAACGTGAATAGTGAATGCCAGACGAACCATTTGTGCCGAACCTCCACCATGCCGAACCATGTTTAATGCCGAACCATGTTTCCTAGACCCAAATTATAGTTGATTCATCTTTATCCAATCATATTTCCATCTCCCAAGCACATTGCATCATTCATCCATCCAATTGACTGTATCCATCGTACCCTAGCCTCGACGAACATGCAGTTGATTAAGTTAAACCCGTCTGTCCGCGACCTTGCCAAAAGGCGGGTTAACACTTGCCCCCCAAAACATGCCTTGCTTTGAAAGGTGTGTTTTGAATAGCCTCAAGTCCAGTATCCAAAGTCCATGTTTCATCCATATCCAATAACCAATAGAGGACTTTAGGACCTCTTCGGGTCGATATCCAAATCCATAACCTCTCCGGGCTCTTGCCAAGCGCAATCCACACCTGATGACCGTGGTCCAGTGTCCCTGGATGTTGAGATAACCTCTCCGGGTTCTTGCCAAGCGCAATCCACACTTGACGACCGTGGCCCAGTGTCCCTGGGCGTTGAGCTAACCTCTCCGGGTTCTTTCCAAGCGCAATCCACACTTGACGACCGTGGTCCAGTGTCCCTGGACGTTGAGATAACCTCTCCGGGTTCTTGCCAAGCGCAATCCACACTTGACGACCGTGGCCCAGTGTCCCTGGGCGTTGAGCTAACCTCTCCAGGTTCTTGCCAAGCACAATCCACACTTGACGACCGTGGTCCAGTGTCCCTGGACGCAAGTAATGCCGTGGCTTAAGTCCTAAGCCGAATCCTGGTCGCTCTGGACCCTTGTCGAACATAGTCCATACTCGACGACCTTTAAACCAAAATCCAGAGAAAATCCAATCAAAATCCAATCCAAAAAATAAACATTCAAACCAGAAAAACGAGAAAAACAGGGAGTTCAAACCAAACTCCAAAACCAAACCAGAAAAAGCAAATGTCCAAGTCAAAGGAAAAAACAGATTTCACAAACCCGGGCGTTTCGGTAAGCCATCATCTCAGAGCATGACTGAGGGTTATCTCCGACCCCGTACATGAGTAAGTGATTTAACCGTTTGCCCGGAGTTTGTTACTTATTCCAAACCATCAAGATTAGTTGATGACCAATCGGTCACCATTCCTGGCCCTCGCGCCCTCGTCGTTCAAGGTAGGCGGAGGCTGTTCATGTTCCACCGCCGCATTCCGAGTTCCGACATACTGTCGCAACTGACCATTCCTTATATGCTGCTCGATTATATCCTTTAGATGTCGGCAGCTGTTAGTATCATGCCCGTCCAGGTCATGAAAGAGACAGTGCCTTCCTGATGCACTTTCATGTTCTGTGGGTTCCCTCCTTGATGGCCTTCGATAGGGAAGACGATCTCGAGTATCTAAGAAAATCCACTCCAACGTTGCGTTCAATCCTGTGTAAGTGGAGAACTTTGGTTCTCCCCAGCGCTTCCTTTTCCCTTTATCCTTGTCCCCACTTGAGCTTTCGCCGAGTAATTTTCCATCCTTAGTCATGTTTACTTCCTATGACCTCATGTCCAAACATGCATCCTCTTATCGAAGAAATCTTTCAGCTTCATGAAAGAATTTCCCAATATCCAACGGTGGGTCCCGTACCAACGATACTTTGAACTCCGAATTATCTCTGACTCCTGATACCGCAGCCATCAGAACCATTGATGGATCTGGCCGATCCACCGAAGCAACTGCTGCATTAAATCGAGTTAAGAATGTCCTGAGCGATTCATCTGCCCCCTGTTTGACTGATGTTAGTGTCATCACGTTCTTTGGCCTTTTTATGTGAACTCGAAATTGACTTAAGAACTTGTCCACCAGTTCTGTCCATGTTCCAATGGATCCATCCTCCAGCTGTCTGAACCACATAGCAGCAATTTCAGTCAAGTACAGGGGGAAACATCGGGCCATAACCTCCTCCGTTGCCCCCAGCACTTCCATATGCCTAGTGTACCTCATCAAGTGGTCGGTGGGATCCGTCTTCCCGTTGTATACTTCCAGAGTGGGTAGTTTGAAATCGGACGGATTCCTAGCTGTCCTTATGTTCCGGGTAAACGGACTTTTGTTAACTCCCTCTGAATCCCTGTTTGTTAGACCTCCGCGAATAGTCCGCCTGATAATGTCAGCCAATCCAGTGTTTCCAATTAATCCAGACTGCCCCCTAAGTCCCCGAGGAAATTCTGGCACATATTCTTCATCACGTACTCCTGTATTCCTATCGATGCCAGGCCGCATAGCGTCATCCGGTATCCCTCCATGAACTGGTCCAGCATTCCCTGGTGGTGTGCCCCCGAGTCTAGGTCCATCTAGATTGTTAGCTGTTTGTTGATTGGGAGCTGCCTCCTGTTGAATCACTCCATCTGTACGCTGGTTGAGTCCCTCTGGTCCAGTTCCACGAACTTGAGCTCCTGCAGTTCTTGGTTGTTCAAATTGCCTGAGAAGAGCCTGCATCATCTCCTCTTGTCGTTTCATCATCTGCTCCTGCATAGAATTCATCATTGCCTGCATCTCATCCCGAGTTATGTAGATGGATGCATGATCCTCTCCAGCTCCAGAAGAGGCTGCTTGACTTCCTTCCTGATTGCTTCTTTCCACTACTTGCTTCCTTGTTGGTGGTCTAGCCATTGCTTTCAAGGATCCAATTTCCTAACTCCAAAGTTCCTGAGTTCAATTCTCAGTGAAAGCACCAAAGTGTTAGCGCCAAAATTGGTCACTAACCCCCAAATCCAGATGAAAGCACCAAATACCAATCACAGCTCAGAGAAAGAATGTATGTAGAGAGTAATAATGTGAAGAACAGTTAAAACTAAAATGAAAGTAGTAGAGAACAACAGATTTTATAGTGGTTCGGCTAACTCTGGCCTACGTCCACTTAGAAGTTTGCTTTTTATTGCTGTAATAATTGATTACAGTTGCAGAATGGCAGAGTTGCCTTAGCCTTAGAAAATAGAAAGTAAGAGAGCATAAAGAAGATCCCCTTTGACTGTGCCCCTGCCTCTCTATTTATAGACAAAGATGGGTTGGACTTCCCTGGTGGGCCTGGTAGCCGAGTACCTCAGCCCAAATGGAGTGATCTCCATATGCCGAACCATAGATGCCGAACGCTGAATGCCGAACAAGGTGTGAATGCCGAACGATCTCCTCATGCCGAACGTTGGGAGGTGCGAGGTACCGAGGTATCGAGGTATGGAGGTGCGAGGTACCATGATATGGAGTTGTGAGGTACCAAGATATGGAGGTGCGAGGTACCAAGATATGGAGGTGCGAGGTACCAAGATATGGAGGTGCGAGGTACCAAGATATGGAGGTGCGAGGTACCAAGATATGGAGGTGCGATGTACTGAGGTGTGAGGTGCGAGGTGCAATGCCGAGCGAGGTGAGGTATGCCGAACGACCCATCCAATACCGAACGCTCCCTGATGCCGAGCACTCCATCCAATGCCGAACGATCCTTAGTGTCGAACCTCCATCATGCCTAACGTCTCCAGATGCCGAACGATCCATCCAATGCCGAACGTCTCCAGATGTCGGACGATCCATCCAATGCCGAACGTCTCCAGATGCCAAACGATCCATCCAATGCCGAACGTCTCCAGATGCCGAACGATCCATCCAATGCCGAACGCTACTGAATGACGAGCCTGGAATGCCGAACCACTCATGTATGTTGAATGCTCTATGCATGCCGAGTACTCTTGAATGCTATTCGAACGTGAATAGTGAATGCTAGACGAACCATTTGTGCCGAACCTCCACCATGCCGAACCATGTTTAATGCCGAACCATGTTTCCTAGACCCAAATTATAGTTGATTCATCTTTATCCAATCATATTTCCATCTCCCAAGCACATTGCATCATTCATCCATCCAATTGACTGTATCCATCGTACCCTAGCCTCGACGAACATGCAGTTGATTAAGTTAAACCCGTCTGTCCGCGACCTTGCCAAAAGGCGGGTTAACATGAAGCACCTAGTCTCACTTCAGGGTTATGTGAAATAACATGTCCATAGAAAAATAGAGGAAATGCTGTCGGTACTGGTCCCTATCAAACAATAATCTAGTTGCACCACTTGTTCAAACCCCCTTGATTTGAACCACCATAGATTGACCGTTTACTACCACTATAAGCATAAGCGTACCCCTTGCCTCACTTTAGGATTATGTGAAGCACCTCATCTCACTTCAGGATTATGTGAAACACCGTAACCATAGAAATATTAGGGGAATGATATTTGGTACAGGTCGTACTCTTATCATTGCTTATTAATTTAGATAAATTATTTAAATAAGCCTTTATTTTTATCAATTACTATTATGGCTTATTAATTTATCCTAAATCTTAAAATAAGCACCCTAGTTTACCAATTTATAACTTATGTTATAATCATGATTATTACTTAACCCAAGGTCTAAGTGTGAAAATAAGCTTCTTTCTTCTTTTATTCTTTTCAGTTATAATTCTAAGTTACAACTAGGCCAATCTTCTTAACTCAGTCCAATTAGTATCATAATTAGGCATAATTTCAGTCCAATTCCATTTATACTACAGTTTTTATAATTTACATTTTATATTCCATTATTTCAGATTTCTTATAATTTAATCCAATTTCACGTTAATTCTATTCTAATCCATACGTGAAAAAGAAGGAGGAATAAAAGAAAACTGAAAATAGAAGGAAATCCAAGGCATAAGAAGGAGTGTAAATAACGCATAAATAATAGTAAATAAACAAAAATACTATAAATAAACTATAAATAAATGGAAAAGCTAGAAATAAACTGAAATTAATTGAAAGAATAGCAAGAAGAAATAAACTGAAAATAATTCTAAAAACTGTAAATAAATTACTAAAAAGGTTACTACAAAAATCATAGTAAAACTACAACTATTGGAAACCCTATTATTTTAAATTACTTAAAGAAATTTAAAATAATTACAATCACTCACCTATGGTCCTTAGCTCTTCCCTTTAGGCCTTCCTGGATCCACTTGGGGTTGTTAGATAATTTTATTTAAAACGATTTCCTCCTTGGAAAATTATTCCGCTTAGGGTCCTTCCTGAATAGGTGAACCCAATTGGAGAAAATCATAGAATGAGAAAAAGTGTTAGGCCTACGGTTCTATTTATAAGGGTAGAAGTGGATCTTAGACCGTTGGATTTGGGGATATAATAGGATGCAACCACGTTATAGGCTGAATAGAGGCGATCAGATGCAGAAACGGAAGAACCATATCGAGTTGAAGAATGCAAAATACATCACTAACATTCGAACGAATGAAAGTTCATTCGTTCACAAAAAAAACAAGGCGGGTCGACGGAACGGTCGACCACCCTTGTGCCCAGGTTGATCGGCCGATCGACCTGGCCTATATTTTTTTTCTATTTATTTTGTTTAATCCATATCTCGTTCATTTTAGCTCGAATTTTGATGTTCTATATATGGAAATTGAGCAGAAAATTACCACGAACACAATGATGCAACTCCCGTTGCTCAATTCTAATAATTTCAAAAAGTTATTTTATTATTTGGTTAATTAACAAATTAATTATTATGGGTTAAATTTCGAGTTGTTACATTCTCCCCTCCTTAAGGGATTTCGTCCCCGAAATCTCCAACGATAAAAGAATGTACTAAATGTTTTCAACTAATTCTACAACCAACTACTCGGTCATCAACTATTCATCCATTGTCCTTAAGTTTTTCTTATGCAATTTATGATACTTATGCAATTAGTGTAGTGTAAATGTCCCTAACTAATGCAATACATTAGGCGGTCCACTTATTTAGTTGACCTCCTTTTATGCAATCATGTCTGTGCCATGTATCCAAATGAATGCGAAAATTTCCTAATGATAACTGATAATTCTATATGCATGCTACAAACATCATCCAAATGCAACAACCATGTGAAAGTCATCCATTTATAGCAACCATGGAAAATAGAATAAAATGCGCACACATCCATATGCATATGCTCTAGTGTCCAAGTTAGGCCGATCCCTAAAGAATAATAGTGCCTAATGCACCTATATGCATCCATTCGCATCCACTAGCAAACACTTGCAATCACTAGGATACATTCATAAAATGTTCTATTAACATGTTTACATCAAATCCTATCATCCATAGGTTAAATCCTAAGTTCTACCATCCCAAAGGATAATAAAGGAAAGAACCTATTCAAAACTAAAGATGGAAATAGGAATTTGAAATTTACTATCAAAGAGAGATGTGGATAAGAAGTACGCATTTTCTCCTAATCAATTTAATCTTCTTCGAAGTCTTTTTAACCTCTGCAGACTCTATCCAACATGAAAGCGACTTGCGTGGTCTGCCATAAAGAGCTTCGGAAGGTGCCATTCCAATGCTAGCTTGAGAACTACTATCTTATGCGAATTCCACTAAAGGAAGATGCTTTAACCAAGTTCTTCCAAAATTAGGAATATCAATTCTCAACCATGCTTGACTTACAATTTTACTAACTCCATCTTACTGTTCTTCTTTAGTCTGCTCACATGAATCAACATTCCTAGGTTCTCATTAGGGCCCTATACACTCTACGGAAACTCTATTACTACTTCCAAAAGTAATTACTTCTGTCTACTTTGTAGCCTTACCCCTTTTCCATTACACCTAGGAAATTATTCCTATCTACTTCACATTTTAGGAGTTTGCTTCGGTGTTTATAGTTCCATTTTAAAAATTAAGGTTTCTAAATTTTTAAAACATCAAATCCCAAAATCTTTGTCTTTAAAAAGTGTTATTTTTGAGTTTCTAAAATAAATGCTTAGTTACTTAACATTATCTCCCAACTTAGAGGGAAAACATTCAAATTCTAAGTCCAAAACGTATTCCTCGTTTTCTTTTAAAGACCTTTTCAGTTTTCTATAAAAATTTGAATTTTCAAATTCTACTTTTATTAAGTTTTTCATTTCCAAAAACTTATTTACTTTTTCACCAAACCATTTTCTTTTAAAATATCTTTAAACTGTTTTTATGTGTTTCCAAAACATCTTCTTATTATACCTTACGGTCTCAAACCTTAATATATTGGAACTACTTTCTCAAATGAGAAATTATTAAAGATAAAATATTCTATGAACCTTTTAAAAGAGAATTTCATGTTTATGTGAAATTACAAGCACTTATTTTATATTTTCGAAATAGGCTATATAAAATATAGTGCTTTTCATACCTTGTATATCTCTTTCATGTATTCCTTGTAACTTGCACAAAACATTTTTATTGGTTTCATAGAAAATCATATCATTATTCTTTTCATTCCAATAGATTAAAGTATGTTTAATTTATATTCTTCCATGATAAATATTTTCTAATATCTAACTTACACATTTTCCTTCCAGAAAAACTCATCTTCAAAACTGTTTTAATATTTCCATAACTGCAAAAACACTTCCTTATACTTATTAAAAATAATAAGTGTACTTTACAAACCATTTTGTTTCTATACATAGAAATTACCTTTTAAAATACATTTTTATTTGGGTTAAAATGGATGTTGCGTAAAACACCGTTACTACAATCCAAAAAATACTAGTGTATAGATTCAATTAAATAAATACCAATAAACCTTGTATACTCATGTAAAATTATTTCTCTTGGGAGTCACTTACTATAACAATAGTGTTATACCATATGCTCCACTTATTTTTCATGAAAACATTTATTACAACAATAAATGTTGTAATCTACGTTTTCGATACTTGATACACTCTAGGTTTTTATGTTTAAAATCTTTGTTTACTTACAATGAAACTAGTGAGTTATATATATACACACACACACACACACACTCCATAATTCTTCAAAAAGAATTCCAATTTTTCATTATATAAAAACCAACTTAAACTTCATACCATTCTTTAGAAACCCCATATTTATTTTCTAAAAGAAAATATTTACAGTGAAAATTTTCAATTCTAACAATTACATTTTGTTGGGCTTGGCATAAAGTGGATTTTGTCTTTACTAACCTAGGAGAACTTTTCTTAAACCTTGGAAATCCCATTTCCTTACTAAAGTTTTTCGTTAGATTTATTCCAAGGTACTACCGTGAAATCCACTTATATGAATCAATTATAATTTCTGTAATTATCTAAACATGGGTCTTCACCTTTTCTTATCTACTGAACCTATTGTACATCCCCCAATCTTTGCCTACCTCTCTTTGGATTTCCATAGTCCGATCCTAAATGTACAAAACCATTTCTTAAATCCCTACCATATGTAGACATTCTCTATGCCCCAAAAAACGCACTTTGAAAGTGATACTTCAAGAACTCTATCTTCAGCCGATGAACACAAAGCGTATGAAGAACCTCCTTTAGATGAATAACATGTTCTTCCATACTTCTGGAAAACACCAAAATGTCGACCATGAATACCACCATCAACTTTAATTTATGACATCTCTACAGACATGGTTCATCAAATCTATAGAATGGGTTGGGACATTGGTTAGCCCAAAATACATAACCAACCACTCAAAAAATCCATCGGGTGTCCTAAATGCAGTCTTAGCAATGCTATCATCAGCTACCCTAAATGGATGAAATCCAATGGCTAGACCAAGTTGAGAAAATACTAAAGAGCCAACTAACTTGTCGAAAAGATCATCTATCTTAGGGAGTGGATAATGGTTCTTCTTTGTGAGTTTATTCAGCTCTCTATAGTCAATGCAAAGTTGAAGAGAACCACCTACTTTGATAGCGAAGACGGCTGGCACTCCCTATTTAGATATGTTTCTTCTTATGAAACCTTTCGCGGAAGTTCATGGATCTTCTTTCTCAATCCCTTCCTTTCCCTAGGTGCCATAAGCCCTACAGGTAATGCTACTGGCTATCAAAATTAATCCTGAAGTCAATATCTCTCTTAGGGGGGTGGTCCCCTAAACTCCTCAAAGATGTCTAGAAAATCTTAGACAACAAGAACCAAATCTAACTCTGATGATGTTGAATCGAGGGAATAAAGGAAGCTCGACATAACTGACCCTTGCAGGTCGCAAGAAATCTCGAGAGTCTTACTAATACATGTCTCTAATCTAACGACTCTCCTCTCGCAGTCGAATATAGCACCATATGTGGATAGCCAATCCATACCCAAGGTCATCCCATACCCCGAGAATCCCAAAACATAGGCATCGCAGTAGAATTCTATGCCTAGGATATAAATTTTCAAACCCCTACCAACCATAGACAAGGGTTCTGATCCTCCTATGGGGTTTTAGACGAAGATGGGGTCTACTACTAAAGAAATGTCTAAGTGCAAACAATCCACATGAGAACTAGAGATAAAAGAGTGTGATGCTCCCAATAGGAAACTCAGAAATAGAAATCAAATTTTCCTATCTAGATTTGGTCTGCTGCTAGAAGGCGCTATATCCAAAGTCTGGATCTGTGCTACTGGTACACCCGCACCCTGTCCCGTCTGCTGAGGACAACTCCTACTCCGGTGACCAAGTTGCCCGTAACTATAATACCTTCCCCTCATCTTCTCTTTCATGCAGTCTCTTGCGTAATGACCAATCATTCAACAACTATGGCACTTCACTTTTTTCTTGATTTGCTTCCGAGGGCCTTCCCTTTTCTTCTTATCCTTCTTGCCCTCTCACCATGGCTTCTTAGAGCTTGATTGAACCCCCTTAAGCTCTTCTTCCAGCTGCTAGGATATAGGTTGAACACTCTGTCGGTCCTCCAACCCTAACCGCCTAAACCTTTGCTCCAAATTCTCAAAACTAACCCGCACCTCCTCGGAATCCTCAGTACCAGAAAACGTTCTGCTTCCTATACTAGCGAAGTCCTTGCATAGCTAAGAAAAGTGGGAGGATGTGGGTGGACTAAAGGTATTTCCACCTACCGGTGTTGTATTAGGCACGTGCCCTTACACCTCTAGTACCATAGCTCTATGGAACCAGTTAGCCATTCTATGCAAAGAAAAGAGAATTTAGGCTCGAAAGAATTGAAAGAAGATTGCACTGAACTTGGAGGGGATTTTTATTAAAAATCTTTTATACTTAAAAACTATTTCTAAGAGTTCTTTTCTGAAAAATACTTTTACTTTTAAAATAAATTTTTAGGAATCCTGCAACCTTAAGCTCTGATACTAAGTTAAACAACCCACACCCCTTAATATACCCAAAAGAAAACATTAAAAGGCATGGTGCATTGAAGGTATAACCAAAACTAACAAAGACTAAGATTCATAAGACAAAAATTGGTAAAAACGGCGAAAACTAAAATAATAACTTATTCAAAACAAAAACTTCATAATTGCTTCATAAACCAAATAAGTCAAATACCAAATACAACATACATGTCTCAAAACCCAATATGTCTCATGAAATAAAAACTTGTAGTCTCAACAAAAATCGGAGTATAAATATCCCTTTTAAGTGCTAGAATAAAGAAAGAAAAACGGAAATAAAAGTAAGGAAATACATAGCAGAATCTTCTCCAAGTAACCTCCGAGCAACTGCAATCTACTGCCCTCTCCCTTGATTGACTATAGGGGGAAAACAGAAAAATAGAGGAGTGGGTTAGACTAAAAGTCTGGTGAGTGATAGTAACTACTAGGATCTTTAAGCAAAGTAAATGTAATGGACTCTTCAATAGTTCTAGTATATACAAAAGGAAATAAAGGAAATAGGAAAGAGATAAATTGGAAAATACGATAAAACTATTACAATTGATAAGATAGGTCAACTTTGATTATTTGCACTTGTCTTTGACAGCTGCTTGATTAGGCTGAATTCCTAATCCTATAATTAGGCTGAAATCCTAATTCTACCCTTTGATCAGCCTGCTACTCCATAAACCTTACTACAGACTAGATGCAATTTAACTCCCTACACAACAGCCAATGGTAACTACGAAAGGTACACAAAGCACCCACTATGGACTAGATGATACATAGCTCCTTACACAGAAGGCAATGGTGTCTATGAAAGATACACATACTAAGCGCTTGGAACCCATAGCGATTACTGAGCATCAAAATGGAAGTCGCATGCGTAACTGCCACCATGCCCATGCTACCTGTTGCTCCCTCTTTTGACCTTTTATTTACCCTAGCCAGCATAAGAGTGCCCCTTGCCTCACTTCAGGATTGTGTGAAGAACCTCATCTCACTTCAGGGTTATGTGATACACTGTGTCCATAGAAAAATAGGGGAAATGCTTTCGGTACTGGTCCCTATCAAATAATAATCTAGTTACACCCCATGTTCAAACCCCCTTGATTTGAACCACCATAGATTGATCGTTTACTACCACTATATGCATAAGCGTATCCCTCGCCTCACTTCAGGATTATGTGAAGCACCTCGTCTCACTTCATGATTATGTGAAACACCATAACCATATAAATATTAAGGGAATGCTATTTGGTACAGGTCCTACTCTTATCTTTTCTTATAACTTAGATAAATTATTTAAATAAGCCTTTATTTTTATCAATTACTATTATTGCTTATTAATTTTTCCTAAGTCTTAAAATAAGCACCATAGTTTCCATAATTTACCAATTTATAACTTATGTTATAATTATGCTTATTAATTAACCCAAGCTCTAAGTGTGAAAATAAGCTTCTTTCTTCTTTTATTCTTTTTAGTTATAATTCTAAGTTATAACTAGGCCAATCTTCTTAATTTAGTCCAATTAATATCAAAATTGGGCATAATTTTAGTCCAATTCCATTTATATTACAGTTTTTATAATTTACATCTTATATTCCATTATTTTATATTTTTTATAATTTAATCCAATTTCGCTGTAATTCTATTCTAATCCATATGCGAAGAAGAAGGAGGAGGAATAAAAGAAAACTGAAAATAGAAGGAAATCCAAGGCATAAGAAGGAGATGTAAATAATGCATAAATAACAGTAAATAAACTAAAATACTGTAAATAAACTATAAATAAATGGAAAAGCTAGAAATAAACTAAAACTAATTGAAAAGAATAGCTAGAAGAAATAGACAGAAAATAATTCTAAAGACTATAAATAATTTACTGAAAAGGTTACTCCAAAAATCGTAGTAAAACTACAACTATTGGAAACCCAATTATTGTAAATTACTTAAAGAAACTTAAAATAATTACAATCACTCACCTTTGGTCCTTAGCTCTTCCCTTTAGGCCTTCCCGGATCCACTTGGGGTTGTTAAATATTTTTATTTAAAACGATTTCCTCCTTCGAAAATTATTTTGCTTAGGGTCCTTCCTGAATAGGTGAACCCAATTGGAGAAAATCATAGAATGAGAAAAAGTGTTAGGCATAGGGTTCTATTTATAGGGGTAGAAGTGGATCTCAAACCATTGGATTTGGGGATTGAATAGGATGTAACCACGTCATAGGCTGAATAGGAGCCATCGGATGCAGAAACGGAAGGACCAGATCGAGTTGAAGAATGAAAAATACATCACTAACTTTCGAATGAACGAATGTTCGTTCGTTCGCAAAAAAAACAAGGTGGGTCAACCTGGCGGTCGACCGCCCTTGTGCCCTGGTCGACCGGCCGGTCGACCTGGCCTTTATATTTTTTTCTTCTGTTTATTTTGTTTAATCCATCTTGTTCATTTTAGCTCGGATTCTACCGTTCTATATATGGAAATTGACCAGAAAATTACCACGGACACAATGGTGCAACTCTCGTGGATCAATTCTGATAATTTCACAAAGTTATTTATTATTTATTTAATTAATGAATTAATTATTACGGGTTGAATTTTGAGTTGTTACACTATATAACATTAATGAAGGCGCACCAAAAGACTTCAAACCGAGCAATTTCAATGCTTCAAGTTTTACTAAAATCCTAGGTGGAGATAAGCCCATTCATACATTTTCAAGAAAGATTTTGAAAGCGCAAAAGTATATTGAAACTCAAACTTTATAACCCGTTTCTTGACTAAAAGGCTGTTGGTTCATGAATCATGACCTCCTAGTCTCCTATTTGAGATTCGTGTCTCTATTGTGAGAAAACCAAGAAGGTTATTACAAAAGACCATATTAAGGGAAAATTCTTTTACTAAAAAGGGATTCATGAGTCCAAACTATTTTTCAAAAGATAAGCCCTCAATATTCTAAAGGGGGGTAATTATAAAGTTCTTACTTTTAAAGGCGACTCCATTTTAATTGGCCAAAAATTATTTTCATATATAAGTATTCAAGCCTACGATGTTATTCCGTAGCGCCTCCTAGAGGGAGGGACATAAGCCCACGATGCTATTTCATGGTACCTCTTAGAGGAAGGGACATAACCCTACAATGTTATTCCATAGCATCTTTTAGAGGGGGAGATAGAAACCCTAATGTTAAAATCACCTCTTAGGGTATAGGTCAGGGTAGCACCAATCAGCGTCCTTCTGGAGGAAGGTCAGCTAACTATATAACCCTTTAGATAAGGGAAGCCCAAAGAGTGGCTCACCAAAGAATGGACTAAGATTTCCAATTCCAAAGAGTGGCTCACCAAAGAATGGACTAAGATGTCCAAGCCCAAAGAGGGGCTTACCAAAGATTTGACTAAGATGTCCAAGCCCAAAGAGTCGGTTATCAATGAATGGACTAAGATGTCCAAGCCCAAAGAGTGTTTCCTCAAATAGTGGACTCGGACGTTCAAGCCTAGTGGGAGACTCCAAACAGAAGAATAAGGACAGAGGTGTCCACAACTTAAGACCAAGGGTTAAAACCCAAGAGAGTAAAGGTTTACAGAAAGAAATCTATCTACAACTGGACAAAGTTGAAATCCTAAAGAAGGAAACATAAGAGACAATAGGACAAAGATTTCCAACACTACAATTGAAAATTGATAAAGGATCTAGAATTATATTCAAAGGAAATAAGATATGAATTAGCGGATCCTAGAACATCTATTGCTCGAGAAATGGTTACCATTTCAAAGGACTAAGAAATCTATATTCTCATTGATGGAGGGGACAAGAAAAGGGATAAAAGAAATAGCCACCATGGAATCAAAGACCAAAATATATACGAAAGCCAAAAGAACGGAATAGGCAGCAAAGTATTTCAAATGGTAAAAGAAATTACACATAAGGAATAAGATGAGTAACCCACTATAGAGTCCACATAAATACAGTAATCCTTTAGAACAAAGGAGACACTATAAGTATATAAGGAGCCAGTATTCCAATTAATCACAAGGTCTTGAAGATGCAACTCAACTCCAATATATCAAAGCTTTACTAACCCATAGGTCCAGGAGAGTATTGTTTGGCCAGATTGATATCTAATTTGATATTGAATGAATTTCTAATAATCTATTTGTCAGTTTGGATCTTGATAAGGTTTCGGTTAGGTTCATGATCCATGGACTTTCAATTCCTTTTTGTGAAGATTTTATTTATGTTGATTTCACTACGCCATAAATGGCGTACTGCAACACAAAAAAAATGTTGGCTCAGGCCCGAAAAATGTTGCCATAGGTCTATGGCAACACTTTTAGGGTGATGCAATTTTTGCCGTTGCCTTAGACCTCAAAGGCAACATTTTGACTATCTAAGGCAACATAAGTAATATTGTTGCAATAGAACCCTATTTGGGTCTATGGCAACACCCATAGGTGCCTGTAGCAACATTCAAAAATGTTGCTATAGATATTGATTTTCTGAATTTGTGGGGCCCACAATATAGAGCATATTTGATTTTTTAATAGAAATAAATATTTATTTAATAAAATGCTATTTGCATAGAATTTGATATTCAAACAGTAATTTATTTAAATAAATATTTTATTTCAACATTTGAAATAGTACAAATTTCTGACTCCACTATTTTACAATTCAATGATATATAACACTGATATTCACATATACAGATATTTCTCACTACATCACTCAGTTCACTCATTACATATGCAGTTTCAATTTATACAGACACCGACACTAACAAATATATGACGAGCCGAAGGCGAGCCGAGTGCCGAGCCGAAGGCGAGCCGAGAAGCGGGTCCGGGCGCAGCGCCGGCGGGGGTCCGGGGCACCGTAGTCCCGGCGGGGATCGACCTTTGGCACCCCCCGATTCATCCGATTTCGGAAGATCGAGCCTTCTTTGAAACGACGTAAAATGATGCACCACACATACTTCTAAACCACCATCCTCCATCCTCTAATTGCCTCACCAACAAACTATTTCAGTTGCCAAATCGTCTAATCACCTAATCACAATCGCTGATTACCCATTCCGACAACCCAAACATCTTCAAACTTTCACACTGCAAATTCGCAACAAAACCAAGCACCACCCTTGGCTGATAGCAAACAACATTGCTTCTCACTGCAGCTATATATCTACAGATTTGGACCATCAACCCTAAGCATACTGCTTCGCCTTTCATCATATTGGGACCATCATTAGCCTACAAAAGAAAAACCAAACTCGTTTACTCAAGCATTACAATTCATATAAATTCAATTCAATTCAATTACAATTCATACCCATCATACAACAGTGATTTCAAGCTTCAGATCTACTTCATTCACCCAATGATAGCATCGACTCTGCATCATACCATTAACTGGAACAACCATAGCCCGCTACATCACTTCACCGACCGCATCGAGACACATCGCCACTGCCTATCTTCTCACCGCATCCAAATACCCTAACACAGCATAGACCCTATCCTCAAATGCTACAGACTTATTGTACGCAGGGCAAAACAGATCTGGACAAGTCCAGTTGCCATTTTTCGACTTCGCCACCTGCCCAAAAGTAGACGGTCGCAGGAAGTCCGTGGTTCGCGACGGTCTCCCAGATGGGTTCGCCGAGCCATCCTTTGGGGTCGTGGTCGCTTTTGTCGAAGGTTTTGGACGTATCGGGATCAGTGAACTTATTGTTGATGATGCCGTGGTGAGGGGGGTAGAGGCCGGTGGCGATGGAATAGTGATTGGGGAAGGTGAGGGAAGGGAAGACGGGAATCAGGCCGGGAAAGGCTTCGGTGCCATTAGAGATTGAATAGAAATGTAATGGAAAACGAAATTAGGGATTTGGAAATGGGGGGAGAACGAAAATGGTATGAAAAGTAAAGCGGGAAAACGAAAATTTGGGGCAAATTGTAGCGGTGATCCAGTTTAACAATCGGATTAAATGTAAACCGTTGGATCGTATTCACGCGGATTGCTAATTTTATTAATTTTTTAATCTGAATACATCTATAGCAACACTGTGTAAAAATGTTGCATCGTGTTACACTTTTTTAGCTAGAGCAACACATTTTTATGGCTAAGGTAACACCATAAATACAACGTTGCAGTAGGACCAAAATTTTATATCTATCGCAACATTTTAGCTGGCAACACCTTGCAAAAATGTTGCAGAAGGTCATTTATGGCGTAGTGTTTATTGACTTCATGGAAACTTATTAATCTCATTGGAGAATTTCAGTAAAGACTTCATATTGAATTCCTAGTTTCAAGGTTTCCCAATCCCTTCATTGACTTTCGAAATGGTTTATGAAACTTACATACATGAATTTTCATCATTCGTTTGTTTATTGAGTTCCTGAATACTAAACTCATTTGTGGAGTTTTTATGATAATTTATGGATTTCCAATAGATTTTTGTGATGATTTGCTGATTTAGAATTCGTGATTTTTCTACTAAATCGCTGTGGTGATTTCTTGCTAAATTATTAGTTTAATGAATTTCCCTACTGATTTTTCTAATGATGATTCGGGAATTTAATGTGTTACAATTCCCCAAGGAATTTTCATGACGGTTTCCTATTGATTGCTTGTTTGACAAGTTTTTGATTTCTCGGTTCCCTTTATTGATTTTCGATGATACTTTATGAGCTTTCCATTGATCTTCTGATTTTGAATAAGAATGGACGGATTTCAGATCACATTTTTTATTCTTGGATTTTTACTTCCCTTATTCAATGAAATTTAAGTTTCCTTATTGATGAACTTCATATTTCTAATTTACCTATTGGAAATTTTGGGTGATTTTATTGGGGGTCTTAAATTGATGAATTTTGAAATTACTTGATGATATTCATGATGATTTCTGATTTCCTTATAGAGTGTTTGATAATCTTTCATAAGGTTTCCGATTTTCTTTTAAGAAAGTTTCCTTCTCTTCGCTGTGAAGACCCAAATTATTGAGATAAGAATAATTTTAGTAAATAGTCAGAAAGGAATAAAATAATAAAAGTAGACTTTTATGGTAATTGAAAATAAATAATAAGAAGGAAATGGTATTTCAGAGGGAAGGAATGAGGAAATATGATTGAGTGTATATATGGATTATACCTTACCATATGTTATAATTTTATACCCAGAAAGAATAAACATAAAATAATAAGGAAAAACACTATGGTAATTAAATATATGAATACATTTATATATCAAGAGAAAACAAATAGCTTGAAATATTAACAAGGGGTTAATTGATAAAAGGATATACATGTATACATTACAGTTTAGCATAAAGAAAATAAATAATGCAAGAAAGTCACATGAAAATAAGGTGTGTGTATGAAACATGCAAATAGCATGCAAATCAGAAAAGAAAAGCTAAAGCAACTGAAAATGCCCGAATTGGAAATCAAAAAGAAAATGGCATTTCTAGCCATAACATCATATGTAGAATTCTCTCAATTGTGTGGGGATAAGATGGGTCTTTCACTCTACTAAAACCCTAAACAATGTTTTAAAAATTAAAGGGGGAAGCATCAGTCTCACTGCAAAAAAATAGAAAATATTAAGAAAAGAAAGGAGGGCAAACCAAAGCCATTGTTCAAGTTAAAGTATTCTCAGGGAAAAGAGGAAGGAAGGTGAGTGATTAATCAATCTTATGAGGCTAAGGCATTAAGACCCAAGTTAAGGGCAGCCATGTTATTTTATAAAAAACCATATCATGTTTGTGCTTGATCAATTTTTCTGAATAAATGAATGCTGAGAATGGTAGGTGTTTTGATAAATCTTTGGTTGATGCTTTGATTTGTTCTGTTTGATTGTTGGAAAAAAAAATATACCATGATCTCTGATATGGATCTAGTACCTTAAAACATCAGTTTGTAAATATGTTTAGTAAGATAAATACATTTTTTATTGTGAAGTACGGTATTACTGGAAAATAAACTAGGCAGTGTGAATAAAGGAGGTTCATGCCCATGTCTGGATTGTTTTAAATTTGAGATGAACAATGCAATAAATTATTTATGTGCTGATTTGTTCAGATCTTAAGCTAAAATGTTTTATGGGTTTTCCTCAAAAACCTTACCGTATGTTCACAGTAGAATTGAGTATAAGAATTTTTATATGATTTTACTGGATTTGTTTAAGTGATCATGATATTCCTGAATATAGGAGATATGCAAGTGTTAAAATTTTTTTGAATAAAACAACTAGAAAATGAAATATGGGATTCTTTTCATGAATGTTTAGTATGGTTAGCTGAAATCCCTCAGTGAGTTAACTCTCTCTGATTTATGGAAAAGAAGAAAAGAATATAAAAGCATTTCAAGAGTTAATAAATTTTTCTAAAAGAAAATGAGAATGGTCACTAGATTATAAAACTAATCTAGGAGTAAAGCCTTGGTCTATTCATCATAAGGGGGATGATGGGTATGTGCATGACTTGTTTAAGTCTTATAGGCCTCTGTGCAGGGGTTAACAGAATTGAGTCCCTTGCAATGCACACATGGTGTTCAATGGCAAAGAGTTAAGACCAAATTAAATTGTTAAATTGAGATTGAGAGCTGAGCTATGGAATTAAAATGAGTTAATTCCATAGGAGTACGTGTACATGTATACTAAATTGGATGGATGGATGGATGCTTGTGTGCATGTGTGTTAGTATGGGCTTATATATATTTATATACCCAGTTTACATTATAAATCCAAATAAGCATCAAGTGTATAAATTCTCTGCACAATAATTAAAAATTACAAGTTATTATATTTTGATTTCACTCATACCAGAAATTTATTTCTGACCCTATTTGTTGCTTTGTAACATTTGGGGTGTCTCATTTTTATTGAGGCAGCTCTAGATGTTGCTGCAGGAAAGGAAGCATAAGAAACTTGCTTGCATGGATATTTGAAGATTTACTTGCATTTATAATGCTTAAGGAATATGGAAGAAATATTGTAATAATTAGGCCAGGCAAAACTTCATTATGTTTTAAGTATTTTCTAGATTGATATGTACATATCTTTCTGTGTAAAGAATATGTAAAAAAAACTTTAGTATTATATATGGGTGTTTGTGAGTTTCTGTTTCAAGCAACTGACCTGGATAATCTCTGGTGAAGTAGGATATAGGAGATCATGCCATATAATTTGATATATGGTCATGTCTCCCTTGGTAATGACTGATGAGCTTTTAAAATGGTAAAATAGAAATAATTTTAGAAAGAAAGGAATAGAGAACATTCAATGAGTCTTTTAAAGACTGAGTTGAACCTAAACTGGGCTAACCAGAAAAGCATGATCATGACTTATAATTGATATAATTATATGTCTAGCTTGAAAATGAAACTTGTAATTCTTAATCTGTGCATTTAAATTATAGTAGAAGTTTGCATTGCTTTGTGTAGTAGATCCATATGCATTTTGTAATACTAGTAGGTCTCACAGCACTACACTTAACACATTTTACTATCTAGATACTTGACTCAAGTCTGAATGCATTTGGTCATGACCAACCTGAGGCTGATTAAATAACTTGTAATCCTGTTTGTAATAGGCAAGTCCATCACTTCACAACACCTTAGACACTACCACTTAATGTTTAAGAGAACATCAGCTGTCTATCTAATAAGTTCACTGAGAATTTTGTATTAAGTTGGTTAGTAGCATAGCTTTGATTATTTTGCCTTCAAATATATACTAAGTCTTAAATTAGAATGTGTGTTAGCATTTGTACTCTGTCTAAATAAATATTGTTTTCTCTGCTTGGTCTTCAATCCAATTTAACACTTGATTATTCATATGATCCTTGCATAATAAATAGATTAATACATGAGTACCCTTACCTATCACAAAAATTGTTTGAATGTGAATTATGAACCCTGGGCTAAAACTAAAAGGAATGAGTTATTTTAAATGCCTTTTTTTTATTTTACAATAGAACAAATGGTGGTAAATTACAAAATCCCAGAATCTAAATATATGACCTATAAATCCAGGGATGAAATAAAGCAAAACAAGAAAATAAGAAAAATGGTATCATTTGATCTTATAATCAAGCTTGAGTTTTATCAAAAGAAAAAAAAGAGAATGAATAGAAGAGGCTATGTGACACCAAATCTCTGGAACATGAGAAATAAGGTGTGATTAAATTTCTTTGCCAATTTAAATTACTCTGATAGGCAAAGGGTCATTTATATATCTTCATATATATAAATGATTTAATTTGATTTTATATACTGGTATTTTTATATTGGTAAAATAAGAAATCTTTGGAAAATGAATTAAGAGAAGTGATCCATTGTATTGAAAAAAAAATCACTGCAAACTAGTAATCAGAAAAGAGGGTCACTTTATTCGCCCAGAAAGTCAAAGCGGAGACAAGGATATGCAAAATATAATTTTTGTAAATTTTAAAGAAAGCAGTATCTCGCTAACTTCGAAGTCTTTAAGTGTGGTACATTTTTAGAGTAAAATCTTCTCAAGTTAACATACTAACTTAGATAGTCACCTAGCACGACATGACCTAATAGAACCGATATTCTGAAATAGCACAGCAAAAGGAAGCTAAGTATAAGGAGTAGTCCTCTGATATAAAAGTACTAGCGCGGAGCATGTTAACAATTTAAGGGTTTTGAGATGATCTAAGAATTCAGAGTAGTTCATATAGAAAGCTTGTCTTATGTTGGAGTTCATCAGATAATACTATTCGCTATTTATTTTTAGGCAAAATGAAGATCGTAATTATACCAAATAACTCCATTACATTTTTGAGATGAATGTAAGAGAACGCCTAAATTTTCCCACCAAAATATCAATCAGAGGCCATTCGACTTCTTCCCTCTCTTATAAAAATAAAAATAATAATAACATTAAATCATTCATCTCCGTAAAAAAAGCACTAATGGCGGCCTGTAACGTTCATTAAATTCATCCCGACTTTGTTAACACAGAGGCGCCACATTGCTGCTGTTATTATGCAATAGGACTGCTAAATCAACCTCAAGAGGTAGAGGAAGTGCAACTTGCTCAGTCCAGCAACGCAATTCATCAGCAGCCCAATTTTTTCAATCACCATTTAATGGCTATGTGGTCCATGCTTTACGACTTAAACACTGCCATGTTCTAGATGGATTTGGCTATTTGGGACATCTCTAATTAGAACCCCATGCTGGTGATATATTCACCCTATCAGCCAATATGAGTTGAACCCACCATCATCAACTTAGTCAATTTAACTCTGTACCTTCCTCCTCTCCTAAATGAACTATGGTTAGGGGGTTATTTTGTTATTTTGCTAACCGTCCCCGATGTTTAATTCTGAAAGAGTGACATCTTTTTGAATATGTATATGCTAACTAATTATTGATAGTATATAAGTTAATGTTTTGAGATTGTAGTCTAATTAAATTTCTGGAATGATGTTAATGGATTAATTTTTTGTTGAATAATGTTCTGCCATACAGAAAGAAACTAGGAGGTTTTGGTTGCTGACTTTAAAGAAAACTTGGTTTCATTAATCCATAAACTTGTTAATCTTACCTAACAAAATAACAAACAAGCTTCCTTAAAAAAGGCCTGAGTACCAAAACACACAAAAAGTTTAAGTCAAAAACTTGAGCAGTCAAGGCTTTCCGCAAAGTCGAAAGGTTCATAGAGAAAGCTTTCGACGAAGTCGAAAGGTTTATAGGAAAATCTTTTGAAAAAGTCATAAGGTTAATTGAAGAGCCCCTTTAACCTTATCGAAAACACATTCTCGAATGTTTAGGAACAGGGAAAAATCCCCAATAGCATGAAATTAATTTCCACATGTTGAAAAGGTCTAACTCGAGAAAGGAATATCAAGAGCATGTAGTAAGTTTTCTCCAAAGGTTCATTTATTTGAACCGATATATGCAAATTAAGTGATATTATTCCATAATTTTAAGAAGTTTGATAATGGTCATTACAGAGCAACTTATCTTAAAAAAATATAGTACATTAATGGCATCTTAAATATTAGCTTCATAAATTTAAGATTGCTTATTAAGGACTCATAACAAAGTTACAACCTTAATATATAGGAGTTATTATCTATTTTACAGGAAATGAAGAAGAGAATCCATTGGAGTTTTTTCCTAAAGAAAAAAAGCTTCTTTCATACAAGGAGGCTGGGCTAAATGTCAACCATAAAATATTCAGATGAACGAAGGTATGAAAGAAGGGTCAAGGGAGCATGAGTAGAGATCAGAAAGCATCAAGATGTTCTGTTTAATTGTACCTTCCAACAAGGAGCTTTCGACGAAGTCCAAGGCTAGGTTTCAAAGTCCATAGGCATAATGATACTTCAAAAATCCTTCTTTCGACTAGGTCGAGAGGACTTTCAATAAAGGCAAAGGAGAAGATGTTCAAACCAAACCTTTCGAAGGAGTCGAAAGGATGCAATCATCATAATTCATTAGCATTAAACCTTTCGAAGGAGCCGAAAGGTTCCATCTCTTAATTTACAAGAATTTTTTATTTTTCAAAAAGAATGAGGAGGTCAAAGAAAGTGTGAGCTACTCCATAATGACCTTTTTGAAAGAATAACAAGTCTATCGAACCGGTTGTAGCAAATCTAGAATACCTTTCGACAAGGTCGAAAGGTTTTCATGAAGAAAGAAATACTCAAAAGACAGCATAAAATGGTAGACAACCTTTCGAAAACCTTGAAGGGAAGCACATCACTCGACAACAATCAAGTGAGATGCAACCTTCCGATAGGGTCGAAGGATTCTAAACAAACACGTGAAGAGCAACCTTCTGACAATGTCAAAAGGTTCACAGCAATTAGGTGGAGAGCTAGCTTCCGACAAGGTCGAAGGGAACACAACAGTAGGAACAAGGAAAGCCTTTCGACAACATCGAAAGGTTCATGAAAGCTTCAGAAAGGCAACCTTCTAACAGAGTCGAAAGGTTCATGAAGATATTAGAAAAGTGACCTTTCGTCAAAGCCGAAAGGATCATGAAGGCATCGGAAAGACAAACTTTCTGACAGCGTCGAAAGGTTCATTATGGCATATAAGGGGAAAACCTTTTGACAAAGATGAAAGGTTTGTAGTTGCATATAAAAGGGAAACCTTCCGACCCAGTCGACAGCATGGAGTTGAAAGGGCCGTCGCCTACATATAGAAATAGGACCCTGAGGGTTCATGTTTCAGGGGATCTGATTTCTATCATTCTGATATTGTAACTTCTTAATAAATGTATTGTAACCCTAATTGAGTATGATTTGGAGAAATTTAATAAAATAAAGCATTTTCTTAGATATAAAGGGAAGTACTTGGCTTTGTTAATTACCTTACTGTTTGCTTAAATCTTCGTTGGTTTAATTCATATTTTCAGGTTCCACCCCACCGATAGGTTTTTGTCGACCAGGTTGACAACACTCCTATGCAAGTAATAACTACAACCTTTCAATAAGGCTGACAATTTACTTAGATCAACATCCACTGAATCCTTCCGAAACTATTTGGTCAATTGTATAAGTCTTTCAGTAAAGTTGGAATCTACTCAATATAAGTGATCAAACCTTTCGTCAAGGTCGGATGTCGCTATCTATTCACCATAAAAGACTTAATCTAATCAAAAAAAGGCCTTTGCGAAGACTTCAAGCAAGCTCAACAAAGCTGGAAGGTCACCTAACCCAAGTTCTAAACCTTTCGACGATAACGGAAGGTCTGATACAGGACATATCAAATAAATAGGTTAAGTTGAATGGAAATATTAGAAAGGAATCACGTCCTTTGTTCTCCAAAGAAGAAATCCATCCTTCTTATCATATATTTGGGGATGTTGATAAGAAATCTTATTCACACCTCGTATACATGATACTGTATCTCAACCTTTCGACTAAGGCGTAAGGGACTTTTCGACTAATTCGATAGAGCGGAAGCGAAAGGTATCCTTTGACTAGGTTGAAATAGTGATGGCAAAAGGGGAAGATTGATTTGAACAAAAGTGCCTTCGAAGGCATTGGAAGACAAGCCGGCACAAAATTTGGAGATCATCAATCTAGCTAAGGCAACCTTTATAAGCAATTAGCTCTGAAGAAGCTAAACCCTTTGAAGGGATCATTCAACTAGACAGCTCCATTTAGTTCCAAGCAGTACTTTTGTGTCCATTAGAAACAGTGCTCTGCACGTGTTAAAGAAAGTAGGCTATCAAATATATTGAAAGCATGGCAACACAGACATTGGGAACGATGCTTTTGACGAAGTGGAAAGGGATTTTACAACTATTGGAATATGCACCTTCAATAGAGTCAAAACTAGAATTCCTGCACGTCGAAGAGAGAGTCTTTTTGATAGAGTCGAAAGGAGTTCCTTAACCATCAAAGGAGGTCCATGAAAGAAATCTAAGCCTTTCATTTAAGTTCTATCCACATATCCTTTGTATATAAAGGCACCAAAGACAAACAATAACCATGCGACACCAACAAAGACATGAATAGTGTTGAAACTACCATCATACCTTATCAAGATATCACACCATCAAATTTATAAAGTATCGAAGTCATAATTCATGATTATTGAAGCTACACTACATCCAAGTTATAATATGTAGAAAATAAAGCAATGAGGAATAAATTAGAGCCATCCACAAAGCAAATTCGATGGGGATTAGCATACTTTCCTAAAGTTCTCAAAGTCTTCACACTCCTTCACAACTCTTATGGAGCTATTAGTCCCACATTGCGGATTAAAACAAGCATCTCCACATCCTAACTCTATAATTATAGATGTATTCCCTTATAAAAACAGACTGGAATTTCTTCCTCTCTACAATAGCTCCTCTTGTAATAGACAAATATTTGAATGAAGAGGATGGCTTAGGCATACTCATTTTTTTGCTTATTTTATTCTTTATATCTACATGTTCAAATTCAATTGGTTTTGTAATTTATTACAAACCCCAAGGGCATTTCTGGAATTTCTACAAATTAGCTCTAATACACACTAATTTGGGGTGTTAACCATATTTTTGGTTAACAACATCTCTACTTTCATTATATGATCAATTAATTTCAGATTTAGGATTTAATCCAATATGATGATTTTTTATGACATGCTTTGATTCAAATTATGTTTGATTTAATCTAATGGTTTAAATATGAGTATGTACGGTTTTAGGAAAAAACCGAGAGTACATGATTTTTAAATGTCATGGAAAAATTGTATGTTATGGAAAACATGATTTTGCAGTTGGGTTACAATTTTCATAATTTTCCAAGCCGTAGGGAATTAATTATGAATATTTAAAGAAAAAAAAATCAATTATTGGGTTTAAAACTTATTTTCGGTTGTTATATGATGAATTTGAGTCTGAAACCAATGAAGCCAACACCAATACACATGGTATCAGTTAGTTGGTATGCAATGGATTGGAGAAAGGCAAAAGGTAGAGTGTTGAAACATAGCTTCTGAAGGGGTCGATACCTTTGATTTGTTTTTTAATGAAAAACGCTTGCCTGTTTACAAGGAGGTTTCGAAGGAGTCGAAACCAATTCTTATGAAAGGTTATTTTGAAAAAAAGCTTTCGAAGGAGTTATTGAGTTTTCAAATTAATGCTTTCAGAAGGGGTTGTTTCGACCAAGTCGAAACCCTTCTGCAACCTTATACCTTTCGATTGAAAATATCAATGCTTTAAGAAGGTTGCCTTAGTTTTATAAATATAAGCCACTTCCCATAGCTTTTGAAATGGGGTTAATGGTATTGGAGGCATGGTTTCGAAAGGGGTTTCGAAGCCAACCTTCAAACATTTTTGCTTATATAGTATAAGCTTTCGAAAGGATGGTTTCGACAAAATCATATTTTCCACAAATACTTTTCTATAATAAAGAAATTGTTCGAAAGGGGTACTTTCGATTATGTTCACTTTGACCCTAATGATATTTTAAATATAAACCCAATGGCTTTGGAAGGGACACTTTCAATGTTTTCGAAAGGGGTACGTTCAATGTGTTTGAAAATGGTACTTTCAATTTGTTCTGAAACTATGCTTCTATAGTTAAATGTTAATACTTTAATACGTTCGAAAGGTTTCGTAAGCAAGGTATTGAAGTGTTTGAAAGGCAGGAGCCTAATGTTTTGAAGATAGATTTATATGCTTTCGAAGGAGGTCATCCAATGAGGTCGAAAGTAAGGTTTTAAAGGTTTTGTATGGCTTTGTAACCCAAATTCTATTTTAGAAAAGCCCATGGCTAAACAAAGGAGTTTCGAAATGATTTTATGAAGAAGCTTTCCTTTATAAAATTATAGGTTAAAGGGATTAACCATGTTTTATATGAAAAATATTTCAAGGATATTACACCCACAGGAGTGGTATTATTTTGTTATTACGTTTGATTTTTTAAGTATAAATGTATTCACATGTGAAACACCCCACACCCCTTAGTATACCCAAAAAGGGCACACTAAAGAATGTGGTGCGTTATAGGTATAGCTAAAACATCACACAGACTAAGATTCACAATACAAATAGGTAAAAACAGCGGAAACATTTAAATAGTAATTCATTATTCAGAATTTAACTTCATAAATTAGTCATAAAAACAAAATATGTCTAAAAACCAAAATTCTCATGTCTTATGAAAATATATCTCAGTCTCACATTATCAGAGTACATAAATATTAATAATCATCCCACTCATAAGTACCAGTACATCAAAAGCCAAATGAAAAGAAAAATGAAAAGAAGAAGAACACATGAAGAACTCCGGGAATATATCTCCAAGAAATCTGAATCTATTATCCTCGACTCTGCTAGCCTATGGGGGAGAAAAGGGGAAGTAGAGGAGTGGGTCAAACAATAAGTCGGGTGAGTGAAAGCAATTACTAGCATTTCTAAGCCAGATAAAGATAATAGACTAAGCAATAGTTATATTATGGAAAGAAATACTGGAAAGATAAAACTAGGGTAAAATGCTGTTTCTGATTCTGTTTGACTGTTTGCTTTGATTGTTTGCACTTTTCTTTAACTGCTATGATTAGGCTGAAACCCTAATCCTTTTTAGTGGCTAATTTTATTAGGGTGAAATCTTAATTCTACCCGTTGATCGGTCTTCTATCTCTGTTGTGCCACTGTGAACCAATCCTGTTAGTCACAGCAAAAGACACCTTTTAGCGATTGGAACGCAATAGTGAATTATTTTCCCTTATCGATGCTGCACGCTCGGTCATCGCCGGTACACACTAACTGTCGCCCCTTGTTGTGACCCCTTATTTACCCTAATCGGCATAAGCGTGCCCAACCTCACCTAACTGTTATGAGACCATCAGTCCTAGACCTGAAAGGGAATGCTGTCTAGCCTCACCTAGCTGTTGTGAGACCATCAGTCCTAGTCCTAAAAGGAAATGCTACCGGTACTAGTCCTAACAAAAAAATTTAAGTTTGCGCCCTTTGCCTAAATCCCTAGATTTGAGCTTCTATCTATTGGCATCTTATTTACCCTAATCAACATAAGCGTATCCCAGCCTCACCTGCCTTTGTGAGACCATCGGTCCTAGATCTGAAAGGGAATGTTGCTGATACAGGCTAATACTTCTGTGTTTGCTTATTAACCAATTCTAAGTTTTAAAATAAGCCTCCTCTTTTATTTCTTTCTTTTTAATTATAACCTATGTGTTATAACCATACTTTTGCTTATTAACTTAATCCAAGATCTATGTTATAAAATAAACCTCTTCTGTTACTCTTTTATTTTCTCTTTTTTCTTAGTTATAATCACTTGTTATAATTATGCTAGCAAATATCTCAAATTTTCCTATTTTAGTCTATCTCCATCTTGTTACAGTTCTTCTTATTTTATATCTGATTTATGCAAATTTAGTATTTTTCTATTTTAATTCATATTTGCGAATTCTTCTTCTTTTTAATATTTTATTCGCGTAAAAAGGAATAAAAGAAACAAACATTTACAGGCTAAATTCCAACTTAAAAAAGATGTAAATAAATGCAAATAATTTTAAATAAATATAAATAACTGAATAAAGTAATTGAATAAAAATAGCTGAATGAAATAGACTGAAAAGAACTTCTGAAATTTACTTTAAAGTTAACTGTAAATAACTTATATAAAAACTGTCTCAAAACTGTAGAAAAACTACAAATATTGAGAACCCTATTATTTTAAATTTCTTAAAAATCTAAAATAATTACAAAACACTCACCCGTGGTCCTTAGCTCTAGTCCTTGGCCTTCTTGGATCTACTCCTAGGACGTAGAACATTTTTATCATAAAGATTCTCCTCCTTAGAAAAATTTTCTATTTAGGGTCCAGCCTCAGGCATTGAACCCAAATAGGAGAAAATCTGAATGAGAAAAATAGCTAGGCCTAGGGTTCTATTTATAGTGTAGCTTAGGGACCTTAGGACATTGGATTTGAAAATTAAATCTGGTGCAACCACGTCATAGGCTTTCTAGGAACCGTCGGATGGAAGCACGAACGAAATGGAATTGCGATGTGTTTGCTTCGTATCTGGACGAATCTACGTCCAATAACATATGCAGGTCGACCAAGCTTCTATGGGGGTCGACCCCTAGGTCGACCTAACCCAAGCTTGGGTTGACCAAGGCCCCTTTTTATTCTTTTTTTTTGTTTAGTTGATTTCTTGTTTCTTTCGTAACTTCTTCATATTAACTCGGATTTCGACAAGTTATATATGGAAATTGACTAGAAAATTCCTACAGAAACAATGGTGCATCTCCCGTGGCTCAATTCAGACAATTTCACAAACTTATTTGATTATTTAATTAATTCGTTAATTAATTATTATAGCTTAAATTTTTGGTTGTTACATTCTTTCCTCCTCAAAGGATTTCGTCCCCGAAACCTCTAAGGACAGAAGAATGAATCAAATATTTTCATCCAAGTTCTACAACCAAATATTCAACCATCATCCATTACATCCATTGTCCTTAAACTTTCTAATGCAATTTATGGTATATGCAAATAGTGTGGTGTCAATGTCCCTAACTAATGCAAAAGATTAGGCGGTCTACTGATTCAGTTGACCTCCTTTCTTTTTATGCATTCATGTCCATGCCATGTATCCAAATGAAAGCAAATATCCTAATGATAACTGATAGTTCTATGTGCATGCTACAATCATCACCTAAATACAACAATCATATGATAATCACTCTTTATAGTAACCATGGAAATAAAAATAAAAATGCAAGTGCACACACATCCATATGCATATGCTTTAGTGACCTAGTTAGGCTGATCCCTAAGAGATAATAGTGCCTAGTGTGTATATGCATCCATTATCATTCACTAGCAAACACTTGCAACCACTAGCGTCCAATATACATAACATATTCTAGTAACATATTTACATTCAGTCCTACCATCCACAGGTTAAATCCTAAGATATACCCTCCCAAAGGATACTAAAGGAAAGAACCTATTCAAAACTAAAGATGGAAATAGAAAATTCAAAACGTACCATAGTAGAGATGCGGATAAGAGATACGTATTTTCTCCTCAGCCTCCCATGTAGCGTCCTCAATATTATCTCCCCACTGCACCTTAACCAATGGGACTTCCTTATTCCTAAGCTTCTTGATATCATGTCTAACTATCTTGGTAGGAATGCGATGAACCGATGCTTCTCTCTCCACTTCAACTTCCTCAAGTTGGCTAGGTTCCACTACCTCTGTTGAATAACATAAGCACTTTCTCAAGTGCGAAAAGTGAAAAACATCATGAACTCCCATGAGCCTCTCTGGTAGTTTTATTCGATACGCCAAATCCCTACCCTTTCCACAATGGGCAGCGGTCCTACGAATCTGAGAGTAAGTTTCCCACATGATCCAAACCTCACTACCTTTCTTATGGGAGATACCTTAATGAAAACCAAGTCTCCTACCTTGAAATCAACATCCCTTCTCCGCTTATCTACATAGGATTCTGTATATTTTGGGTCGTCTTCATTCTCCTTCTAATCAAATCAATCTTTTTCGAAGTCTCTCTAACCATGTCGGGACCAAGTAGCAATCTTTCCGTAGACTCCAACCAACATGAAGGCGACTTACAAGGTCTTCCATAAAGGGCTTCAAAAGGAGCCATCTCAATGCTAGCCTAAAAACTATTGTTGTATGCGAACTCCACTAAAGAAAGGTGCTCCTCTTAAGTTCCCCCAAAATCAATAATGCACATCCTTAAAAAATCCTCAAGAACTCTATTAACTCTCTTCGTTTGGCCATCCGTCCGAGGTTGATAGGCCGTACTAAATCTAAGCTGTGTACCTAAATCTTCTTGTAAGTTCCTCCAAAACTCGCTAGTAAAGATAGGGTCTCTGTCGCTCACTGTGCTAGAGGGAATTCCATCAAGTCGGACTATCTCATGAATGTATATAGATGCCAAATAAGGTGCTGTCTTCTTACTCTTGACCGGAGTTAAGTGGGCGCTCTTAGTCAAACGAACCACAATCACCCAAATACTGGTATTCCCCTTCCTAGATCGAGGTAAACCATCTATGAAGTCCATCGAAACACTATCCCACTTCCATTCGGGTACATCCAATGGTTGCAGCAATCTGCCAGGCCTCTACTGCTCCGCCTTAACTCTTTGGCACAGAAGACATTTGGCCACAAACTTTACTATGTCCTTCTTTATGCCACTCCAATAAAACACTCTCTTCATGTCCTTATACATCTTATCACCACCTAGATAAATAGTCATTCGAGAATGGTTTGCTTCTGCTAGAACCGTGCTTATTAAACCGCCAATAAGGGGACACAAAGTCTTCCATCTCTCCTTAGCCACCCTTTACTATCTATGGAATAACATTAAAAATGTCTAGAGACCTTTCCTCTGCTAATCCCATCCAGAATATCAACAAGCACTGAATCCTCTTACTCCCTTAAGCCAATCTGGTCTATGAGGTAGGCTTAACCTCAAGTGCTGCAAATAACTCAAGAGTAATGTCTGTAGAGGGCTTAAAATCAAAGGTGGAAATAAAATCTAGGCTCTTCCACTCCATGAAGATTGGACTAAAGGTTGCTCTCTTCCTACTCTTGGAAAACACCAGAATGTCATCCACAAATACTATAATGAATTTATTTAGGACATCTCAAAAAACACGACTCATCAGATCTACAAAATAGGTTGGGACATTGGTTAGCCCAAACGGCATAACCAACCACTCAAAGAATCCATCGGCTGTCCTAAATGATGTCTTATCGATGCTATCGTCGGCGACCCTAAGCTGATTAAATCCAATGGCTAAGTCAAGCTGAGAAAATACTGAAGAGCCAACCAACTGATCGAAAAGGTCGCATATCCTAGGAAGCGGGTAACAGTTCTTCTTCATGAGCTTATTCAACTCTCTATAGTCTACGCAAAGTCGAAGGGAACCATCCACCTTCGTAGCGAAGTCGACTGGCACTCCCCACTCAGATATGCTTCGTCTGATGAAGCCTTTTGCTAATAGCTCACCTATCTGCTTACTTAACTCCTTCCTCTCCCTAGGAGCCATATGTCTCATGGGCAATGCCACTGGCTTAGCATCATCATTGAGATAGATCCTAAAGTCGATCTCTCTCTTAGAGGGAAGTCCCCTAACCTCCTCAAAAACGGTTGGGAAATCTCTAACGATTCTAACTGAATCTAACTCTCCTAGTGATGAATCAGGGGAATAAAGAAGGCTTAACATGACTGACCATTGTGGGTCGTAAGAAACCTCGAGAGTCCATCCGCTACATGTCTCTAATCTAACAACTCTCCTCTTGCAGTCCAATATCGCACCATAAGTGGATAACCAGTCCATCCCCAAAATCATCTCATATCCCGAAAATCCCAGTACATATGCGTCACAATCAAACTCTATGTCTAGTATAAAAATTTTCAAACCCCTACAAATCATGGATAAATGTTCCGATCCTCCTACGGGGCTTGAAGCAACTATAATGTCTACTACTAGAGAAATATCTAAGTGCAAACAATCAACCAAGGAACTAGAAATGAAAGAATGCGATGCTCTAGGGTCTAAAAGAATATGTATAGGAAAATCCAAAATAGAGATCAAACCTTATACAGAGACTTTCCTACCTCGATCTGGTCCACTACTAGAAGGTGCGACATCCAAAGCCTGTACTTGCACCGTAGGTGCGCCTGCTCTCTGCCCTATCCTCTGAGGACAAGCTCTACTAAAGTGTCCATGCTGCCCCCAGTTGTAACACCTCCCCTTCATTGTGTCCTTTTTACAGTCCTTTGTGAAATGCCCAACCAATCAACAACTATGACATTTCTCGCCTTTCTTGATCTGTCCCTTTTGAGGTCCTTCTCCTTTCTTCTTGTCCTTATCCTTCCACCACTGCTTCTTAGAGTTTTCCAATTTAGGAACATCCTTAACCTCTTCTTTCTTCGCAACATCTGATATGAGAGCCATTTCCACAAGTGACTCATACGTCGCTCCCATAGGTACATGCGTAAATGCCAACACTTGGAGGCGTTGGTTCAAACTCTTAGCAAAATTGGTCGCCATTTTATGCGGTGTATTAACAAGCTCCATTCCGAACCGTGATAACTCATTAAATTGATTTATATACTCTTTTACCAAAAGACTCCCACCAGCAAGAAGCCTCTCCCTATAGTTGTCAAGATGCAAGCTGAACTCTCTATCGGTCTTCCAATCCTAACAGCCCAAATATCCGCTCCATATTCCTCAACCAAGTTCGTGCCTCTACGAAATCCTCCATGCCAAAAAATGTTCTGCCTCATAGACTAGCAAAGTCCTTGCATAGCTTAGAAAAATTGGCTGCTGCAGGTGGATTAATGGGATCTCCACCCACCGGTGCTGCATTGGGTGCTTGCCCTTGCACCTCTAGTGCCGTAGCTTTGAGGTATCTACGGAACCAGCTAGGGACATGGACACTCATTGGAAGATTTGGGGTGTCTACCATACTATGCAAAGAAAAGAAAATTTAGCCTCGAAAGATTCAAAAGGAAGGTTGAACTGGACTTTGAGGGGATTTTTATAAAAACTCTCTTATACTTGAAAACTATTTCTATAATAAGAGTTTCTTTCTGAAAATTACTTTTAAAGATAGGTTACTTTGAAAAATACTTTATTTTTAAAACAAGTTATTAGGAATCCTATAACCTTAGGCTCGGATACTGAGTGAAACACCCCATACCCCTTAGTATACCTAAAATGGGCACACTAAAGAACATGGTGCGTTATAGGTATAGCTAAAACATCACATAGACTAAGATTCACAAGAAAAATAGGTAAAAACAACGGAAACATTTAAATAGTAATTCATTATTCAGAATTAAACTTCATCAATAAGTCATAAAAATAGAATATGTCTAAAAACCCAAATTCTTATGTCTTATGAAAAATATATCTCAGTCTCACATCATCATAGTACATAAATATTAATAATCATCCCTCTCATATGTACAGTTACATCAAAAGCCAAATGAAAAGAAAAATGAAAAGAAGAAGAATACATGAATAACTTTGGGAAAGTATCTCCAAGAAATCCTAATCTACTATCCTCGACTCTGCTGGTCTATGGGGGAGATAAGGGGAAATAGAGCAGTGGGTCAGACGATAAGTCTGGTGAGTGAAAGTAGTTACTAGCATTTCTAAGCAAAATAAAGATAATAGACTAAGCAATAGTTCTATTATGGAAAGAAATACTGAAAAGATAAAACTGTGGTAAAATACTATTTCTGATTCTGTTTGACTGTTTTCTTTGATTATTTGATTGATTGCACTAGTCTTTAACTTTTGTGATTAGGCTAAAACCCTAATCCTATTTTAGTTGCTAATTTGATTAGGCTGAAATCCTACTTCTACCCGTTAATCGGCCTTCAATCTCTATTGTGCCACTGTGAACTAATCATGTTGGTCACAGCAAACGACTCCTCTTAGCGCTTGGAACGTAGTAGGATATTATTTACCCTAAGCGATGCCGCATGCTCCATTATCGCCTGTACACACTAACTGTCGCCCCCTGTTGTGACATCTTATTTACCCTAATCAGCATAAGCATGCCCAGCCTCACCTAACTGTTGTGAGACCATCAGTCCTAGAACTAAAAGGGAATGCTGCCCAGCCTCACCTAGCATTTCTGAGACCAGCAGTCCTAGTCCTAAAAGGGAATGCTGCCGGTACCGGTCCTAACAAACAAATTCTTGTTTGCGTCCCTTGCCCAAATCCCTTGATTTGAGCTTCTATCTATTAGCCACTTATTTACCGTAATCCGCATTAGCGTGTCATAGCCTCACCTGCTATTGTTGGACCATCAGTCCTAGATCTGAAAGGCAATGCTGCAGGTATGGACCACTACTTCTGTGTTCGCTTATTAACTTATTCTAAGTTTTAAAATAACCCTCTTCTGTTATCTCTTTCTTTTTAATTATAACCTATGTGTTATAACTGTTCTTTTGCTTATTAATTTAATCCAAGATCTAAGTTATAAAATAAGCCTTTTCTGTTACTCTTCTATTTTTTCTTTTTTCTTAGTTATAATCACTTATTATAATTATGCTTGCAAATATCTCAAATTTTCCTATTTTAGTCTATCTCCATCTTATTACAGTTCTTCTTATTTTACATCCGATTTTTGTAAATTTATTGTTTTTCTATTTTAATCCATATTTGCAGATTTGTCTTCTTTTTAATATTTTATTCGCGTAAAAAGGAATAAAAAGAAAAAAAAACATTTACACGCTAAATTCCAACATAAAACAGATGTAAATAAATGTAAATAACTTTAAATAACAGTAAATAAATGAATAAAATAACTGAATAAAAATAGCCGAATAAAATAGACTGAAAAGAGCTTATGAAATTTACTTAAAAGTTAACTGTAAATAACTTATATAAAAACTGTCTCAAATTGTAGAAAAACTACAACTATTGAGAACCCTATTATTTTAAATTACTTAAAAATATAAAATAATTACAAAACACTCACTTGTGGTCCTTAGCTCTAGTCCTTGGCCTTTCTAGATCCACCTCTAGGGCGTAGAATATTTTTATCAAAAATATCTCCTCCTTAGAAAAATTTTCTATTCAGAGTCCAGCCTCAGGCAATGAACCCAAATAGGAGAAAATATGAATGAGAAAAATAGGTAGGCCTAGGGTTCTATTTATAGTGTAGCTTAGGGATCTCAGACTGTTGGATTTGAAGATTAAAGCTGGTGGAACCACGTCATAGGCTCACTAGGAACCGTCGGATGGAAGCACGAACGAACAAGATTGAAAGAAAATGGAATTGTGACGTGTTTGCTTCGTATCTGGATGAATCTACGTCCAATAACATCGGCGGGTCGACCTACCTTCAATGGCGGTTGACCCATAGGTCAACCTGACCCAATTTTGGGTCGACCTAGGCCCCTTTATATTCTTTTTTTTTCATTTTTAGTTGATTTCTTGTTTCTTTCGTAACTTCTTCATATTAACTCAGATTTTTACAAGTTATATATGGAAATTGACCAGAAAATTACCATGGAAACAATGGTGCAACTCCCGTTGCTCAATTCAAACAAATTCACAAACTTATTTTATTATTTAATTAATTCGTTAATTAATTATTATAGCTCAAATTTTGGGTTGTTACAACATGATAAAGGACCCACAACTGCATGTTGGGGATAAAAGTTAGAAGAACTAGCTAGGTTAACCCGGTAGCGAAAATAAATTAATTAAACTCCTAAATGATTAGAATTGCATCCAGTGAGAACAGAATATATGATGCCTAAACCTTTAAGTTTTTAGGGAGACGGGTTCATATTAAACCCATGAAATCTATGATTTGGAAGTTATTGGAGTAATCAATAGGTTTATAGTGATCCCATAAAAACTATGCTTTTAAGAGTGGTCGGCAGGGGCCAATTGGTTTGTAATGAACCCATGAAAACTATATCCGTATTAAGTTATTGACAGATGTCAAAAGGTTCCTTATCAACCCATGAAAACCAGGGTGAGAAAGAAGATATTGGGGATACCAATAGGTTCAGGGAGAATCCTTGAAATTAACTAAGTCATTGGCTGGGGCCTATAGGTTCTTAGTGATCCTATGAAAATAATGAAATAGGATGGGGAGTCCATAAATTATGAAAAAATTATTAGTAAGCCCATGAAAACTAACAGGTTAATAGTGAACCTAGAAACTATAAATATGACAAGTAGTCAATTAAACCGGGAAGGGAAAATCCAAAATGTTTTAATATGTGTGCATATCATCATAATATTTTGAAATGCTATGTTTTAACCATTGTGGATGCAAGAGCACAGTATACTGTTTTATAAAGGTTTTAGCATACTAGTGAGGGGAAAACCCGTTCTTCTAAGCGGTCCGATCTCACTAGATATCTGAATGGATTGAGATGTTAGATTATTATTCATAACAGGCTTTATGTTTGACTTGAAGTTTTTGTTTTCCCCTTAAACTCTTGGGCACTTAGTTGATTTTGAGTAGTTTGAGGTTTAGGGTTTCCAGGTTCTCTTCTTAGACGAATAAGCTTCAGGAGACGTGAAGGGGGCATTCTATTTATTTAGGGTTATCTTTTTCCGTTGTGTATTTTGGATGTAAAGTTAGACTTGTTTTATTTCCTTACTATATACTCTGATCAACCAAGGGGGCGTCTTCATATGTATCTGTTGGTGTATGTGTAATCATCATATTTTACTGAGCGTGGTCAACGTTTGTGGGATTATGTAATGAACATGAAATGTTTTTGGAATGTGGAAATGTGTTTCAATTTGTAATTTTTTTTCCATATTCTTGTGGTCTGTTTATCAATGTATCTAACATTGTTGTATTTGGTCACCGAGGATTAATATCTATAGACGAATGCAGCATCCATAGCTGTTTGTTTTGGGCCTCCAAGCAGGGGATGTTACAAGTTGGTATCAGAGCATAGGTTTATGAAAACTTCAAAGAAAAGTTAAACCTAAAAGCTTTTTGAAAACATAATTCAATGAATCAGAAATATGATCGGGGTGGGATAACACTATAGTAACGTACTTGTAATTGACATATATATTATATTATATATATATATATTTAAGTACATGTTCCCTTCTCTTAGAACGTTCTTCTGTATCTTACTAAGGCTCGTATGAAGATTTATGAGAAAGAGGATATGGAAGTAGGAAACAGAAGAGGAAATCTTGGTGGAGGAAGAACCACAACCAACGGAAATGCTCAACCTAATACTCGGAGGAACCCCGGTCGACCGGCTAATGCCAACCTAAATGCTGAAGCCAATGTGGGTGCTGGAAATCCGCCAGTAGATGCGGGGATGGTGTATCAACTTTTAGCCAATCTTTTGCAAGCTGGCTTGCTGGTAATGTTGGAGGAGCTAATCCTGTAGCTCTAGTTGGATATAATTATGCTAGGCTGAGCATGGACCACACCAGTTTGGGTGGAAAGCCGTTTGTTGGAACGGAGTATGCTGTTGAGATTGAGAATTGGCTATTGCACCATGAAAGGATCTTTACTAATCTGGGTTTGGATGATAAGCAAAAGAGGTGGCCAGCCTCTAGGCAGTTGCAAGGGGCAGCACTTCACTGGTGGAATAGTGTGACTGTCGGAGTTTTGGGGGAAGAGCTGACATAGGCTGATTTCAAAAGGAGATATGAGCAGAGGTTTTTATCTGAGGTTGCTAAGTCGGCGTTGATGAGGAAGTTCATGGATTTAGTTCAGGGAGATATGTCAGTGATCGAGTACGCCGCTAAGTTTGATAAGCTATCTCGATATGGATATGCCACTATAGACACTAACATCAGAAGGAATGAGATGTTCATTTGGGGATTGGTACCTGAGCTTGCTAGAATGACCATGATACATATCCGAGAACCTTGTAATGTGGTGGTGGAGATGGCCATTCGCCAGGAAGAGATGCTTGCTGTCTCTGCCAGGGAGAAGACAGTAGAATCCTATGGTCCTTAGGGAAAGAAGAGGAAATATCTTAAGAAAAAGGGAGCCCGAAAAGGGGATGCTACCAAGAAGCCAATGGCTAATTTAGTATGCTTCAAATGTGATAAGAAGGGTCATTATGCTCACGAGTGCCGGACATGCAAAGGGAAGAAGCCTATAGAAAAGAAGAATGTGAAAAGCTTGAACTACGACCGAGTTGGGCATTATAATAATCAGTGTCCAGAGCCAGTCAATGCAGACATAGGGAAGGTTTTTGTTATAGGACCACCAACTTCTTCTAGGCCTACTACTGTAGAGAAAGGAAAAACTGTGATGGAAGGTATGCTTTTGATTTAGAGTACACCAGTTATGGTACTATTTGATGCCAGTGCTTCACATTCATTTATATCATATTATTTGGTTGATAGGTTATGTATAAAACCCACATACCTTGTTACTTCCTTAAGGGCTACGAATCCAATAGGGGGTATGCAACTCTAGGGATGAGATGTGACCGGTTAGAACTTGATTTGTTAGGTCATATGTTTGCATGCAGTCTGAATGTTGTTGATTTCTTAGATTTCGGGATAATTTTGGGTATGGATTGGTCGGGTAAGTATAAGGCTAGGATAGGGAATTATAATTGAGACATCCAGATAGTCATAACCAAATCATCTTCCGCATGGAGAATTCCAGTAGGAATGTTTGTGCCTTGTTGAGTGCTATGGAAATGGAAGAAGAATTATGTCCGGTTCGAGTAGCAAGAGAATTTGCAAATGTTTTTCAGTTGGTTATGGGATTACCACCGAAACGAGCTATTGAGTTCCAGATAGATATTATACCAGGAGCTAAATCTGTGAGTAGACCTCCTAGCAGGATGATACCGGCAAAGATAAAGGAATTGAAGGTGCAGCTAGTGAATCTAGAAGGAAGGAATTTTATCAGGCCAAGAAGTTTTCCTTAGGGAGCGGCTGCGGTGTTTGTAAAGAAACCAGATGGGTCGTTAAGGAAGTGCATCGACTATCATAATTTAAACGAAAGGACGATCAAGAATAGGTACCCTCTACCGAGAATAAAATGATCTGTTTGATCAGTTGAGTGGAGCTAGAGTGTTTTCCAAATTGGTTTTGGCGACAGGGTTCCATCAGTTGAGAGTGGCGGAGGATAACATTCCTTTGACAGCATTTCAGACTATATATGGTTCATATGAGTGTTTAGTGATGCCATTCAGACTAACGAATGCACCTGCTTTCTTCGTAGATTTGCTAAACCAAGTTTTCCAAGAGCACTTGGATAGGTCCATGTTGCTATTCATAGATGACAGTTTAGTATACTCAAAAGAAGAAAGAGAGCATGAGATTCATCTTAGAGTAGTGCATGAAACACTAAGGCAGAATCAGCTAAAGGCGAAGTTTTCCAAGTTTCATTTTTGGCAGAAAGATGTTAAGTTTCTTGGTCATGTGGTCTTAGAGGAGGGCTTGTCAGTTGATCCAGTTTAGATCAAAGCTGTCAATAATTGGAAGAGACCGAAGACGGTAACTGAGATAAGGAGTTTTCTTAGACTTGCTGGCTATTACCGGAGACTCATTAAGGATTTCTCGCAGATAGCAGCACCTTTGACTAAGTTTAGCAGGAAAGATGTGAAGTTTATTTGATCCGACAAATGTGAGGAAGGGTTCCTTATGTTAAAGCATTTGTTGATCAATTCACCAGTGTTAGTATTTCCAGATGGAAACCAAGGGTTAGTAGTATACACTAATGCATGTGGGATTGGATTGGGAGTAGTATTGATGCAAAGGGATAAAGCTATTGCCTACGCATTCAGGCAGCTTAGACCGCACGAAGTGAGACACCCTACTCATGATTTGGAGTTGGCTGGGGTGATCTTCGCATTGAAGATTTAGAGGCATTATCTCTTAGGGGAGAGATTTGAGCTTTATACCGATCATTAATCTTTAAGATACTTATTCTCTCAGAAGGAGTCGAATATGAGGCAGTAGAGGTGGCTGGAGTTTTTGACTGCTTATGATTTCAGTATAGAGTATAACCCTGGGAAAGGAAATAAGGTAGCAGCTGTTCATAGCAGAAAACATCAGAATGTGGTGTTGGCAATGTTGGCAGAATGGAAGAATCTAGAAGCTTTGGCCAGTTGCGGTGTGTAGTTAAGATCTATTGCTAGTTCTAATCAGTGTATTGCCATATTTTCTTGTTTAAAAGTTCGAATAATGTTGATCAAAAGGGTAGCTTCTAAGTAGAAAGAGGATCCATTATTAGCCGAGAAGATTAGAAGGCTTGAGGTAGGATTAGAAATCAATGATCTAAAGGATTTTAGTCTAGACCAAAGAGGATGGTTAAGAAAGAAGAGACGATTGTGTGTTCCGAATGTGGAGAACTTAAGGACAAAAGTTCTGGAAGAATGTGATCGATCCAAGTTTATGATTCATCTTAGAGGGACAAAGATGTATCGGAATATGAAGCGAAGTTTCTATTGGGAAGGCGTGAAAATGGATGTTGACTTATGGGTTAGGCTATGTGCAAACTATCAACTAGTGAAGGCCGAACATCAGAAGCGAAGTGGATTGCTTCAGCATTAGGGATTCCATTATGGAAATGGGATTCCATATCCATGGATTTTATAGATGGTTTTCCAAGGTCGAATAGGGGAAATGAAAGTATATGGGTCACAGTGGACAGGTTGAGAAAGAGTGCCCATTTCATTCCAGTCAAGTCAACTAGAATGACACCTGTTTTGGCAAAGTTGTTCATGAAGAAGATAGTTAGACTTCATGGCGTTCCTAGTAGCATAGTCAGCGTCAGAGATGCATTACTTACTAGCGAATTTTGGAAGAGTCTACAAGAGGTATTGGGTACCAAGCTCAAGATGAGTACATCATATCACCCATAGACAGATAGGCAGACGGAGAGAGTTAGTAAAGTACCTGAGGATTCATTGAGAGCTTTTTACAAGACTTTGGTGGATCTTGGGAAGAGCACTTGCATTTGATTGAGTTTTCCAATAATAATAGTTATTAGACTAGTATAGGAATAGCACCTTTTGAAGCTTTGTATGGAAGGCCATGTAAATCACCTACATGTTGGTTGGAGACTGGAGACAGATTGGTCTTAGGTCCGGATCTGGTTAGAGAAGCATCAGAAAAGATTGAGTTAATCTAAGAACGGATGAAGAAGCTCAATCCAAACAGAAGAGTTACACAGAGATGAGGCATAATGACCTAGAGTTATCAGTGGGAGATAAGGTTTTCATTAATGTATCACCAATGAAGGGCGTGGTACAGTTTGGAAAGTTGGGTAAATTGGCACCGAGATATGTTGGTCCATTCCTTATTTTAGAAAGGATTGGAAAGCTCTCATACCGAGTAGAGTTGTCGAGCATTATGGCAGGTGTCCATAATGTATTTCATGTGTCTCATCTTCATGAGTATGTGCATAATCCAAAGTCCGCTATTCCTCTGATAGGGTCGGAAGACTTGGTAGCAGAGCCTAATTTGACCGTTATCAGACAACCAATATGGGTTGTAGCAAGAGATGAGAAAAGATTGAGGACCACGATAGTCAAATTGGTGAAATTTAAGTGGAGCGACAACAAGAAGGAATGTATTTTGGAGACTGAGGGCAGGATTCGAGATACTTGTCCTGATCTGCTTTGATGGTATGTCTATATTATATTTATATAGATAAGTTGCTAGTTAGGTAGGCTAGTACGGGTGTTAGGAGTCGTTACAGATGATTGCTATGTTCGTTATTTAGTCCTTATTGAATTTTGAGGTCGAAATTCTAAGGGGAGCCTGTAACACCCCTAATTTTTAATAACATTATTCAGGAGATTTAATTAGGTATATTAATTAGAATAATGTACAGTGACAAGGTGATCGAGGTTGGTTAATAAATTTATTGGCCGTGCTTATTAAAATGAATAGGCTATAAAATGTTAAGTGTTAACTAAATGGACATAAGGGCATTAGAGTAAATAGCCGCCCCATATAACCTCCCTTATACACTCAAGTTAGCACACTATTCACTATCATTTTATCATAATAAAAAACGTAAACAAAAGAGAAAGAGCAGGCTGCCCAAAAAGTGGAAGAAAAAGGAGAAATTCAAGTATAAAGCTTAGGATTAAGCTAGAAGAATCAATCTCAAATCAATCTCCAATTTCCTTATCCAATCTAAGGTGAATAATAATTAGAACATCTTTACTTTGATTTTATATGATCATTTGATTCCGAATTTAGGATCTAATCCAATATGATTGTTTTTGATGATGTGCTTGGATTCATCTTATTTTGATTTAATCCAATGGTTTAAATATGGGAATATAAGGTTTTAGGGAAAAACCAAGAGTAAATGATTTTTAAATGCCATGAAAAAATTATATGTTATGAGAAATGGGATTTTGGAGTTGGGTTTCAATTTTCATAATTTTCCAAGCCATGGAGAATTAATTATGAATTTTAAAAGCAAAACATGTATTATTGGGTTTAAAAATTATTTTCGGTTGTTATATGATGAATTTGGGTCTAAAATTAATATATGTTAGATAACATATTAAAAGTGAATTTCTGTGATTTTTGGGGATTTTTACTAAGAGATTTAGTATGTGTTGGGCGTGTTTCCATCTCCTACCAATCCAACACTCTTCCCACACAGAGCCAGTCCTTGTTCCACTGTCTGCCGAATCAAAGCAAGATGCCCCTACAGAACCATCTCCCTCCTCGTGACTACCGAACCACCACCCAAGACCAAAGGTGCCGGACCAACCCCTACCAAACCATCACCCCAGGCCAAGGATGCCGAACCACCTCCTACCGAACCAACACCACTCCACCCATTACCGGTCCAAACAACATACCACCTTCCACCGAACCAGCATATACCGAACCAACTCCCCATCGGTCCAAACCTCTCCACCGAATGAAGCCTCCACCGAACGAAGTCTCCACCGAACGAAGCAACCGGACCACTTATCTCACCACCGAATCAAAGGAAACCGGACCAGATCCACCAGGCCAGATTACATCAGCCCAAGCCCACCAGCTGCTATATACCTCCAAGACCCCTACCCCCAGCCTCACTCTATAAATAGAGGGGTAGGGGTACAACAATGGAGGACAAGTTTGAGAGCTCAAGCATGGAGAGAACTTTCAAACAACTTTCTTTTACTTGTATCAAAGCTTTGTACTTGTAATCAAAACAAGAGAAGAGAAATAACATATAAAGTGGACGTAGGCACATTCTGGCTGAACCACTATAAATTTGCGTGTCTTTTTACAGTTTAGCCCCTGCTTTTCATAGATTTGCATAAATCACTCAAATCGCTAAGAACAACATAAGATCTACTAAATCATACAACTTTGAGATGTTAGTCCATTTTTTGTGCAAACATTTTTGGTGCTTTCACTGAGAACTAGAAGCTCGAAGCTTCAGCTTCATCCACTTAACGAGTTTTCCTAACAACATCGTCCGCCACTTGGAAAACATGCCTCCCAAACAGAGAAAAGATGTTAACAAAGGAAAAAAAATCGCATCCAGCAGTCTTCTAGATCCAGCTGTCACGAATCAAGTAAATCGTCCTCCTCCAGCAACAGTAACAAATGAAGGACAGGCTAACCCAACCAATCCTGCCACAGAACAGCCTACAGCAATTACTAGGGCAGATTTGGACAGAGTTGTGGTTGAAGTAACTAACCGCTTCACGTCCCAGCAGGAAGCCTTGATGGGCCATCTCATGTCACGCTTAAGGGACGCTAAAGAATCCAACCGCAACACTGAATCATGGGGAGAGTCCCAGTCTGGAGGATCTCAGAGACAACAAAGATCTTCCTTCTTCGAAGGAGCTAACGGCAGAAGTAGCCGTGGTAGGAGCCGAGACCGAGCACAGCCCGAAGTTAGGCCTGAGGAAATGTTTGGTACCGAACCCAACGTGGGAGGTACCGGGCGAAGGTCAACTGTAGCTGAGCCTGTCATGCTGCCTAACCACAGAAACGCCAGTGAACGGAGCCGAGCTAGAGTCCAGCCCGAAGTTGGACCCGAGGAAGTACTTAGATCAGAGCCCAATAGGGGAAGATCGAGGCAAGGGCCAACTGTAGCTGACCCTAGCATGCTCCCAGAGGATCAAAGGTAGCCGCCGGAAAATATGAGGAATGATAGACGCTATCATCCCTACAGGTCATCTGGACGGGATCAATCCCACAGAACAGAGCCAAACTCCTTTCTATCTGCTCCGAATTCTGACGAAAGGATGGCGCGCTTATTCAGAGAGTGCATCCAGCGAGAGCAAAGAGATCGAGGTATAGGCGCTAGGGTGACCAGCCCTTTCGCCCACAACATCGAAATTGCTATCACCCCTCGAGAATGGAAGATGCCAACGATGGAACCTTACAAGGGAACCTCCGACCCCATCGTACACTTACAGAGGTACACACAGCACATGCTCATGAGTGGAGCAACAGAGGGAGTACTGTGCAAATGCTTTCCACTATTCTTAGCAGATCTAGCTACCTCCTTGTTCTGCCATCTACCCCAAGGATCCATCAGCTCATGGGAGATGTTAAAAGAAAAGTTCATCAGCCAGTTCCGCATTCATGTGGAACAACCTAAGGATGCTTATTCCCTATCCAGTACCAAGCAGAAACCTGGAGAGAAGCTGCAGCAATACCTAACCCAATTCAATGCCGCAGCGGCCACAATCCAAGATGCCGATGAGGAGCTTATCTTAATGGCCCTCTGTAGTGGTGTGCATCCGGATACTAAATTTGCTAGAAGATTGACAAAAGAAAAACCAGCTACTTTACCTGATTTCTTCCATGAGGCCGGGAAATATATGAGGCTTGAAGACGCTGCCACTAAAGGGCAGTCAGGGCGACAAAATAAGGCAGCTCACGGCAACACGTCCGCTGTAGCAAAGGACGTTCGAAGGGATGCTTCTAGAGACAATGCCGGGGGAAGAAGGGAGAAAAGTGCCTATATCGGCCAGGACCGAGATTTGACGCTTATACTCCTTTAAATGAAACGATCGAAAACATCTCCCTGGCCACTCAAGACGAATTTAAATACAAACGCCCCCCGCACAAGAAGAAACCAGATATCCTAAACTTGAGAAGCTAGCCTATTGCCTGCTAATCACATCACGGAAACTGCGTCACTATTTCCGATCTCATTCCATCAGAGTTCTGACCGATCAACCACTAAGGCAGGTGCGGAGTTCCATTCAAAATCATATCGGACAATGGACTTCAGTTTGACAGCAAGGAGTTCGCCAACTGGTGCCAGGAGCATGGAATTCACAAAAGCTTCTCATCCGTAGCTTATTCCCAGGCAAACGGAAAAGTCGAAGTCGTCAACAAAACTCTCAAAACTCTAATAAAAAAGAAACTCGAAAAGTCAAAAGGCGAATGGGTGGATGAACCTCCTACGGCACTATGGGCCAATCGCACGTCTTTCAGAACATCAACGGGGCATACTCCTTTTCTCTTTGGCATACGGATCGGAGGCTATGCTCCTAGTTGAAACTATAGTGCCTTCCCACCGTAGGATCCACTACAACCCAGAAGAAAACGAAGAGTTCCTCCTCATGTCTTTGGATCTAATTGAGGAAAGAAGAAATGATGCAGCCCCCCAAGGCAGCAGCTCACAAGCAAAAAGTGGCAATGCAATACAACTCCAAAGTCAAGCATCGTAGCTTACAGAAAGGAGATCTTATCCTCGAGCGAATCTTCCCGCGCCCCGGAGCGCTAGATCCAATCTGGAACAGACCATATGTAATTCATAAAGATCTTCGCAATGGAGCTTATATTTTGTCAACAGTGGACGAGGAGGTGTTCCAGAGGGCATGGAACATCCAACACCTTCGTCGATACTTTTCCTAACTCATACTGCCCATATGAAGTGAATTAACAAAGAGAATCAGTGGACGTAGGCATTTTCGCGCCGAACCACTTTAAAAAACTTGTCTCTTTTTAACTTGTTCCTTCATATCTTGGCTGCTTGTTAACTGTATCCTTTTCTGTTGAACAAAATCCTGTGCAAATAGCATTTTCATTCAAGGCGCTCCACAGCGCAACTTCTCCTGGACAAGACCTAACAGGTACTATGTGAATCTATGCCCTCGCCAATGAGACACTTTTGCTCCGACATCCCTCTGCTGCGGGTTAACTCATTGCTCGCGACGGCCTTTAAAGCCAACTGTAATGAGCCGATTATAAGCCACCGAGAAGGCCGACTATAGCCGAGGCAGCTCATTACGGTGTTAGGCTCGCCGGCAACTGTGAACCGACTATAAGCCCCAACATAAGGTGTGGCCAGCCAGGGGCAGTTCACAGTTGACGATCGGCACCCACGCTAGCCGGCCACAGTAAATCGAATAATACCCACGATTACGGGCCATAATGGCCCGGGTAGTTACTATGCGCGATCTCGGCTCCGATGTGTCTTAAGTGCGGCTGTGGTAAAAAAGAATTAACTCCCCGCAGAGGCGTAAGATGGGTGACAAATGTCTCCAAGACCCACAGTTAGGGAAAGTGACTACAAAGCCCGTTTGCCACGAACTTAAGCACATCGAAGGCCTTCCGTGATTGGAAGTTTTACTATTTCAATTTTACTTAAGAAACTTTTCTCCTATCCTCTGTAACAATCCCTGAAGTGCAGGACACAAAACAGGAGACACTCAGTAATAGAAGCGGATACTCACAGCAAGATACTGGACCGCATCCCTTACTCGGCCATGCAGGATATTCAAAGCTTCCATCTACAAGCAAAATATAAAGGTCGGTATTTCCTTCTTTCATATATACCTATAATTTGTTCACACCTCACGCTAACCCTGCAAGTCATGAAATTATGTTCTAAACAAGAACCTGACATCAAACACAATTTAATTACAAGAATATGTATAGCTATATTTCTTATGCAACATGTCAAAATAGCAAAAACATTCAAAAGACGACAAAATCAGCTTAAGTTAAAGAATTACACATCAAGAATAGAGCTATTTATTACAAGTAGCAAGAATTACAACCTAAAAGTTACTCTACTGTTTTAAGACTAACATATACAGCCATGTCAAGTCCACAAAAAGAATTTTCCAGGTCTAATCAGGGAGCCGGCTGCGTCGGAGTCTTGTCCTTGCCCTGTTGCCCACCTGTCCGGTCAGAAAAAGAATTCATTAGTGATAAGCAACCAAGTTAACGGAAAGACTAGAAAGGAAGACTTACCAGCACCTACTTCTTGACCATCCTGGTCGTCATCCTCTACCCGCACACCTGCCTCCTCAGCAGCAAGCAACCGCATCACCTCCTTCGTCCTCACCTTTCTCCTCCTCCTGAACATCCGGGTGTGTGCTGGGAGAGGGACCGTCAGACCTTTTGAGCTTCTTCCCCCCAGCAACCGGATGTTTCGAAAAGGGCCTCCTTTTACTACTCTTCGACACGGCCCCTTCTTTAGCTTGGGCAGCCTTCTCTTCAGTCGTGTCCCTCTGCTTGACCACGGATTGCTGTGGAAGGATCAAGTTGTACTCCAAGAGTGTGGCGTCCCTGATCAGATAGGCAGCCGACCTATCTCTCCCAGTAATAGCTTCTATCTCTGCTGCCGTCTGAACCAGGCGATCATTCTCCACAACCGCAAAACCACCTGTCGCTAGCAAGAAATAAAAGCACGTAAGATAAAACACTGCAGTTATAATGGAAATTATAAATAAAGTGTAGACTTACATCCAGAGGTGAAACGCCTAAAAGAAACTGAGTCGTCCCTGACGAAGAACCACTCCTTCTTGAACATGCTGAATTTAGAATACAGATCCAAGACCGGCTTGAAGGTCACAGCTGACTCCAAGCTAATGTATGGGGACCCCTTCTTATAGCCCCTCAGATTATATAGATACCGGATCTCTCGGTTGGAAGGAGCACCACCATACTTCCTCTAGAAAATAACGAAGAGACTCACCAGAATGGCATAAGAGTTGGGCTGAAGCTGGAATGGAGCCACCTTTAGATATGTAAGAAAGCTGACTACCCAAGCGTTGAGAGGCGGGATGGCACCACACATACAGTGGTATCTGCTGTAGGCAAAATATCCTTCAGGAGGATCATACGGCATCACTCCCGCAGCCGGCAATAGCATGCACGCTCGATCGATCCCGAAAGAGCGAGATATAACATCAAGTTGCTTGCCCTTGAGTGAGCTAGGGAAGCAATCAGGAGGCAAGTTGAGGAGCTCCTAAGGACCGTACCCGTCCACTAATGATCTCGGAGTGGGCCCACGTCGTTCTGGATTCGGCTGAGCTGGGGGCATGGCGGAGGACCCTCCTTCGCCCTCGGATTTCTTTTTGTCTGATCGAGTTTCTGCTTTATTAGAGACATTATCTGCAACATCGGAAAAACATATTGTTAGAACAGAGGATGTAAACAAGTAAGTGTATAATATGAAATTTCACTCATAAAATCAAAATGCTCAAACTCCCGTTGTCATTCGGTAAAGTGAATACAAAATTCTCAAGGCCATTCGGTAGTTCTCATGTCCATTCGACATTTAAAGTCACCGGTTCCATCCGGTACTTAAAGCACCTTGCCCATTCGGCAAACCAAAATCAAAAGAGAAAAGAGAGGAAGCCATTCGGCGAGGGAAGGCAAAATCACCAGATTCGGTATTCTAACACGGTTCGGCAGCGGGTTTGATTCGGCAAGGAAATCAGATTCGACTATCCCTCTGGGTAAGGAATGAACCATAACTTACAACCCCTACTTATAGGCCAATGCCAACAACCGGACCAATGGATTCAGCACCCAGGACCGGATAAGAATTCCTCCAAGCTAAGTGGCATCAAACAAAGCGCGACATATGCTGACATATGCCCCACTTTGGGGGGCAAATGTTGGGCGTGTTTCCATCTCCTACCAATCCAACACTCTTCCCACACAGAGCCGAACCAGTCCTTGTTCCACTGTCTGCCGAATCAAAGCAAGATGCCCCTACCGAACCATCTCCCTCCTCGTGACTACCGAACCACCACCCAAGACCAAAGGTGCTGGACCAACCCCTACCAAACCATCACCCCAGGCCAAGGATGCCGAACCACCTCCTACCGAACCAACACCACTCCACCCATTACCGGTCCAAACAACATACCACCTTCCACCGAACCAGCCTATACCGAACCAACTCCCCACCGGTCCAAACCTCTCCACCGAATGAAGCCTCCACCGAACGAAGTCTCCACCGAACGAAGCAACCAGACCACTTATCTCACCACCGAATCAAAGGAAACCGGACCAGATCCACCAGGCCAGATTACATCAGCCCAGGCCCGCCAGCTGCTATATACCTCCAAGAACCCTACCCCCAGCCTCACTCTATAAATAGAGGGGCAGGGGTACAACAATGGAGGACAAGTTTGAGAGCTCAAGCACGGAGAGAACTTTCAAACAACTTTCTTTTACTTGTATCAAAGCTTTGTACTTGTAATCAAAACAAGAGAAGAGAAATAACATATAAAGTGGACGTAGGCACATTCTGGCTGAACCACTATAAATTTGCGTGTCTTTTTACAGTTTAGCCCCTGCTTTTCATAGATTTGCATAAATCACTCAAATCGCTAAGAACAACATAAGATCTACTAAATCATACAACTTTGAGGTGTTTGTCCATTTTTTGTGCAAACAGTATGGAAATTAAATTATTTTGAAAGAGGACCTAAATGATTTAATTGATGGTAGATGGGAAGGGCTTACTTGTTAATGTTATTTTGTTTTTAGATTTGAGAAAATGCAAAAATTATTTGTAAAATGATTTGAAAGTTTAAGGTAACCAATAAAGTGTTTACACATGGGCATGTTAGTTAGAAAAAGATTACTTATTTGGTAAAAAAGCTTTTTACTCAGAAAAGTAGGTTCCGTCACTTTCGGAAGGAACCTTTCGACTCAGACCTTCCGCTACTAATTAGGTCGAAACCAATGAAGTCGAAACCAATACACATGGTATCATTTTGTTGGTACGCAGTGGAGAAGAGAAAGGTAGAAGGTAGGGTGTCGAAACATAGCATTCGAAGGGATCGATACCTTTGCTTTGTTTTATAAAGAAAAATGCTTGCCTATTTACAAAGTGGTTTTGAAGGAATCGAAACCAATGCTTGCTAAAGGGTAATTTTAAAACAAGCTTTCGAATGAGAGCTGCCACCTTTTTAAAGTAGTAGGATCCAAAGGAGTTACTAAGTTTTCATATTAATGCTTTCGGAAGGAGTAGTTTCGAACAAGTCGAAACCCTTTTGCAACCTTATACCTTTCGAAGATATTGAAGATATCAATGCTTTCGGAAGGTTTCCTTTGTTTTATAAATATAAGGCACTTCCCATAGCTTTCGAAAGGGGGATAATGGTTTCGAAGGCATGGTTTTGAAAGGTGTTTCGAAGCCAACCTTCTACATTTTTACATTTATAATATAAGCTTTCGAAAGGATGGTTTCGACACCTTCAAATTTTCCCCAAATACTTTTATATGATAAAGAAAGGTTTCGAAAGGGTACTATCTTTCATGTCCACTTTAACCCAAATGATATTGTAAATATAACCCCAATGGCTTCGGAAGGGACACTTTCAATGTTTTTGAAAGGGGTACTTTCAATTGCTTCTAAAGCTATGCTTCTATAGTTAAATGTTAATACTTTAATACATTCAAAAGGCTTCGAAAGAAAGGTTTTGAAGTGTTTGAAAGGCAGGAGCATAATGTTTTGAAGATAGATTTATATGCTTTCGAATGAGGTCATCCAATGAGGTCGAAAGCAAGGTTTCGAAAGGCTTTGCAACTCAAACACACTATTAATGGAAAAACCCATTGCTAAACAAAGGATTTTTGAAATGATTTTATAAAGAAGCTTTCCTTGATAAAATTATAGGTTAATTGGATTGACGATGTTTTATAAGAAAAGTATTTCAAGGATATTAAACCCATAAGAGTGGTATTGTTTTTCGTATTATGTTTAATTATTCAAGTATAAATATATTCACATGATAAAGGACCAATAACTACATTTTGGGAATAAAGGGTAGAAGAACCAGTTAGTTTAACCCAGTAGTGAATATAAGTTGATTAAACTCCTGAATGAGTAGAATTGCATCCATGAAGTCAGGGAAACCAGAATATAGGATGCCTAAACCATGAAGTTGTCAAGGAGACAAGTTCATAGTAAACCCATGAAAACTAGGATTTGGGAGTTATTGTAGTAATCAATAGGTTCATAGTGATCCCATGAAAACTATGCTTTTAAGAGTGGTTGGCATGGGCCATTTGGTTTGTAATGAACCCATGAAAACTATATCCAGATTAAGTAATTGACAGACGTAAAAAGGTTCCCAGTCAACCCATGAAAACTAGGGTGATAAAGAATATATTGGGGGGCACTAATAGGTTCAGGGAGAACCTTTGAAATTAACCAAGTCATTGGCAGGGGCCTATAGGTTATTAGTGATCCTATGAAAACTATGAAATATGACCAGGAGTCCTTAAATTATGGAAAAGGTTATTAGTAAGCCCATGAAAACTAATAGGTTAATAGTGACCATAGAAACTATAAATATGACAAGTAGTCGATTAAACCGGGGATGGGAAATCCAGAATGTTTTAATATGTGTGCATATCATCATAATATTTTGAACTGCTATGATTTAACCATTGTGGATGCTGGAGCACAGTATGCGGTTTTATAAAGATTTTAGGATACTAGTGAGAGGAAAACCCGTTCCGCTAAGTGGCGTGGTCTTACTAGTTATCTAAATGGATTGAGATGTTAGATTATTATTCATACCAGGCTTTATGTCTGACTTGAAGTTCTTGTTTTCCCCTTAAACTCTCGAGTACTCAATTGATATTGAGTAGATTGAGGTTTAGGGTTTCCAGGTTCGCTTCTTAGACTAATAGAGCTTCCGGAGACGTGGAGGAGGCATTCTAGTAATTTAGAGTTATCTTTTTCCACTGTGTATTTTGGATGTAAAGGTAGACCTGTTTTATTGCCTTACTATATACTCTGATCAACCAATAGGCGTCTTCATATGTCTCCCTTGGCGTATGTGTAATAATTATATTTTTTGAACGTGGTCAACGTTTGTGGGATTATGTAATGAACATGAAATGTTTTTTGAACGTTGAAATGTGTTTCCATTTGTAACTATTTTTTCCATATTCTTGTGATCTGTATATCAATATATCTAACATTGCCATATTTGGTCGTTGAGGATTAATAACTATGGATGACTGCAGCATCCATAGCCGTTAGTTTTGAGTCTCCAAGTAGGGGGATTTTACAAGATCTCTTGTCCATGCTATTAAGTAGCCAAATGAATTAAAATTGTTGTAATAAAACATTGACTCGTTTTACTGAAAGTAAGTGGACTTGTACTTACCACAAATACCACACTTCGTAAACGTCATGATACTCTAAGCATATGGAACGTACGGTCATATGTAAATCTTTACCCTCTAAAAGTGGAATGGGTCACTATAAAAAACTTGACCTTTTAAATTATCGAACGTTTGTTTGGGAAGACCGGGATCAGCTTTTGTTCTTATTCGAAAACCGCTTTGAAACAACCTAAACATTCAAATTGGAAATAGTAAAGGAAAGGTCAAAGATGAAAACTTTGAAGTGCAAGGGCTATTTACTACTAACCCTAAGGGTGAATCCAAAACAGGTGTTGTGGAGATAGTTCCTTCGGTTCGTTCATCTTCTAAACGACTTGTATAGATGAGTGCTGACATTAGTCAACATCTGAAAGGAAATGTTAACATTCCAAGTGGCAATGCTGTAATACATGTAAGCGTAGCCTCATGGCTTATTAATCGGGAATGACTAAAACATGGGAGATGTAGCAAGACTAGGTGGGTTGCTCCCATGAGGGCACGGTCATCCTATCTAGAGTCCCTACTATTAAATCATTTATGCTTCAGTATAATTGCTGACCTAATCGAGGGTTGATCTTATTCGGTACTATCTAGTAAAGGGTAGGTCGGTCTTGTGTTGGTTGGGATCAATAGGTTTGATCTTGGAGTTATTTTATCTAGAGATGCACCATGACGGGTGATACCCCAGCAGCCTAGTCATTTTATGGAATCCATTTCCTAATAAGTGCCATCAGTCTTATTGTACACCTATTATGCTGAAATTTAATTAATGTAACAATTTCAGCTATGTGAATTATTTATTTGAATACCCTAGACATTATGATAATATCTCTGGATTTTATATATAAAGTGTTTTGGTTATCGTAAGATAAAAACATATCAGTGTTTATGTGCGGCTGGACTTACGAGATACCTTTGATTTTCAAAATGTTTTATAGAAGAAAATAATTATATTGTTTGGATTTACTCACACTAGACTCATGTTTGACCCAGAGTTTTATTTTAATTTCCTAAAAACTCTTGGGTACTCAAATTTCTTTGAGTAGCTGATGCAGCGCGAAATAAAAATGATGCAGCGTGAGATAAAAAAATCGCTTCCCTAAATCGTGAAGCCCTAGATCGCGAGCGGAGCAGAATGAAGAAGGTCGCGAGCGACATAGTTTAGGTCGCGATGACGAAGGTCGCTCCAGATTTCCAAAGTCGCTTCCTTATGACGCGAACGACATTACAGTTAGGTCGCTGAAGCTTAGGTCGCTAAAGTCCTTATGTCGCTGATTGATAGGTCGTTGCCATGCTTCCTTAAGTCGCAAACATCTTCCAATAGGTCGTTGAAATCAGTAGGTCGCAAGCTACCGAATGTCGCTTCCAGAACTTCTTATGTCGCTCATCCTTATGTTGCTTCCAGTAAGTCGCTCGCTCCAGAATATTTAAGTCGCTCCTGATGCCGAAGTTCCTAGGTCGCGGAAGATTCTTATATCGCCTGCTTCTTAAGTCGCGAGTTTCTTAAGTCGTGAACTTCTTATGTCGCCTGCTTCTTAGGTCGCGAGCATTCTTATATCGCTCCAGTTAGGTCGCTGTTTTCTGATGCTTTATTTTGTTAAGTCGTATGTCGCATTATGAAGTTGTAACTCGTATGTTGTTGTGTCGTTTGACTGTTAAGTCGTGTGTTCTTATGTTGTTGTTTGTTAAGTCGTTTGTGTTGTAATTTGTGTACTGTTAAGTCGTATGTGGTTAAGTCGTGTGTGTTGTACTTTCCATATAAATAGGGGTGTGTAGTGATTTGTAAAAAGAGTTGATTTTGATAAAATTTTGGTTTGTGATTTGTGCCTCCATTGTTGAAGTTGAGTGTGATCTCCTTCATCTTCCATCTTCGGATATTCGAGTGCGCTCGAATCAACGGACTTGAAGCCGATTCATGGAATCTCATGCGTGAGGTCAACGTCGAAGAATCGTAGATCTTTTAACACGGTATCGTGCGCGATCAACGTGTTGGAGATAGCAAGAATCCGGTATCTCGTGAGATCAACGTATTTGGGCATTTATCTTGGGTATCATCAATCCATCAATTCATCATTGTATCATTTAATCGATTTGTTTGACACGAAATCTTCTTTTCGTGGTCAAGTGTTATATCCGCTGCGTCAGTTTGGTATCAGAGCCATACTTAGCTATACCATAGCTAAGCCGAGCCTATTGGGAGTAAAGAGGAAGTGTTGGAGTTAGAGCCGAACCTAATCTTAGCAAAGCCGAGCTATGTCGAGAATAGATCATGCCTCCGAGACGTGCTAATCGATTTCAAAATGTTGAAGATGTATATAGAAGACAAGAAGCAGAGGCAATGGAGCAACGTATCAATGAGAAGTTTAACGAAGGTATTGGGAAGTTGGAGAAATTGATGATTGACATGAATCAGAGAAGAACGTCACCAGTTTCGAATCGGGGTGGAAACAGGGTTTCGCTGTCGGTTTCGGGAGAAAGAAGAATGTCACCGCAATCTTATCAGGACAGACGACAATCATCAGTTTCCGTGATGAGAGACCACCAGGAGTACAGAAGCGAAGATAGAAGATCTCAACGTGGTTTTTAACATGAACCCTATCATTATGTTGAATGATAGAGTAGAAGAGACATTCATGGCCGTAGAGATGTGGATGGTCGAGAACGATATAGAAGTACATCTGATTTTGAGGAATATGGTGATAGAGGTAGTATTCATTATCGAGATCGAGGCCAAGTGCGAGATCGATATATGGATTCAGAGAATGATCGTAAATGGGAGTCTGGTATGAGGATGGAAATTCCAGAATTCAAGGGTGGTATGCAAGCAGAAGAATTTCTTGATTGGTTGTCAACTGTTGAAGAAATTTTGGAATTCAAGGATGTGCCAGAAAATCGCTGAGTTCAGTTAGTTGCTACAAAGCTAAGGGGAAGAGCTATGGCTTGGTGGCAGCAAACTAAGCTAACACGGGAGAGAATGGGAAAATCAAAAGTTGTTACTTGTGAGAAGATGAGAAAGATGATGAAAGCAACTTTCTTGTTGTACAATTATCAGTCTCTTATGTATCAACGTTTGCAGAACTTGAGACAAGGAACGAAGTCGGTGAATGATTATGAATATGAATTCTATCAACTGATTGAGAGAAATGATATTATGGAAACGGAGGAACAGCTAACAGCTAGATACGTTGGAGGGTTGCGAACGCAGATTCAAGACATGGTGAATATGTTTAATCCAATGTTTGTTGCTAAAGCACATCAGAAAGCTCTAGCTTGGGAGAAGAAAGGGAGATGGGGAGTTGGTGTGTTTACAAGTTCTAACAACCAGAACAAGGGTGCTAGTAGTAGTGCTAATGTTTCCAAAGCAGTCAGTAAGCCGATTGTGAATGAAGCCGCTAAAGCAAAGGTCAATACAGTATCAAATGCTTTAATTGTCAAGAGTTTGGCCATAAAAGTATTGAATGTACAAAACCAAAGAAGAGAGCATTAGTTGTAGAAGAATGTGAGTATGAGGATGTTGAAGCTGAAGTTGATTATACTAAATCACTGAAGTTTGATGAAGAAGAAGAAGTTGTGTTAGGAGATGAAGGGTGTAACTTGATGATGAGGAGGTCTTGTTCAACGCCAAAGCAAGAGGATGATTCTAGTTGGTTGAGGAGCAATATTTTTTAGTCTACATGTACTATCTTGGGAAAGGTTTGTCGATTTGTTATTGATGCGGGAAGCTGCGATAACATTATTTCTGAAGAAGCTGTCAAGAAGTTAGGGTTGAAAACTGAAAAACATTCTAGACCTTATAAACTGGCATGGATGAAGAAAGGTGGAGAAGTGAAAGTGGGAAGACGAGCATTTGTTACATTTTCTATTGGGAAGAAATACAAAGATGACATTTGGTGTGATGTGGTTGATATGGATGTGTGTCACTTACTATTGGGGAGACCATGGCAATATGATAGAGCTGTGCAACATAATGGTCGGACCAACAGCTACAGTTTCATGTTCGAAGGGACACAAATCACTTTAGTTCCTAAGAAGCGTGAACAAAGTGAAAGGGAAACAGAAGAGAAGGCAGAATCAGATAGTTTATTATCTTTGAAATAGTTCGTCAATAAAATGAAAGATGGTGATGAATTATCAATGTTGATTGAATCTGGAGAAAGTTCTGATTTTGAGAATCCTGAAGAGGTTAAAGTATTTGAAGAGTTTGAAGATGAGATTTATGAGGAACTGCCTGAAGAAACTAGTCTTGTATTTTTGGAAGAGTCTGTTGAAAAGGTGAAAATTAATGATGAATTGTTTGTGTTGACCAGGCAAGGAACGAGTAAAGATCTTGGGGTTTTTGAGGAAGTTGTATCAGAATTTGATGAGTCTGAAGTCGAATATCCTGAGGAATTACCCGAAGAGTTACCGACACTACAGGACATTCAACTTCAAACTGAACTAGTACCAGATGCTATTTTACTGCGGGGATCGTATGATCTTGTGAATCGGAAAGAACAGGGAGAGTTGGAAAGACAAGAGGAAGGGAATGATTGTCAGTTGGAGTTGCCTGATCATGTCCGTACTGCTGACATTGTCAACGTCAACTGCTTGGAACCGTTTCATGAAAATAAACATGTCAAAGAAGAAGCGAGTGGGAATTCATTTCAATCAGGGGAAATTGTTGCAACGCATCAAGGGAAGATTCTAAATGATGATACATCTGAACGAGATAAGGAAAGACAAGAATCTGGGAATGAGTCATCACACTTCTTCAGTCGTAATTTCCTAAGTCGCTCCGCGATTTTAAACTTCTTTATATCGTCTCGCATTTTCGTCACGATTTGGTTCTATATCACACCTTCCTATTGGCACCAGCATCATAAGGTCATCTCTCTCAGATCACTTCCTTATGACGCCTGCCTAATGCCACGTCTGCTTTATGCCATGCGTTCCTTATGTCGAGCCGCATCTTCAAAGGGCCAAGACAAGATCAATCTCAAGAGTGGTTATCACCAGAGCCGCATCAGACCAGATAATGAATGGAAGACAGTGTCTCGAAGAAGAAAAAATGTGAATTCGGGACGAATTCTTTTCAACCAGGGGAGGATGATGCGGCGCGAAATAAAAATGATGCAGCGCGAGATAAAAAAATCGCTTCCCTGAATCGCGAAGCCCTAGATCGCGAGCAGAGCAGAATGAAGAAGGTCACGAGCGACATAGTTTAGGTAGCGATGACGAAGGTCACTCCAGATTTCCAAAGTCGCTTCCTTATGTCGCGAACGACATTCCAGTTAGGTCGCTGAAGCTTAGGTCGTTGAAGTCCTTATGTCGCTGATTGATAGGTCGTTGTCGTGCTTCCTTAAGTCGCAAACATCTTCCAACAGGTCCCTGAAATCAGTAGGTCACAAGCTACCGTATGTCGCTTCTAGAACTTCTTATGTCGCTCATCCTTATGTCGCTTCCAGTAAGTCGCTCGCTCTAGAATATTTAAGTCGCTCCTGATGCCGAAGTTCCTAGATCGTGGAAGATTCTTATATCGCCTGCTTCTTAAGTCGTGAGTTTCTTAAGTCGCGAACTTCTTATGTCGCCTGCTTCTTAGGTCGCGAGCATTCTTATGTCGCTCCAGTTAGGTCGCTGTTTTCTGATGCTTTATTTTGTTAAGTCGTATGTCGCATTATGTAGTTGTAGCTCGTATGTTGTTTTGTCGTTTGACTGTTAAGTCGTGTGTTCTTATGTCGTTGTTTGTTAAGTCGTTTGTGTTGTAATTTGTGTACTGTTAAGTCGTATGTGGTTAAGTCGTGTGTGTTGTACTTTCCATATAAATAGGGGTGTGTGGTCATTTGTAAAAAGAGTTGATTTTGAATAAAATTTTGGTTTGTGCTTTGTGCCTCCATTGTTGAAGTTGAGTGTGATCTCCATCATCTTCCATCTTCGGATATTCGAGTGCGCTCGAATCAACGGACTTGAAGCCGATTCACGGAATCTCGTGCGCGAGATCAACGTCGAAGAATCGTAGATCTTTTAACACGGTATCGTGCGCGATCAACGTGTTGGAGATAGCTAGAATCCGGTATCTCGTGAGATCAACGGATTTGGGCATTTATCTTGGGTATCATCAATCCATTAATTCATCATTGTATCATTTCATCGATTTGTTTGACACGAAATCTTCATTTCGTGGTCAAGTGTTATATCCGCTGCGTCAGTAGCCAAGTGATCTAGGTTTCTTACGAAAGCATTTTAAATGAGCTGGAGTAGGTGGCTTCACCTTTATTTTGTTATTATTTTATTCCACTGTGTTATGTATCATCTATGTATTTTTTATGGACGGGTAGCTATAACTGTCCAGTTGAAGGTTGTAATGTATTGACTTTGATTCGTGGTGAGATTTTGTGATTGTGTAGTTTGTTCTTATCTTTCTTTTTCTTCTACCCTTAATGGCTCGTCTTTCGGTTCAAGAAAGGCGGTCGTTACATTAGCCTTTTCACATTAGCCACAATATGAACTGGATGTCTAACTTTAGCCATGCCCGGTTCCACCACTGAGTCTTCCAATGCAGTCAGTGTAATAGTAGTTTCTGGATCTCGAACGCACTTCTAAGATGAGAATTATGAAAGATATTGTGGATTGCTGCCAGACTGCTCGGTAACTCAATCCTATAAGCAAATTTCCCTATCCTTTCTATTATAGGAAATGGTACAACAAACCTAGATGCTAATTTCCCTGATTTCCTAAATCTTACTACACACTTCATTGGCGATACTTTGATGAAAACGTGATCTTCGATCGGGAACTCTAAGTCTTTCTATCACTTATCTGCAAACTTTTTCTACCTAGACCGACCTTCCTTCTTCCTAGCTCGGATTAACTTAATCTTTTCCATGGTTTCTCTTACTAAATCTGGACAAAGAACTAATCTGTCTCATGTCTCTAACTAGCATACAGGTTATTTACACAGCCTTCTATATAATGCTTCGAAAGGTGCCATTTCTATACTAGTCTGATATCTATTATTATAGGAAAATTCGACTCAGTGTAGATGGTCTTCCTACGATTCTCCAAATTCAAGCACACCGGCCCTTAATAAATCCTCCAAGACTTTATTAAATCTTTCCATTTGCCTTTCAGTCTATGTATGGTAAGCGAGACTTATCTTGAGCTTGGTAACTAAAACCTCTTATAGACCCTTCTATAATTTGCTAGTGAACAATGAATCTATGTTAATGACAATACTATTAGACACTCCATTTACTCTTACTACATTCTTCATAAATAACTTAGCTAAAACAGGTGTCGTCCACGTCGACTAAACAGTTATAAAGTGTGAACTCTTAATCAATCTATCCACTACAACATGGATACTTTCATTTCCTCTACTCTACCTTGGCAATCCATCTATGAAATCCATAGGTATGGAATCCCACTTCCATACTACTATAGCTAAAAGATGAAGCAATCCACTTAGCCTTTAATGTTTGGTTTTCACTTGCTAAGAACTGAAGCATTGATTTACCAATAAGCCTAAAACTTTTATCATACCTTCCCAAAAGAAACTCGTTTTCATGTCTGGGTACATCTTATTCCTTCCAGAATGAATGGTAAAATTTGATCGATGATAATCCCTATAACGACCAGGAATTTTATCGCTTTGATTTGTGAATATTTAATTTAATTTAAATTTTCAATTAATGATTTTTAATGGTCAAATAACCCTATTTTAATTAATAAATAATGATGAATTTTTTTTAAAAAATTTGCTTTACATAAATAAATAGTTCATTGAAAAACTGGAATTGGATTGGATTTCATTTCTCGGATTTTCTACTTTTATTTGAACGAAAAGTTATTTTAAAGTTGTATAACTTTTTATAAACTAAAACAATACTTGCATATTTCAAACATTTTATTTGGTAGTATATAAACAAAGTTATATAACAAGAAGAGATTCGAAATGAAAAAATTATTTAATTTCAAAATAGGAAAAGATAGATGTGAAGTGAGTTAACATTCACAATGACTCCTTAAGTATGTAAGTGGATTAGGGTACATAAGACACTCATTTATCCAACATATTACTATGGTTTTGTGGCTTGATAAGAATTGAAATGGTGGTAGGGTTTGGAATTATATTTAAGGGTAAAATTAAAAAAATTTCTTCTCTATTTTTATATATACACTCTTATCCTTCTTTTGTATTTTTCAAATGATATTTTCTCTAAGTTTTTCAAAATCACTTCTTCAAGGTATGAAATTCAAAGATTAAATTTTTAGAGCTTGAGCCTGGCTACAATCAAAAACATGTATAAGCTTATTTCAACTTGATTTATAATCTTGATAAAATAATTAGTATGTAAAATTATTTATTAACCTTAGTTAGACCTTGTTGATTTCCATGTTTTAATTTTCTTGAAATCATTTAATTTATGTTTTTAAATGTGTGTGTGTCTATATATATATTACTATAACAAGTGCTTGATCTCTGACTTTAGTTATAAACCATGTTCAACTTGCTTTCAAAAATCTGTATCTCCTAACTCTTCCACTTTTAGCTTAAACCGTCAACAAAAGAGTTGTCCGTCTTCAAGTCTAGTTTTTTTTTAAATAGTTTCGGGTTTTTCCAATGTGTAGGTTGGGAGAGAGTTGCGTATTTTAGTAAGTGGGTAAGTTTGGTCATATTTTGACCATTGTGAATCAACGAATGGAGTTTACTACCGGGTTCGTCTATGGAAATCATGATCTTTAAGCCTAGATTCCTTATTTCTTGCTATGCATCTTAAATGTGTTATTAAGTTGATCTGATTTGGGTGGAAACCAAAATTCTGGAGAATTTTTCTGCATGAGGTTATGTGGTTGGAGGTGGAGCTGCCTAGGGGCGTAGTGGAGCTAAGACGGCAAAGGTGAAGGAGGTCGTGGCCCATGGTGTTCGGTTGAGCAAGGTTTTATGTTTCTAGGAGTTTTTGGGTATTCAGCTTTGAGTTGATCGCGATAGGTCGTGGAAGCTCCGAGCACGGTGGGGCCAGAGTTGGAATTGGGGGGAGGTCGGGGGTTTGGCTGGTAATGGTGACGACGGATGATGCTGGCATAGACGTCGAGTCGAGGCAGTTTTTGTTGTTATATATGTCTTAGGCATTATTGGGTTCGGCTATTGATGGCCATTTCGTGCTAGGGTGCCTCATTGGGAAAGGCGATGGGTTAGAGGTGGAGTCCAGGATGAGGCACATGTGGTGGCATTAGTTTTGTGGTGGCCAGAGGCGAGTAGGTCATGTGCACATGCACATGTGCACACATGTGCACGTTCGTGCACAAGGAAGTGTTGCCTGGTTTTAAACCTAGTGATTTGCTTGCATTTTTTCTTCTTCTTATGTTCATATGGGTGGGAGAAGAGTAGGGATTCGGGCCTTGGTTTAGTATGTTGGGCCTTAGCCCATTTTGCATTGATTTATATATTTAAAAAGCCTTTTAAACACCTAAACTTAGAAATACCATATCTTCCTCATCATAATCCCGTTAGTCATGAAGTTTTCGACGATGGATTCATATTGACCTGTGGAACCCACTTATGTAATCATTTGACCGGTTTGTGGTATTATGAATTTATGGTAAATTAAAATGGGCTATGTATGATTACGTTATTTAGTAATAGTAAATCAACAACGATATCATGTTTGCTGGAAAAAACACCGTTCTGCCGTGTTTTAGTTAAGTTGATTATATTGGACATCCAATTAGTAGAATAAAACACCTATTAGTTTTGGACCTTTTTTTATGACTAACGATTTATATCAACGTGTTATCCATTGATTGATCATGTGGAATTCATTTACATTTCTATTATTATGTAAATACTTGTGTTGCGACTTGAATGTCGTTGAGTATGGATACTTGATTTAGTACCATTGTGGTCGCTAAGCCTCTTTCCGTATTTGTAGAGTTATCGGTAAAATAACTGAAATTATATAAAAATTTGAGGTTAAGTGTTTATAAAAGATGTTTTAAAATAAGTTATTTTAATAAAAATGCTTAAAGTTATTTTATTATAAAATTAATGATATTTTAAGTTATTATACTACTAACGTTATTTAAGGTTACATAGTTATATTTTAATATTATTTTAAGTTAATTGCTTGATTTAATTAATGATGGGTTAGGTTAGTAAATTATTTTGGTAAAGATGTTTTAAGGTTTAACAACTATTTATTTATGTTGTTTAAAGGTAATTAATTTATTTAATAAAGTAGTTATATATAACCATTTGATTATAAAAAGTAATTACAAAAAATAAAAGGTTTATTTACAGGAGATTTACCAATGATATTTGTAAAGGATTTTTATAAATAATTTTATAAATAATTTTTATAAAGAAGTGTTATAAATTAATTTGAAAATTTATATAAGTATTTGTAAATATGAAATTGGGTTATAAAACGGGAATTTTATAAAGGAATGATATTTGTTTTGACTATTTATCATTCTTAATTGTGGTGGTATGGAAACACTCGTTCCATACTTAACATCGATGGATAGTGGTTTGGTTTATAGTAAGAAATATTTTAAACAATATTTATTTGACCCATTTGAATATGATTTTGGAAAAGAGAAAGTCTCCTCAAATTTTATTAATATACTTATACCGTTGAGATAAGTATATGGATATGTTCTAAGTATTGAAAATATAATTGTTTGGAATATACTTATATCATAAGAGAAGTATATAAATGTTTTTTAAGTAACGTAAGGAGTATAAGAGGGTTGTGAAAATATCTTTTGTAACGGTATCTTAAATCAAAGATTTGGAAAGTGATTTGATTTATGGATAGATTAATTATTAGGGCCTTAGTGGATCCTATTGGGAATTAAATCTATGTTTGATTGTTAGTTCATTTGATAGCAATATGACTGACTATCAAATCTAGACCAGCATATAACTATGGAAATATCTAGGAGAAACAAGTGTTTTATATGGCACAGTCATCTTTGATGATGTTGTGCTGTGCTTATATATCATGTTTTGTTCTTCTAGGACAAATGATAAGAAAACCTGTTCACTGAAATGGTTAGCAGGCGATCTCTGCTCTTATGCATTTGCCTGCTTATTTCCAAAAGAACCGGAGTTAAATTTACCAAAAACTATCGAACATTGTTACGAAGATATCGAGATCGGAGAAATTTAAATTATCCAAAATCCACTTCGAACCAACTCAATCATTGCATTAAAGACATCTTGAAGAGGTTGGAATCGAAGATGGGGCTCTTTGAGTGCAAGGGCTATTTTAAACTAAACTCGAGGGCAATTCCAAAATACAAATATGCCTTCGATTTGTTTATATCCTGAACAACTAGTATGGGCGAATGCTGGCACTGCATCGCTTCTTAGAGGGCATTGTTAGCATTTCATGCGGAATTGTTATATAAAAGATAAAACGTAGCCTTAAGCTTTTTCAACCGGGAATGACTAGAACCAGGGAAGATGCAGAGGGCTAAGCGGGTCGTACCCATTAGGCTACGCTATCACCCTTTTAAATATATATATTTATGGATTTGGTTGTGCACAAGAGCTCTCGGTAAAAAGTTGCAAAGAAACCGAGGTGATGACATATTCGGTATTATCCAATAAGGGGTAGGCCGGTCCTGTGTTGGTAGGGGCTATAGTTTGGACCTTGGTACTTTTCTAAAGGTGTACTGTGGTAGGCGGTACCCTAGTACATCGGTCATGTGTTGGTAGGGGGCCATAGTTTTGCCTTCTGTACTTTTCCAAAGGTGTACTTTGGTAGGTGCTATCCTGGTTCCTTATCATTGTAACGACCCACAAATCCACTTAAGCTGACAATAAACCACGTATGTCTAACCTAAATTGAACCAAAAGACGGATATTTATAGGGAAAAGGAAGAAGGAAGAAGAGAAAAAGAAAATTGAGCCAACATAGAATTTCACAATTACGGTGGAACAATATATAATACAATATCAATGGCCATTATAAAAGAGGAACTGTTATATATGTACACCAATCAAAGTACAACAATAAATCACTATCATCAGCCTGAACAGTTATAAAAACATGTCCTCACAAATGCTGATGATTTCAAGAACAAAGCAGATGGAAATAAGCATATACGTGAATACGACTTGAAGTACTACAACTCGTCCCTTGAGCTCCAATGCATCTAAAGTAATCTGTAAATATGCTCGGTTTGACCTGAGCATTATAATAGAATAACATCCGAGTTAGTCTAAAAAACTAGCATGAGAAAACACACCCATTTAGATTTCAAAGTTATAGAAAACCTTTGAAATCAAAAGTATCTCGTAAGATCACGCCGCACATAAACAAGGACGAGTGTTTACCTTCCGTTAACAAAACATTTATATGAATTTCTCTGATATTATAATAGTGTTTAAGATACAAATATTTATTAATCATAGCCGAAATTGTTTTATTATTAAATTATTGCATAACAGGTATACGAGTAAAACCGTAAAGGTTCATGATGGAGAATGGATTCTATAATATAACAAGGTAAAGAACTACCTTCTGATGGTACATCTCTTGGTAAAATGCACTGAGGTCTGGCAAGAACATCTTGTACCCTTGCCACACAGGACTGGCCAACCACTAACTAGTTGTACCGAATATGATCACCCCTTTCGTTAATGGACCCCAAAGCATACATGGGTAGATAGTAATCGATCTAGATTTGGAATGACCATACCTTGATGGGAGCGACCCATGCACTTGTCTCTACTGCACGCTAGATTTTTAACGTTTCCCTATTGATGAAGCTCAAGGCTACATTTTACCTTTTATATATCACTTCCCACTCGGAATACCGATACTTCCATCCAAGCAATAAGGCAATACAAGCATTCATCCGTACAAGTTCCTTTTGGGACTAAACGAAATGCTTGAGAGCTCTGTCTTCAATTCCATCATCTTCAAAATATCTTCACTTCGAAGCGCTTTAAAAGGATCGAGGTGGTTTTCGGATTACATATCTGATCCTTGTCTCTTCGAGACGACAATCAATAGTTTCCAGTAAACTCAACCCCGGTTCTTTAGGAAATAAACAGCCTATGGTAAGAGCGCAGATCACCTCCTAACCGTTAGTGGATAGATTTCCTTATCGTTTGACCTAGGAGAACGAAACAAGGTTTATATGCATAGCACAACATCATTGGAGATGATTGTGCCATATAACCCACATGTTTATCCTAGATATTTCCAAAGTTACGTTTTGGGTCCAATTTTTTATAGTCGGTTATTTAACTATCAAGTAACAAACATTCAATCAGGGATTTAATTCTATAGGGAAAACCAACATTGATTAAGCACATAAGAAATCACCACCTCTTGTAATGACCCATATTTTTACTATTTTAAATTATAAATTTAATATTATTATTGAATAAAAATGTTTAAAATTAAAAATTTATGTTTTATTTATGTTGTTTATTTAATATGAACTTAAAAAAATGTTGAATTATATAATAGAAAATAAAATGATTGATTTTTAAGTAAGATTCGTTTGAACCTAATGTTGAAGCTCATTACAATTAGATTTTTAGAAGGTTTTAATTAAATAAGTGAATTTGTTTATGAAGTTAGATGTAAGAGCATTGGTTGTATAAATTTGGAACAAGCATTTCAATTTACAAAAAGGTTTCAGATAAAATTAGAATGTACATTTTATTTGACTAAGTTTATAATTTTATAAAGGAGGTAATAGTTGTTTTTAAATATAATTTGTTTTAAAGCTTGATATTTAAAATTTTCTCATAAGCTTAGTAAATGGAAATTTCCAAGTTTATCTTAGTAATGTCATTTATATTGATTTGTAATAGTATTGTATATTGAATAAGAATGATTTCGAAAGCCTATTTAAATTTTATTTAAACAAGAATGAAGATTGTTAACTTTTAAAATTGAATTCAAAACAAATAAACTGATTTTGGAAAATGGCTTGTTTTAATTAACGCGTTGAAATTAGCCTTCCGGGTCACTATCTCAGATTTTGACGAAACCAGTTTCATGGGATCCGCAATTGTGAATTATTATAGGATTTCAAGTTTCATAGCTGTCGGACTTATCGTTTGGTCGTGCAAGCTTGAAACGCATAGAATTTATTTTCAGAACTTTAATTTATATAATTCGATTTTGAGAGGACAACTTCTGTATACTTTGGAATTGGCTCCCGATATATATTCCATTGTGCTTGGAATAAGGGTGTTCTATATAAAATGCTAGGCATCACACCACGATTGGAGTGGCATCACGTCTCGATTGGAGTTAATAATATTTCGGACGTGAATAGTGTCGTTTAAATTCCTATATAAGGGCCATTACCCTTCTATTTTTTTTTGCAAACCCTTAAATATTGAACCCTAGCAGTCAAAAGATATCTCCATCTTACGGCCGAGATCGTCCACGTTGATCATAGGTGTTTCGAGCGAACTTTCCAACATGGACGTTTTGTGCGCGGGCTAGGGGAACTAATTCATGTTGCTTGATCATCGATCGGGGCCTCGATGTGGCGGGTTTGAACGAAGCTGATTTTGGCTTGTTATTCTCGACGTTGGCGGTGATTTGCAGCCCGTGAGGGCAGTGTGGACGCAGCGGCCTTGATTGACAAAGGCGATGGCGGGTGGTGAACGTGAGAGCATCGAAGTGAGATTGCGATTCTAGGTTCAGAGCGGGAGACGTTAAAATGGCTAATGACGTGATTATGTGGGTAATTAATTTAATTACTCATGTTTAATTATAATTATTAAATTCAAATATTTATTAATCCTTAACTTATTAATGCGAGGCCGGATTCGAGTGCCATCTTTTGCGTCGGATTCGTATCAAAGTCATCAACGACATGGAATAAGATTTGGGTTAATTTGAATCTGAAAAAATTTTAGTTTCAAAAAAATTTGAGTGTTTTAAACCGCTCACGAAATACTAAAATTTTCTGAAGTTAGTTAGATCGAAATCATGAAGTGATTTATTTTTATTTACTGTTGTTTGGTAATTTAACTGACATTTAAATTGACATATTGTTTGAACTGATAGGAATTTAAATTGACAGTTAAATTTGAAATTGAACTGCTATTGAAACACCCGATATTGATAACTAGTTAACTGTTGTGATATATCGACTATTTTAGATGTTGATTGTGATGGATGGCTATTGGTTGATATTTTAGATGATTGAATGTTTATTTATTATATATATATTTATCTTGTAATCACCTTGTATATTATTTGACAGCATATAAATTGTTATTTGAAGCATATTAGAATAAATTAAGACTTAGGTTGAAATGATACATAGCTATGAGACTTTGAATTGGATTAGAATGATATATATCCATCCCTGCAATTAAAAGTGAAATAACTGATCACTTGGCCATAGGATAGAAAATTATATACAAACATCGGATTGCTTAAATTAAATGGTTTTAAATTCTTAAATTGTATCTATTTAGATGACTTTGTTTTAAAGAAAAAAATATGAATTTGTGAGAATGGAATTAATTTCGAATTCTAGCTTTGAAAAGTTGAAATCGAAATTGGTTAAAAGAAATTGTTTTAAAGAATTAAATTTGAAATGTAAAGTTAAAGTAAATATATGACTTGAATTATGGAAATTGAATTGTTTTAAAAGGTTTGAACTTTTACTTGAACTTTGAATTAATCTAAGTAAAAGTGATATAAATGGATATTTCAAATTTGAGCTCGAAATTGAATTATTATAAAGATTTGAACCATAAATTGAACGTTGAAGTTTAATTTGATTTAAGTGATTTGAATCCATAAATTGAAATTGGACTTGAAATTTATTTAAATTAAAATTGTTTAAAATTAGAATTGAATTGAAATTGAACCATTGAATTGAATTTGAAGTTAAAGTGAAACGTTTTGAAATTGAAGTTAATTCGAATCGAAATCGAAGTTAACTCAAATTAGAATTGAAATTGAGTTGATTTGAATTTAAATAGAAATTGAGTCGATTGAATTAAAAGATTTGAAATTGAATCCGTTTGATTTGAAATTTCAACACGAGTTCTGACTTCTTGGAAATGGAAAAAAGTTCTAACTTGAAACTACTTTCAATATAACTATTTTATATAAACTCTTTAAAACCCATCTCGTTTAAATATTCACATTATTTCGATTTCCAAACTATTTTTGTTTGCCAAAATTGGGCACAACACCCTTCGAATGTGATTGAAGAGATTAAAGTGAAGAAATTAAATGGAAAAGGAGGCTAATCTAACAATCACACAATAAAATCCCGCAGAAATGAAAAGACGCAAGAAATTATAGTGGTTTGACGTTGTAGCCTACGTCCACTTTGAATGTTTTTATGTTTTATTGCTGATTGATAACTTATTACAACAGTACAACACTCGAGACTCAAGTTACAATGGAGTTGCAGTAGAGTAACAGCGTAGAAGAGTCAAAAGGTCCCCTTTCTGTAGGCATTATGTTGCCATTTATAGGTGCAGTCTGGAAATATCTGTCTTAGATCTCGGAATACCCCTTCTCACATGTGGGTGGGCCCACTAGTTCGATCTGAGGTCATTTGGGACCAATCCGTGATCGATCCATGTGCTCTTCGTATCGATCAAGATCTACTCCTTTTGGACTGTGATCGATCAGAGACATTCCTCAGGTGGTAAGTAAGCCCCTGTGAAAATTTGGTAGCATTTCGACTTATATATTTTGAGTTATGATCAATCCAAGGTTGGATTTGTAGGTTGGTTGAATATGCATATCAATACCTTCGTATCGGTCTTGTGTGCATCCATCAAGTGTGTAGTGATGACGTGGAGAGATATCTCAGGGGAGATCTGAATATTATTCTAACAAAACCTTCCTTTGTTTGACCACGCCTTCTTCGTATCCATCATGTGTGGCTCTATTCTTATTGATGCTCGCATGCTAATTCGTATCGATGGTTGGAGGCCGCTTCGTATTGATGCTGGCTGTTGATTCCTTCATATCGATTAATGGCTGCTGGTTTCGTATCGACGCTTAATTGATCGATATGAAATAGATGGAGGGAGATCGATTTGAAATGGATACTTGCTGATGGATGGTGGAAACGAAGGGGATTGATACGCAAGGGATGGATACGAAATGACGTCTTCTATATGAATCTTGGTCGATCCATAACTTGAGCATACGAACTCTGATTGACCCGAAATTTGGAATGGCTTTCATAGCTTTGCTTGTCGTGTCATGTTAATTATAGTTCGATCTGGACTCGGACCAAATTTTCTAGTATCCATAGTAAACCTGTGTACAACCGATCTTCGGGACGGATTGTCCTTGGTCTTTAGTCAAGTCCTTGGTGTCACGGCCTTGCCAAAAGGCTGGATAACATTTGCCTTCTAAAGTACATCTTGTGTGAACATGACATGCTTTGAAAAGCTGCAATCTTCATTTTGAAAAAGTTCTATCCGATTCACTGAATAGTTGTTGTCTTTTCTTCAAAAGATGTAAACTTTGATTGATCTATAGTAATATAGATGTTGAACTGTTAATTGTCAATGATCATGCAGTATTTTGTTGTAACTGAGTGTTGAGCGCTGGCGATTTGTTGTTCACTACTTTGACTGTCATTAGGTGAGCATTCAATTCCTGTTAATTTTGAAGATTGAATGTTAATTTGTCATACATGCACACATGTTAATTATTGTGCGTTCACAGGTCGTTATCATGTTCTTTAGTTTTTGTTTGGATTGAGTTTCGTATCGATCCTCTTCTAGATCGATGTGAAATTCTAGTTGTAACAACGTTTGATAGTTGTTTTATGTCCTTCCTTCATATTGATCCACTCCTTGATTGATTTAAGAAGTTGGGATACATGTTTCGTATCGATGGCTATCGACACGAAGTAGTAAGTCTTTGGAGATGATTCATGTCGATGGATACAAGCTCTTGAAGTCTTCAAATGGATGGATATGAAAATGTCATTTCGTATTGATGGAACTGATTGATTGATACGTAACCTTGCAGTGGCATTTCGTATTGATGGGCTTTGAAGACAAATAGCTGATGGATACGAAAAGCTACACTCTAGATCAATCTAGGTTGATGGATATGAAGATGGTTCTTCGTATCGATAACGTTTGAGATCGCTTCTACCGGTTCTGATCACTAGCAGGTGAAATGTTTTTTCTTGGTTTCGAACCCATATAAATAAAATTTGTACTTAGCTGAATTTTTTACTTGCTATCACTTTTACTTCTGCCTTTGTATCGATAGAGCTTTCGAGAAAGAAAAAACCGTTTTCATCACCAAATCAATATAACTCGTTAATCTCTTAAATTGATCCTTTAATCTAGGTAATTGATCAATTAAACCAACTTTAAAATGATGGGACTTGCGTTTTAATGCCAATACATTCAAATTCGTTGCCGATTCCGGCGACGGCGATGCTGGAGTTGGGTCAGAGCAAGGTTGAGGAAGGAGGAAATGGCGTTTAAGCTGCTTGGGGAAGAAGGCCTACTGATGGATACGAAGGAAACACTGGAACGCGTGGAAGTGGCTCGTATCGATCCGAGAACGTAGAAATTCATCAATCTGGACGCAATAGAGATTCCTATCGATCTGAAACAATCTATGCAAAGTTACATCCCCGGATCGATACAAAATTTGAACTTAGGGATCTATACGAAGCTGTCTTTTGGGAAACAATCGAAATTTGAACTTTGATGGATACGAAAGCTTTGCATATTCGAACATTTGGCTCAGATGAACTTCATCCTTGCATAATTGGACTTGATCATTGAACTGCATTTGTGACTACCTTTCGAAGCTCATCGATGGAACTGTAATTTGATAAAATTAACGAACTTTAACTTAGATCATTCTTTGAAGTCCGGATGGCATGGTTGTGACTGTCAGCAATAATGCTCACTCTGGCTAATTCTCGAAGTCTTTTCATTTTAACATCTTTTGAACCTTGTAGAAGTATAAGTATTATGTAGTACTGCACTGCAAAACACGATCATTCACTTCACACCGGGGGGAACACGGGTTTATTGCTATCTAATGATGATTTTTACTGAGTTCAATAGCTATGGATCCTGGAAGCTCTGAGCTGCAGAATAGTCAAAGTCCTCCACTTCCAATTATAGAAATGCCAGAGATCGCAGCTGAAGTAATAAGTCCCGCTCCGGATGCGATGCCAGGTGCAGCTTTTATTATGAGTCCACATAATACTGTCCGTTCCAAAGTTTTCGAAGATATGCTCCGCAAAATCCATCTCAGTCACGGGCTATCCCTAGAATATGTTTTGGTACCGGGCATGGAAGATAGAGCCCATAATCCCAAAAAAGGGTATACTTCTTGCAATAGGTTCATGTGCATTGCCGGAACGCTGCCCCTTTTCAATCAATTTATTCGGGAAATATTGCTCTTCTTGAGAATTGCGCCATCTCAACTGCATCCAAATAGATACGCTCTTCTCAATTGTTTATACATTATCTTCACGGAGCACATTTTTCAACCTTCGACTATCGAGAAAATCAGATTTCTATTCAACGTGAAAAGTCGTGGGGACAACGCTTCATGTACCTTTCTAGAAGTAGTTAGAAATTGCCAAGTAGTGGCAGGTGCCTAGAGCAAACTAAGATATTTCAATCCGAATGGTTTTTCATTCGGTGTCCACCCGGATTCACAAGACGGTGGTTAGTTAGACGTAAGTGCTCCTACCATTTTGTCGATTAACTCCATACTATAAGTTGATGTTGAATCTAATACTTGGTTACTTTTGCAGCTTTGATTCCGTGGCCCGAAGGAGCTCAATTTAAAGAGATAGTGAGAATATTTCAATCAGTGCCAATCGAGCTTAGAGAAATTGATAGAGTCCTCATTGATGAAAACTTGATTGTCGTAGGGCTGATAGATAGAGATCAAAGAATCGGGCTTGTAGGAGTTTCTGGAATTGTTCCGATGAGGCAAGGTGGAAGAAGAGCTCCCAGAGTTGTAATTACTAAACATGGAGATGAGCCTACAGCTGTGCATTTGCAGAGTCTTCGATCTTTAGAGTTGAAAAGAAAAGGAAAGACTATTGCCTACAAATCCACAAGATGAAAGACTGTTGTGATCTCTCCGCCCGTAACAACTGCTATAAGCTTGAGACTTTTCCTTCACGAATGGAGAGTTCTTTGAAAGGATTGGCGGATATCCCCATTCCAGATGACTTGTCTTCATATCAATACCTTGGATTATAGGGACTTCAAAGTGCTTTAGATGTATGGGAGCCAACTCCTACAAGCATGGCTGCCGCAACCGGTTGGTTGGGGGGTTGCACATGCATGCACATACTTCACGGTACCACAAAACTTCTAATCACACATTTCTTGATCTTTAGAGATAACTAATTCCGCTTTTCTTTTCATTTTACAGATATGATGGTGAGACAAGGATCAGTCCTTGATAGTCTTCGTTTTGCATGCCTTTCTTCTAGCTCATATTCTAAATCCCATAGGCGTGAACCGAAAGAGATCATGATCGCAGCCAGGAGCGTGATATTTATGAAAGGGAAAGGGAGATGCAACATCAAAGTAGGCGACATTCCCGATCCCGATCTTCAGCACTGAGAGGTCCCTCGAAACCATCAGATTCTAGCAAGCAGCCTTTTGAGTCTGTGTGCCAAGTAGTGCCTCCTCACACTTCAACATCCAGCGATCAATGCTATAGAACTAAGGCAGAAGCTTCCATCATCACCACTTCGATTGCTATGGAGCCTACGGGGGAGGGAGCCATCAGAATAGCTAAGTTAAAGACATACTTCCCGAACATCTTCTTTGATGGCTTCCATTTCGCCCCAAACTTGAATTGAATTCCAGTGATGTGGAAATGACGGTATATAATTACGTGCACAATGTCTACAATCAGTACTGGGAGTGGGTGAAAACTGCAAAGAAAGCTTCCGCGGTGGCCTTTGAGCGGGAAAAACAATCGAGAAACTTGATAAAGATCTCTCTCGAAAGGACCGTGTAATTCAAGTGCTTAACAATAAGGCCGAATCTTCCAGGAAATCAGAAATAGAGGCCAATAAAAAAGCTAATAAGGCAAATCAGTCTATGGAAAAAATGCGACGGATGCATTTTGCCTTGGTTGAGGAGATGGGCCACCGGAACACCACTGTTATGGCCGAAAGAGATGCTGTGCTCAAAGCGCTGGAGGAGCTAAAGGTGAAATTGGCTGAGGCCATAAAGGAAAAGGATAACGCCAACAAAGCTGCCCAGGAGGCATGCGAATAGACGATGGCGCTAAATGATGAAAGGGATGCGACAATTTTAAAGGCTCAATAAGTCGAGGTGAGGATTTAGGGGGAAGTTAAAGCGGCGGAGGCCAGGATGGAAAATGAGATTGAAGATCTCCTGCTTACCTACAATGTCAACGTCTTAAGAGACCACAATCTTAGCTGGCTCGAAGATTATCCCTTCCATATGTATAAGGCCTGGATCCGCCGGGTAGAGGACGAGAAGGTGAACCGTAATGAAAGTGTGTACGCTTGTGCACACTAATTACGGATCGTGTAATATGGACTAATATATGCGGAATGTTATTTACAATTGCTATATAAGTAAATATTCAATAAACTAACTATACAGCAATTCACAGATATAGAATAGTAAATGCAGTAAACAGTAAAAATCACACCAGGGATTTTTATACTGGTTCGGACCTCCCGTCCTACGTCCAGTCCCAGACATCTATCTGGATTTCACTACCAACTACCTCGCTTCACCCGGAGGAACAGGTTTATAACACCCGAACAGCCGAACGGGATTTCGTGCCTCTTACAACACCGAGGACTTCAACAAAAAATAAATACAATTGTCGTTGACAACTTGTGCTCTTGATAACACGGATTTGTCACTTGTAGTACACCCTTCCTATAATCTTATCCTCAAAATATGTGAATGATGTTTGTGAAGATTGAAGGAAGTATATTACTTATTTGAATCAAAAGATATGAAATAATTTCAATGATTCAATAAGCAATTTGAAGTAGAGAGCTTTTAGAATGCAAGAGTATTTAGAATTTAAGATCAGAATTTTAAAGCAAAGAATTGTTGTATTTCAGTCAATGATTTAGATATGTTTATATAGAGAATAAATGGTTGTAACTCTTTGTGAAGAGTAGCCATTAACAGATGTGATCATTGATGAAAGGTAAGAGAAGCAACCATTGAAGAAAGAAGTGACTTTTGGGAAAGGTTGCTTTCTGTTTAAAAACGGTCGACGGGTCAAAAATGACCAGTAGACAAAATTTCAAATATATAGACGTTATGTGCATGTGTGCATGTTCATTGTGCAATTTACACAGGAATGATCGACCGCCTGGTTTTGGACCGGTCGACCGGTCCCTGTTAAATTGCACAGTGAATGTGCAATGTCATCCAAAACGTTTATACATCGATTCTTTTGAGATGCATGATTATTTTGAGGATAGATTTTAACATAACTAATACTACTAACATACCAAATAATCAACCTCTAACGTATGAAGATCGTTGTGTCTCAATGAATGACTTCTTTTTGTCGATCACGGTTTATCCCTTTGTCAGAAATCAAAACTATATAAAAATCTTGACTCAACACGTAATACTTCAACTATTGACAACTTTGAACTAGAAAATTAGATATTATTTGGAGATGAGGAAAAAGTTTTTCACGACACCATTGTTGCTTTCGAAAAGGATAAACTCACCGTTAAGTATCCATATGTGGAGAAGGATCCATAGTCGAGCATCATGATGTACGTTCTGAAATGCCTGTAGCGACCCAACCTTAGCATACTTCTGCAATTGATGCTCTAGCTTTTGCAGCGTACGACCCTGATAGGCTGCGCCTATCTCCGTTACATGAACATGGTTACGAAGGCAGGTCGGCTCAACACATGAGGCAATCCAAGGAAGGTACTCTGAACACTTCTTCCATACATCTAAATGCAGGAGCATTGTTGGAAGATGTCACTAATATTTCTCCTATCTTTATTCAGTTATAGGTGCTTCATCACTTGATCCTCCTACAACTCAAGGAATGCATTATGAGAAGGGGGCACTAATGATGGAAGCGACGACTACATCGGTTGCCCCATCAGCTGGGGAGATGCACGGAAGCAGTTGCGTTTTTGATGAACAAATGATGGAAGCACTCCTCGGCCATCAAAGTGATCCGATCCCTGAAATGCCTTTCGTCATTGATGAAGATGTGATGATTACTAGCTCCTCGGGCCCGACTAGTAGCATGCCAATGGGAATTCGCGTAGATCGAGTTGAAGAGATAATGGCGGAAATTAAAGCTGAGATAGAGCAAGCCAAGCAAGCTAGTGGTGTTGGTGGTGGCATTGTGGGTCCCGGCCCAATCCCTATGCTTATTGTTTCTCCGGGTGGCAGCATCATCGATACCAACTTGCCTCATTCTTCCAGCATTGAGGGTGCCACCATTCCTCCTGGTCCACACACGGAGGATACTCTGATTCCCATAAATTCCGAGGAGGAGGCTATTCTAATTCCCCCGGTCGAAAACAAACCAGCTAGCGTAGGCCGGGGAGGCAAGGGCTCAAAGAGACATCCGAGCGGTAGTACAAGCGGTCTACGCCGAAGAAGAAGAAAAAATCAAAGGCGTAGACTTGCTCTTTTGTTTCCTCTTTTTGGTAGATAGATGGAATAGGACTTCCTTTTTCTTTTGTATGCCGTGTATAGACAAGGGTTCGGCCCCTGCTTATAGGAATTTTTTAATAAGTTTTTCACTTATCTTTTCAATGAAGATTGAAAATAAAACTTATTTTTGGTTTTTCCAGCATAACTCTACATTTATTTGTTTAAGTATTTCAGCAGTCGTGTTTCCATTCAATGTACTTGTGAGGCTTTAGTTTCTGAGTAGAACTTGAGTCTGGTCGTTAGGTCCCGAAGTCATGGCTTTGGGTCATAACCAAATGTCAAGTCGAGTCCCAATGTTGCATTGTTTCGATTATCAGCTTGTACTTGAGTTATGCCCCCAGTTCTGGGGATCATTGAAGTGGTTGGTTTGCAATCGTTTTCCGCCTTCACTAACTTTAATTTAACTTGGTCGTAACAAAGTTAAGGTAAAATGAGTTCGAGTGGTAGGATGACACTTTCTCATTTGTTGGTATTTGAGTCCATGGTATGGGGATTAAACTTGTATGCCGGCGGTCGGTCATGCCTGCCTAATGTTTTAAGTCATATCCACGCTCCGGGGACTTAAGTTATTTTACGGGTGGTCGGTTACACCCACTTAACACTTGTAATCATATCCGCGCTCCGAGAACATGAGTTGATGTACTGGCGGTCAGTCACATCCGTTTAATGCTTATACTCTAGTCCACACTCTTAGGGTCAGAGTCAATTGATGGGCGGTCAATCATGCCCAGTTAGTGTTTGGGATTGTGTCGACACTTCGGGGACATAAGTTGTTTTGCGGGTGATCGGTCACACTAGTTTAATGTTTATACTCCAGTCCATGCTTTCATGATCCGAGTTAGTTGGTATTTATACTCCAGTTCGCACTCCGAGAATCTAGAGTTTGTTGATGGGTGGTCAGTCACACCCATTTAGTGTTTATACTCCAGTCCATACTCTCGGGAACAGAGTCAGTTGGTGGGTGGTCAGTCACACCTGATTATGTTTATAATCCAGTTGGCACTCCGGGAATCTGGAGTTAGTCGACAGACGGTCAATCGCATCTGTATAGGTATTTGGATCTCGTTCGAACTCTAAGAACAAGAAGTTGACCAAGGTTGTGGAAGGTCGGATCACCTCCACCTTGATTTGGCAAGTGAAGTCGTGGATGGACGGGTCCATCCTCTTTGAGCTTGGATTTGGAATTTATGCTCCAGTTCGCACTCCAGTTTGCACTCTGGGAACTGGAGCTCGTTGGAGGATTGTCGAGTTTCAATCCTTTTTGACTTTAGTGTGGTTTGCCCCCGAGCTCGTGGTTTCACTTAGCAAGTGATCGGTCAGATCATGATCACTCCCTATTTGAACGAGTCCCACCGTGGGATGGGACTTGGCTCTTTGTGCATCATGATGGTCGCATGACGCATTTCAAGAATGGCCACTCTGGCTTGGTGAGTCTGCATTTTATTGTTAGAATAAGAAAGTATGCCAAAGTCAGTTGCCTTATTACAAGTTCAAATTCAGAAAATGCATAAAAAATTTCAAAAGAAAAGTAGACTAAAATGATTAAAAGCCAGTTATGTGTAATAGCGATGGAGACTCCCACTGTTCTATGCACTAGGTAAAGTGAGACCGTCAACAGTTGATAATTTGAATGTGCCATCTCCAAGTCTCCGCTCAATGACATACGGTCCTTCCCATGTCGGTTTCATATGTGAAGGGACTGGATAATTTCTCTTAAGTATGAGATCGCCAACTTCGAAGGTTCTAAGTCGGACCTTAGCGTTTTATAATCGGGCGACTCGACTGCGGTGTGCAGCTACCCTCAAATTAGTTTCTCTATGCTTCTCATCCAATAAATCCAAAGATTCTGCAAGTAGAATGACATTTGTCTTTGGATCATAATAGGTCACATAGTGAGAAGGTACTTCTAGTTCAACTGGAATAACGGCTTCGGAGTCGTAGGAATGTGCAAACGGAATGTGGCTGGTCGCGTACTTGTGGGTAGTTAGATATGCCCATAGGGCCATGGGAAGTTCATCAACCCACTTTCCTTCATCCTTCTATAGTCGTTTCTTTAGAATGGACTTGATAACTTTGTTGACTTCTTTGACTTGCCCATTCTCTTGAGGGTGAGCTACTGCTGAGAGCTTCTTTTGGATGCGGTAGCATTGATAGAAATCTTTGAACTCGACACTATCCAATTGGGTCCCATTACCAGTTAAAATTGTGTGTAGGAGGCCAAAATGATAGATGATGTTGCGGCCAACAAAGATGATTACTTTCTTCTTCATGATGGTAGCAAGTGGCTCAGCTTCTGCCTATTTAGCAAAGTAGTCAACTGCAACGATGGCGTACTTCACTCCACCTTTGGCCAGAATTAAAGACCTTATTATATCAATGCCCCATGTGGCAAACGGCCATGGACCGACCATCTGTGTGATTTCGGTAGGAGGGTCTCTTTGAATCTTTGCATGCTTCTGGCATCTATCACATCCCTTGGCATAAGACAACACATCTCGATTCACGGTTGGCCAGTAATATCCATATTTGAGTATCTTTTTCGCAAGGCTTGCCCTCCAATGTGCTAGCTACATTCTCCCTCGTGCACATCATGTAACACTCATTTGATATCATCATGGGCGATACACCGTGTAAAGGAACGGAATACCCTCTTTTGTACAGGACTCTATTCTAGATAATGAATCGCGAAGCTTTTTGGAGAATCTGTCTTTTCTCGCTTCTATGCTCGGTAAAGCTCCATGCTCGAAATAGTTTTTGAACAGAGTCATGCATGACTCCTTCTCGGGTATTTCCTTGTGCACCCAGTGCATCTCTAATTGATCGATACTCGGAGCAGTAAGTGTCTCAACAGGGGCGAGTCCCATTTGCTGTGCTTCGCCAATGCTAGCCAGTTTTGCCAAAGAATCGACTTTCTGATTTTGCTCTCGGGGTATACAATAGATGACATAGTGGTTGAAATGATTCAACACCTCTTGGACCCGAGTAAGGTAAGTGGCCAATCTTTGATCTCTGGCTTGATATTCTCCTCGAACTTGGCACACGACTAATTGTGAATCACAGTAAATCTCCACAGCTATAATTCCCATGTCTTCGGCAAGTCTAAGTCCAACAAGTAGAGCTTCATACTCGGCTTCGTTGTTAGTTGCGCGTAAGTCAAACTTTAGAGCATAACATATGGATCGACCTTCTGGGGTTTCGAGTACCACTCTAGCGCTTGAGCAACGACCGTTCGATGCACCGTCAGTGTATAGCTTCCATATGTGTTTGGGAGATTCACTGGTTTCGGGCAAGTCATCCGGAATGGTGAATTCAACTATGAAGTCCACCAAAACTTGTCCTTGAATGGTTCTCCTCGGTGTATAAGCGATGTCAAACTGGCTCAATTCAATATTCCACTTGAGAAATCTACCAGACGTCTCAGGTCGTGTAAGGACCTGTCGTATCGGCTGGTCGATGTAGACTGTGATCGGATGAGCCTGGAAATATGGACCGAGCTTTCTCGAGGCTATGATGAGGCAGTAAGCCAGCTTTTCCAACTTCAGGAAGTTTCTTTCTACCCTATTTAATCGCTTACCCATATAATAGACCGGTCGTTGGATTCGATCCTCTTCCCGAATCAACGCAGCACTGATCGCATTCGCTGAAACCGCCAGATAGATGTATATTCTCTCATGATCAAACGGCTTCGACAAAATGGGAGGTGTCGCCAAGTGTTGAACTAGTGCATGGAATGCGCCTTCACACTCCTCTATCCATATGAAGTTCCACTTTCCTTTTCTCATTAGATCAAAGAAAGGGATGCACTTGTTTGTGGATCTGGTAATAAATCTGCTTAAGGCCGCCAGCTTCCCGTTGAGGCTTTGCACTTGCTTTATGGTTCTGGGAGTTTCGAGATTCCGAATCGCCCGGATTTTTCAGGATTGGCTTCAATTCCTCAAGAGTTGACAATGAATCCAAGGAACATTCCTGATGCAACTCCAATGTGACACTTAAATGGATTGAGCTTCATTTTGTACTATCGGAGTATATTGAACATTGTTTCCAAATTTTTGGCATGATTGATGGACAGTCACGATTTCACGAGCATGTCATCCACGTACACCTCCATTGTTTTTCATATCTGGTTATTGAACATTCAGTTCACGAGTCTTTGATAAGTTTCCCGGTGTTCTTAAGTCCGAATGGCATCACTTTGTAGCAATAGAGTCCTAGGTCGATGACGAAGCTGTTATGTTCCTGATCAGGTAGGTGCATTAGTATTTGATTGTAGTCGGAATATGCATCCATGAAAGATAAGAGCTCATGTCTAGCCATTGAATCCATGAGTTGATCAATCCTGGGGAGTGGAAAACTATCTTTAGGGCAGGCTTTATTCAAATCTGAGTAGTCCACATAAGTTCTCCATTTTCCGTTTGACTTTCTGACAAGCAATAGTTGGATACCCACTCCGGTTATAACGCATCACGAATAAACCCCTTCGACTTTAGTTTATTTACTTCTTCCTTAAGGGTAGCATATATCTCTGGATCGATACCGCGCCTTTTTTGTTTGACCGGGACATGCCCCGGGTCAATATTCAATGTATGACTCACGATGTCCGGTGAGATCCCACACATATCTGAATTCGTCCAAGCAAACACATCAAGGTTTGCCCAGAGAAAATCAACCAATTCCTGTCTCATCTGGTGACTGAGTTGAGATCCGACCTTTACCATTTGGGAATCGTCTTCATCATAGATTGGAATATCGATCATCAACTCTACCGAGGAAGCCTGGGAGTCTCTGACTTCCTCTTAACTATCATTGTCTCATTGATCAAGATCTTTAAGGAACTAGTTATGGCGCCCGGGCCTAGGCCTAGGCGTTAGTTGTAAATTCTCAGAAAAAATAGACATCGAGAGATTCCTCTATGCCCTTGCCCTTCTCCTTACACTGCGCATCCCACAGCTCAGCAACATAACAGGCACGACCAGTCGCCTGATCTCCATGAACAAGTCCAACCCCATTATCTGTGGGGAACTTTAGAGTCAAACACCTAGGGCAATAGCTGCCCTTAATTTAGCGAGGGCCGGTTGGCCCTAGAAAGCATTATAGGAGGATTAATGTCTAACACAACAAACTGTAGCATCTGGACTCTCCAGCGCTCTCCAATACCTAGCTCAACTGACAACTCTACCATCCCAGCGGGTATAGTTCCACTTCCATTAAAACCATGTATGCAAGACTGACACAACTTTACATCTTTTACTTCCATTCTCATTTGGCTATAAGCTCGATTAAAAATAATGTTTACAGAGCTTCCGCCGTCGACCAAGATCCTCTTCAACTAAGCCGGACCTATCTGGGCTGAAATGACCAATGGATCGATTGTTGGGGCTTCGACTCTATCAGCATCTTGGTTTCGGAAAACGATGTCGTCTGTCATCATTTTCTATTGTTTCGCCGGAGCCCCATCATCAACATTACTGCAACATTTGAAGTCCGCATGCCTGATCGAACTGGCATACGACTCCATTCCCTTCCAGCTCTAATCAGCTAGATGAGGACCACCACTAATTGTATTTATAACCAACCTCCCACCAGTACCTACGGGTTCCTCGAACCTAGCATGGCCTTGACCATGATTCGAGTTAGATGGGCCCGCACCTCCATCATGCGGTGCCCGAACATACTAATCCAAATTCCTCCCTATGATCAACTTCTCGATGATGTCTTGGAAGTGATGGCACTCATTGGTGTTGTCGCCGTAGCAATCGTGGAATCTACAGAACTTTCTAGTTTGAATTTGCTTCTCAGATGATTGTTTCGGGGTTGGCTTCTTATATTGTCTGGTATTACAAGTCCGCAAATAAATATTCTCCAGGGATGTATTCAAAGGGGTATATCGGTCAAACATAGGAGCTCTGGGTCTCGTTCCACGATTTGGGTCTCGCATCTCCATTACCTTTTTGTTGACCTTGCTTGTTTTGTATATTCAATTGCACTTTACCGGAACACTCACCGGTCTGTTTCACAGCAATATTACTTTGAATGCCTTCAACACTGGGCCTCGCATCGTCCTGCTTCCTAGATCGTCTAGCGTCATCTCTTCTCAAAAACTGGGCCGCCTTAGCATAGAAATGATCCAACGACGCGGGGGGTTTCCTAGCCAACCAATTGCCAAACTCGGAGTCGGGATCTATTCCTTTAGTTAATACCATTAAGATAGAATTGTCATTCGGGTTGCTGACCTAAGCACATGCAGCATGAAACCTTTCTAGATAACGTCTAAGTGTCTCTCCTAGAGCTTGGGTAATGCTGGATAGGTTGTAGACATCTTTTGGCCTAGTAACGTGCATACAGAATTGTTCGACAAACTTTGTAGCCAACTGATTGAAACTCGAAATGGATCTGGGGGTAAACAAGTGAACCACATAGCTGTGATACCTCCCAACAAAATAGGGAAACTACTGCACTTAACCGCATCATCAGCTCGAGCGGCGTTCATGAGCCATTCATACTTTAATATATGCTGGTTAGGATCCGAACTTCCTTCATACATAGGTAGGGTAGGCATTCTAAATAGATGAGGTGGCTCAGCATAAAGAATATCATTTGTGAATGGAGAATGACTTCAGGAGATTCTCCAATCATCATTGGTAAGACCTTGACTTTCTCAGATCATTTGGCGAATCACGGTTGGAATTTCAGGCGTCTAGACATTCGAGGCCAAGGCATGGTCGGGTTCCATATTGCGGGGATGGTACGGGCGTTGTCAACGGTCCATGCCTCGCCTCCATGGCTCTCAATCTTCGGGAATGTAAGGTTTATGAGCATGGATGTGTTGATGAAGGGTCGGATCCTCTTGTTTCCGAATCTCAGCTTCCAAGTCTATAGCGGCATCAGCTGCATGGTCATCCATACCGTGGTAAGGAAGTGCCCCTCCTCGGGAGAAGGGCCCAGCTTGGTGCCCCGTAGAAGGACCAGCCTCGGCTTGTCCAAGATTTGCAACACGTTGATGCCCGGAGGCTTGTGCATATTTCCATCCAGCCGTTGGCATGCAGACTATGATTGAAATCAGAAGAAGCCGAGCTTTCGGTTGATCGGTAAGAAGTATGATCTCTCCTACATCTCCTTCGTCTTTCTTTGTTTAGATAGTTTGCTAGCTCCAAATTGGCAATGATCTTCTGAGTGAGCTGCTAGCGGCTCTGAGTTAGCTCTTGCATTAAGATCTGGAACTCCTCCCTAGTGACAGGACCTTGTGGGTCAAGAGCTCCAGCTGAGGCTTGGCCTGCTGTGGCTAGCTGCGTGGGATTTTGCCCACCCCCTCATTCTAGATCTACATCAACTGAAGCAGTTCTGGTAGTAACCATGTTAAGTGATGCAGCTCTTTCATAGATCTGGTGGAATCTGAATAAAATGGAAGGAACTACTGGATGACATATCTGGAACTTCTCCTTAGATTTTAGCAATCTAATGATGACAGAGGATCCATAGAGTAGGAGAAAACAAGGTTTTCTTAGTGAATGCACCAAAATGTTTGTACCAAAATTTGGCACAACACTCTTCGGATGTGATTGAAGAGATTAATGTGAAGAAATTAAATGGAAAAGGAGGCTAATCTAACAATCACACCAATAAAAGCTTGCAGAAATGAAAAGACATAAGAAATTATTATGGTTCGGTGTTGTGGCCTACGTCCACTTTGAATGTTTTTCTGTTTTATTGCTGATTGATAACTGATTACGACAATACAACACTCGAAGACTCAAGTTAAAATGGAGTTGCGGCAGAGTAACGGGGTGTCAAAAGGTCCCTTTTCTGTAGGCATGAGGTTGCTATTTATAGGTGTAGTCTGGAAATATCTGGCTTAGATCTCGGAATACGCCTTCTCACACATGGATGGGCCTACTAGATCGATCCGAGGACATTTGGGATCGATCCCTAATCGATCCATGTGCTCTTCGTATCGATCAAGATCTACTTCTTTTGGTTTGCGATCAATCAGAGGCATTCCTCAGGTGGTAAGTAAGCTCCTGTGAAAATTTGGTGGCATTTGGACTTATAGATTTTGAGTTATGATCGATCCAAGGTTGGATTTGTAGGTTTGTTGAACTGTGCGTATCGATACTTTCGTATCGATCGTTTTTCATATCAGTCTTGTGCTTATCGATCAAGTGTGTAGTGATGATGTGGAGCGATAGCTCAGGGGAGATCCGAGTATTATGCTTACAGACCACTTCCTTTGTTTGACCATGTGTTCTTCGTATCAATCATGTGTGGCTCTGTTCGTATTGATGCTTGCATGCTACTTCGTATCGATGGTTGAAGGCCGCTTTGTATCGACGCTGGTTTCGTATCGATTGATGGTTGCTGGTTTTGTATCGATGCTTGATTGATCGATACGAAATGGATGAAGGGAGATCAATACGAAATGGATACTCGCTGATGGATGATGGATACGAAGGGGATGGATAACCAAGTGATGAATACGAAATGACGTCTTCTATGTGAATCTTGATCGATCCATAACTTGACCATACAAACTCCGATTGACCCGAAATTTAGAACATTGGCTTTCAGAGCTTTACCTGTCATGTCACGTTAATTGTAGCTCAATCTGGACTCGGATCAAATTTGTTAGTATCCATAGTAAACTTGTGTACAACCGATCTTCCGGATAGATTGTCCTTGGTCTCCAGTCAAGTCCTTGGTGTCACGGCCTTACCAAAAGGCAGGATAATAATTTCAATATATAAACAACTTTTAGGACTCTAGCTTTTTCAATATCCAAACTATTTTCAACAACAATTTTATCCGTTTAAACTATTATAACTATTTAAACTATTAAACTATTTCAAAAGAATTCAAACCGGTTAAAGTTAGGAACTGTTTATTTAAATCGTTGATTTAACTACTAATGTGGTTAAAATGAAGTTATAACCTATGAGGAAATTCGAAATGATTTTCAAGTGAAAAGACATACGAAGTAAATATAACGATTTTGAAATGAAGGATATTATGATGTGAATATAATATTCTGATGTGAAGTATGGAATCATTTTTGAAATGTAAAGGAACCAACTTGAAACACCCCACACCCCTTAGCATACCCAAAAAGGGCACACCAAAGGATGTGGTGGATTATAGGTATAGCTAAAGCATCACAGAGACTAAGATTCACAAGACAATAAAGTAAAAACAGTGAAAACATTTAAATAATAACTTGACATTGAAAATTTAACTTCATTCCAAAATAAGTCATAAAAACATAACATGTCTCAAAAAATCAAAATATCTCGTGTCTCATAAAAATACATCTCAATCTCCCAAAAATCAAAGTACAAAGGTAATAATAATAATAATTGTTATCCCAACTTTTGGCAAAGTCGAGATACCCAAAGATTAACTGAAAATCAATAATTAGTAGTCATGAACATTGATTGTACATCGCAGGTTCACCATGGATATCGATGAATTTTGCCCGAGTCCGGATCGGGCCGCAATTGATAAGACATGTCAAGAGGGGCCAGATGAAACAACGTTCCAAGTTTCGAGTCAATCCGAGTTCGTACGCTCAAGATATCGCCAAAAGGAAATGGATGAGATAAGCTAGTCTCGAATCCATAAGGGAAGGTTGGTTCGAATCGAGGGGAAGAGCATTGCGTCGAATCCATCATGTTCGACTCCGTCTACTTCGTATCCATCAGAGCTACAGGTCTTCGACTCCATCGAAACGAGTTCCCTCGAAATCACAGAGGCGTATCACTTCGAATCGATCCGGTATCGTTAGTTCGAATCCATCCCTAAGAGGTGACTTCGTGTCGATCGCCTATTGTTTTCCAACAATCGATACGAACGAGCACACTGGAACCATCCTATGCCTGGCATTCGAATCCATATCGATTTGAACGACTTCGAATCGATCAACAAGTATGGACCATGACTGATTCGAACGCACCTTGCCTCGAACCCATTCCCACCTTCGAATCCAATAGCTCGAATCCAATGGAACGTTCCCACCTTCGAATCCAATAGCTCGAATCCAATGGAACGTTCCCACCTTCGAATCGCTTCAAACAGTGGAGTCCTCGTATCAATCGACTAAGGTTACCCAGATCGATTCGAAGGAAGCATGTCTTCGAATTGGTTACCTCGAATCCACCACGTCTGCATAGCTAAAACCCCGGCCACGACTCAGTAAAGCTAGGAGAAAAAGGAGGATCGACTCGAAGGAAGCGCTCCACGTCATCCCAGAAGCGCGCGCTGGATCGATTCGAACGAATCGATTCGAACTAGATCGATTCGAACCAGGCTAGTCAACCAGAAATGCAACCTTGAATCGATCATAACTTGAGATCTACACATCCAAATGCTATGAAATTTTCACAGAAGCTTAAATACATGATGAAGAATGTTCACACCAAATTTCAGCTCGATTGGATGATTTCTTGATCGATTCGAACCAAGGGTCGAATCGATCCCAAAGTGGGCCCGGATCTCCGGATTTCGGCCATGTGGGCCCCCTGACGTACCAGAACTGGTCTCCCCTCATTTTAGGCGAAATATCAGCCTCCTACACCTATAAATAGAGCCCCTGGTCATTCAGAAAAGGGGTCGGACAATTCTTAGAGCTAAAGAGCGCCCAGATTCTGCCAGATTCACTCCAGATCACCATTGCTGCCTTAGATTCAGACTTAGTTCAGCAAATCAGTTGTAATACAACATACGAAATTGTAATCTTCAGGCATCGAGCAATAAAATCATAAAAACCTTGAAGTGGACGTAGGCCGGAGATAGCCGAACCACTATAAATTGTGTGTCACTGTTCATTATTTCTGGATTGCTGATTGTTACTTGCTTAGATCTGTGATTTGTGTGTGAATACTGTTGATTCGTATTCATACGCTGGTGCTTTCACTACACTTGGGGTTTGTGACCATTTTTGGTGCAAACACTTTGGTGCTTTCACTGAGAAGAACTAGCACCCGCTACACCAAATTCAAAATTTAGATTTGGAATTTTAAGGATTTAGACCTGACTCTACAATGACTCGACAAACTAGACAAAGAGCTGAAAGAAGCCAACAAGGAGGAAGTCAAGAGGCATCCTCCGGAGCTGGAGAGGAGCCAGCCTCGATCTACATCACTAGAGACGAAATGGAGACCATGGCCAATCAGATGCACGAGCGAATGATGAAGAGCCAACAAGGGATGCTGCAGAATTTCTTCGAGCAGATGAGAGCTGCAGGGATGCAGAACCCTGGACCAGCTACAGCGGCTGTGAATGTGGAACAAGGAGCTAGGGCTATGGAACCCAATGGAGGACAGAATACAGAACCAGAAGGTAATCAACAAGGGCTTGGGGGCAGGCCCGCAGGATGCAACGCCGAAGTACCTTTGGAAGGAGCTCAACCGGCTAGGGCCAACACAAATGCTAACGAGCCACCCGAAGAGTACGTACCAGAATTCCCTACAAGACTCGGAGGGCAAGACAGAGACATGACAAGGGGACAACCCCTAGATGGAGATGAAAGAATGATCGGCCTAGTGAGACGGCTCATGAGAGGAGGGTTTTCAGGAGGAGGATTGGAAGAAGTTAGTCGGAGTCCGTTCGCTCCGAATATCAGGAATGCAAGGAACCCTCCGAAGTTCAAACTACCAACGCTGAATCCTTATGATGGAAAATCAGACCCGACCATGCATATCACCAGATATATCAGACACATGGAAGTGCTGGGAGCATCCGAGGAAGTGATGGCACGATGTTTCCCCTTATTCTTATCAGATTTGGCTGCGCTTTGGTTTAGGCAGCTAGAAACCGGATCAATCAGGACATGGGGCGAGCTTGTGGATTGCTTCATGAAGCAGTTTAGGGTTCACGTGACACGACCTAAGAGCGTGATGACTTTGGCATCAATAAAACAAAGGACCGGAGAGTCCATAAAAGATTTTTTGTTACGATTTAATGCAACGGTGACTTCTGTAGATCGCCCGGACCCATCGATGATTTTGATGGCGGCGGTGGCAGGAGTTGGAGAAGGCACTGAATTCAAAGACTCTTTGACTAAAGATCCACTGCAAGATCTTGGAGAGTTTTTCCATGAAGCTGAAAAATTCATTCGATTAGAGGAATCACGAGCCGAGAGGCAGGAAATAAATGTTGCACAAGGCGAAGGAACCGCCAGGGAACAGTCCAGAATAGATAAAGGAAAGAGAAAGCAGGATGACGCGCATGATGGTCCTGATAAACGGAAGAAATTCCGAGAGCCCAGATTCAGGCAATACACAGACTTGGTGGCAGGACTGGAACGAATTTACACCGAAACTCGGGGGCAACTCCCCTATCGAAAGCCACCAAGGAGAGATCCCACAGAGCGGGAACGTAGAACCGGAAAATATTGCCTATTCCATGAGTTAGATGGGCACACTACCGATGAATGCCGCCACCTGAAGGATGAGGTGGAAGAACATGCCAGGAGTGGTAGATTGCCACAATATGTCAGAGAACGTGCAACGGCGGTCAGGCCCGAACAACTACCGCCTCAACCTAACAGGACTGATCCTGGATCGGGATCACGACTCGTCATCAACTGATCACGATGGCAAGGGCCAAGTTCAGGATATGAGCTTTGGTCATTTAGTTTTCTTATATTTGATTTTCAAAATAAAACGGCTATTCCACTTACTCATGTACGGGAACCGGAGAGATCCCTAGGCATGCTCTGAGATGGTAATAGACCGCTCCGCCCGGAGAGGCATTATCTTGTTTTTCCTGGTGTTTGAGATTGAACATCTAGGATTTGAATTTAATAAAGAAACACTTATTAAAATAAACCTTTGACCGGAGAGTTAAAGGATAAACATTAAATATCAATATAAACATGATCGCTTTATGATCCTACCCGGAGAGGTAGGATCCGAAGTGCAAGAAGTGAGTTGCTTCGCCGGAGAGGGACATGATCAACTCACTTAAGCATCGTTTCCTATTCACCAGAGAGTGATTGGATCAGGATTCGATAAGAGCCCGGAGAGGCTATGATCGGCCCACGATTTAGGCCATGACATCGCTTAATGTTCAGATACACTGAACCGGAGTGCAGGAGGTGAGTCGCTTCGCCGGAGAGCGACAGGATTGACTCACTTAACGTTGTTTCCCCTTCACCGGAGAGTGACAGGATGGGATCCAACATGAGCCCGGAGAGGCTATGATCAGTCGAGAACGACCAAGACATCGCTATACGCCCTAGCTGGGGCCAGAGTGCAAGGGATAGAAAGCAACGCCGGAGTGCAATAGGATCTTTCTATTCGATCGCTAAATCTAGAATGGGTTTGACAAGGGTCCGGAGTGACCATCGATAGTACGGAGAGACCGTAGAATTTCATTCTTAACTTCCACTGGAAAAAATTAATAACAATTCGGCTTCGAACAGCCATGGACTTGATTGAAAATGCTATAAGCTATGAGTAAAACATGAACTCACTGCATTCAACTTAAGACTGATCAAAACACGCCTTTTACCAAAAAGTCATGTTTTGGGGGGCAAAATGTTATCCCAACTTTTGGCAAAGTCGAGATACCCAAAGATTAACTGAAAATCAATAATTAGTAGTCATGAACATTGATTGTACATCGCAGGTTCACCATGGATATCGATGAATTTTGCCCGAGTCCGGATCGGGCCGCAATTGATAAGACATGTCAAGAGGGGCCAGATGAAACAACGTTCCAAGTTTCGAGTCAATCCGAGTTCGTACGCTCAAGATATCGCCAAAAGGAAATGGATGAGATAAGCTAGTCTCGAATCCATAAGGGAAGGTTGGTTCGAATCGAGGGGAAGAGCATTGCGTCGAATCCATCATGTTCGACTCCGTCTACTTCGTATCCATCAGAGCTACAGGTCTTCGACTCCATCGAAACGAGTTCCCTCGAAATCACAGAGGCGTATCACTTCGAATCGATCCGGCATCGTTAGTTCGAATCCATCCCTAAGAGGTGACTTCGTGTCGATCGCCTATTGTTTTCCAACAATCGATACGAACGAGCACACTGGAACCATCCTATGCCTGGCATTCGAATCCATATCGATTTGAACGACTTCGAATCGATCAACAAGTATGGACCATGACTGATTCGAACGCACCTTGCCTCGAACCCATTCCCACCTTCGAATCCAATAGCTCGAATCCAATGGAACGTTCCCACCTTCGAATCCAATAGCTCGAATCCAATGGAACGTTCCCACCTTCGAATCGCTTCAAACAGTGGAGTCCTCGTATCAATCGACTAAGGTTACCCAGATCGATTCGAAGGAAGCATGTCTTCGAATTGGTTACCTCGAATCCACCACGTCTGCATAGCTAAAACCCCGGCCACGACTCAGTAAAGCTAGGAGAAAAAGGAGGATCGACTCGAAGGAAGCGCTCCACGTCATCCCAGAAGCGCGCGCTGGATCGATTCGAACGAATCGATTCGAACTAGATCGATTCGAACCAGGCTAGTCAACCAGAAATGCAACCTTGAATCGATCATAACTTGAGATCTACACATCCAAATGCTATGAAATTTTCACAGAAGCTTAAATACATGATGAAGAATGTTCACACCAAATTTCAGCTCGATTGGATGATTTCTTGATCGATTCGAACCAAGGGTCGAATCGATCCCAAAGTGGGCCCGGATCTCCGGATTTCGGCCATGTGGGCCCCCTGACGTACCAGAACTGGTCTCCCCTCATTTTAGGCGAAATATCAGCCTCCTACACCTATAAATAGAGCCCCTGGTCATTCAGAAAAGGGGTCGGACAATTCTTAGAGCTAAAGAGCGCCCAGATTCTGCCAGATTCACTCCAGATCACCATTGCTGCCTTAGATTCAGACTTAGTTCAGCAAATCAGTTGTAATACAACATACGAAATTGTAATCTTCAGGCATCGAGCAATAAAATCATAAAAACCTTGAAGTAGACGTAGGCCGGAGATAGCCGAACCACTATAAATTGTGTGTCACTGTTCATTATTTCTGGATTGCTGATTGTTACTTGCTTAGATCTGTGATTTGTGTGTGAATACTGTTGATTCGTATTCATACGCTGGTGCTTTCACTACACTTGGGGTTTGTGACCATTTTTGGTGCAAACAATAATAATAATAATAATAATAATCATAATCCCTCTCACAAGTGCCAAATCCATCATAAGAAAAAATGAAAACGATGAAGAATGGAAGAATACATCTGAAATGAGAAAACTTTGAGAATGAATCTCTAAGCAACAAGAATCAACTCAACTCTGCTGGCCTATTGGGGGACAAGGGGGAAATAAAGGAGTGGGTTAGACAATAAGTCTGGTGGGTGAAAGTAATTACTAGCATATCTAGACAAGATAAAGATAATAGACTAAGTAATTGTTCTAGCTTAAAAGGAAAATACAGAAAAGATAAAACTCGGATAAAATACTATTTTTGATTTTGTTTGACTGTTTGCTTTGGTTGTTTGATTGTGATTGTTTGCACTTGTCTTAAATTGTAGTGATTAGGTTGAAACCCTAATCATATCTTAACTGCTAACTTGATTAGGCTAAAATTCTAATTCTACCCTTTGATCGGCCTATTCTATCTCTGTTGTGCCACTGTGAACCAATCCTGTTAGTCATAGCAAAAGACAACTCTTTAGCGCGTAGGATGCAATAGCGAAATATTTACCCTAATGGATGTCGAACGCTTGGTAATCGCCGGTACACACTAACTGTTGCCCCCTATTTGACCCTTTATTTACCCTAATTAGCATAAGCGTGCCCGGCCTCACCTAACTGTCGTGAGACCATCAGTCCTAGTCCTGAAAGGGAATGCTACCTAGCCTCACCTAACTATTGTGAGACCATCGGTCCTAGACCTGAAAGGGAATGCTGCCGGTACATGTCCTAACAAACAATCTTCTAGTTTTGCACCCCTTGCCCAAATCCCCAGATTTGAGCCTCTATCTATTGGCCACCTATTTACACTAATTAGCATAAGTGTGTCCCAGCCTTACCTACTATTGTGAGACCATCAGTCCTAGATCTGAAAGGGAATGCTGCCGGTACGGGCCTTACTTCTATGTTTGCTTATTAACTTAATTCAGTCTAAGTTTTAAAATAATCCACTTCTGTTATCTCTTTCTTTCTAATTATAACCTATGTTATTATTATTACTCTTCTATTTTCTATTTTTAGTTATAACCACTTATTATAATCATGCTTGCAAATATCTTAAATTTGCCTATTTCAGTACATCTCTATTTTATTTCATTTTTTCTTATTTTACATCTGATTTCTGTAAATTTAGTGTTTTTTCTATTTTAATCAATATTAGCGAATTCTTCTCTTTTTAATTTATTCACGTAAAAAGGGATTAAATCTATATAAAAAGAAACTAACATTTACAGGCTGAATTCCAACTTAAAATGGTTGTAAATAACTATAAATAACTTTAAATAGCTGAATAAAATAGCCGAATAAAAATAGACTGAAAAGAAATTCTAAAATTTTCTTAAAAAATGACTGTAAATAAACTTACATAAAAATTGTCTCAAATTGTAGAAAAACTACAACTATTGAGAACCCTATTATTTTAAATTTCTTAAAAATCTAAAATAATTACAAAACACTCATCTATGGTCCTTAGCTCTATTCCTTGGCCGTCCCGGATCCACTTCTAGGGCGTAGAATATTTTTATTAAAAAGATCTTCTCCCTAGAAAATTTTTATATTTAGGGTTCAGCCTCAAGCAATGAACCCAATTGGGAGAAAATCTAAATGAGAAAAATAGCTAAGCATAGGGTTCTATTTATATTGTGGCTTAGGGATCTCAGGCCGTTGGATTTGAAGATTGAATCTGGTGCAACCATGGCATAGGCGCCCTAGAGACCCTCGGATGCAGCTACGGACGCACAAGATTTGTCTAAAAATCAAAAATATAGTGTTCGGCTCGTACCTGGACGTTTTCAAGTAAAGGGATTTTGGTGGGTCGACCTAAGGGGTTTATGGGTTGACCTATAGGTCGACCCGACCCTGGTAAGGGTCGACCGCAAAGGTTGTTTCTTTTTTTTAATTTTAGTTTATTAAATTCTAAATTCTTGTTTCATTCGTAACTTCTCCATACTAGCTCGGATTTCGACAAGTTATATATGGAAATTGATCAGAAAATCTCCATGGACCCAATGGTGCAACTCCTATATCTCGATTCTGAAAATTTCACCAACTTATTTTATTACTCGATTAATTTGTTAATTAACTATTACTCTATTTTTCGGGTTGTTACATTCTCCCCACCATAAAGGATTTCATCCCTAAATCTCCAAGGACAGAAGAATGAAATAAATATTTTCATCCAAATTCCACAACCACATATTCAACCATCATCCATTACATCCATTATTCTTAAGCTTTCTAATGAAATTTATGATATATGCAATAGTGTAGTGTTCATGTTCCTATCTAATGCAAATGATTAGGTGGCCTACTGATTTAGTCGATCTCCTTTTTATGCAATCATGTTCGTGCCATGTATCCAAATGAATGCAAGTTTCCTAATGATAACCGATAGCTCTACATGCGTGCTAGAATCATCATCCAAATGCAACAATCATATGATAATGACTTCTTCATGGCAATCATGAAATAAAATAAAAAAGCAAGTGCACACACATCCATATGCATATGCTTTAGGGACCTAGTTAGGCCGATCCCTAAGAGATAATAGTGCTTAGTGGTGTATATGCGTCCATTTGCATCCACTAGCAAACACTTGCAATCACTAGCGTCCATCATACATAACATGTTCTAGTAACATGTTTACATTCAGTCCTCCCAACCATGGGTTGAATGCTAAGATCTACCCTCCTAAAGGATACTAAAGGAAATAACCTATTTAAAACTAAAGATGGAAATAGGAAATTCAAAATATACCATCGAAATGATGTGGATATGAGGTACATATTTTCACCTTAGCCTCCTACGTAGCGTCCTCAATACTATCTCCCCACTGCACCTTAACCAAAGGAACTTCCTTATTCCTAAGCTTCTTGATATTATGCCGAACGATCTTGGTAGGAATGCGACGAACCGATGCTTCTCTCTTCACTTCAACTTCCTCAAGTAAGCTAGGTTCCACTACCTCTGCTGAATCATATAAGCATTATCTCAAGTGTGAAACATGAAAAACATCATGAACTCCTGCGAGCCTCTCTGGTAGCTTTATCCGATATGCTATCTTCCCTACTCTTTACATAGTAGGGAATGGTCCTACAAATCTGGGAGCAAGTTTCCCACTTGATCCAAACCTCACTACCTTTCTTAGCGGAGACACCTTACCAGAAACCAAATCTCCTACCTCGAACTTAATATCCCTTCTCTACTAATCTGCATAGGATTTCTATTTAACTTGGGTCGTCTTCACTCTTCTTCTAATCAAATCAATCTTTTCGGAAGTCACTATAACCATGTCGAGAGCAAGTAGCAACTTTTCTATAGACTCTAACCAACACGAAGGCTACTTGCAAGGTCTTCCATAAAGGGCTTCAAAAGGAGTCATCCCAGTGCTAGCCTAAAAACTATTATTATATGCGAACTCCACTAAAGGAAGGTGCTCCTCCTAAGTTCCTACAAAATAAAGAATGCACATCCTCAACAAATCCTCCAAAACTCTATTAACTCTCTTCATTTGGCCATCCGTTTGAGGGTGGTAGGCCGTACTCAATCTAAGCTGTGTCCCTAAAGGCTCTTGCAAGCTTCTCCAAAACTCGCTAGTAAAGATAGGGTCTCTGTCGCTCACTATGCTAGAGGGAATTCCATGAAGTTGAACTATCTCACGAACGTATAAGGATGCCAAATAAGGTGCTGTCCTCTTACTCTTGCTCGGAATAAAGTGGGCGCTCTTAGTCAAACGATTTACAGTCACCCAAAAACTGGTATACCCCTTTCTAGATTAGGGTAAACCATCTATGAAGTCCATCGAAACACTATCCCATTTCGATTCGGGTACATTTAATGGTTGATGCAATCTACCTGGCTTCTGCTGCTCCGCCTTAACTCTTAGGCACACAAGACACTTAGCCACAAGATCTGCTACATCCTTCTTCATGCCACTCCAATAAAACACTCTCTTCATGTTCCTTTACATTATATCACTGCTCGGATGAATTGTCATCCGAGAATGGTGTGCCTCTGGTAGAACTGCTCTAATCAAATCACCAGTGCAGGGGACACAAAGTTTTCCATCTCCCCTTAGCCACCATTTACTATCAAGGGAATAGCATTGGAGATGTCCAGAGACCTCTCCTCTGCTAATCCCTAGAATATCCACAAGCTTTGACTCCTCTCGCTGCCTTAAGCCAATCTAATCTATGAGGATATGCTTAACCTCAAGTGCTGAAATCTTAGCTAAATCTCTGATAACTTCGTATAATAACCAGCCAAAGCTAGGAAGCTTCTACCTTCGGTAGCATTCTTGGAGGCCTTCTAATACTATACTACTACTATCTTAGCGGGATCCACAGCTAAACCCTATCTTGAGACTACATTCCCCAAGAAACGCACCTCCTCACGGCAAAAGTGACACTTCGAGAATTTTGCTTTCAACTAATGAACATGAAGTGTATGAAGAACCTCCTCAAGATGAATAGCATGCTCTTCCATACCTTTGGAAAACACCATAATGTCGTCAACAAACACTACAATGAACTTATTTAGGACATCTCGAAAAAATGGCTCACTAGATCTACAAAATAGGATGGGGCATTGGTCAGCCCAAACGGCATAACCAACCACTCAAAGAATCCATCGGGTGTCCTAAATGCTGTCTTATCGATGCTAACGTTTGTGACCCTAAGCTGATGAAATCCAGTGGCTAAGTCAAGCTAAGAAAATGTTGTAGAGCCAACAAACTGATCGAAAAGATCGTCCATCCGAGGAAGTGGGTAATAGTTCTTCTTCGTGAGCTTATTTAACTCTCTATAGTCAACGCAAAGTCGAATGGAACCATCCGCCTTTATAGCGAAGACGACTGCCGCTCCCCACTCAGATATGCTCCGTCTGATGAAGAATTTCTCAAATAGCTCACATATCTGCTTACTTAACTCCTTCCTCTCCCTAGGAGCCATGTGTTTCACAGGCAATGCCACTGTCTTAGAATTTTCATTTAAATAGATCCTCAAGTCAATCTCTCTCTTAGGGGGTAGTCCCCTAACCTCCCTAAAAACGTCTGGGAAATCTCTAACAACTGGAACTGAATCTAACTATCCAAGTAATGAATCAAGGGAACAAAGGAAGCTCAACATGACTGACCTCTGTGGGTCGCAAGAAACCTAGAGATTCCTTCCACTACAAGACTCTAGTCTAACGACTCTCCTCTCGCGGTCCAATATCACACCATAAGTGGATAACCAATCCATCCCCAAAATCATCCCATATCCTGAAAATCCCAATACCAAGGCATCACAATCAAACTCCATGCCTAGTATAAAAATTTTCAAACCCCTACAAATCTTGGATAAATGTGCTGATCCTCCTAGGGGATTTGGAACAACTATAGGATCTATAACTAGAGAATTATCTAAGTGCAAACAATCAACCAAGGAACTAGAAATGAAAGAATGTGATGCTCCGGAGTCAAAAAGATTTCGAATAGGAAAATCCGAAATAAAGGTCAAACCTTCTACAGAAACTTTCCTACCTCGATCTGGTCCACTAATAGAAGGTGCTGCATCCAAAGCCTGTAATTGCCCCGTTGGTGCGCCTGCTCTCTGCGCCGTCCTCTTAGGACAAGTTCTACTAAGGTGTCCAAGCTACCCACAGTTGTAACACCTCCCCTTCATTGTGTCCTTCTTACAGTACTTTGTGAAATGCCTAACCAATCCACAACTATGACATTTCTTGCCTTTCTTGATCTGTCCCTTTTGGGGTCCTCCTCCTTTCTTTTTGTCCTTATCCTTCTTATTCTTCCACCACTGCTTCTTAGATTTTTCTGATTTAGGAACCTCCTTAACCTCTTCTTCCTTAGCAACATCTGAAATGAGAGCCATTTCCACAAGTTACTCATACGTCGCTCCCATAGGTACATGTGTCAATGCCAACCCCTAGAGGGGCTGGTTTAAACCCTTATCAAACTTGGTGGCCTTCTTATGTAGTGTATTAAAAAGCTCCATCCCGAACCGCGATAACTCATTAAACAGATTTATATACTCTTTCACCGAAAGACTCCCCTACTTCAGATTAATAAATTTCTCCAACTGCATGCTTTCCTTGGCTTGCGACAATAACTTTCTCTCAAATCTTTCCCGAAATCCAAACCAACCTATGTCTTTGCCTTCCATCTCTACAATTTCCCACCAGCAAGAGGCTTCTCCCTTCAGCTGCCAAGATGCAAGCTGAACTCTCTGCTGGTCCTCCAATCCTAATAGCCCAAACATCTTCTCTGTATTCCTCAACCAAGTTCATGCCTCTACGAAATCCTTTATGCCAGAAAACATCTTGCCTCCTATACTAGCGAAGTCCTTGCGTAGCTTAGAAAAATTGGCTGCTGCAGGTGGATTAATGGGATCTCCACCCGTTGGTGCTTTATTGGATTCTTGCCCTTGCACCTCTGGTGTCGTAGCTTGGAGGTATCTACAGAACCAGGCAGCGACTTGGACACCCTTCGGATGATTTGGGGCTTCCACGATACTATGGAAAGAAAAGAAAATTTAGGCTCAAAAGAATCGAAAAAAGGCTGAATTGGACTTTGACGGGATTTTTATAAAAACTCTTTTATACTTGAAAACTATTTCTATAATAAGAGTTTCTTTTTAAAAAATTCTTTTAGTTTGAAGAATAAGTTACCATTGAAAACTACTTTACTTTTAAAACAAGTTTCTAGGAATCCTGTAACCATAGGCTCTGATACCAAGTGAAACACCGTACACCCCTTAGCATACCCAAAAAGGGCACACCAAAGGATGTGGTGTGTTATAGGTATAGCTAAAGCATCACAGAGACTATGATTCACAAGAAAATTAAGTAAAACCAATGGAAACATTTAAATAATAACTTGGCATTCAAAATTTAACTTCATTCCAAAATAAGTCATAAAAACATAACATATCTCAAAAACTCAAAATATCTCGTGTCTCATGAAAGTACATCAGTCTTACAAAAATCAGAGTACAAAGATAACAATAATAATAATCATAATCCCTCTCATAATTGCCAAATCCATCATAAGCAATAATGAAAAAGATGAAGAACAGAAGAATACATCCGAAATGAGGAAACTCCGAGAATGAATCTCCAAGCAACATGAATCAACTCAACTCTGCTGGCATATTGGGGAGAAAATGGGGAAATAAAGGAGTGGGTCAGACAATAATTCTTGTGAGTGAAAGTAATTACTAGCATTTCTAAGCAAGATAAAGAAAATAGAATAAGCAATATTTCAAAAAAAATAAAACTTGTATAAAATACTATTTCTGATTCTATTTGACTGTTTGCTTTGATTGTTTGATTTTGATTGTTCGCACTTGTCTTAAATTGCAATGATTAGGTTGAAACCCTAATGCTATCTCAATTACTAACTTGATTTGGCTGAAATCCTAGTTCTACCCTTTGATCTGCCTATTCTATCTCTGTTGTGCAACCGTGAACCAATTCTGTTGGTCACAGCAAAAGACACCTCTTTAGCACGTAGGATGCAGTAGCGAATTATTTACCCTAATCGATGCCGCATGCTTGGTCATCGCCGGTACACACTAACTATCGCCCCCTATTTGACCCTTTATTTACCTTAATCAGCATAAGCATGCCCGTCTTCACCTAACTGTCATGAGACCATTAGTCCTAGTCCTGAAAGGGAATGCTGCCCAACCTCACCTAACTGTTGTGAGACCATCGGTCCTAGACCTGAAAGGGAATGCTGCCGGTACATGTCCTAACAAACAATCTTCTAGTTTTGCGCCCCTTTGCCCAAATCCCTAGATTTTAGCCTCTATCTATTGGCCACTTATTTACCCTAATCAGCATAAGCATATCCCAGCCTTGCCTACTATTGTGAGACCATCAGTCCTAGATCTGAAAGGGAATGCTGCCGGTATGGGCCTTACTTCAATGTGTGCTTATTAACTTAATTCAATCTAAGTTTTAAAATAAGCCTCTTTTGTTATCTCTTTCTTTCTAATTATAACCTATGTTATAATTATTACTCGTCTATTTTCTCTTTTTAGTTATAACCACTTGTTATAATCATGCTTGCAAATATCTTGGATTTGCCTATTTCAGTACATCTCTATTTTATTTCAGTTTTTCTTATTTTACATCCGATTTCTATAAATTTAGTTCCTATTTTAATCCATATTAGCAAATTCTTCTCTCTTTAATTTATTCACGTAAAAAGGGATTAAATCTCTATAAAAAGAAACTAACATTTACAGGCTGAATTCCAACTTAAAACAGATGTAAATAACTGTAAATAATTGTAAATAACTGAATAAAATAGCTGAATAAAAATAGGCTGAAAAGAAATTCTGAAATTTACTTAAAACCCGACTGTAAATAAACTTATATAAAAACTGTCTCAAAATTGTAGAAAAACTACAAATATTGAGAACCCTATTATTTTAAAATTCTTAAAAGTCTAAAATAATTACAAAACACTCACCTATGGTCCTTAGTTATATTCCTTGGTCTTCCCAGATCCACTTGTAGGGCGTAGAATATTTTTATTAAAAAGATCTTCTCCCTAGAAATATTTTTATTTAGGGTTGAGCCTTAGGCAATGAACCAAATTGGGATAAAATCTTAATGGAAAAATAGCTAGGCCTAGGGTTTGTTTATATTGTGGCCTAGGGATCTTAGGCCGTTGGATTTGAAGATTGAATCTGGTGCAACCACGTCATAGGCTCCCTAGGGACCCTCAGATGCAGCTATGGACGCACAAGATTTGCCCAAAAATAAAAAATATAGTGTTCGGCTCGTACTTGGACGTTTTCACGTCCAACGATTTTGGCAGGTCGACCTAAGGGGTTTATGGGTCGACCTATAGGTCGAACCGTCCCTGGTGAGGGTCGACCCCTAGGGTCGTATTTTCCTTTTTTTGTTTATTAAATTCGGAATTCTTGTTTTACTTGTAACTTCTGCATACTAGCTCGGATTTCAACAAATTATATACGGAAATTGATCAGAAAATTGCCACGGACCCAATGGTGCAACTCCCGTAGCTCGATTCTGACAATTTCACAAACTTTTTTATTACTTGATTAATTTTTTAATTAATTATTACTCTAATTTTTTGGATTGTTACGCAATTGGTGTGTAAAACGACGTTTAATTGTTAAAGAGATTGGGGCCGAATATTGGCGTACTCTCTGTTAATGTTGGAACTACTTCAACAACTGTGTACGTGAAGGAGACTCCTAAATGAAGTGGTTGGATTTGGTGTACGTTGCTGGATTTGAAGAAAGAGAACGATGGTGAATAGCCTCGACACTTGTGTCAATTTGAAATGACTAAAACAGGATGACATGACATAGCCAATGAGCGTAGCTACCTCTAGCGAATAGCTGCTCTTCGATTTTTTTTTGGACTCTGTCCATACTATTACCCTTGATGTTGGTTTCGATTGGTGCACCTTGATTTAGGATAACTTCCCTTTGACTCGATATGGGATAGATGGATGCGGTAGGCGGTCGTGGCTACGATGCATTCCACCATCCAAACGACCCGAAATGGTAGTTACCTAGTGTTACACCAAAAATCAACCTTCCGTCTAGGGCAAAAGGTCTCTCAACAAAGATTAAGGAAAAGGTACATAACCTAAACATTCTGAAGGAGTCAAAGGGATGAAGTCATCTGACTTCACAATCATCAAACCTTTCGAAGACGCTGAAAGCACCCGTCTCTAGTATCCAGAGTGTTCTTACCTTCCGAAGGGGATAAAGAAGTTAAAGCAAGTGTGAGTAAGAATTTAATGACCTTTTCAAAAGCATAATAAGCCTTTCAAACCGGTTATAATGCATCAAAGATAACCTTCGACAATATCAAAAGGTTTATGAAGAAGACAACACCTACAAGTCAGTAAAGAAAGAAAGACAGCCTTTCGAATACACTGAAGGAAAGCACAGCTCTCGACGACAATCAAGCGAAGAGAAACCTTTCGACAAGGTCGAAGGGTTTACAACAAGTAAGGGAAAAGCAATCTTCTAACCAGGCCGAAAGGTTCACAGCAGCACAAAGTAGGGAAACCTTCCGACCAAGTCGAAAGGTACGTGAAGGCGTAAAGAAAAGCAAGCCTTCCAACAAAGTCGAAAGGTCTATGGTAGTAAATGAAAGACAAACTCCTGACAAAGTCAAAAGGTTGGCAGTTGCATATAAAAAGGGAACCTTCCCACCCAGTCGAAAGCATGGTGCGAAAAGGTTAACCATTCACATCTATAAATAAGACCTAAGGTGTCCTATTTAGGGGATTTGATTTCTTCCATTCTAGTCTTGTATCTTCTTAATTTGAGCATTGTAACCCTAATTGAATGTTGATTTGGGGAATTTAACAAATAAAGCCTTTTTCTTGGATAAAGAGGGAAGTCTTAAACTTGGTTAATTACTTTTTTATTTACTTGAATCTTTGTTGGATTAACTCGTATTTTAAGGTTAAATCCCTATGGAAAGTTCTTGTCGACAGGAAAAACAACACTTCAGTTTTAATTAACTACCTCAACCCATCAAAGCCTTCAAATCTCCAATCAGAACCTTTTGACTAAGTTGACAACCAAATCAATTCAATAGTCATTAAAACCTTCCGAAATCTTTGAATCAAAGGACTAAACCTTTCAACGAGATTGATAGCGCACCTAGTCCAAAGACTAACTTCAACCTTCCAGAGTGATTAACTTAGAACACCAAACCTTCTGACTAGGTCGACAGCTCTTATACTATAACAATCCCAATAACCATCCAATATTATAATCCAATCATCAAACCATTTGACAGGGTAAAAGTTAAGGGAAATCATTCATATACCTTTCGACTGGATTGAATCTAACTTCATACAAGCAATCGAATCTTTTGACAAGGGCGAAAGCTGCTGCATATTCAACAAGGAATTTGATATCCAGCCTAAACCTTAAGGTAGCTTGCACCCTTAAAAGGATAAACTCGGAGGAATCCGATCTAACCCAAAAAAGGAGATCCCATACAAGTTTAACCAAGACAAAGGTAATCGAACTCAAGCAAGTACCAAACCTTTTGACGACGTCGAAAGGTTTGATTCAGAAGATATATAATTAAATTACAAGGGCATTTCTTAAGACTATCAAGCTCTCCATTCAAACCTTACTAATAACACTAGTTGGAATAATTTTGGGGTGTTGACCATAAATTTGGTTAACATTTTGGCGCTAGAAGGAGGGCCCCGAACCTCCGACCTTATTGAGTTCCCCACCTACTCTTTTACTTGGATAAATTTCTTAAAGCTTATCAGCTCCTCTTTTTGAACAAGAAAGGATCTATTTCTGATAAAAGACTCACAATTCTTCTAACTGCAATTTAAGGATAAGGAATAGATTTAATGTTTGAAACAAGAGAAAGTTTTTGCAAAGGAAAATCAATTCAAGGGTCCACGGAACCTTTGGACGTAAGGTCTAATTATCAGGTGGATTACAGCTCGCACTTACTTAAAGATCAAACCCTTCGGCTTCAAGATCTGCAAGTCATTAAGAGGAAAATACAAGTTATGCTCTATGACCCTTTAAAATGGAATATCAACCCATTACATTTGGGATCAACCCCAATCTTCGCTCTCAAATAGGAGAATTTGGGGATGGAAGACCTATTTCTAGAAATGAGAAGGACCATTCAGTCATATTACCAAATGACTATCTTTGAAAAGGAAATAATAAAGGATTATGATAGTTTTGCATATAATTGGGGTAAGATTATAAATGAGGCATACCATTCAAGGGAAAACCATGAACATATAGGAAAATCCACAACCGAAGAATTGAGGATAGTAAAGGAATTACCAAATGGAAATATAAAGATTAGTAAGAAATTTCCGACCGAAACCTTAAGATTGAAATTACGGCCCCTGAAAGAGGATCAACGAACAATGAAAAGGAGTAAAGGATTGAAAAAATCATGGAATAAATTTCTATTCTCAAAATAAGAGAAGTCTACATCGTCGGGAGTAAAATTCTCCTTAAATTTTGATAACCTAAAATTGTAGGCTTCCAATAATGGTAGAAAGCCCTTGGTCGCGCCAAGATCGCTAGGTCAAGGCACCTCTTGGAAGGAGGGCGTATGCCTTTAGCCGCACCAAAGTCAGAAATGGCCAGGTTAAAGTAGCATAAGCCCTTATCTGCATCACGCTATGGCCAGAATAAGGTGTCTCCTGGAGGGAGGATGGGTAATCCCTTGGTCCTGCGATGCTATGACCTGGCCAAGGTACCAACAAGCCCTTAGCCGCATTGCACTATGGCCAGGTTAAGGCGCCTTCTGGAGAGAGGTCGGTTAAGTCCTCGGGCCCTGCTTGAGAATAAGCTAACTGAGCACACCCGAAACTCGGATGAAATGTCCGGCGGACTAAGAAAAGTCCCTGCCTAAAATGGGCAACTAGTAGAAATCGACACCGCCTAAAATGGCAACTGTTTAAATAAACCTAAGAATTGGGCGAAAGAGTCCCTGCCTGAAATAGGCCGAAACAAATGTGTAAAGAAACTCAGGCCCGAGAAAGGAAAAGCAGGAAAAATATCATCGATGCTTGAAGATGGCGCATTCGACAGGAAAACCAAAAAAAATTCAATGACTCCATCTACAAGATTGGTATTCTGGTCTTCTATTACTTATTACCAGAAAATGGTATTCTGGTCTTCTATTAATTACCACCAGGAATGGTATTTTGGTCTTCTATGAATAATTGCCAGAAATGGTATTCTGGACTTTTATTACTTATTATCAAAAATGGTATTCCGGTTTGCTATTACTTATTGCCAGATTGATTCTCTAGTTTTCTATTACTTATGGCCGAAAACGATCTTCTAGTCTTCTGTTATTAATACCAGATTAGCAGATATGGATTTATAACCTCTTATTACTCATTACCAGAAAGGGTATTCATGGCTTCAAGATTCTCACATATATGAACTTCAAAATATAATACTCAAATTCGGGTTTCGTGATACTCATTTCAGAACTTCACTATTAAAACTCGAGAATGAGTTTCGGGTCTTCTATATAAAATCTCGTCATCTGAATACCTGAATCAGTGTTTTGATTCATTATCGATCTCTTACATATTATATCTAAATCTAGACATCAAGACTGCTGTTTAATTATGTCCTACTCTAGGGACAAGATTTTTGGACTTCTATTCGTCTCGAGTGCTCGAATCTGGGCCAAAGAATATTATCAAAGAGAATACTATTAAGACTCCCCGAATGCGGAATTTGGGCTTTTAACTATGTCAAAATAATGAGTGAGAAAGTTACTACTTCAAAAGTTTAGACATGAACCTTTGAATCAGGTTCTTCACTTAATGAAAGTTATAATTCTAACATTATTGCCGTACGATAAGGAAGGATTTACTTCCAACAAGTCTTATGCATTACGAACAAGTGGAAAGAGCTAAATCCATGATTATTTCTCAACATGGTTAAAGAAGAGATCTTAACATTTTGAATAAATTACTTTTCATATGATTGGCAAGATGAGTTGCTAATGTAGGCAAAAGATATACATAGACAAATATGTCAATTTAAAAGCTAACTATTAGAAACATTATTTGCTACATGTTCCGTAGGGATGTCGGAATGGCAAGGAATATAAAAGGATTTAGCAAGCACCAAAGTCATTGAATGAGTAATTCAAAAGTATATGAAAGGTTACATCACAGAAAAGGTTCACAAATTAGGTGATATTTACAAAATTTCCATAATTTATGTGAGTTATGTAGTCATTTACAAACAACAAAGTTATGCACTAGATATATTTACATAGCTCAAATACATAAATAAATTACAAATCTTAGGATGCTTTATTAAGAGTCTCCGCCACCGAAGGATTAACTACATGGTCAATTGCTGCGCGGAGAACTTCTTTGAGTTTTTTCTTCTTTCTTCTAATTGTATTCTAATCATCAATTGCTTCGATGTTAACCCGCCTTTTGGCAAGGCAGCGTACAGGCGGATTCAACCCAATCGACTACACGGTTGTCGAGCTTGGAATACTATGGGTTCGACTCGACTAGATGGATAGACGATCAATCACAGATGATAAACATGATTATGAAGCCGGGATTCGGCATAGTCATTGGACAAAAGGTGCGGGATAATTGAAATATGAGTTTCGACAAAAATCAAGTCATTTCGGGTTGTTTGGATTTTGCTTGGAGTCGTCATTGGATTTACATCGGGTTTTTATTGTGGTTTCTTCGAGTCAGGTGAGGCTTTGCTTCAGATCAATAGGGATCGACATGTTTTGGATGGGTCGGTGTTTATTTCGGGTCGGCAAGCTGTTTACTTCGGGTCACTACCCAGGTTACTTGGGGTCGGCATATTATTATGGGGTCAGATAATACAAAAGGATCGACATATTCAAAGAACTCGGGTCGGCAATGGGAGAAACTCGAGTCGGCACTTGGAATGATTCGGGTCGGCATCAAGGTGGGATCGGCACAAAAGCTTGGAAGATGGGGTCGACAATATCTTGCTTCGAGTCATATGTCAACTTGCTTCGGGTCATGACTCGGGTCACTTGGGGTCAGTTCTGAGGAGTTGGGATCAACATGTTTTTGGTTGCTTTGGGTCGGTAATGGAAATACTTTGGGTCGGCCTTGGGGAAACTAGGTCGGCATAAAGCAAGGTGTCAGTATGTTTTTTCTCAAAATCACACTACAATCTGCTTTGAGTCATAGGTAAACATGCTTCGGGTCATGACTCGGCTCACTTGGGGTCAACTGTGAGGAGTTGGGATCGACATGTTTTTGGTTGCTTTGGGTCGGTAATGGAAATACTTCGGGTCGGCCTTGGGGAAATTAGGTCGGCATAAAGCAAGGGGTCGGTATGTTTTTGCTTGGAGTCACATTGCAACCTGCTTCGGGTCAAAATGGAGGCTGCTTCGGGTCACTACCCGGGTCTCTTGGAGTCTGTATATTTTGTACTCCAAGAAATCAGTGGTCGACGGTATGTACTCGACTATGGTTTTGGTGGGCACGTATCGCCCAAGAAACCCTAGTAAACCTGATTTTACTTATAAATACGGTAGTCGGGGCTTCAGAAAAGAGATTCTCATTCAGTTCTTCCATAACTTCTTCTTCAAAGGCTATAAAAGTTACTTTGTCATTTTTTGTTTTAAAAACTTGGGATTGTAACTGTAATCAATTCTCTATCAATAAAAAGGAAATTTCTAAAGTGGACGTAGGCCGAAGTTAGTCGAACTACTATAAATCCTGTGTTATTACTGCTTTCTTTTTAATTTTTTATTGTTCTTCATATTTATACTCTCTGCATACACTCTGTCTGTTATCCGTGACTGTTAGTTGGTGCTTTCATATGCGTTCGGGAGTTAGTAACCAATTTTGGCACTAAAATTTTAGTGATTTCACTGAGAAAGCTCGCACTTAAGGTATCTAAAGCTTTGATTTTGGATTTAAAGGCTTAGGAACTCAGATTCTGGAAACTATGGCAAAGCAATCAACAAGGAGACAAAGAGCGCAAAGGAGTTAGCATGATGGAAGTTAGGAGGCATCTTCAGGAGCTAATCACACCTTAGTTTTCATCACCAGAGATGAGATAGAGATGATTATGGACGCTCGTAAAGGATAAATCTGTTTTATGATATATTGAATGATGATATGCTTGATTTTGATTTATAAATGGATTGAATAAGGTTGTTTAAAAAGTAGATATACACAGTTTTAGGGTAAAACCAAGATGAAATGATTTTCAAATGCCATGGGAAAATTTTATGTTATAGAAAACATGATTGTGGAGAAGGGTTTCAATTTTCATAATTATCAAAAAGAAGATGGATTTTATATTAATTTTCTAGTGAAGAAAATGATTTATTGGGTTATAAATTATTTATGGCTAAAATAATGATTATTTGGGTTTGAAATTTTTGTACGTTGGAAAACATATTAAAATAGATTTTCAGGAATGTTTTCAGATTTTTCTAAGTATTTTGATGAATATATAAAATTATTTAAGGTATGAGACTTAAATGTTTTATATTTAATTAATGTGAAAGGGGCATTTTATAAAATTAAATTATTATTTAAATTCTGAAATTTGTGGTAGCACTTTTCTAAAAATTATTTGTTAACCAATAGGAATTTGACAAATAAAGGCAGATTAGTTGAAAAGTTATCTTTTTAATTTAAAAACAAAGAAATCATACTTTTAGCATGTTTCAGTCAAATTTAGCATCAGATCTTCCGACCCTGACCTTTCGACACGGTCGAAAGGTTAGCTCTCGACAAGGTCAAAGTTCAATGCATATGGTATTAGGTTGCTTGGTACGTAATGAATTGAACAATGTCGAAGGGTACTTAGTCGGAAGGTGGGTTGCCGAAGAGGTTGGGGTATGTTTGTTTTATAAACCAAAGATTGCCTGCTGTGCTTTCGAATAAGAGCTTTCGACTTGGTTGCTTTCGACTAGGTCAATTATTTTAATAAAGGTTTTAAACCTTCTGACAAAGTTGAAAGGTTACTGCCGCTTATCATTGTTTTGTTTTGAACCTTCCGACACAGTCGAAAGGTATTTACTGATTTTTACAACCTTTCAAAGTCGTTGTTTTCGACAAAGATGAAAGGTATGCCTATTTTAAAAAAACCAGCCGCTTCTCCCATTGCTTTCGAAAGGTATAAAAGCCTTCGACTTAGATGATTTACCCTTGTTTTATAATTAAATTATAACCCAAACTTTCAAAGGAGTTGTTTTAAAGGCGGAGGCCTATTGTTTTAATGAAATGTTTTAAAGCTTGCAAAGCAGACCTTTCGACAAAGTCGAAAGGTTGCTTCCAATGTAGTCGAAAGATTTTAAGAGAGAATTTTTAGCATGTTTTAAATTGAACCCAATAAGTCTTTGAAAGATTTATATTTTAAGAGTTGAATGCTTTCAAAAGGTTTGAATTGCTGAATGGTTTCAATGGTTTCGAAAGGTTTGGATTCAAAAGGTTATTTTGAAGACCTTTCGACAAGTTCGAAAGGTTTGGTTTTGAAAGTATTTAGGAGACCCTCCAAGAAGGTCGAAGGGCTGGGTTTTTAAAAGTTTTTAGTGTTGTTTAAGCTTTCGAAAGGTTTTCTTTCCAATGGCTTCGAAAGGTTTTTAAAACACGCACTCCAAATTTTTAAGGAAAATCCACGACTTATTTAAAGGAATTTTGTGATAACTTTAAGTATAAAACTTTGAAGAAGTATTGCCTTGATAAAAATATAAGTTAAAAGGTGTTAACTATGTTTTATGAAATGTATTTCAAGGACCTTAAACCCACGGGAGTGGTATTGTTAAATTGCTGTTTTACTTCTTCAATTATGAATATATTCACATGACAATCCATAATTGTATTTAGGGAAAAATGGGTAGAAGAATCATTTAGGTTAACTCAATAGTGAATATAAAATTACTTAAACCCATTAATGAGAAGAATTGCATCCATGGAGTCAGGGTGACCAAAAATATAGGATGCTTAAAATTTGTAGTTATTGGTGTATACCAAAAGGTTCATAGTAAACCCATGAAAACTATGATAAAGTAGTTATTGGAGGAAACCAACAGGTTCATAGTTAACCCATGAAAACTATGTATTAAGGACTAGGATGAGCTAAGTGGTTTGTAGTGAACCCATGAAAACTATATCCGGACTAAGAATTGACATCAGTCAATAGGTTCCTAGCAACCCCATGAAAAGTAGGATAAGCAAGTGGCTAATGGAAGCATTAGTAGGTTCCTAGTCAACCTATGAAAACTAGGATGTGAAGTGAGTTACTGGATAAGTCCATAGGTTCCTAGTTAACCCATGAAAACTAGGATAAGTTGATTAGTTATTGGAATGACTAATAGGTACAGGGGGACCCATGGGTCAATTAAGTTAATTAGCAGGAGCTTATAGGTTCTTAGTGATCCCATGAAAACTATGAATAGGATAGGGTGTTCATTAATTGTTTAAAGGCCGTTAGTAAACCCATGAAAACTAAAAGGAAATCTTAATTGTTTTCAAGTATGCATATCATCATAATATTTTGAAAATGTATGTTTTAACCATTGTGGATGCAGGAGTACAGTATATGGTTTTATAAAGGCTTTAGGATACTAGTGAGGGGAAAACCCATTCCACTAAGCGGCATGGTCTCACTAGATATCTAAAAAGGATTGAGATGATAGATTATAATTCATACCAGGCTTTTTGTCTGACTCAAAGATTTTGTTTTCCCCTTAAACCTTTGGGTACTCAATTGATTTTGAGTAGTTTGAGGTTTAGGGTTTTCAGGTTCTCTTCTTAGACGAATAAAGCTTCCGGAGGCATGCAGGAGGCAGATAGTTAATTAGAGTTTTTCTTTCCGCTATGTGTTTTGTTATAAAGGAAGGTTTATTAGCCTTACTATATACTCTAATTAACCAAGGGGGCTTCTTCATATGTCGCTCTTGGCATATTTGTAATAATTATATTTTGCTGAACGTGGATAACGTAATTTAGGGATTATGTAATGAACATGAAATGTTTTGATTTGAATTGTTAAGTTTTTATTACATATTTCTATGATCTGTGTATCAATGTATCTAACACCGCCGTATTTGGTCGCTGGAGATTAATAACTATGGATGACTATAGCATCCGTAGCTGTTAGTTTTGGGCCTTCAAGTAGCGGGATGTTACACCTTTCGACACAATCGAAACCTGGCATATTCAAATAACCACAGTTACATACTCAAAACTACATTTCTCTAGGCTTCAACTTTTGACAAGGTCAAAACCTAATCTCCAACCATTCAAAACATAGAATTGCTAACCTAATACTAGTTGCTCAAAGATCCAGCTTTCGACAAGGTCAAAACGCCAACATCAGATTCATGGTCCAAGTCTTAACACCTAGTCAACTTCTCTTTCGACAAGGTCGAAACCTCAGTCCCAGATTCTTGAATAAAGTCTAAACTACACAGCAACTAAAGCCTCTGGACAGGTCGAAACCTATTAAGCCCAACTTTATCCATGGTATTTCAACTGAATCAAAAGAAGAGCTTTCGAAGGGTAATCTAATGTATCCTAAAAAGATCGAAAGGTTGAAAAAGGAGGAAACCAACCGTTTTGACTGAGTCGAAAGGTCGACCTAAGCAACTTTTTACTAGAGCGAGCTATTCGAAAGTATATTCAAGGTGGATATACACATTCCACTCTTCTTCATCTACCAAAGGAATAAACCTTGTTCCTTAACACAACTTAAGGGCATTGACAAGATTTCTTGTTAACATTTTAGCGCTAGAAGGAGGGCATGAACCTCCGACTTGGTTAAACAACCAACACTACTTGTTTAAAACCCCACTTATGGAACACCCCATATTTTTTATAACATTATTTAGGATATTTAATTAGATAAATAATAACGTGTTGATTAGGGGATTGAGATTTGATTTAATTGTTGTGCCATTTAAACTAATGAACTAAAGAAGAGTTAAAATGAAATAAGAGGAGGGGTAAAATGGGAAAGAAACCATTCCTATATCTATTCCCTTAGGTTATGTATCTCTACATGTTCATTTTCATTTCACAAAGTTTTTAAAACATAAGGCCGACCACCATTAACAAGGGAAAGAGAAAGAAATATAAAGGGGGAGCTTAATCAACATCAAATTCAGTCAAATCTCATATCCTTAATCTAAAGATAAGGTGAATAATGGTTACATATCTAACCTATTTTGTTCTCTGTTTTAAGATGAATTCGAAATGAATTGCAATGTTTTTCCATGTTTTTGAATGACAGAATGTTTATATATACTTGTTGATGATTTATACATGTTCATATCGATTTTATGATATGTTTTAATGTAAAAACTCTACTAAATGACATCTAAATGCATTGTGAATTTTTATGTAGATCAGAAATAATATTTTGGATATGGGTTTCAATTTTTAGAATTTTTGGAACTTATGTGGATTTAATATAGATTTTCTAGTAAAGAAAATGTTATTTTGGGTTGTTAATTATTTATGGGTAAACAATAAAAGGTTTGGGTCTAAAATTTTTATATGTTAGAAAACATATTAAAAGAGATTTTCTGGAATTCTTTTAGATTTTTCCTAAGAGTTTTAGTGGATATATAAAATTATTTAAGGTATGGGACTTAAATGTTTTATTTGTTTTAAAAGGAGAAGGGGCTCTTTGCAAATAAAATAAAATGGCATCCAATCAGATTTAGATAAACAAGGTAGGTTAGGTACAAAAGAAATAGTTTAAAAGGACAAATGAATAGGATTTTAACCTTTTCGATGATTTCGGCACTGGGTTCTGCCTTTCTTCCTTCACTTCCGACACAGTCGAAACCAATGCACATGGTATCTGGAGACTTGTATGTAGTAAATTGGATGCCGATGAAAGGTATAGGGTCAAAACCAGGCGTTCCGAAGGGGTTGAGGCTCTATATTGTTTTAAAGAAAAAATGTGCCGATTTGCTTTCGACTAAAATGCTTTCGACTTGGTTGAGTTTCGACTAGGTCAAATGGTTTAAAAGGAAATGGTCGAAGCCTTTAGCTGTCGCCTTTTTACCTTTCGACCCAGAGGGTTTCGTAAGGGTTACTTGTTTTCTAAAATTTGCCCACCTCTCCAATGATTTTGAAGGGATGGTTTCGACACCATCATTTCTTTACTTAGGAATGCTTTCGAAAGGTAGGCTTTCGACTTAAAGGGTTTTAATGACCCTTTTTCTCAATTGAAGTATAACCCAAACGGTTTCAAAAGAGATGATTTACATGATTTTGAAAAGAAGTGCTTACGACTTTAATGTGTTTATGATCATTTTGCTCCACTTGAAGGCATAATGCAAATGGTTTCGACCGAAACGTTTTTCAAAGGGTTTTGAAGGAGTAAGCTTCAAATGGTTTCGAGAAGTTTCCACATATTTTAAGTTGAACCCAAATATTTTTGAAAGGTTTAGAATTGATGCTTTCGAAAGGTTTTAAAGAATAGTTTCGAAGGGGTGGTTCACCAATGGTTTCGAAGGAGTTGAAAGGTGTCATTTTTCTGATTGTTTCGAAAGGGTTGAAGGAAAAGGTTTTTCCAAGTATTTTGAAAGGCAAGGTTTAAAGGTTTTAAAACAAAGATGTCTAAGGTTTTAAAGCTTTTGAAAGGAAGGTTTTTCAGAAGTTTCGAAGGGGTTTTGAGAATGATTTCAAAAATAATGTTTTGGAATTTTGGCCTTTATAAAAGAAAGGGTTTTAGTTGGTCTCGAAAGGGGTACTTCTATGGTTTCGAAAGGGGTGCTTTCAATGGTTTCGAAAGGGGCACTTTGAATGGTTTCGAAAGGGGTACTTTCAATGGTTAAATATTTTCATCAACTAAGATTTGAGTATAATATATATAACATGACAAGGTGATTTTGAGTAAATTATAGAGATTATATATTTTCCTTGTCTGAGTTTTATTTAAAGGTTTAAATCAATTTGAAAAGGTTTTCAAGGAAATTTTTAGGAAGATATCCCTAAGTAAAATGACTCAGATATTAGAATACTAGATGGGATTGGTATAGGGTCCCGCCCTATGCATTGGCTATTATCCCCAGCTAATTTTGTCCAAAATTCTAGTGTGTTGGGATTTGTCACATGTAAGACTAAAATTATGGATACTCACAAAAGGAATATATGTTTGTATACAGATAGGTTATTAGTGAGCCAGCAAAACAATTAGAATCAACCGACCTTGGAAGATGATAAGTTAAAGACAGACCATCCAAAAGAGGAGAATTTAATAGAAAGTTAAGGACAGAACATCCAGAAGATGAGAAGTGTCTAATAGATGTTAGATAAATTTTGATATGTCGTCTGGTAGGCCCGAGTCAGCCAGGTTAATAGTTAGCCAAACAAAACTAAAGTGCATGAACAAATAGTTCATTTATTACTTGATATATATGTATGTTTACATAATGATACTTTACAGGTTTTAAACAGTTTTGGTTGCAAGAAAAGATTTGCAAAAGATTGTTTTAAAGGACTGTTAGTGAGGGGAAACTTGTTCTGCTAAGCGGCGTGGTCTCACTTAACATAAATAACAAAGATGAACAATATTATTCACACCAGGCTGTATGTCTAACTCGAAGTTTTTGTTTCCCTTTAAACTCTCGAGTGCTCAAAATTGATTTGAGTAGGTTGAGGGTTGAGGTTTTCATAGTTTTGGAGAATAAAGTTTCCGGAGACGAGCAGGTGGCTGACGGATAGCTATTTAGGAGTATAGATTATTTTGTTTTGATTTCATTATGTCTTAAGTCAGATATGACTATATTGCTTTGTTCATCCAAGGGGGCATCGTCATATGTCGCTCTTGTAACTTAGATATGATATTGTTTTGAAAGTTATTCAAAAAAATGTTGTTTTTTGAAATCTATGATTTTGTTCATATTCAAGTGCTTCTGATATTATGGATACCATTAGCATTGTCGTATTTTGTCACAAGAAGTTAATACTATAGATGACTACAACATCTGTAGCACTTAGCTTTTGGCCTCTAGATACGGGATGTTACAATTTGGTATCAGAGCATAGGTTTATGAAAAAATTTAACTAAGAAATGTTTTTTGAAAAAAAAATCCTAAGGAATTAGAATAAGATTGGGATTTGGGATAACGCTACAGTAATGTACTTTTATTTGCTATAGATAAGTATACGCTTTATCTCTAGTCTCCTATCTTTATTAGATCATTCTTCTGTACCTCAGGAGATTTGAATACAGATATGGATAATAGAAGAGGAAGAGTTAACCTAGGAGGGGAAGGCACCGATAGGAATGCCAAGCCTAATGCGAGGAGAGGTCATGGTCAGGCATAAGCAGAGAATGTGGGTGCTGGAGTCCCGTAGGTTGGAATGAAAGCTATGTATCAGTTCTTCGTGAATATGGTGCCAGCGGGTGTTGCTACTGGAGCAGTGGGAGGAGTTCCGAAAGTACCAGTTGTCCATGACTATGCTAAGTTGAGTGGAGACTACACCAAGCTCGGGGGAAAGCCATTTATCAAAACCGAGGATGCTATTAAGGTGGAAAACTGGTTGTTGCACTACAAAAGGATTTTTGTAGACGTGAGGCACAATGATTAGCAAAAGAGGAGGTTGGCGTCCAGATAGCTTCAGGGGGGTGCTTTATTTTGATGGAATAGTGTGAATGTGGTAGTGGATGAGGAGACCATAACATAGGCAGATTTCAAGAGGAGGTTTCAGGAGAGGTTCATGTCGGTGATGGCACAGTCTGTTTTGATTAGAAAGTTTGCTAATCTAGAACAGGGAGAGATGACTGTTCTGGAGTATGCTAGTAGGTTCGAGGAGTTCGCTCGATTTGGTTATGCTGTTATTGATAGAGTGATGAAGAGGAACGAGAAGTTTATCAGGGGATTGAAGCCTGAGTTGGCCAGGGCTACCTTACCGCATATCAGAGATCCATGTGATGTGGTTATGGAAATGGCTTTGAGGCACGAGGAGATGCTTGCTTGTTAGTGGAAGAATAAAATGAAAGAAGCCCAAGTTGGGCAAGGTCAAAAGAGGAAGTTCTTTCACAAGAAGGGTGCTTAGAAGGGTGGAGCAGCCAAGAGAGGAAAGTTTGAGGTGGCCAGTTTTAAGTGCGACAAGAAGGGGCATTTCACCAATGAGTGTCGTTCAGGGATGGCTAAGGAAGTGGTCGGGAAGAAGAATGTCTGGTGCTTCAACCGCGATCAGATATGCCATTATAAGAACTAGTACAAGGAGCCCGCTAAGGATGGAAAAGGCAAGGTGTATGCATTGGAGCCTGCTGCTTCTAAGCCAACAGCTCAGGAAAAAGGAGATATAGTTATGGGAGGTATGCTTCAGATTCATGGTATGTCTGTTAGCATTCTATTTGATATTGGTGCATCACATTCTTTTATATCTAGATATTTGATAGATAAGCTTAACCTAGAACCCACATATTTAGTTACTTCTTTATGGGTTACGAATCCAATAGGAGGGTATGCTACTCTAGGGTTGAGATGTGACCAGTTAGAGTTTGACCTATTAGGTCACACTTTTGTTTGTAGTTTGCATGTGTTTAATTTTGTGGGGTTCGAGATTATTCTTGGGATGGATTTATTAATTGAGTACAATGCTAGGATATTTTGCCAGGATAGGAAGATATCTCTTAGACACCCTAATCGCAGCGATAGGATTGTTTATACCGTGGAAGGTTCTAGCGGTGAGATGTATGCTTTGTTGGATGTTATGGAATTGAATAATGAGTTAAGTCGAGTTTTCATGGTTAGAGAATTCACAGATGTATTTGAGCCTATAGTTGTTGCCACCGAAACGAGCCATTGAGTTTTGGATAAATTTGGTTGTGGGAGCAGAACCAGTGAGCAGGACGCCAAACAAGATGACCCCTTCTGAGATGAGGGAGTTGAAGGTGCAGTTGGTGAATTTAGAAGGCAAGCGTTTTATCAGGTCGAGTAGTTCGCCTTGGGGTGGAGCAACATTGTTTGCTAAGAAGCCGGACAGATCATTGAGGCTATGTATCGATTATCATAAGTTGAATGAGAGGACGATAAAGAATCGAATGGGTGGAGCCAATGTATTTTCCCAGTTGGATTTGGCAACAGGTTTCCATCAGCTCAGAGTAGCAGAGAATAATATACCTTTGACGGCGTTTAGGACCAGATATGGATCGAACGAATGGTTAGTTATGTCGTTCGAACTGGCTAATGCGCCAGCTTTATTTGTGGATTTGATGCACTGAGTTTTCCGAGAGCACTTGGATAGGTTCGTATTGGTTTTCATTGAAGATATCTTGATATACTCTAAGGATGAGAGAGAGCATGAAGTTCATCTTAGAGTGGTGCTTGAGACGCTGAGATAGCATCAGCTAAAAGCGAAGTTTTTGAAGTGTCAATTTTGGAAGAAGGAAGTGAAGTTTCTTGGTCATATGGACTCAGAGAAAAGGTTGTCAGTAGATCTGACTATGATTGAAGTAGTGAATAGTGGGAAGAGACCCAAGACAGTGACTGAGATAAAGAGTTTCCTTAGGTTGGCTTGTTATTATCGGAGGTTTATTAAGAATTTCTCTTGGATAGCAGCACCGATGACCAAGCTAACAAGGAAGGATGTGAAGTTTGTGTGGACCGATAAGTGTGAGGAAGCATTCTAGAATTTGAAGCATTTATTGACCCATGCACCGGTGTTGGTTGTTCCAGAAGGGAACCAGGATTTGGTGTTTATACAGATGCGTGTGAAACGGGATTAGGAGCTGTGCTGATTTAGAGAGGTAGAGTGATTACCTATGCTTCAAGACAACTTAGACTGCATGAGGTCAGGTATCCAATGCATGATTTGGAGTTGGCTGCAATGATTTTTTGCTTTGAAGGTGTGGAGACATTACCCTTTGGGAGTGAGGTTTGAGTTATATACAGATCATAAGTCGCTAAAGTATTTATTCTCTCAGAAGGAGCTGAGCATGAGATAGTAGAGGTGGTTAGAGTTTATTGCCGCTTATGATTTTCGGATTAAGTATACACCGGGTAAAGACAACAAGGTTGTAGATGCGCTTAGCAAGAAACATCATAATGCAATGTCAGCAATGATTGCTGAGTGGAAGGATTTGGAAGCATTAGCAGATTGTAGAGTGCAGTAGAGATCTGAGGCTGGGTTTAGCAGAGATACCGTAGTGTTATCTTGTTTGGAAGTTCAACCAGTGATGATCGAGAATATTACTTCTAAACAGGAGGAGGATCCAATATTAGCTAAACGGATCATGAAGCTAAGAGAAGGAACCGAGAGCGATGACTCGAAAGATTTAAGCCTTGATCAGAATGGGTGGTTAAGAAAGAAAGGAAGGTTATTTGTTCTGAGTATAGGAAACATAAGGAAAGAAGTCTTAGAGGAATGCCATCATTCGAAGTTATATATTCATCCAGAAGGAACTAAGATGTATCAGGATATGAAGAGAAGTTTCTTCTGGGAAGGCATGAAGAAAGATATTGGCTTATGTGTAAAGCAGTGCTTTAATTGCCAATAGGAAAAGGCCGAACACCAGAAGCCAAGTGGATTGCTTTAGGCGTTAGATATTCCAGTATGGAAGTGGGATTCTATATCTATGGACTTTATTGACGGGTTGCCAAGGTCGAACAAAGGAAATGAAAGTATATGGGTCATAGTGGATAGATTGACCAAGAGTGCCCATTCCATTCCAGTTAAGTCAACCAAGACAACACCTGTTTTGGCGAAGTTATTTATGAGGAATGTGGTTAGACTGCATGGAATTCCTAGTAGCATAGTTAGTGATGGAGATTCCTTGTTCACTAGCGAGTTTTGGAAGAGTCTGCAGGAAGTTTTGAGAACCAAGCCCAAGATGAGTATCGCTTACATTCCGCAGATGGATGGGCAAACAAAAAGAGCTAACAAGATCTTAGAGGATTTTAAAGAGCTTGTGCTCTATATTTTGGGGGATCATGGGAAGACCATCTTCATCTAGTCGAGTTTTCGTATAACAATAGTTATTAAACAAGTATTGGGATGACACCATTTGAAGTTTTGTATGGAAGGCCATGCAAATCTCCCGTTTGTTTATTGGAGATCGGGGATAGGTTGGTTCTTGGTCCAGATTTGGATAGAGAAGCTGCAGAGAAGGTTGAGGTCATTTGAGCTAGAATAAAGGAGGCTCAGTCTTGGCAGAAGAGTTATGCAGGTAAAAGATGGAATTACTTAGGTTTCTCAGTTGGAGATAAGGTTTTAATTAAGGTGTCACCAATGAAGGGTGTGTTCAGATTTAGGCGATCAAAAAAGTTGGCACCGAGATTCGTTGGACCTTTTCCTATTGTTGAGAGGATCGGGAAACTCGCATATAGAGTTTAGTTACCGAGCAGTTTGGCAGGTGTCCACTATATTTTTCATGTTTCTCATCTCAGAATGTAGAGACCCGGAGACTACTATTGCACCTACTGTGCTAGATGATTTAGTGGTAGAACCGGATTTGACTATAGTGAGAAAGTCAGTTCGCATTGTTGCGAGAGATGAGAAGAGGCTTAGAACCAAGACGGTCAGAATAGTCAAGGTCCAGCGGAGTGACGATGAAAGGGACCGTACTTGGGAGGTTGAGAGCAGGATCAGAGATGCTTATCCTGATTTGTTTGTTGGTATGTTTTACCTTCTTGTTTGATTTGTGTGTACCTTATTGTAATTTCAAGGACAAAATTCTTTAGGGGGGAGTCTGTAACACCCCAAATTTTTGATAACATTATTTGAGATATTTAGTTAGATAAATTAAATGAAATAATGTGTTGATTAGGGGATTGAGATTTGATTTAATTAAGGGGTAACCCTTGCATTTAAACTAATGAACTAAAGAAGAGTTAAAATGAAATAGGAGGGGTAAAATGGGAAAGAGGCCACTCCTATATCTATTCCCTTAGGTCGTGTATCTCTACATGTTCATTTTCATTTCTCAAAATTTTTAAAACATAAGGCCGGCCACCATTAACAAGAGAAAGAGAAAGAAAGAGAAAGTGTGAGCTTAATCAACATCAAATTCATTCAAATTTCATATTCTTAATCTCTAAAGCTAAGATGAATAGTGTTTACATCTCTAACTTGTTTTGTTTTTGGTCTTAAGATGATTCCGAAATGATTTGCCATGTTATTGAATGATGGAATGTTTATATATACTTGTTGATGATTTATACATGTCCATATTGATTTTATGATATGTTTTAAGGTAAAAACCCTATTAAATTACATCTAAATGCCTTGCGAATTTTTATGTAGATTTGAAATAATATTTTTGAGATGGGTTTCAATTTTCATAATTAAAGAATTTATGTGGATTTAATATAAAGTTTCTAGTAAAGAAAATATTATTTTGGGTTATTAATTATTTACGGGTAAATAATAAAACGTTTAGGTCCGAAATTTTTATATGTTAGAAAACATATTAAAAGAGATTTTTTGGAATTTTTCTAGATTTCTCCTAATAGTTTTGATGGATATATAAAATTATTTAAGGTACGGGACTTGAATGTTTTATATGTTTTAAAAGGAGAAGGGGCTCTTTGCAAATAATTCAAATTTGATATTTTTGGAAATTGGCAGCATTTTTGAAAAAGTAAAATGGCAACCAATTAGATTTAGACAAACAAGGTAGGTTAGGTACAAAAGAAATAGTTTAAAGGACAAATAAATAGGATTTTAACTGTTTCGATGCTTTCGGCAACAGGTTCCGCCTTTCTTCCTTTGCTTCCGACATAGTCGAAACCAGTGCACATGGTATCATGTAACACCCCATATTTTTATAACATTATTTAGGATATTTAATTAGCTAAATAAAATAAAATAATGTGATGATTAATAGATTGAGATTTAATTATAATTAAGGGTAGCCATGCCATGTTAAATGTAAATCAAAATGAGATAACATGGATAAAAGTGTTAGGATATAAGGGAGGGAAAAATGGGAAATAGGATGTACTTATAACCTAAACCCTTTGGAAAATAAACACACGTTCATTTCATTTTTCTCAAACAAAAGAACCGTGAGGCCGGCCACCATTTTAAATCTCAAGAGAAGATAAAGCTAGGGTTTCAAGAGAAGAAATAAATCAACTTATTCAACTTTAGATCTCACTTCATTAATCACAAAGCTAAGGCGAATGATTACTACATCCCATTTTCTTGTAGTTTTCAGTTTTAAGGATAACTCAAAATGATGTTGCATGATTATGCCTTGTTTTGAATGATTGAAAGTTTATATAGGCTTGTTGATGATTTATGCATGTTCATATTAGTTTTTATGATATGTTTGTTATGAAAACCCTATTAAATGACATCGAAATGCCCTGAAAATTTAAATGTAGATCAAAAATGATATTTTAGAGATGGGTTTCAATTTTCATAATTTTCTAAATTATTGTGGATTTCATATTAATTTTCTAGTAAAGAAAATGATTTATTGGGTTATAAATTATTTGTAGCCAAATAAACAATTATTTGGGTCTTAAATTTATATATGTTGGAAAGCATATTGAAAGTGATTTTTTGGAATTTTTAGAGAATTTTCCTAAGTGTTTTGATGAATATTTAAAATTATTCAACATATAGGACTTAAATGTTTTATATATTTAATTAAGGAGAAGGGGCATTTTGCAAAATAAAATCATTGTTTGTGTTTCCTGGGGATTTGACCAGGCAACTAGTGCTCGGCATCAGAGAGTGTCCGGCATCCAGGGATGTTCGGCGAAGCAACCATCATCCATGAGTACTCGGCGTAGTACTCGGCGTCCTTAGTATCCGGTGTCCAGGAGTGTTCGGCATAATACTCAGCAGTGTTCGGCATCGAGACTACTCGGCGTAGTACTCGGCAGCAAGGGTACTCGGCACCAAGTAGTGTTCGGCATCAACTGGCACTCGGCAACAACCTATGCTCAGCGTCAACTAGTGTTCGGCATCCCATAAGTGCTCGGCATCAAGACTGCTCGGCGTACCAGAGTACTTGGCATCAAGGCTGTTCGGCATCAAGACTGCTCGGCATGCAAGACTGCTCGGCATACCAGAGTACTCGGCATCAAGGCTGCTCGGCATACCAGAGTACTCGGCATCAAGGCTGTTCGGCATCAAGACTGCTCGGCATGCAAGACTGCTCAGCATACCAGAGTACTCGGCATCAAGGCTGTTCGGCATACAAGGTCGCTCGGAATCAAGGCTGCTCGGCATACAAGAGTATTCGGCATCCCATGGTGTTCGGCGTAATACTCGTCATCCAGGAGACGTTCAACACAACTAACCAGCACACCGTTCGGTATAGAAGGAATGGTTCGGCGGAGATCGTTCGGCGAACCTTGCTCGGCATACGGCGACCACTGTACTCGGGCTGGAACGTTCGGCAATCAGCCCACTTGGGAAGTCCAGCCCATCTTTGCCTATAAATAGAGGGGCAGGGTCACAGTGAAAGGGATCCTTTTTTGGAGAGAAAATACGGGGAGACTCTGCCATTTTCAAGACTCATCTTCTCTACTTAAACACCTTCATTCAAGCATTTGATTCACGAATTGTATTTGTAATCAATCATAAAGGAAATCAATAAAGTTGAGCAAAGTGGACGTAGGCAATTACGCTGAACCACTATAAATTTGGTGTTCTTACTTTCTGCACTTGAATTAGGATTGTCTTCTCTGTTTAATTTGCTTTCATCACTTATATCTCTACACAATCTTTCTGAACGAGGTTAGTGACCAATTTTGGTGCTAACACTTTGGTGCTTTCACTGAGAATTGAATTCTCAGACCTCAAGGATCTGCTTTGAAGCCACTGGATTGAATAAATCCCCCAAAGAAGATCCGACTCACTGATAGGACATCCGTTGATTCTACTCAGAGTTCATACCAATAACTCTACAATGGCAAGACCACGTACCAGGTCAGCTTCCCTTAATGCGGATGCCCGAGAGACTGCTAGCGTGCAACAAGCAGGACCTAGCAATCAACCAGCAATCCCGAGTGCAGGGATTGCCGCTCAAGAACAGACTCCAGTTGTCACCAGAGTGGAGTTCAACGACTTGATGAGAGAACTTAGGGAAAGCAGGAGACAACTGGGAGAACAGATGCAAGCTAATGCCAACCTGATGGCACAACTCACTCAACAGCAGCAACAGAATGCTGGGGGCAATCAAGCTGCTTATTCCTCTTCTGATAGCTCAACTTCTTCTGATGAGCCACCCAGGCGCAGACGCCGTAAGACTGAAACCGCAAGGGCAGATGCTGCTGTTCGAACAACAGGAGACCGCGACCAAGCCAGAACTGGAAACTTTCGAACCGGAGTACAGGTGGAGGAGGGAGCTCCAGATCATCACGATGTTAACAATGTTGAACCTCATGACGCACGATTGGCAGATCGCCAGGAAAGGAGGCATCAGCATGGACATGCACGTAGAACTGACTCCAACCTCCCAGCTTCCATACAGACACCCGATCTGACAGCCATGATCAGGAAACTAATGAAAGAAAATCAGGGCTTATCAAATGACGATTGGGGAGTGTCAAGAAGTCATACTCCGTTCACGGATGTTGTGCTGCAAGCGTCCTACCCCAAGAAGTTTAGCATGCCAACCATTCCTGCATACGAAGGAAAGACTGACCCCAGACAACATGTAATGAGGTATGAATGGATGATGGATTCAGCCAGAGCAAATGATGCCACCAAGTGTAGGTGCTTTCCGATTACTCTATCTGGGATCGCTACTATGTGGTTCACCCAACTTCCTCCGCGATCCGTATCAAATTTCGAGGAGTTGGCAAAGAAGTTTATTGAGCAGTTCAGGATACACACTACATGCCCGAAGGACGTGATGTCTCTGTCAAGTGTAATCCAAAATCCCGGAGAGTCGCTGAAGGAGTACTTACAAAGATTCCACGTTGCGGCAACTGAAGTCAGTAATCCCAACGACCACGCAATTCTAATGGCTGTGATGAGAGGTGTAGATCCGGATTCTGAATTCGGAGATTGGCTGGCAGGAAAACCTCCGACTACGCTAGAGCGCTTCTACTCCAAGGCGCACCAGTTCATAAGAAGAGAGGAAGCTAGGTGGGTACGACGAGACAAGGCACCGGGACCTGCCCAAGAGTCAATTAAGAGCAACATTGCTGTGAAGCAATCTGGAGACAATTCAGGAAAGGTCCAAGTCAACGTCCAGAATAAGCCTGTGCAGCCCAAAGAGTCCGGAGGAAGGAGTCAAGGAAAGAGGAAAGAAGCGGGAAAGTGGAAGTCGAGAATTCCAAGCTACAGCGAGTACACTCCGCTAAACGCCCCACTTGAGAACATTTACCTATCCACATGCAATACTTTTCAGTACAGAAAACCACGTCCGAAAGAATCAACTGAAGAACAGAAACGGACTGGGAAATATTGCCGCTTCCATGAAACCTATGGACACAACACGGAAGAATGCAGACACCTACATGACGCTATCGAGAAATTGATCAGACAAAAGAAGTTGCAAGAATTTGTGAATGATCCGCAGGAAGGAGGACAGGGAACGTCCGACCCAGGTCGTGCACCAGCTCCACATCATCCAGAGGAACCTGCCCGAACTGTTGGGAGACTGGTTATAAATACAATTATCGGCGGACCTCATCCCGCAGATAAGAACTGGCAAGAGATGGAGCGATATGCGAGCTCCTTGAAGCATGCGGATTTCGAGTGTTGTTCAAACGTAGAGGACGGGGCCCCTGCTAAGCAGCAGCGCGTGATGACAGACGATATTGTGTTCAGAAACAGAGACGCTGATCAGATAGAGGCTCCGACCATCGATCCCATGGTCATATCTGCAACAATCGGACCAGCGTATGTAAAAAGAATCTTGATTGATTGTGGAAGTTCAGTCAACATCATCTTCAAGAAGGCATATGATCAGATGAAGCTAGAGACAAAAGACTTGAAACCATCCAAAGCTCGTATCCACGGTTTTAACGGCGCTGCGACTGATGCAGTGGGATATGTCGAGTTACCAGTTGAACTGGGACAAGGCGAGCGTCGGAGGGTACGAATTCTACCCTTTGTAGTTTTGGATGTGGACTCTCCATATAATGTTTTCTTGGGTCGGCCGGCCCTGGCTGAATTTAGGGCGGCGCTAGCCCCGTGGTGCTTGACTTTGAAGTTCCCAACTGACAAAGGAGTAGGCATTGTTCACGGAGACCAAGCAGCTGGTCGTTCTTGTTATGTGGCCGAGCTCCGTGAAGCCCACCGGAGGGAAAAAGGAAAGGGTACGGACAATCCTATCCGCATCCTCAACGCGAATAATTGACAAGTAGTGCCCGAGCCCTGGCTCGGGCATAGTTCTCGGATCTACGGAGATATAGATCCGAGAGACGACGATGAGAAACCCAGGGAAGAGAAGGCGGCACCGGCTGAATTAACAATCGACATTTCAGTTAGCCGTAACGACCCTTCGCGAATACTGAAAATCGGATCACAGTTAGGCCCCGCAATGACAGAAGACCTTAGCGACTTCCTCCGAGCAAACCTCGATGTTTTTGCCTGGACGCATTCTGATATGTGTGGGATTTCTCCCGCCATCACAAGTCATATGTTGAACATAGACCCGAAATACGTCCCAGTCAAGCAAAAGAGGAGAGGAATGGATCCAGAGAGATCCGCCGCTCTTGGAGAGGAGGTGGACAAACTCAAAGCAAATGGGTTCGTCCGCGACGCCCACTACCCGGAGTGGGTCTCCAACCCCGTGCTAGTAAAAAAGGCAAATGGGAAATGGAGAACTTGCGTAGATTATTCCGACTTGAACAAAGCATGCCCTAAGGACAGTTTCCCGTTGCCTAGGATCGATCAGTTGGTCGATTCCACAGCAGGACACGAATTATTGTCATTCATGGATGCGTACTCGGGATACAACCAAATCCCAATGCATATTCCGGACCAAGAACACACCAGCTTCGTTACAAATGTCGGGCTGTATTGCTATGTAGTGATGCCCTTTGGATTAAAGAATGCTGGAGCAACTTACCAACGTCTGGTGAATCGAATGTTCAAGGACCAGCTGGGCAAAACCATGGAAGTCTATGTGGATGACATGCTCGTGAAGTCACGGCAGTCAAACGACCACATTCAAGACTTAGCTGAAATGTTTAACATACTCAGGTCCTATGGAATGAAGATCAACCCGCTGAAGTGTTCTTTCGGCGTTGCATCAGGGAAGTTTTTAGGATTCATCGTCAACGCTAGGGGAATCGAAGCCAACCCAGAAAAGATCCAAGCCATTCGAGACGTACAAGCACCCAGGACTGTAAAGCAGGTACAGAGTTTGAACGGAAAAGTGGCTGCGCTAAGTCGATTTATATCCAAGGCAACTGACAAGTGCATCCCATTCTTCGACATAATAAAGAAAGGAAAGAGGAATTTTGAATGGACGTCTAGCTGCGAGGAAGCTTTCCAGAACCTGGTAAGGCATCTGGAGAGCCCACCGATGCTATCTAAACCAGTTGACCATGAGATGCTGTACGTTTACTTGGCTATATCCCCTCATGCGATAAGCGCAGCTTTGGTCCGTGAGGAGGATCGAGTCCAGAAGCCGGTATATTATGTTAGCAAGCGTTTAACGGGGGCAGAGAAGAATTACCCTAAAATTGAGAAATTGGCTTATTGCTTGGTGATTGCATCACGCAAGCTACGCCCATACTTTCAAGCGCATTCAATCGGCGTTTATACCGATCAACCCCTGAGGCAGGTACTCCAGCGACCAGAAACTTCTGGAAGATTGCTAAAATGGAACATCGAGTTGAGCCAATTCGATATCGCGTACTTACCATGGAGAGCTATCCGAGGGCAAGCGTTAGCAGACTTCATCGCTGAATTTACCATACCCATCAAACCGGACGATCACGACATCATTCCCCCCATACGATGGAAGTTATACACTGACGGTGCATCAAACGACCGTTGCTCCGGCGCGGGCGTAGTTCTTATAACTCCGGAAAACCGATCAATCTGTTATGCCCTGAAGCTCGATTTTCCGGCTACGAACAACGAAGCTGAATATGAAGAATTGATCGCTGGCTTGAAGCTTATCAAAGAACTCGGAATCAAATCAATCGAAATCTTTTGTGACTCGCAGTTAGTGGTATACCAAGTGCGAGGAGACTACCAAGCAAAAGGACGAAAGCTTGCTCCGTACCTCGTTCAGGTCCAGGAACTACTATCAAATCTTGAGCGTTATGACATTTCGCACATCCCGCGAGAACAAAACAAAGAAGCCGACTTGTTGGCTAAGTTCGCAAGTACCGACGATGTTCAGCAAATGGGATTGTATCCCGTGGAAGTCTTGCATGCCCCGAGTACGGGCGAGATGAAGATCGATCTTGTGTTGGAAACAGAGATCGAGAAGGACTCGTGGATAACCCCATTCAAACTGTACCTGACAACTGGGGCTTTACCAGAAAGAAGAAGCGAAAGACGACAGGTCCTTCGAAAGGCTACGCGGTACGTAATGCAGGATGGATCCATGTACCGGAAAGGATTCTCAATCCCATTACTACGATGCATCGCTCATGATGAAACAAAGCGAGTCTTGAGGGAAGTCCACGAAGGGGAATGCGGCGACCATACTGGGGGGCAAACGCTAGCAAAGAAGATCCTCCGCTATGGGTATTACTGGCCTACCGTAAACCGGGATGCCGCGGACTACGCAAGAAAATGCGACAAGTGTCAAAGATATGCAAAAATCCCGAGGGCTCCGTCAACGGAACTCACACAAATGATCAGCCCTTGGCCATTCGCGATCTGGGGAATCGACATAATCGGCTCTTTGCCTCTATCCAAAGGTGGTGCGAAATACGCGATAGTTGCGGTCGACTATTTCACGAAATGGGCTGAGGCAGAACCTTTGGCCACTATCACCTCTAAGAAAGTCATTAATTTCGTTGTACGAAACATCATATGCCGCTTTGGTCTTCCACGCACCATCATTACAGATAACGGAACGCAATTCGAAAGTAGAGAGTTCAAAGAGTTCTGTCTAAAGTACGGCATCGAGAAAAAGTTCGCTGCCGTTGCACACCCAAAAGCTAACGGACAAGTCGAGGCCGTTAACAAGATAATCAAGTCCATACTAAAGAAGCGTCTGGAGAAGGTTGGAGGCAAGTGGGTAGATGAACTCCCGACAGCATTATGGGCATATAGGACTACCCACAAGTCCGCGACCGGCCACACTCCGTTCGCCTTGGCATACGGTTCTGAAGCCGTAATACCCGTGGAACTTGAAGTTCCATCGCACCGAGTGACATACTATGACCCCAAGACGAACCAAAACCTCTTGCTGGAATCACTGGACTGCATCGACGAAAAGCGTGAAGAAGCTGAGTTAAGGGCAGCGGCGCACAGACATCGAGTCAAGCGCTACTACGATGGCAGAGTCCGCCCAAGAATCTTTGATGTGGGTGATCTCGTTCTGAAACGAGTCTTCCCAGTACCATCACGCATGAATCCCAGCTGGGAAGGTCCATATGCCATTGAACGGAAGCTTGGAGAAGGAACATTCAAGCTAGCGACCGTTGATGGCACGACACTCCCCCGAGTATGGAACAGTGAACATTTGCGGCACTATTACATTTAGCATGTTTCCCTTTCTTGTTATAGGCATTATTGTTTTCCGCGTGTTTCCATTCAATAATGACTTAGTTTCCTTTTGAAGTTGTAATCGAGCAATTTAGTTGATTTTCATTAATAAAGGCTTGAAGCCACATTTTCTATGAAGTTTATGTATCTCTTAATCGAATGATAAATTACATTATTCTGTGCGGCGTACAGACTCATACAAACGATTTCCAATCTCCAAATCCCCAGAGTGCGGAGCGGAGTACTCTAAATCCCCAGAGCGCGGACTAGAGTATAAACGATTTCCAATCTCCGAATCCCCAGAGTGCGGAGCGGAGTACTCTAAGTCCCCAGAGCGCGGACTAGAGTATAAACGATTTCCAATCTCCGAATCCCCAGAGTGCGGAGTGGAGTACTCTAAGTCCCCAGAGCGCGGACTAGAGTATAAACGATTTCCAATCTCCGAATCCCCAGAGTGCGGAGCGGAGTACTCTAAGTCCCCAGAGCGTGGACTAGAGCATAAACGATTTCCAATCTCCGAATCCCCAGAGTGCGGAGCGGAGTACTCTAAGTCCCCAGAGCGCGGACTAGAGTATAAACGATTTACAATCTCCGAATCCCCAGAGTGCGGAGCGGAGTACTCTAAGTCCCCAGAGCGTGGACTAGAGTATAAACGATTTACAATCTCCGAATCCCCAGAGTGCGGAGCGGAGTACTCTAAGTCCCCAGAGCGCGGACTAGAGTATAAACGATTCACAATCTCCGAGTCCCCAGAATGCGGAGCGGAGTACTCTAAGTCCCCAGAGCGCGGACTAGAGTATAAACGATTTCCAATCTCCGAGTCCCCGGAGTGCGGAGCGGAGTACTCTAAGTCCCCAGAGCGCGGACTAGAGTATGAACAGTCTTAAGTCTCCAAGTCCCCGGAGCACAGTGTCAGCAAACCAAATAAAGACAAGAGAATCATTCAAACAAGAAGAAACTGAAATTTTATTCGATAAGTCCAAAATAGGGATACAAGATCACTCCTACAAAATTCGGGCCTATACAAACTACAAGTTATGAAAGATAGAAACTGTTACAAACTTAAGCGAAAACTTGTTGAACAAGTGCATCGATCATTTCTTCGACTTCTTCTTCTTGTTCGCCTTCGGTGTTTCCGACGACTCCTCTCCCTCACGTTTCTTCTTGGACTTTTTGCTTGCTAGAGAGACGGAGTCAGGAGTAGGAGACGGAACATCTAATGGTTTGGACCTGCCCGGGAGAATGATTTTCAAAGGTCTATTCCGCGGGTCAGTAAGTTCCAAGACTTCAGATTCAACTTTGACTTTGACCTTTCTCTTCTCCTCGTCGGCAAGGCGATCCTTCATGCTCATCTCTGAAGTATGTTCAGAGGCGCCAGTGATTTTAACTTCGTCGCTTCCTTCGGCTGGAGACGAGGTGTCAAGTTTGTCATCGTCAAGCGCCCCGATCACTTGAGCGTCTGGGCCGGGAGTTACCTCTGCGTGAGCATTAGAACGAATAACCACTGTCGCAAAATGACGGGATCATTTCGATTTCTAGAGAAAGAAGAATCTCCTACCAGGATCAGGTTGACTGTCGGTGGCGCGCGGGGTTTCACCCTCCAGGATAGGTGACAGCACATGAACGCCAAGCCCGGGATCTTCGGGATCATAACTGGCGTGTTGCTCGAATGGATCAAGCGTCGACCGACCAGCCGATTGAGCAGCGTAAGGAGCGGCAATGTGAGGAGTAGTAGTGTCGGCCTCTGATGGGCCAGCCTCGTTGTTCTTCTCTTTCGAAGGGGAAGAGCCTTTGCCATAGAGAGCCAATGCTACGGATAAATCCGATGGCTCATTCCCCCTCAGGAACTCCTTCACCAGTGCATCCTCGTCGATTTCTTCGGAGCCTGATTCGACTTTCTTGATCTTTATCAGAGTCTCCCACGCCTCAGCCAGGGATTCATGGTAGCCGTCGCCCAAGAATGTTAGGTCGCGGTGCATAAGGACGCGGGCTCCATACTCGGCGATCAACAGGTCAAACATACTTTTGACCTCTTCCCTGCCGGTCTCTGTGGCCGCCTCCAGGCGAGAATCAAGCTCCTCCTCAGCCATTCTTTTGCCCTCCTCACGGGCCTCATCCTTCATTTTTTCGACCCCGGCAAGTTCACCATCAAGCTTTGCCTTCAGGAGCCGGGTAGCCACAATCTCATCACAATATCGCTGTGATTCTTCCTGAGCGGCTGTTTTGTCTTCTTTCTCCTTGGAGAGTTGTTCTTTCAGCTCTTTGACTTGAGTAGCGAGCGCGTCCCTTTCTTTTTGGACAGAGTCTTTTTCTAGGGCAAGGGCGCCGCTGCGCTGAACTGCTTCGTCAAGCTCCTTTTTGTGTGCCACCTCTAAGCGAGTAACTGCCTCGGCAGTATCTTTTGCGCCTTGTTCAGCGGCTTCTAGCTTTAACTTATAAGAGGCGAGTTCTTCGTCTTGGAGTTTAATGATTTTCTTGTCGCTGTCAGCCTCCAGATTCAGACGGTCAATCTCGTGTTGACGCTCAACAGATACTTCTGAGATCTTCTCCACCAAGTGCACAAATGCGTCATGTTGAACATAGACGTCATTGTTGCAGGCAATCGCACTTTGCTTCACGTGCCCAGGAATGTGATGGATGGCCGGGAGGAATTTCAAACCGTCAAAACAAATCTTCGGAAACTTGGCCTTAAGGTCGACCATCTTTTCCGCAACGGTTGGGTCCACGGCAGGAGCAGGAGGAGGAGGCTTAGAGAATTCCATTCTCTTACGCGGCTCTCGAACTTGCCTCGTACTCGATGAACTGGAATGTTGTTCTCGAGCGGCATCAGACTGATAACCCTTCTGCAGAGACTTCTCTTTATCCGGCTCGGTTGTAGGAGGAAGATCACGGGACTGAGAAGATTGATAGTGCGCTTTCTTGCGATGAGACGACTCGCGCGGACGATTGTCCCTATCCTCATAATCACCTCGGTCCCGGCGTCTGCCTGAACCGGAATCCCGACCGGAGTGATGAAATATTGAAGACCCCTGAAGGCGATCAAGTCCGTGGGAGCGGCCCATATCACCTGCAAAGAAGGAAGACAACAACGAATTAAGGAGAATTCACGAATTAAAAAGACTTGAAGTATGTTATGGAATGCGCATGTGCGTGTGTGTCCTAAGTGTTCCCCCCGACGGACCCGTTCGTTTATCTTTGCTAATCGGAGTATCGTCTCTGTGAGCCGGGAGTTGAACTCCTACGTTGCCTCTAGCGGGCGAGGAGAATTTGAGAGCTTCAGGATCATCGAACCCGTAATTAAGTATGTCTTCGGGAATGGAGAGGTTCGAGAGACCCCTCAGAGAACTCTCCAGATGCTGTGAAGAAGCCTCTTTCTCAGGAGGGATAGGCGTAGATTTTGAGGTGTCGCCAATTTTCTTTTTCTGAACCGAATATTTCAGCTTTTTCTTTCCCTTCGAAGGGGAGGATGACGTCTCAATATCCTGAACTTCGATTGCCGGATTCCAAGCAGGACCCACGTCCTCGCCCTGAGTGTCGGGTGCATCACCCTCTCTACGCTCGCCTTCTTCGTGCGCGACGGAAGCGCGACGCGACGACGGGCCGGCAAGTTTTTTTCCCTTTACCGGATGGAGGTTTGGGAATTGTAACGCCTTCTGGAAGGCTGACCCGACGATCAGGAGCTAGCAAGCCGAACCCCGACAGCGATTCATTTGAAATGATAGCTCGAATATCTCGGTCCTCGGCCGGAAGAGCTCTAATCGCGTCGACAGCATCAGAATATCCTCGGCCTTCCGGACGCGGGTTAATACCTGAAAAGATGAAACGAAGAGTTAAGAAAAACATGACTCCCATTAAGTACGAGTAACGGTTCAGCAGGAAGACTTACTGCCTTCAACCCATCTCCTAGCAAAACCAGACGGGCATCGCACATAGAACCACTCCTGTTTGTACAGGGCGAATTTGCTACAGGCCCCTGTCAAAATCTGGCACTTGTGATATGGCTCGAGGAATATGAAGGAAGGGCTATCTTTCCGTCTCTTGAACATATAGATGTATCGGATATCACCAGGGGTTGGAGGTCTGGAGAAGACAGCCATAAAGAGTAAGTAAGTCCCATATAGGAACGCATGACCATTCGGGTGCAGCTGCGACGGAGCGATGTCTATATACTGCAGCACATCCCGGAGAAATAGGTTAAACGGAGGCACGCTGCCCATCCAGCACATGAACTTGTTGCAGGCCGTGTACCCGACTGGGGGCAAATGAGGACGGTCGTGTCTCGAAGGAACTAACACGTCAGTAAAGGGAAATCCGTGAATAGAACATATCCGGCGCAGAGCGGCCTCATTGATCCTCGAGGCTTGAGAATCGACCGGGTTGTCCAGTAAGATGGTTGACTCAAGAGCGTCGGGCGCCAGATTGTGAGCGGGAGAGATTGACGGGTTGGAAGCATCTGCGGCTCCTTGCTTTGCTGACGGCCCAGGCCTGTCAGATATGGTGGCAGAACTAGATTTTCCTGACATCCCGAATAAATAATGAACCTGGCTAAATGCTTGAGAAAGCTATACTTGAAAAACGTTGAGCGTTAGAATCAGCAACACGAGTTTTCCCCCCACGTGGTGTATGAACTAGTGCAAGCAATTGTGTAAAGACAACAATAAAGATATAATAATTAGCTTCGGATCATCGCCTTCGAAGACCGTCATCGCTGACCGTCTCAAAAGCCCGCTTTGAGGTGATTGCAGTTTCAGGTTCAAAAGACATATGATTTCTAGAGTGACCGGCCTAAGTGTAGTTTAACATTTATACTGATCGGCATTTTAGTAATGTTCATCGTCCTAAGTAAAGTGTGCGGCAATTGTATTGTTCGGCATATAAGGTGTTCGGCAATTATATTGTTCGGCATGAAAGGTGTTCGGCAATTGTATTGTTCGGCATATAACGTGTTCGGCAATTATATTGTTCGGCATGAAAGGTGTTCGGCAATTGTATTGTTCGGCATATAACGTGTTCGGCAATTATATTGTTCGGCATGAAAGGTGTTCGGCAATTGTATTGTTCGGCATATAAAGTGTTCGGCAATTATATTGTTCGGCATGAAAGGTGTTCGGCAATTGTATTGTTCGGCATGTAAAGTATTCGGTGATTGTATTGTTCGGCATGTCAGTTGTTCGGCAATTATATTGTTCGGCATGTCAAGTGTTCGGCAATTGTATTGTTCGGCATGTGAAATGTTCGGCGTTTGGGCATTGATTGGCTTGGTTCGTTCGGCTCAATTATAGTTTGACTTGTTAGCGAGCGTTCGGCCTGGCCTTGTCCGGCTGAGGTACCGTTCGGCAACTAACCGTTACACCGTCCGGCACATGACCACATGCGCCGGAGCAGCGAACGGCGCCATTACCCTCTCCAACACCTTTCATTCTTTTTCTTCCTTTTGACCTCGATCCAACACGAGGAAACTAAGGCAATAAGCGGACATACTCCTAACTCCTCCACGCTATGTCGTTCGGTAATACAGACAAGCTATACAAAAACCCTCTACACGACTTCGTTCGAACATCTCGTTTGAGTATACGATGAAAAATACCTAAGTGTGCAGATCGAAGATTGAGATGGAGTAGTTAAGTCTCAAATTCGGACGATTGAACAGAATTGAGAGAACGGAGGAAATAAGAAGTAAAAGGAGAAAAGGAAGAGAAGGGACTGGTTTTATAGAGGGGAATGGAGGAAGTCGAAGGGGCTATACCCGGTAGAACCGGTCAATGCCAGAGTACTCGGCATTAAGGTGGAATGACGTTCGGCACGCTAGGAACGTTCGGCTCAGAACGTGTCGTTCGGCATCCCAAGCTTGTTCGTCTCGCACCTCCCTTTGCTAGCATTCTCGAGAGGGTACCTCCGAGGTAGATTGTACCAGATTCAAAGCGCATCACGTTCGGCCACGCAATACACTTTGGGGGGCAAGTGTTTCCTGGGGATTTGACCAGGCAACTAGTGCTCGGCATCAGAGAGTGTCCGGCATCCAGGGATGTTCGGCGAAGCAACCATCATCCATGAGTACTCGGCGTAGTACTCGGCGTCCTTAGTGTCCGGCATCCAGGGATGTTCGGCGAAGCAACCATCATCCATGAGTACTCGGCGTAGTACTCGGCGTCCTTAGTATCCGGTGTCCAGGAGTGTTCGGCATAATACTCAGCAGTGTTCGGCATCGAGACTACTCGGCGTAGTACTCGGCAGCAAGGGTACTCGGCACCAAGTAGTGTTCGGCATCAACTGGCACTCGGCAACAACCTATGCTCAGCGTCAACTAGTGTTCGGCATCCCATAAGTGCTCGGCATCAAGACTGCTCGGCGTACCAGAGTACTCGGCATCAAGGCTGTTCGGCATCAAGACTGCTCGGCATGCAAGACTGCTCGGCATACCAGAGTACTCGGCATCAAGGCTGCTCGGCATACCAGAGTACTCGGCATCAAGGCTGTTCGGCATCAAGACTGCTCGGCATGCAAGACTGCTCAGCATACCAGAGTACTCGGTATCAAGGCTGTTCGGCATACAAGGTCGCTCGGAATCAAGGCTGCTCGGCATACAAGAGTATTCGGCATCCCATGGTGTTCGGCGTAATACTCGTCATCCAGGAGACGTTCAACACAACTAACCAGCACACCGTTCGGTATAGAAGGAATGGTTCGGCGGAGATCGTTCGGCGAACCTTGCTCGGCATACGGCGACCACTGTACTTGGGCTGGAACGTTCGGCAATCAGCCCACTTGGGAAGTCCAGCCCATCTTTGCCTATAAATAGAGGGGCAGGGTCACAGTGAAAGGGATCCTTTTTTGGAGAGAAAATACGGGGAGACTCTGCCATTTTCAAGACTCATCTTCTCTACTTAAACACCTTCATTCAAGCATTTGATTCACGAATTGTATTTGTAATCAATCATAAAGGAAATCAATAAAGTTGAGCAAAGTGGACGTAGGCAATTACGCCGAACCACTATAAATTTGGTGTTCTTACTTTCTGCACTTGAATTAGGATTGTCTTCTCTGTTTAATTTGCTTTCATCACTTATATCTCTACACAATCTTTCTGAACGAGGTTAGTGACCAATTTTGGTGCTAACAGTTTGTTTCTGAAAACATTAGAAGCACTTTTTGAAAAAGTATTTAGCAACTAATAAGAATTTGACAAACAAAGGAAGGTTAGTTGAAATTTTTTCACTTTTAAGTTAAAAATAAAAATAGCATGTTTTTAGCATGTTTCACCACTTTTGGCACAGTGGGTTTCGACCCAGACCTTTCACCACTATTGGTTTCGAAACCAATGCACATGGTATCAAGTCACTTGGTATGTAGTGTATTGCACAAAGGTGAAAGGGGTACTTGGTCGAAACGTTAGGTGCTTTGTTTTAAAACTAAAGGTAGTGGCTGCTTTACTTTCGAAAGGGTTAGGTTTCGACTTAGTTGCTTTTGTGTCAAATATTTTCATAGGGAAGGTTTCGACTTGGTTGCACTCTTTTATTTTAAATAATGCTTTCGAAGGGATCGAAACCGCTAACTACCACCTTTCTACCCTTTGAAGTCAATGGTTTTGAAAGGTATACTTAACTTTTAAAACCATCCACTTCTTCCATGCTTTCGAAGGCATGCTTTTGGCACCATCACTTATTTGCTTAGGAATAACTTTCAAAAGGAAGGTTTCGACTTAGATGTTTTAAATGACCCTTTTGTTTTGATTGAAGTATAACCCAAAGGTTTCGAAAGAGTTGATTTATAAGGTTTCAAAAGGTGTTTTTCCACATGTTTTAAATTGAACCCAAAGTGATTTCGAAAGGTTTGAGTTTCTAAAGGTTAATGCTTTCGAAAGGTGTTAAAAATAGTTTCGAAGTGGTGGTTCCCCAAAGGGTTTTGAAGAAGTCGGAAGATACTAATTTCCGATGGTTTTGAAAGGGTTGAAATGGATGGTTTTCCAAGTTTTCCAAAGGCAATGTTTTGAAATGTTTTAAGATATGATGTCTAAGGTTTTAAATGCTTTTGTAAGGAAGTTCTTCAAAGGGTTTGAAAGGGTTTTACTTGGATTCAAAAGAGATGCTTTCAAAGGTTTAGAAAGGGGCACTTTTAATGAAATCGAAAGGGGGACTTTCAAGTCTTTAAATGTTTTCATTAACTAAGGTTTGAGTAAAGTTTATATATATATAACATGGCAAAGTGATTTTGAGTAAAGCGTAGAGTTTATATATTTTCTTTCTGTAAGTTTGATTCAAAGGTTTTAAATCGTTTTGAAAAGGTTTTTCAAGGAAAATTATGAGAAGGAATCCCTAAGTGAAAATGACTCAGATATTAGAATACTAGATGAGACTGGTATAGGGTCGCACCCTATACATTAGCTATTGGCCCCAACTAATTGTTGTCCAAAATTCCAATGTGTAGTGCTTTGTCACAGGTAAGACTAAAATTATGATTACACATAGAAGGGAATATATATTTGTATATATATAGGTTTTCGGTGAGCCCGCAAAACCATTAGGATCAGGTGACCTGAGAGATGATTAAGTTAGGGACAGACGGTCCAGAAGAGAAGTATTCAATAGATAGTTAAGGACAAATCATCCAAAAAACGAGTGTCTAACAAACGTTAGATTAATTTTGTTATATTGTCTGCTAGGCCCGAGTCAGCCAAAGGTTAATAGTTAGCCAAACAAAACTAAAGTGTTAAACAGATAGTTCATTTGTTACCTGATACTTATGTATGTTTACATAATGATGCTTTACAGTAATTTAACCTGTTTTGGTTATAGGAAAAGATTTGCAAACGATATGTTTTAAAAGGATGCTAGTGAAGGGAAACCCATTCCGCTAAGAGGTGTGGTCTCACTTAACATTAATCACCGAGATGTATAGTATTACTCACACTAGGCTTTATGTCTGACTCTAAGTTTATGTTTTCCCCTTATTCGGGTGCTCCAAATTGATCTGAGTAGGCTGAGGGATTAAGTTTTTCAGGTTTTTAGTAGGATGACGAATAAGGTTACTGAAGGCAAGCAGGAGGCTAACGGATAGTTATTTAGGAGTTGCAGTTCTTTGTTTTGTTGTTATTTCCACTTTGTATATATTAAGTCAATTATGACTATACGACTCTGATCATCCAAGGGGGCATCTTCATATGTCGCACTTGGCACAGTTTGTAATAAGTATATTTTGTCATTGTCTTGGAACATATTTGGGATTATGTTGTATGAATATGGAACATTTATTTTGTAATGCAATGGAAAAATGTTGATTTGAAATCTATGATTTGTTTCATATTCAAGTGCTTCTGATAATATAGATAACATTAACATTGTCGTATTTAGTCGCCGGAAGCTAAATACTATAGATGACTACAACATCTGTGGCGTTTAGTTTTGGGCCTCTAAATAGGGGATGTTACAGCTTGGTATTAAAGCATGGTTTATGAAATACTTTAACTAAAAATGATTTTCGAAAACATAATCCTTAGGAATTAAAGTAAAGATCATGGTATGGGATAACGCTATAGTAACGTACTTGTGTTTGCTATATATAATTATATGCTATATCTCTAGACTCCTATCTTTGTTAGGCTATTCATATATATCTCACAAGGCTTGAATATAGATATGGACAGAAGAGGAGGAAGAGTTAACCTTGAAGGAGAAAGCACCACCACAAATGGAAATGGCCAACAAATGCTAGAAGATGTCCAGAACAGGCTCAAGCTGAAAATGTTGGTGATGGGGTTTCTCTAGTGGATATAGGAGCCATGTATTAGTTTTTCGTAAACATGATGCAGCCTGGAATTGCAGCTGGAGTTGTTGGAGGGAACGCTACCAAAGGAGGATTTTAGGAAGCTCCAATGTCAACCACTATGCTAGCTTGAGCAGAGACTATACTAGGCTTGGAGAGAAGCCATATATCGGGACAAAGGATGCTATTGAAGTAGAAAACTGGCTGCTACATTATGAAAGGATTTTTGCTGACTTAGGACACAACCTTTTGATGACTTAGGACACAACGACAAGCAGAAAATGAGACATGCTTCAAGGCAGCTTCAAGGAGCTGCTCTATTTTGGTGGAATACTGTTACTGCTGGTGTAGATGAGGAGACAATGATGTGGGCAGAGTTTAAGAGGAGGATTCAAGAAAGGTTTATGTTGGTAATGGCGCAGTATGTGTTGGTTAGAAAGTTTGTAGAACTGGAACAAGGGGAGATGTCTATTCTGGAATTTGCTGGAAGATTTGAAGAGTTAGCCCGGTACGGATATATCACTGTCGATATAGTGATGAAAAGAAATGAGAAGTTTATTAGAGGTTTGAAGCCGGAGTTGGAAAGAGCTACCTTACCGCACATAAGGGATCCATGTGATGTAGTTGTAGAAATGGCGCCGAGGCAGGAAGAGGCATTAGCTTGTTTGGAAAAGAAGAAAGAGAAGGAGGTTCAGGTGGGACAAGGCCAGAAAAGAAAAATTTTCCATAAGAAGAATGCTTAGAAGGGAGGAGCAATGAAAAAGGGAAAATCTGAAGAAGTCTGCTAAAAGTGCGACAAGAAAGGACGTTATGCTCATGAATGTCCTACTGGAAAAGGAAAAGGAAGGGAGGTGATTGGAAATAAGAATATCAAGTGCTTTAATTGTGATCAGATCGACCGTTACAAAAACCAGTGCAATGAGCCTGCAAAGGAAGGAAAGGGGCAATTGTATGCATTAGAGCCCGTAACCTTAAAGCCAATGGTGCAAGAGAAGGGAAGGGCTGTTCTAGGAGGCTCGCTACAAATTCATGGTATGTCTGTTAGCATTCTGTTTGATACCGGTGCATCACATTCTTTTATTTCTCGCTGTTTGGTAGATAAGCTTAACCTAGAACCCTCATATTTAATTACTTCCTTAAGGGTTGCAAATTCGATAGGAGGATATGCGACACTTGGGATGAGGTGTGATCATTTAGTGTTTGATTTGCTAGGTCATACTTTTTGTTTGCTGTTTGCATGCTTTGATTTTGTGGGGTTTGGGATCATTCTTGGTATGGATTAGTTAAGTGAGTATGATGCTAGGATATTTTTCCACGATAGGAAAATATCGCGTAGACACCCTGACTGTAGTGATCGTGTAGTTTATACCTTAAAAACCTGAGTTGTGAAGTGAATGCTCTATTGGGTGTTGTGGAGTTGGAAGATGAGTTGAACTGAGCTTTTGTAGTTAGAGAATTCACTGATGTCGTTGAGCCGGTAGTTGAATTGCCATCGAAACAAACCATTGAGTTTCAGATTGATTTGATACCTGGATCAGAACCGGTGAGTAGGACACCAAGCAGAATGACACCTATAGAGATGAAAGAGTTAAAGGTGCAATTGGTGGATTTGGAAGGCAAGAACTTTATTCGACCAAGTAGTTCACCTTGGGGTGCAGCTGTAGTATTTGCTAAGAAGCCGGATGGATCATTAAGGCTGTGTATCGATTATCGAAAGTCAAATGAGAGGACGATAAAGAATAGATATCCATTGCCGAGAATTGATGATTTGTTCAATCAATTAAGTGGAGCCAAGGTATTCTCTCAGTTAGATTTGGCCATGGGATTTCATCAGCTTAGAGTGGCAGAGGATAGTATTCCTTTGATGGTGTTTAGGACTCGATATGGATCATATGAATGGTTAGTTATGTAGTTCGGATTGACTAATGTACCGACATTCTTTGTAGATTTGATGAACCAAATTTTCCGAGAGCACTTGGATAGATTCGTATTGGTGTTCATAGATGATATTCTGATATACTCTAAGCATGAAAAGGAGCATGAAGGTCATCTTAGAGTTGTGCTGGAGATGCTAAGTGAGCATCAGTTGAAGGAGAAATTTTCTAAGTGCCATTTTGGAAGAAGGAAGTAAAGTTCCTTAGTCATGTAGTCATAGAGAAAGGGTTATTTATAGATCCGAATAAGATTGAAGCGGTCAATAGTTGAAAGAGACCCGAGACGGTGATTGAGATAAAGAGTTTTCTTGGATTAACTGGATATAACCGAAGGTTTATAAAATATTTTTCATGAATAGCTGCATCGATGACTAAGCTTACATGAAAGGATGTGAAGTTTGTATGGACCGATAAGTGTGAGGAAGCATTCGAGAGCTTGAAACACTTGTTGACCGATGCACCGGTGTTGGTAGTTCCGGAAGGGAATCAGAATTTGGTTGTTTTTACTGATGCATGTGGAACTAGATTAGGAGCTGTGTTAATGCAGAGAGGTAAAGTCATTGCTTATGCTTCTAAACAGCTTGGACCGCAAGAAGTCACGTATCCAACGAATGACTTGGAATTAGCTGCAGTTATATTTGCTTTGAAGGTGTGGAGGCATTACCTTTTGGGGGAGCGATTTGAGCTATATACAGATCATAAGTCATTGAAATATTTGTTTTCTCGGAAGGGGCTGACATATGACAACAGAGATGGTTGGAGTTTTTTGCTGCTTATGACTTTGGAATTGAATATACACCGGGAAAAGGAAATAAGGTAGAGGATGTACCTAGTAGGAAACATCAGAATGCAGTGTTGGTGATGATTGCCGAGTTGAATAATTTGGAAACATTGTCAGCTTCTAGAGTGCACCATAGATCTGAGGTAGGTTTTAGTGCAGAAAGTGCTATATTGTCTTATTTGGAAGTTCGACTGCTAATGATTGAGAAGATAGCTTCTAAACAAGTAGAGGATCCAGTTTTGGCTGACGGATCAAAAAGTTAATGGAAGGAATGAAGTGTTGAATATGCGTCTATATGATTTTTTTTGATGATAATAAACATATATATATTCATTTAAATGTATTTGATATTGTACTATTTTATTTTTCATAGATTATATAAATATTTGCTGAATAAAATAAATAACACAGAATTTGAATTCAAACAGAAATTTTATTCAAACAATTATTTATTACAATTTTGAATAGTACAAATTCAAGCTCTCAATATATACATACAATTTCAGTTACAATACAATACAATTCATATTTACATCAGGACCTCACTACATATCACTCACACTCGTATTTATCTTCAACTTCTTTCCAGTTTGAATCCAACATCTGAGCAATCTGCAAAAATACATACTGATGCAGTAAAATTGAAAATAAAATATTTTTGCAATATAAAATAAAATGCGATTTTTGAAAATTTTATTTGCCTCAGTTATTTGGGTTGTTCATCATCATTTAATTCTGAATTCATCATACACGAACAGCTTGTGACATGCACAGTGTATCACTGTACATGCCACAAGGCCGTGCACACCGGTAGGTACACTTGATACAATTACAGGGACAGGTGAGCACAGGTCAAACCCAAAGACGGGTTCAACTCAGGTGCAGTGAAAGAATGAAATCAAGTAATGTACACATGATTGCACAGTCCAACTAAAAGTCAACATGCTCACAAAAGACTGCACAATTCAAGAAGGCACCAAACCAGAAACAAAATGCAAAGGTCAAGTCACTGCAACCATGACTCAACTCAAATGCAAGACCGAACCAACATAACAGCAACCAAAACATACTTGAACCAATGGCCAGATCCAAGCAACAGTGCACAAGGGCAGTTGTACCAAAACAAGTCGATGCAAGCATTCATGAACACACATATATGGTCTGAAAGTCCAAGACAGCTGTCAAGTACATGTGACTTGATGAATATGAAACAGTCCATCAACCAAACTATATGCAAGCAAGACGGTGATTAATATGCAGCGCAGTGATGGATATGCAAGCAAACACAGTGAACTGTACAACTCAATGCACATACCAGGCATGCAACAGGTCAGGGAAACTAGTACTACAAAAACAAAACAAGTACTCAAAGTTACAACTAAAACATGAAAGTGTGAATAAAAGAATACAAAACCTGAACCAAGACATGCCAACAAGCACAAGTCAAATACTAGAACGAGCTCAAAGAATCAGTACACAAACAAGACCACATGAATGAAACTACAAAGTGTAGCCTCAATAATAATCCAGTCCACTTACACAATGCAAACGAGGATGAACTCAAAAGCATACAACAGCTCAAAGTGCAAAAGTGATGATCATCATGCATGGACAGTGCAATGTAACTGAATACAAGCCAGAAGCTACACAATGATGAACCATTTGAGTACACAACTACAAGCAACTCAAAGGATCAAGTATAGTGAAACCAAATCAATGGAACTAGACTCAAGCTAAAACAAAACAAATATACAAAGGCCAGAGTACAGAAATTCAAGCCGTAATGACAAAGAAAAGAAATTCACGGAGCAGCCAAATTAATGCCAAAGTCAAGTATGATACAGAAGAATCAAGGTTCAAAAATAAATAAAGTCTATTCAAGCCAAGAACCATGTAACAGTATACATAAATGCAGCAATACAATAGAGATGATGGAACTACAGTGGGCAGAGCAGTAAAAGAGTTTCTAAATCAATGCCATTTTTTTCTCTGAAATCAATAGTCAAATTCAAGTGACCAACGTCAACAATTCAAAGAAATAGATCAAAGTCAGAACCGTGGTGAACAAGGAATCAAACCAAGTTAAGAAACCCAAGCCCTGATTATCAAGTAATATAAAAGCGAATATATACAAATAGGAAAAGGTCAGAAAACATCTCGACTGGGCAATCAAAATCAAACTGAATCGAACGGCAAAGAAAAGAATTATCAGACGAAGTCAAACAATATATACGAACGAAATTCAAGGATTTCGAATCCTATTTAAACCCTAATACATCATCGGCAAGTGGGTGTGAAAATCGTGTTCAAAGAAAAATAGAAAACAATCAATCAACTCGAATCAAAGTCGAGAAAAGGATAAATCGAAAAAGGGCTAAACGTACCAACTCAATTCGAAGCATCAATCAATCTCGACTTCATCAGTCGCAAGCCAGCAAGCAAATAAACCAACAAGCAATCAAAGTGAAAGCGGCGACTTCAGCCCTAATTTCACGAGGTCAAAGTCAAAATCAATCTCGCAAAAGCAAGACGAGGTAGAAGCCCAAATTTCACAAGACCGAAGCTGTAGCTAAAGAACATACGAGGCTGAAGCCCTAATTTCAGATTGAGGAACGAACAAACAAGGAAGCTGCCATTATCAAAGAAAAAAGAACGTGCTAGAATAAATAAAGAACTAAAAGGGGCCGGTCTTGTTAAAGAATAAAAAGGATTAATTTTTAATTAGGGCTTTATTTTTAAAATTTGTTTAAAATTATTTTTCGAAATTTGAACTTCTTTTTAAATCGTTGTATTTACTAGTCGTGTGACTAGGGGACAAACTACATGGCGTAGTTTGGGAATTCGCAACTCAGTGGCTGAGTTATGGCAGGGTTTTGAGCGTAGAGTTAGATTAGTCAATAGCGGGTATAGCGAGTTTACGTGTGTAAGCGTCTGACTATCTAATTTCTAGTAGAAACCTTGGGGGCAGCACGTAGGTAGGTTTTTTCCGAAGCTGGGTAAATTCTGTGTTGTTCTGTTCTGCTATTATCTGTGCTGTTATTATCTGTGCTGAAATCTGTGTTGAAAATTATTTTAAACTTCCACAATAATTTTTATAATTTATAGTATCACCCTATTCACCCCCCCTCTAGGGTGAAATCGATCCTACAAGTGGTATCAGAGCTAGGAATAGAGTCAAATTTTTGATTTAAAAATTTGATTTTTCAAAAATCAATTTTTGTTTTAAAAATTTTAATTTTTAAAATGGCTTCTTTTAATAATGCTTTTGCTGAGGGTCAGTCGATAGTTAGACCTCCAATGTTCAATGGTGAATATGCTTATTGGAAAAATAGGATGGAAATTTTTCGACAAACCATTGACGCTTGGAATATTGTTGAGACAGGTTATAGAACTCCAACTATAACTGTAGATAATCAGGAAATTAAAAAACCGAAGGAACAATGGACAGAGCTAGAGAATAAATTACAAAATATTAATGCTAAAGCTATGAATTCTATTATTTGTTCATTGGATCAATTTGAATTTAATCGTGTCTCACATTGTCTAACTGTGCAGGAAATATGGCACACACTCGAAGTGACTCACGAAGGAATATCTCAAGTCAAAGAATCTCGCCTTGCCATGCTAAGCAGCGAATATGAAAACTTCACAATGGCCAAGGAAGAAAATGTCAAAGAGATGTTCGGGCGACTTTCCAATATCGTATACAAATCAAAGGCTCTTGGAAAATCATACACCGAATTGGAAATAGTCCGAAAAATCCTCAGAGTCCTTCCACGAAGTTTTGAAGCAAAAGTAACTGCCATTCAAGAATCAAAAGATTTGAAACAACTCAAAGTTGAAGAACTCATCGGAAATCTCACCACTTATGAGCTAGAGATGAAATTCAAAGAAGAGCATGAAGGAGGAGTTACTCGAAAGAAATCGATAGCTCTCAAAGGAACAACTGAAAGTGATGATGATGACGATGATGATGGTGCAGCAGAACTAGAGCAATTAATAAGGACATTCAAAAAGTGGAATCACAAATATGGAAATCCAGCTCTAAATCAAAAATTGAAAAGCAGAATAGCCAAAGTAATTGACAGCCCAGACGAACAGAAGATCATCTATTACAAGTGCAACAAACCCGGTCATATCAAGCCCGATTGTCCACAAAATAAATTCAACCGTGGAAAGAAACAGAAAAAGAAAAGTTTTGAAGCCACTTGGGATGAAACAGACGAGGAAGATCAAAGCACTAGCAGTGAAAGTGAAAAAGCAGAATTGTGTCTTCGAGGTGATATAACTGACAGTGACGACGACGAGCCAAGTGAGGTATCAAAACTTACCCATTCTAAGTTGCTTATTTATTTCCACGAAGTAAACGGTTGTTTTGAACGACTTAGGAAGAGATATGCTAAACTTGAATTACAAAGAGATAGTTTGATAGAAACAAATGAACAGCTTGAACAGTTAGTTAAAAACTATCAAAGTAGAATCCCTAAGTGTGATAAGTGTCCAACATTCGAAGATGAGATTAAAAACTCAGAAATTAATATAAAATCACTTGAAAATGAAATTTTGATTTTGAAAGAAAATGAAAATACTAGGAGATAGAATTCTATTAAAAAGTGCACACAATTATTAAACGAAAATGAATCTCTCAAAGCACAAGTCCAACAACTGTCAACGACTTTAGGAAAATTTTCCAAAAGTGAAAGATCGTTGAATATGCTATTAGGGAAACAAACTGTCAATATTGATAGACAAGGACTTGGGTATACTCAAACAGAACGGTATAGAAGGGAAACTAAACAAGTCAATTCGATGTGCACTATTTGTAGAAAAAATGGACACGGTCAAAATAATTGTTGGTATAGACCTAAACATGCGAAAACAATTCCAATTTGGGTTCTAAAAGGCACAAATATAGAATCTCTCAAAGTTAAACAAATCTGGGTGCCAAAAGGAACATATATAGATAGTTATGGGTCGCCACAAAATTATTTTTCAAATTATTCTGCCACTAACAACCATGGACCTATAAAAACAAATAGGTCACAAAAATATGTTACCGTGTAGATGTGGTGGCAGGCTGAGGAACAACATCGGTGTTATCTGGATTCTAGCTGTTCCAGAAACACAACGGGGGACAATTCAATGTTCCTTAGCCTAGTATAAAGGTGACAGATTCACAATGGGCAAACAACGACAGATTGTCGTCAAGGTAAAACAGATAATGGTAATTATTTTGAACGATACATTCAATGTGATAATCTGCACCATAATCCGAATTAAATCAGCCAGTTATGTGAAATAATTGATGATGTTAATTCTGACTTATTCAAAATGTTGACTAATCATCTTTGAATAAAATTGCTTGGATTAATTATGATGATGATTGTTTACTGATTTCCCATGCTACAAGTAAATATATTTGTTCACTTGTTTATTTCAACGGCTTTATTTCAATTTTAAGAGAACTTCATTCAAAAAGATGTTACAAATGATTTTATGAAATTTGTTGAATTTTCACAAGCCTGGTTTATAACATTTAAACAATGGTAATGTTGAGTGAAAGAAAAATTCAGATGCAGATTACACTGGCAATCTAGTTGATGAAAAATTACTAGTGGAACGTGATTTAACATTCAGTAATTGCATCGTTTTTCAAAGAAAATATCTGCATATTTTTCATTTCAAATAATTAACAGATATTTTTCTTAAATAAACCCTTCAGGAAAATCATTTTTAACCTTGTTTCAGACTAGTTATTTCAGAGAAATTGATTTTATAATTATTTTTGAAATTGATTTTAAATCACTACATTAACTAATCTGACCCCCTACTAATTATCGAAAAGATAAATAGTGATTGAAAAAGTGACGAGTGTTGATATTAATCATATATTATAACTCGAGACAGTATATTTAATAAATTTCTTTAGAAATTTAAACAAGAGTTATAAAACTTTTTGGTTGACAAAAAAAATTTCACGACCATTTCTATTTCTATCATTTTTCTATCAACCATCACTCATCAAAATCCAATATAGTAAGTCAATTTGTGGTATTTTAAACAAGAATCATTCATTTTCATTTTATTATATTTAACAAATAAAAACATCCAAAGTATTCACTCTCATTTAAAAGTCCTCACGGTTATGCATGGGTGAATTACTTGGATTTTTGATTATGTGCTTCCATGCTCGTTTAAAAGTCCTCACGGTTATGCATGTATGGAATGCATATCAAAATTGGTTAATTAAATAGTCAAGTTGATTCTAATCCCATTTAAAAGTCCTCACGGTTATGCGTGGTTAGAAGATACTTGAATTCATTTTTTTTAAATTTTTTTGGAATACTACTAATCTCATTTAAAAGTCCTAACGGTTATGCATGGTTAGTAGATATTCAAATTCCTTATATAAATATACCACAAATAGACACAACTATATGGTTTTATATGATGACATTATCCCTATCATTCTAAAGTGGAATATGCGTCAAACAGAGTATTTATGATTTTTGTTTGATTTTTTATTGAAATTTAATATTTATACTCAATTGGAGATTAATATTGTTTTAATGTCTATCACTTTATCTCTATTTTTCCTAGCACTATTATTCTTTTGCTGATAACAAAAGGGGGAGAGAAAAGTTAAGATTTTATGAAAATAAAGGTCAAATATTTTCTAATTGCATCAAGCCTCATATGAATATTTTTATGCATATATGAAGGGGGAGTATTGTGTAGAGAGGGAGCATTCAAATAGGGGGAGCAAACTGAATAATCAAATACATTTAATATAGTTAAAATCTTAGATATATGTTTGTTATCATCAAAAGGGGGAGATTATTGAATATGCATCTATATGATTTTTTTTGATGATAATAAACATATATATATTCATTTAAATGTATTTGATATTGTACTATTTTATTTTTCACAGATTAAATAAATATTTGCTGAATAAAATAAATAACACAAAATTTGAATTCAAACAGAAATTTTATTCAAACAAATATTTATTACAATTTTGAATAGTACAAATTCAAGCTCTCACTGTATACATACAATTTCAGTTACAATACAATACAATTCATATTTACATAAGTACCTCACTACATATCAATCACACTCGTATTTATCTTCAACTTCATTCCAGTTTGAATCCAGCATCTGAGCAATCTGCAAAAATACATACTGAAGTAGTAAAATTGAAAATAAAATATTTTTGCAATATAAAATAAAATGCGATTTTTGAAAATTTTATTTGCCTCAGTTATTTGGGTGGTTCATCATCATTTAATTCTAAATTCATCATACACGAACAGCTTTTGACATGCACAGTGTATCACTGTACATGCCACAAGGCCGTGCACACCGGTAGATACATTTGATACAATTACAGGGACAGGTGAGCACAGGTCAAACCCAAAGACGGGTTCAACTCAGGTGCAGTGAAAGAATGAAATCAAGTAATGTACACATGATTGCACAGTCCAACTAAAAGTCAACATGCTCACAAAAGACTGCACAATTCAAGAAGGCACCAAACCACAAACAAAATGCAAAGGTCAAGTCACTGCAACCATGACTCAACTCAAATGCAAGACCGAACCAACATAACAGCAACAAAAACATACTTGAACCAATGGCCAGATCCAAGCAACAGTGCACAAGGGCAGTTGTACCAAAACAAGTCGATGCAAACATTCATGAACACACATATATGGTCTGAAAGTCCAAGACAGCTGTCAAGTACAAGTGACTTATGAATATGAAACAGTCCATCAACCAAACTATATGCAAGCAAGACGGTGATCTATATGCAGCGCAGTGATGGATATGCAAGTAAACACAGTGAACTGTACAACTCAATGCACATACCAAGCATGCAATAGGTCAGGGAAACTAGTACTACAAAAACCAGACAAGTACTCAAAGTTACAACTAAAACATGAAAGTGTGAATACAAGAATACAAAACCTGAACCAAGACATGCCAACAAGCACAAGTCAAATACTAGAATGAGCTCGAAGAATCAGTACACAAACAAGACCACATGAATGAAACTACAAAGTGTAGCCTCAATAATAATCCAGTCCACTTACACAATGCAAACGAGGATGAACTCAAAAGCATACAACAGCTCAAAGTGCAAAAGTGATGATCATCATGCATGGACAGTGCAATGTAACTGAATACAAGCCAGAAGCTACACAATGATGAACCATCTGAGTACACAACTACAAACAACTCAAAGGATCAAGTACAGTGAAACCAAATCAATGGAACTAGACTCAAGCTCAAACAAAACAAATATACAAAGGCCAGAGTACAGAAATTCAAGCCGTAATGACAAAGAAAAGAAATTCACGGAGCAGCCAAATTAATGCCAAAGTCAAGTATGATTCAGAAGAATCAAGGTTCAAAAAAAAAAGTCTAGTCAAGCCAAGAACCATGTAACATTATACATAAATGCAGCAATACCACAGAGATGATGGAACTACAGTGGGCAGAGCAGTACAAGAGTTTCAAAATCAATGCCATTTTTTCTCTAAAATCAATAGTCAACTTCAGGTGACCAACGTCAACAATTCAAAGAAATAGATCAAAGTCAGAACCGTGGTGAACAAGGAATCAAACCAAGTCAAGAAACCCAAGCCGTGATTATCAAGTAATATAAAAGCGAATATATACAAATAGGAAAAGGTCAGAAAACATCTCGACTGGGCAATCAAAATCAAACTGAATCGAACGGCAAAGAAAAGAATTATCAAACGAAGTCAAACAATATATACGAACGAAATTCAAGGATTTCGAATCCTATTTAAACCGTAATACATCACCGGCAAGTGGGTGTGAAAATCGAGTTCAAAGAAAAACAAAAAACAATCAATCAACTCGAATCAAAGTCGAGAAAAGGATAAATCGAAAAAGGGCTAAACGTACCAACTCAATTCGAAACATCAATCAATCTCGACTTCATCAGCCGTAAGCCAGCAAGCAAATAATCCAGCAAGCAATCAAAGTGAAAGCGGCGACTTCAGCCCTAATTTCACGAGGCCAAAGTCAAAATCAATCTCGCAAATGCAAGACGAGGCAGAAGCCCAAATTTCACAAGACCGAAGCTGTAGCTAAAGAACCAGACGAGGCTGAAGCCATAATTTCAGATTGAGGAATGAACAAACAAGGAAGCCGCCATTATCAAAGAAAAAAGAACGGGCTAGAATAAATAAAGAACTAAAAGGGGCCAGTCTTGTTAAAGAATAAAAAGGATTAATTTTTAATTAGGGCTTTATTTTTAAAATTTGTTTTAAATTAGTTTTCTAAATTTAAATACCTTTTCAAATCGTTGTATTTACTAGTCGTGTGACTAGGGGACAAACTACGTGGCGTAGTTTTGGAATTCGCAACTCTATGGCTGAGTTGTGGCAGGGTTTTGAGCGTAGAGTTAGATTAGTCAATAGCGGGTATAGCGAGTTAACGTGTGTTAGCGTCTGACTATCTAATTTCTAGTAGAAACCTTTGGGGCAGCACGTTGGCAGGTGTTTGCCGAAGCTGGGTAAATTTTGTGTTGTTTTGTTCTGCTATTATCTGTGCTGTTATTATCAGTGCTGAAATCTGTGTTGAAAATTATTTTAAACTTCCGCAATAATTTTTATAATTGATAGTATCACCCTATTCACCCCTCCCCCCTCTAGGGTAAAACCGATCCTACATGAAGAGCGATGACTTGAAGGATTTCCCTCTTCACCAGAATTGGTGGTTGAGAAAGAAAGGAAGACTACGTGTTCCGAATGCAGGAGACATAAGGAAGGAAGTTCTGTAAGAATGCCATCGTTCGAAGTTCATTATCCATCCAGGAGGAACAAAGATGTATCAGAATATAAAAAGGAGTTTCTTATGGGATGGTATGAAACAGTACGTTGGTTTATATGTAAAGCAGTGCTTGAATTGCCAGCAGGCAAAGGCTGAACACCAGAAGCCAAGTGGATTGCTTCAGCCATTGGACGTTCCGATTTGGAAATGGGATCCTGTTTCTATGGATTTTATCGATGGGTTGCCAAGATCTAGTAGAGGAAATGAATGCATATGGGTCATACTGGATAGATTAACCAAGAGTGCCCATTTCATTCCCGTGAAGTCAACTAGAACGGCACCTATTTTGGCAAAGTTGTTCATGAAGAATGTGGTTAGAGTGCATAGGATTCCTAAAAGTATTGTCAATGATAGAGATTCTTTGTTTACCAGTGAGTTCTTGAAGAGTCTACCGGAAGCTTTAGAAATGAAGCTCAAGATGAGTACCGCTTACCATCCACAGACCGATAGGCAAATGTAAATAGTTAACAAAGTCTTGGAGGATTTGTTACGAGCTTGTGTATTAGATTTTGGGGGATCATGGGAAGACCATCTTCATTTAGTCGAGTTTTTGTATAGACAGTTATCAAAATAGTATTGGTATGACACCGTTTGAACCTTTGTATGGAAGACCATGCAAATCTCCCGTATGTTCGTTGGAGACCGAGGATATGTTGGTTATTGGTCCAAATTTAGTGGAAAAGGTCGTAAATAAGATCGAGTTAATTCGAGACAGAATGAAGGAACCTCAGTCCAGGCGGAAGAGTTATGCGGACAGAAGAAGGAAAGACTTGGAGTTCTCTGTTGGAGATTATATGTTTATTAAGGTTTCACCGATGAAGGGGGTGATTAGATTCAGAAAATCAGGAAAATTAGCACCAAGATTCATTGGACCTTTTCGTATTATTGAGAGGATAGGGAAACTCGCATATAGAGCGGAGTTACCGAGTAATTTGGTAGGAGTCGATGATGTTTTCCATGTTTCTCATCTTAGAAAATGTGTTAGAGACCCAGAGACTACTATACCACCGATGGTGTTAGAGGACTTAATAGTAGAGCCGGACTTGACCATAGTTAGAAATCTGATTCGGATGAGAAGAGGCTAAGGAACAAGATAGTCAGACTAGTGAAAGTCCAGTGGAGTGACGATGATAGAGACTATACTTGGGAGACTGAGAGCAGAATTAGAGATGCTTATCCTAATATGTTTGATGGTATGTTTTACTTTTTTGATTGATTGTATACCTTATCGTAATTTCGAGTACGAAATTCTTTAAGGAGGGGAGTATGTAACACCTATATTTTTATAACATTATTTAGGATATTTAATTAGCTAAATTAAATAAAATAATGTGATGATTAATAGATTGAAATTTGATTATAATCAATGGTAGCTGTGCCATGTTAAATGTAAATCAAAATGAGATAACATGAATAAAAGTGTTAGGAAATAAAGGAGGGAAAAACAGAAAATAGGATGGACTTATACCCTAAACCCTTATAAAACACACGTTCATTTCATTTTTCTAAAACAAAAGAACTCTAAGGCCGGCCACCATTTTCAATCTTGAGAGAAGATAAAGTTACGGTAAATGATTACTACCTCAAATCTCACACCTTTAATCACAAAGCTAAGGCAAATGATTACTACATCCTTCTTATAGTTTTCAGTATTAAGGATAACCCAAAATGATTTTGCATGATTATGTCGTGTTTTGAATGATTAACAGTTTATAAATGCTTGTTAATGATTTATGCATGTTCGTACTAGTTTTTATGATATGTTTGATATGTAAACCCTATTAAATGACATCCGAATGCCTTGAAAATTTAAATGTAGATCAGAAATGATATTTTAGAGATGGCTTTCAATTTTAATAATTTTCTAAATTATTGTGGATTTCATATTAATTTTCTAGTAAAGAAAATGATTTATTGGGTTATAAATTATGTGCAGCAAAATAAACAATTATTCGGGTTTGAAATTTATATGTTGGAAAATATATTGAAAATAATTTTCTGGAATTTTTAGAGAATTTTCCTATGTGTTTTGATGAATAAATCAAATTATTTACGGTATGGGACTTAAATATTTTATATACTTAATTAAAGAGAAGGGGCATTTTGCAAAATAAAATCACCGTTTATTTATGAAAATATTGGCAGCACTTTTTGAGAAAGTATCTAGCAACCAATAAGAATCTGGCAAACAAAGGCATGTTAGTTAAAAAGTTTTCTCTTTTAAGTTAAAAATAAAAATAACATGTTTTATCATGTTCCACCACTTTCGCACAAGGGGTTCCGACCTAGACCTTTCGCACACTATTGGTTTTGAAACCAATGTGCATGGTGTCAATTCACTTGGTACGTAGCATATTGGTCAAAGGCGAAAGTGGTACTTGGTCGAAACGTTAGGTTCCGAAGGGGTTGGAGTATGCTTTGTTTTAAAACTAAAGGTAGTGCCTGCTTTGCTATCAAAAGGGTTAGGCTTCGACTCAGTTGCTTTTGATTGAGTCAAATATTTTCATAGGGAAGGTTTTGACTTGATTGCACTCTTTTGTTTTAACTAATGCTTTCGAATGTGTCGAAACCCCTAGCTACCACCTTTCTACCCTTCAAAGTCAATGGTTTCGAAAGGTATACTTAACTTTTAAAACCAGCTGCTTCTCCCATGCTTTCGAAGGGATGGTTTCGACGCCATCACTTTTTTTGTTTAGGAATAGCTTTCAAAAGGAAGGTTTCGACTTAGATGTTTTAAATGACCCATTTGTTCTGATTGAAGTATAACCCAAAGGTTTTGAAAGAGTTGATTTATATGGTTTCGAAATGTGTTTTTCCACATGTTTTAAATTGAACCCAATGTGCTTTCGAAAGGTTTGAGTTTCTAAAGGTTAATGATTTCGAAAGGTGTTAAAAATGGTTTCGAAGGGGTGGTTCCCTAAAGGTTTTCAAAGGAGTCGAAAGATACTAATTTCCGATGGTTTCGAAAGGATTGAAATGGAAGGTTTTCCAAAGGCAATGTTTGAAATGTTTTAAGATATGATGTCTAAGGTTTTAAATTCTTTTTAAAGGAAGGCCTTCAAAGGGTTTGAAAGGGTTTTACTTGGTTTTGAAAGAGATGCTTTCAAAGGTTTAGAAAGGGGTACTTTCAATGAAATCGAAAGGGGGACTTTCAAGTGTTTTAATGTTTTCATCAACGAAGGTTTGAGTAAAGTGTGTGTATGTGTGTGTGTCCACACACACACATATATAACATGGCAAAGTGATTTTGAGTAAAGCATAAAGTTTATATATTTCCTTGTGTAAGTTCGATTTAGTGGTTTAAAATCATTTTGAAAAGTTTTTTCAAGGAATATTATGGAAAGGAATCCCTAAGTGAAAATGACTCAGATATTTGAATACCAGATGGGACTGGTATAGGGTCGTGCCCTATACATTAGCTATTGGTCCCAGATAATTGTTTCCCAAATGTACAATGTGTAGGGCTTTGTCATAGGTAAGACTAAAATTATGATTACATATAGAAGGGAATATATATTTGTATACATATAGATTAATTGTGAGCCCGAAAAACGATTAGGATCAGGTAACCTGGAAGATGATTAAGTTAGGGATAGACCATCCAGATGAGAAATATTTAACAGATAGTTAAGGATAGATCGTCCAGAAGAGTTGTGTCTAACAGATGTTGGATTAATTTTGTTATATTGTCTGGTAGGCCCGAGTTAGCCAAAGGTTAATAGTTAGCCAAACAAAACTAAAGTGTTGAATAGATAGTTCATTTGTTACCTGATATTTATGTATGTTACATAATGATGCTTTACAGTAATTTAACCAGTTTTGGTTATAGGAAAAGATTTGCAAAAGATAAGTTTTAAAAGGATACTAGTGAAGGGAAACCCGTTCCGCTAAGCGGCGTGGTCTCAGTTAACATTTATAACCGGGATGTATAGTATTATTCACACCAAGCTTTATGTCTGACCCGAAGTTTATGTTTTCCCATTAAACTCTCGGGTGCTCAAAATTGATTTGTGTAGGCTGAGGAATTAAGGTTTTTCCGGTTTTTAATAGGATGGAAAGTAAGGATATCGGAGGCAAGCATGGGGATAACGGATAGTAATTTAGGAGTTGCAGTTCTTTGTATTGTTTTAAAGAAAAAACTGCACCTGCTTGCTTTCCACTAAGATGCTTTCGACTTGATTGGGTTTCGACCAAGTCAAATGGTTTAAAAGGAAATTGTTTCGATTGGGTTGTTCCTTTTTTTTAAATGATTGCTTTTGACTAAGTCGAAGCCTTTAGCTGCCGCCTTTTTACTTTCGACCTAGAGGGTTCTGAATGGGTAACTTGTTTTCTAAAAATTTGCCCACATCTCCATGCTTTCGAAGGGATAGTTTCAACACCATCACTTCTTCACTTAGGAATGCTTTCGAAAGGTGGGCGTTTGACTTATAGTGGTTTAATTACCCTTTAGCTCAATTGAAGTATATCCCAAATGGTTTCAAAAGAGATGATTTAAATGATTTCGAAAAGAAGTGCTTTCGACTTTAATGGGTTTATTATCCTTTTGCTATACTTGAAGGCATAATCCAAATGGTGTGGACCGAAACGTTTTTCAAAGGGTTTTGAAGGAGTAAGCTTCAAATTGTTTCGAAAGTTATCTACATATTTTAAATTAAAACCAAATGCTTTTGGAACTTTCAGAATTGATACATTCGAAAGGTTTTAAAGAAAGGTTTCGAAGGTGTGGTTCCCCAATGGTTTCGAAGGAGTCAAAAGGTGTTATTTTTTTGATTATTTCGAAAAGGTTGAAGGAAAAGGTTTTTCCAAGGATTTCAAAAGGCAAGGTTTAAAGGTTTTAAAAGAAAGATGTTCAAGGTTTTAAAGCTTTCGAAAGGAAGGTTTTTCAGAGGTCGAAGGGGTTGAATGGTTTCGAAAGGAAGGTTTTGGCTTTTCGGCCTAGACAAAAGAAAGGGTTTTACTTAGTTTCGAAAGTGATACTTTCAATGGTTTCGAAAGAGGTACTTTCAATATATTTGAGAGGGGGACTTTCAAAGGTTAAATGTTTTCATCAACTAAGATTTGAGTAAAGTATATATAACATGGCAAGGTGACTTTTAGTAAAGCATAGAGATTATATATTTTCCTTGTTTGAGTTTGATTTAAGGTTTAAATCATTTTGAAAAGGTTTTGAAGGAAAATTTTAGGATGATATCCCTATGTAAAATTACTCTGATATTAGAATACCAGATGGGATTAGTATAGGGCGCACCCTATACATTAGCTATTAGCTCCAACTAATTTTGTCCAAAATTCCGGTGTGTAGGGCTTTGTCACATGTAAGACTAAAATTATGGATACTCATAGAAAGGAATATATGTTTGCATACAGATAGGTTATTGGTGAGCCCGCAAATCCATTAGGATCAGTTGACCCTGGAAGATGATAAGTTAAGGACAGACCGTCCAGAAGAAAAGAATTCAACATATAGTTAAGGACAAAACGTCCAGATGAAGAGGAGTGTTTAACAAAATTTAGATAAATTTTGATATTTTGTCAGGTAGGCCCTAATCAGCCAATGGTTAATAGTTAGCCAAACAAAACTAAAGTGGATGAACAAATAGTTCATTTATTCCCTGATATATATGTGTGTTTACATAATGATTCTTTACAGATTTTAACTAGTTTTTGTTGCAGGAAAGAATTTGCAAAAGATATGTTTTAAAGGAATGTTAGTAAGGGGAAACCCATTCTGCTAAGCGGCGCGGTCTCACTTAACATAAATAACAGAGATGAACAGTATTATTCACACTAGACTATATGTTTGACTCGAATTTTTTGTTTCCCCTTAAACTCTCGGGTGCTCAAAATTGATTTGAGTAGGTTGAGCTTTGAGGTTTTCAGGTTTTTGTAGTTTTGGCGAATAAAGCTTCCGGAGACGAGCAGGTGGCTGATGGATAGCTATTTAGGAGAACACATTTTTTTTAGATTCCACCGTGTATTAAGTCAGATATGACTATATTGCTTTGATCATCCAAGAGGGCATCGTCAAATTTCGCTCTTTGCGTATTATTGTAAATTAATTTGATCATTGCCTGGAAAATGTTTCGGGATTTTGTAACTTGGATATGATATTGTTTCGAAATGTATTTAGAAAAATGTTGTTTTTTGAAATCTATGATATTGTTTCCTCTTGTTTGCTTCCATCGGAGGGTAAGCGCCTCTTGATCACTGTAGTATGACACTCTACTTTTCCTATGAAAGGTCTTGAGCCGCTTCATATTATTGACTGCATCTCTTCGATCTCTCCAGATGGTCTGATCCTTCTCCTTTCTTTTCTTCCTCTATTTAAGCCCTCGGGGCTTAAGCGGAAGGTGAATTTTCTGAGTAACATTTGCCCCCCTCCCCATGCGAAGGGATGCACTTGACTTCCCAAGTCATCCTTTCTAAGAATCATTGAGCTTTGGCTTGCTCTTCCTGCAAATATAAGTTCCAAGTACAAGTAAAAGAGCTCTTTTCAAACAATTTCACCTTCCCCAGAACAAGGAAGTCATTTTCAAACTTGATTTAAAACAAAGAGGTCATCTTCCTTCAAAAATGTAAGGTTTAGAACTACTCTTAACATCGAGTTAGTAATATGATCTGAGATTCACTTAAATTTTATTTTGGTAATTTAAAGCATTCGTTTTGCCTCTCCGAAAGAACATAAAGTGGCAGCGCTAAACCTTCTGATGCGATCGGAAGAGGTTTCAGTTTTAACTTTTCCTTACCGTCGGTAAGTTTAAATGGCCTAATGCTTAATCCTACCGTCAATAAGCTTTTACTGGAATCAGAAAGTACTAAACCTTCTGATTCCTTCCTGTTGTTCAAAATATCATATAACTAAGTAACAAGAATATTAATTCATCTCCAACTGTACAACGTAACTAAAGAAATTCAACCATACATCTAAATATTCATACACACACACACATACTACTTTGTACTACACTTTTCAAAATGATCTATCACATTAACATCTTAAAATTAAACACCAAAAGTGACCAAAAAATAGCAACATGTCTTCTTTCTCTTTATTCTACGACCCCCTACCCCCGAAAATGGCGGAAGGTGTGGAGCTAAGTCAATGGAGTTGATGACAATGGGCTTAACCCATATTGGCTGATATGGAGAATAAGTTAATAAAGCTGGATTCTCTCCCGAGACATCCCAGATGCCAAATCCATCCAAAATGTGTTTGTAGCCAAGTCAAAAAGAAAATAGTACGTTGCTCTTATATGTGGATTGGGAGAATTTGGTTGCGGGTGAGCATCATTACTGGATTGCGCGCTAGCAAGCTCTTCGCTTCTTGTGGAAGGTTTACGATGCTCAATGCATAGCAACAACAACAATGGGGTGCTTCCGCATCGATGAAATTAGGATGAATCTGATAGAGGTTGTAAGTAGCCATCGATTCTTTCTTCTTTTGTTTTGTTATTTTAGAAATAAATGCATATATAATGAAAACTAGAGGCGAGAGAAGGAGAAAGCTGAACGGATTGTGTCAGTGATTTTGGTGCAAAAAATAAGATGTTCTTTCGTTCTCTAGAATTCTTTCATTAATGGCTTTTGTCATTTTTTATGATTATTGTTGTATTTTATAACTTGAAAATAATTTTTAGTTAAACCTTTTTCGATGAAAATCTTCAAACAGCAGCCCTGACTCGACGTATTATTATTATTATTATTATTATTATTATTATTATTTTCTTTTCCCCCTTTTTAGAAGGGTTCTGGTTTGTCAATATAAGCTTGCTTTCAAGTTTTTCCGTAGGTCCACTTTGTGTAAACCGGAGGGATGATTGTAAACACACGACACATAACTATTTTCATGAATATACATTTCTCACTACACATCTTATATTTGGCTAGTTTTACGAGGTTTTCCAGATTACCTATTTCTTGACTTGAATTACCTTAAGAGATCCGTCCAGTCAACATGCCCAATAGGGGAAAACCTTCTTCAAAAGGCACTCAGTATAGAGAATTATAAAGTAAATTGTTCCTGTACTAATTTTCAACTCGGAACATCCATCTCGGAAATAATAATTCAAAAGTTAGTTTGGTACTACAAACCTTTAGAACCATAGTTGGTAATACTGTTTAGAGTGCCAATTTCACGATGCCTACTAGTTTCACATGAATGGTTAGCCAAATCTTGAGCATCTTAATATATATGATATATTCTCTAAACCATAATGGAATCGTGTTTCATATTGTGATGTGAGGTTTACAATATTGCAAATTCTACCTGTTTTGCTACTTTTCATTCACACCTTGTTTGTCCTTGATTTAGACATTCCCTTCGAGGGTTGATGTGCTTCTCTACTTCTCGCTTTAATTCATGGCTTCTCTCTAAATCCCCTTCAATCCTGAGTTTTCTACGAAACATGTAGCATGTGGCATTCTTAATTATTTGCTTGAAAATTACAAACAAACCTGAAAGGCGCTATTTGCCTAGATTAACAATCTTTGTGGCAATTATATATAAATATAAAAGGAATTCATTTAAAATGTTAAGGCCTTATTTTTTATGATGAGGGTTGATTGTAGATTTAGCCTCTTTCACTTGCTCGGCATTCCTAGAAATAGTTGATTCTGAGCTGCACATAATTACTGAATTCTAACATTCATCTAATAAAGACCCTGTGGGGACATTTATGACTATGATCTTGACAGGGTAGTTTTTGGATTTATTCCTTGTTATTGAGGGAATTTGAGAATAAAAAGGCATGAAATATCCTTTAGAAGATTCTATTGGCAGCAGTCTCTTTCCAAGAATATTCTTTGACTTGGGTCAAATTATCTGAGATGTGTAGAAGTCCAAAGATTTCATATCCAGATTAGGGCTTTCAATAACCAGTAGCCTTGGGATAAAAACCTTTCGGTATTAATGATGGACTTTTACAAGAGGCCATCGGGCCCAAACTAGGTATTAAGAAATATTAAAATCATACGGCAGTCGTTCTTTGGTATATCAGTGTTATTTCCCATGATGAACATCATAAGGAAAGAAATTTATATTTGTTGGTAAGAGACTGAGGCTTTTAATCTGGAATAAACAGTGAAAGTCCGGAAAGTCGTATGCACTAATTTAGTATCATAGGTTCAAAGTTTGTTATATAACACTAGATGATTAACAGAACACCACAAATTTATTCATATTGGCAGTTAACAATGAAGGACTAGAGATTGAGCCTGATGATGAGCAATAAAAGATGGAGTTACCATTCCTGATAATAAGTGATAGAAGACTAAAATGCCACTCTCAGAATCTTCATATTGAAAGGTCAAAATATTATTCTTCGATAACAAGTGATGAAAGACCAGAGTATCATTTCCGGTAATAAATGTTAGAAGAACAAAAGCGCACAACCTAATAATGAGTGATAGAAAGTCAATAAACCAATTCAGCGTCAATAATGGAAGTTTAATAAACCACTTTTGGTAATAAATAATTGCTGATCGTAATATTCTTTGCGGACATTTGGTAGTGGTAGTTCAGAGCATTATTTTAGACATTAATGATAGAAGTCCCAAAACCCATTTTTCTGGAATTTAATAATAGGAAACCAAGGTACCATTTCTGACAGTTAATAGTAGAAGACCAAAATGTCATTCCCGGCAACTGATAATAGAAGACCAGACTACCATTCCTGGTAATTAATAATGGAAGACCAGAATACAATTTCCGGCAATTAATAATAGAAGACCAGAATTCCAATTTTGGCAATTAATAATAGAGGACCAGAATTCCATTTCTGGTAATTAATAATAGAAGACCACAATTCCATTTCTGGCAATTAATAATAGAAGGCCAAAATTCCATTTTCGGCAATTAATAATAGAAGGCCAGAATTCCATTTCTGGTAATTGATAATACAAGATTAGAATACCATTTTGCGGATGTTCTTGGGAAGAATTCAATGACTTCTTCCTGATTCTCTTGTTGAATGCGCCATCTCCAGGCTTTGATGATGTCGTGCATGCTTTTGCTTTCTCAGACCCGAGTTTTCTTTGTCCATTTGTCATTTGTTTTGCCCTATTTCAAGCGGGGACTCTTTTGTCCATTTTTTGTGCTTATTTCAGCAGAGCACATTTCAGGCTGTTTGTCATTTTAGACATTACCGACCTTTTGGTGGTTGCTATTTTAAGCGATGTCGATTTTTAGCGGTGCCTATTTCAGCTTGGGCTTTTCTTAGTCCACCGAATATTTCATCTGGGTTTCCAATGCTCTCGGCTATCTTATTCTAAAGCAGGGCCCGTGGACTTTCCTAACCTCCCTCCAGGAGGTGCCTTAACCTGGCCATAGCGTGATGCGGCTAAGGACTTAACGATACCTTGGCTAGGCCATAGTGTGGCGGGACCAAGGGATTACCCATCCTCCCCCTAGGAGGCGCCTTATCCTTGTCATAGTATGATGTGAATAAGGGCTTATGCTGCTTTAACCTAGCTATTTCTGACTTTGGCACGGCTAAAGGCGTACGCCCTTCCTCCAGGAGGTGCCTTGACCTGGCTATCTTGGTGCGACCAAGGGCTTTCTACCATCATTGGTAGCCTACCTTTTTAGGTAGTCCAAGTTTATAGAGAACTCTTCTCCCAATCATGTAGACTTTTCTTATTTCAAAAATAAAGCTTTTATTTTATGGTTTGGTTAATCCCTTACAAACAGTTTTAGCTTCCCTTGTTGTAGAAAGTGCATGACCATTTTTCTAAGTACTTTGCATTGGTTAGTATCATGTCCGTTCATGAGATCAAAATTGCAATATACTCCTTTTGATCTTTTCTCAAACCCCGGCCTTTTCTTTTGAGACGGCCAATAGTTTAGTTCCTCTTTGGTTTTAGTATATATGTCCTTGATTGGCGTCATAAGATTATACTCTCCAAGAAGTATTGATTTTTGAGCCATTCTTGACTGGCGTTTGAATCTTTTGTGGCTTGGTCCAAATACTTCTTCTTTCAAAGGCTTTCCATCCAACCTTGAGGTGTCGGTCAGAAATCTCTTGGTGATTCTTATGTTTCGTCTAGGCAGTCCTTTTACCCCTCTTACTTTTTCAGCCGTAGATTTTTCCAGATGCTCATAGCTTTCCTTGGAGTGATAGGCCTCACTTATGATCTTATTCCATTTGTTTGAGAAATTGTCATAATCCTTTATCATTTCTTTTCCAAAGATGTTTCCATGAGAATATGATTGGATGGTTTACCTCATTTTGTTAAAATTGTTGTCACTTCTATTTACTCCTCTTCCAAGTGCAAAGATCAGGGTTGGTCCCATTTGGAAAGGGTTCAAGCTCCATTTTTCTAGATCATAGGATTCCGCCTTCTTTCTGTTTATAATTCTCAAGGCTTCAAGCCTTAACCATTGTTCCTCGATTTGATTAGTCTCTTTGTTGTCCACATAGGAAAAACTTGTGAGTTGGGGTTCAGATGACCCTTGTTCGGTCCTCTTGAATCTTTTAGCCATGATTTATTCAATGATAAATGACTTTGATGTGAATCTAGTTTGATAAGAATCAAAGAATTGTAGTGTTAGAGAATCGATCAAGCCGGAGGTTCGAGACCTCCTTCTAGCGTTAAAAATGTTAATCAAATTTTTGGTCAACACCCCAAATAGTGTGTTCAATAGGAAAGAGAAGATTGGTTAGGTTGAATGGTACGTTAGCCTAGATAATAGCTCCTAAGCTTTACACCCATAATTGATATATTTGGACTTGAAGATCACGATGTGGGCAGAAGGTTTGGTCTTTCAATCGGAAGGTTATTACCAGAGGTATACTTGTTTTGAACTGTCGTGATGCCTTTCTCTATAGCTCTAATGGAGATTAACCAAATGTTATCTTTCAAAGTTGTGCTCTAGTGGTTCCGAAAGGTTTGGATGATTGACTCCTTTGGCAACAAAGTGAGGAATGGAATCCTGGGCAATATGTGAAGACCATTGATCTTGTCGAAGGGTTTATTTGCTCTTAGGAAGTTGAATTTGATCTAGCCGAGTATTAGAATTCTAACTACCTGATCGAACTTTATTTTCCTACTCTTATATTGTTCCAAAGGGTTTGAGTTGTTGGCTGATGACTGCGAATGGTTTGACTGCTGCTAGGATATAAGTATCTACCAACTTTTGATGAAGCAACTCAGTTACAATGCCGAAAACCCCGGAAGGTTACTGCTTATATTAATCTAGATTGACTATTGGCCGTATCGGTGGGCGGGGATAGAAAAGTCGATATCTTTCTTTACTTGAAATGATACCTCGATCAATTGATCTTTAGACCTATCAACCAGAACCTTTCGAGAGAATTTATTCTGCAAATTGATATGATGACAGCAAAAAGATAAGCAATCTATAAAATGGTTTAGAAAATAAAAATACTTCCCTTGCCATCCATCATAAGGTTTTACTTTTATTGAATTTCCCAAATTAGATCCCTAATTAGGGTCATAGAATTATGATCAAGAAGTTACAAGATTTTCGAGAAATGAAAGGGAAGAAGCCCCCCAAACTGGACCCCTTGGGTCCTATTTATAGACGTGGGTGGCATCCCATCAGCCTTATGCCTTCATCCAGTATGGAAGGTTGCCTTCGGTTTGCGGTTGTAAACCTTTCGGGCTTGCCTAAAGCTAGTTTCTTATACACGGTTGTAGGGCTTTCATTATTGTCGGAAGGTTCATTGATTGTGTATCATCATGATCTGCCGAATGTCGCCGAAAGGTTTTTCCTTCAATTGTTTTCAAGTAGCTATTGCCTTTACCGAAAGGTTTGTTATATGCATAACACGTGAACCTTTTGATCCCACCGGAAGGTTTATAGCCTTTGTGAACCCTTTGGCCTTAGCAGAAGGTCGCTTTTTCCTGCTTGACTACTGCTGAAAGTTGTATCTTCCCTAGGTTATGGAGGAAGGTCGTCTTCTGTTGGCTTATAAGCGCTGCTTTTACCTAAACCTTTCGGTAACACCGTAACGTGCCTTGTAGGTGTATTATCTAGCCTGAAAAGCTTATTGCGCTTTAGGAAAGGTTGGTGTGAGACCACGTCTTTGTTTCCTCTTGTTTGCTTCCTCTGGATGGTAGGCGCCTCCTGATCATTGTAGTATGACACTCTACTTTTCCTATGAAAGGCCTTGAGCTGCTTCATATAATTGACTGCATCCCTTCGATCTCTCCGGATGGTCTAATCCTGCTCCTTTCTTTTCATTCCTCTATTTAAGCCCTTAGGGCTTAAGCAGAAGGTGAATTTTTAGAGTAACAAGTTTCTTTCCCTTCCTCCTTACCCTATCTGCGTCATCGATTGCATCAATGTTGGTCTTCAGAGTGAAGTTGAAAGCTCTATTCATGCCCTTAAGGGTCTTGTTTTCCCTTTCTAATTCTGCTGCATGCTTCTGAAGAAAGTAGTTATCGCATTCAAGCTTCTAATTCTTGGCAGCATACTCATTAATAATCTATGAATATTTTGTTTTTTGTTGCTCATCAAAATACCTAGCTATTTCAAACTTAACTTTCCTACACCATTTACCCACAACCTTATCATCTAAGCCAAGAAGATGGTTGATCATTGTGGGGAATTTGTAGGCAGCAAGGGAAGTAGACCTCGTAGGTCTAGAAACAGAGGGAGTAGTGCGATAAATCGATACTCTGAATATTATCTCCTATAATATATTTAAGCGATTCACATTAGGCTTGGATGTCCTTCGATTTTATCTCTAAATGGCTTATTTGCTCAAGGAGTTCCAACATTTTCTGATTGAAATCGATCAAAGGATTCAACTTTACTTGACACTTCAGTATAGGAACCATTTCATCTTTGCTTTTGATATCAGCCTTCAAGCTCGCAACTTGATCCGTAAGGTTGCTAACAATGGTTTTCTGAAGTAGATATCTTTTTTTCCATTTTAAAGCTTCAGTATTGCCATGAAAGCATACGACTAAAGTGTCATCAAGGAGTTTGCTCCTTTCAAATTCTGTCAACAACTTATCTCTAAAATTTGCAAAGCACGATGCCGAATGAAGTGGGAGAGAAGCTGTTGATAATTGTAACTCCTATTTAAATAGAAAAGGAAACAAAATAAAGTCAAAATCAGGATGAAAAATCTCTTTATTATTATAATAACGGATTACAACTCAAACAACAGCGAACCTAAAGATACAATAAGCAATTATTTTTTACCTAAAGTTGAGAAACTACATTTCTAACTTTATCTAATGAATTAGCAGAAAGAGTAACTATTGAATCAAAAGGAATATTGACTCCTTCTGGAGTGATAACCGGTGGACATCTGCTATAGTCCCACTTCCCAGTTGGTGGACTATTGCGGCCACAAATTAACATAGAATGGAATGTCCTGATTTCCTTAAGCAGTTTCTCTTTTTCATCACTAAGAAAATCAAGGTGAAAATGAGGGTATTCTAAGTAAAGTTTTTGTAAATTTCTAAGGAAGCAGTATCTTGCTAGTTTCGAAGATTTTAAAATTGATTCCTTTTCAAGATAAAATCGTCTCGGTTTGACGTACTGACTTAAATGGTCGCTAGAAACAAGTTGGCCAGACAATAAATCATTCTATGATAATATAATAAAACGAAGCTAAGCATAAAAAGCAAGACTAAAAGAAATATTTCTAAATTAATACATTGTTGCATGTTTATAATTATTTATCCGGTTCATACAGAATAGACCTAGAAAATAATTCAGAAACAAATTTGTTCTTATAGTACTTTATTTTCAAGAGGGAGATCTTGGGGAATGGATCTGACCCGTGGTAAGTTCCAACAAGCTCGAGGGTGCGGGTTAGATCAGAATTCGTCCAAGTATCTCTTATGAAAACGCCTACGAAGACCCCTACTGAATTCACCTAAATGTGAAAAATCAATATTCGAGTGTCTACAGTAAGCCTTATATAAGAATTTCATTGAATTATCTCTTTCTTCAATCAACATCCAAAATAAGGTGATTAATTCCCGCTTTTCTTTTAAGAGAGCGTCGTAGTAAAGCGCGCTCTCTTTACTAAGGGGCAGCTTTTTGATGCTTAAAAGATTCCAGCACTGATGCACTTCTATCAAGTTTATGATACTTATTGGAAAGTACATTATGCTCCCTTATTTGCTTCTTTAACTCCCTATATAATTTGTTTATCTCTGCTTATTTTCTCTCGAGTTTGGTTTTATAAGGGAGGATGAATTTGTTCCTTATCTAAATAAAAGAATTACACTATTATGGCTTTCGAAGTAAAAGTTGTTTAAACAGAGAGTCCCATAACTGAGATACCGGGACAGAAGTTTGAGAAACCTGCTCCTTTTCTTTTAGTTCTTCGACATTAATAGATGTAGGATCTTCTAGAGGAGAAGAGGTGTCAGTAGATTTAGGCGGGATAGCTTCATAAGGAGATATCTCTTTTTTAGAAGCTTTTATGTTATCATCTTCGTCTTTATCAAAGGCTTTGGTGTGGCCACCTCCATCACCACTTAAGCATTGGCCGTCATTATTATTATTGTCATCATCGTCATCATTATCGTCATCATCATCATTGTTGCTTCTTTCTTAGTGGTAGCATTCTTATCGCTTTCATCCTGAGTCAGATTCGATCTTAAAAGAGGGGACATCGAAAGAGAGAATTTTGGAGGCGTCGATTCCTCCTCTTCTTCAACTTCAATCCTTGGCTTTATTTGGTTAATATTTTCCATTACTCTATCAACCAGGGCATAGTCGAGTGAGGGGAAGCTTAGCTCGGGGAACTTGTCGACATCATCAGCAAAAGTGAGCATTAGGGCTTCTTCGTAAGAATTCGGCACGATTTTCCCAAGGGTAGTATCAAGAAACTGAGATATTCACTTTTTTGGCATCTGAAATGGTGTTGACTGCCAGTTTCAAAGAAATATTCCTGTTCTTAAGCTTCTCTTTCAAAAAAGCATTTTTCGTTGCCATTTGAGCCCTCTCCTCATCGGATTCATTTATGATAGCCGCATGACAAAGTTCCCACCGGCGTAGAGTTGGCGAGCATTTCTTTCCTCTAAAATAGCAGATTCTAACTAGGCGAGAGAAGTTCTCAATCGCACCAGTTCAGAGGTTGCTTCATCTTTTTCTGTAGAAAGGGTAAACACTTGATTCATTAGAGCAAAAATTTCCTCCTGAAACTGGGAGGACTCAGAAGAAGATTTCGATACCAGCGCGTGCAAAACTAGCCAACTCATAGAAATCTGAAAAAAGAAATACAACATGAGTTAAAAATTTAAAGGAGAACAGTAATGATAAAATCAAAGTAAAGAGAAGCTTATCAAGAATTGTTGTCCTATAAAGGAACGATAATGAACCGTCAAGTCAGGAACGGAAGAAGGCAGTTGGATAGAGGAAAAGGACTTTGAGTGTAAGATAGACCGGGCTATCTGTAACATCCCCTATCTAGAGGCCCAAAACTAAATGCTACAGATGCTGAAGTCATCTATAGTATTAGCTTTCGGTGACTAAATACGGCTATGTTAATGGTATCTATAATATCAGAAGCACTTGAATATGAAACAAAACACTAATCTCAAAACAACATTTCTTCATTAAATTTCAAAATAGATGTTCCATATTCTTAATGCATAATCTCGATACGTTCCTAGGCAGAGATAAAATATACTTACTACAAAATACGCCAAGAGCGGTATATAAAGACACCCCCTTGGATGATCAGAGTCATATAGTCGTAATTGACTTAATACAAACACAATGGAAATACAACAAAACATAAATCTGCAACTCCTAAATAGCTATTCGTTAGACTCCTGCTTGCCTCTGATAGCCTTATTCGTCATCCTACTAAAACCTGAAAAGACCTTAACCCCTCAGCTACACAAATGAATTTTGAGCACCCAAGAGTTTAAGGGGAAAACTTAAATTTCAAATCATACATAAAGCATAGTGTGGATAATACTATACATCCTGGTTTAATAATTAAGCGAGACCACGCTGCTTAGTGGAATGAGTTTCCCCTCACTAACATCCTTTTAAAACATACCTTTTGCAAACCATTTCCCCCAACCAAAACTGGTTAAATATTGTAAAGCATCATTATGTAAACATACATAAAATCAAGTAACAAATGAACTAACTATTCAAACACATAAGTTTTGTTTGAACCTTTGGCTGACTTGGGCCTACTAGACAATAAAAAAAAATTAATCTAACATCTATTAGACACTCCTCTTCTAGACGGTTTGTCCTTAACTATCTGTTAAATACTTCTCTTCTAGACGGTCTGTCCCCAACTTTATCATCTCCCGGGTCTTCCTGATCCTAATGGTTTTCCGGGCTCACCAATAACCTATCTGTGCACAAACATATATTCCTTTCGGTGTGTAATCATAATTTTAGTCATAATTGTGACTGAGCCCTACACACTGGAATTTTGGACAATAATTAGCTGGGTCCAATAGCTAATGTATAGGGCGCGACCTTATAGAGTACTAACCGGTATTCTAATGTCTGAGTCATTTTACATAGGGATCCCTTCCCATAATTTTCGTTGAAAATCTCTGTAAAATGATTTAAAACCTTTAAATCAAACTTATACAAGGAATATATATATAATTATTATGCTTTACTTAAAATCACTTTGCCATGTTATATATATATATACTTTTCTCAAACCTTTGTTGACGAAAACATTTAAGCATTTGAAAGTACCCCTTTCGATTCCATTGAAAGTACCCCTTTCTAAACCCTTGAAATCATCTCTTTCGAAACAAAATAAAACCTTTTACTTATCTAGGCCGAAAGGCCAAAACCTTTCCCTTCGAAACCATACTTCCAACCCTTTCAAATCCTTTGAAATCTTTCCTTTAGAAAGCAATAAAAATTAGACATCCTATCTTAAAACACTTTAATACATTGCCTTAGAAAACCTTGGAAAAACTTTCAAATCCATTGAAATATTTCCTTTCGAAAGCAATAAAATAATAAACATCCTATCTTAAAACACTTTAAAACATTGCCTTAGAAAACCTTGGAAAAACATTCCATTTCAACAATTCCGAAAAAATCAGAAAATATGACCTTTCGACTCCTTCGAAACCATTCAGAAAATAGTACCTTTCGATACCTTTGAAACCTACCTTTCGACTCCTTTGAAACCATTCAAAAAATAGTACCATTCCACTCCTTCGAAACCTACCTTTCGACCCCATCGAAACTCATTGACTTCAAAAGGTAGAAAGGCGACAACTTGGGGTTTAGACCCCTTCGAAAGCATTAAATCTTTTTTTAAAATATTTGACCCAGTAGAAAGAAACTGATTCGAAACCATCTCTTCGAATGCATAGGAGAAGCGGTTGATTTTTAGAAGACATGTTTACATTTTGACCCCATCGAAACCCATTGACTTCGAAAGGTAGAAAGGTAGCGGCTAGGGGTTTCGACCCCTTCGAAAGAATTTATCTTTATTTTAAATATTTGACCCAGTCGAAAGCAATTGAGTCGAAACAATCTTTTTCAAAGCATGGGAGAAGCGGCTGATTTTTAAAAGAGAATTTACATTTCGACCCCATCGAAACCCATTGACTTCGAAAGGTAGAAAGGCGGCAGCTAGGGGTTTCGACCCCTTTAAAGCATTAAACCTTTATTTTAAACATTTGACCCAGTCGAAAGCAACTGAGTCGAAAGCAACTCTTTCGAAAGCAAAGCATGCGCTACTTTTGGTTTATTAAACAAACATACTCCAACCTCTTCGTAGCCTAAGATTTCGACCAAGGGCCCCTTCAACTTTGTCCAATACGCTACATACCAAGTAGCTTGATACCATGCACATTGGTTTTGAAACCAATGATGTCGAATGGTCTAGGTCGGAACCCCCTATGCCGAAAGTGGCGGAACGTGCTAAAAGAATGATTTTCTTGTTTTTAATGTAAAAGAGAAAACTTTTCAACTAACCTGCCTTTATTTGTCAAATTCTTATTGGTTACTAAATACTTTTTAGAAAAGTGTTTCCAATAATTTTAGAAATAAACAATGAATTTATTTTATAAAATGCCCCTTCTCCTTAATTAAATATATAAAACATTTAAGTCCCATACCTTAAATAATTTTATATATTCATCAAAATACTTAGGAAAAATCTTGAAAATCCCAGAATATCTATTTTAATATGTTTTCCAAAATATAAAATTTCAAACCCAAGTAATTATTTATTTAAAGGTAAATAATTCATAACCCAATAATTCATAACCAAATAATTCATTTTCTTCACTAGAAAATTAATATAAAATCCACATTAATTCAGAAAATTATGAAAATTGAAACCCAACTCTAAAATATCATTTCTGATCTACATTTAAAATTTTAAGGCAGTTGGATGTCATTTGATAGGGTTTTCATATCAAACATATTATAAAAACTAATATGAACATGTATAATTCATTAACAAGAATATATATATATATATATATATATATAACTTTAGTTATCCAAAACATGGCATAAATTTGCAAAATCATTTCAGATTAAATCACCTTAGCTTTGAGATTAAAAGATGTGAGATTTGATGTTGATTAAGTTGATTAACTTTTCTCTTGAATCCTAGTTTTATCTTCCCTTGAGATCAAAAATGGTGGCCGGCCTTGATGTGTTTTAGTTTGACATAATGAAATGAGCGTGTGTTTAATTTCCTAAGGGTTTAGGGTATAAGTCCCCCCTATTTCCCCTTTTGCCCTTCCTTATTTTCTAACCCATTTATTCATGTTATCTCATTTTGATTTACATATTAACATGGCACGACTACTCATTGTTAAATCAAATCTCAACCTGTTAATCTTCACGTTATTTTATTTCATTTTACTAATTAAATACACTAATTAATGCTATCAAAATACGAGGTGTTACTAACTACCCTCCTTAAAGAATTTCGTCCTCGAAATTACGATAAGGTACACAACAAAACAATCAAAGGTAAAACATACCATCAAATAAATCAGGATAAGGAGCCTTAATCCTACTCTCAGTCTCCCAAGTACAGTCTCTAACATCATTACTCCACTGGACCTTTTACTAATCTGACTGTCTTGTTCCTTAGCCTCTTCTCATCTCTCGCGATTATCCGAATCGACTTTCTAACTATGGTTAAGTCCGGCTCTACTACTAAATCCTATAAAAATGTAGGTGCTATAGTAGTCTCCGGGTCTCTGATGCAGCCCAGGGTGGTGAAGAGTTAGGTCGCGTACGACCTAACGAATCCTTTAAGTCGTTACTGAAGAGTGATAACCAGAATGGTGAAGAGTTAGGTCACGTATGACCTAACGAGGCCTTTAAGTCGCTCCAACGACTTAGTGAAGCTCGGCAACGACCTAGTGGAGACTCGCGAGTTAACAAGCTAAAGGGAAAGGCGCTCGAACGACCTACCGTGTTACTACCTAAGTTAAGTCGCGTAAACGAGTTACGACCTAAGATAGGTCGCTCCAGTACTTCATTTGAAGACATACTCGAACTACGACCTAAGTTAGGTCGCGTGAACGACCTACGACCTAAGTTAGGTCGCGAGAAGTTTTAGGTCGCCACTTGCTATGATTCGCTGAAGCTCATGCCACTTGGACTTCTGGAAGACGCTGCCTTGTTTTTAGGTCGGTCAAGTGTTCAGTCGTGAGTTTTTAGATCGTGATATTTTTAGGTCGTGATGTTTAAGTCGTGGACGACCTATATGATGTGTTGTAAATATGGAGTTGTAATATGTTGTATTGTTTTTCTTTGTGCTGTTGATAAGTCGCTGCCGACCTTAGTTAAGTCGTAGGTCGCGTGTCTTGTTTTGGGTCGTAAGTCGGTAATGTTTGTTAGGTCGTGGACGACCTAAGTGTTGTACGGAATTGTGTGTGTCGAGTTGTAAAGCTATAAATAGCGGCGTTGGGTCATTTGTAATAATAAAGTTGATTTGAATAAAAACTTTTGTTTTGTTAGCTTTGTGCTTTCACTAAATTGGTAGTTGTGTGTAATCTCCTATCTCCTCTTTCGGCATTCGAGTGCGCTCGAATCAACGATCGTAGAAGCCAATTCACGTAATCAAGTGTGCTTGATCAACGTCTGAAGAATTGCAGATCTTCTTTCATGGTATCGTGTGCGATAAACGTGACAAAGATAGCTAGAATTCGGTATCTTCATATCAACGAATTTGGGCCATTCAGTATTCTTCATCCCATCGATTGCTACTTTCACAGAACCATCATTTTGTAATTCCGCTGCTGCATCATTTGGTATCAGAGCTAGACTTAGCCAATCAGAGCTAAGCCGAGTCTTAGAGCCAAGATTTTATCGAAGAATTCAAGTCGTGCATCACCTTGTTGTTCGAGACCGAGAATTTGAAGTATAGATCCGAACTAATTGAAGTGTGAAGTGCATCATTTGGTATCATTTGATCATTTGTTTGTTCAAGGCCGAAAGTTAAAGTTTTGAAGAATCAACCATGCCGCCGAGGAGAGCTAATCGACATCAAAATATTGAAGCTTTGTATAGAAGAGAAGAAGCTAATGAAATGGAGCAAAGAATTAATGAAAACTTTAGTGAGAAGCTTAATGAAGGGATTGGTCGATTAGAGAAGATGATGTTGGAGATGAATCAGAATCGGAGAAGGGTTTCACCTGAATCTAACCATGGGGAAAGTAGAGTTTCACAACATTCCAATCGGGAAAGAAGTGTTGATAATGATCATAGAAGTGTGAGTCGAGATTGTTATAGAGATGATGAAGATCGAAGACGTGGTAGGAATGTGAATGATCGTGATCGAAGGAATGTAGATAGAAGGGATGTTGGTGGAAGACGGGATGGTAGTAGAGATGTTGGTGGTCAGGATCGACATCGCTATACATCAGATTTCGAAGAGGAGTTTGATGTTGGTAGTGTTCATGGACGAGGATGAGGACAAGGAAGAAATCAGTCGGAGTATGATCACAAGTGGGAGTCTGGGATGAAAACTAAAATTCCAGAATTCAAAGGTGGTATGCAAGCTGAGGATTTTTTGGATTGGTTGTCTAATGTGGAGGAGATTTTTGACTTCAAGGAGGTTCCAGAACATCATAGAGCGAAGTTGGTTGCTACAAGGTTGAGGGGAAGAGCTTTGGCGTGGTGGCAGCAAACCAAACTTACACGTGAACGGATGGGGAAGTCAAAGATTGAATCATGGGAAAAGATGAAGAAGTTGATGAAAGCTACATTCTTACCTTACAATTATCAGTCTCTTATGTATCAACATTTGCAGAACTTGAGGCAAGGGATGAAGACTGTTAATGATTATGTAGATGAATTTTATCAGCTTATTGCCAGGAATGATATTATGGAAACGGAGGAGCAGCTAACAGCTAGATTTGTTGGAGGGTTGAGAATGAAAATTCAAGATATGGTGAACATGTTTGATCCCAGATCTATCGCTGAGGCACATCAGAAAGCACTTGCTTGGGAGAAACAAGGGAGACGAGGTGGTGGTGTGTTTACAAATTCCAACAATACAATGAAAGGGGCTAGTAGCAGTGCGAATGTTTCGAAGGCTGTTGCAAAACCGGTTGTTAATGAAGTTGCTAAGATCAAGATCAATAGTGGTATCAAATGTTTCAATTGTCAGGAGCTTGGTCACAAAAGCAATGAATGTCCAAAGCTAAAGAAGCGAACAACGATAGCTGAGGTTGAGGAAGATGAAGTAGAAGCTGACTGTTCTAATTCACTACATGATGAGGAGGAAGAAAATGTGTCGGGAGATGAAGGGTATTCATTAATGATGAAGAGGGCGTGTTTAACACCAAAACAGGAGGAGGAAACAAGCTGGTTGAGGAGTAACATCTTTCAATCAACATGTACTATCTTGGGAAGGGTTTGCAAGTTTGTTATTGATGCAGGAAGTTGCGACAATATTATCTCTACAGAAGCTGTGAAGAAGTTATCATTGAAAACAGAGAAGCATCCGAAACCGTACAAGTTAGCTTGGTTGAGGAAAGGTGGGGAGGTGAAAGTTGGACGAAGGGCTTGTGTTAATTTTTCAATTGGGAAGAAATACAAGGATGAAATTTGGTGTGATGTTGTAGACATGGACGTATGTCATCTGTTGCTAGGGAGACCGTGGCAGTATGATAGGGCTGTGCAACATGAGGGACGTACTAACAGTTACAGTTTCATGTTTGAGGGTACAAAGATTACTTTAATTCCTAAGAAGCGACAACACGAAGAAAGCAAGTTGGAGGAGATTGAAGAGTTGAAAACTTTGTTATCATTGAAGGAGTTTGTTAAGGAGGTAGAAGAGGAGCCTTAAGTATTCTTGTTGATTGGACGTGAGAGTCATGAAGTGGTTGAGATCCCTGAGGAAGTGAAACCAGTGCTGGGAGAGTTTGACGATGTATTTCCTGAAGAGCTACCAACGGAGTTACCCCCGCTGAGAGAGATTCAACATCAAATTGATCTTGTTCCAGGTGCTGTGTTGCCACATAGACCACACTACAGAATGAATCCAAAGGAACATGAGGTGTTGAGAAGGCAAGTGGAAGAGTTGCTTGAGCAGGGGCGTGTGCAGGAAAGTCTAAGTCCATGTGCAGTGCCAGCATTGTTAGTACCGAAGAAGGATGGGACGTGGAGGATGTGCATTGATAGTCGGGCACTGAACAAGATTACTGTGAGATACAGATTTCCGATGCCGAGGCTTGATGATTTGTTGGATCAATTGAGCGGGGCTACTATCTTTTCGAAGATTGATTTGAAAAGCGGATATCACCAAATTCGAATCAGACCAGGAGATGAATGGAAAACAACATTCAAGACGACAGAAGGACTGTATGAATGGCTGGTCATGCCATTTGGTTTGTCGAATGCACCGAGTATTTTCATGCGGGTGATGAATCAGATTTTTAGACCATTCATTGGAAAATTCGTGGTGGTGTATTTTGATGATATACTGATATATAGTGGAAGTCCAGAAGAACACTTGCAACATCTGAGAGAAGTGCTGATGGCACCGCGATAGGAACAATTTCATGCTGCAACGAAGAAATGCGTGTTCATGATGCACAATGTTTTATTTTTGGGATATGCTATATCGGGAGGAGGTATACAGGTGGATCAGAATAAAGTTGAAGCAATCAGAAATTGGCCACAACCCAGAACGATTACAGAAGTTAGAAGCTTTCATGGTTTGGCGTCATTCTACCGAAGGTTCATTCCACACTTTAGTAGTGTGATGGCACCAGTTACTGATTGTATGAAAGGGAAGCGATTTTTATGGTCAGAGGAAGCAGGATTTGCTTTTGAAAGGATCAAGGAGCTTTTGACGACAGCACCGATTCTAGTGTTGCCGGATTTTCAGTTATTGTTTGAATTACATACTGATGCATCAAAGGTTGGGATTAGAGGGGTGTTGAGTCAGAAAGGTCGTCCTATTACATATTTCAGTGAGAAGCTATCGGGAGCAAAGATGAGATATAGTACATATGATATGGAATTTTATGCTATCGTGCAAGCTATCAAACATTGGAGACATTATTTGTTTCATAAAGAATTTGTTTTATATACTGATCATGAGGCATTGAAGCATATGCAGGGACAGGACAAGATTGCTGCTAGGCATGCTTCGTGGATTGCATACTTACATAAATTTACATTTGTGGTTAAGCATAAATCGGGAATTACAAACAGAGTGGCAGATGCATTGAGCAGAAGAAATCATGTGTTGACTACAATGAAGGTTGAAGTGACACGGTTTGATGTGTTGCCAGAATTATTTGTCGATGATCCTTACTTTGTGAAGTTTGTTGATGAATTCAAGGAGGGAAAGACAGATGAGTTTGTTATGGTGGATGGTTTTCTTTTTAAGGGAAATCGATTACGTATACCGGAGTGCAGCTTACGTATGAAGATTGTAAAGGAATTGCATGAGGAAGGACATGTGGGCAGAGATCGTACTTTACAATTGATTTCTCAATCTTATTATTGGCCGTCAATGAAGCGGGAAGTTGGAAAATTTATGGAGAGATGCCATATTTGCCAAGTTTCCAAAGGTACAGCGACGAATGCGGGATTGCATATGCCGTTACCCGTGCCGATTAGACCATGGGTTGATATCAGTATGGATTTTGTTTTGGGATTACCGAGAACTCAGAGGGGAAATGATTCGATATATGTTGTAGTAGACAGGTTTTCGAAGATGTCACATTTCATCGCTTGTAAGAAGACAGCTGATGCCGTCCGTGTTGCTGAGTCATTTTTTAAAGAAGTGTATCGCTTACATGGTTTACCAGAATCCATTGTTTCTGATCGGGATACTAGATTTTTAAGTCATTTTTGGCTAAGTTTGTAGAAGATGGTGGGAACAAAGCTAAATTTCAGTAGTGCTTACCATCCGCAGTCCGATGGTCAGACTGAAGTTGTTAACAGGTCTTTGGGAAATTTGTTGCGGTGCCTAGTGAAGGATAATCTGAAGAGTTGGGATATGAAATTATGTCAAGCAGAGTTTGCTCATAATCATGCTATAAACCGTAGTACAGGGTTCAGTCCATTCCAGATTGTTTATTCAAGTTTACCAAAAGGGCCGTTGGATTTGACGATAGTACCACAACCAAAGGGGACTGTTAAACGGGCTGTTGATTTTGTTGATGAATTGGCAGAATGTCATAAAATCGTTCAGGAACGATTGGGAAAAGCAAATGAAAAGTATAAAAGATCTGCGGATTTGAAGCGAAGAAGCGTTGAATTTAATGAAGGAGATTTATTATATGCTGTACTAATGAAAGATCGTTTTCCAGTGGGAACGTACAATAAATTGAAAGCACGGAAGATTGGTCATGTAACGATCGTGAAACGGATCAATGAAAACGCTTACAAGTTGAAGATGCCGGAGGATGTATACATTTCTGATGTGTTTAATGTTAAACATCTTATACCGTATCATGAGAATGAGTTTGTTGTGGAAGAAGAGGGCGCAAATTCGAGGACGAATTTTCCTCGGCCAGAGGAGGATGATGCAGCCCAGGGTGATGAAGAGTTAGGTTGCGTACGACCTAACGAATCCTTTAAGTCGTTACTGAAGAGTGATAACCAGAATGGTGAAGAGTTAGGTCGCGTATGACCTAACGAGGCCTTTAAGTCACTCCAACGACTTAGTGAAGCTCGGCAACAACCTAGTGGAGACTCGCGAGTTAACAAGCTAAAGGGAAAGCCGCTCGAACGACCTACCGAGTTACGACCTAAGTTAGGTCGCGTAAACGAGTTACGACCTAAGATAGGTCGCTCCGGTACTTCATTTGAAGACAGTCTCGAACTACGACCTAAGTTAGGTCGCGTGAACGACCTACGACCTAAGTTAGGTCGCGAGAAGTTTTAGGTCGCCACTTGCTATGATTCGCTGAAGCTCATGCCACCTGGACTTCTGGAAGACGCTGCCTTGTTTTTAGGTCGGTCAAGTGTTAAGTCGTGAGGTTTTAGATCGTGATATTTTTAGGTCGTGATGTTTAAGTCGTGGACGACCTATATGATGTGTTGTAAATATGGAGTTGTAATATGTTGTATTGTTTTTCTTTGTGCTGTTGATAAGTCGCTGTCGACCTTAGTTAAGTCGTAGGTCGCGTGTCTTGTTTTGGGTCATAAGTCGGTGATGTTTGTTAGGTCGTGGCCGACCTAAGCGTTGTACGGAATTGTGTGTGTCGAGTTGTAAAGCTATAAATAGCGGCGTTGGGTCATTTGTAATAATAAAGTTGATTTGAATAAAAACTTTTGTTTTGTTAGCTTTGTGCTTTCACTAAATTGGTAGTTGAGTGTAATCTCTTATCTCCTCTTTCGGCATTCGAGTGCGCTCGAATCAACGATCGTAGAAGCCAATTCATGGAATCAAGTGCGCTTGATCAACATCTGAAGAATTGCAGATCTTCTTTCACGGTATCATCCGCGATCAACATGACGAAGATAGCTAGAATTCGGTATCTTTGGATCAACGAATTTGGGCCATTCAGTATTCTTCATCCCATCGATTGCTACTTTCACAGAACCATCATTTTGTAATTCCGCTGCTACATCAGTCTCTAATACACTTTCTAAGATGAGAAACATGGAAGACATCATGGACTCCATCCAAATTGCCCGGTAACTCCACTCTATAAGCGAGTTTTCTGATCCTCTCAACAACACGAAAGGTCCAACAATCTAGGTGCTAACTTTTCTGACATTCTGAATCTAATCACACCCTCCATCTGTGAAATCTTAATAAACACATAATCTCCAACAAATAATTCCAAGTCTTTCCTTCTTTCATCTGCATAACTTTTCTACCTCGACTGAGCTTCCTTAATCCTAGCTTGGATCAACTCAATCTTATCCGCGGCTTCTTTCACAAAATCTGGACAAAGAACCAATCTATCCCCGGTCTCTAACCAACATATATGAGATTTGCATGGTCTTCCATACAAAGCTTCAAACGGTGCCATCTCAATAGTAGTCTGATAACTATTGATATATAAGAACTCGACTAAATGATCCTCCAAGACTTTGTTAATTCTTCCGTTTACCCATCAGTCTGTGGATGGTAAGCGGTACTCCTGTTGAGCTTGGTTCCTAAAGCTTCCAGTAGACTCTTCCAGAATTCACTAGTAAACAAGGAATCTCTATCACTGTTGATACTACTAGGAATTCCTTGCAATCTAAACACATTCTTCATGAATAACTTTGCCAAAATAGGTGCCGTCCCCGTTGACTTTACCGGAATGAAATGGTCACTCTTTTTCAGTCTATCCATTATAACCCGACCTTGGCAACCCATCAATAAAATCCTTATAGATAGAATCCCACTTCCACATCGGAACTTCCAACGGTTGAAGCAATCCACTTGGCTTCTGTTGTTCAGCCTTTGCCTGCTAGCAATTCAAGCACTGCTTAATACATAAACTAATATCATGTTTCATACCTTCCCATTAGAAACTTCTCATCATATCCTGATACATCTTCGCTCCTCCAGGATAGATAGTGAACTTCAAACGATGGCATTCATCCAAAACTTCCTTCCTCGTATCTCCTACATTCGGAACACACAACCTTCCTTTCTTTCTCAAGCAACCCTTCTGGTCAAGACTAAAATCCTTTAAGTCATTGCTCTCTGTTCCTTCCTCTAACTTTCTGATCCGTTCAGCCAATATTGGATCCTCCTCCTGTTTAGAAACTATCTTCTCAATCATTACTGGTCGAGCTTCTAAACAAGATAATACAACACTTCTTGCACTAGAACCTATCTCGGGTCTATACTGCACTCTACAAGTGGATAATGCTTCCAAGTCTTTCCACTTAGATATCATTGCCAATACTGCATTCTGATGTTTCCTACTAAGTGCATATGCTACCCTGTTTCCTTTTCCAGGTGTGTAATCAATTTCAAAATCATAAGCATCAATAAACTCCAACCATCTCTGCTGTCACAAGTTCAACTCCTTCTGACAGAACAAATACTTCAACAATATATGATCTGTATAAAGCTCAAATCGCTCTCCTAAAAGGTAATGCCTCCACACCTTCAAAGCAAAAATAACTACAGCTAATTCCAATTCATGCGTTGGTACCTAACTTCATATGGCCTGAGCTGTCTGGAAGCATAAGCAATTACTTTACCACTTTGCATCAACACAGCTCCCAATCCAGTTCCACACGCATGAGTATAAACAAATAAATCCTGATTCCCCTCTAGAACCACCAACGCGGGTGCATGGGTCAATAAGTGTTTCAAGCTCTGGAATGCTTCCTCACACTTATCAGTTCATACAAACTTCACATCCTTTCGCGTAAGTTTAGTCATCAATCCAGCTATTTGCAAAAAATCATAAAATGTTGAAATTACATAATATTTGAGAGCTTCATTACCCCTAAATTTAAAGGGTTTAGCTACTCATTTGTGTTATCAAATCAACACATGTAAGTTTCAACATTGAAAATGAAAGAAAGTAGAGAATAAACAAAGAAAAAGAAGATTAACTACTAGAAGGAAATTAATTAGACTAGTGCATAAATGTAAATCTAAGCTATGAACATAAAAGGAAAGAGAGCATAGAAGTAAACATTAACAATAAAACAAAGAAAACCATGTAGAAAAGAGAGAAGAAAGAGGCTTGGAATCCATTTTTATTTCATGAAACATTTCCATTACAACTTACTTTCTTAATTTCCTAACTAATGTGAAAGAGTAGAAGATAAGTTCATGTATGTAAGAGGGTTACTTATACATGCATAAAACCCTAATTCCATTTTTAGGGAGCTTTCTGATATACCCTTTAGGAAGTTGGGCCACCAAGTAACCATTAGCCACTAATTAATCCATCATTTGATGTGCATGAAGCTTTAACCTCCACTTAGTTATCCATTAGCTCCTAATTGTAAATTTAGGTAAGTGTGTGGGGTCCTCCGTGATCTTGAACTTGAATTATTTCCTCTTCATTCCTTTGTATTTCCTTGTGCATGCATATATCATCATGAATCCCACTTCCATATGCATCAAAATATCCTATAAAAATCATAAAAATTATCCAAGTATGCACAAAAATGACCATTTTCCCCTGAATGAAGATGAAAATTTGATGGTTTGAAAATAATTGAATTTTGGTTTAACATGTAAAAATGCCCAAATATGATGTTTATTTAAATAAAAATATTTAAAATATGGATGTAAATATATGCACATTTACATGCACATCAAATACCCCCACACTTATCTTTTTATTCATCCTCGAATAAAGGAATACTAAGATAAATCCGTTTTCGTAGGGAGCACGATTGCATTGAGCATATGCAACTAGCCGTTAAACCTCTAGGTGTGCCCAGTAGGACGAGTGTTGTCTCGTGAGGGTTTTCAGCGGATACTACCCACAAAGTCCGAATGCAAAGTGAAAATATTTACAAAGTGCAAGATTTATTTACAATGGGATGAATGCCAGTTTTTGAAAATATTTACAAATGAAGGATTCACTTTCAATTCGACACTCATAAGTTAAATATAGGTTTTAGTCACTGTCTTCAAAATTTAAGTCATTTACTCGTCAAAATTTCCAACAAAAATCAAGTTATCATAGCAAATAGACAATAGTTTAACTCGTTGTTTCGGTTGATAATGCAATGTAATTATGAAATGGATCCTTAGTTGATTATCACAGTTTTCCAAAGTGGTATTCTCATTTCTTTTCAATAACAAGTTAAATCAAACAGGTTAAAATGGTGCTTGGATTTCAATTGCTTACTCTCTCTTACTCGAAATTGATATTAACAATATTTACATATGCCTAACTCAGGTAAAGTGAGGCTAGATATATTACTCGTGCACTGCCTTACGGACTGATGTGAGGGGAATATAGAGTGTGGCGAGTGAACACTTATCGACTGTAGGCGTTAGGCGTTATTAAAAAGAATTTTCATATACATACACCTAACTCAGATAAACTTGAGGCCAGATATACTGATCATGCACTGCCTTTCGGGCTTACGTGAGAAGGGTAAAGAGTATTGCGAGTGAACACACGAGTGTGAACACATGACTCTAGGTGTTAAGAATATATACATATATACAAAAGGTTTTTTAAATATATATATATATATATATTTATTTATTTAGAAAGAGAGAGTTTTGCAAAATCATCTTAGCACCATTTTACTTGGAAGATAAAATTGTTATATCCTTTACTTTAAATTTACCACTTTTTAAAATAAAGATTTTCAATTAGAACATACTTCATAATTAACACATATGAACCTTCATATATACTAGTTAAAACATTGTTATTTGTAATCAAACTTCATTTTTATTTTTGTTAAGACAAATAAATTTTCAAAAATTTCAATTTATTAACCAAAACTTATACTTATCCCATATTGTTTCTTCAAAAATAAATCAAAATGCTAAAAAGAAAATGTTTTTGAGATTTAGAAATTTTGAGATTTTTTTTAGTTAAAAGAAAATGAAAATTCAAAAATGCCATGAAACTTTAAAAAAATTGAAAATGAGAATCCCCCCACACTTAATTTTGATTGTGTCCCCAAAGTCAATGCACGATATAATGAGTGTAACGAGGAAAAATATGTACATATTTACAAAAGAGTGTTAACATTCTTACTAGACGTAGCTTGGCTCATGAAGTATCATGAGCTCCACCTCTTGGTTACCGGACAATTCCAAGAAAGGTTTTAAACGATGACCATTGACTTTGAAAATCGATCCATCCCTGGGGTTTTCTATTTCTACGGCACCATGTGGAAAAACAGTTCGCACCACAAATGGTCCGGTACATCTTGATTTAAGTTTCCCAAGGAATAAATGAAGTTTTGAGTCATATAAACAAACTTTTTGGTTAGGCGAAAACGTTTTCCTTAGGATTGACTTGTCATGAAAAACTTTGGTTCTTTCTTTTTAAATTTTCTCGTTTTCATATGCGTCGTTCCTAGGTTCTTCTAGTTCACTGAGTTGTAATTTTTGGTTTTCGCCAGCTTTCTCAAGATCAAAATTTATGTTCTTTATTGCCCATAATGCTTTGTGTTCGATTTCAACGGGTAAATGGCAAGCTTTACCGTAAACTAAATGGAATGGGGACATCCCAAGGTTAGTTTTAAAAGCAGTACTGCAAGCCCAAAGCGCGTCGGTCAATTTCTGAGACCAATCTTTTTGATTTTTGTTAACAGTTTTTTCCAAGATTTGTTTTATTTGTCGATTTGAAATTTCAACTTGGCCACAAGTCTGAGGATGATATGGAGTGGATAACTTGTGGGTTATCGAGTATTAGTTTTATTAAACTTTAAAAAGAACGGTTGCAAAAATGGGTCCCGTTATCACTGATTATTTTGCGAGGTGTGCCGAACCTCGAAAAGATGTTTTATTTGAGAAATTTCACTACAATTCTATAGTCGTTGGTTCTGCAAGGAACGGCTTCGACCCATTTTGAGACGTAATCAACAACGATATGGATATACAAGTTTCCAAAAGAATTGGGAAAAGGTCCCATAAAGTCGATACCCTATACATCAAAGATTTCAATCGTAAGAATGGGGTTTAGAGGCATCATATCTCGTCGAGAAATTTGTCCAAGCATTTGATATTGATCACAAGTTTTACAAAATTCAAATGAGTCTTTGAAAAGAGAAGGCCAATAGAACCCACACTGAAGCACCTTTTTCGTAGTTTTTCGAGGATCGGAATGTCCACCACATGCTTGATTGTGGCAAAATGAAAGAACACTCCTGATCTCATTATCCGAAATGCAATGTCGGATGATTTAGTCGGGACAATATTTGAACAAGCATGGATCGTCCCAATAGATATATTTCACTTGGGACATGAATTTGTATTTGTCCTGTTTGGACCAAGATGAGGGAGTTTCTTTAGTGACTAAGTAATTCACTATATCAGCATACCATGGATTGATAGAAATTGAAAGAAGTTGTTCATCGGGGAAGTTTTCATTGATTGGCAAAGAAGATGGTGCGTTCAAAAGACGAGACAAGTGATCGGCTATGACGTTATCAGATCCTTTTTTGTCTTTGATTATAAGGTCAAACTCTTGAAGTAAAAGGATCCAACGAATCAGATGGGATTTAGCAACCTTTTTAGCGAAGCGGTATCGAAGCACAGAGTGGTCCGTGTACATAGTAATGTGTGAACCTATCAAGTACTGTCGGAATTTTTTAAGAGCAAAAACGACAGCTAGAAGCTCTTTTTCAGTTGTGGTGTACTTGAGTTGAGCGTCGTTCAAATTCATACTCACGTAGTAAATGACGTGAAGGATCCTGTTGATGCATTGTCCTAAGACAGAACCAATGGCAAAGTTCGAAGCATCACACATTATTTCGAAAGGAAGATCCCAATTGGGTGCACAAATGATTGGAGCAGAAATGAGTTCGTTCTTAAGACATTCAAAAGAAGTGATACAATCAGAGTTAAAATCGAAAGGAACGTCTTTTCCAAGAAGAGTCATTAAAGGACGAGCGATTTTGCTAAAGTCTTTCAAAAAGCGTCGGTAAAAGCTAGCATGTCCTAGAAATGATCGAATGTCCTTAATAGATTTGGGAATGGGTATGCAAGACATCGAATTTCGCTTTATCTACCTCAATTCCTTTAGTTGAGATGATATGTCCAAGGACTATGCCTTGTTTGACAATAAAGTGGCATTTTTCCCAATTCAAAGTCAAATGTTTTTCTTTACATCGATTTAAAACCAACTCGAGATGATGTAAACATTCGGAAAAAGAATTGCCAAAGAAAGAGAAATCATCCATAAAAGCTTCTAGAAAGCGTTCAATCATGTTGGAAAAGATGCCAACCATGCATTGTTGGAAAGTCGCAGAAGCATTACAAAGTCCAAATGGCATACGTCGATAAGCAAAGGTACCGAATGGACATGTGAAAGTTGTTTTCTCTTGATCTTCGAGAGCGATTGGAATTTGGTTATAGCCGGAATAACCATCAAGGAAGCAGTAGAATTTGTGGCCGGCTAAACGTTCGAGCATTTGGTCAATGAAAAGAAGAGGGAAGTGATCTTTTCGTTTTGCAGCATTTAGTTTTTGATAGTCAATGCAAACACGCCAACCCATTTGAGTATGAGTTGGAATAAGTTTGTTCGAATCGTTCTTGACAACGGTTAGCCCAGATTTTTTTGGTACAACGTGAATTGGGCTAACCCATGAACAATCGGAGATTGGGTAAATGATTCCATTGTCAAGAAGTTTAAGAATTCATCACGCACCTCATCTTTCATTTTTGGATTAAGCCTTCGTTGCGCGTCACGAACAGTTAAATGGATGCGGTGTTGAATAGGAGCGGGACTAATCCTCTTAATATCGGTAATCGACCATCCAATCGCTTCCTTATTTTTTGAAAGAATAGAGAGAAGAGAAGCTTCTTGGTCAAGAAAATATCGTTAGAAATTATGACAGGACAAGTTTCATTTTCACTTAAGTATGTGTACTTAAGGTGATCGGGAAGTGGTTTGAGGTCCAACTTTGGAAGTTTTTCGATCAAAGAATTGGGTTAAGATTCGGACTCAACTGGAAGCGATTCAAATGGAAGAGTACATTCAATCTCGTTGGGGATTTCGTGAAATAATTTTTCATACTCAGCCTCACATTCATCGTTAAGATCAAGTGTCTCGTTTTTAAAGTTTTCATGAATGGCACTAACTTCCAATGTTTGGTCACGAGGTTCATTCGATTGGCTTTCAAGATTGAAAATATAAAGATCCAAAGTCATGTTTCCAAAAGAGATTTTCATCGTACCGTCACGACAATTGATTAAGGCATTTGAGGTGGCTAAGGATGACCGACCTAAAATCCATGGAATTTGACTCGCTGGATTTATCACGGGTTGTGTTTCAAGAACGATAAAATCAACGGGAAATATGAATTGCCCTACTCGAACAAGCACATCTTCGATTTCTCCCACGGGCTTCTTAATGGAACGATCGGCGAATTAAAGCGTAACTTTTGTTGGTTTGAGCTCACCTAAGCCTAATTGTTCGTACACGGAGTATGGAATCAAGTTGACACTTGTTTGCGCCAAAATTGGTCACAAACCCCAAGTGTAGTGAAAGCACCAGCGTATGAATACAAATCAACAGTATTCACACACAAATCACAGATCTAAGCAAATAACAAGCAACAATCCAGAAATAATGAACAGTGACATGCAATTTATAGTGGTTCGGCTATCTCTGGCCTAAGTCCACTTCAAAGTTTTTATCTTTTTATTGCTCGATGCTTGAAGATTACAATTTCGTGTGTTGTATTACAACTGATTTGCTGAACTAAGTCTGAATCTAAAGCAGCAATGGTGATCTGGAGTAAATCTGGCAGAATCTGGGCGCTCTTTAGCTCTTGAAATTGTCCGACCCCTTTTCTGAATGACCAGGGGCTCTATTTATAGGTGTAGGAGGCTGATATTTCGCCTAAATTGAGGGGAGACCAGTTCTGGCACGTGAGGGAGCCCACATAGCCGAGATCTGGAGATCCGAGCCCACTTTGGGATCGGTTCGACCCTTGGTTCGAATCGATCAGGAAATTGTCCAATCAAGCTGAAATTTGGTGTGGACATTCTTCAACATGTGCTCAAGCTTCTATGAAAATTTCATGGCGTTTGGACTTGTAGAACTTGAGTTATGATTGATTCAATATGGTGTTTTCCGCTTCCTGGAGTCGTTCGAATCGATACCTTCGAATCCATAGGGTCGACTCCATCTCCTAGCATGTGAAGGCAATGACGTGGTGCGCGTGCTTCGGGTCAACCTCCCTTTTTCTCCGAGTTTTACTGAGTCGAACCCGGGGTTTCAGCTAGGCGGACTTGGCAGATTCAAGGCAATCGATTCGAAGGCATGTTTCTTCGAATCGATGGAATTGGTGCTTGGTCGAATCGATCCAGATATGCCACTGTGGATCGATTCGAAGTTGTCTCAATGTGGGGGTTCGAAGATGCTGGAGTTGAAGTTCCTATCACTGCATGGATTCGGAGGTAATGGAGTCGAAGTAAAGGTGCCCTCCATCGATTCGAAGCAACGTAGGCCTGATGGATTCGAACTTGACGGAGGCGAAGCTTTGCTCTTTCTGACAGATACGGAGGTCGTGCTCTGTTGATTCGAAGGTTTTCATGGTGATGGATTCGAATCTTGGTCGATTCGAATACAATGAACAACATATTTCCTTAATCTTGCAACGTTCGTATTTTGAGCATACGTACTCGGATCGACTCAAAATTTGGAACGTTGGTTTCTACGGCTTTGCTTGACGCGTCTTATCAATTGCAGCCCGATCCGGACTCGGACAAAATTCATCGATATCCATGGTGAACCTGCGATGCACAATTGATGTTCATGACTAATAATCATTGATTTTCAGTTAATCTTTGGGTATCTCGGCTTTGCCAAAAGTTGGGATAACATTTTGCCCCCCAAAACATGCCTTTTGGTAAAAGGCGTGTTTTGATCAGTCTCAAATTAAATGCAGTGAGTTCATGCGTATCTCATAGCTTATAGCCTTTTCAATCAAGTCCATGGCCGTTCGAAGCCGAATTATTATCAATTTCTTCCGGTGGAAGTTAAGAATGAAGTTCTACAGTCTCTCCATACTATCGGTGGTCACTTCGGACCCTTGCCAAGCCCATTCCACACTTAGCGATCGAATAGAAAGATCCTATTGCACTCCGGCGTTGCTTTCTATTCCTTGCACTCTGGCCCCAGCTAGGGCGTATAGCGATGTCCTGGTCATTCTGGACCGATCGTAGCCTCTCTGGGCTCTTACTGGATCCCATCCTGTCACTCTCCGGTGAAGGGGAAACAACGGTGAGTGAGCCGATCCTGTCGCTCTCCGGCGAAGCGGCTACACCCCCTGCACTCCGGTTCAGTGTTTTTGAACATTAAGCGATGTCATGACCTAAATCTTTAGGCCGATCATAGCCTCTCCGGGCTCTTGCTGGATCCCATCCTGTCACTCTTTGGTGAAGAGGAAACAACGTTAAGTGAGTCAATTCTGTCGCTCTCTGGCGAAGCGACTCACTTCTTGCACTCCGGTTCAGTGTATCTGAACATTAAGCGATGTCATGGCCCAAATCATGGGCCGATCATAGCCTCTCCGGGCTCTTATCGAATCCCGATCCAATCACTCTCCGGTGAATGGGAAACGATGCTTAAGTGAGTCGATCCTGTCGCTCTCCGGCGAAGCAACTCACTTCTTGCACTCCGGACCCCGCCTCTCCGGGTAAGGTCATAAAGCGATCATGTTTATATTGATATTTAATGTTCATCCTTTAACTCTCCGGTTAAAAGGTTTATTTTAATAAGTGTTTCTTTATTAAATTCAAATCCTAGATGTTCAATCTCAAACACCAGGAAAAACAAGACAATGCCTCTCCGGGCGGAGCGGTCTATTTCCATCTTAGAGCATGCCTAGGGATCTCTGCGGTTCCCGTACATGAGTAAATGGGATAGCCGTTTTATTTTGGAAATCAAATCTAAGAAAACTAATCGACCAGAGTCCAAATCTTGAACTTGGCCCTTGCCATCACAATCAGTTGATGACGAGTCGCGATCCCGATCCAGGATCATTCCTGTTAGGTTGGGGTGGTAGCTGTTCGGGCCTAACCGCCGTTGTACGTTCTCTGACATACTGTGGCAATCTACCACTCCTGGCATGTTCTTCCACGTCATCCTTCAGGTGGCGGCATTCATCGGTAGTGTGCCCATCCAGCTCATGGAATAGGCAGTATTTTCCGGTTCTACGTTCCCGCTCCGTGGGATCTCTCCTCGGTGGTTTTCGATAGGGGAGTTGCCCCCGAGTTTCGGTGTAAATTCGTTCCAGTCCTGCCACCAAGTCTGTGTATTGCCTGAATCTGGGCTCTCAGAATTTCTTCCGTTTATCAGGACCATCATGTGCGTCATCCTGCTTTCTCTTTACTTTGTCCGCCCTGGACTGTTCCCTGGTGGTTCCTTCGCCTTGTGCAACATTTATTTCCTGTCTCTCGGCCCGTGATTCTTCTAACCGAATGAATTTTTCAGCTTCATGGAAAAACTCTCCAAGATCCCGCGGTGGATCTTTAGTCAAAGAGTCTTTGAATTCGGTGCCTTCCCCAACTCCAGCCACTACCGCCATCAGAATCATTGATGGATCCAGGTGATCTACAGAAGCCACCGTTGCATTGAATCGTAGTAGAAAATCTTTTATGGACTCTCCGGTCCTTTGCTTTATTGAAGCTAGAGTCATCACACTTTTGGGCCGTGTTACGCGGACCCTGAACTGTCTCATGAAGCAATCCACAAGCTCGCTCCATGTCCTGATTGATCCAGTCTCTAATTGTCTGAACCAAAGTGCAGCCAAATCTGATAAAAATAAAGGGAAACATCGTGCCATCACTTCCTCGGATGCTCCAAGTACTTCCATGTGTCTAATGTATTTGGTAATATGCATGGTTGGATCCGACTTCCCGTCATACGAATCCAGCATTGGTAGTTTGAACTTTGGAGGGTTTCGCGCATTCCTAATATTCGGAGTGAACGGACTCCGACTAACTTCTTCCAATCCTCCTCCTGACAACCCTTCTCTCATGAGTCGCCTCACTAGGCCAATCATTCTTTCATCTCCATCTAGGGGTTGCCCCCTTGTCATGTTTCGGTCTTGCCCTCCAAGTCTTGTAGGGAATTCTGGTACGTACTCTTCGGGCAGCTCGTTAGCATTTGTGTTGGCCCTAGCCGGTTGAGCTCCTTCCAAAGGTCCTTCTGCGTCGGATCTTGCGGGCCTGCCCCCAAGCCCTTGTTGGTTGCCTTCTGGTTCTGTATTCTGTCCTCCGTTGGGTTCCATAGCCCTAGCTCCTTGTTCCACATTCACAGCCGATGTAGCTGGTCTAGGGTTCTGTGTCCCTGCAGCTCTCATCTGCTCGAAGAAATTCTGCAGCATCTCTTGTTGGCTTTTCATCATTCTTTCCTGCATTAGGTTATTCATAGCCTCCATCTCATCTCTAGTAATGTAGATCGAAGCTTGTCCTTCTCCAGCGCCAGAGGATGCCTCTTGACTTCCTGCCTGTTGGCTCCTCTCAGTTCTTTGTCTAGTTTGTCGAGTCATTGTAGAGTCAGATCTGAATCCTTAAAATTCCAAATCTAAACTTTGAATCTGGTGTAGCGGGTGCTAGTTCTTCTCAGTGAAAGCACCAAAGTGTTTGCGCCAAAATTGGTCACAAACCCCAAGTGTAGTGAAAGCACCAGCGTATGAATACAAATCAACAGTATTCACACACAAATCACAGATCTAAGCAAATAACAAGCAACAATCCAGAAATAATGAACAGTGACACGCAATTTATAGTGGTTCGGCTATCTCCGGCCTACGTCCACTTCAAAGTTTTTATCTTTTTGTTGCTCGATGCTTGATGATTACAATTTCGTGTGTTGTATTACAACTGATTTGCTGAACTAAGTCTGAATCTAAAGCAGCAATGGTGATCTGGAGTAAATCTGGCAGAATCTGGGCGCTCTTTAGCTCTTGAAATTGTCCGACCCCTTTTCTGAATGACCAGGGGCTCTATTTATAGGTGTAGGAGGCTGATATTTCGCCTAAATTGAGGGGAGACCAGTTCTGGCACGTGAGGGAGCCCACATGGCCGAGATCTGGAGATCCGGGCCCACTTTGGGATCGGTTCGACCCTTGGTTCGAATCGATCAGGAAATTGTCCAATCAAGCTGAAATTTGGTGTGGACATTCTTCAACATGTGCTCAAGCTTCTGTGAAAATTTCATGGCATTTGGACTTGTAGAACTTGAGTTATGATTGATTCAATATGGTGTTTTCTGCTTCCTGGAGTCGTTCGAATCGATACCTTCGAATCCATAGGGTCGACTCCATCTCCTAGCACGTGAAGGCAATGACGTGGTGCGCGTGCTTCGGGTCAACCTCCCTTTTTCTCCGAGTTTTACTGAGTCGAACCCGGGGTTTCAGCTAGGCGGACTTGGCAGATTCAAGGCAATCGATTCGAAGGCATGTTTCTTCGAATCGATGGAATTGGTGCTTGGTCGAATCGATCCAGATATGCCACTGTGGATCGATTCGAAGTTATCTCAATGTGGGGGTTCGAAGATGCTGGAGTCGAAGTTCCTATCACTGCATGGATTCGGAGGTAATGGAGTCGAAGTAAAGGTGCCCTCCATCGATTCGAAGCAACGTAGGCCTGATGGATTCGAACTTGACGGAGGCGAAGCTTTGCTCTTTCTGACAGATACGGAGGTCGTGCTCTGTTGATTCGAAGGTTTTCATGGTGATGGATTCGAATCTTGGTCGATTCGAATACAATGAACAACATATTTCCTTAATCTTGCAACGTTTGTATTTTGAGCATACGTACTCGGATCGACTCAAAATTTGGAACGTTGGTTTCTACGGCTTTGCTTGACGCGTCTTATCAATTGAAGCCTGATCCGGACTCGGACAAAATTCATCGATATCCATGGTGAACCTGCGATGCACAATCGATGTTCATGACTAATAATCATTGATTTTCAGTTAATCTTTGGGTATCTCGGCTTTGCCAAAAGTTGGGATAACAACACTCGTGCCTAAGTCTATCAAACATTTATTAACCGTCTTGTCTCCAATTGTACACGAAATCATAGGGTTGCCAGGATCTTTGTATTTAACGAGCATGGATTGGGACAAGACTTCACTCAAACTGGCGGCTACAAAGACTTTATTGGGCACTTGAGTGTGTCGCTTTTGGGTGCAAAAGTCCTTAAGAAATTTTGCATAAGTGGGGACTTGCTGAACGGTGTCAAGAAGCAGGATATTCACTTTCACTTGTTTAAAAATTTCCAACATCTTTTCCATTTGGTCCGAGTGTGTCTTTGGTCGAAGAGGATGTGGAAATGGAACACGATACTCAGTAGGTGGGTCTACTCGAGTAGAAGAAGAAGAATCTTGATTGGAATTTGATTCGACGTTTGGCTCCACGTTCTGTTTAGATTCGTTCATTGTTTTAGAAGTGTCGAGAGAGATTTCTGGTAAATCGTTTGGGTTAACGATTTGATTAGCGATTTGTTTACCGAAACGTAAAGTTGTGATAGCATTCAATTGGGTGACATTGCTATCTTGAAAAACATAGGCCTGATTTGAATTTGCGTTTTGATTTCTGGGATTTCAAAAGGGCTGGCTTGGAAATGTGCCTCGTTCGTGTTCACTTATAGACGTGGCCAATTGACTCATTTGCATTTCAAGTTTTGTAATTGATTGGTTCGTGTTTTGCATATATGAGGTCAATAAATTTTGCAAATTTCTGTTTGATTGAAGGCTTTGAGTAGTTGCTTTAGCCAACGTTTCAAGAGTTTTCTCAAGTGAACTTAAACGTTTATCATCTTGGGGAGGATGAGCAGAATTTGGTTGAAAATTTGATTGTTGCGGTTGATTATGAGACGGACCCACAAAGTTTGGTTGAAATTTGTTGGGCTGAAAGGGAGGATTCAAAGCATTATTTGGGAATGCTTGAAAATTTGGACAAATAGTATTCGTGTTGGGATTATTTCGGTTCCATGCAAAATTCAGATGATTTCTCCAACCAGGGTTGTATGTTGGAGAAAACGGGTCGATTTTGGCTTTATTGAAAGCATTGATTTGTTCGACAGAATTGGGACACTGATCGGCTATATGATTAGGTTCATTGCATTTATAACATATTGGTTGGGAAGCTTGGTTCATTTTATTCGATGAGAAAATGTTATCAAATTTTTTAATCATTGCGTCGATCTTAGCTTCCAAAGCAAAAGAAGATCTTATCGAGTGTGCACTCAATCGTGAGTAAATTGATTTTTCATTCGAACATTCCCATTGGGATTATTTTTCAACGAGGTTTTCAAGAAATTGCTAAGCATCGTCGTGATGTTGGGCAAGAAAGTTGCCTTGGCACATTGATTCGAGCATGGTTCGTCAGCTTTTTTCGAGTCCATCGTACAAGATTTGGCAAATCATCCATTTTTCAAAGTTATGGTGTGGACATTATCAAAAGCTCTTTGAATCTTTCAAAATATATTCCAAATGGTTCTCCCTTGAATTGATGAAAATTTACAATTTCGTTCCGGATTCTACTCGTTTTTTCAAGGGGTAGAACTTTTTTAAGAAAGCATTTACAAATTCTTCCCACGTTTTAATTGAGTTCGATGGTAAGCTGTACAACCATTTTTTAGCGTAATCTGTAAGAGCGAATGGGATTAATCGAAGTTTGATTCAGTCATCAGAAAGTTGTTGGAGTTTAATGGTTGCACAAACTTGTTAGAATTTAGTCAAAAAGATGTATGGATCATCGTGCTCGAAATTGCCAAATTTTGGAAGTGTGGCAATATGGTTCGAGTGAATTCCGAAATGGTTACATATAGGGGCGGGTAACGTGATGCAAGATGAAATAAAAACTCTATTGGGAAAGATTCTATCCATAAGAGTTCGAGGGGCGTTTTCGTTCGCCATTTCGGGAGGATCATCTGTTCGAGTTAAACGGTTTGTTGTTGAGTCGCGAGTCCAATGATTTGTTCTTGTGTCACGAATCCAAGTACTCATGCACAAGTGATAGTCGAGAAGAGAAAGAAGTTAGAAACGAGTTTAGAGAATGAAAGAAGATTTGAAAAACGAAGTGAAAAATTGTTTTTGTTTTTGTTTTTTTACAAGGAAGAAAACTATTTACCAAGTGAAATTTATTTTCAAAAGAGAAGTTTGATATTTGTTTTGTTTTTGGTTGTCTCAAATTTTTTTTATATGATTTTTTTGTAATTTTTTTTTGTTTTTGAATTATCAAATATTTACCAAAAGGATTTTTTTTTCAAATTTTTTTGTTTTTAGAAAATGGAAATTTAATTTTTGTTTTTGTTTTTGAATTTTCAATTTATTTGTTTTTTAATTTTTTTCTTTTTTGAAAAGATTTTTTTTTTTTTTTTTTGATTGAAAAATAAAAAAGGAAAGGATTTAAAAGGATTTTTTTGGATTAAAAACTAAGTTAAAATTTATAATTTTTTTGGATTTTTGATTTTGTATTTTTGATTTTTTTTTGTTTTTTGATATATGCATGAACTAATGCAACTAAATGAATGCAAAGAACTTAATTACGGTTTTCTGTCCTTAGTAGCTCCTAACCCAAAATTGTATAATCACACTTGGTCTTAAATCAACAAAAATATTTCTCAGCCAGGTAACGTGCAGGGGTTATCAGTGCACCACGAATCATCGTAGCAATGCAGCCGAAGGTTTAAGTACCTTCAGAGGAACAACCACTACAATATTTACGAATCACCATAATATTTATAAATGGTTATTACTCTGCTGTAGCCTAGACACCGAGAAATAAAATTGTTCAAAGAAAACAATTGTGAAGATACAATTAAGCCGTAGTTGAGCTCGCGGCACCCTCAAGCCAAATGTCTAACCTTTATTATTAGTCAAATTCTACGATGAAATGCGTTTGTGGGCTAAGGAATGGGTGATGAAATCCCTCACCTTATGTGAATTAGGGTATTGCCCTTAGAAAATAAAATAAGATGAAATGAATGCAAAGCAAAAATTAAACGTGAATTTACACTGCAAATAAAATGATATTTGTTTTTGTTTTTGGATTTTGAAATTTTTATATATATACAAATGCAAATGCAAGCAACCAACAATGCAAATCAAATAAAAACAAGGGATGAAAACACGATACTAGAGCGTGCAATTTATTTAGCAAATTTTTTTAGCGGCAATTTTTTGCAAAGCAAGGCGGTTATTTTAGTAAGCACTTCTGCCTCCTACAACCTGAAATAGGAATCAAACAAAATATATACAGTATATTTTTCCCTTTTTTTTATTTTTTTTGAATTTTTTGTTTATATGAAATAGAAATCAAATCAAAACAAGACAAACAAGTGAATATAAAACAAACAAAACAATTTAAAAGAAAACAAATTCTTTTTTTTAAGGATAACAAAACAACACAAACAAACAAACGAAAACAACAAATTGAAAATTTTTTCTTTCTCTCTTTTTTTTTCTAAAGATGAAACTTAAGAAAAACAAAGGAAAATAGAGCCTAAACAAACAAACCAACTGGTCCATTTCAAGGCCCACAAACTCAATACCTACTTTCATAAATACTTGCTAATTTTCACCTCGGTTAAAAAAAAGTAAAATGAAAACACAACTAAAATCGTGATTGACAAATCAACAGGAAAGAAAAGAAATCAACAGGAAAGAAATCGCGATTCTAATACTTCTCTCCTCTGTTAAAAAAGATTTGGCATAAGATTTGAAATCGCGAGTGGTGGTTCTGGGTACAACGTGAGCTCGAATTTGAGGAAGTGTCGTGGGCGATTCAGGCGAGTGATTTTGGGTTAAGATTGAAGTCAAGGTTGATTTGTGGTTTGGTGATGCTCGAAGTTGATTGGTGATTCAGGCTTTTGGTTTTTTGGAGTGAGGTTGTTTTTGTATGAAGGCGTGAGGAAGGCGATTTTGTTTTCGATCGCGATTTGGATAGTGGATTTGATGATTGAAGGGGGGTCTCGATGAAGTCATGGTCGTGTATTGTCGATTAGAGTTCGGTTTCAGTGGTGGCTGTTTGATGTCGAGGCGTGTGGATGGTAGAGGTGAACAGAAGTGGTGAATGAGATGGTGGTCCGATGGTCGCGACAGTGAATGCAGTGATGAGGTTCGATTCAACAATCGCTGTTGATGTAAGACATGGAATTTGGATGGAAGTCGGCTGGGGTGTGAGGCGTTCGAAGTTGCAGTTGTTGATCTGAGATTAGTCTCTGGTTGTTGTTTTGGTTTCGTTCAAGTATGAAGTTGACGGTCGATGCACAGTTATGGGTTGTTGCTGTATTGTATTGCAGAAGTGTTTTGGTCAGAAGCTTGTTCGGGCAGTAGCACAGCAGTGGTTTGCAGCAGTGGTTGTATTAGTGAAGGGTTAAGAAGATGTTGTGTTGTATCAGGCAAGTGCAAGCAGTTAGTGAATTAAAGCGATCAAGTGGTTAGTATGTGAAATACTTGTTGTGTATGGAGTATGTATGGGCAATTACTTTTGTGATGGGCAGTAGAAGGAAGAAGAGGAAATTCAAAAGTTGTTGAAATGTTGGTTCAGGCGGTATGTCTAGTGGTGAAGATAGTTTGAGGTTGACAGAAGATAGTGCAGCAGAAACATATGGGCAATGGTGAGTGTTTATAGTTTTTGTGGATTGTTGAAATGATGGAGGAGTTTGGAAGTGGCAGTAAAAGTGGTATAACTCCAGTTTCGGTTGTGTGCCAGTCTGTGTAGTTAAAGCGCTCGGCAGATTCAAAGCGGTGGAGGTGCAAAAAGTCATAGCGGGGATACAGCGAGGATATAGCGGGATATAGCGGATGGCTTTAAAATAGCATATAAAACTCGTACTTAATGTTTTTACGAATATATAAATGGTAATTAAATGAAAAATTATCATTCAATTGAATTATAACTAATACATAAATACTTTTTAAATAAAAACATGTGCGAATATACTTTAAATAAACGTAAAATTGCTATATAACATAATTGAATTTAGTAGAATATTAAAGTATTTTCATTTCTGAAAATATATTATAAATTAAATCAAATAAATTAGTTTCATAATTTTTATAATGTATAAATTGAATTTTTCAATTCATTTTATTAAAGAAGATATAGCGGGAATAGCGGAATATAGCAGAAATAACGGGATATAACGGAAATAGTGGGGATTAAAGTGGAAAGGCTATATTGTGGGACTATATGGAAAAATCGTAGCGGCAGAAACCCGCTATGAGATATAGCGGGGTTATAGCGAGGTAATAGCGGGGCATTAACTGCACAGGTGCCAGTGGGGTTTGAAGAGACAGGAAAAAAATGGTGAATGGTGGAGGGTGAAGGGTGATATTGATGACAGCAAAGGAAGTATGGCTGTGTTTGTTTGTAGTCGAAGTGAGATGGTAGGCAGTAGAGTGGTGAGAGGCAGTTGATATGGTGGCAGTTCTATTGTCTGATATGGCAGATTGGCTGCTGTAGAATGCTGCTTACATTTGTATGTTTGTATATGCAGAGCAGCCACACCAAGCAGATGTAAGATGAACAACAGATAGAGTGGCATAGTTATGAATGGTATTTTGGTTATTGTTGATGTTTGTAGAAGTGGTTGATGTATGGTGGAAGCACAACAACAGTGCAGTTGCTAGAAGTGATGGTTGAACAGGCTTTTGTGAAATGAAATGGTTTAAGGTGGATGCTTATAATTGTATGGGAACTGAATTGATGAATTGATGTAGTAGGTGTAGGCAATGATGGTCAGTGGTGATGGGTGTAGCAGTAGCTTTGTGCCAGAATGGGTATATGCGATTGTGAGGAGTTGAGGTAGTTTTTTATTTTTGCGAGGAGGATTTGGAGTTTGTATGTGGAAAGATGGTCAGGGATGGTAGATAGTGCACAGTAGAGAAATGATGCACATGAAAGTGGGTATGTTGGAAGGGCAGCAAAAAGAGTGGCAGTTTGAAAGTGAATGGATGGGTAGCAAGTAGTTGTTTGAAGAAGTGATTGACAAGGATGTGGACAGTGAATGAGAAGCAGTTGTTGGTGATGTGCACTGGGGTTTGGATGGTAGAGGACAGACAGAGGCACAGGGATGTTGCAATGGAACAGTGATATGGGGTTGATGTGGTTGGTTTGTAAAGGTGAATGTGGGGTGTGGAAAAGTAGTTACAGTTATGGGCAGAATTAAAGAAATGTGCACAGAGCTGTTGCACAGAGAACAGCAGCAACAATGCACTGTAATTTTTTTGAATGTAAATGGAAAATGAAAAATGCAGTAGTAAGAATGTAAATGCAATACTGAAAATGACAAGGAAAAAAATAATTTTTATTTTTGTTGTGAAATTGTGTTTTTTTTATATAGAAATATGCAAATGAAAATGGAAATAGAACAACCACAAACAGACAATTAAAATAAAAGAAAAATTCTCAAAACAAACACACAACAACAATTTTTTTTAAATGCAAACACACAAAACAAAAACACAAAAAAAATTAATTCGAAGAAAAGAAAAAGAAAATCAAAGCAATTCCCCGGCAATGGTACCAAAAACTTACTTAACGGCAAATGTTCTATCGATTAGAAAAATGCCGATAAATTTGGAAATAAAATAATCGCAAGCGCACAGCGTACAAAATTAAGTACGTGGCGAGTACGGGTTGATCCACAGGGAATTTTCAAGATTTTAAAATTTTCAATTCAATCAAATTAGACCAACGTGAGATGAAATTGTTAACTACAAAAAAGAAGCTAAAGCTAGAATTAAAATGTGATTTAAAAACTATTAGACTAGAGAACAATTTAGAGGCAAATCCACTCTCATATGTTTGTAAATCAACAAACAAATAATTTGTGATCTCTAGCGTTGATATTAAGTGAAATATTTTTGTATTTATCATAAGTATGGTTTGTTTATGTTATTAATTAACATAACTCAAACCATCAAACTATAATACAACAAATAAACCACTTATCAATTCTCATGAAAATGAAGCCAAAGCAAAAGCTATTTTAAGTATGATCTATTTACTATTGTCGGTAGTAATATAGATCATCAAATTTCATTTTAACTTTCATTTCAAAATCAAAAATTAATTAGCAAATGATGATGTAAATTGTGTTTATGTTGAATAAGAATAACTCATTTGCATAAGCAATATAAGCTATCAAACCCACTTGTATAAACTTACATCAAAATTCACTTCCATGAAGCACAAGCTAAAGAGATCATAAATCATAAAATGTTGAAATTACATAATATTTGAGAGCTTCGTTACCACTAAATTGATGGGGTTTAGCTACTCATTTGTGTTATCAAATCAACACATGTAAGTTTCAATATTGAAAATGAAAGAAAGTAGAGAATAAACAAAGAAAAAGAAAATGAAAGAAAGTAGAGAACACCCTTTCACACCTGTTCAAATCATCAACAACAACCTAGTGCCACTTCCATACCTTCTTATAGTATCGAATGCCTCAAATCTCATGCAATAGCAACATCAGCATTGGAACAAAGTCGTAAAGGTACCCCCATTCGACGCCGTCGATAGGAAAGATGTGGAAGGCACCAACCCGCATCTATAAATAGGATCCTACGGGTGCTACTTAGGGATTTCATTTTTCATTCTTTTGCTCTTATGCCATTCATGATTTGTGAACCCTAGTTTCTGAATAATATTGGGTATTTCACTTCATTCTAACACTTAAGCCTTTGTATTCATAAACGTCATTAATAAAGTGAATACTTAGCATCGATAGTAGCTTCTATCTCAGTTAAGTATCGTGTATTGCATTACTAAAAAGATTTAATCAGTTACCCCCTTTCAAAGGAGTACCTTTGAGGTTACTAGTCACCTTTCGATACCATTGCAACTAACCTTACTCCAGCTAACTTCAACCATTTCGAAAGCCCTTTTGAAGGGGTCTTTATTAAGTCAATTTCTACTTTCAAGCTTGATTGGGGTATTAACAAGATTTCTTGTCAACATTTTTGGCGCTAGTTAGAGGGCTTGTACCTCCGGTTCCATATAACTTCTCTATAGATTAATTGCATAAGGTTCTTTATTCAAAAGAATAAAATGTTAAGAACGAGGAGTAATAACAACATTCTAAATGAATAAGCTGCATCACAATCAACTTTGGAAGGTAATATAATCTTGAACTTTAACTTAGAGAATATGAAAATTGGGCAATATTCAACCCTAATAAGATTTGAAAACAATGAGATTAATGTCCAGAATTTACTACAATAAGTGATAGCCATTTGAGAACTTATTGAAGGGGCTGCATCTCAAGGATCATTAATGGTTGTGGAAGGAGAAGATGAAGCACAATCTCTAAACAAGGACTAATATGAAAACCATGAAAGCCATGCTAAGAGATCCCTTGAGAAATCAAATAGTTCAATCCAAAGGGACAATAAAAGTTGCTATAAAAACGAAGCCGACCAAGAAGACCTCCTACACCAAATAATAACGGATATGCTTAAAGAAAAAGGAATTACTAATTCAGAGAAATATGTTATCCCGCAAAAGACTCCTTTTCTTGAAGAAATAATGGCAGTTAGCATTCCTCCCCACATTCGAATTCCCTCACTAAAGTATGATGGAATAATTGATATAGATAATCACCTTATAGCTTTAAGTATTCGAATCAATTTGTAAAATGATTATGGGGCAATTCGTTGCAAACTTTTCCCAGTAACTTTTCATGGAGCAGCTATCAAATGGTACAAGAATTACCAAGTGGAAACCATCCATTCTTAGGAAATATTCTCTTGTGAATTCATGACACAATTTTATGTATTCAATGACCCAACTATGTACTTTTTTTTATTAGCTACTATCAAACAAAAACTAGGAGAACCACTGGACAAATACTTAAAGAGGTTCAATATAAAAGTATTAAAAGCAGAAAATGCAACCGATAGAGCCAAGCTAATTGCGATTCGGTCAGGGCTAATAAGGCAATCCCTTTTCTAGGAAGAACTTCATATTCATGAATGTAGGGATCTATGAAACTTCTATTTTCAAGTTGAGAAATTTATTCATATGGAGAAGTGGCATCCTATTGCAAGGGAATCCCAACGAAATCAAAGAGAAGAAGAGATCAACTTTGAGTCTCCTAGTAACCGATCGAAAGGAAATAAAAGTAGAAGAAAGAATCAAAGTTGAATCCAACTACATGAATTTGAACCAACCCCTTTCTCATATTTTCACCATAGCAAAAGACTCTGAAAGTTTTTCAATTACTCACAAAATATCGAGTCATCCGAAGCCAAGCAAAGGTTAGGACTATTGTGACTACCACAAAGCGAATGGGCGTACGACTAATGATTGTCACGACCTATCAAGGTTGATCCAGAACACGGTCAAGTCAGGATCTCTAAAAGAGTTCGTTAAAGAAATTTAAAGGACTTCTTATGCTAACGAGATTGGCCTAGATGCTCAAAAACAAACTTCTTCTACAAGGGAATAGTAGCTAAGCGACTTGTTAAGCTATGTAGTCCTGCAACATTTGTTTACCATGTAAAAACAAAACCAGTCCATTGCATCCGGTGGACTCTTAAAGCACAATAATTTTCTAGCTACTTAAGAAAGACTACTCAAATGCCTGGAACGAAATGACTCATGCTTATCTCAAAGCTTAAATCAATGTGGGGTAAAGAACTACTCCCATGGAACCTTGGATTATCGTCAAGCTTCAATCGTAAACTCATTCTTGATGAAAGGTAAATATCCAAAACTCTCTCAAAACGGGATTCTTGCAAAAAGCATGCTCTTGTTCGTGAAAGTCTATTAGTCCATGCATCGTGGCTTTTTAGACTCGCAAACAAGACATCTCTTTTTGCTAAGAAAAATCGAAGGAAGCATAACTGTTAAAAAGAAATCTTGTCAACATCCCAAAGCTAAGTTGTTAATAAGAAATTTTGTTGACACCTCAAAGAAAAGTTTTAAAAGTAAGGAATCCCTACGATACCCCCTTTCGAATGAGTCGATAGGGTCTGCATGTCTTCGGTAGGTGGTTTTACAAAGGTGTTAACCATCGATAAGAGAACCAATCAACACTTCAAAACAAAGGTTAAGAAGCAAATAACTCATTCACGACCCCTTTCGAGTGGGTCGAAAGGGTCAGTCATGCCCCTTTCGAGTGGGTCGAAAGGTTCATTCTGTCTTTAGAAGGGAATCCATATTCGAAAGTATAGATTCTACTGCCATTGTTGGGTCTCCTTCGAGAGGGGCTATATGTTTTGGAATATCCAAGCTCCTTTCGAAGGTTTTCAACTAGAGAACATAACTTCCATATTCATACAGCAAGCCCCTTCAAAACCCATTTCAGATGATTTGAAAGAATCCTGACTCTTTCAAAGGGACTTAATGTATAATGTATGAGATTTAAATTCAATGTGCAATGGAATCATATTTTGGACAAATGTTATAAATTCAATGGACTTGTTAATATCAAATTATCATCATCACGTCAATTTAGTGTTTCATATCATAAAGCATGATGATACTATTATTCGTAATCACTGTTTTCAAATATATTTCATAGCATTGCATAAGTCAAACAAGAGTTAAGAAATTAACTAAGCATCATGTGCAATTGTTCATTAGTCGAGCTAATGACCGAAATGATCTTCCTTATATTCCAAATCCATATTGGATCCATGCATTCACTCTTATGCATTTATTTAAATTGTATTACAAGTAAGAGAACTTTCCCCAAATTGATTTAGGGTTACAAAATTTTGTTTTTTCTATGAAATAAGAAAGAGAATTTAGAATTCAATTAAGTCCCAAACTTTGAGCCTTAGTGTCTTATTTATAGATGCAGGTTGACCCCATTCCGCATCCATCCTTTCGAAGTGGTTGAAAGGTCATTTTCCCAGCCTTTTGCATTCAACCTATTGCCTTCATCCTTTCGCTTTCATAGCTTTAAAGGCGGCTATTACACTTGAGTTAACCCTTTCGCCTTCATCAATAGCGTACTAGTAGTGGATGTTGTTCTAAAATCCCTAATATTGCTTTCGCATTCCTCTAAAGCCTTTCGACACCTTCGAAAGGTACGTAGCAAAAGTGTCAAGGTTCCCCTGTTTTGAAGTAAGCGGAAGCACCCCCAACTCCTTCTCCTTCGAAACCTCCTTTTGTCGCTTTGATCTGGTGTTAACCATGATGAGTGATTATTTGAGTGCGTAAGGAGTGCTTACGTATTGTTTCAAAAGGATTAGTAGGTGATGATTGGATCGGTGCAAAAGGTCACTTTGTTTCATGTGGAGTTTTCTTTATGCTTATAGAATGTTCCAACTATTTCGAAAGGCTTATTCTTGCTTTTGAAAGGTGCATATTGGTAAAATATCTTTAAGAGGAAGATTGTCTACGGCGAAACCAAACTATTTCGAAGGGTTTGGTTCTTGTATGCGAGCGTGTTGTCCAATACCTTCGAAAGGTGTTTTGAACCCATACTTGGCTCTATCATATATGTGGCTTCAACTGCATCGAAATGTCTAGCTAAGATGGAAGGGTAGTTTTACTTTCTTTTCTACTCTTTCAAAAGCTCTTGTTTCACTTGACACTTGTAGGTGCCTCAGGCGCTTACGACTCCATCTGAATCTCTTCGAAAGCTATCTTAAAGCCTTCGAAACACTGTTTTTGAATTACGGTGAAATTATTGTCTTCAATTCTTGTAGAGCTTAAAACTTTTTATGATCCTTCTTTCATGCCTTTATTCTTAGGTAAATTTTGTGGTTAACAATTTTTAAATATATATTTATGAAAAACATACCCGTAGTTGAATTTTAGCTGGTCTGCTTATGCAAACGGTGCAAACAAGCAGGTGATCATACAAAAAGCATTGAAATACCTACATGCGCCTGCACTGATCTTTAATAAATTAGCAAATAAGAGAGAGCATGGAAAATAAAAACAACATTTAAATTCCTTTATAGAATTCCTTGAAAGGTCTAGCTGAGACGGAAGCGTAGTTTTGCTTTCTTTTCTACTCTTTCAAAAGCTCTTGTTTCACTTGACACTTGTAGGTGCGTCAGGCGCTTGCAACTCCATCCTAACCACTTCAAAAGCTATCTCAATGCCTTCAAAATGCTGTTTTTGAATTATGATAGAACCCTTGTCTTCAATTCTTGTTGAGCTTAACACTTTTTATGAGCCTTCTTTCATACCTTTATTCTTAAGTGAACTTTATGGTTAACATTTTGCCCCTCTTGTATGAAAGAAGCTTTTGTTCTTTAGGACAAAAATTTGACTGCTTTCCTTTTGCACTATTCCATCCTTAATGACTTCGTTTCCCTACAAAGTTCAAAGTAAATAACATTCTCTATCGTTAGTTCAAAATTTATATAAATGCTTAGCAATTTGTTTGTAACATGATTGAGGACAATGCTATAATAGAATTCATTAATTCTAAGCCTAGAAACAACGAAAATTAGTTGACCATCATCTGGAGTTAGTAGGTGATGAGAAATCCATAATTCTAAATAATGAGGACCAGAAATTCCTGTATGGCAATAATAGAAGTCCCACCATACAATTTGGTAATAACAAACGAAGTTTGTAAACTAAACCCTCGTTATATTAATAGAAGACCAGGCATATATTCTAAATCTAACTTTAATAATTTAATTCCAGGAGTTTCCTTTTGATAGCAAGTGTTTGGTAATAAAAAGCCATAAACTATCATTTGGAACTAAATCGTTGAAAACCATGAATCCTTATTTTGGGGGTAAATAATTGGTATTTAGACACCCGTGTTGGAAATAATAATAATCCTAAAATCGAGATTCAAATGTTGATAAGTGTTGTTCAAAAGTTATTAGTAGTAAGCTGGTGACCCTCATTTGGTATTTGTAAGACAAATTCAGAGTTTTAATTGAAGACCAGAAGTTCATTTAGATCTCAATATTAACTACCTTGGAACCCAAATTCGAGCATTAACAAATGAAATCCAAATATTAATAGTAAAAGTTGTGAAACCCAAACTCAGGTATTAATAAAATGCTATCCAAAATCCCATGATAAAGGCCTTAATAATGGAGGTCCCAAATCCCACATTCGGGAATTAATAAGTGAAATCCAGAAATTAATAATAAGAGATCCAAAACCTTAACCCAGGTATGAATAGGTGAGGTCTAAAAGTTAATAGTAAGCAACCCGAAACCCAGATTTGGGCATTAATAAGTGAAGTCTAGAAATTAATAGTAAGAGACCCAAAACCTAGATTCGGGTATCATGAAAGACCGACGATCAATAGTTAAAGACTCAAAACCCAGATTCGAGTATTAATAAGTGAATTTCCAAAATTAATAATAAGAGGCATGAAACCTTTATTCGGGTATCATGAAGGCCAAAGATCAATACTAAAAGACCCAAAATCCATATTTGGATATTAATAAGTGAAGTTATGAAATTCTCTTTCGGAAACTAGTCGAAGGCTGTAGATTCTTATCTGAGCCTTTTGTTATGCACGCTCTTTTGGTTTTGATTCTTTTAATAATTTCCATCCTTTAGGCCTTGTATATTATCGTTGTTTGATATGTCACATCTCGGACTGGGACGTCTTAGTACGTTTTTGTCAATGTTTGATATGTTACTTCTTGGGCTTGGACGTCTTAGTTTGTTATTTTCTAGTGCGCTTGGTTAGCTTATCCATAAGCAGGATCCAAGGACTTACCCAAACTCCCTCCAGTAGGTGCTCCAGCCAGGCCTTATAGGCAGGACTAAAGGCTGGTTTGGTGCCTTGGCAAGGCCATAGCATGGTGGGACCAAGGGCATAATCCATCCTCCCTCTAGGAGTTCCTTGACCTGGTCATAGCACGGCGCGATCAAGGTCTTGTCGATGCTTTAACATGGCCATAGCGCAAAGCGGGTAAAGGCTTACTCTAACCTCCCTCCAGGAGGCGCTTTGACCTGGCCCTCATGGTGCAGTCAATGGCTTTGACCATTTAAGTTAGTTTCCAAATTCAAGGAGAATTTTACTCCCAACCATGTAGACTTTTCTTTAAGGAAGAGGTGCTTTATTCATTCATCGTAACAAAATATAGCCGCAAGTCTTCTGCATTCCACGTTTTACGAACCATATTGCCATCCGATCGACATAACTTGTAATCTCCAGGGCTAATTACTTTGCATATGATTTGGGGACCTTCCTAGTTTGGTCCTAGCGGTCCATATACATGATTTCTTGTGTTTGTTATCACCCTTTGCAGTACTAAGTCTCCCTCTTGAAATGATCTTGTTTTTACTTTTGAGTTATAGTATTTCAAGATTCTTCTTTGATATTCTACGGTCAGAATAGCTACTTCAGTTCTTAGTTTATGTATTAAAACTAATGATTCTTTCTTCAACTCTTGGTTTGGATCAAATGCTTAGGCGATTCTTCGATGTGAGGGTATCTCAATTTCAATTGGAAACATTGCCTCACACCCATATGTTAGAGAATAAGGGGTATGACCCATTTCAGTTCTAGTGGATGTTCGATAGGCATAGAGTACTTGTGGTAATTCTTCTACCCAATTTCCTTTGGCTTTATTCGAACGCTATTTCAAGGTAGTCTTAATAGTCTTGTTTGCCGCCTCAACTACACCATTAGCCTTTGGATGTGCCACGGAATAAATTTTTTTGATAATCCCGTTCTTTTGGCAAAATGGAAAAAACTCTTCACTTTCAAATTGTGTTCCATTATCATATAAAATCTTATAAGGGATCCCAAATCTGGTAATAATGTTTCTAATAACGAATTTTAGCACTTTCCCAAAAGTGATTTTACGGAGTGGTTCTACTTCTACCCACTTAGTAAAGTAGTCAATAGCCACAACAACATATTTTGCACTTCCTTTGGAAATTGGCAATGGCCCGATTAAGTCGATTCCCCATATATCAAAGGGAAATGGACTAGAGATTGGAGTTAATTAACTTGGTGGAAAATGAGGAATCTTTGAGTGTTTCTTGCATTTTTCACATTTCTTTACATACTCAATAACTTTAACTGCCATCCATGGCCAATAGAAACCTTGTCTCATTATTTTCTTTACCAACTTTACCCCATTGGAATGATCTTCGCAAAATCCTTCATGCACTTCCACCAACAGTTTCATCCCATCCTCCAAACTTACACATCTTAAGTAAGGTAAGGTATATCCTTTCTTATAAAGAATTCCATCCATCATTGTGAAAGTTGGGGCCTGTTGCCCGATTTCCCTAAATTCATTTTGTCAGATAGTAATATCCCTTTGGAAAGATATTCGACAATAGGTTACATCCAAGTGCCACTATAACAATCGTCTGCCGTTGGATGATTAAACCCCTCATATGGGATTTCTTCAACAATTTTCCTTTCTTCTCTTTCTTGTGCCATGGCTTGGGATCTAGTTACAACCAATAATTCCTTCCCTTGTTCAGGTATTCCCTCTTCGATACTGGGATTTGCTTGGTACCTTACTAGTATGATAGGGGTCTCTAGGGTTCCTCTTAAACTAACCAACTTTGCTAATGAATCTGCCTGAGAGTTTTTTCCTCTTTGAACTTGGTGTATAGAAAAATCTTTAAATAAGGCGAGCATTTTCAACACTTTCTTTACATACAAGGATAGTTTGGCGTCCTTAGTCTGATATATTTGCTTTATCTAATTTACCATTAGTTGAGAATCACTGAAGACTTGAATTTGTGGGATCTTGAGGTCTAAGGCTAGAGCCAATCCTGCCACCATCGATTCATATTCGGCAACATTATTTGTTACGGGGAACCCAAAATTCATTGCTTAGTGTAGGCGGTGCCTGTGTGGTGTTATTATAACATATCCCGCTCTGGCTTTATGCTCATTTGATGCGTCATCCAAAAATAACTGCCATACGGGTTTTGATCTTTTTCTTTCTCCGATTGTTCTTTAACAAAGTTTTCACATTAATTAGTAAAGTCTATTAATGCTTGCCCTTTGATTGCTGCACGTGGCTGAAATTCAATGTCATACTGCCTAAGCTCAAATCCCCACTTTACTAGCCTACCCGAAGTTTCTAGCTTACTGAAGACTTTTTTGACTGAAAAATTAGTCAATACTCTGATTGGATACTCCTTAAAGTATGCTCTAAGTTTTCATTCTGTAAGTATCAAACATAAACTAATTTCTATTATCGAGTATCGAACCTCTACGTCTTTCAACCGCCTTCTCACATAATAAATAGGAAGTTGAACCCCATTTTGTTCTCTAATCAAAACCGAACTAACCACATGAACCAAAGCTTACAGGTGTAAGTACAAGACTTCTCTATTCTCGGGGCTGGATAGTATTGGTGGCCTTTCCAAACGATTTTTTAATTCTTGGAAGGCTTTCTTACAATCTTCTCCCCATCTAAAATTTTTTCTCTTCCTTATCACATTGAAAAAGGGAATGAACTTATCAGTTGCTTTGGATATGAACTGGCATAAGGCAACGACCCTAACATTCAAACCATTACATCTTTAGTGGTTTTGGGCTCAACCGTGTCTTTGATTGCTTGGATCTGTTCCGGACTAGCTTCAATCCCTTGAGCGCTTACAATATAGCTTAAAAAATTCTCGAAATGAACCCCGAAAGAGCATTTTTGGGGATTCATGTAACATCCCCAACTTGGAGGACCAAAACCAACGGCTACGGATGCTGCAGTCATCCATAGTTATTTATCCTCGGTGGCCAAATACGGTAATGTTAGATACATTGATATAACAAAAACACATGGACATGTAAAAACTGTAAAATCAATAAACAACTTTCACATTCCATTTTAAAACATTTCAAGATCTTTACATAATCCCAATACGAGAACCACGTTCAGATAAAATATAATTATTACAACATACACCAAGAGCGACATATGAAGATTCCCCCTTGGATAATCAGACTATATGACTAGGCAGTAAAACATATTTGCCTTTCTAACAAAAATACAGCAGAAATAAAACAGAATGAAAATTCTACTGACTAGATTTCCTCCTACACGTATTTGGAAGCTTAATCATCTAAAGAGGTACTTGAAAACCTCAACTCTCAAACTACTCAAAATCAATTGTGCACCCGAGAGTTTAAGGGGAAAACATAAACTTTGAGTCAGACATAAAGTCTAGTATGAATAATAATCTACCATCTCAAACCATTTAGATATCTAGTGAGATCATGCCGCTTAGCGAAACGAGTTTTCCCCTCATTGGTATCCTAAAACTTTATAAAACCATATATTGTGCTTCTGCATCCACAATGGTTAAATCATAGCAGTTCAAAGTAATATGGTGATATGCAAACAAGTAAATCAATTCTGGATTTCCCATCTCCATTCATTTTGACTATCTGTCTTAGTTATTTCTAGGGTCACTATTAACCTAATAGTTTTCATGGGCTGACTAATAACTTGTTTAGTACTTAGGGAATCCCTGTCCAATTTCATAGTTTTCACAAAATCACCAAGAACCTATTGGCCCCTGCCAATAACTTTACTGTTTCATGGGTTCTCCCCGAACCTATTGGTCACTCCAATAACTTCCCTCTTATCCTAGTTTTCATGGGTTGACTAGGAACCTATTGACTTCTGTCAATAACTCAATCCAGATATACATTTCATAGGTTCACTACAAACCCATTAGCCCCTTCTAAAAACTCCTTCTACTCATAGTTTTTACGGATTTACTATGAACCTATTGGCCCCTACCAATAAATTCTTCTAAACATAATTTTCATGGGTTTACTATGAACCTGTCTGTCTAAAAACATCTTTAATCAATATTTAGGCAACCTACATTCTGGTCTATCTGACCTCCTGGATGCAATTCTACTAATTCAAGAGTTAACTTAACTTATATTCACTAATGGGTTAACCTAGATGGTTATTCTGCCCCTATACCCTAAAATACAGTTATGGGTCCATTTTAATATATATATATATATATGAAGAAGCAAACATAATAACATAATAATACAAACACCTATGGTTTAATATCTTTGAAATCGTTTTATCTAAAAGCTGGTTAATACCTTAAACTTAATTGTTACTGCCAAAATCTCGCTTCGACTTAGTCGAAACCGGCTTGACCAGGGGCCAAAGAAAGACAAGATGAAAAGGTTCCAGATAGACCTTTAGAAGGAGTCGAAGGGATGCTACAACCAAAGTCTAAAAGCTTCAGAACCTTTCGAAGGTGTCAAAAGGTATCTACAATCAAGATTCAATGATTTCTTACCTTTCGAAGGAGTCGAAAGCATCCTTCTACCTTTAGTAACCACCTTTCGACTAGGTGATTCCATAAGCATGAAGACCTTGTGAATAAGTAAAAAGTAACATCTTTTGAAGACAGTGAAGAACAACTCTTTGTATATGCGCCAAACCTTTCAAAACCATATGTTTCGCCTTTATTGAAATCACTCGAAAGCATGTATTGGCTTGAGCAACCCATTCGAATGCAATACTAAGCCTTTCAAACCGTTCGAAGCCATTATCATCTAGGGTGGTTCCGCATTAAGTCACAAACAAGAGTTCAGAAGCAACCAACAATATCGAAACCATCAGCATTTCAACACCCACGAAACCACTAAACAAGCCAATCGATAGAGTTGAAAGTTCTCACAAGGCAACACAAAGAAGAGAAGCACAACCGTTCCTTTCGACAAAGGTGGAAGCGTACTAGAGTTATTTCGGCAGACACCTTTCGACACCAAGTCCAAAGCACTAGGGTCGAAAGGTGCTGACCCGCATATATAAATAAGACCCAATAGGTCTGGTTTTAGGGATTTATATCTTGTTATTCTAAAATGTTCTTTTTAATCCAAAGAGCTGTAAACCCTAATTTCTAAATTGATTTAGGGAATTTGAGTAATAAAGTCTTCTTTAGCTTGTGAAAGGTAAGTCTTAAATCTTTGAGATTACTTTACCATTTTTAAAGCTTTTATCAGGTTCAACCTTGTATTTTAGGTGTCGCCTATATCAAAAGGACCCTTCTATAACACCCCTAATTTTAGTGACATTATTCAAGAAATTTAATTAGAATAAATTAAATAGAATAATGTAGATAAGGAGATTGAGGTTGATTAATAAACTAGGTGGTCGTGCTTAATTAAACCAAATGAACTTATATAAATGGTTAGGATATTAAACACAAGGGCATTAAGGTAATTAGTCGCCCATATTTTCCACCCTTATATTATCGCCTTAGTCATACACGTTCATTATTAACACTAGAAATTGTCACTAACACCCTAGAATAGATTTGTTTAGAGAGATTAATGAAGACAAAATTTTAAAATAGATGATTATCACAGTAGAATGCAAAAACAACAACAGAAACAAGAACACCAAAGTTATAGTGATTCAGCATAAATGCCTATGTCCACTTTGAATATAATCTTTATTTCTTTTTCAATCACTTGAATACATATACAATCCTTAAACAAACAGCTTGAATACAAGTTTGAATAGAAAGGAAGTAATTACAGAAAATGGCAGAGTCTCTTTGGAGTTCTCGAAAAAAGGTCCCTTCAACTGGACCCCTGATGTTACCCTACTACTTGGCCCGACTACAAGGCGATAGTTGCAGAGAATATGGTTGTACCTAGACGGGACTCAAGCCAAGAAAGGATTGGAAATATAAAGGATCGGTGTAACTTAATTGGATCCCAAACCAACCAGAAGCTGTCACCAGGTCAGAGTTCAATGAGCTGATGAGGGAGCTCGTGGAAAGCAGGAGACAGCTTAACGAGCAGATTGAAGCAAATGCAAACCCGATGACCTAGATTTCTCAGCAGTAGGATTAGACCACTTCAGGAAGCCCTGCCTCCTACTCGTCATCCAACAGCTCCACTTCATAAAATGAACACGCCAGGCGTAGATGCCGTAGGATTGAAACGACACAAACTAGAGCAATAGAGCAATTGGTGACGAGTCGCCAAGGACAAACCAACAAAAATGATCCAGATTCCTTAGCTGGAACCGTGGCTCCTCAACTACACCTGGGGAGTCACACCCAACCAAGAGTGAGAAACTTAGGATCTTGAGCATGCATGGGAGCTAGTCAACTACCTCACCAGGATCATAATGAAGCGGGTCCTCAAGATGCACACTTAGATGATCGTCGACTGAGGAGGCACCAGCCGGAGCAATCGCGTAGGACGGATACAGACTTAGCAGCCCCCATTCAAACTTCATATTTATCAACTATGGTCAAGCTGCCGATGAGAGAGAATTAGGGTTTGACTAATGACGACTGAGGCGTATCAAGCAGTCATGCTCCGTTTACAGATAACATTCTACAAGCTGAGTACCCCAGAAAGTTTAGCGTGCCTACTATACCCGCTTACGAAGGGAAGACCGACCCTCGACAGCACATAATGAGATATGAGTGGATGATTGAATCAGCTAAGGCAAACGATGCGACTAAGTGCAGGTGCTTCCCAATAACTCTATCTGGGATCGCTACCGTGTGGTTCATGAGACTTCCCCCGCATTCGATCTCTAGATTTGACGAGCTAGCAATGAAGTTCATAGAGCAGTTTAGGATCCATGCTACTCGCCAAAAAGACGTGATTTCACTACCCAGTGTGATTCAGGCTCCTGGTAAGTCATTGAAGGACTATTTACAGAGATTCCACATTGCTGCTACCGAATTTAGTAATCCAAATGACCGTGCCATCCTTATGGCCGTCATGCGAGGAGTGCATCCAGAGTATGAGTTTTGTGACTGGCTTGCAGGAAAACCATCGACTACCCTAGAATGCTCTTATTCGAAGGCAAAACAAATCATGAGAAAGGAAGACGCCAGGTGGTCAAGATGGAGCAGTGCGCCAGGACCTAGTAAGGAAGCGGTGCAAAGCAACACTACAGTAAAGCAATCTGGTGAGAACTCTGGTAAGGTCCAAGTCAATGTTCAGAATAAGCCGGAGTAATCAAAAGGAACCAGAGGAGGAAATTTCGGACGGAAGAGAGAAGCTGGAAAGTGGAAACAAAGGATCCTGACCTATCAAGAGTATACACCCCTGAACACCTCTTTAGAGAATATTTACCTATCAACTTGTAATACCTATCAATACCGAAAGCAGCACCCAAAGGAATCGACTGAGGAACAGAAGCAGACCGGGAAGTATTATCGGTTTCACGAGACACCTCCATGATGCTATAGAAAAGCTAGTTCGCAAGAAGAAGTTGCGGTAGTTTGTTAAGAATCCACAGGAAGCTGAACATGAGGCATTCGACCCCAATCATGGGCAAGCTTCATGCCGACCTGAGGTGCCCGCTCGGACTAGAGGAACGCTGGTCATAAACACGATAATCGGTGGGCCTCGTCCTGCAGACAAGAGTTAGCAAGAAATTGAACACTATGCTAGTTCCTTGAAGCATGCAGACTTCGAGTGCTGCTCGAACACAGAAGATGGGACTTCTGCAAAGCAGCAACGAATGATGACGGATGACATAGTGTTCAGGAGTTGGGATTCCAATCAAGTAGAGGCTCTAACTATTGACCCAATGGTTATCTCAACTCTAATAGGACCAGTGCTTGTGAGAATAATACTAATTGTTTGTGGGAGTTCTGTTAATATTACCTTCAAGAAGGCATATGACCAAATGAAGATTTGAGGCGAAGGATCTGAAACCATCTAAAGCCCACATTCATGGCAGAAATGGTGTAGCTACTAATGCAGTAGGTTTTGTCGAATTGCCAGTTGAACTAGGAGAAGGTGAATGCAGGAGGGTATGAATCCTACCATTCATTTTTTTGGATGCTGGTTCCCCGTATAATTTTTTTCTCGGCCAACCGGCCTTGGCGGAGTTTAGGGCAGCTTTGCCCCTGTGGTGTTTGACATTTAAATTTCCGATAGACAATGGAGTTGATGTGGTGCATGGCGATCAAGCGACTGGTTGTGCTAGTTATGTGGCTGAGCTGAGAGAGGCCCAGCGAAGAAAGAAGGGAAAGGTTGTGGACAAACCTATCCATATTCATGTTGCTAAAGATTGACAAGTAGCGCCTGAGCCTTGGCTTGGGCAACACAGTTGGATCCATAGAGACATTGATCTAAGAGATGACAATGAAGAACCCAAGGAGGCCAAGGCAGCACCGGATGAACCAACGATTGACATCACGGCCAGCCATGATGACCCATCGTGGGTACTGAAGATAGGATCGTAGCTCGACATCTCGATGATGAGGGATCTTACCGAGTTCCTCCGAACGAATCTCGATGTTTTCGCTTGGACCCATTCTCATACGTGTGGGATTTCTCCCGCTATCGAAAGTCATATGTTGAACATTGACCCAAAGTATGTACCGGTGAAACAAAAGAGAAGAGGCATGGACCCGGAGAGGTTCGCTACTCTCAAAGAGGAGTTGGATACACTCAAAGCCAATAGGTTCATCCACGACGCCCTTTATCCTGAATGGATATCCAATCCTGTACTGGTGAGGAAGGCAAAAGGGAAGTGGAGGACCTGTGTTGATTACTCAGACCTGAACAAGGCCTGCACTAAGGATAGTTTCCCATTGCCCAGAACTGATCAACTGGTCGACTCGACAGCAGTGCACGAGTTGTTTTCATTTATGGATGTGTATTCAGGATACAATCAGATCCCGATGCACATCCCAGATTAGGAGCACACCAGTTTTGTCACAGATGATGGACTGTACTGTTATGTAGTGATGCCTTTTGGGTTGAAGAATGCAGGGGCAACTTCTCAACGACTGGTGAATCAGAAGTTTAAAGATCAAATTGGTAGTGCGATGGAAGTCTATGTCGATGATATACCCGTGAAGTCACGATAATCAAACGACCACATTCGAGACTTGGTAGAAATGTTTGATATACTCAAATTTTATGGAATGAAAGTAAATCCATTGAAATGTTCCTTTGGCGTTGCATTGGGGAAGTTTTTGGGCTTCATTGTCAACGCACGAAGGATTGAAGCGAAACCGAAAAAATTCAAGCTTTTCAGGACATACAGGCACCTAGAACTATAAAGCAAGTGCAGAGCCTAAATGGGAAGGTCGAAGCATTGAGTCGATTCATATCCAGAGCGACCGACAAATGTATTCCCCTCTTTGATTTGATAAGGAAAGGGAAAAGAAATTTCGAATGGACACCGGATAGAGAATATGCATTCCAAGCTTTGGTGTGCTACTTGGAGAGGTCCTCTATTCTGTCGAAACTAATAGACCATGAGGAGTTTATGTTTACTTGGCCATATCCCAGCATGCCATCAACGCAGCTTTGATTAGTGAGGAGGACCGAATACAAAAGCCGGTGTACTATGTTAGTAAGCGTTTAATGGGGGCAGAGGGAAATTATCCCAAGATTGAGTAGCCGGCTTACTGTTTGGTAATCGCATCATGCAAACTCCGCCCATATTTCCAGGCACATCTGGTCAGTATATATGCCGATCAGCCTTTACGACAGGTGCTCCAACGACCAGACACTTCTAGAAGGTTACTTAAATGGAACATTGAACTTAGTCAGTTCGAAATCACCTACCTGCCTCGGAGGGCTATCCAGGAACAAACTTTGGTGGATTTTATTGCAGAGTTCACTATGCAGGACGAACCGAATGGAGATGATTCAATTCCTGTTGTACCATGGAAGCTATATACTGATGGAGCGTCCAATGAACATTGTTCTGGGGCTAGTTTTGTTCTTATAACTCCCGAGGAACGATCGATTTGTTATACTTTGAAAATTAATTTCCCCGCTATGAACAAAGAAGCCGAGTATGAAGCATTGATCGCCGGACTGAAGCTTGCCAAAGAACTTGGAGTAAAATTGGTGGAAGTCTTTTGTAACTCACAACTGGTGGTGTACCAAGTCCGGGGAGACTGCAAGGCAGAGAGATAGAGGCTTGCTCCATACCTCCCTAAGGTCCAAGAATTGTTGGCGGACCTCGAATACTACAATATTTTGCATATCCCACGCAAACGGAACAGTGAAGCCGATTCCTTGGCGAAATTTGCAAGCGCTAGTGATGTGCAACAGATGGGTTTGATTCCCGTTGAAACTCTACATGCCCCGAGCATAAATGAGATGGATGTTGATCTTGTGGCGGAGACGGAAACTGAAAGGGAGTCGTGGATGACCCCGTTTAAAGAATACATGTTACATGGGACCTTGCCCGAGAGGAGGAACGAGAGACAGCAAGTCGTTCGCAAGGCCTCACGGTATATAATGCAGGATGGAATGATGTATCGGAAGGGATTCTCCATTCCCTTACTTAAGTGCATCGCCCACGATGAGGTAAAATGAGTTTTAAGAGAAGTCCATGAAGGAGAATGTAGCGACCATACTGGTGGGCAAATGCTAGCCAAAAAGATACTCCGCTATGGATAATATTGGCCGACCGTGAATCGGGACGCCGCAGACTTTGTAAGGAGATGCGACAAATATCAGAAGTATGCGAAGATCCTGAGACTGCCGTCGACGGAACTCACGCAAATGGTTAGTCCATGGCTGTTTACAATATGGGGGATTGGTATTATCGGCTCCTTGCCAATCTCCAAAGGTGGTGCAAAATACGCAATCGTCGCGGTCGATTACTTCACCAAATTGGTCGAAGCCGAGCTATTAGCTACGATCACAACCAAAATATTCATTAACTTTATTGTGTGGAACATTATATGCCGCTTTGGTCTCCCATGGACTATCATTACTGACAATGGAACTCAATTTGAGAGTAGATAATTCAAAGTGTTTTGTCGGAAGTATTGCATTGAGAAAAGGTTTGCAGCAGTCGCTCACCCTAAACCGAATGGGCAAGTTAAAGACGTAAATAAGATAATCAAGTCCATCTTGAAAAAACATTTGGAGAAGGCTAGAGGCAAGTGGGTGGATGAGCTTCCAGTGACACTCTAGGCATACAGAACCACCCACAAGTCCGTGACTGGCCATACTCCTTTCGCCTTGGCATACGGCACTGAAGCAGTTATACCCATGGAACTTGAAGTTCCTTCTTACCGGGTGACTCATTATGATCCTAGAAGGAACCAAGATCTTTTACTGGAGTTGTTGGACATTATCGACGAGAAGCGTGAAGAAGCCGATTTAAGGGCGGCCACATATCGGCACTGAGTCGCCCGATATTATAATGAAAAAGTTCGACCAAGAGCTTTCGATTTGGGCGACCTTGTTTTGAAGCGAGTTTTTCCAGTCCCATCACATATGAACCCCACATGGGAAGTCCCTACGTCATTAAATGGGGGCTTGGAGAAGGAACCTTTAAGCTCGCGACAGTTGATGGCGTGACACTCCCCAGAGAATGGAATTGCAAGCATTTGCGCCGTTATTAGACTTAGTTTATTTCTTTTGCGTTTTAGTACCAATTGTTTCCGGTATATATTTCTTCTATTGTTCTCTGTTTCCAACATTTAATAAGATAATTCAGTTTGTCCCTATTTTCTACAATCAATAAAAGCTTGAAGCTATTTAATAAGTCATGGTGCATTAGGACCCTTGCATTGTACTCGGCTATAATCGGGTCAAATAAGCATTTTATCTCTTCCTTGCCGGCCTCGGTCGCTGCCTCGATTTGGGAGTCGGCCTCTGTGAGTGCTGCCTTTTTGCCTTTTATGCGAGCTGTATCTTTTACCGCTTTAATTTAGTTCCTCGTCGAGTTCTGCCTTTAAATTCCTTGTCCCAACGATTTCATCATAATATTTTTGTGATTCTTCCAACGCTACAACTTTCTTCTCTTTCTCTTTAGAAAGAAACTCCTCCATCTCCTTGACTCGGTAAGCTTGAGTGTCCTCTATTTGGAGAGAAACTTTTTCCATAGCTAGAGCGCCACTGAGTCGAACTTCTTCGTTTAATTCCTTTTTGTGGGTTCCCTCTAAGTGGCTGACTACCTCGGCTGTCTTCTTGGCATTTTTTTTGCAGTAGCGAGTTGGGCTTTGTACTAAAGCAGTTCTTCATCCTGACTCTTTATAATGTCTTTGTCATGAACGACTTCTAGCTTGAGGCGATCGATCTCATACTGATGCTCAATAGAGTCCTCTGAAACTTTTTTGACCAGATGCACAAATGCCTCGTATTGAACGTAAACATCATTCGTGCAAGCGAGAGCTTTCGCTTTGACATTCCTGGGGATAGGATGTATGGCGGGGAGGAATTCAACCCGTCGAAATAGATCTTTGGAAATGTAGCTTTAACTCAGCTAATTTATCCACCGTGGTCGGATCTTGAGCATAAACTGGAGAAGTCTGCCTTAAAAGAGTCACCGATTTCTAGTGAGGTTCACGAGATTGCTTGGTGCTCAAGGAACTAGAGTGTTGGTCACGAGGGACATCGGATTGGGAGCCTCGCTGGGCAGACTTCTCTCCATTACGCGTCGACGGATTTGTAGGTTCATTTGGATAAGAAGGGTGCCCATGGGTTCTCCTTCTGGAAGATGAGGATTATTCTTTGGATTGATAATCCCTATCTTCGCTTTCATCTCTATCTCTCCGTTTACCAGATCCTGAATCTCGACCTGAGTGGTGAAAGATGGAAGACCCTCGGATACGGTCAAAACCATGTGAGCGACCCATTTCACCTGGACGTAAGGATAAACGAGAATGAATTAGTAGAAGTCACACGACAAATTGAATACAAGTGTGTGGTGGAATGCAAGTGTTCGTGTGTGTCCTAGTGCATCCTCCCAACGGACTAGTAGTTTTCGCTTTACCCATTGGAGTTTTCTCTCCATCATCATGAAGTTGTACGCCTTTACCGCTTCTCGCGATTGAGTTAAACCCCATTGCACCGGGATTAGTGAAGTCATAATTCAATAAATCATCAAGGACAGTTTAGTCGGAGAGTCCCTTCAGCGAGCTTTCCATTTTTTGGGAAGACGATCCTTTCTCGATGGGAGTTATCATGACCTTTGGGGTTCTCCGACTTTATTCTTTTTCAGTTTGTATGCTAAACTCTTTTTCTTTCTTGAAGGAGACGGTGGTTGTTTAATACTGGGAGCGTCGACTGTTGGCGCTTGTCTGGGGCTTATATTCTCGTCAATCGGCACTAGCACCTCCGCTTCTTTAATTTCACCTTCCTCGATAGTGTTGTGGGCCCTTTTGACAGGGGCACTGAAGGACCAACTTGTTCTCTACTCGCTTCAGCAGTTGTTCTTGCGGTTGTAGTGTTACTCGGAAGGCCAATCCTGCGACCCTCTTCTAATAATCCGAAGAGTGAGAGCAGCTCGTTGGTAACTATCAGTTTGATGTCCCACTCTTCTACTGGGGTAGCTCGGATGGCAGCGGTTGCTTCGGAGTATCTAGTGCCTTCGGGCCGTGAGCGAATACCTCGAAGGATTAAAAACGTTCAAGCTTCAAGAAAGATGAGACTTAAGTCTTAAAATGAAGGGTGAGGCAAGAATTAAACTTACATCTTACCAGCCATCTCCTCGCAAAACCAGAAAGGGCAACGTATGTAGAACCACTCCTACTTAAATTAGGAGAGCTTGTTCCACGTGCCCATTGGAACTTGGCATTTACAGTATGGTTCTAGGAATATATAAGATGGGATATCAGCACGTCTCTTGAAGCGGTAAATGTAGCGGATATCCTCAGGGGTTGCAGGTTTAAACAGAATGATCATAAGGAGTAGGTAGGTACCGTGTATGAATGTGTGTCTATTGGGATGCAGTTATGTAGGAGCGATCCCTATGTATTTTAACACCTCGCGGATAAATGGATTAAAGGGTGGCACGATCCGGCCCAACACATGAATTTGTTGCATGCGATGTATCCGGCTGGGGGCAGATGGGGTCGATCTTGCCCCGACGGAACTAGGACACCTTCGAAGGGGATTCCATGAATGGAGAACAGTCGACGGAGAGCGGCTTCACCAATTTTTGAGGCTTGTGTATCATGGGTTTATCCATAACAATAGCTTTGTTTGCGGCACCGGGAGCCGGACCTATGACCTTTGTGGGAAGGACCGAAATGTCTGAAATGGGAGCAAATGACGGGCTCGACGTCTCTACTATCTCTTGCCATGAACTTGGTCCAGGCTTGTCAGATATTGTAGCAGAGCTTGATTTCTTAGACATTTTGGGAAAATGCTTGGAGCGATTAAGTACTTGTTTAAGCTATACTCGAAAGATAATCGATATTAGACATAACAATAATATATTCCCCTGTGTGGTGTGCGAACTAGTGTGATGATTCAAGCGTGAGTACAACGAAATTGAACTTTTAAAGACAAGTGTGACGTGATGAAGCTTTGAGTTATAGTCTTCGGAGACTGTCACCATTGACCGTTTCCGGCAGTTTATCATATGATCGATAACGGAAGTCCTGTAATCGGCATTGGCATCATAGATTGTGAAGGCTGTTACTTGCATTTGTTGGGTCAAATTCGTGTTTAAAATTACTTAAGCTGTTAAGTTGTTTGTCCGAATTAAGTCCATGGGCTTATATGCTTTGGTCCTTGTCATTGTTTATTATTTTATGCTATGGCGTGGAAATATGTAATCATGATGTATGCGGTGTTTAAGTTAAAATGGTCCTGATTGCCAATACTGGCCCCGACAATTAATACCGATCCAAACCCTTAATCACCTATACTGATGGCCCCTCTAAACGAAGAAAACCGATCCACTCTCCTATGGAATACCGACACACACTATCTCTCAAATCACCGACCCACACTATATCTCTCTAATCACCGACCCACACTCTATCTCTCTAGGTACCGACCCATTCCATTGCCGAAATTATACCGACCCACTCTACTCCAAAAATCCTACCGGTTTAGACCTCCTTGGACAATCTACCAAGCCACTTCCATTCAAAGCATCGAACCCCTCTCTTTCATCAGACGCCGAGCACCCTTCTTCTCTAAAATATCAACCTTAAAGTTATGGTATCGGTGACCCCTTTTTCTAGTGGCTTAAACCCTACTCAATTGAGGCCAAGTCGAGTCCCTAACCCAAAGCATACTCCTCCTCCTAACCAGTCTCTCTCTCTCTCACCAATCCCTATCGATTTCTACCTAAAGGACCATTTACCCATGCGTTCGAATTTCACGCAGAGCTTCGAATTCAGGGAGATGAGTTAGGGGAGAGATTCGTACCTATATGGGGAGTTCAAGGCTTATGAGAATTGTGAGATTTCGAGTTGAAGGTTTACTCGGTTTCGTTGGTGGTTCGAATTGCGAGGTGAACGGCCTGGGTTTTAGAGGAGGAGGGATGATTGAGTAGCAAATGAGGCTCGGAGGAAGGTAAGATAGAAAACATGTGAGAATGTGAAGGAAGTGAGAAGAAGGAAGGCATGAGTTTTTATATTAAGGATGGGGAGATGAACGGTCATTCTCCTATAGAACTGGTCGCCACGCCATAGTGGGTCGGTTGGGAAACACGCCAACCATTGCCAAGTGAACTGGCCATGTGGGTCGGCCTTCGTATGCCGATCCAACCCTTGTTTTAAAAAAGAAAAAGAAAAAAGGGAATAAAAAGAAAAATATATATCAACAAATAATAAAAATAAAATAATGATATATATATATATATACATAATGAAAGTATAAATGATAATAAAATAAAATGCGTATACATGAATACATACACATGTAATGATGATTGAGGATGATAATATGGAAAGGAGATATATACTACCGGATAAGTGGTGAAGCATAGGTTTAGAAAACTCATTGCGATTCAGCCTTCAAAAGGTTGCAAATCTTTAGCTTTTGAAAAGTTAAAATAGGATTTCAAGAATTTCTTTGAAACTGAACTAATACAATTAGACAACGCGAAGCTTCTTCAAAGGCCAATGAAAAAGCGACAGTCAGTTACTATTCTGAACGAGCTAGCCTCTGAAAGTAGGGATTACTTGTTGATTCAAAGCGTGTCATGTTGATTCACACAATGCACTTTGGGGAGGGAAATTTTACCCGACTACTTGGCTCGACTACAAGGCGATAGTTGCAGAGGATATGGTTGGACCTAGATGGGACTCAAGCCAAGAAAGGATTGGAAATATAAAGGATTGGTGTAACTTAATTGGATCGGCACACTTGTGTGTGGTTCAGCATATATGCATTGTTCGGCCAATTCGCATGGTTCGGTCTATTAGCATGGTTCGGTGTTGGGACAAGATCATATGTGGGTCAGCAATGATGGGATCGGCCTTGTTGGAACAAGATCATATGTGGATCGGCTAATAGTGGTTCGACTTATGTGGATCGGCAAGGACGGGCTCAGATTTAATATGATCGACATAGGTGGCTCGGCATGACTGGATCGGCTGTAATGGTAGGCTATCTCCGGGTCGGTCGTTGAGCTTTTTGGAATTAAATGAAGCGGTCGGCATGGACGGCTCGGTCACCATAGTTCGGCATAATTGGGTCGGTGCACCCTAGGGGAATTGGCAAGTTATATGGTCTATAACAAAGTAGTGCGACAATCATCTCATTGCTTCGAGTAACGGCACTATTTGCTTCGAGTCACTTGAGAAGTTCCTTCGAGTCATCTATGAGGAAACCCCAGTTCGGCATTAATGGTTTGACCAAAGTGGTTCGGCAGTTACTGGATCGGTTATGGAGGGTCGGCATACCTGGGTCGGTCAACTTGAATGGTCACTTGTGGGCCTAGCTATCTTGGTCATGGGCATGCACAAGGAAGCCGGGCAAACTTCGTCTATAAATAGAGGGGCAAAGGTCCAGCTGAAGGGACCTTTTTTCGAGAACTCCAAAGAGACTCTTCAATTTTCTGTATTTACTTTCTTTCTACTCAAACTTGTATTCAAGCTATTTATTTACAGATTGTATCTATATTCAAGTGATTGAAAAAGTAATAATGATTACATTCAAAGCGGAAGTAAGCATTTACGCCGAACCACTATAACTCTAGTGTTCTTGTTTCTATTGTTGTTTTTGCATTCTACTGTGATAATCCTCTATTTTAATTTACTGTCTTCATTAATCACCCTACACAAATCTATTATAGGGTGCTAGTGACCATTTCTGATGCTAACATTCATTTTATCTTAAACAAAATTTTAAATGTAAGAAGCAAGCAAGGCCAGCCATTAGGAAGAAAATAAGAGAAAATCAACTTAAAGCTTAGGATTCAAGTTAGAAGGAATCAATCTCAATCATACTTCCATTTCCTTATCCAATATAAGGTGAATAATAATTTCTACATCCTATTTTGATTTTAACATCATATGGTTTTAGATTTTAGGATAAATCTGTTTTATGATATATTGAATGATGATATGCTTGATTTTGATTTATAAGTGGATTGAACAAGGTTGTTTAAAAAGTTGATATACACAGTTTTAGGGTAAAACCAAGATGAAACGTTTTTCAAATGCCATGGGAAAATTTTATGTTATAGAAAACATGATTGTGGAGAAGGGTTTCAATTTTCATAATTATCAGAACCGAGATGGATTTTATATTAATTTTCTAGTGAAGAAAATGATTTATTGGGTTATAAATTATTTATGGCTAAAATAATGATTATTTGGGTTTGAAATTTTTATATGTTGGAAAACGTATTAAAATGGATTTTCTAGAATTTTTCTAGATTTTTCTAAGTATTTTGATGAATATATAAAATTATTTAAGCTATGTGACTTAAATGTTTTATATATTTAATTAAGGTGAAAGGGGCATTTTATAAAATTAAATTATTATTTAAATTTTGAAATTTGTGGTAGCTCTTTTCTAAAAAGTATTTGTTAACCAATAGGAATTTGACAAATAAAGGCAGGTTAGTTGAAAAGTTATCCTTTTAAGTTAAAAACAAAGAAATCATACTTTTAGCATGTTTCAGTCAATTTTAGCATCAGATCTTCCGACCCAGACCTTTCGACATGGTCGAAAGGTTAGCTCTCGACAAGGTCAAAGTTCAATGCATATGGTATTAGGTTGCTTGGTACGTAGTGAATTGAACAATGTCGAAAGGTACTTAGTCGAAAGGTGGGTTGCCGAAGAGGTTGGGGTATGTTTGTTTTATAAACCAAAGATTGCCTACTTTGCTTTCGAATAAGAGCTTTCGACTTGGTTGCTTTCGACTAGGTCGATTATTTAAATAAAGGTTTTAAATCTTCTGACAAAGTCGAAAGGTTACTGCTGCGTATCATTGTTTTGTTTTGAACCTTCCGACACAGTCAAAAGGTATTTACCACTTTTTCCAACCTTTCGAAGTCGTTGCTTTCGACAAAGACGAAAGGTTTGCCTATTTTAAAAAAACCAACCGCTTCTCCCACTGCTTTCGAAAGTTATAAAAGCCTTCGACTTAGATGATTTACCCTTGTTTTATAATTAAAGTACAACCCAATATTTCAAAGGAGTTGTTTTAAAGGCAGAGGCCAATTGTTTTAATGAAATGTTTTAAAGCTTGCAAAGCAGACCTTTCGACAAAGTCAAAAGGTTGCTTCCAATGTAGTCGAAAGATTTTAAGAGAGAATTTTCAGCATGTTTTAAATTTAACCCAATAAGTCTTTAAAAGATTTATATATTAAGAGTTGAATGCTTTCAAAAGGTTTGAATTGCTGAATGGTTTCAATGGTTTCGAAAGGTTTGGATTCAAAAGGTTCTTTTGAAGACCTTTCGACAAGGTCGAAAGGTTTAGTTTTTAAATTATTTAGGAGACCCTCCAACAAGGTCGAAGGGTTGGGTTTTTAAAAGTCTTTAGTGTTGTTTAAGCTTTCGAAAGGTTTGCTTTCCAATGGTTTCGAAAGGTCTTTAAAACCCGTACTCCAAATTTTTAAGGAAAATCCACGACTTATTTAAAGGAGTTTTGTGATAGCTTTAAGTATAAAACTTTGAAGAAGTATTGCCTTGATAAAAATATAAGTTAAAAGGTGTTAATTATGTTTCATGAAATGTATTTCAAGGACCTTAAACCCACGGGAGTGGTATTGTTAAATTGCTGTTTTACTTCTTTAATTATGAATATATTCACATGACAATCCATAATTGTATTTGGGGAAAAAGGGGTAGAATAACCATTTAGGTTAACTCAATAGTGAATATAAAATTACTTAAACCCCCGAATGAGTAGAATTGCATCCATGGAGTCAGGGTGACCAAAAATATAAGATGCTTAAACTCTGTAGTTATTGGTGTATACCAAAAGGTTCATAGTAAACCCATGAAAACTATTGTAAATTAGTTATTGGCATAAACCAACAGGTTCATAGTAAACCCATGAAAACAATGATAAAGTAGTTATTGGAGGAAACCAACAGGTTCATAGTTAACCCATGAAAATTATGTATTAAGGACTAGGATGAGCTAAGTGGTTTGTAGTGAACCCATGAAAACTGTATCCGGACTAAGAATTGAAATCAATCAATAGGTTCCCGGTAACCCCATGAAAAGTAGGGTAAGCAAGTGGTAGGTTCCTAGTCAACCTATGAAAACTAGGATGTGAAGTGAGTTACTGGATAAATCCATAGGTTCCTAGTTAACCCATGAAAACTAGGATAAGTTGATTAGTTATTGGAATGACTAATAGGTACAGGGGGACCTATGAGTCAATTAAGTTAATTAGCAGGAGCTTATTGGTTCTTAGTAATCCCATGAAAACTATGAATAGGACAGGGTGTTCATTAATTGTTTAAAGGCTGTTAGTAAACACATGAAAACTAAAAGGAAATCTCACCATAATATTTTGAAAATGTATGTTTTAACCATTGTGGATGCAGGAGTATAGTTTATGGTTTTATAAAGGCTTTAGGATACTAGTGAGGGGAAAACCCATTCCGCTAAGTGGTATGGTCTCACTAGATATCTAAAAAGGATTGAGATGATAGATTATTATTCATACCAAGCTTTATGTCTGACTCGAATATTTTGTTTTCCCCTCAAACCTTCGGGTACTCAATTGATTTTGAGTAGTTTGAGGTTTAAGGTTTTCAGGTTCTCTTCTTAGACGAATAAAGCTTCCGGAGGCGTGCATGAGGCAAATAGTTAATTAGAGTTTTTCTTTCCGCTGTGTGTTTTGTTGTAAAGGCAGGTTTATTAGCCTTACTATATACTCTGATTAACCAAAGGGCATCTTCATATGTCGCTCTTGGCATACTTGTAATCATTATATTTTGCTGAACGTGGATAACGTAATTTGGGGATTATGTAATGAACATGAAATGTTTTGATTTGAATTTGGAAATATGTTTTTGAATTGTTAAGTCTTTATTACATATTTCTATGATCTATGTATCAATGTATCTAACACCGCCGTATTTGGTCGTTGGAGATTAATAACTATGGATGACTGTAGCATCCGTAGCCGTTAGTTTTGGGCCTTCAAGTAGGGGGATGTTACACCTTCGACACAATCGAATCCTGGCATATTCAAATAACCACAGTTACATACTCAAAACTACATTTCTCTAGGCTTCAGCTTTTGACAAGTTCAAATCCTAATCTCCAACCATTCAGACCTTAGAATTCCTAACCTAATACTAGTTGCTCAAAGATCCAGCTTTCGACAAGGTCGAAACCCTAACATCGGATTCCTGGCCCAAGTCTTAACACCTAGTCAACTTCACTCTCGACTAGGTCGAAACCTCGGTCCCAGATTCTTGAATAAAGTCTAAACTACACAACAACTAAAGCCTCTAGATAGGTCGAAACCTATTAAGGCCAACTTTATCCAGGGTATTTCAACTTAATCAAAAGAAGAGCTTTCGAAGGGCAATCTAATCTATCCTAAAAAGATCGAAAGGTTGAAAAAGGAGGAAACCAACCGTTTCGACTGAGTCGAAAGGTCGACCTGAGCAACATTTTACTAGAGAAAGCTATTCGAAAGTATATTCAAGGTGGAAATACACATTCCACTCTTCTTCATCTACCAAAGGGATAAACCTTGTTCCGTCACCCAACTTAAGGGCATAGATAAGATTTCTTGTTAACATTTTGGCGCTAGAAGGAGGGCATGAACCTCCGACTTGGTTAAACACCCAACACTACTTGTTTAAAACCCCACTTATGGAACACCCCATATTTTTGATAACATTATTTAGGATGTTTTATTAGATAAATAATAACGTGTTGATTAAGGGATTGAGATTTGATTTAATTAAGGGGTAGCCGTGCCATTTAAACTAATGAACTAAAGAAGAGTTAAAATGAAATAGGACGAAGGGTAAAATGGGAAAAAGACCATTCCTATATCTATTCCCTTAGGCCGTGTATCTCTACACATTCATTTTCATTTCTCAATTTTTTTAAAACATAAGGCCGGCCACCATTAACAAGGGAAAGAGAAAGAAATATAAAGGGGGAGCTTAATCAACATCAAATTCATTCAAATCTCATATCCTTAATCTAAAGATAAGGTGGATAATGTTTACATATCTAACCTATTTTGTTTTCTGTTTTAAGATGATTTCGAAATGAATTGCAATGTTATTCCATGTCTTTGAATGACAGAATGTTTATATATACTTGTTGATGATTTATACACGTTCATATCGATTTTATGATATGTTTTAAGGTAAAAACCCTACTAAATGACATCTAAATGCCTTGTGAATTTTTATGTAGATCAAAAATAATATTTTGGATTTGGGTTTCAATTTTCAGAATTTTTAGAATTTATATGGATTTAATATAAATTTTCTAGTAAAGAAAATGTTATTTTGGGTTGTTAATTATTTATGGGTAAATAATAAAAGGTTTGGGTCTAAAATTTTTATATGTTAGAAAACATATTAAAAGAGATTTTCTAGATTTTTTTAGATTTTTCCTAAGAATTTTAATGGATATATAAAATTATTTAAGGTATGGGACTTAAATGTTTTATTTGTTTTAAAAGGAGAAGGGGCACTTTGCAAATAAAATAAAATGGCATCCAATCAGATTTAGACAAACAAGGTAGGTTAGGTACAAAAGAAATAGTTTAAAAGGACAAATGAATAGGATTTTAACTTATTCGATGCTTTCGACACCGGGTTTTGCCTTTCTTCCTTCGCTTCCGACACAGTTGAAACCAATGCAATGGTATCAGGAGACTGGTACATAGTGAATTGGATGCCGATGAAAGGTATAGGGTCGAAACCAGGGGTTCCGAAGGGGTTGAGGCTCTATATTGTTTTAAAGAAAAAAATGTGCTCATTTGCTTTCGACTAAGATGCTTTCGACTTGGTTGGGTTTCGACTAGGTCAAATGGTTTAAAAGGAAATGGTCGAAGCCTATAGTTGCCGCCTTTTTACCTTTCGACCCAGAGGGTTTCGAAAGGGTTACTTGTTTTCTAAATTTTGCCCACATCTCCAATGCTTTCGAAGGGATGGTTTCGACACCATCATTTCTTTACTTAGGAATGCTTTCGAAAGGTAGGCTTTCGACTTAAAGGGTTTTAATGACCCTTTTTCTCAATTGAAGTATAACCCAAATGGTTTCCAAAGAGATGATTTACATGATTTCAAAAGGGAGTGCTTACAACTTTAATGTGTTTATGATCCTTTTGCTCCACTTGAAGGCATAATCCAAATGGTTTCGACCGAATCGTTTTTCAAAGGGTTTTGAAGGAGTAAGCTTCAAATGGTTTCGAGAAGTTTCCACATATTTTAAATTGAACCCAAATGCTTTTGAAAGGTTTAGAATTGATGCTTTCGAAAGGTTTTAAAGAATGGTTTCGAAGGGGTGGTTCACCAATGGTTTCGAAGGAGTAGAAGGTGTCATTTTTCTGATTGTTTCGAAGGGGTTGAAGGAAAAGGCTTTTCCAAGTATTTTGAAAGGCAAGGTTTAAAGGTTTTAAAACAAAGATGTCTAAGGTTTTAAAGCTTTTGAAAGGAAGGTTTTTCAGAAGTTTCGAAGGGATTTTGAGAATGATTTTGAAAGGAAGGTTTTTCAGAAGTTTCGAAGGGGTTTTGAGAATGATTTTGAAAGGAAGGTTTTTCAGAAGTTTCGAAGGGGTTTTGAGAATGATTTCGAAAGGAATGTTTTAGCATTTTGGCCTTTATAAAAGAAAGGGTTTTACTTGGTTTCGAAAGGGTTAATTCTAATGGTTTCAAAAGGGGTGCTTTCAATGGTTTCGAAAGGGGCACTTTGAATGGTTTTGAAAGGGGTACTTTCAATGGTTAAATATTTCATCAACTAAGATTTGAGTATAATATATATAACACGATAAGGTGATTTTGAGTAAAGTATAGAGATTATATATTTTCCTTGTCTGAGTTTTATTTAAAGATTTAAATCAATTTGAAAAGGTTTTCAAGGAAATTTTTAGGAAAATATCCCTAAGTAAAATGACTCAGATATTAGAATACAAGATGAGACTGTTATAGGGTCGTGCCCTATGCATTGGCTATTATCCCCAGCTAATTTTGTCCAAAATTCCAGTGTGTAGGGCTTTGTCACATTTAAGACTAAAATTATGGATACTCACAAAAGGAAAATATGTTTGTATACAGATTGGTTATTGGTGAGCCCGCAAAACAATTAGAATCAACTGACCCTGGAAGATGATAAGTTAAGGACAGAACATCCAAAAGAGAAGAATTTAATAGAAAGTTAAGGACAGAACATCCAGAAGATGAGAAGTGTCTAATAGATGTTAGATAAATTTTGATATGTCGTCTGGTAAGCCCAAGTCAGCTAGGTTAATAGTTAGCCAAACAAAACTACAGTGCATGAACACATAGTTCATTTATTACTTGATATATATGTATATTTACATAATGATACTTTATAGGTTTTAAACAGTTTTGGTTGCAAGAAAAGATTTGCAAAAGATTGTTTTAAAGGATTGTTAGTGAGGGGAAACCTGTTCTGCTAAGCGGCGTGGTCTCACTTAACATAAATAACAAAGATGAACAATATTATTCACACTAGGTTATATGTCTAACTCGAAGTTTTTGTTTCCCCTTAAACTCTCGAGTGCTCAAAATTGATTTGAGTAGGCTGAGGGTTGAGGTTTTCAGGTTTTCAAAGTTTTGGAGAATAAAGTTTCCGGAGACGAGCAGGTGGTTGATGGATAGCTATTTAGGAGTATAGATTATTTTGTTTTGATTTCACTATGTCTTACGTCAGATATGACTATATATCTTTGTTCATCCAAGGGGGCATCGTCATATGTCGCTCTTGGTTATTATTGTAAATTATATTTGATCATTGCCTAGGAAACATTTTGGGAATTTGTAACTTAGATATGATATTGTTTTGAAATTTAATCAAAAAATGTTGTTTTTTTAAATCTATGATTTTGTTCAAATTCAAGTGCTTTTGATATTATGGATACCATTAGCATTGCCGTATTTTGTCACAAGAAGTTAATACTATAGATGACTACAACATTTGTAGCACTTAGCTTTTGGCCTCCAGATACGGGACGTTACAATTTGGTATCAGAGCATAGGTTTATGAAAAAATATAACTAAAAATGGTTTTTGAAAAAAAAAATCCTAAGGAATTAGTGTAAGATTGGGATTTGGGATAACGCTATAGTAATGTACTTGTATTTGCTATAAATAAGTAAACGCTTTATCTCTAGTCTCCTATTTGTATTAGATCATTCTTCTATACCTCAGGAGATTTGAATACGGATATAGATGATAGAAGAGGAAGAGTTAACCTAGGAGGGGAAGGCACCGATAGGAATGCCAGGCCTAATGCGAGGAGAGGTCATGGTCAAGCACAAGCAGAGAATGTGAGTGCTGGAGTCCCGCAGGTTGGAATGGAAGCTATGTATCAATTCTTCGTGAATATGGTGCAAGCGGGTGTTGCTGCTGGAGCAGTGGGAGGAGTTCTGGAAGATCCAGTTGTCCATGACTATGCTAAGTTGACTGGAGACTACACCAAGCTCGGAGGGAAGCCATTTATTGGAACCGAGGATTGCTATTAAGGTGGAAAACTGATTGTTGCACTACAAAAGGATTTTTGTAGACTTGAGGCACAATGATGAGAAAAAGAGGAGGTTGGCATCCAGATAGCTTCAGGGGGTGATTTATTTTGATGGAATAGTGTGAATGTGGCAGTGGATAAGGAGACTATGACATGGGCAGATTTCAAGAGGAGGTTTCAGGAGAGATTCATGTCGGTGATGGCACAGTCTGTTTTGATTAGAAACTTTGCTAATCTAGAATAGAGAGAGATGACTGTTATGGAGTATGCTAGTAGGTTTGAGGAGTTAGCTCGATTTGGTTATGCTGTCGTTGATAGAGTGATGAAGAGGAACGAGAAGTTTATCAGGGGATTGAAGCCTGAGTTGGCAAGGGCTACCTAACCGCATATCAGAGATCCATGTGATGTGGTTATGGAGATGGCTTTGAGGCACGAGGAGATGCTTGCTTGTCAGTGGAAGAATAAAGTGAAAGAAGTCCAAGTTGGACAAGGTCAAAAGAGGAAGTTCTTTCACAAGAAGGATGCTCAGAAGGGTGGAGCAGCCAAGAGAGGAAAGTCTGAGGTGGCCAGTTTTAAGTACGACAAGAAGGGGCATTTCGCCAATGAGTGTCGTTCTAGTAAGGATAAGGAAGTGATCGGGAAGAAGAATTTTAGGTGCTTCAACTACGATCAGATATGCCATTATAAGAACCAGTACAAGGAGCGCGCTAAGGATGGAAAGGGCAAGATGTATGCATTGGAGCCTGCTGTTTCTAAGCCAGCAGCTCAGGATAAAGGAGAGACAGTTATGGGAGGTATGCTGCAGATTCATGGTATGTCTGTTAGCATTCTATTTGATACTGGTGCATCATAATCTTTTATATCTAGATATTTGATAGATAAGCTTAACCTAGAACCCATATATTTAGTTACTTCCTTATGGGTTACGAATCCAATAGGAGGGTATGCTACTTGTTATCCCGCCTTTTGGCAAGGCCGAGATACCAAGGAATTGACTAGAAAGTGAGGGTCGTACGTCTCCAGCATTGAATGGCGGTTGGATAACTACAAATATCGATGAATTTTGCCCGAGTCCGGATCGGGTTACAATTGATAAGACACGTCAAGCAAAGTCATAGAAACCAACGTTCCAAATTTCGAGATAATCCGAGTTCGTATGCTCAAGTTACCACCAGTGGAAAGTAGAAGGAATAGCCTTAGGTTGGAATCCATCATCCCTGCATTAGCTCGAACCCATGAGAAGTAATCTTGCTTCGACTCCGTCGAACAAGCCATGCTTCGAATCCACCAGGAGCGAGCCATAGTTCGAATTCATCTTCATATGCCTTGGTTCGAATCCATCGAAGCCTTTCTTGCTTCGAGTCCATCAAGGGAACACCCTTCGAATCCATGAAGTGGAAGGAGCTTCGATTCCATCCTATGATTGTCTTCGAATCCATTCAGCAGTAAAGTCTTCGTATAGATCGACTATGGAATGCCCTGATCGATACGAAGGGAACGTACGTTCTGTCGATTCGAAGGATCATACCTTCGAATCCACTACTTCGAATCCACCAAGTCACAACAGCTAAAAACAAGGATTCGACCTAGTAAATTCGGAGAAAAGGATGGATCAACCCGACGAACACGCACCACGTCATCATTCTCGCACGCAGGCATATGGATTTGAACCTATCGATTCGAACCATATCGATTCGAACGAATCCATATGACGGAAAAAACAGTCTTGAATCAATCATAACTCGAGATCTACAAGTCCAAATGCTATGAAATTTTCACAGTATCTTACTGGAAACCTAAGGAATGTTTATGCCAAATTTCATCTCAATCGGAGCAAATCTTGATCGATTCGAAGTTGAGTTCGATTCGATCCCGAAGTGGGCCCGGATTTCTTGAAAGCGGGCATGTGGGCCCCCTCACGTACCAGAACTGGTCTCCCCGAATTTTAGGTGAAATATCAGCCTCCTACACCTATAACTAGAGCCTCTGGTCATTCAGAAAAGGGTCGGACAATTCTAAGAGCTAAAGAGCGCCCAGACTCTGCCAGATTTACTTCAAATCACCACCGCTGCTTTAGTTTCAGACTTAGCTTAGAAAATCAGTTGTATTACATTATAAGAAATTGTAATCTTCAAGCATCGAGCAATAAAATCATCAAACTTCATAGTGGACGTAGGCGAAACGCCGAACCACTCTAAATCGCTGTCTTCTGTGCAATTTACTTTCTGTTATTTGGAGTTTTTGTTAGATAATCCTCAGTTTTAAGTTTCTTTCTTCACTTTTATCTCTTCAAAAACTTCCGAAGAGTGTTGTGCCCATTTTTGGTACAAACACTTTGGTGCTTTCACTGAGAAAAACAGGCTTTTTCTCCTGCTCCTTGGATCTACCATCGATACCGGATTGCATAAATCCAAGAGGAAGATCCAGATCCTTAATCCAGAATCCTTCCATTCTATTCAGATTTGCATAAAATCTAGGAAAGGAACCCACTACTTAAGATGGTTAGTACAAGAACTACCTCTACAGCTGCTGGACAAGAAGGAAGGGATGGCCAGAATCTTGCACAATAGCAGCCATCCAACCAAGACAACACTGCTCACTCGGATCCGTCTGGACCTGTCACCAGACAAGAATTCCATGTGTTGCTCCAGGAATTAACTCAAAGTTGGCAACAGTTGGCCGAACAGTTGCATGCTAATATTGAATTGACCAACCAATTGAACCGCCGAAGGCGTAGGAGGACCAGGAGGGATGATGCTTCCCACTCGTCCATTGAAAGCTCTGCTTCATCTGACTATCATGGAAGATCTACACGTCCCCGATTGGACGCAAGTCATTCACAAGCTACCGGATATCAACCTGCCTTAACTGTAGGGCAATTGAGGGTCGGACCGTCAACTAGCTTCCAGGCCGGGCCCTCGTCACGAGGAGGTGTTTTTCCCAACATACCACAGACAATCGCGCTGCAACCAACGCGGTAGAAACAAGGGTTGATACCCGAAATCTATTAGATCCAAATAATCAATAACGTGGGCGTACTCCTGAACCATACGTCCCAGAAGATGTGGAGCCAAGGAGGCGAGACATGGGCCGTCGACAGCGTCTGGTCCAAACTCGCACTGTGGAACCCGATCACACCTTAGCTCAACATGCACAAAGTGTGGCTATGCTCGATATCTCGACCATGATACGTCAGATGATCCGCGAAAGCCAAGGTCTTACTAATGATGACTGGGGAATCTCCCGTAGTCATACTCCTTTCACAGATGAGATATTATACGCTGAACCTCCTCGGCGATTCAGAATGCCAACTCTCCCTATGTACGAAGGAAATTCCGATCCCAACCAACACATTTTGAAATATGAATGGTCAATGAGCGCCGCAAGGGCTGACGATGCAGTAAAGTGTCGAAGTTTCCCCATCTCTTTGGGAGGGATCGCAACAATGTGGTTTACGTGATTACCACCTAGATCTATCTCTTCATTTGATCAACTGGCTAAGAAATTTGTCGAACAGTTTCGTATGCATGTCGCCAGACCTAATGACGTTAACACTCTATCTAGCGTCACCCAAGCTAAGGGAGAAACAATCAGACGTTATTTAGAAAGATTCCACGCGACATGTGTAGAGATTAGTAATCCTAACGATAACTCAATCTTGATGGCGTTAACCAAAAAATCAATCCCGATTCTGAGTTTGGAAATTGGCTAGCTGGGAAACCACCCGCATCGTTGGACCGTTTCTACTCCAAGGCCGCCCAATTCCTACGGCAAGAGGACGCGAAACAGTCTAGGAAGCAGGACGATGCGATGCCCAGAACAGAAGGGATACAAAGTAATGTGGCAGTTAAATAGTCCGGTGAGAGTTCTGGAAAAGTTCAGTTGAATATTCAAAACAAACAGACTCAGCTGCGAGGCAGCAATGGTCAGGATAAGAAAAGAGACCCAAACCGAGGCCCACGACGCAGGGCTCCAATGTTCTATAATTACACACCATTGAATACATCGCTGGAAAATGTATACCTACAAACTTGCAACACTGTGCAGTACAAGAAGCCCGCTCCGAAGCAGTCATCGGAGAGGCAGATTCAGACAGGGAAGTTTTGTAGGTTTCACGAAAGTTACGGCCACAATACAAATGAGTGTCGACATTTGCAGGACCTCATAGAAAAGTTGATCAGGGAGAGAAAGTTAGATCAGTTTGTGAGAGCGCCGCAGGCTGGTGGTGTGGGCCCGTCAAATCAGAACCGTGCACAAAATCAAGAAAGACAAGAGGTGCCCGCTCGAACGGGCGGGAGGCTAGTTATAAACACGATAAGTTGTGGTCCCCATCCAGCAGACAAAAGCTGGAGGGAAATGGAGTCGTAAGCTAGCTCTATCAGGCATGTAGACTTCGAATGCTGCAGTAATTACGAAGATGGAACTCCGGCTAAACAACAAAAGACAATGTCTGATGATATCATATTCAGAAGTAGAGATGCTGATAAAATCGAAGTCCCAACACTTGACCCATTGGTCATATCTGCCCAGGTTGGTCCAGCTTGGATAAAGAGGATACTGGTTGACAGTGGGAGCTCTGTAAACATTTTACTCAAACAGGCTTATGATTTAATGAAAATGGAAGCAAAGGACTTGAAACCTTGCCAATCTCGAGTTCACGGCTTCAATGGAAGTGCTACAATACCCACTGGAATAGTGGAACTACTAGTGGAGTTGGGAGTTGGAGAACGCCGGAGAGTCCGGATGTTGCAATTTGTCGTGTTAGAAATTGATTCACCTTACAATGCATTTTTGGGCCGACCGGCACTAGCTGAGTTCAGGGCAGCTATTGCCCCATGGTGTTTAACTCTGAAATTCCCTACTGATCACAGAATTGGAGTCATTCAAGGAGATCAGGCAGCTGGAAGAGCCAGTTATGTTGCTGAGCTGCGCGAGGCGCAGAAAAAGGAGAAAGGAAAGGGCGTAGAGGAATCTCTCTGCGTCCGTTTTACTGATAATTGACAATTAGCGCCTTGGCCCCGGCCCGGCCACCAATACCAATTCCTTAAAGATCTTGACCCTAGAGACAACGAAGATAAAGACGAATCTAAAGAGAATCAAGCTTCCCCAACCGAACTGACTATGGACGTCCCGGTCAATGAGGATGACAATTCAAAAGTACTAAAAGTTGGATCTCAACTGGGAAAACAGATACAACAGGAGTTGGTTAAATTTCTCCAAGCGAATCTCGATGTTTTTGCCTGGACACACTCTGATATGTGCGGAATCTCACCAAACATCGCAAGTCACTCCCTGAATATTGATCTGCGACATGTTCCGGTCAAGCAAAAAAGACGTGGTATGGATCTAGAGAGATCTGCCGCCCTTAAAGAGGAGGTTGACAAATTACAATCAAATGGGTTCATTCGAGATGCTTTATACCTAGAATGGGTATCAAATCCAGTGTTGGTTCGAAAACCGAATGGGAAATGGAGAACTTGCGTCGACTACTCCGACTTAAACAAGGCTTGTCCAAAAGACAGTTTTCCACTTCTTCAAATCGATCAGCTCGTAGACTCCACGGCTGGACACGAATTATTATCTTTCATGGATGCTTACTCTGGCTACAATCAAATACCTATCCATTAGCCTGATCAAGAACATACTAGTTTCGTGACCGATCTGGGACTTTACTGCTACAGAGTCATGCCTTTCGGTCTAAAAAATGCCGGAGCAACGTATCAACGCTTGGTCAATCGGATGTTCGCCGACCAGATTGGGAAGACTATGGAAGTTTACGTGGACTACTTGTTAGTAAAGTCCCGATTCTCCACAGACCACGTCAGAGATTTAGATTCAATGTTCTGCATTCTTCGAGAATATGGAATGAAGCTCAATCCATTAAAGTGTCACTTTGGCATCGCCTCTGGAAAGTTCCTCGGATTTATCGTTAATGCTCGAGGGATAGAAGCAAATCTTGAAAAGATCTGGGCGGTAAGGAACTTGCAAACTCCAAGAACCATAAAGCAATTCCGGAGTCTCAACGGGAAGGTAGCGGCATTAAGCAGGTTCATTTCAAAGTCCACTAATCAATGCATTCCTTTCTTCGATCTGATTCGAAAGGGTAAGCGAAACTTTGAATGGACCATGTAGTGTGAAGGCGCATTCCGATCGCTGGTGCAACTTCTTTCCACACCACCGATCCTGTCAAAACCGTTTGATCATGAACAGTTGTACCTTTATCTGGAAGTATCGAAGCATGCAATCAGCGCTGCTTTGGTTCGAGAAGAAGACCGAGTGCAGAAACCGGTCTACAATGTTAGTAAACGGTTAACAGGAGCTGAAAGAAATTACCCAAGATTGGAGAAATAGGCTTATTGTCTGGTCATTGCCTCAAGAAAGCTTTGCCCTTATTTCCAAGCTCATCCTCTTACTGTGTATACTGATCAGCCGTTACAACAGGTCCTCACGCGGCCTGAGACGTCGGGTAGGTTACTTAAGTGGAACATTGAACTAAGTCAATTTGATATCACTTATGCTCCGCGAAGAGCCATTCAAGGACAAGTCCTAGCTGATTTCATAGCCAAATTTACTGTTCGAGAGGACTTGCCTGAAACCAGTGAATCCCCCGAATACATCTGGATGTTGTATACTGACGGTGCATCAAACGATCGGTGTTCGGGCGCCGGAGTTGTACTTGAAACTCCCGAAGGCCGATCTATATGTTATGCTTTGAGGTTTGATTTTCATGCAACCAATAATGAAGTTGAATATGAAGCCCTCTTAACCGGACTAAAATTTTCCAGAGATTTGAGAATTATCGCTGTGGAAATTTATTGTGATTCTCATTTAGTTGTATGTCAAGTACGGGGAGAGTATCAAGCGAGAGACCGAAGGCCGGCTGCTTACTTAGCTCGAGTTCAGGAAGTACTGAATCAGTTTGATTATTATGCCATTTATTATATACCACGAGATCGCAATCAAAGAGCTGATTCATTGGCAAAGTTAGCCAGCACGGGTGAAGCACAGCAAATGGGGCTTGTCCCCGTCAAAACTTTATCCTCCCCAAGCATCGATCATATTGAGGTGGATTTTGTGTTTGAAACCGCTCACAGTAGAGAGTCGTGGATGACCACATATCTAAATTACATCGAGAATGGGACATTACCTGAGCATAGAAATGAGAAAAGGCAAATTCTCCGAAAAGCTTCACGATTCGTCATTCAGGATGGAATCATGTATAGAAGAGGTTATTCTGTTCCTCTCCTCCGGTGTATCGCACACGATGAAATCAAGCGAGTGTTACATGACGTACACGAAGGAGAATGTGGCGATCACACCGGTGGACAAGCTCTTGCTAAGAAAATACTCCGATATGGATACTAATGGCCGATAGTGAACCGAGACGCAGCAAACTATGCCAGGAAGTGCGATAAGTGCCAGAAACACGCCCGAATTCCAAGAGCTCCACCCACTGAGATAACTCAAATGGTCAGTCCCTGGCCATTCGCTATGTGGGGCATCGACATCATCGGTGCTCTACCTCTGGCAAAAGGTGGTGCGAAGTATGCCATCGTCGCCGTTGATTACTTTACAAAATGGGCTGAAGCCAAAGCTCTTGCAACAATTACGACGAAGAAGGTAATAAATTTTGTAGTTCGCAACATCATCTGTCGATTTGGACTCCCGCATACCATCATCACCGATAATGGGACCCAATTTGATAGTGCAGAATTCAAGAATTTCTGTCAATGGTTTCATATCCATAAAAAATTCTCGGCAGTTGCACATCCACAGGCAAACGGTCAGGTCGAAGCTGTCAATAAAGTTATAAAGTCCATCCTAAAGAAACGACTGGAAAAAGCTGGGGGCAAATGGGTCGATGAACTTCCTATGGCATTATGGGCTTATCGAACAACTCACAAGACCGCAACCGGACACACCCTATTTTCCTTATCTTATGGCTCGGAAGCCGTTATTCCAGTTGAGACAGAAGTGTTTTCACATCGCGTGACTTATTATGATCCGAAAACAAATGCTATATTGCTTGCTGAATCTTTGGATCTACTGGATGAGAAGCGTGAAGAGGCAGACTTGAGGGCTGCTGCATATCGGAGTCGGGTCGCCCGATTATACAATGCCAAAGTTCGACCTCGAACTTTTGAACTCGGCGATCTTGTTCTCAAGAGAATCTATCCGGTTCCTTCACACATGAAACCAAATTGGGAAGGACCATACGTAATTACACAAAGACTCGGAGATGGCACATTCAAACTATCGACCGTTGATGGTCTTGATTTACCAAAGGCTTGGAACAACGAGAGTCTCCATCGCTACTATATATGACAGGCTTTATTTACTTCATTGTATTTTTTCCATTTTTGCAATTTACTTTTGCATTTCGAAATTAGAATTTGTAATAAGGCAACTGACTTTGCCATATTTTCTTATTTCAGCAATAAAATGCCATCTCTTCGAGCCAGAGCTGTGATTCATTAAGTACAATGTACAACATCACGATGCACGGAGAGCTAAATTCCATCACACAGTGGAATTTATTCAAGTAGGGAGTGGCCATGATACATTTACTTAAGTTAACTCCGTACTCCCAGAGTGCGAGACGAAGTATAAAAATCTACTTAACTCCGTACTCCCAGAGTGCGAGACGGAGTATAAACATTTACTTAACTCCGTACTCCCAGAGTGCGAGACGGAGTATAAAAATCTACTTAACTCCGTACTCCTAGAGTGCGAGACGGAGTATAAATATTTACTTAACTCCGTACTCCTAGAGTGCGAGACGGAGTATAAAAATCTACTTAACTCCGTACTCCCAGAGTGCGAGACGGAGTATAAACATTTACTTAACTCCGTACTCCCAGAGTGCGAGACGGAGTATAAAAATCTACTTAACTCCGTACTCCCAGAGTGCGAGACGGAGTATAAACATTTACTTAACTCCGTACTCCCAGAGTGCGAGATGGAGTATAAAAATCTACTTAACTCCGTACTCCCAGAGTGCGAGACGGAGTATAAACATTTACTTAACTCCGTACTCCCAAAGTGCAAGACGGAGTATAAAAATCTACTTAACTCCGTACTCCCAGAGTGCGAGACGGAGTATAAACATTTACTTAACTCCGTACTCCCAAAGTGCGAGACGGAGTATAAAAATCTACTTAACTCCGTACTCCCAGAGTGCGAGACGGAGTATAAACATGTACTTAACTGCGTACTCCCAGAGTGCGAGACGGAGTATAAAAATCTACTTAACTCTGTACTCCCAGAGTGCGAGACGGAGTATAAACATTTACTTAACTCCGTACTCCCAGAGTGCGAGACGGAGTATAAAAATCTACTTAACTCCGTACTCCCAGAGTGCGAGACGGAGTATAAACATACATCAACTCCATATTTATCCCCAAGACTGGGGGCAGGATCAAAACAAATATCGAATTGAAGACGAAAGAGAATATACTTTCATTTCCATTATCAACAAAAAGAATCTGATTACAAGATGGTTCAAAAAATTCCTACTAGTGGGAGCCGATTCCACATCTATACACGGCTATAAAGAACCAACAAAACGAAACACTATCCCCGAACGTGACGACAAACTAAAGGAAGAGATCAATCTTTCTTCTTCCTCGGTTTCTTCTTCGGGGTAGTCCCACTGGATCCGCCACCTGACTTCCTCCTCACTCTCTTACTCTTCTCCGGTTTGTCCTCCGATGGCGACATAATATCAACATCTTCCTCGGAGCTTGAGGCAACAAAGATTCTTTTGGAGGGTGGAGCCGGAGGCATAGAAGCAGTAATAGGAGGTGGGATAGGAGCACTCGCAATTACCACAGTGCCGCCCGGCGATATCATCATTAGCGGGGCATGGCCCGACGGATTCATACCGGCGGTCGCTGCGGTCATCTCAGCACTAATCTCAATCAAAATCTCATCTTCACGAGATACTTGGGCCATGCTGGATGTGTCAGTAGCTGGCATAGAAGAACTAACAGCTGGAGCGACCCCACTCATGGCATAAGAAGGATCGGTGAAGGGATCGTTGGGTTGACTAAGAAGTTCCTCAATCATCTGAGCGTCGAAAGACAACATGCTCATTTCTCCTTCTTCGCCGACCACGGCAGATGTCGTGATGGCTTCGGTGACAATGGCCCCCTGCGCTTGATATGAAGCTTGAGATGCAGGAGGTGCAGAGATAACGACTTCGGTCACTGAAATGTGAAAAGACGACGATTGTTAGCTAAGTGTATTGCTTCATGATCATCACACTAAAAAACGGGAAGCGTTCGAGTACCTTCTTTAGCCTGACCCGGAGCGTGGACAGGAGCAGAGGCAGGAGTATCAGCAGAAGACAATTGCGGCTTGTCAGGATTATAAGCGGGGACGGACTAGGGATCGACCGCACCAGTGGTTTCAGGCAATATTGGAATTACAGCTCCAACAGTTGTTTCGTGATGCTCAATCCCCGAGCCCTCGCCCATCTCTATCTATTGAACACCAAGCCTCTCTTTCGCCACAGAAATCACCGCCTCGTGAAGAACACTCCTCTCTTCCTCAGTAAGCAAGCGCATCTCTAGCTCAAAATCATCAAGTGTTTCATCTGGATGCGCCGCTCTCTTATCCTCCACCAGCCTAGTCCAGGCATTGTACAGAATCATAGAATCATCTCCCAGCCACGATAAATTTTTGTGCTCCAGCACATTAGCGTTATATGTGACCAGGAGATCATCAAAATCGGCTTCCATCCTGGACCGCTCCACCATAATTTTTTCCTGGATTTCTGCCTCCGCAGACTTAGTCTTGGCCGCCGCTGCAGCAAGTTCGGCTCTAAGGGATACAGCTTGGTCGCATGCATCCTGAGCAGTGGTGTTTGCATCGTCTCTCTCTTTCACCACTTCAGCAACTTTGGCCTTGAGCTCATTCAGCTCCTTAACGGCTGCGTCTTGCTCAGCTACGACGTTGGTGTAGCGGTGGCCCATCTCTTCTACCGTGGCACAGTGTGCCTGCTGTATCCTTGCCATTTTGGCCACATCATCCTCATGCTTTTTGAGTGCTTGGAGTTACGAGTTTCGTGACGACTCCATCTCAGATTGGAGAACTTGGATGATGCGGTCTTTCTTGACAATCACGGCATCGCGCTCCTGAATGACTTTTGCCCGGTCAAAAGCTACCTTTGAAGCTTTCACGGCTGCTTTGTACCACTGCTTGTATTGAGCATAGAAGTCGCGAATATAGTTGTGCTCGGTACTTTCGGCATCCTGAGGAATCCTCTTGAGATGAGGAGGAAAGACATATGCATCCATACAGATTTCTGGGAAGTCCCTTTTCATTTGAGCAAGCTGGATGGCTCCTTCGCTTGTCAACTCAGTCGGAGCCTGCTCAACGATGGCAGCTGTCGGTGGTTCAACTCTAGGCCGCTGAGTCTCGGGCCTTGAAGGTTGGGGAGGCTGTTGCTGCTGTGAAGACCCAGGGAGATCTACGGGAGCCCTAGGAGGCGGAGGAGAACGAGATCGTGGTCGGTACTGATAGCTCCTATCTCTGTCAGAGCGATCTTGACTAGAATGGCTACGCCAATGCTCTCGATCTCTATCATAGCGATCCTGATTGATATAGCCTCGCCCGTGATCCCTATCCGATTCTCTCCTACGGGAATCATAATATGGGGAAGATTGGCGCACATTACGGAGTCTATCCAAAGTGGATCCGCGACCTGACATCTCACCTGCAATAAGAAGAAGCTACAGATTAGAATCCTACAAAACAATAATTAATATGCGAAAGTCATGTAGTGGTGTGGAAGTGTGTGTAAATGTGTAAACCCCCAGACCAACCGGAAGTGTTGACCGCGCTCAAAGGAAAGGGTTCGCTTATATTTAAAACATCTTGAAATTCCTCCAACCCGGAATTACATGGAATCGATATAAAATCCGGGATGGGAATATCGTCAAGCCCTTTAAAAGTATCTCTCAAATGAGAAGGGGCGGCCTTAGAAATCATGACTTCGGAAGTGGGAGGAGACTCATCTACAGATTTCCACACCTTAGACTTGAGTTTTTTGGAAACGACGGCCTTGCTTTTCCGTCTTTCTCCCAACTCTTCGAAGTTGCCCGAAAGATCAGCCATCGGCTCCACATCTGTATGGGTCCTTTCTTCATCGCTCACTTCGCTTATTGTGATTCCGAGCGTTTTCTTCGCCTTTTTCTTCTTCTTCTTCTTGTTTTTCTTCTTTGAGGCAGGCTTTGACATCCCCTCGATGACTATGCTCCGATTTATTTCAATCAAACCGAGAGCTCTTAAGTTATTATCATTCAGCACCCAGTCGATGTGTCTTAGCTCGCTCGGAACTTCCTGGAGACTTTAGACTATGCCCTTGTAGTACCTGCCATCGGGTCTAGAGATAATGGCTGTAAGAGAGACAAGATGTCAATACCAATGCCAAAGAACTATTGATCAAGGAAAATCGTCAACAGGATAGGACACTTACGTCGAGACAACCATCGCCTGGCAAAACCAGGAGGACATCGGACATAAAACCATTCATTCTTGAAATAGCTAAGTCTGGTCCAGGCTCCAATAATAACTTGTCAATTTCTGACTGCCTCCAAAAATGTAAAGGACGGACTATCGCCCCTACTCTTGAAATTAAATATGTATCTAATCTTGGTTGGCCTTGGCGAGCGAAAGAGACAGTCCATAAATATGACGAAGGCACTATTCAGCAACGCATGACCGTTGGGACGAAGTTGCGAAGGAGCAATTCCTAAGTACGACAACATTTCCCTGATGTATTGATTAAAAGGAGGAAGAGCTCCAGCCGCGCAAGCATGGCGGTAGAAGGCAGTATATCCTTCGGGTGGATTATGCGGTCTGTCATCAGTGCCAGGTAATAATACATCGTTCGGAGATATGTTATGTTTAAAGCATATCTGGCCCAATAAGGATTTAGAGATATTAGACTGGACAGAATCAACGGGATCCTCGACAAATATAGCCTCCGGCAATTCGTCTTGAGCTGGGACGATTACGTCAGTGGGAATATTGGGAATCTCAAGGATCAGAGGAGGAGAACTCTGAATCTCCTGCTGCTGAGAGCTCGAAGACTCCATAACTGACTACTTATCAGAAATCAGTGTTAAAACAAACAATAAACCCGTGCATCCCGCAGTGTAGAGTGTATGAACGTGTTGTGCAGTGCAAGTGTTGTGCGTTACTAAAGCAAATTTTACAGACTGAAACGAGATGTACGAACGACGAAACTCTGGAAATCAGGACTGGAAATGACCATCATCGCTGACCGTCATATCCACGCCATTCAGATGCTACCGACCGATTCAAGTATAAATCTGTTATGTTTTTGGTTAAGTCATGGTTCCATCGACGAGCTTCAAAAGGGAGTCAAGTATAGTCCTACAGTCAGGTTCAATTATGCAAGGCCGAAGCTCGTCGGAGTCAAGTGTGCTAAAGTTCCTTAAGATCATCAAAGTTCAACTTGAAATTAGTCGTATTTCAGATGTTGGAATGAGTCAAAAAAGTTGGATTCTCTAAACTGAAGGCGTTCGAATCCATCGAATCGAATCGATGTGCTTCGAATCCATATGGTTCGACTCGATGTACTTCGCGATGGAGGAACGCTTCGAATTCGTGGGCGCTGAGTGACTTCATATCGATCGACATTTAATATCTTCGAATTGATCAAGGTATCGTTACTTCATATCGATCGACACGAGGCCTTTTTCCTTTGCAAGCATCGATTCGAAGCTCTGTAGTCAGAGTCGATTCGAATAAACTCCATTCTAGATTGATTCGAAGCAATGAAAGATAACATCCCTCAAGATCTCTGCTTCTCCTAGGAAATCTCAACGCTTTGTTACGCCTCGAATCATCGAGTCGAACCATTTTTATTCAGATCTCACAACCCTTCAAGATTTTCAGAAGAAAAATTGAAGACGAAGACTTTCAGTTTTGTCATTTTCAACTGGCATCGATCCATTAGTTACCTGGTTTAATGTGATTACGAATGAAGGTTTAAAAGATTCAATCGATTCGGGGAAGACACGTTTTTTCTCGGCTCTGGGAAAATCGATTCGAAGAAGAAGCTATAGCAACAGTGAAAAGTAAAAAGTAAAAATGAAACCGGCCTCACGTATTTATATGGATTCCAGAGAAGGTTCGTGGCGCTTCGTCTCCCGGTCATCCTGACCGTTTGCCACCGGTCACTTACCATAGCCATCGATTCGAACTACTATTCTTGAAACCATCACATTCGAATCCAGTCACGGCATCGAATCCCTAAAAGCTCCGAATCCATCATCCTTCGAATCCTTCATAACCTCGAATCCATCGAGGCTTCGAATCCCTCATGACTTCGAATCCATCAAGGCAACATCGATACGAAGCAATTGAACGAGAGCTGAGTTGAAAAATCCTATCGATTCGAAGACTATCGAGTCAAACGACTAATTTCGGATCCATTGGAAACCGTCGATGAGAACGAACGCATTGCTTCGATATGAAAAATTACTTGTCTACCTTTTATACCGATTCAGGAGAGGATCGATACAAGAGGATGATCATAGTCAATCGTCAAAATAATGTTTAAATTCGAATCTCAAATCGGTTCAGCAGAGGATCGATGCAGAATTCGATAACAAACTGAACTGACAACGACTTGCAATCACGCAACGTTAACTAAATTCAAGGTAACACATATATGAACAGATGTCTGACTAATATTTGATCTTTAATGTTCGCAGGGATCAAAATGCTCATGTCGTCATAATTTCAACGACAAACAACCAATCACAGTCATACGACGGTTAATTACAGCAATAAAGAATACAACTTTCAGCAGAGCATGTCCTAACTGTCCAACGTTAGACTGCAACTGTTCAAAGCACGTTATGTTTACACAAGACATACTTTGGGGGGCAAATGTTATCTCGCCTTTTGGCAAGGCCGAGATACCAAGGAATTGACTGGAAAGTGAGGGTCGTACGTCTCTAGCATTGAATGGCTGTTGGATAACTACAAATATGGATGAATTTTGCCCGAGTCCGAATCGGGTTACAATTGATAAGACACGTCAAGCAAAGTCGAAGAAACCAACGTTCCAAATTTCGAGACAATCCGAGTTCGTATGCTCAAGTTACCACCAGTGGAAAGTAGAAGGAATAGCCTTAGGTTCGAATCCATCATCCTTGCATTAGCTCGAACCCATGAGAAGTAATCTTGCTTCGACTCCGTCGAACAAGCCATGCTTCGAATCCACCAGGAGCGAGCCATAGTTCGAATTCATCCTCATATGCCTTGGTTCGAATCCATCGAAGCCTTTCTTGCTTCGAGTCCATCAAGGGAACACCCTTCGAATCCATGAAGTGGAAGGAGCTTCGATTCCATCCTATGATTATCTTCGAATCCATTCAGCAGTAAAGTCTTCGTATCGATCGACTATGGAATGCCCTGATCGATACGAAGGGAACGTACGTTCTATCGATTCGAAGGATCATACCTTCGAATCCACCAAGTCACAACAGCTAAAAACAAGGATTCGACCCAGTAAATTTGGAGAAAAGGATGGATCAACCCGAGGAACACGCACCACGTCATCATTCTCGCACGCATGCATATGGATTCGAACCTATCGATTCGAACCATATCGATTCGAACGAATCCATATGACGGAAAACACAATCTTGAATCGATCATAACTCGAGATCTACAAGTCCAAATGCTATGAAATTTTCACAGTAGCTTACTGGCAACCTAAGGAATGTTCATGCCAAATTTCATCTCAATCGGAGCAAATCTTGATCGATTCGAAGTTGAGTTCGAATCGATCCCGAAGTGGGCCCGGATTTCCTGAAAGCGGGCATGTAGGCCCCTTCACATACCAGAACTGGTCTCCCCGAATTTTAGGCAAAATATCAGCCTCCTACACCTATAAATAGAGCCTCTGGTCATTCAGAAAAGGGTCGGACAATTCTAAGAGCTAAAGAGCGCCCAGACTCTGATAGATTTACTTCAAATCACCACCGCTGCTTTAGTTTAAGACTTAGCTTAGAAAATCAGTTGTATTACATTATAAGAAATTGTAATCTTCAAGCATCGAGCAATAAAATCATCAAACTTCATAGTGGACGTAGGCGAAACGCCGAACCACTCTAAATCGCTGTCTTCTGTGCAATTTACTTTCTGTTATTTGGAGTTTTTGTTAGATAATCCTCAGTTTTAAGTTTCTTTCTTCACTTTTATCTCTTCAAAAACTTCCGAAGTGTGTTGTGCCCATTTTTGGTACAAACACTACTCTAGGGTTGAGATGTGACCAGTTAGAGTTTGACCTATTAGGCCACACTTTTGTTTGCAGTTTGCATGTGTTTGATTTTGTGGGGTTTGAGATTATTCTTGGGATGGATTTGTTAATTGAGTACAATGCTAGTATATTTTGCCAGGATAGGAAGATATCTTTTAGACACCCTAATCGTAGCGATAGTATTATTTATACCGTGGAAGGTTCTAGCGGCGAGATGTATGCTTTGTTAGGTGTTATGGAATTGGATAATGAGTTAAGTCAAGTTATCATGGTTAGAGAATTCGCAGATGTATTTGAGCCTGTAGTTGTTTCCATCGAAACGAGCCATTGAGTTTTGGATAGATTTGTTTGTGGGAGCAGAAGTAGTGAGTAGGACGCCAAGCAAGATGACCCCTTCAGAGATGAGGGAGTTGAAGGTGCAGTTGGTGGATTTAGAGGGCAAGCGTTTTATCAAGCCGACTAGTTCGCCTTGGGGTGGAGCAACGTTGTTTGCTAAGAAGTTGGACGGATCATTGAGGCTATGTATTGATTATCGTAAGTTGAATGAGAGGACGATAAAGAATCAATATCCATTGCCATGAATTGACGATTTTTTCAACCAATTTAGTGGAGCCAAAGTATTTTCCCAGTTGGATTTGGCAACAGTTTTCCATCAGCTCAGAGAAGCAAAGGATAGTATACCTTTGACGGCTTTTAGGATCAGATATGGATCGTACGAATGGTTAGTTATGCCATTCGGAATGGCTAATGCGCCAGCTTTCTTTATGGATTTGATGAACCGAGTTTTCCGAGAGCACTTGGATAGTTTTGTATTGGTTTCATTGAAGATATCTTGATATATTCTAAGGATGAGAGAGAGCATGAAGTTCATCTTAGAATGGTGCTTGATACGCTGAGGTAGCATCAGCTAAAAGCGAAGTTTTTGAAGTGTCATGTTTGGAAGAAGAAAGTGAAGTTTCTTGGTCATATGGACTCAGAAAAAGGGTTGTCAGTAGATCTGACTATGATTGAAGTAGTGAATAGTTGGAAGAGACCCGAGAAAGTGACTGAGATAAACAGTTTCCTTGGGTTGGCTGGTTATTATCGGAGGTTCGTTAAGAATTTCTTGTGGATAGCAGCACCGATGACCAAGCTAACGAGGAAGGATGTGAAGTTGGTGTGGACCGATAAGTGTGAGGAAGTATTCCATAGTTTGAAGCATTTATTGACCCATGTACCAGTGTTGGTTGTTCCAGAAGGGAATCAGGATTTTGTGGTTTATACAGATGTGTGTGGAACGGGATTAGGAGCTGTGCTGATGCAGAGAGGTAAAGTGATTACCTATGCTTCAAGATAGCTTAGACCGCATGAGGTCAGGTATCCAATGCATGATTTGGAGTTGGCTGCAATGATTTTTGCTTTGAAGGTGTGGAGACATTACCCTTTGGGAGTGAGGTTTGAGTTATATACAGATCATAAGTCGCTGAAGTATTTATTCTCTCAGAAGGAGCTGAACATGAGATAGCAGAGGTGGTTAGAGTTTATTGTCGCTTATGATTTTGGGATTAAGTACACACCGGGGAAAGACAACAAGGTTGTAGATGCGCTTAGCAGGAAACATCATAATTCAATGTTGGTAATGATTGCTGAGTGGAAGGATTTGGAAGCATTAGAAGATTGTAGAGTGCAGTAGAGATCTGGGGCTAGGTTTAGCGGAGATATCGTAGTGTTATCTTGTTTGGAAGTTCAACCAATGATGATCGAAAATATTACTTCTAAACCGGAGGAGGATCCAATATTAGCTGAACGGATCATGAAGCTAAGAGAAGGAACCGAGAGCGATGACTCGAAAGATTTCTGCCTTGATCAAAATGGGTGGTTGAGAAAGAAAGGAAGGTTATGTGTTTCGAGTATAGGAAACATAAGAAAAGAAGTCTTAGAAGAATGCCATCATTCGAAGTTCTATATTCATCCAGAAGGAACTAAGATGTATCAGGATATGAAGGGAAGTTTCTGCTAGGAAGGCATGAAGAAAGATATTGGCTCATGTGTAAAGCAGTGCTTGAATTGCTAGCAGGAAAAGGCTGAACAACAGAAGCCAAGTGGATTGCTTTAGGCGTTAGATATTCCAGTATGGAAGTGGGATTCTATATCTATGGACTTTATTAACGGGTTGCCAAGGTCAAAAAAAGAAAATGAAAGTATATGGGTCATAGTGGATAGATTGACCAAGAGTGTCCATTCCATTTCAGTTAAGTCAACCAGGACGACACCTGTTTTGGCGAAGTTGTTTACGAGGAATGTGGTTAGACTGCATGGAATTCATAGTAGCATATTTAGTGATAGAAATTCCTTGTTCACTAGCGAGTTCTGGAAGATTATGAAGGAAGTTTTGGGAACCAAGCTCAAGATGAGTATCGCTTACATTCCACAGATGGATGGGCAAACGGAAAGAGCTAACAAGATCTTAGAGGATTTTAAAGAGCTTGTGCTCTAGATTTTGGGGGATCATGGGAAGACCATCTGCATCTAGTCGAGTTTTCGTATAACAATAGTTATTAAACAAGTATTATGATGACAACATTTGAAGCTTTGTATGGAAGGCCATGCAAATCTCCCGTTTGTTGGTTAGAGATCGGGGAAAGGTTGGTTCTTGGTCCATATTTGGTTAGAGAAGCGGCAGAGAAGGTTGAGGTCATTCGGGCTAGAATAAAGGAGTCTTAGTCTAGGCAGAAGAGTTATGCAGGTAAAAGATGGAAATACTTAGGTTTCTCAGTTGGAGATAAGGTTTTAATTGAGGTTTCACCGATGAAGGGTGTGATCAGATTTAGGCGATCAAAAAAGTTAGCACCGAGATTCGTTGGACCTTTTCCTATTGTTGAGAGGATCGAGAAACTTGCATATAGAGTTGAGTTACCGAGCAGTTTGGCAAGTGTCCACGATATTTTTCATGTTTCTCATCTCAGAAAGTAGAGACCCGGAGACTACTATTGCACCGACTGTGCTAGATGATTTAGTGGTAGAACCGGATTTGACTATAGTGAGAAAGCCAGTTCGCATTGGTGCGAGAGATGAGAAGAGGCTTAGAACCAAGACTGTCAGAATAGTCAAGGTCCAGTGGAGTGATGATGAAAGGGACCGTACTTGGGAGGTTGAGAGCAGGATCAGAGATGCTTATCCTGATTTGTTTGTTGGTATGTTTTACCTTCTTGTTTGATTTGTGTGTACCTTACTGTAATTTCAAGGACAAAATTCTTTAAGGGTGGGGGGGAGTCTGTAACACCCCGAATTTTTGATAACATTATTTGGGATATTTAATTAGATAAATTAAATGAAATAACGTGTTGATTAGGGGATTGAGATTTGATTTAATTAAGGGGTAGTCGTGCCATTTAAACTAATGAACTAAAGAAGAGTTAAAATGAAATAGGACGAAGGGTAAAATGGGAAAGAGACCATTCCTATATCTATTCCCTTAGGTCGTGTATCTCTACACGTTCATTTTCATTTCTCAAAATTTTTAAAACATAAGGCCGGCCACCATTAACAAGGGAAAGAGAAAGAAATATAAATGGGGAGCTTAATCAACATCAAATTCATTCAAATTTCATATTCTTAATCTCTAAAGCTAAGATGAATAGTGTTTACATCTCTAACTTGTTTTGTTTTTGGTCTTATGATTATTCCGAAATGATTTCCATGTTTTTAAATGATGAAATGTTTATATATATTTGTTGATGATTTATACATGTCCATATTGATTTTATGATATGTTTTAAGGTAAAAACCCTATTAAATGACATCTAAATTCCTTGCGAAGTTTTATGTAGATTTGAAATAATATTTTTGAGATGGGTTTCAATTTTCAGAATTAAAGAATTTATGTGGATTTAATATAAATTTTCTAGTAAAGAAAATATTATTTTGGGTTATTAATTATTTACGGGTAAATAATAAAACGTTTAGGTCCGAAATTTTTATATGTTAGAAAACATATTAAAAGAGATTTTTTGGAATTTTTCTAGATTTCTCCTAATAGTTTTGATGGATATATAAAATTATTTAAGGTACGGGACTTGAAAGTTTTATATGTTTTAAAAGGAGAAGGGGCTCTTTGCAAATAATTCAAATTTGATATTTCTAGAAATTGGCAGCACTTTTAAAAAAGTAAAATGGCAACCAATCAGATTTAGACAAACAAGGCAGGTTAGGTACAAAAGAAATAGTTTAAAAGGACAAATAAATAGGATTTTAACTGTTTCGATGCTTTCAGCAACAGGTTCAGCAAAAGAAATAGTGCACATGGTATCATGTAACACCCCATGTTTTTATAACATTATTTAGGATATCTAATTAGCTAAATAAAATAAAATAATATGATGATTAATAGATTGAGATTTGAATATAATCATGGGTAGCCGTGCCATGTTAAATGTAAATCAAAATGAGATAACATGAATAAAAGTGTTAGGATATAAGGGAGGGAAAAACAGGAAATAGGATGTACTTATACCATAAACCCTTGGGAAATAAATACACGTTCATTTCATTTTTCTCAAACAAAAGAACTCTAAGGCCGGCCACCATTTTCAATCTCAAGAGAAGAAAAAGCTAGGGTTTCAAGAGAAGAAGTAAATCAACTTATTCAACTTCAGATCTCACTTCTTATTCGTCGACGGAAATTCTATCGGTTTAGAAAACCGTCGAACGAATTTAGAAATAAAAATATAACCACAAGCGCACGGCGTACACTTGTAGTACGTGACGAATACGGGTCGATCCGCAAGGAATTGATGATTTTAAAAATCTATTCAATCAAATTAAACCAAAATCGAGTGAAAGTTAAGCTAGAGAATTAGAAAATTAGCTAACTAAAAAGAAAAGAGATGCAAATATAAGAGTTAAATGACAATTTAGAGAATAAATCCACTCTCCAGATCATGTAGTTCAACACATGAAATCATAATCTCTCTTTTTTTGGTCATTAGTTCTTTAATTAATGTGTTTATCATAAGTATGGCATATTTGTGCTATTGATTAGCCAACATAAGCCATCAAACTATAACACACCCCTTAAACCACTTACTAACTTTCATGAAATTTGACAATGAAAATGAAATCTATTTTAAGTATGGCCTATTAACTATTGATTAGAAATATAGACCATCAAATTTTAATTTCAAATCACTTTCTTTTGCCATAATCATATTTTTATGAAGAGGCAATTAGTGTTAGTGATTGTTTAAGCATAGCCTATTTGGTGTCAACAATATAGACTATCAAATTCAAGGTAAAACAACAATTAAACCACTTCAATCATTCTTCATTAAGCACAAAAAGAAAGCATGAATTAACAAATAGTTGAAACTACATAATTAGAGAGCTTCATTACCCCTAAATTGAAGGAGTTTAGCCTCTCATATTTGTCATTTGATTAACAAATGTAGCTAGCAACATTAAAGCAAAAAGAATGGAAAAGAGAAGCTAATTAACAAGAATTAAAACTAATCTACTTTGCATGAATGTAAACTACACTACTAACATAAGAAGAGAAGAAGCATGTAAATAAAAGAGAATTAACATTGCATAAAAGAAAAAAAATTACATAAACTAAAATGGCTAAGTAGCCATGGAAAAGAGAAGAGAGCTTTCTTTTATTTGATCTAAAACTAACTAAGAGAGACTAAGGGGGAAGAGGAGGGTTACATGAAACATAAGGGGATTTTATACATGTGTTAAACCCTAATTCATATTTTTGGGGAATGCCCAAAATACCCTCTTAGGAAGTGTGGAGGCCAAGTAATCATTAGCTTCAAATAATCCTCATTTAAGTGTACATGAAGCCATTAATTCCATAAGCATGTGCATTACCCTCTAATTTGTACATTAAGGTAGGTGGGTAGGTGGGGTCCTCCATGATCTTCACATTGAATTATTTCCATCTTCATTTGTTCTCTTCACTCTTGTGCATGCATATATCATCACGTAACCACTTGTAAAATTAACCAAATTTCCTACGAAACAACATAGAAAATTCCAAGTAAATTTTCACAATTTAATAAATGCATAAAAATGACCATTTTGCCCCTATATGAAGATGAATATGTGACAATTTCAAATAATTTGAATCTTAGTTTAAACAAGTTAAAATACCCAATATGATCATTTATTTAATTTAAATAGATTAAATATGGTGGTAAAAATATGCACATTTACGTGCACATCACTTCTTTAATCACGAAGCTAAGGCGAATGATTACTACACCCTATTTTCTTGTAGTTTTTGGTTTTAAGGATAATGCGAAATGATTTTGAATGATTATGCCGTGTTTTGAACGATTGAAAGTTTATATAGGCTTGTTGATGATTTATGCATATTCATATTAGTTTTTATGATATGTTTGTTATAAAAACCCTATTAAATGACATCCAAATGCCTTGAAAATTTATATGTAGATCATAAATGATATTTTAGAGACGGGTTTCAATTTTCATAATTTTCTAAATTATTGTGGATTTCATATTAATTTTCAAGTAAAGAAAATGATTTATTGGGTTATAAATTATTTGTAGCAAAATAAACAATTATTTGGGTCTGAAATTTATATATGTTGGAAAGAAAATTGAAAGTGATTTTTTGGAATTTTTAGAGAATTTTCCTAAGTGTTTTGATGAATATTTAAAATTATTCAACATATAGGACTTAAATGTTTTATATATTTAATTAAGGAGAAGGGGCATTTTGCAAAATAAAATCATTGTTTGTTTCTGAAAACATTGGTAGCACTTTTTGAAAAAGTATTTAGCAACTAATAAGAATTTGACAAACAAAGTCAGGTTAGTTGAAATTTTTTCACTTTTAAGTTAAAAATAAAAATAGCATGTTCCACCACTTTTGGCGCAGGGGGTTCCGACTCAGACCTTTCACCACTATTCGTTTCGAAACTAATGTGCATGGTATCAAGTCACTTGGTACGTAGTGTATTGCACAAAGGTGAAACGGGTACTTGGTCGAAACGTTAGGTGATTTGTTTTAAAACTAAAGGTAGAGGCTGCTTTGCTTTCGAAAGGGTTAGGTATCGACTTAGTTGCTTTTAGGTCAAATATTTTCATAGGGAAGGTTTCGACTTGGTTGCACTCTTTTGTTTTAAATAATGCTTCAGAAGGAATCGAAACCGCTAACTACCACCTTTCTACCCTTTGAAGTCAATGGTTTTGAAAGGTATACTTAACTTTTAAAACCAGCCACTTCTTCCATGCTTTCGAAGGCATGGTTTTGGCACCATCACTTATTTGCTTTGGAATAGCTTTCAAAAGGAAGGTTTCGACTTAGATGTTTTAAATGACCCTTTTGTTTTGATTGAATTATAACCCAAAGGTTTTGAAAGAGTTGATTTATAAGGTTTCGAAAGGTGTTTTTCCACATGTTTTAAATTGAACCCAAAGTGATTTCGAAAGGTTTGAGTTTCTAAAGGTTAATGCTTTCGAAAGGTGTTAAAAATGGTTTTGAAGTGGTGGTTCCCCAAAGGGTTTTGAAGAAGTCGAAAGATACTAATTTCTGATGGTTTCAAAAGAGTTGAAATGAAAGGTTTTCCAAGTTTTCCAAAGGCAATGTTTTGAAATGTTTTAGGATATGATGTCTAATGTTTTAAATGCTTTTGAGGAAGGTTTTCAAAGGGTTTGAAAGGGTTTTACTTGGTTTCAAAAGAGATGCTTTCAAAGGTTTAGAAAGGGGCATTTTCAATGAAATCGAAAGGGGGACTTTCAAGTCTTTAAATGTTTTCATCAACTAAGGTTTGAGTAAAGTTTATATATATAACATGGCAAAGTGATTTTGAGTAAAACGTAGAGTTTATATATTTTCCTTGTGTAAGTTTGATTCAAAGGTTTTAAATCGTTTTGAAAAGGTTTTTCAAGGAAAATTATGGGAAGGAATCCCTAAGTGAAAATGACTCGGATATTAGAATACCAGATGAGAATGGTATAGGGTCGCACCCTATACATTAGCTATTTGCCCCAACTAATTGTTGTCCAAAATTCCAGTGTGTAGTGCTTTGTCATAAGTAAGACTAAAATTATGATTACACATAGAAGGGAATATATATTTGTATACATATAGGTTTTTGGTGAGCCCGCAAAACCATTAGGATCAGGTGACTTGAGAGATGATTAAGTAGGGACAGACGGTCCAGAAGAGAAGTATTTAATAGATAGTTAAGGACAAATCATCCAGAAAAGGAGTGTCTAACAGACGTTAGACTAATTTTGTTATACTGTCTGCTAGGCTCGAGTCAGCCAAAGGTTAATAGTTAGCCAAAAAAAACTAAAGTGTTAAAGAACTAGTTCATTTATTACCTGATACTTATGTATATTTACATAATGATGCTTTACAGTAATTTAACTTGTTTTGGTTGTAGGTAAAGTTTTGCAAAAGATATGTTTTAAAAGGATGCTAGTGAAGGGAAACCCATTCCGCTAAGTGGTGTGGTCTCACTTAACATTAATTACCAAGATGTATAGTATTACTCACACCAGGCTTTATGTCTGACTCTAAGTTTATGTTTTCCCCTTAGACGCTCGGGTGCTCCAAATTGATTTTTGTAGGCTGAGGGATTACGTTTTTCAGGTTTTTAGTAGGATGACGAATAAGGTTACCAAAGGCAAGCAGGAGGCTAACGGATAGTTATTTAGGAGTTGCAGTTCTTTGTTTTGTTGTTATTTCCACTATGTATATATATTAAGTCAATTATGACTATATGACTCTGATCATCCAAGTGGGCATCTTCATATCTTGCCCTTGGCACATTTTGTAATAATTATATTTTGTCATTGCTTGGGAACGTATTTGGGATTATGTTGTATGAATATGGAACATTTATTTTGAAATGCAATGGAAAAATGTTGATTAGAAATCTATGATTTGGGATTATGCCGTATTTAGTTGCTGGAAGCTAACACTATAGATGACTACAGCATCCATGGCGCTTAGTTTTGGGCCTCTAAATAGAGGATGTTACAGCTTGGTATTAGAGCATGGTTTATGAAATACTTTAACTAAAAATGATTTTCGAAAACATAATCCTTAGGAATTAGAGTAAAGATCAGGGTATGGGATAATGCTATAGTAATGTACTTGTGTTTGCTATATATAATTGTACGCTATATCTTTAGACTCCTATATTTGTTAGGCTATTCATTTGTATCTCACAAGGCTTGAATACAGTTATGGACAGAAGAGGAGGAAGAGTTAACCTTGGAGGAGAAAGCACCACCGCAAATGGAAATGCCCGACAAATGCTAGAAGAGGTCCAGATCAGGCTCAAACTGAAAATGTTGGTGCTGGGGTTTCTCTAGTTGATATGGGAGCCATGCATTAGTTTTTCGTAAACATGATGCTGGCTGGAATTGCAGTTGGAGTTGTTGGAGGGAACGCTACCGGAGGAGGAGTTTAGGAAGCTCCAATGTCAACCACTATGCTAGCTTGAGCAGAGACTATACTAGGCTTGGAGAGAAGCCATTTATTGGGACAAAGGATGCTATTGAAGTAGAAAACTAGCTGCTACATTATGAAAGGATTTTTGCTGACTTAGGACACAACCTTTTGATGACTTAGGACACAATGACAAGCAGAAAATGAGACTTGCTTCAAGGCAGCTTCAACGAGCTGCTCTATTTTGGTGGAATATTGTTACTGTTGGTGTAGATGAGGAGACAATGACATGGGCAGAGTTTAAGAGGAGGTTTCAAGAAAGGTTTATGTTGGTAATGGCGCAGTATGTGCTGGTTAGAAAGTTTGCAGAACTGGAACAACGGGAGATGTCTGTTCTGGAATTTGCTGGAAGATTTGAAGAGTTAGCCTGGTACGGGTATATCACTGTCAATATAGTGATGAAAAGAAATGAGAAGTTTATTAGAGGTTTGAAGCCGGAGTTGGCAAGAGCTACCTTACCGCACATAAGGGATCCATGTGATGTAGTTGTAGAAATGGCACTGAGGCAGGAAGAGGCATTAGCTTGTTTGGAAAAGAAGAAAGAGAAGGAGGTTCAGGTGGGACAAGGCTAGAAAAGAAATTTTTTCCATAAGAAGTATGCATAGAACGGAGGAGCAATGAAAAAAGGGAAAATCTGAAGTAGTCTGCTAAAAGGGCGACAAGAAATGACGTTATGATCACGAGTGTCCTACTGGGAAAGAAAAAGGAAGGGAGGTGATTGGAAATAAGAATATCAAGTGCTTTAATTGTGATCAAATCGACTGTTTCAAAAACCAATGCAAAGAGCCTGCAAAGGAAGGAAAGGGGCAAGTGTGTGCATTAGAGCCCACAACCTCAAAGCCAATGGTGCAAGAGAAGGGAAGGGTTGTTCTGGGAGGCTCGCTACAAATTCATGGTATGTTTGTTAGAATTCTGTTTGATACTGGTGCATCCCATTCTTTTATTTCTCGATGTTTGGTAGACAAGCTTAACCTAGAACCCTCATATTTAATTACTTCCTTAAGGGTTGGAAATTCGATAGGAGGATATGCGACACTTGGGACGAGGTGTGATCATTTAGTGTTTGATTTGCTAGGTCATACTTTTTGTTTGCTAATTGCATGCTTTGATTTTGTGGTGTTCGGGATCATTCTTGGGATGGATTGGTTAAGTGAGTATGATGGTAGGATATTTTTCCACGATAGGAATATATCGCATAGACACCCTGACTGTAGTGATCGTGTTGTTTATACTGTAAAAAACCTAATTTGCGAAGTGAATGCTCTATTGGGTGTTGTGGAGTTGGAAGATGAGTTGAACCGAGCTTTTGTAGTTAGAGAATTCGCTGATGTCTTTGAGCCGGTAGTTGGATTGCCATCGAAACGAACCATTGAGTTTCGAATTGATTTGATACCTGGAGGAGAACCTGTGAGTAGGCCACCAAGCAGAATGACACCTATAGAGATGAAAGAGTTAAAGGTGCAATTGGTGGATTTGGAAGGCAAGAACTTTATTCGACTGAGTATTTCACCTTGTGGTGCAACCGTAGTATTTGCTAAGAAGCCGGATGGATCATTAAGGCTGTGTATCGATTATCGAAAGTCAAATGAGAGGACGATAAAGAATAGATATCCATTGCCGAGAATTGATGATTTGTTCAATCAATTAAGTGGAGCCAAGGTACTCTTATTTAGATTTGGCCATGGGATTTCGTCAACTTAGAGTGGCAGAGGATAGTATTCCTTTGACGGTGTTTATGACTCAATATGGATTATATGAATGGTTAGTTATGTCGTTTGGATTAACTAATGCACCGACATTCTTTGTAGATTTGATGAACCGAATTTTCTCAGAGCACTTGGATAGATTCGTATTGGTGTTCATAGATGATATTCTGATATACTCTAAGCATGAAAAGGATCATGATGTTCATCTTAGAGTTGTGCTGGAGATGCTAAGGGAGCATCTGTTGAAGGAGAAATTTTCTAAGTTCCATTTTTGGAAGAAGGAAGTAAAGTTCCTTGGTCATGTAGTCATAGAGAAAGGGTTATTTGTAGATCCGACTAAGATTGAAGCGATCAATAGTTGAAAGAGACCCGAGACGGTGATCGAGATAAAGAGTTTTCTTGGATTAACTGGATTTACCGAAGGTTTATAAAATATTTTTCATGAATAGCTGCACCGATGACTAAGCTTACATGAAAGGATGTGAAGTTTGTATGGACCGATAAGTGTGAGGGAGCATTCGAGAGCTTGAACACTTGTTGACCAATGAACCGGTGTTAGTAGTTCCAGAAGGGAATCAGAATTTGGTTGTTTTTACTGATGCATGTGGAACTGGATTGGGAGCCTTGTTATCAGAGAGGTAAAGTGATTGCTTGCTTATAGACATCTTAGACCGCAAGAAGTTAGGTATCCAACGAATGACTTGGAATAAGCTGCAGTTATATTTGCTTTGAAGTTGTGGAGGGATTACCTTTTGGGGGAGCGATTTGAGCTATATACGGATCATAAGTCATTGAAATATTTGTCCTCTCAGAAGGAGCTGACATATGACAACAGAGATGGTTGGATTTTTTGCTGCTTCTGACATTGGAATTGAATATACACTGGGAAAAGGAAATAAGGTAGCGGATGCACCTAGCAAGAAACATCAGAATGCAGTGTTGGTGATGATTGTCGAGTGAAATGATTTGGAAACATTGTCAGCCTCCAGAGTGCATCATAGATCTGAGGCAGGTTTTAGTGTAGAAAGAGCTATATTGTCTTATTTGGAAGTTCGACTGCTAATGATTGAGAAGATAGCTTCTAAACAAGAGGAGGATCAAGTTTTGGCTGACGGATCAGAAAGTTAAGCAAAGGAACGAAGAGCGATGACTTGAAGGATTTCCCCCTTGACCAGAATGGGTGGTTGAGAAAGAACGGAAGGCTACGTGTTCAGAATGCAGGAGACATAAGGAAGGAAGTTCTATAAGAATGCCATCGTTCGAAGTTCACTATCCATCCAGGAGGAACAAAGATGTATCAGGATATGAAAATGAGTTTCTTATGGAATGGTATGAAACGGAACGTTCGTTTATATGTAAAGTAGTGCTTGAATTGCCAACAGGCAAAGGCTGAACACTGGAAGCCAAGTGGATTGCTTCAGTCGTTGGACGTTCCGATTTGGAAATGGGATCCAATTTCTATGGATTTTATTGATGGGTTTCCAAGATCTAGTAGAGGAAATGAAAGCATATGGGTCATACTGGATAGATTGACCAAGAGTGCCCATTTCATTCCGGTGAATTCAACAAGAACGACACCTATTTTGGCAAAGTTGTTCATGAAGAATGTGGTTAGACTGCATAGGATTCCTAAAAGTACTGTCAGTGATAGAGATTCTTTGTTTACCAGCGAGTTCTGGAAGAGTCTACCGGAATCTTTAGAAACCAAGCTCAAAATGAGTACCGCTTACCATCTACAGACCGATGGGCAAACGTAAATAGTTAACAAAGTCTTGGAGGATTTGTTACGAGCTTGTGTATTAGATTTTGAGGGATCATGGGAAGACCATCTTCATTTAGTCGAGTTTTCGTATAGCAACAGTTATCAAAATAGTATTGGTATTACACCATTTGAAGCTTTGTATGGGGAGACCATGCAAATCTCCCGTATGTTGGTTGGAGACCGAGGATAGGTTGGTTCTTGGTCCAGATTTAGTGAAAAAGGCCGTAGAGAAGATTGAGTTAATTTGAGACAGAATGAAGGAAGCTCAGTCCAGGCAGAAGAGTTATGCAGACAGAAGAAGGAAAGGCTTGGAGTTCTCTGTTGGAGATTATATGGTTATTAAGGTTTCACCGATGAAGGGGGTGATTAGATTCAGAAAATCAGGAAAGTTCGCACCAAGATTCATTGGACCTTTTCATATTATTGAGAGGATTGGGAAACTCGCATATAGAGCGGATTTACCGAGTAATTTGGCAGGTGTCCATGATGTTTTCCATGTTTCTCATCTTAGAAAATGTGTTAGAGACCCGGAGACTACTATAGCACCGATGGTGTTAGAGGACTTAATAGTAGAGCCGGACTTGACCATAGTTAGAAAGCCGATTCGAATGAGAAGAGGCTAAGGAACAAGACAGTCAGACAAGTGAAAGTCCAGTGGAGTGGCGATGATAGAGACTGTACTTGGGAGACTGAGAGCAGGATTAGAGATTCTTATCCTAATTTTTTTGATGGTATGTTTTACTTTTTTGATTGATTGTATACATTACCGTAATTTCGAGTACGAAATTCTTTAAGGAGGGGAGTATGTAACACCTATATTTTTATAACATTATTTAGGATATTTAATTAGCTAAATTAAATAAAATAATGTGATGATTAATAGATTGAGATTTGATTATAATCAAGGGTAGCCGTGCCATGTTAAATGTAAATCAAAATGAGATAACATAAATAAAAGTGTTAGGAAATAAAGGTGGGAAAAACGGAAAATAGGATGGACTTATACCCTAAACCCCACTACGCCATAGATGGCCTATTGCAACGAAATTACAAGGTGTTGCTAGCTACAATGTAACGATAGCTATGCTGATTTTTGTCTATTACAACATTCACTTCAATGTGTTAGCATAGATATCAGCAAAATGTTGCAGTAGCTATAAATATATTCAAATTAAAAAAATTAAAAAAATTTTACACCTCAGCGATCCACACCATCATTTAAAACAAAATCTCAACCATCAATCCACACCTTAGCAATTTCCATTTCCCGCTTTACTTTTCTTTCTCGTTCCTCTCTGTGTGAAAATTAGGGCACGCGATTTTTCTTTCTCGTTCCTCTCTGTGAAAACTAGGGCACGCGATTCCAGTTGCTTTGATGCTCCGATTGATCGAATCTAGTGTGAGAAACGTTCCTGGTAGCTTGCTCCTTCGTTCTCCTTGATTGATTGCTCGAATCGCTTTGACTTCGTCGTAGGGTGCGATGTGATATTATTTGGTATGTTTTCTGCCTTCTGGTTTACTTGATTATTCTCGATTTTGGTTACACTCGCACGCTTTTGCCGATGATGAATTGGGATTTATTTATAGGCTTTATTTCCTATAATCTCGAGTTTAATCTTTCTGTTGGACTTTGAGAAATCTGGTATGTTGGATTGCGATGATGTATTGGTATGTTGGATTTTGGTTCACTGGCTTGATTTTGCTTTGCCGATAATGAATTGCGATGTGATATTATTTGGTATGTTGGATTTTGGTTCATTGGCTTGTTTTTGATTTTCGATCTGAGCTTGTTAGCTCCTTTCTACTGCATTTGTTAAACCAGAACTTGAACCTTTGTTAAACTTGTTCACATACCTTTGTACCTTGCTGCATTTGTTAAACCAGAACTTGAAGTATTTGTATTCTGCTGTCCTCTTGAAAACTGCTTCACTTGAAAACTTCTGCATTTTTGAAAATCAGAACTTTGAAAGTGATCTTTGGTTTTCTAAAACTGTTGACTAATCTGAACATTGAGTTTTGATTTCCACGATATATACAAACATATGTGTGTTGAGCTTTGTTGGTTTTGCTTGGTCTGGACTGAACTAGTACCATGCTAACCTTGTTCTTTAACATGAACTAATGCTCCAAGTCCTCTGTATATCATATTACTGCCTATGTTTCTCTTGTACATGCCTGATGCATTCACTGTTTTTGCTTGATGGGTTGCCTATGTGTACTGCTATGTTTCTTGCACTGGCTTGTCTACATTTTGCTGAACCTGGTTCTTGTTTGTTTTGTTGGTTGCTTGGCCCTGAGTTGAATCCAGTCGATGACTCGGGTTTGACCTTGTGCCGTGTCCATTTTTTTGGCTTGTCTACATATCTGGCTACACTTGAGTATGAACTTACACTTGAGTAGTTGCACTTGATTAGTTTCTTGTACCAAGCCTTATAATGCATGTATGTTCATCCATGTACATGCATTTCTTGGTCATGTTATGTTGCTTGCTGTGTTGAGTACTACTTTGTGCACTTGGCTTCTCTTTTATGCATTTTTGCCTGAACTGTTGCTTGCTGTCTTCCATATTGTCTTGTATCCATGTGTTGCATTCATGTTTGGCTTATGCACTTATGAACAGCTTACTGCTTTTGAATTATATGTGACAGGTATTGAAGACTGGACAGCTGGATACAAGCTTGAAGACAGAGTCAAATCAAATGTGCATGAGTGCATGAGCTTGGAGACAGGTTTCAAAGAAGGCTCGATCTTCCAAAATCGGATGAATCGGGCAGTGCCCACTTGAAGTTGCCAGGATCTATTGAAGGAAATATTCTACAGCATCAAGTGGATGATTCAGCTCAAGCTAATAATACTATTGCTTCTAATGGTTCTGCAAAACCACATGTCCGGGCACGACGTGGCCAGGCAACTGATCCTCACAGCATTGCTGAACGGGTTAGTGCATGTCTATATTCGTAAGTGTCGGTGTCTGTATAAATTGAAACTGCATATGTAATGAGTGAACTGAGTGATGTAGCGAGGAATATCTGTATATGTGAATACCAGTGTTATATATCATTGAATTGTAAAATAGTGGAGTTGGGACTTTGTACTATTTCAAATGTTGAAATAAAATATTTATTTAAATAAATTACTGTATGAATATCAAATTATGTGCAATAGCATTTTATTAAATAAATATTTATTTCTATTAGAAAATCAAATATGCTCTACATTGTGGGCCCCACAAATTCAGAAAGTTAATATCTATAGCAACATTTTGGAATGTTGCTACAGACACCTATGGATGTTGCTATAGACCCAAATAGGGTTTTATTGCAACAATATTACTTATGTTGCCTTAGATAGTCGAAATGTTGCCTTTGAGGTCTAAGGCAACGGCAAAAATTGCATCACCCGAAAACTGTTGCCATAGACCTATGGAAACATTTTTTAGGCCTGACCCAACATTTTTTTTATGTTGCAGAAGGCCATTTATGGCGTAGTGCCCTTATAAAACACACGTTCATTTCATTTTTCTAAAACAAAAGAACTCTAAGGCAGGCCACCATTTTCAATCTCGAGAGAAGATAAAGCTATAGTAAATGATTACTACCTCAAATCTCACACCTTTAATCACAAAGCTAAGGCAAATGATTAATACATCCTTCTTATAGTTTTCAGTTTTAAGGATAATGAGTGGGAGTAGCTTCCTCCGATGGAAATGTAGAAGGGCCGGGGTATGTTGGAGGCATATCTTTATGGGGTGATGGCTCTTTTTCATTAGATTTGGTTGAACCATCACCGTCATTCTCTTAAGCAATAGAGTGACCTCCCTTGTCTCCATCATAGCCTTGACCTGTGAGAGGGTTATCATCATCACCATTAGTATCCCAGTTCATATGATCTTCATCCTCCTTCTCATTGGGATCTTTACTTTGGTTATCCTCCTCTTCAGAGTCAGCCTCAATGTCAAATGATCGGATGTCAAAAGAGAGAGCTTTCTTAAAGTCAACGGTCCCTTCTTCACTATCGGGCTCTAAACCCTGGTTGACTCGCTCAATTTTGTCCATGACTCTTTAGGCTATAGTTAGATGAAGTGAAGGAAAAACAAAGTCAGGACATTTATCATGATTATCAATATAGGCAAGCATGAGGGAATCTTTATAATAGTTCAACATCATGGGCCCCAGGGTGGAGTCAACAAAATCAGAAACATGCTTTTGGAAGTCGGAGAGGATTTGAACAGCAAGTTTAAGAGAAGCTCTAGACCTCTTGAATTTATCTCCCAACAATGTATTCTTGGAAATCAAATGAGCCTTCTCATCTTCCTAGTCTTTTAGAGCAAGCTTCCTTTCAAATTTCTCATCGGAGGTAAGTAGATGAGCTTGTCTCTCTACTTCAAGGTCGACTTCAACATTGGAAAGGGAAGCCTTGATTCGCTCCAACTCGGAGGAAGCATCATTTCGAGCGGCTGTCAATAAAGATATTTGACTTTTTAACTCGGCATTTTCCTCCTAAAGCTTAGAGGATCCAACTAAGTGTTTGGAGACATGCTCATTAAGGAAACCCAAGTCCTGGAAATCTACGACAACAGAAGAAGCACAGGTTAACAATTAGAAAACCTAGTGATAATGGAATTAATTAGATAGGAGCTTATCAAAAGATGTTGCTTCAAGAGAGTACGATGATTCTCTGCCAAGTCTGGGATAAAAGATGGCAGGGAAGAGGAGGTAAAAGATTCTGACTGAAGAATGGACTTGACAAGATCATCGAAATTTGTTAGCAAAAAGGTGGAAGATGATGATTCTGGAAGAGTATGAGACTTAGAAGGAGTCTCAAAAAGAGCAACCTGCATCTGTGCCAATGCAGTTGGAGAAAGAGAGATTGAAATAGGCGGAAGAGGAATAGGTGAAGAGGGAGTTGTCTCCATTATATCTTTTGAAGCTTTGACAATTGGACTTTTTGAAGTTTTCTCCGGTGATATGCGCTCTTCTTCCTCCTTAACATCGATGATCTTTACTATTTTAACTGGAGGGACTTCCTCAGGAGGCACCATTAGTCTTCTCTTAAAAGATTTCTTGGAGCTAGCAAAAGCCTCCAAAACTAGTGGGACATCCGTAGAAGATGAAGGAGGGGCAACTTCACTTAAAGGCACGACGGCCTTGGGGAGAGCAAGAGCGAATTCAAAAGGATATAAAATTAGTTGGAGAAATTCAAGAATCTTGTAAAAAGAAAAAACTAGGCTAATAGGATACCTGAAACGTCAGAACTAATAGGCAACAGTGAAGTAAAATGGTCAGCATCCCCTGGAGAATAGAAGCGGTTTCCCTGAGAAATGTGCATGATGGCACGCGGAGTGCCAAGAATTCTTTGAGTAGTGGGAAGCGAAGAATGTTTCCTCAAGTTTGAAAAGGTTAGGAGCGTCAACTTGCTCCTAAGACATGCCGGAGCGGCAGTTAATGAGTTGATAATTTTTTGGTCTACATTGCTGAGTGTTTTGGAGGGATCACCTAAAAAAGATCAAAGATTAGTTAACAAGAAGCATAGAGGAAAGCGGAGACGGCATTAAAATAAATTTACGAGGAAAAGCAAAGGCCCTATGGACATCTGCGAAGCACTTGACAAAAAAGAATTGGTTCTCCCAATACTTAAACTTGTTAATACCATCCAATATCAATCTCTTATATACATTCACCTTGAAAATCTGCTTGTTAGACTTACTTGACCTTGCCAATTTGGTCGAGGAGGTTAAAATTTCTGGGCTAAGCGATGGAAGTCTAGATTCTAGATCTAGCATCTCGAGAGATAAAAGATAGGTATACACATTAGGGGAGAGTTCTAACGGAGCAACTCCAATGTAAGACAAAAAAGAGCGCAGAAAGGCGGGAAATAGAAGAAAACCACCATGCCATATGTGGATGGCAGTGAATGCAAAGTACCCTTCTAGAGGGTTGTCAATAGTATCGGTGGGTTTGGAAGGAATGGCCTCAACTTCAGTAATACCAAACTCTTTCAAAATAGCATCTACTTCACTTTGTGATTCAATGAAAGAGTGATTGGCAATAGCTTCGATTTTTGGAGAACTCATTGTTCTACCAGGTGAAAACGTTCTAATTAGAAACCTTTAATCAATTATAAATTTAGTTGGCAACCAAAAATATAAAAGTAAATAAATTTGCTTAAATATATTAAGCATGAAAGTATACACAAAGCTCCAAAATGATGTGGATTTTCAATCAGAAAACCCAGCAGTTTAAGCTTTCGAAAATGTCAAAAGGTAAAGGATGGAGTCTTCGACAAAGTCGAAGGGAATATAACAAAAGCTTTCGACGATGTCGAAGGGCTAATAGAGCGGACTTCCAACAACGTCGGAAGGAATAATGAACTTTATTTTCACCATTATGCACTAACAAATTTAGAAGTAAGCAAAATGTAACTTTCTTAAAGCTATCGATAAGGTCGAAAGGAAAAAGTGAAATATTTACCTAGTCACTACCTTTCGATAATGCCGAAGGTTTTATGAAGACCTAGGCCCATTGCAAGTATAACCTAAAGATAAATGGAAAGACCTTTCGATAAGAATGAAATTAGAAATCTCAAATTTCCCAAATAGAAAAACATGGATATTATTAATATTGTAGAAAGGTCAAGTCAAAGGTGTTAAAATACGACTTTAAGATTAGAAGATTTCAACCTTATCGGAGGCATGTAGACGAAAGGTTCAAACTCTTCAATCTTGTCGGAAGCTCTTAGTCGGAAGGTTTCACTATGGCCGTACCTAACCTTCCGACCGCAATGAAAAGGTAAAGTCAAAACACCTTCCGACGTTGTTGAAATGTACACAAAGAGGTAAACCTAATTTTTACCGCCTCGACATTTTTCGAAAGGGTGGGAAAGTCATTTTGCATTACCTAATTGTATGCTAGTCGGAACCAGGTTACCATATCGTGTTTAAGAAAGCCCGAACCCAATAATAAATGCGGTTTCAAATTTTTCTTAAAGAACTAGCATAATAAACCTGTTAGCAGAATTACCCTCATTTGGAATCGATCTAGTTCGATTCCGAAGAATAGTATAACATTGTCAATAGATCAAAAATCAAATTTGAAAAACCAAAAGTTGAGTTTAAAGATTTAGGGTATAAAATTAGACCTTATAAGTGGATTTGCCCACAGCAAACATCGTCAGCCTAAGATCTAAAAACATAGATAAATTTTATCTAAAAACTGATTTAATGATAAATGAGTTTCCACTAAAACCAAATTCGATTTCAGATTCGGGAAACTGGAAATTTGGTTAGAAACTGATGAGGATGAAGATTAAACTAACATTTAAGAAGTAAATTGAAGGAATACCTTAGTGCAGTAAGTTGAGATATAGAAAGGTTTTGAAAATTCTTTTACTTGTTTGCAATGATTTTGATTTCAGGTAAAAGAAGAAGAAAGAGAAGGAGCACATTATATAAGAAACGTCGCCCAAATTTTAAACCGTTGATTAGATTTGGGTGGATGTTCCAAATCAATGCGGGAAGACCAAGAGGCAGAAAATTTTGTATCTTTCAGCATAGATGACTTGGAAAGTCAAGGGCATCCCTTCGACCTTTTGGCTAAGACGAAGGGTCATTCAACAAGCAAAGGAAGGAAAAGCGCAGCTCGAGCCTTCCGAAGGAGTCAAAGGGATGCAGTCATTAAAATTTACTAACATAAAACCTTTCGAAGGAGTCGAAAGGTTCCATCTCCAGTAGCGAAGGTGTTCGAAGGGGAAGAAGGAGTCAAAGCAAGTATAAGCAACTACTTAATGACCTTTCGAAAGCATATCAAGCCTTTTGAATTGGTTGGAAAGCATACAAGAGACCTTTCGATAATGTCGAAAGGTTTATGAAGAAGGTAACATTCATGAGTCAGCAAAGAGTAAATAGGAAACCATCCGACAAGGTTGAAAGATTCACAATAGCATGTATAAGGCAGACCCTTCGACAACGGTGAAAGGTTCACGAAGGTATAGAGAAGAACACACCCTTCGACAATGTTCAAAGGTCCACGGACCTTTCGATAAGGGTCGAAAGGTTCACCACTGTATATAAAAGGAGGCCTTCCAACTCAGTCAAAAGCATGAGACTGAAAGGAGGGCCGCCTGCTTCTATAAATAGGACCCAAGGGGTCCAGTTTTGGGGGCCAATCTCTCCCATCCTACTCTTGTAATTTCATAATAAATGTATTCTAACCCTAATTGAGAATCAATTTGGGGATATATAAAAGAGCTGATTTGAATGAAAGTGGATGTCTTATGTTCTATTAAATAACTTATTGTTATGTTTTAATCTTTGCTAGATTAACTCACATTTTTAGGATTAACTCCATCGAAAGGTTCTCACCGAAAAGATCGGAAGCTCACATGTTCAAGCAATAACTACAACCTTTAAATGTCGTCAACTCTACAAACCTAACCTTTCGATAAGGTCGACAACTTATTTGGATTAATATTAGCTATAACCTTTCGAAATCATTGACTCTATAGTCTAAATCTTTCGACTAAGTTAGTAGTTCTTTATGCTTTGACATCACCCGAACCTTCCGCAACTATAAATCGAGCGATCTAACCTTTTGGCAAGGTCTAAATCCGGAAACATAAGGCTCAATTCAAAGGTGGGCATTCAGATACCTTTCAACAAATTCTAAACCAACTTCATGTAACCGATCAAACCTTTCGACAAGGTCGAAAGCTTCTACATACCATTAAGGAATTTAATATCCTTCCTATTGATAAAGAGGGTATTCATCCAAACCTTTCGACAATATTGATGTCAGCCTTATAAGGGAAAACTCTACAAAAAACTCCTACAATTTCAATTAAGATAAAATTTATCTTCTTGAAAGATCAAACCTTTCGACTTCGTCGAAAGGTCCACACTAAAAATAAACAACAAGCAAAGCTAAACGTAAAGGCAATTCTTAAGGATATCTTGCCCCGCACCCAAAACAACCCTTTATGTTCCTACCGAAGTAAATTTTGGGGTATTGACCATAAATTTGGTTAACAATACTTAAAAAGGATGTTAGTAAGGGGAAACCCGTTTAGCAAAGCGGCGTGGTCTCACTTAACATTATTAACCGGGATGTATAATATTATTCACACCAAGCTTTATGCCTGACTCGAAGTTTATGTTTTCCCCTTAAACTCTCAGGTTCTCAAAATTAATTTGAGTAGGCTGAGGGGTTAAGGTCATTTCAGGTTTTAGCAGGATGACGAATAAGGCTACCAGAGGCAAGCAGGAGGCTAACGGATAGCTATTTAGGAGTTGCAGTTCTACATTTTATTGTATTTCTGATGTGTTTGTATTAAATCCATTATGACTATAAGACTCTAATTGTCAAAGAGGGTATCTTCGTATACCGCTCTTGGCGTATTTTGCAATAAGTATATTTTATATGTGCTTGGGAATGTATGTGGGATTAAGTATTGGGAATATAAAGCATCTGTTTTGAAATTTAATGAAGAAAAAGTTGTTTTGAATCTATGATTAGTTTAATATTCAAGTGCTTCTGATATTATAGATACCATTAACATAGCCTTATTTAATCGTTGGAAGCCAATACTGTAGATGACTGCAGTACCTGTAGCACATAGTTTTGGGCCTCTAGATAGGGGATGTTACAGTAGCATATTGGACAAAGGAAAAAGGGTACTTGGTCGAAACATTAGGTTTCGAAGGGGTTGGAGTATGCTTTGTTTTAAAAACTAAAGGTAACCCTTACTTTTCTTTCGAAAGTGTTAGGTTTCGACTCCGTTCTTTTCGACTAGGTTAAATATTTCCAAAAGAAAGGTTTCGACTTTGTTGCACTCTTTTGCTTTAAGTAATGCTTTCAAAGGGGTCGAAACCTCTAGCTGCCGCCTTTCTACCTTTCGAAGTCAATGGTTTTGAAAGGTATACTTTACTTTTAAAATTAGCCACTTCTCCCTTGCTTTTGAAGGGATGGTTTTGACAGCATCACTTCTTTACTTAGGAATAGGTTTCGAAAGGAGGGTTTCAATATAGATGTTTTAAATGACCCTTTCTGTTCTGATTGAAGTATAACCCAAAGGTTTCGAAAGAGTTTATTTATATGATTTTGAAAGGTGTTTTTCCATATGTTTTAATTAAACCCAAGAGATTTCGAAAGGTTTGAGTTTCTAAAGGTTTGAGGCTTTCGAAAGGTAATTAAAATGGTTTCGATGGGGCGGTTCCCCAAAGGGTTTCGAAGGAGTCGAAAGGGTTGAAATGGAAGGTTTTCAAAGGTTCCCCAAAGGCAAGGCTTTGAAGTATTTTTTGATATGACATACGTGGTTTTAACACATTCGAAAGGAAGGTTTCCTAAGCATTCGAAAGGTTTTTACTTAGTTTCGAAAGAGATACTTTCCAAGGTGTATTGTTTAATGGCAAATGTTCTATCGATTAGAAAAATGCCGATAAATTTCAAATAAAAATATAACTGCAAGCGCACGGCATACACTTGTAGTACGTGAAGATTACGGGTCGATCCGCAAGGAATTGATGATTTTAAAAATTCAATTCAATCAAATTATACCAATTTCAAGTGGACGTTAAGCTAGAGAATTAGAGAATTAACTAACTAACAAAAAGAAAAGAGAATAAAATATAAGAGTTAAGTGACAATTTAAAGAATAAATCCACTCTCTAGATCATGTAGTTTAACACATATGAAATCATGATCTCTCTTTTATGGTCATTAGTGCTTTAATTGATGTGCTTATCATAAGTATGGCATATGTTGACAAAAAAAATGGATCAACACCCTGATTTGAGTGTGTGAAAGCACCAGCCATAACGGCAATCCAGAAAATAGAAACACAGATCACAAAAATAAGCAAATAAAAGTAGAAAAGATAAAAGAGACACCAAATTTTTATAGTGGTTCAGCGAAATCTATGGCCTACATCCACTTTATAATTTATTTATCACTTATAGTTTCATATTACAAGATATTTTTGAGGAGGAGAGGAGAAGTCACATTTTCTGTTTCGGTTTCCCTTTTCTTTTGCAATGTTAGGTGTATTTATAGTTGTAAGCCTTGACCCAGTGTTGGTGTTGAATTGTAGTGACACTGACTAGGCTGATATTAATTGCACCATAATCTTCTTATTTAAAGTAAGGATGAAGGGAATTAAGGAATATTTGATATGGAAATGGTTGGCATTAATTAGTAACAGATAAGCAGGTTATCATAGCATTTGTTGGGCATTAAATCCGGCTGTGATGGGTAATGAATTGGTATTTATGGTGGAGATATGGCTGATTTTTATTAATTATTTGAGGTAATAAATGCAAGGAAATCGGGAAGTAAATCTGTAATTTCTTCTTAAGGATGGTGACTAATTTGCTGGATAACATTTGCCCCCTGAAGTATGCCTTGTTGGCAACGAGGTATGCTTCGCTCAAGAACTTTTGTTGGTGAAAGCAAATTTGTCGGCATCAAATTCTCATCTCTTTGGATGTTTGACAGATGTTAAGTGTCAAACCATTCCTTTGATTGAAAAAAAAGAACGATGCGGTAAAGATTTTTAAAAGGTGCCACCCTTAGGAACGAATCAGAGCATGGCTGTGGACCATTCGGGATCGCTCATCACATGTGTAAGTCGTTCTTTAAGCACTAACTTTTAAAACTGGTTTTATGCAAGAAATCATTTTTTTTATGATGTGTCACTCCTGGGAAGGAACCAGAGCATTGGACTGCTTACATTCGGGATTGCTTACATGAGTAAATCGCTTCCCAAATGCTAACCTTTAAAGCTTTTTTTAATGATGCACATTTCAAATGCAGAAAGGAATCTAAATTATAGATCTCATTTTTTTAGTTCAGTTCAGTTGATAGTAATTTCTATTTGATTAGTAGACCCTAGAGTCCGGTATTCATCTGAGTGGGGGGCTTTGCATGCCCCCTATTTCTGATCCTTGCTGGTTGCCCCCAGCTATTTGCTTCGTGGTAGAAGGGAAGTTTGAATAAGAGGACGCCTCCTGGTTGCCCCTTTACTGAGTTCCTTCCATAGCACTTTTCCTTGTATAAGGCTTCTTCATCTTTTAAAAGCTAGATCTAGGCTTCTCCTTTGAACTCTCCAACGCCTAGACTCTGTCGGATCCAGATCTAGACTCCATCGCTACTGCCGATAACGAAATTCACTGCTGTAAATCATCATTACCTGCTGTAATTCGTTGAATTCACTTGTAATCATCAAAGAAACATCAATAAAGCAATCAACTTCATAGTAGACGTAGGTAACACGCCGAACCACTCTAAATTCTTGTGTTTATGTGCGTTCTTATTACTTTCATTATCTGTTTTTGGAATTTTTGTTAGATAATCCTCTTTTTCCATTTAATTTCTTCACTTTATCTCTTCTATAACTTCCGAAGAGTGTTGTGCCCAATTTTGGTACAAACACTATGGTGCTTTCACTAAGAACAAAACCCAATTTTTCTCCTGCTCTTTGGATCTCCTATCAATACCAGATTGCATAAATCCAAGAAGAAGATCCAGATCCAGAACTTTGAAGCCCTTCCATTCTATTCAGATTTGCATCAGATCTAGGAAAGGACTTTCATCAATTCACCATGGTAAGTACACGAACTACCTCTACAGCTGATCAGGGAGGACGGGACATGCATAATCCCGTGCAATTGCCTCCATCAAACCAAGACGCCGCCAGACCTTCAGATCTATCAACTCCGAATACCCAGAGCACAAAACAGAGTATAAACATCAACTCCGAACTCCCAGAGTGCGAGTCGAAGTATAAACATCAACTCCTGATTCCCAGAGCGCAAAACGGAGTATAAACATCAACTCCGAACTCCCAGAGTGCGAGTCGGAGTATAAACATCAACTACGGATTCCCAAAGCGCGAAACGGAGTATAAACATGAACTTCGAACTCCCAGAGTGCGAGTCGGAGTATAAACAGCAACTCCGGACTCCCAGAGTGCGAGTCGGAGTATAAACATCAACTTCGGACTCCCAGAGTGTGAGTCGGAGTATAAACATCAACTTCGGACTCCCACAGTGCGAGTCGGAGTATAAACATCAACTCTGGATTCCCAGAGCACGAAACGGAGTATAAACATCAACTCCGAACTGCTAGAGTGCGAGTCGGAGTATAAACATCAACTCAGAACTCCCAGAGTGCGAGTCGGAGTATAAACATCAACTCCGAACCCCAGAGTGTGAGTCGGAGTATAAACATCAACTCAAAATTCCCAGAGCGCGACTTGGAGAATAAACATCAACTCCGGATTCCCAGAGTGCAAAACGGAGTATAAACATCAACTCCGGGTTCCCAGAGTGCGAAACGGAGTATAAACATTAACTCAAAATTTCCAAAGTGCGAAACGGAGTATAAACATTAACTCAAAATTCCTAGAGCGCGAATTGAAGTATAAACATCAACCCCGGATTCCCAAAGTGCGAAACGGAGTATAAACATCAACTCTGGGTTCCCAAAGTGCGAAACGGAGTATAAACATTAACTCAAAATTACCAAAGCGCGAATTGGAGTATAAATATCAACTTCGAACTCCCAGAGTGCGAGTCGAAGTATAAATGTCGATTCCAAGTTCCCAGATCACGGACATATGATTAAAACTTAAGCCGGTGTGACCAACCGCCAGTAAACAAATGAGAATCCCGGAGTGCGGATATGACCGTCGACAATCAAACAAGCATGGATAAACCGCTCAATTTTCACTTGTCTCAAACATCCATTCAGCGACACTAGACTCAACGTGTTATAAGTGAGATGCAATTGCTGGCTGATGTTGTGCAACTCATCCCCAAGACTGGAGGGCAGGACTTAATCATCGACCATTGACAGAAGCGATGCGACGTCAAAGTTGAACTCGCCTCCCAGTCGTGAACCATGTCCGCAGTTTCCAGACTTGGTGCAAAAAGACAAACTTGACTTAGAAGTTGGAACTTTGCAAGTGCATTTCAAACATTGAAGCACTTAAGTAAATACGCAAGAAGCTAAAAAAGAAAAGTTTCATTTCTACTATTTACGAAAGAAATTCATGTACAAGTTTGTTCCTAAAAAATTCCTACTAGTAGGGGCCGAACAGGCATCTATACACGACCAACAAAATGAAAATCAAAATAAACCAGGGAAGCATGTCTAATCTTTCTTCTTCCTCGGCTTCCTTTTTGGTGTAGACCTGCTGGAGCCGCCACTATTTTTCCTCTTTGAGCCTTTGCCTTTTGGTGGTCGGTCTCCAGGCGATGGCATAATCTCGACATCCTCCTCCGAGCTCGAGTGAATAGGGATGCTTCCTGCGGGTGGAGTCGGAGGAACAGGATCAAGTACAAAAGGTGGAATGGGGACGTTGGTGATGAAAACTGTACCACCAGGAGATACCATTCTGAACAGAGCTGGACCGAGCGCCTCCATCCCACCTCCAAAACTGCCACCATGAGCCGTTGCTGCCATTTCAGCGTTTATTTCGGCCATAATCACCTCTTCAGTAATCACTCGTGCCTCGTTGGGAGCATCAGCAGTTGGCATCGAAAAGCTTGTAGCAGGAACGCCTCCGCCCATGACAAATGGTAGGTCAGCTAAAGGATCACCATGACGGCGAAAGAGTTCCTCCATCAACTACTCATCGAAAATAAGTGAGCTTCCCTACATATCATCGAGAGACACAGTCGTAGTCACGGCGGTCGCCTCAGCAACGGTAGCCCCCTGCGTCTGATATGATTCTTGAGTAACAGGAAGCCCGACAGGTGCAGCATCGATCACTGGACAAAGAATAAGAGAACTATCAGAATTTAATTCAAATGAAGATTTCGACTTCAGACAGATATGTAGAATGTCCAGAATACCTTCCTCAGTTTGACTGGTACGCGGCAGAACGACTTCAGTAACTTTCACTATAGCCGGTGACATCTGCGGCTGTTCAGGATTGTAGGCAGGAACAGCTTAGAGATCGACCGCAGACGAGGATTCGGGCTGGGTTGACGCTGGAACTTCAAGACTCGCCTCATGATGGTCAACCCCCGAAACCTCTCCTATTTCAAAGTGCTGGGCGCCGAGTCTTTCCTTCTCATGCTGAATCATTGACTCGTGAAGAATCTTCCTTTCATCTTCACTCAGAATGCGATTCTCGAGTTCAAATTCATCCACAGACTCGCCCGGATGCGCCTTCTTCTCTTCTTCGACTAATCGGCCCTAGGCGTTGTATAGATGCACCGGATAATCATCGAGCCAGGCTAGCCCCTGTGCCTCAGCACGTTGGCATTGTAAACAATGAGAAGGTCTTCGATATCAGCCTCTAGCTTGGACTCGGCCGACATCACTTTCTCCTCAACCTCAGTCTCCACCTTGCGGACTTTAGCCACAGCCGCATCCCATTCACCCCTAAGCAGAACAGCTTTTTCGCACACCTCTTGGGTTGCGTTATTCACATCATCCTTTTCCTTATCCATCTCAGCAAATTTGGCCTTAAGCTCGTTGAGTTCCTTGACCATCGCATCCCGTTCGGCGGTGACTGTGGTATTCCGATGGCCCATGTCCTCCACCTAGGCAACATGTGTCTGCCTCAACCTCTCCATTGCCACGTTCGCTTCATCAGCTTTTTTGGTGACCTCAATTTCCGATTTCCGAGAAGACTCGGCCTCAGCAGTGAGCACTTGAATAATCCGGTCCCTTTGAGCGAGTTCGGTCTCCATTTTCTCAAGCGCTTTGGCTCGCTCAAAGGCTACCTTAGAAGCTTTCTCTACAGCCTTTACCCACTCTCTGTACTGGGTGTAGATGTCATGAACGTAATCATGCATCGTGTTTTCCACCCCTGATGGAATTCTTTTTAAGTGCGGTGGGAAGACATAGCCATCAAAGCATATATTCGGAAAATCCTTCCTCATCTGAGCCAATTTAACGGCCCCTTCTCCTGTGGGCTCAACAGGGACCTGCTCTACAATTACGGAGGTCGTGGTCTCGACTCTCTGGAGATGAGTCTCGGACCTAGAAGTATGAGAAGATGGCCTATGACGAGGAGGCTCTGGCGGGTGTGAAACAAGAACATGGGGTGGAGATGGAAGTCTAAGAGTAGGAGAGCGAGACCTAGATCGATGTATGTATTCTGTATCCCTGTCCAGCTCGTAACTCTCTTGACTAGAGTACCCGCGATCGTGGTCTTTATCCGAGTCTCTCCTGCGGGAGTCATAATAGGTAGAAGACTTTCGGACCGAACAAAGGTTCCCAAGCATTGAACTCCTCCCAGACATAGTACCTGAAAGTGAGAAATGAAAGAAAAGTTAGCGATCTCTTGAACTGGACGATTTACGATTATGAATTATGTAGTGCAGTGAAGTGTATGCATGTGCATCCCCCCCGACCAACCGGAAATGTCGGCCGCACTCGTAGACAGCGACCCGCTTAGTTTAAGAGCATTATCAAGCTCCTCCATCCCGGTGTCGTGTTGAAACGACACATAATCCGGAATTGGAATATCAGCAAGCCCTTCAAAAGGATTCTCTACTTGCGGGGGAGGAGCCTCCGAAATTCTAATCCCCTGAACCGGCAAAGACACAACCACGGATTTAGAACGCTTGTGAGGAACTGCCTTGCCTTTTCTCCTTCCTCCTGAATCCTGGACATCGGAAGAAGGCCCAGCTTGGAGCTCATTATAAATAGGCGTTCTCTCCGGATCAACTTCTTCAGCTATTACGACTCCGGGCACCTTGCACTTCACCCGTTTCTTCAAATCTGCTCTAAGTGTACCTTCCAGCCTTATACTCTGCCTCCGCTCAATTAGCCCGACAGTCCTCAAGTTTCTGTCGGTCAAAACCAAGTCGATATGCCTCTCTTCGTCCGGAACCGCTTGGAGGATCCGAACTAGCTCTCTAAAATATCCACCATCGGGTCGAAAAATTACGGCTGTGAAAGAAGAGAATATGTCAGTTTTGAAGTCGTTTATTATTATCTCGATAACTCAAGAGAAAGATTGCAACGCTTACGTCTATCCAACCATCGCCTAGCAAATCCAGGGGGCACCGAATGTAGAACCATTCAGTCTTAAAGTAACTTAGCCTTCCCCAGGAGCCCGTTACAATTTGGCAGTTCCTGACCGCTTCCAATAAGGTGAAAGAAGGGTTGTCTCCATGACACTTAATGTTAAATAGATATCTAATCTCGATCGGCTTTGGCGGTCGAAAGAGAATCTCCATAAACAGAATGAAGTTGCTATTCAACAAAGCATATCCATTGGGGTGTAGCTGGGAGGGAGCTATTCCAAGAAATGATAACATCTCCCTTATATATTGATTGAAAGGAGGAAGTGTCCCCGCTGTGCAAGCGTGACGGTTGAAAGCAGTAAACCCCTCTAGGGGAGCGTGTGGCCTATCATTTGGCCCTAGCAATAGTACGTCGTCAAGCGACAAGCTGTGCCTTAAACAAATCCGTCCCAGCATATCTTCGGAGATGCCGGACAGCACAGAATCTTGTGGACGACAAATGAACCGGGCGCCTGGAAGCTCGTTCGGAGCTGGGCCTATAACTTCAGCTTCAATGACCGGTATCTCGATGGTTGAAGGAATTGAACTCGGGAGTTCCTGCTGCTATGAACTTGAAGGTTCCATGACTAACTAGCTTATAAAAAATCGTTGTTAAATAGACAAAAACGCTCGTGCATCCCCCAGTGTAAAGTGTGTGAGTGTGTTGTGCAGTGCAGTATTGTATATCACTTGAGAAGTTCTACAGAATTGGAAAAAGCATGTAAACGACGAGACTTTGAAATTTAGTCGGATTGACCGTCATTGTTGACCGTCACAACCATGCCATCTAGAAATTAGCAATCAATCCAAGCTAAAGTTTGTTAAAATTTTGTTAGAGTTGCACTTCCATCGACGAGCTTCGAAGGAAAATCAAATATGCAGTTCAATGGTCAAGTCTAATTATGCAAGTTTGAACCTCGTCGGAGTTAGTTGTTCAAGTGTGCAGGAGATTACAAGTCCTTTAAGGTTCAGTTTGTGTCAATCAAGAAAGTCTGGTTCATAGCGGCAATTCATATTCATCCGTGTAGGAGTTCGAATCGGTTAAGGTTAAGGACTTCGAATTAATCCAAGGCCACCTTTTTGAATTGATCCAAGGCCACCATTTTGTATCGATCAATTGGGCCATCTTCGTATTGATCCCCCGGCGCATGGTTCGTATCGATCGGAAATTCTGGATTTCGAATCGATCAGACATAACCCCTTCGTATCGATCCACATATTCGAAGCACTCGATTCGATGCAAAAGCTCAGCCATCGATCGATACGAAGGCCTCCATCTCATCATCTCAAAACCCCTACTCCAGATCTACACGAAGCGAAGGCCGAAGAATCTTCGATCGAACACGGCTCTGGATGATTTGATGTTAAAGATCGAGTCTCATCATTTACGCGTTGGACTCGCTTAGTGGATTACCTAAGTCTGGCCGTTAGTTTGAGTAATTGAGAAACTGAGTCGATTCGAAGGCAAGAGCAGTTTCTTCTTTTCCAAAGTCTCTGAACGATACGAAAGCAAAGCGCAAGAGTAGAAAGGTAAAAAGTGAAAAGTGGCTAAGTCCACAGTATTTATATGGACTCGAAGGTAAAGGGAATAAACGATTCGCCTCCCATTGGCTTCAACCGGTTACAAGGCGTCACCACGAGATCGATGCGAACAAGTTGTTCGAATCCATGAACTCAGATCTGTATCGATACGAAGTCTTCACCAAATCCGTCGATGCGAAGCCCTTCTTCGTATCGACCAATTTCGACTCCATCCCCAGTTTAGCGACATGAAGTGTGCATTTTGAATCCATCGAACTGCGGCATCCAGGGGTCAATATTCATCTATACGAAGGCACATTTCATATCCATTTTAGTGGCTCACGCCAATTCGAAAATGAATTCCACCAAAGTTCGTAACCATCGATACGAAAGTTAATTTCGTATCCATCGAATCTTAACTCCATCCATATGAATGATTGCTTCGTATCCATCGAACCCCACATCCATCGATTCAAAATGCTCATTTTGTATCCATCAATGCAATGAAAATCGATGCAAAGACAATATTTCGACCCTTCACATCGATTCAGGAGAGGATCGTTACGAAGGAACTTTCAAAAACAACCATCGGGCGTTGTTACAACGAATTTCACGTCGGTTCAGGAGAGGATCGATACGGAATGCAATATAAGATAAACTGACAACGACTCGTGAACGTCAGCGAGAGTCAGATTAACATATATGCATATATGTCGGACTAATATTCAATATTCCAGATTTACAGGAATTGGAAACTCATTTGATAACGATTACAACAGCAAACAGCTAATCACTAACATACAGCAGTCAGTTGCAACAATACAGGGTACAGCAGTTGACATTCAACAGTTTACATCATCGAGAAAATCAGTCAAAGATTACAGCTTTTATCGAAAAGACGATAACTATTCAGAATGAAGATTGCAACATTTCAAAGAACATCATGTTTCCACAAGACGTACTTTGGGGGGAAAATGTTATCCCGCCTTTTGGCAAGGCCGTGACACCAAGGAATTGACTAGTAACCAATGATGGTTCGTCTTAGAGATCGATTATACACAGGCTCACTATGGATATCGATGAATTTTGTTCGAGTTCAGATCGAGCTAAAATTGATTTGACATGACAAGTGAGGCTATGAGAGTCAACGTTCCAAATTTCAAGTCAATCCGAGTTTGCATGCTCAAGTTACGATCAATGCAAAAGTGGATGAAAACCAACCACTGTTCGACTCGATCAGTTCGAATCCATAGGGGAGCTTACTTCGACTCGATCAGTTCAAATCCATCAGGGAAGCTTACTTCGACTTGATCAGTTCCGCATCCATCACCAAGCCTCTGTTCGACTCGATCAAGTTCGTATCCATCAGGAAGCCTCTTCTCGACTCGATCGAGTTCGTATCCATCACCAGAGTCTACTTCGTATCGATCAACTTTGCATCCATCGCCTGAAGAGCCTTGTTCGAATCCATCAGGCTTCTGTAGTTCACATTCCTAAGTTGACCTTAGTTCGTATCCATAGAACAACCATTACTACGTATCCATCTCCAAAGTCCACTTCGCATCCATCAGCGCACCACTATTCGTATCCATCGGGTCAAAGTGCTCTCATCAATACGAACAGTCTAACCTTCATCGATACGAACAGAACTGAGCTACTTCTGTCAGTACGAATTGGAATGCCTCTATCGATACGAACATGGCAAGGTTATCGATACGAAGAGCGTGGTTCCGATCGATACGAACCAAACAACCTGACGAGAGTATCCATTTTGTATTGATCATATCTCCTAATCTACAAGTCCAAATGCTATGAAATTTTCTCAGATGCTTACGTTCATACTAAAGAATGTCCACGCCAAATTTCGACTCCATCGGGCATAATCTTGATCGATACGAAATCCGTTCGTATCGATCACGGATCGACCGAAACTTCGCGGGCTTCGGCGCGCGGGCCTAGTCAAGTGCTAGAGGGGGCCTCCCGAGATCTGAGTGAAATATCAGCCTCCTACACCTATAAATAGACCCCCAAAGCCAACAGAAAGGGGGCTTCTTCTTTGAATTCTCCAACGCCCAGACTCTGCCGGAGCCAGATCCAAACTCCATTAATGCCGTTGCAAATGAATTTCACTTCTGAAAATCATTGTTATTTGCTTTAACTTGCTGAAATCAATTGTAATCATCAAAGAAAGATCAATAAAAGCAATCAACTTCATAGTGGACGTAGGTAATACGCCGAACCACTCTAAATCCTTGTGTCTCTGTGCATTTTAATTACTTTCATATCAGTAATTTGGAGTTTTTGTTAGATAATCCTTTTTTTCCATTTAATTTCTTCACTTTATCTCTTCAAAAACTTCCGTAGAGTGTTGTGCCCAATTTTGGTACAAACAGCATATTTGTGCTATTGATTAGCCAACATAAGCCATCAAACTATAACACACCCCTTAAACCACTTACTAACTTTCATGAAACTTGATGATGAAAATGAAAATGAAATCTATTTTAAGTAAGGCCTATTAACTATTGATTAGAAATATAGACCATCAAATTTTAATTTCAAATCACTTTCTTTTGCCATAATCATATTTTGATGAAGAGGCAAATAGTGTTAGTGATTGTTTAAGCATAGCCTATTTGGTGTCAACAATAAAGGCTATCAATTCAAAGCAAAAGCAACAATTAGACCGCTTCAACCATTCTTACTAAGCACAAAAAGATATCACGAATTAACAACTAGTTGAAGTTACATAATTAGAGAGCTTCACTACCCCTAAATTGAAGGGGTTTAGCCTCTCATATTTGTCATTTGATTAACAAATGTAGCTAGCAACATGAAAGCAAAAAGAAAGGAAAATGAAAGCTAATGGAAAAGAGAAGCTAATTAACAAGAACTAAAACTAATCTACTTTGCATGAATGTAAATCTACACTACCAACATTAAAGTAAATGAACAAGAAAAGTAAAATGAACAAGTAATTGGACTGCATAAGAAAAAGAAAGTTACATGAAAATAAAAACAAATGGCTAAGTAGCCATGAAAAGAATGAAAACACAATTATTCTCAACTAAAGCTAAGAGAAGAGATGGCCTCCATAAAAGGGCTTAAAGAGGGTAGAAGAGGTTACATGAACATAATGTGTTATTTATACAAGCATGAAACCCTAATCCATAATTTATGGAATGCCCAAACTACCCTTAAGAAAGTGTGGAGGCCAAGTAATCATTAGCTTCTACTAATCATCATTTAATTGTACATGAAGCCATTAATTTCATAAGCATGTGCATTAGCCTCTAATTTGTACATTAAGGTAGGTGGATAGGTGGGGTCCTCCATGATCTTCACTTCGAATTATTTCCATCTCCATTCCTTTGTGTTGTTTTTGTGCATGCATATCTTCTTCATGAAACCACTTGTAATTGAAATCAAATTCCTACAAAATAATATGGAAATTTCTAATTAAATTTTCTCAAGTTAATTTATGGACAAAAATGACTATTTTGCCCTTGGATGAAGATGAATATGTGACAATTTGGAATTAATATGGATTTTGGTTAAAACAAGTTAAAATAATCAATATGATCATTTATTTAAATTAATTAGAATAAATATGGTGGTAAAAATATGCACATCAAATACACCCACACTTATCCTTTTATTCGTCCTCGAATAAAGGAAAAAAACTAAGATAAATCTGTTTTTGTAGGGAGCACGATTGCATTGAGTGTATGCAATAAGCCGTTAAACCTTTGGGTGTCCCCAGTAGGACGAGTGTTGTCTCGTGAGGGTTTTCAGCGGATACTACTCGCAAAATCCTAATGCAAGATGAAAATATTTACACAATGCTAGATTTATTTACAAAGAGATGAATGCGAGTTTTTGAAAATATTTACAAATGAGGGATTTATTTTTAAATTAACATGAATAAGTTAAATATAGGTTTTGGTCATTATCTTGAAAATTTAAGTCATTTACTCGTCAAAATTTCCAATAAAAACGAAGTTATCGTAACAAATAGGCTATAGTTTAACTCGTTGTTTCGGTCGATAATACAATGTAACTACGAAATGGATCCTTAGTTGATTATCAAAGTTTATCAAAGTGGTATTTTCATTTCTTTTAATAACAAGTCAAATCAAACAAGTTAAAATAGTGCTTGGATTTCAATTGCTTACTCTCTCTAATTTTTATTTGAAAATTTTATTTATATTAGCAATATTTACATATGCCTAACTCAGATAAACTGAGGCCAGATATATTACCCATGCACTGCCTCGGGGACTAATGTGAAGGGAATACAGAGCGTGGCGAGTGATCACACAAGTGTGAACACTTATTGACTGTAGGCGTTATTAGTAAAATAATTTTTATATACACACACTTAACTCAGATAAACTAAGGCCAGATATACGGATCGTGCACTGCCTTTCGGGCTTACGTGAGAAGGGTACAGAGCATGGCAAGTGAACACACGAGTGTGGACACATGACTTTAGGTGTTTATTAAGAAAAACATATATACAAGACATTTTTTTTGTTTTTTTAGAAGAGAGACTTTTGCACAATCATCTTATCACCATTTAACTTAGAAGACAAAAAAAATGTTATATCTTTACTTTAAATCAACCACTTTTTTAAAACAAAGATTTTCAATTGGGATGTATTTCATAATTAATACAGATGAATCTTCCAATATACTAGTTAAACCATTGTTATTTGTAATAAAACATCATTTTTATTTTTGTTAAGACAAATAGATTTTCAAAATTTTCAATTTAATTAACCAAAACCGTATATTTATCCTATAGTGTTTCTTTAAAATAAATCAAAAGAAAATTTCTTTTTGGGATTTTTTTAAAAATATTTTTTTTTAAAAGAAAAAGCAAAATTAAACCATGAAAAATTAAAAATGAAGATGAGTCTCCCCCCACACTTGATTTTGACTGTGTCCCCACAGTCAACCCAAGTGAAAGGAGAAAAATAAAACAAAAATAACAAGAAGACCTATATTTACATGAAAACGAAAAGATTATTATTTACAAGAGTTCAGAAAGTATATCATCAAAAAGTAAATGAAACGGTCTTCCAACGACCGATTCATTTGTCTCGTCAAATATGCGAGACAAAACTTAAGCTTGGAAAACCAAACCATAAATAATTTCAAAATTGAATGTTGATTTGGAAAAACGAATGTCGTTTAATTAAAAATCTTACGAGTTGTTTTGTTTTTGATAATTTTTGGGGTAGATAAAAAAATTGGTTGAAGTTCAAGTTTATTTTCGTGAAATTGAAATTCAATCTTATCATTGAAAACTACTTCAGAATTATCGAATTCAAAATCAAAACAGCGATTTTACTCCTCCCCTTGAGAATTTAACAACTCATTTTTGAAAAGTTCAAAGAAATCATGTTCGTTGAATTCATCTTCTTTTATTGAATTATTAACAACTTTATTACATGTGTCAAGTTCAAAATCCAAAGTTGTTGTGTTCAAAATTTCAAAATCAGGAAAAGGAAGATCGAATCTTAAATCGAGTTTCTCACCCTCAAAGAAATTGAAATCCAATTCAATTACCGCTTTTTCAACAACTTCATTAAGATTGTCATTTTCAATTTCAAAAGTTGTTATTTGAAAATCGTCAATTTGGGCATCGTTTGACTCATCACACGTTGGGGTTTGATTTTGTTTTTCACGTTGTTTCATATATGTTTCAAACAACGGATCTGTGTGATCATCATAAATTTCGTTCATTTGTTCAACAAAATCCAACTTATAATTATTGACATGATAATTTTCGATTTGGATTTGTTGAGAACAAAAATTTTCAATCGTAACGTGGTTAAGATTATTCCCATTGCCAAATTCGTTTGAAAAGTTGTTTCCATTTTCATTTTGTGCTTGAAATTCATTTTGAAGTTTGAAATTGAATTGGCATGGGTTAAAATCGAAATCGTTTGAATTTTGAATTGAATTCAAATTTTGATTATTTAGAAAATTTGTATTTGAGTTATCGCACAAATATGAATTACACAACTGATTTATCTCTTGATTTTTTTGTGTAGAGAATTCAAGTAAAGATGAAATGCTATTTTCAAGAGTCGAGGTTGGTCATCATTTTGAAAATTTTGTGGTTCAAAATTCGAATCATTTAAACAATAGTTGTTGTTAAAATATCCATATGATTTTGGATTTAAATCATATGAATTCTATTGATTTTCACAACTATCGTAAAATTCATGTGAGTAGGGAAAAGGAAACTCGGACATTTTCAAGATATTTTTTTTATAAAGGAAAAATATTCACAAACAGAATTTATTTTACAAAATGGAAAATGATTTTTTTTTTGTTTTTTTATTTTTCAAATTTTTTTTTTCGAAAAGGCTTTATATTTTTTTTTCGAACTTTAGATTTTCTAAAAAAACTAAGTAAAATTTCTTTTTACGATTTTTGGTTTTAATAAAAAATTCAAAGGAAAAGGATTTAAAAATTTCAAAGGAAAAGGCAATAATTACAATTTTTTTTTGGATTTTGAATTTTTTTTTAAAATATTTGCCTTTTTTTAAATATGCATGAACTAATGTAACTAAATGAATGCAAGGGTTAATTACAAATGATTTATCCTAAGTTAACTCAAAATTGTATAATCACACTTTGTCTTAATTCAACATGATAGTTCTCCGCTAGGTAACGGGCAGGATTTATCGGTGCACCACGAATCACCGTAGCAATGCAGCCGAAGGTTTAAGTACCTTCAGAGAAACAATTTAGTATAATATTTACGAATCACCGTAATATTTATAACTGATTATTGCTCTGCCGTAGCCTAGACACCGAGAAATTAATTTGTTCAAAGAAGACAATTTGCTAATATACAGTTAAGTGTTATCGATGTCTAATAGTTATTATTAATCAAAATTCTAAGATGAAATGCAAAGCAAAAATTAAACTTGTACTAACAATGCAACTACGAATGGACTCTTATTTTTGTTTTTGGTTTTTTTTGAATTTATTTTTAATGCAAGCAAACAACAATGCAAGACTAATAAAAAAAATAGATAAGGGTTAAAAGCAGCAAAAAAATTCTATAAGCAAGCGTAGCAGTTATTTTTTTGGGCAAGCTTAGCAGCACAATCCTTCTCCTTCTATATTTTCAACCTGAAAGATAAAACAAAGATATATACACAGATTATTATTATTTTGTTTATATATATATATATATATCAAAGAAGAAACTACAACAAAAATAAAAATAAAAAGACAAAACAAATTAAATGACACAATTTTTTTAATGGAGAAAACAAAACAAAACAAAACGAAAGCAAACCTTATTTTTTATTTAGAGATAAACAAAGGTTTAATGAAAACAAAGGCAAACAAAACAATTTTTTTTACTTTTGTTCACAAAGAAAAACTAAACATTTAAAAAAGTAGACTAAAAAAAATTAAAATAGCAACCCGGCCCAAAATAATTACAACACTATCAAACGTGTGCACCCTCTTTCGAAATCTAAATCAAACTAGGTTAATTTTTTTTAATTCATAAATATTCAATAAAAAATCGCAACCCCAAAAAAATATTCAGTTTCAAAATCACAATGCAAAATTGCAATGAGATGGTTCGCAGCTTTTCAAGGGTGCTCGAGCGTGGATTTGGGATTTTCACGAGTGGATTTGAGAAGTTTGGGATTGGGTAATAGGTTGTGGTGGCGTCAGGGTTCGTGAAGGTGGGGTACGACTTGGAAGTTCAATTTGGTTGCGTGTGTTTGGGTGCTTGCGAATTTTAAAGGAAGTGGGGATTCGAGCTGGCGATTGATGTCGCGTTAGTTCGAATTAGTCATGGGCGAATTAGGCGAGTGGTGATTTCGCAAGTGGTTTGCAACAGTTTGACTAAGGAGGTGGAAGTAGACTGCTTGGTAGAGGTGATTGACAATTGGTGAGTTTGGGCCTTTTTTTGAATCTGGTTGTTTGAAGAAGTTCGGTGGGGACTGGTTGTGGGTGGAGATGGTGTGTATTTTAGGAGGTTGTGGAAGCGAATTGGTGGTCGTGGAGGTGACAGTTTGAATTTGAGGCGCAACAGTAACTATGTTTTGATGAAGTGCGTATTGGAAGTGGAGATGACAGAGCCCGAAGTAGGTGAAAACGTGACGTTGGAGGATAGTTGCTGTCAGGAATTTGAGATAGAAGTTGCAGTGAACTAGGTGGTTTGGGCAATAGATGGCGATGTTAATGGAACAGTGCTTGGTGAATGTAAGAGTTTTAGTTTGTAGAAGTTGTAAAAGTTTGTTGGTCGATTGTGGAAGCAGTGTAGTGTAGAGGGTGCTGCTGTGGTGTGATGACTATGATGACGAATGATGGTGAAGGCAAGGTTATGTGGAAGCAATGTTTTTGTATATGGTGGTGTTTGATGGGTGAAGATCATAGATGGTTAGGAAAAGAAGTGTTTGGGTGGTTTGTTTGTGGTAATTTTAAGATATGATGCAGGCAGTTATGTACTGGGTGACTAAAGTGGTGTAGTACTGAGGTGCATAGCAAGCAATAGAGCAATGAAGTGATGAAGTAATAAAGTAGAGGACGGTGTAGAGGACATGAAGTTTGGTTATGCCAGTATTATTATAATGGAGATGGTAAGGGAGAATGCCAGTTGTTGTGACACAGGTAGGCAATGCAGAGGAGGTTTGGAGATGTATTTTTTGGGTCCAATGATGGGTTTTGGGGAGTTTTTCTGGGATGTTAGTGAAGATGTATGATGAAGTTATAGGCAGGGGAAGAATATAAATGTGGTCGTAGTTTAGTCTGATGTTGTTTGGTGGTTTTGTGAATGGCAGTGGAAGTATTGTAGAGGGTTGTGAAGGGAGTGGTACAGTGACCGAAAGACAGTGAACAGGTGACTGTTGCACTGTTTCGTGAAGGAGATATTGATATGAAGGAGTGAAAACAGAGAGAGCAAGACTGTGCACAGTAAATCAGTGCAAAAGAAAAAATATGTACACTTTTTTTTTTGTAAATTATAAAATAAAACTTGTAAATGAAATAGAAAATGGAATGGAATAATATTTTTTTATTTTAGAAATTGTGTATGCTCTTTTTTTTCTTTAATTTTTTTTAAGTAAAATGAAATGCAAATGAAAATAAACAATGACAAGCACACAAACAAAATTGAAAATAAAAATCACACAAACACACAATTATTATTATTATTATTATTTTAGCAAGCGAACAAACACACAAAATAAAATCACACAAAAATTGAAACAAAAATAATCCGAAGAATAGAAAATCAAAATCAAAACAATTCCCCGACAATGGCGCCAAAAACTTGTTTAACGACAAATGTTCTATCGATTAGAAAAATGTTGACAAATTTCAAAATAAAATATAATCGCAAGCGCACGGCGTACACTTGTAGTACGTGGCGAATATGGATCGATCCGCAGGGAATTGATGATTTTAAAATTTCAATTCAATCAAATTATACCAATTTTAAGTGAACGTTAAGCTAGAGAATTAGAGAATTAACTAACTAACTAAAAGAAAAGAGAAGCAAATATAAGAGTTAAGTGACAATTTAGAGAATAAATCCACTCTCTAGATCATGTAGTTCAACACATATGAAATCATGCTCTCTCTTTTGTGGTCATTAGTGCTTTAATTGATGTGCTTATAATAAGTATGGCATATTTGTTCTATTGATTAGCCAACATAAACCATCAAACTATAACACACCCCTTAAACCACTTACTAACTTTCATGAAACTTGACAATGAAAATGAAATCGATTTTAAGTATGGCCTATTAACTATTGATTAGAAATATAGACCATCAAATTTTAATTTCAAATCACTTTCTTTTGCCATAATCATATTTTGATGAAGAGGCAAATAGTGTTAGTGATTGTTTAAGCATAGCCTATTTGGTGTCAACAATAAAGGCTATCAAATTCAAAGCAAAAGCAACAATTAGACCGCTTCAACCATTCTTACTAAGCACAAAAAGAGATCATGAATTAACAACTAGTTGAAGTTACATAATTAGAGAGCTTCATTACCCCAAAATTGAAGGGGTTTAGCCTCTCATATTTGTCATTTGATTAACAAATGTAGCTAGCAACATGAAAGCAAAAAGAAAGGAAAATGAAAGCTAATGGAAAAGAGAAGCTAATTAACAAGAATTAAAACTAATCTACTTTGCATGAATGTAAATCTACACTACCAATATTAAAGTAAATGAACAAGGAAAGTAAAATGAACAAGTAATTAAATTGCATAAGAAAAAGAAAGTTACATGAAAATAAAAACAAATGGCTAAGTAGCCATGAAAATAAAGAAAAGACATTTATTCTCAACTAAAGCTAAGAGAAGAGATGGCCTCCATAAGATGGCTTAAAGAGGGTAGAAGAGGTTACATGAACATAATGGGTTATTTATACAAGCATGAAAACATAATCCATAATTTGGGGAATGCCCAAACTAGCCTTGAGAAAGTGTGGAGGCCAAGTAATCATTAGCTTCTACTAATCATCATTTAAGTGTACATGAAGCCATTAATTCCATAAGCATGTGTATTAGCCTCTAATTTGTACATTAAGGTACGTGGGTAGGTGGGGTCCTCCATGATCTTCACTTTGAATTATTTCCATCTTTTTTCCTTTGTGTTCTTTTTTTGCATGCATATCTTCTTCATGAAGCCACTTGTAATTGAAATCAAATTCCTACAAAATAGTATGGAAATTTCTAATTAAATTTTCTCATGTTAATTTATGCACAAAAATGACTATTTTTCCCTTGGATGAAGATGAATATGTGACAATTTGAAATTAAAATGGATTTTGGTTAAAACAAGTTAAAATACCCAATATGGTCGTTTATTTAAATTAATTAGAATAAACATGGTGGTGAAAATATGCACATTTATGTGCCCATTATGTAGAAAGGAGTACTTTTAATAGAATCGAAAGGGGGACTTTCAAGGGTTAAAATGTTTTCATCAACTAAAGTTTTAGTAAAGTTCATATGTATAATATGGCAAAGTGATTTCGAGTAAAGCAAAGAATTTATCTATTTTCCTTGCAAGTTTGATTTAAAGATTTTAAATCATTTTGAAAAGGTTTTCAAGGAAAATTATGGGAAGGAATCCTTAAGTAAAATGACTAAGATATTAGAATACCGGATGGGATTAGTATAGGGTTGCGCCCTATACATTAGCTATTGGCTCCAGCTAATTATCGTCCAAAATTCCAATGTGTAGAGCTTTGTCACAGGTAAGACCTAAATTAGGATTACACGCAGAAGGGAATATATATTTGTATATAGATAGGTTATCGGTGAGCACGTAAAACCCTTAGAATAAGGTGACCTGGGAGATGGCTAAGTTAGGGATAGACCGTTCAGAAGAGAAGTATTTAACAAATAGTTAAGGACAACTGTCCAGAAGAAAAGTGTCTAACAGATGTTAAATTAATTTTGTTTATATTGTCTGGTAGGCCCGAGTCAGCCAAAGGTTAATAGTTAGCCAAACAAAACTAAAGTATTTGAACAGATAGTTCATTTATTACCTGATATTTATGTATGTTCACATATAATGCTTTATAGTATTTAACCAGTTTTGGTTGCAGGAAAAGAATTGCAAAAGATATATTTTAAAAATATGTTACTGAGGGGAAACCCCTTCCGCAAAGCGGCGTGGTCTCACTTAAAATTAACAACCGGGATGTATAACTTTATTCACACTAGGCCTAATGTCTGACTCGAAATTTATGTTTCTCCTTAAATTCTAAGGTGCTCAAAATTTATTTGAGTAGGCCAAGGGATTAGGGTTTTTCAGGTTTTTAATAGGATGACGAATAAGGCTACCGGAGGCAAGCAAGAGGCTAACGGATAGCTATTTAGGAGTTGTAGTCATTATTTTGCTGTTATTTCTGCTGTGTATGTATTAAGTCAATTATGACTCTAATCATCCAAGGGGGCATCTTCATATATCGCTCTTGGCGTATTTTGTAATGAGTATATTTTACCACTGCCCGGGAACGTTGTATGAATACAGAACATCTATTTTGAAATGTAATGGAAAAATGTTGTTTGAAATCTATTATTTTTTTCATATTCAAGTGCTTCTAATATTATAGACACCATTAACATAGCCGTATTTAGTCGCCGGAAGCTAATACTATAAATGACTTCAGCATCTATAGCGCCTAGTTTTGGGCTTCTAGATAAGGAATGTTACAGCTTGGTATCATAGCCAGGTTTATGAAATACTTTAACTAAAATTGATTTTTGAAAACATAATCCTTAGGAATTAAAATAAAGATCGGGTTATGGGATAGTGCTATAGTAACTTACTTGTATTTGCTATATATAAGTATGCGTTATATCTCTATAATCCTGTCCTAGTTAGGCTATTAATCTATATCTCATGAGGCTTGAATAAAGATATGGATGGAAGCAGAAGCAGAGCTAACCTTCGAGTAGAGAGCACCGCCACAAATGGAAATGCCTGACCAATCACTAGAAGAGAGGTCCAGGTAAGGCTCAGGTTGAAAAAGTTAGTGCTTGGGTTCCCCAATTGGATATGGGGGGCATGTAATAGTTTTTCGTAAACATAATGCAAGCTGTAATTGCAGTTGGAGTCGTTGGAGGAAATTGTGCTGGAGGAGTAGTTAAAGAGGCCTCCGATAGTCAACCAATATGCTAGCTTGAGCAGAGACTGTACTAGGCTTGGAGGTAAGCCATTTATCGAGATAGAGGATGATATTGAAGTGGAGAACTGGCTGCTACATTATAAAAGGATTTTTGCTGACGTAGAGCTTAATGATAAGCAGAAGAGGAGAATTGCTTCAAGGCAGCTTCAGGGAGCTGCTCTGTTTTAGTGGAATATTGTTACTGTTGGTGTAGATGAGGAGACAATGATATGGGTGGAGTTTAAGAGGAGGTTTCCGAGAAGGTTTATGTCGGTAATGGCATTGTCTGTGTTGGTTTAAAAGTTTGCTAAACTGGAACAAGAGAAGATGTCTGCTTTGGAATATGCTAGAAGATTTGAAGAGTTAGTACAATATGGGTATACCACTGTTGATACAGTGATGAAAAGAAATGGGAAGTTTATTAGTGGTTTAAAGCCGGAGTTGGCAAGAGCTACCTTACCACACATAAGAGATCCATGTGATGTAGTTGTAGAAATGGCGCTGAGGCAGGAAGAGGCGTTAGCTTATTTGGAAAAGAAGAAGGAGAAAAAGGTTCAGGTGGGACAAGGTAAGAAAATAAAAAATTTCCACAAGAAGAATGCTCGGAAAGGAGGAGTAGTGAAGAAGGGAAAATTTGAAGTGGTCTGCTACAAGTGCGACAAGTAAGAAAATTATGCTCAAGAGTGTCGTACTGGAAAGGGAAGAGGAAAGAAGGTGGTTGGAAAGAAGAATATTAAGTGCTTTAATTGTGATCATATCGGCCATTACAAGAACCAATGAAAAGTGCCCGCAAAGGAAGGAAAGGGGCAAGTGTATGAATTGGAACCCGCAACCTCAAAGCCAGTAGTGCAGGAGAAGGGAAGCGCTGGTCTGGGAGGCTCGCTATAGATTCACGGTATGTTTATTAGCATTCTATTTCATACTGGTGCATCGCATTCTTTTATTTCTCGATGTTTGGTAGATTAGCTTAACCTAGAACCCTCATATTTAGTTACTTCCTTAAGGGTTGTAAATCCGATAGCAGGATATGGGACACTATGGATGAGGTGTGACGATTTAGAGTTTGATTTGCTAAGTCATACTTTTGTTTGCTGTTTGGATGTGTTTGATTTTGTGTGGTTCGGGATCATTCTTGGGATGGATTGGTTAAGTGAGTATGATGCTAGGATATTTTGCAAGGACAAGAAAATATCGCTTAGACACCCTGACTGTAGTGATCGGGTAGTTTATACCGTAGAAAACTTGAGTTGGGAGGTGAAGGCTCTATTGGGTGTTGTGGAGTTGCAAGACGAGTTGAACCGGGTTTTTATGGTTAGAGAAGTCGCTGATGTTTTAGAGCCAGTAGTTGGATTACCATCGAAACGAGCCATTGAGTTTTAGATTGATTTAGTGCATGGAGCAGAGTCGGTGAATAGGCAGCCAAGCAGAATGACACCTATAGAGATGAAAGAGTTAAATGTGGAGTTGGTGGATTTGGAAGGCAAAAACATTATTCGACCAAGTAGTTCACCTTGTGGGTAGCTGTAGTATTCGCTAAGAAGCCGGATGGATTGCTAAGGCTATCTATCAATTATCGTGGGTTAAATGAGAGGAAGATAAAGAATCGATATCCATTGCCGAAAATTGATGATTTGTTCGATCGACTAAGTGGAGCCAAGGTATTCTCTCAGTTAGATTTGGCCACGGGATTTCATCAGCTTATAGTGGCAGAGGATAGTATTCCTTTAACGGCGTTTAGAACTTAATATGAACTGTACAACGGTTAGTTATACCATTCGGACTAACTAATCCACTGCCATTCTTTTTTGATTTGATGAACCGAGTTTTTTGAGAGCACTTGGATATATTTGTTCTGGTTTTCATAGATGATATTCTGATATACTCTAAGGATGAGAAGGAGCATGAAGTTCATCTTAGGGTTGTGCTCTAGATCCTAAGGGAGCATCAGTTGAAGGCAAAATTTTCCAGATGCCATTTTTGGAAGAAGGAAGTAAAGTTTCTTCGTCATAAAGTCTGAAAGAAAGGATTATCTGTAGATCGGACTAAGAATAGAGCGATGAATAATTTGAAGAGACTTGAGACAGTGACCGAGATAAAGAGTTTTCTTGGATTGGCTGGATATTAGCGAAGGTTTATAAAGGATTTTTCGCAGATAGCTGCATTGATGACTAAGCTAAAATGAAAGGATGTGAAGTTTGTATGGACCGATAAGTGTGAGGAATCATTCCAGAGCTAGAAACACTTCTTGAACCATGCACCAGTGTTGGTGGTTCCTGAAGGGTGTCAAGATTTAGTTGTTTATACTGATGCGTATGGAACTGGATTGGGAGCTGTGCTGATGCAAAGAGGTAAAGTGATTGCTTATGCTTTTAGACAGCTTAGACCCCATGAAGTTAGATATCCAAAAAATGACTTGGAATTAGCTGCAGTTATACTTGCTTTAAAGTTGTGGAGGCATTACCTTTTGGGAGAGCGATTTGAAATCTACATGGATCATAAGTCATTGAAGTATTTGTTCTCTCAGAAGGAGCTAAACATGAGAAAGCATAAATGGTTGGAGTTTATTGCTGCTTATGACTTTGGAATTGAATATACACCAAGAAAAGGAAATGAGGTAGAGGATAAACTTAGTAGGAAACATCAGAATGCAGTGTTGGCGATGATTGCTGAGTGGAAAGATTTGGAAACACTATCAGCTTGTAGAGTGCACTATAAATCTGAGGCAAGTTACAGTGCAGAAAGTGCTTTGTTGTCTTGTTTGAAAGTTCAACCGGTAATGATTGAGAAGGTAGCTTCTAAACAAGAGGAGGATCCAGTTTTGGCTGAATAAATCAGCAAGTTAAGGGAAGGAACAGAGAGCGATGACTTAAAGGATTTCCATCTTGAGCAAAACGGGTGGTTGAGAAAGAAAGGAAGGTTATGTGTTCCGAATGTAGGAGTCATAAGGAAGGAAGTTCCGGAGGAATGCCATCGTTCGAAGTTCACTATCTAACCAGGAGGAACAAAGATGTATCAGGATATGAAAAGGAGTTTCTTCTGGGATGGTATGAAATGGGATATTGGTTTATGTGTAAAGCAGTGCTTGAATTGCCAGCAGACAAAGGCTTAACACCAAAAGCAAAGTGGATTGCTTCAGCCGTTGGATGTTCCGGTATGGAAATGTGATTCTATCTCTATGGATTTATAGATGGGTTGCAAAGATATAGTAGAGGAAATGAAAGTATATGGGTCATAGTAGATAGACTGACCAAGAGTGCCCATTTCATTCCGGTAAAGTCAACTAGGACGACACCTACTTTGGCGAAGTTATTCATGAAGAATGTGGTTAGACTACACGAAATTCCTAGCAGTATTGTTAGTGACAGAGATTCCTTGTTCACTAGTGAGTTCTGGAAGAGTCTACAAGAAGATTTAGGAATCAAGCTCAAGATGAGTACCGCTTACCATCCACAGACCGATGGGAAAACAGAAAGAGTTAACAATGTGTTGGAGGATTTGTTACGAGCTTGTGTATTAGATTTTGGGGGACCATGAGAGACCATATTCATTTAGTCGAGTTTTCATATAACAATAGTTATCAGACTAGTATTGGGATGGCACCATTCGACGCTTTTTATGGGAGACCATGCAAATCTCCCGTATGTTGGATGGGAACCGGGCATAGGTTGGTTCTTGGTTCGGATTTAGTGAAAGATGTCACAAAGAAGATTGAGTTATTCGAGATAGAATGAAGGAAGGTCAGTCTAGGCAGAAAAGTTATGCTGACAGAAGAAGGAAAGACTTAGAGTTCTCTATTGGAGATTATGTGTTTATTAAGGTTTCACCATTGAAGGGTGTGATTAGATTCGGAAAATCGGGAAAGTTAGCACCAAGATTCATTGGGCCTTTTCATACTATTGAGAGGATCGGGAAGCTCGCATATAGAGTGGAGTTACCGAGTAGTTTGGCAGAAGTCCATGATGTTTTCCATGTTTCTCATCTTAGAAAATGTGTTAGAGACCCGGAGACTACTATAGCGCCGACAGTGTTAGAGGATTTAGTAGTACAGCCGGAGTTGACCATAGTTAGAAAGCCGACTCAGATAGTCGCGAGAGATGAAAAGAGGCTAAGGAACAACACAGTCAGACTAGTAAAAGTCTAGTGGAGTGACGATGATAGAGACTGTACTTGGGAGACTGAGAGCTGGGTTAGAGATGCTCATCCTGATTTGTTTTAATGGTATATTTTACCTTTTCGATTATTTCTTTATCTTATTGTAAATTCGAGGACGAAATTCTTTAAGGTGGGGAGTCTGTAATAACCCACATTTTTATAACATTATTTAGGGTATGTAATTAGATAAATTAAATAAAATAATTCGATGATTAATGGATTGAGATTTGATTATAATCAAGGGTAGTCATACCATGTTAATGTTTAAATGTAATATCCTCTATCTAAAGGCCCAAAACAAAGCGCTACAGATGCTGCAGTCATCTATAGTATTAGCTTTCGACAACTAAATACGGCTATGTTAATGGTATCTATAATATCAGAAGCACTTGAATATGAAACAAAACACAGATTTTGACACAAACTTTTCTTCCTTACATTTAAAATAGATGTTCCATATTCTTAATACATAATCCCAATACGTTCTCAGGCACATATAAAATATACATAATACAAAATACGCCAAGAGCGGTATATAAAGATACCCCCTTGGATGATTAGAGTTATATAGTCATAATAGACTTAATACAAACACAGTGGAAATACAACAAAACAAAAAACTGCAACTTCTAAATAGCTATCCGTTTGCCTTCTGCATGCCTCCGGTAGCTTTATTCATCATCCTACTAAACCTGAAAAAGACCTTAACGCCTCAGCCTACTCAAATTAATTTTGAGCATCCGAGAGTTTAAGTGGAAAACATAAACTTCAAATCAGACATAAAGCATAGTGTGAATAATATTATACATCCCAGAATAATTATGTTAAGTGAAACCACACCACTTAGCGGAACGAGTTTCCACTCACTAACATCCTTTTAAAACATATCTTTGCAAAACCTTTCATAAAACCATATACTATGCTCTTGCATCCACAATGGTTAAATACTGTAAAGCAATCTTTATGTGACCATACATAAATTTCAGGTAATAATGAACTATCTCTTCAAACACACTAGTTTTGTTTGGATAACTTTTAACCTTTGGATGACTCGGGCCTACCAGACAATATAATCAAAATTAACCTAACACCTGTTAGATATTCTTCTTCTGGATTATCTATCCTTAACTATCTATTATACATTTCCCATTTGGACGGTATGTCCTTAACTATCTATTAAATACTTCACTTCTGGATGGTCTGTCCCTAACTTAATCATCTCCTAGGTCTTCCTGATCCTAATGGTTTTTAGAGCTCACCAATAACCTATCTGTATACAACATATATTCCTTTCGATGTGTAACCAAAATTTTAGTCTACCCGTGACAATGCCCTATACACCAGAATTTTGGATAACAATTAGTTGGGGCTATTAGCTAATGTATAGGGCACGGCCCCACACTAGTCCCATCTGTTTTTTATATCTAAGTCATTTTCACTTATGAATTGCCACCCATAAATTTTCCTTGAAAATAATTTTAAAATGATTTAAAACCTTCATATCAAACTTAAACAAGGAAAAGTATATAATCTTTATACTTTACTCAAAATCATATCACCATGTCATATATATATTCCATACTCAAAATTTAGTTGATGAAAACATTTAACCAATTGAAAGAACCTCTGTCTAAACCTTTGAAATCATCTCTTTCAAAACCAATTTCAAACCTTTCAAAACCATTCCTCAAACCTTTCAAAATCATACATCAAACCTTTCGAAACCATTCTCCAAACCTTTCGAACCAATTATAAAGCAAACCATTCAAAACCTATAATCTTTCAAAACCATTCAACTAAAACCTTTCAAAACCATTCAATTATCCTTTCGAAACCATTTAACTAAACCGTTCGAAATCATTCAACTAAAACCTTTCGAAACCATTGGAAACAACCTTTCGACTTTGTTGGAAGCTCTACTTGGAAAGATTTGAACATATCCTTTAAAACAACTATTTCGAAAGCTATAGATTTTACTTCAATTTATAAAACAAGGGTAAATCATCTAAGTTAAAAGTTTCCTTTCGAAAGCATGGAGAAGCGGCTAGTTTATAAAACAAGTAAACCTTTCGCCTTTGTCGAAAGGTTCAAAACAAAACATTTATAAAGCGGCAATAACCCTTCGACTGTGTCGAATGGTTTCAAAACAGAATAGTGTTAAAACAGCAGTAACCTTTCGACTTTGTCGAATGGTTTAAAACCCTTACTTTAACCATTTGAGCTAGTCGAAAGCAACCAAGTCGAAAGCTCTTATTAGAAAGCAAAGCAGGTGAAAGCTTTTGGTTTATAAAACTAACATACCCGACCTCTTTGGCCATACACCTTTCCACTAAGAAGCTTTCAACCTTGTCCAATTCATTACGTACCAAGTAACTTTATGCCATATGCATTGGTTTGATCTTGTCGAAGGCTTTGAAACTCTCGAGCTTATCGGAAGGTCTGGGTTGGAAGGTTTATTGTCGTAAAGGCTGAAACATGTAAAAAATGTGATTTTTTTTTGTTTTTTATTTAAAAAGAAAATCTTTCAACTAACCTTCTTTGATTGCCAAATTCTCATTGTCTAACAATTACTTTTCAGACATGTGCTATCACTATTTTTAAAATTAAATAATCATTTTATTTTGTAAAATGCCCCTTCTCCTTAATTAAATATATAAAACATTTAAGTCCGATACCTTAAATAATTTTATATATTCATCAAAACACTTAGGAAAAATTCCATAAAATCTATTTTAATATGTTTTCCAACATATAAAAATTTCAAACCTAAATAATCATTATTTTAGCCGTAAATAATAAATAACTCAATAAACAATTTCCTTCACTAGAAAATTAATATAAAATCCATATTAATTTAGAAAATTATGAAAATCGAAACCATCTTTGAAATATCAATTCTGACCTATATTTAAATTTTCAAGGCATTTGGTGCTCATTAAATAGGGTTTTCATGTCAAACATATCATAAAACTAACATGAACACATATAATCAATCAACAATATATATATATATATAATTTAGATCATCGAAACATGACATATACTTGCAAAATCACTTTGGGTCTAACCTTAAAAGCGAAAACTAAAAGAGATTGGGATGTAGTAATCGTTCACCTTAGCTTTGAGATTATAGATTCAGATTTGATGTTGATTTAGTTGATTATTTCCCTTCCCTTGAATCCTAGCTTTAATCTTCTTTTTGAGAATGATAATGGTGGGTTGCCTTAGTATTTTTAGTTTGAGTAAAATGAAATGAACGTGAATTACATTCCTAAGGTTTAGGGTATAAGCCTTACCTATTTCCCATATTGACCTTCTCATATCCTAAAACATTAACTTAGGTTATTTCATTTTAATTAACACACTAACATGGCATGGCTACCCTTTGTTAATAAAATATCAACCTTTTAATCTTTATATTATTTTATTTAATTTACCCAAATAATTATTCTAAATAATGTTATAAAAAGATGGGGTGTTACTGACACCCCACCTTAAAGAATTTCGTCCTCAAATTTACGATAAGGTACATAATCAAAACAACCAATGGTAAAACGTACCATCAAACAAATTAGGATAAGCATCTCTAACTCTGCTCTCAGTCTCCCAAGTACAATCTCTAGCATCCACTAAACCTTTACTAGCACGGCTGTCTTGTTCCTCAACTTCTTTTCATCTCTGGCCATAATATGAATCGGCTTTCTAACTATAGTCAAATTCAGCTCTACTACTAAATCTTTTAAGACTATAGGTGCTATAGTAGTCTCCGGGTTTTGAACATATCTCCTAAGATGAGAAACATGGAAAATATCATAGACTCCAGCCAAACTACTTGGTAACTCTACTCTATAAGCGAGTTTTCCTATCCTCTCAACAATATGGAAAGGTGCAACGAATCTAGGTGCTAACTTTCTTGACTTTCCAAATTTAATCACACCCTTCATCGTGAAACCTTAATGAACACAGTCTCCGATATAAAATTCAAAATCTTTCCTTCTGCTAGCAACATAACTTTTCCGCCTAGATTGAGCTTCTTTCATCCTAACTCGGATCAACTCAATCTTCTCCATAGCTTCCTTCACCAAATCCGGACCAAAAAACCATCAATCCCCGATCTCTAACCAACATACGGGAGACTTGAATGGTCTTCCATACAAAGCTTCAAACGGTGCCATCCCAATACTAGTTTTCTAACTATTGTTATATGAGAACTTGACTAGATGAAGATGGTCCTCCCATGATCCCCCGAAATCCAATACACAAGCTCTTAACAAATCCTTCAAGACTTTGTTAACTCTTTCTGTTTTCCCATCAGTTTGTGGATGGTAAGTGGTACTCATGTTGAGCTTGGTTCCTAATGCTTCCTGTAGACTTTTCCAGAAATCACTAGTAAACAAAGAATCTCTATCATTGACAATACTACTAGAAATCCTGTGCAGTCTAACTACATTCTTCATAAATAACTTTGCCAAAATAGGTGTCGTCCTAGTTGACTTTACCGGAACGAAATGGGCACTCTTAGTCAATCTATCTACTATGACCCATATGCTTTCATTTCCTATTCTAGACCTTGGCTACCCATCAATAAAATCCATAGAGATGGAATCCCATCTCCACAACGGAACTTCTGACCGTTAAAGCAATCCACTAGGCTTCTGGTGCTCAGCCTTTTCCCGTTGGCAATTCAAGCACTGCTTAACACACAATGCAATGTCCCGTTTCATACCTTCCCAAAAGAAACTTCTCTTCATATCCTGATAAATCTTTGTTTCTCCTGGATGGATAGTGAACTTTGAACGATTGCACTCATCCAGAACTTCCTTCCTTGTGTCTCATACATTCGGAGCACACAACCTTCCTCTCTTCCCCAACCACCCATTTTGGGCAAGACAGAAATCCTTTAGGTCATCGCTCTCCATTCCTTCCCTCGACCTTCTGATATGTTCCGCCAAAACTGGATCCTCCTCATGTTTATAAGCTATCTTCTCAATCATTACTGGTTGAACTTCTAAACAAGAGAACATAGCAGTTCCCGCACTTGAACTTTCCTCGGATCTAAACTGCACACTACAAGCAGATAATGCTTCCAAATCTTTCAACTCAGCAATCATAGCCAATACTGCATTCTGATGTTTCTGGCTGAGTGCATCCGCCACGTTATTTCCTTTTCCGGGTGTGTACTCAATTCTAAAATCATAAGCAACAATAAACTCCAACCATCTCTGATGTATCATGTTCAGCTCCTTTTGATAGAACAAGCACTTCAATAACCTCCGATTAGTATAAAGCTCGAATCGCTCTCCTAAAAGATAATGTCTCCACAACTTTAAAGCAAATACAATGGCAGCTAACTCTAAATCATGTATTGAATACCTAACTTCCCGTGGTCAGAGAGATCTAGAAGCATACGTAATCACTTTACCTCTTTGCACCAACATATCTCCCAATCCAGTTCCACACGCATTAGTATAAACAACCAAATCTTGATTCCCCTCCGGAACCACTAACACTGGTGCATGGGTTAATAAGTGTTTCAAGCTCTGGAATGCTTCCTCACACTTATCAGTCCATACAAACATCACATCTTTTCGCGTAAGCTAAGTGATCCGTGCAGCTATGCGCGAAAAACCCTTTATAAACCTTCGATAATATCCGGCCAATCCAAGAAAGCTATTAATCCCGGTCACCATCTCGGGTCTCTTCCAATTATTCACCGCCTCAATCTTAGTCGGATCTATAGAAAACCCTTTCTCTGAGATGACATAACCAAGGAACTTCACTTCCTTCTTTCAAAAATGAAACTTCGAAAACTTAGCCTTCAACTGATGCTCCTTCAATGTTTCGAGCATAACTCTAAGATGAACTTCATGCTCCTTCTCATCCTTAGAGTATATCAAAATGTCATCTATGAAGACCAACACAAATCTATCCAAGTGCTCACGGAAAATTCTATTCATCGGATCCACAAAGAACGCTGGTGCATTAGTCAGTCCGAACAACATAACTAACCATTCATACGATCCATACCTTGTCCTAAACACTGTCAAAGGAATACTATCCTTTGCCTCTCTAAGCTGATGAAATCCCATCACCAAATCCAGCTGAGAGAATACCCTCGCTCCACTTAATTGATCGAACAAATCGTTAATTCTCGGCAATGGATATCGGTTCTTTATCGACTTCTCATTCAACTTACGATAATCGATACATAGCCTTAACGATCCGTCCGGCTTCTTAGCAAACACAGCTGCAGCCTCCATAGTGAACTACTTGGTCAGATAAAACTCTTGCCTTCCAAATCCACCAACTGCACCTTCAACTCTCTCATTTAAGTGGGTGTCATCCTGCTCGGCATCTTACTCACCGGCTTTGCTCCAGGCACCAAATCAATTTGAAACACTATGGACCGTTTCTGTGGCAATCCAACTACCGGCTAAAATACATCAGCAAATTCTCTAACTACAAAGACTCGATGCAACTCATCCTCCAACTCCATAATACCCAATAAAGCATTCACTTGACAACTATGGTTCTCAACGGTATAAACTATCCAATCACTACAATCCGGGTGACTAAGTGATATTTTCCTATCGTGGCAAAATATCCTAGCATCATATTTACTTAACCAACCCATCCCAAGGATAATCTCAAATCCAACAAAAGTTAAACATATGAAAACAACAATCAATAGTATGGCCTAGAAAATCCAATTCTAAATGGTCACACCTCATCCCAAGCGCTACATACCCTTCTATCGGATTTGCAACCCTTAATGCAGTAACTAAGTATGAGGGCTCTAGGTTAAGCTTATCTACTAAACATCGAGAAATAAAAGAATGTGATGTACCAGTATCAAATAGAATGCTAAACATACCGTGAATCTGTAGCGAGCCTCCCAGAATAGCCTTCCCTTTCTCCTCCACAACTGGCCTTGTGGTTATGGGCTCCAAATCATAAACTTGTCATCTTCCTTCTCTTGCAAGCTATGGGCACTTGTTCTTTTAATGAACGATTTAATCATAATTAAAACATCTAACAATCTTCTTTCCACCAGCCTCTTTTCCTTTTCCTAGACCGTTTCGACTCTCATTAGCATAGTGTCCCTTCTTGTCGCATTTGTAGCAAACCACTTCAGACTTTCCTTTCCTCCGTGCTCCCCCATTTTGAGCATTATTTTTTTGGAAAAACATCCTTTTCTGGCCATTTCCATTCTAGGCCTCCTTCATCTTCTTCCTCAAGCAAGCCAACGCCTCTTCTTGCCTTAATCCCATTTCAACCACTATATCACTAGGATCTCTCAAATGTGGCAAATTGGCACTTATCAACTTTTGCCTCAAGCCCCTTATAAACTTTTCATTCCTCCTGATCACAGTGTCTACCTAAGCATACCCGTATCGGGACAACTCCTCAAACTTTCTCGCATACTCCAAGATGGGCATATCTCCTTGTTCCAACTCTGCAAACTTCCTTCCTCCATATTTGTATTCAAACCTTGTAAGATACAAACTAATAGCCTAACTAAGATAGTAGTCTAGAGAGATATCGTATACTTATATATATAGCAAATACAAGTACGTTACTATAACGTTATCCAATACCCCGATCTTAACTCTTATTTCTAAGGATTATGTTTTCAAAAATCATTTTTAGTTAAAGTATTTCATAAACAATGCTCTGATACCAAACTGTAACATCCTCTATCTAGAGGCCCAAAACTAAGCGCTGCAGATGTTGCAGTCATCTATAGTATTAGCTTCCGGCGATTAAATACGGCTATGTTAATGATATCTATAATATTAGAAACACTTGAATATGGAAAAAAACACAAATTTCAAAACAACTTTTCTTCGTTACATTTCAAACAGATGTTCCATATTCTTAATACATAATCCCAATACATTCCCAGGCACAGTTAAAATATACATAATACAAAATACGCCAAGAGCAGTATATGAAGATACCCCCTTGGGGATCAGAGTTATATAGTCATAATAGACTTAGTACAAACACTGCGGAAATACAACAAAACATAAAACTGCAACTCCGAAATAACTATCTGTTTTCCTCTTGCATGCCTCCGGTAGCTTTATTCATCATCCTACTAGACCTTAAAAAGACCTGAACCCCTCAGCATACTCAAATTAATTTTTAGCACCCGAGAGTTTAAGGGGAAAACATAAACTTCGAGTCAGACATAAAGCTTGGTGTGAATAATATTATACATCCTGGAATAATTATGTTAAGTGAGACTACGCGGCTTAGCAGAACGGATTTCCCCTCACTAACATCCTTTTAAAACATATCTTTGCAAAACCTTTCATAAAACCATATACTGTGCTCCTACATCCATAATGGTTAAATACTGTAAAGAAATCTTTATGTAAACATACATAAATATCAAGTTATATTGAACTATCTATTCAAACACACAAGTTTTCTTTGGATAACTTTTAACCTTTGGCTGACTCTGGCCTACCAGACAATATAATCAAAATTAACCTAACACCTTTAGATATTCTTCTTGATTATTTATCCTTAACTATATGTTAAAAATTTCCCATCTGGGTGGTCTGTTCTTAACTATCTGTTAAATACTTCACTTTTGGACGGTCTGTCCCTAACTTAATCATCTCCTAGGTCTACCCGATCCTAATGGTTTTTTGGGCTCACCAATAACCTATCTATATACAAACATATATTCCATTCGGTGTGTAACCATAATTTTAGTCAACCTGTGACAAAGCCCTACATAATGGAATTTTAGACAACAATTAGCTGGGGCTATTAGCTAATGTATAGGGCGCGACCCCATACTAGTCCCATATGATTTTCTAATATCTGAGTCATTTTCACTTAAGGATTCCATCCCATAGATGTTCCTAGAAAACATTTTTAAAATGATTTAAAACCTCTAAATCAAACTTAAACAAGGAAGTATATAATCTTTATACTTTGCTCAAAATCATATCACCGTGTCATATATATATTATTTACAGAAAATTTAGTTGATGAAAACAATTAACCATTTGAAAGAACCTCCGTTTAAACCTTTGAAATCATCTCTTTCAAAACCTATATCAAACCTTTTGAAATCATTCCTCAAATCTTTCGAAATCATACATCAAACCTTTCGAAACCATTCTCCAAACCTTTCGAACCCATTGAAAAGCAAACCTTTCGAAAGCAATAAAACTTCATACATCCTTCTTTAAAACCACTTTAAAACATTGGCTTAGAAAAACCTTTGGAAAACCTTCCATTTAAACCTTTTGAATCCATTGAATTAATCCTTTGGAAATCATTCAACTAAAATCTTTTGAAACCATTCAATAAACCTTTCAAAATATTCAACTAAAACCTTTCGAAACCATTCAAAAACCTTTCGAAACCATTAAACTAAACCTTTTGAAATCATTCAACTAAAACCTTTCGAAACATTAAACTAAACCTTTCAAAATCATTCAACTAAAACCTTTCGAAACCATTGGAAGCAACCTTTCGACTTTGTCGAAAGCTCTGCTTCGAAAGCTTTAAACATATCCTTTAAAATAACTCTTTCGAAAGCTATCGGTTTTACTTCAATTTATAAAACAAGGGTAGATCACCTAAGTCGAAAGCTTCCTTTCGAAAGCATGGAGAAGCGGCTTGTTTTTAAAACAAGTAAACCTTTCGCCTTTGTCGAATGGTTCAAAACAAAACGTTTATAATGCACAAGTAACCCTTCGACTGTGTCGAAAGATTTCAAAACAGAATAGTGTTAAAACATCAGTAACCTTTCGACTGTGTCAAAAGGTTTAAAACCCTTACTTTAAACATTTGACCTGGTCGAAAGCAACCAAGTCAAAAGCTCTTATTCGAAAGCAAAGCAGGTGAAAGCTTTTGGTTTATGAAAAAAACATACTCCAACGTCTTTGGCCATTAACCTTTCGACTAAGAAGCTTTCAACCTTGTCCAATTCATTACATACCAAGTAACTTTATTATGCATTTGTTTGACCTTGTCGAAGGCTTTGAACCTCTTGACCTTATTGGAAGGTCTGGGTCGGAAGGTTTATTGCCGTAAAGGTTAAAACATGTAAAAAATGTGATTTCTTTGTTTTTTATTTAAAATGGAAATCTATTCAACTAACGTGCCTTTGTTTATAAAATTCTCATTAGTTAACAATTACTTTTCGGAAATGTGCAGCCACGATTTTTATAATTAGAAGATTATTTTCTTTTACAAAATGCCCATTCTCCTTAATTAAATATATAAAACATTTAACTCCCATACCTTAAATAATTTTATATACATCAAAACACTTAGAAAAAATCTAGAATATTCTAGAGAATCTATTTTAATATGCTTTCCAACATATAAAAATTTCAAACCCAAATAATCATTATTTTAGCTGTAAATAATTTATAACCCAACCAACAATTTCCTTCACTAGAAAATTAATATAAAATCCATATTAATTCAGAAAACTATGAAAATCAAAACCCATCTCTAAATATCATTTCTTACCTATATTTAAATTTTCAAGGCATTTTAGATGTCATTAAAGAGGGTTTTCATGTCAAACATATCATAAAACTAACATGAACATACATAATCCATCAACAATATATATATATATATATATATATATATAATTTTGATCACCAAAACATGGCATATACTTGCAAAATAATTTTGGGTCTAATCTTAAAATCGAAACTAAAAGAGATTGGGATGTATTAATTATTCACCTTAGCTTTGAGATTATAGATGTGAGATTTGATGTTAATTTAGTTAATTGTTTCCCTTCCCTTGAATCCTAGCTTTAATCTTTTTCTTGAGAATGATAATGGTGGCCAGCCTTAGTATTTTTAGTTTGTGTAAAATGTAATGAACGTGAGTTACATTCCTAAGGGTTTAGGATACAAGCCTTACATATTTCCCATGTTGCCCTTCCCATATCCTAACATATTAACTTAGGTTATTTCATTTTAATTAACACACTAACATGGCATGACTACCCATTGTTAATCAAATCTAAACCTTTTAATCTTAACATTATTTTATTTAATTTACCCAATTAATTATTATAAATAATATTATAAAAATACGGGGTGTTATGGTAAATCAAAATGAGATAACATGAATAAATGTGTTAGGAAATGAGGAAGGGAAAATGGGAAATAGGATGGACTTATACCCTAAACCTTTTGGAAACTAAAACACACGTTCATTTCATTTTTCTCAAGCAAAAGAACTCTAAGGTCGGCCTCCATTTTCAATCTCAAAGGAACATAAAGCTAGGATTTTCAAGAGGGAGGAGTAATTCAACCTTTTAACATCAATCTCACATCTTTAATCACAAAGCTAAGGTGACTAATTACTACATTCCATTTTCCTTTAGTTTTCGATTTTAAAATAAATCCGAGATTGTTTTGCATGTCAATGCCATGTTTTAGATGGTTAGATATTTATATATACATATGTTGATGATTGTGAATGTTCATATTAATTTTTATGATATGTTTGATATGAAAACCTTATTAAATTACATCCAAATGCCTTGAAAATTTAATTATAGATCAGAAAGGACAATTTAGGGATGGGTTTCAATTTTCATATTTTTCTGAGTTTATGTGGATTTTATATTAATTTTTTAGTAGAGTAAATGATTTATTCGGTTTTAAATTATTTATGACTAAATAAATAATTATTTGGGTCTAAAATTTGTGTGTGTTAGAAAACATATTGAAATTGATTTTCTGAAATTTTTAAAGAACTTTCCTAAGTGTTTTGATGAATATATAAAATCATTTAAGTTATGGGACTTAAATGTTTTATGTATTTAATTAAGGAGAAGGAGCATATTATAAAATAAAATCATTGTTTATTTCTGAAAATAATAGCAGCACTTTTTGGAATGGTATTTAGAAACCAATGAAAATTTGACAAAAAATAGCAGGTTAGTTGAAAAGTTTTCTCTTTTAAGTTAAAAACAAAAATAACATGCTTTTAACATGTTCCACCATTTTCAGTACAGGGTGTTCTGACCCAAACCTTTCGCCACTATTGGTTTCGAAACTAATGTGCATTGTATCAAGCTTCTTGGTACGTAGCGTATTGAACAAATGAAAAAGAGTACTTGGTCGAAACAATAAGTTTCGAAGGGGTTTGAGTATGCTTTGTTTTAAAAACTAAAGGTAACGCCTGCTTTGCTTTTGAAAGGGTTAGTTTTCGATTAAGTTGCTTTCGCCTGAGTCAAATATTTTCAAAAGAAAGGTTTCGACTTGGTTGCACTCTTTTGTTTTAATTAATGCTTTCGAAGGGGTCGAACGCCTAGTTGCCGCATATCTACCTTTCAAAGTCAATGATTTCGAAAGGTATACTTTACTTTTAAAATTAACCAGTTCTCCCAAGCTTTCGAAGGGATGGTTTGGACACCATCACTTCTTTACTTAGGAACAGGTTTCGAATTGAAGGTTTCGATATATGTGTTTTAAATGGCCCTTTTTGTTCTGATTGAATTATAACCCAAAGGTTTTGAAAGAGTTTATTTATATGGTTTCGAAAGGTGTTTTTCCACATGTTTTAATTAAACCCAAGTGCTTTCGAAAGGTTTGAGTTTCTAAAGGTTTGATGCTTTCAAAAGGTAATTAAATTGGTTTTGAAGGGGTTGTTCCATAAAGGCTTTTGAAGGAGTCAAAAGGGTTGAAATGGGTTTTACAAGGTTTTCCAAAGGCAATTTGAAGTATTTTGAGATAAGATGCCTAAGGTTTTAATGCTTTCGAAAGGAAGGTTTTCAAAGGGTTCAAAAGGGTTTACTTAGTTTCAAAAGAGATGCTTTCAATGGTCTAGAAAGGAGTACTTTCAACGGAATCGAAAGAGGGACTATCAATTGTTTAAATGTTTTCATCAACTAAAGTTTGAGTAAAGTTCATATGTATAACATGACAAGAGATTTTGAGTAAAGCATAGAATTTATTTATTTTTCTTGTAAGTTTGATTTAAAGATTTTAAATCATTTTGAAATGGTTTTCAAGGAAAATTAAAGGAAGGATTCCCTAAGTAAAATGAATTAGATATTAGAATACCAGATGGGACTGGTATAAGGTCGTGCCCTAAACATTAGCTATTGGCCCTAGCTAATTGTTATCGAAAATTCCAGTGTGTAGGGCTTTATCACAGGTAAGACTAAGAATTATGATTACCCAAAGAAGGGAATATATATATATATATTTGTATACATATAGGTTATTAGTGAGCCCGCAAAACCATTAGAATCAGGTGACCTAGGAGATGATTAAGTTAGGGACGGACCATCCAGAAGAGAAGTATTTAACAGATAGTTAAGGACAGACCGTCCAGAAGCGGTGTCTAACAGATGTTAGATTAATTTTGTTTATATTGTTTGGTAGGCTCGAGTCAGCCAAAGGTTAATAATTAGCCAAACAAAACTAAAGTGTATGAACATGTAGTTTATTTATTACCTGATATTTATGTATGTTTACATAATAATGCTTTACAGTATTTAACCAGTTTTGGTTGTAGGAAAAGATTTGCAAAAGATATATTTTAAAAGGATGTTAGTGAGGGGAAACCTATTCCGTTAAGTGGCGTGGTCTTACTTAACATTAACAATCGGGATGTATAATATTATTTAAACCAGGCTTCATGTCTGACTCGAAGTTTATGTTTCCCCATAAACTCTAGGGTTCTCAAAATTGATTTGATTAGGCTGAGGGATAAGCATTTTTTAGTTTTTAGTAGGATGATGAATAAGACTATCGGAGGCAAGCACGAGGCTAACAGATAGCTATTTAGGAGTTGTAGTTCCTTGTTTTGTTGTCATTTCCGCTGTGTATGTATTAAGTCAATTATGACTATATGACTCTGATCATCCAAGGAGACATCTTCATATGTCGCTCTTGGCCTATTTTGTAATGAGTATATTTTACCACTGCCTGGGAACGTAATGGGGATTATGTTTTATGAATATGGAACATCTACTTTAAAATGTAATGGAAATATGTTGTTTGAAATCTGCGATTTGTTTCATATTCAAGTGCTTCTGATATTACAAACACCATTAACATACCGTATTTAGTCGCCAGAAGCTAATACTATAGATGACTACAGCATATGTAGCTCTTAGTTTTGGGCCTCTAGATAGGGGATGTTACATACAACGCATACTTATATATAGAAAATACAAGTATGTTACTATAGAATTATCCCAAACCCCAATCTTTCTTTATTCCTTAGGATTATGTTTTCCAAACCATTTTTAGTTTAAATTTTTTCATAAACCTATGCTCTGATATCAAGTTGTAACATCCTGTATCTAGAGACCAAAAGCTAAGCGCTACAGATGTTGTAGTCATATATAATCTTAACTTCTGGTGATGAAATATGGTAATGCTAGTGGTATCCATAATATCAGAAGCACTTGAATATGAACAAAATCAAAGATTTTCAAAACAACATTTTACTGATTACTTTTCAAAACAAAGTCATATCTATGTTACATAAATATCCAAAACATTTCCCATGCAATAATCAATTGTAATTTACAATAATACGCCAAGAGTGACACACTACAAGAAAAGTTGGTTTTTATAACGGCAATAGATAACACTTTATTTCGCCGTGTTATTATTTGCTTTAATTTGTTCATCTTCGGTAGGCACTACATATGTAACGCTCTTACAAAGCGGGAATTATTTTGGTGGCCGTGGCTTCCTCTAATTATTTGACTTTCCCTCTTCCTCGTTTATTTCCCTCTTCCCCAATTATTTACTCAAATTTTATTCTCTCTTTTCTTCTTCAGCTACCTGCCGCTTCAGATAATTTCCTCTTCCTTCCAAGTTTATGTCTAGGGTTCCTAACCAAGCATAGGGTAAGTCGATTTTATCTACCATCTTCTGAATTCTGATAATACTTACTGCGAATTCTGATGACTATCACCATCATGTCACTCCCAAGCTGCCGCATCATCTCTCTAGCCGCATCCGCCAATCACAACCGTCGCTCACTCAACTTTCTCGTCGCTACTGTACGATTTGAGCTGAATGATGTTTTCTCATGTGCTAAAATATTGCAAAAAGTTATCATTCGTGTCCTTGAGGTTAAAGTTGTTCTTTGAGCCTATTTGTGTGCGTACGTATGAGATTTTATTTTCAATAAAATGGAAAACCGCTTTTTCCTCTCATCTTGATTGAAGTTTTCAGTTTATGTTAAAAGTAACTTAAATTTAGACAAAAAATACTAAAATCTTTGAAGAGAGATCCGATCATACTGGTTTTGCCCTAATCGATATACTGTAAGATCATCTTCCCTTTATTTTGCTTGCATTAAGGTGTATGAAAAATCAAATTTGGAAAAGAATAAGTTTATGTCAGAGTAAATGTTGCGGAGATAAAGCGATGCAGGATTTTGTATTTTATCATATTTTGTTTCTCGTTTACTTATATGTTAGTGTTCGCTTTTGTTTAGAGTGCTCAAAGTGAATATCAGGCTCTAAAATAAATCGTGTAGGTCATTTCAAAGGATCTGCCATTGAATTTTAATTTCAATTTTACAATTCGTCAGCTTATTTTTTAAATTAACGTTTGGAAGAACAGCTCTTGTAATTGTTCCACACCTTTTGTTTTATCTTTGAACTCTTAAGTCAATATTACTATAAATCTACAGTCCGTGATACATCATTAAATTTGTGGTCTAATTTTGCAATTTGTTTAATTGTATGTATAACAGTCAAATTGTCTGAAACAGAAAAAAGCAGTAATATGGCGGAGAGGATAAAAAAACAGATTCATGAACGCAAAGGTTCCTCATCTTCATCTGATTCGGACAATGATAAGCCTGTGTTCCCTAGCACAAATAGAAAGAAACACCTTTTTGGGAGGAAACAGCCTCTTCATACTGCTTTTGGAGGAGGATTGGGTACGAGCTACTGACCGTATTTTTTTTACAGTACTAGTATGTAGGTTTATTTACTTTACAGTGTTAATTATGATAACCGGAATGAAGCGGATAATTTCTCTTAAATGTCTGTCCATTTAAGTGTACTACATTAAGTATGTCATCTGTTTCATTCGTTGCTCACTGCTGTGGAGCAAGACTTCATCCAACAAAACTATTTGCCTGGTTTTCTGGCGAATTCTTGTGCATGTGTAATAATTGTCTAAAATTTTTTAGAGACATAGATTTCCTTTTCCCAAACACAATTCGTATGAGATTTTATTTTCAATAAAATGTTTGGACAATAGACAATTTCATATTGCATGAAGGTTACAGCATAGCAATTTCGTAAATATGAACTTTACATAAAGGTAGCAAATATTTTACATAATATATAATGAGAAACTGGTTTTTGACAATAGACAAGTCCAGATGCAAACAAAAAAGAAATGACTTTAAACAGTCTCAAACATAAGTGATTGCGTGAACTGCAAGGCTTAACTAGCAACAATCATATTGTCATTTAATTTGCAAAGCCTTTAAAAAATGAAAGCATAAGTGAATACGGATTAAGATTTCTTTCAGCTTCCAATCCTTCACCACATATAAGTAAACACAAATAAAAATGTTCTATTGTAATTAGTGCGCACGGTAGTATTATAAACAATATAATCAACACACAAAATATAAACATAGAGCATTTATATCCAAAACACGATATACATATGTTACGCTAATCAATAGACACTCGAAGTTTATTTGTTTTATTAATTTGCTTTCTGTGATGATAGCTGTGACATTCATAATAATATAGTAATACCTTTTATGCTGAATTTAGTTAGTATGAAGTTTTCAAATATGCAATAAACTGTTTACGTGATTTCCTAACATTATTTTGTCTTATGTGTGAGAATAACCATATTTGATATCAATAATGACTGTTGCATTGTTGTCGACATAATTGCATGACAATTCATGTGACATGCTTACCAAAGAAATTTGTTTCGATAAGATCTAAAATCATTTGGTTACTCTGTTGGACATTTTGATTCATTATGCAAGCATGGTCCACAACCATTACAACTCCTCAATGTTCAGTCATTTTTACCTATTCCCTCCAAAATTCCTTTACCTCATAATCCAGTTAGGCGGTGGATTCCCAAGCCTTTGGAACCTGCACTTGAATCTGACCAGCTTGCCTCTGATTTAAATGTCCAATCACCCACAAACTTCCTCACCTTCCATAGAGACACTGTTAAAATGCTGACTAAAAGTAGATGTAAAAGCTTATTTAGTATTAAAAAAGCTTGACAAAACAGAGACATTGTTTCTAAATTGTGGGTGCTTTAGGACCCATAGACACTCATTAGGGATCAGTTGCAATACAACAGAATGGTTTTCTTTTAGTAAATAGAGCATTAAACCTCATATTGTGCAACGTATTCATGTTCTGACCAATAAGTTACCTTTGGACATACAGGGATGTTTTGAACCGTGGACTGTCTATTACCCTGTTTACCAAAACATGACAACTCAATGCTTTGCTTGTATGAACTATCCTTTGAGATATTTGTTAATGCTACCTTAGTTAGCGTATTTAGTTCGCAAGTAGAGCAAAGTTTTGTAAGCCTAACTTGTTTTTCTGTGAACTTTTTGACATCACTTTTAGGTATACCGTAAAGTTGCAATAACTTTTGGGGTACCAAAAGATGCACATCGTTTTAAGGTTGCATACGATAAGCTTGTCATTACATCTGGCGCCGAGCCATTGACCTTTAATATTAAAGGGCTAAAGGAGCATGCTTTCTTTCTTCGTGAAGTAAATGACGCACAGGCAGTAAGGAAGAAGCTACATTCAAACTTGATGCTGTCAGAAAATCCTGGTAATTTATGAATCAGATCATTCCATTCCATTCCATTCAATGTTCTCCTACATGTAATATTTAACATTTTTTTCTTGTTAGTTTAGGCATTTTCAGAAGAAGAGAAGAAACGCCTTTTAAACTGTGTGGTCATTGGAGGTTGCCCTACAGGCGTAGAATTCAGTGGTGAATTGAGCGACTTCATTATGAAAGACGTGCGCGAAAGTTATTCGCACGTCAATGACCACGTTCATGTCACTTTGATTGAGGTAAACCATGAATCTCTATATTGATGTTTCATCATGCTTTTTTATGCAGAAAAAGCACCATGAAGTTTTACCTTTTTTTAAAACAAATTTGAGCTTATGTTTTATATCATGTCAGCGTACCACCTAAGTCATCTTAAGATAATACAGTTGGCGATGATTTTCAAAGAAAGTGTCTTTTGAAAATGGTCAATAATGATAGAATATTTGTTCAACTATTTTTTTTATATTATATGGATGTTTCTCTAACTTCTGGCGATTCAAGTAATTCATGTGATGATTGTATAAACACGACATACATTATAATTGTTTAGAAAAAATAAACTAAGGATTCAAAAATTTTGTGCAATCAAAATCTATTTTTAAATAAATTATTCTTGACAATGATATCTCAACTAAACCAATCGAACATTGTTCAATTGGATAGGAACATGTCGTCTTCATCAACTTAATAATGCATTCGCATGTCGCATCATTCATAGTGATTTAGTTGGTTCAAGTTGCACCACAAAATGGTGAACATTATACACCAAAAGCTATCTATCCTTGTTTAACTTGAAAAGGATACTAAAGTCAATGGTTTTTTGGTACAAAAATGGGTTTATGTAGAAGGTAAGCTTAAGCATGATTCCAAGATTTTTAATGAACCTACATTTAAATCAAGACTAGGAATTCATTAAAATGGTAAGTTTATGCAGTTACATTTGAGTTGATCACATGGACTTACAAATTGTAGCACCATGAATAAGAGATTCCAATGATTCATCTTTGTGAAAATTTATTAGTTTAACTGCAGGGTATTAAATTTTTGCTGGAATTTAGCCTCCATGTTATTTCCAGACCATCTATTTCCAGCTAACATAGATATGATTTCCTTTTGTGTAACAGGGTGGTCATCAGCTCTTTGGACGGATAAAAGAGCATAATCAAGCAAGCAGAAGAGTTTGTTCGGAACAGTGTGTGTAAATAGGTACTAAAATGTATGTTTCTCTACTAGTAGATATATTTCGCAGTAATAAATAAATGAAGTGAAGTATAAGATAAGATCAAACAAGATATGTAGTTGTATTGTATTTATGGTAGAGAGGAGTGCAGTTGTTGAAGACGGTTAGAGATAGGGTGCAGAGCTTTTTGTGAGAAGTGGTTGCCTGCTTGATCTTTTTCTGGTCTTTTCATCCTCTTTTTTTGCCCTTATGTTTGGGCTTAATCTTGTAATATATATTGTAATGTTTGTAATGTACTATTATGTTTGTATCCACGTGCATCTTGTCAGCTCCTACCATTGCTAAGCTCTCGTACTTGCTATTCTTTTGACAACAAAATTATCCGAAATTAATGGACAATTTGCAATTTTCCATGTATATATGTGCAAATATAATGTAGCTATATACATACAACAAAATTATCCAAAATTAATGGATTGTTGATTGTTATAGCCCAGGTCAGGGTTTGATGCCTGCTAGTTTTAAAGTCAGAACTGCACCTTCAGATGATGATAGTAGCTCGTATGAAGAGGTTCTTGATCCTGATTTTGGCGAAGCTGCTATAGGAAGAGTTGCTCACGTCGATTCTGGTGAGTCATAACACATATCCACACACACAAACACACACACACACACAGAGGGAGGGAGGGAGTACAAGTGTATGTATTTGCAGATATGCACACATTTGCATTGCTGCACTTAATTGTTTACTAGGAAGGCACAATGCATGGTAGTCCACTCCACCAATTGTTTGAGCCCAGTTTGAATATCTTTGCATACATTACATATGGGCCTGGTTTCTATATACTCAATTCTGTCAATTATAAGTACTTCTCAGTTTACCAGTTTAAAATGGTTGCAGTTTTCACCTTCGAGAACTTTTGATCTCACAGATATATTTATATATTTTCTTCTCTTCACTGATTAGCATATGCAAGTGGGAAAAAAGAAAAAGAAAACATTGAGACCTAAATACTTCTTTACAGGATTATGGTGGATTATTTTGCTAAGAGCATATGGGAAGATCACAGGAGACTATGCATTTCAAGAAAGAGGAGATGTACAGACAGGCATCAAATTGATATTAAATTTATGTTTATCTGATGGTTTTGATATGTTCCCTACTTTGTTAGTCACTGATGGCTCGTGCATGATTGATTGCAGAATGGGCATCCATGGACATCCTCTTGAGATTCAAGTAAGCTGATCGGTTACCAGTTGGTCAGTTTTCTCTAATTTTTACTCTTAAAGCTTAGATCTAGCTCATCTTTGCTACATAGAACTAGAACAAAGTTTTGATATAGTGGGCTGTATCAAAGTTTTGCCTGGTTAAATAATTTGCATGTGTATTGCATGACAAAGTATTACATATATCAAAATTTTGTAAATGTACAAATTTTTCTCATATATTGTACACATGACACAAGCTAAAGCAAGTTTCATCAATATTTTGATACAACAAGATTTATCAACGTTTCTTTTCCATAGAATTATCAGTAGATGATTAGCACTCATCAATCTGGATATCTTAGTAACCACAAATGTGTCTAAATTTTAAAAAAAAGTTCCAACACAGAAGATAACATATAAAAAAACTTTCATACAGTCGTTAAAACAACTCCAAGTACTTCCAAATCTTATCATTAGAATAATGGACATACTTACATAAGAAGAAAATAACTTCATCAGTCGTATGATATGGTTATCCGCTAGCTTTTGTTTAATTTTGGTAATGTATTACTAATGTAATTCTTTTAGAGCTTTTATAGAATTTTATGGTTATCAACACAGTAAGACAGTATCATGTCTAGTATTTGATTTGTTTTGTTCTGTAGGCTTTATTCTACTCAGCCTTACGCTGCGCTCGAGACGTGATTACGATCAACGATGGATCTAAAGATCTAGTGCGTGCTATTAACAACAGACTAAGTGCACTGTCTTTCCACATAAGGGAATACTACTAGGTGGATTTGAAGAAAATAAATGAGATTTATTGCTATAAAACCGAAGAATACTCTCACGACGCTACTAACAAGTTCAATATTTATCCAGATCAAATTCCTGATTGGCTGACTGATTGGATGCCTGAAAAAGGAGGGTATTTAATCGGTAATCTCCATCCTGCTCACATGGATTTTAGGTTCTTTTCGTTGGGAAATATATGGGCTATTGTTTCATCGTTGACTACTCCAAAACAAGCATAGGGAATTTTAAGTCTAATGGAAGAGAAATGGGATGATTTCGTGGGTGATATGCCTCTTAAGATTTAATGGAAGAGAAATTAAATTGACATTATTTTCTGTTTCTCTGTGTTAACTTGGCTGCAGGCTTTTGTTTTATTCAATGGTTATGCACTTGCTTTAATGTTTGTACACTGTAATGAAAAATATATCACATTTCTTTCTGAGCATGCTCTTGTGTTATATTTGTTGATTATAATCTTTATTCGTTTATGAAGATTTAGTTTGATTGCTATTATTAATTTGTAATATATAGGCATAACTCTTGAAAAGTGTATCTACGATTTTTATAGCAGCATATATGAGCTATAAAAGAATTTATCAATACTATAACATGTTGATTTAATAGCGTTTAATGACCGCTATTGAATAAATATTTTATAGCGGCAAAATGGTGTTATAAAGATTTCCAATTCCGTTGAGATTTAGCTGTATTATAGCGGCTATAATGAGCTATTGAATTAACGTACCATAGCAGCGAATTTGCGTTATAAAACTAAGCTCAACCATAGCGGCATATTTTGTGTTATAAATATTCAACAGTTTTTTATAACATGTCGATATACAGCGCTTATCAAAACGCTATGGTTGTGATTAATAGCGGCTATATGCCGCTATAAAAGACACTTTTTGTTGTAGTGACATATAACGATGCCCTCTTGGTTGATCATAGAAATTTGTCATATCTGATTTAATACACAACGGAAATAAACTAAATAAGTGGAAGTTCCTATATAGTTATCCGACAGGCACCTGCTCATCTCTGGAAGCTTTATTCACCAAAATCTCAAAACCTGAAATCCTCAACCCTCGGCCTACTCAAATCAATTTTGAGACTCAAGAGTTTAAGAGGAAACAAAAACTTCGAGTCAGGCATAAAGCCTGGCGTAAATAATTCTGTTACATCTCGTTTACTGATATTGAGTCAGACCACGCTGCTTAGTGGAACGGGTTTCCCCTTACTAATATCCATTTCAAAACATATATTTTGCACATCCTTTCCTACAACCAAACTAGTTAATCAAACTAATTATAATAATAAAAATAATCATAGCAAGATCCTTAATGCTATATACAGGTAAAAAATGGACTATCTGTCTGAAATCTGGGCTGACTTCCCTCAAACTGGACTATCTGTCCACAATATAGACTAATTTTCCAAAAACTAGGCTAACTGCCCATTTGGCTAACTCGCACCTACCAGATACAATCTCAAATAGTCTAAACATCTGTTAGACAAAACTTCTGGATAGTCTATCCTTACCTTAAATCTTCAAGGGTCAACTGATCCTAATGGTTTTGTGGCTTACCAATAACCTAGCTCGGTACATAAATATTCTGTTCTGTGTGTAACCAACATTTTAGTCTTACCTATGACTAAGCCCTGCACACTGAATTCTGGAGTAAATTAGCTAGAGGCTAATAGCTAATGAGCATAAGGTGTGACCCCACATAAGTCCTATCTGGTCTTCTAATCTGAGTCATTCTCTTAGGGTTAACTACCCATTAAATTTTGCTTGAAAACATTTTCCAAATGATTTGGTCCTTTAAATCACACATATACAAGGAAAACACATATTTAGCTTTACTCTAAGCTATTTTGCCATGTTATTTATACTTTACTCAAAATAATATTGATGAGATTCAATATGGATTACCTATAATTTTCAAATATGTTAAAGTCCTTTTTAACTTGAAAACACTTAGTCTATTATGCCTATTTATCATATTCGAAACTTTTTTAAAACATTTAAACAACCCAATTGAAACCCTTGAAAGTAACCCTTTTGAAACCATTGAAAGTATGTCTTTCAAAACCATTGAAAGTACGTCTTTCGAAACCATTGAAAGTAACCCTTTCGAAACTATTAAAAGTACCCCTTTCGAAACCATTGAAAGTAACACTTTTGAAACCAATAAAAGTCTTTCCTTCAAAAAGCTTTTAAAACATTAGATATCCTCCTTTAAAACTTGCCTTTCGAAAATATAGGAAAAATCTTTCTTTTCAACCCTTTCGAAACCCTAAGGAACCACCCCTTTCAAAACTATTCATAAAGACCTTTCGAAAGCATCAAAACTCAAATTTTCGAAGGCACTTGGGTTCAATTTAAAACATGTGGAAACCTTTCGAAACCATTCAAAAATTTACTCATTCAAACCTTTGAAAATTGTATTAGTCGAAACCATTTGGTTTATGCCTTCAAGTAGATAAAAGGATCATAAACTCAATAAAGTCAAAAGCATTTTTTCGAAACCCTTTCCTAAGTAATGAAGTGATAGTGTTGAAACCATCCCTTCGAAAGCATCGGAGAGGTAGCCAAATTTTTAGAAAACCAAATAACGCCTTCGAAACCATTTGGATCGAAATGAAGATAGAGGCAACTAAAGGTTTCGACATAGTCTATAGATATAAATTAAATAAAAGCGCAACCTAATCGAAACTATTCTTTTAAACCATTTGACCTAGTCAAAAGCTAACTAATTCGAAATCATCTTAGTCAAAAGCAAGCAGGTGCATTTTCCTTTAAAACCAAAGCAAAGCCTCAACCCCTTCGGAACCCCTTGGTTTCGACCCTATACCTTCTACCTATGTCCAATTCACTACATACCAGTTAACTGATACTATGTGCATTAGTTTTGACTTTGTCGGAGGCGAAGGCATGGAGGTGGAACATGGTGCTGAAAGCATCGAAACTATGAAAAACATGTTTATTTGTACTTTTAAACTATTGTTTTTTACCTAACCTGACTTGTTTGTCTAAATCTGATTGGTTGCAAGTTTCTCTTTTCAAAAGTTCTACCGACTTTCCTGATTTAACAATTGTAAATCCCCCTCTCCTTCTTTAATTATATAAAACATTTAAGCCCCATGCCTTAAATAATTTTATATAAGCATTAAAACACTTAGGAAAAATCTAGAAAAAATCTAGAAAATCTCTTTTAATATGGTTTCCAACATATAAAAATTTCAGACCCCAACCTTTTATTATTTAACCAAAAATAATTTATAATCAAAATTAACATTTTCTTAACTAGAAATTCATATAAATTCCACAAAAATTCTGAAAATTGAAACCTATCTCAAAAATATTATTTTTGGTCTATATAAAAGTTCGCAAGGCATTTGGATGTCATTTAATAGGTTTTTCACCTAAAAACCTATCATAAAATCAATAAGGATATACATAAATCATCAACAAGTATATATAATCATTTCATCATTCAAAAACACGGCAAATCTATGCAAAATACTTCAGAATTCATCTTAAAACTGAAACCGTAAATGATTTAAGATCTAAACATCGTTCACCTTACCTTTAGAGATTAAGGAGCTTGAAATTTGAATGGATTTTATTTTAGTTAGCTTTTCTTAATCTTCTTCCTCTTTTTCTTGTCAATGGTGGTCGACCTCTTGTTTTAAAATTTTGAGAAATGAAAATGAACGTGTAGAGGTAAACAGCCTAAGGGAATAGGTATAGAAATGGCATCTTTCCTATTTTACCCCTCCTATATTTCATTTTAAACCTTCTCTTAATTCTTTAGTTAAATGGTGCGGTGATGCAGCATCGGATTAATCAAAATGTGTGTGACGATGAAAGTAGCAATCGATGGAATAAAATATACCGAATGGCCCAAATTCGTTGATCCGAAGATGCCGAATTCTAGCTATCCCAAACACGTTGATCGCGCACGATACCGTGTTTAAAGATCTACGATTCTTCGTACGTTGATCTAGCGCACTAGATACCGTGAATCGGCTTCAACAGTCGTTGAATCGAGTGCACTCGATTAACCGAAAGTGGAGATAGGAGATTACACTCAACTACCAATTTAATGAAAGCACAAAGCTAACAAACAAAAGTTTTATTCAAATTAACTCTCCGTTACAAATGATACAACCCGCCTATTTATAGGCTTACAACTCACACGGTTCAACATTGAAAACACTTAGGTCGTGAACGACCTACGACCAAAAATAATGCGACCTAAAAACCAGCGACTTACAACTCAACGACATAAGAACAACACACGACTTACAATATTAACATCTCAACACATTACAAACCATCACGACTTACGACCTCACATATGAGTGACCTAAAAATGTAAGGCAGTGACTTAACTTCTCAGCGTATAAGGTCGAGCGACCTAAGGTGGATGCAGCTTAACCTTCAGCGACTTAAGAAATCGGCTTCTGGGATTCTTCACGCGACCTAATTCTCCTGGCGACCTAACTTAGGTCATAACGCGTTTACGCGACCTAACTTAGGTCGTAGCTCGAGACAGTCTTCACTCGAAATATCGGAGCGACCTAAAGGAATGAGAGCTTCGTTAGGTCGTTCGTTCTCCTCGCGACCTAATTTAGGTCGTAACCCCTCTTTGTGACCTAGCATAGGTCGTAACCCCTCGCCGCGACCTAACTTAGGTCATATCTCGTTCCAGTCCATACTTGAAAGATCGGAGCGACCTAATGCTTGTTCACTTAGCTCGTTTAGTTGCTTTCCTTCCTTAACACTGATCTCATTAGCTCGGAAGCGACCTTCACTAGGTCGTGAACGACCTAAAACTTCACTAGGTCGTGATCGACCTAAAATCCTGGAACGACTCAAATCTGAATAGTTAGCAGATCGCGTTGCATCATCCTCCCCCTGTTGACAAAAATTCGACCTCGAATTTGCACTTTCCTCTTCCACAACAATCTCATCTCCATGATATGGAATCAAATATTTGACATTGAAAACATCAGAAGTATGAACATCATCCGGCAATCTCAACTGATATGCATTCTCATTGATTTTCTTCAAAATTTCCACTAGACCGATTTTTCGTGCTTTCAACTTATTGTACGTTCCCACTGAAAAACGATCTTTTGTCAACACGGCGTAAACCAAATCACCTTCTCTGAAATTCACATTCCTTCGCTTCTTATCCGCCAGTTGTTTATACTTCTCGTTTGATGTAAGCAATCGTTCATGAACAGTTTTGTGGCATTCTTGCAACTCAATCACAAAATCACAAGCCCGCTTAACAACACCCTTCTGATATCGCACTGTCATCAAATCCAATGGACCCTTTGGACTTGCTGAGCATACAACTTGAAACGGACTGAAACCCGTACTACGGTTAACAGCGTGATTATGTGTAAACTCTGCCTGACATTATTTCATATCCCAACTCTTCAAGTTATCCAGCACAAGACATCGCAACAAATTTCCCAATGATCTGTTTACCACTTCCGTTTGCCCATCTGTTTGCGGATGATAAGCGCTACTAAAATTCAGCTTCGTTCCAACCATCTTCCACAAACTTAACCAAAAATGGCTTAGAAATTTGGTATCCCGATCTGAAACGATAGATTCAAGTAACCCATGTAATCGATACACCTCTTTAAAGAATAACTGAGCGACACGGACGGCATCAGCTGTCTTCTTGCAAGCGATAAAATGTGCCATCTTGGAAAATCTATCTACCACAACAAATATAGAATCATTTCCTCGCTGAGTTCTAGGCAAACCCAAAACAAAATCCATGCTGATATCAACCCACGGTTTAATAGGCACAGGTAATGGCATATATAATCCCGCATTCGTCGTTGTCCCTTTGGAAACTTGACAAATATGACATCTCTCCACAAATCATTCAACTTCCTTTCTTATAGTAGGCCAAAAATATGATTGTGAAATCAACTGTAAGGTACGGTCTCTCCCCACATGACCTTCCTCATGTAACTCTTTCACAATCTTCATTCGTAGACTGCCTTCTGGTATACATAATCTGTTACCCTTGAATAGAAAACTATGCACTAACACATACTCATCCGTCTTTCCTTCATTGACTTCATCCATGATCTTAGCAAAGTAAGGATCATTAATAAACAAATCTGGCAACACGTCAAACCCTGTCACCTCTACCTTCATTGTAGTCAACACATGATTCCTTCGACTTAATGCATCTGCCACTCGATTCGTAATTCCCGACTTATGCTTCACCACAAATGTAAATTGTTGTAAGTATGCAATCCACGAAGCATGCCTAGCTGCGATCTTGTCCTGTCCCTACATATGCTTCAATGCTTCATGATCAGTATATAAAACAAATTCTTTATGAAACAAATAATGCCTCCAATGTTTCACAGCTTGCACAATAGCATAAAATTCCACATCGTAAGTATTATATCTCATCTTTGCTCCTGATAACTTCTCACTAAAATATGCAATAGGACGTCCTTTCTGACTGAACACCCCTCCAATTCCAACCTTCGATGCATCAGTATGTAATTCAAACAACAACTGAAAATCCGGCAACACTAGAATCGGTGCTGTCGTCAAAAGTCCTTTGATTCTCTCAAAAGAAAATCCTGCTTCCTCCGACCATGAAAATTGCTTCCCTTTCATACAATCAGTAACTGGTGCCATCACGTTACTGAAGTGTGGAATGAACCTTCAGTAGAATGACGCCAAACCATGAAAGCTTCTAACTTCTGTAATCGTCCTGGGTTGTGGCCAATTTCTGATTGCTTCAACTTTATTCTGATCCACCTTTATACTTCCATCCGAAATAACATATCCAAAAAATAAAACACTATGCGTCATGAACACGCATTTCTTCGTTGCAGCATAAAATTGTTCCTGTCGCAGTATCATCAATACTTCTCTCAGATGTTGCAAGTGTTCTTCTGAGCTTCTACTATATATTAATATATCATCAAAATACACCACCACGAACTTCCCAATGAATGGTCTAAATATTTGATTCATCACCCCCATAAATGTACTCGGTGCATTCGAAAGACCAAATGGCATAACCAGCCATTCGTACAACCCCTCACGTGTCTTGAAAGCTGTTTTCCATTCATCCCCTGGTCTGATTCGAATTTGATGATAACCGCTTTTCAAATCAATCTTCGAAAGGATAGTAGCTCCACTAAGTTGATCCAACAAGTCATCCAATCTAGGCATAGGAAATCTATATCTCACAGTAATCTTGTTAAGTGCCCGACTATCAGTGCACATCCTCCACGTTCCATCCTTCTTCGGTACTAACAACGCTGGCACCGCACAAGGACTTAAACTTTCCTGTACACGCCCCTGTTCAAGCAATTCTTCCACTTGCCTTCTCAACTCCTCATGTTCTTTTGGACTCATTCTGTAGTGTGGTCTATGAGGTAACACAGCTCCTGGAACAAGATCAATTTGATGTTGAATGTCTCTCAACGGCGGTAACTCCATTGGTAGCTCCTCAGGAAATACATCTTCAAATTCTTCCAGTACTGGTTTTACTTCTTCAGGAATCTCAGCCACTTCATGACTCTCACGTCCAATCAACAAAAATACTTCAGGTTCCTCCTCTACCTCCTTAACAAACTCCTTCAAAGATAGTAAAGTTTTAAGCTCTTCAATCTCCTCCAACTTGCTTTCTTCTTGTTGTCGCTTCTTAGGAATTAAAGTGATTTTTGTACCCTCAAACATGAAACTATAACTATTTGTCCGACCATCATGTTGCACAGCCCTATCATATTGCCACGGTCTTCCCAACAACAGATCGCGTACATCCATGTCAACCACATCACACCAAATTTAGTCTTTGTATTTCTTCCCAATTGAAAAATTCACACAAGCCCTTCGTCCAACCTTTACTTCCCCACCTTTCCTCAACCAAGCTAACTTGTAAGGTTTCAGATGCTTCTCTATCTTCAATGATAACTTCTTCACAGCTTCTGTAGAGATAATATTGTCACAACTTCTGGCATCAATAACAAACTTGCAAACCCTTCCTAAGATAGTGCATGTTGATTGAAAGATGTTACTTCTCAACCAGCTAGTTTCTTCCTCATGCTTTGGTGTTAGACAAGATTTCTTCATCATCAATTAATACCATTCGTCTCCCGACACATTTTCTTCCTCCTCATCATGTAATGAATTAGAACATTCAGCCTCTGCCTCCTCATCTTCCACTTCAGCAATCATAGTCCTCTTCTTTGGTTTTGGACATTCGTTGCTCTTGTGTCCGACTTCCTGACAATTATAGCATTTGAAATTGGGGTTGAATTTTGGTTTAGCCACTTCATGAACAACCGATTTACTCGATGCTTTAGGAACATTAGAACTACTACCCGCTCCTTTGTTCTGTCCTGTAAAACTTGGAAACACACCTCCCCCACATCTTCCTTGTTTCTCCCAACCCAACGCCTTTTGATGTGCTTCTGCCACAGATCTAGGGTCGAACATGTTCACCATATCCTGGATCTGTGCTCTAAGTCCACCAACAAACCTAGTGGTTAATTGTTCTTCTGTCTCCATAATGTCATTTCGAGCAATCAACAGGTAGAACTCATCAGCATAATCAGTAACAGCCTTCGTCCCTTGCCTCAGGTTCTATAATCTCTGATACATTAATGATTGGTAATTGTAGGGTAAGAAAGTAGCCTTCATCAATTTCTTCATCTTTTCCCAAGCAACAATCCTTGACTTCCCCATCTGCTCTCTAGTAAGTTTGGTTTGCTGCCACTAAGCCATAGCTCTCCCCCTCAACCTAGTAGCAACCAACTTCACTTTACGATCCTCCGGGACCTTCTTGAAGTCAAATATTTCCTCAACATAAGCTAACCAATCAAGAAATTCCTCGGCTTGCATACCTCCCTTAAATTCCGGTATTTCAATTTTCATCCAAGACTCCCACTTGTGATCATACTCCGAATGATTTCTCCCTTGACCTCGTCCTCGTCCATGAACACTACCCCCATCAAACTCCTCTTCAAAATCTGGTGTATATCGATGTCTATCCCGACCACCAACATCTCTACTACCATAATTTCTTCCACCAACATTCCTTCTATCTACATTCCTCCGATCACGATCATTCACATTCCTATCTCGACTTCGATCATCATCATTTCTATAACAATCTCGACTCACACTTCTATGATCATTATCAACACTTCTCTCTCGATTGGAATGTGGTGAAACTCTACTTCCTCTATGGTTAGATTCAGGTGAAACCCTTCTCCGATATTGATTCATCTCCAACATCAACTTCTCTAATCGACCAATCCCTTCATTAAGCTTCTCACTAAAGTTTTCATTTATTCTTTGCTCCATCTCATCAGCTTCTTCTCTTCTATACAAAGCTTCAACATTCTGATGGCGATTAGCTCTTCTTAACGGCATTGTCAAATGAAACAAACTTCAACTCTTGGCTTGTACAAATCAAAAGGATACCAAATGAGGTACGGCCTTTAACTTCAAATTTGAACTTCAACACTTTAACTCGGTTCTGCTCTAACTTCAAACTCTCGGCTTTGAACAACAAAGTGATGCATGGCTTGAACTCTTGAATATTAATTGGCTCCAAGACTCGGATTAGCTATGATTGGCTAAGTCTAGCTCTGATACCAAATGATGCAGCAGCGGATTAATCAAAATGTGTGTGACGATGAAAGTAGGAATCGATGGAATAGAAGATACCGAATGTCCCAAATTCGTTGATCCGAAGATGCCGAATTCTAGCTATCCCAAACACGTTGATCGCGCATGATACCGTGTTTAAAGATCTACGATTCTTCGTACGTTGATCTAGCGCACTAGATACCGTGAATCGGCTTCACCAGTCGTTGAATCGAGCACACTCGATTAACCGAAAGTGGAGATAGGAGATTACACTCAACTACCAATTTAATGAAAGCACAAAGCTAACAAACAAAAGTTTTATTCAAATCAACTCTCCGTTACAAATGATACAACCCGCCTATTTATAGGCTTACAACTCACACGGTTCAACATTGACAACACTTAGGTCGTAAATGACTTACGACCTCAAATAATGCGACCTAAAAACCAGCAACTTACAACTCAACGACATAAGAACAACACACGACTTACAATATTAACATCTCAACACATTACAAACCATCACGACTTACGACCTAACATATGAGCGACCTAAAAATGTAAGGCAGCGACTTAACTTCTCAACGCATAAGGTCGAGCGACCTAAGGTTGATGCGGCTTAACCTTCAGCGACGTAAGAAATCAGCTTTTGGGATTCTTCACGCGACCTAATTCTCCTGGCGACCTAACTTAGGTCGTAACGCGTTTACGCGACCTAACTTAGGTCGTAGCTTGAGACAGTCTTCACTCGAAATATCGGAGCGACCTAAAGGAATGAGAGCTTCGTTAGGTCGTTCGTTCTCCTCGCGACCTAATTTAGGTCGTAACCCCTCTTCGCGACCTAGCATAGGTCGTAACCCCTCGCCGCGACCTAACTTAGGTCGTATCTCGTTCCAATCCATACTTGAAAGATTGGAGCGACCTAATGCTTGTTCACTTAGCTCGTTTAGCTGCTTGCCTTCCTTAACACTGATCTCATTAGCTCGGAAGCGACCTTCACTAGGTCGTGAACGACCTAAAACTTCATTAGGTCGTGATCGACCTAAAATCCTAGAACGACTCAAATCTGAACAGTTAGCAGATCGCGCTGCATCATGCGGCGACACTTTAATTAAATGAAACCTCAATCCCCTAATCACCATATTATTTTATTTAATTTAACTAATTAAATATCGTAAATGATGTTACCAAAAATCTGGGGTGTTGTAGAATATGAGTGCTGTCGAAACCTTATATACCAGTCGAGTCGAAAGGTTCTAAATTAAAGTCATATTGATAAAAAATAATAAAAAGACTTGGGACATTTCTACGGTATTGGAGAAAGATGATCATTAAGTCTCAGATATTTATTGGACGTTTCGACACATTAGTAACAAGAGGCTTCGACAAAATCGAAAGGGATTAATGGTTTCGAAAGCATACCAACAATTAAATTTTAATCAATATAATAGGTTTTTACTAAGTCAAAAAGTTTGGCATGATTTATGAATTTTACAATGTATGCTTTCTTCGACCTAGTTTATAAATATATCTATCTCAGACTTAAACAAATTTAAAACAAGTTTATATGAATGGTTGTGAAACCCATGGGATAAAATTTATGCTTTCGAAAATGTGATTTACTATGTAATAACCTACATCTTCGAAAGTTATTGGAGCCAAAAGCATAAAATTGCCTTCAAATATGTCGGTTTCATATGAACTAAATAACCTTTCGACAAGGTCACTAAAAAAAGGCGCTAGATTACCTTTTGACCCCATCGAATGGGGCTGAAAAATCAAAACAGTAAAATGTCGCCTCAATAACTTTTGTAGGGGTAGAAGGGTAAAATTATAGCGCCAAATATCTGCTTCGTACATCTTAAAACTTTTGGGAGAAGTTAATCCAAGATTCCTTCTTCCCCAAACCAGATTTCAACCTAGAAATTTAAAAAAAAACCATTAAACAAATGAATTCAAAAGAAATAAATCACATAAAATCTTGAAATCTTTGAGATAAAGGAAATTTTTCCCTAAAAACAACGATTACAATAGAATCTGGATCGGGTAAGTTCAAAATGAAAATTAACAAAAAAGAAGAAAGTCGAGTCGAACCATGAAATTGAACCAAAGAATGCTTTCATGTAAATCAAAATAAAAAATCGAAATATTGATTGTAAAAGTTTGAGAAGTTGAAATCTACTGTAAAATAAAATGAAAGAAAGAGATTTGAAAAGCGAAATAATCTTAACTTACTTTAGGGCTGGATTCTTCTTTGATTGAGAAAAAATGATTTTAGGTTTGAGAATTTTTACTTTTGCTCAAAGATTGTTTTAATTACAGATGAGTGAAAGAGAAGAAGAGGACAGCATGATTTATAAGTAAAGTCAGCAAAGACGAAAAACCGCTCGATCAGATTTAAATGAACAGTCTAGATTCACATTGGAATACCAAAAGGAGGTAAACATTCAGGGTTTCGAAATGATTGAGTTGGAATGTCAAGGGCATCCCTTTGCAAGGAGGGAAAATCTTATTAACAAATATACTTTCTACTTTGCCGAAATCATTTTTAAACAGAAGACAAAGAAGAACAAGAGGCTCCAACAAGACCTTTCAAAGGAGTAGAAGGGATGATACAACCAAAGTTTAGAAGTTTCACAAGCTTTCGAAGGGGTCGAAAGGGTCGAAAGCACCATTCCGCTTCAGTGACCACCTTTCAAAGCAGATGATTACACATGCATGAAGTGTAAGATCCCCCTACCTGGAGGACCAAAACTAATGGTTATGGATGCTGTGATCGTCCATAGTTATTAATATTCAGTGACCAAATACGGCGGTGCTAGATACATTGATACACAGATCACAGAAATATGGAAAAAAATTAGCAATTCAAAAACACATTTCCATATTCAAATCAAAACATTTCATGTTCATTACATAATCCCAAATTATGTTAACCACGCTAAGCACAATATAATTATTACAATTATGCCAAGAGCGACATATGAAGATGCCCCCTTGGTTGACCAGAGTATATAGTAAGGCTAATAAATCTGCCTTTACAAACAAACACACAGCGGAAAACGAAAACTCTAAATAACTATCTGCCTCCTGCACACCTTCGGAAGCTTTATTCGTCCAAGAAGAGAACCTAAAAACCATAAACCTCAATCTACTCAAAATCAATTGACTACCCAAGAGTTTAAGGGGAAAACAAAAACTTCGAGTTAGACATAAACCCTGGTATGAATAATAATCTAATACCTCGATCTTTTTTTGGTATCTAGTGAGACCATGCCGCTTAGCGGACAAGTTTTCACCTCACTAGTATCCTAAAACCATTATATAGCCACATACTGTGCTCATGCATCCACAATGGTTAAAACATACATTTTCAAAATATTATGATGATATGTATACTAGAAATTAATTTGGATTTCCCATTCCCAGTTTAGTCTAACACCCTGTCATAATTATAGTTTCTAAGGTCACTATTAACCTTTATAGTTTTCATGGGTTTATTAATAACCTTGTTATACCTAATAGACGCCCTGTCCTATTTAAAGTTTTCATGGGATCACTAGAACCTATAAGCTCTTGCCAGTTAACTTAATCAATTCATGGGTCCTCCTGAACCTATTAGTCCTTCCATTAACTAATTACCTTGTCCTAATTTTCATGGGTTTACTAGGAACCTACGAATTTATCCAGTAACTCACTTCACACTATAGTTTTCATGGGTTGACTAGGAACCTACTGATACGTCCATTAGCCACATTCTTATCCTAGTTTTCATGGGTTTACTAGAAACCTATTAACTGATGTCAATTCTTAATCAGGATATAGATTTCATGGGTTCACTACAAACCAATTAGCCCCTGCCAAGTATCCTTAATACATAGTTTTCATAGGTTAACTATGAACCTGTTAGTTTTCTCCAATAACTACTTAATCATAGTTTTCATAGGTTTACTATGAAACTTTTGGGTTACAACAATAAATAATTTATCATAGGTTTGATGGGTTTACTATGAACCTTTTGGTTACCTCCAATAACTACAAAGTTTAGGCATCCTATATTTAAGTCATCTTGACTCCTTGGATGCAATTCTACTTATTCAGGAGTTTAAGCTATTTATATTCACTATTGAGTTAACCTAGCTTGTTCTTGTACCCCTTTTCCGCCAAAATACAATTATGGGTTATCGTGTGAATATATTCCTATTCGAAGAAGAAAAATAACTATTTTAACTATACCACTCTTATGGGTCTAAGGTCCTTGAAATATATTTCATAGAACATAGTTAACACCTCTTACTTATAGTTTTATCAAGGTAATACTTCTTTAAAATTTCATACTTAAAACCATTACACTCTCTTTTATATAAGCCGTTGGTTTTTCCTTAAAAAATTTGAGTATGGGTTTTCCAACCTTTCGAAAACATCAAAAGCTTCTACTTTTAAACCCTTCGAAAGCATAAATCGTTTCCTTTTAAAACAGTAGGTTCCAGCCCCTTTAATACTTTAAAAACTTCCTTCGAAACCTTTCTACTTTGATAAAGTATTACTATATATAAAAGTAGAACCTTTCGAAACCAATGAAATTCAAACCTTTCGCAAACTTACCGAGTTCAATTTAAAACATATGGAAAATCTACTTTAAAACCATTCGACTTCATTGGAAGCTACCTATCGACCCCATCGTAAGGTCGTCTTCGAAAGCTTTAAAACATCTCTTTAAAACAGTAAGCTTATAAAACAAGGATAAACCAGCTAAGTCGAAAGCTTTGATACCTTCGAAAACATAGAGTAGCAGATGGATTTAAAACAAGTAAACCTTTCATCTTTGACTAAAGCGACGATTTCGAAAGGTTGGTAAAAGCGCCAATAACCTTTTGACTGTGTCAGATTTCGACCGTGTCAAAAGGTTTTAAACAAAGCAATAAGCGGCAGTAACCTTTCGGCCTTGTCAAAAGGTTTTAAACAGAGCAATAAGTGGCAGTAACCTTTCGACTGTATCGGAAGGTTTAAAACCTTTATTTTAAATAATTTACCTAGTCAAAAGCAACTAAGTCGAAAGCTCCTTTTCGAAAGCAAGCAAGTGTAAGATTTTGCTTTATAAAACAATCATACCCCAACCTTTTTGGCAACCAGCCTTTCGACTAAGTACCGTTGACCTTGCTTAATTCATTACGTACCAAGTTACTTGATACTATATGCATTGAACTTTGACCTTGTCGAAGGCTATAACCTTTCGACTTTGTCGGAAGGTCTGGGTCGGAAGGTTTGATGCCTAAAATGGCTGAAACATGCCTAAAGCACGATTTTCTTGTTTTTAACTTAAAAAGATAACTTTTCAACTAACCTGACATTATTTGTCAAATTCTCATTGGTTGATAGTTAATTTTTAGAAAAGTGCTGCCTCTAATTTTAGAATTAAATAGTAATTTTATTTATATAAAATGTCCCTTCTCCTTAACTAAATATATAAAACGTTTAAGTCCCATACCTAAATAATTTTATATATTCATCAAATCACTTAGGAAAAATTTGGAAAAATTCCAAAAAATCTATTTTAATATGTTTTCCAACATATAAAAATTTCAAACTCAAATAATTATTATTTTAGCCGTAAATAATTTATAAGCCAATAAATCATTTTCTTCACTAGAAAATTAATATAAAATCCACATAAATTCAGAAAATTATGAAAATTGGGACCCATATCTAGAATCATGATTTCTACAACATATAATTTTCCAATGGCATTAGAAAATCATTTCATCTCGGTTTTACCCTAAAGCCGTGTATATCTCCTGTTAAAAAACCTTGTTTAATCCATATAAATCATAAATCTAGCATATCATCGTTCAATATACCATAAAAACAGATTTACACTAAAATATGAAACCATATGATCATAAAACTAAAATAGGGATGTAGAAATCATTATTCACCTTAGATTAGATAAGGAAATTGAAGTTTGATTGAGATTAATTCCTTCTAACTTGAATCCTAAGCTTTAAGTTGATTTTCTCTTCTCTTCTTCCTAATGGTCGGCCTTGCTTGCTTCTTACATTTTAAAATTTTGTTTGAGATAAAATGAACGTGTATGACTAAGGGGATAGTATAAGGGTGGGAAATATCGGTGGCTAATTACCCTAATGCCCTTACATTTAATATCCTAACCATTTATATAAGTTCATTTGATTTAATTAAGCACGACCTTCTAGTTTATTAATCAACCTCAATCTCCTTATCTACATTATTCTATTTAATTTATTCTAATTAAATTTTCTAAATAATGTTAATAAAATTTGTGGTGTTACAGGCTCCCCTCCTTAAAGAATTTCGTCCTCGAAATTCAGTAAGCACTAATTAGCAAACATAGAAATCATCTGTAACATCTCCTAACAACCATACTAGCCTACCTAACTATTATAATCAATATAAATCTGATATAGACATACCATCAAAGCAGATCAGGATAAGCCTCTCAAATCCTGTCTTCTGTCTCTAAGTATTGTCTTTCTCATTGTTGCTCCACTGAACTTTCACCAATTTGACTGTCTTGGTTTTCAATCTTCTCATCTCTCGCTACAACCCGAATTGGTTGTTTAACAAAAGTCAAATCAGGCTCGACTACCAAATCCTCCAACTCTGCCTATGGAATAGTAGACTCCGTATCATGCATATACTTACGAAGATGAGATACATGGAATACATTATGAACACCTGCCAAACTGCTTGGTAACTCTACTCTGTATAATCTGGAATGGTCCAACATATCTTTGGGCCAACTTTCCCGACTTTCCAAATCTTACCACACCCTTCATTGGTGATACATTAATGAAAACCCTGTCTCCCACTAAGAACTATAAATCTTTACGCTTCTTATCTGCGTAACTTTTCTACCGGGAGTGAGCTTCCTTCATTCGTCCTCGAATTAGCTCAATCTTTATCGATGCCTCTCTAACCAAAATCCGAACCTAAGACTAATCCGTCTCCAGTCTCTAACCAACATGCTGGCGATCTGATTTGCATGGTCTTCTATACAAAGCTTCAAAAGGCACATACCTATACTAGTCTGATAACTATTATTATAGGAGAACTCAATCAAATGCAAGTGATCCTCCCACGATACACCAAAATCTAACACACAAGCTCTTAATAAATCTTCGCGTACCTTGTTGACCCTCTATGTCCGTCCGTCCGTCAGTGGGTGTTATGTTGTACTCATCTTGAGCTTGGTACCTAATACCTCTTGTAGACTCCTCCAGAATTCGCTAGTGAATAATGCATCCCCGTCGCTGACTATGCTACTAGGAATCCCATGAAGACTAACTATGTTCTTCATAAACAACATGGCCAAAACAGGTGCCGTCCTGGTTGACTTTACCGGAATGAAATGAGCACTCTTAGTCAGTCTGTCCACAATAAACCATATGCTTTCATTCCCTCTATTTGACCTTGGCAACCTGTCGATAAAATACATCGATTTCGAATCCCATTTCTAGACTGTGATGTCTAAAGGCTGAAGTAACCCACTCGGCTTCTGATGTTCAGCTTTCACTTGTTGACAGTTTACACACTGCCTAACCCATAAGCCAACATCCTTCTTCATGCCTTCCTAATAAAAGCTCCTCTTCATATCTTGATACATCTTGGTTCCTCTAGGATGAATCGTAAACTTCGATCGATGACATTCCTCTAGAACTTCCCTCCTTTAGTTCTCTATGTTCGGAACACACAATCTTCCCTTCTTTCTCAACCATCCTCTTTGGTCAAGACTAATATCATTTAGGTTATCAACCTCTGATCCTTCCTTAGGCCTTCTAATCCTCTCGGCTAAATCTGGATCTTCTCTCTGCTTAGAAGCTATCCTCTCAATCAGCACTAGTCGAACTTCTAAACAAGATAACATGGCAGTAACCTGACTAGAACTAGCAGTAAATCTCAACTGCATACCACAACTGGCCAAAGCTTCTAGATCCTTCCACTCTGCCAACATCGCTAACACCACATTTTGATGTTTTCTACTGAGAGCATCTACTACCTTATTTCCTTTTCCAGGGGTATACTCTATAGCGAAATCATAAGCAGCCAAAAACTCCAGCCACCTCTGTTGTCTCATATTCAACTCCTTCTGAGAGCATAAATACTTTTATGAATTATGATCGGTATACAACTCAAATCTCTCTCCCAAAAGTTAATGCCTCCAAATCTTCAAGGAAAAAATCACCACAGCTAACTCCAAGTTGTGAGTAGGACACCTTACCTTGTGCGGTCTAAGTGGCCTAGATGCGTAAGCAATAACTTTGCCATTGTGCATCAATACTGCTCCCAATCTAGTCCCACATGCATCATTATATACTACAAACCCTTGGTTACCATCCGGAACTAATAGCACTGGAGCATTGGTTAAAAAATGTTTTAACTTAAGGAATGCTTCCTCAGATTTGTCGAACCAACCAAACCTCACGTCTTTCCTGGTCAACTTAGTCAAAGACGCTGCTATCTGTGAGAAATCCTTGATGAATCTCCGTTAATTGCCAACAAGTCCAAGAAAACTCCTGATCTCGGTTACCGTCTCTAGCCTCTTCGAATTACTGACTGCCTCGATCTTAACCGGATAAACTGACATTCCTTCCTATGAAACCACATGAACAAGAAACTTAACTTCTCTCTTCCAGAAATGACAATTGGAAAACTTTGCCTTCAGCTGATCATGCCTCAGCATTTTCAACACCACTCTAAGTTGAATCTCATGCTCTCTTTCATTTTAGACTACACCAAAATATCATCTATGAATAACAACACAAACCTATCCAAGTTCTCTCTAAAAACTTGGTTCATCGAATCAACGAAGAAAGCAGGCACACTCATCAATCCGAATGGAATCAACAACCACTCATACGAACCAAACCTAGTCTGAAATGCCATCAAAGGAATGCTATCCTCCGCCACTATCAACTAATAGAACCCTGTTGCCTAATCTAATTGGAAAATACTCTGGTTCTACTCAACTGATCAAACAGATCATCTATCCTTGGCAGAGGGTACCTATTCTTAATCATCCTTTCGTTTAACTTATGATAGTCGATGCACATTCTTAACGACCCATCAGGTTTCTTCACAAACATTACGGCTTCTCCCTTAGGTGAACTACTTGGTCATATAAAATTCCTTCCTTCAAGATCCACTAGCTGCACCTTCAATTCCTTCATCTCCATCGTTGTCATTCTGCTAGGTGGTCTACTAACAGGTTCAGCTCTCGGCACAAGGTCTATCCGAAACTCAACAGCTCATTTCAGGGGTAATCCAGTAATCGGCTCAAATACATCTGCAAATTCTCTCGCCACATGAACCTAACTAAGCTCTTCTCCAACTTCCATGGTAATCAACAAAGCACAAACACTCTTACTGGAATTTTCTACTGAGAAGATGATTCGGTTATGACTATCTGGGTGCCTCAATGATATTTCTCGATCCTGGCAAAATATCCTCACCTCATACTTACCCATCCAATTCATACCCAAAATAATACCGAAATCTACGAAATCAAAAACATACAAACTACATGCAAAATTATGACCTAACAAATCAAGTTCTAACTGGTCACATCTCATCCCAAGAGTTTCATACCCTCCTATTGGATTCGCAACCCTTAAAGAAGTAACAAGGTATGTGGGTTCTATACATAGCTTATCAACCAAATACGGAGGTATAAATGAATGTGATGCACCGGTATCGAAATGTACCCTAATTGGTATGCTCTGAATCAAAAGCATACCTTCCATCACAGTCTTTCCTTTCTCTGTTGCAGTGGGTTTAGAAGAAGATGGTGGTCTAATGGCAAACACCTTCCCTCTGTCCGCCCTGACTGGCTCTAGACACTGGTTCTTATAATGCCCGGCTCGGTCATAGTTGAAGCATTTCACATTATTCTTCTCCACAGGCTTCTTTCCTTTTTCAGTTTTGCACTCGTGGGCATAATGGCCCTTCTTATCACACTTATAACACACGAAATTAGCCTTCACCTTCTTAGCAGCCTCCCTTTTCTAGGCTCCTTTCTTCTTAAAGAATTTCCTTTTCCTTCGCTTAGGATATGGGACTCAACTGGCTTCTCCCTAGCTGAAACAGCAAGCATTTCCTCATGGCGGACGGTCATCTCCACCATCAGATGATAAGCCTCTCTAATATTAGTCAAAGCCATCCTACCAAGCTCTTGCCTCAACCCTCTAATGAATCTATCATTCCTTCTGACATCAGTGTCAACCAAAGCATAACCATATCGAGATAGCTCATCAAACTCACCCGCATACTCGATTATAGACATCTGTTGTTGGACAAGATCCATGAACTTCCTCATCAATGCCGACTTGGCAACCTCAGATAAGAACCTCTACTCAAGCCTCCTCCTGAAGTCAGCCCTAGTCAACTCTTCCTCTGGCACTCCTGTCGTCACACTGTTCCACCAATGAAGCGCTAACCCTTGCAACTATCTAGAGGCTAGCCTTCTCTTCTCTCCATCATTCAAGCCTAAATCTGTAAAGATCCTTTCAAAGTTTAATAGCCAGTTCTCAACTTCAACGGCATCTTTCATTCCAGCAAACGGCTTTCCTCTTAGACTGATATAGTCTCTACTCAGTTTAGCATAATTATAACCAGCTGGAACTACAGGATTAGCTCCTCCCACATTATCGGTAGCTCCCACTTGCAAAATATTTTCCAACAACTGGTACACCATCCCCGGATCTGCTGGTGGATTTCCAGCACCTGTGTTGGCCTCAACATTTTGGTTTGCATTAGCCTGTCGACCTTGGTTCCTCCGAGTATTGGGTCAAACATTTCCATTAGTAGTGGTTCTTCCCCCACCAAGATTTCCTCTTCCTTTTCCTACCTCCATATCCTCTTTCTCGTATATCTACATATGAGCCATAGTAAGATACAGAAGGACAGTCTAAGAGAGAAGGGAATATGTAATTAGATATATAACTTTATATCAGATACAAGTACGTTAATATAGCGTTAACCCAAACCCCAATTATATTTTTAAATTTATTGGATTATGTTTAAAAAAGCTTTTAGGTTTTACTTTTCTTTTAAAGTCTCATAAACCTATTATCTGATACCAACTTGTATCATCCCCCTACTTAGAGGCCCAAAACTCAGGGATACAGATACTGCAGTAATCCATAGTTATTAATCTTCGGTGACCAAATACGGCGGTGATAGATACATTGATACACAAATCACAAAAATATGGAAAAAAATTAGCAATTCAAAAACACATTTCCATATCCAAATCAAAACATTTCATGTTCATTACATAATCCCAAATTACGTTAACCACATTCAGCAAAATATAATTATTACAATTACGCCAAGAGCGACATATGAAAATGACCCTTGGTTGATCAGAGTATATAGTAAAGATAACAAATCAGCCTTTACAAAAAAAACACGCAGCGGAAAAAGAAAACTCTAAATAACTATCTTCCACCTGCATGCCTCCAGAATCTTTATTCGTCTAAGAAGTGAAACCACAAACTACTCAAAATGAATTGAGTAACCGAGAGTTTAAGATGAAAACAAAAACTTCGAGTCAAACATAAACCCTGGTATGAATAATAATCTAACATCTCAATCCTTTTTAGATATCTAGTGAGACCATGCCGCTTAGCGGAATGAGTTTTCCCCTCACTAGTATCCTAAAACCTTTATAAAGCCATATACTATGCTCCTACACCCACAATGGTTAAAACATACATTTTCAAAATATTATGATGGTATGCATAGTAGATAATTAGGATTTAACATTCCCAGTTTAATCTGACACCCTGTCATAACCACAGTTTCTAGGGTCACTGTTAACCTTTTTAGTTTTCATTGGTTTATTAATAACCTTGCTATACCTAAAAGTCACCCTGTCCTATTCAAAGTTTTCATAGGATCAATAAGAACCTATAGGCTTCTGCCAGTTAACTTAATCAATTCATGGGTCCTTCTGAACCTATTAGTCCTTCTAATAACTAATCACCTTATCCTAGTTTTAATGGGTTTACTAGGAACCTATGGATTTATCCAGTAACTCACTTCACATTCTAGTTTTCATGGTTTGACTAGGAACCTACTGATACTTCCACTAGCCACATTCTTATCCTAGATTTCATGGGTTTACCAGGAACCAATTGACTTCCATTAGCCACATTCTTATCCTAGTTTTCATGGGTTTACCAGGAACCAATTGACTTCCATCAATTCTTAATACAAATATTGTTTTCATGGGTTCACTACAAACCATTTAGCCCCTGTCAACTGTCCTTAATACATAGTTTTCATGGGTTAACTATGAAGCTGTTGGTATCCTCCAATAAGTACTTAATCACAGTTTTCATTGGTTTACTATGAACCTTTTCGGTTACACCAATAACTACATTATCATAGTTTCATGGGTTAACTATGAACCATTTGGTTACCTCTAATAACTACAGAGTTTAGGCATCCTATATTTATGCCATGCTAACTCCTTGGATGCAATTCTACTCATTCAGGAGTTTAAGCTATTTATATTCACTGTTGAGTTAACCTAGCTGGTTCTTCTAGCCCTTTTTCCCCTAAAATACATCATGGGTTATCATGTGAATACATTCCTATTTGAAGAAGCAAATTTTTTTTAACTATACCGCTCCTGTAGGTCTAAGGTCCTTGAAATATATTTCATAAAACATAGTTAACACCTCTAACTTATATTTTCATTAGGCAATACTGCTTCAAAATTTCATAATTAAAACCATCAACACTCCTTTTATAAGCCATTGGTTTTTCCTTTAAAAATTTGAGTATGGGTTTTCAAACCTTTCGACAATGTCGAAAGCTTCTACTTTTAAACCCTTCGAAAGCATAAATCATTTCCTTTTAAAACAATAGGCTCCAGCCCCTTTAATACTTTAAACACTTCCTTCGAAACCTTTCGACTTTGATAAAGTATTACTATATATAAGGGTAGAACCTTCCGAAACCGATGAAATTCAAACCTTTCGAAAACGCACTGGGTTCAATTTAAAACATGTGGAAAATCTACTTTAAAACCTTTCGATTTCATTGGAAGCTACCTTTCGACCCCATCGAAAGATCGACTTCGAAAGCTTTAAAACATCTCTTTAAAACCATAAGCTTTAGCCTTTTAAAACACCTTCTTCAAAAATTTTGGGTTATACTTCAATTATAAAACAAGGATAAACCATCTAAGTCGAAAGCTTTAATACCTTTCGAAAACATAGAGAAGCGGCTGGTTTTAAAACATGTAAACCTTTCGTCTTTGACAAAAGCAATGACTTCGAAAGGTTGGTAAAAGCGACGATAACCTTTCGACTATGTCGTAATATTTAAAACAAAGCAATAAGTGGTAGTAACCTTTTGACTGTGTCAGAAGGTTTAAAACAAAGCAGTAAGCAGTAGTAAACTTTCGACCGTGTCGGAAGGTTTAAAACCTTTATTTTAAATAATTGACCTAGTCGAAAGCAACCAAGTCGAAAGCTCCTTTTTGAAAGCAAGAAGATGTAAGCTTTTGGTTTATAAAACAAACATACCCCAACCTCTTTAGCAACCAACCTTTCGACAAAGTACCCTTCGACCATGCACAATTCATTACGTACCAAGTAACTTGATACCATATGCATTAAAATTTGACCTTGTCGAAGGATATAACCTTTCAACTTTGTCGGAAGGTCTGGGTCGGAAGGTTTGATGCCTAAAATGGTTTAAACATGCTAAAACATGATTTTCTTGTTTTTAACTTAAAAGGATAACTTTCAACCAACCTGCCATTATTTTTCAAATTCTCATTAGTTGATAGTTACTTTTTAGAAAAGTGCTACCACTAATTTCAGAATTAAATAATAATTTTATTTTATTGTTATCCTGCCTTTTAGCAAGGTCGTGACACCATGGACTTAACCAGAAACCGATGACATTTCATCCCAAAGATCGGTTATATGCAGGTTCACTATGGATATCGGTAAATTTTGTCCAGATCCAGATCGAGCTAAAATTGATATGACACGACAAGTAAAGCTATAAAAGCCAACGTTCCAAATTTCAAGTCAATCCGAGTCAGTATGCTCAAGATATGATCGATGCAAGCCAAGGAAGTTAGTTCGTTCGAATCCATCATTGCGCTCTCTTCGCATTGGTTCCGCTTCCATCCATCTGAAACTGCACTCTTTGTATCCATCAACCGAAAGGTTTTGTTCGCATCCATCAAGATTCGTCTGTTCGCATCCATCAGTTAGCCGCTGTTCGTATCCATCAGTGAACATTGCTTCGCATCCATCAATTATCTGTTCTTCATATCCATCACGTACGCCCAACTTCGTATCCATCAGTTGGAATCAACTTGTATTAATCCCAATCAAACGATCGTTATGAAATGGCCCCCAGCTATCGATATGAAGTGACCTATGAAGATTGATATGAACAGATTAAAAACATTGGTACGAATAGGAAACATAGCTGATCGATACGAAGATAGCTGAAATGCATCGATACGAACGGGGCATAAAACATTGGAAAGACTCGGTCGATTCGACGTCGAAAGTGGATCGATCCAGAAATCAAACGCCATGTCAACTTGGGAGCACGTGCCCAAAATGCGAAACGAACAGATCGATGCTAACGGCATCGATATGAAGAAAACAGCCTTTGATAAATTCGAATTTGCATCGATCATAACTCACAATCTACAAGTCCAAATGCTACCAAATTATCACAAAAGTTTGCGTACATCCTCAAGAATGTTCATGATCGATTTCGACTCGATTGGACCAAATTACGATCGATACGAAATTCGTTTGTATCGATAACAGATCGAGCGCATGCCGCATGGGATTGATTGCATGGGCCCACCCACGCACGCGCCAGAAGAGGTATTCCGAGATCTGTGCAAGATATTTGCAACCTATGCCTATAAATAGCAGCCCAAAACCTCATAAAAGGGAAATTTTGGCTCTTTGACATCCAAACTATGCCGAAACCATTGTTGTGCTCAGAAAACACTGTTGTACTCGAAATTTACTGTTGTTATCAACTGTAACCAGTACGCAAAAGTTAATAAAAGTCAATCATTTCATAGTGTACGTAGGCAACATGTCGAACCACTCTAAATCTCTGTGTTCTTTTGTTGTTTTTCTGATTATTGTTTGGAGTGTTTGATAGATAATCCTCTTTTTACATTTAATTTCTTCATTTTATCTGTTCAAACACTTCCGAAGAGTGTTGTGCCCAATTTTGGTACAAACACTTTGGTGCTTTCACCGAGAAAACCCAGCTTTTCTCTTGCTCGTTGAATCTACTATCGATATCGGATTGCATAAAACTAAGAAGAAGATCCAGATTCAAGTTAAAAGTTCTTCCATCCTATTCAGATTTGCATCAAATCTAGGAAAGAGCTTCGCTATCCATCGTGGTTAACACAAGGACTACCTCAATTGTCGTAGATCCAAAAGGACGGGACAGGCAGAACCCTGTACAACCACCTCCTGCCGACTAGAATACTGCCGGACCATCAGATCCGCAAGGCCCTGTCACCATGGAAGAATTCCAAATGCTAATGCAAGAACTGACTCAGAGCCGCGAACAGCTCACTCAACAGGTTTGTGCTAATGCAGAATTAACCAACCAGCTAAATCGTCAAAGACGAAGGAGATCCAGAAGGGATCAGGCTTCCTATTCATCCATCGAAAGTTCAGCCTCTTCCAACTACCATCATAGATCCATGCTCCCGCGACTGGATGGAAGTTACACACAGGCCACTAGGCACCAGCGTACATTGATTCTTGGGCAATCAAGAGTTGGCCAATCAACCAGCCATCAAACTGGACCCTCCTCCTACGGAGGCACTACCCCATACTATATCACTGACAATCGTGCTACCACCATTACTAATTTTGGAGTGGACGCTAGGAACCGGACAGATCCGACCCACCACCAACGCAATCACACTCCCGAGCCTTATGTCCCTGAAGACGTTGAACCAAGGAGGCAAGACATGGACCGTCGACAGTGACCGGCCCCTCCTTGCATTTTGGAACCCGACCATACCTTGGCCCAACATGCTCAAAATTTCCAGATGCCCGACATTCCGACGATGATTCGTCAAATGATCCATGAAAGTCAAGGTCTTAGCAATGATGACCGGGGAATCTCCTGGAGTCATACCCCTTTTACTGATGAGATATTCTATGCTGAACCACCTCGATGATTTAGGATGCCGACTTTACCTATTTATGAAGGGAGCTCTGATCCTAATCAACATATCCTGAAGTATGAATGGTTGATGAATGCTACACGAGCTGATCATGCAGTTAAGTGCCGAAGCTTCCCAATCTCTCTAGGGGCATAGAAACTATGTGGTTTACCCGTTTACCACCTCGAGCTATCTCTTGTTTTGACCAGTTGGCAACAAAGTTTATTGACCAGTTTCGCATGAATGTCGCAAGGTAGAAAGATGTTAATACTCTGTCTAGTGTCACTCAAGCTCCTGGAGAGACACTTAGACATTATTTAGAGAGATTTCATGCTGCATGTGCTAAGATCAGCAACCCTAATAATAACTACATTCTAATGGCATTGACTAAAGGTATTGATCCCGATTCTGAATTCGACAACTAGTTGGCCGGAAAACAACTTATGTCATTGGACCGTTTCTATTCCAAGCAGCCCAATTCTTGAGAAGGGAGGATGCGAAACAGTCTAGGAATAAGGATGACGCAGGGCCTAGTATGGAAGGAATTCAGAGTAATGTTGCTGTTAAAAAATCTGGGGAGCGCTCTGGAAAAGTGCAATTGAACATTCAGAATAAACAAAATCAACAGAAAGGCAATGGAAAGCGGAATAGGAAACGTGATCAGAATCGTGGTCCACGACGTATGGCTCCTATGTTTGATAATTACACTCCTTTGAATACGTCGTTGAAAAATGTGTATTTACAGACCTGCAACACTATTCAGTACAAGAAACCTACTTCAAAATAGTCATTAGCGAAATAGATTCAAAAGAGAAGTTTTGCAGATTCCACGAAAGCTATGGCCATAACACGAATGAGTGCCGTCACTTGCAAGATCTCATTGAAAAGTTGACAAGAGAGAGAAAGTTGGAGCAGTTTGTGCGGGCACCGCAGTCTGGAGGTGCGGACCCATCAAATCAGAATCATGTACCGAATCAGGCTAGACAGGAGGAACCTTCTCGTACTGGCGGGAGGTTAGTGATAAATGTTGTTAGTGGTGGTCCTCATCCAGTAGACCGAAGCTGGAAGGAAATGGAGTCGTATGGCAGTACTATTAGGCATGCGAGCTTCGAGTGTTGTAGAAGTTTGGAAGATGGGGCTCCGGCCAAGCAACAGAAGATGATGACTGATGACATCGTCTTCCGACACAGAGATGCCGATAGGATTGAAGCCCCAACCATCGATCCACTTGTCATATGAGCTCAAGTAGGTCCTACTTGGATGAAGAGGATCTTGGTAGACAGTGGAAGTTCTGTGAATATATTGTTGAAGCGAGCCTATGACCAGATGAAAATGGAGACTAAACATTTGAAACCTTGTCAGTACCATATCCATGGTTTCAATGGGAGTGTGGCTATCCCGCTGGAGTGGTGGAATTGCCAGTAGAGTTAGGAATTGGATAACGTCGGAGAGTCCGGATGTTACAATTTATGGTGTTGGATATAGACTTGCCATATAATGCTTTCTTGGGCCGATCGGCCCTAGCTGAGTTCAGGGCTGCTATTGCCCCATGGTGTCTGACTCTAAAGTTCCCCACCGATCATAGGGTTGGAGTCGTTCAAGGAGATCAGGCTGTTGGATGAGCCTGTTATGTTGTTGAGTTGCGAGATGCGCAACAAAGGGAAAAAGGAAAAGGCGTAGAGGAATCTCTCTACGTCCTCTTTGTTGAAATTTGACAATTGATGGCTTGGCCTAGGCCTGGGCACCCCAACCAATTCTAAAAAGATCTTGACCAGAGAGATACCGAAAGTGAAGACGAAAGTAAAGACAGTTATGCTTCCGGCTGAACTAACGATCGATGTCCGATCGATGATAGCAATGATTCTAGAATGATAAAGATTGGATCTCAGCTAAGCCAACAAATGCAAGAGGAATTGGTTGAATTTCTCCAGGCAAACCTTGACGTGTTTGCCTAGACGCATTCTGACATGTGTGGAATCTCGCTGGACATCACGAGCCACGCATTGAACATCGACCCTTGGCACGTCCCGGTCAAAAAAAAGGCGTGGTATGGATCTAGAGAGATCTGCCGCATTTAAGGAAGAGGTAGACAAGCTTAAATCGAATGGATTTATTCGAAATGCATTATATTCGAAATGGGTGTCAAAGCCTGTACTTGTCCGAAAGCCAAATGGGAACTGGAGAACGTGCATCGATTATTCTGATCTGAATAAAGCCTGCCCTAAGGACAGTTTTCCACTTCCTTGAATTTATCAACTCGTAGATTCAATGTCCGGGCATGAACTCTTATCCTTCATGGATGCGTATTCTGGCTATAATAAAATACCAGTTCACTTACCCGAATAGGAGCATACCAGCTTCATAACCAATATGGGAATTTATTGCTACAAGGTTATGCATTTTGGACTCAAGAATGCCAGTGCAACTTATCAACGGTTAGTTAATCGAATGTTTGCCAATCAGATTAGGAAATCATAAAGGTATACGTGGACGACATGCTAGTCAAGTCACGATTGTCCACTGACCACGTCAAGGACCTGGAGTCAATGTTTAATATTCTGAGAGAATTCAGAATGAAGCTTAATCCGTTGAAATGTCACTTTGGGGTCGCATCCGAGAAAATTCCTTAGGTTTACCGTCAACGCTCGAGGAATCGAAGCAAATCCTGAGAAGATCTGGGCGTTTAGAAACCTTGAAACTCCGAGAACTATTAAGCAAGTCCAGAGCCTCAACGGGAAAGTAGCAGCACTGAGCAGGTTCATTTCAAAATCTACTGACAAATGCATTCCCTTCTTCGATCTGATCTGAAAAGGGAAACGAAATTTTGAATGGACTACGGAATGTGAGGGCGCATTCCAAGCACTAACTCAACACCTCTCCACAGCGCCAATTTTGTCAAAGCCTATCAATCACTGGAAATTGTACATTTACTTAGCGGTATCAGAAAACGCAGTCAGTGTTGCCCTAATTCGGGAGGAAAACCAAATACAAAAGCCGGTCTACTATATTAGCAAATGACTAACCGGTGCTAAGAGAAATTATCCGAAGCTAGAGAAGTTGGATTATTTTCTTGTTATTGCCTCGAGGAAGCTCCATCCGTATTTCCATGCTCATCCTATCATCGTTTACACTGACCAGCCATTACGACAGGTCCTCATGCGGCCTGAGATGTCTGGTAAGCTACTCAAATCGAATATCGAGTTAAGTTAGTTTGAAATTACTTACACTCCATGGCGAGCCATTCAAGGACAAATCCTAGCGGATTTCATAGCTGAATTTACCATCCCAGAGGACTTTCCCGAAACTAGTGAGTCTCCCATGTATATCTAGAAGCTGCATACTGATGGTGCATCTAATAAATCTTGCTTCGGTGCCGGGGTTGTGCTTGAAACTCCTGAAGGTTGATCTATATGCTATGCTTTAAAGTATGATTTTTGCTCGACCAACAATGAAGCTTAGTATGAAGCCTTACTTGCCAGATTGAGACTTGCCAGAGATTTGAGAATCATTTCTATGGAGATCTATTGTGATTCACAATTGGTCGTGTGTCAAGTTTGAGGAGAATACTAGGCCAAAGACCGAAGGCTGGCTGCTTACTTAGCTCGAGTCCAGGAGATATTGAATCAGTTCAATTATTATGCCATCTACAGCATATCCCAAAAGGGTAATCAGAAAGCCGGTTCATTAGCAAAGTTAACCAGTTCAGGCGAGGAACAACAAATGTGACTCGTTCCCATAGAGACGTTGGCTTCCCCGAGCATCGATCTTATGGAGACAGATTGGGTAGTTAAGGTTATTCCCGATAAGGAGTCGTGGATGACTCCGTTCAAAAATTATCTCAAGCATGGAACCCTGCTAGAGTGCAGGAGTGAAAAGAGACAGGTTCTTCGAAAAGCTTCGCATTTCACTATTCGGAATGGAGTCATGTATAGAAGAGGATACTCTGTTCCTTTACTTCGTTGTATCGCTCACGATGAAATCAAATGCATATTGCATGATGTGTATGAAGGAGAATGTGGCGATCACACTAGGGGGCGAGCCCTTGCCAAGAAAGTGCTTCGATATGGATACTATTGGCCGACCGTAAATCGCGATGCATCAGATTACGCCAGAAAATGTGAAAAATTTCAGAAGCACTCTCGGAATCCAAGAGCCCCACCTACCGAAATAACACAGATGGTCAGTCCATGGCAATTTGCAGTATGGGGCATTGACATTATTGGCTCTCTACCTCTAGCCAAAGGTGGTGCGAAGTACGCCATCGTAGTAGTTGATTACTTTACCAAGTGAGTGGAAGTTGAACCACTTGCTACAATCACAACAAAGAAGGTGATTGTTTGCGCAAAAAATGGACAAACACCTCAAAGTTGTATGATTTAGTAGATCTTGTGTTGTTCTTAGTGATTTGGGTGATTTATGCAAATATATGAAAAACAGGGGCTAAACTTGTAAAAAAGACACGCAGATTTATAGTGGTTCAGCCAGAATGTGCCTACGTCCACTTTATATGTTATTTCTCTTCTCTTATTTTGATTACAAGTACAAAGCTTTGATACGAGTAAAAGAAAGTTGTTTGAAAGTTCTCCCCGTGCTTGAGCTCTCAAACTTGTCCCCATTGTTGTACCCCTGCCCCTCTATTTATAGAGTGAGGCTGGGGGTAGGGGTCATGGATGTATATAACAGCTGGTGGGCCTGGGCTGACGCGACCTGGCCTGGTATTGTTGGTCCGGAAGGAGCATGGTTCGGAACGTCTCGGTCCGGTGGCAGCCGGTTTGGTAGGATGGAGTTGAGTTGGTCCGGTATTGTTGTTGGTCCGGTAGGAGCATGGTCCTGTAGGAGCATGGTCCGGTAGGAGCATGGTGGAAGTGAGTTGGTCCGGTAGGAGCATGGTCCGGTAGGAGCATGGTGGAAGTGAGTTGGTCCGGTAGGAGCATGGTGGAAGTGAGTTTGTCCGGTATTGCTGTTGGTCCGGTGGCTCGGTGATAGGGGATGGTTCGGCAGTGGAGTTCTAGATGGTTCGGTAAGCCCCTGATCCGGCAGTGGCTCAGTGAAGTTTTTGGTTCGGCATCGCTCGGAGATGCGTTGATTCGGTTGTAGGATGGTTTGGCCAAAGATCACATAACACTTGCCCCCCAAAGTAGGGCGTGTGTATGCACAGGGCATGCTTTGTTTAAGCCTGGTCGTCCTTGTTCGGTCCTGCGTGCCGAATGGATTGGTTCGGTGGCCTCTCCTTTGCCTATAAATATGGGAGCTATGCCACCGTTGTTTCCTTACTGTCTGAGATAGCCGAACCGACTGATTGCCGAATCAAAATTCCTACACTTTGCCGAATCAGTTGTGTTAGCCGAACCAGGTGTGACTTTTTTACTGCCGGATGAACTTTTATATTATAATACCGAATGAACCTTCATACTGTACTACCGAATGGACTTCTATACTATAATACCGAATGAACTTCTAGACTATAATACCGAATGAACTTTCATATTGCACTACCGAATGGGCTTCTATACTATAATACCGAATGAACTTCTATACTATAATACCGAATGAACTTTCATACTGCACTACCGAATGGACTTCTATACTATAATACCGAATGAACTTCTATACTATAATACCGAATGAACTTTCATACTGCACTACCGAATGGACTTCTATACTATAATACCGAATGAACTTCTATACTATAATAACGAATGAACCTTTGCATCCACTTGTTTACATCCTCCGTCCTAACAGTACGCTTTTTATGTTCCAGATAAATGTCTCGAAAAGAAGAAACTCGCTCGGATAAAAAGAAGTCCCAGGGCGAAGGAGAATCTTCCACAGTGCCCCCTGCTCAGCCAGGACCGGAACGTCACGGATCTACCCCGAGATCACTAGTGGACGGGTACGGCCCTCAGGAGCTTCTGAACTCCCCGCCCGATTGCTTTCCCAGCTCCCTTAAGGAAGAGCAGCTTGATGTCATCTCCCGTTCTTTTGGAATCGATAGAGTGCGCATGCTGTTGCCAGGGAGAGATGTTATGCCATATGACCCTCCCGAAGGGTACTTTGCCTACAGCAGATACCACTGCATGTGTGGTGCCATTCCGCCTCTTAATGCTTGGGTAGCCAGCTTCCTTACATATCTAAAGGTGGCTCCATTCCAGCTTCAACCCAACTCCTATGCTATACTGGTGAGCCTCTTCGTCGTCTTCCAGAGGAAGTATGGTCGTGCTCCTTCCAACCGGGAGATCCGGTACTTGTATAATCTGAGGGGCTATAAGAAGGGGTCCCCATACATCAGCTTGGAGTCAGCTGTGACCTTCAAGCCGGTCTTGGATCTGTATTCCAAATTCAGCATGTTCAAGAAGGAGTGGTTCTTCGTCAGGGACAACCCTGTTTCTATTCGGCGTTTTACTTCTGGATGTAAGTCGATGCTTTATTTATAATTTCCATTCTGGTTGCGATGCTTCTTCTCATACATTTTCATTTTTGCTAGCGACAGGTGGCTTTGCAGTTGTGGAGACTGATCGCCTGGTTCAGACGGCGGCTGAGATAGAAGATATCCCTGGGAGAGATAGATCAGCTGCCTACCTGTTCAGAAACGCGACCCTTTTGGAGTGTAACTTGATCCTTCCACAGCAGTCAGTAGTCAAGCTGAGGGAAACGGTGGAGGAGAGGGTGGCTACTCAGGCTAAAGGAGGTGTCACGATAGAGAGTGGCAAGAGAAAACCTTTCACAAAACCTCCAACCGTCGGAGGTAAGAAACTTAACAAGTCGGATGGTCCTTCCCCCAGCAATTGTCCACTAACCCAGGGGGAGGAAGACGTAGAGGAGGAAAGAGGTGAGGGTGGAGATGGTCGGGAAGTTGATGATGGTGGCGATGGCATCGGGGCCTTGCTCCCTAGGCAGGCAGGTGAGATTCAGGAGTGGACGGATGATGCATTCCGTCAGGCTTTTGAGGGGCTGGATGGAGAAACGGCTTTGGTAGAGAAAACCGAGAAAGTTAACAAGGCTGGGACCGATGCAAGCGAATCTTCTCTGACTACTCCAGCCAAGGTGGCTCCGATGACTCAAGGTGAACTTTTGACTCCTGCAGGCTCCATTTATGATAGGGACTTAGGAATATTTTATGATCCGCTCCCGTCCTGGAATGAAATCCAGGACTCATTGAAGTATCCTACTCCTCCCCAGGGTTTGTATAACAGATGTGTTTCCTTTCTTCTTTTAACTTTTAATTTACCGCGTTTCTTGAATTATGGATCAATGTAGGCTTGTGACACTTGTTCTTTATATCAGGAGCAGGTAAAACGGCCAAGGCCTCAGACCTTCGGCACAGGCTTGAACAATACAAGCTCTCCAAAGCTTCCGCCAAGCCGAAGACTCCGACCCACCGTTCCGGGGATGTAGTCGACTACCGTCCTCTTCTTGGGGTTATTGAAGAGGGTATTCAGAAGAGAAAGAGGAGTCATCCCTTATCCGAACCTTCACTCTGTCCCCAGCCCCCAATTCAGCCCCTTCATGATATCACAGAGGAGGATACTGAGTTTGCACTCTCTCCGCACTTGTCTGAAAATCCTATCGTCACTCGGATTGATCGTCCTGACTTGGTTCGGAATCCATTTGCGGGTCATCCTGACCTGGATCCAAGTTCCCATGATATTACTTTTGACGAGGTTACCGGTGAGCACCTTCTTCCCCGCAATCCCATGGTACGGGTGCTTGACGAGGCTAAGTCCTTAGATCTCGATTTACTTACTACTCGGATAATTACCATGGGAGACGAGGCTAAGGCTAATTTTGATCGGGTGGCGGAGGAGACTAGGAAGCTGATGGGGCATCATGCCCGGCTGGTTAAGGCTGGAGAGGAGATTGGGAGTGCCAACATTCGACTACGATTGGTGGTTTCGGATCAGGCCAAACAGCTCGCTGACCAGGCCATTCAGATTTCTCAGCATGAGGCTGCTTTTGGACAACTAAAGAAAACCATGGAAGAGGCCAGTCGGGCCGAACTGCGGAAAATGGAAGCTACTTGCAAAGAACGGATCGATATGGCTATTGCCACAGTGGACGAGGTTCGGAAAGCGGATCTTGAGCAGGTAGAGGAGTTGTCCGGGAAACTTGAGGCTGCAGAGCTTGCTCAAGCCAAGTTTAGGGAGGATATGGAGGCAATGCGGGAATCCCATCTGGTTGACTGCTCGAGATACCGATCGGAGAGAGATGTTGCCGTTGAAAGGTTGTCGGCTTCCGAGTCCCGGATGAGGGAGTTTGAGGAGAATGAGGGGATGATGGATGAAATGCTTCAGGACATGTACTTCCAAACTTGGAAGCAGGGCAACCTATCCTGGATGGATGATTATCCTAGGGTCATGGCTAAGGTTTATCTTTGGGCTCTGGAGGAGGCTAAAGCGGATGCGGATAAAGAGGGTGGCGTGGCCTTTAGCATGGATGTGGTCACTGCCCAGTTTACCAAGGAGGAGAAGGTGGCGGTGAAGGAGGGTATGCGGTTGCTTGCTGCTGAGGAGGCAGGTGTGCAAGTAGAGGATGACGACCAGGATGGCCAAGAAGCAGGTGCTGGTAAGTCTTCCTTTTTTAGTTTCCCCATTAACTTGGTTGCTTCTCACTAATGAATCCTTTCTCTGTCTGGATAGGTGGGCAACAGGACAAGGATGAAACTCCAATGCAGCCGGCCCCTTGATTATACCTGGAAAAACTCTTTTTGTGGATTTGACAGGGTTGTATATGTTAGTCTTAAAACAGTAAAGTAACTTTTAGGTTGTAATATTTTGCTACTTGTAATAAATAGCTCTATTCTTGACGTGTAATTCTTTGGCTTAAGCTGATTTTGTCGTCTTCTGAATGTTTGTTGCTATTTTGACATGTCGTATGAGAAATATAGCTATGTATATTCTTGTAACTAAATTGTGTTTGACGTCAGGTTCTTGTTTAAAACATAATTTCCTGACTTGCAATGTTAGCGCGTGGTGTGAACAAATTATAGTCAAGTATTTGTACAAAAGAAGAAAATACCGCCTTCCATGTTCTAATTGTAGATGGCAGTCTTGAATATCTCGTATGACCGAGCAAGGAACGTAGTTGAATGCCCAGCCATCCAATTGTGAGTCCCTACACCCATTGGCGAGTATCTCCTACTCTGTATCCTGTACTTTAGGGATTGTTATAGAGGATAGGATTGAAGTTTCTTAAGTAAAATTGAAATATGTGAAAAAGTAAAACTTCCAATCACGGAAGGCCTTCGATGTGCTCAAGTTCGTGGCAAATGGGTTTTGTAGTCACTTTCCCTAGCTGTGGGTCTTGGAGACATTTGTCACCCATCTTACACCTCCACGGGGAGTTAATTCTTTTTTACCACAGCCGCACTTAAGACACATCGGAGCCGAGATCGCGCACAGTAACTACCCGGGCCATTATGGCCCGCAATCGTGGGTATTATTCGATTTACTGTGGCCGACTAGCGTGGGTGCCGATCGTCAACTGTGAACTGCCCCTGGCTGGCCACACCTTATGTTGGGGCTTATAGTCGGTTCACAGTCGCCGGCGAGCCTAACGCCGTAATGAGCTGCCTCGGCTATAGTCGGCCTTCTCGGTGGCTTATAATCGGCTCATTATAGTTGGCTTTAAGGGCCGTCGTGAGCAATGAGTTAACCCGCAGCAGAGGGATGCCGGAGCAAAAGTGTCTCATTGGCGAGGGCATAGATTCACATAGTACCTGTTTAGGTCTTGTCCAGGTGAAGTTGTGTTGTGAAATGCTTTGAATAGAAATGCTATATGCTCAGGATTTTGTTCAACAGAAAAGGATAAAGTTAACAAGCAGCCAAGATACAAAGGAACAAGTTAAAAAAGAGACAAGGTTTTTTAAAGTGGTTCGGCACGAAAATGCCTACGTCCACTGATTCTGTTTGTTAATTCACTTCATATGGGCAATACAAGTTAAGAAAAGTATCGACGGAGGTGTTGGATGTTCCATGCCCTCTGGAACACCTCTCCGTCCATTGTTGACAAAATATAGGCTCCGTTGTGGAGATCTTTATGAATTACATATGGTCCATCCCAGATTGGGTCTAGTGCTCCGGGACGAGGGAAGATTCGCTTGAGGACAAGATCCCCTTCTTGTAAGGTACGATGCTTGACTTTGGAGTTGTATTGTGCCGCCACTTTTTGTTTGTGGGCTGCTGTTTTAAGGACTGCATCATTTCTTCTCTCCTCAACTAGATCCAAAGACATGTGGAGGAGTTCTTCATTCTCTTCTGGGTTATAGTGGATCCTACGGTGGGAAGGCACAATGGTTTCAACCGGGAGCATAGCCTCCGATCCGTATGCCAAAGAGAAAGGAGTGTGCCCCGTTGATGTTCTGAAAGATGTGTGGTAGGCCCACAGTGCCGTAGGGAGTTCATCCACCCAAGCGCCCTTTGACTTTTCGAGCTTCTTTTTTATTAGAGTTTTCAGAATTTTGTTGACGGCTTCGACTTGTCCGTTGGCCTGGGGATACGCTACGGATGAGAAGCTTTTGTGAATTTCGTGCTCTTGGCACCAGTTGGCGAATTCCTCACTGTCAAACTGAAGCCAATTGTCTGATATGATTTTGAGTGGGACTCCGTACCTGCACAGGACATTTTTGATCAAGAAGTTAATAACTTTTGCTGAAGATACTTTATTCAGGGGTTCTGCTTCCACCCATTTGGTGAAATAGTCACTATAGCATATTTGGCCCCGCCTCGGCCCATTGGTAGCTCGCCGATTAAGTCAATTCCCCATATTGCGAAGGGCCAAGGGCTGGTCATTTGAGTAATCTCAGTTGTTGGAAGCCGCGGAATCTTAGCAAACTTCTGGCATCTGTCATAATTTTTGACGAAATCTAGGGCGTCCTTGCTTAAGGTGGGCCAGAAATATCCATATCGGAGTATCTTTTTTGCTAATGTTTGCCCTCCGGTGTGATCTCCGTAGCTCCCCTGATGGATGTTGGACAAGATTTCCTTGGCTTCCCTCCCGGCGACACACCTTAATAATGGGTTAGAGAATCCGCGCCGATAGAGGATGTCTTCTTGCATTTTGTAGCGGGATGCTTTCCTCAAGATTTTCTTGGCTTCGTTACGCCTGTGGGGTAGTGTGCCACTTTGTAGGTAGTCTCGGATGGGAGTCATCCAAGTTGCTTCTTCGGTTGCAGCTATCAGATTCACTTGCTCAAAACTTGGGGTCAGTTGCTTTGAGATGGTTACTGTCCCGAAGATGGCGAAGTCTCTTTCACTTGCTCGCTTCGCCAATTCGTCGGCCTCTTGGTTCTCTTCCCGAGGGATGTGTTTGACTAAGTAGTGGTCCAATCAGCTGAGAAGTAACTTGGTCTTCTTTAAATATGCTATGAGTCGTTCTTCTCGAGCTTGGAATTCTCCTAGTATTTGATTAACAATAAGTTGAGAATCGCTGTGAAGACACAAAGAATTGGCTCCGATTTCTATGGCAAGTTCTAGTCCGGCTATTACTGCTTCATATTCTGCATCGTTGTTGGTGGCAACGAACTCCAACCTTATAGCATAGTGCAGCTTATTTCCCCTGGGAGTGATTATTACCACACCTACCCCCCGAGCCTTGTTCGTTTGATGCGCCGTCCACAAAGAGATTCCAATTGATGTTTTTTGCTATTTCCAATTGCTCCTTATCTTCGTTGGTAGTGAATTCTGCAATGAAGTCGACCATAGCTTGTCCCTTGATGGCGGTGCGAGGGTGATAGGTGATATCATACTGACTTAGTTCAATGCACCATTTAAGTAGTCGCCCAGAAGTGTCGGGCCGATGGAGTACCTGCCTCAGTGGTTGATCGGTCAGAACTTTGATGGAATGGGACTGGAAGTAGTGACGCAGTTTCCGTGACGTGATTAGTAAACACTATGCTAGCTTCTCAAGTTTAGGATATCTGACTTCTGCCCCCGTAAACCTTTTGCTGACGAAGTAAACTGGCCGCTGTGTGCGTGTGTCTTCCCTTACCAAGGCAGCGCTTAGGGCATGAGATGACATAGCAAGGTATAGGTATAATTCTTCGCCTTCGCTTGGAGTCGAGAGTACCGGTGGTTTCTGGAGGTGTTCGATTAAGTTAAGGAAAGCGGTTAAGCATTCGTCAGTCCATTCGAACTTTCCTTTGTTTTTCTTTAGAGCTTCGAAGAAGGGAACGCATTTGTCCATTGCCTTGGAGATGAATCGGCTTAGGGCAGCCACTTTTCCATTCAAACTTTGCATTTCCTTCCGAGTGGAAGGTATCTTGATATCCCTTAGCGCTCGGACTTGTTCAGGGTTTGCTTCAATCCCTCTGGCATGGATGATGAATCCTAAGAACTTTCCTGACGACACTACGAAGGAGCACTTTAGTGGATTCAACTTCATTCCATACTGTCGAAGTACCTAGAACATCTCGCCTAGGTGGCTTACGTGATCTTTGGCTTTCCTTGACTTTACCAGCATGTCATCCACATATACTTCCATAGTTTGTCCTATTAGCCCTGCAAACATCTTGTTGACAAGGCGTTGGTAGGTGGCTCCTGCATTTTTAAGTCCGAAAGGCATTACCTTATAGCAGTATAAACCCCGGTCGGTGATGAAACTAGTGTGGTCTTGGTCGGGAGCATGCATAGGGATTTGGTTATATCCTGAGTATGCGTCCATAAAAGATAGGAGCTCGTGCCCGGCTGTGCTGTCTACAAGTTGATCGATTCGGGGAAGTGGGAAGCAATCCTTTGGGCAGGCGTCGTTTAGGTTGGAAAAGTCAATGCAGGTTCGCCACTTCCCATTAGCCTTCTTTACCAGTACCGGGTTGGCGATCCATTCCGGGTAAATAGCTTCTCGTATGAAGTCATTGGGGAGTAGATTCTTTACTTCTTCATCGAGGGCTGCTGATCGTTCTTCCCCCATACTTCTCTTTCTTTGCTTTACGAGCGCCTTGGTAGGATCAATGTTTAATATGTGGCATGCTATATCGGGGGAGATTCCGGTCATGTCAGCGTGTGACCACGCGAATACATCCAAGTTGTGGCGGAGAAAATCGATGATTTGTTCCTTTAATTCGGCTTTTAGTCGGGACCCAATTTTCAATAGTCTACTTGAGTCGTGCTTGTCTACAGATATAAACTCCATAGCCTCTGCAGGCTCGGCGGTGGCCTCCTCCTCTTTGTCCCTAGGGTCTAATTCGTTGAAAGGGTCGTTGGTATATCAAAGAGGAGGGGCTTTCTTTAGTTGCTATGCTTCTAGACTTTTCGTGCAGAGGGCAATCTCTACACCCTTCCCTTTATCCTTCCTGTGGTTGTTGCGAAGTTCAGTCACATAGCAGTCTCGAGCAACGTCCTAGTCTCCTTCTACTTCCCCTACTCCATTGTCCGTTGGAAATTTCATCTTCAGACACCATGGGGCTAGGACAATTTGGAAGTCAAACAAGGCTGGCCTTCCTAAGAAGGCGTTGTAGGCCGAACGGTTTTCTATTAGCACAAATGTCTGTTTCCGTACAACGGAGCGGGGATGGCTTCCAATCTCAACAAAGAGGTCCAGTTGCCCGAGAGGCATCTTCGCATCTCTAGTGAAACCGTGTAGTGGTTTATCGTAGGGAGATACATCCTTCATTGATAGCTTCATCTTGTCGAATGCGTGTTTGAACAGTATGTTTACTGAGCTTCCAGTGTCTACCAGGATTCGGTAAACTTCGGCGGGACCGAGTCGGGCAGAGATAACCATGGGATCCATGTGAGGGTACTGCCTTCCTTCTAGGTCACGCTTACCGAATGTGATGTCATCGCTTTCTTTCCGCTTTGGGTGGCGCTCTTCTATAACCGAATTGACACAGTCTTTATTGTCTCTAAGCGACTTTCCATATCTCTCCATCTCTTTCCAGCTTCTGTCTGCGATGTGCGGTCCTCCTGAGATGGTATGGACCACTATCTTTTCTTGGCTGGAGCTGCTAGCGTTGCGGTTTCCTCTACCGGCGTCCGGTGAGGGTAGCCTTTGGTTTTCATTGGCAGGAGCTGGAGTCATGTCCTGACTTTTTACATAACGTTCCAGTTTCTTCCTTCTGATGTGTTCCTCAATCAGATCTCGGAGATGATGGCATTCGTTGGTATCATGCCCGTGAGATTCGTGGAAGCGGCAGAACTTTCCAGACTTCTGTGCGTCATCTGATTCCTTCTTGTATGGTGGGCGTTTGTATCTAACTTCGCCTTGGGTGGCAAGGAAGATATTTTCGACGGTCTCGTTCAAAGGAGTGTAAGTGTCGAATCTCGGTCCTGGCCGATATAGGCGCTTTTCTCCCTTCTTGCCCCTAGCATTGTCTCTGGAATCATTTCTTCGAACGTCCCTTGCCACAGCAGGGGCGTTGCTATGGGTTGTCTTATTTTGCTGTCCTGTCTGCCCCTCAACGGCAGCATCCTCAAGCCTCATGTATTTCCCGGCTTCATGGAAGAAATCGGGTAAAGTAGCTGGTTTTTTTTTGTCAACCTTCTAGCAAATTTAGTGTCCGGATGCACACCACTACAGAGGGCCATTAGGATAAGCTTCTCATCGGCATCTTGGACTGCGGCCGCTGCGGCGTTGAATCTGGTTAGGTATTGCTGCAGCTTCTCTCCAGGTTTCTGTTTGACGCTGGATAAGGAATAAGCGTCCTTAGGTTGCTCCACATGAATGCGGAACTGACCGATAAATTTTATTTTCAACATTTCCCACGAGCTGATGGATCCCTGGGGTAGATGACAGAACCAGGAGGTAGCAAGATCTGCTAAGAAGAGTGGAAAGCATTTGCACAGTACTCCCTCTGTCGCCCCACTCATGAGCATATGTTGCGTGTACCTCTGTAAGTGTACAACGGGGTCGGAGGTTCCTTTGTAGGGTTCCATTGTTGGCATCTTCCATTCTCGGGGGGTGATAGCAATTTCGATATTGCGGGCGAAAGGGCTGGTTACCCTAGCGCCTATCCCTCGATCTCTTTGCTCCCGTTGGACACACTCTCTGAATAAGCGTGCCATCCTTTCATCAGAATTTGGAGCAGATAGAAATGAGTTTGGTTCTGTTCTGTGGGATTGATTCCGTCCAGATGACCTGTAGGGATGGTATCGTCTATCATTCCTCATATTTTCCAGTGGCTGCCTTTGATCTTCTGGGAGCATGCTAGGGTCAGCTATAGTTGGCCCTTGCCTTGATCTTCCCCTGCCGGGTTCTGATATAAGCACTTCCTCGGGTCCAACTTCGGGCTGGACTCTAGCTCGGCCCCGTTCACTGGCGTTTCCGTGGTTAGGCAGTATGATAGGCTCAGCTACAGTTGACCTCCGTCCAGTACCTCCCCTGTTGGGTTCGGTACCAAACTTTCCTCAGGCCTAACTTCGGGCTGTGCTCGGTCTCGGCTCCTACCATGGCTACTTCTGCCGTTAGCTCCTTCGAAGAAGGAAGATCTTTGTTGTCTCTTAGATCCTCCAGACTGTGACTCGCCCCATGATTCAGTGTTGCGGTTGGATTCTTCAGCGTTCCTTAAGCGTGACATGAGATGGTCCACCAAGGCTTCCTGCTGGGATGTGAAGCGGTTAGTTACTTCAACCACAACTCTGTCCAAATCTGCCCTAGTAATTGCTGCAGGCTGTTGTGTGGCAGGAGTGGTTGGGTTAGCCTATCCTTCATTTGTTACTGCTGCCGGAGGAGGACGATTTACTTGATTCGTGACAGCCGGATCTGGAAGACTGCTGGATGCGATGTTTTTTCCTTTGTTAACATCTTTTCTCTGTTTAGGAGGCATGTTTTCCAAGTAGCGAACGATGCTGTTTGGAAAACTGTTAAGTGGATGAAGCTGAAGCATCGAGCTTCTAGTTCTCTGTGAAAGCACCAAAAATGTTTGCACAAAAAATGGACAAACACCTCAAAGTTGTATGATTTAGTAGATCTTGTGTTGTTCTTAGTGATTTGGGTGATTTATGCAAATATATGAAAATCAGGGGCTAAACTTGTAAAAAAGACACGCAGATTTATAGTGGTTCAGCCAGAATGTGCCTACGTCCACTTTATATGTTATTTCTCTTCTCTTATTTTGATTACAAGTACAAAGCTTTGATACGAGTAAAAGAAAGTTGTTTGAAAGTTCTCTCCGTGCTTGAGCTCTCAAACTTGTCCCTATTGTTGTACCCCTGCCACTCTATTTATAGAGTGAGGCTGGGGGTAGGGGTCATGGATGTATATAACAGCTGGTAGGCCTGGGCTGACGCGACCTGGCCTGGTATTGTTGGTCCGGAAGGAGCATGGTTCGGAACGTCTCGGTCCGGTGGCAGCTGGTTTGGTAGGATGGAGTTGAGTTGGTCCGGTATTGTTGTTGGTCCGGTAGGAGCATGGTCCGGTAGGAACATGGTGGAAGTGAGTTGGTCCGGTAGGAGCATGGTCCGGTAGGAGCATGGTGGAAGTGAGTTGGTCCGGTATTGCTGTTGGTCCGGTGACTCGGTGATAGGGGATGGTTCGGCAGTGGAGTTCTAGATGGTTCGGTAGGCCCCTGATCCGGCAGTGGCTCGGTGAAGTTTTTGGTTAGGCATCGCTCGGAGATGCGTAGATTCGGTTGTAGGATGGTTTGGCCAAAGATCACATAACAGTGATCAACTTTGTAGTGCACAACATCATCTGCCGATTTGGCCTCCCACATACTATCATCACTGATAACGGGACCCAATTCGACAGTGTTGAATTTAAAGACTTCTATCAACGATTCCACATTCAGAAGAAATTATCCGTAGTCGCACATCCTCAAGCAAATGGACAAGTTGAAGCAAATGGACAAGTTGAAGCTGTTAATAAAGTTATCAAGTCTATTATGAAGAAACGACTGGAAAAAGCTGGGGGCAAATGGGTCGATGAACTTCCTATGGCTTTATGGGCTTACCGAACAACCTACAAGTCCGCGACCGGCCACACTCCTTTTCTCTTTCTTATGGTTCAAAAGATGTTATTCCTGTCGAATTAGAAGTGCCTTATCATCATGTGACATACTATGATCCGAGGACAAATGCTATATTACTTGTCGAATCTAAGGATTTATTGGATGAGAAGCGTGAAGAGGCTGATTTGAAGGCAGCCGCATACCGAAGTCGAGTCTCCTGATTATACAATGCCAAGGTCCGACCTCGAACCTTTGAACTCGGCGATCTCGTCCATAAGAGAATTTACCTGGTCCCTTCGCATATGAAGCCAACCTGGGAAAGGCCGTATGTTATTGAACGAAAGCTCGGAGATGGCACATTCAAATTATAGACCGTTGACGGTCTCACTCTTCCAAGAGCCTGGAACAGCGAAAGTCTTCATTTCTACTACACATGACAGTCTCTATTTATTTATTCAGTCTATTTTTTAATTGCAATTTATTTCTACATTTTGAAATTTGAATTTGTAATAAGGCAACTGATTTTGCCGTATTTTCTTGTTTCAGCAATAAAATGCAATCTCTTCGAGCCAGAGCTGTGATTATAGAATGCATCATACAACTCTCACTATGCACGGAGAGCTAAATTCCACCCGACGGTGGGATTTGTTCAAATAGGGAGTGATTGTGATATGACCGGTCACTCGCTAAGTGAAACCCCGAGCTCGGGGGCAAGTCATCACATTGAAGTCAAAAAATGAGTGATACACGACAATCCTTTAACCAACTCCAGATTCCCAGAGTGTGAACTGGAGTATAAGCTTACAAATACGGTCTCGAAGGGGGTGGATCCATCCACCTAACAACTTCACCCGTATCTTGACCAAGTTTGAGGAGGATGGATCCGTCCATCTAGCGACCTCGCTTGTTAACTTAGGGTGGATGTGAACCGACCATCTACGATCTTGATAGATTCATCGTTCCCAGAGTGTGAACGAAATCCTAAAGCCTGAACATATGTGACTGACCATCTATCAGGCAACTAGAAGTTACTAGAGTGCAAACTGGAGTATAAACATCAGCTAACTCCGGATTCCCAGAGTGCGAACCAAAGTGTCAACGTAAACACCAACTCCAAATTCCCAGAGCGCGAATTGGAGTATAAGCGTTAACTCCACATCCTCAAAGAGTGGATTTGAGTTTAAACAGAAACTGAACGTGAATCGATCGTCCATAAAACAACACTGAGTCCCTGGGGCATGGTCAGAGTATAAATGCAAATCGGGTGTGACTGATCATTCGCAAATCCATCTAAAGACCCCAGAGTGTGGACATGGTTGCAAACATTAAACGGGCGTGAATGACCACCCATGAAAACAACTTAAGTCCCCAGAGGGTGGACGTATCCTTGAAACTTAAGCAGACGAGACTGACCGCCGACGTACGAATGTAAATCCCCAGAGTGCGGATGCAGTCGTCAATAGATGAGAGAGTGTGATTTGACCACTCGAGTTTCCTTGTTTGAGCATCAATTTAACGACGTTAAGCTCGATGTGTTGAAGGCGAAGCACAATTGCCACCTAATCTTTGCAATTCATCCCTGAAACTAGGGGTAGAACTTATGTACCAGTCACTGATTGAACGGTGCAACATCGGAATCCAGCTTAACGTTCAATCATGACTCACAGTTACGATTTCGAGACTTAACAAATAAATTCAGATCCAATCCAAGAGTCGAAGCTTCACAAGCATACTAGACTGGAGTTCAATTGCTGAAACACTTAAGCAAATAAATAAAAATTGAGTTGATGACAAAATGGAATTTCATTTCAACTATTTGTGAAAAAGATATAAGTACAAGTTTATCCCAAAAATCCTACTAGCAGGGGCCGAACCCGCATCTATACACGGCCTACAAAAGCTAAAGAAATTCCCATCTACTCAACAACGAGCCGAAGAGACGTATCTACTCTTTTTTCTTCTTCGGTTTCCTCTTCGGCGTGGAGCCGCTGGAGCTATCGCTCGGTTTTCTTTTTGAACCATTGCTTTTCGGCGGCCAATCTCCAATCAGGGGCATTATATAAACTTCCTCCTCCGAACTCAGATGTATTGGAATGCTCCTTGAAGGAGGAGTCGGAGGAACATGATCAACTGTAAGAGGCGGGATAAGCACACTTGTCTCAACGACCGTTCCTCCCGGAGATATCATTCGTAACGGGGCTGGACCGGGGCCTGCCATTCCACCTCTAAAGCTGCTGGACCGGGCCGCTGCTTCCATTTCATCATTAATCTCGGCTATAATTTCCTTTTCGTGGAGCGTTTGGGCCTCGTCGGGAATATTAGTGGATGGGACTAAGGAGCTAGTCGCCGGCGCTACTCCACCCATAACAAAGGGTAAATCAGCAAAGGGGTCGCTGTGACGACCGAGGAGTTCCTCCATCATCTCTTCATTAAAAGTCAGTGTGCTCCCTTGTGCCCCATCCATAGGGGCGGTAACCGTCGTTGTGGTTGCCTCGGTTATGATGGCCTCCTGCGCTTGGTGTTGTTCTTGAGTTGCAGAAGGCACGACTGGTGTAGCATCAATCACTGAATAAAAGAAAAAGAAGAATGTTAGTAATCACTACATGTACACTTCTGCTTTTGGGACGAACATACAAAATGTTCAGAGTACCTTCTTCAGTTTGACTCGTGAGCGGCTGAATGGCCTCAGAGATTTGCTCGCTAGCTTGAGATAACTGTGGTTGATCCGGGTTGTAAGCTGGAACAGATTGAGAATCAACCGCGGAAGTCGGTTCACGTTGGGTCGGCACAAGAGTTTCAGGACTTGTATCGCGGTGCTCGATACCAGAACCTTCTCCGACCTCCGAATGCTGAGTGCCAAGCTTCTCCCTTTCATATGAGATCATTGCATCACGGAGAACTTTCTGTTCGTCTTCGCCCAACATCACGGAGATCGTTGCATCACGGAGAACAATCAGCCCTAGGCATTATACAGATGTGTAGGATAATTATCAAGCCAGGCTAGGTTCCTATGCTTCAAGACGTTGGCATTATAAGTAATGAGTAGATCCTCAATATCAGCCTCTAGCCTGGCCTCCGCCATCTTAACCTCATCTTCAACCTTAGCCTCCACTTCCCGGACCTTAGCCGTTGCCGCATCCCGTTCGCCCCAAAGCAGTACGGCATGTTCACATGCTTCCCGAGCTGCTCTATTTGCATCATCCTTCTCCTTGGTGATTTCAGAAAATTTGGCTTTGAGCTCATTTAGTTCTTTCGGAGTAGCGTCCCGTTCGGCTGTGGCAGTGGTGTTTCGGTGGCCCATCTCCTTCACCAAAGTGAAATGCATTTGTCGCATTCTCTCTGTAGATTGGGTCGCCTCGTCAGCTTTTTCGGTGGCCTCCATCTCAGATTTTCGGGAAGATTCGACTTCATCATTGAGCACTTGGATAATGCGGTCCTTCTAAGCGAGTTCAGTTTCTAGTTTCTCAATTGCCTTTGCCCGCTCGAAGGCCACTGCCGATGCTTTGTCTACGGCTTTCATCCACTCCTTATATTGGGTATAGGTATTATGAATATAGTCATGCATCGTGGTTTCTGCTTCCGATGGATTTTTCTTTAAGTGAGGGGAAGATGAAGCCGTCAAAACATATGTTCGAAAAATCTTTTCTTAACTGGGAAATTCTAATAGCCCCTTCCCCAGTAGGCTCAGTGATGGCTTGCTCAGCAATAGTTGGAGGTTCGACCTCAGTCCTACAACGCTGAGATTCAGACCTTGAAGCATGTGAAGACGGTTTCTGGCGTGGAGGCTCCAGGGGTTGTGAATTGTGAATAGAAGATTGTGTAGGGAGTCGAGGGGGTGGGAACGCGGTCGGGATCAATATCTTTGTTCTCTATCTCTGTCCCTCTCATGCCGCTCTTTGTTGGAATAACCGCGATCGCGGTTTCTTTCATCCTCCCTCCGACGGAGCTCATAATACAAACTTAATGATTGGCGCGCTGAGCGAAGACTGCCGAGCATAGAATCTCGCCTGTTCATCGTATTTGTAAAGTAAAGGAAGAACGGAGTTAGTGAATTCTCGAAGCAGGCAACTTAAGGCTGGAAACCATGTAGTGTCGTGAAGTGTATATGTATGTGAAACCCCCCGACCAACCGGTAATGTCGGCCGCACTGATGGGTAGAGACTCGTTGTTATCCCACCTTTTGGCAAGGCCATAACACCGAGGAATTGACTAGTAACCAGTGACGGCCCGTTCCAGAGATCAGTTATATACGGGCTCGCTATGGATATCGATGAATCTTGTCCGTGTTTGGATCGAGCCAAAATTGGTAGGACATGACAAGTTAAGCCATGAGAGCCAACGTTCCAAATCTCAAGTCAATCCGATTCTGTATGCTCAAGTTATGAAGGATACAAAATTGGATGAAAAATAATTACCGTTCGACTCGCTCCTTCGACTCACTCCCTTCGACTCGCTCCCTTCAACTCGCTCCATATCCCTCAGATGCCAACTTCGACTCGTTCCTGTTCGACTCGCTTCACAACCATCTGAAGTACCTGCTTCGACTCGCTTATCTCAGAGGCCTTCTTCGACTCGCTCCCTTCGAACCACTGAGCGACTCCATCAACTTCGACTCCACTGCTCAAACCTCCCAGAACTGCTCTCTTCGATTGGCTCCAGTTTGGAACCATCTAAAGTGCACGCTTCGACTCGATCAATCATAACTCACTTCGACTCGCTCAATCAATGCGCGCTTCGACTCGCTCAAAACAGCGTCACAGGCAGATCGATCCAGAAAGCGCAACATCACCGAGTCGAAGCAGAAGCGAGTCGAAGGAAACACCCTACCGAAAACTCCATTTGGTATCGATCATATCTCCCATCTACAAGTTCAAATGCTATGAAATTTTCACAGAAGACTACGTGCATGCTAAAGAATGTCCATGCCAAATTTCGACTCCATTGGATGAAATCTTGATCGAGTCAAAATCTGTTCGTATCGATCACGGATCGGACCGAAACTTCACGGGCTTAGCCGTGCGGGCCTGGTCACGTGCCAGAGAGGGTCTCCCGAGATCTGAGCGAAATATCAGCCTCCTACACCTATAAATAGACCCCTAAAGCCAATAGAAAAGGGGTTCTTCTATCTCTTTGAGATCTCCAACGCCCGGACTCCGCCAGATCCAGATCTGAACTCAATTGCTACTGCTAAAAATGAAGTTCACCGCTGCAAATCACAATTGAATGCTGTAAATCATTGAATTCACTTGTAACCACAAAAGAAAGATCAATAAAGCAAACTACTTCATACTGGACGTAGGCTATACGCCGAACCACTCTAAATTCTTGTGTCCCCTTGCACTTTAATTATTCTCATTTCTGAAATTTGGAGTTTTTGTTAGATAATTCCTCTGTTTCCATTTAATTTCTTCACTTTATCTCTTCAAAGACTTCCGAAGAGTGTTGTGCCTAATTTTGGTACAAACACTTTGGTGCTTTCACTGAGAAAACCCAATTTTTCTCATGCCCTTTGGATCTCCTATCTATATTGGATTGCATAAATCTAAGAAGAAGATCCAGATCTAGAACTTTGAAGCCCTTCCATCCTATTTAGATTTGCAATCAGATCTAGGAAAGGACTTCATCAATTCATTATGGTGAGCACACGTACCACTTCTACGGCTGCTGATCAAGGAGCACGGGATCCACAGAATCCTGTGCAATCACGTCCATCCAACCAAAATGCTGAAGGACCTTCATCTCCATCAGGTCCAATCACTAGATAAGAATTCCAGGCATTGCTTCAAGGGTTAACCCAAAGTCGACATCAGCTAACTAAACAAATACGCGCCAACACAGAGTTGACTAACCAACTAAATCGCCAAAGGCGAAGAAGATCCAGAAGAGACCAAGGTTCTCACACTTCCACAGAAAGTTCAGCCTCTTACGATGGCTAAACCAGATCCATGCGTCCACGGCTAGGTGTGAGCTACACCCAAGCCATGGGACGCCAACCTGCTTCGAACCTTGGACAACCTAGAGCTGGACCATCCACTAGTTTCCACACGGAACCTTCAACTCGAGGAGGAGCTGCTCCTTATCATGTTACCGGCAACATTGCTACTACCACCACTGCCGAATGGGGAGGTGATGCTAAAAACAAAGCTGATCCTCAATGTAGCCAACGAGAGCAGACTCCTGAGCCTTATGTCCCTGAGGATGTTGAACCAAGGAGGCGAGGCACGGACCATCGACCGCGTCCGGTCCAGACTCGCGCTGTAGAACCTGACCACACCTTGGCACAACTTGCCCCAAGTATCCAAACGCTGGATATACCAGCGGTGATCCGCCAAATGATCCGTGAAAGCCATGGTCTCTCTAATGACGATTGGGGAATCTCCCGAAGTCATACCCCTTTCACCGATGACATTTCATATGTTGAACCACCTCGGCACTTCAGGATTCCAGCTTTGCTAGTTTATGAAGGAAGTTCTGATCCTAATCAACACGTCCTGAAATACGAATGGCTGATGAACGCTGCTAGGGATGATGACGCAGTAAAGTGCCGTAGTTTGCCTATTTCCCTAGGGGGCATCGCTACCATGTGGTTCACTCATTTGCCACCGCGATCCATCTCTAACTTTGACCAGATGGCCACCAAGTTTGTCGAGCAATTCTGTATGCACATGGTGAGGCCTAAGGACGTACGTTAACACTCTATCTAGTGTTACGCAAGCTCCTGGAGAAACACTTAGACATTACTTAGAGCGATTCCATGCTGCGTGTGCTGAGGTAAGCAATCCCAATGATAACTCTATCCAGATGGCATTAACTAAGGGGATTGATGCTGATTCCGAGTTCGGAAATTGGTTAGCTGTAAAGCCACCTGCGTCATTGGACCGTTTCTATTCCAAGGCAGCCCAATTCCTGAGAAGGGAGGATGCGAAACAGTCTAGGAAGCAGGATGATGTAGGGCCCAACATCAAGGGGATACAAAGTAACATCGCAGTTAAACATTACGGAGATAGTTCTAGGAAAATTCAGTTGAACGTACAAAATAAACAGAATCAGCAAAGGGATAATGGTAATAAGAACAAAAAACGCGATCAGAATCGTGGTCCGCGGCGGAGAGCTTCCATGTACGACAATTACACTCCATTGAACACGTCGCTGGAAAATGTTTACTTGCAGACCTGCAATACCATGCAGTACAAGAAACCTGCCCCAAAACCGCCAACTGAGAGACAAATCCAAACAGGAAAATTCTGTATATTCCATGAGATTTATGGACACAACACCAATGAGTGTCGTCACTTACAAGACCTCATTGAGAAACTGATACGTGAACGGAAGTTGGATCAGTACGGACGGGCGCCGCAGTCTCTTGGTGCGGGCCCATCAAATCAAAATCATGTGCCGAATCAGGAAAGACAGGTTGAACCCGCTCGAGCAAGCGGGAGGTTAGTCATCAACACGATAAGTGGTGGTCCTCACCCAGCGAATCAAAGCTGGAAGGAAATGGAGTCGTATGCCAGCTCTATCAAGAATGCGGACTTCAAGTGCTGTAGTAACTTTGATGAAGGAGCTCCGGCCAAGCAACAGAAGACGATGACAGATGACATCAGGTTCAGAAACAAAGACGGTGGTAAAGTCGAAGCTCCCACTATCGATCCACTGGTCATCTCAGCGCAAGTAGGTCCCGCTTGGATGAAAAGGATCTTAGTTGACAGTGGAAGTTATGTGAATATTTTGTTCAAACGAGCCTATGATCAAATGAAAATGGAAGCCACGGACTTGAAGCCTTATCAATCTCGAGTCCATGGTTTCAACGGAAGTGCCACCATACCCACCGGAATGGTGGAGCTGCCAGTAGAGTTGGGGGTTGGAGAACGTCGGAGAGTACGGACATTGCAGTTCATTGTTTTGGACATAGACTTCCCTTACAATGCTTTCTTGGGCCGACCGGCCCTCGCTGAATTCAGGGTAGTTATTGCCCCATGGTGTTTGACCTTAAAGTTTCCCACTGATCATGGAATAGGAATCGTTCAGGGAGATTAGGCTACTGCTAGAGCCTGTTATGTTGCTGAGCTGCGAGAAGCGCAGTGAAAGGAGAAAGGAAAGGGCGTAGAGGAATCTTTCTACGTCCGTTTCGCCGATAATTGACAATTAACGCCCGGGCCTAGGCCCGGGCACCCTGCCAATTCCTCAAGGATCTTGACCCAAGAGAAACTGAAGACGAAGGAGAATCTAAAGAAAGTCAAGCATCCCCGGTCGAACTGACGATTGATGTCCCAATTGACAATAACGATGATTCAAAAATGATAAAGATTGGATCTCAGCTAAACCAGTAAACTCATGAGGAATTGATTGAATTTCTGCGGGCAAATCTCGACGTACTTGCCTGGACACATTCTGATATGTGTGGGATCTCGCCAGACATCGCGAGCCACACTCTGAATATTGACCCGCGGCATGTCCCAGTCAAACAGAAAAGGCATGGCATGGATCCAGAGAGATCTGCCGCCCTTAAAGAAGTAGTAGAAAAGCTTGAAGCAAACGGATTCATTCCAGATGCGCTATATCTGAATGGGTGTCGAATCCTGTGCTCGTCCGAAAGCCGAACGGAAAGTGGAGAACGTGTGTCGATTATTCCGATCTGAATAAAGCATGTCCCAAAGACAGCTTCCCGCTTCCCAGAATTGATCAGCTAGTAGATTCGACGGCTGGGCATGAACTCTTATCCTTCATGGACGCGTATTCTGGCTACAATCAAATACTGATGCATTTACCCGATTAAGAACATACCAGCTTCGTAACCAATCTAGGACTTTACTGTTACAAGGTTATGCCTTTGGGACTCAAGAACGCCGGGGCTACTTACCAACGATTGGTCAATCAGATATTTGCTAATCAAATCGGGAAAACAATGGAAGTATATGTAGACGACATGCTTGTGAAGTCACGACTCTCCACCGACCATGTAAAAGACCTGGAAACTATGTTCAACATACTTCGGGAATACAAGATGAAGCTCAACCCACTGAAATGTCACTTTGGAGTTGCATCCGGAAAGTTCCTTGGGTTCATCGTTAACGCCCGGGGAATCGAAGCTAATCCCGAAAAGATTTGGGCAATCAGAAATCTTGAAACTCCCAAAACTATAAAGCAAGTCCAGAGTCTCAAAGGAAAGGTAGCGGCGTTGAGCAGGTTCATTTCAAAGTCCACTGACAAATGCATTCCCTTCTTCGATCTGATCCGAAAAGGGAAACGAAACTTTGAGTGGACCACGGAGTGCGAGGGCGCTTTCCAAGCGCTAGTTCAACACCTATCCACACCACCAATATTGTCAAAGCCTATTGATCATGAGAAGTTGTACTCATACTTGGCGATATCAGAAAACGCTATCAGCACTGCCTTGGTCCGAGAAAAAGACGGGATACAGAAGCCAGTGTACTACGTCAGCAAACGATTGACTAGGGCTGAAAGGAACTATCCAAAGCTAGAAAATTTGGCTTATTGCCTTGTAATCGCATCAAGAAAACTCTGACAGTATTTCCAAGCACATCCCATTGTTGTTTACACCGACCAGCCGTTACGACAGGTCCTTTCGCGGCCTGAGACATCTGGTAGGCTACTCAAGTGGAACATCGAACTGAGTCAGTTTGATATTGCTTACACTCCAAGGCTAGCAATCCTAGGATAGGTCCTCGCTGATTTCATAGTTGAATTTACCATTCCTGAGGACTTGCCCGAAACCAGTAAATCCCCCGAATACGTCTGGAAGCTGTATGCTGATGGTGCGTCGAACGACCGGTGTTCGGGCGCTGGTGTTGTGCTCGAAACCCCCGAAGGTCGATCTATATGCTACGCTTTGAAGTTTGACTTTCATGCAACCAATAATGAAGCTGAATACGAAGCCCTCTTAGCTGGCTTGAAACTCGCCAGAGATCTGAAAATTATTGCTGTGGAAATTTACTGTGATTCACAATTGGTTGTGTGTCAAGTACAAGGAGAGTATCAAGCAAGAGATCAAAGGTTGGCTGCTTACTTAGCTCGAGTTCAGGAAATACTGAATCAATTCGATTACTACGCCATCTATTTTATACATCGGGAGCGCAACCAAAAGGCCGATTCATTGGCAAAGCTAGCCAGCACAGGTGAAGCTCAGCAAATGGGACTTGTTCCCGTAGAAATGCTATCTTCCCATGGTATCGACCGGACAGAAATAAAACGGGTATGCGAGACCGTTCCCGAAAGGGATTCGTGGATGACACCAATCAGAAATTACATTAAATGCGGAACCCTGCCAGAGCGTAGGAGTGAAAAGAGACAAGTCTTTCGAAAGGCCTCAAGATTTATCATCCAGGATGGACTCATGTACAAAAGGGGGTACTCAGTTCCCCTACTCCGGTGTATCGCTCACAATGAAATTAAACAAGTATTGCGCGATGTGCATGAGGGAGAATGTGGCGATCACATGGGGGGGCAAGCACTTGCTAAGAAAATACTTCGTTACAGATATTACTGGCCTACTGTGAATCGTGATGCGTTGGACTATGCGAAGAAATGTGATAGATGCCAGAAATATGCCCGAATTCCTAGAGCTCCTCCTACCGAGATAATGCAAATGGTCAGCCCATGGCCGTTCGCAATGTGGGGCATCGACATCATCGGTGCTCTACCTCTGGCAAAAGGTGGTGCGAAGTATACCATCGTCGTAGTTGATTACTTTACAAAGTGGGCTGAAGCCGAAGCTCTCGCTACCATTACAACGAAGAAAGTAATCAACTTTGTGGTTCGTAACATCATTTGTCGATTCGGTCTCCCACACACCATTATTACGGATAACGGAACCCAATTCGACGGTGCTGAATTCAAAGATTTCTACAAACGATTTCACATCCAAAAGAAATTCTCCACAGTTGCACACCCTCAGGCAAACAGGCAGGTCGAAGCAGTTAATAAAGTTATAAAGTCCATCCTGAGGAAACGACTGGAAAAGGTCGGGGGCAAGTGGGTCGATGAACTTCCTATGGCTCTATGGGCTTACTGAACAACCCACAAGACCGCGACCGGCCACACTCCGTTTTCCCTTTCGTATTGTTCATAGGCCGTTATTCCATTTGAGCTAGAAGTACCTTCTCATCACGTGACATACTATGATCCAAAGACAAATGCTATATTACTTGCTGAATCTCTCGATCTACTTGGTGAGAAGCATGAAGAGGCTGATTTGAGGGCAGCTGCGCATCGAAGTCGAGTCGCCCGATTGTACAATGCCAAGGTCCGTCCGCGAATCTTCGAACTAGGTGATCTCGTCTTAAAAAGAATCTATTCGGTTCCTTCGCATATGAAGCCGACATGGGAAGGACAGTATGTTATTGAACGGAGGCTCGGAGATGGCACATTCAAGTTATCGACCGTCGACGGTCTTACCCTACCAAGAGCTTGGAATAGCGAAAGCCTTCGCCGCTATTATACCTGACAGGCTATTTTTATCCATTCAGTTTACTTTCCTTTTCTGCAATTTGTGTATGCATTCCGAAATTAGAACTTGTAGTAAGGCAACTGACTTTGCCATACTTTCTTATTTCAGCAATAAAATGCAACCTCTTCGAGCCAGAGCTGTGATTTACTTGAAATACTTCATATGACCATCACTATGCACGGAGAGCTAAGTTTCACCATACGGTGGGATTTATTCAAATAGAGAGTGACTGCGATGCAACCAATCACTCACTAAGTGAAACCCGAGCTCGGAGGCAAGCCATCACATCAAAGTCAAAAAAGGATTGATACACGACAATCCTTCGTCAACTCCGTATTCCCAAAGTGCGAAGCAGAGTATAAACATCAACTCTGTGTTCCCAGAGTGCGAACCAGAGTATAAACATCAAGTCCGTAATCGCAGAGTGAGAAGCAGAGTATAAACATCAACTCTGTGTTCCCAGAGTGCGAACTGGAGTATAAACATCAACTCCGTGTTCCCAGAGTGCGAAGCGAACCGTGTTCCCAGAGTGCGAACCGGAGTATAAACATCAACTCCATATTCCCAGAGTGCGAAGCGGAGTATAAACATCAACTCCGTGTTCCCACAGTGCGAACCGGAGTATAAACATCAACTCCGTATTCCCAGAATGCGAAGCAGAGTATAAACATCAACTCCGTGTTCCCAGAGTGCGAAGCGGAATATAAACATCAACTCCGTGTTCCAAGAGTGCGAACCGGAGTATAAACATCAACTCCGTATTCCCAGAGTGCAAAGCGGAGTATAAATATCAACTCCAAGTTCCCAGAGTACGAATCGGAGTATAAACATCAACTCCGAGATTCCAGAGTGCGAACCGGAGTATAAACATCAACTCTGTATTCCCAGAGTGCGAAGCGGAGTATAAATATCAACTCCGTATTCCCAGAGTGCGAAGCGGAGTATAAACATCAACTCCGTGTTCACAGAGTGCGAACCGGAGTATAAACATCAACTATGTATTCCCAGAGTGTGAAGCGGAGTATAAACATCAACTCCGAGTTCCCAGAGTGTGAACCAGAGTAAAAACATCAACTCCGTATTCCCAAAGTGTGAGGCGGAGTATAAACATCAACTCCGAGTTCCCAGAGTGCGAACCAGAATAAAAACATCAACTCCGAACCCACAGAGCGTGAGTCGGAGTATAAACATCAACTCCAAGTTCCCAGAGTGCGAAGCGGAGAATAAACGACAACTCCGAACTTCCAGAGTGCAGGTCGGAGCATAGACATCGACTCCGGATTCCCAGAACGCGAAACGGTGCGTAAGCACCGACTTCAAGTTCCCGAAGCATGTATCGAAGTATGATTATCAACTCCAGACTCCCGGAGCGCAAGTTGGAGTACAAATGCCAATTCCATGTCTCCAGATTGCGGACATACGGTTAAAACTCAAGCCGGCGTGACCAACCGCCAGTAAACAAATGAGGATCCCCGGTGCGCGGATATGGTCATCGATGATCGGACAAGCATGAATAAACCACTCAATCCATGTTCGTCTCGAACTCCCATCAAGCGGCACTAGACTCGGCATGCTATAAGAAAAGAGCAATCACTGACTGACGTTTTACAACATACCACCAAGACTGGGGGGCAAGACTTAAACATCAACCATCGACTGAAGCAATGCAACGTCAAAAATCGACTCGCTTCCAGGTCGCAAACCATGTCCACAATACCCGAACTTGGCGAACAGAAACAAACTTCATTCGAGAACTGAAACTTCACAAGTGTATTTCAGACACTGAAACACTTAGACAAATACACACTGACAGAAGAGAAGCCAAAACAAAAGAGAAGTTTTCATTTCTATTCTTTATAGAAGAAGATTGTGTACAAGTTTCCAAAAATTCATACTAGCAGGGGCCGAACCCGCATCTATACACGGCTAACAAAATGCAAAATCAGAATACACCGGAAAAGCATGCCTAATCTTTCTTCTTCCTTGGCTTCCTCCTCGGTGCGGACCCACTGGAGCCATCGCCAATCTTCCTCTTCGAGCCTTTCGGTGCGGACCCACTGGACCCACTGGGCATTATGTCGACGTCCTCCTCCGAACTCGTGAGAATAATAATGCTCCCTACAGGCGGAGTCGGAGGAACAGGATCAAATACAGAAGGTTGAACGGGCATGCCGGTGAGAAAAACAGCACCACCAGGAGATATCATTCTGAGCGGAGCAGGCCCTGGTGCTGCCATCCCACCTCCAAAGCTTCCACCTTGAGCCGCTGCTGCCATTTCAGCGTCAATCTGAGCAAACATCTCCTCTTCGGCTATTGCTCGAGACCCGCTGGGGGCATCGGCGGTCGGCATTGAGGAACTTGTAGCAGGATCAGTTCCGCTCATGACAGGTGGCAATTCAGCAAGAGGATCGCCGTGACGGCGAAAGAGTTCATCCATCAGTTGCTTGTCAAACGCCATTGTACTCCCCAACATATCATCGATTGGGGCAGTTGTGCTCATGGTGATCGCTTCGGTCACGATAGCCTCCTGCGTCTGATATAACGCTTGTGTAGCAGGAGGCATGTGCGGTGAAGCATCGATCACTGGACAAAGAATAAGAGAATTGTTAGGACTTAACTCGATCAAAGATTTCGACTCGGGAAAGATATGTGGAATGTTCGGAATACCTTCCTCAGTTTGACTTGTAAGCGACGGGGCGGACTCGGTCGCTTGCACTGTAGCCGGAGACATCCGCGGCTGATCCGGATTATAGGCAGGAACAACTGGAGAGTCAACCGCAGGCAAGGATTCAGGCTGAGTTAACGCCGGAGGTTCAAGACTTGCATCGTGATGCTCAACCCCGAAGCCTTCTCCTACTTCCAGGTGCTGGGTGCTGAGTCTCTCCTTCTCAAAGAGATCATCAAATCATGGAGAATCTTCTTTTCATCATCTGTTAACAGACGATTCTCAAGCTCGAATTCATCCACAGACTCACCCTGGTGCGCCTCCTTCTCTTCCTCAACCAGTCGGCTCCAAGTGCTGTGAAGATGCGTCGATTAATCATCGAGCCAGGCTAGACCCCTGTGCTTCAGCACGTTAGCGTTATACACAACAAGAAGGTCTTCAATGTCAGCCTCTAGCCTGGACTCGGCCAACTTCACCCTCTCCTCGACCTCAGTCTCCATCTTCTGGACTTCAGCCACCACCGCATCCCGTTCACCCTTGAGTAGAACCGCCTGCTCGCATGCCTCCTGGCCTGTGGTGTTCACGTCATCTTTCTCCTTGGCCATATCAGCAAATTTGGCCTTGAGTTCGTTAAGCTCTTTGACCGCCGCATCCCGCTCGTCAATGACTTTGGTGTTCCGATGGCCCATCTCCTCCACCAGGGCAACGTGAGCCTGTCCCAACCTCTCCATATCTGCCTTCGCTTCGTCAGCCCTTTTAACGAGCTCAATCTTATATTTCCAAGAAGACTCGGACTCAGTGGAGAGTACCTGAATAATCCGATCCCTTTTTGTGAGCTCGGTCTCCATCTTCTCGAGCGCTTTGGCTCGCTCAAAGGCCACTTTGGAAGCTTTCTCGGCAGCCTTTGCCCACTCCCGGTACTAGGTGTATATGTCGTGAACGAAGTCGTGCATCGTGTTTTCCACCCCTGATGGAATTCTCCTTAAATGTGGAGGGAAGACATAACCGTCGAAACAGATGTTCGGGAAATCCTTCCTCAGCTGAGCCAATTTGAGGGTCCCTTCTCCTTTAGGATCAGCTGGGAACTGCTCTGTAACCATGTGGGTCGTGGTCTCGACTCTCTGAAGATGAGTTTCGGACCTAGAAGCGTGAGAAGACGACCTGTGACGAGGAGGCTCTGGTGGATTTGAAGTTTGAACAGGAGGAGGAGACGGAAGCCTAAGGGGAGGAGAGTGAGATCTGGATCGATGTCTATACTCCCTGTCACGTCCGTACATATCCTAGTTATAGTATTCGCGATCGCGATCTTTGTCTGAATCCCTCCTGTGGGAATCATAGTAACCAGAAGCTTTTCGAGCTGAACGGAGATTCCCGAGCATCGATCCCCTTCCAACATTGTTCTTGAAAATGATAAACAAAGAAAGAGTTAGTAACTTCCTAAGTTGGACGAAATACAGTTGTGAATAATGTAGTGTAGTGAAGTGTATGCATGTGCAATCCCTCGACCAACCGAAAATGTCGGCAGCATTCGTAGCAAGCGACCCGCTCAGTTCAAAAGCACTGTCAAGCCCCTATGTCCCGGCGTCGTGTGGAGACGACACAAAATCCGGGATCGGAATATCAACATGCCCTGCAAAAGGACTCTCCACTTGCGGAGGAGGAGACTCCGAAATTCTAATCCCCTGGAATGGTAAAGACACGACTACGGATTTAAATGTCTTAGATTTAGGGTGTTTGTGAGTAGCGACCTTGCCTTTTCTTCTTCCTCCCGAGTCCAGGACATCGGCAGAAGGCCCAGCTGGGAGCTCGGTTTCGGTGGGCGTTCTTTCTAGATCAACTTTTTCGGTGATCACGACTGCGGGCACTTTGCGCTTCACCCGTTTCTTCGGGACCACTCTATGTATCCCATCCATATGTATGCTCTGTCTCCGCTCTATCAGCCCAACAGCCCTCAAATTCCTGTCGGTCAGGACTAAGTCTATGTGCCTCTCTTCGCCTGGAAATGTTTGAAGAATCCGAACAAGCTCTCTGAAATATGCACCATCGGGACGAGACATCGCGGCTATAGGAAAGGAAAAGTATGTCAGTTTTGAAGTCAGTTACTAGTATCTCAATGATTCGAGAAAGAAATGGCAACACTTACGTCTATCCAACCACCGCCCGACAAATCCAGGGGGACACCGAACGTAGACCATTCAGTTTTATAGTAACTTAACCTTCCCCAGGAGCCCAGTACAATGTGGCAGCTTCTGACCGCCTCCAGAAAGGTGAAAGAAGGGTTGTCTCCACGGCTCTTGACGCTGAATAGATATCTGATTTCGATCGGCTTCGGCGGGCGAAAGAGAATCTCTATAAACAAGACAAATGTGTTGTTCAACAAGGCATACCCGTTGGGATGTAGTTGAGATGGAGCTATGCCAAGAAACGATAACATCTCCATTATATAGTCATTGAAGGGAGGAAGTGTCCCCGCTGTGCAAGCGTGACGGTTGAAAGCAGTAAACCCCTCCGGCGGATTGTGTGGCCTGTCGGTTGACCTAGGAAGAAGCACGTCGTCAAGCGACAACCCATGTTTTAAGCAAATCCGTCCTAACATATCTTCGGAGATACCCGACGGCACGGAATCTGATGGATTGAGAATAAACCGAGAACCCGGACACTCGTCCGGGGCTTGCTCTATAACTTCGACTTCAATAACCAGTATCTCTATGGTTGGAGGAGTAGAACTTGGGGGTTCCGGCTGCTGAGAACTTGAAGGGTCCATGACTAGCTAGCTTATAAAAAATCATTGTTAAACTGACAAATAACACTCGTGCATCCCTCAGTGTAAAGTGTGTGAGTGCGTTGTGCAGTACAGTACTGTATATTATTTGAGAAGATCAACTGAATTGAAGGAAGCGTGTAAGCAACGAGACTTCGGAATTCGGTCGGAAGGACCGTCATCGCTGACCGTCACAACCATACCATCCAACTATTTGACTATCATTCCAAGTTAAAGTTGGTTGTTATTTTGATAAGTTTTAGTTTCATCGACGAGCTTCGATAGGCAATCAGATATGCAGTGAAACGGTTGAGTCCAGATATGCAAACTTGAAGCTCGTCGGAGGCAATTGTTCAAGTGTGTGAGAAGTTTCAAACTTTTTAATAGTCAGATTTGTATCGCTCACGGGGGCCGTGTACGCAACAATAAGTTGCGATCATCTGCGTGTGAGTAAGGCTCGGTCGGAAGGTTGGCATACAATTTCAACTCGAACTAGAGGCTGGGGATTTCGAATCGATCAGAGCATAACCCTTCGAGTCGATTAAAAGCCTCCAGTTCGACTCGCTCGCCAAGACCATCGAGTTCGACTCGGTCCTATGAACACAAAGTTCGACTCGCTCCCAGAGCCATCCACTTCGACTCGCTCCGAAGCCACCCACTTCGATTCGATCGAAGGCCATCATTTCAAATTGATCAAACACAGCCCCTTTGTATCGATCCATAGATTAAAGCATTCGACTCGATGCGAAGCTCCACCATCGATCGATACGAAGGCCTCCGCCTGATCCTCTCGAAACCCCCACTCTAGATCAACACGAAGCTAAGGCCATGAAACTTTCGATCAATCACGAATCAAGTTGATTTGGTGCTAGAAAACCGAGTCTCATCGTTCACATGTTGGATTCGCTTAATGGATTACCTAGATCTGTCAAATTAATTCGAGTAAGTGATGGTGTAAATCGGTTAGAAGGCAAGGATGTTTGTTCTTTCTTCTCGAGTCTTAGAGCGATACAAAGGCAAGGCAGGAAAAAGAAAAGTATAAAGTGAAAAAATGGCTAAGTACGAAGTATTTATATGGACTTGGAAACAAAGGAAATAAACGATTCGTATCCCGTTGGATTCGAACACGTGTTTCGACTCCCTCGTACAGCAATAAAAGTCATCACTTCGACTCCATCTTTCCTTCGACTCCGCCCCCTGTGCATTTTAACTCACTCCTCTGTCTCCTGTGCATTTCGACTCGCTCCTCCATCTCATGTGCATTTCGACTCGCTCCTCCACCTCCTGTGCATTTCGACTCGCTCCTCTGTCTCATGTGCATTTCGACTCCGACTCCTATGCAGTTCGAATCCAAGACCGAGTCAAACTACCAGTTCGAATTCATTAAACCATGGCTTCCAGAGGCCAACTCCATCAACTAGACATGTCTGCTTTGCATCCATAAATCCAATGAAAAATCATCTTCGAAAAGACAATAACATTTTCAGGAATCAGAAACTCATCCAGTAACGATTACAAACAGCAAACGGGTAACCACTAGCATACAACAATCGGTTGCAACAATACAGGGTACAGCAGTCACAGTAAACAGTTTACATTATCAAGAAGGACGGTCAAAGGTTACAACTTTCATCGAAAAGACGATAACTATTCAGTGTAAAGACTGCAGCACTTCAAAGCACATCATGTTTTCACAAGATGTACTTTAGGGGGCAAATGTTATCCCGCCTTTTGGCAAGGCCATAACACCGAGGAATTGACTAGTAACCAGTGATGGACCGTCCTAGAGATCAGTTATATATGGGCTCGCTATGGATATCGATGAATTTTGTCCAAGTCCGGATCGAGCCAAAATTGGTAGGGCATGACAAGCTAAGCCATGAGAGCCAACGTTCCAAATCTCAAGTCAATCCGAGTCTGTATGCTCAATTTATGAAGGATACAAAATTGGACGAAAAACAATTACGTTTGACTCGCTCCCTTCGACTCGCTCCATATCCCTCAGATGCCAACTTCGACTCGTTCCTATTCGACTCGCTTCACAGCCATCTGAAGTACCTGCTTCGACTCGCTTCGCTCAGAGGCCTTCTTCAACTCGCTCCCCTCGAACCACTGAGCGACTCCATCAACTTCGACACCACTGCTCAAACCTCCCAGAACTGCTCTCTTCGACTCGCTCCAGTTTGGAACCAACTAAAGTGCACGCTTCGACTCGATCAATCATGGCTCACTTCGACTCACTCAATCAATGCATGCTTCGACTCGCTCAAAACAGCGTCAAAGGCAGATCGATCCAGAAAGCACCACGTCACCGAGTCGAAGCAGAAGCGAGTCGAAACGGAAGCGAGTCGAAGGAAACAGCCTATCGAAAACTCCATTTCGTATCGATCATATCTCCCAATCTACAAGTCAAATGCTATGAAATTTTCACAGAAGGCTACGCGCATGCTAAAGAATGTGCACGCCAAATTTCTACTCCATTGGATGAAATCTTGATCGAGTTGAAATCTGTTCGTATCGATCATGGATCGGACCGAAACTTCACGGGCTTGGGGGTACGGGCCTGGTCACGTGCCAGAGAGGGTCTCCCAAGATCTGAGCGAAATATCAGCCTCCTACACCTATAAATAGACCCCCAAAGCCAACAGAAAAGGGGTTCTTCTTCCTCTTTGATATCTCCAATGCCCGAACTCCGCCAAATCCAGATCTGAACTCAATTGCTGCTGCTACAAACGAAGTTCACCGCTGCAAATCACAATTGAATGCTGTAAATCATTGAATTCACTTGTAAACACAAAAGAAAGATCAATAAAGGAAACTACTTCATAGTGGACGTAGGCTATACGCCGAACCACTCTAAATTCTTGTGTCCCCTTGCACTTAATTAATCTCATTTCTGAAATTTGGAGTTTTTGTTAAATAATTCCTCGTTTTCCATTTAATTTCTTCACTTTATCTCTTCAAAGACTTCCGAAGAGTGTTGTGTCCAATTTTGGTATAAACACTCACTTAAATCTAGAACACTTTGAAGCCCCTCCAATCAGGTGTCATGTTGGAGTGACACATAATTCGGAATTGGAATATCAGCAAGTCCTTCAAAAGGGTTCTCTACTTGCAAGGAGGAGCCTCCGAAATTCTAACGCCGGAGGCTGGCATGGTCATAACTACAAATTTCCATCTCGAAGATTTATGACGCTTTTGTGCAACTGCCTTACATTTTCTCCTTCCCTCTGAACGCTGAAAACTGTCAAAAGGCCCTTCCATGGGTTCGTCATTCGTAGGCGTGTGTTCTTCATCACCCTCCTCAGCAATTACGACCCCGGGCGCTTTGCGCTTTACCCGCTTCATCGGGGCCACCCTAAGCATTCCTTCAAGTATTATGCTTTGTTTTCATTCGATTATCCCAAGAATTCTTAAGTTCCTATCAGTGAGCACCAACTCGATTTTTCTCATCTCGCTTGGAACTTCTTGAAGGACCCATACTATTTCTTTAAAGTGTGCGCCATCAGGTCGAGGAATTGCAGCTGTAAAGGAAATATGACATTAGTTTCGACATCAACTACGGCTATCTCACTAACTACTGGAATAAGTACAGAACTTACGTCTGGCTAACCATCAACTAGCAAACCCTGGTAGGCATAGAACATAGAACCATTCAGTTTTGAAGTAGCTCAATCTTGTCAGGGCACCAGTCACAACTTGGCAGTTCCTGACCGCCTCTAAGAACGTGAAGGAAGGGCTATCTCCCCGACTCTTGACATTAAAAAGGTATCTTATTTCGATCGGACTTAGGGGTCGAAAAAGATGCTCCATGAATACAATGAATAGACTGTTCAGCAACGCTTATCCATTGGGATGTAACTGTAATGGGGCAATTCCAAAGGAGGACAACACTTCTTGAATATATTGATTGAATGGAGGAAGTGTCCCGGCTATGCATGAATGCCTGTTGAAGGCAGTAAACCCTTTCGGGGGAGCATGCGGTCTATCATTCAGTCCCGGTAATAAGACATCGTCCAACGATAGACCATGCCTTAGGCATATCCACCCCAACACATCTTCCGAAATGTTAGACGGCATAGAATCTTGTTGGTTCATGATAAACCTGGCACCAGGCAGCTCATCCGAAGATGGATATATAACTTCGGCCATGATGACCAGTATCTCTATGACTAAGGGAGATGAACTCTTAAGCTCCTGTTGTTGTGAGCTTGTAGACTCCATAACTAATCAACTTATTAAAAACCGTCATTAGATGATAATAAGCCCGTATGTTCCCCAAAATGAAGTGTATGAATGTGTTGTGCAGTGCAGTGCTACATATTACTTGAGAAATTCTACAGAGTTTGAAGAAATATTCGAAAGACAAAACTTCGAAATTCAACCGGAGTGAACGTCATCGCTGACCGTCACAACCGTGTCATCCGGACATCGGGGATCGATCCAAGTTAAAGTACGTCAGAATTTTGTCAAGTTATAGTTCCATCGACGAGCTTCAAAAGGCAGTCAAATATGTAGTTTAATATTTAAGTCCAGATATGCAGGGCAAAAGCTCGTGGGAGTCAAATATTCGAGAATGTAGGAATTTCATATCCATCAAAGTTTGGACTCGGATCGACCACCAGGAGTACAGTTCGTATCGATCATGAGAGCACAGTTAGTATCGATCATGGTGCACCACTTCGTATCGATCATCGGAAATTATTTCGTATCCATTCCACATTCCATACATCGCATCGATTGGCATCGACATTTTCGTATCAATCGCTAGGCCAAAAATCTCACATCAATCGCTTAGGATCGATACGAGTATCGATCGTCAATTGATCGATACGAGTATCCATTTTCCATCGATACGAGGCAGTTTTGTCAATCGATACGAAGCCGCATTACATTTAGATCGATACAAACTCGTATTTCATCCATCTTCGATACGAAAGCTCCTAGACTTCTTCTTCTCCAAGCAGCCTAAACGCCATTATTTTCTCCTCCTTTCCTCGACCTTACTCTGACCATCTCCGGCCTCCTCATCACCAGACATGGCCACGAATACGAAAGGAATGATGTTAAAGCTCAAGTCTTGTCATTTCTAGTGAGAGATTGTTGGTTAATTACCTAATTTAGGCAGCTAATTCAAAGAATTACATAATCGAGTGATTTGAGAACGAAGACGGTTCTTATTTCTCAGTTTTTCTATAGATACGAAGGCAAGGATAAAATGAGAAAGTAAATTCTTCTAAGTACAAAGTCACATGTATATATATGAAAGGTGGGTGACGATTCGTATCCCAGTGATAAGCGACCGATAAAAATAGTTTCTAGTGTGATTGATACAAAAGCCCTGTTTATATCCATCCGCACTCACCGATCTCAGACGCAATTACTAGTATCTATTTGTCGTCGATCCAGAATTCCATCGCTCATATCAACAAGTGACCTATTGGTGCGAACAATACACGTGAACCCGTTCGAATCCATGCAACAAGAAACAAAGGGAAAGCTCATGGGAATTGTCCAAACCCATTGGGAACGCCATCGATGCGAAGTATTCAAAAGGGCTAATGAATTCGTATCGATCACCATCGATACGAAAGAAAATTTTCAAACACCATGGGAATTGAATACTCTTCTGATGATGATTACAACAATTGATCGCTATCCAACATCACTTAGTTACAACAGTACATGGTACAACAATTGGCAATTAGCAATTCATGATGTAACAACCCGTATGTTTGGACCATTTATATTGACAATAATCCACACATGTCAACTTAAATAGTGCAAAACACGAATCATTAATGGAGTATAAGTATATAAAAGAGAATCATCAAAGAATCACAGAAAATATAACATAACAGAATAGTGTAGCGGAATTACAACAATGTCATAATAGTAGTTCATGAAGCTACTAAGTAAATACAACAATGTCTCAAGCATATAGTGAAAAGAAATACATAGATGTCTGATACAATAACAAAATAGAATGGAAAAGTACTGATAAAGATAAATGATAGTCTTCAAGTCTTCAGCTTCCAATAGCACAGCAACAGAAATCCTCAGTCTGATCCGAGCATATGCACAAACAAACACTCGAATCAGGACATATATTCTTATATAGATAATATGGTTCAAAATTTTAAATAACAATAACTCAAAGATGATTGGAAAAAACATCTTTTAGGATCCGATAAACTATCTATACATACTAGAGTACGATAAATAGATAATGTCTATCAGTAATATAAAGATATCAAAATAGTGTTAAGTCATGGCCCATTCCACCCTTAATACATTTTTATTTCCAAAAGCATATACAAGACCGTAGTTTCCCCAAAACCGGAAGTCACCAGAGGGCAATACATATACTAAAGGTACAAATCAAAATCGTAGTGGTCGCGTATAAATGGAATACAAGTATGACAAGGCACATGAGGCAATACCCAAGGTAGTGACACTACCGATCGCCTGATCCGGACTGGTGAGAACGCAACGCCGCGGCGCCCGCAACACAGTGAAACAACACTCCTAAATCAAGGGTGCGCACCAATCAATCACAAAGTAAATGAATAGTTTACGAAGAAGTGTGTCCACTTGAGGTAGCTAATCCTCCATTGGCCCTGCACGGCTCCTGTTTTAGTCATTTCCAATTTGACACAAGTGTCAAGGCTATCCATTATCGTTCACTTTCTTCAATCATCAACGTTCGTCAATCCAACCACTTCATTCTGTATCATCACTTCGCGTATAGTTATTAAAGTGGTTTCCGGTTTAGACAGTGAGTATGTCCCAAACCGATTCCGGTTCCTTTAATAACCTTCATGATTATAACACCGATTGGTCATTAATATATTTCAAAACCAATCAATTTCAATTTCAATTGGAATTCGTAAATCGACAATTCGTTAGTCTTTCTAAATCAATTTCCAAAATTACGTCTTATAACTTCCCAATTTCGTTTTCAAAATCTCTATAGTTCAATTTCAAAGTTTCAATTTTAAAACAATTCAAATATTCATTGCATTTCGTATATAAGTTCATTCCAAAATCATTTAACTAAATTTAACGTTCAAATCGATTTAAACTCAATTATCGATTTCATTTGATATTCATTTAATCAATTTATCGTTTAAAAATTTCAATTAAATTTCCATTTCATTTCATTACTTCTTAAATTCATTTTTATTTGTCAAAGTTTACAACTTTATTTAAATCACATTTGTCAAATCCAATTCTTTAAATTACAAGTCTTACATTTGTTTCGATAAAGCGCATTCTATTTCTTATCAAAGAAATTCCTTTCAAATTTTAAAAACTTAGTTAAAGAAACTTAGTTTCACTTATTCAATAATTCAATTTCTCTTAATAAAGATATTCAATTTAATTATAATTCGATCTCATCAAATTTTCAATAATTTCAAATCTTAATTATTAATTATTTCAAACTCATTCATTAATAATTCCAAACTTAATTGTTAACAAATTCAAAATTTAATTATTTCATACTTTGTTATAAATAATTTCACCAATTAACTGTTAATAATTTCAAAAGTTAATTATTAATAATTTTCAAAACTTACTTATTAATAATTTCAAAAAAAAAATTCAAATAATTCTAAATTTAATTATTAAATAATTAAATTTTAAACAATATTCTTTTTGTCAATTACTACGTTAATATTTGTTTTCAAATTCAAATACTCACATTTACATTCATTCGAATTTAAATTCCAATTTATTCAAAACCTTGTTATTCGTCAAATAAAACTTTATTTTATTTAAATCAAAACATTGACCAATCGGGTTTAATTTAATTTTCTATCCTAAGTCAAAGTTATTTGGGTATTTATCATTTCAACCCGATTCCATTTCAATTCAAAATCAAAACATACAAAGGGAACTTGCAGTGTGATAGCTGGGATGGTGTCAAAGTAAATAAACAAGCAATAGCATCCATTCACAACAATTTAACAAATTTTCAAATAATCCCGAAATAATCGTATTAATTCGCGTTTGTTATTTACACAAATTAATATAACTATTTCTAGAATCTACCCTATCATTTCAAGTAGATTAAAGATTATAACATTACGGTTTCACTTGTCGTTCAATTTCAACTACAACAGTTAATTCAATATACGTTCAAAGGTCCAAAGTGAAATTTATCAAATTCTACGTGTCAATTAACTTACAAATTAAAAGGGTCAATTTAACTAATCGAATTTAACATATGAAGGGGTCAGGTTTAGCAAATCAGAATTTAACATATATAATCCAAATTAAATTCGTTAACTATCCTATATCAAATTTACTTGCAAATTATTTGTCACTTTATACTAGCAATCAACATTCAATTCAATCACATAGCAATCATTCAACAATACCAACTAGCATAAGAATATAGTCGTGAAAATTAATTCACCTTTCATGGATAAGAAATTTAACGACGAAGTAAAAGAAGCACGAAAAGAGTCAGTACAGCACGAACAACGGACACTGTAATATCGACAAAAGAAACGATATTAATACAATGAACGTTTGTATATAATTTATAAATTTATATATATGCGCTTACCTACGACTGAGAAAAGAACAAAAGCTGAAGATCGATGCTGCTGCGAAAGAAATCAGTCGGTTGCTTCTGCACACAATGAAAAGAAAAGTCGGTTACTATTTTGGTAACCGGAATAGATATACGCGAAACTATTATTCAGCAAAAATCTAATACTAAACTCAGTTCCTTTTTTTTCTCCTTTTTTTTTTATAAACGCACGCAACACTTCTACTTTGCACGTACACTTCGCAACACACAGAGAATACTACAGAACGCACATGCATCATAACACACCACTACACAAACTACATGACCCATTTCACTTGCATTCTTCACCAAAAATCATCCTAATAACTTGTTTCCACTCTTCTTCACGACATGCTACAACCCATCACCCTCCTTTGCTATAACACGTACACAGCACCTTTTCTTTTCTTTTTATTTTCTAATACCAACCACATTATTCACTAAACATTTCAACACACACAGAACACACACGCACGCGACTGGATCCCACGTACGCACGCACGCCATCAAACAACACGCGCACGCACGCCAATAGCAACCCGTAGACAGGGTCTCGGCTCCGGCAGTGGACTGGCGGAGGAACGTGGTGGTGCGAAGGGAGGCGGTGTGACTGGGTTGTGGGTGAGGCCAGCGGGCGGTCTGGGTGGTGGCTAGTGGCCAGCGGCGGTGGGTTGAGCGCGGGTTTGTGGTGGGTGGGCAGTGCGTCAGGGGATCGGCGACGTGGTGGGCTGGAGGATGTGTGCTAGGGAGGTGCGAAGGGCTGGGTGAGGTGGTGGCGTGGACGTGGTGGGTTGAGTGCTGGCGGTGGGCTCGGCTGGGGAGCTGAGGTGGTGGTGATTTATGACGTGGGGTGGTAGGCGACGTGGGCTGGGAGGATAGGTTGCTGGCAATCGTTGGAGGGATATGGCCAAGCTTTTTCCCTTTGTTTTATATTTTGTTTTTTATATGAACAAATAGATAAAAAATGAAGAAGTGAGGGAGGGTATGTTTCGTTTTACCAGCTGCCCTTTGAGATTGCGTAGAAGAAGTGAAATGAAATTTTCGTGATATACTTTTAAACTCCAGAGACCGTAATAAATTTCCCTTAGTTCCAACGTTTCATTATCCCTAAACGCAACCCTTCACACTTCATCTCCCCAATAAATGCATTTATGCAGCTGGCCTTTATTTTCCTTTCAATTTCTTTTGTAAATGGGTTGAAGGAATTTGGGCTTGAAATTTTGTACCCGGTCTGCACGGAACGATTAAATTAACGCGACGGATGATGTCGGACTTCGATTCGTGCAAATAAATATACCGTTATGATCAGTGTGACGATGCGCTTCCAACGGTACACAGATTATTGCGATATGATGATTTTATAAAATTTGCATTACGCCGCTTAAATTGTACGATTTGCAAAACAATTTAAACGGAGCAGGCGATGACAGTTTTAGACGAAACGAATTACATAATCTTGATCAGAATAATTTTTACAACATAACTGTGTAAAAATATTTGGATTTGGAAGATAAATTTTACGCAGCTTTATATGGACTGATATACAGTAAAACGCGAACGGATTTTACTGTAATATTTTGCCACGAAACTTTTTCTATGTCCATATCTAATTAGACATATGTCATAAATAAAGTTTGGACGTAAATTGAGATCGTTTATAATTTCAAAGTTTTTATTGAACGATGAATTTAAAATTTAAAATTGGGTCGAAAATTTGGGGTCGTTACAATCTCCCCCACTCAAAACTTTTCGTCCTCGAAAAGGAACGAGACGGGTGAAGTAGAAATGAAATAAGTAGAAAAGTCAAGATAGATTTCGAGAGATTTGAATAATACCTGAAATTAATAGTTCGGGGTTTGAATCCCGAATACTATCCTCAGTTTCCCATGTGCAATCTCGCTCATCTGCACTCCACTGTACTTTGACGAGATTTGCCGACTTCCTTCCGAGTTGCTTTGCCTCACGATCGACTATCCAAAGTGGCTTTCGCTCAATAGTCAAATCAGGCTCTATAACTATCTCTTCCAACTGGGCAGTAGGGATGGTCATAGATGGATCGTGTAAAACTTTGCGAAGATGTGAGACGTGGAACACGTTGTGCACACCGGCGAATTTCTCTGGTAATGCCACTCTATATGCCAATGTTCCAACTCTTTCCGTAATCTCAAACGGACCAACAAATCTGGGAGCTAGCTTTCCCTTCCTTCCAAATCGAACAATATTCCTCAAAGGCGACACTTTCAGAAATACTTTGTCTCCTATACTGAATTCGAGATCTCTTCTTCTTTTGTCAACATAGCTCTTTTGTCTATCCTGTGCCGTCTTTATCTTCTCCCTGATTTCTTCGACTTTTTCAGAAGCTTCCATAATTATTTCTGGATCAAGCACCAATCGATCTCCAGACTCGATCCAACAAGCTGGCGATTTGCACGGCCGTCCATATAAGGCTTCGAACAGTGCCATACCAATGCTTGCCTGGTTTATAAAGGATAATTAATTCAAATTCAAATATACTTATTCAAATTTGAAATTCAAATTCTTTACCTGGTAACTATTATTATAAGTGAATTCTACCAAGTGGAGATGGTCTTCCCAAGATCCACCAAAGTCAATAATACAAGCCCGGAGAAGATCTTCCAAAATCTGATTCACCCTCTTAGTTTGGCCATCTGTCTGAGGATGATATGCTGTGCTCAGATTTAGTTTGGTGCCCAAAGTATCCTGAAATGCCTTCCAGAATTTACTGGTGAAAATAGGATCTCGATCGCATACAATACTAGATGGTACACCATGAAGTTTAACAACTTCTCTCATGTATATCTCGGCCAAACTCGAAGTTGTACGAGTGGTCTTGACAGGAATAAAGTGTGCGGACTTCGTCAGTCTGTCGACAATCACTCATATGCTTTCGTTACCCTTTCTAGTCCTTGGCAGCCCATTAATAAAGTCCATAGAAATTTGCTCCCATTTCTAACCTGGAATCTCAAGAGGTTGAAGCAATCCTGCTGTCTTTCTGTGATCATCTTTAACTTGTTGGCAAGTGGTACACCTGCTAACATAGGTAGAAATATCGCGCTTCATCCCACTCCACCAATATAACTTCTTCATGTTCTGGTACATTTTAGTGACACCAGGATGAAATGAAAGCGAAGACTTATGATTTTCTCTCAGCACTTCCTGTCTAAGACCATCAACATTAGGAACACAAATTCGATTATCAATCCTCAAGATTCCATTACTATCAACATGTGCACCCACTTTATTATCAGCATTTTCAACTCTGCCAAGAACTATTTCTTTGATGCGATAAAGCAAAGTGTCCTCGTATTGCTTGGCTATAATACGATCCATAAGAGCTGGGGAGACGGAAAGCTAGAATAACATTCCTTCAACAAGATTACAACATAGCATAGCTTGATTTCTGCTCAAAGCATCGGCTACGGCATTTGCTTTCCCCGGAGTGTAGTTAATATCAAGATCATATGCAGCTAGGAATTCGAGCCATCAGACTTGTCTCTGATTCAAATCCTTTTGCGAGAAGATATATCTCAATGACTTATGGTCAGTGAATAACTCGAATTTTGTTCCCAATAGATAGTGCCTCCATAGCTTAAGAGCAAATACGACCGCAAGAAGCTCTAAATCGTGGGTTGCGTAGTTTGTTTCATGGGTCTTTAACTGACGGCCTGCATAGGCAATAACTTTCCCTTTCTGCATTAAAACTACACCAAGTCCATCTCGACAGGCATCTGTATAGACGGTCAATCCTTCGCTGCCATCAATAACTGTAAGAACCGGGGCAGAGGTCAACTTTCGCTTCATCTCATTGAAAGCTGTTTCGCACTTTTCACTCAAGATAAATTTCACATTCTTCCTGGTCAGTGCTGTAAGTGGTGCGGCAATACGAGCAAAGTTTTCTATGAATCTGCGGTAATAGCCGGCCAAACCCAAGAAACTGCAGATATCTGTAGGAGTTTTGGGAGTCTCCCAATCATGCAAATTCCAAAGATTCGAATTAAGAAATTGATAAGTTGGTTTGATATAATTGACAAGTATGAATGGAACTTACATTGATTACGGCGATCTTAGCTGGATCGACCAAAATCCTATTCTCTGAAACAATATGGCCAAGAAATCGAACTTCATCTTTCCAAAAATGGCATTTTGAAAACTTGGCTTTAAGCTGATGGCTGCGTAGAGTTTCAAGAACAAAAGCCTAATGTGACCTATGCTCTTCCTCGTCCTTAGAGAAGATGAGAATGTCATCGATGAAAACAAGAACAAACTTGTTAAGAACATCCCGGAAAACTCTATTCATTAAGTCGACGAAATAAGCTGGAGCATTAGTAAGACCGAACGGCATAACCAGCCATTCAAAGAAACCATTCTCAGTGCGGAATGTTGTCTTAGGAATACTCTCCTCGGCAATTCTGAGTTGGTGAAAGCCAGTAGCCAGATCGAGTTAAGAGAATACTTTAGCTCCATGGAGCTGGTCGAATAGATCATTGATGCGGGGCATTGGATATCTGTTCTTGTGTGTGAGCTTGTTTAGCTCTCTATAGTCCACACACATTCTGAGGGAACCATCAGATTTTGTGACGAATACCACTGCAGCACCCCATTCTGAATGACTTCGCCGAATCAAGCCTTTAGAAAATAAGTCTTCAATTTGAACATTCAACTCTGCCTTTTCTTTAGGAGCCATTCTCCGAGGAGGAAGAACTACTGGTCGTGCACCAGGAATAAGGTCAATGCGGAATTCGATTTCCCATGGAGGTGGTAGAGAATTGACTTCTCCAAACACATCAGAAAAGGATTGGACCACTGGAGTACAACTTAGTTCATTTGGAAGGGAGTCAAGTGAAAATATAAAACTCCCAGCATATTCTCGAGGTGATTTGCCTTTAATAACCAAAGGCATGCTCTTGTCATCGATGAGAGAGACTGTTCGAGCTTTGCATGAGATATTGGCTTCGAACTTCCGTAGCCAATCAATGCCTAATAGTATATCGAATGCCTCGAATCCAAGGACATAGAAATCCCAAGTGAAATGGTGAATGCCATGCATAAGAGTGACATATTTACAAACCCTTTTAAGGTTAGCGGGCCCTCCAATAGGGTTTGATACACATAAGAAAGTAGATGAAAGAATGGGTTCCAAACCAAGCTTATTGCACAAATCAATAGATATGAAACTATGTGTTGCTCCGGTATCGAATAGAACTTTAACTGGTAAAGCATGCAACATAAAAGTACTCTGTAATGTACCTTGGTTATCAGTAGGAGCAGGTGGAGTAGGTGGATCATGGGCGGAAGAAGTCATAGCAAATACTCCAGCCGTCTTTCCCTTTTTGTACATAGGACAATCCCTCTTGAAATGGCCCGGCTGTAGACATACGTGACAGAGGTCGTTCCTGGTATTCTGAGGGGGCGGAACAGCGGCACCGGCAGATGTTGGACAGCTATTGGCGTAGTGACCCCTCTGATCACATTTGAAACTAGTGATGGAGGATAAGTCAATAGGATTCTTCTGAGAATAGCCAAGCCCGGATTTCTGCTGCCAATTCTTCTTCTGTTGCTCAAAATTTTTCTTCCTTTTTCCCGACTGATTAGCTGGTGTCTGAGTAACGGGAGCTTTGGGGACAGATGTTCCTTTAGGCTTTCCCTCGTATCGAAGAGCAAAATCCATCAACTCAGTGAAAGTTCCATGGACATGAGCAGTGAGGAGCTCGTAATACTCTGGGCGTGCGCCATGTATGAACTTCTCATTCTTAAGCAGAGGTGCGTCAATCAAGCCAGGTCCGAACTTGGAGAGTTCGTTAAACCTCCTTTCGTACTCAGTGAAGGTCATATTGCCTTGCTTAAGATCCATGAAAGACCGATAGAGTTAGGCCTTCCCAGCAGCTGGCATCCAGTGGGCCATAAAGGAATCCCTATTACAAAAGATATGAACGAGTCAAAATTATGACGAGATAAGAGAGAAATTTATTTAGTAGGAATTTAGATAGATCACTACCTAAAATGGGCCCAAGTGATAGTTTCCTCATCAGTTCGAGAAGTGACTGATTCCCACCAATCTTGTGCAGCATCCTGAAGCTGCCAAGCGGCCAACTTGCGCTTCTGAGCATTTGCGATCTCCAAGCCAGAAAAGATCCTTTCCAAACTCTTTAGCCATTGTTGTGCTTCGATAATACTCTCGGAGCCAGTAAATTTGACTCCTCCAAGCTGAGTATACTCCTTGCTAAGAGTGGAGAATCGGACTGCGGGAGCTGGAGCATGTGGACCAGGAGCATTGCCACCCCTGCCTCTAACATTTCTTCTGGTAGCCATCCTGGAATACCAAAAGTGATTTAGAATCAAAGATAGAAATTTATAGAACTTAAGGAAATTCTATTCAACGAATTCAATAAGCAAGATGAATCAAAGGAGGTGGGTTCTGAAATGATTCTCCTCATTCTAGGGTATGCTTACCCTATCTCTAATGAGCTTTAAACTCCACAGGCTAAGGTTATCGGGAACCAAAGCTCTGATACCAACTGTAACAACCCGTATATTTGGACCATTTAAATTGACAATAATCCACACATGTAAACTTAAATAGTGCAAAACACGAATCATTAATGGAGTATAAGTATATAAATGAGAATCATCACAGAATCACAGAAAATATAACATAACAGAATAGTGCAGCGGAATTACAACAATGTCATAATAGTAGTTCATGAAGCTACTAAGTAAATACAACAATGTCTCAAGCAGATAGTGAAAAGAAATACATAGATGTCTGATACAATAACAAAATAGAATTGAGCAGTACTGATAAAGATAAATGATAGTCTTCAGCTTCCAATAGCACAGCAACAGAAATCCTCAGTCTGATCCGAGCATATGCACAAACAAACACTCGAATCAGGACATATAATCTTATACAGATAATATGGTTCAAAATTTTAAATAACAATAACTCAAAGATGATTGGAATAAACATCTTTCAGGATCCGATAAACTATCTATACATAGTAGAGTACGATAAATATATAATGTCTATCAGTAATATAAAAATATCAAAATAGTGTTAAGTCATGGCCCATTCCACCCTTAACACATTTTTATTCCCAAAAGCATATACAAGACCGTAGTTTCCCCAAAACCGGAAGCCACCAGAGGGCAATCCATATACTAAAGGTACAAATCAAAATCGTAGTGGTCGCGTATAAATGGAATACAAGTATGACAAGGCACATGAGGCAATACCCAAGGTAGTGACACTACCGTTCGCCTGATCCGGACTGGTGAGAACGCAACGCCGCAGCGCCCGCAACACCGTGAAACAACACTCCCAAATCAAGGGTGCGCACCAATCAATCACAAAGTAAATTAATAGTTTACGAAGAAGTGTGTCCACTTGAGGTAGCTAATCCTCCATTGGCCCGGCACGACTCCTGTTTTAGTCATTTCCAATTTGACACAAGTGTCAAGGCTATCCATTATCGTTCACTTTCTTCAATCATCAACGTTCGTCAATCCAACCACTTCATTCTGGATCATCACTTCGCGTATAGTTATTAAAGTGGTTTCCGGTTTAGACAGTGAGTATGTCCCAAACCGATTCCGGTTCCATTAATAACCTTCGTGATTATAACACCGATTGGTCGTTAATATATTTCAAAACCAATCAATTTCAATTTCAATTGGAATTCGTAAATCGACAATTCGTTAGTCTTTCTAAATCAATTTCCAAAATTACGTCTTATAACTTCCCAATTTCGTTTTCAAAATCTCTATAGTTCAATTTCAAAGTTTCAATTTTAAAACAATTCAAATATTCATTGCATTTCGTATATAAGTTCATTCCAAAATCATTTAACTAAATTTAACGTTCAAATCGATTTAAACTCAATTATCGATTTCATTTGATATTCATTTAATCAATTTATCGTTAAACAATTTCAATTAAATTTCCATTTCATTTCATTACTTCTTAAATTCATTTTTATTTATCAAAGTTTACAACTTTATTTAAATCACATTTGTCAAATCCAATTCTTTAAATTACAAGTCTTACATTTGTTTCGTTAAAGCGCATTCTATTTCTTATCAAAGAAATTCCTTTCAAATTTTAAAAACTTAGTTTCACTTATTCAATAATTCAATTTCTCTTAATAAAGATATTCAATTTAATTATAATTCGATCTCATCAAATTTTCAATAATTTCAAATCTTAATTATTAATTATTTCAAACTCATTCATTAATAATTCCAAACTTAATTGTTAACAAATTCAAAATTTAATTATTAATTATTTCAAACTTTGTTATAAATAATTTCACCACTTAACTATTAATAATTTCAAAAGTTAATTATTAATAATTTTCAAAACTTACTTATTAATAATTTCAAAAAAAAAATTTCAAATAATTCTAAATTTAATTATTAAATAATTAAATTTTAAACAATATTCTTTTTGTCAATTACTACGTTAATATTTGTTTTCAAATTCAAATACTCACATTTACATTCATTCGAATTTAAATTCCAATTTATTCAAAACCTTGTTATTCGTCAAATAAAACTTTATTTTATTTAAATCAAAACATTGACCAATCGGGTTTAATTTAATTTTCTATCCTAAGTCAAAGTTATTTGGGTATTTATCATTTCAACCCGATTCCATTTCAATTCAAAATCAAAACATACAAAGGGAACTTGCAGTGTGATAGCTGGGATGGTGTCAAAGTAAATAAACAAGCAATAGCATCCATTCACAACAATTTAACAAATTTTCAAATAATCCCGAAATAATCGTATTAATTCGCGTTTGTTATTTACACAAATTAATATAACTATTTCTAGAATCTACCCTATCATTTCAAGTAGATTAAAGATTATAACATTACGGTTTCACTTGTCGTTCAATTTCAACTACAACAGTTAATTCAATATACGTTCAAAGGTCCAAAGTGAAATTTATCAAATTCTACGTGTCAATTAACTTACAAATTAAAAGGGTCAATTTAACTAATCGAATTTAACATATGAAGGGGTCAGGTTTAGCAAATCAGAATTTAACATATATAATCCAAATTAAATTCGTTAACTATCCTATATCAAATTTACTTGCAAATTATTTGTCACTTTATACTAGAAATCAACATTCAATTCAATCACATAGCAATCATTCAACAATACCAACTAGCATAAGAATATAGTTGTGAAAATTAATTCACCTTTCGTGGATAAGAAATTTAACGACGAAGTAAAAGAAGCACGAAAAGAGTCGGTACAGCACGAACAACGGACACTGTAATATCGACAAAAGAAACGATATTAATACAATGAACGTTTGTATATAATTTATAAATTTATATAAATGCGCTTACCTACGACTGAGAAAAGAACAAAAGCTGAAGATCGATGCTGCTGCGAAAGAAATCAGTCGGTTGCTTCTGCACACAATGAAAAGAAAAGTCGGTTACTATTTTGGTAACCGGAATAGATATACGCGAAACTATTATTCAGCAAAAATCTAACACTAAACTCAGTTCCTTTTTTTTCTCTTCTTTTTTATTTTTTTTATAAACGCACGCAACACTTCTACTTTGCACGTACACTTCGCAACACACAGAGAATACTACAGAACGCACATGCATCATAACACACCACAACACAAACTACATGACCCATTTCACTTGCATTCTTCACCAAAACTCATCCTAATAACTTGTTTCCACTCTTCTTCACGACATGCTACAACCCATCACCCTCCTTTGCTATAACACGTACACATCACCTTTTCTTTTCTTTTTATTTTCTAATACCAACCACATTATTCACTAAACATTTCAACACACACGCACGCGACTGGATCCCACGTACGCACGCACGCCAACAAACAACACGCGCACGCACGCCAATAGCAACCCGTAGACAGGGTCTCGGCTCCGGCAGTGGACTGGTGGAGGAACGTGGTGGTGCGAAGGGAGGCGGTGTGACTGGGTTGTGGGTGAGGCCAGCGGGCGGTCTGGGTGGTGGCTGGTGGCCAGCGGCGGTGGGTTGAGCGCGGGTTTGTGGTGGGTGGGCAGTGCGTCAGGGGATCGGCGATGTGGTGGGCTGGAGGATGTGTGCTAGGGAGGTGCGAAGGGCTGGGTGAGGTGGTGGCGTGGACGTGGTGGGTTGAGTGCTGGCGGTGGGCTCGGCTGGGGAGCTGAGGTGGTGGTGATTTGTGACGTGGGGTGGTAGGCGGCGTGGGCTGGGAGGATGGGTTGCTGGCAATCGGTGGAGGGATATGGCCAAGCTTTTTCCCTTTGTTTTTTATTTTTTTTATATGAACGAATAGATAAAAAATGAAGAAGTGAGGGAGGGTATGTTTCATTTTACCTGCTGCCCTTTGAGATTGCGTAGAAGTAGTGAAATGAAATTTTCGTGATATACTTTTAAACTCCAGAGACCGTAATAAATTTCCCTTAGTTCCAACGTTTCATTATCCCTAAACGCAACCCTTCACACTTCATCTCCCCAACAAATGCATTTATGCAGCTGGCCTTTATTTTCCTTTCAATTTCTTTTGTAAACGGGTTGAACGGAATTTGGGCTTGAAATTTTGTACCCGGTCCACACGGAACGATAAATTAACGCGACGGATGATGTCGGACTTCGATTCGTGCAAATAAATATACCGTTATGATCAGTGTGACGATGCGCTTCCAACGATACACAGATTATTGCGATACGATGATTATATAAAATTTGCATTACGCCGCTTAAATTGTACGATTTGCAAAACAATTTAAACGGAGCAGGCGATGACAGTTTTAGACGAAACGAATTACATAATCTTGATCAGAATAATTTTTACAACATAACTGTGTAAAAATATTTGGATTTGGAAGATAAATTTTACGCAGCTTTATATGGACTGATATACAATAAAACGCGAACGGATTTTACTGTAATATTTTGCCACGAAACTTTTTCTATGTCCATATCTAATTAGACGTATGTCATAAATAAAGTTTGGACGTAAATTGAGATCGTTTATAATTTCAAAATTTTTATTGAACGATGAATTTTAAATTTTAAATTGGGTCGGAAATTTGGGGTCGTTACACATGATTTATATTTCTATGGATCAATCAAAGGTCACAACTTTCGAAAAAGATGACAACCGTTCAAACAAGTCAGATGGAAATGTTTAGAATGAATATTGCAACTTTTCAAAGCACGTCATGTTCTCACAAGACATACTTTATGGGGCAAAATGTTATCCCGCCTTTTGGCAAGGCTGTAACACCAAGGACTTAACCAGAAATAGAGGACATTTCATCCCGAAGATCGGTTGTATGCAGGTTCACTATGGATACCGTTAAATTTTGCTCGGATCCGGATTGAGCTAAAATTGATATGACACGACAAGCAAAACTATGAAATCCAATGTTCCAAATTTCAAGTCAATCCGAGTCCGTATGCTCAAGATATGATCGATGCAAGCCAAGGAAGTTGGTTCGTTCGAATCCATCATTGCGCTCTCTTCGCATCGGTCCCTCTTCCATCCATCTGAAACTGCACTCTTCATATCCATCATCTGAAAGGCTTTGTTCGCATCCATCAAGCTTCGTCTGTTGGCATCCATTAGTTAGCCACTATTCGTATCCATTAATGAACATCGCTTCGCATCCATCAATTATCTGTTGTTCGTATCCATCACGTACGCCCAACTTCGTATCCATCGGTTGGAATCAACTCGTATCGATCCCAATCAAACGATCGATACAAAATGGCCCCCAACTATCGATACGAAGTGACCTAAGAGGATCGATATGAACAGAGAAAAAACATTGATACGAATAGGAAACATAGTTGATCGATACGAACAAGGCCAAAATGCGTCGATACGAACGAGGCATAAAACATTGGAAAGACTCGGTCGACTCGGCGTCGAAAGTGGATCGGTATAGAAATCAAGCGCCACATCAACTTGTGAGCACATGCCCAAAAAGAGATACGAACAGATCGATGCGAACGGCATCAATACGAAGAAAACAGCCTTTGATAAATTTGAATTTGCATCGATCATAACTCATAATCTACAAATCCAAATGCTACCAAATTTTCACAGAAGCTTGCGTACATCCTCAAGAATGTTCATGATCGATTTCGACTCGATTGGACCAAATTAGGATCAATGAGAAATTCATTCTTATCTATCACAGATCGAGCGCAAGCCACATGGGATCGATTGTGTGGGCCCACCCACATGCCAGAAGTGGTCTTCCGAGATCTGGGCAAGATATTTGCAACCTATGCCTATAAATAGTAGCCCTAAACCTACAGAAAAGGAACTTTTTGGCTCTTTGATGTCCAGACTCTACCAAAACCATAGTTGCGCTTAGAAAACACTATTGTGCTCGAAATTTACTGTTGTAATCAGCTGTAACCAGCAAGCAAAATTTAATAAAAGTCAATCATTTCATAGTGGACGTAGGCAACACGCCGAACCACTCTAAATCTCTGTGTTCTTTTGTTGTTTTTCTGATTATTGTTTGGGTAGTTTGTTAGATAATCCTCTTTTTACATTTACTTTCTTCATTTTATCTCCTCAAACACTTTCGAAGAGTGTTGTGCCCAATTTTGGTACAGACATTTATAAAATGCCCCTTCTCCTTAATTAAATATATAAAACATTTAAGTCCCATACCTTAAATAATTTTATATATTCATTAAATCACTTAGGAAAAATCTTGAAAAATTATAGAAAATCTATTTTAATATGTTTTCCAACATATAAAAATTTCGAACTCAAATAATTTATAACCCAATAAATCATTTTCTTTAGTAGAAAATTAATATAAAATCCATATAAATTCAGAAAATTATGAAAATTGGAACCTATCTCTTGAATCATGGTTTCTACAACATATAATTTTCCCATGGCATTTAAAAATCATTTCATTTCGGTTTTACCCTAAAGCCGTGTATATCTCCTTTTAAACAACCTTGTTTAATCCATATAAATCATAAATCCAGCATATCATCGTTCAATATATTATAAAAACGTATTTACACTAAAATCCGAAACCATATGATCATAAAACTAAAATATAGATGTAGAAATTATTATTCACCTTAGATTAGATAAGGAAATTGAAGTTTGATTGAGATTGATTCCTCTAACTTGAATCCCAAGCTTTAAGTTGATTTTCTCTTCTCTTCTTCCTACTGGCGGCCTTCCATGCTTCTTACATTTTAAAATTTTATTTGAGATAAAATGAACGTGTATGACTAAGGGGATAGTATAAGGGTGGGAAATATGGGCGGCTAATTACCATAATGCCCTTGTGTTTAATATCCTAACCATTTATATAAGTTCATTTGATTTAATTAAGCACGGCCACCTAGTTCATTAATCAACCTCATTCTCCTTATCTACATTATTCTATTTAATTTATTCTAATTAAATTTCCTAAATAATGTTAATAAAATTAGGGGTGTTTCATGAAGACCTTTCGAATGATTTAAAGAAACACCTTTCGAAGACAAGGAATGACAACTCTTCATATATGCGCCAAACCTTTCAAAACCAAAGGTTTTGCCTTCACTCAAACCACTCGGAAACATACATTTTTCAGAACAATCCTTTCGAACCGGTCGAAGCAATTAATATCCAGGGACGTTCCGCATCAAGTCACAAGCAAAAGTTCAAAAGCAACCAATAGAGTCGAAACCATCAATATTGAAACACCTTCGAAACCACTGGAGACAGCCTATCGACGGAGTCGAAAGCTCCTACAAAGCAACATACAGAAGAAAGATGCAACCATCCCTTTTGACAAAGGCGGAAGCATCCTAAGGACAATTGTGAAGCCACCTTTTCACCGGGTCGAAAGAAAGGTGCTGACCCACATCTATAAATAAGACCCAAGGGGTCTGGTTTTGGGGATTCGAACTCAGTCATTCTACACTTGTATTTTCTTAATTCTAAAAGTTGTGAACCCTAATTTGTGAATTAGATTGGGGAAATTGTGCAAACAAGGCTTTGTGGAGTTGATAAAGGAAAGACTTCAATATTCATAATAACTTAGCTGATTCATATGTTTTTGTTAAATCTAATCGCATTTTACCAGTGATGACCACATCAAAAGACCTCTTCCGACTTGGTCGAAAACATTGCATTTTCAAGTAATTCTGGTTTAGACTCAAGGCCATCTTTCATTAGACTTCTACTTTCGAGTGGATCAGAAACTCAACCCAAACCTGTTTTACCTTTAATCCCCAATCGAAACCTAAAACACTTGAGATTCCCGCTTTTGAAGAGGTCGAAATCAATCAGAACAAATTGTACCCTTGAACATTAGAGCCTTCCTACAGGCTTCTGCTACTGCTTTGAAAGGGCTGTTTCAAATAGAAAATCAATCTACTTTAGTAAGCTCAAAAGATAAATAAGAAAGGAAATTGAGCGTTTCAACTGGGTCGAAAGGTTAATAGGGGAAAGGTGTCATAACAAGAGCCTATTCAAAAGGGCGAACTGAAAGGATCATCCACATCTTACCTTCTTCTGCTTAACCAAAAGAGATCAAAAAAGACTAACCTTATCCTAAAAACAACTTTGGGGTGTTGACAAGAATTTTTGTAAACAATAACCAAACCATATGTATTAAAAAATATAGTGATATTATAATAAAGTCTAAGGGAGAAAATATCAATAATCAAGTAGTTGTAATGCTCATGAGTGTACATCACAACAATAATAGGTATATGATCAAAAACCGCTAAGGCGCACTCGCTAATTATGTAGGTTTCCACGGAGGGGTCCTCAATACCATGAGAATGGTCCTCCTACATAAGGATCAGAGTTATCCTTCTGAAGAAACAATAAATCCTTAGTGATGTACAACAGGAAATACATAGCTTGCCCCAAAAACGGTCAAGCCAAGTGCATCGCCCTATGCATGCATAACAACTGTAAGTAACTCTAGGAATGAGATGTCTACACCCTTATGGGTTAGATAAACCCCTGGCTATGCATCTTATACCTGGCTTTAGTATTATTATTGGTGAGGCAACATGCGGCATTCTGGCTCATGCATCACCACCTGAAAAGATCATGGAATGACACATGGATTCCCATACCTCAACAGGTCTCAGAACCACATATGGATTCCCATATCTCAACAAAGATCTTGGAATCACACATGAATTCCCATATCCCAATGGGTCTCGGAATCAAACATTGATTCCAACATCCAAATTAGATCCCTAATCTCCTCCAAGCATATAACCCATATATGGTTTTAGAGAGGTTACGGTTTTGAGTAATATCTTACAAGTACACTCCCCCGCTTACCAGCTGTTCAAAGAAAATCGATCGATTTTCGAAATGCTCAATACCGGTTCTTTTGGAAATAATTAAAGAATACATTAGAGCGGGGATCTCCCCTTGACCGTTTATGTGGATGGATCTCCTTATCATTTGTCATAGAAGAACAAAACGAGTTTATACAACAATATAGCACCATAGACGGTAACTATACCATATAATCCCTATGCATCTCCTTGATATTTCCCAAGTTAAAATCATTCGATGTTAAGTATGGAAATATTTTCGTACCACCAAAATTAAGAAGGATTGCATATTTAAGCCAAGATTGATAGTTGGTTATTTAACTATCAAATAAACAAACGCTTAAAACAGAGGTTACATTTCCTCTGGAAATCACAACACCTATCAAAATTAATCCTTCATTAATTAAATACCTGTCCAAAATATTTATCAAATATACTCACATCACCGGGATAACTATATTCACAAACAATTCCTTTCAAAACTTGGAAAACCTTTTTCACAGAGTTATAAAATGATATAACTATATTCACCAAACACTAATAAAGATTTTCTATTTAAAAATCATATTAAAATGATCAGATCCAAATGTCATTAAAATGTAGATATTAATAATCCAAAATAGTAATCATTTTCATAAATCTCTTTTATTTTATAAATATCTCCTTTATAAATCTCCAAACCTACTTATAAAAAACTTCTTTGTAAATTTCCAAAACCATCTAAAAACTCTTTACATATATCCAAACTCATTTATAAAACTCCTTTATAAATATCCAAAATCATTTATAAAACTCTTTTACAAATCTCTAAAATAATTTATAAACCTCCTTTCTGAAATCATTAAAAGAAAAAAATAAACTTCTATTCCAATTTCAAATCCCTATCAAATTCATAAAATCCTTTAATAAATCCTTTTTATAAAAGAAATCCTTTTATAAATAATTTATTACTTAATTATAGTAAATAAAAATTTAACATCATCAATATAAATTTTAAAACATTTTAAAATAAAATAATAACAAACTTTAGAAACATTTTAAGTAGTATAATAATCCACTTTTGAAACAGTTTAATAAATATTGTAAAATAACTTTATACAACTTTCAAGATATAACTGATTTACTTTCAAACAATAGTACCAACAAAATAATTAACTAGCTCTAATTAATCAATAATAAAACAATCATTATCTTTGAACAACCTTAATAATCAATTAGTTATCTTTAATCAATATTAATAAAATAAATAATTTTAAACATTATAAATGTAATAATAACTTATTAAGAAATAATTTTACAAAACACTTTGTAAAATGGAAATTAAATAAACACTTTGTTAAAGTAATAGTTAAATAAGACATTTATTTTTTAATTATAAAATTTGAAGTTAATTTAAAAACATAACTTTCCAAATTTGGAAAGAGACTTTATGACCCCCAATGGTACTTAAACAAGTCACCATTAAATTCAATTTAACTTCCTAAGTTAAATTATAGGTATTTACATAATCAGGCATATATGTAAACTGTTATCCCGCCTTTTGGCAAGGCCGTGACACCAAGGAATTGACTATTGACTAATGACGGTTCGTCCTAGAGATCAGTCATACACAGGCTCACTATGGATATCGATGAATTTTATCTGAGTCCAGATCAAGCCAAAATTGGTAGGACATGGCAAGCTAAGCCATGAGAATCAACGTTCCAAATCTCAAGTCAATCCGAGTTCGTATGCTCGAGTTATGAACGATACAAAATGGGATGAAAACCGATCACCGATCGACTCGCTTCCTTCGACTCGCTTCGCATCCTTTAGAAGTGATTAGTTCGACTCGCTCGCATCCCTCAGAGGAGCCCGCTTCGACTCGCTTCGCCTCGAGCCACGCTTCGACTCGCTTCACTTCATGTCCATCATGGAGCCTTCGTTTGAACCCATCAGAAAGGCCTCCTTTGACTCGCTTCGCAACCATCAGAAAGGCTTCCTTTGACTCGCTCAATCAATGCACAGATTCGACTCGATCAAAACAGCGTCAAGGGCAGAGTGAGATTCATGCGCCACGTCACCGAGTCGAATGGAAGCGAGTCGAACAGAGAGAGTCGAAATAGAAGCGAGTCGAACCAAACAGCAACCGAGAATCGTATTTCGTATCGATCATATCTCCTAATCTACAAGTCCAAATGTTATGAAATTTTCACAAAAGACTACGTGCATGCTAAAGAATGTCCATGCCAAATTTCGACTCCATTGGATGAAATCCTAATCGATAAGAAATCTATTCGTATCGATAACGGATCGGACCAAAACTTCATGGGCTTGGGCGTGCGGGCCTGGTCACGTGCTAGAGAGGGTCTCCCGAGATCTGAGTGAAATATCAGCCTACTACACCTATAAATAGACCTCCAAAGCCAATAGAAAAGGGGTTCTTCTTCCTCTTTGAGATCTCCAACGCCCGGACTCCGCTAGATCCAGATCTGAACTCCATTGCTGCTGTTACCAACGAGATTTACTGCTGCAAATCATAATTCTCTATTGTAATTCATTGAATCCACTTGTAATCTTCAAAGAAAACATCAATAAAGCAAACTACTTCATAGTGGACGTAAGCAACACGCGGAACCACTCTAAATTCTTGTGTCTCCCTGCATTTTAATTATTCTCTTTTCTGAAATTTGAAGTTTTTGTTAGATAATTCCTCCTTTTCCATTTAATTTCTTCACTTTATCTTTTCAAAAACTTCCGAAGAGTGTTGTGCCCAATTTTAGTACAAACACTTTGGTGCTTTCACTGAGAGAAAACCCAATTTCACTATTGCTCTTTGGATCTCCTTTCTATATCGGATTGTATAAATCCAAGAAGAAGATCCAAATCTAGAACTTTGAAGCCCTTCCATTCTATTCAGATTTGCATCAGATCTAGGAAAGGACTTTCATCACCTCACCATGGTAAGTACACGGACTACCTCTACAGTTGCTGATCAGGGAGGACGGGATAGGCAGAATCCCATGCAATTGCCTCCATCCAACCAAGATGCTATCGGACCTTCAGATCCATTAGGCCCGGTCACTAGACAGGAATTCCAAATGTTGCTTAAAGAATTGACCCAGAGTCCACAACAACTAATTGAAGAGCTACGCGCCAACACGAAGTTGACAAACCAGCTAAATCGCCAAAGGCGAAGAAGATCCAGAAGAGACCAAGGTTCTTATTCTTCCACAGAGAGTTCAGCCTCCTTTGATGGCCAAACTAGATCCACATGTCCACGGCTAGGTGTAAGCTACACCCAAGCCACGGGACACCAACCTGCTTCAAATCTTGGGCAACCTAGGGCTGGACCATCCACTAGTCTCCCTACAGAACCCTCATCTCGAGGAGGTGCTGCTCCCTATCATGTCATAGGCAACATTGCTACTACCACCACAACCAAACGAGGAGGGAATGCTGGAAATCAAGCCGATCCTCAACCTAACCAACGGGAGCAGACTCCCGAGCCTTATGTCCCTGAGGATGTTGAACCAATGAGGCGAGGCACGGACCGTCGACCGCGTCCAGTCCAGACTCGCGCTGTGGAACCCGACCATAGAAGCAACCCTCCCTAACTTGCCATTCTATTTGAATTACTCAATTTAGTTTATGCTAAATTCAGGGTTACTTACTTCCAAGACCAACTATTTTCTTTCTTTTATTAGATTTTTTTTAATTTATTTCCCAAGGTCCAATTTGATCAATATAGAAATATTGATATACTTCTTTGTAAAAACTATTTATATGTACATATAAACGTACAAATCATTTTAATTTTAATATCAGAGTTTTTTTTTGGAATAAAGAAAAACTCAGTTTATTTTAAACTAAAAGACCTATGTTTTAGCCACAGTAAAAAGAATCGGGAAAGACCCTCTCCCATTTGAATCTTTGTGCAAATTTACTAACCAATTCCTGTTTGTTTATTTGTGTTTGACAATTGTATATTTAATAAAACATGTGAATTGACTCATGACATTTAAAATTTTACAAGATTGTTTTTCAAATAGCAAAACAGGAGGTTGTGCATGCTTCTGTGCATCTGTGTGCACATAAACATGTATAACTGCTATTTACTACACCTGAGTTTTCAGGTAGATCAACTTGATTAGGTTAGATCCCTATACTGTCTTGTTATAATTTACTAGCTTTGCTCATTCATTTAAATATAGAACTCATGTAAATCTGGATTCATACTTCTTATGTTTTTTTCCTCTGCCTATGTGTTTATCCTTACTTTATAATATTTGCAGGTAATTTGTAAATAGGTTATAGCTTCTAATACAGTCTAATACATATGTATACATTACTAGTTCACATATGCCCCAGTTCTACTACTAACTTTACTTCTTAATTCCTGAAAATTGTATGCTTACAAGTTATAATATAAACCTAAATACTTTAATCTTTTTCTACTGACAATAGTTCCATCACATTGTAATCTTTTTAAACCATTCATTACATCACAATCAAAGTTTAGCACACTACAAATATCATTACATAGAAGTCTTTCAGCTAAAATAAAACATATGAGCCATTCTCCTACAAAAGTCATAGTTGAGTTAATTAGCAATTTCTCCTTAGCAACATACTTCTGCTCCTTATTACTTAGCTTCCTCCTTTCCTGCAGACATCACATGAGTACTGCTCCACAATGCATATGAAGCACCCATTTGATGCAAGCAACAAACAGGTCAGACTTATGTCTAGTGTAAGTAAAATCATTTGGTAATGCATAAAGACTAATGAGATAGGTTCCATTGATCCCTTTTGTTTTTCAGAGGTTAAGTGTTTTACTTAAATTAATCAAATTACTTTCTCATGCTCAAATTACTAAGTATTATAACAGTGGAGTGAATGTACTGCTAAATACAAGTGTATATGCTTAAACTAATTTTTCATCAGAAATTCTAGTTTAAGAAATCATGACAGTCATCATACAAACCACATAGGTTGATGTTAACACCCAGATTTTTGCACAACATACAGATTCAGTTTTCATGGAACTGAGCTGAAGTATCAATCCTGAGTCTACATGTTAGGACTCCCACATACTTCTAGCCTACTTACCCTTGCATGTATGATCACTTCATGTCATTTTTAAGGATCCAGTACTACATTCATGGTTGCACTGGTGCACACTGCCTGGAACTACTACCTAATTTCCAGTACACTACAAGCTATTTGTGCATAACCATGCGATGTGCAAACTCACACCCCAACCTTGATGCAAGCCAACCACTATGTCATACCCACTTCCCCCATACCCAACCTGATAGAGGTGAGCCAGTTCCTTAGTTTAATTACTAACTTTTTTTTTCTTATGACTCGATATGGTCTATGCAGTGTCATACCCAAGACTATTATATACTTGACCAATATATGCTAACAGATTTCTTACATCCATCAATCCTTCATCCATCCATGCATTCAACAACTAGTCAATTATACTTGTATATCACTTCAAGTCAGTTTTACACAGAGATATATCCTTGGTTAAAGCAAAGATTAAAGCACTTTCAGAGAGTGAAATGCTGCTGTGGTTTCCAGCAATATGGTTCTCACAATCAATCCACACATTAAATTGTGTTTGCTTGTTACTCAATCCTATTTCCAGAGAATACTTACTGATGTATTAAGACTTAGCACATGGAAATTCCATTGCACCCTAACCATCTTTTTAGTTGCAAGACATAAGCCAGAGAACCCCTTCCTCTTATTGCCTTGCACCCTAATTTTCTTATTAATTCATGCTTTAACTAAAAAAATTTCTCAAGTTCATAAACATATAAATAAATCAGTTGTTATTCCTTCATTAAATTATCATATATAAACAAGCATAGGTTAAGTGACAACAAAGCAATGCAAGTCACAAAATCTCAGAAGCAACAGAAAATTGCTAAACTAAAAATGCATGCAAAACATCAAACAGAAGTTAAAATAAACTAAAGGTTAAATGGCTGCCTTTCATAGGTTTTAATGCCTTGCCAAGTGAGGGTTTACTCACCAAAGTTCTCCTTCCCAAATCTTGGTTCAGGTCTGCCATTGATTTTTTTTTTAAACTGCTGCCTATTTTTTTCTATATTTTGTTTTCTGGTTCTCACATGTAACCGTAGGAGATAATGATGTATATAAGGGAGTTACTAGGGTTTTAAGGTTAGTTAAGTAATTTATTTTCATCAAAAATCCCATCACCATTTCTGGTTTCACCCATAGTTCACCCTCTCCACTGTCCTTTTCCCACCATTTCTCCCTTTTCCTTTGTCTTAACCACTTTTGGAAAATCCCTCCACACATTATATGCATGACTTTGGTTCGGGCATTGTTTGTCTTTTCTGGTTTTAATCATGCATATAAACTTATGTGTCTAACTGAATTTGTGTGTGTGTGTCAATCTATCATTTTGGACAACTTACATTCATGCATTTTCTACCCATACATGCAGCTATGCTCATTTTAATTTATGGGAATTAGGACTAAAACTGCCTATGTTACTTATGCATTATAATTAGGTTAATATAGCTACAGTAATAGGTCATGCACTCATTTACTTTGCATTTACCTACATGGCCTTTACTCACTAATTTACCTTGCTCGGGTAGTATGCTGGAATAATGTGCACATGCACAAGGGCATGCATACTTTTTACACACAAATGTTTTTCAGAGAGAAAAGAAAAAATTTGTTTTCAACTAACTAGCTTTCTTTTATAAAGTATTTAAATTATATATATATATATATATATGCATAACTATAGGCTATCACATACACCCCTCCTTTAAGAAATTGTGTCCCACAATTTAACACTTCTTCCCATGTTTGTCATGTGTTAAAACTAATCGGGCACAAACATTCTTAACTCAACCAAAGCATACATCAAGCAAGCACATTCAACATTGAATATTATATTTAACTAGGTAAATTCAAGCATGAATAATAGACTACCTCTACTCTAATTGTCAGTTGCAAATAGTTGAGGGTACTGGACTTTTATCTTGTCCTCAACCTCCCATGTGCAATCATTAGGGTCTAGACTCCACTGCACCTTTACTAGTTTAATAGTTTTGTTCCTCAATTTCTTATCTTCTTTAGCTACAATGCCCACTGGCTTCTTCTCATACACCAAGTCTGGTCTGACTTCCACTTTGTTTTGTGACTGAATCACTAATGCTTCATCATGTACACATTTTCTCAATTGTGATACATGAAATACATTGTGTATTCCACTCATTTCTTCTGGCAACTTCAACTTGTAAGCCTTCTTTCCTATTCTTGCAATGATTTCATATGGTCCTATATATCTTGGGGTTAGCTTCCTTGCCTTGCTAAATCTCAACACCTTCCTCATAGGTTTAAACTTTCAAGTACACATAATCTCCTAATTAAAATTCAAGTGGCTTCCTTCTCCTATCTTCATATGATTTCATTATATCCTGTGCTGCCTTCATTCTCTGTCTGATCAGTGTGATCTTATCATTTGTCTCTTTCACATGATATCGTCCTAACATCACCTTATCACCTACCTCTAGCAAGCATGCAGGTGACAAACAAAGCCTCCCATATAGAGCTTCATAGGGTGCCATCCCTATACTACTTTGGTAGCTGTTGTTGTAAGCAAATTCTGCTAAATGAAGGTAGTCTTCCCAATTACCACCATGATCAAGTACACAAGCTCTAAGTAGATCCTCCAAGAATTTATTAACCACTTCTGTTTGACCATCAGTTTGAGGATGGTAGGCTATGTTCAAGCACAACTCAACCCCCATTGCCTGTTGAAAGCTACTCCAGAACTTGGATGTGAATATGGTGTCTCTGTCACTAATGATAGTGGTAGGAACTCCATGTAGTTTCACTATTTCTTTCATGAAAACTTGTGCCAATTTTTGTTCATTTATATCACTCTTCACTGGTATGAAGTGTGATGATTTGGTCAATCTATCTACCACCACCCAAATACTGTCATTACCTCTCTTTGATCTTGGCAAGCCATCAATGAAATCCATTGATATGCTTTCCCATTTCCATCTTGGAACTTCCAAAGGTTGCAATGGTCCACTGGGTCTTTGGTACTCAGCCTTGACTTGTTGGAAAGTCATGCATTTTGCCACATATTCACCCACACTCCTCTCCATTCCTTTCCACCAATATCTCCTCTTTAGATCATGATACATTTTAGTACCACCTGGATGTATGGTGTACTTTGACTTGTGATGGACATCCGTGATTTTTCTTTGTAGTGCTTCTATGTTAGGCACACACAGTCTTCCCTTATATCTTAAATATCCTTTTTCATCCAGTTCAAATTTGTCAAGCTTTGAACCAATCCTTAACTATTCCTTCTTCTCTCTTAGGGATGCATCCATGTCTTGAGACTGGTTCACTTCTTCCACTAAGTCTGATTTTATTATGATGAGGCTGAGCTTGCCATATTGCTGCATGTCCTCATCTAACTTCATAGTTTGCTCTCCCATGTTTTCCACTTCTACATCAGTTAGTGTTAATAGCATTTTAAACTCCTCTATCATCAGTGTAGCCAACTTGGCATGTTGCCTACTCAATGCATCTGCCACTCTATTTTCTTTCCCTGGTGTGTACATAATGTCCAAATCATAGGCAGCAAGGAATTCCACCCACCTATGTTGTCTCATGTTCAAATCTTTTTGAGAAAATAAGTATTTCAAAGCTTTGTGGTCAGTATAAAGCTCAAACTTTGCTCCTAATAGGTAGTGTCTCCAAAGCTTTAATGCATACACTACAACTGCCAATTCCAAGTCATGTGTTGCATACTTGGTCTCACTTGGTTTCAGTTGCCTTGATGCATAGGCTATTACTCTACCATCTTGCATAAGAACAGCTCCTATACCTGACCCACATGCATCACTGTACACTACCAGATTATCATTGTCTTCTGGAATTTTCAGCAATGGTGCTTCCATCAATGCCTTCTTCAATTGGTTGTATGCCCCTTCACACTTCTCAGTCCATAGGAAAGGCTGGTCTTTCCTTGTTAGCTTGGTTAATGGGGTTGCTATTTTAGCAAAGTCTTTTATAAATCTTCTGTAGTATCCAGCCATGCCCATGAATGATCTTATCTCTGTAACACTTCTTGGTTTCTTCCATGCTCGCACTACCATGACCTTACTAGGGTCTACTGAAATTCCTTCTTAAGAAATTATATGGCCTAAGAATTTTATTTCATTCTTCCAGAAAGAACACTTTGCAAACTTGGCTTTAAGGCCTTGTTGCCTTAGTCTACTTAGTACCATGTGCAGATGTTTCTCATGTTCATTAGCTGATTTAGAGTATATTAATATACCATCAATGAAAATCAGTACAAATTTATCTAAATAATCTCTAAAAATCCTATTCATTAAATCCACAAAATAGGATGGTGCATTGGTCAAACCAAATGGCATTACTAAGTATTCATACAAGCCATACCTGCTATTGAAAGCTGTATACTTGATACTTTCTTCTTCCACTTTCATTTGATGGAAACCAGATGCTAAGTCAAGTCTGGAAAATACCTTAGCACCATTTAATTGATCAAAAAGTTCATCAATTCTAGGTAGAGGGTATTTGTTTTTGATGGTGACTTAGTTTAGTTCCCTATAGTCTATGCACATTCTCAAGGAACCATCATGCTTTTTAACAATACTACTGGTGATCCCCAATTTGAACTGCTAGGCCTAATGAAGCCTTTTTGTTCTAATTATTCTAATTGTTTCTTCAACTCAATCAGTTCCTTAGGACCCATTCTGTTTGATTTCTTAATGACAGGGCTTGTTCCTGGCTTAAGTCTTATTTGAAATACTACTGGTCTATTATGAGGAATTCCATTTACTTCACCAAACACATCTGTGTATTGGTTAACTATGGGTATCTTCTCTAGGCTTGATTCAACCTCACCACTGTTCAAGTTGAACATCCTGCCCATACCCCTATCTTTGGCTGCCTCATACATGACCAAAACTCTTTTGCCATCAGGAAGTTGTAATGAGATTGTGGAATTTTCCAAGTTGATGATAGCACAAAAACCCTTTAACCAATCCATTCCCAATATAATATCCAACTTAGGGTAATTCAACACATATAGTTCTGAAATAAAGGTGTGACCACCCATACATAATTCTACTTGCATGCATTTCATATTTGTAATGCAGGAATTACCTATAGGACTATTAACATGCAATGGCTTATCAACAAAAACACATGTTAACCCTAGTTTCGGAACTATGTCACATGAAATAAAAGAGTGTGTTGCTCCTGTGTCATAAACAACTGATATGGGTATGCCTTTAATGAATAATATACCTTCCACTTGGCTAGGTGCTTCCATGGCCTTGCCCTTCCCTTTAAGTACAGCCACCCTTGACATTTCTGGACACTGCCTTTTCATGTGCCCCTCTTTACCACAGTTGTAGCACCTAAGAACAGTCGACTTGGGTGCTTGGCATTTGGTCTTTATATGGCCTTCCTTCCCACAGTTGTAACAGATCACTTTAGGTTTCTTACTATCAGAGCTTGCCACCTTACTTCCTTCTTTATTCATTGCTTCTCCCTTCTTCTTCTCATATGGGTGTGCTCTATTCTTCCCTTTCTTGTTATTCCTGAAATTCTTAAATTTTTCTCTGGCATTGTCATGCTGCTCAAATGACAATGTGAAGTCCATAACTTGATCAAAGGTTCCGTCTTTGTATGGTAACCTGGCTCTACTCAATCCAGCATTTAATCCCTGAATGTACCTTTCATTCCTTGAAACTTCATCTGGGATTAGTACTGCCCCATACTTGGATAACCCTTTAAATTTCTGAGTGTACTCAGTGACACTCATAGATCCTTGCCTCAACTTGATAAACTCCTCAAGTAATGAAGCTTTTGCTGAGGCTGGGACAAATCTGGCTTCTAACATTTCTTTGAACTGATTCCATGTGATCTCTTGCACTTGCCTACTTGCAATGATCACTTCCCACCAATACAAAGCAAGGCCTTTTAGTTGTCTTGAAGCTATTTGCCTTCTTCTCTGGTCATTAACCTGCATATCTGCAAAGATCCTCTCCACTGTTCTTAACCATGTCTAGACACCCATGACATTTTTTGTGCCATCAAAGTTACTGCCTCCCAAGTGTGTATATGTTATAAGCAATTTGGACAGATCTTCCTGTGGATTATCTACCCTAGGTTCCATTCCATTCCTTAGTATTCTAACAAAATCTTGCATGTTAATCATTGGGGGACCAGCAGCCACTCCAGTTGCTTGTTCAGTACTATCAGAGGATTGGTCATTCTCCCTTTCTCCAGCAGCCTGGGGATTGTTTCTAACTGCTCTGGATCTTTATTGAACATTTCTAATGTAGTTAGTTCTAATTCCTATTCACTACTTTACTTTTAAAACTAGCAGTGAACTCATTCATTCATAATAAGTAAAGCAACCAAAGAAAACAGCAAACAATGCAAACAATGCACACAGATTCAATCAAGTATTTGTTTTGGCTATGTATTTAATAACATAGCTCTGATACCAACTGAAGCAACCCTCCCTAACTTCCCATTCTATTTGAATTGCTCAATTTAGTTTATGCTAAATTTAGGGTTACTTACTTCCAAGACCAACTATTTTCTTTCTTTCATTATATTTTTTTTATTTATTTCCGAAGATCCAATTTGATCAATATAGAAATATTTATATACTTCTTTGTAAAAACTATTTGTATGTACATATAAACATACAAATCATTTTAATTCTAATATCGGAGTTTTTTTTGGAATAAAGAAAAACTCAGTTAATTTTAAACTAAAATACCTATGTTTTAGCCATGGTAAAAAGAATCGGGAAAGACCCTCTCCCATTTGAATCTTTGTGCAAATTTACTAACCAATTCCTGTTTGTTTATTTGTGTTTGACAATTGTATATTTAATAAAACATGTGAATTGACTCATGACATTTAAAATTTTACAAGATTGTTTTTCAAATAGCAAAATAGGAGGTTGTGCATGCTTCTGTGCATCTGTGTGCACATAAACATGTATAACTGCTATTTACTACACCTGAGTTTTCAGGTTGATCAACTTGATTAGGTTAGATCCCTATACTGTCTTGTAATAATTTACTAGCTTTGCTCATTCATTTAAACATAGAACTCATGTAAATCTGGGTTCATACTTCTTATGTTTTTTTTTCTCTGCCTATGTGTTTATCCTTACTTTATAATATTTGTAGTTAATTTGTAAATAGGTTCTAGCTCCTAATACAGTCTAATACATATGTATACATTACTAGTTCACATATGCCCTAGTTCTACTACTAACTTTACTTCTTAATTCCTGAAAATTGTATGCTTACAAGTTATAATATAAAGCTAAATACTTTTATCTTTTTCTACTGACAATAGTTCCATCACATTGTAATCTTTTTAAACCATTCATTACATCACAATCAAAGTTTAGCACACTACAAATATCAGTACATAGAAGCCTTTCAGCTAAAATAAAACATATGAGCCATTCTCCTACAAAAGTCATAGTTGAGTTAATTAGCAATTTCTCCTTAGCAACATACTTCTGCTCCTTATTACTTAGCTTCCTCCTTTCCTGCAGACATCACATGAGTACTGCTCCACAATGCATATGAAGCACCCATTTGATGCAAGCAACAAACAGGTCAGACTTATGTCTAGTGTAAGTAAAATCATTTGGTAATGCATAAAGACTAATGAGATAGGTTCCATTGATCCCTTTTGTTTTTCAGAGGTTAAGTGTTTTACTTAAATTAATCAAATTACTTTCTCATGCTCAAATTACTAAGTATTATAACAGTGGAGTGAATGTACTGCTAAATACAAGTGTATATGCTTAAACTAATTTTTCATCAGAAATTCTAGTTTAAGAAATCATGACAGTCATCATACAAACCACATAGGTTGATGTTAACACCCAGATTTTTGCACAACATACAGATTCAGTTTTCATGGAACTGAGCTGAAGTATCAATCCTGAGTCTACATGTTAGGACTCCCACATACTTCTAGCCTACTTACCCTTGCATGTATGATCACTTCATGTCATTTTTAAGGATCCAGTACTACATTCATGGTTGCACTGGTGCACACTGCCTGGAACTACTACCTAATTTCCAGTACACTACAAGCTATTTGTGCATAACCATGCGATGTGCAAACTCACACCCCAACCTTGATGCAAGCCAACCACTATGTCATACCCACTTCCCCCATACCCAACCTGATAGAGGTGAGCCAGTTCCTTAGTTTAATTACTAACTTTTTTTTCTTATGACTCGATATGGTCTATGCAGTGTCATACCCAAGACTATTATATACTTGACCAATATATGCTAACAGATTTCTTACATCCATCAATCCTTCATCCATCCATGCATTCAACAACTAGTCAATTATACTTGTATATCACTTCAAGTCAGTTTTACACAGAGATATATCCTTGGTTAAAGCAAAGATTAAAGCACTTTCAGAGAGTGAAATGCTGCTGTGGTTTCCAGCAATATGGTTCTCACAATCAATCCACACATTAAATTGTGTTTGCTTGTTACTCAATCCTATTTCCAGAGAATACTTACTGATGTATTAAGACTTAGCACATGGAAATATTTATCAAGTTCATAAACATATAAATAAATCAGTTGTTATTCCTTCATTAAATTATCATATATAAACAAGCATAGGTTAAGTGACAACAAAGCAATGCAAGTCACAAAATCTCAGAAGCAACAGAAAATTGCTAAACTAAAAATGCATGCAAAACATCAAATAGAAGTTAAAATAAAGTAAAGGTTAAATGGCTACCTTTCATAGGTCTTAATGCCTTCCAAGGTGAGGGTTTACTCACCAAAGTTCTCCTTCCCAAATCTTGGTTTAGGTCTGCCATTGATTTTTTTTTCTAAACTGCTGCCTATTTTTTCTATATTTTATTTTCTGGTTCTCACATGTAACCGTAGGAGATAATGATGTATATAAGGGAGTTACTAGGGTTTTAAGGTTAGTTTAGTAATTTATTTTCATCAAAAATCCCATCACCATTTCTGGTTTCACCCTCTCCACTGTCCTTTTCCCACCATTTCTCCCTTTTCCTTTGTCTTAACCACTTTTGGAAAATCCCTCCACACATTATATGCATGACTTTGGCTCGGGCATTGTTTGTCTTTTCTGGTTTTAATCATGCATATAAACTTATGTGTCTAACTGAATTTGTGTGTGTGTGTCAATCTATCATTTTGGACAACTTACATTCATGCATTTTCTACCCATACATGCAGCTATGCTCATTTTAATTTATGGGAATTAGGACTAAAACTGCCTATGTTACTTATGCATTATAATTAGGTTAATATAGCTACAGTAATAGGTCATGCACTCATTTACTTTGCATTTACCTACAGGGCCTTTACTCACTAATTTACCTTGCTCGGGTAGTATGCTGGAACAGTGTGCACATGCACAAGGGCATGCATACTTATTCACACACAATTGTTTTTCAAAGAGAAAAGAAAAATTTTGTTTTCAACTAACTAGCTTTCTTTTATAAGTATTTAAATTCTATATATATATATATATATATATGCTTAAACTATGAGCTGTCACAACCACACCTTGGCTCAGCACGCTCCTAGTACTCGGATACCAGACATACCAACGATGATTCGTCAAATGATCCGTGAGAGTCAGGGTCTCAGTAATGACGATTGGGGAATCTCCCGGAGTCATACCCCTTTCACCGATGATGTATTATATGCTGAACCACCCCGGCACTTCAGGATGCCAACTTTGCCAGTTTATGAAGGAAGTTCTGATCCCAATCAACACGTCCTGAAATACAAATGGTTGATGAATGCTGCAAGAGCTGATGATGCAGTGAAATGCTGTAGTTTCCCCATTTCCCTAGGGGCATTGCAACCATGTGTTTTACTCGTTTGCCACCACGATCCATTTCTAGTTTCGATCAGATGGCCACCAGGTTTGTTGAACAATTATGCATGCACGTGGCAAGGCCTAAAGACGTTAACACTCTGTCTAGTGTCACACAAGCTCCCGAAGAAACACTTAGACATTACTTGGAGAGATTCCATGCTGCGTGTGCAGAAATAAGCAATCCCAATGATATCTCTATCCTGATGGCATTGACTAAGGGGATTGATGTTGATTCCGAATTCGGAAGTTGGTTAGCTGGAAAACCACCCACGTCATTGGACCGTTTCTATTCCAAGGCAGCCCAATTCTTGAGAAGGGAGGTTGCGAAACAGTCTAGGAAGCAGGATGACGCAGGGACCATCCTCGAAGGAACCCAAAGTAACATCGCTGTTAAACACTCCGGAGATAGTTCTGGAAAGGTTCAGTTGAATGTACACAATAAACAGAATCAGCAAAGGGGCAATGGAACTCAAAACAAAAAACGCGATCAGAATCGTGGTCCACGACGTAGAGCTTCCATGTACGAAAATTACACTCCATTGAACACGTCATTGGAAAATATGTATTTACAGACCTGCAATGCCATGCAGTACAAGAAACATGCCCCGAAGCCACCAACTGAAAGACAAATCCAAACAGGAAAGTTATGTAGATTCCATGAGAGTTATGGCCACAACATCAATGAGTGTCATCACTTACAAGACCTTATCGAAAAACTGATACGTTAACGGAAGTTGGATCAGTACGTATGGGCGCCGCAGTCTGGCGATGCGGGCCCATCAAATCAGAATCGTGCGCCGAATCAGGAAAGGCAGGAGGAACCCGCTCGTACAGGCGTGAGGTTGGTTATCAATACGATAAATGGTGGTCCTCACCCATCAGATCGAAGCTGGAAGGAAATGGAGTCGTATGCCAGTTCTATCAGGCATGCAGACTTCGAGTGTTATAGTAGTTTTGATGAAGGGGCTCCGGCCAAGCAACAGAAGACGATGACAGATGACATCGTGTTCAGGAACAGAGACGCTGATAAAGTCGAAGCCCCCACTATCGATCCACTGGTCTTTGTAACGACCCAGAATTTTGAACAAATTAAATTGAGAATATTTAATTAATTATAAATATTTGAACGGTATTTTAATTTGAATCCCCGATCGAACTTTGAAATTTGCGATTAAACATTAAAATTTAATCTATTGAATGCTGAATAAAAATTTGAATCTTCTGTTTTAAGCTGAAGGAAAATATTTCAAAAAGCATTCAAAATTTATATTGATAATACTGAAGATAATAGAAGCTTCAGAATCGAATTTGGGAGTGAATTGTTCAGTTTGAAATTATATCGTTTGAATCAATATTTAAAAATAGCCGTCCGAGGCGCAGTCTCGAAATTTGACGAAACCAGTTCCATTGGATCCGTAATATTGTATTATTGTCGGATTTCAAATTTCGTAGCATTTGGAATTGTTATGTGGCCATACGGCGAATAAACGCATAGAAATTAAATTGAATTCAATTTAGATTTTTAAATTTAAAACCTTGCCGACATCCACACGTTCATCTCCTTCGATCACGCAAAGAATCACGTAAAGCAATCGTGCCAGCCATACTTCGTTCAATTTTAAATTCCCCTCCCTCTTCATAAAAATCAAACGAAATCTTCGTTCAACAAAAAAAAAATCGTTCAAAAACAAATAATGGCCGAACAAAAATATAAACAAACAGAAATGGCTGTCGAGATAAAATCATATCCTCCCCTTTTCAGATTTTATTCCAAATCAAATCCATCTTCTTGTATTCGAATCCATTCAAAATTTAATTGCCAAATTCCTCTATTCTCGAAATCGATAGGGGCGACCGAGTGTTTGTAAATCACGGTCGCGAATCGAACGGAGTTCGATCGTTTTAAGCAGAGGGGTGAACTCGAGTGGGGTATTCGACGCTCGAGTGCGATGGCTTCAGGGTATCGCGAGATGTCGCGAAGGTTGTTCGCAGATATGGTCGAAGCGTCTTCGAGATTGGTCGCGAGGCACGGTCGAGCAGGCGATGTCGGAGGCCGAGATAGAAGGGGATCGCGAATGGTGGCACGCGTGTATCGAGAGGAGCGGCAGCAATACGATGGTCTGAGAAGAAGGCGAGCGTGGGGTTCAATCAACTGAAATGGTCGGCGGCGAGTTGTCAGTAAACTACAGCACTGTCGCGGGTTAAGCTTCTGGGTTGTGGGGGGATAGTCCTGAGTTTGGGGTTGCAGTGAGGTAACTGTTTTTGCTTTAGTTTAGTTTAAGTGAAAATATTTGTAAATTTCAGAGGAGTAAAATGAATATATTTACACATCTGTTTCAATAAAGTAGAAAAAGGAATTTTCTATTAACAGAAATATCACATTTTGTTTGCTGTTTTGTTTCCAATTTAAATGTGATAATATAGTATATACATATATATACATTATAGAAAAGAAAAAAATAAATTATTAGATTAACATAAATTTATTTAAACGATAAATTTATTATTCAATTATCTCGAATATTAACAAATGGTATAATTGGTTATACAAGGTTAAGAATGGAAAAACAAGCCGGAACAAAAATGGAAATGGATTGCAAAATTTAAATGCGAAGGTGAGATTTTTCTCACTCAAAATGAAAGTGGAATTTTCAGTTATTTATTGATTTGATTGATTGCTATTGGATGTGATATTAGATATAGTAGGATATATCTATATATATATAGCAATATATACATATTGGCATATGTATATATTGGATCGATTGATTTCCCGCCTCGTATAGCGGATGAGACCCTATTGCGCCGTTAGTAAGCGGATATTTTTATAAAACCCAAATACCGCGATATTCCACCTCGAAGTGGAATGGGTATTGTGCTAACGTCTGTGGATGCAGGGAAACAGGTTGGAGGGATCCAACTGGATTCCTCACCAGTATTTATTTATTTACAGATATTGATGTATATTCTGTTATCATATGTTGATATATGATGTTTGATGTTGTGATTGACTAATTGGTGCTGTTGCATCATCGATTCAAGTTTTAAAAATAACGACTTTTAATTTAAAAGGATTTTTAAAGTGATCTTTGAAATTATACGTTTTATTAAATTTTTGAAGTGATTTATTTTAAATAAATAAACGTTCAAATTTTAAAGTTATAAAAGTTAAGATCTTTGTGAAATATAACCGAAAAGTGATTTTTGGAATAAATAGTTGATTGATTTATAAAGTATTATAAACGGTTTACTTAAAAAGATTTATAAAGTTGATATTTATAAATTTAAAAATATTGGAATTATAAAACGAGTTTTTATAAGTGTTAAAAATGAAGTGATAATAAAAATCATATGTGAACGAGATTTATAGATTTATAAATTGTGAAGTATAAATTGTATAGAAGTTGTAGAATAGAAGATTTATAAGTAATTTGCTTATAAATTAGATTTTTGCACTTAGATGAGATTTGAACAGAATTTGCTAATAAAATGATTGTATAAGTTGAAATTGTTATGAAGTATAAATGTGATTTATAAACGTTGTTTATAAATCCGAAATCACTTATTTTGATAAGTAATTTTAGAAGTTAATAAAAGGATAATTTTATTAAATCAAAAGTTGTTATGAAATATAAAAAGGTGAATTTATAAACGTTGTTTTATAAATTCGAAAATCAATCAAATTTGATGAATTTAATATAGAAGGTTATTAAGGGAATTTTATCCACGATTTTGGATAGTGGATAATTCTTGAAATAAAATGTGTAGAAAATAGTGAAATGTAATTAGTGAAGTATATTCACGATTTTGGATAGTGAATATATCGTTAAGTAAAATGGATAGTTTCGGAAAAGTGACATTGAAAATGAAGTTAAACATTTTAAAGATGTTTTAAAATGTATTATGAATCGAAATCATAGATTTCAACATTTTTATTGTTGAAATAGACATTTTCGAAAAAATAAGGAAATGGTGGACTATAACACTACTGTTATAGTAAATGATTTCCGAAAGGAAACGTTTTTATCTAGTATTGGGATTTAAATATCTATCTTAAATTTCGAATCCCTATACTAGTGATTTTGAGTCGTCGTAACGATGTTTTACGTAACATTCGTTTTGACTCAAATAGATGTTGTTATAGTAAATGTTTTCCTTAAAGAATGAAATATATACTTAATCTTGATTTAAGTATATCGAATATTTTCAAATGTTGAAATTAAATAGATTTGTGAATTACTTATTATTAAATAAGTATGGAATTGCTTTTCCAATATGAAACGAAGGGTTTGAAACTTTATCTTTTAAAGATAAATTGAAAAGTGAATATTTGAAATTTGTTTTCAAACGGTTAAGTGTGGAAATTCTATATCTAGTAAAGATATTTTTGAAAATAAATAATTTGGAAAATTATTTGGAATCTGATGATGTTGCGCATCTTTATTGATAGTTAAATAACCGACTATCAATAATTACCTTTAGATAGGTATTTGTTGTGAATTGGATGAATTTGAATGCCACACTTATTTTTGAATAAACGCTCACTATTCGGGTTAGCCGGGAAAGGACCATGGGGTCGTATAACCCATTCCGAATATGTGATACGTCGTTATGAATTGCATTTGAAGACCGGTGTTGAAGACTGGATATTTTTGAAAACGGAAGGATTACCGTCAAGTTACTCTACATCGGCTGATCTTCGATTTAGAGGTTTTATCACCCTTAGTGACGGGAAGTCCGGACGTGATTAGAAATTTATCCGGATGTGCAAGGGCTTCGTGAGAAGTGCCTTCGGTTCTGTTCGATCCCGGAACAGACTTGTATGGATTGTATGTCTGACGTTACAATTTGAGATATAAAGCTGATTTCTTTCAAGTACATTTCTGTTGGTGGCGGAGAATTTATTCTCTTAGCTTAACACCCTTCTCTGAGACGTACGAGCTCAGAGGTTATGTAGTTGAAATTTATCAGCGATATACTCCCAATTTGGTAACGTGGCATACTGAGTGTTGCTGTGAAATGATCAGTGTTTGATCATTTGCGATATGATCATTTGTTTGATCTTATATCTTTGTGATCATAGGTTGATCATTTGTTTGACCCGAAGCATGACTTTGTAGAAATCGTAGCTTTGTGGACGAGACTTCGTCGAGCCTCACACCCCGGAAATGGTCGAAATAGGAAGGATGCAGCAAGGTTCTAGGGAGTAGCGCCCCTTAGTGTATGTCATTCCTTCTGGATAAAGGTGGTATCATGGTATGGAGCCCAGATACTTAACCTATGTGGTTGCTGCATTATTATTTTGATGTGGTTTGTTGGAAATCGGGGATCCTCGGGAAGATCGGTGACGATCGGGGGATGGCATACGCGTGTCAGTAGTTACCTATTTTTGCAGAGGTAACCCGGCCTTGTGTTGGCAGAGATCCGGTTAGGTTCTCAGGTCGTCTTTTCCAGGGACGTACCCATCGTGGCATAGGAAGTTCCTTAGCCTGACCATTTGTTGGAAATCCAAAGAAACAATACGTCACGTGTACGGTTTTAGTTGTATTACCTGCTATGGAATGTGGCGGTAACCTGCTATTGAACATAGTAGCTATAGTAGGCATACGATACTGGTCGTATGTTGGCTAAGATTAATATTATACTTTCGAAATGTTTTCTACACTATGCACTAATAATAATATCAAAAAGGATTTGATTTTGCGTAGTAAGCATCATTGACTATCATAAGAAGAAATCTCCTCCAATTCTGCGTTTGCATTATGTGTGTGGTGGGAGGTCTTATGGTAGTTTCATTTTCCAAAAGCATTGCGAATTTGTTTAATTTTCTTTGTGAAAAATAACTGTTTTACGATCTCACACCAGTCACCATGACTGACTCGGAGTTTATTGTTCCCTTCTAAACTCTGGGTGCCCACCAATTTCCACACGGGCAGCCTAGAGTTATGTTATCAGGATATTCTGGAGCTTTGGAGATAAGCTGGATGACGAGACGTAGTATTTGTATCTGATAGTATTTATTCCGCTATGTATTCTGTATGAGGACAAGTTTATATAACTGTCCATTGTTGTATATTGACTCTGATGATTGATGTATGTATAAACTGATATAGCTCTTTGTTTTAAAAGACTAGTGTTTATTTATTATATATTGTTTCGCTGCGATGTGTAAGATTCTGATATTGTTTTCTGTTCTGATGTTGTTCTGTTCTTCTTCTTTCTTCTTCTTCTATCTTTTCTTCCGTTTTCTTCTTTTTAAAACCCTAAGAATTCTGTTTTCCGACATTCGTTGCTCGGCAGTTGATACAGTGGACGTATCGATGTCGGTTTTCGGAAGTCGAAGAATCGGGTCCTTACAGTCATCTCAGCACAAGTAGGTCCAGCTTGGATGAAGAGGATCTTAGTTGACAGTGGAAGCTCTGTGAACATTCTGTTCAAACGAGCTTATGATCAAATGAAGATGGAAGCCACGAACTTGAAGCCTTGTCAGTCTCGAGTCCATGGTTTCAACGGAAGTGCTACTATACCCACCGGAATGGTGGAACTGTCAGTAGAGTTGGGAGTTGGTGAGCGTCGAAGAGTGCGGATGCTGCAGTTCATTGTTTTGGACATAGACTCCCCTTACAATGCTTTCTTGGGCCGACCGGCCCTCGCTGAGTTCAGGGCAGCCATCGCCCCATGGTGTTTGACTTTAAAGTTTCCCACTGATCATGGAATAGGAATCATCCAAGGAGATCAAGCTGCTGCCAGAGCCTGTTATGTTGCTGAGCTACGGGAGGCGCAGCGAAAGGAGAAAGGAAAGGGCGTAGAGGAATCTATCTGCGTCCGTCTTGCTGATAATTGACAATTAACGCCCGGGCCGAGGCCCGGGCACCCTAGCCAATTCCTCAAGGATCTTGACCCAAGAGAAACCGAAGAAGAAGGAGAATCTAAAGAAAGTCAAGCATCCCCAGCCGAATTGACGATCGATGTCCCAGGGCAATAACAATGATTCGAAAATGATATAGATTGGATCTCAGCTAAGCCAGCAAACTCAAGAGGAATTGGTCGAATTTCTGCGGGCAAATCTTGACGTATTTGCCTGGACACATTCCGATATGTGTGGGATCTCGCCGGACATCGCGAGCCACACCCTGAACATTGACCCGTGGCATGTCCCGATCAAATAAAAAAGGCGTGGTATGGATCCAGAGAGATATGCCGCCCTTAAAGAAGAGGTAGAAAAGCTTAGAGCGAACGGGTTCATTCGGGATGCCCTATATCCTGAATGGGTGTCAAATCTCGTGCTCGTCCGAAAGCCGAACGGAAAGTGGAGAACATGTGTCGATTATTCCGATCTGAATAAAGTCCCAAAGACAGTTTCCCGCTTCCCAGGATCGACCAGCTAGTAGATTCGACGGCTGGGCATGAACTCTTATCCTTCATGGACGCGTATTCTGGCTATAATCAGATACCGATGCATTTACCCGATCAAGAACATACCAGCTTCGTAACTAATTTAGGACTTTACTGTTACAAAGTTATGCCATTCGGACTCAAGATTGCCGGGGCCACTTATCAACGATTGGTCAATCGGATGTTTGCCAACCAAATCGGGAAAACAATGGAAGTATATGTAGACGACATGCGTGTAAAATCACGACTCTCCCCTGACCATGTTAAAGACCTAGAAACTATGTTCAACATACTTCGAGAATACAAAATGAAGCTCAACCCACTGAAATTTCACTTTGGAGTTGCATCTGGAAAGTTCCTTGGGTTCATCGTTAACGCTCGGGGAATCGAAGCTAATCCTAAAAAGATTTGGGCAATCAGAAATCTTGAAACTCCAAAGACTATAAAACAGGTCTAGAGTATCAATGGAAAGGTACCCGCATTGAGCAGGTTCATTTCAAAGTCCACTGACAAATGCATTCACTTCTTCGACCTGATCCGAAAAGGAAAACAAAACTTTGAATGGACCACGGAGTGTGAGGACGCTTTCCAAGCACTAGTTCAATATTTGTCCACACCACCTATCCTGTAGAAGCCTATTGATCATGAGAAGTTGTTCGTATACTTGGCAATATCATAAAACGCTATCAGCACTGCATTAATTCGAGAAGAAGATAAAATACATAAGCCGGTGTACTACGTCAGCAAACGATTGACTGGGGCCGAAAGGAACTATCCAAAGCTAGAAAAGTTGGCCTACTTCCTTGTAATTGCATCAAGAAAACTCCGACCGTATTTTCTGGCACATCCTATTATTGTTTACACCGACCATCCATTACGACATGTCCTTTCGCAGCCTGAGACGTCTGGTAGGTTACTCAAGTGGAACATCGAACTGAGTTAGTTTGATATTACTTACACTCCAAGACAAGCAATCCAAGGACAAGTCCTCGCTGATTTCATAGTTGAATTTACCATTCCAAAGGGCTTGCCCGAAACTAGTAAATTCCCCGAATGCGTCTGGAAGTGTTCGTCGACGGAAATTCTATCGGTTTAGAAAACAGCGAATGAATTTAAATTAAAAATAACCGCAAGCAGACGGCGTACACTTGTAGTACGTGGTGAATACGGGTCGATCCGTAGGGAATTGATGATTTTAAATCTCTATTCAATCAAATTAACCAAAGTTGAAAATGTGATTAGCTAAAAATGTAGAAAACTAGCAAAAGAAAATTGATAAAAATATGAGAGTGTGAAGGCAATTTAGAGACAATTTCACTCTCTAGATCATATAGTTCAACCAAATATGAAATTATGATCTCTTTTTTTTGTCATAAGTGAATTTAAATGATGTGTTTATTATAAGTATGACTCATTTGTGCTATTAATTAGCTCAACATAAGCCATCAAACTATAACACAACCTTTAAACCACTTACTACTCTCATGAAAATGACAACAAAGTTGAAAATGAAATCTATTTTAAGTATGGCCTATTAACTATTAATTAGAAATATAGACCATCAAATTTGAATTTCAAATCACTTTCTTATGCCATAATCATATTTTGATGAAGAGGCATTTGTGTTAATGATTGTTTACGCATATCCTATTTGGTGTCAACAATATAGGCTATCCAATTCAAAACAAAAACAACAAATTAAACCACTTCAAGCATTGTCATTAAGCACAAAAAGAGAGCTATAATTATCAAAATGTTGAAGCTACATGATTATAGGCTTCATTATCCCTAAATTAAAGGGATTAGCCTCTCATATTTGTTATCAAAACAACAAATGTAGCTAGCAACATGAAAGCAAAAGAAAAGGAAAATGAAAGCTAATGGAAAAGAGAACTACTATTCTACTTGCATGAAAAATAAAAGAAATCTACACTAAACATGAAAGGAAATAAACAAGAAAAGAAGAAAAGAGCATGTATTTAAAGTTGCATAAAAAGAAATTACATGAAAGAAGAAATGGCTAAGTAGCCATGAAAAGAAAAGAGAAGCTTTCTTTTATTTTGAGCCTAAACTAATCTAAAGAGAGACTAAGGGAGAGAGCAAGTAACATGAAGATATGGGGTATTTATACAAGTGTTAAACCCTAATTCATATTTTTTAGGGAATGCCCAAATTGCCCTTGAGGTAGTGTGGTGGCCAAGTAATCATTAGCCTCCCATAATCATCCATTTAAGTGTGCATGAAGATTTGATGACCATTAGCATGTGGATTAGATTCTAATTTGTACATGTAGAAAGGTGGGTAGGTGGGGTCCTTCATTATCATGCCTTTGAATTATTTCCATCTTCATTTCTTTATCTTCACTCTTGTGCATGCATACATCTTCATGAAACCACTTGTATATGAATTTAAATTCCTACAAAATAATATAAAAATTTTCAATTAAATTTTAGAAAATTATTATATGCACAAAAATGACCATTTTGCCCTTGGATGAAGATGAATATGTGACAATTTGAAATAATTTGAATTTTGGTTTAAACAAGTTAAAATACCCAATATCATCATTTATTTAATTTAAATAGATTAAATATGGTGGTAAAAATATACACATTTACATGCACATCAAGAAGCTTTATATTGACGGTGCATCTAACGATCGGTGTTCGGGCGCTGGTGTTGTACTTGAAACTCTCGAACGCCGCTCCATATGCTATGCCTTGAAGTTCGATTTTCACGCGACTAATAATGAAGCTGAATACAATGCCCTCTTAGCTGGCTTGAAACTTGCTAGAGATTTGAGAATCATTGCAGTGAAAATTTATTGTGACTCATGGTTAGTTGTGTGTCAAGTACGGGGAGAGTATCAAGCAAGAGATCGAAGGTTGGCTGCTTACTTAGCTCGAGTTCAGGAAGTCCTAAATCAGTCATCAAATGGGACTCATTCCCGTAGAAGCACTATTCTCCCCAAGCATTGACCGAGCAGAAATAGACCGGGTATGCGAAACCGCCCTCGAAAAGGATTCATGGATGAATCCACTCAGAAATTACATTAAGCACGGAACCCTGCCGGAATGTAGGAGTGCAAAGAGACAAGTCCTTCGGAAGGCATCACGGTTTACCATCCAGGATGGGATCATGTACAGAAAAGGATACTCAATCCCTCTACTCCAGTGTATCGCTCACGATGAAATTAAACGAGTATTGCACGACGTGCACGAGAGAGAATGCGGCGATCATACCAGGGGGCAAGCACTCGCCAAGAAAATACTTCGATACAGATACTACTGGCCAACCGTGAATCGCGATGCGTCAGATTAAGCAAAGAAGTGTGATAGGTGCCAGAAATATGCCCGAATTCCTAGAGCTCCTCCTACTGAGATAACACAAATGGTCAGCCCATGGCCGTTCGCAATGTGGGGCATCGACATCATCGGTGCCTTACCCCTGGCAAAAGGTGGGGCGAAGTACGCAATTGTAACAGTTGATTACCTTACAAAGTGGGCTGAAGCCGAAGCTCTCGCTACCATTACAACGAATAAAGTAATCAACTTTGTGGTTCGTAACACCATCTGTCGATTCGGTCTCCCGCACACCATTATTACGGACAATGGAACCCAATTCGACAGTGCTGAATTTAAAGATTTCTGCGAACGATTTCACATCCAAAAGAAATTCTCTACATTTGCGGACCCTCAGGCAAACGGGTAGGTCGAAGTAGTTATTAAAGATATAAAGTCCATTCTGAAAAAAAGACTGGAAAAGGTCGAGGGCAAGTGGGTCGATGAACTTCCTATGGCTTTATGGGCTTATCGAACAACCCACAAGAACACGACCGGCCACACTCCATTCTCTCTCTCTCTCTTACAGTTCAGAAGTCGTTATTCCAGTTGAACTAGAATTACCTTCTCATCGTGTGACATACTATAATCCGAAGACAAATGCTATATTACTTGCTGAATCTCTCGATCTGCTAGATGAGAAGCGTGAAGAAGCTGATTTGAGGGCAGTTACGCATCAAAGTTGAGCCGCCCGATTATACAACGCCAAGGTCCGTCCGCGAACCTTCAAACTAGGCGATCTCATCTTAAAAAGAATCTATCCAATCCCTTCGCATATGAAGCCGACATGGGAAGGACCATATGTTATTGAACAAAGGCTCGGAGATGGCACATTCAAGTTATCGACCGTCGACGGTCTTACTCTGCCAAGAGCTTGGAAAAGCGAGAGCCTTCGTCGCTATTACATATGACAGGCTATATTTATCCATTTAGTTTACTTTCCTTTTTTGCAATTTGTTTCTGCATTTCGAAATTAGAACTTGTAATAAGGCAACTGACTTTGCCAAACTTTCTTATTTCAGCAATAAAATGCAATCTCTTCGAGCCGGAGCTGTGACTTACTTGAAATGCTTCATATGACCATCACTATGCACGGAGAGCTAAGTTTCACCATACGGTGGAATTTATTCAAATAGAGAGTGACTGTGGTGCAACTAATCACTCGCTAAGTGAAACCCGAGCTCGGGGACAAGCCATCACACCAAAGTCAAAAAAGGATTGATACACGACAATCCTTCATCAACTCCATATTCCCAGAGTGCGAAGCGGAGTATAAACATCAACTCCGAACTCCCAAAGTGCGAGTCGGAGTATAAACATCAACTCCGAACTCCTAGAGTGCGATTCGGTGTATAAACATCAACTCCGTATTCCCAGAGCGTGAGTCGGAGTATAAACATCAACTCCGAACTCCCAGAGCGCGAGTCGGAGTATAAGCATCAACTCCGAACTCCCAGAGCGTGAGTCGGAGTATAAACATCAACTCCGAACTCCCAGAGCGCGAGTCGGAGTATAAGCATCAACTCCGAACTCCCAGAGCGCGAGTCGGAGTATAAGCATCAACTCCGTACCCCCAGAGCGCGAGTCGGAGTATAAACATCAACTCCGAACTCCCAGAGCGCGAGTCGAAGTATAAACATCAACTCCGTACTCCCAGAGCGCGAATCGGAGTATAAACATCAACTCCGAACTCCCAGAGCGCGATCTGGAGTATAAACATCAACTCCGAACTCCCAGAGCGCGAGTCGGAGTATAAACATCAACTTCGAACTCCCGAAGCATGAATCAAAGTATAGATATCAACTCCAAACTACCTGAGCGCGAGTCGGAGTATAAACATCAAGTCCAAGTCCCCAGATCGCGGGCATATGATTGAGACTTAAGCTGGCATGACCAACCGCCAGTAAACAAATGAGAATCCCCAGAGTGTGGATATGATCATCGACAATCAGACAAGAATGGGAAAACCACTCGGTCTCCACTTGACTCGAACATCCATTCAGTAGCACTAGGCTCAACACGGCGAAAACGAGATGCAATCGCTGACTGATGTTCTACAACTCATCCCCGAGACTGAGGGGCAGGACTCAAGCATCAACCATCGACTAGAGCGATGCGACGCAAAAATTCAACTCGCTCCCCGGTCGCAAACCGTGTCCACAGTACCCGAACTTGGCAAACAAAAACAAACTTTACTTTGAAGCTGAGACTTCACAAGTGCATTTCAGATATTGAAACACTTAGGCAAATACACAATGACAGAAAAGAAGCCAATAAAGAGAAGTTTCATTTCTATTGTTTATAAAAGAAGTTCGTGCACAAGTTTCCAAAAAATTCCTACTAGCAGGGGCCGAACCCACATCTATACACGGCCAACAAAATGAAAGTCAAAATACACCGGGAAAGCATGTTTAATCTTTCTTCTTCCTTGGCTTCCTCCTCGGTGTAGACCCGCTGGAGCCACCACTAACCTTCCTCTTCGAGCCTTTGCTTTTCGGTAGTGGGTCTTCAGGCGAGGGCATTATATCAACATCCTCCTCCAAACTCGAGTGGATAGGAATGCTCTCTGCGGGCGGAGTCGGAGGAACGGGATCAAGTACGGAAGATGGAATGGGCATGCTGCTAAGGAAAACGGTACCACCAGGAGAAATCGTTCTAAGTGGAGCAGGCCCCGGTGCTACCATCCCACCTCCAAAACTGCCACCCTGGGCCGCTGCTGCCATTTCAGCCTCGATTAGGGCAAACATCTCCTATTCAGTTACTGCTCGAGATCCGCTGGGGACGTCAGCAGTCGGTCTTGGAAAACTTGTAGTGGGATCAGTTCTACTCATGATAGATGACAAGTCAGCAAGAGGATCGCCGTGGCGGCGAAAGAGTTCATCCATCAGCTGCTCATCAAACACAATCGTACTCCCTTGCATGTCATCAAGTGGGGCAGCTGTACTCATGGTGATCGCTTCGGTCACGATAGCCTCCTACGTTTGATATGGTTCTTGAGTGGCAGGAGGCATGGCTGGTGCAGCATCGATCATTGGACAAAGAAGGAGAGAACTGTTAGAACTTAACTCGATCGAAGATTTAGACTTAAGAAAGATATGTGGAATGTTCAAAATACCTTCCTCAGTTTGACTCGTAGGCAGCAGAGCGGCATCAGTAACTTGCGCTGCAGCCAAAGACATCTGCGGTTGATTTGATTATAAGCAGGAACGGTTTGGGGATCGACCGCACACGAGGATTCGGGCTGGGTTAATGCGGGAACTTCAAGACTTTCTTCATGGTGGTCAACTCCAGAACCCTCTCCCACTTCAAAGTGCTGGGCGCCAAGTCTTTCCTTCTCACGCAGAATCATCGACTCGTGGAGAACCTTGTTTTCTTCCTCAGTTAGAATGTGGTTCTCAAGTTCAAATTCATCCACAGACTCACCCTGATGCGCCTCCTTCTCCTCCTCAACCAGTCGGCTCCAAGCATTATGGAAATGTGTCGAAAAATCATCGAGCTAGGCCAGACCCCTGTGCCTCAGCATGTTAGCGTTGTAAACAACAAGGAGGTCTTCGATGTCAGCCTCTAGCCTGGACTTGGCCAACTTCACTTTTTCCTCCACCTCAGCCTCCACCTTGTGGACTTTAGCCACGGCCGCGTCCCGTTCATCCCTGAGCAGGACAGCTTGTTCGCACGCCTCCTGGGCTGCGTTATTCGCGTCATCCTTCTCCTTGGCCATATCAGCAAACTTGGCCTTGAGTTCATTAAGCTCCTTGACCGCCGCATCCCGCTCGGCGGTGACTTTGGTATTCCAGTGGCCCATCTCCTCCACAAGGGCAACGTGTGACTGCCCCAACCTCTCCATTTCCACCCTCGCTTCATCAGCTTTCTTGGAGGCCTCGATTTCCGATTTCCGAGAAGACTCGGCCTCAGCAGTGAGCACTTGAATGATCTGGTCCCTTTGAGCAAGGTCGGATTCCATTTTCTCGAGTGCTTTGGCTCGCTCAGCAGCCACCTTAGAAGCCTTCTCCGCCGCCTTTACCCACTCTTTGTACTGAGTGTAGATGTCATGAATGTACTCATGCATCGTTTTTTCCACTCCAGACGGAATTCTTTTCAAGTGTGGTGGGAAGACATAGCCATCGAAGTAGATGTTCGGAAATTCCTTCCGCATCTGAGCCAACTTAAGGGCCCCTTCTCCTGTGGGCTCGGTGGGGACCTGCTCTGTAAGTATAGAGGCCGTAGTCTCGACTCTCTGAAGATGAGTCTTAGATCTAGAAGTATGGGAAGATGGCCTGTGATGAGGAGGCTCTGGCGGGTGTGGAATGATAACGACAGGTGGAGATGGAAGTCTAGGAGGAGGAGAGCGCGATCTAGACCGATGTCTGTACTCCCTATCACTATCATGCCCGTACCTATCTTGGTGAGAGTACGCGCGGTCACGATCTCTATCTGAGTCCCTCCTGTGGGAATCATAATAAGAAGAAGATTTTCGGGCCGAACGGAGATTCCCGAGCATTGATCCTCTTTCGGACATAGTACCTGAAAATGATAAATGAAGAAAGAGTTAATAACTTCCTAAGTTGGACGATGCACAGTTGTGAATCATGTAGTGTAGTGAAGTGTATGCATGTGCGATCCCCCGACCAACCGGAACTGTCCGCCGCACTCGTAGCAAGTGACCCCTCGGTTCAAGAGCGCTATCAAGTTCCTCCGTCCCGGCGTCGTGTGGAGACGATACAAAATCCAGGATCAAAATATTAGCAAGCCCTGCAAAAGGACACTTTACTTGCGGGGGAGGAGCCTCCGAAATTCTAATCCCCGGGAAAGGTAAAGACACGACCATGGATTTAAATCTCTCAAATTTAGGGCGTTTGTGAGCAGCAGCCTTGCATTTTCTTCTTCCTCCCGAATCCTGGACGTCGGCAGAAGGCCCAGCTGGAAGCTCGGTATCGGTAGGTGTTCTTTCTGGATCAAATTCTTCGGCAATCACGACTGCGGGTGCTTTGAGCTTCACCCGTTTCTTCGGGACCACTCTATGTATCCCTTACAGATGTATGCTCTGTCTCTGTTCTATCAACCCGACAGTCCTCAAATTCCTGTCGGTCTGGACCAAGTCGATGTGCCTCTCGTCACCCGGAAACACTTGAAGAATCCGAACAAGCTCTCTGAAGTACGTGCCGTCAGGACGAGAGATTGCGGCTATAAAAAAGGAAAAGTATGTCGGTTTCGAAGTCAGTTACTAGTATCTCAATGATCCAAGATAGAAATGGCAACACTTACGTCTATCCAACCACCGCCTAGCGAATCCAGGGGGGCACCTAACGTAGAACCATTCAGTTTTATAGTAACTTAGCCTTCCCCAGGAGCCTATTACAATGTGGCAGTTTCTGACCGCTTCGAGGAAGGTGAAAGATGGGTTGTCTCTACAGCTCTTGACGTTGAATAAATATCTGATTTCGATCGGCTTCGGCGGTCGAAAGAGGATCTCCATAAACAGGACGAAGGTGCTGTTCAACAAGGCATACCCGTTGGGATGTAGCTGAGATGGAGCTATGCCGAGAAACGATAACATCTCCCTTATATATTGGTTGAACGGAGGGAGTGTCCCCGCTGTGCAAGCATGACGGTTGAAAGCAGTAAACCCCTCTAGGGGATCATGTGGCCTGTCATTCGGCCTAGGTAATAACACGTCGCTAGGCGACAGACCGTGCCTTAAACAAATCCGTCCTAGCATATCTTTGGAGATACACAACGGCACAGAATCTATTGGATTACAAATAAATCGAGCCCCTGGGCGCTCATCCGGAGCTGGCTCTATAACTTCAGCTTCAATAACTGGTATCTCTATGGTTGGAGGAATAGAACTCGAGAGTTCCTGCTACTGTGAATTTGAGGGTTCCATGAATAGCTAGCTTATGAAAAATCATTGTTAAACAGGCAATAACGCTCGTGCATCCCCCAGTGTAAAGTGTGTGAGTGTGTGCTGTGTAGTGCAATACTGTATATCATTTGAGAGGTTCTATAGGATTAAAGAAAGCATGTAAACGACGAGACTTCGGAATTCAGTCAGAAGGACCGTCATCGCTGACCGTCACAACCATACCATCCAGCTATTAACTATCATTCCAAGTTAAAGTTTGTTGTCATTTTGATAAGTTCTAGTTTCGTCGACGAGCTTCGATAGGCAATTGGATATGCGGTGAAACAATTAAGTCCAGTTATGCAAGTCTGAAGCTCATCGGAGTTAAGTGTTCAAATGCATTAGAATTTTCGGTATCGTCGAAATTAAGTCCATGGCCAATCATCAAAAGTTCAAGTTCAAGTTGATCACTCAAGCGCAAGTACAAATCGCTCACTAAGGCTCGAGTTCGAATCGATCGTTCAGGGTTGTGCAGTTCGACTCGCTCCGAAGCCCCTACTTCAACTCGATCCAAAGCCATGCGCTTCGACTCGCTTCAAAGCCTCTACTTTGACTCGATCCTGAGCCATGCACTCTGAATCGATCCAAACCCTCTGCTTCGACTCGATCCAGAGCCATCCACTTCGACTCGCTCCGAAGCCACCCACTTCGATTCGAACGAAGGCCATCGTTTCAAATCGATCAGACACAGCCCATTCGTATCGACCATAGATTCAAAGCATTCGACCTGATACGAAGCTCCACCATCGATCGATGCGAAGGCCTCCGCCTCATCCTCTCGAAACACCTACTCCAGATCGACACAAAGTTAAGTCCAGAGAGCTTTCGATCGATCACGACTCTGATTGATTTGGTGTTAAGAAAACTCGAGCCTCATCGTTTACACGTGGGTTCGCTTATTGGATTACCTAAATCTATCAGTTAGTTCAAATGATTGAAGATAGGAATCGGTTCGAAGGTAGGAATGTTTCGTTTGTTCTTCTCGAGTCTCTGAGCGATACGAAGGCAAGGAAGGAAAATGAAAGGTAAAAAGTTAAAAACAGCTAAGTACAAAGTATTTATATGAACTTGGAAACAAAAGGAATAGACGATTCGTATCCCGATGGATTCGAGCACGCGTTTCGACTCCATCTCCAGTGCATCGATGCGAAGCTCCCCTTCGTATCGCTTGCCTTCGACTCCGTCCCCATGTCCAGTTCGACTCTATCGATAAGAGACCACCCTTTGTATCGATAACCCATTTCAACTCCGTCTCCTATGCATTTCGACTCCTATGCAGTTCGAGTCCAAGGCCGAGTCGAACAAGCTGTTCGAATCCATCAGGGAAGTCTACATCGACTCGCTCCACTTCGACTCGTTCAGTTCGAATCCATCATCAAGTCGAACAATCATTTCGCATCCATCGACTCCATCAAATCACTGCTTCCAAAGGCCCACTCCATCGGTACGAATTACCTGTTCGTATCCAATGACTCCATCGACTCGAAGAACTTACTTCGCATTCATAAATCCAATAAAAATCGTCTTCGATGTTTCAACCCTTCACATCGATTCAGGAGAGAATCGTTACGAAGGAACATTCAAAAGCAACCATCGAGTGTTGTTGCAACGAATTTCACATCGGTTCAGGAGAGGATCGATACGAAATTCAAAAATAAAATAAACTGACAATGACTCGTGAACGTACAAACGTCAACGAGAGTCAAGTTAACATGTATGCATGAATGCCGGACTAATATTCAATATTCCAGATTTTCAGGAATCGGAAACTCATCCAATAACAATTACAACAACAAACGGGTAACCACTAGCATACAGCAATCAGTCGCAACAATGCGGGGTATAGCAGTTGACCATCAACAGCTTACATTTTCATGAAAAACAGTCGAATATTACAGCTTTCATCGAAAAGACGATAACTATTCAGAGTGAAGACTGCAGCACTTCAAAGCACATCATGTGTTCACAAGACGTACATTGGGGGGCAAATGTTATCCCGCCTTTTGGCAAGGCCGTGACACCAAGGAATTGACTAGTGACTAATGACGGTCCGTCCTAGAGATCAGTCATACACAGGCTCACTATGGATATCGACGAATTTTGTCCGAGTCTGGATCAAGCCAAAATTGGTAGGACATGGCAAGCTAAGCAATGAGAATCAACGTTCCAAATCTCAAGTCAATCCGAGTTCGTATGTTGGAGTTATGAATGATACAAAATGGGATGAAAACCGATCACCGATCGACTCGCTTCCTTCGACTCGCTTCGCATCCTTCAGAAGTGATTAGTTCGACTCGCTCGCATCCCTCAGAGGAGCCCGCTTCGACTCACTTCGCCTCGAGCCACACTTAGACTCGCTTCACTTCGTGTCCATCACGGAGCCTTCGTTCGAACCCATCAGAAAGGCTTCCTTCGACTCGCTTCGCAACCATCAGAAAGGCTTCCTTCGACTCGCTCAATCAATGCACAGATTCGACTCGATCAAAAAAGCGTCAAGGGCAGAGTGAGATTCATGTGCCACGTCACCGAGTCAAATGGAAGCGAGTCGAACAGAGCGAGTCGAACAGAGCGAGTCGAAACAGAAGCGAGTCGAACCAAACAGCCACCGAGAATCGCATTTCGTATTGATCATATCTCCAAATTTACAAGTCCAAATGCTATGAAATTTTCACAGAAGACTACGTGCATGCTAAAGAATGTCCACACAAAATTTTGACTCCATTGGATGAAATCTTTATCGATACGAAATCTGTTCGTATCGATCACGGATCGGACCAAAACTTCACAGGCTTGGGCGTGCGGGCCTGGTCACGTGCCAGAGAGGGTCTCCCGAGATCTGAGTGAAATATCAGCCTCCTACACCTATAAATAGACCCCCAAAGCCAACAGAAAAGGGGTTCTTCTTCCTCTTTGAGATCTCCAATGCCCGAACTCCGCCAGATCCAGATCTGTACTCCATTGCTGCTGTTACCAACGAGATTTACTGCTCCAAATCATAATTCTCTATTGTAATTCATTGAATGCACTTGTAATCTTCAAAGAAAACATTAATAAAGCAAACTACTTTATAGTGGACGTAGGCAACATGCCGAACCACTCTAAATTCTTCTGTCTCACTGCATTTTAATTATTCTCTTTTCTGAAATTTGAAGTTTTTGTTAGATAATTCCTCTTTTTCCATTTAATTTCTTCACTTTATCTCTTCAAAAACTTCCGAAGAGTGTTGTGCCCAATTTTAGTACAAACATAAACCAAATCCATAATTAATAATCAATTGTTAACACATCACATATCCAGCAAAATAACTAACACTTAAATAAATATCGAAATTTATATTGTAGCAAAACGAGGATTTATTCTGCTAAACAAATATCATTCAAATTAAACTCTTTTATTTATTTTTAGACGGTCGTTTATTTTTCCAAATAGTTAACACCAAAGTAGTATACTTAAATTAACTACGTTATTTGTTAGACAACATAATTATATTAAATCTCCATTATTTTATCACTGTATACATTATCCATTTTCAAAAATGATAATTTATCAAACCAACAACTAGCAAATACAACATCCAAGTAGGCAATAAATAATTCCTATCTATTATAAATCATTACCGATTTACCAAAAAGGTGTGTTTTACTCACAAAAATTCAAGTTATCGTCGAACCATTCTGATTCCGTCTAAAATAAAACACCGTTCAATTTTAGCTTGAAATACTACAAGCTCTAATTTTCACGAATCCAATGCCAAAATGAAGGAAGCAATTCCTACAAGTCCAACGTGACTGATCATGTCCAATTTGGACCTCCTATTGGAGAGTTATATCATTTATAATTTGTCGATTTTAATTAATAAAATTATAAACATTAATTACATAATTAAACTAATTACCATATTAAAATTACTGATTCTTCTTCACAAATAGACTCCTTCCTGCTTGCATAAGACAACCTTGCTCCACTCCTTGTACATGCATGGCCTAGCTCCGCCAATGCACCATGAAATCACATCAAACTCTCTCCATTCAACTCCCCTTCGTCTCATCTTCACATTCCACACCATGAATTGAAGCTCGACACCATAGCAATCGTGACCTACAGCCATTCAATTACGATCCTCCAAACATCATACCTAAAAATAAGTGATCGCACCATAGCAAAACTGTAAGATCCCATATCTAGAGGCCAAAAGCTAAACATTACAGATGCTGCATTCTTCTATAGTATTAACTTCTGGTGACGAAATACCGTAATGCTAATGGTATCCATAATATCAAAAGCACTTGAATATGAACAAAATCACAAATTTCCAGAAAACAATAATTATAGTGGTTACATTTCAGACAAATTCATATCCAAGTTAAAAAATCCCCAAAACATATCCTAGGCAATGTTCAAATATGATTTACAATAATACGCCAAGAGCGACATATGACGATGCCCCCTTAGATGATCAAAGCATATACTCTTATCTGACTTAATACATAGCGAAAACAAAAGAAAACGAACTGAACCACCTAAAATAGCTATCCGACAGCTACCGGCTCATCTCCAGAAGCTTTATTCGCCAAAACCAAAAAACCTAAAAACCTCAACCCTCAGCCTACTAAAATCAATTTTGAGCACCCGAGAGTTTAAGGGGAAACAAAAACTTCGAGTCAAACATAAAGCCTAGTGTGAATAATACCATTCGTCTCTGTTAATTTATGTTAAGTGAGACCACGACGCTTAGCAGAACGAGTTTCCCCTCACCAACATTCCTTTTAAAACATATCTTTCGCAATTCTTTTCCTGCAACCAAAACTGGTCAAAATATCTATAAAGCATCATTATGTAAACTTACATATATATCAAGTAATAAATGAACTATCTGTTCATGCACAAAAAGTTTTGATTGGCTAACTGTAAACCTTTGGCTGGCTCGGGCCTACCAGACAGTATCAAAATTTGTCTAACATCTGTTAGACACACCTCTTCTGTTGGACGATCGGTCCTTAACTATCTATTAGATACTTCTCTTCTGGATGGTCCTTAAACTATCATCTTCTAGGGTTATATGATCCTGATGGTTCTGCAAGCTCACCAATAACGTATCTGTATACAAAATATATTCCTTTCTTTGTGTATCCATAATTTTAGTCTTACCTGTGACAAATCCCTACACACTGGAATTTTGGACAAAATTAGCTGGGGCTAGTAGCTAATGTATAAGGCACGCCCCTATACTAGTCCCATCTAGTATCTAATATTTGAGCCATTTTTCTTAGGGATATCTTCCCAAAATTTTCCTTGAAAACCATTTCAAAATGATTTAAGACCTTTAAATCAAACTCATACAAGGAAAATTATATAATATGTTATGCTTTACTCAAAACCACCTTGCCATGTTATATATATACTTTACATAAATCTTAGTTGATGAAAACATTTATCTTTGAAAGTCCCCTTTCGAAACTATTGAAAGTATCCCTTCCGAAACCATTGAAAGTGCCGCTTTTGAAACCATGTAAAACTCTTTCTTTTATCCAGGCCGAAAGGCCAAAACCTTCCTTTCGAAACAATTCTCAAAACCCATTCGAAACCTTTGGAAATCTTCCTTTCAAAAGCTTTAAAACGTTAGATATCTTTCTTTTATAAATCTTTAAACATAGCCTTTCTAAAACATTGGAAAACCTTTCCTTTAGAAACTATTCGAAACCATTAGAAAATAGCACCTTTTGACTACTTGGAAACCTCTAGGAACTACACCTTCGAAACCTCTTTTATTCAAAAGCATTAGATCTAAACCTTTCGAAAGCATTTGGTTTCAATTTTAAAACATATGGAAACCATTTGAAGTCTACTCCTTCGAAACCCTTTTAAAATGTTTATGTCGAAACCATTTGGATTATGCCTTCAAGTAGAGCAAAAGGGCATAAACCCATTAAAGTCGAAAGCACTTCCTTTTGAAATCATTCAAATCATCTCTTTCGAAACAAATTTGGGTTATACTTAAATTTAACAAAAGGGTCTATAAACAGTTTAAGTCGAAATCTATTCTTTCGAAAGCATTTCCTTAGTAAAGAATTGATGGTGTCAAAACCATTCCTATGAAAGCATTTGAGAAGTAGGCCAGTTTTAGAAAACAAATAACCCCTTCGAAACCAATTGGATCGAAAGGTAAAATGGCGACAGCTAGGTGTTTCGACTTAGTCGAAAGCATTTATTTAAAACAAAGATGCAAACAAATAGAAACCATTTCCTTTTAAACCATTTGACTTAGTCGAAACCCAACCAAGTTGAAAGCATCTTAGTCTAAAGCAAGCATGCATATTTTCCTTTAAAACAAAAAAAAGCTTCATCCCTTTCGAAACCCCATGGTTTTGACCTTATACCTTTCACCTACATCCAATTCCTTACGTACTAGTTGCCTGATAACATATGCATTGGTTTCTACTTTGTCAGAGGCGATAGTATGGAGGTGGAACCTTGTGCCGAAGGGGGCGAAATAGTGATAAACCTATTTATTTGTACTTTTAAACTATTGCCTTTGTACCTACCCTGCCTTGTTTGCCTAAATCTGATTGTTTGCCTTATTACTTCTTCAAAAGTGCTACCATTTTCTAGAATTAACAAATTCAAATCATTTACAAAAAAGTCCCTTCTCCGTTTTAAAATATATGAAACATTTAAGTCTCATACCTTAAATAATTTTATATACCTATCAAAACTATTAGGAAAAATCTGGAAAAATTCTAGAAAATCAAATTATATATGATTTCTAACATATAAAAATTTCAGACTTAAATAATTAATTATTTACCCGTAAATAATTTATAACCCAAAATATCATTTTCTTTACTAGAAAATTCATATAAAATCCAAATTAATTCCAATTTTTTTTTTAAATTGAAATCCATCTCCAAAATATTATTTCTGATCCATAAAAAAATTTGCAAGGCATAAAATTGTCATTTAATATTTTTTACCTTCATAAAAATCAATATGAACATGTATAAATCATCAACACATATATATAAACATTCCATCATTCAAAAACATGGCAGTATATTGCAGAACAATTCGGAATCATCATGAAACCGAAAACAATTCAAAATAGAGATGTAAACATTATTCACTTTAGCTTTTGTCCTTATTAATGGTGACCGGCCTTGGTTTATAAAAATTTGAAATGAAATGAACGTGTAAATTATAAACAGCTATGGGATAAAGATATAGGAATGGCCTCTTTCCCCTTTTACCCCTCCTCTAATTCATTTTACACCCTTTTTTAGTTCATTGTTAAATGGCACGGCTACCCCTTTAATAAAATCAATTCTCAATCCCTAATTAATACATTATTTTATTTAATTTGACTAATTAAATATCCTAAATAATGTTACCAAAAATCTGAGGTGTTACACACTCCCCTCCTTAAAGAATTTCATCCTCGAAATTACGACAAGGTACACACAAAACAAACAAGAAGGTTAAACATACCATCAAACAAATCTGGATCAACATCTCTAATCCTGCTCTTAACTTCCTAAGTACAGTCCCTGTCATCGTCACTACACTGGACCTTAACTAATCTGACTGTCTTAGTTCTAAGTCTCTTCTCATCTCTCGCAACAATGCGAACTGGATTTCTCTCTATGGTCAAGTCCGGTTCTACCACTAAATCATCTAGCACAATCGGTGCAGTAGCAGTCTCCGGGTCTCTAACACACCTTTTGAGATGAGAAACATGAAAAACATCGTGGACACCTGCCAAATATCTCGGTAACTCAACTCTATATGCGAGTTTCCCAATCCTCTCAAGAGTAGGAAAAGGTCCAACGAATCTCGGTGATAACTTCCCCGATTTCCCAAATCTAATCACACCCTTCATCTGTGACACCTTGACAAAAACCTGGTCTCCAACTGAGAACTCTAAATCTTTCTGTATCTTATCTACATAACTTTTAGGCCTAGAATAAGCCTCCATTATTATAGCCCAAATGACCTCAATCTTTTCTCCAGCCTCTTTAACTAAATCCCCGGTCTCCAACCAACATATGGGAGCCTACCATACAAAGCTTCAAATGGTGCCATCCCAATACTAGTTTGATAACTATTGTTACACAAAAACTCGACTATATGCAGATGGTCTTCGCATTATCCCCTGAAATCTAGAACACAAGCTCTTAACAAATCCTCCAAGATATTGTTAACTCTTTCCGTTTGTCGATCTGTCTATAGATGGTAAGCAGTACTCATCTTTAGCTTGGTTCCAAAATCTTCCTATAGACTCTTCCAAAACTCGTTAGTGAACAAAGAATCTCTATCACTAACTATACTACTAGGAATTTCATGAAGTCTAACTACATTCTTCATAAACAATCTCGCTAAAACGGGTGCCGTCCTGGTTGACCTAACTGGAATAAAATGGGCACTCTTGGTCAATTTGTCCACTATGACCCATATACTTACATTTCCTCTGTTTGACCAAAGTTACCCATCAATAAAATCCATAGAGATAGAATACCACTTCCATACTGGAATAACTAATGGCTGAAGCAAGCCACTCGGTTTCTAGGGTTCGGCCTTTGCCGGTTGGCAATTCAAGCACTACTTTACACACAAGCCAATATCCCGCTTCATGCCTTCCAAGAAAAAACTCCTCTTCATATCCTGGTACATCTTAGTACCTCATGGGTTAATGGTGAACTTCGAATAATGGTATCCTTCAACACTTCCTTTCTTATGTTTCCTACACTCGGAACAAAAAATTTCCTTTCTTTCTCAACCAACCATTCGGGTCAAGACTAAAATCTTTCAATTCATCGCTCTCTGTTCCTTCCTTTAACTTCCTGATCCATTCATCTAAAACTGGATCCTCCATCTGCTTGGAAACAATCCTTTCGATCAACACTGGTCGAACTTCAAACAAGATAATACAACTGTATCCCAACTAGACCCAGCCTCGGATCTCCATTGCACTCTACAATCTGCCAATGCTTCCAAATTTTTCCACTCGGCAATCATTGCTAACACTACATTCTGATGTTTTTTGCTGAGTGCATCTGCAACCTTGTTGCCTTTCCTTGGTGTGTACTCAATCCCAAAATCATAAGCGGCTATAAACTCTAACCATCTCTGTTGTCTCATGTTCAGCTCCTTCTGAGAGAATAGATACTTTAGCGACTTATGATCTCTAAATAACTCAAACCTTTCTCCAAAAAGGTAACGTCTTCGTACCTTCAAATCAAAAACCACTACAGCCAATTCCAAATCATGCGTCGGATATTTGACCTCATGCAGTCTAAGCTGTCTAGAAGCATAGGCAATCACTTTTCTTCTCTACATCAGCACAACTCCTAATCATGTTCCACACCCATCGGTATAAACCACCAAATCATGATTACCTTTTGGAACAACTAACACCAGTGCATATGTCAATAAGTGTTTCAAACTCTAGAATTCTTCCTCACACTTATCGGTCGACACAAACTTCACATCCTTCCTCGTTATCTTGGTCATCGGTGCTGCTATCCTTGGTAAATCCTTAATAAAACTCCAATAATATCCAGCCAACCCAAGGAAAATCTTTATCTCGGTTACTGTCTCGGGTCTCTTCCAACTACTCACTGCCTCAATCTTAGACCGATCTAGTGATTTGAGACTGCATGACCAAGAAACTTAACATCCTTCTTCCAAAAGTGACACTTCGAAAACTTCGCTTTTAGCTAATGCTGCCTCAGCGTACCAAGCACCACTCTAAGATAAACTTCATACTCTCTTTCATCTTCATACTAAATCAAGATATCATCTATGAAAACCAATACGACCCTATCCAAGTGCTCTCCAAAAATTTGGTTCATTAAATCCATAAAGAAAGCTGGCGCATTCATCAGTCCAAACGGCAAAACTAACCATTTGTGCGCCCATATCTGGTCTTGAACGCCATCAAAAGTGAACTATCCTCTACTACACTGAGCTGATAGAAACCTGTTGCTAAATCCAACTAGGAAAATACCTTTGCTCCACTCAACAGGTTGAACAAATCGTTAGTCCTGGGCAATGGATATCGATTCTTTATCGTCCTCTCATTCAACTTACGACAATCGATACATGGCCTCAACGATTCGCTCGGCTTCTTAGCAAACAATGCTGCTGCACCCCATGGTGAACTACTCGGCCTGATGAAACTCTTGCCCTCTAAATCCACTAACTACACCTTCAACTTCCTCATCTCTGAGGGGGTCATCCCGCTCGGCGGCCTAATCAATGGTTCTACTCCCGAAACCAAATCTATCTAAAATTCAATGGCTTGTTTCGCTGGCAGTCCAACAATAGGCTCAAAAACATCTACGAATTCTCTAACCATGAAAACTCGACTCAACTCATCATTTGATTCCATAGCACCCAATAAAGCAAACACTTCACCGCTAGAACTTTCTACGGTAAAAACAATTTGGTCGCTACAATCAGAGTGTCTAAGAGATATCTTCCTATCCTAGCAAATTACCCTAGCATCGTACTCACTTAATCAATCCATACCAAGGATAATCCCAAACCCCACAAAATCAAACACATGCAAATTTCAAACAAAAGTATGACCTTACAGGTCAAACTCAAACTGGTCACAACTTAACCCTAGAGTTGCATACCCTCATATTGGATTCGCAACACGTAAGGAAGTAACAAAATATGTGGGTTCAAGGTTAAGCTTATCTATCAAACATTTAGATAAAAGAATGCAATGCACCGGTATCAAATATAATGCTAACAGACATACCATGAATCTGAAGCGTACCTCCCAACACTGCCTTTCCTTTCTCCTAAGCTATCGGCTTAGAAGCAGCAGGCTCCAATGCATAAACCTTGCCCTTTCCATCCTCAGCGGCTCCTTGCACTGGTTCTTATAGTGGCCTATCTGGTGACAATTGAAGCACCTGATGTTTATCTTCACGACCACTTCTTTAGCCTTCCCAGAATGACACTCATTGGTGAAATGCCCCTTCTTATCACATTTAAAGCAGAAAATCTCAAATTTCCCCCTCTTGGTCATTCCACTCTTTTGAGCACCCTTCCTATGGAAAAATTTCTGCTTTTGGTTCTGCCCAACCTGGACCTCCTTAGCCTTGCTCTTCTCTAGAGAATCAAGAATCTCATTATGCCTCATGGCCATCTCCACAACAAAATCATAGGGATCTCTGATATGGGACACTGTAGCATTGGCCAACTCAAGCTTCAACCCTCAGATGAATTTCTCATTCCTCTTCATCACGGTATCAAAAGCAGTATAACCATACCGAGCCAACTCCTCAAACCTTCTATCATACTCCACAACTGACATCTCCCCTTGCTCTAACTCAGCAAACTTTTCGATCAGAGCTGACTATGCCATAACAGATATGAACCTTTACTGGAACTACCTTTTGAACTCTGTTCAAGTAATCTCTTCCTCATTTACTGCCACAGTTACACTGTTCCACCAAAACAATGCAACTCTCTGAAGTTGTCTAGATGCCAACTTCCTCTTTTGCTCATTATTGAGCCTCAAGTCTGCAAAGATATTCTCATAATGTAGCAACCAATTTTCCACCTCAATAGCATCTTTGGTTCCAATGAAGGGCTTCCCTCGGAGCTTAGTGTAATCTCCAGTCAGCTTAGCATAATCCTAGACAACTGGAACCTCTGGAACTCCTCCTCCTACTACTCCAGCAGCAACACCCGCTTGCACCATATTCACGAAGAACTAATACATAGCTTCCATTCCGACCTGCGGGACTCGAGCACCTACATTCTTTGCATGTGCCTGACCTTGGTTTCACCTAGCATTAGGTCTGGCATTCCCTTCGGTGCTTCCCCTTCGTGGGTTAACTTCCTCTTCTACCATCCATATCTGTATTCAAACCTCATGAGATAAAGAAAGATAACCTAATCAAAGATAGGAGACTAGAGATAAAGCACATATTATATATAATAAATACAAGTACGTTACTATAGCGTTATCCAAAACCCCATTCTTTCTCTAATTCCTATGGACTTTTTTTCAAAACCAATTTTAGTTAAAAATTTCATAAACGTATGCTCCGATACCAAGTTGTAACATCCCGTATCAAGAGGCCAAATGCTAAACGCTACAAATGCAGCAGCCATCATTTGTATTAACTTTTGGTGACGAAATACAGTAATGCTAATGATATCCATAATATCAGAAGCACTTAAATATGAAAAAATCATAGATTTCCAGAAAACAATAATTACAGTGATTACATTTCAGACAAATTCATATCCAAGTTACAAAATCCCCAAAGCATATCCAGGCAACGATCAAATATGATTTACAATAATACACCAAGGGAGACATATGATGATGCCCCCTTGGATGATCAAAACAATATAGTCATATCTGACTTAATAAACAGCGGAAACAAAACAAAAGGAATAGAAACTCCTAAAATAGCTATCCGACTACCACATGCTTGTCTCCGGAAGCTTTATTTGCCAAAACCCAAAACCTAAAAACCTCAACCTCTTCCTACTCAAATCAATTTTGAGCACCCAAGAGTTTAAAGGGAAACAAAAACATTGTGTCAAACATAAAGCCTGGTGTGAATAATACCGGTCATCTCTGTTAATTTATGTTAAGTGAGACCACACCGCTTAGCGGAACGGGTTTCCCATCACTAACATTCCTTTTAAAACATATCTTTTGCAATTCTTTTCCTACAACCAAAACTAGTCAAAATATCTGTAAAACATAATTATGTAAACATACAAATATTTATGGTAATAAATGAATTATATGTTCATGCGCAAAAAGTTTTGTTTGGCTAACTTTTAACCTTTGGCTGACTCGGGACTACCAAACAGTATCAAAATTTATCTAACATATGTTAGACACTCCTCTTCTTTTGGACGATCTGTCCTTAACTATCTGTTACATACTTTTCTTTTGGACGGTTTGTCCTTAACTTATCATCTTCCAGGGTCATTTGATCCTAAAGATTTTGTGGGCTCACCAATAACCTATCTGTATAAAAAATATATTCCTTTCTATGTGTATCCATAATTTTAGTCCTATCTATGAAAAATCCCTACACAATGAAATTTTGGACTAAATTAGCTAGGGCTAGTAGCTAATGTATAGGACGCAGCCCTATACCAGTCCCATCTGGTATCTAATATCTAAATCATTTTACTTAGGGATATCTTCCCAAAATTTTACTTGAAAAGATTTTCAAAATGATTTAAGACCTTTAAATCAAACTCAAATAAGGAAAATTATATAATTTTTATGCTTTGCTCAAAACCAGCTTGCCATGTTATATATATACTTTACTCAAATCTTAGTTGATGAAAAACATTTAACTTTTGAAAGTCCCCCTTTCAAAACTAATGAAAGTTCCCCTTTCAAAACCATTTAAAGTGGCCCTTTCGAAACCATGTAAAACCCTTTCTTTTATCTAGATCGAAAGGCCAAAACCTTCCTTTCGAAACCATTGTCAAAACCCATTCAAAACCTTTGGAAATCTTCCTTTCGAAGGCTTTAAAACCTTAGATACCTTTATTTTAAAAGCCTTTAAACATAGCCATTCGAAACCGTAGGAAAACCTTTTCTTTCGAAACCATACGAAACCATTAGGAAACGACACCTTTTGACTCCTTCGAAACATCTAGGGAACCACCCTTTTGAAACCTCTTTTAAAACCTTTCGAAAGCATTTGGGTTCAATTTTAAAACATGTGGAAACCTTTCGAAGCTTACTCCTTCGAAACCATTTGAAAACATTTCGGTCGAAACCATTTGGATTATGCCTTCAAGTAGAGCAAAAGGACATAAACCCATTAAAGTCGAAAGTACTTCCGTTTAACATCATTCAAATCATCGCTTTTGAAACCAATTTGGGTTATGCTTCAATTTAACAGAAGGGTCAATAGACCATTTAAATCAAAAGCCACTCTTTCGAAAGCATTTCTTAAGTAAAGAATTGATGGTGTCGAAACCATCCCTTCGAAAGCATTTGAGAAGTGGGCCAGTTTTAGGAAAGAAGTAACCCCTTCGAAACCAATTGGGTCGAAAGGTAAAAAGGTGGTTCTTAAGTGTTTCGACTTAGTCGAAAGCATTTATTTAAAAACAAAGATGCAACCCAATTGAAACCATTTTCTTTCAAACTATTTGACTTAGTCGAAACCCAGCCAAGTCAAAAGCATCTTAGTCGAAAGCAAGCAAGCATATTTTCCTTTAAAAAAACAGAGCTTCATCCCTTTCAAAATCCCATGGTTTCTACCCTATACCTTTCGCCCATATCCAATTCATTATGTACAAGTTTCCTGATATCATATGCATTGGTTTCGACTATATTGGAGGTGGTAGGATGGAGGCAGACCTTGTGCTAAAGGAGATGAAATAGTGAAAAACCTATTTATTTGTACTTTTAAACTAATGCCTTTGTACCTACCCTGGCTTGTTTGTCTAAATTTTATTGGTGGCCTTGTTAATTTTTCAAAAGTGCTGCCATTTTCAAGAATTAAAAATTTCAAATCTTTTACAAAAAGCCACTTCTCCATTTTAGAATATATAAAATATTTAAGCGCCATACCTTAAATAATTTTATATACCTAACAAAACTATTATGAAAAATCTGGAAAAATTCCAGAAAATCAAATTATATATGTTTTCTAACATATAAAAGTTTCAGAGCAAAATAATTAATTATTTAATCGTAAAACCCAAAATTTCATTTTCTTTACTAGAAAATTCATATAAAATTCACAACAATTCCAAAAATTCCAAAAATTGAAATCCATCTCCAAAATAGTATTTCTAATTCATACAAAAATTCACAAGGCATAAAGTTGTCATTTAATAGGGTTTTACCTTAAAACATATCATAAAAATTAATATGAACATGTATAAATCATTAACACGTACATATAGACATTCCATCATTTAAAAACATGGCAATATAATGCAAAACAATTTGGAATCGTCATGAAACCGAAAAAATTCAAAATAGAGATGTAAACATTATTTACCTTAGCTTTTGTGATTATAGAGATTAAGATATGAATAGGTTTGATTTGCTTAAGCTTCTTCCTAGCTTTTATTCAATCTTTTTCCCCTTTTCCTTGTTAATGGGGCTGACCTTGGTTTACAAAATATTTTAAATGAAATGATCGTATATATTTTACACGACTATGAGATAAAGATATAGGAATGGCCTCTTTCTTCTTTTACCCCTCCTCTATTTCATTTTAAACCCCTTTTAGTTCATTGTTAAAATGCACTACTACCCCTTTAATAAAATCAAATCTCATTCCCCTAATCAATAGATTATATTATTTAATTTGCCTAACTAAATATCCTAAATAATGTTACCAAAAATTTAGGGTGTTACAAAAACCCCGACGCTAAATGCCCTTGCCAAGAAAAACATGAATCAAAGGTCAATTACTCCAACCATCGCCTAAATTAGCTAGGGATAAAAACCCTAGTTTTTTCCTTAACTATCAACCGCTTCAAAACCCACTCGAACTCTTCCTCATCTACCCAGATTTGAAGCTTACAACCATACAGTTAACCCAAAAAATGCATCAATGCCCTGGATTGAGTGTGAAAGCACAAGCGCTGTTCTTATAGAGCAATAATATAGAGAATAGATATCTAAAAAAACAGAAATAGAAAGAAGGCAAGAAGATTTTTATAGTGGTTCAGCTGTTAATGAAGCATGCATCCACTTTATAGTTTTTATTATTGACTGATTGCCATTACACGGTGAATTGAATTACAAATTTCTTGATTATCCTTAGTTAAACTAAGTCCCCAATGTTGGAGTTCACTGGAATATCATAGTAAACTCCTTGGATGACTCCTGTGAGGAAGGTGAGGAGTGAAGAAAACTTTCTGTAGAGTTTCAGCAACTATCCAAAGCATCCCCCTTTATGTTGCAGATAGGAGAGTATTTATAGAGGTTGGAGAGCTATTGGGTCATGCCTGTTTGCTAGATCCTCACGGATGATCACAAGAAGGTGCTCTGAAAAGTGCATCGCGACCCGAGCCAAAATGATGGATCGCTAGCCATCCATAGGCTATGGATTGCTAGTGATCCATAGATCAAGCTCGAAGACGATCCAATCCCTTAATACTTCCCCTTGCTCTGTTCCATACTGTGTAGTTAAAACGCTCAGCAAATTCAATGTGGCGAAGGTGCAAAATGTCATAGCGGGGATATAGCGAGGGTATTTTGATGACAACGTTGGATCGCTAGCGATCCATAAACTTCACCTATTTTTAGAATTTGACTTCAAGATAACCTTTTTTGCCTTCTGTCGATGTTGTTCATGTAGTCTACTAGCATGTTGCCTTGTTTTGATGACTGGTTTCTTACAGGCTGCACTAGACTACTAATTGAACAAGGTGAATGCTTGTTTTTCGATTTAACTAGCTTGGAAACTCATCAAACTTGGCCATTGTTCCTAGAGTACACACTGGATCATGATGTAAGAAGATCGATGGACCTACAAGCAAATGCCATGGATCGTCAGCGATCCATAGACTATGGTTCGTCGGTGATCCATGCCTTAAGAAAAAATCGCTTTCTTCTTCTCTAACTTTCTTTGGCTTGTGGTTTTGGTCCTTTTGGTTGGTTCTAAAGCTATTCTGACTCGACAAAGTTTTTCCAACTCCCCTTTGGATTCTATTGGGTTAAAAACCCGGATAACATTTGCACCCCAGAATATGTCTTTATTGGAAACGAGGCATGCTCTAGAAGTAATCTTCAATGACACTAATTTTGAGTAACATTTTTAAGGACATTTAATTAGTTAAATTAAATTAATAGAATAATGTAAATTTGTTAAAGGATTGAGATATGTATAATAAAGAGGCAGTCGTCGTAAGGAATGTGGATTATGGATCTTAAGGCTAGGAATAACACTAGAGGGGGGTGAATAGTGTTTATAAGAAATTACTAGATCTTTCTGAGTTTATGTTAATTTGTACACATATGAATGTAGTATTCAGACACAAATATAATCACAGAATCAAACACAAATGCAGAAATAAAGTAAATGCAGTAAAGGAAAGAACACATCGGATTTTATACTGGTTTGGGGTTACCCTACATCCAGTCCCGCACAACTAAGTACGGATTTCCTTTCAAAAATAATTCAACAGTTACAACCCTCGGTTTCAAGGCTACAAGGTACACCCTCCAGAATCACAATCCTCTTGGTAGAGATACTTGATTTCCGAGGCAACAAGTTCACCCAATTGATTTCCAAGGCTACAATCACACCTTTTCTCGCTTGAGTGATTTCCAAGGCTACAATCACACCTTTTCTCGTTAGATAGATTACAAAGAAGCCTATAACTCTGAATAGCACTTGGATCTTGTTGAGATAGTGATAGAGAATCAAACCAGAGATGATCTAGTTAGATTCAATGTTGATTTCAGCAGAGTGATGATATGATTTTGAATAAGAAAATGTGGAAGACGAAGAGAAGTGAAAAACTAGAAAATCTGATGTAAAATTCGTTGAAACTAACCCCTATTTATAGAAGAACAACATTCATGTCCATTCGTGAAAGGTTATGGCAAATAGACACTTCTTTTGAAACTCAAATTTTTGGTCCTAACTGACACTATGTCGACATGGGGTACTAGGGCATGTCGACATCCCAAAGCAACTTTTGAAGATTTGATTTTCTTTGAAAATAACCTTTATCTTATATTAAAAACTATTTAAACTTTATAAATATACTTGACAATAGATAAAATACATAGATAAATATAGAGAATAATATATATATATATATAATTTTACTATAATTTTATATTTAAATCTAAGTATAAATATATTATAATTAAAAGATAGTTTAAAACAAACGAAGTTAAAAACAAGAGTTTATTAAAAACAAAAACAAAGAATATTATAAGGCTAAAACATCTTTTTGAAAATCATTTGAAAAGATAATATCTAAGGCTAAAACATTTTGAAAAGCAGTTTTGGAAATCATTCTGAAGTAGTTTTGAAAATCATTTTGAAGTAGTTTTGCAAGCTTCTTCCTATAGAATATCTCATCATATCAGGACTCGAGAACTTGTACAAAATCAGGATGTTCGTGGGTTTGTAAGCCACTTGTCGTAGGTTTGTAAGCTACTTGCCGTGGGTTTGTATGCCACTAAAAAGGTAGAAATGGGTTCCATTCCAAAAGAAAAATGGAGTGAAGATTTCAGTGCTATTATGAAGTTTTAACATAATTCTAGACTCAATACTTATCTTGAACTCTTGATAATCTTGATATTCTTGATACTCATGAGTCTTCAATCTTGATATCTTAAATCTTTATACTGTACAATCTTCATTTTTGATACCTGCATGATTAAATTCTGCATATCCATATATATCTAAACTATAATTTTAGTATTTATATTTTATAATCTTATTCTAAGGTTGTTGTCATCAAAACCATCAACTCATGGACTAACAATCTTCCCCTTTTTGATGATGACAACCTTTGTTTATAAAATATTACTTCTATCCTAATAACTCCCCTTAAATCTAATAACTCCCCCTTAATCTATGCCTAACTACCCTATCTTATATTTCTCCCCCTTTGTCATCAACAAAAACAAACTAACTCTAAACTATATAACTCTTAGTCTAATATCCTATACGATGATAGTGTTATCATACATAATCATACATACCTGTAAACCTAAAACTTAGTCCTAAACTACTAACATTCCTAACCAAGTACCATATAATACTTATATATACATTATATATAGGAATCATATATAAGAACACACAATATTTATTTTTATATATATATGTTTATATTTACATTTTCGTAAAACGTAACAAATATACACATAATGATGAAAAAATGAAGAAAAAAAACTACTGAGTATCTTTGACAATTGGAGATCTATGGATCAAACAATTTGGATAATGGAAACATAAATTTCCAGGTTGTTCAACCAAGTTCCTGTCCTTGTCAAAACATACTTCGCCAATGCAAATTACTTTGTCGTTGTCTTCCGCATGCTCTTCTTCCATTGGTTTTTCTTCTTCTTCTTCACTTTCCTCTTGTTCATGATCTCCTAAAGAGTCCTCGTCAATCAAGATTGGATTAGCATGATTGTCCATTAGAAATTTTTGTAAATTTCTAAGGATTTTTCCTTGCCTCTCTTGTTCTTTGGCCATTCGAAGTTGCATCACTTGGATTTCAGTCATTAACTGAAGTGTATCCTTCAGAAAATCCTCCATTTTCATCACACGAGCGAGCGTTGTTTGTTGAAACGGACCAGAAGTAGGAGATGGGAACGAAAAAGTTGATTTTATGTTTGATTTGGAAGAGGAAGCCATTGATAAATTGATTTCAGAAGATAGAACAGAAAGAGAACAGAGAGAATGAAGAAAATTTCGAAATAGGAGAAATTTATAGCCACTTATTTTAATTTTGATGGGAAATATTTAAAATTTAAAAAACGTTATATGTCGACATGAGTATAAGGGGGATGCCGACATGGTTCTCAATATTTTTACTATTTGATTTATTTTGATTTAATTTTTAATTATACTTTTTTATTTATATTTTATATTTCAGTTAAAGAACAAATACCTAATTATCTTCTTAATTTAGTAAATGTAGATTCATTTAAGGGTTTTGTTAAGATATCAGCAACTTGATTTTCAGAATTGATATAGTCGAGAGTAATTACTTCTCTACTTATATTATCTCCGAGAAAATGGTGTCTGATATCAATATGTTTAGTTAGAGCATGATGAGTAGTATTTTTGAATAAATTTATTGCACTAGTATTATCACAATAAATTGGTGATTTTGAGATATTTTGTAACAACCCTAGATTCTTGTATATTATTTAAATTGGACTTTCTTTTATTTTTAAATTATTTTAAATTTATTTTATTTCAAACATTTCATTTTTAAATATATATGTTGATTATTAAGTGATTTATAGTTCAAACTAGTATAATTTGAATATTTTAATGTAAATTGAATTTCTGGTCAAACTGTTCAAACTTTGACTTTTAAACTTCAAATTTAAATTATTTAAAATCTTAAATTTTACCTTTTATTATGAAAATAGATGAAATAACATGAACCCTGCTTTTCGTTTCGTTGGAAACGGACTTAAACTGTGAAAGTTATGTATATTTCAATATTGTGTGTAAACTAATGTATTTAGAAATATTGGCTATTTTAAATTATATTTTATTTGTCATATTTTGTTCTAATATGTGTTAATATTTTGTTTTATGTATATTTTTGTCTTTTATTATTTTTAAAGTGATAATATAATTTGTCCAAAGTTTACTTGAATTTATTTCAATTTATAAAGCCTAGTTTCCATTTTTCTGCTATTTTCTTCATTAAAATTATATTTAATTAAAATTTATTTATTTATTTTGTGAATTCATTTTTTATTTTGTGTTCTTATCTTTATTTATAAATACTTTTCAAGTACATAAATTTTTTCCAAAGTTCATTGCATTTATTTTTCATATTTTCAAGAATAGTTGCAATTTTTGTTGTTTTACTTAATTAAATTATATATAATTAATAATTAATTTATTTATTTTTGTTTATTTACTAAATTTTAATATTTTATCTAAGTTTATATATATATATATATTTCAGTTATCTAAAATTTGAAAAGAAAATAGTGGAAATTTGAAAGGTTTTAAACTTCCAAAGTCTCTTTGCATTTCCGACCTTTCACTTTCTCAACTCCTCTCTTAATTGATTTTTTGGCCGTACCTTTCCTACTTTCTTTCAGATGCATTATTCATTTTTTTCACCAGAAAAACATTTCTCAAAACCACAAAAAAAATCACGGCTCCATTGTTTTCAAGGTTTGGTAAAAATTATCATCTTCTTCCTTTGTTTTTATGACTTTTCTTATTGAAATTTTGCATATGCTCTCTACTTCATAGCTTTGTTCCTCCTCCTCCAAGCTTTGGCCGACCACCACCATCCCCTTTCTTTGACCATCACCCACCCTAGTACCCCTCCTCCCCAGGCCGAACCATCCCAAGGCCAAGATCTACATAAAAATCCAATAAAACTATCACAACCCATCACTTATTGTTGAAACCAATCCTAGTTTGTCATCTCCACCTTCTACCACCATTAGCCGCCACAACCTCCACCATCACCACCTTTGGCTTGACCTCCACCCTCTGCCATGTCACCCCCACCTCCTGGAGCCACTGGCCGTGACCCATGACCTCTGGCCGAATCTATTTGTGCCAAAGATGTGAGGTTATGTTGCATTGTTTAGCCTTGAACACTTAGTTTATGCACCTAGACTTCACCACTTTGTTAACACATGCTAGGCCGACCTTTAGGAACCCAAACCAGATCCAAACCATTCTATTAGCCATGCCATTTCAGATCTGGAGCTGAAGCATATGTGGTAGGAAGCAAGTGCAAACACTTTGACTTTGTGTATGCATCCATTTCTAGCTTTGTTTAGTGGTATTTGTGTTGAAAACTTATATCTATTCTATTGCTTTGTGTAAATGTTTGTTCAAGGCTATTACCTTTGGCTCTCCACTCTCAAATCATATTCGTGTTGTCGTGCCTTCGAAGCTTCTCTATTGTGTGTTGTTGTTTGTCATCTCCAGCTAATACAGGTGAATAAATCTCACTAGACTAATATGTACTTATATAGTTGATAAACTGACATCACTTGAATCTGTAAATTCATATCATCATGTTATAACTGCTATATTATAATCATATGATGTTCACACCTGTATTTACACCTGTTATACCATATGTTACTGTTATCTCATGTTAGTTTGTTCATTTTATCAGTTTGTCACAATGCAAGTTCCCTGTTAGTATAGAAATCACTATGGGTTGAAATGATACATACCCGAACGGACTTTAGAATAGGAAAAATTCGTTATGGGCTGAAATGATAGGCCTGAACGGTTTTTATTTATTTTATTTTAACTTGGGATTGCGGGTTTGAAATGATAAAACCCGGTTTTTCTTTGTAAACTACGGATTGAAATGATACATATATGTATCACTTGACCTAGGCTAGAAAATTATATTTACAGACCCGTGGTATATATATTTTTCTGAAAATTTTAAAATATTCTAAAAATATAAATATTATGATATTTTGATTTAAATTTTATTAAAATGATTTTTATAAAAATATTTGTGATTTTCTACAAATTAAATAAGTGAATTAAGTAAAGAGTGAAGTAGAATTTGAAATATAAGTTAATTTTGGAATTTATGATTTTGTTTATAAATGGAATTTATGTAAAGTAAGAAAATATGACAAATTTGATTTAAAAGATGAATTTAATGATTTTATTAAGTAATAATAATTCTTAAAAGTGTTAATGATTTTGCATAACTTAAAATATGAAATAAATGGATATTTAAGCTGAATTTGGAAATGTAACTTTAATTGAATTTTTGTGAAATTTGTTTAAAAGTGAATTTTTATTTAAGTAAAATAAATGGAAATAAGTTATATTTTGGAAATTTAAACTTAAGTGTTAAGTTAAATTTTTAATTAAAGAAATGAAAATTTAATTGTTATTTAACTTGATTTTTGTATTGAAATTTGACTTTATAAAATCATAGAAATAAAGGTATTTAAATGATTGTTTTTAAATTGTGAAATATATGTTTTTATAAGTTAAAATGATTTATATTAAAAGTTAATTATGTGTGAAATTGTAAATAAAACTCTGAATTTGATTTGACAGCATTTTTAAAATGTAATGTAAAGATATTACAGCATTGGAAAATGCTGTAGTTATTTTAAATGAACCTAATAGCAAATTTGAACTAAAGGTTATTATAGCACTTTGTTAGTGCTATAGTTGTTAAATTTAACTAAAATTTCAATTGAAACTAAATTAAGATATTACAGCATTTTTAATATTGTCTTTTGTTAATGAACTGTTTTAAAACATAACATTTCATAGCATTTCCTAAGTGTTGCGAAAGTTGAATTTTCATTGTTTTAATAAACTTAAATGGATAAATGATCTGTGAAAAAGATTTAAATTTTTGTAAATTAAATATTTAATTATTAAATATAATGAATTGACTTTAAATGATTTAAATGGAATAGTTGATTGGGAAATACAACTATTTTGAAATGTGATTAAATGGTATTTATATTTAAATTAAATAAATGATGTTTTGAAATGATATTTTGAAATGAATCTGAAATGATATTAAATCTTGGAATGAATAATTGAAGTTTATATTAGTATGGAAAATATTTGGTTTACTTGTAATTGAATCTATTTAAAAGATATTGGACTTATGAAATATAGGATATTAAAGCTTTGGAATTTATTTTATAATTTGAATAGTTATTTTGTGGATTAAATCTACATTTGAAATTTATAAGATTTGAAATGGTCTATGGAAATTTAATTGAAATAAATGATTGAATTGAATTGAAACTTTGAAAATTTTAATACTTGATTTGAAAGTATAATATTTACACTTTTAAATGGTTTAGATGAATTATTTTAATGGAAATATAAACTATTTAAAAGGTGACTTGAAATGATAATAAATGAATGATATCTTTGAATTTAAAAAGTATTTAAAGTTGAATATTTAGATTTGAACTCAAATGATATTTTGGTATATAAAAATGATTCGAAATGAAGTTTTGGAAAGATTTGATATTTTGATATATTAAAATGATTCGAAATGAAGTTTTGGAAAGATATGATATTTTGATATATTGAAATGATTTGAAATGAAGGTTTGAAATGATATGATATTTTAAATATATTGAAATGGTTTGGAATTGATTTAATCTTTATTTTGATAAAGATTTGGATTTGAAACGATATTCTATTTTGAAGTATAAACTGTTTTTAAACTATAACCACGGGTTATAATAACGATTGGTTGTTAAAAAGACCGGGATCGGATATGGACATACTCTCTGTCGATACCGAAAAAAACTTTGACAACTGTGTACGCGGTGGAGTTTCCAGAATGAAGTAGGATGTTGACGACGATCCTAAGGTATATATACATGGACCCAACTCCCGTGAGTTGGCATAAGGTGGCTAAAACAGGAGCGATCTCGGACCAGTGAGGTAGCACCTCTTATCGAACACAGTACTTCGATACCATTCTATTACTTGTGATTGATTTGGTGCGCACCCTTGATTTGGGAGTGTTGTTCGAGGTGGAGCGGTAGTGGCTGCTATGCGTTTCTATCAGTCTGTGTGCGTAATTGGTATATCTACCCTGGCATTGCCTTGTGTGCCGTGTCACCTACCATATTGAGCTTTACTACGAGTTTCTATTTGTGTCGTACCTATGGAGTATCTTCTCATAGCCTTGCAAGGTATGCAGGTACTGTGTAGACTATTGACATATTATGTGTTAAGGTGGAAAATGTAAAGCCTTAACGCTATTTAAAAGTATGTTTATTTTACGATTAGACATTATTATAATAGCAAATATTACTACATAGTAGATAGTTTAACGGATCCTTAAGGAATGGGCGATCCCAAGCATTCTTTAAGTTACTTGTACCTTTATTTCAGTTCACTTGAGTTGGTTTATATAATATAAGTATATATTGTCCTGACTCGAGTGTTTTGTGTTTTGCTTTACGCTCGGGTCAGCCTGAGTTATTCACATATTTGGATTTCCACTCTCTTGGAGATTTGAATCGCTGGAGATTATCTACTTGTCTTGTCCTATCTATTTCAGTTCCGTTGTTCTACTTGGCTTGTACTTGGTTATTTTATTGAGACTTTTGTTGTACTCTATTTCTTCTGTTATATCTTATGTAACTCTGATATATTTATATAGTAGCTTCATGAACTACTATTTCTTTTACTTCCACTGCATTATTTTACTCTGTGTCTGTGATCTGTGATTATATTTATTTATTGTATATTCTGAGATTTGCCAAATTTTATTTCCAACGCGGTATTTTGAGCAATTCAAGTCCGACATGTGCGGATGCGAATGATTGAAATTATCGGGTCGTTACAGTTGGTATCAGAGCTTTGGCTTTGAGGCAAAACTTAGAATGTATGGTAAATTTAGTTACAGAATCACTTTCATTCGAGCTTGAATCTCTTCATTTTTATTTGATTTCCTTTGAATTTTGGAACGTTCCCTGCGGTTCCAAAATCCAATCGTGTCCCTCACTATTAATCTTCTTTTGATTCTGGAGTATCCCATAACTCCACTTCGAATGAGCTTTATAGTGAATTGGCGGTCTCGCCAATACTCTAATGACTTGTAAAGGGGGAAAACTCCTTTACAATTAGCATCGATTCACCAAAGATTTATATCTATCCTTGGTTTAGATGCTAATATCTTTTGTTATTCCAAACTCTATCCCTTGAGATCGGATGTAGATTTACCCTAGAAAAAAATACACATTTGATCTTATTCATTAAGTCACGGTTGACCCGGTTAAGGTTGCCCGCGATTTATCTAAGCTTATCCATCTTCATATTTTGTTAATTAATCATCTTGTATTTGTTTCCAAAATATCTCCAAACATTTTGAATTGTACTTGTAAATCTATGTTTGTTTTATATATTGTGTTGTTTGAGTTGTTGATGTTGATTTGGGCTTCCAATCGATTCGTCTGATCAACGCTATCGATAGGATTTATAAAACACTTTGACAGAACAAACTGACACAATATTATTTTAAAATTTGGTTAATGAAATAAATTAAATTGATTAATTGAAATGATAATACTTGATTTATTATTTTATAAATGAATTTATAAATAGTTGTTAATAAATTTTATTTGGGAACTGAAATGAATTTAAATCAAGAATTTGAGATTTTAATTTCCGATAGTTTCAAACCTTGTGTTTAAAGTTTTAAAAGGATATATTATTTAAAGTATTTTTGAATAGAAATTTGTTTCCAAAGAATTTTAAATTTTTAAAATTTTAGTGCTCTTCTCTTTGTCGTTGGAAAATAATTTCGATGATGACCGCAGCATCATCGACGTTCATTTTCGAGTTTCGAAGTAAAGAGACCATTTTGTAGTCTTGCTACAGCTTTGTTTTGTGAAATTTAATTGATTTGAATTTCTAAAATATGATTTTATTTATAATATATATAGAGATATGATTTAAATTTGATTTGACAAATTATGTACATACATTTATTTATCTCTAAATGGTTTGAAAGGAATCGGAAATTTTATTCTTAAATTCTATCTTAAATAATAACTTCAAGTATAAAAAGAAAATCAAAATTTTGAATAAATATTCAAGCTTGAAATGATTGAATTAAAATGTTTATATTGTATATTAATTTTAGAAAGTTTTATTTGTATAATTATCAATTGCATTCCAATATAACTTACCTTAAATTTTAGAAGTTAACAATGTAATTGGATAATATACAATATAAAAAGTTTTTATAAATAAAAATTTGAGTGGTTATAATAATTGTTGCACACTTAAATTTTAGTTATAAAAGATTAATAGAGATAAATAGAATAAAAGGTTAATTGAATAATTTACAATATAAATGATGTTAAAGGAATAAATTTAATTTTAATTAGGAATAAAAAAGAATTAAATTTATTAAGTACATTATGAGTATAATAAATGATTTTGCAAATCCATGATTTTTGAAATTGTTATTTTAAGAAAATTTGAGATAAGATAATGAAATTAGAGATAGTAAGATTTATTTAACTTGTGTAAAATTAATTATCAATTTAAGCTGAAACCATGGAAATTTCAAACCTATTATCTTATTTTGTTTTTCAAACTTATTATCTTATTTTGTTTTCAAACTGTCTTTTGGTTGTCCTTATTTTCCTCATCTTGCTACAGACCAGTATATGCATTTCTATAATCTTTAATAATCTTTGGTACTTATTTTAATCTGAGCATTTCTTGCCATCCACCTTGTTAAACTTACCTATAACAATAGTTGTCAGGTATAATCTCAATCTCCTTGTCATCTTGTCTTAATCTTATTTCACTCTATTTTTTTCTGTGCTTTCCCGTACTTCATTCCTTTTCGGGGATGAAAAGTTTTGAGTGGGGGAGAGTGTAACAACCCTAGATTCTTGTATATTATTTAAATTGGACTTTCTTTTATTCTTAAATTTATTTTATTTCAAACATTTCATTTTTAAATATATATGTTGATTATTAAGTGATTTATAGTTCAAACTAGTATAATTTGAATATTTTAATGTAAATTGAATTTCTAGTCAAATTGTTCAAACTTTGACTTTTAAAATTCAAATTTAAATTATTTAAAATCTTAAATTTTACCTATTAGTACGAAAATAGATGAAATAACTTGAACCCTGCTTTTCGTTTCATTGGAAACGGACTTAAACTGTGAAAGTTATGTATATTTCAATATTGTGTGTAAACTAATGTATTTAGCAATATTGTCTATTTTAAATTATATTTTATTTTTCATATTTTGTTCTAATATGTGTTAATATTTTATTTTATGTATATTTTTGTCTTTTATTATTTTTAAAGTGATAATATAATTTGTCCAAAGTTTACTTGAATTTATTTCAATTTATAAAGCCTAGTTTCCATTTTTCTGCTATTTTCTTCATTAAAATTATATTTTATTAAAATTTATTTATTTATTTTGTGAATTCATTTTTTATTTTTTGCTCTTATCTTTATTTATAAATACTTTTCAAGTACATAAAATTTTTCCAAAGATCATTGCATTTATTTTTCATATTTTCAAGACTAGTTACAATTTTTGCTGTTTTACTTAATTAAATTATATATAATTAATAATTAATTTATTTTTGTTTATTTACTAAATTTTCATATTTTATCTGAGTTTTTATATATATTTCAGTTATCTAAAATTTGAAAAGAAAATAGTGGAAATTTGAAAGGTTTTAAACTTCCAAAGTCTTTTTGCATTTCCGATCATTCACTTTCTCAAGTCCTATCTTAATTGATTTTTTGGCCGTACCTTTCCTACTTTCTTTCAGATGCATTCTTCATTTTTTTCATGAGAAAAACATTCCTCAAAACCACAAAAAAATCACGGCTCCATTGTGTTCAAGGTTTGGTAAAAATTATCATCTTCTTCCTTTGTTTTTATGACTTTTCTTATTGAAATTTTGCATATGCTCTCTACTTCATAGCTTTGTTCCTCTGACCATCACCCACCCTAGTACCCCTCCTCCCCAGGCCGAACCAACCCAAGGCTAAGATCTACACAAAAATACAATAAAACTATCACAACCCATCACCTATTGTTGAAACCAATCCTAGTTTGTCATCTCCACCTTCTGCCACCATTAGCCGCCAGTACCTCAACCACCACCACCTTTGGCCTGACATCCACCCTCTGCCATGTCACCCACCACCTCCTGGAGCCACTGGCCATGACCCATGACCTCTGGCCGAATCTATGTGTGCCAAAAATGTGAGGTTATGTTGCATTGTTTAGCCTTGAACACCTAGTTTATGCACCTAGACTTCACCACTTTGTTAACACAAGCTAGGCCGACCTTTAGGAACCCAAACCAGATCCAAACCATGCTATTAGCCATGCCATTTCAGATCTGGAGCTGAAGCATAGGTGGTAGGAAGCAAGTGCAAACACTTTGACTTTGTGTATGCATCCATTTCTAGCTTTGTTTAGTGGTATTTGTGTTGAAAATTTATATCTATTCTATTGCTTTGTGTAAATGTTTGTTCAAGGCTATTACCTTTGGCTCTCCACTCTCAAATCATATTCGTGTTTTCGTGCCTTCGAAGCTTCTCTGTTGTGTGTTTTTGTTTGTCATCTTCAGCTAATACAAGTGAGTAAATCTCACCAGACTAATATGTACTTATATAGTTGATAAACTTACATCACTTGAATGTGTAAATGCATATCATCCTGTTATAACTGCTATATTATAATCATATGATGTTCACACCTGAATTTACACCTGTTATACCATATGTTACTATTATCTCGTGCTAGTTTTTTCATTTTATCAGTTTGTCACACTGCAAGTTCCATGTTAGTATATAAATCACTATGAGTTGAAATGATACATACCCGAACGGACTTTAGAATAGGGAAAAATCGTTATGGGCCGAAATGATAAGCATGAACGGTTTTTATTTATTTTATTTTTACTTGTGATTGCGGGTTTGAAATGATAAAACCCAATTTTTCTTTGTAAACTACGGATTGAAATGATACATATCCGTATCACTTGACCTAGGCTAGAAAATTATATACAGACCCGTGGTATATATATTTTTCTGAATTTTTTAAAATATTTTAAAAATATGAATATTATGATATTTTGATTTAAATTTTATTAAAATGATTTCTATAAAAATATTTGTGATTTTCTACAAATTAAATAAGTGAATTAAGTAAAGGGTGAAGTAGAATTTGAAATATAAGTTAATTTTGGAATTTATGATTTTGTTTATAAATGGAATTTATGTAAAGTAAGAAAATATGACAAATTTGATTTAAAAGATGAATTTAATGATTTTATTAAGTAATAATAATTCTTAAAAGTGTTAATGATTTTGGATAACTTAAAATATGAAATAAATGGATATTTAAGCTGAATTTGGAAATGTAACTTAAATTGAATTTTTGTGAAATTTGTTTAAAAGTGAATTTTGTAATTAAGTAAAATAAATGGAAATAAGTTATATTTTGGAATTTTAAACTTAAGTGTTAAGTTAAATTTTTAATTAAAGAAATGAAAATTTAATTGTTATTTAACTTGATTTTTTAATTGAAATTTGACTTTATAAAATCATAGAAATAAAGGTATTTAAATGATTGTTTTTACTTTGTGAAATATAAGATTTTATAAGTTAAAATGATTTATATTAAAAGTTAATTATGTGTGAAATTGTAAATAAAACTCTGAATTTGATTTGATAGCATTTTTGAAATGTAATGTAAAGATATTACAGCATTGGAAAATGTTGTAGTTGTTTTAAATGAACCTAATAGCAAATTTGAATTAAGGGTTATTATAGAACTTTGTTAGTGCTATAGTTGATAAATTTAACTAAAATTTCAATTGAAACTAAATTAAGATATTACAGCATTTTTAATGCTCTCTTTTGTTAATGAACTGTTTTAAAACATAACATTTCGTAGCATTTCCTAAGTGTTGCGAAAGTAGAATTTTCATTGTTTTAATAAACTTAAATGGATAAATGATCTTTGAAAAAGATTTAAATTTTTGTAAATTAAATATATAATTATTAAATATAATGAATTGACTTTAAATGATTTAAATGGAATAGTTGATTGGGAAATACAACTATTTTGAAATGTGATTAAATGGTATTTAAATTTAAATTAAATAAATGATGTTTTGAAATGATATTTTGAAATGAATTTGAAATGATATTAAATCTTGGAATGAATAATTGAAGTTTATATTAGTATGGAAAATATTTGGTTTACTTGTAATTTGAATCTATTTAAAAGATATTTGACTTATGAAATATAGGATATTAAAGCTTTGGAATTTATTTTATAATTTGAATAGTTATTTTGTGGATTAAATCTACATTTGAAATTTATAAGATTTGAAATGGTCTATGGAAATTTAATTGAAATAAATGATTGAATTGAATTGAAACTTTGAAAATTTTAATACTTGATTTGAAAGTATAATATTTACACTTTTAAATGGTTTAGATGAATTATTTTGATGGAAATATAAACTATTTAAAAGGTGACTTGAAAAGATAATAAATGAATGATATCTTTGAATTTAAAAAGTATTTAAAGTTGAATATTTAGATTTGAACTCAAATGATATTTTGGTATATAAAAATGATTCGAAATGAAGTTTTGGAAAGATTTGATATTTTGATATATTAAAATGATTTGAAATGAAGTTTTGGAAAGATATGATATTATGATATATTGAAATGATTTGAAATGAAGTTTTGAAATGATATGATATTTTAAATATATTGAAATGGTTTGGAATTGATTTAATCTTTATTTTGATAAAGATTTGGATTTGAAATGATATTCTAATTTGAAGTATAAACTGTTTTTAAACTATAACCACGGGTTATAATAACGATTGGTTGTTAAAGAGACCGTGATCGGATATGGACATACTCTCTGTCGATACCGAAAACCACTTTGACAACTGTGTACGCGGTGGAGTTTCCAGAATGAAGTAGGATGGTGACGATGATCCTATGGTATATATACATGGACCCAATTCCCGTGAGTTGGCATAAGGTGGCTAAAACAGGAGCGATCTCGGACCAGTGAGGTAGCACCTCTTATTGGACACACTTCTTCGATACCATTCTATTACTTGTGATTGATTTGGTGCGCACCCTTGATTTGGGAGTGTTGTTCGAGGTTGAGCGGTAGTGGCTGCTATGCGTTTCCATCAGTCCGTGTGCGTAATTGGTATATCTACCCTGGCATTGCCTTGTGTGCCGTGTCACCTACCATATCGAGCTTTACTACGAGTTTCTATTTGTGTCGTACCTATGGAGTATCTTCTCATAGCCTTGCGAGGTATGCAGGTACTGTGTAGACTATTGGCATATTACGTGTTAAGGTGGAAAATGTAAAGCCTTAACGCTATTTAAAAGTATGTTTATTTTATGATTAGACATTATTATAATAGCGAATATTACTACATATTAGATAGTTTAACTGATCCTTAAGGAATGAGCGATCCCAAGCATTCTTTAAGTTACTTGTACCTTTATTACAGTTCACTTGAGTTGGTTTACATTATATAAGTATATATTGTCCTGACTCGAGTGTTTTGTGTTTTGCTTTACGCTCGGGTCAGCCTGAGTTATTCACATATTTTGATTTCCACTCTCTTGGAGATTTGAATCGTTGAGGATTATCTGCTTGTCTTGTCCTTTCTATTTCAGTTCCGTTCTACTCGGCTTGTACTTGGTTATTTTATTGAGACTTCTGTTGTACTCTATTTCTTCTGTTATATCTTATGTAACTCTGATATATTTATATAGTAGCTTCATGAACTACTATTTCTTTTACTTCCGCTGCATTATTTTACTTTGTGTCTGTGATCTGTGATTATATTTATTTTCTGTATATTCTGAGATTTGCCAAATTTTATTTCCAACGCGGTATTTTGAGCAATTCAAGTCCGACATGTGCGGATGCGAATGGTTGAAATTATCGGGTCGTTACATATTTAAACCAAAATCTTTTAAAGTTTGTTGCATATTTATTACTTGAGAACAAGCCAAAGCAGCAGAAATATACTCTGCTTCAGTTGTTGATAGAGAAACTGTGTTTTGCTTTTTACTAAACCAGGAAATCAGAGAATGCCCTAAAAAGTGACAAGTTCCACTTGTACTTTTTCGGTCTGATTTATAACCAGCATAATCAGCATCACAGTAAGATATTGAGTCAAACGAATCATTTTTAGGATAAAATAAGCCATAATCAAAGGTGTGTTTAACATATCTTATAATACGTTTTAAAGCTTTTAAGTGAGTTTCTTTAGGTTGGGATTGATTCCTTGCACAGAGATAGACACTATGCATGATATCAGGTCTACTCCCAGTGATATAGAGTAGTGATCCAATCATTCCTCCATATAATTTTTTATCTACATCTTTCTAGAGATCCTCTTTACTAAGGTACTCATTGGTTGCCATGGGAGTGGGTTTTCCACTCGCAGTAGTCAAACAAAATTTACTAACTAGCTCTTTAGCATATTTTTCTTGACTAATAAAGATACCATTATCTAATTGTTTTATTTGTAATCCTAAAAAAAAGTTTAATTCAAGACGTTTTGAAGTTGAAATCATATTTTTTAATTTAAAGGAACTTTTTCTAGGTTTTCCTAGTTGACATGCATCACATAGACTATCTACTTTAAAATTCATTTTAGGGAGGCCTCTTACTAGATCATGTTTTGACAATCTAGATAAGAGTTTGAAATTCAAATGCCCAAATCTCTTTTTCCAAATCCAAGGGTCACTTGCATTTGCCAAAAGACACAATTTATCATTTGAAATTTTCATACTAAGAATATAAATATTCTTTTTCCTAATTCTCTCAAATATTATGATTGAATTATTATCTTCAATGTGACACTTATCTTTTTCAAATTTAATTTTATATCCTTTATCGCATAGTTGACTTATACTTAGCAGATTGTGTTTCAGATTCTTAATTAGCAAAACATTATTAATAATAGGAGTTTCAGAGTTACCGACTTTGCCGAAGCCGATCACATAACCTTTTGAATTGTCTCCAAAGTTAACCAGTCATCCGTCTCTGTATATTATATCATTCAGGATATCTGGATTCCCAGTCATGTGTCTAGAACATCCACTATCGAGTATCCATTTTTTCTTTTTGATCTCCGCAGTTTGTTTATTCTGGATTGATTCCTCAACTCCCATAAAGCATGATTCTTGCACATCAAACAATCTTAGTAAACAACTTGTGTTTGAATATTGATTATATGCAGACTCAAGAGACAATGATGATTTGAATATTTCTAAACATGCATTAATAAATTTCTTAAACATAGCCATTTTAAAAAAAAACTTTTTCAAAAATTAGATTATGAAACCTATGAAAACCATGCTCTGATACCAAATGTGAGGAATGCGGATTACGGATCTTAAGGGTAGGAATAACACTAAAGGGGGGTGAATAGTGTTTATAAGAAATTACTAAATCTTTTTGAGTTTATGTTAATTTGTACACAGATGTATGTAATATTCAGACACAGATATAATCACAGAATCAAACACAGATGCAGAAATAAAGTAAATGCAGTAAAGGAAAGAACACACCGGATTTTATACTAGTTCGGGGTTACCCAACATCTAGTCCTGCACAACTAAGTACGGATTTCCTTTCAAAAATAATTCAACAATTACAACCCTCGGTTTCAAGGCTACGAGGTACATGCTCCAGAATCACAATCCTCTAGGTAGAGATACTTGATTTCCGGGGTAACAAGTTCACCCAATTGATTTCCAAGGCTACAATCACACCTTTTCTCACTTGATTGATTTCCAAGGCTACAATCACACCTTTTCTCGCTAGATAGATTACAAAGAAGCCTATAACTCTGAATAGCACTTGGATCTTGTTGAGATAGTGATAGAGAATCAAACTAGAGATGATCTAGTTAGATTCAATGTTGATTTCGGCAGAGTGATGATAGGATTTTGAATAAGAAAATGTGGAAGAAGAAGAGAAGTGAAAAACCAGAAAATCTGATGTAAAATTCGTTGAAACTAACTCCTATTTATAGAAGAACAACAGTCATGTCCATTCGTTAAAGGTTATGGCGAATAGACACTTCTTTTAAAATTCAAATTTCTGGTCCTAACTGACACTATGTCGACATGGGTTACTAGGGCATGTCGACATCCCAAAGCAATTTTTGAAGATTTGATTTTCTTTGAAAATAACCTTTATCTTATATTAAAAACTATTTAAACTTTATAAATATACTTGACTATGGATAAAATACATAGATAAATATAGAGAATAATATATATATAATTTTACTATAATTTTATATTTAAATCTAAGTATAAATATATTATAATTAAAAGATAGTTTGATACAAACAAAGTTAAAAACCAGAGTTTATTAAAAACAAAAACAAAGAATATTTTAAGGCTAAAACATCTTTTGAAAATCATTTGAAAAGATATTTTTTAAGGCTAAAAGATTTTGAAAAGTAGTTTTGAAAATCATTCTGAAGTAGTTTTGAAAATCATTTTGAAGTAGTTTTGCAAGCTTCTTCCTGCAGAATATCTCATCATATCAAGACTCAAGAACTTGTACAAAACCAGGATGTTCATGGGTTTGTAAGCCACTTGTCGTAGGTTTGTAAGCTACTTGTCGTGGGTTTGTAAGCCACTAAAAAGGTAGAAATGGGTTCCATCCCAAAAGAAAATTGGAGTGAAGATTTCAGTGCTATTGTGAAGTTTTAACATAATTCTAGACTCAATACTTATCTTGAACTCTTGAACTCTTGATAATCTTGATATTCTTGGTACTCATGAGTCTTCAATCTTGATATCTTGAATCTTTATATTGTACAGTCTTCATTCTTGATACCTACATGGTTAAATTCTGCATATACATATATATCTAAACTATAATGTTCGTATTTATATTTTATAATCTTATTCTAAGGTTGTTGTCATCAAAACCATCAACTCATGGACTAACAGTCGTGCCTAGTTGAACCATCAACTCATGGACTCACATTGTATATTCTTATACCCTAAACCCTTAACTCACCTTCATTTTTCACATTCACAATCTAAATACTAAATCTAGAGCCCGACCACCATTGAAAAGAGGAAGGTGAAGAAAGGAAAAATCAAGAGGAAAAACTTTATTAAAATTCAATCCAAGGTCAAATCTCAACTCCTTAACAACAAAGCTAAAGGTGAGTAATATGTTACATCTCATATTTTGATGTTTTCGGTTTCTAACATTAGATCCGAATGTTTTTGCAAGTATTCTACCACGTTTTGAATGATGTTTAGACATACATACAAACATACATACATGTGTGTGTATGCTTGTTGTTATGGTATGTTTTGAATTAAAAAACCTATTAAATTACATCTGAATGCCTTGCGTATTTTATAAAAGGTCAGAAATAATATTTTGGAGATGGGTTTCAAGTTTCATGATTTTTTGAAATATTGTGGAATTAATATTAATTTCCTAGTGAAGAAAATGGTTTTTTGGGTTAAAAGTTTATTTCAAAATTTATATATACGCCTTCGGTCTGAAATTTAAATATGTTAGAAAACATATTAAAAGTGATTTACGGAAATTTTATATCATTTTCCTAAGTGATTTAATAAGTATATAATATTATTTAAAGTATGAGACTTAAATGTTTTATATGTTTATAAAAGGAGGAGGGGCTATTTGCAAATGTTTTAAAATGATAATCTTTGAAATTCGATAGCACTTTCAGAAAAGTTTTTGAAAAGTAAAGGCCACCAATTATAAGAGGAAAAATAAGCAGGTTAGTTGAAAAGAATTACCTTTTTAAGTTAAAAATAAAGTTTTTCTAAGGTTCCTCTGTTTCACCATCTTCGGCAGCCACATTTTAACTTAGTGCCTCCGCCTCCATCTTGATCGAAACCAATTCACATGGTATCAAAGACTTGGTACATATCGAATTGGACATTGGCAAAAGGTATAGGATCAAAACAAGGGGTTTCGAAGGGGTCAAAACATTGCTTTGGTTTTCTAAAGAAAATATGCTTGCTTTGCTTTTGAATAAGATGGCTTTCCACTGGGTTAGCTTTTGATTTGGTCAAATTGTTTTAAAGAAAGACGCTTTCGAAATAGGTTGCACCTTTGTTTTAAAGTAAATGTTTTCGATAGGGTCGAAACTGTTACTACCGCCTTTTACCTTACGACCTAGTTTGGTTTTGAAAGGGTTTCTTTGTTTGAAATGATGTGTCACTTCTCCAATGATTTCGAAGGGATAGGTTTCGACACCATCCACTTCTTAGAAATTGCTTTCGAAAGAGCTACTTTTGACTTAGTTGTTTCAATACCCTTTTTGATATGATGAAAGTTTAAACCTAAAGGTTTTGAAAAGAATGCTTTTGAAAGGTCTTTCAACATTTTTTAACTTGAACCCAATGCTTTCGAAAGGCTTGTTTAAGTAGTATACTTTAGTGCTTTCGAAAAGTAATAAGTAAAGGTTTTAAAGGGAAGGTTTGCGGCATATTCGAAAGGCATATGTATATAAGGTTTCGAATGGGTGATTCCCTATTATTTTCGAAAGGTTTACCTTAATGTTTAAATGGAAAGTTTCTAATGGTTTCGAAAGGCATATTTAAAGTATTTAAAACAAGATGTCAAAGGTTTACAAGGCTTTCGAAGAAGATGTTTTCAATGTTTTCGAAAAGACTGTTGTCAACGATTTCTAAAGGTATGTTTTGGCTCTTAGGCCTAAGTTAATAAACTAAAGTAGTTTACTTATGTAGAAAGGGGTACTTTCAATGGTTTCGAAAGGGGTACCTTTATTGGTTTCAAAACGTGTACTTTCAATGGTTTTGAAGAGAATGTTTAAAGGTTTAAACAAGGTTTCGAATGTTTTTAGCAATAATGTTTTGAGTAAAGCATATATCATGGTAAGGAGATTTGAGTAAAACAAATTGTATATTTTCCTTGTATAAATGATTTAAAGGGTTCAATCATTTTGAAAAGGTTTTCAAGGAATATTTAAAGGGTAGTTAACCCTATGTAAAAATGACTCAAATATTTACATACCAGATGGGACTGGTATAGGGTCACGCCTTATACATTATCTATTAGCCCCTAGCTAATTTAGTCCAAAATTCCAGTGTGTAGGGCTTAGTCACAGGTAAGACTTAAACGATGGTTACACATAAAAAGGAGTATATGTACAGAGATAGGTTATTAGTGAGCCTGCAAAACCATTAGGATCAGGTGACCCTTGAAGAAGTAAGTTAAGGACAGTTCGCCCAGAAGTATATATAACAATTGTTAGATAATTATTTTAGTTTGTTTGGTAGGCCCGAGTAATCCAAAATTTAGTAGTCAGCCAACCAAAACTACATTTTGTTCGGATAGCTGGTCCATTTATTACATGTTTTGGGCATATAAGATATTTGCTTTTATTGATATAATCAGTATGATTAACTAGTTTGGATGTAGGATTATGATTTGCAAAAAGATATGTTTTAAAGGGATATTGGTGATGGAAACCCATTTTGCTAAGCGGTGTGGTCTCACTTGATATTAGTAAACTGAGATGTAATAATAATTTTCACACCAGGTTTTATATCTAACACGAAGTTTGTGTTTTCCCCTTAAACTCTCGGATGGTCAAAATTGATTTAAGTACACTGAGAGTTTGGGGCTTTTAGGTTTTAATAGGTTGACGAATAAAGCTTTCGAAGATGAGAAGGAGGCCGATGTTAGTTATATTTAGGGGTTGTTGTTTTGATTTTTATTCTGTTGTGACATATTAAGCCAGTTTATGTCTATATATTAATCTATCAACCAAAGGGGCATCTTCATATGTCGCTCTTGGCTTATCTTGTCATGATTATATTTGATCTGAACCTGGAAAACAATTATGGGATTGTGCAATTGGATATGAAACATGTTTTTGTGAAATGTAATCAGAAAAGTTTTTTTCGTATCTGTGCTTGTTTCGCATTCATGTGCTTCTAATATTATGGATACCATTAACATTACCGTATTTTTTCACAAGAAGTTTATACTATTAATGAATGCAACATTAGTAGCGCTTAGCTTTGGGCCTTAATATAGGGGATGTTACAACTTGGTATCAAAGCATAGGGTTATGAAAAAACATTAAACTAAAATGATTTTTGTAAACATAGTACTAAGGAATTGGAGAATAGATCGGGGTATGGGATAACGTTATAGTAACGTACTTGTATTTGCTATATATAAGTATATGCTTTAGCTTTATTCTCATATCTCTCTTAGGCTATTCTTCGGTATCTTACGAGACTCGAATGCAGATATGGATGCTCGAAGAGGAAGAGTTAACCTTGGTGGGAAAAGCAATACAACTAATGGAAACGTTGGACCAAATACGAGAAGGAACCAAGGTCAGGCATAAGTTGAAAATATGGGTGCTGGAGTCCTGCAAGTAGACATGGGAGCAATGTATCAGTTTTTCATGAACATGATGCAAGCGGGAATTGATGCTGGAGTAGTTGGAGGTAATGCTTGAAGAGAAAACTAAGAAGCTCCGGTGGTGAACAACTATGCTATACTGAGTAGAAACTATGCTCGGTTGGGAGGAAAGCTTTCCATTGGTATTGAGGATGTAATTGAAGTAGAGAATCAGCTACTTCATTGTGAAAGGATATTTTCTAATCTCGGGCTCAATGATGAGCAGAAGAGAAGGATTGCTTCTAGATAGCTAAAGGGAGCAGCGCTGTATTCATGGAACAGCGTTACTATTGGGGTTAATGAAGAAAATGACATGGGCTGAGTTCAGGAGAAGGTTAGAGGAGAGATTTATGTTTAAGGTTGCACCTTGCTCAAGAAGTTTGCTAAGTTGGAGCAGGGGGACATGACTGTGCTTGAGTATGAGACAAGGTTTAAGGAGCTAACGAGATATGGCTATGCTACTATTGACATTGTGATTAAGAGGAATGAAAATTTCATTCGTGGGTTGACGCGTGAGCTTGCTAAGGCTATATTATCGCATATTCGAGACCTATGTGATTTTGTAGTTGAAATGGCTTTGAGGCATGAAGAGATCAAGCTTTTCTTTAAAGAAATAAGGTCAAGGAAGTCTAGGTGGGGGAGGGTTAGAAGAGATAGTTCTTCCACAAGAAAGGGGCTCAGAATGGTGGTGCCGCAGAGAAGAGAAAGGCAAAAGTTGTCTTCTACAAGTGTGAAAAGAAGGGACACTATGCCCATGAGTGCCTGATAGGCAAAGGAAAGAAAGTTGCGGAGAAGAAAGAAGTAAGTTGTTTCAACTCTGACCAGGTTGGGCACTATAAAAACCAGTGCAAAGAGCCAGCCAAGGGTGGGAAAATCAAAGTGTTTGCACTGGAAGCAGCAACCTTGAGACCAACAGCGCAAGATAAAGGGAGAGTTGTGTTGGGAGGTACATTTTTGATTCATGGTATGTCAGTTAGAGTATTGTTTGATACCGGTGAATCGCATTCCTTTATATCTCATTGTTTGGTAAATAAGCTAAACCTAGAACCCTCATACATCATTACTTTCTTAGGGGTTGCAAATCCGATAGGAGGGTATGTGACACTTAGGATGAAGTGTGACCACCAAGAGTTTGATTGGTTAGGTCATACCTTTGTTTGCAGTTTGCATGTGTTTGATTTCGTAGGGTTCAGAATTATTTTGGGTATGGATTGGTTAAGTAAATACGATGCTAGGATATTTTTCCATGGTAGAAAAGTATCTCTTAGACACCTTGACTATAGCGATCGGATTGTATATACCGTAGAAAACCATAGTGTAAGATGAAAGCTTTGTTGGGGGTTATGGAGTTGAAGACAAGTTGAATCGATTTTTTATGGTTAGAGAATTCGTGGATGTCTTTGGGCCCGTATCAGGATTGCCACCGAAACGAGCCATTGAGTTTCGAATAGATTTGGTGCCGAGAGCAGAACCGTTGAGTAAACCGCCAAGCAGAACGACATCTACCGATATGAGGGAGCTAAAGGTGTAGTTGGTGGATTTGGAAGGAAATAATTTTATTAGACCTAGCAGTTCGCCTTGGGGAGCAGTCGTAGTGTTTGCCAAGAAACCAAATGGATCATTAAGGTTACGTATCGATTATCATAAGTTTAATGAGAAGACGATGAAGAATCGATATATGTTGCTTAGAATTGATGATTTGTTTGATCGGTTATGTGGAGCGAAGTTATTTTCCCAGTTGTATTTAGCGACAGGGTTCCACCAGTTTAGTGTGGCAGATGATAGTATTCCTTTGACGGCATTTAGAACCAGATAAGGATCGTACGAATGGTACGAACGGCAAAAGAGTAAGGTAAAGAAAAGCTAAATCAAGAGGAAAAGTTTAATTAAAATTCAAACCAAGAACAAATCTCAATTCCTTAACAACAAAGCTAAAGGTAAGTAATACGTTGCATCTCATATTTTGATATTTTCGTTTTCTAAGATTAGATCTGAATGTTTTTGCAAGTATATTTCCATATTTTGATGTTTATATATATATATATATATTTGTGTGTGTGCGCGCGTGCTTGTTGATGAATTATGCTTATCCACATTGATTTTGTGATATGTTTTAAATCGAAAAACCTATTAAATGACATCTAAATGCCTTGTAAATTTTACATAAGGTCAGTAATGATATTTTGGAGATGTGTTTCAAGTTTCATAATTTTCTGTGTTATTGTGGAATTAATTTTAATTCTTTAGTGAAGAAAATGGTTATTTAGGTTAAAAATTTATTTCGGCAATTATATATGTGCCATGGGTCTAAAATTTAAATATGTTAGAAAACATATTAAAAGTGGTTTATGGGAATTTTTATAGAATTTTCCTACGTGATTTAATAAGTATATAAAATTATTAAAGTATGGGCTTAAATTTGTTATATGTCTATAAAAGGAGAAGGAGCTATTTTCAAATGTTTTAAAATGATAATCTTTGAAATTCGGCAACACCTTTTAGAAAAGATTTTAAAAAGTAAAGGCAACCAATTATAAGATGACAAATAAGCAAGTTAGTTGAAAAGAAGTACCTTTTTAAATTAAAAATCGGGTTTTTCTAATGTTCCACAGTTTCACCATCTTCGGTAGCCACCTTTTGACTTAGTACCTCCACCTCCAACATGATCGAAACCAGTGCACATGGTATCAAAGACTTGGTATGTAGTGAATTGGACATTGACAAAAGGTATAGGGTCGAAACAAGGAGTTTCGAAGGGGTCAAAACATTTTTTGGTTTTTTAAAGAAAACATGTCTGCATTGCTTTCGAATAAGATGGCTTTCAAATAGGTAAGCTTTCGACTTGATCGAATTGTTTTAAAGAAAGAGTCTTTCGAAATAGGTTGAGCCTTTGTTTTAAAGTAAATGCTTTCAAAAAGGGTCGAAACCCTTACTACGGCCTTTTACCATTTGACCTAGTTTGGTTTCGAAAGGGTTCCTTTGTTTTAAATGAAGTGCCGCTTCTCCAATGCTTTCGAAGGGATAGGTTTCAACACCATCCACTTCTTTACTTAAGAGATTGCTTTTTGAAAGAGTTACTTTCGACTAAGTTGTTTCAAGACCCTTTTTGATATTATGAAAGTTAAACCCAAAGGTTTCAAAAGGAATGGTTTCAAAAGGTTTTTCCACATATATTAACTTTAACCCAATGTTTCGAAAGGTTTATTTAAATTGTATACTTTAGTGTTTTCAAAAAGTAATAAGTAAAGGTCTCGAAGGGAAGGTTCCCAATATTTTCGAAAGGTATTTGTATATAAGGTTTCGAAGGGGTGGTTCCCCAGTGTTTTCGAAAGGTTTACCTTAGTGTTTAAATGGAAATTTTCCAATGGTTTCGAAAGGCAAATTTAAAGTGTTTAAAAGATGATGTCAAAGGTTTACAAAGCTTTCAAAGAAGATGTTTTCAATGTTTTCGAAAGGACTGTTGTCAACAATTTCAAAAGGTATGTTTTGGCTTTTAGGCCTAAGGTTATAAAGTAAAATAGCTTACTTACGTCAAAAGGGGTACTTTCAATGATTTCAAAGAGAATGTTTAAAAGTTTAAACAAAGGTTATGAATGTTTTCACCAACAATGTTTTGAGTAAAGCATACATCTTGGCAAAGAGATTTGAGTAAAGAAAATAGTATATTTTCCTTGTATAAGTATGATTTAAAGGGTTAAATCATTTTGAAAAGGTTTTCAAGGAAAATTTAAAGGGTAGTTAACCTTAAGTAAAAATGACTCGGATATTTGTATACTAGATGGGACTAGTATAGGGTCGTGCCCTATACATTTTCTATTAGCCCCTAGCTAATTTAGTCCATGACTCTAGTGTGTTGGGCATAGTCACAGGTAAGACTTAAATGATGGTTACACACAGAAAGGAATATATGTACAGTGATAGGTAGTTGGTGAGCCCACAAAACCATTAGGATCAGGTGACCCTTGAAGAAGTAAATTAATGAAAGAACGTCCATAAGTATATCTAACAATTGCTAGATAATTTGTTTAGTTTGTCTGGTAGGCCCGAGTAATCCAAAGGTTAGTAGTTAGCCAAAATAAAACTACATTTTATTTGGATAGCTGGTCCATTTATTAACTGTTTTGAGCATATATGATATTTGCTTTTATTGATATAATCAATATGATTAACAAGTTTGGTTACATTATTATTATTTGTAAAAAGATATGTTTTAAATGGATACTAGTGAGGGAAAACCCGTTCCGCTAAGCGGCATGGTCTCACTTAATATCAGTAAACGGAGATGTAATAGTATTATTCACACCAGGCTTTATGTCTGACTTGAAGTTTATGTTTCTCCCCTTAAACTCATGGGTGCTCAAAATTGATTTGAGTAGATTGGGAGTTTAGGATTTTCAGTTTTTAGTAGGTGGACGAATAAATCTTCCGAAGACTAGCAGGAGGCTGATGTTAGTTATATTTAGAAGCTGTTGTTTTAGCTTTTATTCTGCTGTGATGTATTAAGTCAGTTTATGTCATTATAGTACTCTAGTCAACTAAGGGGCATCTTCATATGTCGCTCTTTTCGTATCTAGTAATGATTATATTTGTTCTAAACCTGGGAAACGATTATGGGATTATGTAATTGGATATGAAACATGTTTTTGTGAAATGAAATCAGAAAAGTTGTTTTTGAATTTGTGTTTGTTTCATATTCATGTGCTTCTAATATTATGGATACCATTAACATTACTGTACTTTATCATCGGAACTTAATACTATAGATGACTGCAGCATCTATAGCGATTAGCTTTGGGACTCAAGATAGGGGATGTTACATAATCTCTTTTCAGTCTCTGCTTGTCAAGTTTCAATTAGTCGTGTTAAGGCCATACGAATTTGAATTAGGCTATACCAACGCTTGCTAAGTTTTGACCTGGACTGCCATTGCTTGTCATAACAGACCAAATTTTATTCTATAGCTTTCTAGAATGCCTTGAAGTAGCATGTAGATTTTGCTAGGAAAATTTGAGATCAAATGCAAGCAACTCTATGGATTGCTAGTGATCCATTGCGATGGACCGCTAGCGATCCAATGACTTAGGATTTTTTTTGCTTCTGGTTTGTTCCTATTCAAACTCTTCGAGCCGGCCTACTTCACATCTTCCTTGTGACCCGAGCTTCCTTCTATAATTCGAGCCATCACCTTCTTGCAATTCGATCCAACTTCGGCCAAGTCCAAACTCTCTTCTACGATTCCATCTACGCCGCCATTCATTAACTTCACTGTTGACTCCAGACCCTCACCGTCGCTGCTCTGCCACCGTATCTAGTCCCTTTTAGCTGTCGTCAAATGAACCCTAACTCTATCCTTCCCACCTTGGGTCACCACGGACCCACTGCTTAGATCGCTAGATCGAGAACTTTGACCATCCTTGCCTTTTGATTACTAATTCAATGTGGGTTTGTTGATTATGATGTCATTTATAGTTTTTGCGATGGAGTTGTATTCGTGGTGACAGTCTGGGAAAGTTCGAGTTGATTGCGATTATCGGGAGGAAGATATTAAACCAAGTCTTGAGTTACTTACAGAACAACATTTGGGTCTTGACTTGCACCAAGCTATGTTGATGATACTATGCGATGTATTGTGAATCGGCTCTAGACCTTTTAGAGGATTTGTATTTGTCTTGTTTTCTTTTGCACGCTCGTTGTACCTATACTGAGAAGAACTTTCTATGTCTCTTTGGACAACGGATCCATTAAGGTTGTTGATCAATAACGAGTAAGTGTAGAAGAAGTAATTCCAGAAAGAAAACGATATGAAAAGTCATTTTTTTTCACTACAAGCAAACTATCTACATTGGATAGAGCGTTTGTAGTGTTCGACACAACGACCTCACCCCACATAGATAATTCACCGCACTTACCCTAGTACATATTTGAATCCAACGTGTCAGCATGAATCGATATTTCTTTGGAATTCAAATATTGTAGGGGGGATTCTTAGTTTAGAGTAGAATTACCTGACCGTTTCGAATGCAGGTCCTTTTGTTAAGAATGAAGTACCCGTCTTCTCGCCATAAGTCCAGCGGAGGAAGTCCAGCAATTTCGGAGGCCGAGTCATCATCCGTCACCCTTTCCTCTTCTACTTCGCAGGCTGAGTACGGCAAACTAGTTCCAGTCGGTCCAGTTTTGGATTAAACTCCTAACATCAGAATTCTTCTTAATTCTTTGGAGAGAGCCACCTTCGTGATCTCTGCAAAAGTTTTGCACAACATCTTCCTACAACACAACATTCCGGAGGAAGAGATGTACGTCCTAGAGAAGGATAAATTTGCTCAGATACTGCCTCCGAGATATACTGCTTGTCATCGGTATATGTGCCTGAACTATTTGGTGCCCCCTTTTAATGACTTCTGGAGAGAAACCCTCTCAAACTTGGGAATCGCTTCATTCCAGATTCACCCCAATGGATATGATACCTTAACTTGCCTGCACGTTCTTTTTATGCGGACACTCAATCATGCTCCAAACTTCGATGAGCAGAGATATTTTCTCCCGTTTAAAAAAAGTGACGAGTGCCCATTTTTTGTCCAAATTGAGGCTCAGAAAAACCATAAAATCATATTGCAATTGCAGAGCAATTTATCTAAATTCAAGACTCAATACTTCTTTGTTAGGTGTCCGGAGGGGTTCAATTGTCTTTGGACAACCAGGGGTAAGTTCTCCTTGTTACTTATTGAGTTTCGATATGTCGCTACAGAATTTCTAACAAGTCCATTACTTCCTGCAATTATTCTTAGGTCAAACAAGGACTTATCTCTTGATGAAACTTTCTGCACCCTAAAGGATGCTGATGCCGGGGAAAGATCAGTTAAATTCTTGCTGATAGACGAAAACTTGCTTCGGTACGGACTGTTGCATCCCGGGAGATCTGCAGCCGTAGTTGAGGTTCCATCCTTTTCCCATTATAGGATACAAACACGATCTACTTCTTCGTCTCACGATTCCGAAGAGGGTGCTATTCAAGAAAGGGTAGGCATGTCCGGTAAGTCAACTGAAGGGAATCACGATGGAAAAGTTGCCATGAACGAAGCCAGTTGCCTGGCTAGAATGCCCCCAATTCTGGAAGAAAGGAAAGAAGAGCTTAAATAGAGAGAAGGCAAGGTTGCGCTAGTAACATAAAAGGAGGAGGTTGAAATTGGGAGCCATAGTAATGATTCCTCCTCCAGTGATGATGACGATTTCAATGTAGATTCTAATGATGGAGATTCTGAATCATGTGATGAGACTCCGGGGATGGGTCCCATTGTCCCGAGCTCTCCTTCCCCGAAGATAAGCAATAAAGATGATGCTCCATAAGTCGGACGACGTCGGGATTCCTCGATTAAAGATGTCGACGTAGACTTTGGAGATCTGAGCAATGTTTGCATCGGTTTCGACGCACTCATAGGGGAAGATTTCATATTTGAAGAGATGCCTCCTTGTCTAGGCCATGTTGCGTTCGAAATCAGTCTGCTTCCATCCACAACGATTACCCGATCTGGTTTGTGACGTCATTTTTGGCCCTCCCCCAGGCACATAAAAGTTTCGCTAGGGTCACACTTACTTATACACATATTTTTCATGCCTATTCTCCATTACTAAAGCTCTTTATCTATTCTTCATGTCAGGTACTATGAGAGGACGCGGTTTCAATGTCGATCTTGAGGAATTCACCTACTCTCAATGTCGGTCGAAACGATCCTCCAACCGTCACCAGCCTTGTGAAACAGAGGAGGAATGGATAAGACGAAAAGATTTAGAGGGTGAAGCTATTGTCGAGACGAGAGGGAATGGGGTCAAGTGTACAAAGACAGTTACAAGAAAAGGAAGACTTTCGATGATCGAGAGGAACCGCGTTAAAAGTAAAAGGTCGATCGCGGTTCTTATTCTTCAAAACAACAGGCCTTCGTTCCGGTCCCCGCTTCAATCGGTCTTGAATTTCCAGTTTCTTCTATCCACGTTCCATCTTCATCACAAGTTCCATCATCTCATGTGGCACTTGCACCCGGTTTTTCATACCCACACTGGAGATCGACCTATGTTCTTTCGTCTGGTCCTCTAAGGATTAAAGCATCTCTCCCCGGGTTGTTTTTAAGGGGGGTTAAATTTGATCGTGATCTTCATCTAGTTCACAAAGATTTATGCATGCCCCATCTTCAGGCAATTCAAAGTGGTTTGAATCAAGCCGAGGGATGGCAACCGGCGGACACGAACCGCAATAACCCCCAAAAAATTCTCTCTTTTGAATCAAAGAAGGATGGATTTGGGAAAGCTTTGGTGAAACGCGATGCCAGGATTAAATGACTGGAAGAGGAAAACGACCAGCACTTCGAGAAATCAAGAACAACACCAGCATGCTTAAAATGCTATAAGAGGTGCATGCAAATATTGAGATCGTCCTTCGAGACAAAATTAAGAAAGTGCATGCATAAGAAGTTAAATCGGAGGAGAACTTGAAGCTCGCAATGTGATCATCGAAGCTCAGAGGAAGACCATTTACGACTATGACAAGATCCTAAAGGGCATAATAAAACAATCGTGGAATATGAAGAAGTCATGAACTCACGCGATAAGACCATCTCCAATCAGGCTAAGATGATCTCCATGCTCTAGGAAAGAATCGTGTAGCTTAGCGACGATAAAACTCATGTCAAAGTTGAAAAGGCCGCCATTACGGCAGCGTATTTTATAAGACACCTTTGTGAGAAAGATGGAGAAGATGATGATACCAACTTAAACTTTTATGTCAACTCCCTCCTGCACCATGGGAGTCTCAGTTACTTGGGCCCTAAATTCCCGTCCACTTTCACCGTGGTTTGGGAGGAAATTTTGACCCATTTTCTTGATAGCGGTGATATCTACATTGAGCGAGAACTAGAGAATGCCTACCTCAATGAATAATCAAAGAAATCATTGCTAGAAGGCCAAGAGATTTTGCGAATTGAAATGGAAAAGGAAGCCGCCGATGCTGGCACGGCAGTAACTAATTAAGCACTCCAGAGCCCTTCATTTTCGGTTTCGATGGATCATCGAGGCAGCCCCACGATCCATCGATGGGTTCTAGGCCTGAAGCTTCTCCGTTGGTTGTGGAACCATCCAAGAAGGGAGAAGACAGTGAATATGAGGTCGACATTCTCAGTCACTCCACCGGTGCAGGTAATGTTCTTGTTTCCCCCGAATTCGACAACTTTCAACTCACATCGCAAGTGCAAGACGGACTTAACGCTTTCATTTTTTCTTTTATGGGTCTGTCTTCCTTATCCACCGATCCATTGTTTTCTTCGGTGCCTGGTCCCGTGGCTATTTCAATCGCTTCAGTGCTCATCTCTGTAGCTGCTCCGGTTGCCGTGTCCATGTCCGGCTTGCAGCCGGGGCCGAAGTCTAAGAAAATCGCTGCATTGTATGGCTTGAATGACCCTTCCGTATCTTTGGAAGGTGACTTCATGGCTGTCGAAGTTTGGGAGCAGGTGATTAAATTGAACAGCAACGTAAATCTCAATAATTGGTTGCCATCAAGAAAGAGGAAGTTGAAGTGATAAAGTCCTCTAAGAGATCTCACAGATCTCGAAAACGCAATACGATAGGGGAGACTTCCGAGAAAGTTAAAGGGCGGGAAGGAGACGTCAGAACCGAGGAGATAATTGACATCACCGATAGCGATACCACTCCTGAGAGGAAGTAAAAACTTCAAACAAAAGGCGGGAAAGGGAGTGGTGGAAAAAGGCACTGAGAAGTTTGGATGGTAATTAAGTTGATTCTGGGTCATTTTGTATCGTTTTGTTCAAGTGCAGAGTCTGCAAATACTGCTTTTGTTGCTATCCATACTTTTTTATTTTGTTGGCCGACATTGTGTGGGTATGGCCCCCATATTTTGACTTTGTACAAAAAAAAGTTATAAGTAATACATACCTGATATTTTGACTGTAACTTTACTGATCTGCTTATCTGTGTTTTGTGCACTTATGTCTATTTTGCTTACTTCTATTTTATTTTATCTATTCCTGTGATTACTGTCAAAATTCTTTGTTTGGAGTAACAGAACTTGTGAAGTGTTTTTGTTCTTGAGAATTTCTATTTGAGTTGGTTTAAGTTCCCAATTCACGGGTTGTTTGCTTTGAACACGTGATAAACGACTGGTAATTTATGGGTTGAATAGTCTGAATGCCAAAACTTAGAATAAAACTAAGTTACAGTTTGATTTTTTTCTTTTCCAAATTTTGCAACTTTAGTATATAGTTTATGTCTTTACACAATTCTAGAAATTTTGTAACATATGCATGTTACAAATGTGCGTAAGAATTTAAACGAAGTGCAAAATATATAGTTATAAGACTAACTATTAAAAAATTCAGAAACACTCTTCATGATGTCAACAATCTTATCATGGTATACCTTTTGCTAGTCAAATATTGTACGTTTGACATGGTGATCAAATTCATATTAAATTTACCGTCTTCAAACATGCACTTCATTGTATAGAGCATGCATATTAGATGTTATAGTTAATTATTGGGTGTTAATGATTGGAGTTTTCTGCCGATTTTTAGCACTTTGATTTTGTTGGATTCGTGGCCATTACTCCTGATAATGGGAGTGAGTTGATCCTTATTATTCCTGTGATGGATAAGTTTCTCAGTATTGTTGGAGCAATTTCAGTACTTAAAAGCGTGTGTGGCTTATTAAGTGCATGGCTTTTTTAAAGGTATGCATTGCTTATCGGATGCGCGACATTTAGGACCGATATGACCCATCGGTCTAGAACGGTTTTGAAACTTCGCAATGCTACCAATCTTCGGGCAACGTGAGGATTTTTTGTTTAAAGAGCATGATTCCACATCTCAAAAAGTTAGTGCTTGGCTTATGGGATGCGAGGCTTTTTATTTGAGCCTTCCTGATGTTGCTGGAGCAATACAAGTTCTTAGAAGGCAGGGATCGGGTTCCGTCGATCCAACGGTTTGAGTCGATTTGCTCCCATCGACCTAGCGAGTAAGTAAGCTGTACTTGAACATGATTCCACTATCTGAAGCAGTAATTAAATTGAATGGATTTGAGTCAATTTGATCCGTCGACTCAACAGGTTACTATTATGAACAGAGTTCTGTTGGTTTAAAAAGCAAATCAATTTTATTAAGATAAGTTGGACCGGTTTGGCCTATTTACAATGCCCCCAGCATCCCGGGACTGCTTTTTTGCTGAAAAATAGAAAGTACATAACGTAGTTTTTCAGAAGAAGTAATAGTGCAATGATTCATTATTCCATGCTCTGGGAATTTGGATTCCATCGATGATTGTCAGTTTGAAAGTTCTATCCCTTAGCTTTTGACTAATCACATACGGCCCTTCGCAGTTTGGTCCGAAGGCTCCCGGCATGGGAAAGACTCGTTTGAGGATGAGGTCTCCCACTTCGAAGGTTTGGTTGTGGACTTTGGAGTTGAAGTATCGTGCAACCCTTTTTGGTAGCAGTGGTCCTCAACTCAGCTTCTTCCCTTCTTTCATCAATTGTATCAAGCGACTCGAGTAGGAGTTGCTCGTTTTGTTTCAGAATTAAATTTTGCCTTGGATAAGAGGGGAGTTCTACTTAGACTGGAATCGTTGCCTTTGAACCATATGCCAAAGCGAACGGAGTATGACTGGTTGTCGCTTTGTGGGTTTGTTTCATAAGCCCATAAGAGTGGAAGTTCATCAACCTATCTTCCTTTTGCTTTAGTTAGTCGCTTTTTTGTAGTTGACTTAATGATTTTTTTATTACTTCCACTTGTCCGTTTGCTTGTGGATGAGCGACCGTGGAAAAGCTTTTCTCAATTCGGAAGTGTCCGCAAAAGTCTTTGAACTCGGTGCTTTCAAATTGCGTTCCATTATCTATGATGATTTTTTATGGCATACCGAGCCTACAAATAATGTTTTTAGTAAAAAAATTAATGATCTTCTTTGTGGTAATGGTGGCCAGCTGTTCCGCTTCGGTCCATTTCATGAAATAATCAATTGGCAAATATAGCGTATGTGGCCCCTCCTTTTGCTACTGGTAGTATGCCCATCAAGTCAATTTCCCATATTGCAAACGGTCACGGGCTTACCATCTACGTTAGTTTTGTTGAGGGAGTTCTTTTAATTTTTCAAAACCTTTGGTAGCGATCACATCGTCCGGTGTAGTCTGCTGCATCACGGTTTATTATTGGCCCGAAGTACAAGTACCGAAGAACTTTCTTTGTGTGGGTTTACTCCTAAGTATAGTCTCCGCATTCGCCTACGTACACTTCCTTTAGGATCCGTCGAGCTTCATTATTGCTCAAACATCTAAGAAGGGAGGTAGAGAATCCCCTTCAATATAGTATTCCGTCCTGTATTACAAATCGTGGCGCCTAATGGAGAAGCTTTTTCCGTCGATTCCAGTCAGTTGGAAGGGTCTCTATAAGTAAGTAGTCATTAATTAGCGTCATCCATGATTTCGATTTGATGGTGGTCTAGAGAATCCAATCGATATCCATTTCTTTTATACCTGGCGTGGTCAGAGTCTCAACCGGGACTCCCAATGATTGAGCTTCTTTGGAGCTTGCCAGTTTAACTAAGTAATCGGCCTTATCGTTTTGCTCTCGCAAAACGTGAATTATGGCGTAATATTCGATGTCGTTTAGCAACTATTGTACTTTAGATAAATACGGCGCAAGGTTCTTTCCTTGGGCTTGGTATTCGCCTTTTACTTGGCAGAAGACCAGTTTTGAGTCACTATAGATGTGAACAGACTTTATTCTGAGTTCTTTCATGACTTTTAATCCTGCTATCAACGGTTCATATTCAGCTTTGTTATTTGTTGCAAGGAATTACAAGCGTAAGGCGTAGCAGAGAGCAGATATTTTGACCCCCTTAATGATACTTACATATATGTAAGTATCATTAAGGGGGTCAAAATATCTGCTCTAATGGCTCGTTCTTCGGGGGTTTCAGGTACTACCCCTACCTCCGAACAGTGGATGTTAGATGCGCCATCAACAAAGAGTTTCCATTGCATTTCCACTACCAACGGTGTTTCTTATTTATCATCCCGTATGGCAAATTCGGCGATTAAATCCGCCGGCACTTGCTCATTGATAGCCTTTCTCGGATGGTAAGTGATATCATATTGGATCAATTCGATTTTCTACTTAAAGAGTCGTCCGTAAGTTTCAGGTCAGTACATTACTTGCTTCAGGGGCTGATCCGTTATTACTTTTATCGGATGTCCTTGGAAATATGGTCATAACTTCCTAGAAGCGATCAAGAGGCAAAACGTTAGCTTTTCCAGCTTTGGGAAATTTTTCTCGGCTCTAGTAAACCGCTTGCTAATGTAATATATGGGTCGTTGGATTTTCGCTTCTTCACATACAAGGGCAGCGCTCAATGCATGAGATGAGATTGCTAAGTAAATGAATAGGTCTTCTCCGTCCACTAGCTCTGATAGGATTGGCGGGGCTTTCATGTGTCGTAGCAATTCTTCAAAGGCGGTATTGCAAGCTTCACTCCATTCGTAGTTTTTCTTTTATTTATTTAATGCATCGAAGAATGGTACACAATTGTTGATGGCTTTCGAGATAAATCGACTTAGTGCTGTAACTTTCCCATTGAGGCTTTGCAATTCCTTCCCCTTAACCGGGGCTTGGAATTCGCGTAAGGTAGTTATTTCCTCTTGATTTGCTTCAATGCCCCTGGCACTCACTATGAATCCTAAGAACTTTCCGAAGGCTACTACGAAGTGATATTTGAGTTGATTGAGTTTCATTTCGTACATTCGGAGTATTTCAAACATTTCAATGAGATTATCTAGTAGTTGGCAGCTACTCACTATTTGACCAACATGTCGTCCACGTAGACCTCCATGGTTTTCTCGATCCGACGCTTGAACATGGGATTTACTAATCTTTGGTAGGTTACCCCTGCATTCTTTAAACCGAATGGCATTACCCTATCGCAGTATAGTTCTAGATCGGTGATGAAGCTGGTGTTTTCCTGATCAGGTTCGTGCATCGGGATCGGGTTGTACACGTAATATGCGTCCATTAATGTTAGCAGTTCGTGTCTCGCCGTTTCGTCGACACGTTGGTCAATTTTGGGCAGAGGGAAGCTAACTTGTCAGGAAAGTTTTGTTTAAATCCGAGTAGTCGATACAGGTTCACCACTTTCCATTGGACTTTTTGACTAAGACCGGATTAGATACTCATTCATGGTAAGTTGCATCAAGAATAAAACCATTGGCCATCAGCTTGTCTACCTCTTCTCTTAACGCCTTGGACCGTTCAGGGCCCAAGCTACGCCTCTTTTGCTTTGCCGGCATGAACCTGCGTCCATTAATGTTAGCAGTTCGTGTCTCGCCGTTTCGTCGACACGTTGGTCAATTCTGGGTAGAGGGAAGCTAACTTGTCAGGAAAGTTTTGTTTAAATCCGATTAGTCGATACAGGTTCACCACTTTCCATTGGACTTTTTGACTAAGACCGGATTAGATACCCATTCATGGTAAGTTGCATCAAGAATAAAACCATTGGCCATCAGCTTGTCTACCTCTTCTCTTAACGCCTTGGACCGTTCAGGGCCCATGCTACGCCTCTTTTGCTTTGCCGGCATGAACTTGGGGTCAATGTTGAGTGCGTAGCGTGCAATCTCTAGCGATACCCCACACATGTCAGAATGCGTCTAAGTGAACACATCCAAGTTAGCACGAAGAAATTTTGGAAGTTCTGATCGCATCTTGTTTCTATGTGCGATCCAATTTTCAAGACCCGCGTTGGGTCATCCATAACGACTGCGACAGATACAGTTAATTCTACCGGTGCTGCTCGATCTTCCCCTAAACTCTTCTTTCTAAGGTCCAAAGCCTTGTCGAATTGGCTATGGTCCCCAAGCCAGGGCGGCTCTGTAGTTACTATTTAGCAAGTTCACGAATATGGAAAGTTCTCCCCACATCCTTCCACTTTTCCCTTCCTTTAGGTTCCCGTAACTCTACAATGTAACATTCTCTAACGACACATTGATCCCCTTTGACTACCCCGATTCCATTTGCCGTTGGGAAATTCATGGTAAGGCACCACTAGACTATAGCGATTTAGAAAATTTACTAGCACGGGTCGTCCCAAGAATGCGTTATATACGGAAGTTTCATCGATAATTAGGAAAGTCTTAATGAGGGTGACTCTTTGATCACCGTCCTCAAGTTCCATCGGTAAATCAATTGTCCCTATGGATGGTTTGGGTTTGCCAGTGAATCCCTATATTTTTGTTTGGCATGCAGACATGCTTTTCATGCTGATTTTCATCTGGTCAAAGGTACGTCTAAAGTGGATATTCACAAAACTACTCTATTAACCAACGCTCGTCGAACCACGCAGGCCCGATCCCCACTGCCACCACCATTAGATGAGAGTTGGACCTTTAATCCCTTCGGTGTCTCGATTTCGAAACACAGTATCATCATTCAAAATCTTCTGCTACATGGCTAGAACCCCATCTTCGATTATGAGACATGATTCCTTAAGAGCTTGCTTCAACGAACTCGCATACCATTCCATCTCTCCCTAACTTCTCTGCACAGGATGTGGTCCTCCCAATATCATTCAATTGATAAGTCTCTGGTCAGTTCTCTTTGATCCCTCTTCACTGGTTCGGGCTTGGTGTCTTCGATCCCTAGGAGCTTGAGGAGCCTCGGGCTGTTTAGGATTTTGTGATTTTCTCATGTATTTTTGAAGATTGTTTTCTCGGATCAGCTCTTCAATCAGATTCTTTAGATGGGGGCATTTTTTTGTGTTGTGATCATGCGTTTCGTGGAAATGACTGAACTTCCCTGAGCGCTTTTATCGTTCAGTTGCTTCCTTCTTAAAGGGTTTTTTTGTATTCCTCGGTCCACTGTGTTGCAAGGTAGATGGTTTCCAGAGTGTCATTGAGAGGGGTGTAATCTTCGGGCCTAAATCCTTTAAGCAGTTTATTGCTACCATTTCTTTTATTGGAATTTTTGTTCTTCTTTTTATGATTACTGTCTTTTCCTATGATTCCTTCAGTAGTCCCGAAAGCATTTGTGTTCTAATTCGTTGCCATGTCACTCTACCTGACATTCATCAGTTGCATGCTAGTAGACTCTCTTACTAACTTCTGCACCTCCTCCAATCTCAAGTACTGACTTGCTTTGCGATTGAATTCCTTCCTTGTAGTGGGTTGCTTCATTTTGATCCACTTTTTGAATTCAGTCTTGGAGTGGATAGCCCAGACCAAAGCCATAAAAACCATATCCTTATTTGGAATGCTTACTTTTTTCACTGAAGTATTAAACCAGTTCATGAGAGATTTCAATGATTCATTTCGTCACTGGAATAGTACGGGCAGGGGCATCACATCTTTAGGTTGCGCGGTATAGAGCCTGAACTGATCGAGGAATCTTGTTGCTAGTTGATCAAAAGTGGAGATAGATCTCGACGGAAGCTTAGTGAACCACATGGAAGCAATTCCTTCTAGAAAAATAGAAAAAAATCTACGTCGTACAGCTTCTGAAGCATGTGCTCCACCCATGTACCAACTATACTTATTCAAATGGGGTTTTGGATCTTTTGTCCCATCATAGGATGGAATAGTTGGCATTATGAATTTTTCTTGATATCACTCATTCAAGATCTCATCAGTAAAGGGAGTCCGACTTGGAGAGAATCCTCATTCATCGTCTCTCCGATTTTTATTCTCATCTATCTACGGCTTGACCATATCCGTGATAAATGCCTCTGATGTCTAGTAGTCCTAGGGGCGGCTGTTAATCACTACACCAAGTGTTTGGCTTTGCAAATGGTCTTAGTGAGTGGGCTGAAACCTAGGCTCTCCTGCCTTTAGGAGAGCCACTACCTTGGGATCCCGTTGGCTTTTGGTTGGCCTGACTGGTGCAGTTTGAACATTCCTAGCATTATCGAATGGTTTTCCTCCAACTTGTCGTCGTTAAATTGCTCTCCATCTTTTGAGTCGGATAAGTTCATGGCTATATTCTTTTGTGTGTTTTCGCTCCTTGATTCAAGTTTAAAGCTAGTTGCCTAACGGCGAGTGGAGTAATTTTGTTTCCTTCTATGTTGGCTCCCACGGTTCCTGCTGTCACCCTTCTATGCGGCTGCTTTCCTTTTATTCTATTTAGGCCAGAAATGGAAAATTTTTCTTGTTTTATGATAGCCGCGGGTTCAGCCATAGTTCTTGGAGCAGTATTTGATTACAAGTTTAATAGAGCATTAAGCTTATCCATCAGAGCTGTCTGACTATTTCGGTTGATTTCATCAACCATTATATTCGACTCTGCTCTTGTAAAGACTTTGTGTTGATTGGAAGATGTTGGCACCTAATCTCCTCGGTTTGCAGCATTTACTTTGGTTTGCAGATGATTCATTTCTTCTCCGGCTATTACTGCCCCATGGACCTTCCAGAGGCGGTTCTCTTCCTTCCACCAGCCATTGATTCTAAACGGCAGATTTTTCAAGCAATGGTTAAGGATCTAACTTCTGAACCTATCCGATCAGAAGTAAATAGCTATATTTAAACCCCGAGTTGGGGTTCTCAGTGAAAGCACTAAAATGTTAACCCCAAAAATGGATCAACACCCTGGATTGAGTGTGAAAGCACTAGCCATGTTCTTAAAGAGCAATAATATAGAGAATAAATATATAAAAAAGGTAGAAATTGAAAGACGGTGAGAAGATTTTTACAGTGGTTCGGCTGTTAATGAAGCCTGCGTCCACTTTATAGTTTTTATTATTGACTAATTGCTATTACAGGGTGAATTGGATTACAATGTTCTTGAATATCCTTAGTTAGACTAAGTCCCCAATGCTGGAGCTCACTAGAAAATCATAGTAAACTCCTTGGATGACAGTTGTGAGGAAGGACAAGAGTGAAGAAAGCTTTCTGCAAAGTTTCAGCAACTAGTCCGGGGCATCCCCCTTTATGTTGCAGATAGGAGAGTATTTATAGAGGTTGGAGAGCTATTGGGCCAAGCTTGTTTGCCAGATGCACGCAAATGATTACAGGAAGGTGCTCTGAAAAGTGCATCGCGACCCAAGCCAAAATGATAAATTGCTAGCGATCCATAGGCTATGGACCGCTAGCGATCCATAAATCAACCTCGAAGGCGATCCAATGCCTTAATACTTCCCTTTTCTCTGTGCCATAAGAGTCGTAGCGATCTGATGACAATATGGATCACTGGTGATCCATATACATAACCTATTTTTAGACTTTCTCTCCAAGATATCCTTTGTTGTCTTGTGTCGATGTTGTTCAGGTAGTCTCATAGCATATTGCCTTTTTTGATGACGGTTTGCATACTGGATGCATTAGACTACTGATTGAACATGGTGAATGCTTGTCCCTCGATTTAAATAGCTCGGAATCTCTTCAAACTTGGCTATTGTTCCTAGAATACACACTGGATCATGATGATAGAAGATCGATGGACCCAAAAACAAATGCCATGGATCGCTAGCGATCCATAGGCTATGGATCGCTGGTGATTCATGTCTTTAGCAAATTTCGCTTTCTTCTTCTCTAACTCTCTTTGGCTTGTTGCTCTGGTCCTTTTGGTTGGTTCTCGAGCTATTCTGACTTTAACGAAGTTGTTCCAACTTCCTTTGGATTCTTCAAGGTTAAAAACCAGGATAACAGATCCAAATTCGTCCTAGTATCTCATGTGTAAATGCCTATGTAGACTCCTACTAAAATCATCTAGGTATGAGAAAACTACAGTTGGGTGTCTACAATAGGTTTTGTATAGGAATTCTAGCAGAATGTTTCTCCCTTCAATCAACATCCAAAAAGCATAATCAACTCATGATTTTCTTTCAAAATAGCATCATATCGATGTCGTGCCGTCCTCGGTCGTGGGGTAACTTCTTGATTTTTGAAGGATGCTAACACTGCCACCATTCTGTTAAGTCTATGATACTTATCAGAGTGAACGTTGTGTTCCTTCGGTTGTTTATCTAACTCCCTGTACAAACTATTTATTTTCGCTTTTTTTCTTTCAACATTGGTTTTATAGGGGTAAATGGGTTTCCTCCTTACCTAAAATAAAGGATTTAAACTATTATATATTGGAAACAAAAGTCGTTTAAACAAAGAATCCCATACTTGAGAAACGGGAATTGATGCTTGAGAGACCTGTTTTTTCTCTTTTGGTTTTTCCACATTAATGTAAGCAGGCTCCTCCTAAGGGCTAGAAGGCGTAGGGGATTCATGTGAGCATGTTTCATGAAAAGATGGATCAGGTTTGACCTTTTAAGAATTCCTTGTGTTGTCAAGGCCATCTTTTTCAAAAACATCAGTGTGACCGCACCTCCATCTACATTGTCATCATCACCATCACTATCTTTATCCTTATCATCATTACCGCCCCCTTCCATGGCAACTTCATCTTTGTCACCTTCATCTTCGGAGTAGGAGACTATTTTAAAGGAAGGGACTTCAAAAGATAGAATTTTAGAGGCATCGGTCTCCTCTCTTTCAGCGACTTCAACCCCCTTCTCCATCCTTTTAATTTAGTCCATAATCTAATTGACAAGAGCAGGGTCGAGTGAGGGAAAGCTCAAGTCTGGGCATTTATCGACATTGTCGGCATAAGCGAGCATTGTAGAGTCTTCAAAGAATTGACGATGATGACCTCAAGAGAAGTATGAAGGAATTGAGACACCTGCTGCTTCGCATCAGAAATAACATTGATTGCCAACTTTAGAGAATCTCTATTTTTCTTCAGCTTTTTCTCTAGAGAAGATTGTTTTCCTGCCATTCGAGCTTTTTCATCATCAGATTCTTTCGAAGTCATTTTCCGTGCTAAATTTTCATCGGTAAGAAATTGGTGTGCTTTCCTCTCCTTGAAAATAACAAATTGTAAATGAGCCAGATGTGGATTGCGATATTGGCAAAGTACCCTTCAGGAGAATGTTTGGAGGTGGCTTCAATCTTCTTGGTTGAAGATTTCATCACCGGTATTATATCCTTCTATGATTTTTGGGTAGACGTTCTCAAGCCCATGATTTTGCCAAGTGAAATCATTTCAGTTAGAAATTGTAATTTGTTATGAAATTAACATTCTTTCAAGGATTATTAGGAACCTATTACAACAATTTGAATATCAAGTAAAACATGAAATTTCATATTCTTGAAAGAATGTTAGAGTTTAAAAATGGAATTTATTGAGCTTTCGACAGAGTCGAAAAGGAAAATAGAAGTTGACGCCTGACAAACACCCTTCAACAATGTCAAAATCCCAAAGATAAAATCTATTGAGCCTTCGACAGAGTCAAAAAGGAGGAAGAAAGTAGACATCCAACAAACACACTTCAACATTGTCGAAAGCTCAATGGAAGTTTTGTTATTAAAAGGAAGTAGTTTAAACCTAAACAACAAATTTGAATAAAATATACGCTACCAATATTTAATAAACAAGGAAATGGAACCTTTCGAAACTGTTGAGACCCATGAACTTAGTTTTTCTAAGGGAATACATGGTTTCAACAGAGTCGAAAGGATTACATGGTTTCGAAAGCATACCAACAACAAAATTTGAATCAATACAGTAGGTTTTGACTATGTCGAAATGTTTGAATTGATTTACAACTTATACAAATTATGCTTTCTTTAATTCAATTTATAAAAATATTTGTATCTCTAACTTCACACATTTTCTAAAATAGATTGGATATAAGCATGTACGGATGGTTTCGAAACCAATAAAACAAAGTCTGCGCTTCTGAAAGCATGGATTATATAATTACTTAGTTAGACACATTAGCCAACTTCTTCGAAAGGTGCTAGAATATAATAAAGTACAATTCTACTTTCGAAGAGGTGCACTTCATATTACCTACATGACCCTTTCCGAAAAGGTCAATTAAATGAGGTGCTAGACTACCTTTCGACCCTATCGAAAGAGGTTGAAAAATAGAAATAAAAGTTTCCGCCTTAATCCCTTTCGAAGGGGTAGAAAGGAAAAATTGTAGCGCCAAATTTGATTCGCACAGCTCAAAACTTCTCTGCGAAGTTGCTGGAATTCTCCTTCTTCCCCAAATTCGATTTTAACCCTAAAATTCAAAAAAATCAATCAACAACAAGATGGATTTAAGCGCGAATTTACCATTTATAGTTGTAAAATATTTAGGACAAAAATCCAAACTCTTTAAAAATAATAATAATAACAATAAAATCCAAATCTGATAAGTTTAGATTGAAAATTAATGAGGAAATAAATCGAAGCAAGTCATGAAAATAAAATATAGAATGCTTTAAGGCAAATAGAAAACCTAAATGATTTCTACTAAATCAAAATAGTAGTTCAGATCCGAACCGAGAAAGTTTTAGAAATCAAAATTCACTATGAAAGGGAAAATTCAGAAAGCAAGATAATTAAAACTTACCTTGGATTTGAATTCCTGATTGTTGGAAATATAAATTATTTGTGAATTAAAAAACTTTGAATCTTGCTCGAAATTTCTTCTGATTGCAGATAAATGAAAGAGGGGAAGAAACAAACTTGGTTTATTAGAAAAGTCAACATGGATGGCAAATTTCTCGATCAAAATTAAATGAACGGTCGGGATTTACATGAGAATATGAAAAGGCGGGAAACATAGAGGATTTCGAAAATGGTTGACTTGGAAAGTTAAGGGCATCCCTTTGCAGGGGGTAAATGTTACCAAGAATTACCACTTCAACCTGGTCGAAACCAGGACGAATAGAAGAGAAAGAAGAACAAGAGATAATAGCACCAGCAAGTCCCTTCGAAGGCGTTGAAGGGATGCTACAGCCAAAGGCCAGATATACCAATCTTTCGAAGGGGTCAAAAGGTTTGAAAGCACCCTTTCGCTTAAATAATTCCCTTTTGAAGTAGGTGCTTCCTCATGCATGAAGAACCTTTCGAATTAGTTGAAGAAATACCTTTCAAAGACAGTGGATAACAACCCCTCACATGCGCACCAAACCTTTCGAAACCAAAGGTTTCGCCTTCATTCAAATCATTCAGAAAGTTGCCTTGATCAAAACAATCCTTTCGAAAGCATAATCAAGCCTTTCGAGCCGTTCGAAGCCTTTAACAACCAGAAAAGATTCCACATCTACCTACAAGCATATTTTCAAAAGCAGCCTTCTAGGTCGAAACCCAAAGCATTTCAACATCTTCAAAACCCTAGAGAACAACCGATTGACAAAGTCGAAAGCTCTTACTCCTACACACTTACAACAACAAAGCAACATAAAGAAAAAGGCGCATCCATCCCTTTCAGCGAAGAAGGAGGCATCCAAACCGATTCGAATGCAATGCAGGGGATGCACAATAGTCAATGAAGATGAAAGGTCTATGAAGCCGCCTTTCGACCAGGTTGAAAGCACTGAGTCGAAAGGTGACAACCCGCACCTATAAATAAGACCCTATGCGTCTGGTTTGGAGGATCCGAATTCATTCACTCTATCTTGTATTTTCTTAACTTTGCAAATTTATAAACCGTAATTTGTAAATCAAATTGGGGAAATTGATAAGTTTAAACATCTTTGGATTAATAAAGAAAAGATTTTGTTTTTTTGGTTATATAACAGTTTGGAGATTTTCTCTAGATTCAATTGTGTTCTGTTGGTGTCGAGTTCATCGAAAGGTTACCTTCCGAGTTAGTCGAAACCCCTTACTTTTCCAATAAAACCAAGTCCTTAGCTCCAAACCACACTCACCAGACACTCACTTTTTAGTGAGTCAAAACCTTAAACTTAGCTTGTCTTCCCTCAAATTTTAGGATTCAACCCAAGTAACTTGAGATAGCAGCTTTCGACAAAGTCGAAACCAATCCTGTCAAACCATTCTCTTGATTCATTAGTACCAACCTTTAGTGTTCACAACCATTTTCAAAGTATAATCAAACAACTTCAGCATGATCAAAAGACTTAAAAGAAAGGAATATAAGTGTTTCGACTAGGTCGAGAGGTCCAAAAAGGTAGAGTTTTCACAACAAAGACATATTCAAAGGGGTAATCAAAGAAAGCAAATAAGATCCTTACCTTTTCTACTTAATTAAAATAAGTTTAGAAGGACTTTTATGCACCATTAGTTCTACGTTGGAGTGTTGACAAGTTTTCTTGTAAACAAGATATTTTGGCGATACGAAAACAGCCACTTCATCAAGTGCGGGTCTACCAAAGAAAGCATTGTAGTATGATGGTTGGTAGATGATTACGAAGAGAGTTTCAAAAGTTAGACAGCAAGGTGGTACTCCCTGTACTAGCAATTTCACTTGTCCCACTGGAGTTGATTCCTCTCTGTTGAACCCAAAGATTGCCTCAAGGCTAGGCTTTAGTTTGCCTTTTGGGATGCCCGTTTGATCAAAGGCATGTGAGAACATAACACTGACTGTGCTACCAGTGTCCACAAGAATCTTGGACAATATAAACAGTCTAATTTGTGCCATGATCATGAGAGGGTCATTATGTCGGTGATGGATTCCCTTCTTTAGCTCTTGGGGAGTTGTTAACCCAAAAAAAGGATCAAAACCCTGGATCAAGTGTGAAAGCAGTAGTGCAAATAATCAGCAGCACAAATATCAGATAAACAACAAATAAACAACAGAAGTAAGAAAAGAGACACGATATTTTTATAGTGGTTCGACTGACTCTGGCCTATGCCCCCTTTAGTCAATCTTTATTATGATTATACTAGTTGAATCTCTCTGGATATCAATTAGTTAGTTCTTAGATTTAAGTTAGAATGAGTTAGAATAAGTCACGAGTACAAAGGTTGACTGGAGAATCACAGTAAACCTTGATGACTGTTGTGAGGGAGAACAAATTTGATGAAGTGAAGGAGTTCCAGTAGAATAATAGCATCTCTCTCTAGAAAAGATCTATCTCTGGTTGCAGGTAGGTGAGTATTTATAAGGGAATTCAGTGAGTGTTGGACCAGAAGTCCAAATGCAGAAGAGTCCAGTTGTAATGCCAAGTTATCACCAAAAATCTCAAATCAATCTGAGTCATTTCTATGGATCGCTAGCTATCCATAGGCGATGGATCGCTAGCTATCCATAGGGGATGGATCAATAACTATCCATCAAATTAGCATATTATCCTACCAGAGGCCTTTAATTAGTGCTACGAAGGAGCTTGGAAAGATTGAGGGCTATCCGACCTATATAGATGGATCGCTAGCTATCCATAGAGGATGGATCGCTAGCTATCCATAAAGGATGGATCGCTAGCTATCCTTCCACTTAGCATATTTTTGAGTGATCTTTGTTTGGCTATCTTCCCATCTTCTATTTAAGTGCCTTGTCCAAATACCAATTCGTTTGGAGTTAGTTTGATCATCCGTCTTCATGGGTCATCTTGTCCTGAAGAATAATATATAACTCGCTCAAATCTTAATGAAATTGTACGAAACTTTGCAGGAACACTTTAGAGGGTGTCAGGAACCCACCATGAAATTTTAAGATGGTGGGGCCCAAGCTAGATGGGTTGCTAGCAATCCATCAAATCAACTCCAAATACTCTTATTTTTTTGTGAGCCTTCATCTATGTCTTCTAAATGTTCTTCGAAAATTTCAAGTCAATCCGACTTCGTATGAGTTCTATAGTTCCATTTTAAGTTAGCTGCTTTTGGTCAAACAGCTTGAATCCGATGAGTCTTCACTTCTTGAGCTAGATTATTTGGCATGCTATGAAACTTAGCAAGCGTATCTATGGAACATATTAGATCATGGTGCAAGAGGACTTGAGGATCCATGAGCAAGCTTTATTCTAACTCGTTGTAACTTAGATCTAAGGGCAAACTAGTTGATATCCAGATAGATTCAACAAGTATAATCATAATAAAGATTGATTAAATTGGACATAGGCCAGACACAGTCGAACCACTATAAAAATTATGTGTTTCTTTTCTTACTTCTACTTTTTATTTGTTGTTTATCTATGGTTTTTGCTACTGATTATCTACACTGGTGCTTTCACACTTGATCTAGGGTGTTGATCCATTTTTCAGGTTAACATTTTGGTCCTTTCACTGAGAACCTTGAATGAGATCTGAAGAATTGAAGTTTGAATCTAAGATTTAGAGAAGTTGAGTAGGCCTAATACTAGATCGAGAGCTGTAGCAAATCAACCGTAGCCTAGGGGTAGCCAGGAGGTTTCCTTAAATTCTCAATAACCCAACTATGTGATTAGAGAGGAGATGGAAAGAATGATGAAAGAGATGAAGACAAGATCTTAGTTAGACAACAGGAGATGATGGACGGCTTCTTCCAGAGGATGGAGCAGAAACAAATGGCTAGATCTACAGGGAATAGGAATCAAACTCCAATGAACAAGACAGGAGCTGCCGGAGTTGGATTGGAACAAGATGGAGTCTTGCCCCAACACCCAGAGCAACCAATACTTAGGGCCAATGTTGGATTAACAATAGAGGCCAATGCAGGAGCATTTCGAGTTATAGTAAAACAAATTGAACCAATACCCACATGACTAGGCACACGATTGATTTAGAACTAGGATGAGGTCTAACGCTTGGAATGGCTGATGTTGGAGCTATAGTAGCAAATCAGAGTATGAATACATGACCGCCTGAGCCGAAACCAGAAGCCTATAGTTGGAATAGTGGGCATGTTCGTCCCTTACTCTCTACCTTATGCTTTTTCTGCCTTCAATAACCTCAGGCCGCTTATACGTGTACGGGATCCTGAATGGTCCCTAGCACGCTCTGGGTCGAATGCTTGAAATGACTATGTAGGACAACAATGACCACAGAACGCTTAGACTTGTGCTAATCCAAGATTGGTTCCTAGTCGCGCTCTGAGTTGGATATCTAGGATGATTGCTTAGGATAATAATCTCAGACCGCATGGACGTGCACAAAACCAAGATTGGTCCCTTGCCACGGTCTGAGTCGGATGTTTGGGAAAAAACATTCAGGGTTTCTAATTATTTTCTTTGATTTAAAATTTGAATTTTGTAAAATCCATATTTAATATGATTACTAATTTTGAACGCCATAGTGTCCTGACCGGAGAGACGAGACTGAAGTGCAAGGTGCAAGTCTCCTTGATGGAGAGCGAGTGGATGGACTTGTACGATATAAAACACCATAGAGTCTCGACCGAGGAGACGGGACGGGAATGCAAGAAGTAAGTCCCCTCATCAATGAATGAGCGGGTAGGCTTGCCTTATCCCTCTTAACTTAATAAGCAAATGATCCGGAGAGATCATTCCCCTTAACTTAACAAATAAACGATCTAGAGAGATCGTCCCCTTAACTTAAAACATTAAACGATCCGGAGAGATCGTAAATTAAACAAAACATTAAACGATCCGGAGAGATCGCACATTAAACTAAACAACAAATGATCTGGAGAGATCACGTATTAAAATTAAATGATCGAGAGAGATCGAGCCTTAAAACAGATTTGGTTTAATAAAAGGATATGAATGCCTTATAAACAGAATAAAACTGATAAATCCCATATGAACACATGATGATTTCGATATATGATGTGATTCTGATATATGATTTCATTTTGATATATAATGTGATTTTGATATATGTGTGACAACTCTGAATGAGAAGAAAAAATTGATAGTGATGTAAATCCAAAATGAACATCGGACAGTTAAAGATGTGTGATGTAAATGGAGATATGTGATGTAATTGGAAACATGTGATTTAATTAAAGATATGTGAAGTAATAACTTCGAATGAAATCGGAATGATTGTGATATATAGATTACACCTAAGCAGAATTAGAGTCCTAATATATAACAAGTTTGGAGTGACTTGCAATTGACCAAAGAATCTAAAGGAACTATATAGTTTTCCAAGGCCAAAGCCGTCGGAAAGCTCAACAATCAAAGACTTGTTATTGGAACTTTTTCTAAAGCAACGCACACCTTTCATTCAAAAGGTGTGCTTTGGGGGGCAAGTGTTGAATTGGTTTTTAAGCCAATAGAATTCAAAGAGAACTAGAACATCTACAACAAGTCAAAGTATCTCAAGGATCGACCTAGAAAACCAGAAGGAAAAGAAGAGAAAGACCAATGAAGAAAAATGCCAAAACAAGCTAAGGCAATGGATCGCTAGGGATCCATAAAGCTTGCTCATGGATCCTCAAGTCCTCTAGCAACATGATCTAATATGTTCCTTAGAGATGCTTGCTAAGTTTCATAGCATGCAAAACAATCTAGCTAGAGTAGTGAAGACTTGCCGGATTCAAGCTGTTTGACCAAAAGCAGCTAACTTAAAATGGACCTATAGAACTCATACGAAGTCGGATTGACTTGAAATTTTAGGAGAACATTCAGAAGACATAGAAGAAGGCTCACCAAAAAATGAGAGTATTTGGAGTTTATTTTATGGATTGCTAGTGTAACGAACCAGAATTTTTGAACAGTTTAAATTGAAAATATTTAATCTATTTTAAACATTTGAATGATGGTTTGACTTGAATTTCAGTTTTAAGCTGATTAAAAATATTTCAAAGGTTTGTAAAATTCATATTTAGAATACTAGAGATAATAGAAGCTTTAGGATTGAATTTGAAACTGCTTTGTTCCGTTTTGGAATTTATAGTTTAAATCGATAATTTAAAATAGCATTCCGGGGCACTGTCTCGGAATTCGACGAAACTAGTTCCATTGGGTCCGTAATATTGAATTATTACCAGATTTCAAATTTCGTATTTTTCGGAGTTGTTATGCGAGCACACGGTAAGAAAACGGGTTGAAATTAAACCGAATTCAATTTAATTTTTAAATTTGAATTTGGTCAAAATCAAAACACTGTAGTTTCCGTAATTTATGCCTAAAATCGTGATACAAAAATCGTGCAAACACGACTCTTTCTCTGCAAAGTCATGTAATCGCTGTCCCCTGCTGCTCCTTTTAAAAAAAACAACGCGAGCAAAAGTTGCTCTCGTTCAAAACCAAATCAGCCAAGTTTCCCCTTTTGAAATAATCCTCTAGTGGTCGCAAATTAAACAAAACGAACAGATCATTCTTTGACAAAATCAAAAGCGCAATCGCGCATGAGAGTCTGAACTCGAGTCGAGTTCAATGAGGGGGAAGGCAATATCGATAGGATTTCGCGAGGTCAAAGCGGCGGCAGTGGCGTGGAGCTCGCGACCAGGGTGGCGTCAAATTGGTGATGGGATGCTGATGGAGGAGAGGTTACGATGTGGGTGTCGACGCGAGGCTTCTCGCGTGCGCAAGGCGGAGGTCAGCGCTGCAGGCGGCGCGCGTGGAGGTGATTGGGTCGCAGGCACGATTTAGGTGAGTTCGCGATGTTCGAATTGGCGATGCGACAGAGAGTTGGGGGCTTCGGCGACATCGTGGGAAAGCTCGAAGGCATGAGGGATCATCGTTGTCGATGTGAGGTCGCATGAATCTGGGATGAGGGCAGTGATGCTCGGCAGCCTGGGTTGCGTCCGACATTAAGGTATTTACGATTTATTAAATTCAATTTAATTTTGAACATAAATTTGAATATATATACACACATATGGAGAATCAGACAAAGTATATTTATACATAAGATTTTGTTTAGGTAAATTTTTAAAAGATATATGCAGTAAACAGAAATTTTATATATACGTATAAATAATTTCAAAGGGGAAAATAAATAAAAATACATATATAAATATTTTTATTTTACTGATTTATTTTGAAAAGAATAGATTTGATAATTTAACTGTTTTAATTAGTTTATTTAAATATTTTTTTTACCAAAGATTGTTTGAAAAGGAAATTTAGTTCAATTTGAAATTCTAGTTAAATTAATTTATAAAAGAAAAATTAGTTAAAATAAAATTTTGGTTAAGTAAATAAATAGAACGATAATTTAAGTGTTCGATTTAATTCGAATATTGATAAACTGTGTAAATATTATACAAGGAATAAATCAAGAAAATCAAGCCAGAATGGGAAAATGGATTGCAAAATAAATGGCAAAGGTGAAATTTTCTCACTCAAATGAAAAGTTGAATTTTCAGTTATTGATTTATTTCTTTTTGGATGTGATACTATATATAGTAGTATATAGCAATATATATATATATTGGCATATGTATATATTGCAGTTGTTGATTTCCTGCATTATATAGCGGATGAGACCCTATTGCGCCGCATAATAGCAGATGATATTTTTTATAAATCCCATATACCGCGATATTCCACCTCGAAGTGGAATTGGTATTGTGCTAACATCTGTGGATGCAGGGCAACAGGTTGGAGGGATCCAACTGGATTCCTCAAATTGTTTGAATATTATTTCATATGTGAATATGTGATTTATTTATAATCTGTGGATGATTATATCTGTGATTGAATGTGTTGAAGGCTAAAATTTAGCCGAATATATTTTTGGTATCGTTGGATACCAGAAATAAATGAAATTGGATTTTTAAATTAAAATTGGAAATTTTAAGTAAACTCTTTTGAAAGAATCGAATGAATTTAAAGAAGGAATTTTAAAGCGTAAAGTTGATTTTTTAAAAATCTTGTCGAATTATTTCCAAAATATGGGAAATGATATAAATAAATGAGTTTGAATAATATTGTTTTAAAAGTTGAAGAATTCATTAAAAAATGGGATTTTGAATAATTTGGAAAGAACAAAGGAATTTATTTAGAAGTGATAAATTTTTAGAAATCAATTTGTAATTGATTTGGTATTTGAAAATGAATCTTAGAGAAATCGATTTGGAAATTTATTTAGAGTTAATGATCTTTATAAAATAGTTAAATAGAGATTTTTGAATTTATTTTTAAAAGCGTTATATAAAAAGATTTATAAAATTGATATTTTATAAATTAAAATACTGGAATTATAAAACGAATTTTTATAAGCATTAAAATGAATTATAAATGAATTCATAAGTGAATGAAATTTATAAATTGTGAAGTTATGAAAGGAAACGATTTTTGTAAAATAAGAGAATTATAAATAATTTACTTATAAATTGGGTTTTAACATTTAATGAGATATAAATAGAATTTTTAATTAAGGGATTTTATAAGTTGAAGTTTTTATAAAATATATAGATGTGAACTTATAAACATTATTTTATAAATCCAAAATCAATTGAATTCGATAGATTAAAATATAGAAATTACTAATGGAATAATATCCACGATTTTGGAAAAAGAATAAATCCTTTAATTAAATATGTAGAAGGGTTGAATTTGGGTTAGAGATTTTATTCACGATTTTGGACAGTGAATAGTATATTAAAAAGAAAAATTTGGAAGTGATATTTTTAAATGGAATTAAAACGATTTAAAGATGTTTTAAAATATATTAAATATCGAAACCATACATTTCAACATCCATTGTTGAAATAGACGTTTTCGGGAAATAGAAGGAAATGATGGACTATAACACTGTTGTTATAGTAAATAATTTTCGAAAGAAAATGTTTTATATAGTATTGGGATTTATATATATCTATCTAAATTTCGAATCCCTATACTAGTGATTTTGGGTTGTCGTAACGATGTTTTACGTAACATTCGTTTTGGCTCAAATAGATGTTGTTATAGTAAATGATTTCCTTAAAGAATGAAATATATACTTAATTTTGATTTAAGTATATTGGATATTTTCAAATATTGAAAATAAATAGATTTGTGGAATACTTATTTTTAAATAAGTATGGAAATGCTTTTCTAATATGAAATGAAACGTTTTGAGACTTTATCTTTTTAAAGATAAATCAAAAGTGAATATTGAAATCGATTTGAAAATCGTATATCATTAGATATTTTGAAATGTAAATTCACTATGGAATTTATAAAGGAAATGGAAATTCGTTTTAAAAATAAGCGTTGATTTACTTTTGGAATTTGGAAATTTTATATCTAGTAAAGATATTTTTGAAAATAAATAATTTGGAAAATTATTTTGGAATCTGATGATGCTGTGCAGACCTATTGATAGTTAAATAACCGACTATCAATAATTACCTTTAAATAGGTATTTGTTGTGATTTGTTGAATTTGAATGCTACACTTATTTTTAAAATAAGCGCTCACTATTCGGGTTAGCCGAGAAAGGACCTTGGGGTCGTATAACCCATTCCGAGTGATACGTCGTTATGGATTGCATTTGATGACCGGTGTTGAAGACCGGATATTTGTGAAAACGGAAGGATTACCGTCGAATGTTTCTGCATCGGCTGATCTCCGATATAGAAATTTATTACCCTTTGTGACGGGAAGTCCTATCGTAATTAATGAATATCCGGATTGCAAGGACTTCTTTTGAAGTGCCTTCGGTTCTATTCGAGCCCGGAACAGACTTGTATGGATTGTATGTCTGACATTACAAATTGAGATATAAAGCTGATTTCTTTCAAATACATTTCTGTTTGGTGGCGGAGAATTTATTCTCTTAGCTTAACACCCTTCTCTGAGACGTACGAGCTCAGAGGTTGTGTAGTTGATGGTTACTAGTGATATATTCCCAGTTTGGTAATGTGACATGTTGAGTGTTGTTGTGAAATGATCATTGTTTGATCATTTATCTTTGTGATCATTACGTTGATCATTAGTTGACCCGAAGCATGGCTTTGTGAAAAGCGTAGCTTTGTGGACGAGACTTCGTCGGACCTCACACCCCGGAAATGGTCAAAACTGGAAGGATGCAGCAAGGTTCTAGGGAGTAACGCCCCTTAGTTTATGTCATTCCTTCTGGATAGAGGTGATATCATGGTATGGAGCCCAGATATTTAACCTATGTTGTTACTGCAAATTTATTATGTGGTTGTTGGAAATCGAGGATCCTCGGGAAGATCGGTTACGATCGGGGGATGACATATGCGTGTCAGTAGTTACCTATTTTTGCAGAGGTAACCCGGTCTTGTGTTGGCAGAGATCTAACCGTAATGTTAGGTTATTTCTCAGGTCGTCTTTCCAGAGGCGTACCTATGTGGCAATGGGAAGTTCCTTGGCCTGACCATTTGTTGGAAATCCAAAGAAACAATACGAGCCCTTTACAATTTCAATTGTATAACATGTCTCCTCAGGAGGCAGCTATAGCAGGCATAATATAATGGTACCTATGCTGGCTAAGATTTATATTCTACTTTCGAAATGTTTTCCACTATGCACTAATAATAATATCTAATCAAATTATTTGTTTTGCGTAATAAGCATCTTTGACTAACATAAGAAGAAATCTCCTCCAAGTCTGCATTTGCATTGTGTGTGTGGTGGGAGGTCTTATGGTAGTTTCATTTTCCAAAAGCATTTCGAATTGACTTTAAAATTATCCCGTTTTTGTTTTAAAGATAAACTGTTTTAAGTTCTCACACCAGTCACCATGACTGACCTGGAGTTTATTGTTCTCTTCCTAAACTCTGGGTGCCCACCAATTTCCACCCGGGCAGTCTAGAGTTAGGTTATCAGGTCATTCTGGATTTGGGATGCTATGGAGCTTAGTGGCGAGCTGGATGGCGAGACGTACCACTTGTATAGGATATTATTTATTCCATTGTGTATTTCGTATGAGGACAAGTTTATATAACTGTCCAGTGTTGTATTGTTGTGTAAACTCTAATGATGATGTAATGTATAAAATGAAATAGTTCTTTGATTTAAAGATTATTCATCTATCTATTATATGATGTTCCGCTGCGAATGTGAGATTCTGATATTGTTTATGTTCTGTGTTCTCTGTTGTTTCTTCTTTTCTTTTCTTCTATCTTTTTCTTCTACCTCTTCTTTTTCAAACATTAAAGTTTCGCGTTTCCGCCATTCGATTTTTCGACGGTTGGTACAGTGGACGTATCGGTGTCGAGTTTTCGGAAGACGGATTTGCGGGTCTTTACAGCTAGCGATCCATCTAGATGGGGCAAAATTCAAAAGGCTAGATAATTAAAACTTGCTTTGGATTTGAATTCCTGTTTGTTGGAAATAGAAATTATTTGTGAATTTAAAAACTTTGAATCTTGCTTGAAATTTCTTCTAATTGCGGATAAACAAAAAAGGGGAAGAAACGAACTTGGTTTATAAGAAAAGTCAACATGGACGTCAAACCGCTTGATCAAATTTAAATGAACGGTCAGGATTTACATCAGAATTTGAAAAGGCGGGAAACATTGAAGGTTTCGAAATGGTTGACTTGGAATGTTAAGGGTATCCCTTTGCAAGGGAGGGGCAAATGTTACCACCAATTACCGCTTCAACCTTGTCGAAACTAGGATAAATGGAAGAGAAAGAAGAACAAGAGATAATAGCAACAGCAATGCCCTTCGAAGGAGTCGAAGGCATGCTACAGCCAAAGGCTAGATATTACAACCTTTCGAAGGGGTCGAAAGGTTTGAAAGAACCCTTCCACTTCAATAATTCCTTTTCAAAGCAGATGCTTCCTCATGCATGAAGAACCTTTCGATTGAGTTAAAGAAATACCTTTCGAAGACAGTGGATACAATCCCTCACATGCGCGCCAAACCTTTTGTTTGTACCAACATTGGGCACAACACTCTTCGGAAGTCTTTGAAGAGATAAAGTGAAGAAATTAAATGTAAAAGTGGATTTATCTAACAAAAAACTCCAAATTTCAGAAATAAGCATAATTAAAGTGCAAGGAGACACAAGGATTTAGACTGGTTCGGTGTATAGCCTACGTCCACTATGAAGTAGTTTGCTTTATTGATCTTCCTTTGATGTTTACAAGTGAATACAATGAATTACAAGAGTTAGCTATTATTTGCAGCAGTGAATCTTGTTGATAGCAGCAGCGACAGAGTTCAGATCTGGATCCGGCGGAGTCTGGGCTTTGGAGATCTCAAGGAGGAAGAAAGAACCCCTTTTTTGTTGGCTTTGGGGGTCTATTTATAGGTGTAGGAGGCTGATACTTCGCTCAGATTTCGGGAAACCCTCTCTGGCATGTGACCAGGCCCGTACGCCCAAGCCCACGAAGTTTCGGTCCGATCCATGATTGACACGGGCTGATTTCGACTCACTCAAGATCTCATCCAATGGAGTCGAAATTTGGCGTGGACACTCTCTAGCATGCATGTAGTCTTCTGTTAAAATTTCATAGTATTTGGACCTGTAGATTGGGAGATATGATCGATACAAAATAGAGTTTTCGGTGGGCTGTTTCCTTCGACTCACTTCCATTTCGACTCGCTTCCGTTCGACTCGAAGACATGGCACTTGATTCTTACTCTGTCCTGGATGCTGCTTCGAGCAAGTTGAAGTGAGTACTTGGTCGAGCGATTCGAAGCCAGAACTGGTCGAGCGAGTCGAAATGAGACGTTCTGGGAGGTTCGAGCAGTGGAGTCGAAGTTGATGGAGTCGAACCAGTTGTCTGAGCAGAGCGAGTCGAAGTGTGTACTCTAGATGGCTTTAAAACAGAGCGAGACGAAAAGAGCAGCTCTGAAGGATGTGGAGTGAGTCGAACCTGATCGACTCGAGATTGGCCTCTAAGCGAAGCGAGTCGAAGACGTCACTCCTGGGCACTGTGTAGCGAGTTGAAGTTGGCTTCAAACTGAACGTTGGGAAGCGAGTCGAAGGAGCGAGTCGATTGGTAGTTGATCTCCATCCAACCCTGCATCGTTCATAACTTGAGCATATGAACCTGGATTGACTTGAGGTTTGAAACTTTGGTTCTCTTGGCTTAGCTTGCCATGTCTTATCAATTTTTGCTCGATCCGGACTCGGACAAAATTCATCGATATCCGTGGTGAGCCCATGTATAACTGATCCCAAGGACGGACCGTTTACTGGTTACTAGTCAATTCTTTGGTATTACGACCTTACCAAAAGGCGGGATAACATTTGCCCCCCAAAGTACGTCTTGTGAAAACATGATGTGCTTTGAAGTGCTGCAGTCTTTACTCTGAATAGTTATCGTCCTTTCGATAAGAGCTGTAATCTTTGACCGTCCTTCTTGCCAAAAGGGGATTGTTGACTGTCGACTGTTGTGCCCTGTATCGTTGCAACTGATCGCTGTATGCCAGCGGTTATCCATTTGCTGACTCCCGCTGACGTTTGCACGTTCTCGAGTCATTGTCGGTTTATTATTTTTGAATGTCCCTTCGTAACAATCCCCTCCTGAGTCATTGTAAAGGATTGAAACGTCGAAGATAATTTTCATTGGATTTGTGGACGTGATGTAAGCATGTCGAGTTGATGGAGTTGATCTCTGGAAGTCGTGATTCTATAGATTCGAACAGGATGTTTGACTAGGTCTTGGATTGAACTACTTCATTCGACTCGGTCTTGGATTCGAGCTTCATAGGAGCTGGAGTCGAAATGCACAGGAGACGGAGTGAAGGGTAGCGAGTCGAAGTGATGTTGTGTAATGATGCATCGGAGATGAAGTCGAAGGAAAGCGATACGAATGGGAGTTTCGTATCTATGCACTGAAGAGGGAGTCGAAACACGTATTCGACTCCACTGGAACCTGAATCGTTTATTCCCCTTGCTTTTTACTCCATATAAATATCTGGCACTTAGCCGTTTTTTCACTTTTTACCTTTCACCTTTACCTTTCCTGCCTTCGTATCGCTCTGAGACTCGAGAGGAAAGAACGAAAATTCTTGACTTCAAATCAACTCCTACGATCACTTAATCGAACTAATCGACAGATGTAGGTAATCCATTAAACGAATCCAACGCGTGAACAATGAGACTTGGTTTTCAAACACTAAATCAACCTAAGTTGTGATTGATTGTAAGTTTCAGGACCTTGGCTTGGAATCGATCTGGAGTGGGAAGTTTGGAGAGGATGAGGCAGAGGTTTTCGCGTTGATCGATGGTGGGGCTTCGCATCGAGTCGAATCCCCCGAATCTATGGATCGATGCGAAAGGGCTGTGCTTGATCAAATTGAATCGATGGCCTTCGACCGAACCGAAGTGGGTAGCTTCAGAGCGAGTCAAAGTGGATGGCTTCTGGATCAAGTTGTAGTGGAGAGCCTGGGAGCGAGTCGAACTCGTGATCTCGGGATCGAGTCGAAATGTGTGTCTTGACACCGATTCGAACTCGATGATCTTAGGAGTGAGTCGAACGAGTCTGGCTTATATGCACACGTCCTTAGTTTATTGATATGAACATGGCTTCCGTAAGCAACACAATTTGCACATCACAAAAATTTAAAACTCCCTACTCATTAGAACAGTTGATTCCGACGAGCTTCAAAATTGTATTACTGGACTTAACCGCTTCACCGCATATTTGATTGCCTATCGAAGCTCATCGATGGAACGGGGATATCACACTGACACCAAACTTTAACTTGAAATGATGATTAATCAACCAGATGGTATGGTTGTGACGGTCAGCGATGACGGTCCTTTCGACTGAATTCCGAAGTCTCGTCGTTTACACGTTTCCCTTAATCCGGTTGGTCTTTCCAAATAATATACAGTACCGCACTGCACAACACGCTCACACAGTTTACACTGAGGGATGTACGAGTGTTATTTGTCAGTTTAACAATGATTTTTTATAAGCTAGCTGGTTATGGATCCTTCAAGTTCCTAGCAGCCGGAAAATCAAAGTTCTATTCCCCCAACCATAGAGATACTGGTTATAGAAGCCGAAGTTATTGAAATAGCACCGGATGAATGTCAAGAGGCTCGGTTCATCCTTAACCCATCAGACTCCGTGCCGTCGGGTATTTCTGAAGACATGCTAGGCCGGATCTGCTTAAGGCACAGTTTGTCTCTTGACGACGTGATACTTCCCGAACCAACCGACAGGGCACACAATCCCCCGGAGGGGTTTACTGCTTTTAACCGTCATGCCTGCACGGCGGGGACGCTTCCTCCTTTTAACGACTATATAAGGGAGACGTTATCGTTTCTTGGTATAGCCCTGTCTCAGTTACACCCTAACGGGTATGCCTTGCTAAACATCACCTTCATCTTGTTTATGGAGATCCTCTTTCGACTGCCGAAGCCGATCGAGATTAGATATTTATTCAATGTTAAGAGCCGCGGAGATAGCCCTTCCTTCACCTTCCTGGAGGCAGTCAGAAGCTGTCACATTGTGCTGGGTTCCTGGGGGAGGCTAAGTTATTACAAGTCCGAATGGTTCTACGTTCGGTCCCCTCCTAGGTTTGCTAGGCGTTGGTTAGATAGACGTAAGTGTCGCCATCCTCTCTTGAACTACCGAGATGTTAGTGATCAACTTCCAAAAACTGACATACTTTTCTTTTCTTATAGCCGCAATCTCTCGCCCCGATGGCGCATACTTCAGAGAGCTTGTTCGAATTCTTCAAGTGTTTCCGGGCGAAGAGAGGCACATAGACATAGTCCTGACCGACAGGAATTTAAGGGCCGTCGGGCTAATATAACGAAGAGAGAGCATACACCTGGATGTGACACATAGGGTGGCCCTGAAGAAACGTGTGAAATGCAAAGCGCCCACTGTTGTGATCACCGAAGAAGTTGATCTAGAAAGAACTCCCACCGATACTGAGCTCATGGCCGTGCCTCCTTCCGATGTTCAGGATTCCAGAGGAAAAGAAAAGGCAAGGCCGCCGCTTACACATGCCATAAATCGAAGAGATTTAAATCTGTGGTCGTGTCTTTACCTTCCTAGGGGATTAGAATTTCAGAGGCTCCTCCCCCGCAAGTGGAGAGTCCTTTTGTCGGGCTTGATGATATTCCGATCCTGGATTTCGTGTCGTCTCCTCACGATGCCAGGATGGATGGGCTTGATAGTGCTTGTGAACCGAGCGGGTCGCTTGCTATGAGTGCGGCCAACATTTCTAGTTGGTCGGGGGATTGCACATGCATACACTCCACTACACTACATGATCCACAACTGTACTTCGTCCAACTAAGGAAGTTGCTAACTCTTTCTTCGCTTCTCATTTTCAGTTACTATGTCTGGAAGAGGGTCAATGCTGAACAGTCTTCGTTCAACCCGAAAGGCTTCTGGTTACTATGATTCCCACAGGAGGGATTCTGATAGGGATCGCGATCGCGAGCATTCTAGTCAGGATAGGCATGGGCGCGATAGGGATAGAGAATACTGGCGCCGATCTAAATCATGCTCTCCTCCTCCTAGGCTTCCATCTCCTCCTCCCGTTCAAACTTCACACCCACCGGAGCCTCCTCGTCATAGGCCTTCTTCTCACACTTCCAGACCCGAGGCTCATCTCCAGAGAGTCGAGGCTACATCTTCCATGGTTACAGAGCAGGTCCCTGTTGATCCCACTGGAGAAGGGGCCCTTAAGTTGGCCCAAATGAAGAAGAATTTTCCTAATATTTGTTTCGACGGTTATGTTTTCCCTCCTCACTTGAAGAGAATTCCATCGTCGGTAGAAGGCACGATGCATGACTATGTCAACTACATCTATACCCAATATCGAGAGTGGGCGAAGGCTGCCGAAAAATCTTCTAAATTGGCCTTCGAGCGGGCAAAAGAGATCGAGAAGATGGAGACTGAGCTTGCAAAAAGGGATCGCATTATCCAAGTACTTTCTGCTGAGTCCGAGTCTTCTCGGAAATCTGAGATTGAGGCCATTAAGAAGGCTGACGAAGCAAAGGCAGAAATGGAGAGGTTGAGTCAGGCACACGTTGCCCTGGTGGAGGAAATGGGCCACCGGAATACCAAAGTCATTGCCGAGTGGGACGCGGCGGTCAAGGAGCTTAATAAACTAAAAGCCAAATTTGCCGGCTTGGTCAAAGAAAAAGATGACGCAAACACCACATCCCAGGAGGCATGCGATCATGCTATTCTGCTCAGGGGAGAACGAGATGCGGCGGTGGCCAAAGTCCAGAAAGCGGAGACTGAGGTCGAGGAAAGGGTGAAATTGGTCGAGTCCAGGCTAGAGGCCGACATCGAGGACCTCCTTGTTGTCTATAATGCTAATGTGCTGAGGCACAGGGGCTTAGCCTGGCTCGATGACTATTCGGTGCATCTCCGCAGTGCTTGGGGCTGATTGGTCGAGGAGGAGAAAGAGGCGCACCCGGGTGAATCTGTGGATGAATTTGAGCTTGAGAATCGCCTATTAACTGATGATGAGAAGAAGAATCTCCACGATTCAATGATCTCTTATGAGAAGGAGAGGCTCGGCACTCAGCACTTGGAAGTAGGAGAAGGCTCCGGGGTTGGACATCATGATGCAAGTCTTGACATTCCGGTGTCAACCCAGCCTGAACCTCTGCCTGCAGCTGACCCTCAAGCTGTTCCTGCCTATAATCTGGATCACCCGCGGATGTCTCCGACTGCAGCGCTAGTGACTGAAGCCGCCCCATCGCTTACGAGCTAAACTGAGGAAGGTACTCCAAACATTCTATATGTCTTTCATGGGTCGAAGTCTTCGATCGAGTTTAAGTTCTAACAATTTTTTCATTCCTAGTCCAGTGACTGACGCTGTGCCGCACATGCCTCCTGCTACTCAAGGATTATATCAGATGCAGGAGGCTCTCGTGACCGAAGCAACCACTGTGAGCGCAGCTGCCCCGGTTGGTGATATGTAGGGGAATACAATGGTGTTCGATGAGCACTTGATGGATGAACTCTTTCGTTGTCATGGTGATCCCCCGGCTGATTGGCCATCTATCGTGAGTGGAACCGATCCAGCCGCAAGCTCTTTAATGCCGACTGTTGATGCCCCCAGTAGGGCTCGAGCTGTTACCAAAGAGGTGATGTTTGCCCAGATCGACGATGAATTGGCAGCAGCTGGTTATGATGGCAGCTTTGGAAGTGTGATGGCAGCATCGGGACCTGCCCCGCTTGGAATGATGTATCCTGGTGGTTCTGTCTTTCTCACCAGCCTGTCCATTCCACCGTCTGTAATTGATCCCGTCCCTCCGACTCCGCCCGTAGGAAGCATTCTCATTCACACGAGTTCGGAGGAAGACGTCGACATAATGCCATTACCGGAAGACCAACCGCCGAAAGGCACAGGCTTGAAGAGGAAGATTGGCGACGGCTCAAGCGGGTCCACACTGAAGAGGAAGCCAAGGAAGAAGAGAGACTAAGCACGATTGCCTGATGTACTTTGATTTCTTTTTGCATTTTGTTAGCTGTGTATGGATGCGGGTTCGGCCCCTGCTAGTATGAATTTTTTGGAAACTTGTACACGAACGTCTTCTATAATCAATAGAAATGAAATTTTTTCTCTTTGACTTCCTTTTTGTCAATGTGTATCTGACTAAGTGTATCAGTGTCTGGATTGCACTTGTGAAGTTTCAGTTTCCGAATGAAGTTTGTTCCTGCTTGCCAAGTTCGGGTATTATGGTCATGGCTTGTGACTGAGAAGCGAGTTGAATTCTGACGTCGCATCGCTTCAATCAATGGTTGATGCTTGAGTTCTGCCCCCCAGTCTTGGGGATGAGCAGTAGACTGTCAGTCGACGATCGCTTCTTATTTATATCATGCTGAGCCTTGTGCCACCGAACGGACGTCTGAGTCAAGTGGAGATCGAGTAATGCATCCATACTTGTTTGACTGCCGATAATCATTTCCGTGTTTCGGGGATCCTCATTTGTTTACCGGCGAATGGTTATGCCGACTTGAGTTTCGATCACATGCCCGCCGTCTGGGGACTTGGAATTGGTTTTTGTACTCCAACTCGCGCTCCGGGAGTTTGGAGTCGACACTTATACTTAGATCCATGCTGTGGGAACTTTGAAGTTGGTGTTCAGGCTCCGTCCTGCATTCGGGGAATCCGGAGTTGACATATATGCCTCGACTTGCTCTCGGGAAATTCGGGACTGATGTTTATACTCCGACTCATGCTCTGGGAGTTCAGAGTTGGATGTTTATACTCCACTTCGCACTCCGGGAATATGGAGTTGAATGTTTATACTCCGGTTCGCGCTTTGGGAAATCGGAGTTGGATGTTTATACTCCACTTCGCACTCCGAGAATATGGAGTTGAATGTTTATACTCCGGTTCGCGCTTTGGGAATTCGGAGTTGGATGTTTATACTCCACTTCGCACTACGGGAATATGGAGTTGAATGTTTATACTCCGGTTCGCGCTTTGGGAATTCGGAGTTGGATGTTTATACTCCACTTCTCACTCCTGGAATATGGAGTTGAATGTTTATACTCCGGTTCGCGCTTTGGGAATTCGGAGTTGGATGTTTATACTCCACTTCGCACTCCGGGAATATGGAGTTGAATATTTATACTCCGGTTCGCGCTTTGGGAATTCGGAGTTGGATGTTTATACTCCACTTCGCACTCCGGGAATATGGAGTTGAATGTTTATACTCCGACTCGCGCTTTGGGAGTTCGGAGTTGAGGAAGGATTATCGTGTACCAATCCCTTTTTTGACTTTGATGTGATGGCTTGCCCCTGAGCTCGGGTTTCACTTAGGTAGTGATTGGTTGCACCGCAGCCACTCTCTATTTGAATAAATCCCACCGTATGATGAGACTTAGCTCTCCGTGCATAGTGATGGTCATATGAAGTATTTCAAGTAAATCACAGCTCTGGCTCGAAGAGGTTGCATTTTATTGCTGAAATAAGAAAGTGTGGCAAAGTCAGTTGCCTTATTACAAGTTCTAACTTTGAAATGCATAAACAAATTGCAGAAAAAGAAAGTAGACTAAATGGATAAAGATAGCCTATCAGGTGTAATAGTGGCGGAGGCTCTCGCTGTTCCAGGCTCTTGGCAGGGTAAGACCGTCGATGGTCGATAACTTGAATGTACCATCTCCGAGCCTTCGTTCAATAACATACGTTCCTTCCCATGTTGGCTTCATATCTGAAGGAACTGGATAGACTCTTTTTAAGACGAGATCGCCTAACTCGAAGGTTCGCGGACAGACCTTGGCGTTGTACAATCGGGCGACTCGACTTCGATGCACAGCTGCCCTCAAGTCAGCTTCCTCACGCTTCTCATCTAGTAGATCGAGAGATTCAACAAGTAATATAGCATTCGTCTTTGGATCATAGTATGTCACACGATGGGAAGGTACTTCTAGCTCGACTGGAATAACGGCCCTTGAACCGTAGGAAAGAGAGAACGGAGTGTGGTCGGTCGCGGTCTTGTGGGTTGTTCGGTAAGCCCATAGAGCCATAGGAAGTTCATCAACCCATTTGCCCCCGACCTTTTCCAGTCGTTTCTTCAGGATTAATTTTATAACCTTATTAACTGCTTCAACCTGTCCGTTTGCTTGAGGTTGTGCAACTGCGGAGAATTTCTTTTGGATGTGAAATCGTTTGCAGAAACCTTTGAATTCAGCGTTGTCGAATTGGGTTCCGTTGTTTGTAATTATGGTGTGTGGGAGGCCGAATCGACAGATGATGTTACGAACCACAAAGTTGATTACTTTCTTCGTCGTAATGGTAGCGAGAGCTTCAGCTTCAGCCCACTTTGTAAAGTAATCAACTGCGACGATGGCGTACTTCGCTCCACCTTTTGCCAGAGGTAGAGCACCGATGATGTCGATGCCCCACATTGCGAACGGCCATAGGCTGACCATTTGCATTATCTCAGTAAGAGGAGCTCTAGGAATTCGGGCATATTTCTGGCACCTATCACATTTCTTCGCATATTCTAACGCATCACGATTCACGGTAGGCCAGTAGTATCCGTAGCGAAGTATTTTCTTGGCAAGTGTTTGCCCCCCGGTGTGATCGCCACACTCTCCCTCATGCACATCGTGTAGCACTTGCTTGATTTCATCGTGAGCGATACATCGGAGTAGGGGAATTGAGTATCCCCTTCTGTACATGAGTCCATTCCGGATGGTAAACCTTGATGCCTTTCGGAGGACTTGTCTTTTTTCACTCCTGCGTTCCGGTAGGGTTTTGCGCTCAATGTAATTTCTGAGTGGAGTCATCAATGAATCCCTTTCGGGGATGGACTCGCATACCCGGTTTATCTCTGCTCGGTCAATACTTGGGGAAGATAGTGTTTCTACGGGTACGAGTCCCATTTGTTGAGCTTCGTATGTGCTGGCTAACTTTGCCAACGAATCAGCCATTTGGTTGCGTTCTCGAGGTATACTGAATATGGCGTAGTGATCGAAATAGTCTAGTACTTCCTTAACTTGCGCTAAATAAGCAGCCAACCTTCGATCTCTTGCTTGATACTCTCCTCGTACTTGACACACAACAAATTGTGAATCACAATAAATTTCCACTGCGATAATTCTCAAATCTCTAGCAAGTTTCAAGCCGGCTAGAAGGCATTCATATTCAGCTTCATTATTAGTCGCATGGAAATCGAACTTTAAGGCATAACATATGGATCGACCTTCAGGAGTTTCAAGCACAATACCGGCGCCTAAACACTGGTCGTTTGATGCTCCGTCAGTATAAAGTTTCCAGACGTACTCGGGGGATTCACTGGCTTCGGGCAAGTCCTCTGGGATGGCAAATTCAGCTATGAAATCGGCTAGGACTTGTCCTTGTATGGTCCGTCTCGGAGCGTAAGTGAGGTCAAACTAGCTCAGTTTGATGTTCCACTTGAGTAACCTTCCAGACGTCTCAGGCCGCGAGAGGACCTGTCGTAACTGCTAGTCGGTGTAAACAATAATGGAATGTGCCTGGAAGTATGGTCGGAGTTTTCTTGATGCAATGACAAGACAGTAAGCCAATTTTTCCAGCTTCGGATAATTTCTCTCAGCCCCAGTCAATCGTTTGCTGACATAGTATACGGGCCTCTGTATCTTGTCTTCTTCTCAGATTAATGCAGCGCTGATAGCGTTTTCTGATATCGCCAGATATATGAACAACCTCTCATGATCAATAGGCTTTGACAGTATCGGTGGTGTAGACAGATGTTGGACTAGTGCTTGGAAGGCGCCCTCGCACTCTGTGGCCCATTCGAAGTTTCGTTTCCCTTTTCGAATCAGATCGAAGAAGGGAATGCATTTGTCAGTGGACTTTCAAATGAACCTGCTCAATGCTGCTACTTTCTCATTGAGACTCTGGACTTGCTTTATAGTTTTGGGAGTTTCAAGGTTTCTGATTGCCCAAATCTTCTTGGGATTGGCTTAGATTCCCCGGGCGTTAACGATGAACCCAAGGAACTTTCCGGATGTCACTCCAAAGTGACATTTCACTGGGTTGAGCTTCATCTTGTATTCCCGAAGTATGTTGAACATAGTCTCCAGGTCTTTTACATGGTCGGTGGAGAGTCGTGACTTCACAAGCATGTCGTCTACATATACTTCCATTGTCTTCCCGATTTGGTTAGCGAACATCCGATTGACCAACCGTTGGTAAGTAGCTCCGACGTTCTTGAGTCCGAATGGCATAACCTTGTAACAGTAAAGTCCTAGATTGGTCACGAAGCTGGTGTGTTCTTGGTCGGGTAAATGCATTGGTATCTGATTGTAGCCTGAATACGCGTCCATGAAGGATAAGAGTTCATGTCCAGCCGTCGAATCCACTAGCTAATCAATCCTAGGAAGCGGGAAACTGTCTTTGGGGCATAATTTATTCAGATCAGAATAGTCGACACACGTTCTCCACTTTCCGTTTGGCTTCCGGACGAGTACGGGATTTGACACCCATTCGGGATATAGCGCATCTCGAATGAATCTGTTCGCTTCAAGCTTTTCTAATTCCTCTTTAAGGGCGGCAGATCTCTCTGGATCCATACCGCGCCTTTTTTGTTTGACCGGGACATGCCGCGGGTCAATTTTCAGAGTGTGGCTCGCGATGTCCGGCGAGATCCCACACATATCAGAATGTGTCCAGGCAAATACGTCAAGATTTGCCCGCATAAATTCAACCAATTCCTCTTGAGTTTGCTGGCTTAGCTGAGATCCAATCTTTATTATTTTTGAATCATCGTTATTGTCAATTGGGACATCAATTGTCAGTTCAGCTGGGGATGCTTGACTTTCTTTAGATTCTCCGTCGTCTTCAGTTTCTCTCGGGTCAAGGTCCCTGAGGAATTGGTTGGGGTGCCCGGGCCTAGGCCCGGGCGTTAATTGTCAATTGTCGGCGAAACGGACGCAGAGAGACTCCTCTACGTCCTTACCCTTCTACTTCCGCCATGCTTCCTTTAGCTCAGCAACATAGTAAGCTCTAGCAGTGGCCTGATCTCCGTGAACGATTCCTATTCCATGATCAGTGGGAAATTTCATGGTCAAACACCATGGGGCAATGGCTATTCTGAATTCAGCGAGGGCCGGTCGGCCCAAGAAAGCATTGTAAGGGGAGTCTATGTCCAGAACGATGAATTGCAACATTCGTACTCTCCGACGTTCTCCTACTCCCAACTTCACTGGCAGTTCCACCATCCTAGTGGGAATTGTGGCACTTCCGTTGAAACCATGGACTCGAGACTGACAAGGCTTCAAGTCTGCGGCTTCCATCTTCATTTGATCATAAGCTCGTTTGAACAAGATATTCACAGAGCTTCCACTGTCAACTAAGATCCTCTTTATCCAAGCAGGACCTACTTGTGCAGAGATGACCAGTGGGTCGATAGAGGGAGCCTCGATTTTATCTGCGTCTCTGCTTCTGAACACGATGTCATCCATCATCGTTTTTTGTTGCCTGGCCGGAGCCCCCTCATCAAAACTACTGCAACACTCGAAGTCTGCATGCCTGATAGAACTGGCATACGACTCCATTTCCTTCCAGCTTCGATCTGCCGGGTGAGGACCGCCGCTTATTGTGTTAATGACCAACCTCCCGTCCGCGCGAGCGGGTTCTTCCTATCTTTCCTGATTCGGCGCACGGTTCTGATTTGTTGGGCCTGCACCACCGGATTGCGGCGCCCGTACATACTAATCCAGCTTCCGCTCACGTATCAGCTTTTCAATGAGGTCTTGTAGGTGACGACACTCATTGGTATTATGGCCATAACTGTCATGGAATCTACAGAACTTTCCTGTTTGGATTTGTCTTTCGGTTGGTGGTTTCGGGGAAGGCTTCTTATACTGCATGGTATTGCAGGTCTGCAAGTACATATTTTCCGACGACGTGTTCAATGGAGTGTAGTTTTCGAACATGGAAGCTCTACGCTATGGTCCACGATCCTGATCGCGTTTTTTGTTCTGATTCCTATTGTCCCTCTGCTGATTCTGCTTATTTTGGACGTTCAATTGAACTTTTCCAGAACTATCTCCGGTCTGTTTAACAATGACGTTACTCTGGATGCCTTCAATGTTAGGTCCTGCGTTATCCTACTTCCTAGACTTTCTCGCATCCTCCCTCCTCAGGAATTGGGCTGCCTTGGAATAGAAATGGTCCAATGACGCAGGTGGTTTCCTAGCTAACCAACTTCCGAACTCGGAATCAGCATCAATCCCCTTAGTCAGAGCCATCAGGATAGAGTTATTGTTGGGATTTCTTATTTCCGCGCACGCAGCATGGAATCGCTCCAAGTAACGCCTAAGCGTTTCTCCGGGAGCTTGCATAACACTAGACAGAGTGTTAACGTCCTTTGGCCTTGCCATATGCATACAGAATTGTTCGACAAACTTAGTGGCCATCTGGTCAAAGTTAGAGATGGATCGCGGTGGTAAACGAGTGAACCACATGGTAGCGATGCCTCTCAGGGAAATGGGGAAACTACGGCACTTTACTGCGTCATCAGCTCTAGCAGCATTCATCAGCCATTCGTATTTCAGGACGTGTTGGTTGGGGTCAGAACTCCCTTCATAAACTGGAAAAGCTGGCATCCTGAAATGCCGAGGTGGTTTAGCATATAAAACATCATCGGTGAAAGGGGTATGACTTCTGGAGATTCCCCAGTCGTCATTATATAGACCCTGACTTTCACGGATCATTTGGCGAATCATCGCTGGTATATCTGTCATTTGGACACTCGGAGCATGTTGTGCCAAGGTGTGGTCGGGTTCCATAGCGCGAGTCTGGACCGGACGTGGTTGATGGTCCGTGCCTCGCCTCCTTGGTCCAACATCCTATGGGACATAAGGTTCAGGAGTCGGCTCCCGTTGGTTACGTTGAGGATCAGCTTGGTTCCTAGCGTCACCTCCTCGCCCAGCAGTGGTGGTAGTAGCAATGTTGCTGGTAACATGATAAGGAGCAGCTCCTCCCCGAGTTGAAGGTTCTGTGCGGAGGCTAACGGATGGTCCAGCTCTCGGTTGCCCAAGGTTCGAAGCAGGTTGGTGTCCCGTGTCCTGGGTGTAGCTTCCATCCAACCGTGGACGTGTGGATCTAGCTTGGCCATCGGAGGAGGCTGAGCTCTCTTTGGAGGAGTGAGAACCTTGATCTCTTCTAGATCTCCTTCGCCTTTGGCGATTTAGCTGGTTAGTCAACTCCGTGTTGGCGCACATTGCTCCGCTAGTTGCTGTCGACTTTGGGTCAACTCCTGAAGCAATGTCTGGAATTCTTATCTAGTGATTGGACCTGATGGATCTGAGGGTCCTACAGTATTTAGGTCGGATGGAGGTGATTGCATGGGGCTTTGTCGGTCCCGTGCTCCTTGATCAGCGGTTGCAGATGTGGTACGCGTGCTCACCATAATGAATTGATGAAGTCCTTTCCTAGATCTGATTGCAAATCTGAGTAGATTGGAAGGGCTTCGAAGTTCTAGATCTGGATCTTCTTCTTAGATTTATGCAATCCAATATAGATAGGAGATCCAATGAGTGGGAGAAAAATTGGGTTTTTCTCAGTGAAAGCACCAAACTGTTTGTACCAAAATTGGGCACAACACTCTTCGGAAGTCTTTGAAGAGATAAAGTGAAGAAATTAAATGTAAAAAGAGGATTTATCTAACAAAAAACACCAAATTTCATAAATAAGCATAATTAAAGTGCAAGGATACACAAGGATTTAGAGTGGTTCGGCGTATAGCCTACGTCCACTATGAAGTAGTTTGCTTTATTGATCTTCCTTTGATGTTTACAAGAGTTAGCTATTATTTGCAGCAGTGAATCTTGTTGATAGCAGCAGCGACAGAGTTCAGATCTGGATCTGGCGGAGTCCGGGCATTGGAGATCACAAAGAGGAAGAAAGAACCCCTTTTTTGTTGGCTTTGGGGGTCTATTTATAGGTGTAGGAGGCTGATACTTCGCTCAGATTTTGGGAGACCCTCTCTGGCACGTGACCAGGCCCGTACGCCCAAGCCCACGAAGTGTCGGTCCGATCCGTGATTGACACGGGCTGATTTCGACTCGCTCAATATCTCATCCAATGGAGTCGAAATTTGGTGTGGACACTCTCTAGCATGCACGTAGTCTTCTGTGAAAATTTCATAGCATTTGGACATGTAGATTGGGAGATATGATCGATACAAAATAGAGTTTTCGGTGGGCTATTTCCTTCGACTCGCTTCCATTTCGACTCGCTTCCGTTCGACTCGATGATGTGGAACTTGATTCTTACTCTATCCTGGATGCTGCTTCGAGCGAGTCGAAGTGAGTACTTGGTCGAGCGAGTCAAAGCCAGAACTGGTCGAGCGAGTCGAAATGGGACGTTCTGGGAGGTTCGAGCAGTGGAGTCGAAGTTGATAGAGTCGAACCAGTTGTCTGAGCGGAGCGAGTTGAAGTGTGTACTCTTGATGGCTTTAAAACAGACCGAGACGAAAAGAGCATCTCTGAAGGATGTGGAGCAAGTCGAACCTGATCGACTCGAGATTGGCCTCTGAGCGAAGCGATTCGAAGACGTCTCTCTTGGGCACTGTGTAGCGAATTGAAGTTGGCTTCAAACTGAACTTTGGGAAGCGAGTCGAAGGAGCGAGTCGAATGAGCGAGTCGATTGGTAGTTGATCTCCATCCAACCTTGCATCGTTCATAACTTGAGCATATGAACCCGGATTGACTTGAGATTTGAAACTTTGGTTCTCTTGGCTTAGCTTGCCATGTCTTATCAATTTTGGCTCCATCCGGACTCGGACAAAATTCATCGATATCCGTGGTGGGCCCATGTATAAATGATCTCTGGGACGGACCGTTTACTGGTTACTAGTCAATTCTTTGGTATTACGGCCTTGCCAAAAGGCGGGATAACACCTTTCAAAACCAAAGGTTTTTCCTTCATTCAAAAAGATGCCTTGATCAAAACAACTCTTTCAAAGCATAATCAAGCCTTTCGAGCTAGTCGAAGCCATTAACAACAAGGAAAGGTTCCTCATCTACCCGCAAGCATATCTTCAAAAGCTGCCTTCTGGGTCGAAACCCAAAGCATTTCAACACCTTCAAAACCCTAGAGAACAACCGATTGACAGAGTCAAAAACTCTTACTCCTACACACTTGCAACAACAAAAGCAATACAAAGGAAAAGGCGCATCTACCCCTTTCAACTAAGACAGAAGCATCCAAACCCATTCAAATGCAATGCAGAGGGATGCGCAACAGTCAATGAAGATGAAAGGTCTATAAAGCGTAACACCCCATATTATTATAACATTATTTAAGACATCTAATTAGCTAAATTAAATAAAATAATTTGAAGATTAATAGGTTGAGATTTGATTTAACTAAGAGTAGCTGTGTCATGCTAAATGTAAATTAAAACAAAATAACATGAGTAAATGTGTTAGGATATAGGGACGGGTAAAATGGGAAATAGGAGAGACTTATATCCAAAACCCTTAGGAAGTGAAACGCACGTTCATTTTCATTCTATCAAACTAAAATAGATTTAGGTCGGGCACCATTTTCATTCTCAAGAGAAGATAAAGCTAGGATTCAAGAGAAAGAAGTTAATCAACATATTCAACATCAAATCTCACATCTTTTAATCTCAAAGCTAACGTGAATGATTACTACATCTCATTTTATTATGGTTTTCGGTTTTAAGTTAGATCCAAAATGTTTTTGCAAGTTTATGTCGTGTTTTGATGATTAAAGTTAAATATATGCTTGTTGATGAATTACACATGTTCATATTAGTTTTTATGATATGTTTGATATGAAAACCATATCAAATGAGATTCAAATGCCTTGAAACTTTAAATATAGGTCGGAAATGATATTTTAGAGATGGATTTCAATTTTCAAAATTTTTTGAATTAACATGGATTTTATATTAACTTTCTATTGAAGAAATGATTTATTGGGTTATAAATTATTGACAGCTAAATTAATAATTATTTGGGTTTGATATTTTTATATGTTGGAAAGCAAATTAGAATAGATTTTATGGAATATTTCCAGATTTTTTCTAAGTGTTTTAATGATTATATAAAATTATTTAAGGTATGGGATTTAAAAGTTTTATATATTTAATTAAGGAGAAAGAGCATTTTATAAAATAAAATCATTATTTACTTTTGAAATTATTGGCAGCACTTTTCTGAAAAGTAGTTAGTAATAAATAAGCATTTGACAAACAAAGGCAGGTTAGTTGAAAAGTTATCTCTTTTAAGTTAAAAACAAGAAAATCATACTTTTGGCATGTTTCAGCCATTTTCGGCATCAAAGCTTTCGACCCAGACCTTTCGACAAGGTCGAAAGCAGGCTTTCCACAAGGTCGAAACCAATGTGGATTGTTTCAAGTAACTTGGTACGTAACGAATTGGACAAGGTCGAAGGGTAATTGGTCGAAACCTTAGTTTCTGAAGAGGTTGGAGTGTGTGTTGTTTTATAAGCCAAAAGTAACGCCTGCTTTGCTTTCGAGAAGAAGCTTTCGACTTGGTTGCTTTTGACCAGGTCAAAAATTTAAAATAAAGGTTTAAAGCTTTCGACAAGGTCGAAAGGTAAATAAGCTTTCGAAGGGGTTTAACCCCTAGTTGCCACATTTCTACCATTCGAAGTCATTGGTTTTCGATAAGGTCGAAAGGTATACTTGTTATAAAATCAGTCGCTTCTCCCATGCTTTCGAAAGGAAGCTTTTGACATAGATGTTTTACCCTTTTTATTCTAATTGAAGTATAACCCAAGATTTTAAAAGAGATGATTTAAGCTTTCGAAAGGGTCGGAAGTAATGCTTTCGACAAGGTCGAAAGGTAGCTTTCGAAGGAGGCGAAATGTTTTAAATGAGATTTTTCCAAATATTTTAAATTGAACCTAAAGAGCTTTGAAAGGTTTATGTTTTAAAGGTTTAATGCTTTCGAAGGGTACTATTTTCTAAATGGTTTCTAAGGGGTCGAAAGTAAAACTTTCAAAGGGGTCAAAAGCAAAGCTTTCGATGGAGTCGCAAGGTAGCTTTCGACAAGGTCGAAAGGTAGCTTTCGAAGGAGCCGAAAGGTCTTATTTTCTGAATGGTTTCAAAAAGGTTGAAAAGGAAGGTTTTCCTAAGGTTTTCTAAGGGAATATTTTAAAATGTTTTGAAGTAGGATGTCTAATGTTTTATTGCTTTCAAAAGGAAAGATTTCAATGGTTTCGAAAGGTTTGAATTATGGTTTCGAAAGGAAAGGTTTTGGCCTTCCAGCCTAGATAATCAAAGGGTTTTACTTGGTTTCGAAAAAGATGCTTTCAAAGGACTTAAAAAGGAGTAATTTCAATGGAATCGAAATGGGTACTTTCAAATGCTTAAATGTTTTCATCAACTAAGGTTTGAGTAAATAATATGTATAACATGGCAAGGAGATTATGAGTAAAGTATAAAGATTATATGTTTTCATTCTATAAGCTTGATTTAAATGTTTTAAATCATTTTAAAGTGATTTTCAAGGAAAATTATGGGAAGGGATCCCTAAGTGAAAATGACTCAGATATTAGAATACCAGATGGGACTTGTATAGTGTCGCGCCCTATACATTAGCTATTCGGCCCAGCAAATTGTTGTCCAAAATTCTAGTGTGTAGGGCTTGGTCATAGGTAGACTAAAATTATGATTACACACCGAGAGGAATATATGTTTGTATACAGATAGGTTATTAGTGAGCCTAAAAAACCACTAGGATCAGGAAGACCTAGGAGATAATTAAGTTAGGGATAGACCGTCTAGAAGAGAAGTATTTAATTGATAGTTAAGGACAGACTATCCAGAAGAGGAGTATCTATAGGTGTTTGATTAATTTTGTTTATATTGTCTGGTAGGCCCGTGTCAGCCAATGGTTAAAAGTTAGCCAAACAAAACTTATGTGTTAGAACAGATAGTTCATTTAACACCTAATATTAATGTATGTTTACATAATGATGCGTTACAGTAGTTAACCATTTTTGGTTGTAGGAAAAGGTTTTGCAAAGATATGTTTTAAAAAGGATGTTAGTGAGGGGAAACCCATTTTGCTAAGCGGCGTAGTCTCACTTACCATTATTAACCAGGATGTATAATATTATTCACACCAGGCTTATGTCTGACTCGAAGTTTATGTTTTCCTCTTAAACTCTCGGGTGCTTAAAATTGATTTGAGTAGGCTGAGGGGTTAAGGTCTTTTTCAAGTTTTAGTAGGATAACGAATAAGGCTACAAGATGCATGCAGGAGGCAAGCGGATAGCTATTTAGGAGTTGCGGTTTTATGTTTTTTTTTCCACTATGTTTGTATTAAGTCTATTATGACTATATGACTCTGATCATCCAAAGGGGTATCTTCGTATACCGCTCTTGGCGTATTTTATAATAAGTACATTTTATCAGTGCCTGGGAATGTATTTGGGATTATTTAAGATGAATATGGAACATCTGTTTGAAATTTAAGGAAGAAAAGTTTTTTTGAAATCTGTGATTTGTTTCATATTCAAGTGCTTCTGATGTTATAGATACCATTAACATAGTAGTATTTAGTCGCCGGAGGCTAACACTATAGATGACTACAGCATCTGTAGCGCTTAGTTTTGGGCCTTTAGATAGGGGATGTTACAGAAGCCGCCTTTCGACCTGGTCGGTAGCACTGAGTCGAAAGGTGCCAACCCGCACCTATAAACAAGACCCTATGTGTCTGGTTTGGAGGATCCGGATTCATTTACTCTATACTTATATTTTCTTAACTTTGTAAATTTATAAACCCTAATTTGTAAATCCAATTAGGGAAATTAATCAGTTTAAACGTCTTTGGATTAATAAAGAAAAGATTTTGATATTTTTGGTTATATAACAGTTTAGAGATTTTCTCCAGATTTAATTGTGTTCTGCTGGTGTCGACTTTACCGAAAGGGTACCTTCCGAGTTAGTCGAAACCCCTTACTTTTCTAATAAACCCAAGTCCTTAGCTCCAAACCACACACACCAAGCACTCACTTTTTAGTGAGTTGAAACCTTAAACTTAGCTTGTTTTCCCTAAAATTTTAGGATAACCCAAGTAATTTGAGATACCAGCTTTTGACAAAGTCGAAACCTATCCTGTCAAACCATACTCTTAAATCCTTAGTGTCAACCTTTAGTGTTTCACAACCGTTTCGAAAAGATAATCTAACAACATCAGCAAGCTCAAAAGACTTAAAAGAAAGGAATATAAGTGTTTCGACAAAGTCGAGAGGTCGTAAAAGGAAGAGTTTTCACAACAAAGACATATTCAAAGAGGTAATCAAAGAAAGCAAATAAGATCCTTACCTCTTCTACTTAATCCAAAGAAGTTTAGAAGGACATTTCTGCACCGTTAATTCTACTTTGGAGTATTGACAAGTTTTCTTGTTAACATGATATTTTGGCCAGACAAAAACATCCACTTCATTAAGTGCGGGTCTGCCAAAGAAAGCATTGTAGTATGATGGTCGGTAGTTGATTACGAAGAGAGTTTCAAAAGTTCGGCAACATGGCGGTACTCCATCTGTACTAGCGATTTCACTTGTCCCACTGGGGTCGATCCCTTGGTGTTGAACCCAAAGATTGGCTTAAGGCTGGGCTCTAACTTGTCTTTTGGGATGCCATTTGATCAAAGGCATGTTCGAAAATAACATTGACTGTGCTACCAGTGTCCATAAGAATCTTGGACACTATAGACAATCCAATTTGAGCCGTGATCATGAGGGGGTCGTTATGTGGGTGATGGATTCCCTTTTTCGGCTCTTGGGGATTTGTTAACCCAAAAAATGTATCAAAACCCTGGATCAAGTGTGAAAGCACTAGTGTAGATAATCAGTAGCACAAATCTTAGATAAACAACAAATAGCAACAAAAGTAAGAAAAGAGACACGAGATTTTTATCTTGGTTTGACTGACTCTGGCCTATGCCCACTTTAATCAATCTTTATTATGATTATACTAGTTGAATCTCTCTGGATATTAATTAGTTAGTTCTTAGATTTAAGTTACAATGAGTTAGAATAAGTCACGGGTATAAAGTTTGACTGGAGAATCACAGTAACCCCTTGATGACTGTTGTGGGGGAGAATAAAGTTGAAGAAGTGAAGGAGTTCCAATCGAGTAATGGAAGCTCTCTTTTTGGAAAAGATCCATCTCTAGTTGTAGGTAGGTGAGTATTTATAGGGAAATTCAGTGAGTGTTGGGCTAGAAGTCCAAGTGCATAAGATTCCAATTGTTATGCCAAGTCACCACCAAAAATCTCAAATCAATCTGAGTCATTTCCATGGATTGCTAGCTATCCTAGGCAATGGATCGCTAGCTATCCATAATGGATGAATCACTAGCCATCCATCAACTTAGCATATTATTCTACCAGAATCCTTTACTTAGTGCCACAAAGGAGCTTGGAAAGTTTGAGGGTGATTCGACATATCTTGATGGATCGCTAGCTGTACATAAGGGATGGGTCGCTAGCCATCCATAAGGGATGGATCGCTAGCTATCCATCCACTTCGCATATTTTTGAATGATCTTTGTTTGGTTGACTCCCTATCTTCTATTTAAGTGCCTTGTCCAAATATCAAGTCATTCGAAGTTAGTTTGATCCTCCATCTTCATGGGTCATCTGGTTTAGAAGAATCATACATAACTCGCTCAAATCTTAACAAAATCATACGAAACTTTGCAAGAACATTCTAAAGCATGTCAGGGACCCATCATGAAATTTTAAGATGGTAGGCCTAATATAGATGGATCGCTAGCGATCCATCAAATCAACTCCAAATACTCTCATTTTTTTGTGAGACTTCTTCTATGTCTTCTAAATGTTCTCCCAAAATTTCAAGTCAATCAGACTTCGTATGAGTTCTATAGGTCCATGTTAAGTTAGCTGCTTTTGGTCAAGCAACTTGAATCTAGTGAGCCTCCACTTCTCGAGCTAGATTGTTTGGCACGCTATGAAACTTGGCAAGAGTCTCTAAGGAACATATTAGATCATGGTGCAAGAGGACTTGAGGATCCACGAGCAAGCTTTATGGATCGCTAGCAATCCACTACCTTAGCCTGTTTTGGCATTTTTCTTCTTGGACTTTATCTTCTTTTCCTTTTGGTCTTCTTGGTCGATCCTTAAGATACTTTGACTTGTTGTAGATGTTCTAGTTCCCTTTTAATTCTATTGGGTTCAAAATCTAGTTAACAATAGCCCCAGAAAGTACACCTTTTGAATGAAAGGTGTGCTTTGCTCCAGAACAAGTTAAAGTAACAAGTGTTTGATTGTTGAGTTTTCTGACGGCTTTGGCTTTGGAAAACTGTCTGGTTCCTTTAGATTATTTGGTCAATTACAAGTCGCTCCAAACTTGATATATTGTAGGACTCTAACTCTGCTAAGGTGTAATCTATGTATCATAATCTATTTGATTTCATTCGGAGTTATTAATTCACATATCTCTAATTAAATCACATGTTTCCAATTACATTACATATCTCCATTTACATCACACATCTCTAATTATCCTATGTTAATTTGGGATTTACATCACTATCAATTTTTGCTTCTCATTCAGAGTTGTCGCATCATATATCAAAATCACATCATATATCTAAATCACATCATATATCATAATCACATCATATATCGAAATCATCATCTGTTCATATGGGATTTATCAGTTTTATTCTATTTATAAGGCACTCAAATCCTTTTATTAAATCAAATCTATTTTAAGGCCCGATCTCTCCTTGTCATTTAAGTTTAATGCGTGATCTCTCCGGATCATTTAATGTTTAGTTTAATGCACGATCTCTCTAAATTGTTTAATGTTTTGTTTAATGTACGCTCTCTCCGGATCGTTTAATGTTTTAAGTTAAGGGGACGATCTCTCTGGATCATTTATTTGTAAAGTTAAGGGGGATGATCTATCCGGATCATTTACTTATTAAGTTAAGGGGGATGAAGCAAGACCATATGGGCACTCTTCGTTTAGGGGACTTGCTTCTTTCACTCTGGTCCCACCTCTTCGGTCGGGACCCTACTGCGTTTGATATCGTACAATTCCATCCACTCTCTTTCCGACAAGGGGACTTGCACCTTGCACTCTAGTACCATCTCTCCAGTCAGGACTCTATGGCCTTCAAAATCAGTTATCATATTAAATATGGATTTTACAAACTTCAAATTTCTAATCAAGGAAAATAAGTAGAAATCCTGAATGTTTGTCCCAAACATCCGACTAGACCGTGGCAAGGGACCAATCTTAGTTTTGTGCACGAACAAGCAGTCTGAGATTATTATCCTAAGCAATCATCCCAGATATCCAATTAAGAGTGCGACTAGGAACCAATCTAGGTTTAGCACACATCTGACCGGTCTGTGGTAATTGTTGTCCTAAATAGTCATTTCAGGCATCCGACTCAAAGCGTGCCTAGGGACCGTTCAGTATCCCGTGCATGTGTAGGCGGCCTGAGGTTATTGAAGGCAGAAAAAGCAGAAGGCGGAGAGTAAGGGACGATCCTACCCACCGTTCCAACTATGGGCTTTTTGTTTTGGCTCATGCAGTCATGTATTCGTACTTTGACTTGCTACTTTAGCTCCAACATCATCCATTCCAGGTGTTAGACCTCAACCTGGTCCTACGGGCATTATTTCAGTTTGTTTTACTCTAACTCTAGATGATCCTGCATTGGCCCCTATTATTATTCCAGCATTGGGCCCAGTATCGGTTGCACTGGGCATTGGGGCAAGACTCCATTTTGTTCCAATCCAACTCCGGCAGCTGATGTGTTGTCCATTGTAGTTTAATTCCTATTCCCTACAAATCTAGCTATCCCTTTATAATCCATCCTCTAGAATAAGCCGTCCATCATTTCATGTTGTCTAACTATGATCTCGTTCTGCATCTCTTTCATCACACTTTCCATCTTCTCTCTAATCACGTAGTTGGGCTGATGAGAATTTAAGGAAACCTCCTGGCTGGCCCCAGGCTCCGGTTGACTTGCTATAGCTCTCAATATAGTATTAGGCATACTCAACTTCTCTAAATCTTAGATTCAAACTTCAGTTCTTCATATCTCGTTCAAGGTTCTCAATGAAAGGGCCAAAATATTTATAGAATACTGAAACGACCCGCAGTTCCATACCCCTTGAATCGACACTATTCTCCAACATTTCGACTCAAAGTGAACGGAAATACGAACCATGAGGGTTGAAGAAGAAGGGGGTAGAAGAAGAGAATAGAAAAACAACATCAGAATCTCACAAACGCAGCGGATTAAAATATAATAGATAATAAATGATCTTTACACAAAAGAAATACATCAGTTTATACATTACATCAGAGTACAGATTCAGAGTATAATACAATCAACATCACGATTCAGGACAGTTATAATAACTTTTCCCACACAGAATACACAACATACACAACACCGCGGAATATACACCATATACGTGTGATACGTCTCACCATCCAGCTTGTCTCCTGAGCTCCATAGCATCATATCATGTATCCTATAATACTCGGTCTGACCCAAGCATTATAGAGAAATAACACCGGAGTCAGTCTGGAATACCAACGTGAGAAAATCACATTCAATTTGATTATTAAAGTTTCAAAACTCTTTGAAATCAAAAGCATCTCGTAAGACCACGCCACAAATAAACATGTCCGGTTTTTACCTTACGATAGCCAAAACACTTTTTATCAAATTCGTCTGATATTATAATAGTGTCTATAGAAAGTAAAATAGAATCTAGCTGAAATGCTTGCATCTCACGTTTCAGCAATAGTTGGGCACAATCAAAACTGTAAAGGCACGTAGGGAGAATGGATTTCCAATGAATGACTAGGCACTAGGGTACCACCTGTCACAGTACCTGGTCTAGATCAATGTACCGAGGACCATGCCCGATCCTCTGCAACACAAGACCGGAACTACCCCTTACTGGATAATTCCGAGTAAGATCACCCTACGGTTGGGATCAGCAACCGCACCACTAAGCCGAATAAAAAGGGACATCTAGACAGGGATGACCTCACCCTAATGGGCGCTACCCACATAGCCTTGTTGCATAACCCCTGATTTTCAATCATTCCCGGTTGATGAGGCTCGAGGCAAAGCGTTACCTTTTAGAACGTTTCACTTAGAATGCCCATCGTCCACCTGACGATGTTCCAAAAGCGTTCATCCATACAAGTCCGTCCCGGGTTCAAACGGAACCGAAAGCACTACTCCTACTACATCCATTTTGGAATCATCCCCAAGATTAGTAGCGGCTAGCCCTTGCACTTCACTGCTCCATCTTCGACTCCAAACTTGTTTTCCCCATGAAACGTACAAACCGGATCGAAGTGGTTATCGAGAAATAAATCCCGATCCTGGTCTCTTCGAAACGATCAGCGCATTGTCCAATATTGATAGTCGGTGATTTAACTATCAATTAACATTCACAAACATCCATCAAACAATAAATAATTTTCCATTTTCAACCCTTTTGGAAACAGTTTTTAAACCATACTCTTCTTATGGAATAAATTCCCAAATACTTATTTCCATTGAAAACACCAAGTACAATTACTTTAGATTTTTTTAAATAATTTTAAAACACTTTATTATAAAATACATTTTAAAACATTTAAATTAAAACTACTTTAATACTTTATTTAAAAATATATACTTTAAGAATATTTAAAATAAACTACTTTATAAAATATAAAACTACATTTTTATCCTTTTAAAACACAATACCAAGTTACCTTTAAATAATTACTACTAAATTAAATTTGAGAAATACTTACTCTTAAACTTTAAACATTTAAAAATAATAAATTTTCTAAAACATACCTTTAATCAACTTTAAAACTTTAACTTATACTTAAGGATTTGCTTTGAAATCGTACTTGGCTATCCAGGGAAATATACTATTCTTTCACATCTTTAAAAAAATAAATCACTATTTATTTTTAACCAAATTTATCCATTCCTTTAATAAATTCCCACCCTGAATTTATACTTCCAAATATCCACTGATATATTACTTCACTTTATAAACCCCGTTTATAAATTTCATAGTCTCAGCTTCCGTTTAAAATCCCAGTTTCAAGTACTTAATCAATTCTCAAATTGATTTCCAAAATTTACTCCATTTAAAAATAAATTCTTTACTTATCCAATTTTATATCAAAACTTATAAATTTCAGGTTTAACTTCCTTGTGATGATTTAAAATCTTACTTTAACTGATAATACAAATTTCCACATTTATTCCAAGATTTTCTTTTATTTATTTCTAAACCATTTTAACTCTGAATTCAAAAATAAATATTTCATTCCTTTAAATAATATCACTTAAGTTTAAAATTCATTATTTCCCTTTTATTCAAAATCCCCTTTCCATACTCGGAATTTATTTACTAGAATTTAAAAACAAAAACTTCATCCTCCCCAATTCATTCTTAATTTATTTAAATTTTCTATAATTACTTTACTTAAACATTCTCTCATATATTTTCTTTTTCAGAAATCCAATTTTATATATTTTGATAACTTAGAATACCGAAAGGTATATTCAATCAAACCATAGCATCCAATATTCCAATTATCAATATAATTCATCATAGAATATCAAAAATCATAACACAAAATTATTAGAACAGTCTAAATAAATTTGAGGAATCCAGTTGGATCCCTCCAACCTGTTTCCCTGCATCCACAGATGTTAGCACAATACCAATTCCACTTCGAGGTGGAATATCGTGGTATATGGGTATAAATATTATCATCCGCTATTATGCGGCGCATAGGATCTCATCCGCTATATAATGCGGGAAATCAATCACTCCAATAAACATATATATACTACTATATAGTATATCACATCCAATCAATTCAATCATTCAACCAAATATTTAAATTTAACCATTTAAATTTAAATTAAACCCAGATGAGTGAGATTAACTCACCTTTGATTTTGTTTGAAATCCGATCCAATCTTGACTTGCTTTTCCCCATGATTTTTAGACCTTGTATAAATATTTATACGGTTTATTAATATTCAAAATAATCGAACAAGCAATTGCCATTTTATAATTTTAATAGACTAATAATTTATTTTAAACTAATTTTCCTTTAAATAATTTTCTTAGTAACTAAAATAATTAGATAAGTTTACTAAACAAATTAATCTCCACAATATACTAAAATAAATAAATAAACTAGGAAATGAAAATGGGTATGTATGTATATTTATTCTCTTTTGAAACCACATGTATATAAATAATTTATAGATTTCAAAAATCTAATTTTATATAAACCCTTCAAACATTTTAAGATTTCCATTTTCAAAATCTTACCACTAATATATATTTACTTTTTTAGTTTAAAATAGGTACGTGAATGTATATATATTTATTAAAACAGACTTATTAAATACTTCTCTGGTCATTTTTTTTTCTCTGTAACATATACATGCATATATATTATCACATTTAAATTTAAACGAATAAACTGCAAATTAAGATCTCACCTATATATATTTATTTGAATTAAACTAAATTATTAAAACAAAGCCGATACCTTACTGCCCAGATCACAACTCCTCACGCATGTTGTTCGCCTTATCGAAGCCGCCGCTATCTCGTCGCCCACCACATCGTGAAAGCCAAATCAGATAAACCCTAACCGCGTCAGCAAGATCTACGCCTTCGCCATTACTCGCGACCTGATCGCGAGATCCACCTTCCTGCCAATCGCCACCATCTCCACTCGCGATCCATGGTTCCAATCCCCAAACTCCATGCACTCGCGAATCCCCTTCCCAAGTCGTCAAATCGAATGATCTACTTGAGCCGACTTGGTTTGAATTTCGATTTCGTGAAGGATAGCGATTAGGGAAGGAACGAAATGATTTGAATGCGAACGAGGCTAAAGGATTTAGGGAGAAAAAATTTGCGTTTGGATTTTGAAACAGAAAGAAGAAGAAGAGCGGCCATAAATTTTGTACTGTAGTTTTGAACGAGAAAAAGGGTTTCGTTCCAAATGAAATTTGATTTTGAATTATCAGCTTGCTGGTTTAAAAGGAAGAAGGGGGGACACGATTCGACGTTTGCGTGAACAAGAAGGACTACAATGACTGCATAAAAGTTTTGATATTGATAGAAAGTAGGCTCCTGTTGAAATAGTTTGACCCGTCAATTTAACATGTATATTACACATTTAAATTTGAATTTTAAATCGTCTTGAAATCGTAGCTCAAAATCTCGACCTCCTATCGACGCGTGCCGCTAGGCGTTTATAATGTTATACCCATATTCCGAATGCAATGGAAAAGGTTTCGAGTCCTAATTCGATCGTATGGAGAAGATAGCTTTTTAGACTCAGTTATTATATTAAACTTTCGATATAAATTTCAGTGCGCTTATCTATCATACGATCACACAACAACTCCTAACACTACAAAAATTGAAATCCGATAATAATACAATATTACGGATCCAATGGAACTGATTTCGTCGAATTCTGAGAATGTGCCCCGGAAGGCTATTTTTAAATATTAATTTAAACGATAAAATTTCAAAACTTAACAAAATACTTCCAAATTCAAGTTTAATACATTTATTATCTTCAGTACTATCAATATAAATTTTACAAGCCTTTGAAATATTTTTAACAAGCATAAAACTGAAGATTCAATATTTCACCCAACTTCAAATTATTTAATTTAATAATTAAATTACCCAATAAATAGCGATATTTGAAACTCAAGTTAAAAATTAACTTCTAAATATTTAAAATCAATTAAATATTCCGATATCAAACATCCAAAAATTTCGAGTCGTCACATTCCTCCCCCCTTAAATGAATTTCGTCCCCGAAATTGCTAAGGTAGAAGAATGCCCATACCCCCTAACTTTATAAAACCCACTTAGTAAAAATCCCATATTCACTTTCTCTAACTTTAGTTTCAACAACTTGCCAAAACAAGTCTTTTTATCAAAGACACACTAACCCTCTTTCTAACTTTCTAGCTTATCCATTAGTTCCAAATAATATTATTTACTTATCAATTCAAATTTAAATTTGAAACCAAAATTTGAATTATCAAAACATTCTCAAAACTCCTTAAATTTTCGAAAATTTTTGCCAGCGTCTCCTTTGCGCGGCTAGCTCGGTACAACCATAAAATGCCTCTACGGGCTCCTAAATTTCAAAAGAAAACAAAACGCCAAGTGGCTAGAACAAAAACCCAATCAAATTTCATACAGAAATTTTAAATACATACCTTATTGTCGAGCAAATTCAAATTTATCTTCGAAATCAAAATCCAATTCCAACAATAGCCTTTATAATCCCTGTATACTTTACTTAACAACAATGTCCAAATTTACTTAGTGTATTCCCAATACCAAATTTATTTAAGAATTCCACCATTCATTTCTTAATTTAGTATAAGCTTTTCATATACTTATATTATTACTCTACCATTTTAGTCTTTATATTCACTTATTTTAAAGCTGGATTTCCAATTTCATATGAATTCAATTTGCTTCATTTTAGATATTGAATTCTATTTACCTTGTCTCAATTTCAAATTTGAAATCATTTGTCGTTACTGAAAATTGTCAAAAATTCCAAAAAAAATATATTTTTTTTGGAATTTTTGAAAATTTGCAGTAACGACAAATGATTTCAAATTTGAAATTGTTTTTTTAACTCCCAAAATTTCCGGAAAATTTTGGCAGAGTCTCCTTGTACGGAGGAGCTTTTGCAATTTGACAAGAGATATAAATATATATACATCGACCCACACGGTCGGAAAAACACAAAAACAAACAACAGTTCATATTTCCTAACTTTTATTGCGTAGGTGTACCTTATTTAGCATTTTTAAGCAAGCGGGTTATTATTTTAGCATTTTTCATTACCCAATCCAGCCAAATGGCTTCCCTGAACCTGTACTTACTCAATTTAAACATGTAAGTACTAAATATATGAAATTTATTAACATTCCACTTACTTTCAATAGCTAAACACATGCATTTCATAAGCAACATACACCAAACACTTTCCATGAGCAATTTATATGATTGCAAAACTAATTCAATTGCTTTCAATCAATTCATATGCCATTTCATTCAATTTTAAAGGTTTACAATTCAATTTCTTACATTCAATTCATTTTTAATTCAAACAAGCTCATATTCAATTCAATTGATTTCAAAATCAATTTTATTTCACTTCTATCAATTCATTGAATTTATTTAATCTCTTTTCCGTCAAACGACAATTTATTTCTACGCAATTCAACTATATTCATGTGAATAAATAATTACTTAAGCTTATAACCATTTTAAATTGATACCATCTCAATTTATACTTAATTCCTACCATTTTAATTCATTCACTACCATTTTATTTAGCTCAACTCATTCCAAGCTTGTATACTACTAACCCTTCCCAAATTAATTCAACTGAAGCTTTTATTTAATGGTCTTCCATTCTTACTCGAAGTCGAGCTTATAATTATTCTTAACTTAAGTTAATTTACTTCAATTTATCCCAACTTCAAACTTAAGTTCACTTCCAGTTAATTTGATTCTCATCTAATCAAATTCCATTTAATTCAGCTAGCCCATCCATTTTAATTTTAATTCACATTCTCAATTTATCCAATATAATATCCAAGCACATATTTAACTCATTTATACTCGAATTGGATTTTATTTGCAACTCAAATCATTTTCTATTATAATCAAATTCCATTTCATTTGACAACATTTCCACTTACATTTAATTCATTCCCAATCCAAGTTGAATTTTATTTATAACCCGAGTTTATTTCACAATTCAACTTCTATTTTACCAAATTGGGTTCCATTCCCAAATCTCACCAACATATTCAATTTCTAATTTATTCCAAATTAGTTTACTCCCACTTCCAATTCAATGTTTGATTTCTATCTTCAATATCACTTAATTATTTTACATGAGTTCAATCTAATTTATAATCCAAGTTTAGATTCCTATTTCACTTTCCAAAATATCAAATAAATTTTTATATTTTGCTTACTCCTTCCATTTTTAGATTTCAACTCGAGATTATTTAGCCCAGAGTATTTAATTCAACTCCCTTCTATTTCCTTATCAGCCATCGAAGGTTATTTATTCCAATTCAATTTTTACTTCAACTTACTTCAAATACACTAGATTTTATTTTCAGTTCAATCCAACTGATAGCTTAAGTTCATTTAATTCAACTCACTTCCTTTTACTTGACTTAAATTAAATCAAATAAATTTACTTTTAACCCGAAATTATACATTTTATTTAGCCAAGTATATATTTTAATCCAATGGGTTCTCAATTCTTTTACAAGCCATCGAAATCTATATTTTTTTCAATCTTATTTAACTTAACTCCAGTTAAATCTAACCCCATACTATTCCTTTGACTTCACACAATTCATTTACATTTTATTAAGTAAGAGCTAAATTTTATTTAATGTATCCACCACATGATACAATTCCATCTCAATTATATTTCAACTTTAATTCAAATCAAATCACAATATTATTAAACTTAGCTTAAGTTCATTAAATTCGACTTACTCTTCTAATTTATTTCGTTTCCACACTTATTTTAAATTATTTACATTTACTAATTTATTTTAAATCTCAAATAAAAGTTTATTTGTAAACTTTTGCTTCTTTAGTTCCTTGGGCCAAAATTCTACAATTTCCATTTAAATTTTAAACTTCCTTAAGTTTCCAACTTATTTAAATTCCATAAGCATTTTAAATTATCTTCCAGAGTTTAAGCAACATTTCAAAATCACCATTGAAATCAATTATATCCAAAATCCTTTGCATTTCAAAAATCAAACCCAACTTTTTGCAAACAATTCCAATTTAAAAATCTCCAGGCAGCAATTTCTCTCTTGGAAACTCGAAAATGAACATCGATGATGTTACAGTCATCACTGAAGTTATTTTCCAGCGACCGAAAGAGTTCAATGCTTTTATCTCTTTAAAATCATTTCAAATATTCTTAAATTCCAAACTTCACCAGATTCCATATCCAATTCAAAATATTTCTCAAATACTATCACCATTATTTCTCCAAAGATTTTGAAAACCATTTTCAAATCCATTAGAATTTAAACTTCCCAAAATTCCAAATTCCAAATCCATACAATTTATATCCAAACATTACTCTGGAATTTTCATCTCAATTTATTTTCAAATATTTCTCTGGAATTCTATTTCAAATTATAAATCACATTTACAATTTACATTTACAAATCTCATTTGTATATGAATTTATTTCTTATCTTTTAGTTATGATTTTAATTTATTATTCAGATTTTACATAACAATGATAATAATTTAATATTATCATTCCTAACATCCAAGCAATCATATATATAACTATAATAGTTTACGAAAAATTATTTCCTTTATATACAAAAATAATTTGGGCAAAATTATTTCATTTACCCATTTTAAAACAATATTGTGTCGAATTGTTCTTCAAGTGTTTAGAGATCCCTATCAATAACGTTAATTACTCGTATTGACCAAAATCCATAAACTACTCAATAAACCAATCAACACAATATAAAACCATTTTATATTCACTAACAAATACGCGCTCATATCTATTAATACACTCAAACACATTCTAGAGTACTACGGACTCTATTCTATAAGTAATCCCCACCAGAGCCAAGGTTATCACCAACCTAAGCTCTGATACCAACTGAAACGACCCGTAGTTCCGTTGTGATATCCCGGAATTTTTAGCAATATCAATTTAATAATCTGTATAGAAATTTAAATTGATTTGATAATTTTTATTGATAAATTTAAATTGATTTGACAATCTTCTTTTAATAAATATTTAATTGGTGATTTTATCTTTTTAAAAGCAAATAAATTGTTTTCTATTTATAATGTGTATATTTGTATATATTGTAAATAGAAATCTTTGGTTTGAATTTAATAAATAAATAAATCTTGGTTGCAAATTCTAATATATTTTGGTAATTTGAAAATTGTGATTTAATTTAAAATATATGTTTTTAAAATATTTAAGATAAATATTTAATTGATTAAATTATATCTTAGCTTAAGTTTAAGATTAATTAAAAGGTTTGTATCAAAATATTGTTAATAAATATGATATATTAATTCATTTAATAATAATAGGAATTTATAATCTCTTTTATAAATTATTTAAATTTGACAAATTATTATTTTCATATAACATTACTAATGTATTGTTTTATATATAAATATAAATAGATTTTAAAATAGAAGTGTTATTTTCAAATTAAATATGTTGTTATATATGTATATATATAACTTGATTTTAAAATTGGATTTTAGAATTATTTGAATTTAAAATTATTGAAATTAAAAAGGGTAGATATTTAAAATGTTTTGGATTTTAAAGATATTTGTATAAGCTTTTATTTGTATATATATATATAAATAGTTTTATTTTATTTTCTCTAAAAAGTAATTCATAAGTATAAAAATAAATAATTGTAAATGAAGAGTTTGGTGGTTTAAGTTTTAAAAGAAATAAAAATAAGTATTTGAGTTAGAAATAGAAATAAAAATATATAAGGTAAAATATATGGTTATGTAAGAATATAGATAAACACATTAGATAAATTCTAACAATATGTTAACTATAGAAATTCATTTAGATACAAGGCCATAAGACAAAAAGAAGAAGAAAAATATTCATGTATGTATAGGGAAATAAAGGATAAGTATGTAGATATAAGGAGACAATGACATTAAATGCTATTATCTCTAGTACACAAATAAGATCATATCAGCCACCAAAGAGAAGAGAAAATCAGCTAGTCAACAAACATAAAAAAAAATCTCTGACCAAACTAATAAAATCTTATACCAGTAATACTTACCTGTGTATATTTGTTCTATATATCAATCTATCTCATTTCATTTTCCTTTACAGAAACTTAGCATACCAAAAAATATCTTACTACTGAAGTTTAATTTCAACTCAACACAAACATGAAGATCAGCTAGCAACTTTCAAAGCATTTTCCAGTTTTAAAGATTCAAAAAGTTTTTCAATTTGAGGCTCTGTTCATTTCTGAAGCAAGGTGAGTAACATTACATTTTATTTAAATCATAAGTAAGAATAAAGGGTTGCATGTTAATCTCTGTGTTAAATATTGTATTGAGCATATTCATAAGTATGTTTGTGTATTTACAATGTTGTTTCCCTGAATGTATAGTATGCATGTTGTTTTCCGAAGTACTCTCTGTTTATAGCCTTCAGTTTTTCAAGCTTTGATTTAAATTCAAAACCTTTAGATCTTGACTTTGTTTAAATTTAAATTTCATGTGAAACTTGTTTGTTTAATCACAAACTTTAGTTTAGAATTTTACTTAAGTTAAAATAACTTTAGATTATCACTGGAAACCAAATTAAATGATCAAGGTTTAAAGTAAGTGAAATTTAAATATCACAATTTATTGTTTCAGGGTTAGGATCTGAAACAACATTTAAAAACATGAATTTTAAAACTAAAATCAAGATTTTTAGTTGGGGATTAAGGGTGCAGTTCTGAGATGAACTAAAAAGGGAAATTTGGGATTTTTTTGTGATCTCTGCATTTTTAAAGGTTGGGATCTTGGGTGATGATGGAGGAGTGATCGGTGATCATGGGAAAAATAGCTATTGGTGATGCAATTCAGTAAGGAGGTAGCAGCAGTTGAATCTTTTCTGGAACCCTAGTTTTAACTAGGTTTAATGGTTTGGTCACCACAGTTTCTATAATTGATCGAGTGCAGTGGGGTTTTGAGTGATGGAAGATTGGTCATGGATGAGGTCATGGCTGAAGTTGCAGATTTCTGGTGGTCGGAGTTTCGAGAATGTTGCATTTCCAAGTTTGGGTGTTGTGGTTCCTGTTTGTTCCAGGTTTGGGTTTGAGGTCTCGAATTCGATTTCGAGAGTTGGAGTTTGATCTGATGATCATGGTGTGGTGATTGAGTGTTGGCCGATGTGGGAAGATCATCGATGGTGGCCAAAGATGATCAGTGCCACCATGCATGTGCACGGTGCACTGTATTGTCTAATGAAGTTTGGTTTTGGGTTGTCTTGAGTAAATTTATGTTCGACTCGAAGTGTTTTGATGGTTTGCTCGAAGTAAAGTGTGTTTGGGCTCGAAGCAATAAGGTTTGGCTCGGGTAGAAGGCTTGATTACAGGTTTTCAAAACTGTAGAGTTTTAAAATTTAATACTAAGTTTAAAATGTAAAGCAGAGATTTAAACCAAGTTTAAATCTAAATTTAAATCTGATTCAAGTTTAGTTTGCATCTCAGTTTAAAAATAAAATAAAGTTTTTAAAATTTGAATTGTTTTAACAACCTTAAATTGTTTAAATAATTTGAACTTAAAATGAGTTTAAAATGTAAGAATTTTTAAATCTAAGTAAAATCTGGAATCAAAATTTAACTTGTATTCCAATTTTAAAATTAAAGGAAGTTATTAAATTTGAATTGTTTTAAACAACTTTAAATGTTTAAAGCATAATTTAAATAGTTTGGATTTAAAAATAAATTTGGTTCAAATTCTTTTAAACTTCTTTTATAAGGTAAGTATGTCTTTAACATGTGATTTAAAAGGTTTTAAATTGTTTAAACTTTGTTAAAGTTAAATTTGTGTTCATTTTAAATCTTAAATTTAAAATGGAATTTAAGAGTAAATTTAAAAGTAAACTTTTTTTAAATGCTTTGTTAATGATAATTTAATCATTAATAAGAATAAGTTTTATCTTAAAGATAAATAGAATTTACTGATTTATGATTCATTAAATTATTAAGATAATTAAAATGGATAATTAATTTATTTAATTAATTAATGATTTGGATTTATTAAATTAGTAATTATGAGTTTTAAACTAATTAATTAAGTTTTAAGCTAATTAATTAGGAATAATAATTTGTAATTAAGGATCATTAATTAGGTAAGATTGGTTATAAATTAATGATTAAATATTAATTAATCAAGTAATTAAAGATTAATTAAGTTACAGTGAAAACTTAAATTAATTAAATAATTAGAGGTTAATTAATTGGTTATTAAGATTAATTAATTTGAAATTAATAATGATTAATCTAAGTTTAAATTCTTAAGAAAAAAAATTAAGAATTGTTAATAGTTAATGAAGGTCATTAACTTAAGATTATTTAATAATTTATTAATGTGATTAATTTTAATAATCAATTAGATTAATTAATTAAAGATAATCATTTATGAAATTGTTTAAGTGTAATTACTAAATGGAAGTAATTAAGGAATTAATTACTCATTGTAATTAATTGAGTTTAATGTGATTAGTTTCAGTTAATTAATTAAGTTAATTAATTTAAGATAATCACTCGATGATTTGATAAGTAATTACTTAATGTTATAAATGAAGTGTAATTACTTAGTGAAGTAATTAATGGTAATTACTGGATGTAATAAGTTGAAGATGATTTAATAATGGAAGTAATTTGGATTAAATTACTTTGTGTAATTAATCAAGGGATTAATTAAGATAATTAATTAAGGAGTAATTAATTTATTTAATGAAGTAATTAAGGGTAGTTAATTACTAGATGTGATTAATCGAGAGTGATTAATAATTATGGTTTAATTAAAGATTAATTACTCAATGTAATTAATTTAAATAGAATAATTAATTAAAAATGTAATTAAGGATCATTAATTTATATAATTAATGATGTAATTAAGGGTTGATTAATTAAGATTAATAAATCAATAATAAGTGATTTTGAGTAATTAATTAATGTAATTAATTTTAGTTCATTAATTAATGAAGTAATTAAAGATTAATTACTGTATTTAGTTATGGATAATTAATTTATGGAATTAATTAAAGGATAAATACTTGAATGTAATTAAAGAATAATTAATCAAGGGTGATTAATTAAGATGGAAATTAGAGAATGATTAATTAATTGATTTGTAATTAATTAATGGTTATAAGCAGGATTTATAGAATGAAGTAATTAATTTAATTTACTTTAAATTAATTAGAGATAAGGTAATTAATTTAATTCATTTTAAATTAATTATAAATGGTGTGATTATTAATCCTTGTTTATGTATGGATGGATGATATTGATTGCCTTGGGTGGTTTGAAATCTCAGATATGAGATAAGTTATGCTATGTGATATGGATGCTATGGTTGAAGTGTGATGAAAATATGGATTATCTATTTGTGATGATAATGTGAATTATCTATTGGTGATGGTAATGTAGATTATCTACTGTGATATTGTGAATTATCTAACTTTGTGTATATGGATAATGAATTGAATTGTTTTAACTTTAAAACAACTTGGCCCTAAAAGATACGTTTTGGATTTCGATGAGACTGGGATCGGGTTTCCAAATTTGGATATTCGGAAACCACATCGATCCAAATTAACGATAGGTCGTGAATCTCAAGTGAAGATGAAGATTCAGAGTGCAAGGGTTATTGTCGTTAACTCTGAGGGTGATTCCAATATGAGTGTAATGAGATAATGCCTTCGGTTTCATTCGAACCCGGAATGAACTTGTATGGATTGAATGCTTTCAGAACATCGTCGGGTGGACGATGAGCATTCTAAGAGATGTGTTCTCTAAAGGTAATTGTAGCCTCAAGCCTCATCAACCGGGAATGGCTAAAACAGGGGAGGTGCAGCAAGGCTAAGTGGGTAGCACCCAAGTAGGACGAGATTTTCCCCTGTCTGGAGGTCCCTTTTTATTCGGCTGTGTGGGCAGTTGTGAGCTCCAACTGCCGGGGTTGTCTTGTTCGGGACTGTCCAGTAAGGGATGGTTTCGGCCTTGTGTTGCAAGGGGTCTGGCGTGATCCTCGGTACTCTGATCTAGGCCAGGTACTGTGACGGGCGGTACCCCAGTAGCCCTGCCATTGTTGGATACCCATTTTCCCTACGAGACCCTACGGTTTTGATTGTATTGCCCACTTTGTGGCTAGTATGCTGGAATTTAATAGATGTAACAATTTCAGCTATTTTCTATTTACTTGAAAACCCTAGACACTATTATAATATCACTAGATTTCCTATAAAAATGTTTTGGTTAGCGTAAGGTAAAAACTTACCCATGTTATGTGTGGGAAGTCTTACGTGATACATTTTCTTTCAAATGATTTTCAAAGTTAAACAACTTTAACCTATTACTCACACCAGACCCATGTTTAACCCGAAGTTTATTTCTGTTTTCGTAAACTCTTGGGTACTCAAATTTTTACGAGTAGCCAAGGGATTCAGGTTAGCTTTGACGATTTATGGAGGAGCAATGGAGCAGGAGGCTTCTATAATGACCCTAAAATAAAATAAAATAAAATGATATATATTTATATTAGAAAATTCTGAGATATATACATATATATAAGTATATATATTGCATTTAAAACAGAAAAGAATTTGGCAATAAATAAAATTGCATGGGAGCTTCTGTTTGATAAAATGCAAGGAATTAAGGTAATTAAGAAAGGAATTGGAACTCAAAAATAAGTATAGCTTTATGTCCAAAGAATTATGTAAATATATACAAATGGGGTGTTTTCTGTTTTATATAAAGGTAGAATAAAAATTAAATTAATAAAAAGGTTTATAAGTCTTATAGTTGTGCTAAAAAATAATTAGCATAATATATGTGATTTTTATTTAAATATAGAAGGAGTTACTGATCTGACAAAGAGGCAGAAATATACATATGTATACATACAAAATCAAATAAAAATTTCCATATCTTATTTATTTCAAGCAAATAATATGAGTGAATGATTTTAATAAGGTATGTTAGTATGCATGATTGAATGGAGGTAATAGACAGGTAGAAAATACAAAGGAGATTTTCAGATTCTCTAAACTTAGAAAGAAAAAAAAAGAACAAGGATCACATGCATATGGCATGAGTAAAATGGAAACATGAAAATAACATGCAGTGTTTAAAATGTTCAACTCCCGAAATAACCAATTAAAGCAACCTAATGTGTGCATTTCCAACTTAGGACCACACAGGAATGTGATGTGTAAATAAACATCTAAGGGTATCAGGGGATTTACCCATTTTCTTAAACCCTAGAATGGAATTATAAATAACTGCACATAGACAAAACCATCACTCTCTCGAGATCAAAACAAAAATAAAATAAGCAAGGAGAAACACTAGCTTGAGGCTTTGGGGGATTTACTGTTCTAAGAAATTAAGGCAGTGAAAGGAAAAAACATAATGTGAGTATTTATCCTTGGTATGCAATGGCATTAAGTCCTATTGCAGGCAACCTAGAATATTATGAGACATTTAAATCTCTGAATTAATTTTGTTATGGGTGATATGGATGTTTGTTTGTGCATTTTTTGTTTGTTTGTTTGGAGTATTAATCTGTAAGTAGGCTTTTGGTGTTAACATGATTGGAGCATTCTTGTTCTATCTTAGTATCATTAAACATGGATATAGATTAAACAGGGGAACATGGGGTTGAATCAGAAAAATATACAAGCAGTTATATCTTTCTGAAATATGAATGAAAGAAAAACTAAATTGGTCACTTGGGAGTTAGTCAATGATTTGCTTACTTCAGGTGGAAGCAAGTATATGCATGGTGCAACTGCACCCTGAGGCCTTTGTGTGTTGGAATAATTTAAACAACCTGGGAGTTTCCTTCACAATGCATACATAGTATTCATTTGACAAGGAGTTAAAGACCATAAAATAAATGGGGACAGGGGTTTAAAAATCTGGGTTATAAATATCCAGATATGGTGTTAATTTAATCAAGTTAAACTTTTTCATTGATTAGTTTCTGGGTGAAAATTTGGAGTATAAAACCTGGGTTTATTTATCTAGATTTGGGGAGAATAAATCAAGAATTATACATATGTTTATCTTTACTGTTTGCTGTGTATTTGTTGGAATAGATGAATGTGTTTTTTTTTTGTATTACCTTGTATGAACCAAAACATGCTAAGTATAAACATCTGATAAACTAGGAAGGCACTGCAAGATTAGGTTTTAAAATTATGAATATGTATACAAAATTGATAAATGCTCGTACCAGTGAAAACTGACCCTTTTGGTTGCCCTTGCAATCATCTGGGTGTCTCAAAAATTCTTTGGGGCAGCTAAATGATTTGCTTGCAGGAAATTGAAGTTGGCTTGATGAGTAGAGAAGGCATTGGCTGCTAGAATAAATAAGAGAGACTTGTTTTTAAAATTTGCAGATGCATTGTAATGAAATTACTAGACACATTTTATTTTCTGTAATTGAAGTTACTTTTAGGAAACTTTTTAAGTATTTTGAGTTGAAGATATGTACTTAATCAAAACCTGTTATGAGTGATCATGGATGATGGTTGGTTAACTACAAATTTATTTTATGAATGTCTGATTTGGAGAAAATAAGGAGTTAGACATGTCATATGCATATGATATGGATATATATATATTTGAACTCTGATTTTTATTGCTTATGTTTTGCCTTATGGAAATTAAAAAGCTAAGGGGATTGATTTTTAATGAACACTCAAAATTTTAGTAGAATATTCAAGTGAGATGAATTTGTGCATGGCAGGTAAGTGATACTTGCATATGCACGAATTCTGGAAATTTGTAAGTAATTGAGTATTTAAGTTTAACCTCTGAGAAAACTTGTCAACAATTTTAGACGTCTGAGATCGAATCTAGACGTCTGTCATAAAAATTTAGACGTCTGAGATCGAATTTAGACGTCTGTCAACAAAAATTTAGATGTCTGAAATTAGTTCAAAATGTTTTCTACTCTTTGTTTAAAATTTAGACACTCTGAGACGTCTGTCATAAAAATTTAGACGTCTGAGATCAAATTTAGACGTCTGTCATAAAAATTTAGACGTCTGAGATCTAATTTAGACGTCTGTCAACAAAAATTTAGATGTCTGAATTTAGTTCAAAATGTTTTCTACTCTCTATTTAAAATTTAGACACCCTGAGACGTCTGTCATAAAAATTTAGACGTCTGAGATCTAATTTAGACGTCTGTCAACAAAATTTTAGATGTCTGAATTTAGTTCAAAATGTTTTCTACTCTCTGTTTAAAATTTAGACACTCTGAGACGTCTGTCATAAAAATTTAGACGTCTGAGATCGAATCTAGACGTCTGTCATAAAAATTTAGACGTCTGAACTGCTGATTTTGCCTAATTTGCCTATTTTCGAGTAAATTTCCAAGGTTTATCGATTTTTGTCAATCCAACTTATTGTTATTAATTATTATCAACTTTGATAACTATCATGAAATCAAGTAAATACTATTTTAGAGTTAAATAGAATTATCTAGGCAAGATAAATATATATAAGTGTTAGAATTTGTCAAAGTGCACCTATGGCAGTAGAACAAGACTTAGAAAAGAAATAAGTGGCTATGTCAATAGCTTGTATGGTATTTTGATTTCTATCTGATTTAAATTTCCTCTGATAAAAAAAATATAATAATAATAAAGAAACAATTGTATATCATCAAATATACAATTGACTTAGTTTGTTTGTACACTGATATGATTATATTGGTAAAACCAGGGTCTTGGGAAAAATATTTGGAAATTATATAAATATTCAAATATAAAAGAATTGGGGTTTAGTGGTGAATGCCTCTTGTATAAAAAAAAGCTATGTGTTATAGAGTGAGGGTCACCACAGTTTTGGTATCAGAGCTATGTTTTGAACAACATAGTAAATATTATTGTATGCATATGGATGTTTGAATGCATTGTTTGAATTATTGATGTTGAATGCTTTTGTTTTATGACTGAATAAAAAAAATATACATGTGTACATGTGATACATGCACAGTGTGCACAGAGATAAAAATGAACCAAGTAAAGACACCAAAAATGATAGGGGTAAATAAACTAATGTAAAAATCATATTTATAGCATTATGGTAGGACCAAGGCACCATACAGGTGCAGGATCATCACGAGAGCCACCTGTGATGAGCATGGAGGATTTTGTGAGAGCTTTAAGGGATGGAATGGCACCAAGGCAAGACAATCCTCATGAAGAACTCTCCAAACTGCTAAAGACATGTACCACTTTGGGAGGAAAGGATTTTGAAGGTACTGAAGGAGCTATAGGTGTTCAAACTTGGATAAGAACTATGGAGAGGGTCTTCACAGATATGCAAATCAATGACCAGAGGAAGAGACAGATAGCTTCAAGGAAATTGAAGGGGGTTGCACTGGATTGGTGGGAAGTTGTGACAACAGGAAGACAAGAGGATACTATCACTTGGAATGATTTCAAGGACATGCTTGAGGCCAGATTTGTCCCAGCATCTGCCAAGGCCACACTGCTTGAAGACTTTATCAGATTAAGGCAAGGAAGCATGAGTGTGAATGAATACACTCAGAACTTTGAAGCATTATCCAAGTATGGACTGGTATTAATAGGGAATGCAGAAGCAAAGAATGCAAGGTGCATTCAAGGCTTGAACCCTAGTTTGTCAAGGGCGATGTTGCCATACAAGGACAAAACCTTTGATCAAGTAATTGATCTAACTCTCTCATTTGAGCAACATGACACTGCAAGAGAGAAATTCAGGAATATGAAGCTCAATAAGAAGAAGGGTGGTCAGAACAAAGTGCAACCTTATGACAAGAGAAATGCAAGTAAAGGAGTTAAGAAAGGGGAAGGAGCAACAGCACTTGAAAGCAAGAAATTCACTCATTGTTTTAATTGTGGAAAAGCTGGACATTATAGTAACCAATGCCCTAACCCTAAAATACCTAGAGGAGGCTGCTATAATTGTGGAAAGATGGGTCATCTCAAAAAGGATTGCCCAGAAACCAATAGAGGAACAGCAAGGGTAGGAGCTTTGGCAGCAAATAACACTGGGAATGTTGGGCAACTTGAAGGTATAATTTTATTCATACCCAACCCATATCAGTAATATATGACACTGGTGCCTCACATTCACTAATATCTTTGGAAATTGTAAAGAAGTTAACACTTGCTTGTGTTTCTATTGATCAGCCCTTAATTGTACACAGTCCCATAGGGAGTCATTGCATGTTGGAGATGAAGTGCATGGGTCTGAAATTAATTATAGGGGGTTATGAATTTAATTCAGATCTATATACCTTAAATTATCCTGGTATTGGGATTATTTTAGGGGTAGATTGGTTAATGAGAAATAAAGCAATTTTAAATTTAGAAAACCTCACTATTTCTTTAGAAACAAATGAAGGCAAAAGAATTACCATCTTAAGTGAAATAGCAAAGAATACATGTTTTAATAAAATCTGGAGTATTAATGAAGTTCAAAAGGAATTAAAAATAGAGGAAATCCCAGTAGTCAATGGATATATCGATGTGTTTGGAGAAGTGAAGGGAATTCCTCAAAACAGACCAGTTGAATTTAAAATAAAATTAATTACTGGAACAAATCCAATCATTAAGAAGCCTTATAGAATGGGTCCAAAAGAGTTGGTAGAATTAAAACATCAACTAGAAGAATTAGAAGAGAAAGGATTTATAAGATCAAGTAGTTCCAGTTGGGGTTCCCCAGTGCTTTTTGTTAAGAAACATGATGGAACAATGAGGTTGTGTGTAGACTATAGGGATTTAAACAAGGTAACTATTAAAAATAAGTACCCACTGCCTAGAATAGATGATCTATTTGATCACTTGCATGGGGCTAGAATATTTTCAAGGCTAGACTTAGCCTCTGGATTTCATCAGATGAAAGTTGCAGAGGAAAGCATTGAGTACACAGCCTTTAATACAAGGTATGGCCTTTATGAATTTCTAGTAATGCCATTTGGCTTGACCAATGCTCCCTCCTATTTTGTAGACTTGATGAATAGAATTTTTAGAGACTTTTTGGATAAGTTTGTCTTGGTATTTATAGATGACATATTAATTTATTCAAAGTCAGAAAATGATCATGCTATGCACCTACATTTAGTATTATCCAGACTTAGAGAACATGAATTAAAAGCCAAGTATTCAAAGTGTATATTTTGGCTACATGAAGTAAAATTCTTAGGACACATAGTGTCACAGCAGGGAGTAAGTGTAGATCCAAGCAAGGTCATTGCAGTTCAAACATGGAGTAGACCCAAGACAGTGACTGAGGTGAGGTCATTCTTAGGTTTGGTAGGGTATTATAGGAGGTTCATCAAGGATTTTTCAAGAATAGCTGCACCAATGACCAAACTAACCAAGAAGAACCAACCATATGTGTGGACCGAGCAGTGTGAACAAGCTTTTGAGAAATTGAAGCAAGCATTGGTGGAAGCTCCTGTCCTACAAATCCCAGAAGCAAATGAAGGAATGGTTGTATACAGTGATGCTAGTGGATCTGGGTTAGGTGCAGTGCTTATGCAACATGGCAAGGTAGTGGCATATGCATCAAGACAGCTTAAACCTAATGAAACCAAATATGCAACTCATGATCTAGAATTAGCTGCAATAGTGTTTGCACTAAAACTATGGAGGCATTATTTGCTTGGGGCAAAATTTGAATTATTCACAGATCATCAAGCATTGAAATATTTATTTTCTCAAAAAGATTTAAATATGAGGCAAGCAAGGTGGTTGGAGTTTCTAGCTGCATATGATTTAGATATATTGTACACTCCTGGAAAAGCTAATAGAGTAGCAGATGCTTTGAGCTGAAATCATGTTAAATTAGCCAGTTTGATGATTGATGAGTTTAAAAATCTTGCAGTGCTTGGGGAGGCAGATATATACAGCAAGGATGCAGTGAATTTTAAAGAACATGGTGATATGGTGGAGTATGGTACACTGGGAATAATCACAGTGAAGTCTAATCTGGTGGAGAAAGTTGGTAGCATGCAAGATCAAGATCAAAGTCTAAAGGAGAAGAAAGAAATGTTATTAAATAACATTGAGTCAGAGAATTTTAAAATAGATTCCCAAGGTTATTTGAGGAAAAATGATAAGCTTTGTGTACCAAACATTGCAGAATTGAAGGAAGAAATCATGAATGAGCATCACAAGACCAGGTACACCATACACCCTGGTGGTACTAAAATGTATCATGATTTAAAAAGAGGCTACTGGTGGGCAGGAATGAAGCAAGCAGTGGCAAGATATGTGGCAAAATTTTCCACATGTCAACAAATTAAAGCAGACCACCAAAAGCCCTCTGGCATGTTGCAACCTTTGGAGGTACCTCAGTGGAAGTGGGAAAGCATTTCCATGGATTTTGTGGATGGTTTGCCTAGAACTAAGAAAGGCAATGATAGTATATGGGTAATTGTTGATAGACTAACCAAATCAGCTCACTTTGTCCCTGTCAGGTCAGATAGGAATGCATTTAAGCTTGCACAATTGTTTATTAAGGAAGTGGTGAGGCTACATGGTATACCCAAGACCATTGTAAGTGATAGAGTCACTTTGTTCACCTCAAGATTTTGGGAAAGTTTCCAAGAAGCAATGGGAACACAACTTTGTTTAAGCACCGCATACCATCCTCAAAGTGATGGGCAAACAAAGATAGTGAATAAAATATTGGAAGATTTACTTAGAGCATGTGTGCTTGATTTTGGGGGTAATTGGGAGGATCATATTCACTTGGCAGAATTCACTTACAACAATAGCTATCAATCAACCATAGGAATGGCTCCCTTTGAAGCCTTGTATGGGAGACCCTGCATGTCTCCTGCCTGTTGGTTGGAAGCAGGAGAAGGTGTATTATTGGGGCCAGATCATGTTAAAGAAACCACCAACATGATTGAATTGGTTAGACATAGAATGAAGGTAGCACAATCAAGACAGAAGTCTTATGCAGATAGAAAGAGAAAGCCAATGGAGTTTGAAGTAGGAGAGCATGTTTTTTTGAAAGTATCACCAATGAAGAAAGTGTTCAGGTTTTGGAAAATCTGGTAAACTATCACCAAGATTTGTAGGACCATATGAAATTATGCAGAGAATTGGTGCTATGGCCTACAGACTTAAGTTACCTGAGGAGTTGAGTGGTGTGCATCCTGTATTTCATGTTTCTCAATTGAGAAAATGGGTGTATGATGAAGGAGCAATTCTGGAGTCACCTACTCAAGTTCAAGTCCAGAAGAATTTGGTTTATACAAATGAACGAGTAGGGATAGTTGCCAAGGAAGAGAAAAAGTTGAGGAACAAGGTGATCAAACTGGTGAAAATCCAATGGAGCTTTGACACTAATGATTGTACATGGGAGGTTGAAGAGAAAATGAGGGCTAAATACCCCAATTTGTTTACTGATGGAGAGGTATGTTTAAGCAGCCTAAGATAATTTTTCTAAATGTATTTATATATTGTTTGTTTCCATAAAATATGAGTATGGGGTTATGGAGTTAAAACAGGCTATGGATTAGTGCTTTTAATTGGAGAAAATAGGTGAAATTATGGGGACATAATTCCTTTAAGGGGGAGGGTATGTAATGACCCTAAAATAAAATAAAATAAAATGATATATATTTATATTAGAAAATTCTGAGATATATATATATATATAAGTATATATATTGCATTTAAAACAGAAAAGAATTTGGCAATAAATAAAATTGCATGGGAGCTTCTGTTTGATAAAATGCAAGGAATTAAGGTAATTAAGAAAGGAATTGGAACTCAAAAATAAGTATAGCTTTATGTCCAAAGAATTATGTAAATATATACAAATGGGGTGTTTTCTGTTTTATATAAAGGTAGAATAAAAATTAAATTAATAAAAAGGTTTATAAGTCTTATAGTTGTGCTAAAAAATAATTAGCATAATATATGTGATTTTTATTTAAATATAGAAGGAGTTACTGATCTGACAAAGAGGCAGAAATATACATATGTATACATACAAAATCAAATAAAAATTTCCATATCTTATTTATTTCAAGCAAATAATATGAGTGAATGATTTTAATAAGGTATGTTAGTATGCATGATTGAATGGAGGTAATAGATAGGTAGAAAATACAAAGGAGATTTTCAGATTCTCTAAACTTAGAAAGAAAAAAAAAGAACAAGGATCACATGCATATGGCATGAGTAAAATGGAAACATGAAAATAGCATGCAGTGTTTAAAATGTTCAACTCCCGAAATAACCAATTAAAGCAACCTAATGTGTGCATTTCCAACTTAGGACCACACAGGAATGTGATGTGTAAATAAACATCTAAGGGTATCAGGGGAATTACCCATTTTCTTAAACCCTAGAATGGAATTATAAATAACTGCACATAGACAAAACCATCACTCTCTCGAGATCAAAACAAAAATAAAATAAGCAAGGAGAAACACTAGCTTGAGGCTTTGGGGGATTTACTGTTCTAAGAAATTAAGGCAGTGAAAGGAAAAAACATAATGTGAGTATTTATCCTTGGTATGCAATGGCATTAAGTCCTATTGCAGGCAGCCTAGAATATTATGAGACATTTAAATCTCTGAATTAATTTTGTTATGGGTGATATGGATGTTTGTTTGTGCATTTTTTTTTGTTTGTTTGGAGTATTAATCTGTAAGTAGGCTTTTGGTGTTAACATGATTGGAGCATTCTTGTTCTATCTTAGTATCATTAAACATGGATATAGATTAAACAGGGGAACATGGGGTTGAATCAGAAAAATATACAAGCAGTTATATCTTTCTGAAATATGAATGAAAAAAAAACTTAATTGGTCACTTGGGAGTTAGTCAATGATTTGCTTACTTCAGGTGGAAGCAAGTATATGCATGGTGCAACTGCACCCTGAGGCCTTTGTGTGTTGGAATAATTTAAACAACCTGGGAGTTTCCTTCACAATGCATACATAGTATTCATTTGACAAGGAGTTAAAGACCATAAAATAAATGGGGACAGGGGTTTAAAAATCTGGGTTATAAATATCCAGATATGGTGTTAATTTAATCAAGTTAAACTTGTTCATTGATTAGTTGCTGGGTGAAAATTTGGAGTATAAAACCTGGGTTTATTTATCTAGATTTGGGGAGAATAAATCAAGAATTATACATATGTTTATCTTTACTGTTTGCTGTGTATTTGTTTGAATAGATGAATGTGTTTTTTTTTTGTATTACCTTGTATGAACCAAAACATGCTAAGTATAAACATCTGATAAACTAGGAAGGAACTGCAAGATTAGGTTTTAAAATTATGAATATGTATACAAAATTGATAAATGCTCATACCAGTGAAAACTGACCCTTTTGGTTGCCCTTGCAATCATCTGGGTGTCTCAAAAATTCTTTGGGGCAGCTAAATGATTTGCTTGCAGGAAATTGAAGTTGGCTTGATGAGTAGAGAAGGCATTGGCTGCTAGAATAAATAAGAGAGACTTGTTTTTAAAATTTGCAGATGCATTGTAATGAAATTACTAGACACATTTTATTTTCTGTAATTGAAGTTACTTTTAGGAAACTTTTTAAGTATTTTGAGTTGAAGATATGTACTTAATCAAAACCTGTTATGAGTGATCATGGATGATGGTTGGTTAACTACAAATTTATTTTATGAATGTCTGATTTGGAGAAAATAAGGAGTTAGACATGTCATATGCATATGATATGGATATATATATATTTGAACTCTGATTTTTATTGCTTATGTTTTGCCTTATGGAAATTAAAAAGCTAAGGGGATTGATTTTAAATGAACACTCAAGATTTTAGTAGAATATTCAAGTGAGATGAATTTGTGCATGGCAGGTAAGTGATACTTGCATATGCACGAATTCTGGAAATTTGTAAGTAATTGAGTATTTAAGTTTAACCTCTGAGAAAACTTGTCAACAATTTTAGACGTCTGAGATCGAATCTAGACGTCTGTCATAAAAATTTAGACGTCTGAGATCGAATTTAGACGTCTGTCAACAAAAATTTAGATGTCTGAAATTAGTTCAAAATGTTTTCTACTCTTTGTTTAAAATTTAGACACTCTGAGACGTCTGTCATAAAAATTTAGACGTCTGAGATCAAATTTAGACGTCTGTCATAAAAATTTAGACGTCTGAGATCTAATTTAGACGTCTGTCAACAAAAATTTAGATGTCTGAATTTAGTTCAAAATGTTTTCTACTCTCTGTTTAAAATTTAGACACCCTGAGACGTCTGTCATAAAAATTTAGACGTCTGAGATCTAATTTAGACGTCTGTCAACAAAATTTTAGATGTCTGAATTTAGTTCAAAATGTTTTCTACTCTCTGTTTAAAATTTAGACACTCTGAGACGTCTGTCATAAAAATTTAGACGTCTGAGATCGAATCTAGACGTCTGTCATAAAAATTTAGACGTCTGAACTGCTGATTTTACCTAATTTGCCTATTTTCGAGTAAATTTCCAAGGTTTATCGATTTTTGTCAATCCAACTTATTGTTATTAATTATTATCAACTTTGATAACTATCATGAAATCAAGTAAATACTATTTTAGAGTTAAATAGAATTATCTAGGCAAGATAAATATATATAAGTGTTAGAATTTGTCAAAGTGCACCTATGGCAGTAGAACAAGACTTAGAAAAGAAATAAGTGGCTATGTCAATAGCTTGTATGGTATTTTGATTTCTATCTGATTTAAATTTCCTCTGATAAAAAAAATATAATAATAATAAAGAAACAATTGTATATCATCAAATATACAATTGACTTAGTTTGTTTGTACACTGATATGATTATATTGGTAAAACCAGGGTCTTGGGAAAAATATTTGGAAATTATATAAATATTCAAATATAAAAGAATTGGGGTTTAGTGGTGAATGCCTCTTGTATAAAAAAAAAGCTATGTGTTATAGAGTGAGGGTCACCACAGCTTCAGCATTGTAGATATATATAGTGTTCCGCTGTGTTTATTTTCTCTGAGTTGTATTTGAGTTGTAATAACTAGACAGGTGTTTATAACTTTCTAGTATGTGATGTATTATCTGTGTAACTCTGATAGATGTTGTAAACTATGTAATATTTATGTGATTAATATAATTTATTCGTTCCGCTGTTGAGATTCTGATGTTGTTTCTTCTTTCTTCTCAATCTTTTCTCTTTTCTATCCCTTTCTTTCTTCAAGATGATACGGCTTTCTAGTGATAGAAAGCTGGGTCGTCACATCCGTACCCCTTGAATCGACACTACTCTCCAACATTTCGACTCAAAGTGAACGGAAATACGAACCATGAGGGTTAAAGAAGAAGGAGGTAGAAGAAGAGAATAGAAAAACAACATCAGAATCTAACAAACGCAGCGGATTAAAATATAATAGATAATAAATGATCTTTACACAAAACATACATATGTTTATACATTACATCAGAGTACAGAATCAGAGTATAATACAATCAACATCACGATTCAGGACAGTTATAATAACTTGACACAGAATACACAGCATACACAACACCGCGGAATATACACCATATACGTGTGATACGTCTCGCCATCCAGCTCGTCTCCTGAGCTCCACAGCATCATATCATGTATCCTATAATACTCGGTCTGACCCGAGCATTATAGTGAAATAACACCCGAGTCAGTCTGGAATACCAGCGTGAGAAAATCACACTCAATCTGATTATTAAAGTTTCAAAACTCTTTGAAATCAAAAGCATCTCGCAAGACCACGCCACAAATAAACATGTCGGGTTTTTACCTTACGATAGCCAAAACACTTTTTATCAAATTCGTCTGATATTATAATAGTGTCTATAGAAAGTAAAATAGAATCTAGCTGAAATGCTTGCATCTCACGTTTCAGCAATAGTTGGGCACAATCAAAACCGTAAAGGCACGTAGGGAGAATGGATTTCCAATGAAAGACTAGGAACTGGGTACCACCTGTCATAGTACCTGGTCTAGATCAGTGTACCGAGGACCACGCCTGATCCCCTGCAACACAAGATCGGAACTACCCCTTACTGGATAATTCCGAGTAAGATCACCCCACGGTTGGGATCAGCAACCGCACCACTAAGCCGAATAAAAAAAGACATTTAGACAGGGATGACCTCACCCTAATGGGCACTACCCACATAGCCTTGCTGCATAACCCCTGATTTTCAATCATTCCCGGTTGATGAGGCTCGAGGCTAAGCGTTACCTTTTAGAATGTTTCACTTAGAATGCTCATCGTCCACCTGACGATGTTCCGAAAGCATTCATCCATACAAGTCCGTCCCGGGTTCAAACGGAACCGAAAGCACTACTCCTACTACATCCTTTTTGGAATCATCCTCAGGATTAGTAGCAACTAGCCCTTGCACTTCACTGCTCTATCTTCAACTCCAAACTCGTTTTCCCTACGAAACGTACAAACCGGATCGAAGTGGTTTTCGAGAAATAAATCCCGATCCCAGTCACTTCGAAATGATCAGCGCATTGTCCAATATTGATAGTTGGTGATTTAACTATCAAGTAACATTCACAAACATCCATCAAACAATAAATAATTTTCCAAATTATTTATTTACCTCACAAATATCTTCGCAAGATATATTTCCATTTTCAACCCTTATGGAAACAGTTTCCAAACCACACTCTTCTCATGGAATAAATTCCCAAATACTTATTTCCATTGAAAACACCAAGTACAATTACTTTAGATTTTTTTTTAAATAATTTAAAACACTTTATTATAAAATACACTTTAAAACATTTAAATTTAAACTACTTTAATACTTTATTTAAAAATATATACTTTAAGAATATTTAAAATAAACTACTTTATAAAATATAAAACTACATTTTTATCCTTTTAAAACATAATACCAAATTACCTTTAAATAATTACTACTAAATTAAATTTGAGAAATACTTACTCTTAAACTTTAAACATTTAAAAATAATAAATTTTCTAAAACATACCTTTAATCAACTTTAAAACTTTAACTTATACTTAAGGATTTTCTTTGAAATCGTACTTGACTATCCAGGGAAATATACTTCTCTTTCACATCTTTAAAAAAATAAATCACTATTTATTTTTAACCAAATTTATCCATTCCTTTAATAAATTCCCACCCTAAATTTATACTTCCAAATATCCACTGATATATTACTTCACTTTATAAACCCCGTTTATAAATTTCATAGTCTCAGCTTCCGTTTAAAATCCCAGTTTCAAGCACTTAATCAATTCTCAAATTGATTTCCAAAATTTACTCCATTTAAAAATAAATTCTTTACTTATCCAATTTTATTTCAAAACTTATAAATTTCAGGTTTATCTTCCTTGTGATGATTTAAAATCTTACTTTAACTGATAATACAAATTTCCACATTTATTCCAAGATTTTCTTTTATTTCTTTCTAAACCATTTTAACTCTGAATTCAAAAATAAATCTTTCATTCCTTTAAATAATATCACTTAAGTTTAAAATTCATTATTTCCCTTTTATTCAAAATCCCCTTTCCATAATCGGAATTTATTTACTAGAATTAAAAAAACACTTTATCCTTCCCCAATTCATTCTTAATTTATTTAAATTTTCTATAATTACTTTACTTAAACATTCTCTCATATATTTTCTTTTTCAAAAATCCAATTTTATATATTTTGATAACTCAGTATACCGAAAGGTATATTCAATCAAACAATAGCATCCAATATTCCAATTATCAATATAATTCATCACAGAATATTAAAAATCATGACACAAAATTATTAGAACAGTCTAAATAAATTTGAGGAATCCAGTTGGATCCCTCCAACCTGTTTCCCTACATCCATAGATGTTAGCACAATACCAATTCCATTTCGAGGTGGATATCGCGGTATATGGGGTTTAAATATCATCATCCGCTATTATGCGGCGCATAGGGTCTCATCCGCTATATAATGCGGGAAACCAATCACTCCAATAAACATATATATACTACTATATAGTATATCACATCCAATCAATTCAATCATTTAACCAAATATTTAAATTTAACCATTTAAATTTAAATTAAACCCAGATAAGTGAGATTTACTCACCTTTGATTTTGTTTGAAATCCGATCCAACCTTTACTTGCTTTTCCCCATGATTTTTAGACCTTGTATAAACATTTATACGGTTTATTAATATTCGAAATAATCGAACAAGCAATTTCCATTTTATAATTTTAATTGACTAATAATTTATTTTAAACTAATTTTCCTTTAAATAATTTTCATAGTAACTAAAATAATTAGATAAGTTTATTAAACAAATTAATCTCCACAATATACTAAAATAAATAAATAAACTAGGAAATGAAAATGGGTATATATGTATATTTATTCTCTTTTGAAACCACATGTATATAAATAATTTATAGATTTCAAAAATCTAATTTTATATAAACCCTTCAATCATTTTAAGATTTCCATTTTCAAAATCTTACCACTAATATATATTTACTTTTTTTAGTTTAAAATAGGTACGTGAATGTATATATATTTATTAAAACAGACTTATTAAATACTTCTCTGGTCATTTATATTTTTTTTCTCTGTAAAATATACATGCATATATATTATCATATTTAAATTTAAACGAATAAACTGCAAATTAAAATCTCACCTATATGTATTTATTTGAATTAAACTAAATTATTAAAACAAAGCTGATACCTTACTGCCCAGAACACAACTCCTCGCGCATGTTGTTCGCCTTATCGAAGCCGCCGCTATCTCGTCGCCTACCACTGCCATGAAACCCAAACAGATAAACCCTAACTGCGTCAGCAAGAACTACGCCTTCGCCATTACTCGCGACCTGATCGCGAGATCCACCTTCCTGCCAATCGCCACCATCTCCACTCGCGAGCCACGGTTCCAATCCCCAAACTTCACACACTCGCGAATCCCCTTCCCAAGTCGTCAAATCGAACGATCTGCTTGAGCCGACTTGGTTTGAATTTCGATTTCGTGAAGGATAGCGATTAGGGGAGAAATGAAATGATTTGAATTCGAACGAGGCTAAAGGATTAGGGAGAAAAAATTTGCATTTGGGTTTTGAAATAGAAAGAAGAAGAAGAGCGGCCATAAATTTTGTACTGTAGTTTTGAACGAGAAAAAGGGTTTCGTTCCAAATGAAATTTGATTTTGAATTATCAGCCTGCTGATTTAAAATGAAGAAGGGGGGACACGATTCGATGTTTGCGTGAATAAGAAGGATTACAGAGACTGCATAAAAGTTTTGATATTGAGAGAAAGTAGGCTGTTGTTGAAATAGTTTGACCCTTCAATTTAATATGTATATTACATATTTAAATTTGAATTTTAAATCGTCTCGAAATCGTAGCTCAAAATATCGACCTCCTATCGACGCGTGCCGCTAGGAGTTTATAATGTTATACCCCTATTCCGAATGCAATGGAAAAGGTTTCGAGTCCTAATTCGATCGTATGGAGAAGATAGCTTTTTAGACTCAGTTATTATATTAAACTTTCGATATAAATTTCAGTGCGTATATCTATCGTACGATCACACGACAACTCCAAACGCTACGAAAATTGAAATCCGATAATAATACAATATTACGGATCCAATGGAACTGGTTTCGTCGAATTCCGAGACTGTGCCCTGGAAGGCTATTTTTAAATATCAATTTAAACGATAAAATTTCAAAACATTACAAAACACTTCCAAATTCAAGTTTAACACTTTTACTATCTTCAGTACAATCAATATAAATTTTACAAGCCTTTGAAATATTTTTAACAAGCATAAAACTGAAGATTCAATATTTCACCCAACTTCAATTATTTAATTTAATAATTAAATTACCTAATAAATAGCGATATTTGAAATTCAAGTTATAAATTAACTTCTAAATATGTAAAATCCATTAAATATTCCGATTTCAAACATCCAAAAATTTCGGGTCGTCACAAATACAATAGCTTATAATTTTTGTTTGATGATAATAAACATATATATATATATATATATATATTCATTTAAATGTATTTGTTGTTGTACTATTTTATTTTTCACATAATAAAGTAATTGTTTATTGAATAAAATAAATAACTCAAAATTCATATTTAAACAAATATTTTATTCAAATAAACATTTTATTACAAAATCAAATAGTAAAAATTTGGGCTCTCACTACATTTAAATATTTTCAATTACAATACAATTTCAATTACAACACATTTTCAATTTACAGTTTTTCATACATAATTCACATCATTGCATATTCACTCTCACTTGTATTTGATCTTCAACTACGTTCTAGCCTATATCCAGCATCTGAACTATCTGCAAAATAAACACCGATGCGGTAAAATTGAAAAATAAATATGTTTATAGTGTACAATTAAGTGTGTGTATGAAAATATTGTTTTCCTCGGTTATTTGGGTTGTTCATCGTCGTTTCTTTTAATTCATCTTACATGAACAACTTGTGACATGCACAGTGTATCACTGTACATGACACAAGGTCGTGCAGACCGATATACATTTTCTTGTTAAAACTGCAGGGACATGTGAGCACAAGGTCAAAACCAAGCATAAGTTGGATTCAACTCATGTGCAATAAAAAACAAAAATAGAATGGTCAAGTACGAGTTTCAATGGTCAGCCAACATGAATAAAAGTTTAGTACAATGGCTAGACTCATGCAACCAGGTTAACCAGACATGACTACAGTAAAAAAAGTGCACCATGCCAACGAATAGTAAACATCAAGTTTAAGACAAATACTCGAATCGACTCCAACTAGAACACAGTCAACATTAACACAAACGTAAGACTACAGACCGATCAGGCAGTTCTGGCATCAAGTTCTACCAGACCAGAACATAATGGCTCAAGTACATAAAGTACACAAGCATTCAAATGGAACCAGTCAAGACCATATGAATCAGAGGATTGCAACCAAGACCGGACCAGTTAAAGCAATTAATGTAGACTAGAGGCAACCAGCATCAAAACATCTGAAGATTCAACCATATGCAGTGAACACACATGAAATCACTCAAACAACATGTGAATCAGTTTACCAAAGAAAGGACTCGGCAAACCTGACTCGAACTTATTCAAGCTCCAGACAAACTCAAGTGCAAAATGACAAAGTGGTGAACCAGTAATGTATACAATGGACCGGACACATATCAGAGTTCACGTATATCAGTTCAGGTATGAAGAGATGAATATGAAAAAAAAATCATACATGGAAGTAAGCACTTGTGAAACAGAACAATGTACAGAGTACAACAACACAGTTGTGAACACAAAGAAGCAGATCATGGAGATCAATATGAAGTGCAGACTCAACCAAAGCAGACCATACATGAACCATACTTCAAAAACAAGTCAAGGCAGTTTTCAAATCAATGTACACATGAACATCACCAGCACAATGCAGTCCACTAGACATGTATGCATTACAAAGAAGACTAGAACCAAGTACAAAGCAGTTAACATGAATGTACAGGCACAAGTCAAGGCATGAAGCAGAATGCAACCAGAACTGATGCCAATCTCACACACATATATACATATATGTATGTATGTATATATGTATATACATGGAAATACCCAGTAAAACTGTTTCGAGCAAGGAAGCAGCTAGCACAATGGACCAGAAACATCAAGCAAGCCTCAACATTTACAAGTTTATATGTAGTGTCATATATACACAATTATGCATATACCACGTATGTATGTATACAGCATATAAAAATGAAGAAATTCAAAGCCTATAAGTCAATGATGAACTAGTCAATCATAATGACAGTGAAGCAGTTTGAATAAAGTTGCAGAGAAATTCGATGAATAAGTCATAACCAAAGAATCACAATATATTATCTCAAAATTTTCAAATGCCGAAGTCAAAGGGGTAATGAACGGAACTGACATTTCAGACAAATTAAACGTATCAGAGATGAAAAAGTCAAGAACTCATCACATCGTTCAAGCACAAATCGAACAGCGAAGCAAAACTCACTGAAAATTCAAAAAGAAATATACGAACAATGATTTAGGGTTTTATTCCCTATAAATTCCCACATCATCATCAGCATTCAAGTATTCAAGTTCAAATAAATCAACAAGTAAAATAAAGCATAAATCACATACCAATTTCGTGTCATTCGAACTCGAATCAATTGAAGCTATCGAGAGCAACTCAAGCAAATCGATTGACGAAGCAACCAGAAGTAAAATCAAACCTCAATCGATCAATTCTAGAAGCGGCGACTTCAATCGAACGAAGCCTTAATTTTTTGAAGAGGAACAAAGAAAGATCGGCCAGAGCATACAAATTGAAGAGAAAAGGGAGACGTCCTTATTTTTCTTGTGTTATAATTTAAGTGGGCTGGTCCTATTATAATATAGGCTTAGAGTTTTATTTAATTAGGGTTTTGTTTAGTTGTTTTGTTTTTATTTTGTAGCTTTCTTTTAAAATTTGTGAAACTCTAGTTGTGTAACTAGGTTACGAACTACGGTGGTGTAGTTCGAGAATTCGTAACTCAGTGGCTGAGTTGTGGCAGGGTTTTGAGCGTAGAGTTAGGTTAGTCAAGTAGCGGGTGTCGCAAGTTTACGTGTGTAACCGTCTGACTAATTAATTTCTAGTAGAAACCTTGAAGGCAGCACGTTGGCAGGTTATTGCCGAAGCTGTGTAAATCTGTTTGTGATCTCTACTGTTTTACTTTATGTTATTGTTTTTTGTTTCCACATTAATTTTTATTATTAGTAGTATCACCCTATTCAGCCCCCCCCCCATGGTGAAAACTATCCAACAAGTGGTATTAGAGCAAGGTTAATATCATAGATGTCCAACCCTAGTTACAAATCTACCGAGAGTCGGTCCAGCATTATTCCCCTTTATTTTTGATGGAACAGATTTTTTAAATTGCAAATTAAAAATGAAATTTTATTTAAAAAATGTTAATTTTAAATGTTGGGATATTATTGAAAATGGGTATGATATAGTAGACAAGAAAAATACTTTGATTAATGCTCTTGCTATGCGTATACTATATTCTTATATTAATCAAGGTAATTTTATCTTTATCCCTCATTCTGAAAATGCATAGGAAATCTGGAATACATTTGATGCAATATATGGTGTAAAAGTAAACAACGGTGAGAAATCCTCTACAATCGACTCACTTGAAGAAACATGCTTGATAGGATTTGCAAAAGACAGCAATGATGAAGATTCAATAGCCGATGAGATAAGTGATCTTTCATTCAATGATTTAGTTCTCTTGTGCCGAAAACAAATTGAAAATAATAAAGCTCTTCAGATGAAAAATAATAAGTTGAAAAGGGAACCATCTAAAATGCATTAGAAAAATGTTAACGATAAAATGTGAACGCTAACACCAGGTGTGTGTAGAAGAATTGTGAAAGCACCACCCGTGTGACGGGAATAAGAAGTAAGCAGTAAAAAATAGCGAATAAGCAGTAAAAGACAGTAGTTTATAGTGGTTCGGCTTGAGATCGAGCCGACATCCACTTTGAATCTCTTTATTACTGAATCTGGTTACAATGTGATACAATTCACTTATGAAAACAGTACAACTTGATCTTGAAGACAATCTCGACTACTAGCTCAAACTTCGATGATGAAATTCTATGAATCCGTGTTGGACGTAAGAAATTCCTCTCGAAGCTTGTTGTAGTGTTTCGAATGCTTGAAGATCTTCAATTGTTGAATGAGTTGAGAGTTCGGCAGAGTAACGACGCTTTAGAAATGATTTGTCCAAAAGTCCTCTTCTCGTTAGAGTAGCTCTCATATTTATAGGGGAAGAATCTGGCCCGAACTTAGTTTCCAAGTCCTTAGGTCGTTTACGACTCAAGATAGGTCATAAGTCGTCCCCGACCTAAGAAGCTTGAGCTACCTTTTAACAGCTGCCATAATGGTTCCACATATTTGCTAAGGCATAGGTCGTGAACGGGCTAAGGGGAAAGTGGTAGGTCGTGAGCGACATAAGGAGATGACATGAGAAGCCTTAGGTCGTGAGTCATCGAGGAGATAGGGGTTTATATTAGTTCCCCCTGAATGTCCAGAACGAGCTAAAGTTATAAGCCAGCAGCGACTTAGCATATGTCGTAGGTCGGTAACGACCTAAGAAGTGTTTCTTGGGTTACATGGTTTCCTCTGAACGAGTTAGTATGAGTCGTACGCGACTTATAGAAGGTCGTAGGCCTTAAGTCGAAGTCTTTCCTATCTCGTAGACTCTTAAGTCGGAGCATCTCTTAAGTCGTAGATTTTCCTTAACTCGTAGCTTATTAAACCGGTGCCGTTTTAGGTCGGTGGGTAGAAGCTTTAGGTTGGGGACGACCTAAGATAAGTCGTAGGTCGTTAGAGCCTTAGTTCCTCAGGTCGCTCAGTTTTTAAGGACTCAGGAGCCAGTACTTAAGTCGTTAGATCGCTACCGCCCATAGGTCGTAGGTCGTGATCTCATAGGTCCCTTCGGCAGTTAGGTCATTAGCTCTCTTAAGTCGTAGATCCTCTTAAGTCGTAGGCCGTTAACTTTTTAACTCATTAGGTCGTAGCTTCCCATAGGTCGTGGCATAACCTAAGTCGTTCACTTCTTAACTAGTAGGTCGTTGTCAAAGAGGAGTTAACATTTGCCCCTCGAAGTACACGCCTAGGTCGTGGGTCGTGTGCTTCGATCTTCTCTTGTGCTCTGATTAGTCGTTATGTCGTGAACGACTTAGCGAAGAATTAGATCGTGTGATGCCGGTTCGCATTTCATTGCCCCGGGGTATAAATAACTTAGGTCGTTCCTCCTTCAGCTCATCTGATCTAACATTTATTCGGCCATTAACAAGATTTTAAGCTCTCGAAGGCGAATTCAATTGCTCGACCATCAATCATCTTTAACTTGACATTGCGTAAGTGAAACCGTTCTTTACTCAATCCTTGGTTGTTACTGAATTATAGATCTCACTTGCCTTATGCCACGCCTCACGATTTTCTTTCAATCGATTGCCGATGTATTCGAGACGGTTTGATTTGGCTTTCGATGATTTGCGAGAAGAAGGGGAAGAGTTTCAGTGCTTTAGATTGACTGATTTGTGATTTTAGAGGGGATGAAGAGGCCATTATCGGGTTGGAGAATTATGGGGAATGAGACAGGTTGGGAGATTGATGAGTTAATGAGCTTCTTAGTGGAAGAAATTTGGAGAGAGGAGCTGAAGCTTTGGCTTGAGCAGGAGATAGCTCGAGATCCCCTGAAAATGACCTAACATTTTCATAGCCTAGATCGTGCTCGACCTAACTTTGGTTGTTTATACCACTCTCGCGACATAGGGTTTAGGTCGTTGCCGAGCTAGGACAGGAAGGCTATTTTGACTTTTCCTTTGTGCGGCTTACGACCTAAAAGGTTAACGACCTAACTTGTCTTGCGACATCTTATAGATCGCGGATGAGTTAGCACTTAAACTCTTAACTTGTGAGCGCATCTGAACGACCTAATTACTTAACCAAATCCCACTGCCTTGAATTCTTGGACTTGAACAATCTGTCTTAAGAGAACGTGCCTTGAACATTCGCAAAGCCTTGACGGAACTTGACTGAACTTTAGTTTTAAACTGCCAAAGTGAACCGCCTGAACTTCGAACTGTTTAAACTTGAGCTTTTGTTGTGCTTCCTTGCAGATTACTTTAACTTTTAAAGCTGTCAACCTGTTAAATATAACATTTGCAGAAAAGCGGGGAAAATATACTGCCGTTGATTGCCCACATCGAACGACAGATTAGTCGATAAAAAACAAGCAACTTAAATGAACGCATGTGTATGAAATGTTGTGAATTGACAAGTTCAGGTGAAGCATTAAAGCAAAGCCTAAATAATCAATTAAAGCTGACTTGTATGCATCAACATTGTACTTGTACTTTTAATAACAAGTCCCGGAATTCTTTAATTGACAAATATCAACAAGTTTGATTCCAGTTATATTTACCTGTTATTTCACTAGTTTTACATAACACTTCACACTTTTTAGGAAACGTGCACCTTAATATTTGATCATCCAGTTCCTTGTGTAGAATGACATCTCAGCAGGAAGACTTGGAACCAGGCGGAGAAGTTTTTCCAATTGCTACTCTATTGAACGATCCTCCGGAACGGACTCCTACCACTCTGAGCCATAAAGTTTTTCGTCAATTGTGCATTCAGTTTGGCATTGCCGAAGCTGACGCTTTGTTTCCTGGAATAAATGATACTGCTGATAGGCTGCCCCATGGCTTCGTCGCAGTTAACCGCCAAATGTGCTTGAGTGGAGCTATCCCCTCATTTAACGACTGCCTTCGAGAACTTCTCCTCCAACTATCTATCTCCCCTTTTCAACTACACCCTATTGGCTACGCCATCCTTCTGGGATTGTGTGTGCTTTTTAGGAGAACGCTGGACCGTTTTCCCAGTTTTGAAGAAATTCGCTTCTTGTGCACATTTGCAAAAAACAAAGACCATCCCTCTATCACACTTGTAAGGAGTGCCAGGAACCGTAGACTGGTTATCGATCTTCCCGAAAGCGTTCCCGGGTTCCTGAGCCAGTTTTTCTTTGTTCGCTGTCCTTCGGGATTCTATACCAACTGGAGAGTAGGAAGTAAGACCTTTTATCTTCGCTCCTTATTTTTTCCGAACTTTTCGAAGCTTGAGTTGTCATGTTAACCTCGCCCTTTCCTTTTGTAGAACTTCCTTCTCCGCTTAGGGATTCCATCCGCCAGCCAATCTTCGAAACTCTCAGTGCGGTGGCTATTGAGGAGAGGAGCGCCAAATTTCTACTAATTGATGAGCTTCTGCACCAATTTGGACTTTTACATCCTTCCAGGACGACTCAGATTCATGAAATTTCTAGTTCTGATGCAGAAACGTTAGCTGCCTCGGGCTCTCAAGCAGAAGCATCGAATGCCCCAGCTTCTGCAGAAGAAGTTGCATCAGAAATACCTGTCGTAGAGGTTGCTTTGATAAAATATTCCGCATCCACTGATGTTGCGGGGTCATCCAGCAAGCCGGTACTTGCTCCAATTATCGAAGAGGAGGAGAATCCTCGAATTCTTGAAAAGTCAACCGATGCGGAAGTTGAAGAGGAGAATTCTGCTGGGCACCATGGCGATGACACCTTTGATGACTTGAGTGATATAATGATAACTTCTCAAGAGCTTTTTAAGGATAATATTTCAAATGCGACCTCGCCTGTCGTTGAAGCGACTTCCTCTTTGAAACAAGCTTTGACGCCTTCTACGCCAGTCGTCTCAGTTTCCACATTAAAGCATGGTCTGTAGTCTGACGCACGTAGTTTGCACGCCGCACACACTTAGGATTATTTCAGCACTCATAAGCACTTATCCTCTTTTTCTGGAAATTTCTAAACTTACTTCTTTTCCGTTTTCAGATTCTCCGATGGGGCGTACCGGCTCATACTATGACTCATTTCAGCGCCATGGAGGCCGTGGATCTTATGACTTTAGGAAATACCTTGGTGACCAGAGAGAGACAGATGAGGAAAGGGCTCGAAGGAAGGCTCAAGAAAGGCGGGATTACGAGCAGTGGCAGAGAAGAAAAGACACTGAGCGATATGATTCTTCTCACAGAAGTGACGATTCCCACAAGCGACAGTCTTATGATGACAAGGGGAAGACTCATATTGCTGACGAATCGAGCAAGCGATCCAAGCCAAGTGATGCATCTGCAGTTTCTAAGAAGACTGATGCTCCTATCTCTTCTGATATTCCGGCCGGCTCTCCTCTTTTAAAGAAATCCGACATCCAAGCGATCATCAGCAGGCCCCAATATCAGGTTAAAGACTACCCTCCAACGCTTCAAAGCCGGTTTCCGAACTGGTGCTTAAAAGGAGTGCGTTTTGACCTGGACTTGGTCCCAATCGATAAGCAAGACATGCTGAAAAGTCTTGACGTAGTTAGGCTTAACGTTGAGAGGATGTCGCAATGGCAGAAACTCATTGACGAAATCCAAAGAGTCAATCATATGAATCTTGAAAACATGCTGACTATGGAGAACGATAAGACTGAATGGGCCAAAATCTGCAAGCAGCATGACGCGGAAATGACGAGCATTGCTGATGATAATGCGAGACTTGAGTCCGAGGTTAAAAAACTCAAGGAAGATCTTGCCGCTTCTTCTGCTTCACAAACTCAAAAAGAAGAAGTGTTTCAGAAACAAGTGCGGGATGCGCACGCTGCTCAGAGGGATGCTGAGATGAAATTTGCAGCTGAGCAGTTCGTTGTTGAAGAATACCGCAAAAACAACACTCAGTTGCGGGAAACAGTTAACTCCTAGAATGTGGAGATTGAATTGCTAAAGGCCCGACTTGCTAACGCTGAGAAAGAGCGTGATGAGGCTGTTGCTGGTCGAGCTGCAGCTGTCGCCGAAAAAGAGGCAGCCGAGCAATCGCATGAGACAACAAAAGCTAGCATCAGCTCCACCTTATTTGACTTTTATCTGCACAGCGTTCTGGGTCATGGGAGCCTCTCTTTTCTGGGTCCTGACTATGAGGTTACCCTGGCCGAAGTATGGGAAGTAGCAGTTGACATGCTTGGCGAGGCCGGCTATGATGAGGCGGAACTCGAGGCACGCTACCTTGACGAAGAAGCTCGTGCTGCTCTTGCCAAGGGAAAAGAGCAACTTGCTGAAGCCAGAGCTGGAATAGTGGCAGAAGAACATCTAGAGAAGAAAATATCTTTAACTGCCCCTGTCCACACTTCGACTTCGACCGACGTCGATATCGTTGGTTCCAGCTCTCACTTTTCTTCTCCTGCAAAAACCATCGAGGCCAAGCCCGTCACAACTGAATCTCGCCTTACTCATATCGAGGAGCAGAGCCAAGAAGACACTGAGGCTGATAAATTTGAAATTGACTTGTCAAAACCGACTTCTCCAGGTAATTTTGGTGTCGATCCAGATCCAGTGAATCATTTATTTGATTTAACCAAGTTTGACGACCTTCTTACTTATTACTTAAACTTTGGTGAACCGATACCTTCTCTTTTCTCGGAGAATACCGATTTTAACTTCTTTTCTTCTACAGCGGAGGTACCGAATACTGCACAAACTTCCACTCCTTTAGTTGCTGCTCCTCCACCTTCCCAAGTTACTCCTCCTTCTGCTTCTCAGCCGGGATCACAGGCAGAGAAAATTGATGCTCTTTAAGGCCTGGATGATCCGGCCGCTTCGCAGGAGCAGAAGGCGGAGGATCTTGATGACATCGAGAAGACCCCGGAGCGGTCTCTAGATGATGACACGAAGCTTTCGACATTGCTTGCTACTCCGGGGAGCGAGTCTTCTTCGAAGAGGAAGGGGAAGCATGCCATAAGGAAGAAGAAGAATATTTCCGCTGGAGAGGAAGCAGAAGTTGATCCAGCCGTGCCTCTTTCTCCTTCTGCCCCGACCCATTCACAACGGCTTCAGAAACTAATCATTAGGCCGGGTAAAGGCTCCAAAGGTGGCGGGAAGAAGGAATAGCAAGCTGGATCTTCTACTTCTTATTTTTTCTTTTTGCATGTATCGACCGGAGATTGTGCGGGTACCGGTCCCCGCTTCTTTTTTGCGATCTGTACAATGTAAAAAGTTTTCATAGTATTGAATAAAATAGCTATTTTACTTGTACAAATTCTTGTGTATGTGAGAATGCATTTGTTTCTCATTTTAGTGTAGAATAAACAATTCTTCTTACTTGTACAAACTTTCTGGTCTGTGTTTGAGAATGCATTTATTCCACATCTAATTTTCATGATATTGCAATGAACTTGCGGTATGTTGCTTGCATATTCCTTTTATTAATGTAATTGAATTGTATAGTGTTGCCCTCATACCACAAGTGCATTGCAACATTTCTAACTTTCACAAGACTGATAATCTTATTTCAGAGAATAACTATTCCACTTTTAAGGGAAGAATTATTCTGCTTTTAATAGATCATATCTCGTTTTTTGGAGAAATTTTTATTTTCTCTTTCTTTCTGAAGAAAATTTTGTAGCATTTTAACTTTTTTAAGAGGAACTTTTTGAGATGAACAAGTTATCCTTCCTTTGAGAGTTGAACTGTGCTTCCGGAAAAGGCTTTTTTGTTCAAGTATTCTATTTTGGGACATGCCTCCGGAGAGGGTTCCTCTTAAAGAGTTGTGCCTCCGAAGAGGTCTTGTGCCTCCGAAAAGGGCTTGTGCCTCCGAAGAGGGCTTGTGGTGCCTCGGGAGAGGGCTTTTGCCTCCGAAGAGGGCATGTGCCTCCGAAGAGGGCTTGTGGTGCCTCGGGAGAGGGCTTTTGCCTCCGAAGAGGTCATGTGCCTCTGAAGAGGGCTTGTGCCACCGAAGAGGGCTTGTGCCTCCGAAGAGGGATTTTTGATTGCCTGGAAGTTACTTTCTCATGGTTGGATGGATCCACGGGGCGGACGCAAGTTGTTTGATTGGATGTTCGTTTGCACAAACGATCGCAATCAATTAACAAGGGCCCTGTTCCTTCAGCTTGGGAAGGTGCCCCTCCGGTGGTTCCACCAATCTTTTTTGATTGAGAGAAGCACTTTCATTTTTTGGCGTGCCTCGTTAGAGGGCTTTGTTGACCTTTGGGAAGGAGCGTCGGTTGGTTGGTGTGCCAGGAAGGTTGCGTATCAGGGGCGAGTAGATCCACGGGACGGACGCAAGCTGCCTGATCGGATGCATCACGATCAGTCAGCAAGGGCCCTGTTCCTTCTGCTTGGGAAGGTGTCCCTTCGGTGGTTCTACCGGCCCTTTTATTAAGAGGCATACCTCCTTTTGGCTGCTTCTTTGTTTGCTTGGCAATGTTCTCTCATCATCTGCTCATTAGCGATCTTTTATTATCGTTTCCAAGCGCATCTTCTTTCCTTTTGCAGGTAAATTGCCTCATCCGAAGAAGTGGACTTCACTGTTGAACGACTTCACGGGACAAACGTGGGTTATCTAGTTGGATGTCTGTTCATATTGACAATCTCAACCGGTTAACAAAGGTTTGCCATAGTGGAGTCGCCAACTTTTTATGTGAAGTTCTCCTTGTATAGGATTTGAATTTGGAATTTTTTGTTGCTTGGTATTTGTGTAACAGGTGATCTATAGAGGTCGCTTGGCTTTGTGACGAGTGAGCCTTGTTTTAATGTCCTGCAATTTTGAATCGACATTTTAGCAATACATTTTAAAGTATTTACTTATCGAAATGAAACAGGCATTATGAAATAGTAAAGAACACAAGATTTATAGTGGTTCGGCCAAGAATCGGGCCTACATCCACTTTATAGCTTTCATTCATTTACACTGATTTACAATGTTTTACAATACAACTGATACATTCATCACTATTTTACAATTTTGAGCAAAGCTTTTTTTTCAAGTAAAATAAGGACGTAAGTGGTTGCTGTTCCAGGCCCTTGGAATTGGATCTCTTCAACAGTTATGAGTTTGAAAGTGCCAATAAGAAGTTTACTGCCAATGACATATGGTCCTTCCCAGTTTGGTCCAAACACACCAGTTGCTGTCATGATCCTTTTCAAAACTAAGTCTCCGACCTCAAAGCTGCGTTGGCGAACTTTAGAGTTGAAGTGCCTGGCTATCCTTTCCTGATAAGCTGAAACCCTGAGCCTAGCTTCTTCTCTTTTTTCATCAAGAAAATCAAGTGCTTCAAGTTGCAGATATTCATTTTCAGCTTCATTGAAGTGAATTCTTCTATGTGAAGGAACTTCTACTTCTACTGGAATCATTGCTTCTGACCCGTATGCTAGTGAAAATGGAGTGTGTCCAGTCGTAGTTTTGTGAGTAGTTCTGTATGCCCATAGTGCTAATGGAAGCTTATCGACCCAACCACTTTTTGCTTTTTCGAGTTGCTTTTTGATGGTTGACTTGATAATTTTGTTCACTGCTTCCACTTGCCCGTTTGCCTGCGGATGAGCCACTGCTGAGAAGCTTTTTCGAATTCTGAATCGTTTGCAAAAAACCTGGAATTCTTCACTTTCAAACTGAGTTCCGTTGTCTGTGATTATCTTCTGCGGCACACCATACCTACAAATGATATTTTTAGTTACGAAATTTATCATCTTTTTAGAGGTAATGGTGGCCAAAGGTTCTGCTTCAGCCCACTTAGTGAAATAATCAACAGCAACAACAGCATATTTGATTCTGGATTTAGCGATCGGTAATGGTCCAATCAAGTCTATTCCCCAAATGGCGAATGGCCATGGGCTGACCATTTGTGTGAGTTCGGTGGAAGGTGCTTTTGGGATTTTCGCGAATCTTTGGCACTTGTCGCACTTTCTGGAGTAAGTAGCGGCATCTCGATTAATATCCGGCCAGAAATACCCATATCGGAGAACCTTCTTGGCTAGAGTTTGGCCACCTGAATGATCCCCACATTCTCCTTCGTGTACTTCAGCCAGAATTGTCTTGGCTTCTTCTTTAGTTACACATCGGAGCAATGGCATTGAGAATCCCCGTCTGTATAATCGGCCATCTTGAATTATATATCTTGATGCTTTCCTCAATAGTTTTCGGCGTTCTTTAGAACTTTCTGGCAGTGAACCATTGAGTAGGTATTCTTTGATTGGAGTCATCCATGATTCGTGTTCTTGAGATGCAGCCATAATCCAATCAACATCCATTTCATCAATGCTTGGAGCTGACAGAACTTCTACAGGAACTAATCCCAGTAATTGAGCTTCTCCAGAACTTGAGTACTTTGCTAGAGAATCCGCTTTCATGTTTTCTACCCGAGGAATATGACTTATCGTGTAATGATTGAAATCTTCGAGAAGTTCACATGCCTTTGACAAGTATGCGGGCAGATTTCCACCTTTAGCTTGAAACTCTTTCTTTACCTGGCAAACAATGAGTTGAGAATCGCTGAAAATTTGTAACGCTTTGATGTTTAGTTCCTTGGCAATTTTTAAGCCGACGATAAGAGCTTCATATTCTGCTTCATTGTTTGTTGAAGGAAATTCCAATCTCAAGGAATAACACAATGATCGTCCTTCGGGGGTTTCAAGCACAACCCCTGCCCCAGAACAATAATCATTTCTCGAACCGTCAACATACAACTTCCACTGGATTGGAATGCAGTCAGTTGTTTCTTTCTCACTGTTACCTTTGTCAGTAGACTCCGCAATGAAATCTGCTAAAGCTTGCCCGTTGATTGCTCTTCGGGGATGGTAAGTGATGTTATATTGGCTTAGCTCGATGTTCCATTTCAAAAGACAACCCGAAGTTTCAGGACGAAACAGGACTTGCTTTAAAGGTTGATCAGTAAGAACCTTGATAGGATGGGCTTGAAAGTATGGTCTCAATTTCCTGGAAGCAATTAGCAAACAATAGGCGAGCTTTTCTATCTTCGAATAATTCATCTCTGCCCTAGTGAACCGTTTACTGATATAATAGACTGGACGCTGTACTTTCATATCTTCCCGAACAAGTGCTGCGCTGAGAGCATGAGATGAAATTGCTAAGTAGATGAAAAGATCTTCACCATCACTAGGCTTGGAAAGAACTGGAGGTGTTTCCATATGACGAATTAGTTCATCGAAAGCATTCTGGCATTCGGGAGTCCATTCAAAAAATTTCTTTCCTTTCTTTAGAGCATCAAAGAAGGGAATGCATTTGTCTGTGGCCTTGGAAATGAAGCGACTCAGAGCAGCGACTTTTCCATTGAGACTTTGCATTTCTTTCTTTGTTTTAGGGGCTTTGACCTCCCTTAGAGCTGTGATTTGAGTAGGATTGGCTTCAATGCCCCTGGCGCTCACAATGAAACCGAAGAATTTCCCGGATTCTACTCAGAACGAGCATTTCAATGGATTGAGCTTCATTCCGTACTTTCGAAGAATTGCAAACATTTCCTCCAAGTGACCCATATGATCTACAGCTTTCTTTGACTTTACCAACATATCGTCAACATAAACTTCCATGGTTCTACCAATCTGAGGTTTGAACATTGCATTAACGAGCCTTTGGTAGGTTGCCCCAGCATTCTTCAATCCGAAAGGAATAACTTTGTAGCAGTAGAGACCCACATATGTGATAAAGCTTGTGTCTTCCTGATCCGGCTCATGCATCATAATCTGATTGTATCCGGAGTAAGCATCCATAAACGATAACAACTCATGCCCAGCTGTTCCGTCCACCAATTGATCAATTCTGGGCAGCGGGAAGCAATCTTTGGGGCAAGCTTTGTTTAGATCCGAAAAATCGATGCATACCCTCCACTTTCCATTTGCCTTCTTAACCAGTACTGGATTTGAAACCCAATTTGGATAAGTGGATTCCCTGATGAAATTATTCTCCATAAGCCGGTCAACTTCTTCTTTTAACGCTGTCGACCTTTCTGGACCTTGAGTTCTTCTTTTCTGTTTCACTGGTGTGAATTTTGAATCAATGTTTAGAGTATGAACAGCAATTTCTAGGGAGATCCCACACATATCAGCATGACACCAAGCGAACACATCTAGATTGGCTTTTAAGAATGATATCAGCGTGTTTTGAACTGTTATGCTTAGGTGTGAACCCACATTGAGTACTTTGTTTGGGTCTTTTGAATCAACAGATATTGGTACCGTTACTTCCACAGGTACCACTCTATTCTCCCTTGTACTGGCTTTTCTGGGGTCCATTTCTTTCCTTGCATTGCTGTGTTCGCCAGTACTGGGGCCACTCCGTAGCTGCTACAAGGTTGGTTCTTTGATGCGGAGCGGAGCTGCCACATCTTTTCCCATCTCTCTTTTCCTGGCCTCACGGAGCTCTACAAGATAACATTCTCGTCCCGCGTTCTGATCTCCCTTAATGACAGCAACCCCATTATCAGTGGGAAATTTCATTGTTAAGCACCACGGAGCGAGGACGGCCCTGAAAGCAGCAAGAGTAGGCCGACCCAAGAAAGCATTATAGGCGGAGAATCCATCAACAATTACAAAGGTTTGCTTTCGAACCAACTTCTTATGTCCTTCGCCCATTTCAACAAACAAGTCCACCGTTCCAATTGGCTGTTTCAGCTCTCCTGTAAATCCGGTAATTTTGTGTGAAGAGGCTTGTACATCTGTCATTGGAATTTTCATTTGGTCAAATGTCTTTTTAAAGAGTATATTGCACGAAGCACCACTATCAACCAGAACTCTTTTGACAATAGCCGGCCCAATACCGACAGAGACAACCAAAGGGTCCTCAGTAGGAGCTTCCACATCAATAGAATCCCTGGTTCTGAACATAATATCATCATGAAAAGTCTTCTGCTGCTTTAGAGGTGCAGCATCTTCCAAGATCAAGACACTTTCTTCAATTGGAGCATACTTCAAAGCTCTAGCATACCTTTCCATCTCACCCCAACTCCTGCCAACTGGATGAGGTCCTCTTGTGATCACATTGATAACAGGTCTTTCTTTTTCAGCGGGCCTCTCTCCTGAACCAGATGAATGAGCTGGGGGTAGTTGCCCCTGGTTAGATGAAGATGGGTCTTTTCTATTTCTTTTCACATACTGCTGCAACTTATTCTCTCTCAACAATTCTTCAATTAGGCTTTTCGAGTGGCGGCATTCGTTGGTATCATGGCCTGGTTGATTATGAAATTTGCAAAATCTTCCGCTTTGAACAGCATTTTTCCCAACTTTTACTGCTGATGGTTTTGGAAAATCAACAACATCCTTAGTGGCGATGAAAATATTCTCCGGGGTATCAGTCAGAGGAGTAAAATTCGAAGGTTTGAGGAAGCGGGGCGTTTTGAGCTCTTTCTGCTTCTTTCCACCATTACTTTCCCTCTTCTGATTTGCAGATTCTTTCTTGTTCTGAACTGTAGCATTATTTTCCACCACTGTTGTCACAACTTTAGCTGACGCGGAGAGATTCTCTAAGCGCATGAACTCATCAGCCTTTTTGTAGAATTTTTCGAGCGAGTTTGGTTCTTTCATTTTTAACCATTTTCCAAACTCGCTAGACTTGTCAATAGCTCGCATTAAGTAGGTTAAGATCATTCGCGGTTCCGCGTTATCAACTTCTGCTAGGGCTAAATTAAAGCGATTCAAGAAGGATTTAATGGGCTCTCCAGGATTCTGTTCAAGACTTGAGAGAGACATTATATCCTTTGCTCTTGAAATGTACAATCTGAATTGTTCCTTGAATTTTCGGGTCAGATCGGAAAATTGATCGACAGATCGCACAGGAAGCTTAGTTAACCAAAGTAACGCCACTCCTTCTAAGTATACCGGGAAATACCGGCATTTAATCTCGTCAGTTGCTCTGGCACCAATCATGTGCCAATCATATTTTTATAGGAATTGATTTGGATCACTCGTTCCTCGATAAGAAGGAATGGTGGGAGGAACGAATTTTCTCGGAAACTCAACTTTTAAGATCCTTTCAGTGAATGGAGTTTTACTCGGAGCGAATCCCCAATCATTCTCATCTTCGTTTCTTTGCATGCTTTCCTTCATTATTTGCCGAACCATGCTAGAGAGATATTCCTCATTGTTTAGAGATTTCGCGGAATAGACTTCGGCTATCTTTTCGGAGGTTTGCCTAGGTAAATGCTCACGGAGAACCGGTGACGGCCTGGATCCTTTAGCCTGGAGGGGTGCCCCTTCAGCAGCACCTGATCCCCCTTGAGGAATATTTCTCACTTCGGAATTGGGAGCAGCATTAGCAAAGTTTTCCTCATTACTTACTGGTCTTTGATTAGCCCCAAGTAGAGCATTCAGCTTTTCCATCATCAGATTATTCTGAGTTTCAATCTGCTGGTACAGTCCGGATACAGCAGCATCTAATTCTTGTCGCGTCACATCGACGCATGGAGCTGCCTGATTTGGAGAAAGAGAAGTGGCAGTATTGTCGCGGTCATCATCAGTTCTGACAGACTTTCGTTTCCTTCCAGGAGCCATTATGTCTGATAGACTTCTGGTTTTGTAGGAAATTCTTTCAACAAACTTCTGTGAAGCAATGGTGAGTGGTAGCCTGAGTTGGGTTCTTAGTGAAAGCACCAAAATGTTAACGATAAAATGTGAACGCTAACACCAGGTGTGTGTAGAAGAATTGTGAAAGCACCACCCGTGTGACGGGAATAAGAAGTAAGCAGTAAAAAATAGCGAATAAGCAGTAAAAGACAGCAGTTTATAGTGGTTCGGCTTGAGATCGAGCCGACATCCACTTTGAATCTCTTTATTACTGAATCTGGTTACAATGTGATACAATTCACTTATGAAAACAGTACAACTTGATCTTGAAGACAATCTCGACTACTAGCTCAAACTTCGATGATGAAATTCGATGAATCCGTGTTGGACGTAAGAAATTCCTCTCGAAGCTTGTTGTAGTGTTTCGAATGGTTAAAGATCTTCAATTGTTGAATGAGTTGAGAGTTCGGCAGAGTAACGACGCTTTAGAAATGATTTGTCCAAAAGTCCTCTTCTCGTTAGAGTAGCTCTCATATTTATAGGGGAAGAATCTGGCCTGAACTTAGTTTCCAAGTCCTTAGGTCGTTTACGACTCAAGATAGGTCATAAGTCGTCCCCGACCTAAGAAGCTTGAGCTACCTTTTAACAGCTGCCATAATGGTTCCACATATTTGCTAAGGCATAGGTCGTGAACGGGCTAAGGGAAAAGTGGTAGGTCGTGAGCGACATAAGGAGATGACATGAGAAGCCTTAGGTCGTGAGTCGTCGAGGAGATAGGGGTTTATATTAGTTCCCCCTGAATGTCCAGAACGAGCTAAAGTTATAAGCCAGCAGCGACTTAGCATTTGTCGTAGGTCGGTAACGACCTAAGAAGTGTGTCTTGGGTTACATGGTTTCCTCTGAACGAGTTAGTATGAGTCGTACGCGACTTATAGAAGGTCGTAGGCCTTAAGTCGAAGTCTTTCCTATCTCGTAGACTCTTAAGTCGGAGCATCTCTTAAGTCGTAGATTTTCCTTAACTCGTAGCTTATTAAACCGGTGCCGTTTTAGGTCGGTGGGTAGAAGCTTTAGGTTGGGGACGACCTAAGATAAGTCGTAGGTCGTTAGAGCCTTAGTTCCTCAGGTCGCTCAGTTTTTAAGGACTCAGGAGCCAGTACTTAAGTCGTTAGATCGCTACCGCCCATAGATCGTAGGTCGTGATCTCATAGGTCCCTTCGGCAGTTAGGTCGTTAGCTCTCTTAAGTCGTAGATCCTCTTAAGTCGTAGGCCGTTAACTTTTTAACTCGTTAGGTCGTAGCTTCCCATAGGTCGTGGCATAACCTAAGTCGTTCACTTCTTAACTAGTAGGTCGTTGTCAAAGAGGAGTTAACAAAAAATAATGATTTGGTAAATGAGCTTAAAATATTAAGAAAACTAAAAATTCTGATTGTAAAAGGTGTTTGGACTATTGAAAAAGAATTTGCCTATTATCATGAAAACTTTCAGAAGTTGGAAGGCAAAATTTTAATTCGGGAGAAGAACAAAACTGAGTTGATTTGTAAAAATAATATTTTGCAAAAAGAGTTTGATAGTTTTAAGAAGTCGAAAAGTTCAAAATGTGCGATTTTTGAACAGAAATTAAATGTGGTCATAGAAATTTTCAAAACCCTTGAAAAAGAAAACTTGATTTTGAGCAAATCTGAAATTATTCAATTAATTCACGAGTTTGAAAAGGAGACTGCAAAAATCAAGGATTTTGAAAAATTGAATTTAAAAAACTCCAACCCTTTGAAACTGAGATGCTAGAAATTGAGACTAAAATTAGAGAACTTGAAAATGAATAATTTTGAAAAGCGAGATAGTACCATTAGTTGTTGTTCGAAGCTAATAAATGAAAATAAAATTTTAAAATCCAAAGTTAATAAACTAGATTTGATTACTCAAAAAAAATTCACTAGAGAAAAATCATTTAATATGCTCTTAGAAAATCACATTTCATGAATATAAAAAAAGGATTTGGATTTGCGAAAGTGTCGATATGAACAAACAACTAATAACACTGTTAAGGGGAAAAGTTTGATACCAAAATGTGTAAAGTGTGGAAATATTGGTCATGGCAAGAATAATTGTCAAAATATATACAGACACAAAACCGTTAAACAAATATGGATTCCAAAAGGTACGAATATAAATGGTTTGAAATTTAAACAAATTTGGATTCCCAAGGTTACAATTGTAGATGCTAACGGTTTGTTATATAGGCAAATTTGGGTACCAAAGATTTCCATAGATAATAATAGTGGTCCTACATCCTTAGTTAGATCACTTGCCTTCTCCAAAATTTAGACACATAAATGGGCTAAGGAACAAATTTGATGGAGATAGATTTCGAGTTGTTCAAGGTGATTGATAAAATTTAAATGTTCCTTAGCCTATAAAGATTAGATTGAGATCATCGCATTTCGAATATCACGAAATCAAAGGAAAGTGAGGTATGATCTCTTAACTCAATTTTGTTCACATATTGTGAACTATATTTTGATCAACATTGTTGAAGTATTTCTACCATATCTTGAATATCTCAACTTTGATTCGTAAAATTCTTGAAGTTCTGGAAGCTAATTGATAATGCTACAACTATTCTGTTAGTTTTTATTGATTCACTTTGGAATGTCATGAAAAAATGCTTTGACGAATTTTTTTTAATGTGTGTTTATTTTTTGTCAATATAGATTACTTTACTTATGGACGTGCTGAAAATTTCAAAAAACAATTCAAGTGTTGAAGAGTACATGTTTTTTCTTATATACCACTATATATCACTATGAATACCTCAAATACAAGTTATATCGTCTCATGTTGAAATCATTTTTGCAATTATTTATTTATATTGATTTTCAACTAGAAGTTATTTTCACAAAACCCCCTTACAGAAAATTGATTTTCACTTATTTTAATTTTTGAACCTTAGGTTTTCATCATGTTAAAAATACTCTAGTTTATTTCGGTAGGAGATGTACTCTAGAAAAGATAATCATTGACTAATCGAATCTTTTGGAACTTATCAAAATTATTATAGTGCTTGAAAAGTGATGGATAGTGATTAAAATATATTTCATAACAAGAGGAAGTGTAATTTTATAATTTCATGAAAATTAAACAAATTTTAAAATATTTTTAGATTAGTACCTATTCCATGATCATTTCTATCACTTTCACCTTTTTGTCAATCCATACATCATAATATAGTGTGAAGAATTTGGTATTTCAAAATAAGGAAATATTTTATTTGTAAAATAATTATATCCTAAAGTATTCACTCTCATTTAAAAGTCCTCGCAGTTATGCATCGGTGAATTACTTGAATTTCTATATATGGGCTTCATTCTTATTTAAAACTCTGCGCGTTATGCATGGATGGGACGTATATAAGAAAGGGATAAATATCAAGTATTTCCCAATCTCATTTAAAAGTCCTTACAGTTATGCATGGTTAGAAAATATTTGACATATTTTTTTAAAAAAGGGGGTAACTACTAACCTCATTTAAAAGTCCTAACGGTTATGCATGGTTAGTAAGTGCTTCATATTTTTTTTGTATAATATTTGAAAAGATAAACTTTTATCACTATATAAAATTTTCCATAATCCTACAATTTCTCTAAAGTGGAATTTGTTTATAATTAATAAGATATTATGATTTTTGTTTGATTAATTGGAATTTGAAATTAATATTTCCCTCTTGATTTGATTTTATATTTTTAATCAAAATCATAGCTATTTCAATTACTATTATTATTTTTTATGATAACAAAAGGGGGGAGAGGTTAAGATTTTGATTTTTGAGCGATATCCTTAATAATATTCGAGAGTGTTTTTATTCAAAGTTATTTTTAATCAACTTTTCAGTTTTAACTACAAGCATCTATGTAGGGGTACCTTTGCTGTAGGGGAGCATTCAAATAAAGGGAACTAATAGACTCCATCAAGACCAAATACATTTATTAGAGTCAAAATCTTAATATATATTTGTTATCATCAAAATGGAGAGATTGTAGAATTCAATAGCTTATGATTTTTGTTTGATGATAATAAACATATATATATATATTCATTTAAATGTATTTGTTGTTGTACTATTTTATTTTTCACATAATTAAATAAATGTTTGTTGAATAAAATAAATAACTCAAAATTCATATTTAAACAAATATTTTATTCAAACAAACATTTTATTACAAATTTAAGTAGTACAAATTTGAGCTCCCACTACATTTACACATTTCCAATTACAATACAATTTCGATTACAACACATTTTCACTTTGTAGTTTTTCATACATAATTCATCTCACAGCATATTCACTCTCACTCGTATTTGATCTTCAACTCCGTTCTAGCATGTATCCAACAACTGAACTATCTGCAAAAAAAACACTGACGCGGTAAAATTGAAAAAGAAATATGTTTAAGTGTACAATAAAGTGTGTGTTTGAAAATATTGTTTTCCTCAGTTATTGGGTTATTCGTCATCATTTCTTTTATATTCATCTTACACGAACAACTTGTGACATGCACAGTGTATCACTATACATGCCACAAGGTCGTGCACACCGATATACACTTGCTTGTTAAAATTGCAGGGACAGGTGAGCACAAGGTCAAACCCAAGCATAACTGTATTCAACTCGGGTGCAATACAAAAAAAATAGAATGGTCAAGTACGAGTTTCAATGGTCAGCCGACATGAATAAAAGTTCAATACAATGGCTAGACTCATGCAACCAGGTTAACCAGACTTGACTACAGTAACAAAAGTGCACCATGCCAGCAAACAGTAAACATCAAGTAAAAGACAAATACTCGAATCGACTCCAGCTAGAATCAAGTCAACATTAACACAAATGCAAGACTACACACCGATCAAGTAGTTCAGGCATCAAGTTCCACCAGACCAGAACACAATGGCACAAGTACATTAAGTACACAAGCATTCAAATGGAACCAATTAAAAACACATGAATTAGAGGATTGCAACCAAGACCATACCAATCAAAGCAATCAATGCAGACCAGAGGCAACCAGCATCAAAACACATGAAGATTCAACAATATGCAGTGAACACACATGAAATTACTCAAACAACATGCGAATCAGTTTACAAAAGAAAGGACTTAGCAAACATAACTCGAACATATTCAAGTTGCGGACATACTCAAGTGCAAAAGGAGAAAGTGGTGAACCAGTAATGTATACAATGAATCAGACACATATCGGAGCTCACGTATATCAGTTCAGGTATGAAGAGATGAATATGAAAACAAAATAATACATGGAAGCAAGCACTCGTGAAATAGAATAGTGGACAGATTACAACAACATAGTTGTGAACACAAATAAGCAGATCAAGGAGATCAGTATGAAGTGCAGACTCAACCAAAGCAGACCACGCATGAACCAGACTTTAAAAACAAGTCAAGGCAGTTTTCAAATCAATATACACATGAGCATAACCAACACAATGCAGTCCACTAGACATGTATGCATTATAGAGGAGACCAGAACCAAGTATAAAGTGGTTAACATTAATGTACAAGCACAAGTCAAGGCATGAAGCAGAATGACCAGAATCGATGCCACTCTCACACACATATATACATACATATATGTATGTATATACATGGAAATACCCGGTAAAATAGTTTCGAGCAAGGGAGCAGCTAGCACAATGGACCGGAAACATCAAGTAAGTCTCAGCCTTTACAGGTTTATATGCAGTGTCATATATACACAATTATGCATATACACATATGTATGTATACAACATATAAAAATGAAAATTTTCAAAGCCAGTAAGTCAATAATGACCAATCAATCAAAATGACAGTAAAGATCTTTGAATAAAGTTGCAGAGAAATTTGATGAACAAGTCATAGCTAAAGAATCACAATATATTATCTCAAAATTTTGAAATGCCAAAGTTAAAGGAGTAATGAACGAAACTGACAATTCAAACAAATTAAATAAATCTGAGATGAAAATGTCAAGAATTCATCACATCGTTCAAGCATAAATCGAACGGCGAAGCAAAACTCACTGACAAATTCAAAATGAAATATACGAACGATAATTTAGGGTTTTATTCCCTATAAATTCCCACATCATCATCGGCCTTCAAGTATTCGAGTTCAAATAAATCAACAAGTAAAATAAAGCATAAATCACATACCAATTTTATGTTATTCGAACTCGAATCAATTGAAGCTATCGAGAGCAACTCAAGCAAATCGATTGACGAAGCACCCAGAAGCAAAACCACACCTCAATCAATAAATTCTAGAAGCGACGACTTCAATCGACTGAAGCCCACATTTTTTGAAGAGGAACGAAGAAAGATCGGCCAGAGAATATGAATTGAAGAGAAAAGGGAGACGTCCTTATTTTTCTTGTGTTATAATTCAAGTGGGCCGGTCCTATTTTAGTTTGGGCTTAGAGTTTTATTTAATTAAGGTTTTGTTTAGTTGTTTTTTTTATTTTGTAGCTTTCTTTTAAAATTGTTGAAACTCTAGTTGTGTAACTAGGTTACGAACTACGGTGGTGTAGTTTGAGAATTCGCAACTCAGTGGTTGAGTTGTAGCAGGGTTTTGAGCATAGAGTTAGGTTAGTCAAGTAGCGGGTGTCGCAAGTTTACGTGTGTAAGCGTCTGACTACTTAATTTCTAGTAGAAACCTTACGGGAAGCACGTAGGCAAGTTATTGTCGAAGTTGTGTAAATCTGTGTGTGATCTCTACTGCATTACTTTCTATTATTGTTATTTATTTCCGCATCAATTTTTATTATTATTAGTATCACCCTATTCACTCCCCCCTCTAGGGTGAAAACGATCCTACAATGTTAACCCAAAAAATGGATCAATACCCTGGATTAAGTTTGAAAGCACTAATGCAGATAATCAGTAGTACAAATCTTAAATAAACAATAAATAAAAAGCAAAAGTAAGAAAAGAAACGCATAATTTTTATAGTGGTTCGGCTGTAGCTAGCCTACGTCCACTTTAATCAATATTTATTATGATTATACTAGTGTTATCCCGCCTTTTGGCAAGGCCGTGACAGCAAGAACTTAACTGGAAACCGAGGACATTCCATCCCGAAGATCGGTTATACGTAGGTTCACTATGGATGTCGATAAATTTTGTCCGAGTTCGAATCGAGCTACAATTGACACGCATGACTTGCGGAGCTATGAAAGACAATGTTCAAAATTTCAAGTCAATCTGAGTTCGTATGCTCAAGATACGATCGATGCAAACCAAGGAAATCAACTCGCACACATCCATCATTTCGCATCCATCTGTTCCTATCCATCAAGCACCCACCCATTCGTATCCATCACGTACACTCAACTTTATGTCTACTTGGCCTGGTTCGACTTCGTATCCATCAATTGGAGTCAATTCGTGTCGATTCCAATTGCACAGCTCATATCGATCGATCAACGATCGATATGAATAAAACATCGAACGAACGATACGAAAATGACTTACAACTATCGATATGAAATGGCCCCCAGCCATCGATACGAAGTAAGGTGCAATTGATGGATACAAACAAAGCAAAGGCGATCGATACGAACAGAACATTTGCGATCGATATGAAAAGAGCAAAGGCGATCGATACGAACAGAACAGTTGCGATCGATACGAATAAGGCTCGACTAGATCGATACGAATAGAGCGATGCGAAGCAGATCGATGCGAATTCAGCAGCCTTTAATAAATTCAAACTTGCATCGATCATAACTCAAAATCTACAAGTTCAAATGCCACCAAATTTTCATAGGAGCTTGCGTACATCCTCAAGAATGTTCATGATCGATTTCGACTCGATTGGATGAAATTTCGATCGATACGAAATTCGTTCGTATCGATCACAGACCGAGTGCAAATGTTATTGGATCGATCGTGTAGGCCCACCAACATGCAAGAAGAGGTCTCCTGAGATCTGGGCGAGATATTTGCAACCTACGCCTATAAATAGCGACTCTGGACCTACAGAAAAGGGACTTTTGGCATCTCTACGCCGATATTCTACCGAAATGATTATCAAATTTCAGTTGTACTGCTGTAACCTTTTGTAATCAGAGAGTAAAGTTCAATAAACATCAGTCATTTCATAGTGGACTTAGGCATTTCGCCGAACCACTCTAAATCTCTGTGTTCTTTTGCATTTTCTTATCTGTTTATTGGTGTGTTTGTTAGATCTCCTTCATTTTACATTTACTTTTTTTCATTTTATCTCTTCAAACACATCCAAAGAGTGTTGTGCCCAATTTTGGTACAAACAACTAGTTGAATCTATCTGGATATCAACTAGTTAGTCCTTAAATCTAAGTTACAATGAGTTAGAATAAGTCGTAAGTACAAGGTGAGATCGGTCTGGGGTGACAAAGAAGGCCCCATAAGAATGCATCTAAATTTTAAGGCATTTGGAATTCCCAGGTTCAAGCTATGGACAAGAGAAGATGGATCAGCATTGATTGATCGGTGGTATTTTACTTGGAGTCCGACCTGAGAAAATCTGTCGTTTGCTTGGAGTCAGCACATGGTTCGCTTAGAGTCACAGAATTTGAAGTGGTGGATTGGTGACAAACATTGCTGTGAGCTATTTGCTTGTTTTTTTTGAGAAAATCTTAGTTTTACCCGAGTCTGATTTTGGGCCAGAATTTCCTAGGTTTACTTTGAGTAAAATGAGTGATTACCCAAGTTTGACTTTGAGTCAGGACTTCCAGAATCTGCTTCGATTCAAATAGGCAATTACTTGAGTTTGACTTCGAGTCAACACCGAAGTGTTCCAATGACCATTTTGATGATTTTCGACGATGACCACCCATGATTCGACGATGGAAGCTCCATGATGGGATTGGAAGTTGGTCAGTTTGAAGTGGTCGTAATATACCACGAGTGCTTGCCTTTATAATCGATTTCGGTTTGTGTCATATCTTCTTGGTTCTCTTGCCTCTAGGAGTACCGTTTGAGTAGCAATTCCTCTTTCATTGCTTGGAATTGTGTTGTGGCATGGGTTTTAGAGCTTCCTCTATCATTTTACATGTAGGCATTTTCATCTAGTTTGTCTTCCTCGAATTTTTTGTCATCTTCAGAGCTGGAGAGAGCCATTGTTATATCCTTCCGTTGGGTTTTCACCCCTAAGTTCAGGTTTGTAGCGAGCGCTTTTGCAGTAGATGGAGTGTTAATGTTCTCTTCCATCATGATTCATGGAGCTATGTCCATTGCTTCCTTTTTCTTTGCCTTATGTTTCTTCCGTTCAAGCAAGAAACAGAGAATGCTATTACTCCGTAGTTGCCACGGCTTCAGGTACCATTCTGGGAGTAGTTAGTGATTGGAACACTAAGAGAGCATCTATCTTTTCCATAAGAGCCTTTTGATTGTTTTCCATTTTATGGTTAATTTCATCAACCATATGTTCAGTTATTCCTTAGTCACAACCTCATGCTATGTGGAGGATCCTGGAACCTGATCCCCATAATTGACTTCTAATGATAGGTTGTTGGGGTTGGTGACTTCAATTTGTTGAGGGTTTGTTTCTTCTCTGGCAATGGTAGCTCCTATGGATCTTCTTGGGGTAGCTCTCTTTCTTCCTGATGTCATTGATTCTCAACAGCAAATCTTCTAAGCACAGATTGAGGATCTAACTTCTGAACCTATCTAATCTAAAGTAGATAGCTAGATCTAAGCTTGAGTTGGGTTCTTGGTGAAAGCACCGAAATGTTAACACAAAAAATGGTTCAACGGCCTGGATTGAGTGTGAAAGCACCCGCCCTGTTCTTACAGAGGAATAATATAGAGAATAAACATACAAAGAGAAGAAATAGTAAAAAGACAAGAAGATTTTTATAGTGGTTCGGCTGTTAATGAAGCCTATATTCACTTTATAACTTTCTATTAATTGACTATTGTTACAAGTTGAATTGGATTACAATATGATTGAATCTTCTAAGTTATATCAGGTCACAAGTATAAAATTTCACTAGAAAATCACAATGAACCCATATATGACCATTGTGTGGGAGAAGAAGAGTGAAGAATAATCTCTGCAGAGTTCCAGCAGCCAGTCCAGAAGATCCTGATTATGTGGCAGGTAGGTTTGTATTTATAGGGGTTGTTTGTACAAAAAATGGACAAACACCTCGAAGTTGTATGATTTAGTAGATCTTATGTTATTCTTAGTGATTTGAGCGATTTATGCAAATATATAAAAAACAGGGGCTAAACTGTAAAAAAGACACGCAGATTTATAGTGGTTCAGCCAGAATGTGCCTACGTCCACTTTATATGTTATTTCTCTTCTCTTATTCTGATTACAAGTACAAAGCTTTGATACCACTAAAAGAAAGTTGTTTGAAAGTTCCTTCCATGCTTGAGCTCTCAAACTTGTCCCCCATTGTTGTACCCCTGCCCCTCTATTTATAGAGTGAGGCTAGGGGTAGGGGTCTAGGATGTGTATAGTTGCTGATGGGCCTTGGCTGATGTGATCTGGCCTGGTACGTCTTGGTTCGTCATTGCTTGGTTCGGAGGTGGTTGGAGTGTAGAATGGACCGTTAGTTGCTTGGACCGGTGGTGGGATGGTGAGGTTGATCCGGTGTGGAGATGGTTCGGCATGGGCTGGTCCGGTTGGTTTGGCAGGAGGGTTGGTCCGGTTGGTTCGGCAGGAGGTGGTTCGGTGGGAGTTAGGAAGGTTGGTCCGGTTATGGAGTTAGGAGAGGTTGGTCTGCCGAATGGGTTCGGATGAGGTCTGCCGAATGGGGTATGCCGAATGGATTCGAATGAGGTCTGCCGAATGGGGTATGTCGAATGGGCCCTGGAAAACGAGAATGCCGAATGAATCAAGCTTCTTAGTCTCGAGGTCTTCTGGGTGAAAACACGCCCAACATTTGCCCCTCAAAGTGGGGCATATTCTTGAATATGGCGTGCTTTGTTTGACATTTTTACTTGGCCCTTGGATGCCGAACCAGATGGTCCGGTCGTGTCCTTTTGTCTATAAGTAGGGACCGTACGCCTTTGCTATTTCCTACCTGCCGAACTAAATATTTGCTCTTGCCGGATCAAACTTCGTAGCTGAATCGAACGTGGTAGCCGAACCAACTTGGTAGCCGAATCAAAGTGATAGCCGAATCAACGTGGTGTCCGAATCAATTTGGTAGCCGAATCAAAGTGATAGCCGAATCAACGTGGTGCCTGAATCAATTTCCCTATTTTCACTGAATCAGGTGAGATCCTTTCTATGTTGGACAAATGGTTTATCGAAGGTAGTTGTATATCTGTATAAACGGATGGAGTTGGGAATGCCGAGTGTGTTATAGCATGGAGATGCCGGATGGGGTCATATCCGGATGACGTTGGAAATGCCGAATGGATATGAGAACTACCGAACGGCCTTGAGAATTTTGCATTTACTTTACCGAATGACAACGGGAGTTTGAACATTCTGATTTTATGAGTGAAATTCCATATTATATACTTACTTTTTTACATCCTTTGTTCTAACAACATGTTTTTCCGGTGTTGTAGATAATGTCTCGTAAAGTGGAAACTCGATCAGACAAAAAGAAATCCGGGGGTGAAGGAGGTTCCTCTGCCGTGCCCCCAGCTCAGCCGAATCCAGAACGTCACGGATCTGCCCCGAGATCACTAGTGGACGGGTACGGCCCTCAGGAGCTTCTGAACTCCCCGCCCGATTGCTTTCCTAGTCCCCTCAAGGAGGAGCAGCTCGATGTCATTTCCCGATCCTTTGGAATCGATAGGGCGCGCTTACTATTGCCCGGGAGAGACGTTATGCCGTATGATCCTCCTGAAGGGTACTTCGCCTACAGCAGATACCACTGCATGTGTGGTGCCATCCCTCCTCTGAACGCTTGGATAGCCAGCTTCCTCACATATCTTAAGGTGGCCCCGTTCCAGCTTCAACCCAACTCCTATGTTATACTGGTGAGCCTCTTCGTCATTTTCCGAAGGAAGTATGGTCGTGCTCCTTCCAACCGAGAGATCCGGTATCTATATAACCTGAGGGGCTATAAGAAGGGGTCCCCATACATTAGCTTGGAGTCAGCTGTGGCCTTCAAGCCGGTCTTGGATCTGTATTCCAAATTCAGCATGTTCAAGAAGGAATGGTTCTTTGTTAGGGACGACTCTGTTTCAATTCGGCGCTTTACTTCTGGATGTAAGTTGATGCTTTTACTTATAATTTCCATTACGATTGCGATGCTTCTTCTCATACTTCCTCATTTTTGCTAGCGACAGGTGGCTTTGCGGTTGTGGAGACTGACCGCTTGGTTCAGACGGCGGTTGAGATAGAAGTTATTCTCGGGAAATATAGATCATCTGCCTTCCTGATCAGAAATGCGATCCTTCTGGAGTATAACTTAATCCTTCCACAGCAGTCAGTAGTCAAGCTGAGGGAAACGGCGGAGGAGAAGGCGGCTGTTCAGACTAAGGGAGGTGTTACGGTAGAGAGTAGCAAAAGGAAACCTTTCACAAAACCTCCAGCCGTCGGAGGTAAGAAACTCAAGAAGTCGGACGGTCCCTCCCCCAGCAATTGTCCACTTACCCAGGAGGAGGAAGACATAGAGGAGGAAAGAGGTGAGGGTGGAGATGGTCGGGAAGGTGATAAAGGTGGCGATGGCATCGGGGCCTTGCTCCCTGGGCAGGTGGGTGAGATTCAGGAGTGGACGGATGATGCGTTCCACCAGGATTTCGTGGGGCTGGACGAAGATCTGGCTTTGGTAGAGAAAAACGGGACAGCGGACAAGGCCGGGACCGGTGCAAGCGAGTCTTTTCAGACCATTCCAGCCAAGGTGGCTCCGACGACTCAAGGTGAACTCTTGACTCCTGCATGCTTCATTAATGATAGAGACTTAGGAATATTTTATGATCCGCTCCCGTCCTGGAATGAAATCCAGGACTTATTGCAGTATCCTACTTCTCCCCAGGGTTTGTATAACAGACGTGCTTTCTTTCTTCTTTTAACTTGTACTTTACCGCGTTTCTCGAATCATATAGTGATGTAAGCTTGTGACACTTTTTCTTCATATCAGGAGCAGGTAAAACGGCCAAGGCCTCAGATCTTCGGCACCGGCTTGAACAGTACAAGCTCTCTAAAGCTTCCTCCAAGCCAAAGACTCCGACTCACCGCTCCGGGGATGTAGTCGGCTACCGTCCTCTTCTCGGGGTTATTGAAGAGGGTATTCAGCAGAGAAAGAGGAGTCGCCCTTTATCCGAACCTTCGCCCGGTCCTCAGCTCCCGGCTCAGCCTCTTCATGATATCACAGAGGAGGACAGCGAGTTTGCACCTCCTCCGCACCCATCTGGAAACCCTTCTGTTACTCATATCGACCGTCCCAACTTGGCTCGTAATCCATTTGCGGGTCATCCTGATCTGGATCCAAGTTCCCATGACATTACCTTTGACGAGGTTACTGGTGAGCACCTTCTTCCCCGCAATCCCATGGTATGGGTGCTTGATGAGGCTAAGTCCTTAGATCTTGATCTACTTACCACTCGGATAGTTACCATGGGAGACGAGGCCAAGGCTAGTATCGATCGGGTGGCGGAGGAGACTAGGAAGCTGATGGGGCATCATGCCCGGCTGGTTAAGGCTGGAGAGGAGATTGGGAGTGCCAACATCCGACTAAGATTGATGGTTTCGGACCAGGCCAAACAGCTCGCTGACCAAGCCATTCAGATTTCTCAGCATGAGGCTGCCTCCGGGCGATTGAGGAAGGCTATGGAGGAGGCTAGTAAGGCGGAACTGTGGAAGATGGAGGCCGCCTGCAAGGAACAGATAAATATGGCCATCTCGACAGTGGATGAGGTTCGGAGGGCGGATCTTGAGCGGGTAGAGGAGCTATCGGGGAAGCTTGAAGCCGCAGAGCTCGCTCAGGTTAGGCTGAAGGAGGAGATGGAGGCGATGCGGAAATCCCTTCAGGCTGACTGCTCGAGATACCGTTTGGAGAGAGAAGCTGCTGTTGGAAGGTTGTCGGCTTCCGAGGCTCGGATGAGGGAGTTTGAGGAGAATGAGGAGATGATGGATGAAATGCTTCAGGACATGTACTTCCGAACTTGGAAGCAGGGCAACCTATCCTGGATGGATGATTATCCTAGGGTCATTGCTAAGATTTATCTTCGGGCTTTGGAGGAAGCTAAGGCGGATGCGGATAAAGAGGGTGGTGTGGCCTTTAGCATGGATGCGGTCACTGCTCAGTTTGCCAAGGAGGAGAAAGTGGCGGTGAAGGAAGGTATGCGGTTGCTTGGCGCTGAGGAGGTAGGCGTGCAGGTAGAGGATGACGATCAGGATAGTCAGGAAGCAGGCGCTGGTAAGTCTCCCTTTTTAGTTTCTCCATCAACTTGGTTGCTTATTGCTAATGAGTCCTTTTTCTGACTGGACAGGGGGTCAACAGGGCAAGGATAAAGCTCCACTGCAGCCGGCCCCTTGATTATACCTGGAAAAACTCTTTTTGTGGATTTGACAGTGTTGTATATGTTAGTCGAAAAATAGTAACGTAGCCTTTAGGTTGTAATATTTTGCCACTTGTAATAAATAGTCTTATTTTTGACGTGTAATTTTTTAACTTAAGCTGATTTTGTCGTCTTTTGAATGTTTGCTGTTATTTTGGCATGTCGTATGAGAAATATAGCTATGTACATTCTTGTAATTAAATTGTGTTTGATGTCGGGTTCTGGTTTAAGACATAATTCCATGACTTGCAATGTTTGTGTGTGGTGTGAACAAATTATAGTCATGTATTTGTACACAAAAGAAGAAAATACCGCCTTTCATGTTTCAATCGTAGATGGCAGTCTTGAATATCTTGTATGACCGAACATGGAATGCAGTCGAATGCCCTGCCATTCGATTGTATATCTCTACATCCATTGGCGAGTATCTCCTACTCTGTATCATGTACTTTATGGATTGTTATAGAGGATAGGAGGATAGTTTTTTAAGTAAAATTGAAATACTTGAAATAGTAAAACTTCCAATCACGGAAGGCCTTCGATGTGCTTAAGTTCGTGGCAAACGGGTTTTGTAGTCACTTTCCCTAGCTGTGGGTCTTGGAGACATTTATCACCCATCTTACGCCTCCGCGGGGAGTTAATTCTTTTTTACCACAGCCGCACTTAAGACACATCGGAGCCGAGATCGCGCACAGCAACTACCCGGGCCATTATGGCCCGTAATCATGGGTATTATTCGATTTACTATGGTCGGCTAGCGTGGGTGCCGATCGTCAACTGTGAACTGCCCCTGGCTGGCCACACCTTATGTTGGGGCTTATAGTCGGTTCACAGTTGTCGGCGAGCCTAACGCCGTAATGAGCTGCCTCGGCTATAGTCGGCCTTCTCGGTGGCTTATAATCGGCTCATTACAGTTGGCTTTAAGGGCCGTCGTGAGCAATGAGTTAACCCGCAGCAGAGGGATGCTGGAGCAAAAGTGTCTCATCGGCGAGGGCATAGATTCGCATAGTACCTGTTGGGTTTTGCCCAGGTGAAGTTGCGCCGTGAGGTGCTTTGAGTGGAGATGCTATACGCGTAGGATTTTGTTCAACAGAAAAGGATAAAGTTAACAAGTAGCCAAGATATAAAGGAACAAGTTAAAAAAGAGACAAGGTCTTTTAAAGTGGTTCGGCATGAAAAGGGTCCACTGATTCTCTTTGTTAATTCACTTCATATGGGCAATACAAGTTAAGAAAAGTATCGACGGAGGTGTTGGATGTTCCATGCCTTCTGGAACACCTCTCCGTCCACTGTTGACAAAATATAGGCTCCGTTGTGGAGATCTTTATGAATTACATATGGTACATCCCAGATCGGGTCTAGTGCTCTGGGGCGAGGGAAGATTCGCTTGAGGACAAGATCCCCTTCTTGTAAGGTACGATGCTTGACTTTGGAGTTGTATTGTGCTGCCACTTTCTGCTTGTGGGCCGCCGCTTTAAGGACTGCATCATTCCTTCTCTCCTCAACTAGATCCAAAGACATGTGGAGGAGTTCTTCATTCTCTTCTGGGTTATAGTGGATCCTACGGTGGGAAGGCACGATGGTTTCAACTGGGAGCATAGCCTCCGATCCGTATGCCAAAGAGAAAGGAGTGTGCCCTGTTGATGTTCTGAAAGATGTGCGGTAGGCCCATAGTGCCGTAGGGAGTTCATCCACCCAAGCGCCCTTTGACTTTTTGAGCTTCTTTTTTATCAGAGTTTTCAGAATTTTGTTGACTGCTTCGACTTGTCCGTTTGCCTGGGGATACGCTACGGATGAGAAGCTTTTATGAATTCCGTGCTCTCGGCACCAGTTGGCGAATTCCTCGCTGTCAAACTGAAGTCCATTGTCTGATATGATTTTGAGTGGGACTCCGTACCTGCACAGAACATTTTTGATCAAGAAGTTAATAACTTTTGCTGAAGATACTTTATTCAGAGGTTCCGCTTCCACCCATTTGGTGAAATAATCAACCGCCACTATAGCATATTTGGCCCCGCCTCGGCCCATCGGTAGCTCGCCGATTAAGTCAATTTCCCATATTGCGAAGGGCCAAGGGCTGGTCATTTGAGTAATCTTAGTTGTTGGTAGCCGTGGAATCTTAGCAAATTTTTGGCATCTGTCACACTTCTTGACGAAATCTAAGGCGTCCTTGCTTAAGGTGGGCCAGAAATATCCGTAACGGAGTATCTTTTTTGCTAATGTTTGCCCTCCGGTGTGATCTCCACAGCTCCCCTGATGGATGTTGGATAAGATTTCCTTGGCTTCTCTCCCAGCGACACATCTTAATAACGGGTTAGAGAATCCGCGCCGATAGAGGATGTCTTCTTGTATTGTGTAGCGGGACGCTTTCCTCAAGATTTTCTTGACTTCGTTACGCCCGTTGGGTAGTGTGCCATTTTGTAGGTAGTCTCGGATGGGAGTCATCCAAGTTGCTTCTTCGGCTGCAGCTATCAGATTCACTTGCTCAAAACTTGGGACCGTTTGCTTTGAGATGGTTACTGCCCCGAAGATGGCGATGTCTCTCATACTCGCTTGCTTTGCCAATTCGTCGGCCTCTTGGTTCTCTTCCCGAGGGATGTGTTTGACTAAGTAGTGATCCAATCGGCTGAGAAGCAACTTGGTCTTCTTTAGATATGCTATGAGTCGTTCCTCTCGAGCTTGGAATTCTCCTAGTATTTGATTAACAATAAGTTGAGAATCGCTGTGAAGGCACAAAGAATTGGCTCCGATTTCTATGGCAATTTCTAGTCCAGCTATCACTGCCTCATATTCTGCATCGTTGTTGGTGGCAGCAAACTCCAACCTTATAGCATAGTGCAGTTTATTTCCCCTGGGAGTGATTATTACCACACCTGCCCCCGAGCCTTGTTCGTTAGATGCACCGTCCACAAAGAGATTCCACTTGATATCTTCTGTTATTTCCAGTTGCTCCTTATCCTCGTTGGTAGTGAACTCTGCAATGAAATCGGCCATGGCTTGTCCCTTGATGGCGGTGCGAGGGTGATAGGTGATATCATATTGACTCAGCTCAATGCACCATTTAAGTAGTCGCCCGGAAGTGTCGGGACGATGGAGTACCTGCCTCAGTGGTTGATCGGTCAGAACTTTGATGGAATGGGATTGGAAGTAGTGACGTAGTTTTCGTGAAGTGATTAGTAAACAGTATGCTAACTTTTCAAGTTTAGGATATCTGACTTCTGCCCCAGTAAACCTTTTACTGACGAAGTAAACTGGTCGTTGCGTGCGGTTGTCTTCCCTTACCAAGGCAGCGCTTAAAGCGTGAGATGACACAGCAAGGTATAGGTATAATTCTTCGCCTTCGCTTGGGGTCGAGAGTACCGGTGGTTTCTGGAGGTGTTCGATTAGGTTAAGGAAAGCGGTTAAGCATTCATCCGTCCATTCGAACTTTCCTTTATCTTTCTTTAGAGCTTCGAAAAAGGGGACGCACTTGTCCGTTGCCTTGGAGATGAATCGGCTTAGGGCGGCCACTTTTCCATTTAGGCTTTGCATTTCCATTCGGGTGGAAGGTATCTTGATATCCCTTAGTGCTCGGACTTGTTCAGGGTTTGCTTCAATCCCTCGGGCATGGACGATGAACCCTAAGAATTTTCCCGATGACACTCCGAAGGAGCACTTTAGTGGATTCAACTTCATTCCATATTGTCGAAGTACCTGGAACATTTCGCCTAGGTGGCTTACGTGATCTTTGGCTTTCCGCGATTTCACCAGCATGTCATCCACATATACTTCCATAGTTTGTCCTATTAGCCCTGCAAACATCTTGTTGACGAGGCGCTGGTAGGTGGCTCCTGCATTTTTAAGTCCGAAAGGCATTACCTTATAGCAGTACAAACCTCGATCGGTGATGAAACTAGTGTGGTCTTGGTCGGGAGCATGCATAGGAATTTGGTTATATCCTGAGTATGCATCCATAAAAGATAGGAGTTCGTGCCCGGCTGTGCTGTCTACAAGTTGGTCGATTCTGGGAAGTGGGAAGCAATCCTTTGGGCAGGCGTCATTTAGGTTGGAAAAGTCAATGCAGGTTCGCCACTTCCCATTAGCCTTTTTTACCAGCACCGGGTTGGCGATCCATTCCGGGTAGATAGCTTCTCGTATGAAGTCATTGGCGAGTAGATTCTTTACTTCTTCATCGAGTGCTGCTGATCACTCTGCCCCCATACTTCTCTTTTTTTGTTTTACAGGCGCCTTGGTAGGATCAATGTTTAATACGTGGCAGGCTATGTCGGGGGAGATTCCAGTCATGTCAACATGTGACCAAGCGAATACATCCAAGTTGTGGCGGAGAAAATCGATGAGTTGTTCCTTCAATTCGGCTTTTAGTTGGGACCCAATTTTCAATAGTCTACTCGAGTCGTGCTTGTCTACAGATATAAACTCCATAGCCTCTGCAGGCTCGGCGGTGGCCTCCTCCTCTTTGTCCCTAGGGTCTAATTCATTGAAAGGGTCGCTGGTATATCGAAGAGGAGGGGCTTTCTTTAATTGCTATGCTTCTAGGCTTTTTGTGCAGAGGGCAATCTCTACACCCTTCCCTTTATCCTTCCTGTGGTTGTTGCGAAGTTCAGTTACATAGCAGTCTCGAGCAACGTCCTGGTCTCCTTCTACCTCCCCCACTCCATTGTCTGTTGGGAATTTCATCTTTAGGCACCATGGGGCTAATACAATTTGGAAGTCAGACAAGGATGGCCTTCCTAAGAAGGCGTTGTAGGCCGACTGGTTTTCTATTAGCACAAACGTTTGTTTCCGGACAGCAGAGCGGGGATGGCTTCCAATTTCAACAAAAAGGTCCAGTTGCCCGAGGGGCATCTTCGCATCTCCAGTGAAGCCGTGTAGTGGTTTATCGCAGGGGGATACATCCTTCATTGATAGCTTCATTTTGTCAAATGCGTGTTTGAACAGGATGTTTACCGAGCTTCCAGTGTCTACCAGGATTCGGTATACTTCGGCGGGACCAAGTCGGGCAGAGATGACCATGGGATCCATGTGAGGGTACTGCCTTCCTTCTAGGTCACGCTTACCGAATGTGATGTCATCACTTTCTTTCCGCTTCGGGTGGCGCTCTTCTATAACTGAATTGACATAGTCTTTATTGTCTCTAAGCGACTTTCTGTATCTTTCCATCTCTTTCCCGCTTCTGTCTGCGATGTGTGGCCCTCCTGAGATGGTATGGACCACTATCTTTTCTTGGCTAGAGCTGCTAGCGTTGCGGTTTCCTCTGTCGGCCCCCGGTGAGGGTAGCCTTGGGTTTTCATTGGCAGGAGCTGGGGTCCTGTCCTGACCTTTTACATAACGTTCCAGTTTCTTTCTTCTGATGTGTTCCTCAATCAGATCTCGGAGATGATGGCATTCGTTGGTATCATGTCCGTGAGATTCGTGGAAGCGGCAGAATTTTCCAGACTTCTGTGCGTTATCTGATTCTTTCTTGTATGGTGGGTGTTTGTATCTAACTTCGCATTGGGTGGCAAGGAAGATATTTTCGACGGTCTCGTTCAAAGGGGTGTAAGTGTCGAATCTTGGTCCTGGCCGATATAGGCGCTTTTCTCCCTTCTTGCCCCCAGCATTGCCTCTGGAATCATTTCTTCAAACGTCCCTCGCCACAGCATGGGCGTTGCCATGGGTCGTCTTATTTTGCTGTCCTGACTGCCCCTCAACGGCAGAATCCTCAAGCCTCATGTATTTCCCGGCTTCATGGAAGAAATCGGGTAAAGTAGCTGGTTTTCCTTTTGTCAATCTTCTAGCAAATTTAGTGTCCGGATGCACACCACTGCAGAGGGCCATTAGGATAAGCTTCTCATCGGCATCTTGAACTGCGGCTGCTGCGGCGTTGAATCTGGTTAGGTATTGCTGCAGCTTTTCTCCAGGTTTCTGTTTGACGCTGGATAAGGAATAAGCGTCCTTAGGTTGCTCCACATGAATGTGGAACTGACTGATAAATTTTTCTTTCAACATTTCCCACGAGTTGATGGATCCTTGGGGTAGATGACAGAACCAGGAGGTAGCAAGATCTGCTAAGAAGAGCGAAAAGCATTTGCACAGTACTCCCTCTGTTGCTCCACTCATGAGCATATGTTGCGTGTACCTCTGTAAGTGTACAACGGGATCGGAGGTTCCTTTGTAGGGTTCCATTGTTGGCATCTTCCATTCTCGGGGGTGATAGCAATTTCGATATTGCGGGCGAAAGGGCTGGTTACCCTAGCGCCTATCCCTCGATCTCTTTGCTCCCGTTGGACACACTCTCTGAATAAGCGTGCCATCCTTTCATCAGAACTTGGAGCAGATAGAAATGAGTTTGGTTCTGTTCTGTGGGATTGATTCCGTCCAGATGACCTGTAGGGATGGTATCGTCTATCATTCCTCATATTTTCCAGTGGCTGCCTTTGATCTTCTGGGAGCATGCTTGGGTCAGCTATAGTTGGCCCTTGCCTTGATCTCCCCCTGTTGGGTTCTGATCTAAGCACTTCCTTGGGTCCAACTTCGGGCTGAACTCTAGCTCGGCCCCGTTCACTGGTGTTTCTATGGTTAGGCAGCATGACAGGCTCAGCTACAGTTGACCTTCGCCCGGTACCTTCCCCGTTGGGTTCGGTACCAAACGTTTCCTCAGGCCTAACTTCGGGCTGTGCTTGGTCTCGGCTCCTACCACGGCTACTTCTGCCGTTAGCTCCTTCGAAGAAGGAAGATCTTTGTTGTCTCTGAGATCCTCCAGACTGGGACTCGCCCCATGATTCAGTGTTGCGGTTGGATTCTTCAGCGTCCCTTAAGCGTGACATGAGATGGTCCACCAAGGCTTCCTGCTGGGACGTGAAGCGGTTAGTTACTTCAACAACAACTCTGTCCAAATCTGCCCTAGTAATTGCTGCAGGCTGTTCTGTGGCAGGAGTGGTTGGGTTAGCCTATCCTTCATTTGTTACCGTTGCTGGAGGAGGACGATTTACTTGATTCGTGACAGCTGGATCTGGAAGACTGCTGGATGCGATGTTTTTTCCTTTGTTAACATCTTCTCTAAGTTTGGGAGGCATGTTTTCCAAGTGGCGGACGATGCTGTTAGGAAAACTTGTTAAGTGGATGAAGCTGAAGCTTCGAGCTTCTAGCTCTCAGTGAAAGCACCAAAAATGTTTGTACAAAAAATGGACAAACACCTCGAAGTTGTATGATTTAGTAGATCTTATGTTATTCTTAGTGATTTGAGCGATTTATGCAAATATATAAAAAAACAGGGGCTAAACTGTAAAAAAGACACGCAGATTTATAGTGGTTCAGCCAGAATGTGCCTACGTCCACTTTATATGTTATTTCTCTTCTCTTATTCTGATTACAAGTACAAAGCTTTGATACCAGTAAAAGAAAGTTGTTTGAAAGTTCCTTCCGTGCTTGAGCTCTCAAACTTGTCCCCCATTGTTGTACCCCTGCCCCTCTATTTATAGAGTGAGGCTGGGGTTAGGGGTCTAGGATGTGTATAGTTGCTGATGGGCCTGGGCTGATGTGATCTGGCCTGGTACGTCTTGGTTCGTCATTGCTTGGTTCGGAGGTGGTTGGAGTGTAGAATGGACCGGTAGTTGCTTGGACCGGTGGTGGGATGGTGAGGTTGATCCGGTGTGGAGATGGTTCGGCATGGGCTGGTCCGGTTGGTTTGGCAGGAGGGTTGGTCCGGTTGGTTCGGCAGGAGGTGGTTCGGTGGGAGTTAGGAAGGTTGGTCCGGTTATGGAGTTAGGAGAGGTTGGTCTGCCGAATGGGTTCGGATGAGGTCTGCCGAATGGGGTATGCCGAATGGATTCGAATGAGGTCTGCCGAATGGGGTATGCCGAATGGGCCCTGGAAAACGAGAATGCCGAATGAATCAAGCTTCTTAGTCTCGAGGTCTTCTGGGTGAGAACACGCCCAACAGGGGTTGGAGAGCACTTGGACCAAAAGTTTAAGTGCAGAAGATTTCAGTTTTTATGCCAAGTCATCATCGAAAATCGCAAATCAATCTTAGTCATTTCTATTTATCGCTAGGTATCCATAGGTGATAGATCGCTAGTTATCCATAGGTGATGGATCGCTAGCTATTCATCAACTTAGCATATTATTGTACCAGAAGCCTTTACTTAGTGCAACGAAGGAGCTTGGAAAGTTTGAAGGTGATCTGACCTATCTTGATGGATCACTAGCTATCCATAAGGGATGGATCGCTAGCTATCCATCCACTTAGCATATTTTTGAGTGATCTTTGTTTGGTTGTCTTCCTATCTTCTATTTAAGTTCCTTGTCCAAATATTAAGTCGGTTGGAGTTAGTTTGATCATCCGTCTTCATGGGTCATCCGGTCCAGAAGAATCATCCATAACTTGCTCAAACCTTGATGAAATCTTATGAAACTTTGCAGGAACACTCTAGAGGGTCTTAGGGTCCCACCATAAAAATTTGAGGTGGTGGGGCTCACTCTTGATGGGTAGCTAGCGATCCATCAAATCAACACCAAATACTCTCATTTTTTAAGCCTTCTTCTATGTCTTATAAATATTCTCCCAAACTTTCAAGTCAATCCGACTTTGTATGAGTTTTGTAGGTCCATTTTAAGTTGGCTGCTTTTGGTCAGATAGCTTGAATCCAGTGGGTCTTCACTTCTCGAGCTAGATTGTTTGGCATGCTATGAAACTTGGCAAGCATCTCTATGGAACATATTAGATCATGGTGCAAGAGGACTAGAGGATTCACGAGCAAGCTTTATGGATCGATAGTGATCCATAGGCGATGGATCGCTAGCGATCCATTGCTTTAGCTTGTTTTGGCTTTTTTCTTCTTTGGTCTTTCTCTTCTTTTCCTTATGGTCTTCTTGGAAGATTCATGAGATACTTTGACTTGTTGTAGATGTTCTAGTTCCCTTTGAATTCTATTGGGTTAAAAACCTAGTTAAAAGGAGTAATAACAAGATTTGGCATCGGAAGGTTGAGTCATGGATTTTTAAGCGGGGGCTCTTCTATAATGGAGAACACTCTTTCTCTAGCCTCTTATATATATATCTATTTCTGGCCCTCTTGCTTGTCCGTGCTTAATGTGGCCACCCAAGCATTACATCAATCCTATTCAGTGGTGGGCTCAAGCTCAATGGGTCTTCTTCTTCCAAGATGTTGACAGCATTACTAGGAAACTTTTTGCGGACCATCACCAGTCTGTGGTGCTTTTTGTTTGACTTGGATAAACTCCTTCAAATGCCCCTCACGAATTATCTTCTGAATGATGCAAGTCAACAATCTACATACATAATTTTTTTGGCCGTTTTGTAACATCCCCAATCTAGAGGCCCAAAGCTAAGCACTACAGAAGCTGCAGTCATCTATAGTATTAACTTTCGATGACTGAATACGGCTATGTTAATGGTACCATCAATATCAGAAGCACTTGAATATAAAACAAATCGCAGACTTCAAAACAACATTTTCCATTACATTTCAAAACACATGTTCCATATTCAAATTACACAATCCCAAAGCGTTCCTAGGCAATGATCAAATATAATTATTACAAAAATACGCCAAGAGCGACATATGATGATGCCCCCTTGGATGACCCGAGTAATATATAGTCATAAGGCATAATACAACACAACGGAAATAAAACAACAGAAAGAAATACAACTCCTAAATAGCTATCCGTCAGCATCCTACTCGTCTTCGGTAGCTTTATTCGTCATCCTACTAAAACATGTAAACCTCAACCTTCTGCCTACTCAAATCAATTTTGAGCACCTTAGAGTTTAAGGAGAAAACATAAACTTCGAGTCAGATATAAATCCTAGTGTGAATAACACTATACATCTCGGTTATTTAATGTTAAGTGAGACTACGCCGCTTAGGGGAACGAGTTTCCCCTCACTAACATCCTTTTAAAACATATCTTTTGCAAATCATTATCTTCAACCAAAACTAGTTAATAAGTGTAAAGCATCATTATGTAAACATACATATCAGGTAATAAATGAACTATCTGTTCAAAAACTATAGTTTTGTTTGGCTAACTACTAACCTTTGGCCGACTCGGGCCTAACAGACAATATAAAAAAAATTATCTAACATCTGTTAGACACTCCACTTTTGAATGGTCTGTCCTTCACTATCTGTTAAATACTTCTCTTCTGGACCGTCTGTACCTAACTTAACATCTCCCAGGGTCACTTGATCCTATTTGTTTTGCGGGCTCACCAATAACCTATTTATACACAAATATATATTCCCTTCTGTGTGTAATCATAATTTTAGTCTTACATGTGACAAATCCCTACACACTAGAATTTTGGACTAAATTAGCTGGGGCTAATAACTAATGTATAGGGCACGACCCTATATCGCTCCCATTTATAATCTAATATCTGAGTCATTTTACTTAAGGAAACCTTCCCTTAAATTTTCCTTGAAACCCTTTTCAAAATGATTTAAAACCTTTAAATCGAACTCACACAAGAAAAATACATATACTTTATGCTTTACTCAAAATCACTTTGCCATGTTATATATACTTTGCTCAAACCTTTGTTGATGAAAACATTTAAATCTTTGAAAGTACCCCTTTCGAATTCATTGAAAGTACCCCTTTCGAAACCATGTAAAACCCTTTATTCAACCTAGGCCAAAAAGTCGAAACCTCTATTTCGAAACCATTCATAGAAACCTTTCGAAACCATTGAAAAACCTTCATTTCGAAAGCTTAAAAAAAGACATCTTTCTTTTAAGGCATTTAAACATTGCCTTTCGAAACCTTTGGAAAACCCATCATCTCAAAACATTCGAAACCCTTGGGAAACCACCCCTTCGAAACCATTCTTTAAAACCTTTCGAAAGCGTCAAACCTCTATAAATACAAATCATTCGAAATACTTGGGTTCAATTTAAAACATGTGGAAAAACACCTTTCGAAACCATTTGGGTTCTACCTTCAACAGAGAAAAAGGGTCATTTAAAACCATTTCGGTCGAAAGCCTTTCTTTCGAAACCAATTCCTAAACAAAGAAGTGATGGTGGCTAAAGGTCTAGGTCGGAACCCCTGGTGCGGAAAGTGGTGGAACATGCTTAAGACATGTAAATTTTGCTTTTAACTTAAAAGAGAAACACTTTTCAACTAACCTTCTATGTTGATGTGCACGTAAATGTGCATACATATACATCCATATTTTATCTCTTTTTATTTAAATAAACATCATATTTGGGCATTTTTACATGTTAAAACCAAAATTCAATTATTTTCAAACCATCATATTTTCATCTTCATTCAAGGGCAAAATGGTCATTTGTGTGCATGTGTTAATTTAAGAATTTTTACTTGGACAATTTTTATGATTTTTATAGGATACTTTGGTGCATATGGAAGTGGGATTCATAATGATACATGCATGCACAAGGAAATACAAAGGAATGAACAGGAAATAATTCAAGTCCAAGATCATGGATGAACCCACCCACTTACCTACATGTACAATTAGGAGCTAATGGACTACTTAGAGGTGGTTAAAGCTTCATGCACATCAAATGATGGATTAATTAGGGGTTAATGATTACTTGGTGGCCACACTTTCTAAAGGGCATTTTGGGAAGCTCCCCAAAATTAGAATTAGGGTTTTATGCATGTATAAATAACCCTCTTATGTACATGAAACTATCATCTACTCTTTCATTTTACTTAGGAAATTAAGAGATCAAATTGTAAGCTCAATGTTCTATGAAATAAAAATGGCTTCCAAGCCACTTTCTTCTTTCTTTTCTACATGCTTTTCTTTGTTTTATTGTTAATGTTTATTTCTATACTCTCTTTCCTTTAATGTTCATAGCTTAGATTTACATTTATGCAAGTAGTGTGGTTTATATTTTTATGCAAGTAGTTAGTAGCTAATCTCTTTTGCTTTCATTGCTTATTTTCTATTTTTTTCTCTTTCTTTTTAATGTTGAAATTTACTTGTGTTGCTTCAATGCCACAAATGAGTAGCTAAACCCCTTCAATTTAGGGGTAATGAAGCTCTCAAATATTATGTAATTTCAACATTTGTTTTGATTTATGATCTCTTTGTTTGTGCTTTATGAAAGTGAATTTTGATGCAAGTTTATACAAGTGGGTTTGATAGCTTATATTGCTTATGCAAATGAGCTATACTTATTCAACATAAACACAAGTTGCATCATCATTTGCTAATCCATTTTTGATTGTGAAAAGAAAGTAAAAATGAAATTTGATGAACTATATTACTAGTTAGAATAGTAAATAGATCATACTTAAAATAGCTTTTGCTTTGGCTTCATTTTCATAGGAATTATAAGTGGTTTATTTGTTGTATTATAGTTTGATGGTTTGAGTTATGTTAATTAATAACATAAACAAACCATACTTATGATAAATACAACAATATTTCACTTAAAATCAAAAGCTAGAAATCATAAATTGTTAGTTTGTTGATTTACAAAAATATGAGAGTGGATTTGCCTCTAAATTATTCTCTAGTTCAATAGTTTTTTTAATCACATTTTAATTCTAGCTTTAGCTTCCTTTTGTAGTTAACAACTTTCATCTCACTTTGGTCTAATTTGATTGAATAGATTTTTAATCTCTCACAATTCCCTGCAAATTGACCCGTATTCGCCACGTACTACAAAGTGTACGCCGTGCGCTTGCGGTAAATTTTAATTCAAAATTCGTTCGGCTGTTTTCTAACTCGATAGACATTTAGCCGTCTGAACAAGTTTTTGGCGTCATTGCCGGGGAGTTGTTTTGATTTTGATTTTCTATTCTTCGAATTATTTTCATTGATTTTTATCGTGTGTTTGTATTTAAAAAAAATTGTGTTTGTGTGTGACTTTTGTTTGCATTTGAGTGTGTACATTTCTTGATCTTTGTTTTCATTTTTCATTTGCATTTCTATCAAAAAAAATACACAAACAATTTCAAAACAAAAACAAAAATACTTAGTTTCATTTTCTAATTGCATTTCATTTTACAATTTTTATTTACATTGCATTTCAACAATCTTGTTTACTGTTCACTGACACAGTGCACATACCATTAACAAAACTGTCAAAAATTGCACTACCATTTCACTACCATCAACATCCTCTAACTCTTCCAAACTGCCAAACCCAATTTCCCACTGCTTCTCTGCAACCAAAACTACAACCATTAACACTTCTCTGCAACTAACCTCTCTTCTACAAGCACCTCTCCATCACCACTAACCGTCCTATCCTACTGTCCTACTGTCAAATACCATATCATTTATCACCACAACGGTCTCTTCATTCACCATATCAAATTCTAGTCCCTCTGCTTGACAGTCTTCCCAAAATCATCCACAATTACCGGTAACCATCACAACATCTTTTCTAACACCATCAACTAAGATCTGCAGTTCAATAGCATATATACTTCACTGCTAAACTACCTCAACTCTTCAACCAAAAGCTCTGCCTCTTGCGATACCAGACATACTCCACATATACATCATCTGCCCAGCACTTACATATCACATATCATTTCCCCTTGCCCACATCATAACTCATTCAAACATCCCCTTTACCCGACCACCACTTCTTACGACAACAGTCCTCTCTTCACTATGGTTATTTTGCAAATTCACAATACAAGCCAATCACTACAAGCATACAAACATTCCACTTCAGCCATACAACACAGTTGTGCACACATACAGCACACTGTTGAACTATCCACCCTTCTTACCACATTAAGTTGTTGCATCTCACATTCGCACTGTTAAACTCTGACAACCATCTCACAGTCGCAAACAACCACTAAGCTTCCTCCTTAACTACACAGCAGCAAATCCTTCCATATATCATAATACAACCACTATCCTCCACCAACTCATTCACCACTTCCTATTATTCTCGAACCCACGACAAACCATTAACCTAGCAGCCACAAAGCAACATCATACTCTCTCCTCAAACAATTACCACTGCACAACCCATACAAAACTGTCACCTCTGTCAACTGTTCCCCTTGCAAACTACTTCTTCCTTCCAGTGCACATATCATTGTTGTGACACCACCCATCAGCAGCAACAAAATCCCATCGTTGAGAAATCTTATCATCCTTATCACTGAGCAACCGTATCATTGTAGTGCACGTATCATTCTTGTCCCTAATACCCTATCATCCTTCAATACACCACCAGTCTGCGCACATAAAAAACATAACATCTTGTGCGAACCTTTCATTCCTACCCAATCACCACAATACAGTCTGAAACCAATTCGATCACCATACAAATCACTTTACCTCCAGCAACCAAAGAACCACCACCATAGTCCAACTGCCTCCATCGAACTTTAGAAACCACTACGAAACTGCAAATAACCCAATCGACATCGCTTACTACCAACCTGCACCTTTCCCCTTGCCTCAACCATCCACGAACTTCGCCTTCTTCCTAGAAATGCACGCAACCGAGACCTACCACCTCTGCAAATCACAAATTCCAGACAACAGCAAATGCGACTACCCTCTCCACTGCCACCTCCTAAATCGCCTGCACGAAACCACATCAAGTAACTCCACAAATCACACTGTTACGTCCCTGACCATCAACAAACTCGAGAAACCACTTCTCTCGTCCCCACTTTAACTGCGACTTCATACAACCGTAACCGATCCTCGAACCAAAACTTCGAATAACCAAAAACCAAACAACTGAATCAGGAAAATGAAAAATGAATAGTTCGATTTCGAAAATTGAAAAGTTGGAATTGATTTATGGAAATTTTGAAATCCTGGAATATGTGGAATTAAATTCAAACTGCTTTGTGAAATTGAGATATCGATTGTAATTGTGTTTACTGGGAAGTTGAGTAGTTCGTGAAATTTTTTTGATAATTTTGGGTAGTGGGCCGTCTTTGTCGGCCTAATGAGTATTTTTTGTTTTATTTTTTAAATCCTTTTGTTTTCTGGTTTGGTTTTACATTTGTTATTTTGTTTTGTGGTTTAGTTATGTATTTTTGTTTTTTTATTTCAAATCCTTTGTTTTCTTTTGTTAAAACATCCTTTTGTTTTATTTTATTGTTAAAACATTCAAACCAAAAAGAAAAATCAACTTTTATGTTTTGTTTGTACCAAAATTGGGCACAACACTCTTCGGAAGTTTTTGAAGAGATAAAATGAAGAAATTGAATGGAAAAAGAGGATTATCTAACAAAAGCTCCAAATTTCAGATATGAAAGTAACTAAAATGCACGGAGACACAAGAATTTATAGTGGTTCGACGTATCGCCTACGTCCACTATGAAGTTGATTGCTTTATTGATTTTTCTTTGTTGATTACAAGTGAATTCAGTGAGTTACAGCAGATAATTATGATTTACAGCAGTGAAATTCGTTATTGGCAACAGCTATGGAGTTTAAATCTGGATCCGGCAGAGTCTGGGCATTGGAGAATTCAGAGGAGAAGAAGCCCCTTTTCTGTATGCCCTGGGGCTCTATTTATAGGTGTAGGAGGCTGGTATTTCTCTTAGATCTCGGGAGACCCTCTCTGGCACGTGACCAGGTCTGCGCGCCCAAGCCCGCGAATTTCGGCCCGATCCGTGATCGATACGAACAGATTTCGAATCGATCAAGATTTCATCCAATGGAGTTGAAATTTGGCATGGACATTCTTTAGCATGGACATAGGCTTCTGTGAAAATTTCATATCATTTGGACTTGTAGATTAAGAGACATGATCGATACGAATTAGGATCTTCGGTTGGCTGTTTCGTTAGACTCCCTTATTTCGACTCGGTCTTGTTCGACTCGATCACTTCGAATCGAGGGGCATGCGCAATCTGGAGGTGACGTGGCGAGCCTTCCTCATGTTGATCCACTTCCTTTGCTGACTTTGCCTTCGCATCGAAGTTTGTTGCCCAGTTTGAATCGATCAACAGCTTGCACATTCGCATCGATCTGTAGCACGCTTTGTTCGAATCGATGGAGGTGGTTTGTTCGTATCGATGATTCTGCTATGTTCGCATCGACGAAAGGTGAACAGTTCGCGTCGATGGTTATGCTCTGTTATGTGGATACGAAGTGGACATTGGATGATCGAGTCGAAATGTGACTCTCTGATGGATGCGAAGCAGAGTGAGTCGAACAGATGCTTTCTAATGGATGCGAAGCGGAGCGAGTCGAATAGTGGCACTTTTGATGGATGCGAAGCGGAGCGAGTCGAACAGAGGCCCTTTTGATGGATGTGAAGCAGAGTGAGTCGAATAGAGGCTCTTTTTATTCAATTTTGCATCGATCGTAACTTGAGCATACAAACTTGGATTGACTTGAAATTTGGAACGGTTGCTCTCATAGCTTCGGTTGTCGTGTCATACTAATTTTAGCTCGATCTGAGCTCAGACAAAATTTGTCGATATCCATAGTGAGCCTGTGTACAACCGATCTCTAGGACGGACCGTCATTGGTTACTAGTCAACTCCCTAGTGTCACGGCCTTGCCAAAAGGCGGGATAACATTTGCCCCCTAAAGTACGTCTTGTGGAAACATGATGTGCTTTGAAGTGCCACAATCTTCATTCTGAATAGTTATCGTATTTTCGATGAAAGCTGTAATCTTCGACTGTTTTTCTTGATAATGTAAACTGTTGATTGTCAACTGTTGTACCCTGTATTGTTGCAGCTGATTGTTGTACGCTAGTGATTAGCCGTTTATTGTTGTAATTGTTATCAAACGAGTTTCCAATTCCTGTAAATCTGGAATATTGAATATTAGTCCGTCATATATGCATATATGTTAATCTGACTCCCGCTAACGTTCACGAGTCGTTATCAGTTTATCTTATATTGAATTCTGTATCGATCCTCTCCTGAACCGATGTGAAATTTGTTGTAACAACGCTCGATGGTTGCTTCAGAATATTCCTTTGTATCGATCCTCTCCTGAATCGATGTGAAGGGTTGAAACATTGTTTTTTGTATCGGTACTCATTGCATTGATGGATAAGAAATGAGCATTTCGAATCGATGGGTGTGGGGTTTGACGGATACGAAGCGATCATTCGTATCGATAGGCATTGGCTTCTGGGAGCTGCGATCTAATGGATTCGAATTGTTCGTTCGTATCGATGCTCTGGGGATGGAGTCAAAGATGACCGATGCGAAGAAGGGCTTCGCGTCGATGCAGACTCGAGTCCATGGAGTCGAACAGCTTGTTCGAATTGATCCCGTGGTGGCGCTTTGTAACCGGTCGAATCCATTGGGAGGTGAATCGTTTATTCCATTCACCTTTAAGCCCATATAAATAATCGGTACTTAGCCATTTTTTCACTTTTCACTTTTCACTTTTTACTGTTGTGCCTAACTTTCGTATCGCTTCTAAGAAAGGAAAACTGCTCGAACTTGAACCGAACCAAATCCCTTAATTCCTTCAACCAATTATCAAAATCAGGTAATCAATTGAACAAATCGAGTCGTAACACGAAGAGACCTAAATTCTCATGCCATTCCATTTGAATCTGTGTCCGAACATTGCTTGAGGAAGGAGATAACGTGCGAGGTCGAGGAAGGACAAATGGAGTTCGAATTGATCTGGGGAAGAAGGAGCGTGAAGGAAGATGGCTTGGTCCTCATTTTCGTGTCGATCCGGAGGGCTTCGAGATGATGAGATGGAGGCCTTCATATCGATCGATGGCGATGCTATTGCATCGAGTCGAGATGATCGACGTAATTGTCTCGAGCATGTTGATCGATGCGAAGGGGTTGCGTCTGATGGATTCGAAACCCAAGGTCCTCGATCGATTCGAAATCATCGAGTCGAAAAAGGATCGATACGACGGCGTCCCAATTGATGGATGCGAACACTCCTCCTGGATCGATTCGAAGTCCCTTGCCTTTTGATCGAGTCGAACTTGCGTGCAGATGAATACGAATGATCGATGCGAACATGGCTTTATCGATCGATACGAATTAAATGTTAAAGAACCCGTAATTCCCTGTACACTTGAGAAACTGAATCCGACGAGCTTCGAACTTTCATAATTGGACTTGACCTTAGAATGGCACATCTGACTGTCTTGCGAAGCTCGTTGGTGGAACTATTATTTAACAAAATGATAACGAACTTTAACTTGGATCGATGGCACGGTTGTGACGGTCAGCAATGACGGTCCTTCCGACTGAATTTCGAGGTCTCGTCGCTTTCATGTATTCTCTAATTCTGTAGAACTTCTTAAGTGATATACAGTACTGCACTGCACAACACACTCACACACTTTACACTAGGGGATGCACGAGCGTTATTGTCTGTTTAACAATGGTTTTTCATAAGCTAGTTAGTCATGGAACCTTCAAGTTCTCAGCAGCAGGAACTCCCGAGTTCAATTCCTTCAACCATCGAGATACCGGTCATTGAAGCCGAAGTTATAGACCCAGCTCCGGACGAGTGTCCAGGTGCCCGGTTCATTTGTTGTCCACAAGATTTTCTGCCGTCCGGTATCTCCGAGGATATGCTGGGATGGATTTGTTTAAGGCACGGCTTGTCGCTAGACGACGTGTTACTGCCTGGGCCGAATGTCAGGCCACATGATCCCCCGGAGGGGTTTACTGCTTTCAACCGTCACGCTTGTACAGCGGGGACACTCCCTCCTTTCAATCAATATATAAGGGAGATGTTATCTTTTTTTGGGATAGCACTATCCCAACTGCACCCCAATGGGTATGCTCTATTGAATAGCACATTTATTTTATTTATGGAGATTCTATTTTGACCACCAAAGCCGATCGAGATTAGATATCTATTCAATGTTAAGAGTCGTGGAGACGGTCCTTCTTTCACCTTCTTGGAAGCGGTCAGGAATTGCCACATTGTAATGGGTTCCTGGGGAAGGCTAAGTTACTTTAAAACTAAATGGTTCTACGTTCGGTACCCCCCTGGTTTATTTTGACTTGCATTTTGTTGGTCGTGTATAGATGCGGGTTCGGCCCCTGCTAGTAAGAATTTTTTGGAACAAACTTGTACACGAATTTCTTTCATGAATAGTGGAAATGAAACTTTTTCTTTTTGAGCTTCTTCGTGCATTTGTTTAAGTGTTCCAATGTCTGAAGTGTACTTGTGAAGTTTCAGCTTCCGAATCAAGTTTGTTTTTGTTCGCCAAGTTCGGAAACTGTGGACATGGTTTGCAAACGGGAAACGAGTTGAATTTTGACGTCGCATCGCTTCGGTCAATGGTTGATGCTTAAGTCCTGCCCCCTAGTTTCGGGGATGAGTTGTGGAACATCAGTCAGCGATTGATTCTCGCTTATAACATGTTGAGTCTAGTGCCAATGAATGAATGTTTGAGACAAGCGGAGATTAAGCGGTTTATTCACGCGTGTTCGATTGTCGACGATCATCTCCGCACTTCGGGGATCCTCATTTGTTTACTGGTGGTTGGTCACACCGGCTTAAGTATAGATCATACGTCCGTGCTCTGGGGACGTGGAACCGACCTTTGTACTCCGACTCGCATTCTAGGAACCCGGGGTTGATGTTTGTGCCCTGACTCGTACTTTAGGAGTTCGGAGTTGTTGTTTATACTCCATTTTGCACTTTGGGAATTCGGATTTGATGTTTATACTCCGACTCGCACTCTGGGAGTTCGGATTTGTTGTTTATACTCCATTTCGCACTCTGGGAATTCGGAGTTGATGTTTATATTTCGACTCGCACACTGGGAGTTCGGAGTTGTTTATACTCTGTTTCGCACTCTGGGAATTCGGAGTTGATGTTTATATTTCGACTTGCACTCTGGGAGTTCGGAGTTGTTGTTTATACTCCGTTTCGCACTCTGGGAATTCGCAGTTGATGTTTATACTCTGACTCACACTCTAGGAGTTCGGATTTATTATTTATACTCCGTTTTGCACTTTGGGAATTCGGAGTTGATGTTTATATTCCGACTTGCACTCTGGGAGTTCGGAGTTGTTGTTTATACTCCGTTTCGCACTCTGGGAATTCGGAGTTGATGTTTATATTCTGACTCGCACTCTGGGAGTTCAGAGTTGTTGTTTATACTCCGTTTTGCACTCTGGGAATTTGGAGTTGATGTTTATACTCCGACTCGCACTCTGGGAGTTCAGATTTGTTGTTTATACTCCGTTTTGCACTTTGGGAATTCGGAGTTGATGTTTATATTACAACTCGCACTCTGGGAGTTCGGAGTTGTTGTTTATACTCCGTTTTGCACTCTGGGAATTCGGAGTTGATGTTTATACTCTGACTCGCACTCTAGGAGTACGAAGTTGTTGTTTATACTCCGTTTCGCACTCTAGGAATTCGAAGTTGATGTTTATACTCCGACTCGCACTCTGGGAGTTCGGATTTGTTGTTTATACTCCGTTTCGCACTCTGGGAATTCGGAGTTGATGTTTATACTCTGACTCGCACTCTGGGAGTTCGGAGTTGTATCAGGATCGTGGATGGTCGGATCACATCCACCTTGAGTTAACAGGTGAGGTCGTTGGATGGACGGGTCCACCCTCCTCAAACTTGGTTAGATATGGACGAAGTCGTTAGGCGGATGGATCCACCATCTTCGTAGACATATTTTTTATACTCCAGTTCGCACTCTGGAAACCAGGAGTTAAGTAAGGGATTGTCATGTGTCAATCCGTTTTTGATTTTGATGTGACGGCTTGTCCCTGAGCTCGGGTTTCGCTTACCGAGTGACCGGTTGCATCACAGTCACTCTCTATTTGAATAAATTCCACCGTATGGTGAAACTTAGCTCTTTGTGCATAGTGATGATCATATGAGGCATTTCAAGTAAATCACAGCTCTAGCTCGAAGAGATTGCATTTTTTTGCTGAAATAAGAAAGTATGGAAAATTCAGTTGCCTTATTACAAGTTCTAATTTCGAAATGCAGAAACAAATTGCGAAATGAAAAATAAACTAAATGGATAAACATGGCCTGTTATATGTAGTAGAGGCGGAGGCTCTCGCTATTCGAGGCTCTTGGCAAAGTAAGGCCGTCAACGGTCGATAATTTGAATGTGCCATCTCCGAGCCTTCATTCAATAACATACGGTCTTTCCCTTGTCGGCTTCATATGCGAAGGAACCGGATAAATTCTTTTTAGGATGAGATCGCCTAGTTCAAAGGTTCGCAGGCGGACCTTGGCATTATACAATCGGGCGACTCGACTTCGATGCACGGCTGCCCTCAAATCAGCTTATTCACGCTTCGCATCTAGTAGATCAAGAGATTCAGCAAGTAATATAGCATTTGTCTTTGGATCATAGTATGTCACACGATGAGAAGGTACTTCTAGTTCAACTAGAATAACGGCTTCTGAACCATAAGAGAGAGAGAATGGAGTGTGGCCGGTCGCTGTTTTGTGGGTTGTTCGGTAAGCCCATAAAGCCATAGGAAGTTCATCGACCCACTTGCCCCCGACCTTTTCCAGTCGTTTTTTCAGAATGGACTTTATAACTTTATTAACCGCTTCGACCTGCCCGTTTGCCTGAGGGTGTGCAATTGCAGAGAATTTCTTTTGGATGTGAAATCGTTTGTAGAAATTTTTAAATTCAGCACTGTCGAATTGGGTTCCGTTGTCCGTAATAATGGTGTGTGGGAGACCGAATCGGCAGATGATGTTGCGGACTACAAAGTTGGTTACTTTCTTCGTCGTTATGGTAGCAAGAGCTTCAGCTTCAGCCCACTTTGTAAAGTAATCAACTGCAACGATGGTGTATTTCGCACCACCTTTTGCCAAAGGTAGAGTACCGATGATGTCGATGCCCCACATTGCAAATGGCCATGGGCTGACCATTTGTGTTAGCTCGGTAGGAGGGGCTCTAGGAATTCGGGCATACTTTTGACATCTATCACACTTCTTCGCATAATCTAACGCATCGTGATTCACAGTCGGCCAGTAATATCCGTATCGAAGTATTTTCTTGGAAAGTACTTGTCCCCTAGTGTGATCGCCACATTCTCCCTCGTGCATATCATGTAACACTCATTTAACTTCATCGTGAGCGATACACTGGAGTAAGGGAACAGAGTACCCTTTTCTGTACATGATTCCATTCTAGATGGTGAATCGTGAGGCTTTCCGAAGGACTTGTCTTTTTTCACTTCTGTGCTCTGGCAGGGTTCCGTGCTCAATGTAATTTTTGAGTGGAGTCATCCATAAATCCTTTTCGGGGACGGTTTCTCATGCCCAGTCTATTTCAGCATGGTCAATGCTTGGGGAAGATAACGTCTCTACAGGAACGAGTCCTATTTGCTGAGCTTCACCTGTGCTGGCTAACTTCGCCAATGAATCGGCTTTTTGGTTGCGTTCTCGAGGTATACAAAAGATGGAATAATAATCAAACCGATTCAGTACTTCTTAAACTTGAGCTAAGTAAGCAGCCAGCCTTCGATCTCTCGCTTGATACTCTCCCCGTACCTGACACACAACTAACTGTGAATCACAATAAATTTCCACAGCGATAATTCTCAAATCCCTAGCAAGCTTCAATCCAGCCAAGAGGGCTTCATATTCAGCTTCATTATTGGTCGCATGAAAATCGAACTTCAAAGCATAACTGATAGATCGACCCTCGGGAGCTTCAAGTACAACACTAGCACCCGAACACCGGTCGTTTGATGCACCGTCGGTATAAAGCTTTCAGATATATTCAGGGGATTTACTGGTTCGGGCAAGTCCTCTCGAACGGTAAATTCAGCTATGAAATCGGCTAGGACTTGTCATTGAATGGCCCGTCCTGGAGTGTAAGTAATGTCAACTGGCTCAGTTCGATGTTCCACTTGAGTAACATACTAGACGTCTCAGGCCGCGAAAGGACCTGTCATAACGCTGGTTGGTGTAAACAATAATGGGATGTGCCTGGAAATACGGTCGGAGTTTTCTTAACGCAATAACTAGGCAATAAGCCAACTTTTCTAGCTTTAGATAATTTTTTTCAGCTCCAGTCAATCGTTTGTTGACGTAGTATACTGATTTCTGTATCATGTCTTCTTCTCGAATTAATGCAGCATTGAAAGCGTTTTCTGACATCGCTAAATATACGAACAACTTCTCATGATCAATAGGCTTCGATAGGATAGGTGGTGTGGATAGATGTTGAACTAGTGCTTGGAAAGCGCCCTCACACTCCGTGGTCCATTCAAAGTTTCGTTTCCCTTTTCGGATCAGATCAAAGAAGGGAATGCATTTGTCAGTGGACTTTGAAATGAACCTGCTCAATGCCGCTACTTTTCCATTGAGACTCTGAACTTGCTTTATGGTTTTGGAGTCTCAAGATTTCTGATAGCCCAGATCTTTTCAGGATTAGCTTTGATCCCTCGAGCGTTGACGATGAACCCGAGGAATTTTCCGGATGCAACTCCAAAGTGACATTTCAGTTCATTTTGTATTCTCGAAGTATGTTGAACATAGTTTCCAGGTCTTTAACATGGTCGGTGGAGAGTCATGACTTCACAAGTATGTCATCTACATGTACTTCCATTGTTTTCCCGATTTGATTGGCAAACATCCGATTGACCAATCATTGATAAGTAGCCCCGGCATTCTTGAGTCCGAATGGCATAATTTTGTAACAGTAAAGCCCCAGGTTGGTTACGAAGCTGGTATGTTCTTGATCGGGTAAATGCATCGGTATCTCATTGTAGCCAGAATACGCGTCCATGAAGGATAAGAGTTCATGCCCAGCTGTCGAATCTACTAGCTGATCAATTCTGGGAAGCGGGAAACTATCTTTGGGACAAGCTTTATTCAGATCGGAATAGTCGATACATGTTCTCCACTTTCCGTTCGGCTTTCGGACGAGCATGGGATTTGACAACCATTCAGGATATAGCGCATCTCGAATGAACCCATTCGCTTTAAGATTTTCTACTTCTTCTTTAAAGGCGGTAGATCTCTCTGGATTCATACCAAGCCTTTTTTGCTTGACCGGGACATACCGCGGGTCAATATTCAGAGTGTGGCTCGCGATGTCCGGCGAGATCCCACACATGTCGGAATGCGTCCACGTGAATACATCAAGATTCACCCGTAGAAATTCAACCAATTCCTCTTGAGTTTGCTGGCTTAGCTGAGACCCAATCTTTATCATTTTCGAATCATCGTCATCGTCAATTGGAACATCAATCGTCAGTTCAGCCGGGGATGCTTGACTTTCTTTATGTTCTTCTTCATCTTCAGTTTGACTTGGGTCAAGATTCCTTTGGAATTCGCTGGGGGGCCCGGGCCTAGGCCCGGGCGATAATTGTCAATTATCAGTAAAGCGGACGCAGAGAGATTCCTCTGCACCCTTTCCTTTCTCCTTTCGTTGCGCCTCCCGCAGCTTGGCAATATAACAGGCTCTTGCAGCAGCCTGATCTCCTTGAATGATCCCCACTCCACAATCAGTGGGAAACTTTAAAGTCGAACACCACGGGGCAATGGCTGCCCTGAATTCAGCAAGGGCCGGTCGGCCCAGGAAAGCATTATAAGGGGAGTCTATGTCCAAAACAATGAACTGTAACATCCGTACTCTCCAACGTTTTCCAACTCCCAACTCTACTGGCAGTTCCACCATTCCAGTGGGTACAGTTGTACTTCCATTGAAACCATGAATTCGGGATTGACAAGGTTTCAAGTCCGTGGCTTCCATTCTCATTTGATCATAGGCTCGCTTAAACAAAATATTCACAGAGCTTCCACTGTCAACTAAGATCCTCTTCATCCAAGCGGGACCTACTTGAGCTGAGATGACCAGTGGATCGATTGTGGGAGCTTCGACTTTATCAGCGTCTCTGTTCCTGAACACGATGTCATCTGTCATCGTCTTCTGTTGTTTGATCGGAGCCCCTTCGTCAAAATTACTATAACACTCGAAGTCTGCATGCCTGATAGAGCTGGCATACGATTCCATTTCCCTCCAGCTTCGGTCTGCTGGATGAGGACCACCACTTATGGTATTAATAACCAGCCTTCCGCCAGTTCGAGCGGGTTCCTCTTGCCTTTCTTGGTTTGGTGCCTGGTTCTGATTTGATGGGCCCGCACCACCTGACTGCGGCGCCCGCACGTACTGATCCAACTTCCGCTCACGTATCAGTTTCTCAATGAGATCTTGTAAATGACGACACTCATTTGTATTATGGCCATAACTCTCATGGAATCTGCAAAACTTCCCTGTCTGGATTTGTCTTTCAGTTGGTGGTTTCGGGGCAGGTTTCTTGTATTGCATGGTGTTACAAGTCTGCAAATACACATTTTCCAACGACGTGTTCAATGGTGTATAATTATCGTACATGGGAGCTCTACATCGTGGACCACGATTCTAATCTCGCTTCTTGCCCTGATTTCCATTGTCCCTCTGCTAATTTTGTTTATTTTGTATGTTCAACTGAACCTTTCCAGAACCCTCCCCGGACTGTTTAATGGCGATGTTACTCTGAATTCCTTCGATGTTGGGCCCTGCGTCATCCTGCTTCCTAGACTGTTTCACATCCTCCTTTCTCAAGAATTGGGCTGCCTTGGAATAGAAACGGTCCAATGACGCAGGTGGCTTCCTAGCTAACCAATTTCCGAACTCGGAATCAGCGTCAATCCCCTTAATCAATGCCATCAGGATAGAGTTATCATTGGGATTGCTTATCTCTGCGCATGCAGCGTGGAATCGCTCCAAGTAACGTCTAAGTGTTTCTCCAGGAGCTTGTGTAACACTAGACAGAGTGTTAACGTCTTTAGGCCTCGCCACGTGCATACGGAATTGTTCAACAAACTTGGTGGCCATCTGGTCAAAGTTAGAGATGGATCGTGGTGGAAAACGAGTAAACCACATGGTGAAAATGCCCCCTAGGGAAATAGGGAAACTACGGCACTTTACTGCATCATCAGCTCTCGTGGCATTCATTAGCCATTCATACTTCAAGATGTGTTGATTGGGGTTAGAACTTCCTTCATAAACTGGCAAAGTTGGCATCCTAAAGCGCCGAGGTGGTTCAGCATACAATATATCATCGGTGAATGGGGTATGACTCCGGGATATTCCCCAGTCGTCATTAGAGAGACTCTGACTTTCACGGATCATTTGGCAAATCATCGTTGGTATATCCAGCATTCGGATATTAGGAGAATGTTGTGCCAAGGTGTGGTCGGGTTCCACAGCGCGAGTCTGGACCGGACGTGGTCAACGGTACATGTCTCGCCTCCTTGGTTCAACATTTTCTGGGACATATGGCTCCGGAGTATGCTCTCGTTAGCTACGATGAGGATCAGCTTGGTTTCTAGCATCAACCCCTTGTTCAGTTGTGGTGGTGGTAGCGATATTGCCTGTGACATGATAAGGGGCAGCACCTCCTCAGGATGAAGGTCCTGTATGATGACTAGTGGATGGTCCAGTTCTGGGTTGCCCAAGATTCGAAGCATGTTGGTGTCCTATAGCCTGGGTGTAGCTCACACCCAGCCGTGGGCGTGTGGATCGGTGATGGCCATCAAATGAGGCTGAATTCTCTGTGGAAGAATAAGAACTTTGGTCTATTCTCGATCTTCTGCGCCCTTGGCGATTTTGCTGGTTGTTCAGCTCCGTGTTGGCGCACAGTTGTTCAGTTAGCTGTTGGCGACTCTGGGTCAATTCTTGAAGTAGCATCTGATACTCTTGTCTGGTGACCGGGCTTGATGGATCTGAAGGTCCGGTGGCATCTTGGTTGGATGGAGGCAACTGTGCGGGATTCTGCTTGTCCCGTCCTCCCTGATCAGTAGCTGTAGAGGTAGTTCGTGTACTTACCATGGTGAATTAATGGAGTTCCTTTCCTAGATCTGATGCAGATCTGAATAGAATGGAAGGGCTTCAAAGTTTAAGATCTGGATCTTCTTCTTGGATTTATGCAATCCGGTATCGATAGGAGATCCAAGGTGTAGGAGAAAATTTGGGTTTTCTCAGTGAAAGCACCAAAGTGTTGCTACCAAAATTGGGCACAACACTCTTCGGAAGTTTTTGAAGAGATAAAATGAAGAAATTAAATGGAAAAAGAGGATTATCTAACAAAAACTCCAAATTTCAGATATGAAAGTAACTAAAATGCACGGAGACACAAGAATTTAGAGTGGTTCGGCGTATCACCTACATCCACTATGAAGTTGATTGCTTTATTGATTTTTCTTTGATGATTACAAGTGAATTCAGCGAGTTACAGCAGATAATTATGATTTACAGCAGTGAAATTCGTTATTGGCAGCAGCTATGGAGTTTAGATCTGGATCCAACAGAGTCTGGGCGTTGGAGAATTCAAAGGAGAAGAAGCCCCTTTACTGTATGCCTGGGGCTCTATTTATAGGTGTAGGAGGCTGGTATTTTGCTCAGATCTCGGGAGACCCTCTTTGGCACGTGACCAGGTCCGTGTGCCCAAGCCCGCGAAGTTTCGGCCCGATCCGTGATCGATACGAACAGATTTCGTATCGATCAAGATTTCATCCAATGGAGTTGAAATTTGGCGTGGACATTCTTTAGCATGTACGTAGGCTTCTGTGAAAATTTCATATCATTTGGACTTGTATATTAGGAGACATGATCGATACGAATTAGGATCTTCGGTTGGCTGTTTCGTTCGACTCCCTTATTTCGACTCGGTCCTGTTCGACTCGATCACTTCGAATCGAGGGGCGCGCGCAATCTAGAGGTGACAAAGCGAGCCTTCCTCAAGTTGATCCACTTCCTTTGCTGACTTGGCCTTCGCGTCGAAGTTTGTTGCCCAGTTCGAATCGATCAACAGCTTGCTCCTTCGCATCAATCTGTAGCACGCTTTGTTCGAATCGATGGAGGTGGTTTGTTCGTATCGATGATTCTGCTCTATTCGCATCGACGAAAGGTGCACAGTTCGCGTCGATGGTTATGCTCTGTTATGTGGATACGAAGTGGACATTGGATGATCGAGTCGAAATGTGACTCTCTGATGGATGCGAAGCGGAGCGAGTCGAACAGATGTTTTTTGATGGATGCGAAGCAGAGCGAGTCGTACAGAGGGAGCGAGTCGAACAGAGACTCTTTTGATGGATACGAAGCGGAGCGAGTCGTACAGAGGCTCTTTTGATGGATGTGAAGCGGAGCGAGTCGAAAAGAGGCTCTTTTTATTCAATTTTACATCGATCGTAACTTGAGCATACGAACTTGGATTGACTTGAAATTTTGAACGTTGGCTCTCATAGCTTCGATTGTCGTGTCATACCAATTTTACCTCGATCCGGACTCGGACAAAATTCGTCGATATCCATAGTGAGCCTGTATACAACCGATCTCTAGGACGGACCGTCATTGGTTACTAGTCAACTCCCTGGTGTCACGGCCTTGCCAAAAGGCGGGATAACAAGTTTCCTCTCCAAAAAAAAATTTAAAAAAAATCCAAAAAAAAATCAACTTTGTTTAATTTTCATTTGTTTTCACTTGTTTTAGTTTTCATTTATTTTATTTTCAATTATTTTGTTTTTCATCTTTGATAAACATACTAAAATAATAATAATAATAATAATAATAATAATTGTTGAATATATCTTGTTTTTCATTTCAGGTTGCCAAAGCAGATTAAAAGGAAGAACTACTTGCCTAAAAAAATAATTGCTGCTTGCTTATAAAAAAATTGCTGCTTAAAAAAAATTGCTAATAATCTGCATGCTCTGGTATTGTGCTTTCATCTCTAGTGCATTGTTCGTTGCTTGCATTTGCATTTATATATACAAAAAAAAATTCAAAATCCAAAAACAAAAACAAACTTCATTTTAGTAGCATTGTACATTCACGTTTAATTTTTTTTGCATCCATCTCATCTTATTTTCTTTTCTAAGGGCAATACTCCAATTCACATAAGGTGAGGGAATTCATCACCCTTTCCTTAGCCCACAAACGCATTTCATTGTAGAATTTGACTAATAATAAAGGTTAGACATTCGACTTATGGGTGTCGCGAGCTCATCTAGGGCTTAATTGTATCTTCACAATTGTTTTCTTTGAACAATTTTATTTCTTAGTGTCTAGGCTACGGTAGAGTAATAACCAGTTATAAAAATTACGGTGATACGTAAATATTATACTGGTTGTTCCTCTAAAGGTACTTAAACCTTTGGTTGCATTGCTACGGTGATTCGTGGTGCACCGATAACCCCTGCCCGTTACCTGGCTGAGAAATATTTTTATTGATTTAAGACAAAGTGTGATTATACAATTTTGGGTTAGGAGCTACTAAGGACAGAAAACTGTAATTAAGTCCTTTGCATTCATTTAGTTGCATTAGTTCATGCATATATAAAAATAAATAAAAAATCAAAATTCCAAAAAAAGAATTGTAAATTTTTCTTAACTTAGTTTTTAATTCCACAAAAAAAATTAAAACCTTTTTAAAAAACAAAATAAAATTTGAAAATTCAAAAAAAAACAAAAATATAAAAATTTGAAAAATCAAACTTCTCTTTTGAAAATAAATTTCACTTGGTAAATATTTTTCTTCCTCTAAAAAAAATTCACTTCGATTTTCAAATCTTCTTTCATTCACTAAACTCGATTCTAACTTCTTTCTCTTCTCGACTTTCACTTGTGCATGAGTACTTGGACTCGTGACACAACAACACATCATTGGACTCACGACCCTTCTACAAACCGTTTAACTCGAACAGATGATCCTCTCGAAATGGAAAACGAAAAAGCCCCTCGAACTCTTATGGATAGAATCTTTCCCGATAGAGTTTCTATTCCATCTTGCATCAAGTTACCCGCCCCTACGGGTAACCATTTCGAAATTCACTCGAACCATATTACCACGCTTCCAAAATTTGGCAATTTCAAGCACGATGACCCATACATTTTCTTGACTAAATTCGAACAAGTTTGCGCAACCATTAAACTTCAACAACTTTCTGATGACGGAATCAAACTGCGATTAATCCCATTTGATCTTACGGATTATTCTAAAAATGGTTGTACAGCTTACCATCGAACTCGATTAAAACGTGGGAAGAATTCGTAAAAGCTTTCTTAAAAATGTTCTACCCTTTGGAAAAAACGAGTAGAATCCGAAACGAAATTGTAAATTTTCATCAATCCAAGGGAGAACCATTTGGAAAATATTTTGAAAGATTCAAAGAACTTTTGATAAAATGTCCACACCATAACTTTGAAAAATGGACGATTTGCCAAATCTTATACGATGGACTCGAAAATAGCTCACGAACCATGCTTGAATCAATGTGCCAAGGCAACTTTCTTGCCCAACATCACGACGATGCTTGGCAATTTCTGGAAAACCTCACTGAAAAATCAACCCAATGGGAACGATCGAACGAAAAATCAATCTACTCACAATCGAGTGCACACTCGATAGGATCTTCTGTTGCTTTGGAAGCTAAGATCGATGCAATGATTAAAAAATTCAATAACGTTTTTTCATCGAATCAAATGAACCAAGCTTCCCAACCGATGTGTTATAAATGCAACGATCCTAATCATATAGCCGATCAGTGTGTCAATTTTGTCGAACAAATCAATGCTTTCAATAAAGCCAAAAATGACCCGTTTTCTCCAGCGTACAATCCTGGTTGGAGAAACCATCCAAATTTTGCGTGGAACCAAAACAATCCCAACACGAATCTGATTCGTCCCAATTTTCAAGCATTCCCGAATAATGCTTCGAATCCTCCCTTTCAACCTAACAATTTTCAATCAAACTTTGCGGGTCCGTCTCATAATCAACCGTAAAAATCAAATTTTCAACCAAATTCGTCTCACCCTCCCCAAGACGATAAACGTTTAACTTCTCTTGAGAAAAATCTTGAAACGTTGGCTAAAGCAACTACTCAAAGCCTTCAATCAAATAGCAATTTGCAAAATTTATTGACTTCATATACGCAAAACACGAACCAATCAATTGCAAAACTCGAAATGCAAATGAGTCAATTAGCCACGTTTGTGAGCGAACGTGAGCGAACGTGAATGAGGAACATTCCCAAGCAAACCCATTTCAAATCCCAGAAATCAAAACACAAATTCAAATCAAGCCCATGTTGTTCAAGACAGCAACGTCACCCAATTTAATGCTATCACAACTCTTCGTTCCGGGAAACAAATCGATAATCAAGTCGTTAATCCAAACGATTTATCGGAAACTTCTCTCGATACTTCTAAAATAACGAATGAATCTGAACAGAACGTGGAGCCAAACATTGAATCGAATGCCAGTCAAAACTCTTTTTCTTCTACTCGAGTAGACCTGCCTACCGAGTATCGTGTCCCATTTCGACATCGTCTTCGACCTAAGAAACACTCGGACCAAATTGAAAAGATGTTGGAAATTTTAAAAAAAATCAAAGTTAACATTCCGCTTCTTGACATCGTTCAGCAAGTTCCAATGTACGCGAAATTCCTTAAGACTTGTGTACCTAAAAACGACATACTCAAGTGCCCAAAAAAGTCTTCTTAGCCGCCAGTTTGAGTGAAGTCTTGTCCCAATCCATGCCCGTAAAATACAAAGATCCTAGCTGCCCTACGATTTCATGTACAATTGAAGACAAGACGGTTAACAAATGTCTGATAGAATTAGGCGCAAGTGTCAATTTGATTCCATACTCCGTGTACGGACAATTAGGCTTAGGTGAGCTCAAACACACAAAAGTAACGCTTCAATTCTCCGATCGATCCATTAAGAAGCCTATGGGAGAAATCGAAGACGTGCTCATTTAAGTAGGGCATGTTATCCCGCCTTTTGGCAAGGCCGTGACACCAAGGAATTGACTAGTAACCAACGACGGCCCATCCTAGAGATCAGTTATACACAGGTTCACTATGGATATCGACGAATTTTGTCCGAGTCCGGATCGAGCCAAAATTGGTAGGACATGACAAGCTAAGCCATGAGAGTCAACGTTCCAAATCTCAAGTCAATCCGAGTTCATATGCTCAAGTTATAAACTATACAAAATTGAATGAAAACCAATTACCGGTCGACTCGCTCCCTTCGACTCGCTTCCCTTCGACTCACTTCGCATCCCTCAGAAATGACTCCTTCGACTTGCTCCGCATTCACCAGAAATGACTCCTTCGACTCGCTCCACATCCCTTAGAAATGACTCCTTCGACTCGCTCCGCATTCGCCAGAAATGACTCCTTCGACTCGCTCCACTTCGTGTCCATCACAAAGCCTTTGTTCAAATCCTTCAGGACACTCCACTTTGACTCGCTCGACCAGTGCGCGCATCGACTCGCTCAATCTGGGCACACACCGACTCGCTCAATCGATGTACATTTCGACTTGCTTGAGACGGCATCAAAGGCAGAGCGATCCAAAGACTCAAGCGCCACGTCACCGAGTCGAACGGAGCGAGTCGAAACGAGAGCGATTCGAACCAAACAGCCACCGAGAATCCCAATTCGTATCGATCATATCTCCTAATCTACAAGTCCAAATGCTATGAAATTTTCACAGAAAACTACGTGAATGCTAAAGAATGTCCACGCCAAATTTCGACTCAATTGGATGAAATCTTGATCGATACGAAATCTGTTCGTATCGATCACGGATCGGACCGAAACTTCATGGGCTTTGGCGCATGGGCCTGGTCACGTGCTAGAGAGGGTCTCCCGAGATCTGAGCGAAATATCAGCCTCCTACACCTATAAATAGACCCCCAAAGCCAACAGAAAAGGGGTTCTTCTGCTTCTTTGAGCTCTCCAATGCCCGAACTCCGCCAGATCCAGATCTGAACTCCATTACTGCTGCTACCAACGAGACTTACTGCTGCAAATCATAATTCTCTGTTGTAACTCATTGAATCCACTTGTAATCATCAAGGAAAGATCAATAAAGAAAACTACTTCATAGTGGACGTAGGCAATACGCCGAACCACTCTAAATTCTTGTGTCTCCTTGCATTTAAATTATTCTCATCTCTAAAATTTGGAGATTTTGTTAGATAAATCCTCTTTTTACATATAATTTCTTCACATTATCTCTTCAAAGACTTCCAAAGAGTGTTGTGCCCAATTTTGGTACAAACACTTTGGTGCTTTCACTGAGAAAAACCCAAATTTTCTCCTGCTCTTTGGATCTCCTATCTATATCGGATTACATAAATCCAAGAAGAAGATCCAGATCTAGAACTTTGAAGCCCTTCCATTCTATTCAGATTTGCATCAGATCAAGGAAAGGAATTTCATCACCTCACCATTGTAAGTACACGGACTACCTCTAAAGCTGCTGATCAGGGAGGACGGGATAGGCAGAATCCCGTGCAATTGCCTCCATCCAACCAAGATGCTGCCGAACCTTCAGATCCATCAGGCCCGGTTACTAGACAAGAATTCCAGACATTGTTTCAAGAATTGACCTAGAGTCGACAGCAGCTAACGGAACAACTACGCGCCAATGCAGAGTTGACTAACCAGCTAAATCGCCAAAGGCGAAGAAGATCTAGAAGAGACCAAGGTTCTTATTCTTCCACGGAGAGTTCAGCCTCCTCTGATGGCCAAAACAGATCCACACGCCCACGACTAGGTGTAAGCTACACCCAAGCCATGGGACACCAACCTGCTTCAAATCTTGGGCAACCTAGAACTGGACCATCCGCTAGTCTCCGTACAGAACCTTCATCTCAGGGAGGTGCTGCTCCTTACCATGTCACAGGCAACATTGCTACTACCACCACAACCGAACGAGGAGGAGATGCTGGAAACCAAACTGATCCTCGACGTAACCAACGGGAACAGACTCCTAAGCCTTATGTCCCTGAGGATGTTGAACCAAGGAGGCGAGGCACGGACCATCGACCGCGTCCGGTCCAGACTCGCGCTGTGGAACCCGACCACACCTTGGCTCAGCACGCTCCTAGTACCCGGATACCAGACATACCAACGATGATTCGTCAAATGATCCGTGAGAGTCAGGGTCTCAGTAATGACGACTGGGAATCTCCCGGAGTCATACCCCTTTCACCGATGATGTATTATATGCTGAACCACCCCGGCACTTCAAGATGCCAACTTTGCCAGTTTATGAAGGAAGTTCTGATCCTAATCAACATGTCCTAAAATACGAATGGCTGATGAATGCTGCAAGAGCTGATGATGCAGTAAAGTGCCGTAGTTTCCCAATTTCCCTAGGGGGCATCGCTACCATGTGGTTTACTCGTTTGCCACCACGATCCATCTCTAACTTTGACCAAATGGCCACCAAGTTTGTCGAGCAATTCCGTATGCACGTGGCAAGGCCTAAGGACGTTAACACTTTGTCTAGTGTTACACAAGCTCTTGGAGAAACACTTAGACGTTACTTGGAGCGATTCCACGCTGCGTGTGCAGAAATAAGCAATCCCAATGATAACTCTATCCTGATGGCATTGACTAAGGGGATCGATGCGGATTCCGAGTTCGGAAATTGGTTAGCTGGAAAACCCCCTGCGTCATTAGACCGTTTCTATTCCAAGGCAGCCCAATTCTTGAGAAGGGAGGATGCGAAACAGTCTAGGAAGCAGGATGACGCAGGGCCCAACATCGAAGGAATACAAAGTAACATCGCTGTTAAACAATCCGGAGATAGTTCTGGAAAAATTCAGTTGAACGTCCAAAATAAACAGAGTCAGCAGAGGGACAATGGAAATCAAAACAAAAAACGCGATCAGAATCAGGGTCCACGACGTAGAGCTTCCATGTACGAAAATTACACTCCATTGAACACGTCATTGGAAAATGTGTATTTGCAGACCTGCAATACCATGCAATACAAGAAACCTGCCCCAAAACCACCAACTGAGAGGCAAATCCAAATGGGAAAATTCTGTAGATTCCATGAGAGTTATGGCCACAACACCAATGAGTGTCGTCACTTACAAGACCTTATTGAAAAACTGATACGTGAGCGGAAGTTGGATCAGTATGTGCAGGTGCCGCAATCCGGTAGTGCAGGCCCGTCAAATCAGAATCGTGCGCCAAATCAGGAAAGGCAGGAGGAACCCGCTCATACAAGCAGGAGGTTGGTTATCAATATGATAAGTGGTGGTCCTAACCCAACTGATCGAAGCTGGAAGGAAATGGAGTCGTATGCCAGTTCTATCAGGCATGCGGACTTCGAGTGTTGTAGTAGTTTTGATGAACGGGCTCCGGCCAAGCAACAGAAAACGATGACAGATGACATCGTGTTCAGGAACAGAGACGCTGATAAAGTCGAAGCCCCCAATATCGATCCACTGGTCATCTCAGCACAAGTAGGTCCCGCTTAGATGAAGAGGATCTTAGTTGACAGTGGAAGCTCTGTGAATATTTTGTTCAAGCGAGCTTATGATCAAATGAAAATGGAAGCCACGGACTTGAAGCCTTGTCAATCCCGAGTCCATGGTTTCAACGGAAGTTCTACTATACCCACTGGAATGGTGGAACTGCAAGTAGAGTTGGGAGTTGGAGAGCGTCGAATAGTACGGATGATGCAGTTCATTGTTTTTGACATAGAATCCCCTTATAATGATTTCTTGGGACGACCGACCCTCGCTGAATTCAGGGCAGCCATTGCCCCGTGGTGTTTGACTTTAAAGTTTCCCACTGATCATGGAATAGGAATCATTCAAGGAGATCAGGCTGCTGCCAGAGCCTGTTATGTGGCTGAGCTGCGGGAGGCGCAGCGAAAGGAGAAAGGAAAGGGCATAGAGGAATCTCTCTACGTCCGTTTTGCTGATAATTGACAATTAACGCCCGGGCCCAGGCCCAGGCACCCTAGCCAATTCCTCAAGGATCTTGACCCAAGGGAAACTGAAGACGAAGGAGAATCAAAAGAAAGTCAAGCATCCCCGACCGAACTGATGATCGATGTCCCAGTTGACAATAACAATGATTCGAAAATGGTAAAGATTGGATCTCAGCTAAGCCAGCAAACTCAAGAGGAATTGGTCAAATTTCTACAGGCAAATATTGATGTATTTGCCTAGACACATTCCGATATGTGTGGGATCTCGCCGGACATCGCAAGCCACACCTTGAACATTGACCCGCGGCATGTCCCGGTCAAACAGAAAAGGCGTGGTATGGATCCAGAGAGATCTGCCGCCCTTAAAGATGAAGTAGAAAAGCTTAAAGCGAACGGGTTCATTCGGGATGCCCTATATCCTGAATGGGTGTCAAATCCCGTGCTCGTCAGAAAGCCAAACGGGAAGTGGAGAACATATGTCGACTATTCCGATCTGAATAAAGCATGTCCCAAAGACAGTTTCTCGCTTCCCAGAATTGATCAGCTAGTAGATTCGACGGCTGGGCATGAACTCTTATCCTTCATGGACGCGTATTCAGGCTACAATCAGATACCGAGGCATTTACCAGATCAAGAACATACCTGCTTCGTAACCAATATGGGACTTTATTGTTACAAGGTTATGCCATTCGGACTCAAGAACGCCGGGGCTACTTATCAACGATTGGTCAATCGGATGTTTGCCAATCAAATCGGGAAAACAATGGAAGTATATGTAGACGACATGCTTATGAAGTCACGACTCTCTACCGACCATGTTAAAGACCTGGAAACTATGTTCAACATACTTCGAGAATACAAAATGAAGCTCCACCCATTGAAATATCACTTTGGAGTTGCATCCGGAAAGTTCCTTGGGTTCATCGTTAATGCTCGGGGAATCGAAGCTAATCCTGAAACGATTTAGGCAATCAGAAATCTTAAAACTCCAAAGACTATAAAGCAAGTCCAAAGTCTCAACAGAAAGGTAGCAGCATTGAGCAGGTTCATTTCAAAGTCCACTGACAAATGCATTCCCTTCTTCAACCTGATCCGAAAAGGGAAACGAAACTTTGAATGGACCACGGAGTGCGAGGGCATTTTCCAAGCACTAGTTCAACATCTATCCACGCCACCGATCCTGTCAAAGCCTATAGATCATGAGAAGTTGTATACGTACTTGGCGATATCAGAGAACGCTATCAGCGCTGCCTTGGTTCGAGAAGAAGACGGGATACAGAAGCCAATATACTATGTCAGCAAACGATTGACTAGGGCTGAAAGGAACAATCCAAAGCTAGAGAAGTTGGCCTACTGCCTTGTAACTGCATCAAGAAAACTCCGACTGTATTTCCAGGCACATCCCATTGTTGTTTACACCGACCAGCCGTTACGACAGGTCCTTTCGCGGCCTGAGACGTCTGGTAGGTTACTCAAGTGGAACATCGAACTAGGTCAGTTTGATATTGCTTACACTCCAAGACGAGCAATCCAAGGACAAGTTCTCGCTGATTTCATAGTTGAATTTACCATTCCAGAGGACTTGCCCAAAACCAGTAAATCCCCCGAATACGTCTGGAAGCTTTATACCGACAGTGCATCTAACGATCGGTGTTTGGGTGCTGGTGTTGTACTTGAAACTCCCGAAGGCCGCTCCATATGCTATGCCTTGAAGTTCGATTTTCACGCGACTAATAATGAAGCTGAATACGAAGCCCTCTTAGCTGGCTTGAAACTTGCTAGAGATTTGAGAATCATTGCAGTAGAAATTTATTGTGACTCATAATTAGTTGTGTGTCAAGTACGGGGAGAGTATCAGGCAAGAGATCGAAGGTTGGCTGCTTACTTAGCTCGAGTTCAGAGAAGCGCTGAATCAGTTCGATTACTACGCCATCTATTGTATACCTCGGGAGCGCAACCAACAAGCCGATTCATTGTCAAAGCTAGCCGCCATAGGTGAAGCTCAGCAAATGGGACTCGTTCCCGTAGAAGCACTATCCTCCCCAAGCATTGACCAACCAGAAATAGACTGGGTACGCGAAACCATCCCCGAAAAGGATTCATGGATGACTCCACTTAGAAATTACATTGGGCACGGAACCCTGCCGGAGCGCAGGAGTGAAAAGAGACAAGTCCTTCAGAAGGCATCATGATTTACCATCCAGGATGGGATCATGTACAGAAGAGGGTACTCAACCCCTCTACTCCGGTGTATCGCTCACGATGAAATTAAACGAGTATTGCACGACGTGCACGAGGGAGAATGTGGCGATCACACCAGGGGGCAAGCACTTGCCAAGAAAATACTTCAATACGGATATTACTGGCCAACCGTGAATCACGATCCGTCGGATTATGCAAAGAATTGTGATAGGTGCCAGAAATATGCCCGAATTCCTAGAGCTCCTCCTACCGAGATAATGCAAATGGTCAGCCCATGGCCGTTTGCAATGTGGGGCATCGATATCATTGGTGCTCTACCTCTGGCCAAGGGTGGTGCGAAATACGCCATCGTCGTAGTTGATTACTTTACAAAATGGGCCGAAGCCGAAGCTCTTGCTACCATAACAACGAAGAAAGTCAACTTTGTAGTTCGCAACATCATCTGTCGATTCGGTCTCCCACACACCATTATTACAGACAACGGAACCCAATTCGACAATGCTGAATTTAGAGATTTCTGCAAACGATTTCACATCCAGAAGAAATTCTCCGCAGTTGCACACCCTCAGGCAAACGGATAGGTCGAAGCAGTTAGTAAAGTTATAAAGTCCATTCTGAAGAAACGACTGGAAAAGGTCGAGGGAAAGTGGGTCGATGAACTTCCTATGGCTTTATGGGCTTACCGAACAACCCACAGGACCACGACCGACCACACTCCATTCTCTATTTCTTACGGTTCAGAGGCCGTTATTCCAGTCGAGCTAGAAGTGTCTTCCCATCATGTGACATACTATGATCCGAAGACAAATGCTATATTACTTGCTGAATCTCTCGATCTACTAGATAGAAGCGTGACGAAGCTGATTTGAGGGAAGCTGCGCATCGAAGTCGAATCGCCCGGTTGTACAATGCCAAGGTCCGTCCGCGAACCTTCGAACTAGGCGATCTCGTCTTAAAAAGAATCTATCCGGTTCCTTTGCATATGAAGACAACATGGTAATGACCGTATGTTATTGAATGAAGGGTCGGAGATGGCACCTTCAAGTTATCGACCGTCGACGGTCTTACCCTGCCAAGAGCTTAGAATAGCGAGAGCCTTCGCCTCTATTACACTTGATAGGCTATCTTTATAAAGTCCATTCTGAAAAAACTACTGGAAAAGGTCGGGGGAAAGTGGATCAATGAACTTCCTATGGCTTTATGGGCCTACCGAACAACCCACAAAACCGCGACCGGCCACACTCCATTCTCTCTCTCTTATGGTTCAGAAGCCGTTATTCTAGTTGAACTAGTAGTACCTTCTCATCGTGTGACATACTATGATCCAAAGACAAATGCTATATTACTTGCTGAATCTCTCGATCTACTAGATGCGAAGCGTGAATAGGCTGATTTGAGGGCAGCCGTGCATCGAAGTCAAGTCGCCCGATTGTATAACGCCAAGGTCCGCCCGCGAACCTTTGAACTAGGCGATCTCATCCTAAAAAGAATTTATCTGGTTCCTTCGCATATGAAGCCGACATGGGAAGGACCGTATGTTATTGAATGAAGGCTCGGAGATGGCACATTCAAATTATCGACCGTTGACGGCCTTACTTTCCCAAGAGCCTCGAATAGCGAGAGTCTTCGCCTCTACTACATATAACAGGCCATGTTTATCCATTTAGTTTATTTTCCATTTCGCAATTTGTTTCTGCATTTCGAAATTAGAACTTGTAATAAGGCAACTGAATCTGCCATACTTTCTTATTTCAGCAAAAAAATGCAATCTCTTCGAGCCAGAGCTGTGATTTACTTGAAATGCCTCATATGATCATCACTATGCACGAAGAGCTAAGTTTCACCATACGGTGGAATTTATTCAAATAGAGAGTGGCTGCGGTGCAACCAATCACTCGCTAAGTGAAACCCGAGCTAGGGGACAAGCCATCACACCAAAGTCAAAAAAGGATTGATACACGACAATCCTTCATCAACTCTGTATTCCCAGAGTGCGAAGTGGCGTATAAACACCAACTCTGAGTTCCCAGAGTGTGAACCGGAGTATGAGCATCAACTCTGTATTCCCAGATTGTGAAGCGGAGTATAAACATCAACTCCGAGTTCCCAGAGTGCGAACCGGAGTATAAACATCAACTCCGAGTTCCCAGAGTGCGAACCGGAGTATAAACATTAACTCCGAACTCCCAGAGCGCGAGTCGGAGTATAAACATCAACTCCGAGTTCCCAGAGTGCGAACCGGAGTACAAACATCAACTCCGTGTTCCCAGAGTGCGAACCGGAGTATAAACATCAACTCCGAACTCCCAGAGCGCGAGTCGGAATATAAACATCAACTCCGATTTCCCAGAGTGTGAACCAGAGTATAAACATCAACTCTGAGTTCCTAGAGTGCGAACCGGAGTATAAACATCAACTCCGAACTCCCAGAGCGCGATTCGGAGTATAAACATCAACTCCGAGTTCCCAGAGTGCGAACCGGAGTATAAACATCAACTCCGTATTCCCAGAGTACGAAGCTGAGTATAAACATCAACTCCAAACTCCCAGAGCGCGAGTCGGAGTATAAACATCAACTCCGAACTCCCAGAGCATGAGTCAGAGTATAAACATCAACTCTGAGTTCCCAGAGTGCGAACCGGAGTATAAACATCAACTCCGAGTTCCCATAGTGCGAACCGGAGTATAAACATCAACTCTGAACTTCCAGAGCGCGAGTCGGAGTATAAACATCAACTCCGAGTTCCCAGAATGCGAACCGGAGTATAAACATCAACTCCGTATTCCCAGAGTGCGAAGCGGAGTATAAACATCAACTCCGAACTCCCAGAGCGCGAGTCGGAGTATAAACATCAACTCTGAGTGCGAACCGGAGTATAAACATCAACTTCGAACTCCCAGAGTGCGAACCGGAGTATAAACATCAACTCCGAACTCCCAGAGCGCGAGTCGGAGTATAAACATCAACTTCGAGTTCCCAAAGTGCGAACCAGAGTATAAACATCAACTCCGAATTCCCAGAGTGCGGACCGGAGTATAAACATCAACTCCGAACTCCCAGAGCGCGAGTCGGAGTATAAACATCAACTTCAAGTTCCCGAGGCATGAATCGAAGTATAGATATCAACTCCAAATTCCCTGAGCGTGAGTCGGAGTATAAACATCAAGTCCAAGTCCCCAGATCGTGGGCATATGATTGAAACTTAAGCTGGCATGACTAACCACCAGTAAACAAATGAGGATCCCCGGAGTGCGGGTATGATCATCGACAATCAGACAAGCATAGGAAAACCACTCTGTCTCCACTTGACTCAAACATCCGTTCAGTGGCACTAGGCTCAACATAACGAAAATGAGATGCAATCGTTGACTGATGTTCTACAACTCATCCCCGAGACTGGAGGGCAGGACTCAAGCATCGACCATCGACTGGAGCGATGCGATGCGAAAATTCAACTCACTCCCCGGTCGCAAACCATGTCCACAGTACCCGAACTTGGAAAACAAAAACAAACTTTACTCGGAAGCTAAAACTTCAAAAGTGCATTTCAGATATTGAAACACTTAGGCAAATACACAATGACAGAAAAGATGCCAAAAAAGAGAGGTTTCATTTCTATTGTTTATAAAAGAAGTTCGTGTACAAGTTTCCAAAAATTCCTACTAGCAGGGGTCGAACCCGCATCTATACACGGCCAACAAAATAAAAGTCAAAATGCACCGGGGCAGCACGTTTAATCTTTCTTCTTCCTTGGCTTCCTTCTTGGTGTAGACCCGCTGGAGCCACCATTAGTCTTCCTCTTCGAGCCTTTCCATTTCGGTGGCTGGTCTCCAGGCGGGGGCATTATATCAACATCCTTCTCCGAACTAGAATGGATAGAAATGCTGCCTACCGATGGAGTTGGAGGGATCGGATCAGATATGGAATATGGAATGGCCGCGCTAGTGTCAGAAAATGTACCACCAGGCGATATCATTCTAAGCGGAGCCGGACCAAGCGTCGCCGTTCCACCTCCAGAACTACCGCGATGTTCTGCTGCGTCCATTTCAACGGCGATTTGTGCCAAAATTTCCTCTTCATTAACCACTCGAGCCGCGCTGGGAGCATCAACAGACGGTATCGAGAAGCTTGAAGTAGGAACGCCTCCGCCCATGACGAATGGGAAGTCAACTGAAGGGTCACCATGACGGCGAAAGAGTTCCTCCATCAACTGCTCATAGAAGACAAGTGAACCTCCCTGCATATCGTCAAGAGACGCGGCAGTAGTCACGACAGTCGCTTCAGCAACGATATCCCCCTGTGTCTGATATGACTCTTGAGTAGCAGGAGGCACGGCCGGTGCGGCATCAATCACTGGACAAAGAATAAAGAGAACTGTTAGAATTCAATCAAGGTTCCGACCTAAGACAATATGGAATGTTTAGAGTACCTTCCTCAGTTTGACTTGACGGCGGCGGAACGGCTTCGGTCACTTGCGTTGTAGCCGAAGACATCTGCGGTTGATCCAGATTATAAGCAGGAACGGCCTGGGGATCGACCGCAGACGGGGATTCGGGCTGGGTTGACGCGGGAACTTCAGGACTTGCTTCATGGTGGTCAACTCCAGAACCCTCTCCCACTTCAAAGTGCTGGGCGCCAAGTCTTTCCTTCTCAACAGAATCATCAACTCGTGGAGAATCTTCTTTTCATCCTCAGTCATAATGCGATTCTCGAGTTCGAATTCATCCACAGACTCGCCTTGATGCGCCTCCTTCACCTCCTCAACCAGTCGGCTCCAAGCATTATAGAGATGCGTTGGAAAATCATCGAGCCAGGCTAGACCCCTGTGCCTCAGCACGTTAGCGTTGTAAACAACGAGGAGGTCTTCGTTGTCAGCCTCTAGCCTGGACTCGGCCAACTTCACTTTTTCCTCCACCTCAGCCTCCACCTTGTGGACTTTAGCCACGGCCGCGTCACGTTCATCCCTGAGCAGGACAGCTTGTTCGCACGCCTCCTGGGCTGCGTTATTCGCATCATCTTTCTCCATAGCCATATCAAAAAACTTGGCCTTGAGTTCATTAAGCTCCATGACCGCCGCATCCCGCTCGGCGGTGACTCTGGTGTTCCGGTGGCCTATCTCCTCCACAAGGGCAACGTGTGACTGCCCCAACCTCTCCATTTCCGCCTTCGCTTCATCTGCTTTCTTTGTGGCCTCGATTTTTGATTTTCAAGAAGACTCGGCCTCAGCAGTGAGCACTTGAATAATCCGGTCCCTTTGAGCAAGGTCGGATTCCATTTTCTCGAGTGCTTTGGCTCGCTCAGCAGCCACCTTAGAAGCCTTCTCCGCCGCCTTTACCCACTCTCTGTACTGAGTGTATATGTCATGAATGTACTCATGCATCGTGTTTTCCACTCCAGACGGAATTATTTTCAAGTGAGGTGGGAAGACATAGCCATCGAAGCAGATGTTCGGAAATTCCTTCCGCATTTGAGCCAGTTTAAGGAGCCCTTCTCCTGTGGGCTCGGTGGGGACCTGCTCTGTAATTATAGAGGTCGTAGTCTCGACTCTCTAAAGATGAGTCTCAGATATAGAAGTATATGAAAACGGCCTGTGACGAGGAGGCTCTGGCGGGTGTGGAACGATAACAGGGGGTGGAGATGGAAGCCTAGGAGGAGGAGAGCGTGATCTAGACCGATGTCTGTACTCCCTATCCCTATCACGCCCGTACCTATCTTGGTGAGAATACTTGCGGTCGCGATCTCTATCCGAGTCCCTCCTGCGGGAATCATAATAAGAAGAAGATTTTCGGGCCGAACGGAGATTCCCGAGCATCGATCCTTTTCCAGACATAGTACCTGAAAATGAGAAACGAAGAAAGAGTTGGTGATTTTTCCTAAGTTGGACGATTTACAGCTGTGAATCATGTAGTGTAGTGAAGTGTATGCATGTGCAACCCCCCGACCAACCGGAAATGTCGGTCGCACTCGTAGCAAGCGACCCGCTCAGTTCAAGAGCACTATCAAGATCCTCTGTCCCGGCGTCATGTGGAGACGACACGAAATCTGGGATCGGAATATCAACGAGCCCTGCAAAAGGATTCTCTACTTGCGGGGGAGGAGCTTCCGAAATTCTAACCCTCGGGAAAGGTAAAGACACGACCATGGATTTAAATCTCTCAGATTTAGGGTGTTTGTGAGCAGCAGCCTTGCCTTTTCTTCTTCCTCCCGAATCCAGGACATCGGCAGAAGGCCCGGCTGGGAGCTCGGTATTGATAGGCGTTCTTTCTGGATCAACTTCTTCGGCAATCATGACTGCGGGCGCTTTGCGCTTCACCCGTTTCTAGGAGACCACTTTAAGTGTCCCTTCCAGCCGAATGCTCTGCCTCCGTTCTATCATCCCGACAGTCCTCAAATTCCTGTCGGTCAGGACCAGGTCGATGTGCCTCTCGTCACCCGGAAACGCTTGAAGAATCCGAATAAGCTCTCTGAAGTACGCGCCGTCAGGACGAGAGATTGCGGCTATAAAAAAGGAAAATTATGTCAATTTTGAAGTCATTTACTAGTATCTCAATGATTCAAGAGAGAAATGGCAACACTTACGTCTATCCAACCACCGCCTAGCGAATCCAGGGGGGCACCGAACGTACAACCATTCAGTTTTATAGTAACTTAGCCTTCCCTAGGAGCCCAGTACAATGTGGTAGTTTCTGACCGCTTCCAGGAAGGTGAAAGAGGGTTGTCTCCACGACTCTTGATGTTGAATAAATATCTGATTTCGATCGGCTTCGGCGGTCGAAAGAGGATCTCCATAAATAGAATAAAGGTGCTGTTCAACAAGGCATACCCGTTGGGATGTAGCTGAGATGGAGGTATGCCGAGAAACGATAACATCTCCCTTATATATTGGTTGAAGGGAGGGAGTGTCCCCGTTGTGCAAGCATGACGGTTGAAAGCAGTGAACCCCTCCGGGGGACCATGTGGCCTGTCACTCGGCCCAGGTAATAACACGTTGTCAGGCGACAGACCGTGCCTTAAACAAATCCATCCTAGCATATCTTCAGAGATACCCGACGGCACAGAATCTGTTGGATTACAGATAAACCGAGCACCTAAACGCTCATCCGGAGCTGGCTCTATAACTTCGGCTTCAATAACCGTTATCTCTATGGTTGGAGGAGCAGGACTTGGGAGTTCCGGCTGCTGAGCACTTGAAGGGTCCATGACTAGCTAGCTTATAAAAAATCATTGTTAAACTGACAAATAATGCTCGTGCATCCCCCAGTATAAAGTGTGTGAGTGTGTTGTGCAGTGCAATACTGTATATCATTTGGGAAGATCAACAGGATTGAAGGAAGCATGTAAATGACGAGACTTCGGAATTCAGTCGGAAGGACCGTAATCGCTGACCGTCACAACCGCACCATCCAGCTATTAACTATCATTCCAAATTAAAGTTTGTTGTCATTTTGATAAGTTCCAGTTTCATCGACGAGCTTCGATAGGCAATCAGATATGCGGTGAAATGTTAAGTCCAGTTATGAAAGTTTGAAGCTCGTCGGAATCAATTGTACAAGTGTGCAGGAAATTTCAGATTTTTTTAAGTGTTCAATTTGTATCGCTAACGAGAGTCGTGTTCGCATCGATAGGTCATGGTCATCTGAGTATGGGTTAGACTCGGTCAGAAGGTTGGCATGTGAGTTCGACTCGATTAGAGGGCTGGGGATTTCGAATCGATCAGAGCGCAACACTTCGAATCGATCCCAAGGCTACCCAGTTCGACTCGCTCCCGAACCTCCAGTTCGACTCGATCCCAACACCTCCACTTCGACTCGTTCCAAGGCCGCCACTTAGACTCGATTGAGAGCCATCCTGTTCGACTCGATCCAAGGCCATCATTTCGAGTCCATCAGATGCAACCCCTTCGTATCGATCCACGTATTCAAAGCATTCGATTCGATGCGAAGCTCCACCATTGATCGATATGAAGGCCTTCGCCTCATCATCTCGAAACCCCTGCTACAGATCAACGCGAAGCTGAGGCCAAAGAATTCTTGATCGATCATGACTCTGATCGATTTGGTGTTAAAAATCCCGAGTCTCATCGTTTACGCGTGGATTCGCTTATTGGATTACCTAGATCTGTCAGTTGGTTTAAGTTATTGAGGGTATGAATCGGTTCGAAGGCAAGAATGTTTCTTTCTTCTTGAGTTTCTGAGCGATACGAAGGCAAGGAAGAAAAGCGAAAGGTAAAAAGTGAAAACGGCTAAGTGCAAAGTATTTATATGGACTCGAAAGCAAAAGGAATAGGCGATTCGCATCCCTGTGGATTCGAACACTCATTTCGACTTCGTCTCCAGTGCATCGATGCGAAGCTCCCCTTCATATCGCTTGTCTTCGACTTCGTCCTCTGTCCAGTTCGACTCCATCAACACGAGGCCACACTTCGTATCGGCCACCTTCGACTCTGTCTCCTATACACTTCAACTCACTCCATTCGAATACAACTGGGAAGTCCACTTCGACTCGATCGGTTCGAATCCATCGAACCACGGCTTCTAGAGGCCAACTCCATAGACTCGAAATACTTACTTTGTATCCATAAATCCAATAAAAAATCGACTTCGATGTTTCAACCTTTCACATTGATTCAGGAGAGGATCGTTACGAAGGAACATTCAAAAGCAACCATCGAGCGTTGTTGCTACGAATTTCACATCGGTTCAGGAGAGGATCGATACGGAATTCGAAAATAAACTAAAGTGACAATGACTCGAGAACGTAAAACGTCAACGAGAGTTAGGTTAACATATATGCGTGAATGTCGGACTAATATTCAATATTCTAGATTTTCAGGGATCAGAAACTCATCCAATAACGATTACAGCAACAAACAGGTAACCACTAGCATACAGCAATCAGTCTCAATGATACAGGGTACAGTATTTGACCGTCAACAGCTTACATTTTCAAGAAAAAACAGTCGAAGATTACGGCTTTCATCGAAACGGCGATGACTATTCAAAATCAAAATTGCAGCACTTCAAAGCACATCATGTTTTCACAAGACGTACTTTGGGGGGCAAATGTTATCCCGCCTTTTGGCAAGGCCATGACACCAAGGAATTGACTAGTAACCAACGACGGCTCATCCTAGAGATCAGTTATACACGGGCTCACTATGGATATCGACGAATTTTGTCTGAGTCCGGATCGAGCCAAAATTGGTAGGACATGACAAGCTCAGCCATGAGAGTCAACGTTCCAAATCTCAAGTCAATCCGAGTTCGTATGCTCAAGTTATAAACGATACAAAATTAAATGAAAACCAATCATCGGTCGACTCGCTCCCTTCGACTCGCTTTCGTTCGACTCACTTCGCATCCCTCAGAAATGACTCCTTCGACTTGCTCCGCATTCACCAGAAATGACTCCTTCGACTCGCTCCACATCCCTTAGAAATGACTCCTTCGACTCGCTCCGCATTCACCAGAAATGACTCCTTCGACTCGCTCCACTTCGTGTCCATCACAAAGCCTTTGTTCAAATCCTTCAGGACACTCCACTTTGACTCGCTCGACCAGTGCGCGCATCGACTCGCTCAATCTGGGCACACACCGACTCGCTCAATCGATGTACATTTCGACTCGCTTGAGATGGCATCAAAGGCAGAGCGATCCAAAGACTCAAGCGCCACGTCACCGAGTCGAACGGAAGCGAGTCAAAATGAGAGCGAGTCGAACCAAACAGCCATCGAGAATCCCAATTCGTATCGATCATATCTCATAATCTACAAGTCCAAATGCTATGAAATTTTCACAGAAGACTACGTGCATGCTAAAGAATGTCCACGCCAAATTTCAACTCCATTGGATGAAATCCTGATCGATATGAAATCTGTTCGTATCGATCACGGATCGGACCGAAACTTCATGGGCTTGGGTGCACGGGCATGGTCACATGCCAAAGAGGGTCTCCTGAGATCTAAGCGAAATATCAGCCTCCTACACCTATAAATAGACACCCAAAGCCAACAGAAAAGGGGTTCTTCTGCTTCTTTGAGCTCTCCAACGCCCGGACTCCGCCAGATCCAAATCTGAACTCCATTACTGCTGCTACCAACAAGATTTACTGCTGCAAATCATAATTCTCTATTGTAACTCATTGAATCCACTTGTAATCTTCAAGGAAAGATCAATAAAGCAAACTACTTCATAGTGGACGTAGGCAATACGCCAAACCACTCTAAATTCTTGTGTCTCCTTGCATTTAAATTATTCTCATCTCTGAAATTTGGAGTTTTTGTTAGATAAATCCTCTTTTTACATTTAATTTCTTCACTTTATCTCTTCAAATAATTCCGAAGAGTGTTGTGCCCAATTTTGGTACAAACAGGGCAATTCATATTCCCCGTTGATTTTATCGTTCTCGAAACACAACTTGTGACAAATCCTTCGAGTCAAATTCCTTTGGTTTTAGGCCGACCATTCTTAGCCACCTCAAATGCCTTAATCAACTGTCGTAACGGTTCGGTGAAAATCTCTTTTGGAAACATGACTTTGGATCTCAACATTTTCAATCTTGAAAGTCAATCAAACAAATCTCGTGATCAAACGTTGGAAGTTAGTTCCATTCACGAAAACTTTGAAAACGAAACACTTGATCTTAACGAAGAATGCGAGGCTGAGTACAAAAATTGTTTCATGAAATTACCAACGAGATCGAATACACTCTTCCCTTTGAATCGCTTCATGTTGAGTCTGAATCTCAACCCAACTCTTTGATCGAAAAATTCCCGAAGTTGGACCTCAAACCACTTCCCGATCACCTTAAGTACGCATACTTAGGTGAAGACGAAACGTTGCCCGTCATAATTTCCGCAACTCTCTCTCTTGATCAAGAAACCTCATTCCTCTCTATTCTTTCGAAAAACAGAGAAACAATTGGATGGTCGATCTCCGATATAAAGGGAATTAGTCCTGCTCTTATTCAACATCTCATCCATTTAATCGACGATGCCAAGCCTATTCACGACGCGCAGCAAAGGCTTAATCCAAAAATGAAAGATGCAGTGCGTGATGATATTCTTAAACTTCTCGACAACGGAATCATTTACCTAATCTCCGATAGTTCATGGGTTAGCCCAATTCACGTTGTACCGAAAAAGTCTGGACTAACCATTGTTAAGAACGATTCAAACGAACTTATTCCAACTCGTACTCAAACGGGTTGGCGTGTTTGCATTGACTATCGAAAACTAAATACCGCAACACGAAAAGATCACTTCCCCCTTCCTTTCATTGACCAAATGCTCGAGCGATTAGCCGGCCACGAATTCTACTACTTCCTCGATGGTTATTCCGGCTATAACCAAATTCCAATCGCCCCCGAAGATCAAGAGAAAACAACTTTCACGTGTCCATTCGGTACCTTCGCTTATCGACGTATGCCATTCGGACTTTGTAACGCTCCTGCGACCTTCCAACGATGCATGGTTGGAATCTTTTCCGACCTGATTGAACGCTTTCTAGAAGTTTTTATGGACGATTTCTCAATCTTTGGCGATTCTTTTTCCCAATGTTTACATCATCTCGAATTGGTTCTAAATCGATGTAAAGAAAAACATTTGACTTTGAATTGGGAAAAATTGCCACTTTATAGTCAAACAAGGCATAGTCCTTGGACATATCATCACAAATAAAGGCATTGAGGTAGATAAAGCGAAAATCAATGTCATTGCAAATCTACCCATTCCCAAAACTGTTAAGGACATTCGATCATTTCTTGGACACGCTGGCTTTTACCGACGCTTTGTGAAAGACTTTAGCAAAATTGCTCATCCTTTGATGACTCTTCTTGGAAAAGACACTCCTTTCGATTTTAACTCTAATTGTATCTCTTCTTTTGAACGTCTTAAGAACGAACTTATTTCTGCTCCAATCATTTGTGCGCCCAATTGGGATCTTCCTTTCGAAATAATGTGTGATGCTTCGAACTTTGTCGTTGGTGCTTTCTAAGGACAACGCATCAACAAGATCCTTCACGTCATTTACTACGCGAGTATGAATTTGAATGACGCTCAACTCAACTATACAAAAACTGAAAAAGAGCTTCTAGCTGTCGTTTTTGCTCTGGAAAAATTCCGACAATACTTGATAGGGTCACACATTACTGTGTACACAGACCACTCTGCGCTTCGATATCTCTTCGCTAAAATGGATGCCAAATCCCGCTTGATTCGTTGGATCCTTTTACTTCAAGAATTTGACCTTACAATTAAAGACAAAAAAGGATCTGATAACGTCATAGCTGATTGCTTGTCTCGTCTTCCGAACGCACCATCTTCTTTGTCGATCAATGAAAACTTCCCCGATGAACAACTCCTTTCAATTTCTATCGACCCATGGTACGCTGATATAGTGAACTACTTAGTCACTAAAGAAACTCCCTCATCGTGGTCCAAACAGGACAAATGAAAATTCATGTCCCAAGTGAAGTATTTCAATTGGGACGATCCATACTTGTTCAAATATTGTCCCAACCAAATCGTCCGACGTTGCATTCCGGATAATGCGATTTGGAGTGTTCTTTCATTTTGCCACGATCAAGCGTGTGGTGGACATTTCGGTCCTATAAAAACTGCGGAAAAAGTGCTTCAGTGTGGTTTCTATTGGCCTTCTCTTTTCAAAGACTCGTTTGAATTTTGTAAAACTTGTGATAGATGTCAAATGCTTGGACGAATTTCTCGACGAGATATGATGCCTCTATACCCCATTCTTAAAATCCAAATCTTTGATGTATGGGGTATAGACTTTATGGGACCTTTTCCCAATTCTTTTGGAAACTTGTATATCCTTCTCGTTGTCGATTACGTTTCAAAATGGGTCGAAGTTGTTCCTTGCAAAACCAACGACCATAAAATTGTAGTGAAATTTCTCAAAGAAAACATCTTTTCGAGGTTCGGCACACCTCGCACAATAATCAGTGATAACGGGACCCATTTTTGCTACCGTTCTTTTGAAATTTTAATGAAAAAATACTCGATAACCCACAAGTTATCCACTCCATATCATCCTCAAACTTGTGGCCAAGTTGAAGTTTCAAATCGACAAATAAAACAAATCTTGGAGAAAACTTCAAGAAAAATCGAAAAGATTGGTCTCAAAAATTGACCGACGTGCTTTGGGCTTACCATACTGCTTTTAAAACTAACCTTGGGATGTCCCCATTTCGTTTAGTTTAACGTAAAGCTTGCCATTTACCCGTTGAAATCGAACACAAAGCGCTGTGGGCAATTAAGAACTTAAACTTTGATCTTGAGAAAGCTAGCGAAAACTACAACTCAACGAACTAGAAGAACTTTGGAACGACGCGTATGAAAACGATAAAATTTACAAAGAAAAAACCAAAGTTTTTCATGACAAGTCAATCCTAAGGAAAACGTTTCGCCTAACCAAAAAGTTCTTTTATATGACTCAAGATTTCATTTATTCCCTGGGAAACTTAAATTGAGATGGACCGGACCATTTGTGGTACGAACTGTTTTTCCACATGGTGCCGTAGAAATAGAAAACCCCTAGGATGGATCAGTTTTCAAAGTCAACGGTCATCGTCTGAAACCTTTCTTGGAGTTGCCAAATAACCAAGAGGAGGAGCTCATGATCCTTCATGAGCCAAGCTACGTCTAGTAAGAATGTTAACCCTCTTTTGTAAATATGTACATAGTTTTCCCCGTTACACTCATTATATCATGCATTGACTATGGGGAACAAGTCAAAATTAAGTGTGGGGGGAGTCTCATTTTCATTTTTTTAGTTTCATGGAATTTTTGAATTTTTCTTTTAACTTTTTTAAAAAAAACTCTAAAATTTTCAAAATCTCAAAAACATTTTCTTTTTACCATTTTGATTTATTTTTGAAGAAACACTATGGGATAAGTATAAGTTTTGGTTAATAAATTGAAATTTTTGAAAATTTATTTGTCTTAATAAAAATAAAAATGAAGTTTGATTACAATTAACAATGGTTTAACTAGTATATAGGAAGGTTCATAAGTGTTAATTATGAAGTATGTTCTAATTGAAAATCTTTGTTTAAAAAAGTGGTGAATTTAAAGTAAAGGATATAACATTTTTATCTTTAAGTTAAATGGTGCTAAGATGATTTTGCAAAACTCTCTCTTTCTTCTAAAAAAACATTTGTCTATATGTATATATATATATATTTTTAACACCTAGAGTCATGTGGTCACACTAGTGTGTTCACTCGCCATGCTCTGTACCCTTCTCACGTAAACCCGAAAGGCAGTGCATGATCGGTATATCTGGCCTCAGTTTATTTGAGTTAGGTAGATATATATATAATTTCTTTTTAATAACGCCTACAGTCGATAAATGTTCACACTTGTGTGTTCACTCGCCACGCTCTGTATTCCCCTCACATCAGTCCGCAAGGCAGTGCACGGGTAATATATCTAGCCTCAGTTTACCTGAGTTAGGCAGATGTAAATATTGTTAATATCAATGAAATTTTCATGTAAGAGAGAGAGTAAGCAATTGAAATCCAAGCACCATTTTAACTTGTTTGATTTAACTTGTTATTGAAAAGAAATAAGAATACCACTTTGACAAACTTTGATAATCAACTAAGAATCCATTTCATAGTTACACTTTGTTATCAACTGAAACAGCGAGTTAAACTATTGTCTATTTGCCATGATAAGTTGATTTTTGTTGAAAGTTTTGACGAGTAAATGACTTAGAATTTTCAAGACAAGAACCAAAACCTATATTTAACTTATGAGTGTCGAATTGAAAGTGGATCCTTCATTTGTAAATATTTTCAAAAACTTACATTCATCCCATTGTAAAAAATCATGCATTTTGTAAATATTTTCACTTTTGCATTTGGATTTTGTGGGTAGTATCCGTTGAAAACGCTCACGAGACAACACTCGTCCTACTGGGGACACCCAGAGGTTTAACGGCTTGTTGCATACGCTCAATGCAATCGTGCTCCCTACGAAAATGGATTTATCTTAGTTTTCCTTTATTCGAAGGCGAACAAAAAGATAAGTGTGGGGGTATTTGATGTGCACGTAAATGTGCATATATATACATCCATGTTTTATCTCTTTTTATTTAAATAAATATCATATTTGGGCATTTCTACATGTTAAAACCAAAATTCAATTATTTTCAAACCATCGTATTTTCATCTTCATTCAGGGGCAAAATGGTCATTTGTGTGCATGTGTTAATTTAAGAATCTTTACTTGGACAATTTTTATGAATTTTATAGGATACTTTGGTGCATATGGAAGTGGGATTCATAATGATATATGCATGCACAAGGAAATACAAAGAAATGAAGATGAAATAATTCAAGTTCAAGATCATGGAGGACCACACCCACTTACCTACATGTACAATTAGGAGCTAATGGACCACTAAGAGGAGCTTAAAGATTCATGCACATCAAATGATGGATTAATTAGGGTCTAATGATTACTTGGTGGTCACACTTCCTAAAGGGAATTTTGGGAAGCCCCCTAAAATTAGAATTAGGGTTTTATGCATGTATAAATAACCCTCTTATGTACATGAAACTATCATCTACTCTTTCATTTTACTTAGGAAATTAAGAGATCAAATTGTAAGCTCAATGTTCTATGAAATAAAAATGGCTTCTAAGCCTTTTTCTTCTCTCTTTTCTACATGCTTTTCTTTGTTTTATTGTTAATGTTTATTTCTATGCTCTCTTTCCTTTAATGTTCATAGCTTAGATTTACATTTATGCAAGTAGTGTAGTTTATATTTTTATGCAAGTAGTTAGTAGCTAATCTCTTTTGCTTTCTTTGCTTATTTTCTATTTTCTTCTCTTTCTTTTTAATGTTGAAATTTACTTGTGTTGCTTCAATGCCACAAATGAGTAGCTAAACCCATTCAATTTTGGGGTAATGAAGCTCTCAAATATTATGTAATTTCAACATTTGTTATGATTTATGATCTCTTTGTTTGTGCTTTATAAAAGTGAATTTTGATGCAAGTTTATACAAGTGGGTTTGATAGCTTATATTGCTTATGCAAATGAGCTATACTTATTCAACATAAACACAAGTTGCATCATCATTTGCTAATCCATTTTTGATTGTGAAAAGAAAGTAAAAATGAAATTTGATGATCTATATTACTAGTTACAATAGTAAATATATCATACTTAAAAAGCTTTTGCTTTGGCTTCATTTTCATAGGAATTATAAGTGGTTTATTTGTTGTATTATAGTTTGATGGTTTGAGTTATGTTAATTAATAACATAAACAAACCATACTTATGATAAATACAACAATATTTCACTAAGATCAAAAGCTAGAGATCACAAATTGTTTGTTTGTTGATTTACAAAAATATGAGAGTGGATTTGCCTCTAAATTATTCTCTAGTTCAATAGTTTTTTTTAATCACATTTTAATTCTAGCATTAGCTTCCATTTGTAGTTAACAACTTTCATCTCACTTTGGTCTAATTTGATTGAATAGATTTTTAATCTCTCACAATTCCCTACGGATCGACCCGTATTCGCCACGTACTACAAAGTGTACGCCGTTCGCTTGCGGTAAATTTTAATTCAAAATTCGTTCGGCTATTTTCTAACTCGATAGACATTTAGCCGTCCGAACATATGTTTTGTAAAATTCTCATTGGTTGCTAAATTTATTTTTCCAAAGTGCTGCCAAGATTTTAGAAATAAACAATAATTTTATTTTATAAAATATCCCTTCTCCTTTTATAAATACATAAAACATTTAAGTCTCATATCTTAAATAATTTTATATATTCATTAAAACACTTAGGAAAATTCTACAAAAATTCCAGGAAATCATTTTCAATATATTTTCTAACATATATAAATTTCAGACCCAAATAATTAATTATTTTTCCATAAATAATTAAAACCTAAATAATCATTTTCTACACTAGAAAATTTATATAAGATGCACAATAATTGAGAAAATTATAAAAATTGAAACCCATCTCTAAAATATCATTTCTAATCTAAATCTAAAATCGCAAGGCATTTGGATGTTATTTAATAGGATTATTACATCAAAACATATCATAAAATCTATATAAACAAGCATAAATCATCAAAAAGCATATATAAACATTTAAATCTTCAAAATCATGGCATAACATTGCAAAACACTTCGGATTCAACTTAAAACCGAAAACATTTAAGAAAATGAGATGTAGTCATTATTCACCTTAGCTTGAGATTAAGGATAGCTTTTGATTTGAATAATCTTCTTCCTTAGCTTTTTCTTCCTCTAGTTCTCTAAAATGGTGGCCAACCTCTAAGTTTTAGTTTTTCAAATGAGAATAAACGAGAGAATACATGGCTAAGGGGTTTAGGGTTTAGGGTATAAGGATTTGCCATGTTCCTATTTTGCCCCTGCCTATTTCCTAGCTATTTTTATTCTCTTTTGCCTATTTTATTTCATGTTATCTCATTTTGATTTACATGGCATGGCTACCTCATCAAATCTCAATCCCCTAATCATCGCATTACACTATTTTATTTTATTTAGCTAATTAAATATCATAAATAATGTTACTAAAAATAGGGGGTGTTACAGACTCCCCCTTAAGGAATTCGTCCTCGAAATTACGATAAGGTACACATCTAAACAATCAAAGGTAAAACATACGATCAAACAAATCAGGATAAGCGTCTCTAATCCTGCTCTCAGTCTCCCAAGCACGGTCTCTCTAATCATCGCTCCACTGGACTTTCACTAATCTGGCTGTATTGTTCCTTAGCCTCTTCTTGTCTGTCGCAACTATACAAATTGGATTTCTAACTATAGTCAAGTCCAGCTCTACTACTAAATCATCTAACACAGTCATCATCATAATAGTCCCGGGGTCTCTAACACACTTCCTATGATGAGAAACATGGAAAACATCATGGACTCCTTATAAAATATTCGGTAACTCAACTCTAAATGCGAGTTTCACGATCCTCTCTATAATTCGAAATGGTCCAATGAATCTCAGTGCTAACTTTCCTGGTTTCCTGAATCTAATCACACCCTTCATCAGTGACACCTTCATAAACACAAGATCTGCAACAGAGAACTTTAAGTCTTTCCTTCTTCTATCTGCATAACTCTTCTGCCTAGACTGACCCTCCTTCATTCTAGCTCGAATCAACTCAATCTTCTATGTAGCTTCTCTCACTAAGTCTGGACCAAGTACCAACCTATCCCCGGTCTCTAACCAACAAACGGGAGATTTACATGGCCTTCCATATAATGCTTAAAACAGTGCCACTAGTCTGATAACTGTTTTTATATGAAAACTCGACTAAGTGTAGATGGTCTTCCCATGATCCCCTAAAATCTAACACGTAATCTCTTAATAAATCCTCCAAGACTTTGTTAACTCTTTTCATTTGCCCATCGGTCTGTAGATTGTAAGCGGTACTCATCTTGAGCTTTGTTACCAAAATCTTGTATAGACTCTTAACTCACTAGTGAACAAAGAATCTCTATCACCAACAATACTACTAGGAATTCCGGGCAGTCTAACCACGTTATTCATAAACAACTTTGCTAAAACAGGTGTCGTCCTAGTTGACTTAATTGGAATGAAATAGGCACTCTTGGTCAATATATCCACTATGACCTATATACTTTCATTTCATCCATTAGCTCTTGGAAATCCATCAATAAAATCCATAGAAACATAATCCCACTTCCATACCGGAATATCCATTGGTTGAAGTAATCCACTTGCCTTTTGATGATTAGCCTTTCCTTATTGGCTGTTCAAACACTGCTTTACCCATAAGCCAACATCCTTCTTCATACCTTCCTAGAAGAAACTTCTCTTCATATCCTGATACATCTTAGTTCCTCATGGATGAATAGTGAACTTCGAGTAATGGCATTCCTCCAAAACTTCTTTCCTAATGCCTCCCGCATTTGAAACACATAACCTTTATTTCTTTCTCAACCACCCATTCAGGTCAAGACTAAAATCCTTTAAGTCATCGCTCTCTATTCCATCCCTTAACTTCCTGATCCATTCAACTAAAATTGGATCCAACGGTCGAACTTCTAAACAAGACAATACAAATCTTTCTCCTCTAGGTCCAGCCTCGGGTCTCCACTGAACTCTACAAGCTGTCAAGGCCTCCAAATCCTTCCACTCAGCAATCATTGCCAACACTACATTCTGATGCTTCCTGCTAAATGCATCTATTATCTTATTTCCTTTCCCTGGTGTGTACTCAATTCCAAAATCATGAGCAGCAATAAACTCCAACCGTCTCTGTTATCTCGTGTTCAGCTCCTTTTGAGAGAACAAATACTTCGGGGATTTATGGCCCGTATATAGCTCAAGTTGCTCTACCAAAAGGTAATGTCTCTACACCTTCAAAGCAAAAATCACTGCATCTAACTCATAATCATGTGTTGGATATCTGAACTCATGCGGTCTGTGCTGTCTAGGAGAATAGGCAATCACTTTACTTTTCTACATCAACATCGCTCCTAATCCAGTTCCACTTGTGTCAGTATAAACTACCAAATCTTGATTCCCCTTCGGAACAACCAACACAGGTGCATGGGTCAATAACTGTTTAAAGCTCCGGAATTCTTCCTCACACTTATCGGTCCACACAGACTTCACATCCTTTTGCATTAGCTTGGTCGTCGGTGCTGCTATCTGCGAAAAATTCTTAATGAACCTCCGATAATATCTAGCCAATCTAAGAAAACTCTTTATCTCAGTCATTGTCGCGGGTCTCTTCCAATTATTCACACCTTCAATCTTAGTCGGATCTAAAGACAACCCTTTCTCTGAGACTACATGACCAAGAAACTTCACTTTCTTCTTCCCGAAATAGCACTTCGAAAACTTCACCTTCAACTAATGTTGCCTCACCGTCTCTAGCACAATTCGAAGATGAACTTCATGCTCCTTCTCATCCTTATAGTATATCATATTATCATTTATTAAAACCAATAAGAATCCAAGTGCTCTCAAAAAATTCGGTTCATCAAATACACAAATAATGTCGACGCATTAGTTAGTCCAAACGGCATAACTAACCACTCATACGATCCATATCGAGTCCAAAACACCGTCAGAGGTATACTATCCTCTACTACTCTAAGTTGATGAAAACCCATCGCCAAATCCAATTGAGAAAATACCTTGGCTCCACTCAACTGATCGTACAAATAGTCAATTCTAGGCAACGGATATCAATTCTTTGTCATTCTCTCATTCAACTTACGATAATCGATACATAACCTTAACGATCCGTCCGGCTTCTTAGCAAATATTGTGGCTACTCTCCAAGGTGAACTTTTCGGTTTGATAAAACTCTTGCCTTCCATATCTACCAACGGCACCATCAACTCCCTCATTTCTGTAGGTGTCATCCTGCTTAGCAGTGTACTCACTAGTTCTGCTCCGGGCACCAAATTTATCTGAAACTCAATGTCTCATTTCCGTGGCAATCGGACTACTGGCTCAAAGACATCTGTGAATTCTCTAACACGAAAACTCGATTCAACTCGTCTTCCAAATCCACAACACCTAACAAAGCATTCACTTCACAACTAGGGTTTTCTATGGTATAAACTATCTGATCATTACAGTCAGGGTGTCTAAGTGATATTTTCCTATCATGGAAAAATATACTGGCATCATACTCACTTAACCAATCCATACCCAATACAATTCTGAAACCTACAAAGTCAAACACATGCAAACGACAAACAAAAATATGACCTAACAAATCAAATTCTAAGTGGTCACGCTTCATCCCAAATGTCGCATACCCTCCTATTGGATTTGCAACTCTTAAGCAAGTAACTAAATATGAGGGTTCTAGGTTAAGCTTACCTAACAAACATCGAGATATAAAAGAATGTGATGAACCATTATCAAATAAAATTCTAACAGACATACCATGGATCTGAAGCGTACCTCGCAACACTACCTTTCCTTTCTCCTGCACTGTTGGCTTAGAAGTAGCAGGCTCCAATGCATACGCCTTGCCCTTTCCATCCTTAGCGGGCTCCTTGCATTGATTCTTATAATGACCAATTTGATCATAGTTGAAGCACCTAATGTCCATCTTCCCGATCACTTCCTTGGCATTTCAAAACGAAATTCATTTGCAAAATGCCCCTTCTTGTCACACTTGAAGCAAACTACCTCAGACTTCCCATTCTTCACTACTCCACCTTTCTGAGCACCTTTCTTGTGAAAGAACTTCCTCTTCTGACTTTGCCCAACATGGACCTCCTTCTCCTTCTTCTCAAAACAAGCAAGCATCTCTTCGTGTCTCAAATCCATCTCCACTAACATATTACAGGGGTCTCTAATATGAGGTAAGGTAGCCCTGGCCAGCTCAGACTTCAGACCTCTGATAAACTTCTCATTCCTTTTCATCGCTGTATCAACAGTGGCATAACCATATCTAGTCAACTCTTCAAACCTGCTAGCATACTCCAAAACATTCATCTCTCTTTGCTCTAGCTCGGCAAACTTTCTGATCAAAACTGACTGCACCATCACCGACATGAACCTCTCCTGGAATTTCCTCTTAAATTCTGCTCATGTCATCATCACTTTATCCACACTAGTCTTCACACTATTCCACCAAAATAAAGCGGCTCCTTGAAGTTGTCTCAAAGCAAGCCTCCTCTTCTACTCATCATTGAGCCCCAAGTCCACAAAAATCCTTTCACGGTGCAACAACCAATTTTCTACTTCTATAGAATCTTTAATCCCGATAAATGGCTTCCCTCCAAGCTTAGCTAATCTCTGCTCAATTTAGCATAATGGCTGACCCCAAGAGCTTCCTGAACTCATCCTCCAGCATTTCCTCCAACCACACCATCAGCAATTCTAGCTTGTGTCACATTCACGAAAAACTGATACATAGCTCCCATATCCACTTGTTGGACTCCAGCACCGACATCTTCAACTTGAGCCTGACCTTGGGTCCTCCTCGTATTGGGTTGGGCATTTCCATTTGTGGTGGTGCTGTCCCCTCCTAGGTTAACTCTGCCTCTTGTTGCGTCCATATCTGTATTCAAGCCTCGTGAGATACAGAAGAATAGCCTAAGAGAGATAGAAGAATTGAGATATAATGTATACTTATGTATAGCAAATACAAGTCTGTTACTATAGCATTATCCCATATACCGATCTTAACTCTAATTCCTTAGGATTATGTTTTCAAAAATCATTTTTAGTTGAAGTATTTCATAAATCTATGCTCTGATACCAAGTTATAACATCCCCTATCTGGAGGCCCAAAGCTAAGCATTACAAATGCTGCAAACATCTATATTATTAATTCCCGATGACCAAATATGACTATGTTAAAGGTTTCTATAATATCAGAAGCACTTGAATATGAAATAAATAACGGACTTCAAAACAACATTTTCCATTACATTTCAAAACACATGTTCCATATTCAAATTACATAGTCCCATAATGTTTCTCAAGCAATGATCAAATATAATTATTACAAAAATACGCCAAGAGCGACATATGTTGATGCCTCCTTGGATGACCAGAGTAATGTATAGTCATAACTAGCATAATATAGCATAGCGGAAATAAAACAACAAAAAGAACTACAATTCCTAAATGGTTATCCATAAGCCTCCTGCACGTCTTCAGTAGCTTTATTCATCATCCTTCTAAAACCTGTAAACCTCAGCCTACTCAAATCAATTTTGAGCACCCGAGAGTTTAAGGAGAAAGCAAAAACTTTGAGTTGGACATAGAGCCTGATGTGAATAACAATGTACATCTCGGTTATTTAATGTTAATTGAGACCATGCCGCTTAGCGGAATAGGTTCCCCCTCACTAACATTCTTTTAAAACATATCTTTTGAAAATCTTTACCTGCAACCAAAACTGGTTAATAACTATAAAGCATCATTATGTAAACATACATATCAGGTAATAAATGAATGATCTGTTCAAACACTATAGTTTTGTTTGGCTAACTACTAACCTTTGGTTGACTCGGGCCTACGAGACAATATAATTTTTTTTACCTAATATCTGTTAGACACTCCTCTTCTGGACGGTCTATCCTTAACTATTTGTTAAATACATCTCTTCTGGATGGTCTGTCCCTAAATTAACATCTCCCAGGGTCACCTGATCCTAATGGTTTTGCAAGCTCACCAATAACCTACATGTATTCAAATATATATTCCTTTTTGTGTGTAATCCTAATTTTGGTCTTACCTATGACAAAGCCATACACACTGGAATTTTGGACTAAATTAGCTAGGGCTAATAGCTAATAGGGCACGACCCTATACCAGTCCTATTTGGTATTCTACTAACTGATTCATTTTACTAAGGGAAACCTTCTATTAAATTTTCCTTAAAACCTTTAAATCAAACTCACACAAGGAAAATACATATACTTGATGCTTTACTCAAAATCACATTTCCATGTTATATATACTTTACTCAAACCTTTGTTAGTGAAAACATTTAAACCTTTGAAAGTACCCCTTTCAAATTCATTGAAAGTGCCCCTTTCAAAACCATGTAAAACCCTTCCTTCAACCTAGGCCGAAACATCGAAAGCTCTCTTTCGAAACCATTTATAGAAACCTTTCGAAACCATTGAAAAACCTTCCCTTTTAAAGCTTAAAAAACTTAGACATCTTTCTTTTAAGGCCTTCAAACATTGCCTTTCGAAACCTTAGGAAAACCCATCGTCTCAAACCTTTCGAAACCCTTGGGGAACCATCCCTTCGAAACCATTCTTGAAAACCTTTCGAAAACATCAAACCTCTATAAACACAAACCTTTCGAAACACTTGGGTTCAATTTAAAACATGTGGAAAAATACCTTTCGAAACCATTTAAACCATCTCTTTCGAAACCATTTGGGTTCTACCTTCAAAAGAGAAAAAGGGTCATTTAAAACCATTTAAGTCGAAAGCCTTTCTTTCGAAACCAATTCCTAAACAAAGAAGTGATGGTGTTGAAACCACCCTTCCGAAAGCATTGGAGATGTGGTCTAGTTTAAAAACAAAGTATACCTTCCAAAACCATTGACTTCGAAAGGTTGAAAAGCGACAGCTAGGGGTTTCGATCCCTTCGAAAGCATTACTTAAAACAAAGAGCGCAACTCATTCGAAACCATTCCTTTGAAAAAATTTGACCAAGGCGGAAGCCAACCCAGTCGAAAGCAAACCCTTCGAAAGCAAAGCAGGCGCAACTTCATTTTAAAACAAAGGCATGCTTCGACCCTATCGAAACCCTACGTTTCAATCCGGTACCTTCTGCTTCTATCCAATTCGCTACATACCAACTGTATTTATACCATGCGCATTGGTTTCAAAAGCAATGGTCTTTAGACGTCTGGTCGAGACCCCTGGGACCGAAAGTGGAGGAACATGCTAAAAACATGTAAATTTTGTTTTTAACTTAAAAATGAAACACTTTCAACTTACCTGGTATGTTTTGTCAAATTATCAATGGTTGCTAAATTTCTTTTCCAAACGTGCTGCCAGGATTTCAGAAATAAACAATAATTTTATTTTACAAAATACCCCATCTCCTTTTATAAATATATAAAATATTTAAGTCCCATACCTTAAATAATTTTATATTTCCATTAAAACACTTAGGAAAATTCTATAAAAATTTCAAAGAATCATTCTCAATATATTTTCTAACAAATATAAATTTCAGTCCCCAATAATTAATTATTTAGCCATAAATAATTTAAACCCAAATAATCATTTTCTACACTAGAAATTTATATAAAATCGATAATAATTCGGAAAATTATAAAAATTGATAGTTATCTCTAAAATATCATTTCTGACCTAAATCTACAATCGCAGGACATTTGGATGTCATTTAATAGGGTTTTTACATCAAAACATATTATAAAATCTATATGAACAAACATAAATCATCAACAAGCATATATAAACATTTAATCCTTCAAAATCATGGCATAACATTGCAAAACACTTCAGATTCAACTTAAAACCGAAAAAATTTAAGAAAATGAGATACAATCATTATTCACCTTAACTTGAGATTAAGGATTTGAGAATTGAATAGCCTTTTATTTGATTAGTCTTCTTCCTTAGCTTTTTCTTCCTTTGGTCCTCTAAATGGTGGTCGGCCTTTAATTTTAGTTTTGCAAATGAGAATGAATAAGAGAATACACGGCTAAGGAGTTTACGGTTTAGGGTATAAGGATTTTCCTTATTCCTATTTTGCCCATGCCCATTTTCTAGCCCTTTTTATTCCCTTTTGTCTATTTTATTTCATGTTATCTCATTTTGATTTACATGGCACGGCTACCCTACAAATCTCAATCCCCTAATCATCACGTTACATTATTTTATTTTATTTTATTTTATTTAGCTAATTAAATATCATAAATAATGTTACTAAAAATATGGGGTGTTACATGTTTGCTTTGTAGTAAGCGCAATAGTCCTCCCCTTTCCTCTACTCAGGGTAATTTTTGGCCTTAAATGAAGTCGGGAAGTTAACCTTCTCCTTTGTTACAGCATAGATATAAGACAGTTGCTTGTTTAAAGGGATTGAATTAGTTTTAGGCTCCTCCGATAATATTTTCTTATGTCCCCAATCTAATCTAGACATTCCACTTTCCTTTTTAGGATTAGCTTTCTTTTTAGCATGATATAATTCATCCATTCGAATGAATTTATTAGCCTGAAAATGGAAGCCCTGCAGATCCTTGCACCCATGAATAAAGAGTTGCTTACATAATGGCGTATTCTCTATTAATCCAGAATGTACTGCAATGAGCTTATCCCGGTCATTCATGTCTTTAGCTTTTAATGCTTCTATGTTGAACCTTTTAAGGTAATCCCCCAATGACTCTCCCTATCTCTGCTTAATGTGGCTAGAACAGTGTAATCGATTGTTGGGTCCTTGCATATACAAAATTGGGCAGAGAACTCATAAGAAAACTGCTTCCATGAATAAATCGTCTTTTCATGATATTGTCGATACCATTTAGCAATGGCCCCTTGAAGCATTTATCGGAAACGGTCTGCTTCAAACGGCTCCAAAAGCATTATATAGATCCATTGGAATATCAAAAGCCATTAAGTGATCATCGTGGTCGATAGTTCGATGATACTTCAAGGTTGGGATCTTTACATAAGTTGGGATAATCGTTGAAATGATTTCGTCTATGAAAGGTTCCACTCGTTCATTATTAGCACGTCCTTGATTTCTTTTTCTGCTATGTCTTTCAAATAAGCTTCGGTGTCGTGATAACTTTTTCAATTTAGATTATATGTTATTGATGTTGAGCTTCCAAACTGCTCGAGGGATTTGTCTAGTAACCTTCCTTGGTGATCGAGTTTAGTCGGATGATGCTCTTTATTCTTTGAAGATGTCAATTCGATTTTGCTCTTGTCCTTATTTTTATAAACCCTTAAATTCCTCCTTAGAGAGACCGCCTCGTTCGTTGGTTTTGTTGTCTTGGAACAATTTTGAGACAGTGCTGCTTTAAGAAGCTTGTGCATCTCCAGCAATTGTTGTTCCAAGTGCTTTATTTTGGTTGCATCATCGTCTTGTTGAGCTGAGGTTGGCGGTTGCCCTTGCACAACCCCCTTCAAGTTGAAAGTTGGTGTTCTGTTTTCTTCCAAAGTTAGGGTGTGTACCGCCTCTTCTTCCATTCGACTAAGCCTTTTGGATTTCATATTCCTACACTAAGTTAAACAATCCAGAATTAGTCTATATGGTAACCATAAGGCCAAAGGTTCAAGCCCTCCTTCTAGCGCCAAAAATGTTAACAAGAAAACTTGCCAACATTCCCAAAGCTAAGTGGTTAACAAGAAATATTGTGAGCGCTTCAAAAGAAGAATTTTAGAAGTGATCACTCCCTTCGAAACCCCTTTCAATTGGGCTAATTTGGACAAATTTATCATGAAGTGTGGTCTTATGAAATATTAATAGTAGTTAATAGATCCAATCAATCCTACTGAAATAAAGGCTAAGCAGAAAGCACCCATTTCGAAACCTCTTTTTTGAGTGAGTCAAATGAGGTTCTTTATATCAGACATTCATCTCTTTTGATTACGTTGAAAGGTCCATTATGCCCTTAAGGAGAAGTATTTACTTTCGACAACATTGTTTATGCTCTTTTGGAAAAAACTCCTTCGAAAGGGTTGTATGTATTGTATTGTATGTTCGAAGGTATTCATCCATCTTGTATAGCTTAATATTTACACATCAAATCCCTTTAGAAACGTCCTTTTCGAATAAGTCGAAAGGGAATTTGCTCTTTTGAAGTGGACTCAATGTTCAATATTCAAGCATTATGTCCTATATGTAATGTAATATCATCTCGGAAAACATAAGTTCCATGAACTTATTAAGATCGAAACATTATCATCGTCTTTGTTTAATATTTGACATCATTAAATACAATGATCTAATGTTGATTGATGTGCATGTAAATGTGCATATATTTACATCCATATTTAATCTATTTTTATTTAAATAAATGTCATAATTGGGTATTTTTACATGTTTAAAACCACATTTTAAATATGCTTTCAAGTCATCATTCATACATCAATGTGGGGGTAAAATAGTAATTTTTGTGCAAGAATTAATTTTGAGAATATTTATTTGCACATTTTCTTTTTAATTATAGGAATTTTGAATGGAAATATGAAGATGTTTTCATGTATTCATGCGTGCACAAGGATGGAAACAAAGGAATGAAGATGGAAATAATTCAACTCATGCATCATGGAGGACCCCACCTACCCACTTACCTTAATCTACAATTAGAAGCTAATGCACAAGTTAGTGATGGTTAAAGTTTCATGCATACTTGATGATGGATTAATTAGGGACTAATGATTACTTGGTGACCACAATTCCTAGAAGGTATTATGGGAAGCTCCTTAAAATATGGATTAGGGTTTTGTGCATGTATAAATAGCCCTTTTATGTACATGTAATGGATCTTTTAATCACTTAGGAAATTAGCATGAAAGTTGTAGCCTCAAAGTTATATGAAATGAAAATGGCTTCTTATGCCTCTTGTTATTTCACTTCTACCTTGTTCTTATTTTATTTTCTTATTCATTTTTATTTACATGCTCTTTCATTTCATGTTAGTAGCTTAGTTTTATTTTTATGCAAATAGTTTAGTTCTTTTTTATTCTAATTAGCTCTTACCTTTTTCGCTTTTGTTTAGATGTTGACATTTACATGTGTTGATTTGATAACACAAATGAGTAACTAAACCCCTTCAATTTAGGGGTAATGAAGCTCTTTAAAATTATGCAAATTCAACATAATTTGTGATTTATGGTCTCTTTCATGCTTCATGAAAAGTGAATATTAATCTAAGTTTATAAAAATTAATTTGATAGCCTATGTTGTATTTGAAAATAGGCTATTCTTACTCAAATATAAACCCAATTCACATCATCATTTTACTAGTTGATTTTTTATTTTGAAATTAAAGTAGAACCAAAATTTGATGATCTATTTTACTAAATACAATAGTAAATAGGTCATACTTAAACTAGCTTTTGCTTGGACTTCAGTTTCATGAAAATTGATAAGTGGCTTTGGTTGTTGTATTATAGTTTGATGATTTAAGTTATGTTAATTAATAACATAAATAATACCTACTTATGATAAATACATCACTAATTCCACTTAAGATCAAAATAGAGATCATAGATTATTTTTGTGTTGATTTACAAAAATATGAGAGTGGATTCGCTTCTAAATTGTTTTCTAACCTCATATTTTCAATCACTTTTGTTCTAGCATTTTGTTTTACTTTTTTTAACTAATCGAAACTTCAAATCTTGGTTTAATAGAAATTTTAAAATCTAAACAATTCTCTGCAAATTGACCCGTACTCGCCACGTACTAAAATTGCACGTTGTGCCCTTGCGTTTAATTTTTATTTAATTTTTTGGCTATTTTTCTAATCCGATAGAGATTTAGCCGTTAAATAAGTTTTTGGCGTCGTTCCCAGAAAATTTGATTTGATTTTAATTTCTATTCTTCGAATTAATTTTGTTTGATTTTGTTGTGTGTTTTTTTTTTGTTAACTTGCATTTAAAAAAAGAATTTGTGTTGTGTGTGATTTTTGTTATCATTTTGTTTGTGTGCATCTCTTGTTTTATATTTGCGTTTGCATTTCATTTAAAATATATATATATATATATATATATATATATATATATAATTTCATTTGAAATAGAAAAAAAATATTCCATTTCAATTTTTGTTTTTTGCAATACATTTATAATTGTGGAAAATAGGCACAAGGACAAATTTTCATAAAATTTTTGGCTGAAGGACAACAAGTTTTATTTTTATACTGAAGGACAAACTTTGGAAGATAATTAGGCTGAAGGACAATGCTAATACAACTAGCATTTTGTACAATGTAAAACTGGATATAATGCTAGTTATAATTAGCATTTTGTACAATGTTTGCATTGTACAAAATGCTAACTATATTTAGCATTTTCCTTCGGTCTAATTTTCTTTCAAAGTTTGTCCTTCAGCTCAAAAATGAAACTTTGTGTCCTTCAGTCTTAATTTTTTTTCAAAGTTTGTCCTTTTGCCTAATTCCCTCTTTATAATTTTTCTTTTTACAAATTTCATTCCTACAAATATCATTTGCAATACATTTCAAACTTTCTATACTTCACCTCTGTTGCTATCATTTACTGTGCACATATTTGTGTGCCTGCACATATTTCATTTGTTACTATTGCAGTTGCCCCATCTCTGCCCCTACTTCAACATCAACTTCAACTCATCTGACTACTTCATACTCTTACAGCTATCAGCTGAATACCAAGCATCACCACACTGTTTACCATCGACCTACATCATAGTTCATCCCCTGCTGTCATCCCTACCATTGCCTGCAGTTCATCCCCTACCCATAACTCCACATACAAACAATCTTCTCACAAACAATCATTCCATTTGCCTCATCACTTCAGTCACAAACAATCTTCACACTGCCCACATTTGCAGCAAAACAATCTCCCTCGGTCACTCCAACCATCCACCAGCACCAGACCCTATCTGCGACCATCCACTGAAACAACCACAAACCAACCACATCAACAGTCAACTTCATAACACCTTACCCCCTCCTACAACATTTCACATCACTGCGTAACCACTGTCACAACACAAAGCTTCTCTGTCATATCAGGTGCACATTCTCTTGCATATCCCCCCTGCACAATTTTCTCCCACCACTGCAACCCATAGCCTTACCAGTCTTTTTTCTTTCTTTTACATAACTTCATTTACACAAAACATCCACTTCACTTAACCCCACATTCACATTATGTTGCTCACCATTTCATACAAACTTCACTGTTCTAACATCACATTGCTGTCACAGTTCCTCCATTACAGCCGAAAACATTGAAACACCATTCAACAAAACCTCTATACACAACACACTATTGTTTGACCATCCACCAATACCACCTAAACTCCTCTGCAAATACCACAACATCTTGCCTGTTAACTATCAACTACCCTCTGCTGTTTAAGCTAGTGCACATAAACTACTACCACTCTCAACTTACCCTTCCTCTACCACTTTAGCACTGTCAACATTTCTCATTCCAAAACTGCAACAGCAAGTTCAAACATCCCAACCCCATCTTCACTGAATCACCCTACTGCAGTGCATCAACATCCCCTTTCCTTCTCACTGTCTACACTCCAAAGTCCACTGCCTCCTCAACCATACAAACTTACATATCTGAACATACATACACGGCCACTTAACATTACTACAGCCAATTCCAACAACTATCAACTTACTACAGCTACAATTACATATACACTGAGAACTTCACACACCATTTTCCTGCTCGAAATCAAAAGAAAGAAAGAAACATCAAGCTGCAGTCAAACCCCTTGCCTGTACTACATCCATCCATCTGTTGTGTTAATACTGCACTCAAACCCCTTGCTTGTAATGTTAATATATGCACTCAAACTGTTGCATAGCACCTCTGCACCACATCCATCCCCTACCTCTGCATCCCCCTTTCCGTTTGAAACTTTCCACAACCATTCAAAACTAAACCACACTTCAAACACCATCTTCCAACATCAAATCACCGCTCTTTGGCCATCCACTACCCTGCCACTACAACTGTCAAATCACCTGACAACCAACCATCGTCGAAACTGCCTTCAATCCAGATACTCATCACCGCGACCTTCCGCTATAACGCCCCACACTCAATTCCGCAACCTAGCCTACTATAATCGCGACCCAAATTCTCCAATCCCCTCGAATTTGCAATCCTTAACCGCCTCTACCACAATAGTCATTTAATTTGCGGTTGCGAATTGGTTTGGGAAATTGCGAATTGATTTGGGAAATGTCGATTTGTAGATTTAGAAAGAGATTGTTCGCGGTTGAAATTCGAAGTAGTGGTTATGTTTTTTCTTTTGTAATCGAAAGCATTATCTTCTGTAGTTTGATGAAGTAATTTGGGAAATTCGACAACAATGTCTTTTGTATTGGCCTGGGTTCTATTAAAAAAAAAATTCAGGTTTCAATTCCATTGTATTGGGCCGGGTTTGGTATAGGTGAAGTAGTTTGGTGAGTTTTTTTTCTTTTGCTTTTGAATTGTTTTGTTTTGGTTTTGAGTTTTTTTGAACTATTTTATTCTTCTATAAATTAGTAAAAAAAAAAATTCTTTCATTTGTCTTTGCTTTGGCTTTATCTTATCTATTACTTAAACTTAAAAGCACAAAACAAATATTGCTGACCTGTCTCTCTCATTTTCAGACTTTTCTCCTGTACTCGCTTTTCCGAACCTATTGCTATTTTATTTCTTAAATTCTGCACGATGGGAACAAGCTCCCTCATTCTCAACTGCAACTTCCCACGACTAATTAATTTCTCATATATATCTGCTTCTACTCTCAATTTCTCCCCCAAATTATTTTATTCCCTTTCTCCAAACACTAAACCATAATTCCACCAAAATAAATCTTCAATCCGCTCCAAACTCAACTTCTTGCCCCCTTCTTGAAATCTCTTTCATCCACGGCTAGGCTAAAATAGGTACTGATCCAAACCGGTTCATTTGACGTAGGCGATAACAGATCTGAGATGGCGAATGACATTTTTGTAAATAATGAGGAGGGTAAGAGTAATCCAAAGTTAGATTGATAACTTTGCTTACCTTTTTTAACGTTTCACCCTATTCTACCAATTCTGACTATCTAGAACAATAAGTCTATTTTGAATCATTATTTTTATGCAGAGTGATTTATCTATGAATATCTTACTGCGTGTTAGAGTTATTTTGAAAGATTTTGCAATATAAATGTGCTGAGTGAATAAATTTTTTGGGTTAGTAGGTTGTACTGAATGTGAGGAAACTTGGCATTTTTGTGATTGGCGTGCTATTCTAAATTTTCATGCTCTCAATTTACTAAGTGACATTTTATCAACTTTTTCTGTCTTTACCGAAGACTAATACTGTAATAGTTGGATAAATATATATGTCCTGTCAAAAATGTGATGTTTTACTTTATACAATTTTACTTTTGAAGAAATGAATACAACTGCAAATTACATATGCCGTATTGGTTCGTATAGAGATAGATTTTGTGTTCAAGTAGAATTCCAATTGTAGAATAGTTGGTTAACCCAAACATGCATATTAAAAAATAATGTGAGCGAATATTATTTATGTAAAACTATAAGGTCACCAATTTGACATTCCACTAAACTTTATGATTGTTTGCTTTGGTAATTTGAAGAATTTTATTGAATACAGTTTCATGTGATTGTTTGCTTTGGTAACTTGACTAAGTTTTCTTTACAGAGAATATTTTTTGTAATATACCTGATATGCATATTTGTTGACAAGCTAAAATTAAGTTTGTAGCTACCTTCTTGGCTGCAAAATTATGAATAAGGAAAAAACTTTTTGTTTGGCTTTTACTTCAAAAGAAAGAAACTAAGATTTTCTTTCTTTCTTCTGATTTCTATTTTTATGTTAGTTTTGTTTAGGTTATTTGTGCAATTTTCATACAATTTTTATGGATTTGGCTTGAGATTAACTTTTATTTTATTGAAAGGGAAAAATTAGCCTATAACTCTGGTACCAAATATTTTATAATTAAGAGTAGATTTGGATATTCCAAACTATACAACAAATTAATTTTCTTTTGCACGTGTGATATCTGAAACAAAACTAACCAAAACTAAATGACTCTGGTTCATATATGCTTGAGTAATCCATTAATATCTTTCAATTTTTTTTAGAGACATATCAGGATGAAGGATTTACCTCTTTGGGATCAAGGCGAATTATGTGCAGTATGAACCAAGTGACTCTGGTTTGGATCTGCTCAAATGGCAAAGGTTGCTCTTAAATCGAGGCTTATTAACTAACTTATGATCTAAACCAAATGACCTCAGGTTCATATTTTTCATGTGTTGTTTTTGAATTTTCATTTCTGGATTTAACTTATCAGAACCAAAGGATTTAAAACCATTATTGAATTGGAATTACTCTTGTGATGTATTTCCAACTTGGAAATCCCCTAATTTATGCTTCATAATATGGCGCCTATACAATCAATTTCTACAAGAGGCTTACTGCTTGATTTTTTGGCAGTAACATTCAAGATAAATTGGTAAACTCTAAAATTTGGGACAAGAAGATGCTTTTACAGTTATCAAACATTTATCTCTCAGTTTTTCTTCTTTGGCAAAAGCTTTTACCATTCCCATGAAAATCATCAGATTTCATGAATCATTTACATACTAGCTTTTAGTTAATTCTAAGTCTTTCATTTTCTTCTTTACAATATTACAACAATCCAAAAGGATTTTAAATCACCATGATGTTTTTGCTTTAGAATAGATTCCTTAAAGGGTTCCTATATCGCGTTGACAAATTCTACGATTATATAAATTTTGTGAATAAGAAGTACAATCTTGATTAACATCTATGTGCAAAATCATTTGATTAATTTTTTCAGGGCCTGAGGATTGTATTGCAAAGCTTCACATATTTACAATGTTAAATTTGTTTGTGTCCATATCAACTATTTCCAAATTTCCTTTTGCTACTCATTTTGCGGCATACAATTGTTTAGTGCATGGAGTAGTGAAACTAAAATCATATTAGGAAATGATTTTTATACATTTCTTTTGATATGTAGTTGAAGTCAGATGAGGAATCATTTGCCTTTATGTTATTTAAATAGTTTATGCTCTCTAGCAGATATTTTTCTTATTTTCTGATAGTATATTACTCATTTAACTCATACATATGTTATATTGTTTGGAGGCCTATGAATTTTATTTACAGCAACAATTCAAATGATATCACAATCTTTTGGCTATTTTTCCAAGTCTTATGGCTATTTCTATGCCATTGTATTCTTTTATTTGATGAATCCTGGTACACAATTAGATACCACATTCTTTTTAGTTCACCCACTGTTCACCATTGATTACTGCTAAAATATATTCAGGTCAAGTTAGCTAGCATAAATATTGTTTTAGTGATCTTCTATTTGCATTCTATGCAATTATGTTGCATTATCTCCATCATATGTACGTGGGAACTATTGATAAATTCACTACTTCATCAATGTTGTTCGCATGCTCCGCTGTCAATGGCAATGAAAATATAAGTTTATTCATATGAATTGTATGTAAAGTTATTGACAACGAGGACTTTATGTTTTTCTATAAATGTCGTTCACAAGTATAATTGCAGATGGATCACAAAACCACATTCTTCAAGTAGAACTAATAAGTTTTCTTTGAATTATACCAAACCGAGATAAAGATTGCAAAAGTTCTTATCATTCAAACTATTTGATGCCATATGTGTATACATTTAGAGACTATCTTTCATTTGCTTTTATTAGTTGTTATTCAATTTTTTTTTGCTGAAAAAACTATTATTCAGTTTGTAAGATTATTCATATGTAAACTTAGCTAAATGGTGACGATATCATGTTTCATAGGGAAGCAGAACTGGACAGTTTTTAATTATATGCTAACTATTCTTAAGTTTAAAAAAGTCACATGATAAAGTATTGAATATGGTGCATGTAACCTTTAACGTAAGCATAGTGTTTTAAAATTGATACACAAAAGACTCATTATATGTTATATGCTTAAGTTAAAACTATATCCTTATGAGACTGTTTGTAAATAGCTTTTTTTTTTGCTATGTAGATTCAATTGGGTTCTGAATAACTTATGCACTACGAATTTGTATCATCTTACATTTCTATAATGTAGACGAAGTAAAATTTAGCTCTCTATCAGTTTATATGAGGTAACATTTACGATACATTGGCTACTTTTCTATAACCATCCGATATCTTCATGCTAATTTTATATGCATTTGTTGTTTAGTAAATGCCATTTTAATTATATAGACTGAAGATGCATTCAGTCAACAGTGATCTATTTTATTATTATTAACATGTCGTAGTCTATAATGTATTTTTTATGAACTATAAAAGAGTTAGGTCATAGCCATCTCCCTTTCATGTAATTGGTGTTTTCAGTACATCTCAGCAATTGAAGAAAAATCATGGCTTATATTGTTAACTTTTTTTAGTATGGTATTCTGAATATCATGCAAAATCGAACCCCTGCAATACTACAAGAAAAGTTATGGTTTGGGAAATTTCGTGTTTGGTTTCATGTAACCTTCTATATTGGACATGAGGGAACATATATTTTATGGATGACACTAAAACTTTAACTTATGCACAACTAAACTTACCTTTATATGGTACCAAAAATATGAAAGTTGTTCTACTAAATCAATGACTGAAAATACTCTAGGTAGGCCCGTCAACGAATGCATTCGGATGCGGATAGTGCCATATCCGCATCCGCATCTAAAATCATTTTCGGATATCGGATATCCGCATCCGCGGATACGGACGGATATCGGATAATTATTCTATCCGCTAACGACCGATAAATTAAGAATTATAAAAAAAAAATTAGTTTGACATAAATACTTTTCAATCCCATTGATTATAAAAGTGTTAAAAATTACAAATATGATAATAATAAATAGTTTCGAGCAGTTAATAAGATTTAAGTGCATATAATATAAACCACTAATTTAATAAAATAATAAACGAATATCTTTCACTACACTAAAATACACATAATTTAAACTATAATCTTGACAAAAACCGGATGGATAATTTTCGAATGCAGATGTCTTTGTATCCGCATCTGCATCCGTTTTTCCAAATATCGAATATTTATCCACTTTTTGGATGTGGATGCGGATGGATTTCAGATTTTTTGGGTATCCATTGACAACCCTAACTCTAGGGAAGTGATGATTGTTAGAGCAACAAGGAAATGGGTGAAAAGTTACATACCTTTTTACTTTGATATGGCTTAAACAATTGTCATTTCTACTACCACTTAATTTATAGGAATTTAAGCATTCCATAAATCTTGTGTACGAAGGTGAAAGAAAATGAAATGTTGTATGAACGTACATGTAGATATAGTTATTTGTTTTTTGACACTAAATTTATTAGTTGTTGATTTATGAGAGAAGACTGAAATCAATAATTATATAAATAATTGGGAAGATTTGAAAAATACTCTCTTTAAGTTGCAAAATATACAGCCACTCCTTCTCAAAAATACGTTGTTAATATATTTGTACAAAAATCTGAAACTATTTGTAGGAAACTCTATAAATATTTATAGAGAAATATGCAAATATTTGCAGTTTATGTGCAGCAAATATCTATAGAAATATATGCAAATATTTGCAGTTTTTCAAAAAAATTTAAAAATAATTTGATCATAGAAACATGTGATTAATATTCTTCCAACAAAAAATGAATTTTTTTTACCGAAACTAAAATTAGGGTGTAATTTGAAATAAGTTTTTGGGAAGGGTTTTTCACTTATCAAATCTGGAAATAAGGAGGGTAACCAAATTTCCACTAAATAGTATGCATATGCATGGCTGTACTGTTTATTACCATTGAGTTAAGGATGCATCACATGTTCAAATTTGGAAGAAATGGAATATGTAAAAATACGATAAGAAATATTTTTAAAAAAAATCCTAATAAATGTATATATTAGTGCCTGATACATTGGCTATAAAAATATATAAATATTTACATTGATTGAATTTTAGTTGGAATCTGTTGGTGCGATGACTACTGCAACTTTTTTTCCAATGAAAACTATAAATACAAGTGACATCACATAATTTTGTTCTCAACAAAGCAAGTTTAATCATAACTTATGTACTATAAAGTGATATGATACATGCAAAAACTTCATTTAATGTCAAAACCAAAACATAAACTAAGGTAACATGTAAGATTATAGTTAATGATGTGTACTGGGATATAAAGGATCACCCATAACACCAAATGTATGTCTAAGTGTTTGATATTTATATTTGAAAACTAAAATATATGCACCAAGTACGTCTCGAATTTCTGGTCAAATGTGAATTTAGTTTACTAACTGCCCACTACATTACTACCCCCTTTGCTTGCCCAACATTCAAATTGGATGTGCCCATTTTCAAACACAAATTATGTTAAATGCAAACTGTGTAGATAAAAATTTCTAACAACAATATGTCAGGTTTGACCTAAGTTGAAACTTAAGGTTAATCAAGTGGCTGAAAAAATAGGAGTAGATAAGAAATGCATAGTTTGAATTTCTATTATGGTACAAACGTAAAACAAAACTTGATTGCTTAGTTATGCAATGAAACATGAAACACTATCAATATGCACTGGTGTTAAATTTCAAGTTGTGAAATATGTAAAACTTACATTAAGGGAAATTTTAAAATAAGAAGAAGATGAAGAAACCGATTTAGTTCATTTTCAAGCTTTTACTTTGTTTTAACTCATATCCATACAGTGAGGATGTGGAGAATGCTTTATGATGAATGAAGCTAATGCATAATAAGTTTAAAGCTCATCTTACATATTATTTTTAGCAGGTATAGGTAAAAGGATATGCAAAAAAAGACAACTTTGAGAAATTGCTACTTGAAAGCATTTTACTATCCGTTCAACCGGAGACCAAGATGAGTTGCTTGCTATTCTGAATCCGATTCTAATTTCAAGTAGTTTTCAAGCAGTGAAACAGCCTTCATGGATTCAGTAGTACCATTAGAAGATGAGGTGGAGTTCTTGAATAGATGTGCAGAAGCTGGAGTTGTGCCCATTCTTGGGAATATAGGATTCAGAGCTACAATAGATTTCGAGTTGCTAAAGAAAATTACTATTGGTTATATTTACTCATTTTTAGTAGAATTTGTACAAGCTATAGTGTGACTATCCATGTACCACTCATGATAGCTTATTGACTGTTAGGGAGACATTATATGTAGATGTCTACCTCATACTATTTAAATCAACTTACAATATTTAACCTTTCACTTATACAAAATTTAACTATACATCTCCAATTGCAAAATTCATCTTCAGTCGTTTTCTAATTTTTTTTCTACCAGTCTGTGTGAGTTTGTAAACAGCTTATAACATTCTCTTTATCAATATGTTTGCTAATTTTAGAAACTATGTTAACCAAAATTATTCTTCATCGTCTTCTCTGTTTGTATACCATAACATCTTTAATCCTTGAATTTTAATTATATTATACACATGAAGGTTGTTATTTTACTCATACTTTTAATCATTTAGTTATATTAGGGGAAAAATCATAGTATATTCTTATCTTATTATGAAATACTGTTGTGTATTGTGCAACCAGATGACTATTTTTTCCCTAGGCTAAATTATATTTTGTTGTTTGTGGAAGGGTGGTTTACAATATTGATATGGTTCAACAAAAATTTCATCTTTTTTTAAATTTAATTATTTAATCTAATAGTCTATATTTTTCAATTAGTAAAATAGACCATCTACCCGTGTGCGAAGCACGGGTGTCAACCTAGTAAATAAACAATTGTATTATTAAGAAGATTTCTTGTCAAAACCCCAAAGTTATTGCAAGAAGAGTGGATAGACTAGTTTGGGTGAAGGATATGATACCCTTATGGATTTCCTTTAAATTTAGACTTGTTCGTTGTTGATTCTTTGATTGAACCTATTGACGTCGTCGAAAGGTTGAGTCTTTGATTTAGGTAACCTTTCGTCTTAGTTGAACTTGTATGACGCTCTTTAAAAAACCTTTTTCTTTTGGTTAGGTTGAAGTCCCTTGAGATGGTCCCTTTAAAGGTTGATTTTAATCCTATCCAAAGGTTAGGTTGATAGTCCACTTTGGGTTTAGGTAAATTATCAAATTCCTTGATGGATTTGTAAAAGCTTTCGACCTTGTCGAAAGGTAAGATCACTTATATGAAGTAGATTTCGTCCTCGTCGAAAGGTATAGGAATGGTCTCTTTTGGATTAAACTTTATAAGTCCAGGTATCATTATTTAAAGGATGGACTTTGACCTTGTCGAAAGGTTGGCCACTTTAGTTATAGCTTCGGAAGGTACAAGTGTTGTTAAAGTGTACAATACTTCCAACCTTGTTGAAAGGTTTATTCCAAAGATTTTGGGTGGTTTCAGTGAATGTTGATCTGAATAAGCTTCCAACCTTGTCGAAGGGTTTAGACTGTAGAGTTGAAGGCTTCGAAAAGTTGCAGTGATTACTTATAGCAGAAGCGTTATCGAACTTGTCGACAAGAACCTTCCGATAGGGTTGAACCTAAAATTATGCGTTAATCCAATAAATATTTAAGCAAACAGTGAAGTAATTAACAAAGCCAAGGACTTCCCGTTGTATCCATGAAAATGATTTATTTTATTAAATTTCTCCAGATCACACTCAATTATGGTTACAATACTTTGATTAAGAAGTTACAAGATTAGAATTAGAGAAATCAGATCTCTAAAACATGACCCCTTGGGTCTTATTTATAGATTCAGACCGCCCCCCTTTCGACTCCATGCTTTCGACTAGGTCGGAAGGTTTCCCTTTTATATGCAGTTGTGAACCTTTCGACTTTGTCGAAAGGTTTGCCTTTCATCTGCTATTACGGACCTTTCATCTTAGTCGAAAGGTTTGCTTTCCTTTACGCCTTCGTGAACCTTTCGACTTTGTCGAAGGGTTTGCATTCTTTATAGTGCTGTTAACCCTTCCACCTTATCAGAACTTACTCTAGTCTTGGTTATTGTGAACTCTTCGACCTTGTCGAAAGGTTGCTCCTCATTTGATTATTGTCGAGAGCTATTCTTTCCCTCAATGTTGCCGAAAGGTTGTCTTTTGTTCCTTGCTAGCTTATAAGTGTTGCTTTCTTCATAACACCTTTCGACTTTGTCGAAAGGTTTCCTAGAAGTGTTTCAATCGGTTCAAAAGGCTTGCTATGCTTTCGAAAAGGTCACTATGGAGTGGCTTTCACTTGCTTTGACTTCTTCATCCTCTTCGAAAGGTAAGAACTCCTTGGATACAAAGAGTTGGTACTTTTCGACTCCTTCAAAAGGTTCGATTCTAATGAATCCTGATGAGACATCCTTCTTCGAAAGGTTTGATCTATACTCCTTTTCTATAGTTTTTGTTGGAAGACCTTTCGACTTAGTCGAAAGGTGGATTTTTTTAGTAACATTTGCTCCCCCTCGCATTTGAAGAGATGCTCTTGACTTTCCAAGTCATCTTTATCGAAAGCTATAAACTTCCCGCCTCTTAGCCTTCCCGCGTTGATCTGGGACATCTATTTAAATATGATCCAATGGTTGAAAATTTAGGCGACTTTTCTTATATAATAAGCTTCTTCTCTTTCTCCCTCTTTTACCTGAAATCAAAATAATTGTGCACAACTAAAAGAGTTTGTTATCCCGCCTTTTGGCAAGGCCGAGATACCAAGGAACTGACTGAAAAAGAAACAGAATCACACGTCTCCAACTTTGGATGATTGTTGGGCAACTACAAATATCGATGAATTCTTTCCGAATTCAGATCGGGCTACAATTGATAAGACACGACAAGTGAAGCTGTGGAAACCAACGTTCCAAGTTTCAGAGCAATTCGAGTTCGTATGCTCAAGTTATCGCCGTTAGAAAGTGGAAGGATAGTCTTGGCTCGAATCCATCCTGGGGTCGGATCCATCCCCCTTTGCATTATTTCGAATCCATCAGAACCAAGCTTTGATTCGAATCCATCGAGATAGTATTGGTTCGAATCGATCGTAGTTAGCTGTGCTTCGAATCCATTCACGCATGCCTTAAGTTCGAATCCATTGGAGCTTTCTCCACCTTCGAATCCATCGAACGAGAGTCCTTCGATTCCATACAGTTGAGGGAGCTTCGAGTCCGTGCCACAATTGTCTTCGAATCGTAAAGACAGAGGATACTTCGTATCGATCAGCCATGACCTTCCACGATCGATACGAAGGAGAACGAATTCGACCGATTCGAATAAAACACCTCTTCGGATCGATAACTTCGAATCCACCAAGCAAACGCGGCTGAAACCGAGGATTTGACCCGGAATACTCGGAGAAAAAGAGGGGTTGGCCCGGAACATGCGCACCACGTCATCGACTTCACGCACCAACATACGGATTCGAATCGATCGATTCGAACCAGATCGATTCGAATGACTCCAGAACACGAAAATCTTCAACTTGAATCGATCATAACGTGAGATCTACACATCCAAATGCTACGAAATTTTTACAGAAGCTTGAGCACATGTTGAAGAATGTTCACACCAAATTTCATCTCGATTGGACAATTTGTTGATCGATTCGAACATAGCTTCGAATCGATCTCAAAGTGGGCCCGGACTTCCAGAAAGCGGGCATGTGGGCCCCCTGACGTACCAGAACTGGTCTCCCCTCAGTTTAGGCGGAATATCAGCCTCCTACACCTATAAATAGAGCCCCTGGTCATTCAAAAAAGGGGTCGGATAATTCTAAGAGCTAAAGAGCGCCCGGACTCTGCCAGATTTACTCAGAATCACCACGGTTGTCTTAAATTCAGACTTAGCTCACAAAACCAGTTGTACTGCGTTATAAGAAATTGTAATCTTCGAGTGTCGAGCAATAAAATCATCAAACTTCATAGTGGACGTAGGCTAAAACGCCGAACCACTCTAAATCGCTTGTCTTTGCACTTTACCTTTCTGTTATTTGGAGTTTTTGTTAGATAATCCACAGTGTTAAATTTCATTCTTCGCGTTTATCTCTTCAAAAGACTTCCGAAGAGTGTTGTGCCCATTTTTGGTACAAACACTTTGGTGCTTTCACTGAGAAAATCAGTTTTTCTCCTGCTCTTCGGATCTACCATCGATACCGGATTGCGTAAAATCCAAGAGGAAGATCCAGATCTCCACTCCAGAATCCTTCCATTCTATTCAGATTTGTATAAAATCTAGGAAAGGAATTCACAACTCAAAATGGTTAGTACAAGAACCACTTCTACAGCTGCTAATCAAGAAGCTCGGGATGAACAGAATCCCACACAGCAGTTACAATCCAATCAAGACAACACTGCTCACTCCGGTCCATCTGGACCGGTAACCAGACAAGAGTTCCAGACATTACTCCAGGAACTGACCCAAAGCCGACAACAGTTAGCTGAAAAGTTGCGTGCCAACATTGAATTGACCAATCAATTAAACCGCCAAAGGCGTAGGAAGACAAGGAGGGGTGATGCTTCCCACTCGTCCACTGAAAGTTCTGCTTCCTCTGACTATCATGGCAGAACTACACGTCCCCGTTTGGGTGCAGGTCATACGCTAGTTACCGAATATCAACCCGCCTTGACTGTGGGACAATTAAGGGTCGAACCGTCAACTAGCTCCCAGGCCGGGCCCTCATCACGAGGAGGTGTTGCTCCACAGCATACCACAGGCGATCGCGCTACAACAGCCGCGGTAGAGACAAGGGTTGATACCCGAAACCAGTCGGATCCAAATAATCAACAGCGTGGGCGTACTCCCGAACCGTACGTCCCAGAAGATGTGGAGCCAAGGAGGCGAGATATGGGCCGTCGACAACGTCCGGTCCAAGCTCGCGCTGTGGAACCCGACCACACCTTAGTTCAGCCTACACGGAATGTGGTTATGCCCGACATTTCAACCATGGTACGTCAAATGATCCGCGAGAGCCAGGGACTTATCAACGACGACTGGGGGATCTCCCGTAGTCAAACTCCTTTCACTGACGAAATACTGCACGCTGAACCTCCTCGGCGATTCAGAATGCCAACTCTCCCTCTGTACGAAGGAAATTTCGATCCCAATCAACATATCTTAAAGTATGAATGGTCAATGAGCGCCGCAAGGGCTGATGATGCGGTAAAATGTCGAAGCTTCCCCATCTCTTTGGGAGGAATTGCAACGATGTGGTTCACAAGGTTGCCACCAAGATCCATCTCTTCGTTCGACCAACTAGCTAAGAAATTTGTCGAACAGTTTCGTATGCATGTCACTAGGCCTAAAGACGTTAACACCTTATCTAGTGTCACCCAGGCTAAGGGAGAGACGCTCAGGCGTTACCTGGAGAGATTCCACACAACATGCGTGGAAATTAGCAATCCCAACGACAACTCGATTCTGATGGCGTTAACCAAAGGGATCGATCCCGACTCGGAATTTGGGAATTGGTTAGCTGGGAAACCACCCGCATCATTGGACCGTTTCTACTCCAAAGCCGCTCAATTCTTGCGACAAGAGGACGCGAAACATTCTAGGAAACAGGGCGATGCGATACCCAGAACTGAAGGAATACAGAGTAATGTGGCAGTCAAACAGTCCGGTGAGAGTTCCGGAAAAGTCCAGCTAAATATACAGAAAAAACAAGCTCAGCCGAGAGTTAGCAGCGGTCAGGATAAGAAGAGAGATCAAAATCGAGGCCCGCAACGTAGGACCCCGATGTTTGACAGTTACACACCATTGAATACATCGTTGGAAAACGTGTATCTGCAAACCTGCAACGCTGAGCAATATAAGAAACCTGCTCCGAAGCAATCATCGGAGAGACAGATTCAGACAGAAAAGTTTTATAGATTTCACGAAAGTTACGGCCACAATACCAACGAGTGTCGACATCTGCAAGACCTCGTTGAAAAATTGATCAGAGAGAGAAAGTTGGACCAGTTTGTACGGGCACCGCCGTCTGGTGGAGCGGTGTAACGACCCGTATTTTTAACACTTTAAAAATACGAATTAAAATGAAAATTTTGGATAAAAATCCGAAGGAAATAAAATTTTGTGTTGTTAAATGTGAATTACAAGTTAAAATACAAAACTGAATTCTGAAATAAGTTATTTGTAAATTAAATATGGATGTTAACTTGTAGTGAATGTAAATAATGAATTGAATTTGATTGTAAACCAAATATGTTATGATTGTAAACAAAGAATAAATAAAATGGTAGATTTAATAATGGAAGTTTATGTTATTGAAACTAATATAAATAAATGTAACTTAATATTACAGTTGATTGAAAGCAGATAATAACTGAAACTGTAATTTGATAAAGATGTTAACTTGTAGTTGAACGTAAGTAAAAGATTTAAATTTGAATGTAACAAGTAATTGAATTGAATTGAATTTGATTGTAAACAACGAAATAAATAAAATGTTACATTTAATATTGAAGTTATAATATGGAAATCAACGTAAATGAATGTAATTTAATATTACTGTGAATTTAAATAAGATGATAGCTGAAGAAAATGAAAGTAAATGAATTATAAACTATTGATAATAATGTATAAGTAAATGGTTGATTCAATAATGAAAGTGTAAATCGAAATAAAAGAATTCATTTGGAATTAAATAACTTGAATTTGAATTACAATATAATTGAACGTTGAATCTAATATAATCTTTTATATTGGATTTATAATGGAAAATTGCATTGTAAAAGATTGTTAATTACTATGAAATTAAAAATGGAATTTGTGAACAATTAAGATTTGATTTAAAAGTTAATAATTTAAAATTGGGAATTTTATATTGAAATTAAACAGTCGAATAATTTATTTTTCGAATATTGGATTTAATTAGACAATTAAATCGATAATTTAATAAGTTAAATTTCAGAAATAATTGAAATCGAGTTGAATATGATTGAAAATAATTTGTAAAATTTTATCTTATCATATTGGAGTTATAGTAATGTTATAGAACTTTTAAAATTGAATTTAAAGTTAATTTGTGAAAATTGAATATTTTAATATTTAATTATCGATTGAAAAATAGCCATTTTTCTAACAGTCTCAGAATTGAACGAAACTAGTTCCATTGGATCCGAAATAATTTGTTATTGTCGGATTTCAATTTTCGTAGCAATCGGAGTTATCATTTGACCGTGGCAGCTCGAAACGCATCGAATTGTTTTTAATATTAATTCGGCGAGAGAAAATAGTCATTTTTCAAAAAGTCTCGGATTTCGACGAAACTAGTTTCATCGGATCCATAATGTGATATTATTATATGGTTTCAAATTTCGTGTCAATTGGATGTACCGTTTGTCCGGGGCAAGCCAAAACACATCGAAATCGGTTTAAATCGGTTTAATTTAAAACTGATCGTTTTTCTCCGTAAGTCGCCCAGATGACTGAATTAGCCTCCGAAACATGTTCCATTGCGTTTGGAACGAGGGGTAAACCTTAGAAACGTCAGCCGGCATGCTTCGTTTGGAGTTCGGAAAATCCGGGATGAATAGTGTCGCGTATTTTTTCAATAAAAGCCCTCACTTTCTCTATTTTCCAAAAAAAAAACCTAGGTCAAATAGCTTCAGCCGCCACTAATCTTTTTAATGGCTGAGAATTTCGAAACTTTCTCCCCTATTATCTCCAAATCTACAAACAATTAGCAAAAGTCGTCAACTACAACGTTGTAGAGGGCATCAAGATCTAGCTATCCAACGGTGGAGATCGGAAACGAAGCCACGGATTGACGGCAAAAAGAGATGGAAGCTGCTGCGTTTTTCACGCAAATCGAGGTGGAGGAGGCGACCGAGCTCCACACCCTTGGGGCCGATGGTGGCTCTTGAGTAGTGCTTCGAAGTGGTGTATCCTGATCGAAGTGGAAGTGCTCGTGGTGGCCTCGAAAATTGAGGGAATAAGGGCGGCTATGGGTTGTTGGTCACGTTCTTTGACCTGGGGAAGATGAAGCAAAGGAGCGGCCAGATCTGAAGCAAGAGGGATGGACGGCCAGATTGCATTGTAGGGTTTAAAATTATAAAAGAAAATTGTAAATATTTATAATATAAATTCGTGTTAACTTCAAAAATGTATAACTTTTTCATACAAGGTCCGATTGGAACGGAACTTATTGCCGATCGTAATGACTAGAGCTTCGAAATGAAACTGGTTTGGATGGATTTGGAGACGGTGGAAATTTGGGCTAAAGTTGGGCGTCGTCCAGTTTTAGTTCCAAACCGGAACATCTCGACGACAACGGAAAATCAAAGTGAGTGTTTTATAATGCTCACAACGTACTAAATATCTTTATGCTAGTTAAATTTGACATTATGAAGTGTTACGATTTTATTTGTCGCTGTTTGATAAAATTTAATTGTCATATAGATTGTCATCGAATTTAATGTTAGAAATTAAAAATTGACAGTCAAATTGAAATTAAAATTTAATTGCGATTAAATTACCTGATATTGATAACTATGAAATTGTATTGTCTATTGGATGATTTATTTCGATGGATGCTATTGGTTGATATTTAATTGTTTGGATGTTTATTTGCTTATATATATCCTGTGATACATATGACACTGTGATCGGTTAAGTGATATATATTCATCCCTAACATTTAACTGAAATAAATAATCACTTGGCCATAGGATAGAAAATTATATACGGACACCGGGTTGGCTAAATTAATTGATTTTAAAAGTTGTTTTGAAATTATTTAAATGAATTGATTTTAAGAATAAAATCCAAATTATGGAAATTGAATTATTTTGAATTGGAGCTTGAAATGTTGGAATTTAAACTTGATAAACGAAATTGTTTAATTACTCGAAGTTTAGTTTTTTTAATTAAAAATTGAAATACGGCATAAATTTTCGGAAGTTGATTTGTTTTAAAGATTGGACTTTTATTCGAACTATGAATATTTCTAAGAAAATTTATATGAAATGATATTTCAGGTTTGAGTTTAGAATTGAAATTTGGATTAAAAAAATTTGGTATTGAAAGTAAATTTGATTTAATGTTTAAATCGATATTTTGAAATTGGATTTAGAATTGAAATTTGAAATTAATTTGAAATTGGAATTTAAATTAATTTGGAATTGAAATTTAAATTCATTTGGAATTGGGATTGGAAATAAATTTGGAATTGGAAATTAATTTGAAATTGGAAATTGAAAGTGAACGGGATTTGTTTATTGGGATCGAAATTTATATGGAATCAAAATTTATTCGAGTGGAAATCGGAATTGAATCGATTAAATCGAAATGGAAATTGGAATTGATTTGGGTAGGAAATTGGGAAGTTGACCGGTTTGACTTTGGAATTGTTTTAATGAATATTTTAGTATGAATGATTTAAAATCTTTATTCTTTAAATATTGAAATTATTTTGATTTTCAAACTGTTTTACTATATAAACCATTTTTATATTCAAATTATTTTCGATTAAACTATTTAAATATTTTCTATTAAGCTATTTTAACTATTTTAATTATTTAAACTACTTTTAAACTACTTAAAACTATTTTCTAAAATTTTCAAGCTGGTCAATAAGGTGAATTGTTTATATTTAAATCTCGAATTTAAATACGAATTGGGTTAAATGAAGTTGCAACCTAAATTGAAATTCGAAATGATTTTGAAATCGAAATGAGATATTGAGGCGAAGTGATTTTGAAATGAAATCGTATACTTCGAGTAGATATGATGATTTTGAAAAGGCTTTTATTTTGAAGCGAATATGATATTTTTGATAATCAATTATGAATTGATTTTGAAATGTAAAAGAGCCATCGGTGTAAAAATACGTAGTTATTAAAGAGACCGGGATCGGATATGGACATACTCTCTGTCGATACCGAAAACCACTTTAATAACTAGTATACGCGGAGTGTTGATCCAGAACGAAGTGGATGGGTTTGATGAACGCGTTGATTGAAGAAAGAGAACGATATTGGATGACCCCTGACATGACTAAAACAGGAGCCGCGCCGGGCCATTGAGGATCGCCATCTCTAGCGGACACACTTCTTCGTTACCATGTCTATTACTTTTGTGATTCGATTTGGGTGCACCCCTCGATTTTGGGAGTGTTGTTTCGCGGTGTTGGGGTAGTAGCTGCTATGCCCAACATCAGTCCGGATCAGGCAACTACTAGTATCCTAGTTGGTATCGCCTCCTGTACCTTGTCATACTGATTATCCTATTCGCGACCACTACGTTTCGGTTTGTACCTTGAGTATATGGATTGCCCTCTGGTGACTTCCGGTTTTGGGGAAACTACGGTCTTGTATATGCTCTTGGGAATATAAACTGTGTTAAGGGTGGAATGGGCCATGGCTTAACGCTATTTTAATACTTTTACTTTAGTGTAGACATATTATAATAGCGTATTGTACTACATAGTAGATAGTTTAACGGATCCTTGAGAGATGGAAAATCCCGTAACATCTCTTAAGTTATTGCACTCACGTTGACACTGGATAGGAGATGTCAAAACCCGTAAACATCTCTGACGCCGTCACACTCATATTTTCTTATTCGATTTGACTTACATGAGATATTTTAGTCCTGACTCGAGTGTTTTGTCTTTTCATTATGCTCGGGTCAGCCTGAGCATTTCAGATAAGGTTGAAGATCTATTTTGGAGGACGAAGACGGAGTTTGGTATTACATCATTTGTATTCTACTACCATATTATTTTTCCGCTGCATTATTGTATTATCTCTGATATGTATGTAACTCTGATTTATGATGTATAATAATAATCAAATTTATTTATTTAACAGCTTCATGAATTGTTATTTTATTATTATATCTTGTTCCTTTCGCTGCAAGATTCTGAGTTTGCTTCTGTTCTTTCTTTCCTTTTCTTATTTAACCCCAATAACCATCTGCCTTTTTGAACGGTTTGAGTTGGACATGTGTTTGATTTGTCGACTTGAACGGTCCAAAATGTCGGGTCGTTACACTTGGTATCAGAGCTTTGGTTTAGATTACCTTAGCTCTAGTGGGGAATAACTCGTTGAAATAGGGTTGAAACCTATGAATGAGTTTGAGGGTATGAGAGAGCGTATTTGTTATTTTGATATAAAATGGTTTTATATTGTGTTGATCTGTTCCGTTGAGTATTTATAAATTCTGGTCGGTACATGGGACGCCATGGCATCGATAGGGGTTTCTAAACACTCGAATAGGACAAATTGACATAATATTGTTTTGACGTATATTTATATATAAATATTACTACGGATATATAAATTTGATTTTATTGGTTGGTAGGAGATGGTAATATTAGATTATCGTCGTCAATTGGTTGACTTGTCAATATTTCTAAATTATTGACAAATGAAAAAAAAATGAATTTGGAAAATATAATTGGAAATGGAATTAAATGAATATGATTTTAAATTTGAGAATATAAACTCCAATGTTTTGAAATTTGTACCAATGGTTTGGAAATAATCTACGTATCATTTGAAAAATTTGAATAGGAATGATTTGCCAAGTGATTTTGAAATAAATAAGTGGTGTATGCCCCGCTTGATGTTTGGAAAGTAAGTTTCGGTAATGAGTGCACGCACTATCGACGTTTATTTTTCAAAAGTCCGAGTGGGGGAGACCCTCAATGTTTTCTGTACTCTTTGAATAAAATGGAAATTGAAACTTTTCTAAAATATGAAATAGAATTTGAAGGTTAAAAACGAAAATTTAAATTGCAATAGTAAACCTTAATGTGATTAATAATAAATTGAAGATTTATTAAATAGGCTCAACACTAAAATTTAATGAAAATAAGTTGTATATTATCAACTACACTAAATTTGCATAACCATAACATACCTAATATTCAAATGTTTAAAATGCATATTCTGATAAGTAAGAAATAATATACAAGTACGATTGTGAAAACAAAATGTGGAGATTCTTTGATAGTTGTGAATATAAAAGAAATTCAATTGAAATTGAATAATATATACTTAGTTAATAGTGTGAATTTAATTTAAACAAGTAAATTAACCGAATTGAAACAATAAAGTAAACAAATAAATTGAATGAGGGAATTTGCTTTAACTTAAACAAAGCAAATGAATGAGTAAAACTGGATTTGTTAGGAATTATAAAAGATGGGAAGTTAAGCTAAAATTTAGAGTGAAAGAAATATACAAAGGACTGAATTAGATTTAAATCAATGAAATATAAAACTTGTAAATGGAAACTAAGTAAATTTGCATAAACTAAATGTCAATAAACTTGAAATTGATTGACTTGGTGGGAAATTTTGTATGGATGTTAATGTTGTGGTGCAATGGTTGTTAGATGGATGTTAATTGATTAAATAGGATTCATTTTGTTAATAAATTGAATAAATGGAATATAAATTTAAATAATTAAATTCAATTTGAAGTAAGGTGATGTTGAATATAATTGTATTCAATTTAATTTGAAGAAAAATTGTCTTGAGTTAAATGTGGATGTAATAAAGTGAATAAACCGGAAAACAAATTTAATGTAAACTTATTTCATAAAAATATAAAAGAAATTAATAACTTTGTGTTAATGCTTGATTTTCCGGAAACTTTAAATTGGATAGTTTGTATTTGTAATAACAAACAAATGTGGAAATCTAAAATTGTCCGGTATGTGCTGAAACTAAAAGTACCATAACTTTTAAATGAATAATCAGAATTTGATGATCTAGGACTTTTCGGAAAGCTTAGAATATGTAGCACGACTTTTGTTTAGAGTATTTCTGAAAATTCATTCGTTTACTAGGTTAAAAATGTAAATGTCTATCGCTGTCCTGTGTAAGAATAAGCAAAACCAATAGCATTTGACCTTAGTATTTATGACATAACTTTTTACTGGTTTATTGGATTTTCATGATCCTGTACTTTCTGGAAACCTCAGAACCTATGCTCCAACTTTTGTTTTAGAAGCCTTGCATTTTGCTGAAGTTTAGAAGGTCGAAAGTGTGCGTGAATGTCGCTGACCTGCACGGACCTAAAACGTATTCTCGTAGTAAAACGGCCGTAACTTTTGAACGGATAGTCCGAATTAGACGATTTTGGACATTCCGGAAACCCTGAAACAAATGCCACAACTTTCATTTTGATTACCTTGCAAAATTATGTCGTTCAGCTAGCTAAAAACTATGTTCTACCCGCTGTCCAGAATTTTGATATTTCAGTTTTGAAGTTAAAGATGTTATATACGTGTGTATATGCTAAGTATATTGATATATATTCATTTGCACGGTTCAAACTTGGTTGTTGAGTATTTTAGTAGGTATAAAAGGATTGCGCTCGACTTCCGAAACCCGGTTCTGCGCTAAACGCAAAATGTAAGAAAAAAATTTGCTAGTAAACGCTAATAAAGGTACGTATTCGGATTATTTATCGTATTTGGGTTTTATATATATTGTTTTTCCCCATATTTGGGATGCCTCATTTTGAATGAGATGTATATCATGCAATTATTACCATGTGAAATTTTTCGGTCCTAGCCGCGCAAAGGAGGTACTGCCGAAATTTTTCAAAAATCCGGGAGTTAGAAAATTTTGTGAAATAAAAAATCATATAACTAAATTTTGCAAATAAGTAGAATATTTTGAATGAATTATATTTAGATGATGGTTTACCCTTCTCCGTTCCTTTACGAGGACGAAAAGTTTTAAGTGGGGGAGAATGTAACGACCCGTATTTTTAACACTTTAAAAATACGAATTAAAATGAAAATTTTGGATAAAAATCCGAAGGAAATAAAATTTTGTGTTGTTAAATGTGAATTACAAGTTAAAATACAAAACTGAATTCTGAAATAAGTTATTTGTAAATTAAATATGGATGTTAACTTGTAGTGAATGTAAATAATGAATTGAATTTGATTGTAAACCAAATATGTTATGATTGTAAACAAAGAATAAATAAAATGGTAGATTTAATAATGGAAGTTTATGTTATTGAAACTAATATAAATAAATGTAACTTAATATTACAGTTGATTGAAAGCAGATAATAACTGAAACTGTAATTTGATAAAGATGTTAACTTGTAATTGAACGTAAGTAAAAGATTTAAATTTGAATGTAACAAGTAATTGAATTGAATTTGATTGTAAACAACGAAATAAATAAAATGTTACATTTAATATTGAAGTTATAATATGGAAATCAACGTAAATGAATGTAATTTAATATTACTGTGAATTTAAATAAGATGATAGCTGAAGAAAATGAAAGTAAATGAATTATAAACTATTGATAATAATGTATAAGTAAATGGTTGATTCAATAATGAAAGTGTAAATCGAAATAAAAGAATTCATTTGGAATTAAATAACTTGAATTTGAATTACAATATAATTGAACGTTGAATCTAATATAGTCTTTTATATTGGATTTATAATGGAAAATTGCATTGTAAAAGATTGTTATTTACTATGAAATTAAAAATGGAATTTGTGAACAATTAAGATTTGATTTAAAAGTTAATAATTTAAAATTGGGAATTTTATATTGAAATTAAACAGTCGAATAAATTATTTTTCGAATATTGGATTTAATTAGACAATTAAATCGATAATTTAATAAGTTAAATTTTAGAAATAATTGAAATCGAGTTGAATATGATTGAAAATAATTTGTAAAATTTTATCTTATCATATTGGAGTTATAGTAATGTTATAGAACTTTTAAAATTGAATTTAAAGTTAATTTGTGAAAATTGAATATTTTAATATTTAATTATCGATTGAAAAATAGCCATTTTTCTAACAGTCTCAGAATTGAACGAAAATAGTTCCATTGGATCCGTAATAGTTTGTTATTGTCGGATTTTAATTTTCGTAGCAATCGGAGTTATCATTTGACCGTGGCAGCTCGAAACGCATCGAATTGTTTTTAATATTAATTCGGCGAGAGAAAATAGTCATTTTTCAAAAAGTCTCAGATTTCGACGAAACAAGTTTCATCGGATCCGTAATTTTATATTATTGTATGGTTTCAAAGTTCGTGTCAATTGGATGTACCGTTTGTCCGAGGCAAGCCAAAACGCATCGAAATCGGTTTAAATCGGTTTAATTTAAAACTGATCGTTTTTCTCTGTAACTCGCCCAGATGACTGAATTAGCCTCCGAAACATGTTCCATTGCGTTCAGAACGTGGGGTAAACCTTAGAAACGTCAGCCGGCATGCTTCGTTTGGAGTTCGGAAAATCCGGGATGAATAGTGTCGCGTATTTTTTCAATAAAAGCCCTCACTTTCTCTATTTTCCAAACAAAAACCCTAGGTCAAATAGCTTCAGCCGCCACTAATCTTTTTAATGGCTGAGAATTTCGAAACTTTCTCCCCTATTATCTCCAAATCTACAAACAATTAGCAAAAGTCGTCAACTACAAAGTTGTAGAGGGCATCAAGATCTAGCTATCCAACGGTGGAGATCGGAAACGGAGCCACGGATTGACGGCAAAAAGAGATGGAAGCTGCTGCGTTTTTCACGCAAATTGAGGTGGAGGAGGCGACCGAGCTCCACACCCTTGGGGCCGATGGTGGCTCTTGAGTAGTGCTTCGAAGTGGTGTATCCTGATCGAAGTGGAAGTGCTCGTGGTGGCCTCGAAAATTGAGGGAATAAGGGCGACTATGGGTTGTTGGTCACGTTCTTTGACCTGGGGAAGATGAAACAAAGGAGCGGCCAGATCTGAAGCAAGAGGGATGGACGGCCAGATTGCATTGTAGGGTTTAAAATTCTAAAAAAAATTGTAAATATTTATAATATAAATTCGTGTTAAATTCAAAAATGTATAACTTTTTCATATGAGGTCCGATTGGAACGAAACTTTTTTCGTTGCGATCGTAATGACGAGAGCTTCGAAATGAAACTGGTTTGGATGGATTTGGAGACGGTGGAAATTTGGGCTAAAGTTGGGCGTCGTCCAGTTTTAGTTCCAAACCGGAACATCTCGACGACAACGGAAAATCAAAGTGATTGTTTTATAATGCTCACAACGTACTAAATATCTTTATGCTAGTTAAATTTGACATTATGAAGTGTTACGATTTTATTTGTCGTTGTTTGATAAAATTTAATTTTCATATAGATTGTCATCGAATTTAATGTTAGAAATTAAAAATTGACAGTCAAATTGAAATTAAAATTTAATTGCGATTAAATTACCTGATATTGATAACTATGAAATTGCTGTGAATTGTATTGTCTATTGGATGATTTATTTCGATGGATGCTATTGGTTGATATTTAATTGTTTGGATGTTTATTTGCTTATATATATCCTGTGATACATATGACACTGTGATCGGTTAAGTGATATATATTCATCCCTAACATTTAACTGAAATAAATAATCACTTGGCCATAGGATAGAAAATTATATACGGACACCGGGTTGGCTAAATTAATTGATTTTAAAAGTTGTTTTGAAATTATTTAAATGAATTGATTTTAAGAATAAAATCCAAATTATGGAAATTGAATTATTTTGAATTGGAGCTTGAAATGTTGGAATTTAAACTTGATAAACGAAATTGTTTAATTACTCGATGTTTAGTTTTTTTAATTAAAAATTGAAATACGGCATAAATTTTCGGAAGTTGATTTGTTTTAAAGATTGGACTTTTATTCGAACTATGAATATTTCTAAGAAAATTTATATGAAATGATATTTCAGGTTTGAGTTTAGAATTGAAATTTGGATTCAAAAAATTTGGTATTGAAAGTAAATTTGATTTAATGTTTAAATCGATATTTTGAAATTGGATTTGGAATTGAAATTTGAAATTAATTTGAAATTGGAATTTAAATTAATTTGGAATTGAAATTTAAATTCATTTGGAATTGGGATTGGAATTGGAAATAAATTTGGAATTGGAAATTAATTTGAAATTGGAAATTGAAAGTGAACGAGATTTGTTTATTGGGATCGAAATTTATATGGAATCAAAATTTATTCGAGTGGAAATCGGAATTGAATCGATTAAATCGAAATGGAAATTGGAATTGATTTGGGTAGGAAATTGGGAAGTTGACCGGTTTGACTTTGGAATTGTTTTAGTGAATATTTTAGTATGAATGATTTAAAATCTATATTCTTTAAATATTGAAATTATTTTGATTTTCAAACTGTTTTACTATATAAACCATTTTTATATTCAAATTATTTTCGATTAAACTATTTAAATATTTTCTATTAAACTATTTTAACTATTTTAATTATTTAAACTACTTTTAAACTACTTAAAACTATTTTCTAAAATTTTCAAGCTGGTCAATAAGGTGAATTGTTTATATTTAAATCTCGAATTTAAATACGAATTGGGTTAAATGAAGTTGCAACCTAAATTGAAATTCGAAATGATTTTGAAATCGAAATGAGATATTGAGGCGAAATGATTTTGAAATGAAATCGTATACTTTGAGTAGATATGATGATTTTGAAAAGGCTTTTATTTTGAAGCGAATATGATATTTTTGATAATCAATTATGAATTGATTTTGAAATGTAAAAGAGCCATCGGTGTAAAAAACGTAGTTATTAAAGAGACCGGGATCGGATATGGACATACTCTCTGTCGATACCGAAAACCACTTTAATAACTAGTATACGCGGAGTGTTGATCCAGAACGAAGTGGATGGGTTTGATGAACGCGTTGATTGAAGAAAGAGAACGATATTGGATGACCCCTGAGATGACTAAAACAGGAGCCGCGCCGGGCCAGTGAGGATCGCCATCTCTAGCGGACACACTGCTTCGTTACCATGTCTATTACTTTTGTGATTCGATTTGGGTGCACCCCTCGATTTTGGGAGTGTTGTTTCGCGGTGTTGTGGTAGTAGCTGCTATGTCCAACATCAGTCCGGATCAGGCAACTACTAGTATCCTAGTTGGTATCGCCTCATGTACCTTGTCATACTGATTATCCTATTCGCGACCACTACGTTTCGGTTTGTACCTTGAGTATATGGATTGCCCTCTGGTGACTTCCGGTTTTGGGGAAACTACGGTCTTGTATATGCTCTTGGGAATATAAACTGTGTTAAGGGTGGAATGGGCCATGGCTTAACGCTATTTTAATACTTTTACTTTAGTGTAGACATATTATAATAGCGTATTGTACTACATAGTAGATAGTTTAACGGATCCTTGAGAGATGGAAAATCCCGTAACATCTCTTAAGTTATTGCACTCACGTTGACACTGGATAGGAGATGTCAAAACCCGTAAACATCTCTGACGCCGTCACACTCATATTTTCTTATTCGATTTGACTTACATGAGATATTTTAGTCCTGACTCGAGTGTTTTGTCTTTTCATTACGCTCGGGTCAGCCTGAGCATTTCAGATAAGGTTGAAGATCTATTTTGGAGGACGAAGACGGAGTTTGGTATTACATCATTTGTATTCTACTACCATATTATTTTTCCACTGCATTATTGTATTATCTCTGATATGTATGTAACTCTGATTTATGATGTATAATAATAATCAAATTTATTTATTTAACAGCTTCATGAACTGTTATTTTATTATTATATCTTGTTCCTTCCGCTGCAAGATTCTGAGTTTGCTTTTGTTCTTTCTTTCCTTTTCTTATTTAACCCCAATAACCATCTGCCTTTTTGAACGGTTTGAGTTGGACATGTGTTTGATTTGTCGACTTGAACGGTTCAAAATGGCGGGTCGTTACAAGCGGGCCCCTCAAAGCAAAATCATACACAGAATCAATCAAGACAGGAAGAACCGGGTTGTGACGGAGGAAGATTGGTAATTAATGCTGTAAGTGGTAATTCTCATCTAGTGGTCCGAAGCTGGGAGGAAATGGAATCATATGGCAACTTAGCTAAACGCTCAAACTTCGAGTATAATGATAACTTGGGCGATAAACCGTCAACCAAACGGAAGAGAGCGACGACTAACGACATCACTTTCTGGGACAACGACGTTGACTACGTCGGAAGCCCGACTACCGACCCACTTGTGATATCGACCCAAGTAGGCCCGATGTGGATGAAGAGGATCCTGATTGACTGCGGGAGCTCTGTGAATATCATATTTGCACATGCTTATAATCAAATGAAGATGAAAGCTGGGGGTCTAAAACCCTGCCAAACTCATCTCTATGGATTCAATGGCAGCGCTACTGTACCAGTTGGGATGGTAGAGTTACCAGTTGAATTGGGAACCGGAAAATGTAGGTCGATTCGAATATTCCAGTTCGTTGTGTTGGATGTAGAGTCGCCATATAATGCCTTTTTAGGTCGACCTGCCCTTGCTGAATTCAGGGCCATAATAGCTCCGTGGTGTTTAACTTTAAAATTCCCGACCGTCAACGGAGTTGGGGTCGTCCAGGGCGATCAGGTTGATTTGAGAACAATCATACACCGAAATCGAGTTACCCGATTGCACAGTGCCAAGTACCGACTTAAAACTTTTGAACTTGGTGAGCTAGTCGCTAAGAAAGATTATCCGGCACTCCCGCCCATGAGATCAACATGGAAAGGGTCGCGCAAGATTAAGCGAAAGCTCAAGGATGGTGAATTCAAGTTATCACCCATTGATGGCTTAACTTTACCAAGGACCTGGAATAGTGAAAGCCTTCATCGCTACTGCAATTAACATGCTATGTTTATTTATTTAGTTTGAATTTTGTTTTAAAATTTGTTTCAGCATTTCGAAATTAGAACTAATAATAAGGCAACTGACTTTGCCATGTTTTCTGATTTCAGCAATAAAATGCCATTTCTTCGGGCCAGAGCTGTGATTCATTAAATACAGTGTATAACATCACGATGCACGGAGAGCTAAAATTCCATCACGCAATGGGATTTATTCAAGAACGGAGTGGCTGTGATACGACCAGCCACTCGCTAAGTGAAGCCCAAGCTCGGGGGCAAGCCATCACATCGAAAGCTAAAACTGGGTTGATGCACGACGATCCTTCACTAACTCCGTACTCCCAGAGTGCGAGGCGGAGTATAAACATTCCTTAACTCCGTACTCCCAGAGTGCGAGGCAGAGTATAAACATTCCTTAACTCCGTACTCCGAAGAGTGCGAGGCGGAGTATAAACATTCCCTAACTCCATACTCCCAGAGTGCGAGGCGAAGTATAAACATTCCTTAACTCCGTACTCCCAGAGTGCGAGGCGGAGTATAAACATTCCTTAACTCCATACTCCGAAGAGTGCGAGGCGGAGTATAAACATTCCTTAACTCCGTACTCCGAAGAGTGCGAGGCGGAGTATAAACATTCCCTAACTCCGTACTCCCAGAGCGCGAGGCGGAGTATAAACATTCCTTAACTCCGTACTCCCAGAGTGCGAGGCAGAGTATAAATATTCCTTAACTCCGTACTCCCAGAGCGCGAGGCGGAGTATAAACATTCCTTAACTCCGTACTCCCAGAGTGCGAGGCGGAGTATAAACATTCCTTAACTCCGTACTCCGAAGAGTGCGAGGCGGAGTATAAACATTTCCTAACTCCGTACTCCCAGAGTGTGAGGCGGAGTATAAACATTCCTTAACTCCGTACTCCGAAGAGTGCAAGACGGAGTATAAACATTCCTTAACTCCGTACTCCGAAGAGTGCGAGACGGAGTATAAACATTCCTTAACTCCGTACTCCGAAGAGTGCGAGATGGAGTATAAACATACATCAAGTCCATATTCATCCTCAAGACTGGGGGCAGGACCAAAAACAAATATCGAATTGAAGACGGAAGAGAATATACTTTCATTTCCATTATAAAAAAAAAGAATCCGATTACAAGATGATTTAGAAAATAAAATAAAATTCCTGCTAGTGGGAGCCGAGTCCACATCTATACACGGCTATAGAGAAAACCAAAAGGCAAAACACTACAGAGAACTGAAGAAGGAGTTCAATCTTTCTTCTTCCTTATCTTCTTCTTCGAGGAAGTCCCACTAGAGCCGCTACCCAACTTCTTCCTACTTCTCTTACTCTTCTCTGGTTTGCCCTCAGATGGCGACATGATGTCCACCTCTTCCTCAGAGCTAGAGGCAACAGAGATTCTTTTGGAGGGTTGAGCCGGAGGAATAGAATCAGTAGCAGGAGGTGGAACAGGAGCACTCGCAATTACCACAGTGCTGCCAGGGGATATCATCATTAGTGGGGCATGGCCTGACGGATCCATACTGGCGGTCACTGCGTCCATCTCAGTATTAATCTCAGCCAGAATCTCATCTTCACGAGATACTTGGGCCGCGCTGGATATACTAATGGTTGGCATGGAAGAACTAACAGCCGGAGTGGTTCCACTCATAGAAAAGGATGGATCGATGAAGGGATCATTGGGTTGATTGAGGAGTTCCTCAATCATCTGAGCGTCAAAAGATAATGTATTCACTTCCCCTTCTTCACCAACCACAGAAGATGTCATAATAGCTTCGGTGATGATAGCCACATGCGCTTGATGAGAAGCCTGAGATGTAGGAGGCGCGGGGATAACGACTTCAATCACTGAAATGTGAAAAAACGAAGATTGTTAGCTGTGGGTATTGATCCAAATTCACCACACTAAATGTATACGGGAGGCGTTTGATTACCTTCCTTAGCCTGGCTCACAGTATGGGCAGATATAGAGGCAGAAACATCAACAGAAGATAAATGCGGCTGGTCAGGATTATAAGCAGGGACGGACTGAGGATTGACCGCACCGATGTTTTCAGGCAATGTCGGAATTGCAGCTCCAACACTCGTTCCGTGATGCTCAATCCCCGAGCCCTCACCTGTCTCTATCTGTTGGAACCCGAGCCTCTCTCTCGCCACAGAAACCACCGCCTCATGAAGAGCTTTCCTCTCTTCCTCAGTAAGCAAGCACATCTCAAGCTCGAAGTCATCCAGTGTTTCATCCATATGCGCCGCCTTCTTCTCCTCCACCAATCTAGTCCAGGCATTATATAGAATCATGGAGTCATCTCCCAGCCACGATAAATTTCTGTGCTCTAACACATTAGCGTTGTATGTAACCAGGAGATCATCGAAATCAGCATCCATCCTGGACTGCTCCGCCATAATCTTTTCCTGGATTTCTGCATCCACAGACTTGGACTTGGCCACCGCCGCAGCAAGTTCGGCCCGAAGTGACACAGCTTGGTCACACGCCTCCTGAGCGGTGGTGTTAGCAGCATTTTTCTCTTTCACCACTTCAGCGAATTTGGCCTTGAGCTCATTCAGCTCCTTAACGGCTGCATCTCGCTCAGCTACAACGTTGGTATAGCGGTGGCCCATCTCTTCAACCGTGGCACAGTGTGCCTGCTGCATTCTCGCCATTTTGTCCATAGTATCCTCATGCTTTTTTAGTGTTTGGAGTTCCGAGCCTCGAGACGACTCCATCTCAGACTGAAGAACTTGAATGATGCGGTCTTTCTTGACAATCTCAGCATCTCGTTCCTGAATGACTTTCGCCCGGTCAAAAGCTACCTTTGAAGCTTTCACGGCTGCTTTGTACCATTCCTTGTATTGGACATAGAAGTCACGAATATAGCTGTGCGCAATATTTTCAGCATCCTGAGGAATCCTCTTGAGATGAGGAGGAAAAACATATGCGTCCATACAGATTTCTGGGAAGTCCTTCTTCATTTGAGCAAGCTGGATGGCACCTTCGCTTGTCAACTCAGCCGGAGCCTGCTCAACGATAGCAGCTGCCGGTGGTTCAACTCTAGGCCACTGAGTCTCGGGCCTCGAAGATTGGGAAGGCAGCTGCTGCTGTGAAGGCCCAGGGATATCTACGGGGGCCCTAGGAGGCGGAGGAGAACGAGATCGTGATCGGTACTGATGGCCCCGATCTCTGTCAGTACGATCATGGCCAGAACGGCCGCGCCAATAATCTCTATCCCTGTCATAGCGTTCCTGGCTAGTGTAACCTTGCCCATGGTCCCTATCTGATTCTCTCCTACGAGAATCATAATATGGGGAAGATTGGCGCACGTTACGGAGCCTATCCAAAGTAGACCCGCGACCGGACATCTCGCCTGCAAATTGCAATAAGAAGGAGCTACAGATTAGAATCCTACAAAACAGTGATTAATATGCGGAAGTCGTGTAGTGGTGTGGAAGTGTGTGAAAATGTGCAAACCCCCAGACCAATCGGAAGTGTTGACCGCACTCAAAGGAAAGGGCTCGCTCATATTTAATACATCTTGAAATTCCTCCAACCCAAAATTACATGGAATCAATATAAAATCCGGGATGGGAATGTCGTCAAGCCCTTTATAAGTATCTCTCGAATGAGAAGGGGCGGCCTCAGAAATCATAACTCCGGAAGTGGGAGGAAACATATCCGCATATTTCCACCCCTTAGACTTAATTTTTTTAGAAACGACGGTCTTGCTTTTCCGTCTTTTTCCCAACTCTTCGAAGTTGCCCGAAAGATCAGCCATCGGCTCTACATCTGTATGGGTCCTTTCTTCATCGCTCACTTCGGTTATTGTAATCCCGGGCATTTTCTTCGTCATTGTCTTCTTCTTCTCCTTGTTTTTCCTCTTTGAGGCAGGCTTTGACATCCCCTCGATGACTATACTCTGATTTATTTCAATCAAGCCGAGAGTTCTTAAGTTATAGTCATTTAACACCAAGTCGATGTGTCTCAGCTCGCTCGGAACTTCTTGGAGACTATGGACTATGCCCTTGTAGTACCCGCCATCGGGTCTGGAGATAATGGCTGCAAGAAAAACAAGATGTCAATACCAATGCCAAAGAGCTATTGATCAAAAAGAAACAACGACATATGAGGACACTTACGTCTAGACAACCATCGCCTAGCGAAACCAGGAGGACACCGGACATAAAACCATTCATTCTTAAAGTAGCTTAGTCTGGTCCATGCTCCAATAATAACTTGGCAATTTCCGACTGCCTCCAAAAATGTAAAGGATGGGCTATCGCCCCTGCTCTTGAAATTAAATATGTATCTGATCTCGGTTGGCCTTGGCGGGCGAAAGAGACAGTCCATAAATATGACGAAGGCACTATTTAGCAGCGCATGTCCGTTAGGGTGTAGTTGTGAGGGAGCGATTGCTAAATATGATAGCATATCTCTGATATATTGATTAAATGGAGGAAGCGTTCCAGCCGCAAGAGCATGGCGATAAAAAGCTGTATATCCTTCAGGAGGATTGTGCGGTCTATCGTTGGCACTGGGCAATAAAACATCATCCGGAGATATGTTGTGTTTCAAACATATCCTGCCTAACAAAGACTCAGAAATACTGGACTGGACGGAATCAACAGGATCCTCGATAAAATTGCGTCTTGTAGCTCATCGGGAGCAGGGTCTATTATATCCGTTGGGATATCTGGAACTACAAGGACCGGAGGAGGAGAACTCTGAATCTCCTGCTGTTGCGAGCTCGAAGATTCCATAACTGACTAACTTATCAGAAAGCAACGTTAAGTTCATAAACAGCCCGTGCATTCCCCAGTGTAGTGTGTATGGATGTGCCGTGCCGTGCAAGTGTTGAATGTTACTTAAGCAGATTTTACAGATTGAAACAAGATGTCCGTACGACAAAACTTGGGGATTTGAGAATGAAAATGACCGTCATCGCTGACTGTCACTTCCACACCATCCAGACGCTACTGACCACTTCAAGTATAAATCAGTTGTATTATTGGATAAGTCATAGTTCCATCGACGAGCTTCAAAGGAAATTCGAGTATAATCCTACAGTCAAGTTCAGTTATGCAGGGCCGAAGCTCGTCGGAGTCAAGTATGCTAAAGTTCATTAAGTTCATCAAAGTACAACTTGAAATTGGTCGTAGTTCAGATGATGGAGCGAATCAAAAGAGCAATGGTCTTAGAGGACGAAGACGTTCGAATCCATCGACACGAATCGATGAGGGTCGAATCGATGAAGTTCAATTCCAGGTGCTTCGAATCCATATGGTTCGACTCGATGTAACTTTGGGATAGAGGAGCACTTCGAATCCATGATCTTTGCATGACTTCGAATCGATCAATATTGAGATCCTTCGAATCGATCGGAGTATCACTACTTCGAATCAATCGCCACGAGCCTTCTTTCCTTTTTTCTCTTGAAACCATCGATTCGAAGCTATGCATTCAAAATCGATTCCAATGACTCATTCCTGGATCGGTGCGAAGCAATAAAAGACGACACTCTGATTGATATGACTCGAATGGTTTCATTCCTCAGTTCCATCGAGTCGACCCACTTCGTTCAGATCTCATCACTCCTCGAAATTTTCAGAAGGAAAGACTGAATCGATGCCAAAAATTCTAAGTTTTATCTTTCTCATCTCGAATCGATCCCTTGATTACCTGATTTTATGACGAATGAAAGCGTGAAGGGGTTCGATCGATTTGAGGAAAGCACGTTTGTCTTGGCCTTGGAGAGATCAATTCGAAGAAGAGGCTATAGCAAGAGTAAAAAGTAAAAAATGAAAGTGACACCGGCCTCGCGTATTTATATGGACCTCACGTAGGAAACGGGACGATTCGTCTCCCGGTCAAAATGACCAACTCCAACCGGTCACGCGCTGATCCATTCGAATCCATCACATTCGAATCCATCACGTTCGAACCCATTGCATTCGAATCCCTCAAAACTTCGAATCCATCAAGGCTACATCGTTACAAAGCATCATTGATGCGGAGCTACATCGATTCGAAGCTTTCAACAAAAGCTAAATTGGAGTCGTTGCGTCCCATCGATTCGAAGTACTAACTTCACGACCATTAGCATGCAGTGATTCAAAACCTATCGATTCGAACGACCATTTCGAATCCATCGGATACTAGCAATTCAAGCCATCGATTCGAACAAACATAGCTTCGAACCCATCACAGACCACTGATGAAAATGGACGGACCGTTTCAATGTGAAAAATTGCTTGTCTACTCTTTATACCGATTCAGGAGAGGATCGATACAAGAGGATGATCATAGACAATCATAAAAGCAATGTTTTAACTCGAATCTCAAACCGGTCCAGGAGAGGACCGATGCAGAATTCGATAGCAATCCGAACTAGCAACGACTTGCGATCACGCAACGTTAACCAAAGTCAAGATAACACACGTATGCACGTATCTCTGACTAATGTTTGATCTTTGTCATTTACAGGAATCAAATGTTCATCTCGTCATAACCCAAACAGCTAACAGCCGGTCACAATCGTACGACGGTTGATTACAGCGACAAAGAATACAATTTTCAGCAGAGCATGTCCTAATTGTCCAATGATAGATTGTAGCTTTTCAAAGCACGTCATGTTTACACAAAACGTATTTGGGGGGCAAATGTTATCCCACCTTTTGGCAAGGCCGAGATACCAAGGAACTGACTGAAAAAGAAACAGAATCACACGTCTCCAACTTTGGATGATTGTTAGGCAACTACAAATATCGATGAATTCTTTCTGAATCCAGATCGGGCTACAATTGATAAGACACGACAAGCGAAGCTGTGGAAACCAACGTTCCAAGTTTCGGAGCAATCCAAGTTCGTATGCTCAAGTTATCGCCGTTAGAAAGTGGAAGGATAGTCTTGGCTCGAATCCATCCTGGGGTCGGATCCATCCCCTTTGCATTATTTCGAATCCATCAGAACCAAGCTTTGATTCGAATCCATCGAGAGAGTATTGGTTCGAATCGATCGTAGTTAGCTGTGCTTCGAATCCATTCACGCATGCCTTAAGTTCGAATCCATTGGAGCTTTCTCCACCTTCGAATCCATCGAACGAGAGTCCTTCGATTCCATACAGTTGAGGGAGCTTCGACTCCGTGCCACAATTGTCTTCAAATCCCAAAGACAGAGGATACTTCGTATCGATCAGCCATGACCTTCCACGATCGATACGAAGGAGCACGAATTCGACCGATTCGAATAAAACACCTCTTCGCATCGATAACTTCGAATCCACCAGGCAAACGCGGCTGAAACCGAGGATTTGACCCGGAATACTCGGAGAAAAAAAGGGGTTGGCCCGGAACACGCGCACCACGTCATCGACTCCACGCGCCAACATACGGATTTGAATCGATCGATTCGAACCAGATCGATTCGAATGACTCCAGAACACGAAAATCTTCAACTTGAATCGATCATAACGTGAGATCTACACATCCAAATGCTACGAAATTTTTACAGAAGCTTGAACACATGTTGAAGAATGTTCACACAAAATTTCGGCTCGATTGGAAAATTTCTTGATCGATTCGAACATAGCTTCGAATCGATCCCAAAGTGGGCCCGGACTTCCAGAAAGCGGGCATGTGGGCCCCCTGACGTACCAGAACTGGTCTCCCCTTAGTTTAGGCGGAATATCAGCCTCCTACACCTATAAATAGACCCCCTAGTCATTCAGAAAAGGGGTCGGATAATTCTAAGAGCTAAAGAGCGCCCAGACTCTGCCAGATTTACTCAGAATCACCAAGGTTGTCTTAAATTCAGACTTAGCTCACAAAACCAGTTGTACTGCGTTATAAGAAATTGTAATCTTCGAGTGTCGAGCAATAAAATCATCAAACTTCATAGTGGACGTAGGCTAAAACGCCGAACCACTCTAAATTGCTTGTCTTTGCACTTTACCTTTCTGTTATTTGGAGTTTTTGTTAGATAATCCACAGTGTTAAATTTCATTCTTCGCGTTTATCTCTTCAAAAGACTTCCGAAGAGTGTTGTGCCCATTTTTGGTACAAACAGAGTTCTCCCAAACTTCTCAGATCTCGCTTTAAAACAATAAGGTAATCTTTCAAATTTGATTCATAACTTTAAATTATTCTCCACTCTTACTAGCTTTTAATCAAGTTTCAAGTTTTCTTAATCCAAAATTGAAATTCAATTTCAATTTAGTTTTCCGAAAACAATGTCTCCTAAATTAGTTCCTAAAACTATCAAAATTCATCTTTGCCTTTAGATTTTGAAGTTGGTGATCTTTGATAAAGAAAATCCCCTTATCGGGTTTAACTTTTAATCCAACATCCCTAAATTTTGCTTTTTGTTTTTAATCCTGGGTTTTTGGCTTGTTGATAATTTTTATTCTTCTTTTGAAGTCGAGTTGAAACGATTTGAATTTAAATTCATTTTATAAATAGGTTTGATATACTTGTCCTTCAAGAACAATTTGAAAAGTGCATTTATTATCGGGTTTGGGTTTGGTTAAACCCAATATGATAACCCAGAAGCCACTCGTGTCAAATTTGATTACACAAAATGACCTTTCTACCCCTTCGAAAGAGATTGAGGAGGCAATAATGAATTTGTTTTCTTTGTACCTTTTGATGGGGTCGAAAGGTAATGTGATGTTAAATTCAACACTATTGTCGAATGGTTAGATAATTAAATGGTCTATCCCTTCGACAACAAGCTCTCGACAAGGTTGGGGAGTTTTAAACCTTTTGACTACCAGCTTTTGACAAGGTTGGGACTCTTCAACCTTAGAGTTGCTTCTGCCCATCTTTGTCGAAACGTTTAAAGTACACATGAGTCAAACCTGAAACCTTCTGACTTCAATGGGTAGAACGTTTTTTAACAAAATTGACCAGCCCTTTCGACAACATCAACAATATCAATATTTTTAACTTAGGAACTTTAAGGTTTTGGTTTCAACCATGTCGAAAGGTCTTTCCACTTGATTTTGTGTTACACTTGAAGTATATCTAGGTTTCCATAGAGCTTTCAACATTGTCGAAGGGTAATGAATGGGTAAATATTTCGTCTCTACCTTTCGACTTTGTTAAAAGCCTTTATTATAGACCTTTCGGCTTTGTCAAAAGCTTTTACTATAACCTTTCGACTTTGACGAAAGCTTAAACTATCCAGTTTTTTGACTTAAACTTTTTGCTCCATTTAGAACTTTGTGTATGTTCTTACATTTAGGCTATTTGAGTCTTCTGATTTGTTTGTTTTTTTCTATTTTTTTAATTCTTGACTGCTTTTTAAACTCATAAATAGACAAGTGATTTAACTAAAACGTTTTCACCTGGCAGAATCATGAGCTCTTCAAAGGATGAAGCCCTTGCTAAGAATTCTTTCATCGAGACTCAGATAGAAGTTAATGCTATTCTCAGAGATTTTGGAATTACAGGGATCGAAGCTATCCCTCCTCAACCAACTGACACCATTGACAACCCTCCAGAAGGGTATTTTGCTTACATGGCCATTCACATATGGCACGGTGGATTTCTCCTAATTGTCGAGTTCTTGCTCTCCTACTTATTTGGAGTTGCTCCAATACAACTATCCTCAAATGTTTATATCCATCTTCTATCTTTGGAAATGCTGGCATTGGAATCTGGACTTCCTTCGCTTAAAGCTAAAGTTCTGAACTCCTTGACCAAATTGGCAAGGTTAAGTAATCTTAATAACCAAATCTACAGAGTAAATGTGTATGAGAAGCTTATATCAGATGGCATCAATAAGTTCAAGGACTGGGAAAATCAATTTTCTTTATCAAGTGCTTTGTGGATGTTCACGGGACTTTTGCCTCCCCCGTAAGTCTACTTCAATGTTGTCTTTTCTTTACTCTATATTTTTTATTAATTAATCTCTTACTTATTTCAGGTGAATCCTCCAAGAAACTCAGTGATGCTGATAAGAAAACCATCGATTCTTTAACTTCTGCTTTAGAACAAATTAGAAGCAGGCTGAGGCTCCTAACTCCTTTGAATCTAAGGAAACATTCTTTGCTACTTCCTGGCCAAAGGATTCTAAGAACTCTTCCCGCAATCATCCACAATTCTCGTGGCAAGCGCTTCTTTTCCTCAGGCGATGCTGAACATTTTACTTCAATATCGCTCATTTGTTCTGAAACTTCTGGTATACTGTTAGTTTTGTATTTTTCATCTTTGTTTCTGTAATTCTTTTAGTTACTCTGGCTAATCTTATATTCGTTTGAATTTGTTTCAGCTCCCTACAAGGCCATTGAATCTTAGAGTGGTTCTGCACCTCCTCCATCATCTTCGGATGAAACACGGTCTTGGAGGCTTTGATAAGTCTAAAAGATCTCTTAAGAGAAGACTAACAGAGCCTTCTAAAGATGCTCCTCCAGCGAAAGTTACAAAAATTATTGATGTGGAGGAGGAAGAAAAATGCGCATCTCCAGAGAAAGCTTCAAAGATCCCCACTGTTGAAGTATCTAAAGATAAAATGGAGCCAACTCCACCTACTCCTACACCCTTTCCTCATATTACTATTACCGATTCCCAAACTGCATTAGCCAAGATGCAGCTTGCTCTTCTAAAGACCCCTTCCAAGACGAAAATTCCACTAGAGTCATCGTCTTCTGTTCCTTCATCGACCAACTTTGATGAACTGGTCAAGTTCATCCTACATTCTGAATCATTTACCCCTTCCTCTTTGCCGACATTCAGTCCTGACTTGGCAGCAAATCATCACTCTCTGATGGCGCAACAACTTTTGGTAAGCTTTCACCCATCTAATTCTACTATCATTGGATCTTTTCAATCGCTAACTTGTGTTTCACTTCTTCTTGTTGCAGATTTCTAGGAACTGGAATTCCTTAAATGAATATGTCTCCAAGCTCTCTGCTAGATCCTCTAAGCTACAGGAGGAAATTTTGAACTTAAAGATCTATTATCTTATATGACTGCTGCTCAAAACAACACTTCCTCTAAGTTGGAGCGAGTCAAAGCCTCCCTTACTAGAGCCGAAGATGATCTAGAAGTGGAGAGGCCAGCTTGCCAACTCTCCTCTAATGAAAAATTGGCAATGGAGCTAGATTTGAAAGACTCGAAAGAGGAGATAGCTCGCTTGGTCATTAAGAATACTTTATTGAACGACAAATTCAAGAGGACCAGAGCTTCACTCAAGTTAGCTATTCAAACCCTCTCCGATGTCAAAAAGCAAGTCTCTGAGTTTGCTGAATACACCTTGGGGCCTATGATGTTGAAACATTATGAAGATGCCCTCATGCTCGCCTACGTCGATAATCATGAGAAATGTCCTGACTTTGGCTTCCCTTCTCTTGACCCAGCTTTAGCCATAAGAGTTATGGACAAAATTAATCAAACTAGGCAGGGCACCGAACCCGAAGGTGAGGAGGAGATAGTTAATGTTTCGGAAGCTCTTTCTTTTGACATCCCCTCCTTCGACATTAAATATGATTCTAGAGATGAGAGTGATAAAAATAACGACCTTAAGGAAAAAGGCGATGATGGTGACGACCTTGATTGGGACAGTGATTATGATGATGATAACCCCTCTGGAGGTCAAGGACTTGGTGGGGACAAAAGAGGGCCTTCCGGTGCTTCAGGGATGGACAGCAGTGATCAAGTTGAAGTTCCTATGAAAGGGAAATCTCCTCCAAAAGACATGCCACCAACATCTCTGGGTCCATCTACTCCTCCAAAGAAAGAAACTGCTCCCACTCATACCGAGGATCCACAAGAGAAAGAACAAGCCACCGAGGCTTCCATTCCAGTTTCACAGGTATGGGCTTCTCTGAATGTCATACACTTCGAATATAATAATTAATGATAAATCATTTGTCTTAGAGAAAGAAGAAGTCAATTTTTCCCTATATAACAAAACTTGAGAGCAAACAGGTGGAAATTAACAAGTTATATAGGGAGAGACAAATTAATAAAGGAACACAATGCTCTATCTCAGAAATACCACAGTCTGGACAGGAGTACCTCCGTCTTAGCATCTTTTAAATATAAGAGGGTGGCTCCTTTACTAAAGAAAGCACGCCTCCAATACAACACTCTCTTGAAGGAGAAAAGAGAGTTAATAACTCTATTTTGGATGGTGATAGAAGACGAAGACATTTTAATTAACTTCTTGTATAAAACATATTGTAGACACTCTATCATAGATTTTTCATACTTAGGTGAATTCAGTGGGGGTCTTCTTAGACGCTTTCATAAAAGATACTTAGATGAATTCGGTTCTGACCCGCATTTTGGAGCTTGCTGGAACTTATCGCGGTCAAATAAATTCCTCAAGATCGTCCCCCTGAAAATCTTAAGTATTAAAAGGACAAATTTGTTTTTGAGTATTTCTCTAAACCTATTTTGTATGAACCGGATGAGTGATTGTAAATATGTAATAAGTAATCGTTTTATGAATACATACTTTTATTATGTTCTCTATACTTAGTTTCTTTTACTATACTATTCCATAATATCAATTATTTAGGACAAGTCATCCCAAGAGATCACTTAAGTCAATACGTCAACTTGAGGAGATTTTACTTTAAAAATGCACAAACTTTAAAGACTTTAAAGTTAGCGAGATATTGTCTTCTTCGGGATTTACAAAAATTATACTTGGAATACCCTCGTCTCCGCTTTGACTTCCTTGGTGAAGAAAAGGAATCATTCTTAAAGGAAATCAGAACATTCCATTTCAAGTTAATTTGTGGTCGTGATAGTCCACCGGTCGGAAAATGGGATTATAGTAAATGTCCACTGGTTATAACTCCTGAAGGAGTCACTTTTCCTTTTGACTCAACTATTATGCTTTCAGCTAATACTTTAGACAAAGTTAGGAATATAGTCTCTAAACTTTAGATGTAATGAAAGTGTTTGTTGTACCTTTTAACTTTGTGTCTATCTGAGTTGTAATCTCTTCCTATAATAATAAAGACAATTTTTTATCTCTATCTTGATTTTAAGTTATTTCTTTTGTTTTAAATAGGAGCCATGGTCATCTTCAACTTCTCTCGCTCAAAACTTACTATCCCGCATTGACGCCATAAGACAGAGACTTCTAACAGCGAGCGGAGCAATTGTGGTTTATGACGAAATTTTATAAGAACGCTTTGGTGGCAACATTGGAGCTGTAAAATGGCACAAAAGATACCTTATCCAAAAAACCATTGCCAGTAATCATAAAAACTACATGGACTACCTTGAAGCAGAAATTAAGAGAAAAGATGAAGCGATTACTGTGCTCAAATGACGAGTGAAGTCGAATCCTACAATCAACTTTGATGAAAGGATGTCTAAATTCATTCAGCAGATAAGAAACTTAGAGTTAAAATTGAAGGAAAGTCAGGCACAATGTGCCTCTTTGGAATTCATTTTAGGTGATAAGAATTCAAGGATTGAACTTCCAATTCCTCAAGCAACTCCTTCAACTGCCAAGCCCACTTAGTCAAAACTTCTCATGGCACAAAAATTTCCCACTATGCTCAACCCACCTCTAGGCTTAGACGATAATGTAGTGGGAAACTGGTGTCAGAGAGTGAAATTTGAACTCGCCAAATACTTTGATGAGCAACAGAAGATAAAGTATTCTCAGACTATCAATGATTACTCTGCTAAAAATCAAAAGCTTGAACATGATAATTACTTGCTCGACAAATGTGTTGCAGAGTTGGAAAAGGAAAACAAAAACCTTAGGGCTGTAAATAGGGCCTTTAACCATGCCCTGAAAACTAACATTGATGCAATCGACGATGAGAGCAGTATAAGGAGAAAAGCAAAGAAGCTTAAGGAAGTTCTCTACGCTGCAATCAATCATGTCGTAAATCCTTCAGTGGCGGAGACTCTCAATAAATCAGCTCAAGGTTTGTAATTTATTCATGTATTTTAGCCATATAAATCTATCTTGTACATAATTTTGTGGTTTGTAAATGACTTCATAACTTATGTTAATTACAAAAATTTTGTAAATGTCACCTGATTTGTGATCCTATTTTGTAGTGTAACTTTTGATATGCTTTTGAGTTGCTCATTCAGCGACTTTTGTGCTTGTTGATTCTTTTTATATTCCTTGTCATTCTGATTTTCTTGAGAAATATATAGCAAACAATATTTTTAATTGTTAGCTTAAGATCGACACATTTGTCTATGCATGTCATTTGCTTAGATTAACAAGTCTTTTTGCAATTCAGAATGTTAGGATCTCATTTTTAATCATGATGAGAAATAATCAAAGAGTTAATCTCTTCCACTTGTCCGGAATGCCGAAAATTGGTTAGTAGTAAGTTTCATTTTATCATAAAGACAAAAATATTGGAATATAACTTCTACTTAATAAAGAATCTGATTTAGATATCAATTTCTAAAATTTTGAGCTAATAATTCTTCAACCCATTCGTTACCATTAATGGGATTTGAAAATTTAGGAGACCAAAGTTCTCATCTAGAGGCTCTTAATAATGGTCATTTTGGTAATATTCTCTGCCCCAGATTCAGGCAATTGAGATGAATGAAAATCTGAATATCTTATATCCAGATTAGGGTTTTAAATAAACAGCAGCCTTGATACCCAGATTCAGGTATAATAAGTTAGTGATTCATAATGACCCAAACCCCAAATTCGGGTATTTGATGATGAAGTTTTTATATGGAAGACCCGAAACCCAGATTCGGAGTTTAATAGCCGATGATTAGAAATGAGAGTCTTAAAACCTAAGTTTGAGTATCATGAATTGTAGTGATCGATAATGTTCTCATGCCTTGATTTAGGCTTAGTAAAGATGGCGATTGAGAGAATCCCGAAACCCAGATCCGGGTATTAGATACTGAGATACAAATACGAGAATTTCGAAGCTCAGATTCAAGCATTAATAGATGACGTCCAGAAATTCTCGAAACCCAGATTCGGGTATTAATAGTGAAGTTCTGAAATGAATATCCCAAAACTCAAATTCGGGTATTTATAGATGATGTTAATAAAGTCCCGAAACCTAGATTCGGGTGTTAAAAAGTGGAGTTCCATTCTACTCCTCTACTTTTGTCTTCTTCGATGTGTATGAACCCTCCTGGTCTTGCATAGAGATAATTTGATTAGCTGCCTCTTGAGCATGGACGTCTTAGTCCATAGTTAGATGAGCTACCTTTATCTGAGTTAGGACATCTTAGTCCTTAGTTGATTGTGCCCCCTCTCGGACTTGGACATCTTAGTCCATTATCGATTGAGCCTCTTCTTGGGCTTGGACGTCTTAGTCCATTATTTGTTGGGGCCTCTTCTTGGGCCTGGACATCTTAGTCCACTATGATTGAACCTCACTTGGGCTTAGACATCTTGGTCCTTTATTTGTTTGGGCCTCTTCTTGGGCCTGGACATCCTAGTCTATTGTTCGGTGCTCTTAGTTAGCTCATCTTAGAGACTGAAACCAAGGACTTACTCGACCTCCCTCCAGGAGGTGCCTTGTCCTAGCCATTTTGTGGCGCGGACAGGGGCTTGTTCGGTGCTCTACCCTAACCATCTTAGGCACGGATAGAGGCTTACTCCGTCCTCCCCACAAGAGATGCCTTAACCTGGCCATAGCGTGGCATGAATATGGGCTTGTTTGGTGCTCTACCCTGGCCATCTTAGGTAGGGATAGAGGCTTACTCCGTCCTCCCTCCAGGAGGCACTCTGCCCTGGCTATCTCGGCGCGGACAGAGGATTTTCCACCACCTTAGGTAGACTACCATCTTAGATAGTATCCAAATTAAAGGAGTATTTCAGTCCCAACCATGTAGACTTTCTCTTTTCAGAAAAGTTTGTTTTTATTAATCTTTTCTCAAGTTCTTTTTACAAATTCGCTGATTTTTCCTTGTCTAAAAAAACTTATGATCATCCCCTCTAGTGCTTTGCAATGGTTGGTTTCATGACCATTCATCATATGATAGTGGCAGAAGGATCCTCCCAAGTTTCCTTTATGTTTTGGCTTTTTCTTTTGTGATGGCCAATAGTTAAGTTCATTCTTTGTAAGCAAGTAGACGTTTTCCATTGATGTTGTTAAGTTGCAATCTTTTGGAAGTCTAGACTTGAAACTTGACCCTTAAGGATGGCACTTTGACTTTTTATTTTTTTGGCCTTATCGTTTCATGCTCTTCAATCATTTTTCTTTTGCTGCCCTATAAATCTCTTGGGTTGGAAGTGCTCTTGTTACTAATGGTTGCCATTTGTGTGCAAAGGCGTTGTAATATTTCATTTTCTCTTTCTCAAAGATTGTGCCCATGGAATAATGTTGAATTGTTCTTCTCATTTGACTAAAGACATTGTCACTTCCATTTGTTTTCTTTCCAAGTACAAATATTGGGGTAGGGCCTACATAAAAAGGATTTACTCTCCATTTTTCAAGATCATAAAATTCTGCTTTCTTTTTGTTTATAATCCTTAAGGCTTTGAGCCTTAGTCTTTGCTCTTCATCTTGATTGGAGCCTTTGATGTCTACTTGAGAGAATCTTGTAAAGTATGGTTTAGAAGACCCTTCTTCGGATCTTTTAAATCTTCTAGCCATGTTCAAACCAAAGCATATAACTTGATGTATAATTGATCCAAGGGGGTTAGAGAATAGTAGTGTTAAGGGGTTAATCAAGTCGAAGGTTCGAGCCCTCCTTCTAGCGCCAAAAATGTTAATAAGATTTATTGTCAACACCCTAAAGTTATTCCAAGAAGAGTGGATAGACTAGTTTGGACGAAGGATATGATACCCTTATGGATTTCCTTTAAATTTAGACTTGCTCATTGTTGATTCTTGGGTTGAACCTTTTGACGTCGTTGAAAGGTTGATTCTTTGATTTAGGTAAACTTTCGCCTTAGTTGAACTTGTATGAGGTCCCTTTAAAAAACCTTTTCTTCTGGTTAGGTTGAAGTCCTTTGAGATGGTCACTTTAAGGTTGATTTTAATCCTATCCAAAGGTTAGGTTGATAGTCCTCTTTGGGTGTAGGTAAGTTATTAAATTCCTTGATGGATTTGTAAGAGCTTTCGACATTGTCGAAAGGTAATATAACTTATATGAAGTAGATTTTATCCTCGTCGAAAGGTATGGGAATGGTCTCTTTTGAACTAAACCTTATAAGTTCATGTATCTTTATTTAAAGGATAGACTTTGACCTTGTCGAAAGGTTTGACCACTTTAGTTATAGCTTCGGAAGGTACATGTGTCATTAAAGTGTACAATACTTCCAACCTTGTCGAAAGGTTTATTCTAATGATTTCGGGAGGTTTCGATGAACATTGATCTGAATAAGTTGTCAACCTTGTAGAAGGGTTTAGATTGTAGAGTTGAAGGCTTTGAAAGATTGTAGTGATTACTTATAGCAGAAGAGTAATCGACCTTGTCGACAAGAACCTTCTGATGAGTTGAACCTGGAAATATGAGTTAATCCAACAAAGATTTAAGCAAACAGTGAAGTAATTAACAAAGCCAAGGACTTCCCTTTATATCCAAGAAAAAGCTTCATTTTATTAAATTTCCCCAAATCACACTCAATTAGGGTTACAATACTTTGATTAAGAAGTTACAAGATTAGAATCGGAGAAATCGGATCCCTAAAACATGTCCCTTGGGTCTTATTTATAGATTCAGGCGGCCCCTCATTCAACTCCATGCTTTCGACTAGGTCGGAAGGTCTCCCTTTTATACGCAGCTATGAACCTTTCAACTTTGTCAAAAGGTTTGCCTTTCATCTGCTATTACGGACCTTCATCTTATTCGAAAGGTTTGCTTTTCTTTATGCCTTCATGAACCTTTCAACTTTGTCGAAGGGTTTGCTTTCTTTATACTGTTGTGAACCCTTCGACCTTGTCGAAAGGTTGCTCTTCATTTGATTGTTGTCGAGGGCTATGCTTTCCTACAATGTTGCCGAAAGGTTGTCTTCCGTTCCTTGTTGGCTTATGAGTATTGCTTTCTTCATAACACCTTTCTACTTCGTCGAAAGGTTTCTTGGAAGTGTTTCAACCGGTTCGAAAGGCTTGCTATGCTTTCGAAAAGGTCACTATAGAGTGGCTCTCACTTGCTTTGACTTCTTCATCCTCTTCGAAAGGTAAGAACTCCTTGGATACTATGGGATGGAACTTTTAGACTCCTTCGAAAGGTTTGATGCTAATGAATCCCGATGACTGCATCCCTTCGACTCCTTCGAAAGGTTTAATCTGTACTCCTTTTCTATAGTTTTTATTGGAAGACCTTTCAACTTAGTCGAAAGGTGGATTTTTTGAGTAACATGTATAATCTTGTTCGAAATTTTCAAGTTGACGGTAGTAGAAGTGCTTGCGAAAAATAAATTGCTTGCTTGCTTGTTTATATTTAAAAAAAATTGCTGCTTTTAAAATAATTTGCTAATAATTCTACACGCTCTGGTATTATGCTCTCGTCTCTTGTTTTTATTTTTCTTTGCATTGTTGGTTGCTTGCATTTTATAAAAAAAATTCAAAAACAAAAGCAAAAAACAAATTTCATTTGTAGTTGCATTGTTAATTCACGTTTAATTTCAGCTTTGCATTTCATCGTAGAATTTGACTAATTATAACGGTTAGACATTTTAAGGGTGTCGCAAGCTCACTTAGGGCATAATTGTATATTGACGTGTTTTCCTCTTTCGACAACTTATTTTCTTGGTGTTTAGGCTACGTCAGAGCAATAACCATTTATAAATATTACGGTTATTCATGAATATTATAGTGGTTGTTTCTCTAAAGGAGATTAAACCTTCGGCTGCATTGCTACGGTGATTTGTGGTGCACCGATAAATCCCGCTCGTTACCTGGCTGAGAACTATCTTGTTGATTTAAGACAAAGTGTGATTATACAATTTTGGGTTAGGAGCTACTTAGGATAAAAAATTTGTAATTATGCCCTTGCATTCATTTAGTTGCATTAGTTCATGCATATTTCTAAAAAAATTCAAAATACAAAACTAAAAATTGTAAATATTCCTTAACTTAGTTTTTAAATCCTTTCTTTTGGAATTTTTCAATAAAAATCAAAAATCCAAAAAAAATTCGAGTTGGTTTTTTTTTAAAGTAAAAATTCAAAAAAATATAAAACCTTTTCAAATAAAAATTGAAAATCCAAAAAAAACAAAACAAAAATCAAACTTTCCTTTTGATAAAAAAATAAATTCTTTTTGGTAAATAGTTTTCCTTTATAAAAAAAGAAAAAAACAGTTTTGAAAATGTTTGAGTTTCCCTACTTACATGAATTTTATGATACTTGTGAAAATCAATATAATTCATATAATTTCACTCTAAATTCTTATAGATATTTTAACAACAAATATTGTGTAAACCATTCGAATTTTGAACCACAAAATTTTTAAAATAATGACCAACCCTTAACTCTTGACAATAGCATTGTAACGATTTCATCTTTACTTGAATTCTTGACACAACAAAATCAAAGGATAAATGATTTGTGTAATTCATATTTGTGCAATGATTCAAGTCAAATTTTTCAAGATAATCAAAATTTGAATTCACTTCAAAGTTCAAATGATATCGATTATAACTCATGCCAATACAATTTTGAACTCCAAAATGAATTTCAAAGTCAAAAAGGAAATATGAACCACTTTTTAAATAATTTTGGCAATGAGAATAATCTCGACTATGGTTCAATGGACAATTTTTGTTCTCAACAATTTCAAATCAAAAATTCTCGAATTAATAACTACAAATTTGATTTTGTTGAGCAAATGGACGAAATTCACAAAGATCACATGGATTTAATGTTTGAAACCTACATGAAACAACGTGAGCAACAAAATCAAATTCCAACGTGTGAAAAGTCAAATAAAAATCCACCTTTTACCAAAATTGATCAATTTCAAATAACAAGTTTTGAAATTGAAAATGATGATCTTATTGAAGTTGTTGATAATACGGTAATTGAGTTGGATTTCAATTCTTTTAAGGGCGAGAAATTCGATTTAAAATTCGATCTTCCTTTTTCTGATTTCGAAAAATTAAATATAACAACTTTGGATTTTGAACTTGATATATGCAATGAAGTTGTGAATAATTCAACAAAGGAAGACAAAATTTGTGAACACAAATTTTATGGACTTTTCGAAGATGAGTTGTTGAATTCTGAACGGGCAGAGTTAAATCACCATTTTTATTTTGAATTCAGTAATTCTGAAGAAGTTTTCAATGATAAGTTTGAATTTCAATTTGGTGAAAATAAACTTGAAGTTCAATTAATTGTTTTATCAACCCCGAAAATCATCGAAAATAGAACAACTCAGACGATTTTTAATAAGACGACATTCGTTTTCCCAAATCAACATTCAACTTTTAAATCCTTTATGGTTTGGTTTTCTGTACTTAAGTTGTGTCTCTCATACAAGACGAGAAAAATGAATTGGTCTTTGGAAGACCATTTCATTTACTCTTTAACGGTTTATTTTCTAACGTCGTGTAAATAATAATCGTTTCATGTAAATATTGGTCATATTTTTTTTTCCTTTCACTTTGGTTGACTGTAGGGATACGGTCAAAATCAAGTGTAGGGGGAGTCTCATCTTCATTTTTAATTTACTTGGCATTTTTGAATTTGCACTTTCTTTCCAAAACTCAAAATTTATATAAAAAAAGGAAAACAAATCTTCTTTTTAGCATTTTGATTCATTTTTGAAGAAACACTATAGGATAAGTATAAGTTTTGGTTATTAAATTAAAATTGTTGAAAATTTATTTGTCTTAACAAAAATAAAGTTTGATTACAAGTAACGATGGTTTAACTAGTACATAGGAAGGTTCATGGGTGATAATCATGAAGTATATCCTAATTGAAATCTTTGTTTAATAAGTGGTTGATTTAAAGTAAAGGCGATAACATTTTAAATCTTTTAAGTTAAGTAATGCCAAGATGATATTGAAAAACTCTCTCTTCTTTAAAAAAATTTGTACATATATATATATATATATATTATTAACACCTAGAGTCATGTGTTCACATGCAAGTGTGTACATTCGTTATGCTCTATACCCTTCTCATGTAAGCCCAAAAGGCAGCACATGATATGTATATCCGGCCTTTGTTTATATGAGTTAGGTATATGTATATAAAAAATACTTTCACTAATAACATCTACAGTCGATAAGTTAACATACTTGCGTGTACACTTGCCTTGCTCTGTATTCCCCTCATGTAAGCCCAAAAGGCAGTGCACGGGTCATATATCCGGCCTCAGTTTTCTGAGTTAGGCATACATAAATATTTTTAATATCAATATAATTTTCAAATAAAGAGAGAGTAAGTAATTGAAATCCAACCACTATTTTCACATATGTGATTTGACTTGTTATTCAAAAGAAATGAAAATACCAATTTGAAAAACTTTGATATTAAACTAAGGATATATTTCATAGTTGCAATATGTTATCAACCGAAACAAGTAGCCAAACTGGAGTCTAATTATGATGATTACTTAATTTTTGTTTGAAGTTTAACGAGTAAAAGGACTTAAATTTCTTGGTAATGACCAGAACTTATATTTAACTTATTTGTGTCGATTTGAAAGTAAATTCATCATTTGTAAATATTTTCAAAAACTTGCATCCATCTCTTTGTAAATAAATCGTGCACTTAGGAATTTCTCATGTTGCATTTGGATTTTGTGGATAGTATCGGCTGAAAACCCTCATGAGACAACACTCGTCCTACTAGGGACACTTAGAGGTTTAACGGCTTGTTACATACGCTCAATGCAATCGTGTTTGCCACAAAAACGGATTTGTCTTAACTTTACTTTATTCATGGACAAATAAAAAGATAAGTGTGGAGGTATTTGATGTGCACGTAAATATGCATCTATTTACATCCATATTTAATCTATTTTTATTTAAATAAATGTCATCATTGGGTATTTTTACATGTTTAAAACCAAATTTCAAATATGCTTTCAAGTCACAATTCATACATCAATGTGGGGGTAAAATAGCAATTTTGTGCATGAATTAATTTTGAGAATATTTATTTGCACATTTTCTTTTTAATTATAGGAAAGAAATATGAAGATGTTTTCATGTATTCATGCATGCACAAGGGTGGAAACAAAGGAATGAAGATGGAAATAATTCTACTCATGCATCATCTAGGATCTCAGCTACCCACTTACCTTAATATACAATTAGAAGCTAATGCACAAGTTAGTTGAAAGTGTACGTGCAGTACTAAGGATCGTGTAATATGGTATATAAATACGGAAATTGATAATAGCGGTAAAAATAAAAATTAAAGTAAGCACACCAGGAATTTTTATACTGGTTCGAACTTCCCATTCTACGTCCAGTCCCAGAATACCCTCTGGATTTAAACTAAACCCCTCACTTAACTTGGAGGAATAGGTATACGACACATGAGTAGCCGAACAGGAATTTTTCCGCCTCAACAGCTGAAGAGGACTTCAACTTAATACAAATAGTTTGTTGACGAATGTGTTCTGAATAACATTGATTGTCTTTTGATAGTACAACTTTCCTATAATCAAATCCTCAAGAGTATATATGTGTGTGAAGATTTAGAAGGAAGATAATCACGTAGAATCGAAGCATATGAATTAAATCAAGGATTCTAGTGATATTGAATAAGAATGAATGCTTTTATTTGCAGAAATAAATAGAGAATAGATTTCAGAATTATAAACAAGAATCGGTGATTGTATAAGTGAAATGAACATGTTTATATAGTTGTAGAATAGTTACAATCTTTCATGAAGAGTTTCAATCAAGAGTTGTGTCCATATCTGTTGGATTAAAGAACATTCCTCTTCATGAACAATTGCACCTCTTTAGAAAACTAGCCGTTATGTTCTGGTCGGTTGACCGAGAAACCTGGGCCGGTCAGCTGAGTTTATAGATATAAATAAAACGGTGCATATCTGTGCACTGGACACAGAGTCGGTCGGCCGAAGATTCTGGTCGGTCGGCCGACCTGCTGTTATTTGCACAGTGTACACTTATTTTTGTATAAATCAATTTGTGAGTATGTGTGACTACTTGTGGAATGATTTTAACAATATTCTAAGACTCAATGAAATAAAATATTCATACTAATATCTAGATTGTAGTCTTGTCTCCTTTGTACTGTGCAATATATGGTTATTCTCCTTTTTGTCGCTTTCGTATAGTATTCTCGTCGTATGATCTCTGAAGCTTGTGTTATGAATCAAAACTCATGAATCAACATTCTCCCCTTTTTGATTGATGACAATACTTATGTGACAAAGTAGAACTTATCTATATTATAATTCTCCCCCTGAATATATGGCGACTCTTCTGCAAAAAAATTGTTAGCTTTCATACATTTCTCCCCCTTTGTCATCGACAAAAAGGAATACTTACTAGATGAAAAAGAAATGCGAATCAATGAATTTTAAATATTACATTTTCAAACCAAAATAGGAATAATTAAAGATGTTTGCTTAGTACACAACATTTAATAAAAAACATATTGTTCATAAAGAAATTCTTGAAATTAAATTGTAAAACAATACGATTACTCCTCATTATCATCGGAATCCCAAAATTCTGGACGAATATTTTCTTCCGGAGGAACATGTTCCTTACCACGTCTTTGAGTGTGAGGATCATGAGTTCCGGATGTACCGGAACTTGTGTTATCTGAAGTAGACCAAGAGAAATTTGGTGCAGGTCTTTTTCCGGGAGCAACAAAAGAGGCACCGTCTTCGGAAGTACATGATAAGGCATCCCATAATTTACGAAGAAGCCCTTGATTTTCTTGAAGCGACCATCAATTTTTCGTAGCCGGCTATCCAAGGCTAGTTGATTTTGTGCCAAAATATCAATGGCCGCTTCCGTACTCATTCCGGGAGTTGGTCGTTGAATTGAGGTTTGGCGAGTTATACGTTCCGTAGCATGAGTAGATGGTTGAAGTGTAGAATAGCTACAACGTAGTTGTTCTCTCGGAGTATCACTCCATTTCTCAAATCTAATAAATCGAGGTGGAACATCAGGTAATTTCATTAATTTTATGGTCCGTGAATCAAACATATGGACTTTGGAGGTTTTGGATTCCGGAGCATTGATGATGAAACTATTGATCAATCTCATTATGTATTCTCCATAATAAATATGGAGCATCTTTCCTTGGTTAAAAGAGAGAAATTCATCCATAAGAAGTTGTGACCAATTAACTCGTATTTTCCTACAAATAGCATACAATGCTTTAAAATTTTCGGGATATACGAGATGATATGAACCACCTCTAGGAACTAAAGATTTCATCATGAATCGATGAAGGAGTCGAGCTTTTGGTCTAAGCGATGATGTTTGTCTAAAATCCGGTGCATCATCTTCGAAAAATAGATGGCTTATTCGGTCACGAGTTGATATGTTACAATCTACATCGTGTAATGAGATACCACCCAGTCTAGCATCCAAAATATGGTTAATTCGATCAATGGAAAGGAAAATCGAAGTGCCACAAACCGATGTCCAAATACAATTTTCAGTGTTTCTCGGCGGATTTACAAGGTTGAGGTTCGCTAGAAATAACTTGACCATAATATGATTGATTTTCAAGTTATTTTTCCTATGGTCGAGGAATGTATCAAGACCACTCTCAAGGGCGGCATTTTCAATACCGTAGGAAGCAAAGTCAGGATAACTTACAAATGATTCTTCAAAGATTTTGGCATCTTGAAGTTTTATCCATCTTTGAAGAGCTATATCATTAACTAGCCATGAATCAATTTGTGTATCCACTGGAGTAGATGAAGAAGAGCCACCGGTTGTCTTTGATTTCTTCTTGGGAGCCATTTGTTTTTGGAAGAAAAGATTAAAAATTTGAGAAGTTTTAATGGGGGCTAGGTTAAAAAACTGTAATTAGGAAAGTAAGAGTGAAGAGGTAAGTTGAAAAGGTGAAAGGATGGGGTATAAATCTGAAGTAAAAGATAGGCAGAATATACGTTCGGTCGACCGAAGGCACTGGGTCGGCTGACCGAACTGGTAATCTAAAAGTTGCTGAAACTCTCGGGAAGGGTTCGGCTGACCGACTCAGGGTCTTCGGTCGACCGACCCTGTTAGAAATGTGTTTTTGAAATTTTCGGGAAGGGTTCGGTTGACCGACTCGGGCTTTCCGGTCGACCGACCCTGGTAGAAATGTATATTTTTGCTGTTTTTCAACAAAACATTATAGAAATATAAATTATATTATCATATCATTATATTTATACATCTTATTGAAAACAACAACACATATATATATATATATATAACATTTAGCCACCATTCATTAAAATCTACGTTCCCATGAATTTGGAGACGGAACATCTTCTATAGGTGACCATCTTGGAGCTATTGGAGTTTGAATAGGGTTTGAAGAGGATGAGGGTCTATAAGTAGGTTCAGCAACATCATCCTTCTTGGATGAACAAACTTTCATGGCAATCTTTTCCAGAAAACTTAAACGTCTTGCCGTTACTTTTTGTTCATAGTAGAGTTCCCGTTGCATATCCATTTGTTGTCGTTGGTAGTGATGTATTTCATCAATTTTTTGTTTGGTGGTTGGAGATATTACCATCGTATTCTTTCCTTTTTTCTTTTCAGGTGTATAGCCTGTATGGGAGTCTTCCCATGGTTTCCACCCATGTCGGGGGTCTTTATCTGGAGAGGAGAAGTCTAGAACACGTTTAGGCATGGGAAAGGTAGGATAGGGGTCATTTTTAGGGATGCGGTCGGAACCATCATCGTCCGGAGATGTGTATGATAGATGAGAGTTTTCAGAGTATAGTAGTCATTGTTTGAAGACATTTTTCAAGTTTTGTTTTTAAAATTTTCTTAGTATATGTTTTAAAAGATAAGCATAGTATATATATAAACATCTATTTGCTAAAAAATTAGTGGATTGAAACTAATTTTAACTATAATCACAGAATTTTAACAATAAAACTGTTTGTAAATGTATGATTTGTAAGTTTAGAACTAAAAATAGTTTTTCTAAAAACAAAACAGATAGAACAAACTTTAAAGAAAACTGAGACAAGAAACACCCATAGCTCAAGTAGCTATAACACAGCATTTAACAAGCAAGTTAGAGGTCATGAGTTCGAGTTCCGCTTTGGTCAGAAATAAAACAATTTTTGTTTTTCGATATTTTTGCAAATTTTTATTCATAAATCTTTAAACGACATTATACCTAAATCACGTCTAAGTTTTATAAAAATATTTTCATTTAGTGGTTTAGTAAAAATGTCAGTGATTTGATTTTCAGTATTAATAAATTCTAAATTTATTAATCCTTTTTCCAAACAATCACGAAGAAAGTGATGACGAATATCAATGTGTTTTGCTCGTGAGTGATTGACATGATTTTTAGAAAGATCTATTGCACTAGTATTATCACGATAAATTATAGATTTTTCAAGATGACAATTAAAATCTTGTAGTGTTTGTTGCATGTATACGACTTGTGCACATGCCAAAGCAGCAAATATATATTCTGCTTCACACGCCGATAAAGAAACACAGTTTTGTTTCTTACTAAACCAAGAGACTAAAGAACGTCCAATGAAATGACACGTTCTGCTCGTACTTTTTCGATCCGTCCGACTTCCTCCAAAATCAGCATCGCTATAGGAGACTAATTCGAAGGACATTCTTTTGGATAAAATAGTCCGAAATGGTGACCCTCACTCTAAAACGCATAGATTTTTTTTTTAACTTTCAAGAGGAATTCACCACTAAACCCCAATTCTTTTATATTTAAATATTTATATAATTTCCAAATATTTTTCCCAAGACCCTGGGTTTACCAATATATTCATATCAGTTCATAAAACACTTTAAGACAATTATATATTTGATGATATACAATTGTTTTTTTTTATCAGAGGGAATTTAAATCAAACAGAAATCAAAATACCATACAAGTTATTGACATAGCCACTTATTTCTTTTCTAAATCTTGTTCTACTGCCAGAGGTACATTTTGGCAATTTATAACGGTTATATATATATTTGACTTGCAGAGCACTGTACATTTTTTTTATGCTATCTAGGCTTTCTGCCTAACTAATCCTATTAACACAAAAATAATATTTAATTGTTATTGTGACAGTTATTAAGCTCATGCATGAAATCATTTTAAGATCCTACTTGCAGTTATGAACATTAAGAGTAGATTTCCTAATCACCATTTCAAACTAAACAATTGAAGTTAGATTGCATTTTTTAAGTTTAACATGGTGCAGACTTAAATGCTTGGTGTTTTACTGGAATTGCTTGGTGTTATCTAAGGATTGCTTGGTGTTTTCTTTGTTTTGTCCCGGAAGCACTTACACTTCATTGATTGAAATGAAGTGGTTCCAGGCTCCAAGGGTTTGGCCCATGGCCATCTTGGCCGGCTATAGTCCCTTATTTACCACTTTCAAACCCATGTTTCTCAAATAAACTTCTTCAAAAGCTTCTCCTAACACCAGCATATTTCTTCCCTATGTATGTTCCTGGGAATTCATCCATCTATGCTAACAACCAAAAACACAAAATGCTTCCAGGTTTGTTTCTTTTATAATCTTTTTTTTCTTGAAATCAGGTACATTAATGCAAGGTTACAGACTCATCAGAATATATGCACAAGTCAGTATCAATTATCTGCCATGCATACATATATTCCACTTGAATATTTCTTATCCAAATCTTGTCAACTCCATTATTTTTTTAAAGAAAATTATATAATAAGCTCGGGCAATAAAACCAGAGATCATCACATACACATTTTATATTTATGTGTTATGTCCATTCCCTTGTTTTCTCCAAATCAGATAATCATAAAATCATTGGGTAATCAAACTCCATCAAACATCATTTAAAATAAGTTTTACTTAAGTACAAGTTTTAATCCAAATACTCAAAAAACTCCCTACAATTAACTCCAACCACCAAATGTGATCTGACTAATAACATCATTACAAGCATCTGCAAATTCAAAACAAGTCTCTTTTATTTATACTAGCAGCTAATGCCTTCTTCACTCATCAAGCCAACTTCAATTTCCTGCAAGCAATTCATTTAGCTGCCCCAAAGAATTTTTGAGACACCCAGATGATTGCAAGGGCAACCAAAAGGGTCAGTTTATACTGGTGTGAACATTAATCAAAATTTTATACACATATTCATACTTCCATTTCTAGATAAATAAACTCAGATCTTAATCTCCCAATCTCACCCAGTAATTAATCAGAACATCACATTAATCCTGATTAATTTAACTCCCTGTCTAGATATTCATAACCCAAGTTTATAAATCCCATTCCTTATTTATTTTATGGTCTACATCTCCTTGTCAAATGAACACTATGTATGCATTGTGAAGGAAACTCCCAGGTTTTTAAATTATTCCAACACACAAAGGCCTCAGGGTGTAGTTGCACCATGCATATACTTGCTCCGACCTGAAGCAAGCAGATCATTGACTAACTCCCAAGTGACCAATTTAGTTTTTCTTTCATTCATTCATATTTCAGAAAGATATAACTGCTTGTATACTTTCTGTTTCAATCCCCATGATATTTGTTTATTAGCCTTATTACAGGAAATACAACATTTCTTTGGTCTTCCTAAAAGTAATTTGAGCATCATGATCCTGCTATATTATTGTGAATAAATGGATAAGGGTTTTATTAAGGAAGCCCCTCAAAACCCAGAAATTCTCTTCTGACTTGTAATATGAATGTTGAGCTTCATGCTTCATTATCTAAGAAATAGACATAAGCTAGATCACTGTCTTGCTGCCTATTCCCTAAATAATGTAGATCCATACTCCATAATAATAAAGCAGAACAAAAGTGCCCAAACCATTTTGTTTTTGAAAAACATACATATAGATTAAAAACCCCCAAACAATAAAGCACAACCAAACAAGAATACACAACCAAACATCCATCTCACCCATAATAAATCATTTCAAGGATTTTGTTTTTCTTTTAAATAAATCATAACATTATAGGCTGCCTACCAGAGGACATAGTGCCATAGCATAAAAAAGGATTAATGCTCACCTAATGTTTTCTTTTACTGTCTTGCTCCTCTAAACAACAGATCCTTTCAGTGTTTTAAGCTATTGCTTCTCCTATTATTTTTTTTGATCCCGAGAGAATGATGAATATAGTTATTTGCAGGTTCTTTATAAAATCATTCTAGGGTTTAAGAAAATGGGTAATTCCCCTGATACCCTTAGATGTTCATGTACATATCACATTTGTGTGTGGTCTTAAATTGGAAATGCACACATTAGGTTACTTTAATTGGTTATTTCGGGAATCAAACTTTTTAAACACTGCATGCTATTTTCATGTCTCCATTTTATTCATGCCATATGCATGTGATCCTTTGTTCATTTTTTTTTAGTTTAAAGAATCTGAAAATCTCCTTTGTATTTTATACCTATCTATTATCTCCATTCAATCATGCATACTATTATATCTAATCATGTAATGTAAAATCATTCTCCCATTTTATTTGCTTGAAATAAATATAAGATATGGAAATTTTTTATTTGATCCTGTATGTATATATCTTTATATATATCTCTGCCTCCTTGTCAAAACAGTAACTCCTCCTATATCTAAATAAGAATCACATATATTATGCTAATTATTTCTAGCATAATTATAAGACATATAAATCTTTTTATTAAACTTCATTTTATTCTATCTTTAAATAGAACAGAAAACACCCCATATATTAAATGTATGTATTTATATAATTCTTTGGACATAGAGCTATATTTATTTTGAGTTTCAATTTTTCTTTTAATCACCTTATTTTCTTGCATTTTTATCAAACAGAAGCTCCCATGCAATTTTATTTATTGCTAAATTTTTTTTTTCTTCTTTTCTGTTTTAATGCATCATATATATATATTTTATAATTTCAGAATTTCTTAGTATAAATATAACTTTCATTTTTAGGGTCATTACATACCCTCCCCCTTAAAGGAATTATGTCCCCATAATTTCACCTAATTCCTCCAATTAAAAGCACTAATCTATAGCCTATTTTAACTCCATAACCCCATACTCACATTTTATGAAAGCAAACAATATTTAAGAATATTTAGAAAAATCATTATAAGCTGCTTAAACATACCTCTCCATCAGTAAACAAATCGGGGTATTTAGCCCTCATTTTATCTTCAACCTCCCATGTACAATCATTAGTGTCCAAGCTCCATTGAATTTTTACCAGTTTGATCACCTTGTTCCTCAACTTTTTCTCTTCCTTGGCAACTATCCCTACTGGTTCATTTGTATAAACCAAATTCTTTTGGACTTGAATTTGAGTAGGTGACTCCAGAATTGCCCCTTCATCATGCACCCACTTTCTCAATTGAGAAACATGAAACACGGGATGCACACCACTCAACTCCTCAGGTAACTTAAGTCTGTAGGCCATAGCACCAATTCTCTGCATAATTTCATATGGTCCTACAAATCTTGGTGATAGCTTACCAGATTTCCCAAACTTGAACACCTTCTTCATTGGTGATACCTTTAGAAAAACATGCTCTCCTACTTCAAACTCCATTGGCTTTCTCTTTCTATCTGCATAAGACTTTTGTCTTGATTGTGCTGCCTTCATTCTATGCCTAACTAATTCAATCATGTTGGAAGTTTCTTTAACATGATCTGGCCCTAATATTACACCCTCTCCTGCTTCCAACCAACAGGCAGGAGACATGCAGGGTCTCCCATACAAGGCTTCAAAGGGAGCCATTCCTATTGTTGATTGATAGCTATTGTTGTAAGTGAATTCTGCCAAGTGGATATGATCCTCCCAATTACCCCCAAAATCAAGCACACATGCTCTAAGTAAATCTTCCAATATTTTGTTTACTATCCCTGTCTGTCCATCACTTTGAGGATAGTAGGCAGTGCTCAAACATAGTTGAGTTCCCATTGCTTCCTGGAAGCTTTCCCAAAATCTTGAGGTGAACAAAGTGTCTCTATCACTTACTATAGTCTTGGGTATACCATGTAGCCTCACCACTTCCTTAATAAATAATTGTGCAAGCCTAGATGCATTTCTATCTGACCTGACAGGGACAAAGTGAGCTGATTTGGTTAGTCTATCAACAATTACCCATATACTATCATTGCCTTTCTTAGTTCTAGGCAAACCATCCACAAAATCCATGGATATACTCTCCCATTTCCACTGAGGTACCTCCAAAGGTTGCAACATGCCAGAGGGCTTTTGGTAGTCTGCTTTAATTTGTTGACATGTGAAACACTTTGCCACATATCTTGCCACTGCTTGCTTCATTCCTGGCCACCAGTAGCTTCTTTTTAAATCATGATACATTTTAGTACCACCAGGGTGTATGGTGTACTTGGTCTTGTGATGCTCATTCATGATTTCTTCCTTCAACTCTGCAATGTCTGGTACATAAAGCTTATCATTTTTCCTCAAATAACCCTTGGAATCTATTTTAAAATTCTCTGACTCAATGTTATTTAATAACATTTCTTTCTTCTCCTTTAGACTTTGATCTTGATCTTGCATGCTACCAATTTTCTCCACCAGATTAGACTTCACTGTGATTATTCCCAGTGTACCATACTCCACCATATCACCATGTTCTTTAAAATTCACTTCATCCTTGCTGTATATATCTGCCTCCCCAAGCACTGCAAGGTTTTTAAATTCATCAATCATCAAACTGGCTAATCTAATATGATTTCTGCTCAAAGCATCTGCCACTCTATTAGCTTTTCCAGGAGTGTACAAAATATCTAAATCATATGCAGCTAGAAACTCCAACCACCTTGCTTGCCTCATATTTAAATCTTTTTGAGAAAATAAATATTTAAATGCTTGATGATCTGTGAATAATTCAAATTTTGCCCCAAGCAAATAATGCCTCCATAGTTTTAATGCAAACACTATTGCAGCTAATTCTAGATCATGAGTTGCATATTTGGTTTCATTGGGTTTAAGCTGTCTTGATGCATATGCCACTACCTTGCCATGTTGCATAAGCACTGCACCTAACCCAGACCCACTAGCATCAGTATATACAACCATTCCTTCATTTGCTTCTGGGATTTGTAGGACAGGAGCTTCCACCAGTGCTTGTTTCAACTTCTCAAAAGCTTGTTCACACTGCTCAGTCCACACATATGGTTGATTCTTCTTTGTTAGCTTGGTCATTGGTGTGGCTATTCTTGAAAAATCCTTGAGGAACCTCCTATAGTACCCTGCCAAACCTAAGAATGACCTCACCTCAGTCACTGTTTTGGGTCTACTCCAGGATTGAACTGCAATGACCTTGCTTGGATCCACACTCACCCCTTGCTGTGACACTATGTGTCCTAAGAATTTTACTTCATGTTGCCAAAATGTACACTTTGAATACTTGGCTTTTAATTCATGTTCTCTAAGTCTGGATAATACTAAATGTAGGTGCATGGCATGATCATTTTCTGTCTTTGAATATATTAATATGTCATCTACAAATACCAAGACAAACTTATCCAAAAAGTCTCTAAAAATTATATTCATCAAGTCTACAAAATAGGAGGGAGCATTGGTCAAGCCAAATGGCATTACTAGAAATTCATAAAGGCCATATCTTGTGTTAAAGGCTGTGTACTCAATGCTTTCTTCTGCAACTTTCATTTGGTGAAATCCAGAGGCTAAATCTAACCTTGAAAATATTTTAGCTCCATGCAATTGATCAAATAGGTCATCTATTCTAGGCAGTGGGTACTTATTTTTGATAGTTACCTTGTTTAAATCCTTATAGTCTACACACAACCTCATTGTTCCATCATGTTTCTTGACAAATAGCACCGGGGAACCCCAACTGGAACTACTTGATCTTATGAATCCTTTCTCTTCTAATTCTTCTAGTTGATGTTTTAATTATACTAACTCTTTTGGACCCATTCTATAAGGCTTCTTAATGATTGGGCTAGTTCCTGGCATTAATTTTATTTTAAATTCAACTGGTCTGTTTTGAGGAATTCCCTTCACTTCTCCAAATACATATCTATATATCCATTGACTACTGGGATTTCCTCTATTTTTAATTCCTTTTGAACTTCATTAATACTCCATATTTTATTAAAACATGTATTCTTTGCTATTTCACTTAAGATGGTAATTCTTTTACCTTCATTTGTCTCCAAAGAAATAGTAAGGTTTTCTAAATTTAAAATTGCTTTATTCTTCATTAACCAATCTACCCCCAAAATAATCCCAATACCAGGATAATTTAAGGTATATAGATCTGAATTAAATTCATAACCCCCTATAATTAATTTCAGACCCATACACTTCATCCCTAACATACAATGACTCCCTATGGGACTGTGTACAATTAAGGGCTGATCAATAGAAACACAAGTAAGTGTTAACTTCTTTACAATTTCCAAAGATATTAGTGAATGTGAGGCACCAGTGTCATATACTACTGATATTGGTTGGGTATTAATTAGAATTATACCTTCAAGTTGCCCAACATTCCCAGTGTTGCTTGCTGCCAAAGCTCCTACGATTGCTATTCCCCTATTGGTCTCTGGGCAATCCTTCTTGAGATGACCCATCTTTCCATAATTATAGCAGCCTCCTCTAGGTATCTTAGGGTCAGGGCATTGGTTACTATAATGTCCAGCTTTTCCACAATTAAAACAATGAGTGAATTTCTTGCTTTCAGATGCTATTGCTCCTTCCCCTTTCTTAACTCCTTTACTTGCATTTCTCTTGTCATAAGGTTGCACTTTGTTCTGACCACCCTTCTTCTTCTTGAGCTTCATATTCCTGAATTTCTCCCTTGCAGTGTCATGTTGCTCAAATGAGAGAGTTAGATCAATTACTTGATCAAAGGTTTTGTCCTTGTATGGCAACATTGCCCTTGACAGACTAGGGTTCAAGCCTTGAATGTACCTTGCATTCTTTGCTTCTGCATTCCCTATTAACACCATTCCATACTTGGATAATGCTTCAAACTTCTGAGTGTATTCATTCACACTCATGTTTCCTTGCCTTAACCTAATAAAGTCTTCAAGCAGTGTGGCCTTGGCAGATGCTGGGACAAATCTGGCCTCAAGCATGTCCTTGAAATTATTCCAAGTGATGGTATCCTCTTGTCTTCCTGCTGTCACAACCTCCCACCAATCCAGTGCAACCCCTTTCAATTTCCTTGAAGTTATCTGTTTCTTCCTTTGGTCATTGATTTGCATATCTGTGAAGACCCTCTCCATAGTTCTTATCCAAGTTTGGACACCTATAGCTCCTTCAGTGCCTTCAAAATCCTTTCCTCCCAAAGTGGTACATGTCTTAAGCAGTTTGGAGAGTTCCTCACGAGGATTGTCTTGCCTTGGTGTCATTCCATCCCTTAAAGCTCTCACAAAATCCTCCATGCTCATCACAGGTGGCTCATGTGATGATCCTGCACCTGTGTGATGCCTTGGTCCTACCATAATGCTATAAATATGATTTTTATGTTAGTTTATTTACCCCTATCATTTTTTGGTGTCTTTACTTTGTTCATTTTTATTTCTGTGCACACTGTGCATGTATCACATGCACACACACATATATATATATATTTTAGACATAAAACAAAAGCATTCAACACCAATGATTCAAACAATGCATTCAAACATCCATATTCATACAATAATATTTACTATGTTATTCAAAACATAGCTCTGATACCAACTGTGGTGACCCTCACTCTAAAACACATAGATTTTTTTTTTAACTTTCAAGAGGAATTCACCACTAAACCCCAATTCTTTTATATTTAAATATTTATATAATTTCCAAATATTTTTCCCAAGACCCTGGGTTTACCAATATATTCATATCAGTTCATAAAACACTTTAAGACAATTATATATTTGATGATATACAATTGTTTTTTTTATCAGAGGGAATTTAAATCAAACAGAAATCAAAATACCATACAAGTTATTGACATAGCCACTTATTTCTTTTCTAAATCTTGTTCTACTGCCAGAGGTACATTTTGGCAATTTATAACACTTATATATATATTTGACTTGCAGAGCACTGTACATTTTTTTTATGCTATCTAGGCTTTCTGCCTAACTAATCCTATTAACACAAAAATAGTATTTAATTGTTCTTGTGACAGTTATTAAGCTCATGCATGAAATCATTTTAAGATCCTACTTGCAGTTATGAACATTAAGAGTAGATTTGCTAATCACCATTTCAAATTAAACAATTGAAGTTAGATTGCATTTTTTAAGTTTAACATGGTGCAGACTTAAATGCTTGGTGTTTTACTGGAATTGCTTGGTGTTATCTAAGGACTGCTTGGTGTTTTCTTTGTTTTGTCCCGGAAGCACTTACACTTCATTGATTGAAATGAAGTGGTTCCAGGCTCCAAGGGTTTGGCCCATGGCCATCTTGGCCGGCCATAGTCCCTTATTTACCACTTTCAAACCCATGTTTCTCAAATAAACTTCTTCAAAAGCTTCTCCTAACACCAGCATATTTCTTCCCTATGTATGTTCCTGGGAATTCATCCATCTATGCTAACAACCAAAAACACAAAATGCTTCCAGGTTTGTTTCTTTTATAATCTTTTTTTTTCTTGAAATCAGGTACATTAATGCAAGGTTACAGACTCATCAGAATATATGCACAAGTCAGTATCAATTATCTGCCATGCATACATATATTCCACTTGAATATTTCTTATCCAAATCTTGTCAACTCCATTATTTTTTTAAAGAAAATTATATAATAAGCTCAGGCAATAAAACCAGAGATCATCACATACACATTTTATATTTATGTGTTATGTCCATCCCCTTGTTTTCTCCAAATCAGATAATCATAAAATCATTGGGTAATCAAACTCCATAAAACATCATTTAAAATAAGTTTTACTTAAGTACAAGTTTTAATCCAAATACTCAAAAAACTCCCTACAATTAACTCCAACCACCACATGTGATCTGACTAATAACATCATTACAAGCATCTGCAAATTCAAAACAAGTCTCTTTTATTTATACTAGCAGCTAATGCCTTCTTCACTCATCAAGCCAACTTCAATTTCCTGCAAGCAATTCATTTAGCTGCCCCAAAGAATTTTTGAGACACCCAGATGATTGCAAGGGCAACCAAAAGGGTCAGTTTATACTGGTGTGAACATTAATCAAAATTTTATACACATATTCATACTTCCATTTCTAGATAAATAAACTCAGATCTTAATCTCCCAATCTCACCCAGTAATTAATCAGAACATCACATTAATCCTGATTAATTTAACTCCCTGTCTAGATATTCATAACCCAAGTTTATAAATCCCATTCCTTATTTATTTTATGGTCTACATCTCCTTGTCAAATGAACACTATGTATGCATTGTGAAGGAAACTCCCAGGTTTTTAAATTATTCCAACACACAAAGGCCTCAGGGTGCAGTTGCACCATGCATATACTTGCTCCCACCTGAAGCAAGCAGATCATTGACTAACTCCCAAGTGACCAATTTAGTTTTTATTTCATTCATTCATATTTCAGAAAGATATAACTGCTTGTATACTTTCTGTTTCAATCCCCATGATATTTGTTTATTAGCCTTATTACAGGAAATACAACATTTCTTTGGTCTTCCTAAAAGTAATTTGAGCATCATGATCCTGCTATATTATTGTGAATAAATGGATAAGGGTTTTATTAAGGAAGCCCCTCAAAACCCAGAAATTCTCTTCTGACTTGTAATATGAATGTTGAGCTTCATGCTTAATTATCTAAGAAATAGACATAAGCTAGATCACTGTCTTGCTGCCTATTCCCTAAATAATGTAGATCCATACTCCATAATAATAAAGCAGAACAAAAGTGCCCAAACCATTTTGTTTTTGAAAAACACACATATAGATTAAAAACCCCCAAACAATAAAGCACAACCAAACAAGAATACACAACCAAACATCCATCTCACCCATAATAAATCATTTCAAGGATTTTGTTTTTCTTTTAAATAAATCATAACATTATAGGCTGCCTACCAGAGGACTTAGTGCCATAGCATAAAAAAGGATTAATGCTCACCTAATGTTTTCTTTTACTGTCTTGCTCCTCTGAACAGCAGATCCTTTCAGTGTTTTAAGCTATTGCTTCTCCTAATTTTTTTTTGATCCCGAGAGAATGATGAATATAGTTATTTGCAGGTTCTTTATAAAATCATTCTAGGGTTTAAGAAAATGGGTAATTCCCCTGATACCCTTAGATGTTCATGTACATATCACATTTGTGTGTGGTCTTAAATTGGAAATGCACACATTAGGTTACTTTAATTGGTTATTTCGGGAATCAAACTTTTTAAACACTGCATGCTATTTTCATGTCTCCATTTTATTCATGCCATATGCATGTGATCCTTTGTTCATTTTTTTTTTAAGTTTAAAGAATCTGAAAATCTCCTTTGTATTTTCTACCTATCTATTATCTCCATTCAATCATGCATACTATTATATCTAATCATGTAATGTAAAATCATTCTCCCATTTTATTTGCTTGAAATAAATATAAGATATGGAAATTTTTTATTTGATCCTGTATGTATATATCTTTATATATATCTCTGCCTCCTTGTCAAAACAGTAACTCCTCCTATATCTAAATAAGAATCACATATATTATGCTAATTATTCTAGCATAATTATAAGACATATAAATCTTTTTATTAAACTTCATTTTATTCTATCTTTAAATAGAACAGAAAACACCCCATATATTAAATGTATGTATTTATATAATTCTTTGGACATAGAGCTATATTTATTTTGAGTTTCAATTTTTCTTTTAATCACCTTATTTTCTTGCATTTTTATCAAACAGAAGCTCCCATGCAATTTTATTTATTGCTAAAAAAATTTTTTTCTTCTTTTCTGTTTTAATGCATCATATATATATATATTTTATAATTTCAGAATTTCTTAATATAAATATAACTTTCATTTTTAGGGTCATTACACTTTGGTTTTAGTTAGATAATGAATAATGCGTTTAACTGCTCTCATATGTGACTCTTTGGGATTTGCTTGAAATCGAGCAATAAACAAACACTCATCATAATATCGGGTCGACTTGCTGTCAAATATAGTAAAGATCCAATCATACTACAATATAGTTTTTGATCAACACTTTTGCCATCCTCATCTCTATCGAGATGAATCGTTGTGCTCATAGGAGTTGGTTTGGCAGCAGTGTTTTCCAGCCCGAATCGTTTAATTAAATTATAACAATATTTTTCTTGATTAATAAAAATTCCATTTTCAATTTGTTTAATTTGTAATCCAAGAAAATATGACAATTCTCCCATATGAGACATTTCAAATTCATTTGTCATTATAGTCGAAAATTCCTGACATAATTTTTCATTTGTCGAGCCAAAAATAATATCATCAACATATATTTGAATTATTAAAATATCTTTATTAGTTTTCTTAATAAAAAGAGTTTGATCTACTTTACCAATTTCAAAACCAGATTCTAGTAAATAGCTTTTAAGACGATCATACCAAGCACGTGATGCTTGTTTTAAACCGTATAACGCCTTTTTGAGTTTATAAACATGATCTGGAAATTTTTCATGATTAAAAAGAGGTGGTTGTTCAACAAAAACATTTTCTTTTATGTATCCATTTAAAAATGCACTTTTAACATCCATTTGATAAAGTTTAAAATTATGAAAACACGCGAAAGCTAATAAGATTCGTATTGCTTCAAGTCGGGCGACTGGAGCAAATGTTTCTTCGTAATCAATTCCTTCTTCTTGATTATATCCTTGTGCAACTAATCTAGCTTTATTCCTGGTTATATTTCCTAGTTCATCTGCTTTATTTTTGAAAACCCATTTAGTACCGATGACTGATTGATCACTAGGTCTAGGAACGAGTTCCCAAACTTCGTTTCGTTTGAATTGATTTAGTCACTCCTTGCATGGCAAGAATCCAGTAGTCATCAGTTGAGGCTTCTTTTATATTCTTAGGTTCTATGTTAGAGAGAAAAGCTACATGACCAACTTGATTTAATTGATGTCTGGTTTTAACATTCGTATTAACTTCTCCAATTATATTTTGCACAGGATGATCTCGTAAAATTCTAGGTGGAGATTTTATTATATTAGGAGTAATATTCTCATTTTCAGTAATATCATGATCATTAACGAAAATTTCTTTAGTATTGCTATTTTCATTCTGAGTAGTTTCATCATCATAATCAATAGTAACATTTGGATTTATGTATTTAAAATTTTCGTCAAATGAAACATGTAGGCTTTCTTCAATAATTTGAGTTCGTTTATTATAAATTCGATAAGCCTTGCTTCGTTCCGAATATCCAACGAATATTCCTTCATCGGATTTTGGATCGAATTTGCCTAGCTGATCTTTAGTATTCAAAATAAAACATTTTGAACCAAAAACTTTAAAATATGAAATATTTGGTTTTCTTCCATTTAGAAGTTCATATGGAGTATTCTTAGTTAACGGTCGAATAGAAACACGATTCAATACATAACAAGCAGTAGCTACAGCTTCTGCCCAAAAGTGTTTCGATAAAGTGGTTCCATTTAATAAAGTTCTTGCATATTCTTGTAATGTTTTATTTTTCCTTTCTACAACTCTATTTTGTTGTGGTGTTCTAGGAAACGAAAAATTATGGTTAATACCTTTCTTGTTACAAAATTGTTCAAAAGCTCCATTTTCAAATTCTCCTCCATGATCACTTCTTATATTTTTAATTTTCAAACTTTTAATATTTTGGATTCTTTTAACAAAAACTTTAAAATTATCAAAAGTATCACTTTTATTTTTCAAAAAGAAAATCCAAGTGTATCTAGAAAAATCATCTACAATAACAAATACATATCTATTATGATTAATAGACTGCACTTGAGTTGGACCAAAAAGATCCATGTGTAAAAGTTCAAGTGGTTGTTCTGTAGATATTACTTTCTTTGATTTAAAAGAAGATTTTGTTAATTTTCCTAATTTACATGCATCACAAAATATATTAGTTTCGAATTTTATATTGGGTAATCCTTTAACTAATTTGTTTTTAGCTAGTTTGTTGACAGTATTAAAATTGATGTGACAAAATCTTTTGTGCCAAAGACAAGAATCGTTTTCTTTAGCTACTAAGCACAAATTTGAATTATTATTAACATTCATATTTAAGATATAAATGTTTTTATCTCTTTTTCCTTCAAAAATAGTGTTATGATTTTATTGAAAATATTACATTTATTTTCTGAAAAAGTTATATTAAAACCTTTATCGCATAGCTGACTAATACTCAATAAATTATGTTTTAAATTTTTAACTAATAAAACATCAGTAATGAGAGGTAAATTAGAGGTACCGTTGCTACTGACATCGCCTTTGCCAATGATATATCCTTTTGAGTTATCTCTAAAGGTGACTGCTCCTCCATTTGAGTATATAATGTTAGACAACATTTCTTTGTTTCCAATCATGTGTTTTGAGCAACCGCTATCTAAAATCCATTTTCCTCTCTTCTTATGTGGTACCTGCAAAAAGTTTATAAAAAGTTGGTACCCAATCTTTTTAGGGTCCTAAGAGTTAGATCTTAGGAAGCCAAACCCATACGGGTTCAGAATTCCCTTTATAAGCATAATTCTTGTTATTATGAACAGTTTCCATAAACATTTTGATATGTTTATTCCTTATCAAAATATTATTTGTTTTTGGAATCCATATCTTGATGGTTTTAGTGTTTGGGTAAACTGTTTTCTTAATATCCTTCTTGATATTATTATTAATCCTACTTTTAGCAAAATTATTTTGTTTCTTAAATCCTAGTCCAGATTTATTGTTAGATGATTGAGAATTTTCAAGTATTCTAGAAAGATTCTCTCTTCCTTTATTGAAATTAGATACATTTTTAGAAATATCATCAAATTTTATTTTAAGACTAGATTTTTCTAACTCTAAATCCTTAATTTTAGAGTTTAAACTATTATTTTCGAAAAGTAAAACAACATTTTTATTTTTCTGAATTTCTAATTCTTCAGATATCGATGAAATTTGAGAAGATAAGTTAGAATTTGATTGTTGAGAAATTTCAAGTTCTTCTTCTAATATTTTCTTCTCATCTTTCAACATATCTACTTCTAAAACTGTCATATCTAACTTTTTTTGTAACTCCTTATTTTTCTTTTTAAGTTGCTTTGCTAAATTTACTAATTCGGAATTAATTTCAATTAAATCTTCAAAAGTAAGATCACTTACATCGTCTGACGAAGCCATGAAGCACACATTTGCTTGTTCATTATCACTTTCACTCTCTGATGAGGATGATGAGTCAGTGTCGTCCCAAGTGACTGAAAAGGCTTTTCGTTTGGTTTTGTCCTTCTTGAAATTATTCTTTTTACGCTCTGGACAATCCTTCTTCATGTGTCCTTTCTTATGACATTCATAACATTCCATTGCTGAAGATGATGGTTTGCTGCTATTGGAATTGTTGTTGGAATTATTTTTGTTTCCCTTGAATTTGTTTCTGTTGAATTTCAAAAACTTTTTGAAATTTTTAGCGATCATTGACATATCTTCATTATCTGAGTCGGAATCATCTTTTTCTGCTTGGAATGCCACATTTTTCTTTTCTTGTGCTCCATTTCTTTTTGCCTGCAAATTTACTTCGTAGGACATTAAATTACCTATCAATTCTTCTGGTTTTAATGTTGACAAATCACTTGCTTCTTCAATGGCTAGGACTTTTCTTTCCCATTCGTCCGTTAAAGAATTTAAGATTTTTGTAACAACATCAAAATCAGTAAACTTTTGTTCTAGTGATAGTAAAGCATGATAAATATCCTAAAATCTAGAGTACATGTCAATTATAGATTCATTTGGCCTCATTTTGAAATTTTCAAATTGATTTTTCAACATAGAGATTTTGCTTAATTTAACTTTGTTCGTTCCTTCATGTGTTATCTTAAGTGTTCTCCAAATTTCATAACCAGAAGTGCACATGCTAACTCTGTTGAATTCATTTCTATCTAATGCACAAAATAAAATATTCATAGCCTTTGCATTTGATGTAGCATCTAGTTTTTGTGTGTTACTCCAAGTTGAGTATTCTCCAGTAAGAGATGTGTACTCACTTTGTATAACATTCTAGATATCAAATCCACTAGATTGCATATAGATTCTCATTCTAGTTGACCAATAATTATAATTTATACCATTAAAAAGTGGAGGTCGTGAAGTTGATTGACCTTCTATGAAACTAGTATTAGTGTTAGTGTCAAAATCGTTAGTATGTGTTGTTGCCATATTACTAGAAATAGATATCAAATAACTTTGTGACGGTTATAGGATTTCCTTGCTCTGATACCAAATAAAAGTGTACGTACAGTACTAAGGATCGTGTAATATGGTATATAAATGCGGAAATTGATAATAGCAGTAAAATAAAAATTAAAGTAAGCACACCAGGAATTTTTATACTGGTTCGAACTTCCCGTTTTACATCCAGTCCCAGAATACCATCTAGATTTAAACTAAACCCCTCACTTAACCCGGAGGAATAGGTTTACGACACCTGAGCAGCCAAACAGGAATTTTTCCGCCTCAACAGCCGAAGAGGACTTCAATATACAAATAGTTTGTTGACGAATGTGTTCTGAATAACACTGATTGTCTTTTGATAGTACAACTTTCCTATAATCAAATCCTCAAGAGTATATATGTGTGTGAAGATTTAGAAGGAAGATAATCACGTAGAATCGAAGCATATGAATTAAATCAAGAATTCTAGTGATATTGAATAAGAATGAATGCTTTTATTTGCAGAAATAAATAGAGAATAGATTTCAGAATTATAAACAAGAATCAGTGATTGTAGAAGTGAAATGAACATGTTTATATAGTTGTAGAATAGTTACAATCTTTCATGAAGAGTTTCAATCAAGAGTTGTGTCCATATCTGTTGGATTAAAGAACATTCCTCTTCATGAACAATTGCACCTCTTCAGAAAACTAGCCGTTATGTTCTGGTCGGTTAACCGAGAAACCTGGGCCGGTCAGCTGAGTTTACAGATATAAATAAAACGGTGCATATCTGTGCACTGGACACAGAGTCGGTCGGCCGAAGATTCTGGTCGGTCGGCCGACCTGCTGTTATTTGCACAATGTACACTTATTTTTGTATAACTCAATTTGTGTGTATGTGTGACTACTTGAGGAATGATTTTAACAATATTCTAAGACTCAATGAAATAAAATATTCATACTAATATCTAGATTGTAGTCTTGTCTCCTTTGTAGTGTGCAATATATGGTTATTCTCCTTTTTGTCGCTTTCGTATAGTATTCTCGTCGTATGATCTCTGAAGCTTGTATTATGAATCAAAACTCATGAATCAACATTAGTGAAGGTTAAAGTTTCATGCAAACTTGATGATGGGTTAATTAGAGACTAATGATGACGTAGTGGCCACACTTCCTAAAGGATATTTTGGGAAGCTCCCTAAAATATGGATTAGGGTTTTGTGCATGTATAAATAGCCCTCTTATGTATATGTAATGGATCTTTTAATCACTTAGGAAATTAGCATGAAATTTGTAGCCTCAAAGTTATATGAAATAAAAATGGCTTCCTAAGACTCTTGTTCTTTTACTTCTACCTTTTTCGTATTTTATTTTCTTGTTCATTTTTATTTACATGCCCATTCATTTCATTTTAGTAGCTTATTTTTATTTTTATGCAAATAGTTTAGTTCTTTTTTGTTCTAATTAGCTCTTACCTTCTTTGCTTTTATTTAAATGTTGACATGTAAATGTTGACATTTACATGTGTTGGTTTGATAACACAAATAACTAGCTAAACCTCTTAAATTTAGGGGTAATGAAGCTCTCTAAAATTATTTAATTCAACATAATTTTTGATTTATGGTCTCTTACATGCTTCATGAAAAGTGAATGCTGATGTAAGTTTATAAAAATGAATTTGATAGCCTATGTTGTATTTGCAAATAGGCTATTCTTACTCAAATATAAACACAATTCATATCATCATTTTACTAATTTATTTCTGATTTTGAAATTAAAGTAGAATCAAAATTTGATGATCTATGTTACTAAATACAATAGTAAATAGATCATACTTCAAATATCTTTTGCTTTGACCTTATTTTTATAAGAATTGATATGTGGTTTTGGTTGTTGTATTATAGTTTGATGGTTTAAGATATGTTAATTAGTAACATAAATAAACCACACTTATGTTAAATACATCAATAATTTCATTTATGATCAAAATAGAGATCATAGATTATTTTTGTATTGATTTACAAAAATATGAGAGTGGATTTGCTTCTAAATTGTTTTTTAATCTCATATTTTCAATCACTTTTGTTCTAGCTTTTTGTTTTATATTTTTTTAGCTAATCATAACTTCAAATCTTGGTTTACTTTGACTGAATAGAAATTTTAAAATCTAAACAATTCCCTACGGATCAACCCGTACTTGCCACGTACTAAAATTATAGGCCGTGCGCTTGTTGTTAATTTTTAATTTAAAATTTTCATCTATTTTTCCAATCCGATAGAGATTTATCCGTTAAACGTTGATCTCATTGCACTGTATAAGACAAAAAGGAACTAAAAAGATAAGCTAGCATCATGTGCAATTGATCATTAGTCAGGCTAATGGTAGAAATGATCTCTCTCATGATCAAAATCTTTATTTAATCCACGCGCTTCCTCTTTTAACATTAATCCAAATTGAGTTACAAGTAAGAGAGCTTTTCTCCAAATTGATTTAGGGTTACAAAGATTTGATTGCTAAGAAAAAGGAGAAAGAATTTAGGATTCCCAAAATTCAGTCCCCAAAATCGAACCTCTAGGATCGTTTTATAGTGGTAGGTCGGCCCCTTTTTGCACCCATCCTTTCACTTCAGTCGAAATGTGTTCCTCCAATTTTCCACGTGCATCCTTTCGACTTGGTTGAAAGGCCTTCCTTCATCTTTCTACGCGCTTCCTTTCAATTCGGTCGAAGTGCTTTTCTTTTGACCTTTCTCATCCATTCTTTCGCCTCAACCTTTTCATTCCAGACCTTTCAACTCAGTCGAAAGGATCACCTTGGTAGCCTTTCGCTGCCATCAAAGTTTGAGTGCCTCTTTTAATTTTCTTTTTACTGTACTGCTTTCGACTTCATCGAAAGGGTGGTTGGAGCGCTTTTCGTTTTGTGTTGCTATACTGTTGCAAGTGAGAGATGAGTTGAGCTTTCCCATAGCTTCGTCGAAAGGAATGGTGAGTAATGATTGGGTCTTAGCGAAAGGACTCTGGGCCTTCATGTAGGGTTATCATCATGCCTTCGAAGGGTTCCAATCGTTTCGAAGGGCTTGTTCTTACTTTCAAAAGGTGTGTACTGGAATCATTTCTTCACATAGTAAATTGACAATGACGAAACCCATTATTTTGAAGGTGTTCGTTCTTGTGTGTGACTCAATCATTGAAAACCTTCGAAAGGCGTTTCGAACCCTTGTTAGCCCATTTTATATATTTGAATCCATCTACATCGAAAGGTCTTAGATGAGGTGGAAGGGTAACATTGCCTTCTTTTCTACCTTTCCGAAAGCTTTTTTCTGGTTGTCCTTTGTAATGGCACCTGGCGCTTGCGACTCCTTCGAAAGCCATCTCAATGCCTTTAGAACACTTTTGTTTGAACTTTGGCGAAACCTATGTCCTCAATTTTTGTAGAGCCTATCATTTTTATAAGCCTTCTTTTATACCCTTGTTCTTAAGTGGATTTTATGGTTAACAGATTTAATTTCCAAAATGGGTCTCAAGTCTTTTTCAACATCTCAAGTTCAAACTTCCAAACAATTTAATCACGTATCCAAGATTACAAATACTAAATCATATCATCACCACGCATCACAAAGATAACAACTTTAAATCCAAACACATCACTTTAATCCGTCGATTCAAGCCAAATGCTAAAATACAAGCTACCACATACATATACATCCAAACCATATCATAATCCAAACATTAATATATTTTATATAAACAACACATAACCATCATATATGCAAAGGCAACATCTTTCCAAAAGTAAGTAGTTTACTCAACCGAAAATTTGCAAAACCCATTTGAAAACTTGAAATAACTTTAAAACTAAGCAAAACTTAATCTTTGGACCTAAAGCTTGGAAATAGGCTTGGCCATGGTAGAGTATGGCTCGTCCTGACATGCGTAGGTGAGGTGAGGACTTGTTTTAGAGAGGTGGAGGGACTTCGGATAACGTTGAATTCACAAAATTGGACCCAAAATTTAGTCATCTTCTCTTGGATTTTTGGCTATGTTACTCCAAGAATTTAGAGAAGTTGTCAAAGAGAAAGTTCTTGTATATTCTCTTATCTACCATTTTAAAAAATAGAATTGCTCAATTTATTTATTTTGAAGGAGATATGGTCAAAAGAAGAAGTATTTTTGGACTTGAAAATATGGATCTGAAAGCACTCTGTCAAGCAATGATATTTTGACATTGCTAAGCTCAAAATTTGAAGAATTGGTCCATATGAAAGTTGTAGCCACAGAAATTTTCTATGGTTTCAAATCAAATAATTTTTCCATTAGCATAAGAGATGAGGAAGATATGATAAAATAAAGAGAAGAAAAAATTTAAAGAAGTGAAGGGCTTTTTAAAAGTAAGAGAAAAAGTAAATTACCTATATGCCATTTTCATTTACCCTCCATTACCCTCTTGCCAACTCACCTAGCCTACTCCACCTCATGTACTAATGCCCACACCCTTGTTCCCTCTTTTCATTTCCATAGAAACATGTTTAAGTACTCTTAGTACCTAATGTTTCTAATGATATGACATTTATATTTTTATTTTAAACATTATATACTTAGGTATGAGTACATATATGCATACACTAATACATACATATGTACATATACTAACTTATTTACAGAAGTGTATACTTATGCTAAAGAGTTCTTAACATTTTCGATGACTTTTACCGATGAAAAGTCGAAAAATTCGAAAAACGAATTTCGATCACATTTTCGATTTTTCTTCGAACTAAATATTTTTCTAAACAAATTTGAAAAACTATTTCACTATTATATTCATTATTTAAAAGAGTTTATTTCCACTATAAATCAATTATTTGAATATTTAAAATTAATTAAATATTCACGAATAAAAGCAGTGAAATTCTAGATCGTTACACCTTTATTTGTAGTACCAGTATAATGATGTTACAAATAATATTCTTGTGCCTCCACTCTTGTTACACTTTTTTTCTTTTTCAAAATTAGGTTAGACCTTGCTTTTGACATTGTGATTCATAAGCAATTTCGAGGATTGTTCTCACAAAGTGCAACAGACGGTATAAGGCGATGAATTCCGGTAAGGTCTTCTAGCTAGGTAATATTTCATATTCCTTATCAATTTCGTATTTTTAATTTCGGCCACTAAAATTTGAATCAAACTTTTATTTGCAAACTATTTTAATAGTATTTTTTTGTTTTTAAATAAATCTTTGTTTTAGTTGTTATTTAATATTACACTAAATTTTTGGTTTTGGATTAAAATACATGTATAATATTTATATTCAGCCTAAATAAAAATTCACATCGAATATTTATCTTCAAATTTTATATTATATTACAAAATTTTGATTTAATAAATTATATTTTAATGAAATATTTACATTTTTATTTTAGTAAAATAATATAATGATTTATGATTTTAGTTATCAAGTGTTATAAAACTTAATTTAATAATGTTCAAAACAGAAATTATGTTATAGCTGATTTTATATATATGATTGAATTATATTTGTAAAATTAAATTATTATTTTTAAGGCCAATAATAATTACAAATTAAAGTTAAATCTTAAATTATAAAGGGCAAGTCCAATTGTAAATTTTAGGAAACATCAATTTTAAGATTAGCTTCTTCGTTTAATACGACCAAATCTAAATATGCTATACATACATACACACACACACACATATATATATATATATATATGTGTGTGTGTGTGTGTGTGTGTGTGAGCGTGCCCACGCGCGCTGTATTATATATCTTTAATATTATTCATAATGACAAAAGATAAGTTCTTGTGCAAAATAAAACTAGATCTTTCTTAAATTTGCTCCAATTGTCTACTGCGCAAAGCACGTGATCCAACAAAAACAATAAACACTAATGAATGTTATATATTATATTATTATTTATAGTAAAGAATCGACATCGGAGTGGATGACGATAACATCGTGGATGGTTAAGGTGATGATTGTGGTATTTTATGGATAGGTTGTGCATATTTTGTTGCTGGTTTTGTAATATTAATTTTTTTTATTGTTTTTTTTTCCAACATTGGTTTATTGCACCAACGGAATTTGATCTAAGGATTTCTAGATTTTTACCACTGTACTAGTGGTCATTGACCATGGATTGATCAGGTCCCTTAGTAGACTTTTCTTTTTAGGTTAAGTGAGAATGAGTTAAAATGTAGGACAGAGAATTTGGTTGAAAAACATTTACCGTGTTCTTGAAAAACATTTGTATTATAATAAAAGAACAATACATATAACAAAAATTCGTATTATAATAACAAAACAACTTGGCAAGAAACCATTGCCAACTTGTATTATGATGGCACTTGCACCCTACACGATCAACACAACCATTGTACTTCTTTGTACTAGAAAGACGTCATTGACATTTTCCACATATTCAAGCTAGTCCTTAATTTTGTTCCATAATCTAGTGATAAAACCTTCCCTTTGCCATGACCCTTGGTCGTCGAACATGGCATTGAAATAGGAATTACCTGTCTTTTTTCGTATATGTAGTAATAGAAATGATCTTATAATTAATTTGTTTGACCATGAAGAATCCAAATGGAACCTAACATTCAATAATTACCCGGTTGGAACATCGTTTAGGCAATTTCAATCGCTGATTACAAGAATTGAACGCATGATTTTGTACAACCAACGGGATATTTTAGAATGAAGCTGGAGTAAAAAAAAAGGATAGTCAGTGGGGTTGACAAAGATGATTGATGGGTTTGACTGCAAGATCAAATATCATAAGTTCGAATCCAAAATTGACAATCATGTAACAAGTATTTGAAGCATGTGTTAGGTAGATGCATGCTTTCCTTGAGTTTAAAAAGCAAAGATTGATTCACTAGATAGTTCAAAAATGAGGACGGATACAATCCAAAGTCAAAGTATAATTTTATAAATTTCCCCGCAATCAAATAGAATCGTGGTATACCAAAATTAAATACTATTGGAATGCTAAAAACCAACATTTCAAGTAATAAGCACATTAATCTGTGGTTACCTATAAGTTATCTCCCAAAACTACTAAATACTATGAATGTCACTAGACCCAATATATCGTTAGGGTGCTTATTTTTCTTAATTATTGGAATTCACATGAGTCGACCCGTCCTGATTCCTTATGAATTCTGGATAAACTTTTGGTTCACCTGCGTTTTGCTGCGTGGAAATCTTTTGGACATTATATATACAATTACGAGTTGGTGCTTATGAAATGAACAAAATCAAGTCTTCAATAACACATACTCCTCCTTTATTACTCATTATTGGCCGACATACAAGTAGGGAGAATTCAGAATGGAATCGGATTGCGCGCGACATCTCAGCGTTTATAGACCAGTCCCTCCTCCCTTGGTCGCAAGTTCAGAATCTCCATATCTCATCTTTCATCAAGCTACACTTTTGCTCTAGGTTGGACTTATCATGCCGTGTTGCACCATTGCTGACCTCTTGTGACACCTCACCCCTTTGTTCGTGTTAGTCTAGAGCCTTTGTATCATGTACACATTAGCGTGTGGCGCTTCTCCAACATTGGGCTGCACATGATTGTTATATATCTCTCTATTCAGTCAATCTTTGACTACTGTGTTGTCCCTTTTTATTTTGTATTAGTCTCATCATTAGTGTGATGATCTTTGTTACTTTTGTTTCATTATCGCATACGCATTTATGCAATTTTGGTGGTAAATCATTAGCTAGCTACTAGGCTTGTTGGCTGCTTTCAATTTCAGTAATTAGTAAAATACAAGAGTGCTCTCCTCTATCCAATGCCTAATTTTAGAGATTTTACAAATAAAATGCATTCTACTCTTCAAAGGTTTAATGAATAAAATGGATATGAATCATATGTTGTAAATCATATTCGTCAAAGCAACAATGAAGTTTATATAGAATATACTTTTTGAAATTGTTGATCGATGCGTTTTTAGCAAATGATAATTTTGCATATCTGCTGCATAATCTGATGTTCGACTTGCATATCAAGCCACTTTCGGTTAGGGCTGTTATGGTAATGGTTACTGTTACCCTTTTGTAAATACCGTTGCCGTTCCGTTTTTACTGGTATACTAAAATTGTTTACCGTTACGATTGACTGGTATTATACCGATAAACTGGAAACCGTTACACTGCTAATTGTAAATTACCGTTTGTCAAGAAAAATAATGAGTTGATCTATTTTTAATTTTTTACACTGAACGATGTTTCATCATATATCTCATCGGGTCACTTAATAAAGGACATAAAAAAGAAGTGCATTTATTATCATTTGAGTTGAATTACCAAAATAAATTGAACTATTTTTTTGCTTCTAAATGTCTGTAAAACAACATCTTACATATGAATATCAATGTATTATGAACGGACTGGTAAATTACCGTTACCGTTGGTTTTGAAAAAATATTACCAATGTTTTACCGTAGAAAATTGTAAATTTACCGTTACCATACCGATTATACTGGTATACCGACTTTACTTTAAAATGGTAACCGATCGATTGGTAATGGTATGATAATAATACATTTACCGTAAGCATAACAGCCCTACTCTCAGTTGCTAGACATAGCTTCCATTTCCAAATAACAGAGAAACAACTGCAGAATTACTTAAAAGATCACGAACTCTAAAAAACTGAAAAGATCGGATCGTATTATTACCCAAGGTATTAAATGAAAATGATTACATGTATATACAACAAAGTTTCTAGAACAATGGCGTGACATAACAATTCATCCAAAAACATGTAAGAAAAAAATAAAAAGTGAAGGCTTCCGGTTTGAAATAATTGTGATAGCAATGATGAATTCGATACTTTTGATCCCAGCATGTATCACTGTTTATGTACAGATACAGAAGGTGAACGTTGTTGAGCAGACCCGGCCCTAGGGTAAGGCAGGCGAGACATTCGCCTAGGGCAACACAATTAGAAGTCGGGAAGAGGGGCAACAGTCGAGGAGGAACCGTTTATAATTATAATTGACAGGACAGTCCTTTTCAATTGTATGTATTGTTCAAGTGGTTACTGCCTTATACTAGTCATGTTGGTGCAAGATCAATACTGATCTTCGGCAATTTTTACCACTAAATTTTTCCCCCTATGTTTTTCCTTCTATTCTCGGCTAGGGCAACTAAATATGTTGGGCCGGCACTGTTGTTGAGCAGCAGTGGCATCACAAATGCTGCTTCCATCATTATCCATAACTTGTCCATGGACATGCTCTAAAAATTCCACGACAGTGTGGCATCTGTCCAAGGAGCTCCAAAAGGAGCTTCATCGCCAGCTACCCACCCAAGATGCCCTCCTTTTGGCGTAACTATTAGCATGCAATGTGGATCCTCCTTTGTAAAAAAATACAAGTATACGCACAGAATAAGTTCAATGAAAGCTATAAATATCCAGAAGTACTTATCAGATAAATAGAAGCTATGTAAAGTAACCTTGATTTCAGCACGAGGAATTCCACTCAAAGGTGCAATCGGATCATTAGCTGCCTAAATGAATTCATCGCAATGAGAAGAGATGTACTATTTGTGTAGTATCATAATCTCGTGTTGCCTGAGATGAAAAACACAAGTTTATATGGGATTAACTCACCTGCATGCACAACAATGTTTGTGCGCACGTTCCCAATTGACAATGAACTGCTGGAATTGAAGTAATAATCATCAGCTGACTTAAAACCGTAAGAAACTGCAAGAAAAAAAAAATATTAAAACACCAAAAATTTAATCCACTGAATTAGCGATCAATTGCCGTTATATGCACACATACCATGGGTTAACACTTCATCGAATTCCTTAACTGTCCTTGTATTGGCTGCCATTGGTATGTTGTATTCACGACCAAGATCTTCAAATAAAAGCATGCCTAAAGTCGATAGAAGCAGATTTGAAGATGCAAACTGTTCAGACGTCAACTAATTAAAAAAAGAATTAAAAATTAAAAAAGTTATGTATGTTTTGTAGGTGCATGTACTTTACTTCTTAAAGATTCTTCTTAGAGCTTTAGCAAGAGCTTTATCATAGGTATTATTGAATCCCTTGCGGAAATCTTCATTGGCAATCACAAGATTAAAAGGATTGCATAGGGATACTGCTCCAGAAAGAAGACTGTTTTGAGATTCCTGCATTGAGAAGAAGTAATCATATTAATGTACAAATATATGAGAAATAAAATTGGCTTCATATGTGCATCAGAAGCAGTAGGTTGCTAGGTCATATCTCGAACGGGATGCACCAATGAGAAAGAAAGTTGACAAAAAAAGGTTATAACGGTCGTGCAATTAATCTTTCGCATGATCGAGCATAAATTCTAGATCATTTATTATTGGAACAGTATACGATTATATGTGATTTCTTCTAAACTCGTGTAAATTCACACGTAAAAAATTGGTAAGCATCATGATTAAAAGATGTGAATATCACTTTTATTTGATGTCCATGGGCAGGAATACTGCAAGTTAAGGTTTTGCTGAATATCATAGCTTTACGTAATGTCCACTGTATACCAAACAACAAAATTCAATAACTTAGTATGCTTGACGGACAAGAATGTTTGCACCAAGAGACCAGCCAATAGCGTATACTTTGGATATTGGGTAACGAGTTGAAACATGGTCCTCTACTTGACTGAGATCACCAGTGAATGATGCTGAGTAAAACTGTATAATAAGGACGATTTTACTAATATAAATGATATAGCTGCTGCACTTTTTACTAATAAAAAAATAAAAATATTTATGTTAAAGGCCCTTTATAGTAAATGAGATATTGTTCCACATCGCGAAAAATAAGTTAATATTCATGCCTATATATTACCTTCCTGGCGCGCGCCGCCCACCCGTCCCGTCCCGTACCGAACCGGACCGGATCGAGTACGGATCCATAAGAGCGGACGATGTAATATTTTTGCTGCATAAAAGTGAACAATTTTCTACTGTTTAAATTCAAACAGAAGCGACTGTTGGATTTGAATGGACGTGGATTTCCCAACGGAAATGGCCGTTGCGAATTGTTTGAAAGGACGCTGGTTTTCAAACAGAAATAGCCGTTGCAAACAAAGAGACGCGACCATTGCAAACGAAGAGGCACAACCGTTTTTAGCCGTTACAAACAAAGAGATGCGGCTATTTCCAACGTACATAACCGTTGGAAATTCGCCTATAAAAGGAGCGAGAAACCTGATCAGTTTTCTACTCGAATTTTTCTTCTCTTCCTCCTCGTTTCTGAAAACTCTAAAATCCAAACGGTCATGCGTATCACACAGAAGATCATACACACCACAATCTCGAGCAAATCATGTCTTTTGTATCTTGGAGGACTTTGAATAAAGTCTTAAGCAAATTATTACGGCAAGCCTCGGACGAAATTTTCTTTTTCATCCGATTAGATTTCTTGTTTGGGTGTGTGTGTATATATATATACACACACACATCATTCTGTAATCTTTCCGAATCGAAGTTGTGTTGTTTCCACGAAGTAGTGCAACGATTGTTTATCGCTATAGTTTAACGCAGCACATTGTTGTTGTTATTGCAATAGTGTGTTGTAAAATTCATTACAACAATATTTATTGTTCAAAATTACTGATATACAATTCTGAAGTAGTGGAAATCTGATTTGTAAACTTGTGTGAGGAGTTTATAAGTGATTCATCTCTGTTTTCTATACTGATTTATAACATCTTAAGACTCTCCTGTTTTCACTAAAATAGAGATGGCGACAGTTGAACTATCAGTAAAAACTGCTGCCCACAACATGCCTGATCCGTTTAGAGGAGATGGTGATGACTTCTTAACATGGCAGAATCAAATGTTTTTTTATCACACCACGCTGCAAAAGTGCATTGAGGAGGATGAACCAAAGCCCAAAGGCGGACGGACTAGAGAAAAAGAAGCAGATGTTTTTCTCAAAGTTGACTCATGAAAGCATTCGGACTTCCTGTGCCGGAACTACGTTCTGAATTGTTTGGATAAAATACTGTATAAAGTGTATCAGCCACACCAGACAGCAAAAATCCTATGGATCGCACTTGCAAATAAATACAAGAAGCAAAATGTCAGTTTTGAAGAAGTTCATAGTAGATAAATTTATGAAATACAAGATGGTGGATTCCAAATCCGTAATTAGTCAAGTGCAAGAACTCCAACTTATAATCCATGAACTTGAATCGGAAGGACATAAAGTGGGAGAGTCATTCCTTGTTGAAGCGATAACAGAAAAATTACTACCATCCTGGAGAGACTACCGTAACTATCTGAAACATAAGAAAAAAGATATTTCCTTAGAAAATCTCATTGTCAGATTAAAAATTAAGACAGATAATCACGGAATAACACAACCTAAAGGCATGATAGATTAAGACACATAAATTTTCGAAAAATGAAAAAATTAGCAAATTTGGGATTAATTCCTAAATTCCAAGTGGATAAAAATTACAATGTGAGACATGTGTAGAAACAAAATTGGTTAAAAAACCATTTCGTACCGTTGATAGAAGTAGTGAACCACTAGGTTTGGTTCATACTGATTTATGTGATTTTAGATCATTACCTACAAAAGGTAGGAAAAAGTACTTTATCACTTTTATTGACGACTATACACGATATTGTTATGTATATCTTTTAAATAGTAAAGATGAAGCAATTACATCATTTATAAAATATAAAGCTGAAGTAGAAAATCAGTTAAATAAAAAGATCAAGATATTGAGATCTGATCGAGGTGGAGAATAAGAATCACCATTTGAAAAATTCTGTGCAGAAACTGGTATAATTCATCAAACAACAGCTCCATATTCACCACAACAAAATGGTATTGTCGAGAGAAAGAATAGAACATTAAAAGATATGATGAATGCAATGTTATTGACCTTTGGTCTACCGACGAACTTGTGGGGGAAGCCTTAAATATGTCAAATCACATATTAAATAAGATTCCTCACAATAAAACAGGAACAATTTCATATGAGTTATGGAAATGACACATACCAAGTTTCAAATACCTTAAAGTGTGGGGGTGTTTGACAAAAGTTCCAGTTTTGCCTCTCAAGAAAGTCAAACTTGGACCAAAAATAGGACCAACCCAAAATAGTAGTGCCTACAGATTTTTGGTATTTAAGTCTGATATAGCTGGTATTAATGTAAATACAAACATAGAGTCGAGTGATGCCTCATTCTTTGAAGATGTGTTTTCGCACAAAATAAATGAAGGAACTATGTCCCTAAAATGACAAGAGAAGAATCAAGCAAACCACGTGAAGATGGAACTCATCGTGAAATTGAGGAAGTTGAACCAAGAAGAAGCGTAAAGGCAAGAACGTCCAAGACATTTGGTTCAGAATTTCTAACATACATGCTAGAACACGAACCTCAAACGTACAAGGAAGCAATGTCATCTTCTGAATCTTCATGTTGGAAAGAAGCAATCTAAAGTGAAATTGATTCAATTCTAAGTAATAAAACTTGAGAAATAGTTGATCTTCCACCTGGAATAAAACCGATTGGTTGTAAATGGATCTTCAAAAAGAAGATGAAACCAGATGGCTCTATTGACAAATATAAAGCAAGATTGGTAGGCAAAGGACATCGTCAAAAGAAAGGTATAGACTCCTTTGATACTTATTCACTGGTTACACGAATAACCTCTATAAGAATGTTAATAGCAATTGCATCTATATATAATCTAAAAATCCATCAAATGAATGTAAAGACAACATCCTTAAATGGAAATCATGATGAGAAGATTTACATGGAGCAACCCGAGGGTTTAAGTTTGTAGATTAGTAAAATCATTATACGGACTAAAACAAACTCCAAAACAATGGCATGCAGATTTTGATAGTGTCATGATGAAAAATGGTTTCTGTATAAATGAATGTGATAAATGTGTTTATTATAAACAAGTTGGACAATCATACGTGATGATTTGTTTATATGTAGACGATATGCTAATCTTTGGTCCAAATAGTAAGGTAATAGAGACCGTACAGAAAATGTTAATCAATAATTTCGACAAGAAAGATTTAGGAGTTGCGGACGTTATTTTGAAAATCAAAATAAGAAAAACACCTAATGAAATTGAACTATCTCAGCCACACTATGTAGAAAAAGTGATTGAAAAATTCCAAAATTACGGAATTAAAGGAGTAAGAACACCTTTTAATCCATCGGAAGTACTGCATAAACACACTAATGAGAGTGTAATGCAATTGGAATACTCTCGTGTAATAGAATGTCTAATGTACCCCATGAATTGCACAAGACTAGATATAGCTTATGCAGTAAATCGACTGAGCATGTATACCAGCAACCCAGTGAAGGAACACTGGAAAACACTAATGAGAGTGTTGGGATATTTAAAGAATAGCACGAACGTTTCCCTACATTATGGAAAATATCCTGCCGTCTTAGAAGGATATAGTGATGCAAACTGGATTTCTGATTCAGAGGAATTTAAATCAACCAGTGGTTATGTCTTCATCTTAGCAGGAGCAGTGGTGTCACGGAAATCTACTTAACAAACGTGCATAGCTCGATCCAATATGAAATCGGAGTTCATCGCCTTAGATAAAGCGGGTGAAGAAGCAGAATGACTTCGTCATTTTTTAGACGATATTTCATTTTGGTCTAAACCTGTACCGGCCATATGCATACACTGTGATAATCAAGCAGCGTTAAGTAAAGCGCAGAACTGTGTATAATGGAAAGTCCCGACATATTCGTCGACGCCATAACACAGGCAGTTACTCTCAAATGAAACTATTTCCATTGATTATGTGAGAACTACTGATAACCTTGCGGATCCATTTACTAAAGGTTTATCAAGAGAGAAAATAGACTGCGCATCGAGGGAAATGGGTTTAAAAGTCTAAACCAACAAGAGTTATTTTATACGAAAATCTATCCTAGCTACTGGAGATCTCATGGACTAGGATCAATAGGCAAACCAGTTTTGAGTAACTCAAGAAGTAATGCATTTGTTTGGACTTAGTCCTACTCCATTCCTATGGTACACAATAGAATGCATGCCTACAGAAGTATTAAAAGGTTAAAGCTATGCTTTTTAGTGATGGTCATATCTTGAAAATAATAAGTGGGGTATATGTAGGATACTCTTAATGGTTGCGATCACCTATGTTAGTGTGAACTGGGTCGGCTCTATGAGAATATTAAAGGCTTAAATTCTCTAAACACTCGCAGAACCAAATTTGTTCAGGACCAAAATGAACACAACCAAGAGATTGGATGTGAAGGAAAACAATGCTTCGTAAAGCTTATTGTCTGTTTATGCACAAACGGCTGACGGTTTAAGATGAAATAATTCACCGATTAGCCAAGTATATCCGATAAGTTTTAACTAGAGAAAGTTCAACGTGAAATATCTATTTATCGATATAGCATTATTTCCATATGAACTGTGTGATATTACATTTTGTTTGGGGAAGACATATATCATCATTCATGTGGGGGATTGTTAGAGGCTATTTATAGTGAATGAGATATTGTCCCACATCGCGAAAAATAAGTTAATATTCATGCTTATATACTACTTCCCTCAAACCCCTATTGACCTTTAGGGTCAGATAATTTTATGCGAGGTGGGGGAACCTACATGGCCATGAACTAACACACGCGCGCGCGCCGCCCGCCCATTCCGTACCGAACCGGGTCGGGTGCGGGTCCAATAAAAGCGGACCGTGTAATATTTTTGCTGCACAAAAGTGAACAGTTTTTCTACTGTTTAAATTCAAACAGAAGCGACTGTTAGATTTGAATGGACACGAATTTCCCAACGGAAATGGCCGTTGCGAACTGTTTGAACGGACGCTACCTTTTAGCAGAAATAGCCGTTGCAAATGAAGAGATGCGCCCATTGCAAACGAAGAGGCGCGACCGTTTTTTGCCGTTGCAAACAAAGAGACGCGGCTATTCCCAACGAACATAACCGTTGGGAATTCGCCTATAAAAAGAGAAGGAAACCTGATCGGTTTTCTACTTGAATTTTTCTTCTCTTCCTCCTCGTTTCTGAAAACTCTAAAACCTAAACAGTCCTGCGTATCACACAGAAGATCATACACACTACAATCTCGAGCAGATCATGTCTGTTATATTTTGAAAGACTTTGAATAAAGTCTTAAGCAAATTGTTACGACAAGCCTCAGACGAAATTTCCTTCTTCATCCGTTTAGATTTCTTGTTTGTTTGTATATATATATATATATATAATTCTGTAATCTTTCCGTATCGAAGTTGTGATGTTTCCATGAAATAATGCAATGATTATTTATCGCTATAGTTTAACGCAGCACTTTGTTGTTGTTATTGCTATAGTGTGTTGTTGTAAATTCATTACAACAATATTTGTTGTTCAAAATTACTGATATACAATTTCAAAGTAGTGGAAATTTGATTTGTAAACTTGTGCAAGGAGTTTATAAGTGATTCATCTTTGTTTTCGTATACTGATTTATAACAATTTATTCCATTACAAAATGTTTGAGGTACAGCTTAAAGGAGCTGCTCTGTCACAAAAGTAAATATTTTTAATACAATAAATAAATTATTTGAGCTCAAATCGCATAAAGTTCACAATTTAAATTGAAACTGGACTGAAAATCTGAATCGTGGCTTTAAGAATTTATATTTTAACGTAGTATGCATTTTTTTATGCTAATAAACTTTCTCTCCGTAGGTTATTAAATGAAATTTTACGCATGTGAAAACATCTAATCTTCTATTTACAATAATAATTTATGTTTTTAAATGAAAAAAGTGTTCAGGATAAGACAACTTAAATATAAAGTTAGTAGCACATTAGTTGGCACGGTGTTATCGGTTTGGATTTCAGGGGAGATTTATATTTAGTTCAGTAACATCACAACTAATAGGCTGCTTAATCAAAGTTTAAGCATGCTTAGCATCAATGCTTTTACGTTTTTGAAATTCATTTTGGCTCTTGCGCTCTGTCTTCTGATCCTACAATTTAACTTTTCTTTCTTTACATCATTATCTTAGTTTAGAAGAAAAAAAGTAGAAGTAGAATTGTAAATGCATTTGGGTTTTATTATCATTATTTTATTTCAAAATGGATCTGATCCCTAATCGTCGTACTAAATTGAGTACTGAATTGGAATTTGAAAATCCGAGATATAAAGATATCAACCCGAGATATGAACCCAAATATCAATTCAAGATAACGTCTGGAACCAAAATTTAAAACCTCTACCATCAATATGTACTATTTTCCAAGAATACAACAATACAATATTCTTGCATCTTTTGAAGTAAGATAACGTTTAGTCGATCATTTTACCAATTTCTTGTTAGGTTCAGTGCAAATACTAATTGCTAATAAAGGTTAGAAGAAAAATGTAGCCAAAAACACATACTGTGCGGGTTACTGCAACTGTTAAGCAATTTAAACCTGTTGTGAACCATACTCCACATAGATTCCACCTCATTGTTCAAGAAAATCATCATCCATCACACAGAAATTTGTTTCAACGTTCTTCATAGTAGTCCAATATTATCTTATTAGTTGTATACAAAAATTAGACCAAGGCTACAACCAGGATTCATTTGTTAACTACTGCACACGGTTAATATTTATCATGGTGCAACCTGTGATCAGACCCGGCCCTAGGGTAAGGCAGGCGAGACATTTGCCTAGGGCAACACAATTAGAAGTCGGGAAGAGGGGCAACAGTCGAGGAGGAACCGTTTATAATTATAATTGACAGGACAATTCTTTTCAATTGTATGTATTGTTCAAGTGGTTACTGCCTTATACTGGTCATGTTGGTGCAAGATCAATACTGAACGTCGGCAATTTTTACCACCAAATTTTTTCCCCTACGTTTTTCCTTCTATTCTCGGCTAGGGCAACTAAATATGTTGGGCCGGCACTGCCTGTGATTGTCTATGGAACAATATCTCTCCGGAGAGTATTTATATAGTTGTATGCATCTCATTTCTTATAAAGTAATTTTTGTAATCTAATTGATAAATGAATTTAGTGAAAAATAGAATTCTGACTCCTCAATGTACATCTAATTGATATCACTAGGTGGTTACTTCTACAAAGTACTTTCACTTACAAAAAAAGTATTCAAAAGAGACAAGTTGAAGTTCAATTGTATACTTCAAAATGTTAAATCGGTAATGGTGCCCGATCAGATGCTTATCTTACTGGCCCAAAACAGGGAAATGTGAATTACCACAGTTGCCACAAGAACTACAGAATTAACTATTTATACTGTTAGTTATAATAACTAATGAATAATTTGGGATCGATCCAGTGAATCGCCATGAGACACTTTCTGAAAAATATTTCAAAGGACTGCATAGTAAAACTTTGTGACATTAACATGCAATTCTTAAAAAGCAACATGTATGTTAGCACCAAAAGTGGTCACTAACCTCGTTCAGAAAGATTGTGTAGAGATATAAGTGATGAAAGTAAATTAAACAGAGAAGACAATCCTAATTCAAATGCAGAAAGTAAGAACACCAAATTTATAGTGGTTCGGCGTAATTGCCTACGTCCACTTTGCTCAACTTTATTGATTTCCTTTATGGTTGATTACAAATACAATTCGTGAATCAAATGCTTGAATGAAGTTGTTTAAGTAGAGAAGATGAGTCTTGAAAATGGCAGAGTCTCCCCGTATTTTCTCTCCAAAAAAGGATCCATTTCACTGTGACCCTGCCCCTCTATTTATAGGCAAAGATGGGCTGGACTTCCCAAGCGGGCTTGCTAGCCGAACGTTCGAGCCCAGGCGCTGCGTGCCGAACCAGGTACGCCGAACGCTTCTGTGCCGAACGGTCCTTCCCATGCCGAACGGTCCTTCTCATGCCGAACGGTGCTCCTGAGGTATGGGAAGTGTAAGGTGATTGCAGTGAAGCCGAGCGTATCTCCCTTTGAAGCTCTTGATCACCCAATGTATGTAGTTCGAACGTTCTCGTTGCCGAGTTATTCTACCGTCGAGCTCCACTGACGCCGAGTACCGTGGGGTGCCGAGCACTAGTTGACGCCGAGCATAGGTTGTTGCCGAGTGCTCTCCTTGACGCCGAATGCCCTTATGCCGAGTACCTTGTTATGCCGAGCAGTCTTGACGTCGAGTACCCTGTTATGCCGAGCAGTCTTGACGCCGAGCACCCTTGTGTGCTGAGTAGTCTCGATGCCGAGCACCATTGTATGACGAACGCTAGCGCCGAGCATTGGTTGTCGCCGAGTGCCAGTTGACGCCGAGTTCCATTGGGATGCCGAGTGCTACTGGATGTCAAGCGCTTCGCCGAACACTCCTGGATGCCGGTCACTCTCTGATGCCGGACACTCTCTGAAGCCGGTCACTCTCTGACGCCGGTCACTCTCTGATGCCGGACACTCTCTGATGCCGGTCGCTCTCTGACGCCGGGCACTCTCTGATGCCGGACACTCTCTGATGCCGGTCACTCTCTGATGCCGAGTTGAACTGGATGCCGAGTACTAGTTGCCTGGTCAAATCTCCAGGAAACACTTGCCCCCCAAAGTGTATCGCGTGGCCGAACGTGGTACGCTTTGAACCGTGCAACCTTTTCATCACGTCTTAAACCCTTGGCTAACCTCGAACGGAGACGCCCCTTTTGTGGGATCGATGTGTGCCGGACGTGTTCCAAATGCCGAACGAGACATGCGCGTTCGAACGGTGCTTCCTTGCCGAGTGATGCTTCAGTGCCGAACCGTTATGCGCCGAGGCCGAACGCTATGACCTTGACCGGTTCTACCGGTCATGGCCTTTTCGACTTCTACCTCCCTCTATATAACCAGACGCCCTTCCACCATTTTCCCTTTACGCTTTCTCTTCTGTCATTCCCAGAGATTTGCAATTCTTGCCACTCTATCAGATATAAAGTCTAGTTGATCCTTCCTCAACCTCGATCGTCGAACTAGGTATCATTCCCTCCACGATTACATTACTTCAACTTTAGGTTCATCACATGGGAACGGGGTATTTCTATGGTTGTACAATGTGTGGCTAGTAGAAGTGGTTCGCGCGTTCGGAGTCGCCGAACGGTGCATGGTAGTTAGACCTAGCTCCTTTGTGCTGATCAAGATTGGAAGAAAAAGGAAGATGGGGTGTCGAACGGCGTAACCTTCGCCGGGCGATCTTGTCTCTGTCGTTCGTCGTAAATGGAGAAAGAGCAGGGCGGAGTTATGATCGAGGGCGGAGCACTACCTTAGCCGAACGAACTAAGGCCGAACACTACCCTTATGCCGAATAGACATATATGCCGAATAGCATCTAGACCGAACGACATAATTACCGAACAACTGTCATGCCGAACAGTTACATACCTGCCGAACAGTATAACTGCTGAACACTATATTCGCCGAACATCAAAAATGCCGACCAATATAAATGCCTAGGCCGAACAATATACGTGCTGAACTATACTTAGGATGAACAATACAATTGCCGCACAATAACTCAAGCCGAACAACATTCAAATGCCGAACAAACATATACATGCCGAACAATTTCAATGCCGAACACTTGACAATGACTTAACCGAACCAAGATACATGCCGAACTCTTCTCAGGACGAACAATGTAACTGCCGAACGACATTTAAATGTCGAACGATATAAATGTCAAATTAGACTTAAGCCGGATACTTCATAAATTACATGTTTTCTGAATCTTGAACTGTAATCACCTCAAGGCAAGCTTTTTGAGACGGTCAGCGATGACGGTCTTCGAAGGCGATGATTCGAAGCTAATTATTATATCTTTAAAACCTTTAGATTCTTATTGCCTGTACACAATTGCTTGCACTAGTTCACACACTACATGGGGGGGGGGGGAAATCGTGTTGCTAATTCTAACGTTCAATGTTTTTCAAGTATAGCTCTCTCAAGCATTTAGCCAGGTTCATTATTTATTCGGGATGTCGGGAAAATCTAGTTCTGCCACCATATCTGACAGGCCTGGGCCGTCAGCAAAGCAAGGAGCCGCAGATGCTTCCAACCCGTCAATCTCTCCCGCTCATAACTTGGCGCCCGATGCTCTGGAGTCAACCATCTTACTGGACAATCCGGTCGATTCTCAAGCCTCGAAGATCAATGAGGCCGCTCTGCGACGGATATGTTCCATTCATGGGATTCCCTTTGCTGACGTGTTAGTTCCTTCGAGACACGACCGCCCTCATCTGCCCCCAGTCGGGTACACGGCCTGCAACAAGTTCATGTGCTGGATGGGCAGCGTGCCTCCATTTAACCTATTTCTTCGGGATGTGCTGCAGTATATAGACATTGCTCCGTCGCAGCTGCACCCGAATGGTCATGCGTTCCTATACGGGACTTATTTACTCTTCATGGCTGTCTTCTCCAGACCTCCAACCCCCGGTGATATCCGATACATTTATATGTTCAAGAGACGAAAAGATAGCCCTTCCTTCATATTCCTCGAGCCATATCACAAGTGCCAGATTTTGACAGGGGCCTGTAGCAAATTCGCCCTGTACAAACAGGAGTAGTTCTATGTGCGATGCCCGTCTGGTTTTGCTAGGAGATGGGTTGAAGGCAGTAAGTCTCTCTGCTGAACCGTTACTCGTACTTAATGGGAGTCATGTTTTTCTTAACTCTTCATTTCATCTTTTCAGGTATTAACCCGCGTCCGGAAGGCCGAGGATATTCTGATGCTGTCGACGCGATTAGAGCTCTTCCGGCCGAGGATCGAGATATTCGAGCTATCATTTCAAATGAATCGCTGTCGGGGTTCGGCTTGCTAGCTCCTGATCGTCGGGTCAGCCTTCCAGAAGGTGTTACAATTCCCAAACCTCCATCTGGTAAAGGGAAAAAACTTGCCGGCCCGTCGTCGCGTCGCGCTCCCGACGCGCACGAAGAAGGCGAGCGTAGAGAGGATGATGCACCCGACACTCAGGGCGAGAACGTGGGTCCTGCTTGGAATCCGGCAATCGAAGTTCAGGATATTGAGACGTCATCCTCCCCTTCGAAGGGAAAGAAAAAGCTGAAATATACGGTTCAGAAAGAGAAAGTTGGCGACACCTCAAAATCTACGCCTATCCCTCCTGAGAAAGAGGCTTCTTCGCAGCGTCTGGAGAGTTCTCTGAGGGGTCTCTCGAACCTCTCTATTCCCGAAGACATACTTAATTACGGGTTCGATGATCCTGAAGCTCTCAAATTCTCCTCGCCCGCTAGAGGCAATGTAGGAGTTCAACTCCCGGCTCACAGAGACAATACTCCGATTAGCAAAGATAAACGAACGGGTCCGTCGGAGGGAACACTTAGGACACACACGCACATGCGCATTCCATAACATACTTCAAGTCTTTTTAATTCGTGAATTCTCCTTAATTCGTTGTTATCTTCCTTCTTTGCAGGTGATATGGGCCGCTCCCACGGACTTGATCGCCTTCAGGGGTCTTCAATATTTCATCACTCCGGACGGGATTCCGGTTCAGGCAGACGCCGGGACCGAGGTGATTACGAAGATAGGGACAATCGTCCGCGCGAGTCGTCTCATCGCAAGAAAGCGCACTATCAATCTTCTCAGTCCCGTGATCTTCCTCCTACTGCTGAGCCGGATAAAGAGAAGTCTTTGCAGAAGGGTTATCAGTCTGATGCTGCTCGAGAACAACATTCCAGTTCATCGAGTACGAGGCAAGTTCGAGAGCCTCGTAAAAGAACGGAATTCACTAAGCCTCCTCCTCCTGCTCCTGCCGTGGACCCGACTGTTGCAGAAAAGATGGTCGACCTTAAGGCCAAGTTTCCGAAAATTTGTTTTGACGGTTTGAAATTCCTCCCGGCCATCCATCACATTCCTGGGCACGTGAAGCAAAGTGCCATTGCCTGCAACAATGACGTCTATGTTCAACATGACGCATTCGTGCACTTGGCGGAGAAGATATCAGAAGTATCTGTTGAGCGTCAACACGAGATTGACCGTCTGAATCTGGAGGCTGACAGCGATAAGAAAATCATCAAACTCCAAGACGAAGAACTCGCCTCTTATAAGTTAAAGCTAGAAGCCGCTGAACAAGGTGCAAAAGATACTGCCGAGGCAGTTACTCGCTTAGAGGTGGCTCACAAAAAGGAGCTTGACGAAGCAGTTCAACGCAGCGGCGCCCTTGCCCTAGAAAAAGACTCTGTCCAAAAAGAAAGGGACGCGCTCGCTACTCAAGTCAAAGAGCTGAAAGAACAACTCTCCAAGGAGAAAGAAGACAAAATAGCCGCTCAGGAAGAATCACAGCGGTATTGTGATGAGATTGTGGCTACCCGGCTCCTGAAGGCAAAGCTCGACGGTGAACTTGCGGGGTCGAGAAAATGAAGGATGAGGCCCGTGAGGAGGGCAAAAGAATGGCTGAGGAGGAGCTTGATTCTCGCCTTGAGGCGGCCGCAGAGACTGGCAGGGAAGAAGTCAAAAGTATGTTTGACCCGTTGATCGCCGAGTACGGAGCCCGCGTCCTTATGCACCGCGACCTAACATTCTTGGGCGACGGCTACCATGAATCCCTGGCTGAGGCATGGGAAACTCTGATAAAGATCAAGAAAGTCGAATCAGGCTCCGAAGAAATCGACGAGGATGCACTGGTGAAGGAGTTCCTGAGGGGGAATGAGCCATCGGATTTATCCGTAGCATTGGCTCTCTATGGCAAAGGCTCTTCCCCTTCGAAAGAGAAGAATAACGAGGCTGGCCCGTCAGAGGCCGACGCTACTACTCCTCACATTGCCGCTCCTTATGCTGCTCAATCGGCTGGTCGGTCGACGCTTGATCCATTCGAGCAACATGCCAGTTACGATCCCGAAGATCCCGGGCTTGGCGTTCATGTGCTGTCACCTATCCTGGAGGGTGAAACCCCGCGCGCCACCGACAGTCAACCTGATCCTGGTAGGAGATTCTTCTTTCTCTAGAAGTCGAAGTGATCCCGTCATTTTTTAGCAGTGGTTATTCGTTCTAATGCCCACTTCTTATATTTTCTCACAGGTTGTTCTGACACTGAACCAACTCCGAGGAGCGATGACGCCAAGGAGGAAGCGGAGAAAACAAGCGACGTTGCTCACGCAGGGGTAACTCCCGGCCCAGACGCTCAAGTGATTGGGACGCTTGACGATGACAAACTTGATACTTCGTCTCCTGCCGAAGGAAGCGACGAAGTTAAAATCACTGGCGCCTCTGAACATACTTCAGAGATGAGCATGAAGGATCGTCTTGCCGACGAGGAGAAGAGAAAGGTCAAAGTCAAGGTTGAATCTGAAGTCCTGGAACTTACTGACCCGCGGAACAGACCTTTGAAAATCATTCTCCCGGGCAGGTCCAAACCACTAGATGTTCCGTCTCCTACTCCTGACTCCGTCTCTCTAGCAAGCAAAAAGTCCAAGAAGAAACGTGAGGGAGAGGAGTCGTCGGAAACACCAAAGGCAGACAAGAAGAAGAAGTCGAAGAAATGATCGATGCACTTGTTCAACAAGTTTTTGCTTAAGTTTGTAACAGTTTCTATCTTCCATAACTTGTAGTTTGTATAGGCCCGAATTTTGTAGGAGTAATCTTGTATCCCCATTTTGGACTTATCGAATAAAATTTTAGTTTCTTCTTGTTTGAATGATTCTCTTGTCTTTATTTGGTTTGCTGACACTGTGCTCCGAGGACTTGAAGACTTGAGACTGTTCATACTCTAGTCCGCGCTCTGGGGACTTAGAGTACTCCGCTCCGCACTCTGGGGTTCAGAGATTGGAAATTGTTTATACTCTAGTCCGCGCTCTGGGGACTTAGAGTATTTCGCTCCGCACTCTGGGGATTCGGAGATTGGAAATCGTTTATACTCTAGTCCGCGCTCTGGGGACTTAGAGTACTCCGCTCCGCACTCTGGGGGTTCGGAGATTGGAAGTCGTTTATACTCTAGTCCGCGCTCTGGGGACTTAGAGTACTCCGCTCCGCACTCTGGGGATTCGAAGATTGGAAATCGTTTATACTCTAGTCCGCGCTCTGGGGACTTAGAGTACTCCGCTCCGCACTCTGGGGGTTCGGAGATTGGAAGTCGTTTATACTCTAGTCCGCGCTCTGGGGACTTAGAGTACTCCGCTCCGCACTCTGGGGATTCGGAGATTGGAAATCGTTTATACTCTAGTCCGCGCTCTGGGGACTTAGAGTACTCCGCTCCGCACTCTGGGGGTTCGGAGATTGGAAGTCGTTTATACTCTAGTCCGCGCTCTGGGGACTTAGAGTACTCCGCTCCGCACTTTGGGGATTCGGAGATTGGAATCGTTTACACTCTAGTCCGCGCTCTGGGGACTTAGAGTACTCCGTTCCGCGCTCTGGGGATTCGGAGATTGGAATCATTTATACTCTAGTCCGCGCTCTGGGGACTTAGAGTACTCCGTTCCGCGCTCTGGGGATTTGGAGATTGGAATCGTTTATACTCTAGTCCGCGCTCTGGGGACTTAGAGTACTCCGTTCCGCGCTCTGGGGATTCGGAGATTGGAATCGTTTATACTCTAGTCCGCGCTCTGGGGACTTAGAGTACTCCGTTTCGCGCTCTGGGGATTCGGAGATTGGAATCGTTTATACGAGCCTGTATGTCGCGCAGAATAGTGTAATTTATCATCCAATTAAGAGATATAGAAACTTCATAGAAAATGTGGCTTCAAGCCTTTATTAATGAAAATCAACTAGATTGCTTGATTACAACTTTAAAAGGAAACTAAATCATTATTGAAGGGAAACATGCAGGAAACAACAGTGCCTATAGCAAGAAAGGGAAACATGCTAAATGTAATAGTGCCGCAAATGTTCACTGTTCCATGCTCGGGGGAGTGTCGCGCCATCAACGGTCGCTAGCTTGAATGTTCCTTCTCCAAGCTTCCGTTCAATGGCGTATGGACCTTCCCAGCTGGGATTCATGCGTGATGGTACCGGGAAGACTCGTTTCAGAACGAGATCTCCCACATCAAAGATTCTTGGACGGACTCTGCCGTCATAGTAACGCTTGACTCGATGTCTGTGCGCCGCCGCTCGTAATTCAGCTTCATCCCGTTTTTCATCGATGCAGTCCAGTGACTCCAGCAAGAGGTTTTGGTTCGTCTTGGGGTCATAGTATGTCACTCGGTGCGATGGAACTTCAAGTTCCACGGGTATAACGGCCTCAGAGTCGTATGCCAAGGCGAACGGAGTGTGGCCGGTTGCAGACTTGTGGGTAGTTCTATATGCCCATAATGCTGTCGGGAGTTCATCTACCCACTTGCCTCCAACCTTCTCCAGGCGCTTCTTTAGTATGGACTTGATTATTTTGTTAACGGCCTCGACTTGTCCGTTAGCTTTTGGGTGTGCAACGGCAGCGAACTTTTTCTCGATGCCATACTTTAAACAGAACTCTTTGAACTCTTTACTTTCGAATTGCGTTCCGTTGTCTGTAATGATGGTGCGTGGAAGGCCAAAGCGGCATATAATGTTTCGTACAACGAAGTTAATGACTTTCTTAGAGGTGATAGTGGCCAAAGGTTCTGCCTCAGCCCATTTCGTGAAATAGTCGACTGCAACTATCGCGTATTTCGCACCACCTTTGGATAGAGGCAAAGAGCCGATTATGTCGATTCCCCAGATCGCGAATGGCCAAGGACTGATCATTTGTGTGAGTTCCGTTGACGGAGCCCTCGGGATTTTTGCATATCTTTGACACTTGTCGCATTTTCTTGCGTAGTCCGCGGCATCCCGGTTTACGGTAGGCCAGTAATACCCATAGCGGAGGATCTTCTTTGCTAGCGTTTGCCCCCCAGTATGGTCGCCGCATTCCCCTTCGTGGACTTCCCTCAAGACTCGCTTTGTTTCATCATGAGCGATGCACCGTAACAATGGGACTGAGAATCCTTTTCGGTACATGGATCCATCCTGCATTACGTACCGCGCAGCCTTTCGAAGGACCTGTCGTCTTTCGCTTCTTCTTTCTGGTAAAGCCCCGGTTGTCAGGTACAGTTTGAATGGGGTTATCCACGAGTCCTTCTCGATCTCTGTTTCCAACACAAGATTGATTTTCATCTCGTCCGCACTCGGGGCATGCAAGACTTCCACGGGATACAATCCCATTTGTTGAACATCGTCGGTACTTGCGAACTTAGCCAACAAGTCGGCTTCTTTGTTTTGTTCTCGCGGGATATGTGAAATGTCATAACGCTCAAGATTTGATAGTAGTTCCTGGACCTGAACGAGGTACGGAGCAAGCTTTCGTCCTTTTGCTTGGTAGTCTCCTCGTACTTGGTAAACCACTAACTGCGAGTCACAAAAGATTTCGACTGATTTGATTCCGAGTTCTTTGATAAGCTTCAAGCCAGCGATCAATGCTTCATATTCAGCTTCGTTGTTTGTAGCCGAAAAATCGAGCTTCAGGGCATAACAGATTGATCGGTTTTTCGGAATTATAAGAACTACGCCCGCGTCGGAGCAACGGTCGTTTGATGCACCGTCAGTGTATAATTTCCATCGAATGGGGGGAATGATGTCGTGATCGTCCGGTTTGATGGGTATGGTAAATTCAGCGATGAAGTCTGCTAACGCTTGCCCTCGGATAGCTCTCCGTGGTAAGTACGCGATATCGAATTGGCTCAACTCGATGTTCCATTTTAGCAATCTTCCAGAAGTTTCCGGTCGTTGAAGTACCTGCCTCAGGGGTTGATCGGTATAAACGCCGATTGAATGCGCTTGAAAGTACGGGTGTAGCTTGCGTGATGCAATCACCAAGCAATAAGCTAATTTCTCAATTTTAGGGTAATTCTTCTCTGCCCCCGTTAAACGCTTGCTAACATAATATACCGGCTTCTGGACTCGATCCTCCTCACGGACCAAAGCTGCGCTTATCGCATGAGGGGATATAGCCAAGTAAACGTACAGCATCTCATGGTCAACTGTTTTAGATAGCATTGGTGGGCTCTCCAGATGCCTTACCAGGTTCTGGAAAGCTTCCTCGCAGCTAGACGTCCATTCAAAATTCCTCTTTCCTTTTTTTATTATGTCGAAGAACGGGATGCACTTGTCAGTTGCCTTGGATATAAATCGACTCAGCGCAGCCACTTTTCCGTTCAAGCTCTGTACCTGCTTTATAGTCCTGGGCGCTTGTACATCTCGAATGGCTTGGATCTTTTCTGGGTTGGCTTCGATTCCCCTAGCGTTGACGATGAATCCTAAAAACTTCCCTGATGCAACGCCGAAAGAACACTTCAGCGGGTTGATCTTCATTCCATAGGACCTGAGTATGTTAAACATTTCAGCTAAGTCTTGAATGTGGTCGTTTGACTGCCGTGACTTCACGAGCATGTCATCCACATAGACTTCCATGGTTTTGCCCAGCTGGTCCTTGAACATTCGATTCACCAGACGTTGGTAAGTTGCTCCAGCATTTTTTAATCCAAAGGGCATTACTACATAGCAATACAGCCCGACATTTGTAACGAAGCTGGTGTGTTCTTGGTCCGGAATATGCATTGGGATTTGGTTGTATCCTGAGTACGCATCCATGAATGACAATAATTCGTGTCCTGCTGTGGAATCGACCAACTGATCGATCCTAGGCAACGGGAAACTGTCCTTAGGGCATGCTTTGTTCAAGTCGGAATAATCTATGCAAGTCCTCCATTTCCCATTTGCCTTCTTTACTAGCACGGGGTTGGAGACCCACTCCGGGTAGAGGGCGTCGCGGACGAACCCATTCGCTTTGAGTTTGTCCACCTCCTCTCCAAGAGCGGCGGATCTCTCTGGATCCATTCCTCTCCTTTTTTGCTTGACTGGGACGTATTTCGGGTCTACGTTCAACATATGACTTGTGATGGCGGGAGAAATCCCACACATATCAGAATGCGTCCAGGCAAAAACATCAAGGTTTGCCCGGAGGAAGTTGCTAAGGTCTTCTGTCATTGCGGGGCCCAACTGTGATCCGATCTTCAGTATTCGCGAGGGGTCGTCACGGCTAACTGAAATGTCAATTGTCAATTCAGCCGGTGCCGCCTTCTCTTCCCTGGGTTTCTCATCGTCGTCTCTCGGATCTATATCTCCGTAGATCCGAGAACTATGCCCGAGCCAGGGCTCGGGCACTACTTGTCAATTATTCGTATTGAGGATGCGGACGGGATTGTCCGCAACCGCAACCTTTCCTTTCTCCCTCCGGTGGGCTTCTCGGAGCTCGGCCACATAACAAGAACGACCAGCTGCTTGGTCACCGTGAACAACGCCTACTCCTTTGTCAGTCGGAAACTTCAAAGTCAAGCACCACGAGGCTAGTGCCGCCCTAAATTCAGCCAGGGCCGGCCGACCCAAGAAAACATTATATGGAGAGTCCACATCCAAAACTACAAAGGGTAGAATTCGTACCCTCCGACGCTCGCCTTGTCCCAGTTCAACTGGTAACTCGACATATCCTACAGCGTCAGTCGCAGCGCCGTTAAAGCCGTGGATACGAGCTTTGGATGGTTTCAAGTCTTTTGTCTCTAGCTTCATCTGATCATAGGCCTTTTTGAAGATGATGTTGACTGAACTTCCACAATCAATCAAAATTCTTTTTACATATGCTGATCCGATTGTTGCAGATATGACCATGGGATCGATGGTCGGAGCCTCTACCTGATCAGCGTCTCTGTTTCTGAACACAATATCGTCTGTCATCACGCGCTGCTGCTTAGCAGGGGCCCCGTCCTCTACGTTCGAACAGCACTCAAAATCTGCATGCTTCAAGGAGCTCGCATATCGTTCCATCTCTTGCCAGTTCTTATCTGCGGGATGAGGTCCGCCGATAATTGTATTTATAACCAGTCTTCCAACAGTCCGGGCAGGTTCCTCTGGATGACGTGGAGCCGGTGCACGACCTGGGTCGGACGTTCCATGTCCTCCTTCCTGTGGATCCTTTACAAATTCTTGCAACTTCTTTTGTCTGATCAATTTCTCGATAGCGTCATGCAGGTGTCTGCATTCTTCCGTGTTGTGTCCATAGGTTTCATGGAAGCGGCAATATTTCCCAGTCCGTTTCTGTTCTTCAGTTGATTCTTTCGGACGTGGTTTTCTGTATTGAAAAGTATTGCATGTGGATAGGTAAATGTTCTCAAGCGGGGCGTTTAGCGGAGTGTACTCGCTGTAGCTTGGAATTCTCGACTTCCACTTTCCCGCTTCTTTCCTCTTTCCTTGACTTCTTCCTCCGGACTCTTTGGGCTGCACAGGCTTACTCTGGACGTTGACTTGGACCTTTCCTGAATTGTCTCCAGATTGCTTCACAGCAATGTTGCTCTTAATTGACTCTTGGGCAGGTCCCGGTGCCTTGTCTCGTCGTACCCACCTAGCTTCCTCTCTTCTTATGAACTGGTGTGCCTTGGAGTAGAAACGCTCTAGCGTAGTCGGAGGTTTTCCTGCCAGCCAATCTCCGAATTCAGAATCCGGATCTACACCTCTCATTACAGCCATTAGAATTGCATGGTCGTTGGGATTACTGACTTCAGTTGCCGCAACGTGGAATCTTTGTAAGTACTCCTTCAGCGACTCTCCGGGATTTTGGATTACACTTGATAGAGACATCACGTCCTTCGGGCGTGTAGTGTGTATCCTGAATTGCTCAATAAACTTCTTTGCCAACTCCTCGAAATTTGATACGGATCGTGGAGGAAGTCGGGTGAACCACATAGTAGCGATCCCAGATAAAGTAATCGGAAAGCACCTACACTTGGTGGCATCATTTGCTCTGGCTGAATCCATCATCCATTCATACCTCATTACATGTTGTCTGGGGTCAGTCTTTCCTTCGTATGCAGGTATGGTTGGCATGCTAAACTTCTTGGGGTAGGCCGCTTGCAGCACAACATCCGTGAACGGAGTATGACTTCTCGACACTCCCCAATCGTCATTTGATAAGCCATGATTTTCTTTCATCAGTTGCCTGATCATGGCTATCAGATCGGGTGTCTGTATGGAAGCTGGGAGGTTGGAGTCAGTTCTACGCGCCCGTCCGTGCTGATGCCTCCTTTCCTGGCAATCTGCCAATCGTGCGTCATGAGGTTCAACATTGTTAACATCTTGATGATCTGGAGCTCCCTCCTCCATCTGTACTCCGGTTCGGAAGTTTCCAGTTCTGGCTTGGTCGCGGTCTCCTGCTGTTCGAGCAGCAGCATCTGCCCTTGCAGCTTCGGTCTTACGGCGTCTGCGCCTGGGTGGCTCATCAGAAGAAGTTGAGCTGAAGAGGAATAAGCAGCTGGATTGCCCCCAGCATTCTGTTGCTGCTGTTGAGTGAGTTGTGCCATCAGGTTGGCATTAGTTTGCATTTGTTCTCCCAGTTGTCTCCTGCTTTCCCTAAGTTCTCTCATCAAGTCGTTGAACTCCACTCTGGTGACAACTGGAGTCTGTTTTTGAGCGGCAATCCCTGCACTCGGGATCGCTGGTTGATTGCTAGGTCCTGCTTGTTGCACGCTATCAGTCTCTCGGGCATCCGCATTAAGAGAAGCTGACCTGGTACGTGGTCTTGCCATTGTAGAGTTATTGGTATGAACTCTGAGTAGGATCAGCGGATGTTCTATCAGTAAGTCGGATCTTCTTTGGGGGATTTGCTCAATCCAGTAGCTTCAAAGCAGATCCTTGAGGTCTGAGAATTCGATTCTCGGTGAAAGCACCAAAGTGTTAGCACCAAAAGTGGTCACTAACCTCGTTCAGAAAGATTGTGTAGAGATATAAGTGATGAAAGTAAATTAAACAGAGAAGACAATCCTAATTCAAATGCAGAAAGTAAGAACACCAAATTTATAGTGGTTCGGCGTAATTGCCTACGTCCACTTTGCTCAACTTTATTGATTTCCTTTATGATTGATTACAAATACAATTCGTGAATCAAATGCTTGAATGAAGTTGTTTAAGTAGAGAAGATGAGTCTTGAAAATGGCAGAGTCTCCCCGTATTTTCTCTCCAAAAAAGGATCCATTTCACTGTGACCCTGCCCCTCTATTTATAGGCAAAGATGGGCTGGACTTCCCAAGCGGGCTTGCTAGCCGAACGTTCGAGCCCAGGCGCTGCGTGCCGAACCAGGTACGCCGAACGCTTCTGTGCCGAACGGTCCTTCCCATGCCGAACGGTCCTTCTCATGCCGAACGGTGCTCCTGAGGTATGGAAAGTGTAAGGTGGTTGCAGTGAAGCCGAGCGTATCTCCCTTTGAAGCTCTTGATCACCCAATGTATGTAGTTCGAACGTTCTCGTTGCCGAGTTATTCTACCGCCGAGCTCCACTGACGCCGAGTACCGTGGGGTGTCGAGCACTAGTTGACGCCGAGCATAGGTTGTTGCCGAGTGCTCTCCTTGACGCCGAATGCCCTTATGCCGAGTACCTTGTTATGCCGAGCAGTCTTGACGTCGAGTACCCTGTTATGCCGAGCAGTCTTGACGCCGAGCACCCTTGTGTGCTGAGTAGTCTCGATGCCGAGCACCATTGTATGCCGAACGCTAGCGCCGAGCATTGGTTGTCGCCGAGGGCCAGTTGACGCCGAGTTCCATTGGGATGCCGAGTGCTCCTGGATGTCAAGCGCTTCGCCGAACACTCCTGGATGCCGGTCACTCTCTGATGCCGGACACTCTCTGATGCCGGTCACTCTCTGACGCCGGTCACTCTCTGATGCCGGACACTCTCTGATGCCGGACACTCTCTGACGCCGGTCGCTCTCTGACGCCGGGCACTCTCTGATGTCGGACACTCTCTGATGCCGGTCACTCTCTGATGCCGAGTTGAACTGGATGCCGAGTACTAGTTGCCTGGTCAAATCTCCAGGAAACAATGTACATTAAACAGGCATTTGCACAAATTCACCGGACTGCATAATATTTCATCAAAGTTCGAAGCATTTGAATTTCAAAATAAACTTTCTGAAAGGGCATAGTACTAATAACAAGTCTCATTTCTGTACATCTAAGAGGGATCATTAAGAATACAGCCTTACCTCAAAATAAACATATTTCAAAGGTCATATTCAGGACTCGGAATCATCCAATTACCAAGTAAACCAAATTAGACTAATATGCACAGAAATAGAGATACCATAACAGGTGATATCATATCTTGCAAATATATTGTTGTACTAGATAAAATGACTAATGTCATCTTAAGTAAAGAATAAAACAGAAGTACGGGGATGCATGTTGCACCTGAGGAGTTGTAACTCGACAGTTACCACAACCACGGCTGTTAAACACAACGGCCCTCCATCCTTTACTTCTAGCACGTATGAGCATATGCCTTACATACGTGTCATCACTACCTCCTGTGAGACCGGGCTGAAAAATTAAAAAACAAAGATGGATTCACTAGCCAGTATGTTTAAGGCTTATTTAATCATTTTCTTTCATGGTGCAGAATTTGAATCTTAAATAACAAATATACTTTATTAAGCAGATAAGGACGCATGCATCACAACTGGCATTTCATATAGCTTTTCGACACCCAACAGAAACAGTAATCCAAAACCAATTAAGCATGCAGGCAAAAAAAGGAGCTTAATGTTTGGAGACATGACATGCTTGTAGGGCTTGTCACTTTGTGACATTAACATGCAGTGCTTAAAAAGCAACATGTACATTAAACAAGCATTTGCAAAAATTCACAGGACTGCATAGTATTTCATCAAAGTTCGAAGCATGTGAATTTCAAATTCATATAGGGAGATCTTGTATAAGCCAATTTAGCAGATTATGTTAAATTGAAACATGATTATCGTTTCACTAGAAATTCAAATCCAAAAGTGTGAAAACACCAACTTTACACCGCATTACAATCAGTTCAACAGCAGAAATAAACAAATGCTAGCTATTTGTTCCAGGGCACTCTTAACTTTTAACTAAGTTTGAAGTATACCCTCAGGTTTCAAATCATAGTTAACTTACTTCCTTGGCAATTAACATGGATAAAAGTATAACACTTCAAGACAAATAATGGTTGTTAAATGGGAACATTTCCGCAGACCACCAACATTTTTGCAGTATAATGTATTTTCAAATCATTTTCCAGGCCACTAAAAAATTGACTTCCTACACTCCCTCAGACGTAAACACTTGCAAATTTGTAACAAATAAAAGAGCGAACCAGCAAAATCAGGAGCGGAACATCAACAGGGATCAAACGGTCATCACCAGAAACCCAATCCAAGGCAACGGCGCCGTCATCCGCCGTTCGCAAACACTCACGGCGTAGTTTAATGGCAGGAAGCGACCGGAAGAACGCAGCAAAGATAGTATCCACGTGGCGGCTCCAGGCGATTAAAGGATATGGATTATATGGTTTGCGAAGGCTTGAGAAATTAGAGAGGATGGAAGTATTGGTTTAATACATGATTGTTGTTTAGAATAGGGGGAGGGGAAATGAGAGGAGTCGAGGTTTAATACAGCAGCAAAGAGGAGGGGATAGAAAAGTGAGGGCCATCCTGTTTGCTACTTTGCTTGAATGAAGCGTGTGTAAATTATTCTTGAATACTAAAACGAACCCGTAAGAAACCCAATGGAATGCACATTGAGACCCCCTCCATCTCCCCTGTCCTAAGTAACATGTAATGCTGTGCTGCTTGAGTATCCGATCAAATTTTGGTGAATAAATCTGAATTATAATTTATCTTATATCTTGTTAACCCTCTTTTGGTTCGCGACCTAGCGGCCTATGGGGAGCAGCGACCTAACGACTTACGAAGATAGCGACCTAATGGTTCAAGCATTCCGCGACCTAGCTACAAAGACGACTTAACAACCTAAGGGGTTAACGACCTAGTGGCTTCAGTCCTCAGCGACCTAAAACATATGCGGCCTAAGATATGCTGTGACCCACCGACCTAAGAAGCTAACGACTTAAGGAGTTCACAACCCAACGTCCTAGTAATGTAACGACCTAGCGAGCTAAAGCAGAGAAAAGTTTCACAACCTATCTTAGGTCGCTCACAACCTATCTTAGGTCGCTCACGACCTACTGACTCGTTCAGACAAAACTCAGTATAGTTCAGACAAGACCCACGACCTATCTTAGGTCGCTCGCAACCTAAGACCTAACTTAGGTCATCCACGACCTAAGACTTGGAGATAGAATCTTGCCCAGAGTCTCCCATATAAATACGGCCTTAACTCCAACTAGAGAGGGACTTTTGACTGATCTTCTGAAGTGCCGTTACTCTGCTGAATTCTGATCTCATCCAACACATTAAGCCTTCCAAACATCCAAGACACTACAACAAGCTTCGAAAGAGATCATGCACATCCAACATGGATTCAAAGAGCCTTATCACATCGAAGTTTGAGCTACTAGTTTAAAGTGTTTAGGAATCGAAGTGTATTGTATCTTGAAGTGCATTGTATCAATTTGTAACCAAAATCAGCAATAAAGGAATTCAAAGTGGACGTAGGCTTGATCTTAAGCCGAACCACTATAAAACCATTGTCTTTTACTGTTTTCTTCTACTTTTCTGCTTGTTTCTTATTCCCGTATCACGGGTGGTGCTTTCACATCATTACTACACACACCAGGGTGTTAGCGTTCAATTTTCAACATTAACATTTTGGTGCTTTCACTGAGAAACCAACTCAGGAATATTGTCATCATTGCTTCACGAGAGTTTGTGGAAAAAGTTTCTTTCAAAACCAGAAGTCTGTCGAAAATAATGGCTCCCGGAAGAAAACGCAAGTCTACCCGATCCGTCAACACTCATGATAACACTGCTACTTCTCCTTCATCAAGTCAAGCAGCTCCGAGCATTGGAGTGACACGAGCAGAGTTAGATGCTGCGGTGTCTGGGTTATATCAGCAAATTTAAACCCAGAACACCTTGATGCTAGAGAGGTTGAATGCTATGTTCGGAGCTAACAGTCACCCAGCGAATAATGAGGAAAATTTTGTTGATGTCGTTCACAACTCCAAAGGGAGGAACATTCCTCAAAGGGAAGCCGGTACTGCCGAAGGGGCACCTCCCCAAGCCGGAGTGACAAGGCCGCAACCAACTCTCCACGAACATTTGTTTAAGCAAACTTCCGAGAAAACGACTGACGATTGCCCCGCAGAGCCTCTGAACAACGGGGAATACCTCTCGGAAATGATACGACAAATCATGAAAGAGAGCATGCAAAGAAATGAATATGAGAACGACTGGGGGTTCGCTCCAAGTAAGACTCCGTTCATTGAGAAAATTCTAAAAGCTGAATTTCCAAGAAAGTTTGTTCCTCCTACCATTCCAGCTTACCGAGGAACAAGCGATCCCAATCAATTTCTGTACAAATACGACTGGCACATGACGGGTGCTAGGGCAACGGATGAAATTAAATGCCGGTACTTTCCGGTGCACTTGGAAGGGGTGGCACTACTCTGGTTTACAAAGCTGCCTGCCCGATCTGTAGACTAGTTCTCCGATTTAACTCGGAAGTTTAAAGAGCAATTCAGACTGTACGCTTCAAAGGCGAAAGACATAATGTCATTGTCTAGCCTTGAGCAGAATCCGGGAGAGTTTATTAAGTCATTCTTGAATCGCTTCAATATAGCTCTGGCTGAAGTCGACAACGCGGAACCACGGATGATTTTGACTTATCTGATGCGGGTTGTCGATAAGTCAAGTGATTTGGGAAATGGCTGAAAATGAAGGAGCCAAATTCACTCGAGAAATTTTATAAGAAAGCTGATGAGTTCATACGCTTGGAAAATCTTCCGGCACCAATGAAAGTGGTGGCGACAAGAGTGGAGAATAACATTGCTGCTTCAGCTAAGAAAGATTCCGGAGGTCAGAAGAGGGAAAATAATGATGGGAAGAAACAAAAGGATATAAAGAAACCTCGCTTCTTTAAACCCTCAGATTTGACTCCTTTAACCGACACTCCGGAGAATATCTTCTTTGCCACCAAAGATGTTGTGGAGTATCCTAAACCAGCTGAGATAAAGCCTGGAAAGAGTGCTATGCGAAATAGAAAATTCTGTCGATTTCATAACCAACCCGGCCATGATACCAACAAATGTCGTCATTTGAAGAGCTTGATTGAAGAATTTCTAAGACAAAACAAGCTGCAACAGTATGTTAAGAAGAACAGGAATGACCCAACTTCGTCTACTCAGGGGCAGCAACTCCCCACTCATCCATCTGGCTCGGGAGAGGGCACTACCGCACATGAATCTGAAAGGCCTGTTATCAATGTGATTATAGGAGGCCCACACCCAGCGGGCAGAAGCTGGGGTGAGATGGAACGATATGCTCGTGCTTTGAAATATACCCCAGCGGAAGAAGATGTTTTTGTTTTAGAAGACGCTGCACCCCTGAAACAGCAGAAAACTTCTAATAGTGATATTGTGTTCAAAGCCAGGGATTCTATGGGTATTGAAGCTCCAACCATGGATCCCTTGGTCATTTCTGCAGGCATTGGGCCAGCTATTGTAAGACAAGTGCTTATTGATTGCGGCGCCTCTTAAAATATACTTTTCAAGAAGACATTTGATCAGATGAAGATTCCAATGACTAATGTTCAGGCTTCGTCGTAGAAGATTGTTGGCTTCACTGGAGAACCGCAACAGTCAATTGGAACTGTCGAATTGTTTGTGGAACTTGGAGATGGACAGAAAAAGGTAGTTCGGAAACAGACTTTTGTAATTATTGATGGATTTTCTGCCTACAATGCCTTCCTGGGCCGGCCAACTTTAGCCGCATTCAAAGCCATTCTCGCCCCATGGTGCTTAACTATGAAGTTTCCCACAGATAATGGTATTGGTGTCATTAAAGGGGATCAAAATGCTAGACGAGAATGTTATCTTATAGAGCTTCAAGAGGCCAGGAAGAGAGAGATGGGAAAAGATGCGGCAGCTCCGCTCCGCATCAAAAACCCAACCTTGTAGCAAGTATAGGGTGGCCCCTGCACTGGCGAGCATAGTGGTGCAAGGAGAGAAATGGACCCCAGAAAGGCCAGTGCAGGGGAAAATAGAGTGGTGCAAATGGAAGTAACGGTACCAGTACCTGTTGATCTTAAAGACACAAACAAAGTGCTAAATGTGGGTTCGCAACTCAGTGTGGCAGTCCAAAATATGCTGATATCATTTTTAAAAGAAAATCTGGACGTATTCGCTTGGAGTCACGCCGATATGTGTGGAATATCTCCAGAGATTGCTGTGCATACTCTGAATATTGATCCAAAATTCACGCCTGTAAAACAGAAAAGAAGAACCCAGGGCCCAGAAAGGTCAGCAGCGCTGAAGGAAGAAGTAGATCGGCTCATGGAGAATGGTTTCATCAAAGAGTCCACTTATCCAAATTGGGTTTCAAATCCGGTACTGGTTAAAAAAGAAAATGGAAAGTGGAGAGTATGCATCGATTTCTCAAATTTAAACAAAGCTTGTCCCAAAGACTGCTTCCCGTTGCCAAGGATTGATCAGCTGGTAGACGGAACTGTCGGGCACGAATTGTTGTCTTTTATGGATGCTTACTCCGGGTATAACCAGATTATGATGCATGAGTCGGATCAGGAGGATACGAGCTTCGTCACAGATGTTGGTCTTTATTGCTACAAAGTCATGCCCTTCAGACTGAAGAATGCAGGGGCAACATATCAAAGGCTTGTTAATGCAATGTTCAAATCACAGCTTGGGAAAACTATGGAAGTCTATGTCGATGATATGTTGGTGAAATCAAAGAAAGCAGTTGACCATATGGATCACTTAGCAGAAATGTTCGCAATCCTCTAAAAATATGGAATGAAGCTCAATCCTTTGAAATGTTCATTTGGAGTAGAGTCCGGGAAATTCTTGGGATTTATCGTAAGAGCTAGGGGCATTAAAGCTAATCCTGCTCAAATTACCGCTCTAAGAGAAGTCAAAGCCCCTAGGACAAAGAAGGAACTACAGAGCCTCAATGGGTACGTTGCTGCTTTAAGTCGGTTCATTTCCAAAGCCACTGATAAATGCATCCCCTTCTTTGACGCTTTAAAGAAAGGAAAGAAAAAATTCGAATGGACTCCTGAATGCCAGAAAGCTTTCGATGAACTAATCCGAAAGCGCCTCCAATACTTTCCAAGCCCAACAATGGCGAAGACCTTTTCATATATTTGGCAGTTTCGTCCCACGCCCTGAGTGCAGCATTAGTGCGGGAGGATGCAAAAGTTCAGCGCCCAGTCTACTATATAAGCAAAAGATTCACTGGGGCAGAGATGAATTACTCAAAGCTAAAAAAGCTCGCCTATTGCCTACTGATTTCTTCTAGAAAGTTGAGGCCATATTTTCAAGCTCACCCTGTCAATGTTCTCACTGATCAGCCCCTAAAGCAAGTCCTCTTTCGACCTGAAACTTCGGGTCGACTTCTGAAGTGGAATATTGAACTTAGCCAATATGATATCGCTTGTCATCCCCGAAGAGCAATCAACGGACAAGCTTTAGCCGATTTCATTGCAGAATACACAGACAAGGGCGACATCGAGGAAGAGGTTACAGTTGACATCCCATCCAAATGGAAGTTATATGTTGATGGCTCAAGAAATGATTATTGTTCTGGAGCTGGGGTTGTGCTTGAAACCCCCGAAGGGCGATCGTTATGTTACGCATTAAGATTGGAATTTCCTTCTACAAATAATGAAGCAGAATATGAAGCTCTAATTGCCGGATTAAAGATTGTAAAGGAACTAAACATCAAAGCATTGCAGATCTTCAGTGATTCTCAGCTCATTGTATGTCAAGTCAAGAAGGAGTTTCAAGCTAAAGGAGGAAATCTGCCTGCTTACTTGTCAAAGGCTTGTGAGCTTCTCGATGATTTTGATCACTATTCGATAAGCCACATACCTCGAGAGGAAAATATGAAGGCGGATTCTCTTGCAAAGTATTCAAGTTCCGGAGAAGCTCAGTTATTGGGATTGGTTCCTGTGGAGGTCTTGTCAGCTCCAAGCACTGATGAAATGGATATCGACTGGATCATGGCTGTATCTCAAGAACAAGAGACATGGATGACCCCGATCAAAGAATATCTGCTCAACGGTTCCCTGCCGGAAAATTCTAAAGAATGCCGAAAGCTGTTAAGAAAAGCGTCGAGATATGTAATTCAAGACGGTCGATTATACAGACGGGGATTCTTAATGTCATTACTCCGATGTGTAACCAAGGAAGAAGCTAAGACAATTTTAGCAGAGGTACACGGAGGAGAATGTGGGGACCATTCAGGTGGCCAAACTCTTGCCAAGAAAGTTCTCCGGTATGGGTATTTTTGGCCAGATATTAATCAAGATGCTGCTATCTACTCCCGAAAATGCGACAAGTGCCAAAGATTTGCAAAAATCCCAAGAGCACCTTCCACCGAACTAACACAGATGGTCAGTCCATGGCCGTTCGCCATTTGGGGGATAGATCTAATCGGACCTTTACCAATTGCTAAGTCGGGATCAAATATGCTATTGTTGCTGTTGATTATTTCACTAAATGGGCTGAAGCAGAACCTTTGGCTACTATTACCTCTAAAAATATGATAAATTTTGTGACTAAAAATATCATTTGCAGGTATGGTGTGCCGCAGAAGATAATCACAGACAACGGTACTCAATTCGAAAGTGAAGAGTTCCAGGACTTCTGCAAGCGATTCAAAATCCGAAAAAGTTTCTCAGCAGTGGCTCATCCGCAGGCAAACGGGCAAGTGGAGGCAGTAAACAAAATTATCAAGTCAACCATCAAAAAGCAGCTTGAAAAAGCAAAAGGTGGATGGGTTGATAAGCTACCACTAGCACTATGGGCATGCAGAATGACCCATAAAACTGCGACTGGGCACACTCCATTCTCATTGGCATACGGATCAGAAGCGATGGTTCCAGTAGAACTAGAAGTCCCTTCACACAGGAGAATTCATTTCAACCAGGCTGAAAATGAAAAATTGCAACTCGAAGCACTTGAATTTCTTGACGAAAGAAGGGAAGAAGCTAAGCTCAGAGTTGCGGCCCATCAGCAAAGGATAGCAAGGCACTTCAATTCTAAAGTCCGTCAACGAAGCTTTGAAATCGGGGACTTAGTCTTGAAGAGGATCATGACAACAACTGGAGTGTTTGGACCAAATTGGGAAGGACCATATGTCATAGGCAATAAACTTCTTGATGGCACCTTCAAACTCACAACTGTCGAAGGAGATCCGATCCCAAGAGTTTGGAACAGCAATCATTTGCGTCCATATTTTACTTGAAAATCTTTGCTTGAAATTGTAAAATGATTATGGATGTATCAATTGTATTGTAAACCATTGTAAAATCAGTGATAATCAATAAAAGAGCTATAAAGGGGATGTAGGCCCAATTCTTGGCCAAACCACTATAAATTCTGTGCTTTATTATTATAAAATTCCTGTTTCATTTCGATGAGTAAATACTCTAAATGTATTGCTAAATGTCGATTTAATATTGCAGGCCATTAAAACGAAGCTTACCCATCACAAGGCCAAGTGGCCCCCGTAAATCACTCGGTAAACGAATTTCCAGCCACAAAAAGTTCCAGATTTAAATCCAACATAAGATGAACTTCATGCAAAAAAGTTGGTGATTCTGTTAAAGGGGCACTTTTCCAAAGAAAAGGAACCAAACGCTTGTTAACTAATTACGATCGTCTGTATAAACGGACATCTGATTAGATAGCTCGCGCCTGCCCCGTAGAATCACTTAACAGTGAAGTACACTTCTTCGGATGCAGCAAACTACTCGCAAAAGAAAGGAACATGGGCTTGGAAACGATAACAGGGGACTGCTAATGAGCAAACGACGAAGAGACGTGGGCAATCCAGTCAACAAAAGCCCTCTTCGAAGGCACAAGACCTCTTCGGAGGCGCAACTTTTCAGAGGATAAAGACCTCTACGGAGGCATAAGCCCTCTTCGGAGGCACGCCAAAAAATGGAAGTTCTCTTCTCAACAAAGAGGTTGGTGGAACCAGAAGGCGCATGACCTTTGTTAACTAGTTGCGATCGTTTGTGCAAACGAACATCCAATTAAGCAACTTGCGTCCGCCCCATGGATCCATTTAACTATGAGAAAATAACTTCCAAGCAATCAAATAAAGACCTCTTCGGAGGCACACGACCTCTTCGGAGGCACACGACCTCGCCGGAGGCATAAGACCTCTCCCGAGGCACCACAAGCCCTCTTCAGAGGCACAAGCCTTCGCCAAAGGCACACACTGCCCTCTTTGGAGGCAGAAGACCTTCCCCAAGGCACACAAGACCTCTCCGGAGGCACAAGACTTCTCCGAAAGCACAAAAACAAGACTTCTCCGGAAGCACAAGACCTCTCCCACAAGACTTCTCCGGAAGAAAAAAAACAAGACTTCTCCGGAAGCACAAGACTTCTCCAGAAGCACAAGACTTCTCCGGAAGCACAAAAACAAGACTTCCCGGAAGCACAAGACTTCTCCAGAAGCACAAGACCTCTCTGGGGGCACAATGCTACTCCTCAGAAATGCCAAAAAGACCTCTTCGGAGGCACATTTCACCAAAGTTGAAGTGCAAAAATCTCTCTTCGGAGACCCACTTCACCAGAGTTGAAATGTCAAAACATTCTTCAGAAGCTCGCTTCACTACGTAGGAGAATCCACTTTTCAAACAAATAAAAGTGATCATCCTCAAAAGATGAAGTGTTCTAAAAGAAAGAAAGAAAAAGATGAGAAGAGAAAACTTCTCCGATACAAGGCGTACTCTATTGAAAGCAGAATAACATTTCCTCAAAAACGGAAAAATTATTCTCTAAAATAAGAGTACGAGTCTGTTCAGAATATTGCAATGAGCCGTGGTATGGGGGCACATAGCTATATTAATAAAAATAACGCTCAAACATCATACCACGAGCTCACTGCAGTATCGTATAAAGTAAATAAAGAAGCTTGTGCAAAAACGAGGAATAAATGCATTCACACATATACTGACAAGAAATTGTACAAGTAAAAAGAACCATTTTATTCCATACTATAAAGTTTTTGTACATATGCAGGTTTCAAGCGGAGGACGGTATCCGCACAATCTCCGGTCAGAACATACAAAAAGCAAAATAAGAAAAGTAGAGTCCAACTTATCACTCCTTCTTCCTGCCACCTTTAGTACCCTTGCCCGGTTTGATGACTAGTTTCGGAATCCGGTGTGGACAGGTCGGAGAAGAAGGAGAAGAAGGTGTAGCTGGATCTTCTTCTGCTTTATCTTCTCCAGCTGAAATGCGTTTCTTCTTCTTCCTCATGGCGCGCTTCCCTTTCCTCTTCGAAGAAGACTCACTTCCCGGAGTAAGCAGCACAGAAAGTTTCGTGTTATCATCAAGAGACTACTCCGGAGTCTTCTCACTGTCCTCAAGATCTTCCGCCTTCTGCTCTTGTGAAGCAGGTGGATCCTCCAAGCCTTGAAGGGCTTCTATTTGCTCTTCCTGCGAACCCGGCTGAGAAGCAGGAGTGACTTGAAGGGTTGGAGAAGGAACAGTTGGAAGAGGAGAAGTGTGTACATCGCTCGGTGCCTCCGCTACAGAAGAAAAGAAGTTAAAATCAGTATTCTCCGAAAAAAGAGAAGATATTGGCTCATCGAGACTTAAGTAACAATCAAGAAATTCATCAAACTCGGTTGAAGCAAATAAGTAGTCTACTCGACTTGGATCAACATCGAAGTTACCTGGAGAAGTTGGTTTAATCACATTGATTTCAAATTATTCACCTTCAATGTCGTCCTGAGTCTTCTCCTCGTCTTGAACAATGGGAGGCTCAGTAGTTGTGGTTTTGACTTCAGCTTTTGCAGGAGGTGGAGAATAAGAACTAGAGCCAATGATATTAGGGTCGACCGAAGCCGAAGGACGAGCGGGGTCAGTTGAAGTCGCTTTCTCTAAATGCTCTCCTGCTGCTGCTTCGGCTCGCTCCCTAGCAAGCTGCTCTTTTCCCTTGGCAAGGGCGGTGCGTGCTTCATCATCCAGATAAGTCGCCTCAAGATCCGCCTCTACATAGCCAGCACCCCCGAACATGTCAATTATCGCTTCCCACACTTCAGCCAAAGTGATTTCATATGTCGATCCCAGAAAGGAGAGGCTCCCGCGCCCCAAGACGCTATGGATGTAAAAATCAAATAGAGTAGAGCTAATTTTGGCCTTCGTTGCCTCGTGCGATTGCTTAGCCGCTTATTTTTCGGCGATGGCTGCTTCTTTCCCGGCGATGGCCTCATCGCGCTCTTTTTCAATTTTTGATAGTTGAGCTCGCAACCGCATCATTTCCAAATCATGGGAACTTGCCTTCTCTCGTAGCTGGGCAATGTCGGTGCGATAGATTTCTGTCATCTTCTTTTCAGCATCAAGTCGAGCCTCAGCATCTCGCTGGGCAGCATGAGCATCTCGAACTTGCTTCTGGAGCATCTCTTCTTTTTGTGTATAGGAAGTGGAAGAAGTGGCAAGCTCATTCTTTAGATTCTCAACTTCGGCCTCAAGTCTCCCGTAGTCATCGGCAATGCTCTTCATTTCAACATCGTGCTGTTCAAGAATTTTTTGCCATTCAGACTTGTCGTTTTCCATAGTCAGCATAGCTTCGATGTTGGCACGATTTACCCTTTGAAGTTCATCAACAAGCTTTTGCCATCCCGACATTCTCTCGATATCAATTTTAACGGCATCAAGATTCCGTAACATAGCTTGTTTATCAATGGGAACCAAATCGAGATCAAAACGAACTCCCTTTAAACACCAGTGCGGAAACCAGCCTTGGAGAGTTGCAGGGCCTTGTTCAACCTGATATTGGGGCCTGCTAATGATTGTCTGAATATCAGCTTTCTTGATAGCAGGAGAACTAGATGGAATTTCTATAGAGATAGGAGCATCAGGCTTTTCAGAAATTGCAGACGCTGATTGATCGCTAAGTTTAACCCGTTTGCTCGGATCGTCAGCAATGTGGCCCTTCCCCTTATCATCATGGGATTTCCTCTTATGAGAATCATCGCTTCTGTGAGAAGAGTCACGTCGATCATCCCTTCTTCTTTGCCACTCCTCATAATTTCGTCTTTCATGAGCTTTTCTGGCAGCTCTTTCTTCATCTGTTTCTCTCGGGGCAGTGGGATAGCGCCTAAAATCATAAGTGTTGCGGCTTCCATGGCGTTGGAAATTGTCATAGTACGAGCCAGATCGCCCCATCGGAGAATCTGAAAGTGAAAAAAGACAAGTCATAAAAATCTTCGAAGTGAAGAAGCTAAGTACGTATAAGTGCCAAAAATCTTAAGTGTGTGTGATGTGCAAGCTACGCGCGTCAGACTACAAACCACTCTTTGGTGTGGGAATGGTGACGACTTGTATAGCAGGCGTTGTAATTTGTTGTAAAGAGGAAGTCTCCTCGACAGCAGAAGAAATAGCTTTTGAAGTATCATCTTTGAATAGCTCCTGTGAGGTTATCATCAAATCACTCTACCCTTCAAAGATATCCTCGCCATTGTGCCCGGCGGAACCTTCCCTTTCAATTCCCACATCAGCCGCCTTTCCGGAATGCTGAGAAGGCTCCTCTTCTTCGATGACTGGGGAAAGTGTTAGCTTGCTTGACGACCCCGCAATATCAATAGAAGTAGAACACTTCACCAGTGAAGCCTCAGTGGTAGGTTCTTTCGGTGTAAGTTCTCCAGCAAGAGCTGGGGCATCTGATGTCTTTGTTGGAGAATCAGGAACTTCATGAGGCTGAGTAGAATGGGAAGAATGTAGAAGTCCGAATTGATGTAAGAACTCGTCTTTCAACAGAAATTGGATGCTCCTCTCCTCAACTGGCACGGCCATGAGCCTCTCAAAAGTTGATTTGTGACCAGGATCCCTAGAAGGAGAGGAAGCGCTGAAAAGAAAAGAGCGAAGTTAACGCTTGACAACTCAGGCTTCGAAAAAGTTCGGAAAACATAAGGAACAAAGATAAATGATCTTACTTTGTACTCTCCAGATAGCGTAAAATCCCAGAGGACAGAGAACGTAGAAAAATTGACTTAGAAATCCGTGAACACTGTCGGGAAGACCAATGATCAGTTTGCGGTTCCTAGCACTTCTCACAAGCGTGATGGAAGGATGGTCTTTATTTTTGGCAAATGTGCACAGATAACAAACTTCGTCAAAACTCGGAAGACGATCCAGCGTCCTCCTAAATAGCACACATAGTCCCATCAGGATGGCATAGCCATTGGGATGTAACTGAAAGGGAGAGATAGATAGTCGAAGAAGAAGCTGCTGAAGGAAATTGTTAAAAGGAGGAATGGCTCCGCTCATACACATTTGGCGATTAACGGCGACGAAACCGGAAGGTGGTATATCAACAATGTCGCTTTTCTCAGGCAGTATGGCATCTGCTTCAGCAATGCCGAACTGAGTGCATAGTTGGCGGAAAACTTTATATGTTAAGGTGGTCGAGATTCTTTCTGGGGGATTAGTCAATGGGACAGGAATAGGAATGGCCTCTCCAGCTTGAGCTATTACCTCTTCTTGTTGGGAAGTCATTCTACCTAAGCAACTGGATGTTCAAATGTGAAGGTGCACGTTTCCTAAAAAGTGTGAAGTGTTGTGTAGAACTAATAAAAATAACAAGCAAACATAACTGGAATTAAGCTAGTTGACAATTGGTCGATTACGAGATTTCAGAACTTGTTAATTTAAAACTCAAGTGCAGTGTTAATACAAACAAATCAGCTTTAGTTGATTATTTTAGCTTTGCGTTAATGCTTCACTTGAATTTGTTGTTTCACAGCAATTCATTCACAAAGTTCATTTAAGTTGATTATTCTTTAACAACTAATTTGTCATTCGATGTGGGCAGTCAATGACAGTATATTCGCCCTAGTTTTCTGCAAATGTTGTATTTAACAGGTTGTCAGCTTTAAAGGTTAGTATAATCTGTAAAGAAGTCCAATCAAGTTCAACAAAGTCCAGGCAGTTCAAAGTTCGAAGTTCGAAGTTCAATCAAGTCCAAATAGTTCAAGTCCTAAGTCGCTCACGACCTAGTATTGGTCGGAAATTCCTCAGGTCGCGCCGTGCGATTAAAAGGTTCAAGTGTTAGCTCGGCCGCGACCTAAAGCCTATGCCGCTAAAAAGTTAAGTCGCAGAGGGTTGTTCGGTTTTACTTAGGTCATAGGAATTTTTAGGTCGGCCAGGTTTCCTAGGTCATAAGTCTTAGGTCGCGAGAATCCCAACACGACCTAATTTTTAGGTCGCTCAGACCTGTTAAGTCACTGACTTCCTCTCCACACAATCCATCTCGGCAAACTGAAACCCAATAACCCGTTATTAACTACACATAGAAATCTATCGTCTTCTCTATGAAATTCTCCATCCCTTCATACCACCAAATCATCCCAGGAACAATTCAAAACGTCCCTAATCCATCATAGATCCAACGCATCACCGTGCCTTCATAAACCAGTCAAACAGCGATCCAAAGTCGATCGCAACAATCACTCGAAATGAAGCACGACACATGGAATTGGACATAGGTCGGAAAATGGGGATTCATAATTCAACATTGATTAATGGTGGGATGAAGATCAAATTCACTTACGGAATATGGTGATGAGGATGATTAATGGCCGAGTAAATTGGAATTGCCTTCGAGAGCTCGGAAACTTGTTAATGGCAGGATGGAATGATAGAGCAGGTGAAGAAAAGAAGGAACGACCTAAGCTATTTATACACCGGGGCAGTGGAATGCGAATCGACACACACGACCTATGACCTAATTAAGTCGCTCACGACCTAACGAACTCATCAAAGAGCGAGTTAAGGAAATCGAAGCACACGACCTACGACCTAGGCGTGTACTTCGAGGGGCAAATGTTAACCCTCTTTTGGTTCGCGACCTAGCGGCCTATGGGGAGCAGCGACCTAATGACTTGTGAAGATAGCGACCTAATGGCTCAAGCATTCCGCGACCTAGCTACAGAGACGACTTAACGACCTAAGGGGTTAACGACCTAGTGGCTCCAGCCCTCAGCGACCTAAAGCATATGCGACCTAAGATATGCTGCGACCCACCGACCTAAGAAGCTAACGACTTAAGGAGTTCACAACCCAACGTCCTAGCAATGTAACGACCTAGCGAGCTAAAGCAGAGAAAAGTTTCACAACCTATCTTAGGTCGCTCACGACCTATCTTAGGTCGCTCACGACCTATCTTTGGTCGCTCACGACCTACTGACTCATTCAGACAAAACTCAGTATAGTTCAGACAAGACCCACGACCTATCTTAGGTCGCTCGCGACCTACGACCTTACTTAGGTCATCCACGACCTAAGACTTGGAGATAGAATCTTGCCCAGAATCTCCCCTATAAATACGGCCTTAACTCCAACTAGAGAGGGACTTTTGGCTGATCTTCTAAAGTGTCATTACTCTGCCGAATTCTGATCTCATCCAACACATTAAGCCTTCCAAACATCCAAGACACTACAACAAGCTTCGAAAGAGATCATGCACATCCAACATGGATTCAAAGAGCCTTATCACATCGAAGTTTGAGCTACTAGTTTAAAGTGTTTAGGAATCGAAGTGTATTGTATCTTGAAGTGCATTGTATCAATTTGTAACCAAAATCAGCAATAAAGGAATTCAAAGTGGACGTAGGCTTGATCTTAAGCCGAACCACTATAAAACCGTTGTCTTTTACTGTTTTCTGCTACTTTTCTGCTTGTTTCTTATTCCCGTATCACGGGTGGTGCTTTCACATCATTACTACACACACCAGGGTGTTAGCGTTCAATTTTCAGCGTTAACATATCTCTACATATAAAATAAACGAGGCAGTGTCAAAAAAAGATAGTATCATCATATTACATAATTTTCTAAATGTTTATATAGATAACTCTACAAGATACAACATTATTTCTGATGGCAAATAACCGTCGACGGTTGTAGATAACAGATGGCAGCCGTTGAAAAGAAACCGTCGAAAAAAATGTCGTCACCAAACAGTGTTTCCAATGGATTTCCGACGGCATCGTCGATAGATTTCTGACGGCTCCCAATAGTGTTACCGACGGCTTTCCGACGGCTGTCATGTACATGTGATTAGTCATGGTTTAATCACACATGTGTCCACACCCATCATAAGCCGGTTGTAGTTAGCCATTGGAAATTGTTGGCAGTTAACCGTCGGAAGCCGATGATTATTGTTTACCAATTAGCCATCAAAATCCATCGGTAACTGTACCGTCGGAAAACTGTCCTGTTTTTTTATTTCTATTGTCATTCGACTCACATACATATCAATATATATCGTAGCTCAATTTCACGCATATAAATCAGTATGTGTGTGTGTGTTTCCTTTAGTTAAGTTGAGAATATTAGTAGGTGTGTATTTCCTTTAATTGCCCTTTCGAATAAAATAATTTAATGAAGACTTTCTGGTATCAACCTTTCAATCTAGTCGAAACACTAAATTTCTTTTCTTATCAGCCTTTTGAGCTTTCTAAGCTGATGTGGTTATCCCTTCGAAAGCCTTCCTTTCGACGCGGTTGCTAAACATAGAAGGATAATTCTAAGAATCTGAGATTAAGGTTTTACTTGGTAGGTTTCGACCCTGTCGAGAGCTAGGTCGTTTAGTAGCTAAGGCTTGGGTTAGGTATTTAAGGTAAATTCAGTTGGGTTTAAAGTTTCGACATTGTCGAAAGCTAGGTTAAAGATATGCAATGGATGAGAGTTAGGATTTGGGTTATCCAGAAATGTGATGGTTTCGATCTAGTCGAATGTAGAAGTCCAATAGAAGGTGACCTTGAGTCTATAACTGGAGTTACTTGAATACACAGGGGTTTCGATTGGGCCGGTTGAAACCTTTCGACGTAGTCGACACTTGGAAAAACACGATTAGTTCTAATAATAAAGCTTTGAAACAACTAAGTAATAAAAAATATAGAAGTATTCCCCTTTCTCAGCTCAAAGAAGTCTTTAGTACTCAATTTCCCCAATTCAATTTACAAGTTATGGTTTACAGCTTTTATAATTAAGAAAATACAAGTAAAGAATGACAGAGTTCTGATCACCAAAACCAGACCCCTTGGGTCTTATTTATAGATGAGTGTCAGCATCTTTCAACCCCAATGCTTTCGATCTGGTCAAAAGGTAGCTATGGTGTTGTCTTTAGAATGCTTCTGCCTTTGTCGAATAGGATGGTTGCACCTTTCTTGCTTTGTAGGAGTGTTTGACTCCGTCGATAGGCTTTATCCAATGGTTTCGAAGGCATTGCAATACTGATGGTTTCGACTCTATTAGTCGCTTCTGAACTTCTACTTGCGACTTGATGCAAAACCTCCCTGGATAATAATGGCTTCGACCGGTTCGAAAGGCTTGGTTTGGCATTCAAAAGGGTTGCTCTGGCAAATGCATGTTTCTAAGTGGTTTGAGTGAAGGTGAAATCTTTGGTTTCGAAAGGTTTAGCGTGTATATGAAGAGTTGTCCTTCTTTGCCTTTAAAAGGTGTTGTTTTAACTCATTCGAAAGGTCTTCATACATGTGGAATCATCTGCTTCGAAAGGTGGACACTGAAGCGGAAGGGTGCTTCGACCCTTTCGACCCCTTCGAAAGGCTGTGAGACTTCTATACTTTGATTTTGGCTGTAGCATCCCTTCGACTCCTTCAAAGGGACTTGATGGAGCTTCTTCTTCTTGTTCTTCCTTTATCTTCTATTCAAAGTGGTTTCGACGAGGTCGAATGGAATTTTGGTAGTAACATTTTCCCACCCTTGCAAAGGTATGCACTTGACTTTCCAAGTCAATCATGTCGAAACCCTGAATCTTCCCGCCTTTTGGTATTCCCATGTGAATCTTGACCGTTCATTTAAATCTAATCGAACGGCTTGCCGCTCTTGCTGACTTTTGTTATAAATCACATATTCTTCTTCTTCCCTTTCACTTACCTATAAACAAAATTTACTTCGAGAAAAATCAAAATCTTCGAACCTCTAGATAATCTTCATTTTACTTCATCAAAAATCCAGATCTAAGTAAGCTTATGTTTTCTTTTTTCTTGTATCTTTTTCCTCTTTATTTTTAGTAGATTTCAACTTCAAATTTTATATAATCGGGATTTCAATTTTTGATTTTGATTTACTGAAAATTGTTCGCGTTTTAATCTAACTGAAAGTACTCTTTGATTCAATTTCACAGTTCGATTAGATTTTCTCCCTTTTGCTAATTTTCATTTTGAACCCAATTTCTGATTCTATAGTTATTGTTGTTTCGAGAAAATTTGAATTTTATTTCAAAGATTTCGAAATTTAAATAGTTAATTTGTAACGACCCAGAATTTATATTAATTAAAATTTGAATATTTAATTGATTTTAAATATTAATAAGTAGGATTTAGTAGTCGAATAAATTTAATTTTCGAATAACTGGATTTAATTGGATAATTAAATCGTTAATTTAATATTTTAAATTCCAGAAATAATTGAAAATTGGGTTTAATATGATTAAAAATGATTTACAAAGTTATATTAAATCATTTTGGAGTTATAGTGATGTTATAGAACTTTTAAAATTGAATTTAAAGTTAATTTATGAAAATTGAATATTTTAATATTTAATCGACTAGTGAAATTAGCCATTTTTCGAACAGTCTCAGAATTGGACGAAACTAGTTCCATTGGATTTGTAATAGTTTGTTATTATCGAATTTCAATTTTCGTAGCAATCGGAGTTGTCATTTGACTGTGGCAGCTCGAAACGAATCGAAATTGTTTTAATATTAATTTGGCGAGTTAAAAATAGTAATTTTTCAAATAGTCTCAGATTTCAACGAAACCAGTTTCATCGGATCCGTAATGTGATATTATTGTAAGATTTCAAATTTCGTGTCAATCGGATGTACGGTTTGTCCGGGGCAAGCCAAAACGCATCGAAATCGGTTTAAATCGATTTGATTTAAATTGATCGTTTAATTCCATAACTCGCACAGATGACCGAATTAGCTCCCGAAACACATTCCATTGTGTTCGAAACGAGGGGTAAACCTTAGAAACGTCAGCCGGCACGCTCGATTTGGAGTTCGGAAAATTTTCAATGAATAGTGTTTCGTAAATTTTCTATAAAAGGACTTGTTATTTTCACATTTGCAAACAAAAGAAGAAACTAGGGTTTCTGAACCCAGCCTCCACCCTCTATATTAATGGACAAAAATGATTCTCCTTCCTCTTCTATTTTCTTCAAATCCACAAACAATTAGAGGGAACTTTCAACTACAAAGATCGAGAGCTCGTCGAGAGCTACGTATTCAACGACTATGATCGAAATCAATGCGGGGGATCATCGGCAATTCTCAGCCAAAGGCCGACCATTCATCTTCATTTTGCGTGTAAGGGGGACGACCGAGTTCAACTAAACTTTGGCCGTGGGTAGCATTCGACGTTGGCTTCGAAATGGAGATGGCCGATCGTCATCAAATCGAGTGTGGTGGTCGCGTGATTTAGGGCATGAAGGCGGCAATGGGGTTCGAGTATCAGGAAGTAACGAACGAGGAAGAAGCAAATTGCAGTGGCCCAGATTTCCTTATGCAAAAATGAACGGTCCTAATGTGTTGTAGGGTTTGGAAATTAAATTTAAATTGAAACTGGTTATATTAAAATCGTATAAACTTTAAAACGTGATATCTTTTTCATACGAGGTCCGATTTGAACGAAACGAATTGCGTTGGCTTCGTATTGTCGAGCACTACGCGATGGAATTGGATTGGAGTCGTTTGGGGCTAGTGAAATTTTTGGGTAAAATTAAACGCTCGTTTAATTTTATTCGAAATAAAACGCTGAAACTGAATTGAAATCAAGGTGAGAACTTCTCACTCAATCGAAATTGTTTCGATTTATATTTTAAATAGTTAGATTTAAAATTGCTTGATTGTGTGATTGGATGATAAATTATTATCTGTTGTTGATTGAAATAGACATTATACGCTGTTAGCACCAAAATTGGTCACTAACCTCGTAGAAGAAGATTGTGAAGAGATATAAGTGATGAAATCAAATTAAACAGAGAAGACAATGCTAATCTAAATACAGAAAGTAAGAACACCAAATTTATAGTGGTTCAGCGTAATTGCCTACGTCCACTTTGAGGTTAAACTTTATTGATCTTCTTTATAGTTGATTACAAATACAATTCGTGAATCAAATGCTTGAATGAAGTTGTTTAAGTAGAGAAGATGACTCTCGAAAATGGCAGAGTCTCCCCAGTATTCTCTCTCCAAAAAAGGATCCATTTCACTGTGACTCTGCCCCTCTATTTATAGGCAAATATGGGCTGGACTTCCCAAGTGGGCTGGATAGCCGAACGCTCCAGCCCCAGTACAGTGGTCGCTATATGCCAAACCAGGTGTGCCGAACACACTGATGCCGAACAGTCCCTTCTATGCCGAACGATGTGGTTGATGTTTGGGAAGTGCAGGATGTTTGTTAGTTGAAGCCGAGCGCTCTTCTAGATGCCGAGTACTCTTGTTGCCGAGTACTCCTGATGCTACCGAGTACTACGCCGAGTACTCCTGTATGCCGAACTCCAGATGCTGCCGAGTACTACGCCGAGTACTCCTGTATGCCGAACTCCAGATGCTGCCGAGTTCTCCTTGATGCCGAGCGCTCTTGTATGCCGAGCACTCTTGCTGCCGAGTACTCTTGTATGCCGAGCACTCTTGCTGCCGAGTATTGGTTGACGCCGAGCGCCATGGGATGCCGAGCGTTCTTGTAGCCGAGTACTACGCCGAGTACTCTGGATGCCGTGCGCTTCGCCGAACACTCCTAGATGCCAAGTGCTTCGCCGAACACTCCTGGATGCCGAGTGCTTCGCCGAACACTCCTGGATGCCGGTCGCTCTCTGATGCCGAGTGCTACCTGATGCCGAGCACTAGTTGCCTGGTCAAATCTCCAAGAAACACTTGCCCCCCAAAGTGTATTGCGTGGCCGAACGTGATGCGCTTTGAATCTTGTTCAATTTTCCTTGATGCTGCCTTCTCGAGAATGTCTGTAACGGAGGTGTGTGGCGAGCGTGGCCTGGATGCCGAACGATACGCTTGAAGCCGAACAATTCTCGTGTGCCGAACGTCACTCTGCTATGATGCCGAACACTCCGGTATTGACCGGTTCTACCGGGTATAGCCTTTTCAACTTCTACCTTCCCCCTATATAACCAGGTCCTCTTCTTCTTTTCCCCTTTTACTTTTTGCTTCTATCGTTTTGCAATTCTGTCCTGTCGTCCTAATTCGAGACTTAACTACACCATCTCAATCTCCGAACTGCAAACTTAGGTATTTTTCCTCATTCATTCAAACGAGATGTTCGAACGATGTCGTGTAGAAGGTTTTTGTGTAGCTCGTCTGCATTGCCGAACGATATAGCGAGGAGGAATTATTAGGAGTATGTCCACTTATTGCCGTAGCTTCTTCGTGTCGAACCGAAGTTAAAGGGAAGAGGATCGAATGAAGGTGTTCGAGGAGGTAAAGGTGCTGTTCGCTGCTCCGGCGTATGTCGTCATGCGCCGGACGGTGGAATGGGAAGTCGCCGAGCACTACCCTGGCCGGACAATCCCAGGCCGAACGCTTACTAACATGTCAAACTATAATTGAGCCGAACGAACTAAAGCCGAACAATACCCAAATGCCAAACATCTGACATGCCGAACATTGACTTCAGGACGAACATTGAATTCAGCCGAACAATCCTTAGGTCGAACCATGACTTTAGCCGAACAAAACAATTGCCGAACATTCCTTAGTTCGAATAATGCCTTTAGCCGAACAATACAATTGCTGAACATTCCTTAGTTCGAGTAATGCCTTTAGCCGAACAATACAATTGCCGAACAATTCTTAGGTCGAATAATGTCTTTAGCCGAACAAAACAATGACTTAACCGAACACACATACATGCCGACTTATTCTTAGGATGAACAATGCAATTGCCGAACAACATTTAAATGCCGAACAGTTATAAATGTCAAGTTAGACTTAAGCCGGAGACTTCACAAATTACACATTTTCTAGATCTGGAACTGTAACCACCACCAGGCGGGCTCTTTGAGACGGTCAGTGATGACGGTCTTCGAAGGCAACGATTCGAAGCTCATTTTTATATCTTTGAAATCTTATTACTTGTACACAATTGCTTGCACTAGTTCACACACCACGTGGGGGGAAAACTCGTGTTGCTAATTCTAACGTTCAACGTTTTTTAAGTATAGTTCTCTCAAGCACTTAGCCAGGTTCATTATTTATTTGGGATGTCGAGAAAATCTAGCTCCGCCACTATATCCGACAGGCCTGGGCCATCATCAAGGCAAGGAGCCGTTGATACTTCTAATATGTCGACTTCTCCTGCTCATAACTTGGCACCTGATGCTCTGGAGGCAACAATCTTACTAGACAATCCGATCGATTCACAAGCCTCGAAGATCAACGAAGCTGCTCTGCGACGGATATGTTCCATTCATGGGATTCCTTTTGCCGACGTGTTAGTTCCTTCGAGACACGATCATCCTCATCTGCCCCCAGTCGGGTACACTACCTGCAACAAGTTCATGTGTTGGATGGGCAGCGTGCCTCCGTTCAATTTATTTCTCCGGGATGTTCTGCAGTATATAGACATAGCTCCGTCGCAGCTGCACCCGAACGACCATGCATTTCTATACGGGACTTACTTACTTTTCATGGCCGTCTTCTCCAGACCTCCAACCCCCGGTGATATCAGATACATTTATATGTTCAAGAAACGGAAAGACAGTCCTTCCTTTATGTTCCTCGAGCCATACCACAAATGCCAGATCTTGACAGGGGCATGTAGCAAATTCGCCCTGTACAAACAGGAATGGTTCTATGTGCGCTGCCCTTCTGGTTTCGCTAGGAGATGGGTTGAAGGCAGTAAGTCTCTCTGCCGAGTCACTATTCGTATTTGATCGGAGTCATGCTTTTCCTAACTCTTCATTTCATCTTTTCAGGTATCAACCCGCATCCGGAAGGCCGAGGATATTTTGAGGCTGTTGAAGCCATTAGAGCTCTTCCTGCTAAGGATCGAGACATCCGAACTATCATTTCAAATGAATCGCTGTCGGGGTTTGGCTTGCTAGCCCCTGGTCGTAGGATCAGCCTTCCAGAGGGTGTCACCATTCCCAAACATCCGTCTGGTAAAGGGAAAAAACAGGCTGGGTCGTCGTCGCGCCGCACTCCCGATACGCACGGAGAAGGCGAGCGCAAAGAAGACAAAGCTCCTGAGACTCAGGGCGAGAACGTGGGTCCCGCTTGGAATCCGGCAATCGAAGTTCAGGATATTGAGACATCATCCTCCCCTTCGAAGGGAAAGAAGAAGTTGAAATATATAGTTCAAAAGGAGAAAGTTGGTGGCACTTCAAAAGTTACGCCTACCCCGCCTGAGAAAGAGGCTTCTTCGCAGCATCTGGAAAGTTCCTTGAGGGGTCTATCGAACCTTTCTATTCCCGAAGACATACTTAATTACGGGTTTGATGATCCTGAAGCCCTCAAATTCTCTTTACCCGTGAAAGGCAATGCAGGAGTTCAACTCCCGGCCAAGGAGATACCACTCTGATTAGCAAAGATAAACGAACGGGTCCGTCGGGGGGAACACTAGGACACACACGCACATGCGCATTCCATAATATACTTCAAGTCTTTTTTCCTATCTCGTGAATTTCCCTTAACTCGTTGTTATCTCCATTCTTTGCAGGTGATATGGGGCGTTCTCACGGACTCGATCGCCTTCAGGGCTCTTCTATATTTCATCACTCTGGACGAGATTCTGGTTCAGGCAGACGCAGGGACAGAGGCGACTATGAAGATAGGGACAATCGCGCCCGCGAGTCGTCTCACCGCAAGAAGGCACACTCTCAATCTTCCCAGTCCCGTGATCTTCCTCCTCCAACTGAGCCGGATAGGGAGAAGTCTTTACAGAAGGGTTATCAATTTGATGCTCCTCGAGAACAACATTCCAGTTCATCGAGTACAAGGCAAGTCCGAGAGCAACGGAAAAGAGCGGAATTCTCAAAGCCTCCTCCTCCTACTCTTGCGGTGGACCCAACTGTTGCGGAAAAGATGGTCGATCTTAAGGCCAAGTTTCCAAAAATTTGCTTCGATGGTCTGAAGTTCCTCCCGGCCATTCATCATATTCCCGGGCATGTGAAACAGAGTGCCATTGCCTGCAATAACGACGTCTATGTTCAACATGACGCGTTTGTGCACTTGGTGGAGAAGATCTCGGAAGTATCCGTTGAGCGTCAACACGAGATTGATCGTTTGAATCTGGAGGCCGACAGCGATAAGAAAATCATCAAACTCCAAGACGAAGAGCTCGCTTCGTATAAGTCGAAGCTGGAAGCCGCTGAACAAAGCGCAAAAGATACTGCAGAGGCAGTTACTCGTTTAGAGGCGGCTCACAAAAAAGAGCTTGACGAAGCAGTCCAGCGCAGCGGTGCCCTCGCCCTAGAAAAAGACTCTGTCCAAAAAGAAAGGGACGCGCTCGCCACCCAAGTCAAAGAGCTAAAAGAATTACTCTCCAAGGAGAAGGAGGATAAGGTAGCTGCTCAAGAAGAATCACAACGATACTGTGATGAGATCGTTGCTACCCGACTCCTGAAAACAAAGCTCGATGACGAACTCGCTGGGGTTGAGAAAATGAAGGATGAGGCCCATGAGGAGGGCAAAAGAGAGGCTGCGGAGGAGATTGATTCTCGCCTCGAGGCGGCCGCGGAAGCCGGCAGGGAAGAGGTCAAAAACATGTTCGACCCGTTGATTGCTGAATATGGAGCCCGCGTCCTTATGCATCGTGACTTAACATTCTTGGGCGACGGCTACCTTGAGTCCCTAGCCGAGGCTTGGGAAACCTTGATAAGGATCAGGAAGATCAAGTCGGGTTCCGAAGAGGTTGATGAGGAGGCCTTGGTGAAAGAGTTCCTTAGGGGGAATGAGCCATCGGATTTATCCGCAGCATTGGAACTTTACAGCAAAGGCTCTCCCCTTCCAAAAGAGAAAGATGGTGAAGCTGGCCCGTCTAGGGTTAATATTACTGCCCTTCATACTGCTGCTCAATCTGCTGCCCAATCGGCCAGTCGGCCAACACTTGATCCATTTGAGTAGCATGTTGGTTATGACCCCGAAGACCCCGGGCTCAATGCTCATGTGCTATCACCTATCCTGGAGGGTGAAACCCCATGCGCCACCGATAGCCAACCGAGACCTGGTAGGAAATTCTTCTTTCTCTAGAAGATGAAAGATCCCGTCATTTTTTAGCAATGGTTATTCGTTCTAACGCCCATTCTTTATATTTTCATGTAGGTTGTTCTGACGCCGAGCCAACTCCGAGGAGCGATGACGCCAAGGAGGAAGCAGAGAAAACAAGTGATGTTGCTCATGCGGGAGTAACTCCCGGTCCAGACGCTCAAGTGATCGGGGCGCTAGATGATGACAAGCTTGATACTTCGTCTCCTGCCGAAGGAAGCGATGGAATTGAAATCACTGGCGCCTCTGAGCATACTTCAGAGATGAGCATGAAGGACCGTCTCGCCGACGAGGAGAAGAAAAAAGTCAAAGTCAAAGTTGAGTCTGAAATACTGGAACTCACTGACCCGCGGAACAGACCTTTGAAAATCATTCTCCCGGGCAGGTCCAAACCACTAGATGTTCCGTCTCCTACTCCCGACTCTGTTTCTCTAGCAAGCAAGAAGTCCAAGAAAAAGCGTGAGGGAGAGGAGTCGTCGAAAACAACGAAGGAAGACAAGAAGAAGAAGTCGAAGAAATAATCGATACACTCGTTCAACGAGTTTTTTGCTTAAGTCTTGTAATTGCTTTTATCTTCCACAACTTGTAGTTTGTATAGAGAGGTCTGAATTTTGTAGGAGTGATCATGTAATCCCATTTTGAATTTATCGAATAAAGTTTAGTTTCTTTTTGTTTGAATGATTCTCTTGTCTTTCTTTGGTTTGCTGACTCTGTGCTCCGGGGACTTGGAGACTTTGAAACCGTTTATACTCTAGTCCGTGCTCTGGGGACTTAGAGTACTCCGCTCCGCACTCTAGGGATTTGGAGATTCGTATTCGTTTATACTCTAGTCCGCGCTCTGGGGACCTAGAGTACTCTGCTCCGCGCTCTGGGGATTCAGAGATTTGAAATCGTTTATACTCTAGTCCGTGCTCTGGGGACTTAGAGTACTCCGCTCCGCACTCTGGGGATTCGGAGATTTGAAATCGTTTATACTCTAGTCCGCGCTCTGGGGACTTAGAGTACTCCGCTCCGCACTCTGGGGATTCAGAGATTCGAAATCGTTTATACTCTAGTCCGCGCTCTGGGGACTTAGAGTACTCCGCTCCGCACTCTGGGGATTCGGAGATTTGAAATCGTTTATACTCTAGTCCGCGCTCTGGGGACTTAGAGTACTCCGATCCGCGCTCTGGGGATTCGGAGATTTGGAATCGTTTATACTCTAGTCCGCGCTCTGGGGACTTAGAGTACTCCGATCCGCGCTCTGGGGATTCGGAGATTTGGAATCGTTTATACTCTAGTCCGCGCTCTGGGGACTTAGAGTACTCCGATCCGCGCTCTGGGGATTCAGAGATTTGGAATCGTTTATACTCTAGTCTGCGCTCTGGGGACTTAGAGTACTCTGATTCGCGCTCTGGGGATTTGGAGATTTGGAATCGTTTATAATCTAGTCCGTGCTCTGGGGACTTAGAGTACTCCGATCCGCGCTCTGGGGATTCGGAGATTTGGAATCGTTTATACTCTAGTCCGCGCTCTGGGGACTTAGAGTACTCCGATCCACGCTCTGGGGATTCGGAGATTTGGAATCGTTTATACTCTAGTCCGCGCTCTGGGGACTTAGAGTACTCCGATCCGCGCTCTGGGGATTCGGAGATTTGGAATCGTTTATACTCTAGTCCGCGCTCTGGGGACTTGGAGTACTCCGCTCCACACTCTGGGGATTCGGAGACTTTAGTCATTTATACTCTAGTCCGCGCTCTGGGGACTTAGAGTACTCCAGTCCGCACTCTGGGGACTTGGAGGTTTAAGTCGCTTATACTCTAGTCCGCGCTCTAGGAACTTAGAGTACTCCAGTCCGCACTCTGGGGAGTTAAAGGTTTTAGTTATTTATACTCTAGTCCGCGCTCTGGGGACTTAGAGTACTCCAGTCCGCACTCTGGGGACTTGGAGGTTTTAGTCATTTATACTCTAGTCCACGCTCTAGGGACTTAGAGTACTCCAGTCCGCACTCTGGGGACTTGGAGGTTTTAGTCATTTATACTCTAGTCCGTGCTCTAGGGACTTAGAGTACTCCAGTCCGCACTCTGGGGACTTGGAGGTTTAAGTCGTTTATACTCTAGTCCGCGCTCTGGGGACTTAGAGTACTCCAGTCCGCACTCTGGGGACTTGGAGGTTTAAGTCGTTTATACTCTAGTCCGTGCTCTGGGGACTTAGAGTACTCCAGTCCGCACTCTGGGGACTTGGAGGTTTTAGTCATTTATACTCTAGTCCGCGCTCTGGGGACTTAGAGTACTCCAGTCCGCACTCTGGGGACTTGGAGGTTTAAGTTGAGAGCAGTCGTATTTCCACTCTTTAATTTGTATTCATCTACTGTATCGAGGCTAATGTCGTCGAATGAACAATCGAACCACGTTTGCTCACGGAATGAGATTCTACCCCCTAGGATGAGGGACGAAATTTGAAAAATGGACGATCGATTCTCGTCCGCTTGGTGATTATAGCTCTTCCAATCAAGTCAAGGAAGGAGGTATATGACAGATGGTTGAATCACATCCATGTTGGGTTAGATAGCCAAATCTCTTACAATTTGCTCCGTATCTCCTTCTAGAAAATAAGGATAATAGATTGTTGAGTAGACAAAGTAAGTTGCATATGTTCCAAGGTGCAGTCGTGTCCATATATTGACAGTGATGGTTAGCGAGTACGCAGTCTACCATAGCTACTTCAAGTTGGGCTTTCGAACAACCTTTCGTGTTCAGGGTAGGATTTGATGTGTAGATGATCAAATCACGTCCACTTTTGACGGATCCCGGCGTCACTGAGCTTCATGAGGGGTATCTGTATCTTGTCGAACTTTGTTCTATGACTCGATTGGAGTGGATGATTGGGCCATATTCATCCCAAGCAGTTTAGGTCTCCAAGTCAAATGTGGAGGTTGATGGATGGATGGTCGGTTGTTCGAATCGATCATAAGTTGAGCATACGAACTCGGATCGTCTTGAAACTTGGAACATTGGCTTCCCTGGCTTTGATTGTTATGTCTTGTTAATCGTGGCTCGATCCAGACTCGGACAAAATCCATAGTGAGCCTTTGTGTAACCGATCTCCAAGACGAACTGTCACCGGTTTCTAATCAAGATCTTGGTGTCACGGCCTTGCCAAAAGGCGGGATAACATTTGCCCCCCAAAGGACGTCTTGTGTAAACATGACGTGCTTTGAAAAACCGCAATCTTTCATGCTGAATATTTCCGTTCAGTTGATTGATTGACAGTCGTCTCTTAATCGTTTAGTTGCAATCTTCTTTTAGACAAACGTTTAACTAGCATGCTTTGCTTTGGTTCTGCCCCCAGTTTTGGGGATGAGTATGGAGTTGATGTATGTTTATACTCCGTCTCGCACTCTGGGAGTATGGAGTTGAGTAGATATTTATACTCCGTCTCGCACTCTGGGAGTACGGAGTTGATTAATGTTTATACTCCGTCTCGCACTTTGGGAGTACGGAGTTGATCAATGTTTATACTCCGTCTCACACTCTTGGAGTACAGAGTTAAGTAGATGTTTATACTCCGTCTCGCACTCTGGGAGTATGGAGTTGTGCGAAGGATCGTCGTGTATCAACCCATTTTTAACCTTGATGGGATGGCTTGCCCCCGAGCTCGAGTTTCACTTAGCGAGTGGCTGGCCGTATCGCAACCGCTCTCTACTTGAATAAATTCCACTTGCAGGATGGAATTCAGCTCTCTGTGCATCGCGATGTTGTACATTGTATTTAATCCATAGCCCCAAATCAAAGTCATATGGTTGATGATGAGCAATAGAATTATTCTCGTCCAGATGTAACTCCACACGTCCGATCATGGTCTGCGTAGATTGGTTGGCAACCAAATCTGAGTACCTGGACACCTGCATCGTTTTGAAAGCAGTTTAGTTCAAGCTAGTCGTAGTTCATAGAACAATTGAAATAGAGATGGAAATGGAAATAATTCAAAGAAGATTATGGTAAATCTCATTGATATGTGAAGCAGCATCGTGTGCTCGCTATTCAACTCTGCCCCTGGCTCCTTTCAAAGGGATGTTGGCCGTCAACCGTCCAATTGATAATCATAGCCCTTTATTAATAGGCATCGGATATTCGCTGCCCGCCATTCTGCAGGACTTGTACATACTATTGAAGCTTTCCTTTCCAGGTCATCTTTTCGATCACACCTCGGAGGTGTTTGTAATCGCCCGTGTTAGGATCAGTGAGCATTTGGGAATATACAACATTCCCCTAATTTTCTTTAGATTTTGGTGTCTGTATGGAAGGTGGAAGGTTGGTGTCTGTTCTACGCGCCCGTCCATGCTGATGCCTCCTCTCCTGGCGATCTGCCAATCGTTCGTCTTGAGGTTCGACATCGTTAGCATTTTGATGATCCGGGCCTCTGTCCTCCATCTGTACCCCGGTCCTGAAGTTTCCAGCTCTTGCTTGGTCACGGTCTCCAGTTGTTTGAACAGCAGCTTCTGCTTGTGCAGCGTCAGTCTTGCGGCGTCTGCGCCTGGGAGGTTCATCAGAGGAAGTTGAACTGTCAGATGAAGAGTAAGGAGCGGGATTGCCCCCAGCATTCTATTGCTGCTGTTGAGTGAGTTGTGCCATCAGGTTGGTGTTAGCTTGCATCTGCTCTCCTAGTTGTCCCCTGCTTTCCCTGAGTTCTCTCATCAAGTCATTGAACTCTATTCTGGTGACAACTGGAGTCTGTTCTTGAGCGGCAATTCCTGCACTCGGAATCGCTGGTTGATTGCTAGGTCCTGCTTGTTGCACACTAGCAGTTTCGTGGGCATCCGCTTTATGAGAAGCTGACCTGGTACGTGGTCTTTCCATTGTAGAGTTATCGGTATGAACTCTGAGTAGAATCAACGGATGTCCTATCAGTGAGTCGGATCTTCTTTGGGGGATTTGTTCAATCCAGTAGCTTCAAAGCAGATCCTTGAGGTCTGAGAATTCAATTCTCAGTGAAAGCACCAAAGTGTTAGCACCAAAATTGGTCACTAACCTCGTAGAAGAAGATTGTGAAGAGATATAAGTGATGAAATCAAATTAAACAGAGAAGACAGTGCTAATCTAAATACAGAAAGTAAGAACACCAAATTTATAGTGGTTCAGCGTAATTGCCTACGTCCACTTTGAGGTTAAACTTTATTGATCTTCTTTATAGTTGATTACAAATACAATTTGTGAATCAAATGCTTGAATGAAGTTGTTTAAGTAGAGAAGATGAGTCTCGAAAATGGCAGAGTCTCCCCAGTATTCTCTCTCCAAAAAAGGATCCATTTCACTGTGACCCTGCCCCTCTATTTATAGGCAAATATGGGCTGGACTTCCCAAGTAGGCTGGATAGCCGAACGCTCCAGCCCCAGTACAGTGGTCGATGTATGCCGAACCAGTTGTGCCGAACACCCTGATGCCGAACAGTCCCTTCTATGCCGAACGATGTGGTTGATGTTTGGGAAGTGCAGGATGTTTGTCAGTTGAAGCCGAACGCTCTTCTAGATGCCGAGTACTCTTGTTGCCGAGTACTCCTGATGCTACCGAGTACTACGCCGAGTACTCCTGTATGCCGAACTCCAGATGCTGCCGAGTACTACGCCGAGTACTCCTGTATGCCGAACTCCAGATGCTGCCGAGTTCTCCTTGATGCCGAGCGCTCTTGTATGCCGAGCACTCTTGCTGCCGAGTACTCTTGTATGCCGAGCACTCTTGCTGCCGAGTATTGGTTGACACCGAGCGCCATGGGATGCCGAGCGTTCTTGTAGCCGAGTACTACGCCGAGTACTTTGGATGCCGTGTGCTTCGCCGAACACTCCTGGATGCCAAGTGCTTCGCCGAACACTCCTGGATGCTGAGTGCTTCGCCGAACACTCCTGGATGCCGGTCGCTCTCTGATGCCGAGTGCTACCTGATGCCGAGCACTAGTTGCCTAGTCAAATCTCCAGGAAACATACGCCATTATTAAGCGGAGGTTATTTATTAAAAACATATACCGCGAATATTTCACCGTAAGTGAAATTGGTATTATTATTGTACTTGGAGTTGATTTCCCACATTATATAGTGGATGAGACCCTATTGCGCCGCATAATAGCGGATAATATTTTATAAATCCCATATACCGCGATATTCCGTATTGGAGCGGAATTGATATTGTGCTAACATCTGTGGATGCAGGGAAACAGGTTGGAGGGATCCAACTGGATTCCTCACCAGTATTTATTTGATTACAGATATTGTGATATTTGTTGATTTTCATATCAATATATGATGTTTGTTGTCGTGATTGACTATTTGGTGTGTTGCATCATTGGACCGATTTTGGAGTTTTGAAATGTTAAAGGAACGATTATAAATTTAAAAGAATTTTAAAGTGATTTTTGAAAGCATACGTTTTATTAAATTTTGAATTGTTAAAATAAATAAATATTTTAATTTTATTGTTATAAAAGTTATATTTTTGGAAAATAGTACTTAAGTATGATTTTGGAGTTATATAAGCTTTAAATAACGTTTTGTAAATTTTTAAAAGGATTGGTTTATATAAATTAAGATTTTTGAATTATTATAAACGGTTTATATAAAAGATTTATAAGATTAATATTTATAAATTGAAAATATTGGAATTGTGAAACAAGTTTTATTAAGTGTTAAGATGAAGTATAAATGGATTTCACAAGTGAATAAAATTTATAGATTTATAAATTGTGAAGTTATAAAATGAATAGATTTTGTAAAATAAAGGATTTATAAAAAATTAACTTATAAATCGGATTTTGGGTATAAAGTTGAGTTATAAATTGAATTGATTTATAAAAGGGATTTTTTAATTGAAGTTTTTATAAATAAAAATGGAATTTATAAACATTGTTTTATAAATCCGAAATCAATTGAATTTGATAAACTTAATATAGAAGGTTATTAAAGGAGATATATTCGCGATTTCGGATAGCGAATTATCCTTAAAATAAAATGTGTAGAAATTATTGAAATTTGGTTAGTGAAGTATATTCACGATTTCAGACAGTGAATATATTATTAAATAAAATGGATATGTTTTGGGAAAATGAATATTATCAAATGAAGTTAATTATTTTAGTGAAAATTAGGGTCATATCCCTAAAACCAAACGTAATTCACAAAAACTCCTTCCGTTCGAAACTTTATAAATCTGGTCCTTATTTTTGTTTCAGCTTAATTCTTTTCCATAAATACCCTCGTTTATATTTTGCTTCATTTTTTCTATCTGTGATTATTTGGTTTATATTGAACGATAAAATTATCCTTGTTTAATGATTTATCTGTTTACAATAAAAGATTTTTACTGAAGTACTGTGTAAGTTCGTTTTCTGCAACAATTTACAATAGTTGCATTTCTGCAACTATATGCAATAGTTGCAGAAATGTCTGCAACTATATGCAATAGTTGCAGACATTTCTGCAACTATACCAAATAGTTGCAGAAATGTCTGCAACTATTGCATATAGTTGCATTTCTGCAACTATACCATATAGTTGCAGAAATGTCTGCAACTATATGCAATAGTTGCAGACATTTCTGCAACTATTTGCAATAGTTGCATCTGCAACTATTTGCAATAGTTGCATTTCTGCAACTATATGCAATAGTTGCAGAAATGTCTGCAACTATATGAAATAGTTGCAGACATTTCCGCAACTATACCATATAGTTGCAGAAATGTCTGCAACTATATGCAATAGTTGCAGACATTTCTGCAACTATATCATATAGTTGCAGAAATATCTACAATTTTTTGCAATTTTTATAAATTTGAAAAAAAATCGAAAATGTTCAATATTTGCTGAATTGTCTGCAAATATTTGAAATAATTGCAGCTTTAATACAAATTTAAATTTTTGGTATCAACAATGGATCTCATTTTAAAGATCATAAAATTTGCGATTTTTTGGTGAAAACGTTATGTTGATCCGGTTTTTGTAAATAAAGTTATACACGTTTGAAAAGTTAAAAACATAAAGGGTATTTGGGTCTTTTTGGTTGCGTGATTTTGAAAACAGGGAGCGGAAACGTAAATGTTGGTTGTGAACGATGTTTTCTCTATTTTAAAACTTGTTAGGGATGTGAGCCAAACTTACCCATTATTTTAACGATGTATTAAATTGTGTTAAACATCGAAACCATATATTTCAACATTCATCGTTGAAATAGACGTTTTCGAGAAATAAGGAAATGGTGGACTATAACACTGTTGTTATAGTAAATGATTTTCGAAAGGAAATGTTTTATGTAGTATTGGGATTTATATATCTATCTTAATTTCGAATCCTTATACTAGTGATTTTGGGTCGTCGTAACGATGTTTTACGTAACATTCATTTTGACTCGAATAGATGTGTTTAAGAAAATGATTTCCTTAAAGAATGAAATATATACTTAATTTTGATTTAAGTATATTGAATATTTTCAAATGTTGAAAATAAATAAGATTTGTGAATTACTTATTATTAAATAAGTATGGAAATGCTTTTCCAATATGAAATGAAACGTTTTTGAGAATTTATCTTTGTAAAGATAAATTGAAAGTGAATATTTGAAGTCGATTGAAAATCGTATATCAGTAGATATTTTGAAATATAAATCCACTATGGAATTTATAATCGAAAAAGGGAAATTGTTTAAAATAAAAAAAATAAACGTTGATTTATTTTTGAAGTGTGGAAATTATATATCTTATAAAGATATTTTTTGGAAAATTATTTGGAATCTGATGATGCTGTGCAGACCTATTGATAGTTAAATAACCGACTATCAATAATTACCTTGAATGGGTATTTGTTGTGATTTGCTTGAATTTGAATGCCACACTTATTTTCAAAATATTGCGCTCACTATTCGGGTTAGTCGGGAAAGGACCTTTGGGTCGTATAACCCATTCCGAATATGTGATACGTCGTAATGGATAGCATTTGATGAACGGTGTTGAAGACCGAATATTTTTGAAAACGGAAGGATTACCGTCGAGTTACTCTACATCGGCTGATCTCCGATATAGAGATTTTATCACCCTTAGTGATGGGAAGTCCGGACGTGATTAGAAATTATGTGGATTGCAAGGACTTCTTTTGAAGTGTCTTCGGTTCTGTTCGATCTTGGAACAGACTTGTATGGTTGTGTGTCGGACGTTACATTTTGAGATATAAAGCTGGTTTCTATCAAATACATTTCTGTTGGTGGCAGAGAATTTATTCTCTTAGCTTAACACCCTTCTCTGAGACGTACGAGCTCAGAGGTTATGTAGTTGATGGTTACTAGTGATATATTCCCAATTTGGTAACGTGGCATGCTGAGTGTTGCTGTGTAATGATCATTGTTTGATCATTTGTGATATGATCATTTGTTTGATCATTTATTTTTGTGATCATTACTTTGATCATTTTTTGACCCAAAGCATGGCTTTGTGGACGAGACTTCGTCGGACCTCACACCCCGGAAATGGTCAAAACAGGAAGGATGCAGCAAGGTTATTAGGGGATAGCGCCCCCTTAGTGTATGTCATTTCCTTTTGGATAGAGGTGGTATCATGGTATGGAGCCCAGATACTTAACCTATGTTGTTGCTGCAAATTTATTTCTTTGTGGTTGTTGGAATCTATGATCCTCGGAAAGATCGGTTACGATCGGGGGATGACATATTCGTGTCAGTAGTTACCCAGTTAGGGGTAACCCGGCCTTGTGTTGGCAGAGATCTAACCGTAATGTTAGGTTATTTCTCGGGGTCGTCTCTCCAGAGGCGTACCTATGTGGCAATGGGAAGTTCCTTGGCCTGACCATTTGTTGGAAATCCAAACTCTAATACGCACCTTGTACGGTTTTAGTTGTAGAACCTGCCATTTACTTATGGTGGTCACCTCTATTTAGATGGTAGCTATAGTAGGCATAAGTGCGAAATGCCTATGCTGGCTAAGATTTATATTATACTTTCGAAATGATTTTTCTACACTATGCACTAATAATAATATCAAAAAGGATTTGATTTTGCGTTGTAAGCATCTTTGACTATCATAAGGAGAAATCTCCTCCGATTCTGCGTTTGCATTGTGTGTGTGTGCGGGAGGCCTTATGGTAGTTTCATTTTCCAAAAGCATTGCGAAATTGACTTTAAAATTATCCTGTTGTTGTTTTAAAGATAAATAACTGTTTTAGTTCTCACACCAGTCCCATGACTGACCTGGAGTTTATTGTTTTCTTCCTAAACTCTGGGTGCCCACAAATTTCCACACGGGCAGTCTAGAGTCAGGTTATCAGGTCATTCTGGATTTGGGATGCTATGGAGCTTAGTGGCGAGCTGGATGACGAGACATACCACTTGTATATGATATTATTTATTCCGCTGTGTATTCTGTATGAGGACAAGTTTATAAAATTTATAGATTTATAAATTGTGAAGTTATAAAATGAATAGATTTTGTAAAATAAAGGATTTATAAAAAAATAACTTATAAATCGGATTTTGGGTATAAAGTTGAGTTATAAATTGAATTGATTTATAAAAGGGATTTTATAATTGAAGTTTTTATAAATAGAAATGGAATTTATAAACATTGTTTTATAAATCCGAAATCAATTGAATTTGATAAACTTAATATAGAAGGATATTAAAGGAGATATATTCGCGATTTCGGATAGCGAATTATCCTTAAAATAAAATGTGTAGAAATTATTGAAATTTGGTTAGTGAAATATATTCACGATTTCGGACAGTGAATATATTATTAAATAAAATGGATATATTTTGGGAAAATGAATATTATCAAATGAAGTTAATTGTTTAAACGATGTATTAAATTGTGTTAAACATCGAAACTATAGATTTCAACATTCATCGTTGAAATAGACGTTTTCGAGAAATAAGGAAATGGTGGACTATAACACTATTTTTATAGTAAATGATTTTCGAAAGGAAATGTTTTATGTAGTATTGGGATTTATATATCTATCTTAATTTCGAATCCCTATACTAGTGATTTTGGGTCGTCGTAATGATGTTTTACGTAACATTCGTTTTGACTCAAATAGATGTGTTTAAGAAAATGATTTCCTTAAAGAATGAAATATATACTTAATTTTGATTTAAGTATATTGAATATTTCCAAATGTTGAAAATAAATAAGATTTGTGAATTACTTATTATTAAATAAGTATGGAAATGCTTTTCCAATAGAAATGAAACGTTTTTGAGAATTTATCTTTGTAAAGATAAATTGAAAGTGAATATTTGAAGTCGATTGAAAATCGTATATCAGTAGATATTTTGAAATATAAATCCACTTTGGAATTTATAACCGAAAAAGGGAAATTGTTTAAAATAAAAAAATAAACGTTGATTTATTTTTGAAGTGTGGAAATTATATATCTTATAAAGATATTTTTTGGAAAATTATTTGGAATCTGATGATGCTGTGCAGACCTATTGATAGTTAAATAACCGACTATCAATAATTACCTTGAATGGGTATTTGTTGTGATTTGCTTGAATTTGAATGCCACACTTATTTTCAAAATATTGCGCTCACTATTCGGGTTAGTCGGGAAAGGACCTTTGGGTCGTATAACCCATTCCGAATATGTGATACGTCATAATGGATAGCATTTGATGAACGGTGTTGAAGATCGAATATTTTTGAAAACGGAAGGATTACCGTCGAGTTACTCTACATCGGCTGATCTCCGATATAGAGATTTTATCACCCTTAGTGATGGGAAGTCCGGACGTGATTAGAAATTATGTGGATTGCAAGGACTTCTCTTGAAGTGTCTTCGGTTCTGTTCGATCTTGGAACAGACTTGTATGGATGTGTGTCTGATGTTATATTTTGAGATATAAAGCTGGTTTCTATCAAATACATTTTTGTTAGTGGCGGATAATTTATTCTCTTAGCTTAACACCCTTCTCTGAGACGTACGAGCTTAGAGGTTATGTAGTTGATGGTTACTAGTGATATATTCCCAATTTGGTAACGTGGCATGTTGAGTGTTGCTGTGTAATGATCATTGTTTGATCATTTGTGATATGATCATTTGTTTGATCATTTATCTTAGTGATCATTACTTTGATCGTTTGTTGACCCAAAGCATGGCTTTGTGAAAAGCGTAGCTTTGTGGACGAGACTTCGTCGGACCTCACACCCCGGAAATGGTCAAAACAAGAAGGATGCAGCAAGGTTATTAGGGGATAGCGCCCCCTTAGTGTATGTCATTTCCTTCTGGATAGAGGTGGTATCATGGTATGGAGCCCAGATATTTAACCTATGTTGTTGCTGCAAATTTATTTCTTTGTGGTTGTTGGAATCGAGGATCCTCGGGAAGATCGGTTACGATCGGGGGATGACATATTCGTGTCAGTAGTTACCCAGTTAGGGGTAACCCGGCCTTGTGTTGGCAGAGATCTAACCGTAATGTTAAGTTATTTCTCGGGGTCGTCTTTCTAGAGGCGTACCTATGTGGCAATGGGAAGTTCCTTGGCCTGACCATTTGTTGGAAATCCAAACTCCAATACGCACCTTGTATGGTTTTAGTTGTAGAACCTGCCATTTACTTATGGTGGTCACCACTGTTTAGATGGTAGCTATAGTAGGCATAAGTGCAAAATGCCTATGTTAGCTAAGATTTATATTATACTTTCGAAATGATTTTTCTACACTATGCACTAATAATAATATAAAAAAGGATTTGATTTTGCGTAGTAAGCATCTTTGACTATCATAAGGAGAAATCTCCTCGATTCTGCGTTTGCATTGTGTGTGTGTGCGGGAGGCCTTATGGTAGTTTCATTTTCCAAAAGCATTGCGAAATTGACTTTAAAATTATCCTGTTGTTGTTTTAAAGATAAATAACTGTTTTAGTTCTCACACCAGTCCCATGACTGACCTGGAGTTTATTGTTTTCTTCCTAAACTCTGGGTGCCCACAAATTTCCACACGGGCAGTCTAGAGTTAGGTTATCAGGTCATTCTGGATTCGAGATGCTGTGGAGCTTAGTGGCGAGCTGGATGACGAGACATACCACTTGTATATGATATTATTTATTCCACTGTGTATTTTGTATGAGGACAAGTTTATATAACTGTCCAGTGTTGTATTGTTGTTGTAAACTCTGATGATGATGTAATGTATAAAATGATATGGTTCTTTGATTTAAAGATTATTCCTTTATCTTTTATATGTTGTTCCGCTGCGAATGTAAATTGTGATATTGTTTCTGTTTCTGTGTTTTCTATTGTTTCTTCTTTCCTTTTCTTTTGTTTTCTTCTACCTCTTCTTTCTTAAACCCTAAGAATTCTGTTTTCCGGCATTTGATGGCTCGGCAGTCGATACAGTGGACGTATTGATGTTGATATTCGGAAGTCGAAGAATTGGGTCCTTACATAATTCATGTTTAAATCTGCCGGTTTAATGGTTTTTAAGATTTCCTAGGTTGAAATCGAGTTTGGGGAAGAAGGATACTTAGGTTAACTTCGTCCACAAGTTCTAAGATGTAAGAACTAAAGATTTGGCGGAAGAATTTCACCTTTTCACCCCTTCGAAAGGGATTGAGGTGGCAATTTGCTGTTTTGATTTTCCAGCTCCTTTCGATAGGGTCGAAAGGTAATCTAGCGCCTAATTTTACTGACCTTCTCTAAAGGTTATTTAGTTCATACGAAACCGACCTCTTTGTAGGCAACCTTACGCTTTCAGCTTTAATACGTTTTGAAGATGTTGGTTTTTATATCGTAGCCCACATTTTCGGAAGCATAGGTTTTGTCTCATGGGTTTGCTGACCAGTCATATAAACTTGTTTTAAATTTGTTTAAGTTAGAAATAGATATACTTTATAAACTGGGTCGAAGAAAACATACTTTGCATAATTCACAAATCAAATCAAATGTTTCGACTTAGTCAAAACCTATTTTATTAATTGAAATTTAGTTGTTAGTAGGCCTTTGGAACCATGCATCCCTTTCGACCTTATCATAACCTTCTGTAACTAATGAGTCGAAACCTTCAATAATCACCTTTCTCCAATATTTTCGAAACGTTTTAAGTCCTTTTATTTCTATCAATTTGATTTTAACTTACGACCTTTCGACTCAATGGATGTATAAGGTTTCGACAGCATTCATATTTCCTTAGAAAAACTTAGGTCATGTGTTTCGACAACGTCGAAGGGTTTTGTTATCTTGTCTATTGAATATTAGAAATGTATTCTTTGTCCAAATTTTATGTCGGTTTTAACTATCTCCTTCCAATAACATAGTTCTTATTGAGCTTTCGACATTGTTGAAAAGTGCCGATTAGACATATACTTCAAGCCTCTTTTTCGACGTTGTCGAAAGCTTAGTAGAAATTTATATTTGAGAGGTGTTTGTTAGGTGTTAACTTTTTCTTTCCTTTCGACCATGTTGAAAGCTCAACATATCTCATTTTCTACTTTAATATTCTTTTAAGAACTTGAAGTTTCATGTTTTGTTTGATGTTTTGTAGCATCCCATATTTTAGTAACATTATTTAGGATATTTAATTAGCTAAATAAAATAAAATAACGTAAGTTGATTAATGGATTGAGATTTTTGATTTAATAGGGGTAGCCGTGCCATGTTAATGAGTAAATCAAAACGAGATAATATGAAATAAAATATGTAAGGGCGAAATAGGGAGAAGGATATTCTTATACCATAAACCCTTAGGAATTTACTTCCACACGTTCATTTCATTTACTAAAATTTATCAAGTAGAGGCCAGCCATCATTTTAAAGAACAATAGGAGGAAAGCTAAAGGAAGAAGCTAAATCAAAAATCAAATTCACTCAAATCTCAAATCCTTAATCTCAAAAGCTAAGGTGAATAATGAGTACATCTCTTATTTCTTAAATGTTTTCAGTTTTAAGGAAAAACAAATTTATCTTGCATAGTTTAGCCATGATTTTGAAGGACAAAATGTTTATATATATGCTTGTTGATGATTTATGCTTATTCATATAGATTTTATTATATGTTTGAAGTGAAAATCCTATTTAGTGACATCCAAATACCTTACGATTTTAGATATAGATTAGAGATGATATTATAGAAATGGGTTTCAATTTTCATAATTTTCTGAATTAATGTGGATTTTATATTAATTTTCTAGTGAAGAAAATAATTTTCTGGGCTATAAATAATTTACGGTTAAATTATAAATAATTTGGGTTTGAAATTTAAATATGTTAGAAAACATATTAAAAAGGATTTTTTGGAATTTCTGTAGATTTTCCTAAGTGTTTTGAGGAATATAAAAAATTATTTAAGGTATGAGACTTAAATGTTTTATATATTTATAAAAGGAGATGGGGTATTTTGTAAATAAATTAAATCATTGAAATTTTGGAAATGCTTATAGAAAAGAAAATTTGCAACCAATAAGATTTAGACAAACAAGGCAGGTTAGTTTTAAAGATTACTTAAAATGGTTAAAATTCAGTTTTACATGTAAAATGTATGTTTCGCAACATTTGGCACCCTGCTTCCAACTTAGATGGCTTTCGACTTAGTTCCTCCGCCTCCAACACTATCAAAACCAATGTGCATGGCATCAAAGATTTGGGGCAAATTGGAAAGAAGGAGGAAGGTATGAGGTCGAAACCAGGGGTTCCGAAGGGGTCAAAGCGCTGCTTTGTTTTAAATTGAAAATGTGCCTGCTTTGCTTTCAATTATATTGCTTTCGACTTGGTTGGCTTCCAACTGGGTCAAATGGAATAAAGAAATGGTTTTAGGGGGTTGCACCTTTGTTTTTAAATAACCACTTTCGACTAGGTCGAAGCCTTAGTTGTCGCTTCCTACTTTTTAAAGCAATGTCTTCGAAGTGGTTGATTTTGTTTTATAAAAATCTTGCCGCTTCTCCATTGCTTTCGGAAGGATGGTTTCGACACCATCACTTCTTTACTATGGTTTTGGCTTTCGAAAGAGTTGCTTTCGACCCGGTTGTTCGTGACCCATAGAGATTTTTAAAGATTAATCCAAAGGTGTCGAAAGATAAGGTTTTAATTGATTTCGAGTGTCCGCATGTTTTAAAATTGAACCCAAATACTTTCGAAAGGTTTAAGGTTTTGATGCTTTCGAAGGGTATTTAAGGAATGTTTACAAAGGGTGGTTCCCCAATGGTTTCAGAAGGTCTAAACGAAAGGTTTTTCCAATGGTTTCGATAGGCTATGTTTAAAGGTTTTAAAGTTAGGATGTCTAAGGTTTTTAGCTTTCGAAGGAAAAGGTATTTCAATGGTTTCGAACGATTTATGTAAATGGTTTCGAAAGGAAGGTTTTGTCCTAGATGAAAGAAAGGGTTTATTTGATTGCGAAAGGGATACTTTTAACGGGTTCGGAAGGGGTACTTTCAAAGGTTTAAATGTTTTCATCAACCAAGATTTGAGTAAAGTATATATAACAAGGCAAGGTGAATTTGAGTAAAGCATAGAGTATATATTTTCCTTGTTTAAGTTTGGTTTAAAGATTTCAAATCAATTTGAGATGAAAAGGTTTTCAAGAAAAAATTAAGGGAAGATTACCCTAAGTAAAATGACTCAGATATTAGAATACCAGATGGGACTGGTACAGGATCGCGTCCTATAAATTAGCTATTAGCCCCAGCTAATTTAGTCCAAAATTCCAGTGTGTAGGGCTTTGTCACAAGTAAGTCTAAAAGTTTGATTACACACATAGAAGAATACATATTTGTATACGGATAGTTTATTAGTGTGCCAGCAAAACCATTATGATCAGGTGACCCTGGAAGATGATAAGTTAGGGACATACTGTCCAGAATAGGAGTATATATAGTTAATGACAGACCATCCAAAAGAGGAGTGTCTAACAGGTGTTAGATCATTTGATTATATTGTTTGGTAGGCCTGAGTCGGCCAAAGGTTAGTAGTAAGCCAAACAAAACTATAGTTGTTAGCCATAAAATCTACGTAAGAACAGAAGTATGAAAGAAAGTTAACAAGATTGAAGTTTCGATGAAGAAACAGGCCTAGGTTTTATAAAGGACATAAAAGGTTGTTTCGAAGGCATTGAGCGGTATCGAAGGAGTCGTAAGCACCAATTACTCATACGGTGCAAAGGCTTTCGATCCAGATGGAAACAGATATACCATTCCACCACTTCCAACCTTTTGACACAGATAAACAAGCAAAGACAACTTCGAAACCCTTTTCGAAGGTAATAGATGGTGCTTTCTCAACTATATGCCAAACCTTTCAAAGTCATAGGTTTCGCCCTTATTGCAACCTTTTCGAAAGCATATACAATCCTTTCAAACCATTCGAGATCCATAATTTTAAGAGAAGGTTCAGCCTCAGGTCACAGGCTTGCATTCACGGGCTACTCAACATCATCAAAACCATTGACAATTGAATCTCTTCGAAACCAATATAATCGACCTGACGACAGTGTCAAAAGCTTTAAACTTACTTCTAGTAAAAACAAAGAAGAAGAAGATGCATTCTGGAAACCTTTCGACGGTGTCGAAAGGTGCTATAGAGAAAACAGTACTTAGAAATCAACAAAAGCGAAAGGATGATAAAGACCTCTTTTGACTTAAATAAAAGGTCTTGGAAAGGATAAAGGAAGCTAAAGAGTAAACCAAGAAGCACAAGGGAACACCATACATCAACATTGAAAGGGTCATGGCCTTTCGATCAAGTCGAAAGGCTTGAGGTGGCATATAAAATAGGATCCTTCCGACCCAGTCAAAAGCAAAGGCGAGGAAGGGGGCCGACCTTCATTTATAAATAAGAACCAGGGGGTCCAGTTTTAGGGACCGAATTCTGGAATCCTGAATTCACTCTCTTTACTCTACTTTCTTAGTGACAATTGTATTCTCAAGAAACCCTAAATCAAATTAAGGAAAAGGATCTATATTTTTTAACTCATTTTGGATTTTAAATAAAAAGGAAGATGGCTTGTTCATTAAGGATATTGGCAGCGAGGAGATCATTTAGATCATTAGCAAGATTAATGATCCATTGAACACGATTCTAACCTATTCTCATGATTTCTTTTTGTCTATGTTATGTATAAGATCAATTTGGGCGCTTCCAAATCGAAACACATCATCATTGGAACCTGCACTTAACACTGAAATTCAATGTGATGATGGGGTGTCGACCATGCTAAGCTCATGAAACTCAGGAATACCTAGATTGATCTTATACAGGGAAAATAAAGAGAATTACAAGCAATAATAGGCTAAGACTGTTCCGGAAGGGAAAAACCACACTCGACCAGATCGAAAGGGGTATTTTCGAAAAGAATCTTAGTTTATAATATGACCAAATAATCATATATAGTGGAACTCATTCGAAGGGGATCAACACTTTAGGACATCAGAAACTCTTTCGAAGGGGTTCCATATCAAGAGTAACGAAACCATAGGGTCGAACACGATTGTGTTACATTGATGAAGAAAGCATCCCCTTTCGACATAGTCGAAAAGTCCTGAATGTTTCCTTTCGACATGGTCGGAAGGGATGAAGAACTAGTATGGTCAGCTACTTTTGACTCACCCAAAGAATAGGGTTCAATCGTATGTTGTTCCATTAACTGTATCCCATGGCTAACTCCCTGAAGCCTATCAACTAAGTCAATTTGATCGAAAGGAGGGTAAAGCTTTATTTACCCTTTAGGTTAAGTCAACTTGGTCGAAAGGTAAAACAATTACCTTAATTCTTTCAACTATGTCAATTTAGCCGAGAGACTTGCTTCTAAAGGAATGGATCCCTTCAATGATTTGGTTACATTTGAATCTAACCACCTTACATATAGCATTGGGGATGTTGACAAGATTTCTTGTTAACATTTTTGGCGCTAGAAGGAAGGCTCGAACCTTCGACCTTGTCATTGTATACAGACTAATTGTGGTTCATTTCTCTAGCGTAGGAAAAACAAGGTCAAAGCGTTTGAGTGGAATTGTGGAGGGAGCAATACACACCACCACTTTGGAGGAAAATATAAGACCATTTTTTAACATGGATGGGGCTATTCTAGGCCAGACTTCATCCCCGGCACAACAAGATGAAAATGCAACAAAAATCAAGTACTTGGAACAATAGTTGCAAGAAATGCAGGAGCTGCTAATGATGGCCTTATCTCAAAAGTCTTTGAAGACTCCGAGACAGACTTAAAGAGAAGAGGTAGTCTCTCCCTGGAGGAATCTGAAGGCTAATTCCAAAGAGTGCAAAGACAAGGTGGATCTGACCTCCTCAAAAAAGAGGGAACTTCACCAAACAAAAGCTAACCATCAGGGAAGAGTTCTCGACAAATCCATGGAACAATCTAGGGTTCAACATCTAGAGAATATTACCCAGACCAGAAAAATTATGGCAATGTCGAAGCTTTTCTAAAGGATGCTACCGAGAAGGCTATCAAAGATGATATGAATTCCAAGGGAAAAAGAACAATGGACGAAAACGTCAATGACAATGAGAGGGCTCCACCTTTTACCGATGAAATCATGGCTACAGTAATACCACTATATGTCAAAATCCCGTCCATGAAATGTCGTGGGGTTACAGACCCCGACGATCATCTTATGGCTTTTGACAGCCAAATGGACTTATATAATGCATCTGGAGCTGTCAGGTGTCGACTATTCCCGGCCACTCTCCAAGAACAGCAGCCAAATGGTACAGGCAATACAGAGAAAAGACCATAAACTACTAGAAGTAATTTTCCTATGAGTTCTCAGCCCAATTCTGCATCTGCAAGGATCCAACTATCGATTATACCATCTTGGCAGATATAAAACAAAGGCAAGGATAGTCGTTAGGGGACTACTTGAGAAGGTTCAACGTTGAAGCTTTAAAGGCCAAGGATATGAACGATCATGATAAGCTCATTGCTGTCCATTCTGGCTTGATTGAGAATACCTCTTTTTGGAAGCAACTCTTTGTCAATGGTTGCAAAGACCTAGAAGACTTCCAGTTTCAAGTTGACAAGTTCACCCGGATGGATGTGCTTTACTACGCCAAGAAGAAAACAATTCCCCGGAAGGAAGGGGAACATTTGGCCTGGACCGTGGCCATAAAAGGGTCAGATGGGAAGAACCAGTTGCTAACACAGTTTCTTTAAACAAGCCACTGTCTAACATCTATGCTATAGCTAAGGAAAGAGTTAACTTTCCAACCTCCTTTAAAGACAAGAACAATCTTAAATAGAAAAAGGAGGGGACTACTATGCTTATCATAAAGTCAATGGCCATAAAACGGATGAATGTAGAGTTCTGGCTGGAATAATCCAAAAGGTAATCCGAGAAGGCCATCTAAAAGAATTTGTTCAAGATCAGCATAAAGCCCAGTGAACAGAGAATGCTTCGCAGAAGCGCCCAGCCAATGCTGCAAATGTGCTAGAAGATGAGGACCCTTAAGCTTAAGCCTGCCAATTAGGAGGATAGATGTGATCCATGGCGGGCTACATCCGGTAGGAAGTAGTAAGCGGGCCCGAAGTAGATACATCAAAGAGGCCAATGAGGGGATCTATTCTGTTCAAAAAGGGCCCTCAACGAAAAACCCTCATCTTAACATCCAAATTCCTAATCTGGTGGTCACTTTGTAAGAGTTACGCAAAGGGGTCCATCATCCCCATAATGACCCTCTCATGATTACTGCACAAATTGGATTATCTATATCTCCAAGATTCTAGTCGACACATGCAGCACAGTGAATGTAATCTTCAAACATGCCTTCGATCATATGAACATCCCTGAGCACAAGTTAGATTCGAGCATAGAGCCCATATTTGGGTTCAACAACAAAGGATCAACTCCAATGGGACAGATAAAGCTACTCGTACAAATGGGAGTGCAGCCAACTTGTCGAACATTTGAAACTATTTTTGTGATAATAGATCAACCTTCCTACTACAACGCCTTCTTTGACAGGCTAGCCCTGGATGAGATCGATGCTTTTGTCTCCCCAAAGTACCTCATGGTAAAATTCCTGACAAAATGAGGCTGGGGAACTGTACGGGGGGAACAATTTAGCTCCCGAGAAATGTACTTTGCTACACTTGACTAATGCAAAAGGGAGTATTTTGCTTTGATTCTTCTACTATTTTACAGCCTTTGGATGATGGATTTTCACATCCAACATTTGAAGCAAAGATTAACATTAAAAAGTCTAACAAATGTATGTATCAAAGTTACATCCCTATAGGAAGCAAGAGAAAGGGAATTGAAGCTAACTCAACTAAGGAGGGTCCTATAGTCTCAAAGTTCGACTGCCGCGGTGAAATAGAGAGAATAAAACCCATATAAGATCTTGAGGAAGCCCACATAGATTCAAATAATGTTTCTAAAATAGTCAAGGTGGGAAAGGATCTTCATAGTGAGTTAAAGAAAGACTTGATTTAGTTCCTCAAGGTCGACAAGGATGTGTTTTCCTAGTCACATTCTGATATGGTGGGAATTGATTTGACTATCATGTGTCATGCCCTTAATATCAATCCAGGAGCAACCCCCATAAGGCAGAAAAAGAAACAATTGGTCAAAGTACGATCAAATGCTCTAAAGGAAGAGGTTGACAGACTCCTTGAGAATGGATTAATCCGAGAGATATATTGTCATAAATTTTTATCCAACCTAGTTTTGGTAAAGAAGTCAAACGGGAAATGGAGGATGTGCATTGATTACACGGACTTAAATAATGCATGCCCTAAGGATTGCTTCCTGCTACCACTGATAGATCAGTTAGTGCATTCGATGAGCGGACATAAATTATTATCCCTCATCGATGCTTATTCAAGGTACAACAAGATACCGATGTTCAAACCGGATGAGGATCATACCAGCTTCGTAACTGAGGGGAATTTACTTCTACAGGGCAATGCCATTTGGGCTAAAGAATGTCGGGGCCACCTATCAAAGATTGGTAAATCGAATGTTTAAGGAACAAATCAGTAGAAACATGGAACTTTATGTTGATGATATGTTGGTAAAGTCCAGTGAGCCTAAAAACCATCTTAAGGATCTAAAGGAAATGTTCAGAATATTGCAAAAGTACCAAATGAAATTGAACACGCAAAAGTGTTCTTTTGGAGTCCAATCTGGAAAGTTCTTAGGCTACCTAGTAAGTGCTCAAGGGATCGAAGCAAGTCCTGACCAAATTCAAGCCATAAAGGACATGGCCGAACCTACAACCAACAAGGAAGTAATTAGTTTAAATGGATGGGTAGCCGCCCTAAGCAGGTTTATCTCAAAATCTACTGATAAATGTATAACTTTCTTCGATGTGATTAAGAAAAAGTAGGACTTTGAATGGGGAGAGGATTGTAGGAAAGCTTTCTTGGAATTGAAAAGACATTTGAAAAAACCACCGATAATCTCAAGTCCCGAGAGCGAAGAAATATTTACCTATACATGGCAGTATCAGAACATGCAGTTAACCGGTACTAATTAAAGAAGAAAATGGGGCACAACTTTTGGTATACTACATAAGTAGGCGATTAGAGGATGTAGAGGTTCGATACCCAGTTATAGAAAAATTATCCCATTGCTTGGTTCTCACAGCTCAAAAGCTCAGAGCATACTTTCAGGCACACTCGATTAGGGTATTGACCAATTTTCATCTTAAGCAAGTTTTTAGTAAGCCCTAAACTTCTAGAAGATTGGTGAAGTGGGGTATTGAGCTCAGTCAATACGACATAGAATTTCAACCATGAGCTGCGATCAAAGGGCAGCACTGGCAAACTTCGTCAATGAGTGCACTAGCTTTATTGAGGAACAACCGAAAAAAGAAATGGATCAGAAACCTATGTGGCAATTATTCGTGGATGGAGCATCAAATGAGCAATGGGCTGGAGCTGGATATATAATCATAACCCTAGATGGACATCGTTTGCATTACGCCATGAAACTGCAATTTCATGCAACCAATAATGTGATTGAGTATGAATCAATGGTAGCAGGATTAACCTTGGCACTAGAACTGAAAATCCCGCGAATACAGATCTTTAGCGACTCTCAACTAATGGTGAATCAAGTAAAGTAGATATATCAGACAAAGGACCCCAAGCTATTCTTATATGTGAAGAAGATATTATAAATGCTTGCTTTGTTTGAGGATTTTTCTATAAATCAAGTTCCAAGACTCGAAAATGCACAAGCAGACTTCTTAGCAAAATTAGCCAGCTCAAGAGGAGCCCTAGATACACGAATTGTCCCAGTTGGATATCATGAAAATCCAAGTATTGAATATAAACCATCCAAACAAGGGAAGGAATTGTTGGTTATGACAAGGTCTCAAGCCAAGTCTCAAGGAGAAGAGGAAAAAGAAAATGGTAAAGAATTAATAAATGAAAGGGTGGACCAATCAAGGTCGAGCAGCACATATGATGATACATGGATGTCACCTATTGTTGAGTACCTAGTTAAAGGAATACAACCATCCGACAAAGGAGAAGCTAGAAAAATCAGGAGACAAGCTCCAACCTTCATTATGATGGACAAAATCCTCTATAAAAAGGGATATGCTCTTCCCTATCTCAGATGTGTAAGCATGAATGATGAGATGAAATTAATGATTGAAGCATACGAAGGGTTTTGTGAAGATCATTCAAATGGGACAAAGCTGGAAAAGAAAATAATGAGGCAGGGGTTTTACTGGCCCTATATGGTAAGCTAAGCCATAGACTATGTGAAAAGATGCGAAAAGTGTCAAAAATATTCAAAGATACCCAGATTTTCCCCAAGTCAATATCCCCAATTACAAGTCCATGGACCTTTGATGTACGGGGAATAGGTTTAATCGGCCCATTGCCAATTTCAGAGGGAGGGGTGAAATATGCCTTGTCACCATTGCCTATTTTACCAAATGGTTTTAAGTGGAACCACTTCCGAAAATCACTTCTGGGAAAGTAATGAGATTTGTTATCAAGAACATCATAACCAAGTTCAGAATTCCCCAGAAAATAATTTCTGATATTGGAACCCAATTTGAGAGCGAAGAATTCTCCCGCTTCTGCCATAAGAATGGGATTATTAAAAGCTTTTCATCTGTCGCACATCCAAAAGCTAATGGAGCATGCAGTTGAGGCTACAAATAAAACCATAAAGTCAATTCTAAAAAAGTGACTAAACAGGGAAAAAGGAAATTGTGTAGAAGAGCCGCCACTTGTGCTATTGGCTTACCAAACGTCTGCCAAGACAAAACGGGACATACCCCTTATTCTTTAACATACGGGTGTGAGGCGATGCTACTAATTGAGATCGAGATACCCTCACACCGAAGGATTGCCTATGCATTTGATAAGAATCAAGAGCTGAAAAGAGAATCATTGGATTTGATACATGAACTAAGGGATTAAGCAGAGGTAAGAACCGTCGAATATTAGAGAAGAATTTCGAAGTATTACAATTCAAGAGTAAGAGCTTGATCATTTCACGATAGGGATTTGGTACTCCATAGAGTAATGGCCAATACTAAGAATCCTGCAAATGGACCCCTAGGACCAAACTAGGAGGGACCATTAATCTAGTGTAAGGTAATCCCCCGGGAGCCTACAAATTGTGCCGCCCAGACGACAATATGGTGCCTTGAACATGGAATGCTGAGCATTTAAGGCTATAACTTCCAAAGATGAATCAATAAAGAGCTTCTTTTTATAAAAGAGAAAATCTACATGGTTGAGAATGAAATGATCCTTATATTTGGAAACTACCTAAGATGGTAGAAAAGCCTCCATCCATGCCGAGATGGCTAGGGCAGAGCACCTCCTAAAGGGAGGGTAGGTGAGCCTTTAGCCACACCAAGGGATGGATAGGTTAAAGCACCGAACAAGGCCGTGCCTCTAGTCAGGTCATGGCACCTTTTGGAGGAAGGACGGAGAAAGCCTTTAGCCGCGCCATGAGATGGCCAGGTTAAAGCACCGAACAAGCCCTTTTCCGCGCCACTCTATGGCCAGGGTAAGGCACCTCTTGGAGGGAGGATGGAGTAAGCCTTTATCCGTTCCATAAGATGGTCAGGGTAAAGCACCGAACAAACCCCTGTCCACATCGCAAAAGGGCCCGAGAAGGGGCCTCCTGGAGGGAGGTCGGGTAAGTCCTTGGTTTCAGCCTCTAAGATGAGCTAACCAAAAGCACCGGACATCAATGGACTAAGATGTCCAAGCCCAAGAAGAGGCCCATCAAACAATGGACTAAGATGTCCAAGCCCAAGTGGAGGCTCATTCAATAATGGACTGAGACATCCAAGCCCACGAAGAGGCTCATTTAATAATGGACTGAGACGTCCAAGCCCAAGAAGATGCTAATTCAATAATGGACTGAGACTTCCAAGCCCAAAAAGAGGCTAATTCGATAATGGACTGATGTGTCTAAGCCCAAGAAGAGGCTCATTCAATAATAGACTGAGACGTCTAAGCCTAAGAAGAGGCACATTCGGCGATGGACTAAGATATCTAAGCCCGAGAAGAGGCTCATCAAATCATGAACTAAGATGATCAAGCTTGAGTAAAAGCATATCTGATTATAGATTAGGATGTCAAAGCTCAAGAGGTAGCTAATCAAATTATTCCTATATTGAAAACCTGAAGGGTTCATACATATCAAAAAGGACAGAAGAAAAGGAGTGGGATAGAGCTTCGCATATTATTACCAGAATCTGGATTTCGGGAATTTCACTTCTAAGTATCATCTATTAATACCCGAATCTTGGTTTTGGGTCTTTTATATCTGAATTTCATCAATTAACACCCGAATCTAGGTTTCGAGACATTCATTTCAGGACTCCATTTACTAATACCCGAATCTGAGTTTCGGGTCTCATTTATCATTAGCTTTATTATACTCGAATCTGGGTAACAAAACTACTACTTATTTAAGCCCTAATCTAGGTGTAAAATTTCAATAATGGATTTCTATCACAAATACCCGAATATGGGTTTTGGGTAATTATCAGTCACTATTTTATTATACCTGAATCTGGGTAGGGGAACATTATTGATCACTACAATTTTTATGCTCAAACTTGGATTTCGTGATTATTATCTGATTTTGCCTTATTGCCCTAATATGGGTTCATGGCTTATATTACAAAGATAATTTCCATGGACTTCTGGTTGTCCAACATATGCCCTAATATGGGCAAAGTATTTCTATTTTAACAACAACTACTATGGATGCCTGCTTACATAATATATGCCTTAATCTGGGCCGAAGATTCTTTTATGAAGATAATTGTCCGACCTATGCCTTGATATGGGCTCAGAATTTGATATGAAGACAATATCTATTAATTACTGTCTAATTTACCCGAAAAACCCGAATTTGGGTTTAGAAGTGCCACACCAGAGGACTATTTTGGATATTGTTCTTTTAATTCTGGATGGCGCATTATCAATTCCAAACTTTGCAAGTTAATACCCCAATCTAGGTTAAATTTTGTTGTTCCCTAATCTCCATCAAATCCTAAATTGGGGGTATGATGTAATAAGAATGGATATTATCGCAAACAATCGAAAGTTTCAAGCTGGTCCTTTTAACTCCAAAATTAGAGTTGATGTTTATTACTCTAAATGATGCTCACCAACGTCCAAACAGAGGCTTCAGAATCATCCAAATTTTTGATAAAGTTTCCAAATAGCAATTCATATCCCCTATTTGTCGTTATTGGCTGTTATCCCATAAGGGGCTCATAAACTACATCTATTAGATGCATTAGTAGCTACTGATTACACGTCTCATATCTGATGAATCAGAATTGTGATCAATTAACTATTCAGATATGAAAACATTAGTATGCCAATTTATTACTAAACATGCATGTAAGTATTACAATGGGCTGACAACAACAAATATCACTAACTTTGAATTTCGCAGGAAAAACAAAATTACGAAGAGTGAGAAAGTTATGAAATTTTTGTCCTAAAGAACAAAAGCTTCTTTCATACAAGGGGGCAAAATGTTAGCCATAAAATCTACTCAAGAAATGAAGTATGAAAGAAGAATAACAAGATTGAAGTTTTGATGAAGAAGCATGTCTAGGTTTCATAAAGGACATAAAAGGTTTTCTCGAAGGCATTGAGCGGGTATCGAAGGAGTCGAAAGCACCAATTATTCATATAGTGCAAAGGCTTTCGACCCAGATGGAAACAGATATACCCTTCCGCAACTTCCAACCTTTCGACATAGATAAACAAGCAAAGACAACTTCGAAACCCCTTTCGAAGGTAATAGATGGTGCTTTCTCAACTATATGCCAAGCCTTTCAGAGTCAAAGGTTTCGCCCTTATTGCAACCTTTTCGAAAGCATATACAAGCCTTTCGAAGAGGTCGAGATCCATAATTTTAAGAGAAGGTTCCGCCTTAGGTCGTGGGCATGCATTCGGGGGCTACTCAACATCATCGAAACCATTGACAATTGAATCTCTTCGAAACCAATATAATCGACCTATCGACAGTGTCGGAAGCTTCAAACATACTTCCAATAACAACAAAGAAGGAGAAGATGAATTCTGGTAATCTTTCGACAGTGTCGAAAGGTGCTGTGGAGAAAACAATACTCAGAAATCAACATAGGCAAAAGGATGATAAAGACCTCTTTCGGCTCAGTCGAAAGGTCTTGGAAAGGATAAAGGAAGCTAAAGAGTAAACCAAGAAGCACAAGGGAACACCTTATGACAACATCGAAAGGGTCATGGCCTTTCGATCAAGTCGAAAGGCTTGAGGCGGCATATAAAATAGGGTCCTTCTAACCCAGTCGAAAGCAAAGGCGCGGAAGGGGGGCCGACCTGCATCTATAAATAAGACCCAAGGGGTCCAGATTAAGGGACCGGATTCTGGAATCCTAAATTCATTATCTTTACTCTACTTTCTTAGTGACAATTGTATTCTCTAGAAACCCTAAATAAAATTAGGGAAAAAGCTCTATATATTGTAACTTATTTTGGATTTTAAATATAAAGGAAGATGGCTTATTCATTAAGGATATTGGCGACGAGGAAGATCATTTAGATCATCAGCTAGACTACTGATCCATTGCACATGATTCTAACCTATTCGCATGATTTCTTTTTGTCTAGGCTATGTATTAGATCAATTTAGGCGCTTCCAAATCGAAACACATCATCATCGGCACCTGCACTTAACAGTGAAATCCAATGTGACGATGGGGTATCAACCATGCTAAGCTCATGAGACTTGGGAATACCAAGATTGATCTTATAAGGGGAAAATAAAGAGGATTACAAGCAATAATAGGCTAAGACTGTTCCGGAATGGAGAAACCCCTCTCGACTAGATCGAAAGGGGTATTTTCAAAAGAAATCTTAGTTTATAATTGACCAAATAATCATATATAGAGGAACTCGTTCGAAGGGGATCAACCATTTAGGACATCAGAAACTCTTTTGAAGGGTTTCCATATTAAGAGTAACGAAACCATAGGGTCGAAAACAATTGTGTTACCTTGATGAAGAAAGCATCCCCTTTTGACATAGTCGAAAGGTTCTGAATGTTTCCTTTCGACATTGTGGGAAGGGATGAAGAACTAGTATGGTCAGCTACTTTCGACTCACTCAAAGAATATGGTTCAATCGTATGTTGTTCCCTTAACTGTATCCCATGGTTAACTCCTTGAAGCCTATCGACTAAGTCAATCTGATTGAAAGGAGGGTAAAGCTTTATCAACCCTTTCAGTTAAGTCAACTTGGTTGAAAGGTGAAAAAATTACCTTAATTCTTTCGACTATGTCAATTTAGCCGAAATACTTGCTTCTGAAGGAATGAATCCCTTCAATGATTTGGTTTCATTTGATTTAGCCTAGTGTGAATAATAATATACATCTCAGTTATTTTATATTGGGGATGTTGAAAAGATTTCTTGTTAACAACAGTGTTCGGACAGGTAGTCCATTTGTTACCTGATATGTATGTTTACATAATAAAGCTTTGTAGTTTTAACCAATTTTGGTTGTAGGATAAAGGTTTGCAAAAGATATGTTTTAAAAGAATATTTGTGAGGGGAAACCCGTTTCGCTAAGTGGCGTGGTCTCACTTATTCATATTAGTAGGTTGACGAATAAAGCTTCTGAAGACGAGTAGGTGACTGACGGATAGCTATTTAGGAGATGCTATTTAGTTTTGTTTTATTCTGCTGTGTTGTATATAAGACAGTTATGTCTATATAGTACTCTGGTTAACCAAGAGTCGTCATCATATGTTGCTCTTAGCATATTTATGTAATAATTATATTTTATCTGAACTTGGGAAACGATTATGGGATTATGTAATTTGAATGTGAAACATGTTTTGGAAAGGTAACATGAAAAGGTGTTTTTACAAATATGTGATTTGTTTCATATTCCTATGATGCAAATATTATATATAGCATTTAAATTACCATATATAGTCGTTGGAAGTTAATACTATGGATGACTACAGCATCTATAACGCTTAGCTTTTGGCCTCTAAATAGGGGATATTACAACTTGGTACTAGAACACAGTTTATGAAATACTTTCACAAAAAATGATTTTTGAAAAACATAATCCTTAAGAGTTAGAGAAAAGATGGGGTACGGGATAACGCAATAGTAACATACTTGTATTTGCTATATATATAAGTATATGTTATATCTCTATTCCCCCAATTCTATTAGGATATTCTTCTGTATTTCATGAGGCCTTAATACAGATATGGATGCTAGAAGAGGAAGAGTTAACCTAGAAGGGGACAACATCACCACAAATGGAAACGCCCGACCAAATACGAGAAGGAACCAAGGTCAAGCTCAAGCTAAAAATGTTGGCGATGGGATCCCACAAGTGGATATGGGAGCTATGTATCAGTTTTTCATAAACATGATGCAAGCTGGAATTGCTATTGAAGTGGTTGGAGGAAATGCCGCGGGAGGAGTTCAGGAAGCTCCAGTTGTCAACCATTATGCTAATTTGAGTAGAGAATATGCTAGGCTTGGAGGGAAGCCGTTTATTGGAACTAAAGATGCTATATAAGTGGAGAACTGGTTGCTACACTACGAAAGGATATTTGCTGACTTAGGGCTCAATGATGAGCAAAAGAGGAGACTTGCTTCGAGACAGCTTTATTTTGGTGGAATAGTGTGACGGTTGGAGTAAATGAAGAGAATATGACATGGGCTGAGTTTAAGAGAAGGTTCCAGGAAAGGTTCATGTCGGTGATGGCATAGTCTGTTTTGATCATAAAGTTTGCTGAGTTAGAACATGGAGAAATGTCTGTTTTGGAGTATGCTAGCGGGTTTTAAGAGTTGGCTAGATATGGTTATGCCACTGATGTGCACGTAAATGTGCATATATTTACATCCATATTTTATCTCTTTTTATTTAAATAAACATCATATTTGGACATTTGTACATGTTAAAACCAAAATTCAATTATTTTCAAATCATCATATTTTCATCTTCATTTAGGGGCAAAATGGTCATTTTTGTGCATGTGTAAATTTGAGAATTTTTACTTGGACATTTTTGATGATTTTTATAGGAATTTGGATGCATATGGAAGAGGCTTATATGAAGATACATGCATGCACAAATGAATACAAAGGAAAGAAGAGGGAAATAATTTAAAGTGAAGATCATGGAGGACCCCACCTACCCACCTACCTTAATGTACAAATTAGAGGCTAATGAACATGCTTATGGAATTAATGGCTTCATGTACACTTAAATGATGATTAGTAGAAGCTAATGATTACTTGGCCTCCACACTTCCTAAAGGGTATTTTGGGAAGCCCCCTAAAAATAGAATTTGGGTTTTATGCATGTATAAATAGCCATCTTATGTACATGTAAATGATTATCTACTCTTTCATATTAGTTAGGAAATGAAAAATACAAGTTGTAATGGGAATGTTCTATGAAATAAAAATGGCTTTCAAGCCTCTTTCTTCTCTCTTTTCTACATGTTTTTCTTTGTTTTATTGTTAATGTTTATTTCTATGCTCTCTTTCTCTTAATATCCATAGTTTAGATTTACATTTATACACTAGTTTAATTCATTTCCTTTTAGTAGTTAATCTTCTCTTTCTTGTTTACTCTCTACTTTATTTCATTTTCAATGTTGAAACTTACATGTGTTGATTTGATAACACAAATGAGTAGCTAAACCCCTTCAATTTAGGGGTAATGAAGCTCTCAAATATTATGTAATTTCAACATTTTATGATTTATGCTCTCATTTGGTTTATGCTTCATGAAGTGAATTTTGATGCAAGTTTATACAAGTGGGTTTGATAGCTTATATTGCTTATGAAAATGAGCTATTCTTATCCAATATAAACACAATTTGCATCATGATTTGTTAATCTAATTTTGATTGTGAAATTAAAGTAAAAATGAAATTTGATGATCTATATTACTAGTTACAATAGTAAATAGATCATACTTAAAATAGCTTTTGCTTTGACTTCATTTTCATGAGAATTATAAGTGGTTTATTTTTTGTACTATAGTTTGATGGTTTGAGTTATGTTAATTAATAACATAAACAAACCTTACAACAATATTTCACTTAAATATCAAAGCTAGAGATCACAAATTGTTTGTTTGTTGATTTATAAAAATATGAGAGTGGATTTGCCTTTAAATTGTTCTCTAGTTCAATAGTTTTTAAATCACATTTTAATTCTATCTTTATCTTCTTTTCGTAGTTAACAATTTCATCTCACTTTGGTCTAATTTGATTGAATTGAAAATTTTAAAATCTTAAAAATTTCCTGCGGATCGACCCGTATTCGCCACGTACTACAAGTGTATGTCGTGCGCTTGTGGTTATTTTATTTCTAAATTTTTTCGGCGGTTTTCTAAACCGATAGAAAATCCATCGTCAAAAAGTTGATACAGTGATGAAAAGGAATGAGAAGTTTATCAAGGAGTTGAAGCTTGAGTTGGCCAAGGCTACCTTACCGCATATCAAAGATCCTTGTGATGTGGTTGTAGAGATGGCTTTAAGACAAGAGAAGATGCTTGCTCTTATAGTAAAGAAGAAGGAGAAGGAGGTGCCCGTGGGGCAGAGTCAGAAATGAAAGTTCTTTCATAAGAAGGTTAACCAAAAAAGGGTAGCCGCGAAGAAAGGAAAGTCTGAAGTGGTTTGTTATAAGTGCGACAAGAAGGGGCTTGTTATCTTGTTTAGAAGTCCTACCGGTATTGATTGAGAAGATTGCTTCTAAACAGAAAGAGGACCCAATGTTAGCTGAAAGGATCAGAAAGTTAGGTGATAGAATGGAGAGCGATGACTTGAAGGATTTCAGCCTTGACCAAAGCGGGTGGTTAAGAAAGAAGGGTAGATTATGTGTTCCAGATGTGGGAGACATAAGGAAGGAAGTTTTAGAGGAATACCATCATTCGAAGTTCACTATTCATCTAGGTGAAATGAAGATGTATCAGGGTATGAAGAGAAGTTTCTTCTGGGAAGGAATGAAGAGAGATGTAGGCTTATGTGTAAAATAGTGTTTGAACTGCTAGTAAATGAAAGCCGATCATCAAAAGCCAAGTGGATTGCTTCAACCATTGGATATTTCAGTATGGAAGTGGGATTCTATTTCTATGGATTTCATAGACTAGTTACCGAGATCTAATAAAGGAAATGAAAGTATATGGGCCATAATGGACAGTTGACCAAGAGTGCCCATTTCACTCCCGTTAAGTCAAATAGGACAATACCTGTATTGGCTAAGTTATTTGTGAAGAATGTGGTTAGACTACATGGAATTCCTTGTAGTATTGTTAGTGATAGAGATTCCTTATTCACTAGCGAATTATGGAAGAGTCTAAAGAAAAGTTTAGGAACCAAGCTCAGGATGAGTACAGCTTACAATTCGCTGACAGATGGGCAAACAAAAAGTGTTAGCAAGATCTTGGAAGACTTGTTAAGAGCTTGTATATTAACTTTGGGGGATCATGGAAAGACCACCTACACTTAGTCGAGTTTTCGTATAACATTTGTTATCAGACTAGTATAGGGATGACACCGCTTAAAGCTTTGTATAGAAGACCATGCAAATCTCCCACATGTTGGTTAGAGACCGGAGATAGATTAGTCCTTGGTCTCGATTTGGTAAGAGAACCTGTAGAGATGATTGATCTGATAAGGGCGAGAATGAAGGAAGCACAGTCCAGGCAGAAGAGTAATGCAGATAGCGGAAATTTAGAGTTCTCCATTGGATATCATGTTTTCGTCAAAGTATCATCGATGAAAAGTGTTATCAGGTACTGGAAGTCATGGAAGTTAGCATCGAGATTCGTAGGACCGTTTCCTATTTTAGAGGGGATGGGGAAACTCGTATATAGAGTAGGGTTACATAGTAGTTTTGCAGGAGTCCACGATGTTTTCCATGTATCTCATCTGAGGAAATGTGTTAGAGATCCATAAACTACTATAACACCGACTGTGTTGGAAGATTTAGTAGTGGAACCAAACTTGACTATACTTAGGAAGTCTGTCCGAATAGTAGCGAGATGTTTATCCTGCTTTGTTCGATGGTATGTTTTACCTTGATGATTGATTATTGTGTACCTTATCGTAATTTTGAGGATGGAATTCTTTAAGGAGGGGAGATTGTAACACCCCATATTTTAGCAACATTATTTTGGGTATTTAATTAGCTAAATAAAATAAAATAATGTAAGTTGATTAATGGATTGAGATTTGTGATTTAATAGGGGTAGCCATGCCATGTTAATGAGTAGATCAAAATGAGATAACATGAAACAAAATTGGTAAGGGCAAATAGGGAGAAGGATACCCTTATACCCTAAACCTTTAGGAATTTACTTCTACACGTTCATTTCATTTACTAAAATTTATCAAGTAGAGGTCGGCCACCATTTTAAAGAATAAGAGGTGGAAAGCTAAAGAAAGAAGCTAAATCTAAAATCAAATTCACTCAAACCTCAAATCCTTAATCTCAAAAGCTAAGGTGAATAATGACTACATCTCTTATGTCTTAAATGTTTTCGGTTTTAAGGAAATCCGAATTTATCTTGCGTAGTTTAGCCATGATTTTGAAGGACAAAATATTTATATATGCTTGTTGATGATTTATGTTTATTCATATATATTTCATGATATTTTAGATATGAAACCCTATTTAATGACATCCAAATACCTTGTGATTTTAGATATAGATCAGAGATGATATTCTAGAGATGGGTTTCAATTTTCATAATTTTCTAAATTAATGTGGATTTTATATTAATTTTCTAGTGAAGAAAATGATTTTTTGAGTTATAAATAATTTACGGTTAAATTATAAATAATTTGGGTCTGAAATTTAAATATGTTAGAAAACATATTAAAAAGGATTTTCTAGGATTTTTGTAAAATTTTCCTAAGTGTTTTGAGAATTATTTAAGGTATGGGACTTAAATGTTTTATATATTTATAAAAGGAGAAGTGGTATTTTGTAAATAAATTAAATCTCTGAAATTTTGGCAGTGCTTTAAGAAAAGAAAATTTGCAACCAATAAGATTTAGACAAACAAGGCAGGTTAGTTAAAAAGGTTACTTAAAAAGGTTAAAAGTCAGTTTTATATGTAAAATGTATGTTTCACCACTTTCGGCACCCTTCTTCCGACTTAGATGGCTTTCAACTTAGTTCCTCTGCCTCCAACACTATCGAACCAATGCGCATGGCATCAAAGACTTGGTGTGCAGCGAATTGGAAATAAGGCGAAAGGTATGAGGTCGAAACCAGAGGTTCCGAAGGGGTCGAAGCGCTGCTTGGTTTTAAATTGAAAATGCACCTGCTTTACTTTCGACTATATTTCTTTCGACTTGGTTGGCTTCTGACTAGGCCAAATGGTTTAAAGAAATGGTTTTAGGGAGTTGCACCTTTGTTTATAAATAACTGCTTTCGATTAGGTCAAAGCCTTAGCTGCCACTTCCTACCTTTCGAAGCAATGCCTTCGAAGGGGTTGATTTTGTTTTATAAAGATCCTGACGCTTCTCCAATGATTTCGGAAAGATGGTTTTGACACCATCACTTCTTTACTTAGGTTTTGGCTTTCGAAAGAGTTGCTTTCAACCTGGTTGTTTGTGACCCTTAGAGATTTTTAAAGATTAACCCAAAAGGTTTTGAAAGGTAAGGTTTTGAATGGTTTTGAAAGGTGTTTTCACATGTTTTGAAATTGAACCCAAATGCTTTTGAAAGGTTTAAAGTTTTATGCTTTCGAAGGGGTTTTAAGGAATATTTCTAAGGGGTGGTTCCCCAATGGTTTCGAAAGCTCTAAAGAAAAGGTTTTTCCAATGATTTCGAAAGGCTATGTTTAAAGGTTTTAAAGTTAGGATGTCTAAGGTTTTTAGCTTTTGAAGGAAAAGGTATTTCAATGTTTTCGAAAGGTTTATGTAAATGGTTTCAAAAGGAAGGTTTTGGCCTAGATAAAAGAAATGGTTTATTTGGTTACGAAAGGGATACTTTCAATTGGTTCGAAAGGGGTACTTTCAAAGGTTTAAATGTTTTCTTCAACCAAGATTTGAGTAAAATATATATAACATGGCAATGTGATTTTGAGTAAAGCATAGAATATATATTTTCCTTGTTTAAGTTTGGTTTAAAGGTTTTAAATCAATTTGATATGAAAAGGTTTTTAAGGAAAATTTAAGGGAAGATTACCCTACGTACAATGACTTAGTTATTAGAATACCAGATGTGACCGGTATAGGATCGCGCCCTATACATTAGCTATTAGCCCCAACTAATTTAGTCCAAAATTCCAGTATGTAGGGCTTTGTCACAGGTAAAACTAAAATTATGGTTACACACATAGAGGAATATATATTTGTATACAAATAGGTTATTGGTGAGCCCATAAAAGCATTAGGATTAGGTGACCCTGGGAGATGATAAGTTAGGGACATACCGTCTAGAAGAGGAGTATTTAATAGATAGTTAAGGACAAACCATCCAGAAAAGGAGTGTCTAACATGTGTTAGATCATTTGATTATATTGTCTAGTAGGCCCGAGTCAGCCAAAGGTTAGTAGTAAGCCAAACAAAACTACAGTGTTCGAACAGATAGTCCATTTGTACCTAGTATGTATATTTACATAATAATGCTTTGCAGTTTTAACCAGTTGTGGTTGCATGATAAAGGTTTGCAAAGATATGTTTTAAAATAATATTAGTAAGCGAAAACCTGTTCTGCTAAGCAGCGTGGTCTCACTTAATATCAAATAACCGAGATGTATAGTATTATTCACACTAGGCTTTATGTCTGACTCGAAGTTTATATTTTCCCCTTAAACTCTCGGCTGCTCAAAATTGATTTGAGTAGACCGAGGGTTGAGGTTATACAGGTTTTAGTAGGTTGACCAATAAAGCTTACGGAGATGAGCAGGTTGCTGACGGATAGCTATTTAGGAGTTGCTATTTAGTTTTGTTTTATTCCGCTGTGTTGTATATAAGATAATTATGTCTATATAGTACTGTGATCAACCAATAGGGCATCATCATATGTCGCTCTTTGTATATTTATGTAATAATTATATTTTATCTGAACCTGGGAGACGATTTTGGGATTATGTAATTTGAATGTGAAACATGTTTTGGAAAGGTAACGTGAAAAGATGTTATTACAAATATGTGATTTGTTTCATATTCCTGTGATGTTGATACTATGTATAGCTTTAACATTACCGTACTTAGTCGCCGGTAGTTAATACTATGGATGAATGCATAATCTATAACGCTTAGCTTTGGGCCTCTAGATAGGGGATGTTACATGTTTAAATTGTTGTAGTGTGTTTTTAGTAATCCTTGAAAGAATTTCGACTTCATAACAAACTATAAATTTTAACTGAAATGTTTTCACCTAACAGAATCAATAGTTCTCCAAAGAAAGATGAAGCCACTTACAAGCGCTCCCTGATATACACTCACGATGAAGTGGATGCCATTCTGAATGACTTTGGGATTACAGGAGTGGAAGTGATCCCCCTGCAGAAAATGACACTATCAATAACCCACCCAAGGGGTTCTACGCTTATACCGCAATCCACGTCTGGCATGGTGGATTCCTGTCTTTCCCTAAGTTCTTGTTGAAGATCTTAGCCCATCTCGAAATAGCTCCAATTCAGCTATCGCCAAACGTATGTACTTATCTTTTGTCTCTGGAGGTGATGGCATTGGAGTCTGGCCTTTCTTCCTTGATCATTGAAGTTCTTAATCACCTCATTTGGTTGGTTAAGCTCTGCAACCTCAACAATCAAATCTTTCGAGCTAAACCTCCTAAGAAATTGATCTTTGAGGAGGTAAACAAGTTTAGAGACTAGGAGAGTCAGTTCTTTTTCGTTAGATGCTTCCCAAACGTCAACGGGATTTTCTCTACTCCTCGTAAGCCTATATTTTACTATTTTCTTTCTATCTTGTTACTTTCCTTTGCTGATCCATGCTTTTGTCAGCTGCCCCTATTATAGAACTGAATGAGAAGAATAAAAGAATAGTGGAGTCTCTGATTGCAGCTTCAAACAAGATTGGAAATAAAATGATGCTGTTGAATCCTACAATTTTGAGGAAGCACTCTCTCCTCCCCTCTGGTCAAAGGATTCTGGAGCAACCTCCTCTAATCCAATATACGTTAAAAAGCAAACGCTTCCTCTCCCTGGGAGATCCTGTAAATTTCTCTTCTATGTCACCTTTGCTCCAACCATACTAGTAAGTTATAGACGCTGCTCTTTTATCTACTACTGTGTTGCATTTCACATTATTCAGCTGACTTATAATCTGTCTGAATTCTTTTCAGTCGTTCCTCAAGTGGAAAAGTCTGCTAGTGGTCCAACTCCTCCTCCTTTGACTTCTCGCATGCCACCTTTGCTCAATCTCTCGCCAAAAAAAGATAGCCGTCAAAAGAAAGTTGGAGAAATCCGCTGCGGTGGAACCATAACTCAAAGTAGCAAAATTAGTTGAAGGTGCTGATTCTGAAGAGCAGGAATCTTTAACTCTTGACAAAGCTTTGGAGAGTTCGATTGCTAAAGCTCCTCATGACAAATCCAAGAAGACTCCCACTGCGATTGATCCCCTCTCCCGCATCTTTGTCTCGAGCTCTTCGAGTGCACTTGAGCAAATGCGAAAAGCTCGGGAGATGGCACCTTCTCAAAAGCACGTCCCTTCCATGCCATTTCTCCCATTACATTTCAAAGCACTTGAATATGAAACAAATCACAGAATTCAATACAACATTTTTCCCATTACATTTCAAAACAGATGTTCCATATTCATATTACATAATCCCAAACGCTTTTCCAGACAATGATAAAATATACTTATTACACAATACACCAAGAGCGACATATGAAGATGCGCCCTTAGATGATCAGAGTTATATAGTCATAATAGACTTAATACACACAACAGAAATAATAACAAAACAAAGACTGCAACTCCTAGATAGCTATCTATTAGCCTCCTGCTTGCCTCCGGTAGCTTTATTCGTCATTCTACTAAAAACCTGAAAAGCCTTAATCTCTCAACCTACTCAAATCAATTTTGAGCACCCGAGAGTTTAAGGGAAAAACATAAACTTCGAGTCAAACATAAAGCCTAGTGTGAATAACACTATACGTCCCGATTGTTAATGTTAAGTGAGACCACGCCGCTTAGCGGAAAGGGTTTCCCCTGACTAACATCCTTTTAAAACATATCTTTTGCAAATCTTTTCCTATAACCAAAACTGGATAAAAACTGTAAAGCATCATTATGTAAACATACATATCAGGTAATAAAAGAACCATCTGTTCAAACACTTTAGTTTTGTTTGGCTAACTATTAACCTTTGCCTGACTCGGGCCTACCATACAATATAAACAAAATCTATCTAACATCTGTTAGACGCCCATCTTCTAGATGATTTGTCCCTAAGTATCTGTTAAATACTTCTCTTCTTGACAGTTTGTCCTTAACTTAATCATCTCCCAGGGTCACCTGATCCTAATGGATTTGCAGGCTCACCAATAATCTATCTATATACGAATATATATTCTCTTCTGTGTGCAATCATAATTTTAGTCTTACATGTGAGAAAGCTCTACACACTGGAATTTTGGGCAAAAATTAAATGGGGCCAATATCTAATGTATAGGGCGCGACCCTATACCAGTCCCATATGGTTTTCTAACATCAGAGTCATTTTTACTTAGGGGTCCCTTCCAATAATATTCCTTGAAAACATTTTCAAAATGATTTAACCCCTATAAATCAAACTTATACAAGGAAAGTAAATAAACTCTATGCTTTACTCATAATTACCATGCCATGTTATTTATATATGCTTTACTCAAACTTTAGTTGATGAAAACATTTAAACACTTAAAAGTCCCCCTTTCGATTCCATTGAAAGTACCCCTTTCTAAACCTTGAAAGCATCTCTTTCGAAACCAAGTAAAACCCTTTTGAATCCTTTGAAAACCTACCTTTCGAAAGCATTAAAACCTTAGACATTTTATCCTAAACACTTCAGAACATTGCCTTTAGAAAACCATGGAATAACCTTCCATTAAAACCCTTTAAAAACCATCAGAAAATAGTACCTTTCGACTTCTTCAAAACCCTTTGAGGAACCATCCCTTCGAAACCATTTTATATACCTTTCAAAAGCATCAAACCTTTACTAACTAAAACCTTTCGAAATCACTTTGGGTTCAATTTAAAACATGTGGAAAACACCTTTCGAAACCATTTAACTCATCTCCTTCGAAACCATTGGGTTATACTTTAGTTAAAACAAAAGGGTCATTTAAAATATCTAAGTCAAAAGCCTTCCTTTCGAAACCTATTCCTAAGTAAAGAAGTGATGGTGTCGAAACCATCCCTTCGAAAGTATTGGAGAAGTGGCTAATTTTTAAGAGCTAAATATACCTTTCGAAACCATAGACTTAGAAAGGTTAAAAGGCAGCATCTAAGGGTTTCGACCCTTTCAAAAGCATAACTTAAATAAAAGTGTGCAACCCATTTGAAACCTTCCATTTAAAACGTTTGACCCAATCAAAAGTCAACTGAGTCGAAAGCTAACCTTTCAAAAGCAAAGCGGGCGCTACTCTTAATTTTAAAACAAGGCACAACCCCTTCGTAACCTAGCATTTCGACTAAGTGCCCTTCGCCTTTATCCAATGCGCTACATACCAAGTAGCTTGATACCATATGCATTGGTTTCGAAACCAATGGTGGCGAAAGGTCTGGGTCGGAACACCTGTGTCGAAAGTGACAACATGCTAAAAACATGTATATTTTGTTTTTAATATAAAAGAGATAACTTTTCAATTAACTTGCTATTGTTTGTCAAATTCTCAATCTCTTTTTCAAAAGTGCTGCCAATATTTTCAGAATCAAATAATGATTTTATTTTGCAAAGATGCCCCTTCTCCTTAATAAAATATATAAAACATTTAAGTCCCATACCTTAAATAATTTTATATATTCATCAAAATACTTAGGAAAGTTCTACAAAAATTCCAGGAAATCTATTTTAATATGTTTCCTAACATATTTTTCATACCAAAAAATTATTTATTTTGCCATGAATAATTTAGAACCTAATAAATCATTTTATTCACTAGAAAATTAATATAAAATCAACATTAATTCAAAAAATTATGAAAATTGAAACCCATCTCTAAAATATCATTTCCGATCTATATTTAAATTCGCAAGGCATTTTGATGTCATTTAATAGGGTTTTCATATCAAACATATCATGAAAACTAATATAAACATGCATAAACCATAAACAAGCGTATATAAACTTTTAATCATTAAAAACATGGCATTATCTTGCAAAATAATTTTGGGTTAACCTTAAAACCAAAATCTATAAGAAAAATGAAATGTAGTAATCATTCACCTTAGCTTTATGATTAACGATGTGAGATTTGATCTTGATTAAGTTGATTTACTTCTTGCTATTGAAAATTCTAGCTTTATCTTCTCTTGAGATTGAAAATGGTGGGTGGCCACTCTTTTAATTTTAATTTTTGAAAATTATGAAGTGAGGATTCATGGATAGGGTTTAGGGTATTAGAATGCCTATTTTCCCATTTTACCCCTTAATTGTTTCCTAACATATCTTCTTCATGTCATGTCCTTTTGATTTATATATTAACATGGCACGACTACCCTTGGTTAATTTAAATCTCAATCCACTAATCAGCTTACATTATTATATTTAATTTACCTATTAAATATCCTAAATAGTGTTACTAAAAATATGGGGTGTTACAGACTCCCCTTCTTAAAGAATTTCGTCCTCGAAATTACGATAAGGTATACAACAAATCAATCAACAAGGTAAAACATACCATCAAAATAAATTAGGATAAGCGTCTCTAATCCTGCTCTCAGTCTCTCAAGCATGGTCTCTCTCGACGTCGCTCCACTAGACTTTCACTAGTCTGAATGTCTTGTTCCTTTGCCTTTTCTCATCTCTCGCAATTATCCGAATCGGCTTTCTAACTATGGTCAAATCCAGCTCTACTACTAAATCTTCTAATAGTGTCTGTGCTATAGTAGTCTCCGGGTCTCTAACACACTTTCTAGATGAGAAACATGGAAAACATCGTGGACTACGACCAAACTACTCGATAACTCTAACCTAAATGCTTGTTTCCTGATCCTCTCAACAATACGAAAAGGTCCAACGAATCTCGGTACTAACTTCCATGATTTTCCAAATCTAATCATTTCCTTCATCGGTGAAACCTTAATAAACACATAATCTCCAGTAGAGAACTCTATGTCATTCTTTCTTCTATCTGCATAACTTTTCTGCCTAGACTGTGCTTCCTTCATCCTAGCTCAAATCAACTCAATCTTCTCTGCGGCTTCTCTTACTAAATTTTGACCAAGAACCAACATATCCCCAGTCTCCAACCAACATGTGAGAGATTTGCATGGTCTTCCATTCAAAGCTTCAAATGGTGCTATCCCAATAATAGTCTAATAATCGACTAAATGTAGATGGTCTTCCAATGATACCCCAAAATCCAACACACAAGCTCTGAACAAATCCTCCAAGACTTTGTTAACTCTTTCCATTTGTCCATTTGTTTGTGGATGGTAAGTGGTACTCATCTTGAGCGTGGTTCCTAAAGCTTTATGTAAACTTTTCCAGAACTCACTAGTGAACAAGGAATCTCCTTCACTAACAATACTACTAGAAATTCCGTGCAGTCTAACCACATTCTTCATGAACAACTTCACAAAAATAGGTGCCGTCCTAGTTGACTTAACTGGAATGAAATGGGCACTTTTGGTCAATCTGTCCACTATGACCCATATACTTCCATTTCCTCTTCTAGATTTTGCCGATCCATCAATAAAATCCATAGAGATCGAATCCCATTTCCAAATCGGAACATCTAATGGCTGAAGTAATCCACTTGGCTTCTGGTGTTCAGCCTTTGTCTGTTGGCAATTCAAGCATTGCTTTACCCATAAACCAATATCTCGTTTCATACCTTCCCAGAAGAAACTCCTTTTCATGTCCTGATACATCTTAGTTCCTCCTGGATGAATAGTGAATTTCGAACGATGGAATTTCTCCAAAACTTCTTTCCTTACGTCTCCTACATTCGAGACACATAACCTTCCTTTCTTTCTCAACCACCCATTCTGGTCAAGACTGAAATCTTTCATGTCTTCGATCTCCATTTCTTTTCTTAACATCCCACTCCATTCAGCTAAACCCAGATCCTCCTCCTGTTTAGAAGTTATCTTCTCAATCATTACCTGTCAGACTTCTAAACTAGATAACATAACACCTTCTACACTAGACCCAGCCTTGGATCTACACTGCACTCTACAAGCTGATAATGCTTCCAAATCTTTCCATTCTATAATCATCGCCAACACTGCATTCTGATGCTTTCTACTAAGTGCATCTGCCACCTTATTTCCTTTTCCTGGTGTATACTCAATTCCAAAATCATAGTTAGCAATAAACTCCAACCATCTTTGTTATTTCATGTTCAGCTCCATCCGAGAGAACAAATACTTCAACGTCTTATGATATGTGTAAAGCTCAAAATCGCTCTCCCAAAAGGTAACTCCTCCACACCTTCAAAGCAAATATCACTGCAACTAATTCCAAATCATGCGTCGGATATCTAACTTCATGTGGTCTAAACTATCTAGAAGTATATGCAATCACTTTACCTCGCTGCATTAGCACAGCTCCCATCCTATTCCATACACATCATTATAAACCACTAAATCTTGATTCCCCTTCATAATAACCAACACCGGTGCATGGGTCGGTAAGTGTTTCAAGCTTTGGAATGCTTCCTCACACTTATCGGTCCATACAAATTTAATATCCTTTCGCATTAGCTTGGTCATCGGTGCAACTATCCACGAAAAATCCTTTATAAACCTCAGGGAGTATCCAGCCAATCCTAGGAAGCTCTTTATTTCCGTCACTGTCTCGAGCCTCTTATAATTATTCACTACGTCAATCTTAGTCGGATCCACTAATAACCTCTTCTCTGAGACTACATGACCAAGGAACCTCACTTCCTTTTTCCAAAAATGACACTTAGAAAACTTCGCCTTCAGCTGATGCTCCCTTAGTGTCTCAAGCACAACTCTAAGATGAACTTCATGCTCCTTCTCATCCTTAGAGTAATCAGAAGATCATCTATGAATACTAACACGAACCTGTCCAAGTGCTCTTGGAAAATCCGATTCATCAAATCCACAAAGAATGCCGGCATATTAATTAGTCCGAACGACATAACTAACCATTCGTACGACCCATATCGAGTCCTGAACGTCGTCAAAGGCATACTATCTTTCTCTACTCTAAGCTGATGAAATGCCATTGCCAAATCCAATAGGGAAAATACCTTAGCTCCACTTAACTGATCGAACAAATCGTCAATTCTCGGCAATGGATATCGGCTCTTTATCGTCTTCTCATTCAACTTACGATAATCAATACATAGCCTTAACGATCCATCCGGCTTCTTAGCAAACACTATTGCTACTCCCCAAAGGCGAACTACCTGGTCTAATAAAACATTTGCCTTCCAAATTCACCAACTGCGCCTTCAATTCCTTCATCTCTTTTAGTGTCATCCTTCTTGGCGGCCTACTTACCGGTTCTACTCCAGGTACTAAATCTATTTGAAATTCAATAGCTCATTTCGGCGGCAATCCAACTACCGGCTCGAAGACATACATGAATTCTCTTACTAAAACTTGATTCAACTTGTCATCCAACTCTGCAACACCCAATAAAGCATTCACTTCACAACTAGGGTTTTCTACGATATAAACTATCCAATCACTACAGTCAAATGTTTAAGTGATATTTTCCTATCATGACAAAATATCCTAGCATCATACTTACTTAACCAATCCATACCCAATATAATCCCGAACCCTATAAAGTCAAACACATGCAAACAACAAACAAAAGTATGACCTAGCAAGTCAAATTCTAAATGGCAACACTTCATCCTAAGTGTCGCATAACCTCCTATCGAATTTGAAACTCTTAAGGAAGTAACTAAATATGAGGGTTTTAAGATAAGCTTATCTACCTAACATCGAGATATAAAAGAATGTGATGCACTAGTATCAAATAGAACGCTAACAGACATATCGTGAATCTATAGCGAGCCCCCCAGAACGACCTTTCCCTTCTCCTGCACTACTAGCCTCGAAGCAGCAGGTTCCAATGCATACACTTGGCCCTTTCCATCCTTTGCAGGCTCCTTGCATTGATTCTTATAATGACAATATGATCACAATTAAAGCACCTGATGTTCTTCTTTCCAATCACCTCCTTTCCTTTTCCTTTTCTAGTATGACACTCGTGAGCATAATGTCCTTTCTTGTCGCACTTATAGCAGACCACCTCAGACTTCCCTTTCTTCACTGCTCCTTCTTTTTGAGCATTCTTCTTATGGAAGAACTTTCTTTTCTAGACTTGTCCAACCTGAACCTCCTTCTCTTTCTTTTTCTCTAAACAAGCTAACATCTCCTCATGTTTCAATGCCATTTCCACCACCACATCGTAGGGATCTCCAATGTGCGGTAAGGTAGCTCTTGCCAACTTTGGTTTCAAACCTCTAATTAACTTCTCATTCCTTTTCATCACCGTGTCAATAGTAGCATACCCGTATCGGGTTAACTCCTCGAATCTTCCAACATACTCCAGAACTGATATCTCCCCTTGTTCTAGTTCAATAAACTTCCTAACCAACACAAACTGTGCCATTACTGACATGAACCTTTCTTGAAACCTCCTCTTGAACTCTACCCAAGTCATTGTCTCCTCATCCACACCAACTATTACGGTATTACCCCAAAACAAAGTAGCTCCTTGAAACTGTCTCGAAGCTAGTCTCCTTTTCTACTCGTCATTAAGCCCTAAGTCAGTAAAAATTCTTTCACAATGTAGCAGCCAATTTTCCACCTCGATAGCATCCTCAGTTCTAATAAACGACTATCCTCCAAGCCTAGTATAATCTCTGCTCAAGTTAGCATAATGGTTGACTATCGGAGCTTCCTGTACTCCTCCTATAGCAGCATTACCTCCAACAACACCAGCAGCAATCCTCACTTGCATCATGTTTACGAAGAACTGATACATGGCTTTGATATACACTTGTGGAACCCCAGCACAAACATTCTCAGCCTAAGCCTAATCTTGAGTTCTTCTAGCATTTGGTCGGGCACTTCCATTTGTGGTGGTACAGGCTCCTTCAAGATGAACTCTGCCTCTTCTTTTTTCCATATCTGTATTCAAGCCTCGTGAGATACATATGAATAGCCTAAGAGAGATAAGAAAATAGATATATAGCGTATAATTATATATAGCAAATACGAGTACATTACTTTAGCGTTATCCCATATCCCGATCTTAACTCTAATTTCTAAGGATTATGTTTTCAAAAATCATTTTTAGTTAAAGTATTTCATAAACCTTTGCTCTGTTACCAAGTTATAACATCCCCAATCTAGAGGCCCAAAACTAAGCTCTACCGATGCTACAGTCATCCATTGTATTAGCTTCCGGCAACTAAATGCGACTATGTTAATGGTATCTATAATATTAGAAGCACTTGAATATGAAACAAATCATAGATTTTAAAACAAAAAATTTTCCATTACATTTCAACATAGATCTTCCATATTCATATTACATAATCCCTAATGTTTTCCTCCGCAATGATAAAATATACTTATTACAAAACATGCCAAGAGCGACATATGAAGATGCCCCTTTGGATGATCAGAGCCATATATTCATAATTGACTTAATACACACAACATGAATAACAACAAAATAAGGAATTGCAACTCCTAGATAGCTATACGTTAACCTCCTACTTGCCTCCAATAGCTTTATTCATCATCATACTAAAAACCTGAAAAGCCTTAATCCCTCATCCCACTCAAATAAATTTTGAGCATCCGAGAGTTTAAGGGGAAAACATAAACTTCAAGTCAAACATAAAGCCTAGTGTGAATAATACTATACATCCTGATTGTTAGTGTTAAGTGAGACCATGCCCCTTAGCGGAATGGGTTTCCCCTCACTAACATCCTTTTAAAACATATCTTATGCAAATCTTTTCCTACAACCAAAATTGGTTAAATACTGTAAAGCATCATTATGTAAACATACATATTAGGTAATAAAAGAACAATCTGTTCAAACACTTTAGTTTTTTGGCTAACTATTAACCTTTGGCTGACTCGGGCCTACTAGACAATATAAACAAAATCTATCTAACATCTGTTAGGCGCTCATCTTTTGGACGGTCTGTCCTTAACTGTCTATTAAATACTTCTCTTCTAAATGGTCTGTCCCTAACTTATTCATCTCCCAAGGTCACCCGATCCTAAGGGTTTTGCGGGCTCACCAATAACCTATCTGTATATAAATATATATTCCTTTCTGTGTGTAATCATAATTTTAGTCTTACCTGTAACAAAGCCATACACACCGGAATTTTGGACAAAAATTAGCTGGGGCTTAGCTAATGTATAGGGCGCGATCCTATACCAGTCCCATCTCGTTTTCTAATATCTGAGTCATTTTTACTTAATGATCCCTTCCCATAATTTTCCTTGAAAACATTTTCAAAATAATTTAAACCTTTTAAATCAAACTTACACAAGGAAAATAAATAAACTATATGCTTTACTCAAATTTACCTTGCCATGTTATTTATATATACTTTACTCAAATCATAGTTGACGAAAACATTTAAACACTTGAAAGTCCCTCTTTCGATTCCATTGAAATTGCTCCTTTCTAAACCTTTGAAAGCGTCTCTTTCGAAACCAAGTAAAACCGTTTTGAAACCTTTGAAAACCGTCCTTTTGAAAGCATTAAAACCTTAGACATCATGTCTTAAAACACTTCAGAACATTACCTTTAGAAAACCTTGGAAAAACCTTCCATTTAAACCGTTTCGAAACCATCAGAAATTAGTACCTTTCAACTCCTTCAAAACCCTTTTGGGGAACCACCCCTTCGAAACCATTTTAAATACCTTTCGAAAGCATCAAACCTTTAGTAACTCAAACCTATCGAAAGCACTTTGGGTTCAATTTAAAACATGTGGAAAACACCTTCGAAACCATTTAACTCACCTTCTTCGAATCCATTGGGTTATACTTCAATCAAAACAAAAGGGTAATTTAAAACATCTAAGTCGAAAACCTTCCTTTCGAAACCTATTCCTAAGTAAAGAAGTGATGGTGTCGAAACCATCCTTTCGAAAGTATTGAAGAAGTGGCTAATTTTTAAAAGCTAAATACACCTTTTGAAATCATTAACATCGAAAGGTTAAAAGGCGGAAACTAGGGGTTTCGACCCCTACGAAAGCATTACTTTAATAAAAGAGTGCAACCCATTCGAAACCTTCCTTTTAAAATGTTTGACCCTGTGGAAAGTCAACTGAGTCAAAAGCTAACCTTTCGAAAGCAAAGCAAGTGCTACCCTTAATTTTAAAACAAGGCATACTCCAACCCCTTCGAAACCTAGCGTTTCGACCAAGTACCCTTTGCCTTTAACTAATGCGCTGCGTATCAAGTAGATTGATACCATACGCATTGGTTTCGAAACCAATGGTGGAGAAAGCTCTGGGTCGGAACTCCTGTGCCGAAAGTGGCGGAACCTGCTAAAAACATGTATATTTTGTATTTAACATAAAAGAGAAAACTTTTCAACTAACCTACTATTGTTTGTCAAATTCTCATTGGTTTCTAAGTCTCTTTTTTAAAAGTGCTGCCAATATTTTAAGAATCAAACAATGATTTTATTTTGCAAAGATGCCCCTTCTCTTTTATAAAATATATAAAACATTTAAGTCCCATACCTTAAATAATTTTATATATTCATCAAAATACTTAGGAAAATTCTATAAAAATTCCACGAAATCTATTTTAATATTTTTTCTAACATATAAATATTTCAGACCCAAAAATTATTTATTTTGCTATAAATAATCTAAAACCCAATAAATCATTTTCTTCACTAGAAAATTAATATAAAATCCACATTAATTTAGAAAATTATGAAAATTGAAACTCATCTCTAAAATATCATTTTTGATCTACATTTAAATTTGCAAGGCTTTTGGATGTCATTTAATAGGGTTTTAATATCAAACATATCATAAAAAATAATATAAACATGCATAAACCATTAAAATGCATATATAAACTTTTAATCATTCAAAACATGGCATTATCATGCAAAATCATTTCGAGTGAACCTTAAAACAGAAAACTATAAGAAAAATGGGATGTAGTAATCATTTACCTTAGCTTTGTGATTAAAGGTGTGATATTTGATCTTGATTAAGTTGATTTACTTCTTACTCTTGAAAATCCTAGCTTTATCTTCTCTTGAGATTGAAAATGGTGGTCAAACTCTCTTTTAATTTTAATTTTTGCAAATGAATGAAGTGAGGAGGCTTGGGTTTAGGGTATTAGAATGCCTATTTTCCCATTTTACCCCTTACTTATTTCCTTACATATCTTATTCATGTTATGTCATTTTGATTTACATATTAACATGGCACGGCTACCCTTGGTTAATTCAAATCTCAATCCACTAATCACCTTACATTATTATATTTAATTTACTTATTAAATATCCTAAATAATGTTACTAAAAATATGGAGTGCTAAAACCCTTCTACCTCCAGTGAATACCTTTTGATTTGGTAATTCCATATGCATGGACAGCTTCTGAATGAGTTAAAGCGACACCTTTCGCAAACAATGAAGGTAAACTTTTCAAATACGTGCCAAACCTTTCGAAAACAAAGGTTTCGCCTTCACTCAAACCAATAGAAAGCAAATATTGTCCTGAATAACCCTTTCAAAAGCTATAATAAGCCTTTCGAACCGGTTGAAGCCACTGTGATCCAGGAGGTTTCCGCATCAAGCCACAAACAAGGGTTCAGAAGCAACCATTAGTGTCGAAACCAGCGGAACCTCAACACCATCGAAACCACTAAACAAAGCCTATCGACTGAGTCGAAAGCTCTTTCAAGGCAATACAAAGAAGAGAAGTGCAACTGTTCCTTTCGACAAAAGAAGAAGCATACTTGAGTTATTAGGCATCCACCTTTCGACCAAGTTGAAAGCTTTAGGGTCTAAAGGTGCTGACCCGTAACTGTAAATAAGACCCAAGGGGCCATGTTTTGGGGATCCGATCTTTTCCATTCTAAGCTTCTATTTTCTTAATCAAAAGAGTTGTAAACCCTAAGTTCTAAATAGATTTGGGGATTTTGAATAATAAAATCATCTTTAGCTTGCGAAAGGGAAGCCGCCAATTTTATAGATTAATTTCTTTACTGTTCTTAAAGCTTTTACCAGATTTGACATTGTGTGACGCCCCACCTCTATACTCACAATAACAAAGAGTATTAAAAGAAATACTGTCTGTTATTATGAAGAATAAGGCTGGGTAGGAGCGGCCATCCGTAGTTGGCCTTACACTAGTATTGGTTACCTCGATAGGAGTGGTATATATTTAAAATTTTTCATCTCTTATTTATTCACTCCCATCGACATATCCAATTCTAGTATAGAACGAACTACGATGGTTCATAATGGTTTAGGACAATATATATAAAAATAACACAGATACACAAAGAATGCGGAACACAGATAAAAACAAAAGTCTCATATATATATAACTGATGTCAGTTACAATACAGTTGATATAATACATATGATACAACTACAATTGTCGACTCTGGAAATTATATATATACACGTACATTATCAACTAATATACATGAATACATATCAACCTATACTATGACACGATTACTCCAAAAGATGTGAAAAGTCTTCATAGCTCAAACAGCAACTCAAAGCAGGAAATCTACAACCTGAAATAACTCGGGTCTGACCCGAGTATTACATTCAAAAGAAAATAATACACGGGTCAGTCTAATTCAAACTCAGTTATTAGTGCATAGAAGCAATAATAATCAATACCAAATAGTTGACAGTCACAGAAATCTCGTATATCCAACTTCTCAATAAGAGAATCGGATAACGGCAATTATAACACTAAATAGTGTTAATCAGTGAATCAGCAAATCCAAATCAGAATACAACTTCAAAACATTGAAACTAACCAACGAAACAATTTAACAAATCGGAACGTCAATTTAAAACTGTCAAAGCTGATAGGGCTGCAGTACACGCACGCGTGTACTGCCTCGCCACTATCGCCAGAGATACCCTAAAGCTCAGTGAAAGTCAAGAATGATCCCAAGGTCAAACCCAGATCAGATTCAACTCAGGTGTAATTCGAAAATCAAATTCGAATACAATCAAGTGGTCAAAACAGTCTACCCACATTCAAGGAGGCACCAAACAACAACCAAAATGCAAAGTGTTCAAGACTGGTCAGAGAAAACAGTTTGAACAAGTGAATATAGGAACAATCGATATCTACATGGATGCAAGCATATAATACTAAGGCCAGAATGTATGCTTCAATATGAACAAGGCAGTGAAGCCAAACTCAAGAATGAGCATAGATGAGTTAATGACAATAAAGCAACAGGATCCAACTACAGACAATCAAACCGTGACAATATGGTGCAGTGAAGACCAACATGAAATAAAGTCTGTGTGCCAAAAGGTCAGAGGCAATACGAGTGTAGACGGGATGAACCAAATGCAAGAAAAATGCAATGATCAAGGCTACAATATGCAAACTCAAGCTTATGGAGAACTAGTGCATATGCTCCAGTGGAGTCAACCATATTTAAAGTGAATGCCAGACAGTGATCTAACAACCCAAATCAGTTATACATATGGATGAACCTATGGCCAAGAAAATAACATCTAGACCATAACTATATAAAACTAGTATGGTCGAGGTCGAATACCAGAAACAAAATGGCATCAACTCACTCAGAAGAGAGTCAAGTGCAATAGAAATGCATAGCGACATGCACAAGTGACTCGAACTAGTGAGTCAAGTACAAGTCAAGGCAGTGTACAATATTGAAACTGCTATTTCCAAAGTGAAGCAAGGAAACTCAATATGCAGAGAAACTGCAATCCCAAATGAATGCGAGGGGCAAACTGCACAAAAGAAAACAGAAACAACTGCACAATAAAACTGCAGTTGAAACAGGTACAAAGACAAGGGCAGACTGCAACTATTCTACAGTCACCACAATGTCAACATGACTCGAAATGTAAATGCAACAGTAAATGGTCAAAGTCGAGCACATGAACGACTTCGACCTACGATCAGTGGCAGGCATGCAAATGCAGACCACGAAGGCAAGGCCTTAACATCAGATATGAGGCAAAGAACAAACACATATGCGCAAGTCAAGGGCACTAGTACAAAGCTCCAAAACGACAGACTCTAATACAAAGTAATGCCACTGGTGACAATGGAATGTAACTGGCAACAATGTAGGCTACAGATGGAAACTTTCTAAATGTCAGACTCAAAACAGAGACAAGTACAACCTAAATCCAAGTTTATATGCAAATAATAGTGCAGTGATAAAAATGAAGTGGTATGCAATGGTGAAGTATTGGATTTCGAGTGAAGCAATGGGCCGGAACAATAAATGCTAAGCAATACCAATACGACAGAAACCAATCAAGACAGTGACAATAAGGCACTGCAAATACAAGGCAGTGACTGTATGCAAGGGTAGCCAGCACTTCTCAAGATTCGAATACAGGCAACTATCTAATGAAAGAGTGCAGACCTAAATGTCAAGACACTGCTAATGTAACAGGCGAGTGATGAATACAATTAACTCAAATTGGGTTAAAGTGCATCAGTATATGACACAACACCAGGCTACATGAATGCAGATTGTAGCAGTGAATGTAATAGACCCAAACACGTATGTATCCTCATCCCAACAAAGGCAGTAACGATGCAGTCTGTTCTACATGAACTCCAACTAAATACCAATGCAAGCCCAAATGTACAAGACTCTAGAATAATAGCATGATGACATTAAGCTAATGGAATTTGACTCAAGACCACACTATCAATGAAGCAACGCAGCTGTGAGTGGTAACAACACCTCTGTAAACTGACAACAATTAAATCAAAGCACTAAAGTTCATCAAGCAATTCGAGGCTGTCAAGAGATAATAGTAACCAACGAAAAAGGGACCGGCACAACGTGAAATAATCGAACTGCAGTAATGGCCAAAAATCAAAATCAAAGCCGTGGAAATCATGGTGTCAACCAAGTTCTAAATCAATGCCGAGAAAACCAAGAAATCATCATATATACTCATATAAACAAGCCAGGAAAATCACGAGTATTCGAAAATAATCGAACAACAAGCCATAGAATTATCAGGCGAAGCCATGAAATACCCACAACGAAAATAAGGGCTTCAAACCCTATATGAACAGAAACACCAAAGGCAACACACGAGTTCAAACGTGAAAGTCTCGAATGTAATCAATCTCAATATTAAACGAAATCGAATAGCCAAGAAAACCAAGCATCTGAAGTAAGAATTAGATGTGAGCAACTCACCATTTCTCGACGAGGAAGGGTAGCCCTTAATTTGTGAAGCCCTAGTTTTCGGGGAGACGAACGAAAACACCGAGCATGCCCCAATTTGATTGAAGAACGAACGAGAGAAATCATGAGCAGCCATCATCTCTCAAAGGAAATCGAGTCGAAGCCCTAATTCGCCAGGACGAGACCGCCATTATTTTGTTTTTCTTAGACTTAGGGTTTTGATCGAACGAAAACAAATTGAATGAGGGTCGGGCCTTCGAAAATGAAGGAGAGAAACGGTTATACATGATTATCTCGGCCACAAAAGTAGTGGATAATTAAATTTTTGAAGCCCAATAATACCAAACCAATTTTTCTCAAAGAATTTCAACTCGAATTAAAACTCCAAATAGCAATTAACAACAATTTTTATCGTCGTTGGACGAAAATAAATCGTTATAAAACTCTGGGTTGTCACAGACTCCCCTCCTTATAGAAATTGCGTCCCCGCAATTTTCACGATTAAGGTTGCCAATAACAATTATTTTTCTAACATAAACCGGTTAAGCTAGAAAATAAAGATCGAGAACACCAACACCGAAGAAAACTTTTAATTCCATAAAAGAAATTCACAAATTCTCACAAAATCTAATCATCAAATAGATAATCAGAAAACAACAAAACTGAATAAATGCAATTATCAGCAATATTTAATTATCAACAAAGATAATTAAAATAACAAAATTCGCAAATCGCAAAACTGCAAATATCTAGTTATCCAACCGATAAATAGAAAACACGAACTTCATAATCAGCAAACTATAACTATCAACAGAGATAGATAGAAAACAGCGGTTTAATATAATCAACATAATCTAGAATCAATTAGAGACTAGAAAACCTTACAATCAGCAAAATTAGTAATTGTCAAATTATCAAAACGATAATTTTTAATTATCAAAACGATAATCAGAAATCCCAAATCAACAATTATTCAATTATCAAAAACGATAATCGAATCTCAAATCAACAAATATTCAATTATCAAAAATGATAATCGAATCTCAAATCAACAATATTCAATTATCAAAAACGATAATCGAATCTCAAATCAACAAATGTTCAATACTGTATACATGTACACATACTCTTATGGAATTAACTCATTTTAATTCCATAGCTCAGCTCTAAATCTCGATTTATCAATTTAATTTGGTCATATCTCTTTGCCATTGAACACCATGTGTGCATTGCAAGGGACTCAATCTGTTAACCCCTACACAAAGGCCTATAGGACTTAAACAAGTCATGCACATACCCATCATACTCCTTATGATGAATAGATCAAGGCTTCTCTCCTAGATTAGTTTTATAATCTAGTGACCAGTCTCATCTCTTATTTCAGAAAGATTTATTAACTCATGGAATGCTTTTACATTCCTTCTTTCCCTTTTTCCCTCAATGAGAGAGAATTAAACTCTTTCATGGATTTCACTGACCATGACTTCATTCATGAAAATAATTTTTTTTTTTTTGATCTAGTTGTCTCATTCAAAATTTATTTTATCACTTGCATATCTCCTATATTCAAGAATGTCATGATCTCTTAAACAAATCCAGTAGAATTCTATAAAAATTCTTATACTCAATTCTATTGTGAACATAGGGTAAGGTTTTTAGAGAAAAACCCATAAAACATTTTAGCTTTAGATCTGAACAAATCAGCACATAAATAATTTATTGCATTGTTCATCTCCAATTTAAAACTATCTAGACATAAGCATGAACCTCCTTTGTTCACACTGCCTAGCTTATTTTCCAATTCCATCTTACATTTTTATATGGTCCAAACTCTTGCCTTTGAACACAAAGTGTGCATTGCAAAGGACTCAATTCTGTTAACCTTTGCACAGAGGCCTTCAGGACTTTAACAAGTCATGCACATACCCACCATCCACCTGATGATGAGTAGATCAAGGCACCTCTTCTAAATTACTTGGTAATTTAGAGACCATACATATTTATTCATTTAAGGAATTTTTCCTTTTTAACTCCAGAAATACTCTTGTAATCTTTTCTTCATTTCATAAGTAGGGAATTTAATTTCTTTAAAAATCATATCTACACATACCAACTTTCATGCCAAATTTTACAACCCATTTCAAAGTCATTTCTGCTTGATCGCACATTTTTTTTTTCAATATTGCTTTGTTCATATCAATTTTTAAATGAACTAGACATGAGCATAAACCTCTTTGTTCATACTGCCTAATCCATTATTATTATTCAATACCATATTTCTCAGTAAATTAATCAAATTATTTTCTTATAAAAACTGAGTCATAAACTCATTTCTGTAATCAGGTTATATGGTTGATTAAACAATTTTCAAAACAAAATTAGCCAAAAACAAATCTAAACAGCAACCAAAAATTCAACCAAAATGTCATTCATGATCATCATATATTTATTCAGAGAAATTTAACAGAAATCATAATTATGATTTTCATATAAAATAATTGGCTGCCCTTACTTGGGTCTTAATGCCATAAATCTCATAAGTGATTATCACTTACTTTCCTCTTCTTTTGAAAGTGCAAATCGTTAGAAATTTTATAAAACAATTTTCATTTTAAAATGATTTCCCAATTATGTGATTAAAGCAGCAATATTAGTAACAATTTCGATAAGGAAATTGTACTTCTCAAATACCGTAAAAACGGGTCACAAATCAGCATTGCGGTATGACCGCTTGAAAATCCACTTTTAAAAATTTGACGGTTACTGAAGCCAAAGCGACAGTAATTTTTTTTTTTAAACGTCAAAATCTCATCAAAATAATTTACACCACAATGTAACACCAGTGAATTTTCATTCATAAAATTTTCAACTAAACATCGTGCTTCAAAATATAGCACCAGTGTAAAAATCCCGTTATAAAGGTAACGGCAACAAAATACGTTTCATAACCAAGCATCGGTTCAACGTAAAATTAATGCAGTAACGTGCAACTCAAATTTGCACGTACTACAAAATGAACAAAGAAATCATTCGAATATATCTTCAATGAAGATAATTCAAAACAACAAAAATCTAATCAACATGTGATTAGCATAAAAGAAAATCAGCAAAAATCTCAACAAGAATCACATAACTGCAATCGTTTTGAATCCTTAATTCGGATTCGAAATTCTCAAAGAAACAAAATAAACACAGCTATGTAAACAGCAAATGAAATTTATTTCAATTTCATATTTTGATTTTTAAATCAAAAAGATTATCAGTTGTACTTAGCGAAGACAGTTTCACTGTTTCCGTTACGCACTTTGATAAACATAACACAATTTAATCATATCAACAAAACACAGTTTCACTTTTATTTTTAAATAAAGATATTTAAAAATTTCATCATAATTTCAAAACTTTAGTTTTGACTCAAAACACAAAGAAAACATCGACAAATAGTTGTAACACATGTTCCATCTAAGTTATGTTTTATATTATGTCCATAAACCCCAAGCTCTGATACCAACTGTGACGCCCCACCTCTATACTCACAATAACAAAGAGTATTAAAAGAAATACTGTCTGTTATTATGAAGAATAAGGCTGGGTAGGAGCGGCCATCCGTAGTTGGCCTTACACTAGTATTGGTTACCTCGATAGGAGTGGTATATATTTAAAATTTTTCATCTCTTATTTATTCACTCCCATCGACATATCCAATTCTAGTATAGAACGAACTACGATGGTTCATAATGGTTTAGGACAATATATATAAAAATAACACAGATACACAAAGAATGCGGAACACAGATAAAAACAAAAGTCTCATATATATATAACTGATGTCAGTTACAATACAGTTGATATAATACATATGATACAACTACAATTGTCGACTCTGGAAATTATATATATACACGTACATTATCAACTAATATACATGAATACATATCAACCTATACTATGACACGATTACTCCAAAAGATGTGAAAAGTCTTCATAGCTCAAACAGCAACTCAAAGCAGGAAATCTACAACCTGAAATAACTCGGGTCTGACCCGAGTATTACATTCAAAAGAAAATAATACACGGGTCAGTCTAATTCAAACTCAGTTATTAGTGCATAGAAGCAATAATAATCAATACCAAATAGTTGACAGTCACAGAAATCTCGTATATCCAACTTCTCAATAAGAGAATCGGATAACGGCAATTATAACACTAAATAGTGTTAATCAGCGAATCAGCAAATCCAAATCAGAATACAACTTCAAAACATTGAAACTAACCAACGAAACAATTTAACAAATCGGAACGTCAATTTAAAACTGTCAAAGCTGATAGGGCTGCAGTACACGCACGCGTGTACTGCCTCGCCACTATCGCCAGAGATACCCTAAAGCTCAGTGAAAGTCAAGAATGATCCCAAGGTCAAACCCAGATCGGATTCAACTCAGGTGTAATTCGAAAATCAAATTCGAATACAATCAAGTGGTCAAAACAGTCTACCCACATTCAAGGAGGCACCAAACAACAACCAAAATGCAAAGTGTTCAAGACTGGTCAGAGAAAACAGTTTGAACAAGTGAATATAGGAACAATCGATATCTACATGGATGCAAGCATATAATACTAAGGCCTGAATGTATGCTTCAATATGAACAAGGCAGTGAAGCCAAACTCAAGAATGAGCATATATGAGTTAATGACAATAATGCAACAGGATCCAACTACAGACAATCAAACCGTGACAATATGGTGCAGTGAAGACCAACATGAAATAAAGTCTGTGTGCCAAAAGGTCAGAGGCAATACGAGTGTAGACGGGATGAACCAAATGCAAGAAAAATGCAATGATCAAGGCTACAATATGCAAACTCAAGCTTATGGAGAACTAGTGCATATGCTCCAGTGGAGTCAACCATATTTAAAGTGAATGCCAGACAGTGATCTAACAACCCAAATCAGTTATACATATGGATGAACCTATGGCCAAGAAAATAACATCTAGACCATAACTATATAAAACTAGTATGGTCGAGGTCGAATACCAGAAACAAAATGGCATCAACTCACTCAGAAGAGAGTCAAGTGCAATAGAAATGCATAGCGACATGCACAAGTGACTCGAACTAGTGAGTCAAGTACAAGTCAAGGCAGTGTACAATATTGAAACTGCTATTTCCAAAGTGAAGCAAGGAAACTCAATATGCAGAGAAACTGCAATCCCAAATGAATGCGAGGGGCAAACTGCACAAAAGAAAACAGAAACAACTGCACAATAAAACTGCAGTTGAAACAGGTACAAAGACAAGGGCAGACTGCAACTATTCTACAGTCACCACAATGTCAACATGACTCGAAATGTAAATGCAACAGTAAATGGTCAAAGTCGAGCACATGAACGACTTCGACCTACGATCAGTGGCAGGCATGCAAATGCAGACCACGAAGGCAAGGCCTTAACATCAGATATGAGGCAAAGAAAAAACACATATGCGCAAGTCAAGGGCACTAGTACAAAGCTCCAAAACGACAGACTCTAATACAAAGTAATGCCACTGGTGACAATGGAATGTAACTGGCAACAATGTAGGCTACAGATGGAAACTTTCTAAATGTCAGACTCAAAACAGAGACAAGTACAACCTAAATCCAAGTTTATATGCAAATAATAGTGCAGTGATAAAAATGAAGTGGTATGCAATGGTGAAGTATTGGATTTCGAGTGAAGCAATGGGCCGGAACAATAAATGCTAAGCAATACCAATACGACAGAAACCAATCAAGACAGTGACAATAAGGCACTGCAAATACAAGGCAGTGACTGTATGCAAGGGTAGCCAGCACTTCTCAAGATTCGAATACAGGCAACTATCTAATGAAAGAGTGCAGACCTAAATGTCAAGACACTGCTAATGTAACAGGCGAGTGATGAATACAATTAACTCAAATTGGGTTAAAGTGCATCAGTATATGACACAACACCAGGCTACATGAATGCAGATTGTAGCAGTGAATGTAATAGACCCAAACACGTATGTATCCTCATCCCAACAAAGGCAGTAACGATGCAGTCTGTTCTACATGAACTCCAACTAAATACCAATGCAAGCCCAAATGTACAAGACTCTAGAATAATAGCATGATGACATTAAGCTAATGGAATTTGACTCAAGACCACACTATCAATGAAGCAACGCAGCTGTGAGTGGTAACAACACCTCTGTAAACTGACAACAATTAAATCAAAGCACTAAAGTTCATCAAGCAATTCGAGGCTGTCAAGAGATAATAGTAACCAACGAAAAAGGGACCGGCACAACGTGAAATAATCGAACTGCAGTAATGGCCAAAAATCAAAATCAAAGCCGTGGAAATCATGGTGTCAACCAAGTTCTAAATCAATGCCGAGAAAACCAAGAAATCATCATATATACTCATATAAACAAGCCAGGAAAATCACGAGTATTCGAAAATAATCGAACAACAAGCCATAGAATTATCAGGCGAAGCCATGAAATACCCACAACGAAAATAAGGGCTTCAAACCCTATATGAACAGAAACACCAAAGGCAACACACGAGTTCAAACGTGAAAGTCTCGAATGTAATCAATCTCAATATTAAACGAAATCGAATAGCCAAGAAAACCAAGCATCTGAAGTAAGAATTAGATGTGAGCAACTCACCATTTCTCGACGAGGAAGGGTAGCCCTTAATTTGTGAAGCCCTAGTTTTCGGGGAGACGAACGAAAACACCGAGCATGCCCCAATTTGATTGAAGAACGAACGAGAGAAATCATGAGCAGCCATCATCTCTCAAAGGAAATCGAGTCGAAGCCCTAATTCGCCAGGACGAGACCGCCATTATTTTGTTTTTCTTAGACTTAGGGTTTTGATCGAACGAAAACAAATTGAATGAGGGTCGGGCCTTCGAAAATGAAGGAGAGAAACGGTTATACATGATTATCTCGGCCACAAAAGTAGTGGATAATTAAATTTTTGAAGCCCAATAATACCAAACCAATTTTTCTCAAAGAATTTCAACTCGAATTAAAACTCCAAATAGCAATTAACAACAATTTTTATCGTCGTTGGACGAAAATAAATCGTTATAAAACTCTGGGTTGTCACACATTGTGTGTCAGGTGTCGTCTATATCGAAAGGACCCTTCTGACATAGTTGAAACCTTGCATATTCAAATAACTTCAGTTAGATGCTTTAAGTTATCTTCGCCTGGGCTACTAATTTCGTCAAGGTCAAAACCTAACCATAGTCCACTTAAACCTTGGATTGACACAAGAAACCTAAGGATCCTTCTTTCAACAAGGTCAAAACCTATCTCCAAATCACTATGACTTGAGATTACTAATCTTAACCCAAGACGATTAAGTCCACAGCTTTCGACAAGGTCGAAACCACTACCTCTGACCCTTGACCAAAGCCCAAGCCACTCAATAGCTTTAGCCCTCGACAGGGTCGAAACCCTTTAAGTCAACCTTCATCCAATGATTCCTAAGTCCACCCATTTAGATTCTGCTTCCAATTTGAAAGGTGATCTTTCAAATGGGAAACTTAGTTATCTCAGCAAAGTCAAAAGATTGATAAGGAAAGGAAATAACAGTTACGACTGAGTCAATAGATCGGCCTAAGCAAATTTTCATTACAACAACTTGTTTCGAAAGGGTATCAAAGTAAATACACACATTCTATCCTACTCAACTCTTCTAAAGAAACCACAAGGAATTAACCTTGTCCTAAATACTCTACTTTGGGGTGTTGACAAGATTTCATGTTAACATTTTGGCGCTAGAAGGAGGGCTTGAACCTTCGACTTGGTTGAACCCCCGACTCTACTTGTCTCTAACCCCACTTAACTCAATCTCTAGTTCATCTACTGTGGTCTAATCATGGCTAGTAGAATCATCAGATCTGAACAAGGGTCCTCTGAACTTTTAACCCAAAAAATGGATCAACTCCCTGGTTAGAGTTTGAATGCACCAACTATGTTCTGATAGAGCAATATCACAGATAGAAGATATAGAAAAGAATAATAAAAGAAAGAAGACAGAGAATTTTTATAGTGGTTTGGCTGTTAATGAAGCCCATGTCCACTTTATAGTTTTACTATAGATTGATTGCTATTACAAGAGATGTTTGATTACAATGCTTTTGATTATCCTTAGCTAGATTGAATCCCCAGAGTTGGAATCCACTGGAGAATCACATGGAATCCCTTTGGAGATTGTTGTGACGTAGGTAGAGAGTGAAGAATAGTTCCAGCAGAGCTTCAGTCACTTGTCCGGGGAAGATTCCATTTATGTTGTAGGTAGGATGGTATTTATAGAGATCAGAGAGCTTTTGGGCCATGCCACTTCATCAGCCACTCGTAGGTAGGTAGGGAATGACCTAGGGGGTTTAGCTCGCGATTCGAGCCAAAACCATGGGTCGATGGCGACCCATGGTCTATGGGTCACTAGCGAGCCATAGATTTTGGCTCATGAGCGAGGTAATGACTTAGTTCCTTTTTCAGTGCTCCTTGGCTAGCTCAATTGAAGATTCAAAGGAGTGGCATTGGTCACTGGTGACCCATAGGTTATGGGTTGCTAGCGATCCAATGACTTAGGATATTTTTTGAAGTTTGGAGTTTGGGATGTTTCCATGGTCTTGTGTCGTCGTTGTTCCGTTTTGATGATAAGTTACTAGCTGTTTGTGCTCAGTTGTTGATTGGGCTAAAAGAATGCTGGTCTTTAGATTTAATCGATCCCAGTCATTGCCTTAGTAATATAACTTGGCGCTCGTTAACTCCTTGCCTTAGCCTTTCTGGTTAAGTTCTAAACCACTCCGATAACACGAGATTGGTCTGTCTCCTATTGGATCTTGCTGGGTTAAAAACCCGGATAACATTTGCACCCCAGAGTACGTCTTTGTTGTCAACAAGGCATGCTCTAGAAATTAGTGCTCTTAATATCTATAATCTGATTTCCAAGTAATTGCATTAGAGTTTTATGAATACGTGGCGGGTCATGCTGTTGGTAATCTAGCTTTGGTCTTGACCACTATTGCTTGCTACAACAGATCAAATTTCTTCCCTTAGTTTCCTATCATGCTTCGAAATGATAGATAAATTTCAGAGTATGAACTCAAGAAAAAAATGCCCCCATCTATTGGGTCGCTAGAGATCCATTATGCATGGACATCTAGCGATCCACGCAGCCATAAAAAATTTTCTTTGTAAGTTGGGTTGCTATATTTATCGCTGGCGACCCAATGCCTTAGACAAATTTGTGCTTCATCTTTTCTGCCTACTTATATACTAGAGCCGACCTAGTAGCTCATTCGACCCGAGCTACCCTTACTTCTTTAGGCGATCCAATTTCCATGCAATTTGATTCCAGGGGATTCATACACTTGCTCAACTCGATCGATTGTCTCCTTATATCCATCTCGTTCAAGCTCTACGCCGTGATTCTCATATTGTTTCTCGTGAAACCCTTGTCGATCCATAGTTTCGCTGTTGATCCATACATTTAAATCTTAACCTTAGCTCGCCTATGAACTACCTCGACCCACCATTAGTTCGCTACTAACCTATCATTAGCTTGCCACCGATCCTTTTCGTAGTTTGCTGAATTCGATCTTCGATCCTTCCTGTGTCTTTGAATATGTTTCCAGGTGGGTTTGCTAGCTGGTTTGATAATTATAGTGTTTGTGTAATGATTCAATGGCGAGTTTGCATTTGCAATATTGGTTGCGAGAAGTTCGAGTTGACTACGGTTTAATGGGTCAAGATAGCCAATCGAGTCTTGAGTTTCTCCCTGGAATGACGTTCGGGCTTTGGTCCAATGCTTGACGCAATTTGCTATCTTTGTCCGTTAGACCAAAATTGACTTGTACCCAGTACTGTAGCTGTCACTGCACGTCCCATACATCACCAGTCGATCCAGATTTTTCCAAAGAATTTGGACTTATCCCGCTCACTTGTTGCATGCTCGGTGTCCCTATAGGGTGAAGAGTTTTCCCTATTGCTTTGGATAACGAATCCTTCATCGATCATTTATCGAAACGGCTAAGTGTAGAGGAAGTAAAAACCAAAACAAAAGTGAAGTGATGTAGGAAGTTCTTTTCTTCTTCCACTACGAGCGAACTATCTATACGGGATAGAGCGTTTGTAGTGTTTCAGGCACCGAGTTTATCCTATGTTGACAACACTCTGCACTTGCCCCGGTCCGCACTTGAAATTCGATGTGCCGATCATGAATTTATATAATTTCAGAATTCAAGTGCGATAGGGGAACTATCAGTCTAGGATAGATTTACCTGACTATTTCGGATGCGAGTACTGTTATTTAGAATGAAGCAGCCGGCCGTGCGTTGTATGTCAAGCGAGGGAAGCCCAACGCTCTCAGAAGCCGAGCCTTCGTCCACTTCGCAAGCTTAGTTTGGCCAGTTTGTCCTGGTTAGGCCAATCGTGGATCGCACACCTCCCAACTTTAGAGTTATGCTTAATTCACTTGAGAGAGCTTCCTTGGTGGTTTCTGCTAAGGTTCTTCATAACATCTGCACGCAGCATAGAATTCCAGAAGAAGCATCTACCAGAGAAGGAGCCCTGCCTTCCCCAAGGTACACCGCTTGCACTCGGTATATGTGCTTGAATGGAGCCCTACCTCCCTTTAATGATTTTCTATGCGAGACTCTTTCGAACTTGGGTATTACCCCAATTCTGCTTCATCCTAATAGCTACGCTATCTTGACTTGCATATATGTTCTTTTCATGTAGGCGTTCAACCGCGCTCCAAGCTTTTATGAGTTGCGATACTTTCTGGCGTTCAAGAGGAGAGATGACTACCCCTCATTGATCATAATCGAAGCCAAAAAATTGAAAAATCATCTTGCTCCTGCAGAGCAACTTGTCGTAATTCAAGACATAATACTTCTTTGTTAGATGTCCCGAGGGGTTCAACCATCGGTGGACGATGAGGGGTAAGTTCCTTTTTCTTCATTTATCGAGCTTTAATGCATTATAGTGGAGTTTTTAATCAATTGTACGTCTCTTGCAGTTATTCCAAGGCCGAATAGAGATGTGGCTCTCGATGAAGTTTGTCAGACTCTAATGGCTATTGATGCCGATGAAAGAAGTGTCAAATTATTACTAACTGATGAGAACTTGCACTGATATGGTTTATTAGCTCTGGGTAGATCTGCTGTTCAGGTTGAAATCCCTCTCCTACCCGATCCATGGTTCATACAAGATCTACTTCTTCCTCCCACGATTCCGAGGTAGGTCAAGAGAGAGAGCCCGTCCAGTGGATCAACTGACGAGGCTCGTGAGGGGGGAGATGCTATTGCGATTGTATTAAGTGACCAGGTTAGAATGCCTCCAATTCCAGATGAAGGTTAGAATGACTCAAAAAAGGATGAAGGGGAGTTTGAGAGTAGTAGTGATGAGTCTACTGCTAGCGATTACTTTTTGTCAGAATAAGATGGTATGGACTCAGAGTCTTGTGATGAGTCTCCTGGAATGAGTCCCATTATTCTAAGTTCACTTCTTCCTGATATGAGCGACAAAGGCAAAGTCCCTGAGACGGGAGGGCATTAAGGTTTTTCGAGTAGGGACTCGGAGCGGATTTCAGGGATTTTAGCGACGTTAATGTTGACTTCGACGCGCTCATGAAAGAAGATTTTACATTTGATATGGCGCCTCCCTACTCGGGTAATATTGCTCGAGAAGCTAGCCCGGTTCCATCCACAATAGCCGAAGTTAGTCCAGTTCCACCCACGACGGCCGTCTGTTCTGGTTCGTGATGACGTTTTAGGCACACGTTAGAAACGCACTGCAAATTGCACTAGGATTACACTCACTTCCATTCATTCCTTCATTTTTGTTGCATTTATTTTCGTGCTTCTAAAACCCTTTATTTATGCTTTATGCTAGGTATGACGAGGAGACGCGATTTCTATGATGACTTTGAAGAATTCACTAACTCACAGGGGTATCCCAAGTGCTCCTTTGCCCGTCATCAATTTTGGGAAACAAAGGAGGTATATAGGAGGAGAAAGGGGCTCAAAGCCGAAACCTGCCACCAGGAAGAAAGTGATCGAGTTCGGTCGTATAAAGGTGGTTATGAGAAGAGGATATTTCTTGAGGAAAAGGGTGAACCATTGAAAAATTCAAAGCTTGAACATCTTTCTCATTCTTCAGAGCTTACTTCAAAACATTCTTCTATAGGACAATAAATTCCCATTACCTCTACTCCGATTCCACCTTCAACTCATATTTCATCATCTTCTATTGCTATTACTGCCTTTGGTGCTTCTCGCACCTACCGGAGACCTGCCTATGTCCTTCCTTTGGGCCTCTTAGACTTGAGGCAGCGATTCCTGGTTGGTTCTTGAAGGGGGTCAAATTCGACCGTGATTTGTGCCCTGTTTGTAAAGATTCATATATACCGCACCTCCAAGCCATAAGAGTGACCTTGAATAGGCCAAAGGATGGGAAAAACTCTGTAAACAACTAGCGGATACGAATAGAAATAATTATCAGGAGATCCTTTCCTTTAAATCAATGAAGGATGACTTTGAGAAGGCGTTCGCCTATCACGACGCCAAGATTAAGCAACTAGAGGAAGAGAAAGAGGCTGCACTACAAGAGAGTAATAGAAATGGCGATTTGCCAAAAGAGGTGAAAGAAGCCCATACCCGAATAGAGATAGTCTACAGAGACGAAATAAAGAAGGTTCACGTAGAGGAGGAGAAGTTAAAGGAAGAGGTGACTTCCTGCAACGCCACCATTAAGGACTAGAGGAAACTATCGCTGACCATGATCTAATTGTTGGGAGGCACAACAAGACCATCTCTGACCAGGCTGAGACAATTTCCAAATTACAAGCCCAGGTCACACAGCTCAGCGCTGACAAGTTTGCTGTTGAAATCGAGAAGGCTGTAGAGAGAGTGGATTTCCTAGAGCTTCAGAATGCATTTGAAAGAAAGATGGAGAAGCTTGATGCGACCATTCTGAACTTTTACATTAACTCCCTATTGCATCAAGGAAGTCTCAGTTATCTAGGTCCAAAGTTCCTGAGCACTCTCGCTTTAGTTTGGGAGGAAATCTTGTCTCGTTTCACCGACATCGGTGTTGTCTATTCTGAGCGAGTTGTAGGATGCCTATCTCAATGACGATTCCAAGAAGGCGTTGCTCGAGGACCGGGAAATTCTTCGGGTTGAAAGAGAGTAGGAAGCCACCGATGCTGCCTCGACGACCACCGCCGTAGCACCCACTAAGCCTTTTATTTCTGGTGCGGGCGAATCATTAGAGCAGCCTCATGACCTGTCAACAAGTTTGGGACTTGAAACTCTCTCTCTGGTAGTGAAGCCATCAAAAGAAGGGGAAGGTGGTGAGTATGAAGTAGACATTGTTGAGCATTCCTCTAGCGCAAGTAATGTTCTCGCCTCCTCCGAATTTATGGGTTTCCAACTTACGCCACAAGAGCAAGAGGAATTTAATGCTTTCTTTTTTGATCTTATAGGTCCATATACCTTACCCGTTGACGTGCCAGCTTCTTCGGCATCCGGACCTGCCGCCATTTCCACATCTTCCGTGGTTGTTTCCTTCCTATTCCAGTTTCTGCGCCTGCATCTGGCTCGCAACCAGGACCGAAAGCCGAGAAGATAGCCGTGCTCCATGGTTTGGATGACCCTTCTGTGTCTTTGGAAGGTGATATAACACCAGCAGAGGCCAAGGAGCAAGAATCTCAAATGGAGCAACCACAGAAGACTCAACACTATCTGGTTTCTACCAAGAAGGAAAAGGTGGAGGCAATCAAAGCCTAAAAGTGCCCCCGGAAATCAAGCAAACATAAAGGGAAGGGGGTTCTTTTGAGAAGTTTCGGAGGAAGAGGAGGAGATTGCCACCGAGGTGTTCTTCGACATTACCGGTAGCGACGCCACTCCTGAAAAGAAGCAAAAGCTACCAACCAAAGGTGGAAAGGGAAGTGGTGAAAAGAAGCATTGAGCAGCTTGCATGAAGAATATTTTGATTTTTGTTTTTTCTTGAGTCATTCTGTTCAAGTGCAGAGTCTGCACTTAGCGTCTTTACCGTGGAGTCTATATTTTCTTTTTGTTGGCTGGTGTTGGGTGGGTAAAGCCCTCACATTTTGATCCTCTGAACAGAAATTACAAGCAATATAATGATATTTTGACTATACTTTTATCTGTCTGTTCATATGTGTTCTGTGTACTTGCACTTGTTTTATTTCATACTTCTCTAGTTCCATGATTATAGCTAAAGCCCTTCATTCGAGGTAATAGAACTTAGAGATTAATAGCACTTTGGACGTTAATAGAATTTTGAAGTTATCAGAACATAGAGAATTCTTGGTTAGAAATTCATAGAACTTTAGAAATTCATAAAACTTAAATTAGCAGAACTTAGAGAAATTTTTGTTTAGAAATTATTTGTTTAAAAATTCTTTGTTTCGAGTGACAGAACTTTTGAACTTACTGTTTTCATGCATTTCTATCCAAGTACCAGTATATGCCCCCCAGTTCACAGGGTTGTTTACTTCAAACAATTTTCAGATAACCGGTGACTTAGGGTTTAGATAATCTTTATTGAAAATTTGGCTAAGTTATAACTCGATTCTCCTTTTTTGGAAGTATTGCAACTTTACCGCGTAGTCCAAGCTTCTTTTGATATTTCAACAAGTATACCACATACGCGTATTTTATAGGCACACAGTGCATATGTTATTGAGGGCAGTTTTAACCCTTAAGTGTAACCAGTTGAGATTTTTCAATTGGTTTATAGCATTAAAATGATGTTGGAGTTGTGCTCATTATTCTTGATTATAGAAGCAGTTGGCGCTAGTTATGAGATGCGCGGTTTTTGGAGCACCTCGACGTTGCCTATCTTCGAGCCACTTGAGGAGTGCGTGTTTTGGTGTCTAGTGCGCGGCTTATGGAGTGTGTGGCTTTTCTTTTTCCTCGGTGTTGCCTATCCCGGGCAATGCAAGGAGTTATTATTTTGGCATGCGGCTTATGAGGTGCACGACTTTTGTTTTCCCTCAGTGTTGCCTATCTTCGGGCAATGTGAGGAATTATTATTTTAGTGTGTGGCCTATGGGGTATGCGGCTTTTTTTTCCTCGGTGTTGCCTATTGTTACTCCAAAAAATCCACCTTTCGACTAAGTCCTAAAGACCAAGAGAGAAGAATTAAGACCAAACCTTTCGAAGGAGTCAAAGGGATGCTGCCATCAAAGTTTAACAGCTTCAAGACCTTTCGAAGAAGGTGAAGAAGTCGAAGAAAGTATTAGCAACCCCTTCGATAGCTACATTAAGCCTTTTGAATCGGTCGAAACTAATAACAGTTGAATCTCTTCGAAACCAATGAAGTCAACCTATCGTCTATGTCGAAAGCACCAGACTTACTTCATGAATGACATGAGGCAAAGACCCATCCAGGATACCTTTCGACAACGCCAAAAGATGCTATGAAGAAAACAATACTCAAAGGCAAAAGAATGATAAAGACACCTTTCGACAACATCGAAAGGAGAAATCGTTTTCGATCAGGTCGAAGGGTTAAGAGAGAATGAAGGAATTGCTAGAGTATGACAAGAAGAACAGGTACACCTCTCGACAATGTCGAAAAGAGGCGCAGCTTTCGACCAGGTCAAAAGGTCCATAACAGCATATAAAGGGACACCTTCTGACAACGTTGAAAGGAGACATAGCTTTCGACTTGGGTCGAAAGGTTCATTACAACATATAAAAGGACACCTTCCAAAAACGTCCAAAGGAGACAACTTTCGACCAGGTCGAAAGGTTCATAACAACATATAAAGGAACACCTTCCGACAAAATCGAAAGGAGGGATAGCTTTCGACCAGGTCGAAAGGTTCATAACAGCATATAAAAGGAGGACCTTTCGACATTGTCGAAAGCAAGGGCGCGGAAGGGAGGCCGCCTGCATCTATAAATAAGACCCAAGGAGTCACATTTTGGGGATCTTATTTCTCTCATTCTAAACTTGTATTTTCTTTAACAAAGCATTATAACCCTAATTTGGAGTTATTGATTTGGGAATTCAATGAAATAAAATTTCTTTAAATGGAAAAAGGAAGTCTTGTGCATTATTTATCTCTTTTCTGATTACGAAAGCTTTTGTTGGATTAACTTTTATATTTCAGGTTTAACTCCATCGAATGGAACCTATCGACAAGGTCGATACCTCTTCTGATCCTAACATCTTCTGTAACCTTCCGAAGCCATTAACTATATGGTCTAAAGCTTTCGATAAGGTCGAAATCAGTTCTCTAAATACCAAAACTTGGACATACAGATTTGATCCAAAGGAAGTCATTCTCATAGCTTTCGACAAGGTCAAAGCCCACTCCAAAACCTCTAGAGAATAAGACTTCTTGTGTAAACTTAAAGGAATTTAACAACCAAGCTTTCGACAAGGTCGAAACCTACCTTTAAAAGATTTAACTTAGGGAATTTCAGTCTGATCGAAAGGAAGGCTTTTAAAGGAGAACTCACACTAGCTCATCAGTATCGAAAGGTCACTTAACCCAGAGACCATGCCTTTCGACACCGCCGAAAGGTCTGGTTTGAGAAATATCTAGAAATAAAGTCAAATCAAAAGGCATTTTCTAAGGGAATCACATTCACTGTTCATACAAAGGATTATTCATCTTTCTTAGCATTACTTTAGGGTGTTGACAAAAAATCTTGTTAACATTTTTGGCACTAGAAGGAGGGCTCGGACCTCCGACTAGGATAAATCCCCAACACCATCATTCTCTAACCCTTCTGTTTGCTCAAAAGTTGGACAAACACCTCTAAACCTGATTTTTTTTAGTTAAGTTTCGTTTGATTTGGGGTTTTTTCAATGTTCCAACATGTAATGGAACGCATTTCAGCAAGTGCAGAGATAGTTCATAAGTTCAAAGTTTGGAAGGCGGATACGGAAAGTAAATAGCACAGAGTTTTTATAGTGGTTCAGCCCGAATGTGCCTATATCCACTTTCCATCTTATTATTCCCTCTTTGATTTGATTACAAGTATAAGATATATTCGAAAAGAGTAAAAAATTTAAGTAGCCGAAGTGAGATTTTCAGTAGAGTTTTCTCTGTTTTTCTCCAAAAATCTGTCCCCATTGTTATTGAGAAGCTCTGGTATTTATAGAGTGGAGTTGTGAAGTATGGAGGAGAGGTTATAGCTTCCTGAGTTTAGTTCGGAATTTGGGTAAGGAATAGTTGGATTAGCATTTAGGTTACGAAGTTTGCTCTGGTCAGTGATCCTTACTTGCTTTGGTTCGGTGATCCCTACTTGCTCTGGTTCGGTGATCCCTACTTGCTTTGGTTTAGTGGTCCTTACTTGCTTTGATTCGGCATGTTTGTCATACCGAACCAAATGTTTGGTCCGGCAATTGATATGTTGTGCTGGACCAAATACTTGGTCCGGCATATCAGAGAATGCCGGACCAAATTTTTGGTTCGGCATCTCTAAGGATACCGGACCGGATATTTGGTCCGGTATACCATAGGATGCCGGACCAAATATCTGGTCTGGCATGCCGATCTATATGTTTGGTTCAGCATTTTGGCAAATGCCAAACCAAGCATCTAGTCCAGTAATTCTGTTTCATATACCCTTATCTACCTTTGCTGCCTTCTTTCTTTGCTCGCCAGAAAACCGAGCCAACACTTGCCCTCCAAAGTATGTTGTGTAACTACACGACATGCTTTGTTTTGGTCCGGTATCGAGCTTCTACCACCGAATGACAACTTGCGACCATTCATCTTCCTTCCTTCTTCTTTTTTAAATACCGCCTTCCCCTTTTCTATTTTTCTTTCTACTTCTTTAATCAAAATTTTCTAATTAAACTTTGATCGATTGAGGTTAGATTCTAGCTTGCTTATATCGCTCGAATTCGAACATCTTTGTGTCTTCACTGCTCATGATAAGCCATTTAAATCGATTGCTTGGCCTATGGGTTTAGGGCTTTGATTTTCTGTTTTGTACGGCTTAGAAGAATCAAGTCTATTTTCCTTGTGAATTCCATCCGACATAGAGGACTTGAGTCCATTTTCCCCATGTACATCTTCTTTGTAAATAGGAGATGGTCGAGTATATGGTGAATCGAAGCTCGTGAGTATGGGTTTTGGTGCGAGTTTCAAAGAGGGGGTAAGGATTTAGCCTTGTTGCACTAATATTGTTGTTCATGGTACTTGAGTTTGCTATTGGTAAAGGCTCAGGTGGTCATACTCTGATATAATGTTAGAACTGAGATCTTTTTTTTGTTAGGATAAGCTAGCATAGGCTTAGAGAATAAATACTGTCTAGGAAAGGCCATAGGAGGGTATGCTTCGGGTCAGTAGTTGGTGTGTGGTGAGTTTGGTTCGGCATTCGGCATAGGGTAATGCCAGACCAGATAGGCCTAGCCCATGGTTTGTGGTTATGCCGAGCCAAAAGCAGGTTTCCCATGAAATGACTAGGTTAGGGGTAAGAGTTTAATTGGGCTAGATGATAGGAGGTTCCCGTGCACATTTTACTTCCATTTATGATTTGGACCTTCGCTTGACTTTTATTTTCTTGCACGAGAATATGTCTTCTGGTGGCGAGCTCCATTCCAAGTTTGCGGCTTCACAGCCTGCCAGGGCTGGTCCCATTTCTTCTGATGCTCCAGTTAACCCTCCCAAGCAATCCAGTTCTACTTACTCATTAGTCAAAGGCTACGCTCCTAATCAACCGCTGGTTAGGTCTTCGGAGTGTTATCCCAGCGTGCTGACGATAGAGAGGCTGAACTCTATAGCTACTTCATTTGGGATAGATCGCCGAGACATGATATCACCAGGTCCAGATGATAGAGGATGTTTTCCTCCAAGCGGGTATATGACATATAGCAAGTATCATTGTATGTGTGGCGTGATTCCGTCGCTTACCAACTAGGTTGCTAGCTTCGTGATCTATTTGAAGGTTGCTTCCATGCAACTTTAGCCGAACTCTTATGCTATCCTGACATGTTTATACCTAATATTCATAAAGCGGTATCGGATATTCCCCACCCATAGAGAGACCATATATTTGTATAATGTGAGGAGTTATCGAAAGGGGAGTCCTTTTGTTAGTTTAGAGTCCGCCCACAAATTCAAACCCATCCTGGATCTATATTCTATGTTTATTATGTTCAAGAAGGAATATTTCTTTATACGTAATGATACCGTGGCCCAACATGCTTTTACTTCTGGCTGTAAGTTATAGTATTATCTTTTCTAAGCTTTCTGTCGACTTGGCTTCTTATTGCTCCATAATTTTCAGATTGTGTGAAGGCGGCGGAGGATGATGGCTTAAAAATGATAGCCAAGGAAATATTGGCTATCCTGGAGGCTGAGTGGGAAGCCTCATTCCTACTCCGTGATGTAGCCCTCCGATTCTACAACTTGATCGGCCCCAGACAGTCGGTGTACAGGATTAGGCCAAGTTCTGCTGAGAGAGCAGCGGGAGCCGGAAGAGACGGGGGTGACAGAGACAAAGGTAAGGGCCCAGATGAGGAGGGTGGTGTGGCTGAAGCACCGAAGATACTGAGACATAAGAAGAGCGTAGTTCGTCCACCCTACTCGGGGAAATCTTTGCGTATTCGAGATGCTCCTTCCCCCGATGACGAGGAAGGTTCTCATTTGGGAGTAGAAAGTGAAGAGGAGGAAGGATCAGAGAGCAACTCTGAAGCAACAGAAGGGGATGTTCATGTATCTCCAGACATGGATATCATAAGCAGCGAAGGATTAGGCGTGGATCCTTTAAAGAATGCCAAGGCTGTACAAAAGTGGCCCGAACAGTTGGAACAATCCGAACCGGTCCCAAGGCCGACTCCTGCTGCCAATCTTTCCCAGGAGAACGTGGCTTTGGGTAATCTGGGTGGAATACCGCCTCTTCCAGCACAAGGTGGAGTGGGAATTGGCGAGGAGTTCGGGCTTTCTCCAAGTACTTTTGATTACTGTACGGATTTTGAGATACTTCTTGAAAACTTTTTGTTTTTCGACGGGTCCCAGCCTCCTCCTGCTCCTCAATCCAATGAAATTCGGTCGTCGTGTGTTCTCCTTCCTTCGAGTGGAGTGCCATCCCTGGGTATTCCTTATTCGAGTAAGACCCCGCCTCGGCCATATAATCTAGTCTACCCTAAGGGTTTGTAGTAGCTTGTTGTGTCTTAGTGTCTTGAGCATTTCATATTTTCTTATGCTTTCTCGCTTTCTTGGATCAAACATTATTGCCCATATTCCAGGGAAAAGGAGATACCTAAAGAGGAATGAAGTCTCCAGGCGGCTTAAGCAGTTCAAACGGATGAAAATGACTTCCGTTTCTTCCAAGGCGACTTTTTAGGAGGAAAAAACTATGCAAGAGAATATTAGGGTGACCCCGTCAGGCTCAGATAAGGGAGAGAGCCGTGAGTCGTCCCAAAAACATGCGAGCTTCTCGGATAAGGAAGACACCTCCCCAGGCTCCCAAACTTCCTCCCGCTGTCACCGTCACTATCCGATGGGTTCTGAAGTGCATGAAGTGCCAGATGAGTTGGGAGAGGGCAATGTTGATCCTTTTTTCTATGATTATTTGCAACCGATATGGAATCCCTTTGAGAGTCATCCTAATTTAAATCCCGACTATGCATGTCGTCGTGCAGTGGATCCTAACACCGAGTTCCTTTTACCTCGAAATCCCTTGGTCCGAATCCTAGATGAGGCAAAGACTCTTGATTTTGCTAACTTGACAATGAGGATGGTTCAGATTACAGATGAGACCAGAAACATTGTTGATTATCAGTCCCGTTTGGCCAAAGCTAGTGAAAAAGTTGTAAGTGCCAATGTGCGGTTGCGTCTAGAGATGGAGGACCTTCGCAAGGAACTCAGGGAGAAATAGGCTAAGTTAGAGGAAGTCGAAGAATCCCGCCCCTCCGAGATAACGAAGCCAAAGGAGAGGCAAGGAAATAGGCTGCCGACCTATGTAAGATGCAGATTGACATGGCTATCAGTTCAGTGGATGAGGCTCGGTAGAAGGATTTGGAGCGAATCTGCTCCCTTATGGGCAAAGTGAAGAAATCAGAAGAGGCCTTAGCCGAGCTGAAGGAGTCTCGGGGCAAGTGGAAAAAAGAGAAGGACTCATATCAAGCTGAGATCGATAGGTTGAAGGTGGAGCATGCTCAGTTGAGGAGAGATAAGGAGCATTATATGAATAAGGTAGTGGCCCTCCAAACCAAAGTCAATAAATCTAGCGATTTTTGCGACACGGTCAACCAGATGCTGAAAGATACTTACTACATGTTCTGGAAACACAGGAACCTTTAGTGGATGGATGACTACCCTCAGGTGATGGTAGGAATCCATTCTCGGCTTATCAAGGAAGCCAAGGCTATAGGCGCGCAGGAAGAAGGGTCTGTGTACGACGTTGGGACGGTGAACAGCCAGTTCATAGTGGAGGAGACCAAGGCCATTTCCAAGGGGTAAAAGTTGTTGGCTGAGGACGAGGATGTTGAGGATGGGTCGGATCTCGAGGGGCTTCGTGATCCAAGTTACGTCGCTGCAGGTATCTCGTCCTTTTACTTTAACTTTACCATTACCTATTATGGATTGCAAAACTTATGATTATTTTTACTTGCATCGTGCAGGGATGTCTTCAGGGCAAGTTAGGCCTTCGCGAAAGGAAGCCGAGTCTCTCGAGCAATCCGAGCTCTCGAAGGACATGGCTGGAGGGAGCAGGCCGAGCGGCAAGGATGTCCCTCCTTCTTAGTCGACGAGATACCGCTTTTACCTTTTTTGAATGCATTTTTGGAGGATGTATGGACGTTCTGCATAAGTATATAAATATAAGCGAAAAGCTTTTTACGAGAAAAATTTAACGTTGTACTGTTCAACTTCTGTTTTTTATGTTTATCTGGGATGACTTTTTTGTTGCGTGCTTTTTATAGTCTGCTCTATCTATTTGTGAACTGTTTATGACTTAGTTAATCATTACAATGTTTAGAGACGCAGAGAACCATAAAAGCATTGTTATATTCAAGGCCGAAATGAATGATAGCTACTCGGGCTAGTGCCCGTGTCGTGAGTATTTTTCGATTTATCGTTGCTGGCATGTGTAATGCAGATCGTCAAGTGCGAACTACCCCTGGCTGCGGCCAAGCCTTAATCGTGGGGTTTATAATCGGTTCGCAATTGCCGGCAAGCCGAACACTAATGATGAACTACCTAGGCTATAATTTGTGCCTAGTGGCTTATGATCGGTTCATTATTGCCAACTTGGGAAGTCGATCGTCCGTAATGAATTACCATAGCTTGTTTTGTGCTCTTTATCGTGGCTATCTTACTTTCACTGCTGCCGGCGAGAGTCTGAGATTGCTCGTAGTAGGAATGGCCATCAGATAAAATAATTAAATGAAAGAACATTTAAATAAGATAAGTAATACGAGACACCAGATTTTTATAGTGGTTTGGCCGAACTATGCCTACGTTCTCTGTCTTTCTTTTATTGCTTTAGTACATGTTTTTTTACAACTCAAGAGAAGTAGCGGCGGAGATGTTGGAGATTCCATGCTTTCCCAAACACCTCTCTATCTACCATTGACAAGATGTAAGCTCCATTGTGAAGATCTTTATGAATAACAAACGACCCCTCCTAAATTGGATCTAGCGCTCCGGGTCATTGGAAGACCCATTTGAGTACCAAGTCTCCTTCTTGCAGCGCTCGAGGCTTCACCTTAGAGTTGTACCGCCTTGCCACTTTCTGCCTATGGGCAGTGGCTTTGAAGGCTGCATCGTTTCTTTTTTCCTCGATCAGGTCAAGTGACATGTTCAAGAGCTCCTCATTTTCTTTCGGATTGTAATGTATCCTGCGGTGCGAGGGGACAACTGTTTCGACGAGGAGCATGGCCTCGGTTAGTTTCCTTAGTAAAACAATTAGGAAATATCCCCAAAATTTTTAAAAATTCACTTCATCATGTTATCTAACATATCTAAATTTAAGACCCAAATTCTTAATATAATTTCTGAAATAAATTTCTAAACCCAAATAACCATATTTTCCTTTGAAAAATCATAATAATCTTTCCATAGCTTGGAAATTTATCAAAATTAAAAACCAACTCCAAAATCTTGTTTTACATAACATAAAATTTTCTCATGGCATTCAAAAATCATTTACTAGTTGTTTTGCCCTAACTGTATAAATCCTTATTTAAATACTTTGATTTAAATTAGACATATTACAATTCAAGCATATCATTATCTAAATCATCATAAAAACAAATTCAATATTAAATCTGGAAACATTTGATCATAAAACAAAATAGAGATGGTATAAATTATTATTCACCTTGAATATGATAAGGAATTTGGATTAAGATTGAGATTTATTCCCCTTGCTTCAATTCCTTAGCTTTAGATTTAATTTTCTCCTCTTTTCTTTCTAGAAATGCCCAGCTCCTCATTAGTTTACAATTGTATTTTGATTTTGCAAATTGACGTGAATGGGAAATGAAACGTAAATGGTGTAAGGAATAAGAATAAATATAAAGGTAAGGGGTTATATGCGGCTATTTCCCAATGTACCCTTATGTATATTAATTTGCTTATAAACCATTCTTAAGCCCATTGATTAAACTAAGCATGGCCTTTGGTTTTATTTTCAAATCTCAATCCCCTTATCACACTAATTATTTACATCATTCTATTTAATTTATCTAATTAAATCTTCGGAATATATCAAAAATTAGGAGTGTTATAGGCTCCCCTCCTTAAAGAATTTCGTCCTCGGAATTCAATATGGACTAAATATTAAATATAGCAATCGTATGTAACCACTCCTAACAACCATACCAGCCTACCTAACTAGCAATTATCTATATAAACCTAATATAGACATACCCTCAAAGCACATCAGGATAAGTATCTATAATCCTGTCTTCTGTTTCCCAAGTACAGTCCTTCTCGTTGTTGCTTCACTGAACTTTCACCAACTTGACTATCTTGTTCCTCAATATTTTCTCATCTCTTGCTACAACCCAAACAAGTGTCTAACAAAAGTCAAATTAGGCTCTACTACCAAATCTTCCAATCCTGTCGGAGGAATAATAGTCTCTGGATCATGCACATACTTGTGAAGATGAGACACATGAAATACATTATGGACACCTGGCATACTGTTCGACAACTCTACTCTATATGCAAGCTTTCCAATCCTTTCTATAATCTGGAATGGACCAATATATCTCAGTGCTAATTTCCTTTACTTTCCAAATCGTACAACACCCTTCATCGGTGATATCCTAATGAAAACCTTATCTCCAACGGAGAACTCTAGGTCTTTACCCTCTTATCTGCGTAACTTTTTTGTCTGGACTGGGCTTCCTTCATCCTTTCAGATTAACTCAATCTTCTTTGTTGCCTCTTAAACTAGATTTGGACCTAAGACTAATCTATCTCCAGTCTCCAACCAACATGTTGGTGATTTGCATGTCATTCCATACAAAGCTTCAAATGGCACCATTCCTATACTAATCTGATAACTATTATTAAAGAAAAACTCAACCAAATGTATGTGATCTTCCCAAGATCCACCAAAGTCCAATACACAAGCTCTCAACAAATCCTCAAGTACCTTATTGACTCCCTCCGTCTTCCCATCCATCATAGGGTGATATGTAGTACTCATACTAAGCTTGGTACCTAATACATCCAGTAGACTCTTCCAGAATTCACTAGTGAGCAAAGCATCTCTGTCACTGACTATGCGACTACGAACTCCATGAAGTCTAACTATGTTATTCATGAACAATTAATCTAAAATAGATGTCGTCCCGGTTGGCTTATGTTTGCACAAAAAATGGACAAACACCTCAAAGTCGTATGATTTAATTGATTTTATGTTATTCTTAGTGATTTGGGTGATTTATGCAAATATATGAAAAGCAGGGGCTAAACTGTAAAAGACACACAGATTTATAGTGGTTCAGCCAGAATGTGCCTACGTCCACTTTATATATTATTTCTCCTTTCTTCTTCAGATTACAAGTACAAAGCTTTGATACAAGTATCTGAAAGTTGTTTGAAAGTTCTCTCCGTGCTTGAGCTCTCAAAACTTGTCCCCATTGTTGTACCCCTGCCCCTCTATTTATAGAGTGAGGCTGGGGGCAGGGGTCTTGGACGTATATAGCTGCTGGTGGGCCTGGGCCGATGCAATCTGGCTTGGCAAAGTTGGTCCGGAATGCCTTGGTTCGGTAGTACTGTGGTCCGGTGATAGTTGGTTTGGAGTTTGATTCGGTGATAGGTGAGTGGCTTTGGTTCGGTAGTGCTACTTTGGGCCTGGTTCGGTAGAATGTTGGTCCGATGGCGAGGTGGTCCGGTAGTGCTTGATTCGGTAGTTCGTTCCTTGCTTCGGCTCGGTACCGAATGGTTTGGTGGCTGCCTCCTTGTGTTGGCTCGGTACCGAATGGTTCGGTGTCTACTTCCTTGTGTTGGCTCGGTACCGAATGGTTTGGTGTCTGCTTCCTCATTCTGATTTGGTGGTGGTATAAACGTACCCAACATTTGCCCCCCAAAGTAGGGCATATGATAGCATATGTCGTGCTTTGTTCCAGTATGGACGACCATATTCGGCCCGAGAACCGAACTGGCTGGTCCGGCTATCCAACCTTCCTCTATAAGTAGGAGCCACATGCCTTCGTCCTTCCTTACCGAACGAAATAGCTGAGTTAAATTCTGAACTGCCGAATCAACTTTTGTGCCGAACCAATCTTAGCTGCCAGACCAGGTAAGTTCTCTTCTGCCGAACGACTTTTTAAGGTTGAATTTCTTTGTTTTACCGAATGAACCTAAAGACTTTCAATGCCGAATGGACATGAAAACTTTCTGTACCGAATGAACTTGAGAACTTTCTGTACCGAATGGACTTGAGAACTTTCTGTACCGAATGAACTTGAGAACTTTCTGTACCGAATGAACTTGAGAACTTTCTGTACCAAATGGACTTGAGAACTTTCAGTACCGAATGAATTTATGTTTCGAACTACAAGTTAAACTCCAGACATCATACACTTGCTTGTTTTATATTTCTACATCCTTCGTTCTAACAACGCGCTTTCCCGTGTTTGCAGATAAATGTCTCACAAAGTGGAAACTCGATCAGAAAAGAAGAGATCTACGGACAGAAGATAATCTCCCGTCGTGCCCCCAGTTCAGCCGAATCCATAATGACATGGGCCCACCCCGAGATCGCTAGTGGACGGGTACGGTCCTCAAGAGCTTCTGAACTCACCTCCTGATTGCTTCCCTAGCTCCCTCAAAGACGAGCAGCTTGATGTCATTTCTCGCTCTTTCGGGATTGACAAAGCGCGTATGCTGTTGCCAGGGGAAGGAGTGATGCCATATAATCCCCCCGAAGGATATTTCGCTTACAGTAGGTATCACTGTATGTGTGGTGCCATCCCGCCTCTCAATGCCTGGATAGTTAGCTTTGTCACATATCTGAAGGTGGCTCCATTCCAGCTTCAGCCTAACTCCTACGCCATTCTGGTGAGCCTTTTCGTTATCTTCCAGAGGAGATACGGGCATCCTCCTTCCAACCGGGAGATCCGGTATTTGTACAATTTGAGGGGCTATAAGAAGGGGTCTCCATACATTAGCTTGGAATCAGCCGTATCTTTCAAGCCGGTCCTAGACTTATACTCGAAGTTCAGCATGTTTAAGAAGGAATGGTTTTTTTATCAAGGATGAGTCTGTTTCCATCCGTCGCTTCACTTCTGGCTGTAAGTCCTAAGCTTATTTATAATTTCCGTTCTGACTGCAATACCTCTTCTTATGTGTTTTTGTTTCTTGCTAGCGACAGGTGGCTTTGCGGTCGTAGAGAGTGACCGCCTGGTTCAGATTGCTGCGGAAATCGAAGCCATCACGGGAAGGGATAGGTCGGCCTCTTATTTGATTAGGAATGCTACACTTCTAGGGCACAACCTGATTCTACCACATCAGTCTGTGATCAAGCAGAGAGACACGGCGGAGGAGAGGGCTGCCAAAGCCACAGGAGGGGCCACGGCGAAGAGCGGCAAAAGGAGATCCTTCTCGGCGCACCCAATTGCGGGGGGGGGGGAGAAACTCAGGAAGTCTGATGGACCCTCTCCTAGCACACATCCAGATGTTCAGGAGGAGGATAAAGTGGAGGGGGAAAAGGCGAGGATGAAGGAGGTAAGGCGGAGAGCGGAAGCGGTGGAGAAGGTGACGGTGCTCGTCACGGCGATGACGGTGGCAAAGGACAGGGTGGTGATGGTACCGGGGCTTTGTCTTCTGGGCAAGTAGGCGAGATGCAAGAGTGGACGGATGACGCTTTCCGTCAAGCCTTCGAAGGTTTGGAGGAAACGGAGAAGTCCAAGAAAGCTGATAAAGTTGGGACCGACGCCGATTTATCTTCCGGGAGCGCTTCTACTGAGGCAACTACTACGGTTCAAGGTGAATTTCTCTCTATTCTTTTTAATTCTTGAATGATGGCTCAATGCATGCTGGTGACGCTTGATTTTTATTCCAGGAGCGGGAAAAATGGCCAAGACCTCAGATCTTCGGCATAGGCTTGAACAATACAGACTCCTCAAATCTTCTGCCAAGCCGAAGACTCCTACTGACCGCCCTGGAGACGTAGTCGGCTATCGTCCTCTTTTTGGAGTTATCGAAGAAGATATACAGAAGAGGAAGAGGAGTCGATCTACGTTTGGATCTCTTCCTGGTCCTCCGGCCCCACTCCAGCCTATCCATGATATTGAGGAGGAGGACACCGAGCTTATACCTTCCCCACATCTGTCTGAGAATCCAACCTTCACCCCGATAGATCACCCTGGCTTGGGTCGTAACCCATTTGCGGATCACCCTGACCTGGACCCGGCCACTCATGACATCTCCTTCGATGAGGTTACTGATGAGCATCTTCTCCCTCGCAATCCTATGGTACGTGTGCTTGACGAAGCTAAGTCCTTGGACCTTGATCTGCTTACTACCCGGGTCGTAACTCTGGGGGATGAGGCTAAGGAAAATATTGACCGGGTTGCTGAGGAGACCAGGAAATTGATGGGGCACCATGCCCGACTGGTCAAGGCTGGGGAAGAGATAGGAAGCGCCAACATTCAGCTACGGTTGATGGTTTCCGACCAGGCTAAACAACTTGCCGATCAAGCCATCCAAATCTCCCAGCATGAGGCCGCATCTAGATAATTGAGGAAGACTATTGAAGAGGCCAGTAGGGCGGAGTTGCGGAGGATGGAGGCCGTCTGTAAGGAGCGGATTGACATGGCCATTGCCACGGTGGATGAGGTTCGGCAAGCGGATCTCGAGCGAGTAGAGGAACTATCGGGGAGACTTGAGGCCGCTGAGCTTGCTCAGGCCAAGTCGAAGGAGGAGATGGAGGCGATGAGGAGGTCCCTTCAGGCTGACCGTTTACGGTATCGATCAGAGAGGGATGCTGTTGTTGCAAAGCTGCGGGCTTCTGAGGTCTGAATGAGGGAGTTTGAAGAGATCGAGGGGATGATGGATGGGATGCTCCAGGATATGTACTTCCGTACTTGGAGGCAGGGTAACTTGTCCTGGATGGATGATTACCCCGGGTTATGGCTATGATCTATCTCAGGGCTCTAGAGGAGGCCAAGGCTGAGGCGGATAAGGAGGGTGGTGTGGCCTTCAGGATGGATGTGGTTACCGCCCAGTTTACCAAGGAGGAGAAGGTGGCGGTGAAGGAGGGCATGCGGTTGCTTGCAGCTGAGGAGGCAGGTGTGCAAGTAGAGGATGATGATCAAGATGATCAAGGAGCAGATGTTGGTAAGTCTTCCTTTCTAGTCTTTCCGTTAACTTGGTTGCTTATCACTAATGAATTCTTTCTCTGACCGGACAGGTGGGCAACAGGACAAGGATAAGACTCCGACACAGCCGGCTCCTTGATTGGACCTGGATATCTTTTTGTGGACTTGACATTGTTGTATATGTTAGTCTCAAAACAGTAACGTAACTCTTAGGTTGTAATTATGCTACTTGTAATAAACAACACTATTCTTGACGTGTAATTTTTTAACTTAAGCTGATTCTGTCGTCTTTTGAATGTTTTTGCTATTTTGACATGTTGTATGAGAAGTATAGCTATGCATATTCTTGTAATTAAATTGTGTTTGACGTCAAGTTCTTGTTTAAAACATAATTTCATGACCTGCAATGTTAGCGTGAGGCGTGAATAGATTATAGTCACGTGTTTACACATGAAAGAAGGAAATACCGCCCTTTATATTTTGCTTGTAGATGGCAGCTTTGAATGTCTTGTGTGACCGAGTATGGAATGCGGTCCAGTATCTTGCTGTGAGTATCCGCTTCCATTAGCGAATGTCTCTTGTTCTGTGTCCTGTACTTCAGGGATTGTTACAGAGGATAGGAGAAAAGTTTCTTAAATAAAATTGAAATATGTGAAATAGTAAAACTTCCAATCACGGATGGCCTTCGATGTGCTTAAGTTCGTGGCAAACGGGCTTTGTAGTCACTTTCCCTAGCTGTGGGTCTTGGAGACATTTGTCACCCATCTTACGCCTCCGCGGGGAGTTAATTCTTTTTTACCACAGCCGCACTTAAGACACATCGGAGCCGAGATCGCGCACAGTAACTACCCAGGCCATTATGGCCCGTAATCGTGGGTATTATTCGATTTACTGTGGCCGGCTAGCGTGGGTGCCGATCGTCAACCGTGAACTGCCCCTGGCTGGCCACACCTTATGTTGGGGCTTATAGTCGGTTCACAGTTGCCGGCGAGCCGAACGCCGTAATGAGCTGCCTCGGCTATAGTCGGCCTTCTCGGTGGCTTATAATCGGCTCATTACAGTTGGCTTTAAGGGCCGTCGCGAGCAATGAGTTAATCCGCAGCAGAGGGATGCCGGAGCGAAAGTGTCTCATTGGCGAGGGCATAGATTCGCATGGTACCTGTTAGGTCTTGTCCAGGTGAAGTTGCGCTGTGGAGTGCCTTGAATGGAAATGCTATATGCACAGGATTTCGTTCAACAGAAAAGGATAAAGTTAACAAGCATCCAAGATATAAAGGAATAAGTTAAAAAAGAGACAAGGTTTTTTAAAGTGGTTCGGCACGAAAATGCCTACGTCCACTGATTCTCTTTGTTAATTCACTTCATATGGGCAGTACAAGTTAAGAGAAGTATCGACGGAGGTGTTGGATGTTCCATGCCCTCTGGAACACCTCTCCGTCCACTGTTGACAAAATATAAGCTCCGTTGTAGAGATCTTTATGAATTACATATGGTCCATCCCAGATTGGATCTAGTGCTCCGGGGCGCGGGAAGATTCGTTTGAGGACAAGATCCCCTTCTTGTAAGGTACGATGCTTGACTTTGGAGTTGTATTGTGCTGCCACTTTTTGCTTATGGGCTGCTGCTTTGAGGGCTGCATCATTTCTTTTCTCCTCAATTAGATCCAAAGACATGTGAAGGAGTTCTTCGTTCTCTTCTGGGTTATAGTGGATCCTACGGTGGGAAGGCACGATGGTTTCAACTAGGAGCATAGCCTCCGATCCGTATGCCAAACAGAAAGGAGTATGCCCTGTTGATGTTCTGAAAGATGTGCGATAGGCCCACAGTGCCGTAGGGAGTTCATCCACCCAAGCGCCCTTTGACTTTTCGAGCTTCTTTTTGATTAGAGTTTTCAGAATTTTGTTGACGGCTTCGACTTGTCCGTTTGCCTGGGGATACGCTATGGATGAGAAGCTTTTGTGAATTCCATGCTCTTGGCACTAGTTGGCAAATTCCTCGCTGTCAAACTGAAGTCCATTGTCTGATATGATTTTGAATGGGACTCCGTACCTGCACAGAACATTTTTGATTAAGAAGTTAATAACTTTTGCTGAAGATACTTTATTCAGGGGTTCTGCTTCCACCCATTTGGTGAAATAGTCGACTGCCACTATAGCATATTTGGCCCCGCCTCGGCCCATTGTCAGTTCGTCGATTAAGTCAATTCCCCATACTGCAAAGGGCCAAGGGCTGGTCATTTGAATAATCTCAGTTGTTGGTAGCCGCAGAATCTTAGCAAACTTCTGGCATCTGTCACATTTTCTGACGAAATCTAAGGCGTCCTTTCTTAAGGTGGGCCAGAAATATCCATATCGAAGTATCTTTTTTGCTAAAGTTTGCCCTCCGGTGTGATCTCCGCAGCTTCCTTGATGAATGTCGGATAAGATTTCCTTGTCTTCCCTTCCAGCGACACACCTTAATAAGGGGTTAGAGAATCCGCGCCGATAGAGGGTGTCTTCTTGTATTGTGTAGCGGGAAGCTTTCCTCAAAATTTTCTTGACTTCGTTACGCCCGTTGGGCAGTGTGCCACTTAGTAAGTAGTCTCGGATGGGAGTCATCCAAGTTGCTTCTTCGGTTGCAGCTATCAGATTCACTTGCTCAAAACTTGGGGTCAGTTGCTTTGAGATGGCTACTGCTCCGGAAGTAGCGCCGTCTCTCACGCTTGCTTGCTTCGCCAATTCGTCGGCCTCTCGATTCTCTTCCCGAGGGATGTGTTTGACTAAGTAGTGGTCCAATCGACTAAGAAGTAACTTGGTCTTCTTTAAATATGCTATGAGTCGTTCTTCTCGAGCCTGGAATTCTTCTAGTATTTGATTAACAATAAGTTGAGAATCGCTATGAAGACACAAAGAATTGGCTCTGATTTCTAAGGCAAGTTCTAATCCAACTATCACTGCTTCATACTCTGCATCATTGTTGATGGCAGCGAACTCCAACCTTATAGCATAGTGCAGCTTATTTCCCCTAGGAGTGATTATTACCACACCTGCCCCCGAGCCTTGTTCATTTGACGCACCATCCACGAAGAGATTCCACTTGATGTCTTCTACTATTTCTGATTGCTCCTTACCTTCGTTGGTAGTGAATTCTGCAATGAAATCGGCCATGGCTTGTCCCTTGATGGTGGTGCGAAGGTGATAGGTGATATCATACTGACTTAGTTCAATGCACCATTTAAGTAGTCGCCCAGAAGTGTCGGGACGATGAAGTACCTGCCTTAGTGGTTGATCGGTCAGAACTTTGATGGAATGGGACTGGAAGTAGTGACGCAGTTTCCGTGATGTGATTAGTAAACAGTATGCTAGCTTCTCAAGTTTAGGATATCTGACTTTTGCCCCCGTAAACCTCTTACTTACAAAGTATACTGGCCGTTGCGTGCGGTTGTCTTCTCTTACCAACGCAGCGCTCAGGGCGTGAGATGACACAGCAAGGTATAGGTATAATTCTTCGCCTTCGCTTGGAGTCGAGAGTACCGGCGGTTTCTGGAGGTGTTCGATCAAGTTAAGGAAAGCAGTTAAGCATTCGTCAGTCCATTCGAACTTTCCTTTGTCTTTCTTTAGAGCTTCGAAGAAGGGGACGCACTTGTCCGTTGCTTTGGAGATGAATCGGCTTAGGGCGGCCACTTTCCCATTCAGGCTTTGCATTTCCTTTCGAGTGGAAGGTATTTTGATATCTTTTAGAGCTTGGACTTGTTCAGGGTTTGCTTCAATTCCTCTGGCATGGACGATGAATCCTAGGAACTTTCCTGATGATACTCCGAAGGAGCACTTTAGAGGATTCAACTTCATTCCATACTGGCGAAGTACTTGAAACATTTCGCCTAGGTGGCTTACGTGATCGTCGGCTTTCCTTGACTTTACCAGCATGTCATCCACATACACTTCCATAGTTTGTCCTATTAGCCCTACAAACGTCTTGTTGACGAGGCGCTGGTAGGTGGCTCCTGCGTTCTTAAGTCCGAAAGGAATTACCTTGTAGCAGTACAACCCTCGGTTAGTGATGAAACTAGTGTGGTCTTGATCGGGAGCATGCATGGGAATTTGGTTGTATCCTGAGTATGCGTCCATAAAAGATAAGACTTCGTGCCCGGCTGTGCTGTCTACAAGTTGATCGATTTGGGGAAGTGGGAAGCAATCTTTCGGGCAGGCGTCATTTAAGTTGGAGAAGTCAATGCATGTTCAAAACTTCCCATTAGCCTTCTTTACCAGCACCGGGTTGGCAATCCACTCTGGGTAGAAGGCCTCTCGTATGAAGTCATTGGCAAGTAGATTCTTTACTTCTTCGTCGAGGGCTGCTGATCGTTCTGACCCCATACTTCTCTTTCTTTGTTTTACGGGCGCCTTGGTAGGATCAATGTTTAGTATGTGACATGCTATGTCAGGGGAGATTCCGGTCATGTCAGCATCTGACCACGCAAATACATCCTAGTTGTGGCGGAGAAAGTCAATGAGTTGTTCCTTCAACTCTGTTTTTAGTTGGGACCCGATTTTCAATAGTCTACTCGAGTCACGTTTGTCTATAGATACAAATTCCATAGCCTCTGCAGGCTCGGCGGTGGCCTCCTCCTCCCTGTCCCTGGGGTCTAATTCATTGAAGGGATCGCTGATATATCGAAGAGGAGGGGCTTTCTTTAGTTGCTATGCTTCCAAACGTTTTGTGCAGAGGGCAACCTCTACACTCTTCCCTTTATCCTTCCTATGGTTGTTGCGAAGTTCAGTTACATAGCAGTCTCGAGCAACGTCCTAGTCTCCCTCTACTTCCCCTACCCCATTGTCCGTCGGAAATTTCATCTTTAGGCACCATGGGGCCAGGACAATTTGGAAGTTAGACATGGCTGGCCTTCCTAAGAAAGCGTTGTAGGCCGAGTGGTTTTCTATCAGCACAAATGTCTGTTTCCGCACAACGGAGCGAGGATGATTTCCGATTTCAACAAAGAGGTCCAGTTGCCTGAGGGGTATCTTCGCATCTCCAGTGAAACCGTGTAGTGGTTTATTGCAGGGAGAAACATCCTTCATTGATAGTTTTATTTTGTCGAACGCATGCTTGAATAGGATATTTACTTAGCTTCCAGTGTCTACTAGAATTCGGAAAACTTCGGCTGGACCGAGCCGGGTAGAGATAACCATGGGATCCACGTGAGGGTATTGCCTTCCTTCTAGGTCACACCTACCGAATGTGATGTCATCACTCCATTTCCGCTTCGGGTGGCGCTCTTCTATAACAGAATTAACACAGTCTTTATCGTTTCTAAGCGACTTTCCATATCTTTCCATCTCTGCCCAGCTTCTGTCGGCGATGTGTGGTCCTCCCGAGATGGTATGGACCACTATCTTCTCTTGGCTGGAGCCGCTAGTGTTGCGGTTTCTTCTGCCTATCTCTGGTGAGGGCAGCCTTGGCTTCTCATTGGCAGGAGCTGGAGTCCTGTCCTGACCTTTTACATAGCGTTCCAGTTTCTTCCTTCTGATGTGTTCTTCAATCAAGTCCCGGAGATGATGGCATTCATTGGTATCATGCCCATGAGATTCGTGGAAGCGGCAGAACTTTCCAGACTTCTGTGCGTTATCTGATTCCTTCTTGTACGGTGGACGTTTGTATCTAAATTCGCCTTGGGTGGCAAGGAAGATGTTTTCGACGGTTTCATTCAAAGGAGTGTAAGTGTCGAATCTCGGTCCTGGCCGATATAGGCGCTTTTCTCCCTTCTTGCCCCCAGCATTGTCTCTAGAATCATTTCTTCGAACGTCCTTTGCTACAGCGAGCGCGTTGCTGTGAGTTGCCTTATTTTGTTGCCTTGACTGCCCCTCAGTGGCAGCGTCTTCAAGCCTCATATATTTCCCGGCTTCATGGAAGAAATCGGGTAAAGTAGCTGGTTTTTCTATTGTTAGTCTTCTAGCGAATTTAGTATCCGGATGCACACCACTACAGAGGGCCATTAAGACAAGCTTCTCATCGGCATCCTGGACTGCGGTCGCTGCGGCATTGAATCGGGTTAAATATTGCTGCAGCTTCTCTCCAGGTTTCTGTTTGATATTGGATAAGGAATAAGCGTCCTTGGGTTGTTCCACATGAATGCGGAACTGGCTGATAAACTTTTCTTTCAACATCTCCCACGAGCTGATGGATCCTTGGGGTAGATGGCAGAACCAGGACGTAGCTAGATCTGCTAAGAATAGTGGAAAGCATTTGCATAGTACTCCCTCTGTTGCTCCACTCATGAGCATATGCTGCGTGTATCTCTGTAAGTGTACAACGGGGTCGGAGGTTCCTTTGTAAGGTTCCATTGTTGGCATCTTCCATTCTCGGGGGGTGATAGCAATTTCGATATTGTGGGCGAAAGGGCTGGTTACCCTAGCGCCTATCCCTCGATCTCTTTGATCCCGTTGGACACACTCTCTGAACAAGCGTGCCATCCTTTCATCAGAATTTGGAGCAGATAGAAACGAGTTCGGTTCTGCCCTGTGGGATTGATTCCGTCCAAATGACTTGTAGGGATGGTATCGTCTATCATTCCTCATATTTTCTAGTGGCTTCCTTTGGTCTTCTGGGAGCATGCTAGGGTCAGCTACAGTTGGCCCTTGCCTTGATCTTCCCCTGCTGGGTTCTGATCTAAGCACTTCCTCGGGTCTAACTTCGGGCTGGACTCTAGCTCGGCCCCGTTCATTGGCGATTCCATGGTTAGGCAGTACAACCGGCTCAGCTACAGTTGACCTCCGCCCGGTACCTACCCCGTTGGGTTCGGTTCCAAGCGTTTCCTCAGGCCTAACTTCGGGCTGTGCTCGATCTCGGCTCCTACCATGGCTGCTTCTGCCGTTAGCTCCTTCGAAGAAGGAAGATCTTTGTTGTCTCTGAGATCCTCCAGACTGGGACTCACCCCATGATTCAGTGTTGCGGTTGGACTCTTCAGCATCCCTTAAGCGTGACATGAGATGGTCCACCAAGGCTTCCTGCTGGGACGTGAAGCGGTTAGTTACTTCAGCCACAACCCTGTCTAGATCTGCCCTAGTAATTGCTGCAGGCTGTTCTGCGGCAGGAGTGGTTGGATTTGCCTGACCTTCATTTGGTACTGCTGCTGGAGGGGGACGATTTACTTGATTTGTGACCACTGGATCTGGAAGACTACTGGTTGCGATGTTTTTTTCCTTTGTTAACATCTTTCTTCTGCTTGGGAGGCATGTTTTCCAAGCGATGAACGATGCTGTTAGGAAGAAGGTTAAGTGGAAGAAGCTAAAGCTTCGAGCTTCTAGCTCTCAATGAAAGCACCAAAAATGTTTGCACAAAAAATGGACAAACACCTCAAAGTCGTATGATTTTATGTTATTCTTAGTGATTTGGGTGATTTATGCAAATATATGAAAAGTAGGGGCTAAACTGTAAAAGACACGCAGATTTATAGTGGTTCAGCCAGAATGTGCCTACGTCCACTTTATATATTATTTCTCCTTTCTTCTTCAGATTACAAGTACAAAGCTTTGATACAAGTATCTGAAAGTTGTTTGAAAGTTCTCTCCGTGCTTGAGCTCTCAAAACTTGTCCCCATTGTTGTATCCCTGCTCCTCTATTTATAGAGTGAGGCTGGGGGCAGGGGTCTTGGACGTATATAGATGCTGGTGGGCCTGGGCCGATGCAATCTGGCATGGCAAAGTTGGTCCGGAATGCCTTGGTTCGGTAGTACTGTGGTCCGGTGATAGTTGGTTTGGAGTTTGATTCGGTGATAGGTGAGTGGCTTTGGTTCGACAGTGCTACTTTGGGCCTGGTTTGGTAGAATGTTGGTTCGATGGCGAGGTGGTCCGGTAGTGCTTGATTCAGTAGTTCGTTCCTTGCTTCGGCTCGGTACCGAATGGTTCGGTGGCTGCCTCCTTGTGTTGGCTCGGTACCGAATGGTTCGGTGTCTACTTCCTTGTGTTGGCTCGGTACCGAATGGTTTGGTGTCTGCTTCCTCATTCTGATTTGGTGGTGGTATAAACGTACCCAATAGCTTAACTAGAACGAAATGCGCACTCTTGGTCAACCTATCCACAATAACACATATACTTTCATTTCCCCTATTTGTCCTCGGCAACCCATCAATAAAATCCCTGGATATCGAATCCCATTTCCAAACGGAATCTTTGGAGATTGGAGTAGTCCACTTGGCTTTTAATGTTCGGCCTTCACTTGTTGACAGTTTGCACACTGCCAAACCCACAAACCAACATCCCTCTTCATAACTTCCCAATAGAAGCTCCTCTTCATATCTTGATACATCTTGGTCCCTCTAGGATGAAACGTAAATTTGGATCAATGACATTCTCCAACAAATACTTCCCTCAAGTCCTTAACATTTGGAACACACAATCGTCCTTTTTTTCACAACCATCCTCTCCAGTCAATACCAAAATGCTTCAGATTATCGATCTCGGTTCCAACCTTAAGCCTTTTGATCTTCTCGGCTAATAATGGATCCTCCTTCTTCTTAAAAGCAATCCTCTCGATCAGCACTAGTTGAACTTCTAAACAGGACAACATGGCAGTACTCTAACTAGAACTAGCACTCGACCTTAACTGCATAATACAAGTAGTCAGGGCTCTAAATCCTTCCATTTTGCTAACTTAACTAACACCACATTCTGATGTCTTCTGCTAAGGGCATTTGCTACTTTATTTCCTTTCCCAAGAGTATACTTTATACCAAAATCATAAGCAACCAAAAACTCCAGCTACCTCTGCTGACTCATATTCAGCTCCTTCTGAGAGAATAGGTACCTTAAAGACTTATAATCCATGTATAGCTCAAATCTCTCCCCTATGAGTTAACTCCTCCAAATCTTCAATTTGAAGATCACCTCAGCCAACTCCAAATCATAAGTAGGATATCTCACTTTATGTGGTCAATGTTGCCATGAAGCGTAGGTAATCACTTTACCCTTCTGCATCTACACAGCCCCCAATCCAATTCCACATGCATCGGTATACACCACAACCCTTGGTTTCCGTCTAGAACTACTAACATAGATGCATTGGTCAACAAATGCTTTAATTCAAGGAATGCTTCCTCACATTTATCAAACCAGACAAACTTCACCTCCTTCCTGGTTAGCTTAGTCAAAGGCGCTGCTATCCACAAGAAATCCTTGATGAATCTCCGGTAATAGCCAACAAGTCCAAGAAAACTTCCAATCTCAGTCACTGTCTGTGGTCTCTTCCAATTGTTCACAGCTTCGATCTTACCTGGATCGACTGGCAACCCCTTTTCTAAAACAATGCGGCCAAGAAACTTAGCCACTTTCTTCCAAAAATGACACTTCGAAAACTTCGCCTTTAGCTGATGCTACCTCATTGTCTTAAGCACAACTCTAAGATGATCTTCATGCTTCTTTTCATCCTTAGAGTATACCAAAATGTCATCTATAAACACTAACACAATCCTATCCAAGTACTCTCGAAAAACTCGGTTCATCGAATCCATGAAGAAAGCAGGTGCATTTGTTAACCCGAATGGCATTACTAACCACTCATACGAACATACCTAGTTCAAAATGCTGTCAAAGGAATACTGTCATGTGCCACTCTCAATTGATGGAAACCTATCGCCAAATCCAACGGGGAAAACACTCTGGCTCCACACAATTGATCAAATAGATCATCAATTCTCGGCAAAGGATACTTATTCTTGGTCGCATCTTGTTCAACTTATGATAGTCGGTACATATCCCTAACAACCCATCTGGTTTCTTCACGAAAACTATGGCCGCTCCCTAAGGCGAATTGCTTGGTCTAATAAAATTTCTTCCTTCTAGATCCACTTGCCGCAACTTCGATTCTTTCATTTCAATCGGTATCATCCTGCTGGTGGTCTACTAACAGGTTCATCTCCTGGTCCAAGATCTATCCGAAACTCAACAGCTCGTTTTGGTGGTAGTCCTGTGACCGGCTAAAAGACATCTGCAAACTCTCTTGCTACCCGAATGGCCAAACCTGACTTAGCACTTCTCCTACTTCCATGGTGCTTAACAAAGTACAACTACTCCGGTTAGAATTCTCCACTGGGAATATGATTCTGTTATGACTATTAGGGGGTCTTAGTAATATCTCCCCATCCTAGAAAAATATCCTAGCCTCATACTTGCTCAACCAATCCGTACCCAAAATGATTCTGAAATCTACGAAATCGAAAACATACAGACTGCATGCAAACTTATGACCTAACAAGTCAAGTTCTAACTGGTCATCATCCCTAGAGTTGCATACCATCCTATTGAGTTCGCAACCGTTAAGGAAGTAACAAAGTATGTAGGTTTTAAGCATAATCTACCAACCAAACATTGGGATACAAATGAATGTGATGCATCGATATCAAATAGTATCCTAACTAGTATACTTTGAATCAAAAATGTACTTCCATTACATTATTTCCTTTTTCAGCTATAGTTGGCTTTGTAGATGATGGTCCAACTACAAAACCTTTTCCTTGTCTGCCCTAACTGGTTTTGGACACTGATTCTTATAATGCCCAACTTAGGCACAGTTGAAGCACTTCACACTCTTCTAATTCACAGCCTTCTTCCCTTTGCCTGACCGACACTCATTTGCATAATGACCTTTCTTGTCACACTTAAAGCAAACTAAGTCAGCCTTTGCCTTCTTGGCAGCATCTCCCTTCTGGGCTCCCTTCTTCTTAAAGAATTTTCTTTTCTTTCCCTGAGAACGCTGGGTTTCGACTGGCTTCTCTCTAGCAAAAACAGCAAGCATCTCTTCAGGGTGAATTGCCATCTCACCACTACATTACTAGGATCATGAAGATAGGGTAGGATCACTCTAGCAATCTCGGGCTTCAGTCCTCTAATGAACCCCTTATTTCTCCCGACGACGATGTCTATAGTATTATACCCATAATGGGACAACTAATCAAACATGGTGGCATACTCAACAACCGATATCTCTTCCTACTCCAGATCCAAAAACTTCCTTACAGCGCTGATTTAGCAACTTTGAATATAAACCTCTATTCAAATCTCCTTTGAAAATCAGCCGAAGTCAATTCCTCCTTTGGAACACCGACAGTAACACTATTCCACCAATGAAGTGCTGACCCTTGTAACTACCTAGAGGCCAACCTTCTCTTCTGCTGATCATCTAAACCCAGATGAGAAAAGATACACTCATAATGCAACAGCCAATTCTCTACTTCTATGACAATCTCCGTCCCCATGAATGGCTTCCCTCCAAGACTGGTGCAACCTCTGCTCAGCTTTGCATAATTATTCGCAACTGAAGCCACAAGATTAGCTCCTCCAACATTACTAGTAACTCTAGAAGCAACTCTTTCTTCCATCATATTGAAGAAGAACTGATACATCGCTCCTATATCTACTGGTGGATTTCCAGCACCCACATTGGCATCAGCATTTTTGTTAGCATTAGCCTATCGACCTTGGTTCCTCCTAGTATTAGGTCGAGCATTTCCCTTAGTTATGGTGCTTCCTCCACTTAGATTTTCTCTTCCGTTTCCTGCCTCCATATCTTCTTTCTTGTAAATATGCATATGGTCTTAGTAAGATACAAAAGAACGGTCTAAGAGAGAGGGAAATACGTACTTATATATATATATATATCAAATACAGGTATGTTACTATAGCATTAACCCAAACCCCAATCTTATTTTTAGATTCATTGGATTATGTTTGAAGATCTTCTAGGTTTAAATTTCTTTTAAGTTTCATTAACCTATGCTCCAATTCCAACTTGTAACATCCCCCACTTGGAGGTCTTAAACTAACAACTACAGATGCTGCAGTCATCCATAGTTATTAATCTTCGACGACCAAATACGGTAATGTTAGATACATTTACACATAGAAAGACATGAATATGGAAAAAAAATTAAAACATGAAAACAAGTTCCACAGTCCATTTCAAAACATTTCAAATTCATTACATAATCCTAATACGAGAACCACGTTTAGAGAAAATATATTTATTACTACATACACCAAGAGCGACATATGATGATGCCCCATTGGATGATCACAATATATACATAGGCAATTTAACAACATTCCCTTTATAACAATAACATAACAGAATCAGAATAAAAGAGAACTCTAGATAGCTATCATGCCTCATGCACGTCTCTGGAAGCTTATTCGTCTGAAGCGGTACCTGAAAAAATAACTCTCAAACTACTCAAAATAAATTGACTACCCAAGAGTTTAAGGGGAAACATAAACTTCGAGTCGGACATAAAGTCTGGTATAAAGAATAATCTACCACCCCAAATCATTTGGATATCTAGTGAGACCACACCGCTTAGCGGAATGGTTTTCCCCTTACTAGTATCCTAAAAACCTTTTTAAAACCATATACTATGCTCTTGCATCCACAATGGTTATAACAGTTCAAAATATTATGATGATACACAAACAAGTAAATCAATTCTAGATTACCCATCCCCTTTTCAGTTTGACTATCTATCTAAATTACAGTTAACCTATTAGTTTTTATAGGCTAACTAATGACATGTTAAATGTTTATATCACTGTACTATTTCATAGTTTTCATGGGATCACTAAGAACTTATTAGCCTCTGCCAATATCATCATTGTTTCATGGGTTGTCCTTGAACCTATTGGTAACCCCAATATCTTTCCTCTTATCCTAATTTTCATGGGTTGAAAAGGAACATATTGACTTCTGTCAATATTTAATATGGATATAGTTTTCATAGGCTAACTACAAACCTATTGGCCCCTTCCAATATCAAATCATAGTTTTCAGGGGCTAACTATGAACCTATCTTCTGTGCATCTTCATTTATATATAGTTTTCATGGGTTTAATATGAACCTATTGGCCCCTACCAATATATTTTCCTACACATAGTTTTCATGGGCTTACTATGAAACATATTGGCCCTTGCCAATATCTTTATTTAGCATCATATACTCTAGTCTTCCTAACCTCCTAGATGCAATTCTACTCATTTAGGAGTTAATTAAATTAATATTCACTACTAGGTCGACCTAACTAGTTATTCTGCCCTTCCCCAAATTATAGTTATGGGTCCATTACAATATGAATATATTCAAATACATATATGAAGAAACAAACATAATAATACCAACCCCTATGGTTTATATCCTTGAAATAGCTTTATATAAAACTTGCTTAATCCCTTTAACCTGTTAATCAAGGAAAACTTCTTCAAAACCTCATTTCAAAACAATTTATTTATGCCATGGTATTCCTTTAATATGAGATTGGGTAATTTGTTTTGAAAACTAAGACTTTCGAAACCTTGAAACATTACTTTCGAAACCACTGGATAAACTCCTTCGAAAGCATAGAAAAATATTTTTCAAAACATAGCATATAAACCTTTCGAAGCTCTTCTCATCATCACTTTCGAAACCAAAATATACCTTTCGAAAGTATCAAAATATTACACTAGTACAAAACTGGTCATTTGTGTCGGTTGTCTAACCCCTGTTGTGTCGGTTTTACAACCGACTCATATGAAGACGACACAAAAGACATTTTCCTGTTGTGTCGGTTGTACGACCGACACAAATATCAATCATTTGTGTCGGTTGTTAATAAAGAACCGACACAAAACTATGAACAGTTGTGTCGGTCTTTCTAATAGGACCGACACAAATCAGCTTGTACAGTGAAGCAAACCGCCGTTTATTGTGTCGGTCCTTTTAGAAAAACCGACACAACTGTTGCTTGTTTTGTGTCGGTTCTTTATTGACGACCGACACAAATGATTGATATTTGTGTCGGTTATTTTTGTTTGTTCAACCAACACAATTGATATACAGTTGTATCAGTTCCCTTTGAAGTAACAACCGACACAAGTTATATCTGAAGCAAAAAAAAATATTATTACCGTTTAAGATTATAAAAACAGTATGAAATTGAATTTTAATTTTTTATAAACGAACGTTACTATGAACTGATTGAACAAAAAATATAATTATATTATCCATCAACATAATTCATGTTTACAGACCAAAATAGAATATAATCTATCACAACATAACGTACATAACAAAATACCAACGTACGTTACAAAAGATCAACGTACACAACAAAAAACAACTACATCCAATTATACATGATATAACTAGCTAAATTCTCTCGAACCTCGTCAATCTCTTGTTGGTTATAAGAACCGTCTCATACAAAGTCCTGCAATTAAGAGAATTGTTATACAAAAGACAATAATTAAGTCAGGAATACTCTGCATATACAAGAATCTGAGAGGAATGTAATTCAAACACAGGCGATTTGAACGCAAGCATCAAAACATTCCTCAATTTAGAAGGGATGCTATTTCAATTTACCATGGAGTCTGTCATATTCAGTAAATTTATGATGTTCTTTCCCAAAAAACATTGAAAATCACTTTAAAAAAGAATTACAAAGTGGTAAATGGTGTAACCTCTCCACTTGTGCACATGACATTTTTATTTGCAATTTTGATTGAGAAATTTTCTCCAAATAGGACATGTCCTTCAGTGAGTAGAATACTAAAAAATATTTGCTACATATATTAATAATATAGTACAGATTAACAAACAAGCCCATAATCAAAAAAGTGATTATCATCTATATCCTCTACAGTAGATTATTTTCAGTGAACTACTCATTACAAGGAAAAGAAATGTTTTACGATTGAACTTTGAAGTCTTCCTTTACACATAAAAAATCTACAGCATGGATAAAAACAATAATTCACCGCCAAATAAAACTTACTAGGCCTGTGAGTAGTCTTCTTCACTGCCATGGCCACATTGGATCGAGGAAGAAACACTCCAGTTCCCTGTCAGTTACAACAACCAATTATACTATTTAAATACAAAGATCATATAAGAAAATCATCATTACTTCACAACATTCACTTAATACTTTTACCTGCAGTTCTTTTTAGAAATGAAATTACATAGCCACGATCATTTTTCTTTTTAAGATCTTAGCCTAATTTACACTGTATAAAGAGAAATTTATTTTTTTAACTTGATTTATAAACCTATAACTAAGAACAAAGGGTTAATACTCATATGTGCAGGCATACATATTCAAATATCTGCATATTTATTTATATACAAACATAATCTCACCATGCAAACAATTTCCACAATGTTATATTTATTCATAACCAATTGAATTTTTATTATTTTCGTTTATGTGGATGCTATTGACAGTATCAATTTGGCTAAAGGACACGATCAATCATGAGCGAAACCAAAATTTCAGTATATTTCAATGGAAGTTTTTTCTATTTTCAGTTGGGGGTTGTTATTTTTCTTTACCTGATCATACCCTCTTTGCAGAAAAGTTGAATAAATTGCGCATAAAGGTTTGAGCCCTTCAGTAGCTAAACCTACTGCAAAAGTAACAACATGCTGCTCTGCAATTGCTACATCAAAACATCTGTCCGGAAATTTGTTTTAGAAATAGTTCAGGCCTGTCCCACCGCTCATTGCTGCGTGGATGGCCACAATTTTATCATCAACTTCAGCTTCTTTGATGAGTGCCTTCGCAAAGTATCGAGTGTAGCTCAGTGTAGGAGATTTGGACTTTAACTGTTTACCAGTTTTCGTATTAAACTGAACAACACCTGCAGCACATAATAGAAATTCATATGATTTTTTTCCAAAAATGCAATAGAATTATGCATGCATGTTTGAATTATGATATTTTTTACCTTGCATTTTGTCGGCTGCAGCTTCAGTAGGAGGGTACCCTTTTCCTTTATTTGTGACTATGTGAATGAGGACTGGTCCAGGAACAGTAGCAGGGACGAAATTGTTTGCATATAGGAACAAAAGTAATACAAACAATGAAATAAAGCATCAGGTCAGGTGCACAAGTACAACAGGGGAAGTGCAAATTAAGAACCATTACCAAAAGACAAAAAAATGAGGACATGTAAATAAAATAACAGGGGAAGTGAGCTAGTCTTTTTTTCTATAATTTCTATAATGTATGCACATGAAATAATTGGTTCTCATGAAAACATGGAAAACCATCTGAAATAAATAGCTGCGCAAGTTACAAACCTGTATACCTTTTTCTATTTCTAAATACAAGAAGTTACTATGTGTTTGCATTACTTGCAGCAACCTTTCTTACGAGATCAAACATATATAATATAGGTTTTGCTAGCTTTAACCATAGTGTATTCTTTATGACATTTATTTTTCATGCATATTAATTATTCAGGCTAAGAAAGTTAAGATCATTTTGATGATATCTTAAAGGAGACTGATGATTTTATCATATCTTAAAGGAAATGCACCATGCCTGCTTGTACCCTGAGAAACTGATATTGTTAAATCTTGAATCAAAACATCCAAATTGTTCGATATTTTATCATGCAAGATGGTCAAAATCAAGTTGGGCATGTATGGACAAACCTAGTTTGCAATAACACATTCTTATATGGGGGCAGTATGAAATTCCACAAAAACATATATTCAGTATAAAATCTTCCACAAAAGTAACACGCTGCAAGTGAATTTAGATTTAGGCCATTATACGGGTACAAAAGGAACTGCTAAAGATGATACACTTTTTCATATTTTAATTCAATATAGAGACTACCATATTTGTTTAAGCCCAACACAAAAATTGCACATTTATTAACAGTAATTTTGCCGCATGGTCTCCTATAGTACTGCTTCCTTTAATATTTCAGTCCAATCCGGTACACAGTTTTGCTAGATTACCAATTAACAGGTTAACATACAAAAGACACCACCAGCCATATTTCAATAAGAAAAGCTTACAATGTCAGGCTGCTCCATTTTATTGTGTTTTGTATGTGACTGCGCCACCATGCCAACTTGATCATTGTGTTTTGCAGCAGCTAACAGTTCTTCAGTAAGTGCAATGGCCTGCATTTTGTATAAATCGCCTAATCAGTTACATATATAATTACATCTTCTTATCATTAGTTCATTGCGTTGAAATATGAGTTTCAAACTTAGAGATTCAACACAGACACAACACATCATGAATTTCCAAGCAGGTAAGGATACATATTAGACCTGCAAAAGAATCAAAGATAAAGGGTGATGGGAATCTCTATAAAGCCAAGGAGCACATACTTCATTATTGTTTGTATCAGACATCCCCAATGTTTTTTCTTTTCACCTTACCTGATATGTAATGTACATTCCTCATATCTCAACGGCTACGTAGAGATATGGTCACTGTTAAAAGCAACATGAAGTCGCAAGACAGACTTCAACACTTGATAAAATGAACTTAAAAACAAAGCAAGTACAAAATGGGGAGAATTAGACAGTCAGATAGTTCTATAGGCACGATCACAGTTTGTACTTAACTTAATCCCGTAATCCTATACTCACTGACCCAGTAATACAAATTTTCAAAGAACTGAATAAAATTTGGAAAAAAATATGAATAATCCAATTAAATAAAAATAGGAAAAACTATCACCTCTTCAAGCTCCTTTTCTAGGTCAACATATTCTGAGTTTCCCGGCTCATCGTCCAAAAGTTCTTTAAACAGGCCATTTAAGTTCAACGATACCTGGGTATTGCAACCGGGATATCAGGAAATACTGCAGGGATGTTTAAAGCCATAGTAGCGGAGACAACCCTGTTTTTAGTTTTCTAAGTAAATTGAAGTATGTTAAATCTTGCCTGAAAAGATGGAACAAATGTAATTTAACTATAAAATAACAATGTGACAGTATCAGAGAATATGCCAACTCTCTTTATTTGCTTTTAATCAATAATCCTGATAACGAGGACATCATTCTACTTTTCAGGGGCCGCATTCAAAAACTACAAGACACTCTACATGCTGAGGCTTTTGGAAATGCAACAAAAGGTTAAAGTAAATTGGTTAACATATGGGGACCATCCTACAAAGTTCTTTCATGCCATGATGACTACTAGAAAAATCAAGCTACATATTCATAGTCTAATTAATTATAATAGTGAACATGTTTCAAGCCCAGCTAAACTTTAAGTGGAAGTAGTTAGTTTCTTTTCTGATCTGTTTAATTTAGATAGTAATTCCTCTCAGTTTGGTAGCTTAATCTGTAAAAAGGTTCTTTCGGAGAACGCAAAGATAAAACTTATGCAACCAATCGACTTGGAAGAATTGAGGAACTCAACATTTCAGATTAAAGATACAAGCAGCCCGGGCCGGATGGTTTCAATGAAAATTTTTACAAGCATCATTGGTAGCAAATAAAGGAGGATCTTTTGTCTTCCATGAACTATATCTTCTTTATTAAAGGGAAGTTTTTGAAATAAATTAATCATACATTTGTCACTTTAGTTCCAAAGCTGGAATGCCTCCATGACTAGAAGATGTCTCGGACAATTCCTCAAATTTCATGAATTGGCCCATCTGAGTAGCAGCAAGATGCGCATAACAAATAGGCGCAACTGTTCGAAAATAAATACACATACAGTCAAGTTCTAGCATAGATACATAGAAATGGAAATTTCATATAAAATAACTAGGCTGGCACTCAAATTTGAAAACAATTTTCTTATCTTTCTCATTTTGTCACTTAAATTCTATAAATTTGCTTAACATTTGTTATCAGATCTTACCTACAGATATAGCAGTGGTGCTCCTCTGGTAACTGTATAGTAAAAGAATGCAGCTGGTGTTAGCTTTTTTCATAACATGCATATACCGAGCTAGATTTAAAAGATAGTTGATATAACATACACATAAGACAATGAATGTACAAGCTCTTGCAGATCATCGGGTGAGAAACCAACTTCATCAAGCAGCACATGATAATGTGTCGGGCGAGAAGTACCCTGACAGATATTTATTTAAAAAATGTTAAATGCAATGCAAATTAAGTTGAAGTAATCCAAATTCAGTTCGATTTTAGCACAGTATTGAAAGCTTACTATCATTCCTACGTGAGAGCACATATAGAAATCATAATTCCTTGGGTGACAAACCTTGTTATCCACCACAGTGCCTGTTCATAGAATCAAAAACTAAGAATATGCATAACTTGTGCATAAAAAAGAGTAAGGGACTAGTTTTTTATGGACATACCTGCTGGAATATTATCAGGTAAGGTTGGTTGAAAGAATTTTGTATGGTGGTTTTTCTGAGCTATTAATAAAGTAAACTTTGGATTCCAACTCTCATCCAAAAATTTACAGGCCTGAACACAAAAAAACAAGCATACATTATTACATTATTATAGTACTGTCAAAATTTCATATTGGTAAGTGATAATTAGCAGAAACAAACCTCGATGATTTGACCCAACTCTATGTTCAGCACCTGGTTGAACTGGGACTCACTCACTCCATCCCTGAATTACAGACACCAAAAACAGGAATTCTGGTTTAATGTCACTTAACTTGAACAATGACAATGTTGATTTATTATTATTGTTATTGTTATTATTATTATTATATTTCTTTAATAATAAGCATCATAATGCTACCTGAATATGATAACATTTTCTGGTTTCCTTTTTCCAGAACTAGTGTAGAAATCAATCATAAGTTCCCTAAATTTTCAAAAAAGAACGTGAATAAAGTATTAAAGTACAAAAAGCAACCAACTCAAAACTAGAGCAGTACCAAGCAATAAAAATATTGACACTAACTTAGCATGCTTAGAAGTATTATCAATAGATGATATATAGAAGAAAATCTCTATTGATCGGTGTTTAATAGTGATGTCTTTATTTAAAAAATTGTCTTCCAAATCTCCAAACATCAATTTGGAATGTTAAAAGCTTAGTAAAAACAGACTGAAGAAAGGAAATTACAGTGGAAGTGGGAGAACCGAATCTGATATCAAGAGAGCCTTGAGAAGTGCCTAGGTCGTTCTGGAAGTGAAGGACATCGGCTGCTACTTGGGATGGAAGAAGGGTGGGACCTACGGAAGCTTCAATGGATGAAATGAGGTCGTTCATTAGATCTTTCTGCGATGGAGGCAGGTATGGGAATCCTTTCATTGGTGCCGGATAGGACGTTTTTGATGCTTGTGTTTTATGGGTTCGAGTTCTTCTGAGATAGTTGTTGCGGGTTAGAGGAGAAGGAGAGTAGATGGTGCGCAAACTCTTCAAGCACTCGACTTTAGTTCAAAAGAGAGAGAAGCATAAGGAGATGGAATAAAATTTATGGTTAAGGAGATGAAGAAGAAAAGAAGGAGAGGAGACGAAGAAGAAAAGAAGGAGACGGGTCGGGTACGTGATGGCTAAATTTTTCCTCTAAAATTTATGGTTCGCGGTAAAAGATGGGGCGGCTGAAATTGACTTGGGGGGAAAAGTTGCGTGCCTATTGTGTCGGTTTTTGGACAACCGATGCTATTGTATTTAATTGTGTTGGTTGTTCAAACAACCGACACGAGTAGATCTATTGCTTCCCTTCAACTGTGTCAGTTTCTTAAGAACAACCGATGCAAATTACATTTTTAACATTTTCTTCTTACCCCATAAGTCAATAGTTTCGGTTGTTAATGAACAACCGACACAAATTACACTATTTGTGTCGGTTTTATGGACAACCGACACAAATGAGGCGAAGCAACTGATCTGTTTTGTACTAGTGTTACTTAATAAATCTTAGAAACATAGCTTGAAAACCAATGAAAGTACCCCTTTCGAAACCATTGGTTTACTCAAAACATCTTTTAGGTCAAAGTGAATATATATGAAAGTATCTATTTCGAAAACTTTAATCTTCATATAAACTTGTTTGGGGAAAGCTTGATGGTGTTTGCACCATCCTTTCGAATGCTTCAAAACAGTTAAGTAAAACATTGAAGGTTAGCATCGAAACCCCCTTTCGAAGCCATGGCCTTCGGAACCCTTGAAATTTTTCTAAAGCATTTAGGAAGTGGCTTAGTACATCTTTAAAACAAAAGCTGCCCTTTGAAAGCATTGATGACTTCAATACACTCAAAAGGCAAAAGAAAGGCAGCAGGGCTTCGACTAGGTCGGAACCAACATTTTCGAAAGCATTGTTTTATAAATAGGGACCTCATTCAGAAGTTTATACGTAGAAATGAAAGATGGCAACCTTCTACGAAAGCTATTTAGAAAACCCCTTTTCGATACCATATGTTTTGACTCCTTCAAAAGCTTTAGTAAAACAAAGGCAGGCGCTTAACATTTTAAAGCAAAGAAAAGGTTTCGTCCCCATCAGAAACTAGGTTTCGACACCATGCCTTCCGCCTTCCTATAATCCACTATGTACCCATGATGATACATTGTGTATTGGTTTCGGCTTTGTGGGGTTTCAACTTGATTGAAGGTCGAAGCACAAGGTCCATAGGTGCTTATGAAAGAGGCGGAAACCACTTTTCTAGGTAAAACAGATTTATTGCTAATTAAAGAAAATGCTTTCTAACTCACCTGCTCACTTGTAAACATGTGATTAGTTGCCAAAACTTTTCAAATTCTTTACAGAGATAACTGCCGCTTAATTTCGGATCTAAACCAAAATTAATTTAACAAATAAGTCCTTCCATTAAGCTAAAACAATAATGCAAGTAAGTCCTTCCATCTAAAATAATATAGTTTCCATAGTAAATCAATTTGGAAAAATTCCCAAAAATTACAGAAATTCACTTTCATCATGTTATCTAACATATCTAAATTTCAAACCCAAATTTTTAATATAATTTCCAAAATAAATTTCTAAGCCTAATTAACCATATTTTCCTTTGAAAATTCATAATAATCTTTCCATAGCTTGGAAAATTATCAAAATTAAAACCCAATTCCAAAATCATGTTTTACATAACATTAAATTTTCTCATGGCATTTTTGGAAATCATTTACGAAAATCATTTACAATCGTTTTTGCCCTAAAACTGTATAAATACTTATTTAAATATTTTGATTTAAATCAAACATATTATAATTCAAGCATATCATCATCCAAATCATCATAAAAACGGATTTATTCTTAAATCTAAAAACATAGGATCATAAAACAAAATAGAGATGGTATAAATTATTATTTACCTTGAATATTATAAGGAATTTGGGTTGATATTGAGATTTATTAACCTTGCTTTAGTTATTATTCACCTTATGTTTGTATTTTGTTTTTGCAAAATGACGTGAATGCGAAATGAAACGTGAATGGTGTAAGGAACAAGAATATATATAAGGTTAAGTGGTTATGTGTGGCTATTTCCAAATATACTCTTGTATAAATTAATTTGCTTATAAACCATTCTTATGCCCATTTATTTAATTAAGCTCGGCCCTTAGTTTTATTTTCAAATCTCAATCCCCTTATCACATTTATTATTTACATTATTCTATTTAATTTATCTAATTAAATCTCCTGAATAATTTTATCAAAAATTTGAGGTGTTACACTTTTCCTCTTCAGACTCTTTTAGAGTCATTGTCAATGCCAGGTTCTCGTCAGCCAAAAGTTGGCGAGCTTTCCTCTCCTCTAAGATAATAAATTTTGACTGGGCAAGAGAATCCTTCAATCGCTCTAATTCAATAGCAGCCTCCTTCTTCTTCGTAGATAAGGAGGAAACCTGATTGTTCAAGTCAAAAATTTCCTCTCGTAACTTAGATGATTCGGCGGAGGACTTTGATAAATTTTTGTGCAATAAAAACCAACTGTTGGTAATCCAAAAGAAAGAATATAACAAAAGTCAAAGCTTAAAGAAACAAAAACAATAAAGTTAAGTAATGTAAAACATACCTGGAGTTATTATTCAAGAAGGGATCGATAGTGACCCACCAAATCAGAAATAGAGGACAATGGATAAATTAAAGTGAATGATGGAGAGTTAAAGACAGAATGGTCCATCTTTTCAAAATCACTCGAAGGTGTAGAAGATGATGGTCAAGGAAGATTTAGCACTTGAGTAGTGGTCGAAGTCCCCAAGGTCTTTTGCATTTGCTCGATTATGCTCGGGGAGATAGAGACAAAGGTGCGGGAAAGATGCTTTGATGGGTGGACTTTCTAGAGATTCGTCGATATCAACAAACTCCCCTTCTTCTAGAATTGGAGAATCAAGAACTTCAACCACCTTTGGCTCTCTTTGGGGGTGGTTCCACCGTAGTCATTTTAACTTGTTTCCTTTTAGCAGTCATTTTTGACCTGGCAATGGCCTGAGAAAAAGATAATGTATGAGAAGTTGAAGAGGGAGGAACCAGATCTCTTGTAGGTCTTTAAACTTGAGGAGTAGCTGTAGCAAATTAAGACAAATTATAAGTCAGCAAAATAATTTGAAAAGCAACATAGCAATATATAATAGGAACAACATTTAAATTTACTAGAGTGATCAGGGCATATAAGTGACAATGAGGAAAAGTTTGACGGGTCTCCCAAAGAGAGAAAGCGTTTGCTTCGGGATGTCTTTTAGACTAATGGAGTTTGGCCAAGTATCCTTTGACCCGTAGGTAAGAGGGAGTGCTTTTGTAGATTTTTCGAATTCAGTAGTGTCAATCTGTTCCAAATTTTGCTTGAAGGTGCAACCAGTGACTCGGTTGTTTTCTTGTCTTTTGCCTTTAACTCTTCAGCAGGAACACCTAACAAAAAGCATAAATTAGCAAAGAAAAGTAACTAGATGGAAGGATAATAATCTAAATCTAAGCTTACATGGAGAAGAAAGGTCCTGCCAATGTTGGAGAAGCATCTAATAAAAAGAACCGATTCTCCCAATCTCTGAACTTGTTCACTCCATCAGATATCAATTTCCTAGGAGGATTTTCCCTGAAGGTTTGGCCATTTAAGTTGCTGAGCTTAGCCTACCAGACAAGGTGATTCATCGCTTCAGCATTTAAGGAGGGAATGCCAGACTCCAGCGCCATCAACTCCAAGGATAAGAGATAATTGTATACATTGGGTGATAGTTGAATCAGAGCAATTCCAAGATAAACTAAGAACTTAGATAGGAAGTATGGAAAAGGAAGCAATCCACCATGCCAGTGGATTGTGGTGTAGGCGAAATACCCTTCAGAAGGGCCGTTGATGGTGTTATATTCAGTAAAGGGGATGGCTTTTACCCTTGTGATCCCAAGGTCATTAAGGACTGCATCCACTTCACCCTGAGCGGATATCAAGGAAATCTTGGAGGTAGCTTCAATTTTATTAGGGGAACTCATGATTCTGGCAGGTGAAAATCTTCCAATTAGAAATTACAGTTTTTTATGAAATTAACATTCTTTAAGGAATTACTAAAAACTTATTACAACAATTTGAACATCAAATAAAACATGAAACTTCGTATTCTTGAAAGAATGTTAAAGTTAAAAAATGAAATTTACTGAGCTTTCGATATAGTCGAAAGGGAAACATAAGTTAACACTTAACAAACACCCTTCAACAATTTTGAAAGTCCAAGTATAAACATCTACCGAGCTTTCGACAACGTCAAAAGGGAGGAAGGAAATATATGTCCAACAAACCCTTTTCAACAATGTCACAAGCTCAACAGAAGCTTTGTTATTAAATGAGGAATTAAAACCTACACAACATATTGGAACAAAGTATACACTACCAATATTTAATAAACAAGGGAAACATACCCTTCGATATTGTTGAAAGCCACGACCTTAATTTTTCTAATGGAATTTGAATGTTGTCGAAACCTTATATACCAATTAAGTCAAAAGAATTTGTGTTGGAGTCAGGTTGATAAAATAAAAGGGCTTGGAGCGTTTCAACTATATTGGAGAAAGATGATAACTTAATCTTGTTTATATACAGAAGGTTTCAACTCAATAGTTACAGAGGTTTCGACAGAATTAAAAGGGATGCATGGTTTTGAAAGCAAGCCAACAACTAAATTTCAATCAATATTACAGGTTTTGACTAAGTCGAAACATTTAACTTAATTTATGACTTATACAAAGTATGCTTTCTTCGACCCAATTTAAAAATATATCAATCTCTAAATTAAACAAATTGAAAGTAATTTTGAACAAAGGGTTACGAAGCCCATAGGACAAAACATATGCTTTTGAAAATATGAATTATGTAATTGTTTAGAAAGATGCAATAAGCTACCTCTTCAAAAGGTATCAGGATCAAAGGCAGAAAATTGCTTTCGAAGAGGTCGACTTCATATGAAATAAATAACCTATTGACGAGGTCAATTAAATAAGGCACTAGATTACCTTTTGACCCCACTGAAAGGGGCTGAAAAATCAAGACAATAAAATGCCGCTTTAATTCCTTTCGAAGGGGTAGAAAGGTGAAATTAAAGCGCCATTTTTTTTTGATTCGTACAACTCAAAACTTCTAGGTGAAGTTAACTGAAGATTCCTTCTTCCCCAAATCTGATTTCAATCTAGAAAATTAAAAGTTAATATGCAAATGGATTCAAACGCGAACTAATAACTTAAAATTTTGAAATCTTTGAAGTAAATTTTTCCTAAAAACAACAATAGCGATAAAATTTGAATCAGGAAAAATTAAAATGATAATTAACATGAAATCAAATCAAATCACAGTAAGAAACAAAATTGCAGATTGTTTCAAAACAAATAGAAACCTAAACAACATCTATTGAATCCAAAATAAGGATATAGATCTAAGCCAAGAATGTTTTAAAGATTGAAGTCCACTGTTAAATCAAAGTTTTGGAAAGCAAAACAAAAAAACAAAGACTAACTGTAAATTCGAATTCTAGTTGTAGATAAAGATTATTTGAGGATTTGAGAAATGTGAATTTTACTTGAAGATGATTTTAATTGCAGATGACTGAAAGAGATGAAGAGAAATTGGTGATTTATAAGAAAAGCCAGCAAAGAAAATAGACCGCCCAATTGAATTTAAATGAACGGCCTAGATTCATGCGGGAATATGAAAAGGTGAGAAACATTAAAGGTTTCGAGATGATTGACTTTAATAGTCAAAGTCATCCCTCGCAAGGGAGGAGGCATATGTTACCTTCAAATACCCTTTTGACTTCGTCAAAACCCTATTGAATAGAAGATAAAGAAGAATAAGAGAAAGAAGCTCCAGTAAGACCTTTCGAAAGAGTCGAAGGGATGCATAGCCAAAGACTAAAAGCATTACAACCTTCTGAAAGGATTGAAAGGGTCGAAAGCACCCTTCACTTCAAGAGATCCCCTTTCGAAGTAGGTGCTTCTACATGCATGAAGACCTTTCGATTGACTTAAAGCAACAACTTTCGAAGATAAGGAACGACAACTCTTTATATGCATGCCAAAACTTTCGAAACCAAAGGTTTCGCTTTCACTCAAACCACTCAGAAATATACATTAGATGAAACAACCCTTTCGAAAGGCAAAAGCAAGCCTTTCGAACCGGTAGAAGCTCTCCGCATCCAAGAAAGGTTCCACATCAGTTCACTACCATAAGTTTGGAAGCACTAATGGCATCGAAACCATCGGCATTTCAACACCTTCCAAACACCTGGAAACTGTCTATCAATAGAGTTGAAAGCTCCCATCTTTATTCCATTGTGACAACAAAGTAGTGAAAGAAGCGAAGGTGTATGTTTGTGCCAAAATTGGTCACAAACACCCAATTGTTGATAAAAGCACCCGTTCACAATCACAGATCATAGAAACCAAGTATGTAGAGAATTAAAAATGAAGAACATTCAGAAAAGTAAGAGGAAAGCAATAAAGAACATAGAGTTTATAGTGGTTCGGCAATCCAGCCTACATCAACTTTGAATTTGATGACATTATTGATGTTTGCTTGCTGATTACAACGAGTTACCACTGATTACAACAGCCAATTTCAAGTACAATGATGATTCCGGTAGAGTCTGGACGTAGAAGAGCCAAAAGTCCCTTTTCTGTAGGCTTCAGGATGCTATTTATAGGTGTAGGATGCAAATATCTCACTCGGATCTTAGGAGACCTCTTTTGGCACGTGCACGGGCCCACACGACCGATCCAATGCGATTTTGACTCGATCCATGATCGATACGAATGAATTTCGTACTGATCAAGATCTTGCCCGATCGAGTCGAGATCGACCATGAACATTCTTTAGGTTGTACGCAAGCTCCTGTGAAAATTTGGTGGCATTTGGACTTGTAGATTGTGAGATATGATCGATGCAAGTTCATGTTTTTTCAAAGGTTGTCTTCTTCGCATCGATTACCTCTGCCTTGTTCGTATCGATCGCCTCTGCCTTGTTCGTATCGATCGCCTCTGCCTTGTTCATATCGATCCCCATTGCACTGTTCGTATCGATTGCCTCTCCCTTGTTCGTATCGATCACCATTGCACTGTTCGTATCGATCGTGATGGATACGAAATGATGACCACTTGATGGATATGAACCAATATAGCCGATGGATACGAACAGTTGATGATTGATGGATACGAACAGTTGATGATTGATGGATACAAACAATTGAGGCCTGATGGATACGAACAGTAGAGGATTGATGGATACGAACAGTTGATGATTGATGGATACGAACAGTTGAGGCCTGATGGATACGAAAAGTAAAGGATTGATGGATACGAACAGTTGATGATTGATGAATACGAACAGTTGAGGCCTGATGGATACGAACAACAGAGGATTGATGGATAAGAACAAGACCTTTCAGGTGATGGATACGAACAGTTGATTCCCAAGTTTGCATCGATCATATCTTGAGCATATGAACTTGGATTGACTTGAAATTTGAAACGTCGGCTTTTATAGCTTTGCTTGTCATGTCTTGTCAATTGTAGCTCGATCCGGACTCAGACAAAATTTACCGATATCCATAGTGAAACAGTGTATAACCAATCTTTGGGACGAGATGTTCTTGATTTCCAGTCAACTTTTTGGTGTCACGGCCTTACTAAAAGACGGGATAACATTTGCCCCCCAAAACATGCCTTGCGATAGGAAGGTGTGTTTTGTAGTTCAATAAGCTGGATGTTTGTATCCTATTAATGACCTACAAAGAAATTGATAATCTTATTTGACTATGAATAGTGATCGTTCGCGATCGTATGCCGGGGCGGTATATGACCGTTCCCGGTCAGGTGCTTTTCGCGGTCAGGTGTTGTTCGCGGCGAGTTATGACCGTTCGCGGTCGAGTGCCGTTCGCGGTGAATTATGTGCGCCCGGGGGGGACTTGGTATCATTAACGTCAGATTTCACGTTCGAGTGAGTTTCTGAGTTGCTTGTTATGGCGGTTTATCGCCATCTGAGAGCATGCCTGAGGATCGTTCGCGATCCCGTACATGTGTAAGTAGCTTAGCTGTTATGGAATCACAAATAGTGGATTTTCATTCAAAATAAGTATTTCAACAGAAATGTTCAACAAAATCAAGTTCAAACGTGCAAAATAGAAAACAAAAGCAAAAAAGAGACGTCAAACTGCAAACACCTACACTGGCGCGATTGGCAGTCGTATAAGAGCATGCCTGAGGATCGTTCGTGATCTTGTACATGTGTAATTGACTTAATCATGTTGGTGTGGAGTTTGCTACTTATTCGTCATTATTTCAATCAGTTGATGACAAGCTGACGCCTCGATCCTGAGCCGTTCCCAGTTGGTGCAGGTGGTGGTTGTTCTTGCTCCACCGTTATGGCTCGCCTCCTTACATATTGCGATAGCAGGCCATTCCGGATATGTCCCTCTATTTCATCCCTCAAGTGCCTGCAATCATTGGTACTGTGGCCGTTTAGCTCATGTAATAAGCAGTACTTGTATGATTTCCTCTCATTGTTGTTCGGGTCCCTTCTCATTGGCTTCCGATAAGGAATCTGCCCCCTGGTGTCCTGGTAGATCCGTTCCAAGGTTTTGCTCAGCTCTGAATATGAAGTAAATCTCGGTTCTTTTCGTGATCGCTTTGGTCCATTATCGCTATCCTCGGCTTTTCATTTTCCTTTATCCTTGCCTGAATCTCTTTCGGGAGGATCTTCGCCTTTGACTGCATAAACTTCTGATCCCTCTCCTTCCTCTCTTTCAACATTTGCGTCCTCTAATCGCAGGAATCCTTCGGCCTCATGATAAAATTCTCCTAGATCCATAGGCAGATCCCTTGTCAATGAATTTTTAAATTCTGTTCCATCTGCTATGCCAAATACGGCTGCCATCAAAACCATGGATGGGTCTGGGTGATCCACCGATGCCGCTGCTACATTAAATCGTGTTAGAAAAATCCTCAAGATTCCCCAGTTTTCTGTTTCAGTGTTGCCAAACTCATCACATTCTTGGGTCTCGTAATGTGAACTCTGAACTGCCTCATAAACTTCTCAGTCAAATTGGTCCATGTCCCAATGGAGTCGCTCTCCAGTTGTCTAAACCATAGTGATGCAATGTCCGTCAAATACAATGGGAAGCACCGGACCATGACCTCCTCCGATGCCCCCAGTACCTCCATATGCCTCATATACCTTGTCAGATGAACCGCAGGATCCGTCCTCTCATCGTACGTCTCCAATGTTGGTAGCTTGAATTCTGGTGGATTCCTAGCCTATCTAATTGCGGGAGCGAAGGGGCTCCTGTTCACGTCTTCCAAATCTCTATTCACTAGTCCGCCTTTCATGGCTCATCTGACCATCTCCGCCAATCTATCACTGTCGCCAAGCTATGGTCCTTGTTCGTTGTCTCTAATCTGCCCCTCGAGTTCACGAGGGTGTTTTGGAATCTGCTCTCTTGGACAAGCATCTGTTCCTCTATCACTGTCGTATTGAACAGTTCCACCTAGTACTCTGCCCGGGGTTGGATTATCATGCTCCAGGTGATTGCCCTCTAGATCCGGTGCTGCTCCTAATGGTCCTGCCGTATTATGAACTCTGGTTGCTCCGTGCTCCTGATCTCTATCTCCAGCATCACCTGCAGCAGCATTCCCTTGATTTTGCATTCTGGCTTGCCCAGCTTGTTGGAGGAGGTTCTGCATCATCTCCTCTTGTCTTTTCAGCATTCCTTCCTGCATAGCTTCCATCATCATCTCCATCTCGTCCCGAGTGATGAAGATTGAGGTGTGATTTGCTCCAGAGGAAGCCTCCTGTCTCCCTTCATGCTGACTCCTTCCAGCTCTTTGTCTTCTTGTTGATTGTCTTGCCATAGCTTTCTAGATTCAAGTCTTTAAGCTTTCAGATCCGAAGCCCTGGTTGTAGAATTCCTGAGCGCTAGCGTTCTCAGTGAAAGCACCAAAATGTTTGCGCCAAAATTGGTCACAAACACCCAATTGTCGATGAAAGCACCCGTTCACAATCACAAATCACATATAACAAGTATGTAGAGAATTAAAATGAAGAACACTCAGAAACGTAAGAGGAAAACAGTAAAGAACACAGAGTTTATAGTGGTTCGGCAATCCGGCTTACGTCCACTTTGAATGTGATAACTTTATTGATGTTTGCTTGCTGATTACAACTAGTTACCACTGATTACAACAACCAATTTTGAGTACAATGACGATTCCGGCAGAGTCTGAACGTAGAAGAGCCAAAAGTCCCTTTTCTATAGGCTTTAGGATGCTATTTATAGGCGTAGGATGCAAATATCTCGCTCAGATCTCGAAGAGCTCTTCTGGCACGTGCACGGGCCCACGTGACCAATCCCATGTGATTTTGACTCGATCTGTGATCGATACAGATGAATTTTGTATCGATCAAGATCTTGCCCGATCAAGTCGAGATCGATCATGAACATTCTTTAGGTTGTACGCAAGCTCCTATGAAAATTTAGTGGCATTTGGACTTGTAGATTGTGAGATATGATCGATGCAAGTTCGTGTTTTTTCAAAGGCTCTCTTCTTCGCATCGATCACCTCTGCCTTGTTCGTATCGATCGCCTCTGCCTTGTTCGTATCGATCGCCTCTGCCTTGTTCGTATCGATCCCCATTGCACTGTTCGTTTCGATCGCCTCTCCCTTGTTCATATCAATCACCATTGTACTGTTCGTATCGATCATGATGGATACGAAATGATGACCACTTGATGGATATGAACCAATATAGCCGATGGATACGAACAGTTGATGATTGATGGATACGAACAGTTGATGATTGATGGATACGAACAGTTGAGGCCTGACGGATACGAACAGTAGAGGATTGATGGATACGAACAATTGATGATTGATGGATACGAACAGTTGAGGCCTGATAGATACAAACAATAGAGGATTGATGGATACGAACAATTGATGATTGATGGATACGAACAGTTGAGGCCTGATGGATACGAACGGTAGAGGATTGATGGATACGAACAAGACCTTTCGGTTGATGGATACGAACGGTAGAGGATTGATGGATACGAACAAGACCTTTCGGTCAACTTTTTGGTATCCATAGTGAAACAACATATAACCAATCTTTGGGACGAGCTGTTCTTGATTTCCAGTCAACTTTTTGGTGTCACGGCCTTGCTAAAAGATGAGATAACAGCGTAGCCATTCCTTTCGATGAAGATGGAGGCATTCGAACCCATTCGAAAGCATTGTAGAAGGGTGTGCAAGTGTAGAAGGAGTCAGAAGGTGTCTGAAGCCACTTCTCTACCAAGTCGAAAGCACTCGGTCGAAAGGTGTCAACCCGCATCTATAAATAAGACCTAAGAGGTCTATTTTAGGGGATCCGAATTCACTCAATGCATACATGTATTTTCTTAATTCTTAAAAGTTGTAAATCGTAATTCGTAATCCAATTGGGGAAATTGATAATTAAAGTCTTTGCTGGAATAATTAAGGGAAGACTACAATATTTTTGATCATATAGCTTTCATGAGGGCTTTTATTAGTTTTACTTCTGGTTTCCAAGTTTCGACGCCATCGAAAGGCATCTTCTGACTTGGTCGAAACCCCTGAACTTTCAAATAATCCTAGTCCTTAGTTCCAGGCTATTATGCACCAAACTTCTTCCTTCTAGTGAATCGAACCTTAACTCCAACCTCTTTTACCTCAGATCCCAAACCTTAACCCAAGCCACATAAGATTATAGCTTTCGACAAGGTTGAAACCATTCAAAACAAAACATACCCTAGCGTCCTTAGAGACTTCCTCAAGTGTTCCGCATTTGTTTCGAAAGGAAGATTTCGAAGGGATAATCAAACTACTCCAATAAGGCTAAAAAGAAGGAAGTTTGAGTGTATCGACTGGGTCAAAAGGACAACAAGGAAAAAATTTCATAATAGAATTCAATTACGAAGGGTAGATCAAAAGGAATACCCTCATCCAATTATCTTTCACTTCACTAAGAGCAACTTAAAAAGGGTTAGTCTTACACTTTAACCAACTTTTGGGTGTTAACAAGTTTTCTTTTTAAAATTATCTTCAATTTCGTCACTGATGAAAAATCTATCTAAAAGAGCCATAGAAGAGGATTCCCTAGTATTACTCCAACTGAATTCTCTATTATTTAGTGGCAATTCTACCAAATTAATATTATAATAAATTGATCAAATTTTTCCGTAGAAGAGAAATCACCTTTCCGGGGTGATCGCTCTCCTAAAAAACGTGTAACATTAAAGTCGCCACCCATAATCCAAGATCCAGGAGCGAATGATCTAAATTTTAGACATTCGCTCCATAGAACTCGACGGCCAATTTTCGAGTTTGGTCCATAAACATTAGAAATATTCGATAAAGAGGTATCACTAAGGTTAATGAGAATTATATGGAAAGAGTGTTGCTTAGTAATAGTTTGAAGAAGTTTAAAAGAATTATCAAACCATCCTATAAGTAAACCTCCAGAAGCTCCAATCGAAGGTAAACAAACCCAATGTCTAAAATGATAACCACCCAATCATCTAAAACAAAGATCAGGACAACCTATTTTCGTTCCCTCTAAAAGGGCAATATCAGTAAAGTAATCTTTATTAAATGCTCTAATTTTATCATATTTATTTAAATCATGAAGACCCATAATATTCCAGCTAATAATCCTCACAATCCAGCTGATTTAACCCTCTCTATTACCATACTCCTAATGTAAGCAATATCTAATCCATCATTAGTAAAAAAACAAAAGCGGTATTTCTAGCTAACTGACATAACTCATTAGTGCATAAACTACCTAGAGTATGAGAAAAATAAGTAATACCTAATACATAATCCATACCTGAGCCTGAATTTGCAGTGCCTCTCATAGCACTCGATCAGGTGACTCACCAACAAGCGAAGAAAGACTGCTACGGACCCCGGCACTACGACGAACAACACCATTGACATTGACTGATTTCCTACGCCTGCCTCTCTTTGACGAAGATAAATTTGAAGCCTGTTAATAAAATTACACTCATCACCGTTTACAGTAGTAAAACATGATATGCCCAGTGCGTGCTCGGATTTCATAGACACTAGAATATTATTAGAGTACATCACTGCATCAGACTAAATATCTTTACCCATCATTACAGATCTATCTCCTTCTTTATAACAAACATAACACAATTTATATCTCCATCCCCATCTATTAGAACATCCCCATCTAATAGAACATTCACATCCCCAACTAACAAAACCTCACCATCTAGCAGAGCATTAGATCCAGTCAACCTACTCGTCTCCACTCAATCCAATTCCCCAACAACCCACAAAATCTGTCACCAAAACAAACCAAGCTGTTTGTATTAACATCATTAACCGTGTACATGCTCTTTTGCACATCGATACCCTTGTGCACATCATCACATAAAACACTGGAATCACAATGTATATTATCAACTCCCAAAAACTCAGTTGAATTATTACAGTCTTCGGAGACATGTAATACAATGCTCTGATCATTCACCTTAACAACTCCACCCTCAACATCCTCCAACAAACTGCCAGAAGTATTAATGCACTCAAGCACCCTATTCTCCATACTGTCTTCAAATACCAATGGTTCAAAAGATGAAGGAAGAACAACAACAATGCTGGCATCTTTAGATTGGGAATTTACATCTGCTCCTTCAACCATTTCAGGTTTCTTTTGTGGATCCTCCACTGACTTAATACAGTCAAAACGGTTAGCAGGGACTAACTCAAACGTCCCACTTCATAAGATTTAGCTCTTGATCTTTTCCTACGAACATGAACGAAATCTTTATACAGTTTACTCACATGAGATGAAGAACCATAATCCCTCTTTGGATATACAGCATACCAGTAATCATATATTGTATCATTTTTTCCAAAGAATGCGTATCCAATTTACAAAGTATAACATCCCGATCTAATAGCAACGGATCAAGGAAATAAGACTCATCCCTTTAAACTGTAATAGAAATATCTGAAACCTCCATAACACCTTCAAAACTGTTCAAAACTCCATTATTTCCATTGGAAACTGGCAACATGTCAACAGCCGAATCCTCATCAATCAAAGAAGAAGCATAATTCCCAAAATAATCTTCAGGATCACCAAATTTCATTCTATAATTTCTGCCTATATTAACCTCATTGATCACATAAAAATGATTGAATAACTCTTCCAAGAAAGTGATTCCTTCCTTCGTCTGAACCCATAAGTTATCTAATAGTATTCTATTAAGTTTTATACATTTTAAGAAGAAAAGAAACCATGATCAATAATAGAAAGATCACCATGCCTGTCAGCATTAGAATCGAATTTCATCGAACATTCGAACTTTTTATGCTCAAAGAAACCACAGCCGAACCATCTAATAGGGTCACGACTATCATGGCCATATGTGAATATTCTCGACAACGAAAAAAAATTTCCTCCCTCTTCTGGAATCGACAAATTTACTGTATTTGTGTTTCTGCATAAAGTCTTGAGGACCAGAATATTTAGATCCCTCAACTACCTAGGTAAAGGAATGATAAGATGAAGGATCTCAATCATTAAAAGAAAGAGAATGGAGAAATATTGAAAAGGGAGAAGGTGAGATTAAGGAAGAAGATTGCGGGAATGAGAAAGAAGCTTTCGCCATTTTTTTAATTAATATGGATGTTTTTTTATTCCAAAAGTTGGTTACTTATAATTATATTGTTTGAAGTTGTTGGTTGATATTAAATATTTTGAAAGGTTAATTGTTTAAATTGTTAATATGGTTTGAAATTAATAATAATGATAGTTAATAATATTTTGATAATTTAATATTATTATTTAAATGGTAAAAATTAAGATTGTTTATTCATAATGTTTTGAATTATTAATTATTATTTTTAAGATGTTAAATTTAATAATTATTGTTTATTAATGATTTTTTTATTAATTACTATTATATAATAGTGTTTTAAAGAAAGCGATTAGGACTTATTTATGATGTTTTGAAATTCATAAATAGGGTTTTGTAAACGGACTTAGATTTTTATAAAAATAACTTATAAAATGGTTTGAAGGTTTGAAGGATGATTATTTACAAGGTAAAGAGGTTTTTAAATAGATGGATATTTATAAACGAATTTTAGAATGGGTTTATAGATTTATAAAAGGAGTTTATAAATAATTGCATGTTTTTATAAGGGTTTATAAATGACTTGAGAAATACTTTATAAATTGTTTATAAAGGTCTTAGAAATTTATAACAGAGTTTATAAATGATTTAGGATTTGGGGAAAAGGATATCTTCCTCAGGATTTGGCAAAAATACTTATACAATGAAGATAAGTATATGAATATATTCTAAGTATTGAAAATATAAGGGTTTGTGAATATATTTTGTAAAGCATTTTGATACAAGCACTACGCCATAGATGGCCTATTGCAACGAAATTACAAGGTGTTGCTAGCTACAATGTAACGATAGCTATGCTGATTTTTGTCTATTGCAACATTCACTTCAATGTGTTAGCATTGATATCAACAAAATGTTGCAGTAGCTATAAATATATTCAAATTAAAAAAATTAACAAAATTTTACACCTCAGCGATCCACACCATCATTTAAAACAAAATCTCGACCATTAATCCACACCATCAATCCACACCTTAACAATTTCCATTTCCCGCTTTACTTTTCTTTCTCGTTCCTCTCTGTGTGAAAATTAGGGCACGCGATTTTTCTTTCTCGTTCCTCTTTGTGAAAATTAGGGCACGCGAAAATTAGGGCCTTCTGGCTTGACGTCTTCGTTTAGTCTGGAATTGAAGCTACGGCTTCTTCTTTTCGTTGCTTATGAAATTAGGTCTTCGACCTTGCTTTTGCTTCTGTGAGAAATTGCTTCCGATCTCGACAGTTGGGTTCGGTATGTATTTCTCTGTTGTTCTCTCGATTTGAACTTGAATACTTTTGCTTTATTGTTGTCGGTGATGATTGGGTTTTCTCTGATTTTCACCACACCTCGTCAATGATGATTTTGGATCCTTTATATAAGCGTCAGATTTGATTTACGTGTTCTTCACGTTGTTGAAACTTTCCTGTTTTAATCTTTGATATTTTTGGAAATTCTTTATGCACACGGCTTCAATTTTGAACGTGCGTTCCTCTGTTTGAAAAGTCGAATCTTTCCTAATTTTTAAATCTGACATTTTCAAAAAAACATACGGCTTTGATATTTTTCTTCTCGTTGACTTCACTGTGACTTCTCTGATCACCTGACTTCTGACTACTCTGCATACTTGTTTTGTGACATCCTGGCCGCGTCTTGATCACTGTTAATCTAAGTATTTCCAACTTGAATTTTGATATTGCTACATTATCACTTCACTGTTGTGCTTCACTTTAGCATGTGTATCTGATCATTGCATTTGTTATCTTTTCACTATGACCTTGTTTGGTTGATTTACCTGTTGTGATAATGTTTGTATTGTTGTTTTGAGTTCGGTCTTGTAGTTGTTGTACTTCATTGTTGCTGTGTTGGCGTAACTGTATGTAGATGTATGCTCTGACCATTTTCACTGACCTGTACTACATTGTTTTATCACATTCCATTCAGTTGTACTATGAAGCAGTTTGTTGATATTGTTGCACTGCTGTGTTCATGTGTTCACTTGTAGTCTGTGATATTTGTTGAGTCTTCACTATCATATCTTGTAGCCTTGCTTCCATATAGATGATGACACTGGTTATTTCCAAAATGCTTGTTGCCACTGCATGCTGTAGTTATTCATATCCCAGTTAGCTTGCATCTACTTGTAGTTCTGTATATTGTAGCTTGATCATTTTTCTTTGTCTACTGCCTTGATCATTGGTTCTTGTAGTCACCTGGTTCTTGTATCACTTTTTCACTGCATTCATGCTTTGTGGTTGTTTCTGTATTTTTGCCTTCCATACTGTTGTGACCTGGTCTGGTGGCATCATGTATATTCTGTGGTCATTTAGCATTGTGAACTGCCTGCTTGATTTCCTTGTTGTTCATTTGGTATTCTGATCCATGCTTGCTTACTTGGTGGCTTTTGTTGCAGTTACACTTTGAATTTTGATCGATTCTATTGGCACTTGTGTTGAATCTAATTTTGATTTGACCTTGTGCACTCGAGTTGGCGAGGCAGTGCACACGTGCATACGTGTGTACTGCAGCCACTCGTAATTCCCTGTCCCTGATATGAATACTGATATGCACAGATACTACACAATCAAAGATGATGACGTTTAACCCATATATCTGAGACAGCTTTAAAAACAAATTTTATATTTTTGCAAATTAAATTTGTTTTTGTTCAGATTACTGCTGTAGATTGTCAATTATACAGGTACACAAGAGACAAGACGAACACTGAAGCTGGACAATGCAGATGAGTGATTGAGTGATGTAGTGAGGTTGTTACTGTAAAATCGAATTGTGATGTATTCAGTACAGTTATAGTGAGAGTCAGAATTTGTACCATTCAAAATTTGTAATAAAAGATGTAGTGAGGAATATCTGTATATGTGAATATCAGTGTTATTTATCATTGAATTGTAAAATAGTGGAGTCAGGAATTTGTACTATTTTAAATGTTGAAATAAAATATTTATTTAAATAAATTACTGTTTGAATATCAAATTCTGTGCAATAGCATTTTATTAAATAAATATTTATTTCTATTAAAAAATCAAATATGCTCTACATTGTGGGCCCCACAAATTCAGAAAGTTAATATCTATAGCAACATTTTGGAATGTTGGTACAGACACCTATGGATGTTGCTATAGACCCAAATAGGGTTCTATTGCAACAATATTTCTTATGTTGCCTTAGATAGTCAAAATGTTGCCTTTGAGGTCTGCGGCAACGCGGCAAAATGCACCACCGAGAAAGTGTTGCCTTTGCCCTTTTTTAGCCTACAGCAACATTTTTTGGCACTTACTGCATCACTTCTTGGGTGTTGCAGTATGCAATCTATGGCGTAGTGAAGCATTTACAAGATGACTTTAATTAATGAAAGATTAATTAAGGAGGCTAGTGGTTGCTTATGTACTTTACCAATGTTGGTATTTCCTTTGTAAATAGACCCTGTTTGGATATGTGTTTGTTAATAGTTAAATAACCGTCTTTCAAATGTGGACCCAAACGTAACTTTAGATATATTTGGGAGAAACACATGAGTTATGTGGCATAGTCATCTCCGATGAAGCTCTAATGTGCGTGTAAATCTCGTTTCGTTCTTCTAGGACAAATAATAAGGAAATTCATACACTTGGTTAGGAGGTGATCTCCTTTCTTATCAGTGGCTGTTTATTCCTAAAGAACCGGTTTGAGTTTACCAAAAAACCATCGAATGTCATTTCAAAGAGACCGGGATCAGATCTGTTTCCATTGGTTGGACTAACGTGATAAGGGGTTATCGCTTTTTGTTTGGTGGCAAGTAAGAGACGCTTACCTCTACATGTCCTGGAGAGGTAGTATAAGACCTTCATGGGTTGGTTTGCTAGGCGCTTACAGTCGCGAGGCTGGTCATAAAAGTAGATTCGATGTACTAGTGTAATGCCACAGTGGTGCGGGGATGGTTGAAAAGCATACCAGTTGTCACGGTTGATGGTTGAAAATCATAGACTATTACACGTGGTATCAGAGCTTAGGTTGAACGAACACCTAGGCTTTGGTGGGGATTTACTCATTTGAGATATGGTGAGCGAGACCCTAGGATGAGTTTGAGTGTATATATATGAGCACTTATATGTTAGTAATTATAAAAATGATTTATGTTGTGTTAATTTATATGTTGAGTGGCTTATGAATTCTGGTCGGTGCGTGTTGTCGATGGGGATTTCTAAACATTTAAACAAGACAACCGACACGGTATTGTTTTAGAAACTGGGAAATGAAATAATTTTACTACAATTGTATTTTATATACAAAAGAATAATATTTTAGAAATTATTATAGTTATATATGGAGTGTTTGGTTGTTAGAGAAGGATAAAATTTGAGTATTATCATTTGCTGTTTGTTGTTTTAATAAAAGTTGTTATTATCATAATTTAACAAAGGTAAACATGTGTAAATATGAAATATAGAGAATTGCTTATAACTAAAATAATCAACATTGCGAAATGAATTTCATCAAAAGTGATTGTTTATAAATATGATTTATAATGGTGATTTATAAACAAAAAGTAAAGGATATTGCCTAAGTATAGTTACAATATGAGTTGCAAACAAAAATGGGTTTAAAACATGAAGTTTGAGAATTTAAACCCATTGATCTTGGAACTTATTTTTCGAAAGGTTTAAGAAAACTAATAATAGTATTATTTTGAAAATATTTTGGTTAGAAATATTTTGAAATGGGATCTAAAGAGATAAAAAGCACTGAACTCACTTCAGTCGCTGGAAAATAATTTTGGTGATTAATGCAGCATCATTGGCGTTCATTTTCGAGTTTCTAAATGAGGATTTGCTACCACAAAAGTTTTGATTTGATAAAAAATATTTTTTACATTCCAGAAGTGTAACATGATATACTAAGGGGATTATGTGTGTGCATGCATGTGTGTATATGATTTCAATTTGATTTAAAATAAACAAGAACAAGGTGTTTAAACTCTGGAAATTTTCATTAAGTGTTTTATGAAAATATGAGCAAATAAGTTTTATAACTTAAAAATTTTGGTAACTAGTGAATAAAACAATATTTTAAAAATTGTTGAATATGAATGTTAAGAAAAGTAAATTTGATATTGAACTGTTGAATTTAATTTAACTTAATTTAAGTCAAATAAAGTGAATTTTGAAAGGAAAATTAACCCAAGTTAAGTTAAATAAAATGAATTTTGAAAGGAAAATTAACCTAATTAGGTTAGATGAAACAATTATATTTAAATGAAATTGATTTTGATTTGAAATAAGTTAATGAAATGAGCTAGTTAAATAGATTAGTGAGTTGAATATGGTTTAGAATGTTGTTTAATAGAAACAAATTGAACTTAAGTTATAAAGTGAAATAAACATGAGAAGTGTTGTATAAAATGATTATAATAAACTTATGTATTGATGGAATGGTTCATAAATAATATTAGTGCTGAAAAATATACTAAGTTAAAATAAGATAAACTAAAATTTAACTTAGATAGAGTTAAAACGAAATGATTTTATGAAATGATACATAAATGAATTAAATATGGAATGAAATGTTGTTAAACATAATGTGAATAATCGGATGTGAACCGATGAATGTAAATGGATCGAGCATAAATAAAGTGGATGTAAAAGATTGAACGTAAATCAATGAACGAAAGTAAATTGAAATAAATACGTAAGTTTTACGTATATTATTTTATTCGCATAACTGTTTGATCTGGATTCGAATATATGGTTTCGAGGTGATTTACACCGATCTGAGTTAGAATGTTTCACTCGATTCTTGGTGGCGAACCGTGGATATGGATTTTTGATTGATTCTGATTTTCATATCATGGTACACGGCCATGCAAGGAGAATAGCGGTTTTTAATCAAGGAACCGAATCTGAGTCCGCACTTGAGTGGTCGTGTGAGCGATACTAGTTCGAAAGTGAAATTGTGTGATCGAGCGAGCGATCAGGTATGATTTTGTATACGGATGATATATATACATCATATGGGTTTTAATAAATTTAATGCCGACAATGAAAGATGCAAATTGATATGGTTATGAATTAATTGAATGGAGATTTATTGTTTTATGTTTCTCTTTTTATATATGTGTATAGTTATTGTATATTTTATGATTATATATTGATATTACTTTTCGTTTACTTGTTTTCATTAGTTGTTGATTGTTTAGTAGGTGCGGATGACATTTGCTTCGCATTTGGGGCTTGCTTTCGCATTATTTCTATTGTATATGCTTGCTAATATAATAAAAGTACACATCTTGGATTATATATTGTATTTTTATATTTTTCCTATGGGATGCCTCATCCTCAAAGATGAGATGTATATTTATGATTATATATATATATATTGTAAATTTTTACAATCGAGTTGCGCAAAGGGAATGCTGGTGAAATTTTCTGTAAATTTAGAGCATTGCAAATTCGTTGAGAATTTTCGGAAATTTTTTGATAAATAAAGTTTGGATTTTGGATTTATAACATGGGATGGTATTAGTTGGTTTTGGAAACTTTAATTATGAATTGAAAGATTTAGAGAAATTGATTACAAAGTTTCACCTAATTGACTTCAGATGGTTAAAGTTTAAAAGAATTTGGTAATCCATTTCAACTAATTGTTTTTGAAAAATTAATGGGTTTGTGACATTTTTCTTACCTTCGCAATTTTGGGGATGAAATTCTTTTAAGCAGAAGAGAATGTAACGACCCTGAATTTCAGTCATTTGAATTTGAATATTTGATTGATTTTAAATATTGAAAAGTTTATATTATCAGTTAAATAACTTGAATTTCAATATAGTGATTTATTTGATAAAATAAACTTTTTATTTTATTGTTTGGAAATATAAAATATAAGTGAATCTTGAATTTGAAATTAATGTAAATGAATTCGAAAGCTGATTTTAAATTCTATTCGAGTAAGAAGGAAGATGGTAAACTTTTAAATTGGATATGAAAGCGATTAAATGGATTTTTGAAATTACTCATTTTAGTTAACATGCAAAAATAGCCTTTTGGGGGCAATGTCTCGGATTTCAATGAAACCTATTCCATTAGATTCGTAATAGTGAATTATAATATGCCATCGAATTTCATGGCGATTAGACGTATCATTTGGTCGTGCGAGTTCAAAACGCTTAAAATTAATTAAAGGAATTTAAATTAATATAATTCTATTTAAACAGTAAACTTCATTATATGATGAAATTGGTTCCCGATATATATTCCATTGTATTTGGAATCGGGGTATAACATATAGAACACCAGTTAGCATGCCTCGTTTGGAGTTTGAAATTTTCAAGGATGAATAGTGCCACGAAATTTTCTATATAAGAACTTGAAAAATTAACTTTTGCAACATAAAAAGCAAGTCTTAGCTAGATTAGCTTCCATTAATTCCAATGGCAGAATTTCAGCCATCTTCCTCGCTCTACTTCTCTCCATCCACATGCTTTTAGCCTCTGACCTCAACTAAAAAAATGGAGAGCTCGACGATCTCTACGCAATCAACAATTAGATCATGCTATCATGGACAATAGGGGGCTTATGGGGGCTGCATTTGTTCGCACTAAGGCATGCTGTAGATGGCGTTGTGGTCGACCGAGCTCGGCATGCGGGTTGTCGTAGGTGTGGCTCGTGATGATAAAGGTGATGGCGCGTTGAATCGAGTTCCGCTGGAGCGTGGAGGCGGTAGCATTCGAAGATTGGAGGCAACGATTGATTTTCTTCTTCATGGCCTGGATACGTACACGATGGAAGATAGAGGGAAGGTTTATTTTTAAAAGTTTAATTTATTTTCAATTAAGTTAATTATAAATTAAATTACCTTGTACGTTAATTAATCCATAACTTGTCCATACGATGTCCAAATTGAACGCGACAAGTTACATTGCGTTCGTATTGATGAGTACTATGCTATGGAGTTGGATTGAACTAGATTGGAGACTGTTGGAATTTAGGCTAAAATCGAATGGCCGTTCAGTTTTAGTCCAAGTCGAAGCATTTTGATGATCTGAAAATCAAAGTGAGTTAATCTCACCTTTTTGATTAACCAGAAATATATTTTAGTGAGTAAAAAATTATTCATAGGATATTTGGATATTTATTATCGATTGTTATTGACTATTTGGATATAATTATTAGTTGGTTTAGATATATTCCTGCCCCTGGAGCGGATGAGACCCTACACTTTCCCGTGCGCGGACGACCCTTTTTATACGAATTCCGCCTTCCAGTGGTTGATTTATATTTTTATGATTATATACTCTATGTGATGCATGGGGACAGGTTGGAGGGATCCAATAGGATTCCTCATACTATTAATTTTATTTTTCATATATATTATGATATATGATATATTGGATGTATATTTAATGACATGAACAATATTTTGCTTATTAGTGCTTTAGTAGCATTAGGCATTGTATTTAGGCATTTTAAGATACCATAAAATGTGATTAATTTAAAAAGGGGTTTCCAAGTGATTTTGAAATTATGTATGTTTTAAATAATTAGTCCTGAATTATTTGAAGGAGCAATTTTAAATTAAAGGTAAGATTTGTGGATATTATAATTTAATAGTTTTATGAAATATTTTAAAAAGTGATTTTGAATCATGAATAAGGATTTTTAAAATCTTGGAGAATATGCCAGTCTTTAATAATGAATGGATATGGTTTTAAAAAGGAAAATGAAATATATTGATACAATTTTTATTAATCATCTTTGTATAAAGTGATATATATGCATATAGGCACGTATATTTTAATTTATCATAAATGTGAAATTTATAAATGGGATACTTTATAAGAGTGGTATTTTTGCAAAGGAAGTGAAGATTTGTAAAATCATATTTTGTTAATAAAAGTACGAATTTATAAACGAGGTCTATAAATTAAAGGAAACTATTAACATTTAGTAAATTGGAGAAATAAATCAAACGGTGGATTTATTATAAGATACATAATGATATTTGAGAAATAGTTGACTCTACTTTGGAAATTGGAGGCAAGGTTAAATTTGGAATATTAAACGATATTTTATAAATAGAAAGAGATTTATAAAACTAATTTATCCATATGGAAGTAAGGTTAAAACAGATGGTGATTGATGTTTTAAATGAGATTTATGAAAAAGTGAGATTTATAAAGGAAATAGAATTATAAATGGAGATCATAAATAAATGGGTTGTATGAAAGGAAGTTTTATAAAATGAAAAGAGATTCTCAAGTATAGTTTTATAAATATGGGAACGATTGGGTCGAAGAATTAAGTATGGATTTTTACCATGGAAATATATAATGTTCCAAAAGTTGGTTACTTATATTAATATTGTTTAAATTTGTTAGTTAATATTAAATATTTTGAAAGGTTAATTATTTAAATTGTTAATATGATTTGAAATTAATAGCAATGATTGTTAATAATATTTTGGTAATTTATTATTATCATTTAGACGGTAAAAATTAACAATTGTTTTATTCATAATGTTTTGAATTATTAATTATTATTTTGAAGATGTTAAAAGTTAATAATTATTATTTATTTATGATGTTTATTATGAATAATTACTATTATATAATAGTGTTTTAAAGAAAGTCATTAGGACTTATTTATGACATATTCGAAATTCATAAATAGAGTTTGTAAACGGACTTGGATTTTTATAAGAGGAAATTATAAAATGGTTTGAAGATTTAAAAAGATTAATTACAAGGTAAAGATGTTTATAAACAGATGGATACTTACAACCAATTTCAGAAATGTGTTTATATATTTATAAAAAGAGTTTATAAATAATTGCATGGTTTTATAAGGGTTTATAAATGACTTGAGAAATAATTTATAAATGGTTTATAAAGGATCTTAGAAATTTTATAATGGATTTTAGGATTTGGTAAAAAGGAGATCTTTATCAAGGTTTGGTAAATATAGCTATACCATTGAGATAAGTATACGAATATTTTCAAAGTATTGAAAATATAAGGGTTTGTGAATATATCTTTTTAAAAGTATTTTGATACATGCATTTGCAAGATGACTTTAATTAATGAAAAGACTAATTAATGAGGCTAGTTGTTGCTTATGTGCTTAACCGATATTGGTTTTTCCTTTGGAAATATACCCTGATTTGGATATATGTTTGTTGATAGTTAAATAAGGGACTATCAGATGTGGATCCAAATGTAACTTTGGATATATTTAGGAGAAACACGTGAGTTATACGGCACAGTCATCTCCAATGATGCTATACTGTACGTGCAAATCTCATTTCGTTCTTCTATGACAAATGATAAGGAAATCTGTCCACTAATGGTTAGGAAGTGATCTCTGTTCTTATCTTTGAATGTTTATTTCCTAAAGAACTAGGGTTGAGTTTACTAAAAACCGTCGAATGTTGTTTCGAAGAGACCGGGGGTATGTTATCCGAAAACCACTTCGTTCCAAATTAAGCATTTCGAAGTAAAGACATCTTGAAGATGACAGTATTGATGACGAAGCTCTCAAGCGGCTCGTCCTATCCCAAAACGAACTTGTGCGGATGAATAATAGCATTGCATTACTGTCTGGAAAGTAGTGTTAGCATTCCATGTGGGAAGTGCTATATAAAAGGTAAAATGTAGCCCCAAGCCTCATCAACCGACGATTACTAAAACATGGGAGATGCAGTAGGGCTAACTGAGTCGCTCCCAAGTAGGGTAGGATCACCCCAATCTAGAGTCAATATCATCTCACATTTGTATGCTTCTGGGCCTATTAACGATGGAGTGGTCATATTCGTACTATCTAGTAAAGGGTAGGCTGGTTCTATATTGGTAGGGTTCGATAGGTTCAACCTCAGTGTTGTTTTATCTAGAGATGGACCGTGACGGGTAGTATCCTAGTAGTCCAGTCATTATATGGAATCCATTTTCCAATATGAGCCTTTACGTTTCGAGTTATATACCTATTATTCTGGAATTTAATTAATGTAACAATTTTGACTATGATTAATAAGTATTTGTATCTTTGACATTATTATAGTATCAACGGATTTTCTATAAAAAATGTTTTGGTTATCGTAAGGTAAAAACTCGTTCGTTTTTATGTGCGGCGTGGTCTTATGAGATACCTTTATTTTCAGAAGATATTTGAAAACATTAAAATTACACTAGGTGTGTTTTTCTCACACTGGTTTACCAGACTGACTCAGGTGTTATTTTATTTTTACACTTGGATCATACCGAGCTTATTTACAGATTGCTTTGGATGAGCTCAAGAGACGAACTAGATTTCCAAGATGTAAATACGTATTTCATGTGTTCCGCTGTATTTTCTATTGGTTGTATTTATCAAAAATTGTAAGGACCGGTCGTTATAATTGAAAAGGCTGCAATATGTTAGTATACTCTGACTAGTGTATGTATATTATATATTTCTTTGGGTAAAGATTTGTTGTATATTATAACTTATTCGTTCCGTTGTGAGATGCTATGTTTTTTAGTTCTTCTTCTATTCTTCCTTCTTCTTTTTCACTAATAATCGTGTTTTCTATCATTCAATTACTTAGCATGCAATACAGTGGACGTATTATTATCAATTTTCGAGGGACGAAAATCTCGAGCTATTACACGTGGTATTAGAGCGCGAGGTTAAGCGAGAACCTTGGCTTTGGTGGGTATTATTCATTAGAGACAGGGTAAGTAGTAACCTATATTGAGTTTGAGTGTGTATATATGAGCACGTATTTATTAGTGATATAGAATGTTTTATATTGTGTTGGTTGATCTATTAAGTGGCTTATGGATTCTGGTCAATATGAGTAATTAACGTTATTGATAGGGTCTCTAAACACTTGAACAGAGCAATTCCACATAATATTATTTTGAAATTGGGTAAATTAAATAATTTTAACTTGACTATAATTTATATATAAAGGAATAATTTCTCAGAAATTGTTATAGTATATACGTCGTGATGGTTATTAGAGAATGATAATATTTGTGTAACGACCTGGGATTTCAGTCATTTGCGTTTGGAATATTTAATTAATTTTAAATATTGAAATATTATTTTTATAATAAATCACTATATTTGAAGTTTAAGCCATTTATTTGATAAATAAATAGTTGAATTAAATATTTGGAATTGTTTAAATAATTAAATCCTGAATTTAATATGAAAAAAATTGATTTCGAAAGCTGATTTAAATTCTACTTAAATAAGAATAAAGATAGCAAACTTTTAAATTAGAACTAAAAGTATTATTTAGTTTTTATAATAAATTCATTTTAATTGCCTTATAAAAATAACTTTCCGAAACACTCTTGGATTTTAATGAAACTAGTTCCATTGGATCCATAATAGTGTATTATTGTATGATAACGAATTTCATGGCAATCGGACGTATCGTTTGGTTGTGCGAGATCGAAACGTGTGTAAAATTACTTTCAAAAATTTATATTATATCTAGGTTTGAAAAGCTATCTTCTACATATGATCGAATTAGGTCTCGAGACTAGTTCCACTATGTTCGAAACAGGGGTATTTCATATAAAATGATTGGTGGTACACCTCCTTTGAAATTTGAGATTTCTGAGTGCTGCGAGCAAGATATTTTGAATAAAATAATATACATTAGTCCATACTTAGGCCCATACTCTTTCCTCATACCCCCACGTCTTCATCTTACGTACACCCATACTTGTGCACTGTTCACCCATCCCTCAATCTTTGTTTTATACCCACTTGCAGTGAATAAAAATGGAGGTTTATACCTTAAACAAAAACTCAAAACAAAATTTATGCTTAATGAAACAAAGGTCAAACACTGGGCATTTTCTTCTTCCTTGCTTCACTTGTTTTGCAGTTTCCAATAAACAATGAAATCAAAACAAGAAAGGAAAAAAAGAGAAATAAAGAGCAAAATTATTAGTTAACGAAAAATCATAAAAACTAGTATCTTCAGATTGGTAATGATAAGTCCTTATGTAACAACCCGAAATTTAACCCGTAATAATTAATTCGTTGATTAATTAAATAATAAAATAACTTTGTGAAATTATTTGAATTGAGCCACGGGAGTTGCACCATTGTGTCTGTGGTAATTTTCTGGTGAATTTCCATATATAGAACGTTAGAATACAGATTTATATGACCAAGATACAAAATAAGCAGAAATAAAAGAGAATATATATATATATATATATATATAAGGCAGGTCGATCGACCAGTCGACCTGGGTGCCCAGACGCTCGACCGCCCGGTCAACCAACCTCCCTTTATTACAAACGAATGAACGTTCGTTCGTTCGAACGTTCCAGAGCGAATTTTTACGACTTAATGACATTGTTTTGCATTCTTTACGTCGATCTGGTCCTTCCATTCTTGCATCTGATGGCTCCTATTCAGCCTATGACATGGTTGCATCCCATTCAATCTTTAAAATCCAACGGTCTGAGATCCACTTCTACCCATATAAATAGACCCCTAGACCTAATACTTTTTCTCATTCTAGGTTTTCTCCAATTGGGTTCACCTTTCAAGGAAGGACCTGAAACAGAATAATTTTTCCAAGGAGAAAATCGTTATAAATTAAATTACTTTACAATTCCAAGTGGATCTGAGAAGACAAAAGGAAGAGCTTAGGACTGGAGGTGAGTGATTGTGATTATTTTAGGTTTCTTTAAGTAAATTAAAATAATAGGGTTTTCAATAGTTGTAGTTTTACTATGATTTTTGGAATAGCCTTTTCATTAGTTTATTTACTGTTTTTAGAATTATTTTCAGTCTATTTTCTTTCAGCTATTCTTTTCAGTAATTTTAGTTTATTTCTATTAATTATAGCTTTTCTATTTATGTAAAGTTTCTATTAATTATAGCTAATCTGTTTATTTACAGTTTATTTATAGTATTTTAGTTTATTTACTATTATTCATACGTTATTTACATCTTCTTTCTACGCTTTGGATTTTCTTCTATTTTCAGTTTTCTTTTATTCCTCCTTCTTCTTCGCGTATGGATTAGAATAGGATTAACGCGAATATGGATTAAATTTTAAGAAAGCTGAATTAATGGAATATAAGATGTAAATTACAAAGACTGTAATATAAATGGAATTGGACTGAAATTATACCCAATTGGACTAAAATTATGCCTAATTATGACATTAATTGGACCGAATTAAAAAGATTGGCCTAGTTATAACTTAGAATTATAACTAAAAAGAGTAAAAGATGAAAGAGGCTTATTTTCACACTTAGACCTTGGGTTAAGTAATAAGCATGATTATAACGTAGGTTATAATAAGAAAAAGAACAAAATAAGTGTAACGACCCAGAATTTTGAACAAATTAAATTGAGAATATTTAATTTATTTTAAATATTTGAACGATGATTTAATTTGAATCCCGAATATAACTTTGAATTTGGCGATTAAATTATAAAATTTAATCTATTGAATGCTGAATAAAAATTTGAATCTTCAATTTTAAGTTGAAGAAAAATATTTCGAAAGCTTTTAAAATTCGTATTGATAATACTGAAGATAATTGGAGCTTCAGAATCGAATTTGAAATTGAATTGTTCAATTTGAAATTATATCGTTCGAATCGATATTTAAAAATAGCGTTCCGGGGCACAGTCTCGGAATTCGACGAAACCAGTTCCATTGGGTCCGTAATATTGTATTATTATCGGATTTCAATTTTTGTAACATTTGGAGTTGTGGTATGAGCGTACGATATATAAACGTATAGAAATTTGTTCTAAGGCAAATTGAATTTAACTAAAACATAAATGCTTTCTTTATCCGACAATAAGTACAACCGCCTCCATTGTGTCTCCTTCGTACCCCTTCGTTTCTTTTCCCCTCTTCCCCCAAGTCTCGTTCAAATCAAAATAAATGGCCGTAGCCTATTTGAATTAAACTCCCCTCTCGTAAACAAAAAAAAAATGGCAGACCAAATTCGTGAAAATCATATCCTCCTCTTTTCTTTCCATAACCAAATCGAAATCACCCTCTTCAAAAAAAAATTGGGATCTCGTTCGAGCTTCAACCCCGAGTCGAATTCGACTTCGACTAAGTGAGGCTATGCATTAGCGCATGGGGTTGGTGGCGTGTGCGAGCTTCGCAAGATGGTCGCAAGACTTCGATGCGAGGCCAGAGGAAGGAGCGTTCGATTTCTAGCTCGCGATGGCATTGGGCTTCGGTCGCGAGGCGAGAGCTGGGGTTCGTGGTTACAATTCTGGCATTAGGCAGAGATGAGTTCGAGCGATGTCAAGCTCAGGGTCGTGGCGAGGCGTCGAGGTGGGTTCTCGAGTTGGGATAGTCGAAGGGACAACGACGAAGGCAGTTCGATCTAGGGTTCGCGTGGTCTAGGGGATTCACGACTGGAAGTGGCAATAGGATGGTGATGTGTTCACGCGAGGCAGGGAATCGCGATACTGGCAGCGATAAGGTGAAGATCGCGTGGCCGATGGTGGAGTCTTCGAGTTCGAGCCTGGGTTTCGTTATGGTTCATTTTGTTCAGTAAGGTAATTTCGATTTTAATAGTTAAATTTATTTACTGGACGATTTTTATATTCAGAAAAATAAAGAAAATATTTTGTTAAAAGAAATACAGAAGAATTTTAGTGAAATGTAATGTATACAGATTTATTTCAACTTATATGTATATTTATGTACTGAAACCAGAAAAGGAAGCATTTTATAGTAAAAACAATTTCGTTTTAATATATATACATAGATTAAGAAATTTTAGTATATGCAGTTTTCTTTATATATATATATAAAGTTTAAAACAGTAAAGTTTAAAAAAAAATAGGATTTTTAAGTAATCAAAAGAAATATGCAGATTTTTATATAGACAGGGGATATATTACAGTAAATGTATGAATAAATATATAGATTTGAAAAAAAATAAATGAATGAATGAAATTGAAAATAAATTCGGTAGTTGACTAAAATTATAAATGGATAATGGAATTGTTGATTTATTCAAATATTAATAGATTGTATAAATTATTTATACAAGGTTAAAGTCGAGAAAACGAAAGAAGAATTGGAAATTGGATTGCAAATAAAAAGCTAAGGTTAGATTTTTCTCACTCGAATGAAATGGATTTCTACAGTTATTGATTGATGATTGCTATTGGATGTGTGATATTAGATATAGTAGGATATATCTATATATATAGCAATATATACATATTGGCATATGTATATATTGGATTGATTGATTCCCGCCTCGTATAGCGGATGAGACCCTATTGCGCCGTTAGTAAGCGGATGATTTTTATAAAACCCATATACCGCGATATTCCACCTTGAAGTGGAATTGGTATTGTGCTAACGTCTGTGGATGCAGGGAAACAGGTTGGAGGGATCCAACTGGATTCCTCACCAGTATTTATTTATTTACAGATATTGATGTATATTCTGTTATCATATGTTGATATATGATGTTTGATGTTGTGATTGACTAATTGGTGCTGTTGCATCATCAGATTCAGTTTTGAAGTTTAAAAATAACGACTTTTACTTTAAAAGGATTTTTAAAGTGATTTTTGGAAGTAGACGTTTTATTTAATTTTTGAAATAAATAGTTAAGAACGTTCAAACTTTAAAGTTATAAAAGTTAAGATTTGTGAATTATAACCAAAAGGTAATTTCTTTTGAAATAAGTAGTTAAGAAATTTATAAAATGGTTTTAAATGGGAATTTTTGAATTATTAAACGATGTATGTAAAAGATGTAGAAGATTGATATTTATAACTTTAAAGTGTTGGTATTATAAAACGAGTTTTTTATAAGCGTTAAAATGAATTTTTAAGAATTTATAAATAAATGAAATTTATAAATTGTGAACTTATAAATGGAAATGATTTTGTAAATAAATGAAATTATAAGTATTTAACTTATAATATGGATTGTGGTATAAAAATTGAATTGTGAAGTGAATTGGTAAATAAAGGAGATTTATTAAATTGAAGTTTTTATAAATAGAAATAGAATTTATAAACGTTGTTTTATAAATTCAAAATCAATTGAATTTGATAAATTGAATATAGAAGGTTATCAAAGAAGATATATTCACGTTTTTGGATAGCGAATTTTTATTGAAATAAAATGTGTAGAAATGATTGAAATTGGGTTAAGTGAATTATATTCATGATTTTGGACAGTGAATATATTATTGAATAAAATGGATTCATTTTTGAAGAAGTGACATTAAAAATGAAGTAAACATTTTAAAGATGTTTTTAAAACGTGGGAAATATCGAAACCATAGATTTCAACATTTTATTGTTGAAATAGACGTTTTCGAAAAATAAGGAAATGGTGGACTATAACACTGTTGTTATAGTAAATGATTTCCGAAAGGAAATGTTTTTATGTAGTATTGGGATTTATATATCTATCTAAATCCGAATCCCTATACTAGTGATTTTGAGTCGTCGTAACGATGTTTTACGTAACATTCGTTTTGACTCAAATAAATGTTGTCAAAGTAAATGATTTCCTTAAAGAATGAAATATATACTTAATTTTGATTTAAGTATATAGAATATTTTCCAAGTGTTGAAAATAAATGATTTGTGAAATAGTTATTATTAAATAAGTAGGGAAATGCATTTCCAAAATGAAATGAAACGTTTTGAGATTTTATCTTCTTAAAGATAAATTGAAAATGAATATTGGAATCAATTTGAAAATCGTATATCAGTAGATATTTTTGAAATATAAATTCACTATGGAATTTATAAAGGAAAGGGGAATTGTTTTAGAAAAATAAATGTTGATTTATTTTTGAAGTGTGGAAACTTTATATCTAGTAAAGATATTTTGGAAGATAAATAATTTGGAAAATTATTTGGAATCTGATGATGTTGCGCATCTTTATTGATAGTTAAATAACCGACTATCAATAATTACCTTGAATGGTATTTGTTGTGAATTGGATGAATTTGAATGCCACACTTATTTTTGAATAAGCGCTCACTATTCGGGTTAACCGGGAAAGGACCATGGGGTCGTATAACGCATTCTGAATATGTGATACGTCGTTATGAATTGCATTCGAAGACCGGTGTTGAAGACCGGATATTTTTGAAAACGGAAGGATTACCATCGAGTTACTCTACATCGGCTGATCTCCGATTTAGAGGTTTTATCACCCTTAGTGACTGGAAGTCCGGACGTGATTAGAAATTTATCCGGATATGCAAGGGCTTCGTGAGAAGTGCCTTCGGTTCTGTTCGATCCCGGAATAGACTTGTATGGATTGTATGTCTGACGTTACAGATTGAGATATAAAGCTGATTTCTTTCAAATACATATCTGTTGGTGGCGGAGAATTTATTCTCTTAGCTTAACACCCTTCTCTAAGACGTACGAGCTCAGAGGTTATGTAGTTGAAATTTATCAGCGATATACTCCCAATTTGGTAACGTGGCATACCAAGTGTTGCTGTGAAATGATCAGTGTTTGATTATTTGCGATATGATCATTTGTTTGATCTTATATCTTTGTGATCATAGGTTGATCATTTGTTTGACCCGAAGCATGGCTTTTGAAAAGCGTAGCTTTGTGGATGAGACTTCGTTCGAGCCTCACACCCCGGAAATGGTCGAAACAGGAAGGATGCAGCAAGGTTCTAGGGAGTAGCGCCCTTAGTGTATGTCATTCCTTCTGGATAGAGGTGGTATCATGGTATGGAGCCCAGATACTTAACCTATGTGGTTACTGCATTATTATTATTATGTGGTTGTTGGAAATCGGGGATCCTCGGGAAGATCGGTTACGATCGGGGAATGACATACGCGTGTCAGTAGTTACCTATTTTTGCAGAGGTAACCCGGCCTTGTGTTGGCAGAGATCCGGTTAGGTTCTCGGGTCGTCTATTCCAAGGACGTACCCATCGTGGCATAGGAAGTTCCTTAGCCTGACCATTTGTTGGAAATCCAAAGAAACAATACGAGCCTTGTACGGTTTTAGTTGTAGAACCTACAATTCACTTATGGTGGCGCCCCACTGTTTGGATGGTAGCTATAGTAGGCATAGTTCGAAATGTCTATGCTGGCTAAGATTTATATTCTACTTTCGAAATGTTTTCTACACTATGCACTAATAATAATATCAAAAATGATTTGATTTTGCGTAGTAAGCATCTTTGACTATCATAAGAAGAAATCTCCTCCAATTCTGCGTTTGTATTGTGTGTGTGGTGGGAGGTCTTATGGTAGTTTCATTTTCCAAAAGAATTGCGAATTTGTTTTATTTTCTTTGTGAAAAATAACTGTTTTACGATCTCACACCAGTCACCATGACTGACTCGGAGTTTATTGTTCCCTTCTAAACTCTGGGTGCCCACCAATTTCCACACGGGCAGCCTAGAGTTAGGTTATCAGGATATTCTGGATATTCTGGAGCTTTGGAAGCAAGCTGGATGGCGAGACGTAGTATTTGTATCTGATATATTTATTCCGCTGTGTATTCTGTATGAGGACAAGTTTATATAACTTTCCATTGTTGTATTGAGTTGTATATTGACTCTGATTGATGTATGTATAAACTGATATAGTTCTTTGTTTTAAAGGACTAGTAATTATCTATTGTATATTGTTCCACTGCGATATGTGAGATTCTGAAATTGTTTCTGTTTCTGATGTTGTTCTGTTGTTCTCTCTTCTTCTTTCTTCTTCTGTTTTCTTCTTCTTCTACTTTTTCTTGTTCTTAAAACCCCTCATGCTTCGTATTTCCGTGCATCTTGAGTTAATCAATGGAGATTAGTGTTTAATCAAGGAGTAAGGATTTGCGGGTCGTGACAGCGTGGTATCAGAGCATATGGTTAAGCGACAACCCTGCTCTGTTGGGTGTTACTCATTAGAGATAGAGTCAGTAGTACTCTAGAATGAGTTGAGTGTAATAATAGATATGAGCGCGTATTTGTTATTGAATATAAAATTGTTTTGTATTGTGTTGACTTATCGGTTGATTGTTTATGGATTCTGGTCGGTGCAGTCTAGCTAACTGTAATCGATAGGGGTTTCTAAACTCTTAAACAAGATAAACCGACACAGTATTGTTTTAAATAGGGTGAATGAAATAATTTTACCCAAAACTATTTTTGTATAGAAAAGAAATAATTTTCTGTAAATTATTATGATATATGGATGCATGGTTGTTAGGAAGTAATGATGTTAATTATCCTCATTAATATATATGTGGAAATTGTATATGAAATTGGGATTAAAACAAAGAACCAGGAAATAAATTCACATACAAATGAAATTTAAGAATATAAATTGTTAATGTGATTTGTAATTTGAAACGGAATTCCAGAGAAGTATTTGGAAATGTTTTGAAAAGAATTTGAAAAGTATTTTGAAGGAATGAAAAGCTCTAAACTCTTTTCGGTCGCTGGAAAATAACTTCGGTAATGACTGCAGCATCATCGATGTTCATTTTCGGGTTTCCAAAAGAGGAATTGCTGCCAAATTGTTTTAAATGAAAGTTGTTTGAAAATTTGGGTATTGTTTTGGAAATTCAAAGGATAATTTGAATTGTTTTCAAAAATGGTTTTGAAAGGTTGAAAAGACTCTGGAATACTATATAAAAATATCTATGGACTATTATTAAGTTGATAACTTATACAAATTTGAATTTTGATAGAATAAATTTAACTTAAAAGCTGGAGTTAAATTAAAGAAAGTATAAGTGAATAAATTGATTAAATGAAAGTGAAATTGAAAGTTGAAATTCATTTCGAATTTGTAAGCAATAAATTGAATTGAATAAATGAATTGGAATTTGTAATGAATTAGTAGATGAAACTAATCTAAAGTAGTGCAGTTATGAATTAAAAAATAGTTGATGAAATTCAATAATGAATGTGAATAAGTTTATAACTTATAACATATTTGAAATCTGATTGGAATTAAGTTAAATGAAATTAAATTGTGTTTGTAAATGAGCAAATGAGATAACGTTTGTAAATAAATAAATTGAAAACTGGAATTGGAACTGAATATGGAAAACAAATTTGAATTGTGTGAAATAAAATGAAGTTTTAAGATTAGTTTGAAGTGAACTAAAGATAATTGATAAATTCAATATTCAAAAGTAAACTAAATCCAAATTGAATTGAAATTGTAAATTGAATTCGAATAGAAATTTGAAATGCAAGATTGAACGAAAAAGAATATGTAACTTAAAAAGTGAAGTAAAAATGTATAAGAAGCATATATCGAAATTTCGTAATGGAATTTGCAAAATGGTTTGAATGTGTAACTAGATATTATGGCTAGTAGGATATACAGGTTATAAAGGAATTGGAAATTTTGATTTCAAAGATAATTTGAATTGCTCGACAAAAGGTATGTATTTTAAATTTCGATATGAAATTTGCTGATTTCTTGTCTAGCCGCTTGGCTTTTTCTTTTTCTTTTTGAAATCTGAGAGTCCGTAGGGACGTTTTGTAGTCGTACCGTATTAGCCGCGCAAAGGAGACGCTGGCGAAATTTTTTAGAAATTTCGGGTGTTTGAAAAATTTTGAGAAAATTTTGAAAGTTAAAATTTGAATTTAAATTTGAATTGAGAAGTAAAACAATGTTGTTTTGAAACTTAGAGTTGAAGTTGAAATTTAGTTGATGAATAACGAATCTTTAGTAGAAAGATTTGTTTTGAAAAATTGATAAAACTATTGGATTGTGAAAAATAGTAGACGAATTAAGGACTTTTTTTCCTAACTTGTAATTTCGAGGACGAAATTCTTTTAAGGGGGGAAGTCTGTAACGACCCAGAATTTTGAACAAATTAAATTGAGAATATTTAATTTATTTTAAATATTTGAACGATGATTTAATTTGAATCCCGAATATAACTCTGAATTTGGCGATTAAATTATAAAATTTAATCTATTGAATGCTGAATAAAAATTTGAATCTTCAATTTTAAGTTGAAGAAAAATATTTCGAAAGCTTTTAAAATTCGTATTGATAATACTGAAGATAATTGGAGCTTCAGAATCGAATTTGAAATTGAATTGTTCAGTTTGAAATTATATCGTTCGAATCGATATTTAAAAATAGCGTTCCGGGGCACAGTCTCGGAATTCGACGAAACCAGTTCCATTGGGTCCGTAATATTGTATTATTATCGGATTTCAATTTTTGTAACATTTGGAGTTGTGGTATGAGCGTAGAATATATAAACGTATAGAAATTTATTCTAAGGCAAATTGAATTTAACTAAAACATAAATGCTTTCTTTATCCGACAATAAGTACAACCGCCTCCATTGTGTCTCCTTCGTACCCCTTCGTTTCTTTTCCCCTCTTCCCCCAAGTCTCGTTCAAATCAAAATAAATAGCCGTAGCCTATTTGAATTAAACTCCACTCTCGTAAACAAAAAAAAATGGCAGACCAAATTCGTGAAAATCATATCCTCCTCTTTTCTTTCCATAACCAAATCGAAATCACCCTCTTCAAAAAAAAATTGGGATCTCGTTCGAGCTTCAACCCCGAGTCGAATTCGACTTCGACTAAGTGAGGCTATGCATTAGCGCATGGGCTTGGTGGCGTGTGCGAGCTTCGCAAGATGGTCGCAAGACTTCGATGCGAGGCCAGAGGAAGGAGCGTTCGATTTCGAGCTCGCGATGGCATTGGGCTTCGGTCGCGAGGCGAGAGCTGGGGTTCGTGGTGACAATTCTGGCATTAGGCAGAGATGAGTTCGAGCGATGTCAAGCTCAGGGTCGTGGCGAGGCGTCGAGGTGGGTTCTCGAGTTGGGATAGTCGAAGGGACAGCGACGAAGGCAGTTCGATCTAGGGTTCGCGTGGTCTAGGGGATTCACGACTGGAAGTGGCAATAGGATGGTGATGTGTTCACGCGAGGCAGGGAATCGCGATACTGGCAGCGATAAGGTGAAGATCGCATGGCCGATGATGGAGTCTTCGAGTTCGAGCCTGGGTTTCGTTATGGTTCATTTTGTTCAGTAAGGTAATTTCGATTTTAATAGTTAAATTTATTTACTGGACGATTTTTATATGCAGAAAAATAAAGAAAATATTTTGTTAAAAGAAATACAGAAGAATTTTAGTGAAATGTAATGTATACAGATTTATTTCAACTTATATGTATATTTATGTACTGAAACCAGAAAAGGAAGCATTTTATAGTAAAAACAATTTCGTTTTAATATATATACATAGATTAAGAAATTTTAGTATATGCAGTTTTCTTTATATATATATATATATATAAAGTTTAAAACAGTAAAGTTTAAAAAAAATAGGATTTTTAAGTAATCAAAAGAAATATGCAGATTTTTATATAGACAGGGGATATATTACAGTAAATGTATGAATAAATATATAGATTTGAAAAAAATAAATGAATGAATGAAATTGAAAATAAATTCGGTAGTTGACTAAAATTATAAATGGATAATGGAATTGTTGATTTATTCAAATATTAATAGATTGTATAAATTATTTATACAAGGTTAAAGTCGAGAAAACGAAAGAAGAATTGGAAATTGGATTGCAAATAAAAAGCTAAGGTGAGATTTTTCTCACTTGAATGAAATGGATTTCTACAGTTATTGATTGATGATTGCTATTGGATGTGTGATATTAGATATAGTAGGTTATATCTATATATATATAGCAATATATACATATTGGCATATGTATATATTGGATTGATTGATTCCCGCCTCGTATAGCGGATGAGACCCTATTGCACTGTTAGTAAGCGGATGATTTTTATAAAACCCATATACCGCGATATTCCACCTCGAAGTGGAATTGGTATTGTGCTAACGTCTGTGGATGCAGGGAAACAGGTTGGAGGGATCCAACTGGATTCCTCACCAGTATTTATTTATTTACAGATATTGATGTATATTCTGTTATCATATGTTGATATATGATGTTTGATGTTGTGATTGACTAATTGGTGCTGTTGCATCATCGGATTTTGTTTTGAAGTTTAAAAATAACGACTTTTACTTTAAAAGGATTTTTAAAGTGATTTTTGGAAGTAGACGTTTTATTTAATTTTTGAAATAAATAGTTAAGAACGTTCAAACTTTAAAGTTATAAAAGTTAAGATTTGTGAATTATAACCAAAAGGTAATTTCTTTTGAAATAAATAGTTAAGAAATTTATAAAATGGTTTTAAATGGGAATTTTTGAATTATTAAACGATGTATGTAAAAGATGTAGAAGATTGATATTTATAACTTTAAAGTGTTGGTATTATAAAACGAGTTTTTTATAAGCGTTAAAATGAATTTTTAAGAATTTATAAATAAATGAAATTTATAAATTGTGAACTTATAAATGGAAATGATTTTGTAAATAAATGAAATTATAAGTATTTAACTTATAATATGGATTGTGGTATAAAAATTGAATTGTGAAGTGAATTGGTAAATAAAGGAGATTTATTAAATTGAAGTTTTTATAAATAGAAATAGAATTTATAAACGTTGTTTTATAAATTCAAAATCAATTGAATTTGATAAATTAAATATAGAAGGTTATCAAAGAAGATATATTCACGTTTTTGGATAGCGAATTTTTATTGAAATAAAATGTGTAGAAATGATTGAAATTGGGTTAAGTGAATTATATTCACGATTTTGGACAGTGAATATATTATTGAATAAAATGGATTCATTTTTGAAGAAGTGACATTAAAAATGAAGTAAACATTTTAAAGATGTTTTTAAAACGTGGGAAATATCGAAACCATAGATTTCAACATTTTATTGTTGAAATAGACGTTTTCGAAAAATAAGGAAATGGTGGACTATAACACTGTTGTTATAGTAAATGATTTCCGAAAGGAAATATTTTTATGTAGTATTGGGATTTATATATCTATCTAAATCCGAATCCCTATACTAGTGATTTTGAGTCGTCGTAACGATGTTTTACGTAACATTCGTTTTGACTCAAATAAATGTTGTCAAAGTAAATGATTTCCTTAAAGAATGAAATATATACTTAATTTTGATTTAAGTATATAGAATATTTTCCAAGTATTGAAAATAAATGATTTGTGAAATAGTTATTATTAAATAAGTAGGGAAATGCATTTCCAAAATGAAATGAAACGTTTTGAGATTTTATCTTCTTAAAGATAGATTGAAAATGAATATTGGAATCGATTTGAAAATCGTATATCAGTAGATATTTTTGAAATATAAATTCACTATGGAATTTATAAAGGAAAGGGGAATTGTTTTAGAAAAATAAATGTTGATTTATTTTTGAAGTGTGGAAACTTTATATCTAGTAAAGATATTTTGGAAGATAAATAATTTGGAAAATTATTTGGAATCTGATGATGTTGCGCATCTTTATTGATAGTTAAATAACCGACTATCAATAATTACCTTGAATGGTATTTGTTGTGAATTGGATGAATTTGAATGCCACACTTATTTTTGAATAAGCACTCACTATTCGGGTTAACCGAGAAAGGACCATGGGGTCGTATAACCCATTCCGAATATGTGATACGTCGTTATGAATTGCATTCGAAGATCGGTGTTGAAGACCGGATATTTTTGAAAACGGAAGGATTACCGTCGAGTTACTCTACATCGGCTGATCTCTGATTTAGAGGTTTTGTCACCCTTAGTGACGGGAAGTCCGGACGTGATTAGAAATTTATCCGGATATGCAAGGGCTTCGTGAGAAGTGCCTTCGGTTCTGTTCGATCCCGGAACAGACTTGTATGGATTGTATGTCTGACGTTACAGATTGAGATATAAAGCTGATTTCTTTCAAATACATATCTGTTGGTGGCGGAGAATTTATTCTCTTAGCTTAACACCCTTCTCTGAGACGTACGAGCTCAGAGGTTATGTAGTTGAAATTTATTAGCGATATAATCCCAATTTGGTAACGTGGCATACCGAGTGTTGCTGTGAAATGATCAGTGTTTGATCATTTGCGATATGATCATTTGTTTGATCTTATATCTTTGTGATCATAGGTTGATCATTTGTTTGACCCGAAGCATGGCTTTTGAAAAGCGTAGCTTTGTGGACGAGACTTCGTTCGAGCCTCACACCCCGGAAATGGTCGAAATAGGAAGGATGCAGCAAGGTTCTAGGGAGTAGCGCCCCTTAGTGTATGTCATTCCTTCTGGATAGCGGTGGTATCATGGTATGGAGCCCAGATACTTAACCTATGTGGTTACTGCATTATTATTATTATGTGGTTGTTGGAAATCGGGGATCCTCGGGAAGATCGGTTACGATCGGGGAATGACATACGCGTGTCAGTAGTTACCTATTTTTGCAGAGGTAACCCGGCCTTGTGTTGGAAGAGATCCGGTTAGGTTCTCGGGTCGTCTATTCCAGGGACGTACCCATCGTGGCATAGGAAGTTCCTTAGCCTGACCATTTGTTGGAAATCCAAAGAAACAATACGAGCCTTGTACTGTTTTAGTTGTAGAACCTATCATTCACTTATGGTGGCGCCCCACTGTTTGGATGGTAGCTATAGTAGGCATAGTTCGAAATGTCTATGCTGGCTAAGATTTATATTCTACTTTCGAAATGTTTTCTACACTATGCACTAATAATAATATCAAAAATGATTTGATTTTGCGTAGTAAGCATCTTTGACTATCATAAGAAGAAATCTCCTCCAATTCTGCGTTTGCATTGTGTGTGTGGTGGGAGGTCTTATGGTAGTTTCATTTTCCAAAAGCATTGCGAATTTTTTTATTTTCTTTGTGAAAAATAACTGTTTTACAATCTCACACCAGTCACCATGACTGACTCGGAGTTTATTGTTCCCTTCTAAACTCTGGGTGCCCACCAATTTCCACACGGGCAGTCTAGAGTTAGGCTATCAGGATATTCTGGATATTCTGGAGCTTTGGAAGCAAGCTGGATGGCGAGACGTAGTATTTGTATCTGATATATTTATTCCGCTGTGTATTCTGTATGAGGACAAGTTTATATAACTGTCCATTGTTGTATTGAGTTGTATATTGACTCTGATTGATGTATGTATAAACTGATATAGTTCTTTGTTTTAAAGGACTAGTAATTATCTATTGTATATTGTTCCGCTGCGATATGTGAGATTCTGAAATTGTTTCTGTTTCTGATGTTGTTCTGTTGTTCTCTCTTCTTCTTTCTTCTTCTATTTTCTTCTTCTTCTACTTTTTCTTGTTCTTAAAACCCCTCATGCTTCGTATTTCCGTGCATCTTGAGTTAATCAATGGAGATTAGTATTTAATCAAGGAGTACGGATTTGCGGGTCGTGACAATAAGGCTTATTTTAAGACTCATGATAAATTAATAAGCACAGATAGTAGAGAAAAGTGTAAAGGCTTATTTAAATAATTTATTTAAGTTAATAAGCAAAGATGAAAGTAGGACCTATACCAAATAGCATTCCCTATTAGACAAAACAGTGGTCTCACATTAGCCTAAAGTGAGACGAGGGCACGCTTATGCTAAAAATGGTAGTAATTGGTCAATTAGAAGTCCAAATCACAAGGGATTTGGATAAGGGGCGCAACTAGATAATGTTTGGATGACGGGCCGGTACCAACAGTATTTCCCCTATTTTCTATGGACACATGGTGGTCTCACATTAGCCTGAAGTGAGACGAGGGGCAGACTTATGCTGTGTAACGACCCATAAATTTCAGATAATTTTATTTGTTTATTTATATATTTAATTGAAATTTTGTGAAACTCTAAAAAAATAAAATTTTGAAATTTAAATTTGATATTTGAAATGCGTCTGTTTTAATATAGCAACAAGTAAATTTTCATCAGATAATTTGGAAGTTTATTTTCTACTGTAATTTTATTCCAATTTATATCAGTTAAAATTGATGATAATAAAATATTTTCCAAACCTAAACATTTTTACATAGAAAATTTGTAGATCATCTTCTGAGTGAGACGTCATCTTTCGTTTCGTCAAATTTGGACATCTATTGCTCCGTCGATCTTATTTTCGGCAAAATAGCACCATTTTCGTACTGATATCGATTTTGACTGGATGATCTTACCACCGATATCTGTATACCGTTTTGATTGCCTCGTCGTGCTGATCTCTGCGGTATATTCGGTTGTGTGTTTCAGAGTCTGGTGTGTTGTACAATCTGCGAAAACGATTTTTCATATCGATTTCACGGGCGAGCCTTTTGGTATTTGCCCGTGACCTTTTATTTGCTCACTCACGAAACTAGTGGGACATTTACATTCATAATTTTCTAAACAACCATCTGACTTTCTGCATCCCAAAATTTCAATTTTTTTCTTTCACTTGTTTCGGTTCTAAATAAAAAAACGTATAGATTATCAAAAGGCCTCATATCAATCTGGAGCTTATATGATATCATTTGCTTTCAACTGCTAGTGTTTTCCATCTAAAGCCGGATCTACCTCCACATGCACGCTAATCCACCATCGCAGACATCGATCCCACTTCCTCCACGCAACCTCCTCCGCCCCATCCAGCCACTGTTCAGCTCGACTGTCAAGACCCGCAAATCCGTACTCCTTGAATAAACCCTAAATTCCATTGATTAACTCAAGATGCACGGAAATACGAACCCTGAGGGGTTTAAGAAAAAGAAATAGAAGAAAAAGAGAAGAAGAAGAAAACAGAAGAAGAAAGAAGAACAACATCAGATACAGAAACAATATCAGAATCTCACATATCACAGCGGAACAATATATAATAGATAATCACTAGCCATTTAAAACAAAGAATTATATCAGTTTTTATACATACATCAATCAGAGTCAATATACAACAATGGACAGTTATATAAACTGGTCCTCATACAGAATACACAACGGAATAAATAATATCAGATACAAATACTACGTCTCGTCATCCATCTTGCTTCCAAAGCTCCAGAATATCCTGATAACATAACTCTAGACTGCCCGTGTGGAAATTAGTGGGCACCCAGAGTTTAGAAGGGAAACAATAAACTCCGAGTCAGTCATGGTGACTGGGTGTGAGATCGTAAAACAGTTATTTTTCACAAAGTAAATAAAACAAATTCGCAATGCTTTTGGAAAATGAAACTACCATAAGACCTCCCGCCACACACACAATGCAAACGCAGAATTGGAGGAGATTTCTTCTTATGATAGTCAAAGATGCTTACTACGCAAAATCAAATCATTTTTGATATTATTATTAGTGCATAGTGTAGAAAACATTTCGAAAGTATAATATAAATCTTAGCCAGCATAGACATTTCGAACTATGCCTACTATAGCTACCATCCAAACAGTGGGGCGCCACCATAAGTGAATGATAGGTTCTACAACTAAATCCGTACAAGGCTCGTATTGTTTCTTTGGATTTCCAACAAATGGTCAGGCTAAGGAACTTCCTATGCCACGAAGGGTACGTCCCTGGAATAGACGACCCGAGAACCTAACCGGATCTCTGCCAACACAAGGCCGGGTTACCTCTGCAAAAATATGTAACTACTGACACGCGTATGCCATCCCCCGATCATAACCGATCTTCCCGAGGATCCCCGATTCGCAACAAACCACATAATAAGCAGTATCAACATAGGTTAAGTATCTGGGCTCCATACCATGATACCACCTCTATCCAGAAGGAATGACATACACTAAGGGGCGCTACTCCCTAGAACCTTGCTGCATCCTTCCTGTTTTGACCATTTCCGGGGTGTGAGGCTCGACGAAGTCTCATCCACAAAGCTATGCTTTCTACAAAGCCATGCTTCGGGTCAACAAATGATCAACCTATGATCACAAAGATATAAGATCAAACAAATGATCATATCGCAAATGATCAAACATTGATCATTTCACAGCAACACTCAGCATGCCACGTTACCAAATTGGGAATATATCCCTGATAAATTTCAACTACATAACCTCTGAGCTCGTACGTCTCAGAGAAGGGTGTTAAGCTAAGAGCATAAATTCTCCGCCACCAACAGAAATGTATTTGAAAGAAATCAGCTTTATATCTCAATCTGTAACGTCGGACATACAATCCATACAAGTCTGTTCCGGGATCGAACAGAACCGAAGGCACTTCTCACGAAGCCCTTGCATATCCGGATAAATTTCTAATCACGTCCGGACTTCCCGTCACTAAGGGTGATAAAACCTCTAAACCGGAGATCAGCCGATGTAGAGTAACTCGACGGTAATCCTTCTGTTTTCAAAAATATCCGGTCTTCAACACCGGTCTTCAAATGCAATTCATAACGACGTATCACATATTCGGAATGGGTTATACGACCCCATGGTCCTTTCTCGGTTAACCCGAATAGTGAGCGCTTATTCAAAATAAGTGTGGCATTCAAATTCATCCAATTCACAACAAATACCTATCTAAAGGTAATTATTGATAGTCGGTTATTTAACTATCAATAAAGATGCGCAACATCATCAGATTCCAAATAATTTTCCAAATTATTTATTTTCCAAAAATATCTTTACTAGATATATAATTTCCACACTTAACCATTTGAAAACAATTTCAAATCAATTTCCACATTTCATTTTATTTTTGAAGATAAAATCTCAAAACAGTTCATTTCATATTGGAAAAGCATTTCCATACTTATTTAAAAATAAGTATTTCACAAATCTATTTATTTTCAACATTTGAAAATATTCGATATACTTAAATCAATATTAAGTATATATTCATTCTTTAAGGAAATCATTAATTTTAACATCTATTTGAGTCAAAACGAATGTTGCGTAAAACATCGTTACGACGACTCGAAATCACTAGTATAGGGATTCGGATTTTAAGATAGATATATATAAATCCCAATACTACATAAAACATTTTCTTTCGAAAATCATTTACTATAACAACAGTGTTATAGTCCATCATTTCCTTATTTCTCGAAAACGTCTATTTCAATAATGAATGTTGAAATCTATGTATTCGATACTTAACACGTTTTAAAACATCTTTTAAAACAATTAACTTCATTTTATAATATCGCTTTCCCAAACATAACCATTTTATTCAATAATATATTCACTGTCCAAAATCGTGAATATACTTCACTAACCAAATTTCAATCTTTTCTACACATTTATTCCAAGAATTATCCACTATCCAAAATCATGGAAAAAAATTCCCTTAATAACCTTCTATATTAAATTCATCAAATTTGATTGATTTTCGAATTTATAAAACAACGTTTATAAATTCCATTTCTATTTTGTAACAACTTCAATTTAATAAATCCCCTTTATTAACAATTTGATTCATAACTCAAATCTTATACCAACAATCCATATTATAAGTTAAATACTTATGATTCCTTTATTTTGCAAAATCATTTCCATTTATAAGTTCATAATTTATAAATTCCATTTATTTATAAATTCTTAAAAATTCATTTTAACGCTTATAAAAACTCGTTTTATAATACCAACATTTTAAAGTTATAAATATCAATCTTGTACATCTTTTACATATATCGTTTTTAATAATTTAGAAATCTCAATTTAAACCGTTTTATAAATTTCTTAACTATTATTTCAAGAGAAATTACCTTTCGGTTATAATTCACAGATCTTAACTTTTATAACTTTAAAATCTTAACGTTCATAAATCAATTCAAAAATTCCATAAAACGTATATTTTCAAAAATCACTTTAAAAATCCTTTTAAAGTAAAGTCGTTATTTTTAAACTTCAAACTTGAATCCGATGATGCAACAGCACCAATTAGTCAATCACAACAACAAACATCATATATCAATATGATAACAGAATATACATCACAATATCTGTAAATAAATAATTACTGGTGAGGAATCCAGTTGGATCCCTCCAACCTGTTTCCCTGCATCCATAGATGTTAGCACAATACCAATTCCACTTCAAGGTGGAATATCGCGGTATATGGGTTTTATAAAAATAATCCGCTTACTAACGGCGCAATAGGGTCTCATCCTACTATATCTAATATCACATCCAAATAGCAATCATATCAGTCAATAAATAACTGCAATACAAAATTTATTTGAGTGAGAAAGATCTCACCTTTGCTTTTTATTTTGCAATCCCATTTTCATTCATTTTCATTCCAGCTTATTTCTTTCAGATATTGACCTTGTATAAACAATTATACAATTCGTTAATATTCGAAGTAATCGAATAACCAATTTCATTTTATATTTGTGTTTGGTAATTTTAATTATTCAATGAATTTTATTTTAAACTCAATAATTTATTCTTAATAAAATAATTTGAACTAATATTTAGCTTTAAGTTAACTCCTTTTAAATTTTCAAACTCTTGCCTATACATATATTAATTTTAAACTCAACGGTTCTAAAAAAAATATGTATATATATATATATAATTTAACTCTACCAATTTGAAAACCAGACAGTAACATGCTTTACTGTAAATTTCTAAAATTATATACATATACCTATTATTATTATTATTTTATAAAAACTCTTATGCCTTGCTGTAAATGTTTTCTGCATATATATATATATATATTATATTTATTTCTTTACTGAAATTGACAAACAAACTCTTTTCCCAGCCTATACAAAAATATGTATATATATTTTGAAAACAGAAAACTCACTGTTATCGTTGAACACGAACAACCCAAACGTCAAACATCTCACCAAACAGTCGAATCGCCTGTTCGCCGACCATCATCAGTTCGCACTGCCACTGAACTCGTGAAAACCCCCCAAATCTCGCATACGCGCATCACTACATCGCTCCGCTCGAACGTCAGCACCACCTCCCCACGGCCCTCCTCCATCGCTCGAGATGTCGTCTTGACTTCGCGAGCCTCCAACCTTTGAACGCGGAAATCAATTCGCGACCCTTGCTTCTGCAGCTCCGACCACGCGCGCGGCACCAATACCCACTCACCAGTCGTCCCCTTCCATGCGTACGCGTCCTACTTCCACGTGCAAAATCTCGATGATGAATTTGGAACGAAATCACGAGCGTCTCCTTTTGATTTGATTTGGTAATCGATTTCAGCAACAAAGAAATGGGTATGGCACTTAAGATGAACCGGCCATGGATTTTATTTGGAAAATGAAATTTCGAAATGAGGGAAATGGATGAAGTATACTGGTGAGCCATTTTATTTTCTCCTTCTGAACGGGATTTAAAAGAGGGGGAACGAGATAAGGGGCTTCGGCCATTGATTATATTTTTGTTTCGTTCGATTTGATTCTGAGTTGGAGAGAATTATTTAAAATTGACAGAAGCATGCTTTCACGTTCTCTGGCATTTTAATAGAAGAAGGGAGGGTACGAAGGAAACAAGAGAACGTGTTGTTTCAGGGAATAGGTCTGCTAAAGAAAACTAGGGTGGCTGAAGAAAAAATCTCTGCGTGATTCAAGGCGTGGATGGAGGAATGAACGTGTGTAGGCAACAATTTAAAAGTTAAAATTTTAAATTGAATTTTGATTTAAAATCCAACACGTTTACTCACCGTGCGGTCGCGTATTAACTCCGAAAAATATGAAATTTGAAATCCGATAATAATTCAATAGTACGGACCCAATGGAACTGGTTTCGTCGAATACCGAGACTGCGCCTCGGACGGCTATTTTTAAATATCAATTCGAACGATATAATTTTAAAACTGAACAAATCGTTTTCTAATTCGATTCTGAAGCTTTTGTTATCCTTAGTATTATCAATACGAATTTTAAAAGCTTTCGAAATATTTTTCTTCAACTTAAAATTGAAGATTCAAATTTTTATTCAGCATTCAATAGATTAAATTTTATAATTTAATCGCCAAATTCAGAGTTATATCGGAGATTCAAATTAAATCATCGTTCAAATATTTAAAATTAATTAAATATTTTCAATTTAATTTGTTCAAAATTTTTGGGTCGTTACAAACTTCCCTCCTTAAAAGAATTTCGTCCTCGAAATTTACAAGTTAGGAAAAATGGTCCTTAACTCGTCTACTATTTTTCACAATTTAAATAGTTTTATCAATTTGTCAAAACAAATCTTTCTACTAAAGGTTCGCTATTAATTCAACAAATATTCCAACTCTAATTATAAGTTTAAAAACAATCTTGATTTAGTTCTCAATTCAAATTCAAATTTAAATTCAGATTTAAACATTCAAATTTTCTCAAAAATTTTCTAACACTCGAAATTTTCGAAAAATTTCGCCAGCGTCTCCTTTGCGCGGCTAATACGGTACGACTACAAAACGTCCCTACGGACTCTCAAATTTCAAAAAGAAAAAGAAAAGGCCAAGCGGCTAGAGAAATAAGTCATCAAATCTCATATTCAAATTTAAATACATACCTTTTTCGAGCAATTCAAATTATCTTCGAAATCAAAATTCCAATTCCTTTTATAACACCTGTATGTCCTACTAGCCATAATATCTAGTTACACATTCAAACCATTTTGCAAATTCTATTACAAAATTTTCAATATAAACTACTTATACATTTTTACTTCACTATTGAAGTTACATATCTATTTTCATTCAATTTTACATTTCAATTTCTCATTTGAATTCAATTCACAATTTCAATTTAATTTGGATTCAATTTACTTTTGAATATTGAATTTATCATCAGCTATCTTTTATTCAACTGCACTATTTTAGATTAGTTTCATTTACTAATCCATCATCACTTTATTCAAATTTGCTTTCAACATTCAGTTTCAATTTTATTCACTTACAATTGTGAATTCCATTCATTGAAAATTTATTTCTACTTACCTGAATTTATCTTTAAATTCGAACCATCTCTTTTCATTTAGCTCACAATTCAAGTTTCAATTTAACTAATTCAACTTCCATTTCATGAATTAATTAATTATCAAAGTAGTTTATTCGGATTCAATCCTTATTCATTTTTTTCTTTTACAAGTTAGGAATTTCCTATTCAACGTGATTCAAATCAAATCACATTCCATTATTGAATTTTTTTATTCATCTTTCATTTATAATTATTCAATTCAATTCATTGCTTACAAATTCGAAATGAATTTCAACTTTCAATTTCACTTTCATTTAATTGATTCACCTGTACTTACATTTATTTAACTCCATCTTTTAAGTTAGATTTATTCTATCAAAATTCAATTTGTATAGGTTATCAACTTACAATATTTCATAAGTATTTTTATATATAGTATTCCAGAGTCTTTTCAACCTTTTCAAATCCATTTTTGAAAACAATTCAAATCATCCTTTGAATTTCCAAAACAAAACCCAAATTTTCCAAACACTTCCATTTAAAACAATTTAGCAGCAATTCCTCTTTTGGAAACCCGAAAATGAACATCAGTGATGCTGCAGTCATTACCGAAGTTATTTTCCAGCGACCGAAAAGAGTTTAGAGCTTTTCATTCCTTCAAAATACTTTTCAAAACCTTTGAAATTCATTTTCAACTCCAAAACGGATTTAAACTTTCCAAATCTCCAAAATTTACAAATTCCTTTCAAAACATTTTCAAAAACTTCTCTGGAATCCCGTTTTAAATTACAAATCACATTTATAATTTATATTCTCAAATGTCATTTGTATATGGATTTATTTCTTAACTTTAGAGTTATGATTTCAATTTCATATAATAATGATAACATTTCAATATTATCACTTTCCTAACAACCAAACATCCATATACTATGATAATTCATAGAAAATCATTTCTTTTCTATACAAAAATAGTTTTGGGCAAAATTATCTCATTTACCCTATTTTAAAATCAATACCGTGTCGGTTTATCTTGTTTAAGAGTTTAGAAACCCCTATCGATTACAGTTAGCTAGACTGCACCGACCAGAATCCATAAACAATCAACCGATAAGTCAACACAATACAAAACAATTTTATATTCAATAACAAATACGCGCTCATATCTATTATTACACTCAACTCATTCTAGAGTACTACTGACTCTATCTCTAATGAGTAACACCCAACAGTGCAGGGTTGTCGCTTAACCATATGCTCTAATACCACGCTGTCAAGACCCGCAAATCCGTACTCCTTGATTAAACCCTAAATTCCATTGATTAACTCAAGATGCACGGAAATACGAACCCTGAGGGGTTTAAGAAAAAGAAATAGAAGAAAAGATAGAAGAAAAAGAGAAGAAGAAGAAAACAGAAGAAGAAAGAAGAACAACATCAGATACAGAAACAATATCAGAATCTCACATATCGCAGCGAAACAATATATAATAGATAATCACTAGCCATTTAAAACAAAGAATTATATCAGTTTTTATACATACATCAATCAGAGTCAATATACAACAATGGACAGTTATATAAACTGGTCCTCATACAAAATACACAGCGGAATAAATAATATCAGATACAAATACTAGGTCTCGTCATCCATCTTGCTTCCAAAGCTCCAGAATATCCTGATAACATAACTCTAGACTGCCCGTGTGGAAATTAGTGGGCACCCAGAGTTTAGAAGGGAAACAATAAACTCCGAGTCAGTCATGGTGACTGGTGTGAGATCGTAAAACAGTTATTTTTCACAAAGTAAATAAAACAAATTCGCAATGCTTTTGGAAAATTAAACTACCATAAGACCTCCCGCCACACACACAATGCAAACGCAGAATTGGAGGAGATTTCTTCTTATGATAGTCAAAGATGCTTACTACGAAAAATCAAATCATTTTTGATATTATTATTAGTGCATAGTGTAGAAAACATTTCGAAAGTATAATATAAATCTTAGCCAGCATAGACATTTCGAACTATGCCTACTATAGCTACCATCCAAACAGTGGGGCGCCACCATAAGTGAATGATAGGTTCTACAACTAAATCCGTACAAGGCTCGTATTGTTTCTTTGGATTTCCAACAAATGGTCAGGCTAAGGAACTTCCTATGCCACGATGGGTACGTCCCTGGAATAGACGACCCGAGAACCTAACCGGATCTCTGCCAACACAAGGCCGGGTTACCTCTGCAAAAATAGGTAACTACTGACACACGTATGCCATCCACCGATCGTAACCGATCTTCCCGAGGATCCCCGATTCGCAACAAACCACATAATAAGCAGTATCAACATAGGTTAAGTATCTGGGCTCCATACCATGATACCACCTCTATCTAGAAGGAATGACATACACTAAGGGGCGCTACTCCCTAGAACCTTGCTGCATCCTTCCTGTTTTGACAATTTCCGGGGTGTGAGGCTCGACGAAGTCTCGTCCACAAAGCTACGCTTTCTACAAAGCCATGCTTCGGGTCAACAAATGATCAACCTATGATCACAAAGATATAAGATCAAACAAATGATCATATCGCAAATGATCAAACACTGATCATTTCACAGCAATACTCAGCATGCCACATTACCAAATTGGGAATATATCGCTGATAAATTTCAACTACATAACCTCTGAGCTCGTACGTCTCAGAGAAGGGTGTTAAGCTAAGAGAATAAATTCTCCGCCACCAACAGAAATGTATTAGAAAGAAATCAGCTTTATATCTCAATCTGTAACATCAGACATACAATCCATACAAGTCTGTTCCGGGATCGAACAGAACCGAAGGCACTTCTCACGAAGCCCTTGCATATCCGGATAAATTTCTAATCACGTCCGGACTTCCCGTCACTAAGGGTGATAAAACCTCTAAACCGGAGATCAGCCGATGTAGAGTAACTCGACGGTAATCCTTCCGTTTTCAAAAATATCCGGTCTTCAACACCGGTCTTCAAATGCAATTCATAACGACGTATCACATATTCGGAATGGGTTATATGACCCCATGGTCCTTTCCCGGTTAACCCGAATAGTGAGTGCTTATTCAAAATAAGTGTGGCATTCAAATTCATCCAATTCACAACAAATACCTATCTAAAGGTAATTATTGATAGTCGGTTATTTAACTATCAATAAAGATGCGCAACATCATCAGATTCCAAATAATTTTCCAAATTATTTATTTTCCAAAAATATCTTTACTAGATATATAATTTCCACACTTAACCATTTGAAAACAATTTCAAATCAATTTCCACATTTCATTTTATCTTTGAAGATAAAATCTCAAAACAGTTCATTTCATATTGGAAAAGCATTTCCATACTTATTAAAAAATAAGTATTTCACAAATCTATTTATTTTCAACATTTGAAAATATTCGATATACAAATCAATATTAAGTATATATTCATTCTTTAAGGAAATCATTAATTTTAACATCTATTTGAGTCAAAACGAATGTTGCGTAAAACATCGTTACGACGACTCGAAATCACTAGTATAGGGATTCAGATTTTAAGATAGATATATATAAATCCCAATACTACATAAAACATTTTCTTTCAAAAATCATTTACTATAACAACAGTGTTATAGTCCATCATTTCCTTATTTCTCGAAAACGTCTATTTCAATAATGAATGTTGAAATCTATGTATTCGATACTTAACACGTTTTAAAACATCTTTTAAAACAATTAACTTCATTTTATAATATCGCTTTCCCAAACATAACCATTTTATTCAATAATATATTCACTGTCCAAAATCGTGAATATACTTCACTAAACAAATTTCAATCTTTTCTACACATTTATTCCAAGAATTATCCACTATCCAAAATCGTGGAAAAAATTCCCTTAATAACCTTCTATATTAAATTCATCAAATTTGATTGATTTTCGAATTTATAAAACAACGTTTATAAATTCCATTTCTATTTTGTAACAACTTCAATTTAATAAATCCCCTTTATTAACAATTCGATTCATAACTCAAATCTTATACCAACAATCCATATTATAAGTTAAATACTTATGATTCCTTTATTTTGCAAAATCATTTCCATTTATAAGTTCATAATTTATAAATTCCATTTATTTATAAATTCTTAAAAATTCATTTTAACGCTTATAAAAACTCGTTTTATAATACCAACATTTTAAAGTTATAAATATCAATCTTGTACATCTTTTACATATATCGTTTTTAATAATTTAGAAACCTCAATTTAAACCGTTTTATAAATTTCTTAACTATTATTTCAAGAGAGATTACCTTTCGGTTATAATTCACAGATCTTAACTTTTATAACTTTAAAATCTTAACGTTCATAAATCAATTCAAAAATTCCATAAAACGTATATTTTCAAAAATCACTTTAAAAATCCTTTTAAAGTAAAGTCGTTATTTTTAAACTTCAAACTTGAATCCGATGATGCAACAGCACCAATTAGTCAATCACAACAACAAACATCATATATCAATATGATAACAGAATATACATCACAATATCTGTAAATAAATAATTACTGGTGAGGAATCCAGTTGGATCCCTCCAACCTGTTTCCCTGCATCCACAGATGTTAGCACAATACCAATTCCACTTCAAGGTGGAATATCGCGGTATATGGGTTTTATAAAAATAATCCGCTTACTAACGGCGCAATAGGGTCTCATCCGCTATACGAGGCGGGAAATCAATCAATCCAATATATACATATGCCAATATGTATATATTGCTATATATATATATATAGATATATCCTACTATATCTAATATCACATCCAAATAGCAATCATATCAGTCAATAAATAACTGCAATACAAAATTTATTTGAGTGAGAAAGATCTCACCTTTGCCTTTTATTTTGCAATCCCATTTTCATTCCAGCTTATTTCTTTCAGATATTGACCTTATATAAACAATTATACAATTCGTTAATATTCGAAGTAATCGAATAACCAATTTCATTTTATATTTGTGTTTGGTAATTTTAATTATTCAATGAATTTTATTTTAAACTCAATAATTTATTCTTAATAAAATAATTTGAACTAATATTTAGCTTTAAGTTAACTCCTTTTAAATTTTCAAACTCTTGCCTATACATATATTAATTTTAAACTCAACAGATCTAAAAAAAATATGTATATATATATATATATATAATTTAACTCTACCAATTTGAAAACCAGACAGTAACATGCTTTACTGTAAATTTCTAAAATTATATACATATACCTATTATTATTATTATTTTATAAAAACTCTTATGCCTTGCTGTAAATGTTTTCTGCATATATATATATTATATATATTTATCTCTTTACTGAAATTGACAAACAAACTCTTTTCCCAGCCTATACAAAAATATGTATATATATTTTGAAAACAGAAAACTCACTGTTATCGTTGAACACGAACAACCCAAACGTCAAACATCTCACCAAACAGTCGAATCGCCTGTTCGCCGACCATCATCAGTTCGCACTGCCACTGAACTCGTGAAAACCCCCCAAATCTCGCATACGCGCATCACTACATCGCTCCGCTCGAACGTCAGCACCACCTCCCCACGGCCCTCCTCCATCGCTCGAGATGTCGTCTTGACTTCGCGAGCCTCCAACCTTTGAACGCGGAAATCAATTCGCGACCCTTGCTTCTGCAGCTCCGACCACGCGCGCGGCACCAATACCCACTCACCAGTCGTCCCCTTCCATGCGTACGCGTCCTACTTCCACGCGCAAAATCTCGATGATGAATTTGGAACGAAATCACGAGCGTCTCCTTTTGATTTGATTTGGTAATCGATTTCAGCAACAAAGAAATGGGTATGGCACTTAAGATGAACCGGCCATGGATTTTATTTGGAAAATGAAATTTCGAAATGAGGGAAATGGATGAAGTATACTGGTGAGCCATTTTATTTTCTCCTTCTGAACGGGATTTAAAAGAGAGGGAACGAGATAAGGGGCTTCAGCCATTGATTATATTTTTGTTTCGTTCGATTTGATTCTGAGTTGGAGAGAATTATTTAAAATTGACAGAAGCATGCTTTCACGTTCTCTGGCATTTTAATAGAAGAAGGGAGGGTACGAAGGAAACAAGAGAACGTGTTGTTTCAGGGAATAGGTCTGCTAAAGAAAACTAGGGTGGCTGAAGAAAAAATCTCTGCGTGATTCAAGGCGTGGATGGAGGAATGAACGTGTGTAGGCAACAATTTAAAAGTTAAATTTTTAAATAGAATTTCGATTTAAAATCCAACACGTTTACTCACCGTGCGGTCGCGTATTAACTCCGAAAAATATGAAATTTGAAATCCGATAATAATTCAATAGTACGGACCCAATGGAACTGGTTTCGTCGAATACCGAGACTGCGCCTCGGACGACTATTTTTAAATATCAATTCGAACGATATAATTTTAAATATCGTTTTCAAATTCGATTCTGAAGCTTTTGTTATCCTCAGTATTATCAATACGAATTTTATAAGGTTTCGAAATATTTTTCTTCAACTTAAAATTGAAGATTCAAATTTTTATTCAGCATTCAATAGATTAAATTTTATAATTTAATCGCCAAATTCAGAGTTATATCGGAGATTCAAATTAAATCATCGTTCAAATATTTAAAATTAATTAAATATTTTCAATTTAATTTGTTCAAAATTTCTGGGTCGTTACATCGACAAACCGCCTACTCGTCCTCCCTGGCTCCCCACCTCGCCTCATCCCTGGCCAAAAGCTTCGCAAGCTATCAACACTCATGCTCTTCCCATCTTAATCCCCTTGCCTTCGTGCAGCCAAGCAACACAGCCGAGCTCGCATGGTTTTCAGGGTATGTTTTATATGTACTATATATAGGTGTTATATATATATATATTTGTTTATGGCATGTCTGTTATGGCATGTATTTGATATGTTTGAAAGTATATATATACACATATAGTTGGTCAGTGGAGATTTTATGGATGACAGCTTGTATTGAATATAATTATCAAGTTAAATAGGTTAGTATATCTAAGTTATAGAAGTCGTTTCTCATATGATATGTTAATTATATGGGTATATATTTATTTTATAAACTAAGTTATATCGATTTTTATATTGGTTTTGAATATTTATTTTATCTGTTGTATATAGATTGTGTATATATGTTTATGTTTGTAAACTATGTTATGACTATACATTATATTATGAGTTCGACCTCTTACTATATATACTATATTTTAAAGTTTTGTTTATATATATAGTGTGTACATGATATATGAGCCCGGTTATAACATATAAGTTATATATTTGAAATTTTATATATTGTTAGTTATATTTATATCGTATATGTATTGTTTTATGAGTTGCTGCTTATATATGTTATACAAGTCAGTTAGTTATATATATTATATGATGTATTATGAGTTATATTCATATGTTTATGTAAATACATGTTAAAAGGGTGATGTTGTTCAGTCTGTTGTTTACAAAGGAATGCTATCATCTTAAACAGTACAATATATAGAATATATAATGTTGTATACATAAGCACTGATATTACAGAGTCTTTGTTTTGTCCTGTTCTATTAAGCTTTTATATGTTTACGTATGCATACTTATTTATAATATATATATATATATATATGTTAGTATATCGTATGAAATATACAAATGTTAGTTTATATATTTATACTAGTATTGAGTCTATTGACTGGCTTTAGACTATATATATTAGTTATACTAGACAAGTTTAGGCATCGGGTTAGTTAATATAATTTATATATTTAATGGTTACAATATTTATTATATACATATTTCAAGTATATAAACAACAGTTGAGTTTATGTAAGATATATAGTTTAGTAAAAAAAAACATATTCTATGTTAGTTTTAAATAGTGTATAGCATATACTATATGAAAGGTATTGCCTATTTTATCTTTTGTTTTACAGTTTTAATATGTTGTTATATGCAAGGTTCATGCCAGTTATATAGAGTTTTATATCGAGTCTGCATATTTGGTTGTCTGAGTATATATATATTTATGAGTTGAGATATGCATATAAAATTTGTTGTCTGCATATGAATGTTCTGTTGTATATTTGGCATGTGAGTTTGGGTAGTTGCCTGCAGTATATGAATATATATAGTCTATATTTGTTTACGAGTTTAGTTTTGTACAGTTATATAGATATTTTCTCTCTGCAGCTTATATACCAATCTATATAATAGTATATATATGTTTAAAACTGAAAAATTACACGACTTTATGTGATCTGCTTTGAGCCAGTATATTTATTTTACCAAAGCAAGTTTATATTAATATTCTTATGAACATTAGTTTTGAATTTTAAATATAAAGATTTTTCTTTTTATTTGGTTTGTTTGTACATTGGTTTGAAATATATATGTGTATATATATATATATAGATTTATTTTGATTGGTGTTTAAGTTAAATGTAGATTTTAGAAAATATAAATTATATGCAATATATCTTGTTCTTATCGATTTCCCATTTATCAGCATGTCCGTCAAATCGTGCCAATCTAGCTTCGTTTTGGAATTCGTGCTTGGGTTGTAACTCATTCCATTGTCAAATCTATCTAGCCTCGAAAGGTGAGCAATCACTCACGATTAACGTTCTTATACTTATTAAATTTGATTTCAATTGAAACGTCAATTGAAATATGCTGCTGTTAGTTATTCACATTGCCGTATATATGCCATTATCTGTATTTGTTCACCTGTGACATCTAACACCATTATTTGTTATTTATACTGATGATATATGCCCTTTACTATTGTTATATTATTATCCTATCTGTTATCACTCTGCAAGTTCCCTGTTAGTATAGAATTCACTATGGGTTGAAATGATACATACCCGAACGGACTTTAGAATAGGAGAAATCGTTATGGGTTGAAATGATAGACCCAAGCGATTTTCATTTGAATTGAATTTGGGATTGCGGGTTGAAATGATATATACCCGTATATATATATTTTAAATTGCGCATTGAAATGATAAATATCTGTATCACTTGACCATAGGATAGAAAATTATATACAGACACCGTTGGTCTATATTTAAATGTTTTGAAAATGATTTCTATGGTTTGAAAAGAAATATATGGTTTTGATAAATATTGATTTTTAAGATTCATTAAAGTTGATTTAATAAAGTTGATAAATACAATGTTTAAGTATTTATTTAATATCTATATAGAGTTTATAATGGTTTGAAATTGGTTTGAAATTATATTTAATTAAGAATTCTAACTTAAATAAGTTTGATTTGAAATTTAGAAATTTGAAATTTTAAAGCTATGAATTTATAACTCGTATTTGATTAATTGTGATTTAAATGAATATTTCAAGTTTAAAATAAATTGAAGGAAATATTTAGTTTATTGTAATTTGGGGTTTTAAATGATATTGGATTTATTGAGTGAATATTTCAAAACTAAATAATAGTAAAGTGAATTTGATATATATATATATATAAAATTATCGAATTTAGTTTGAAATGTTGAATATTTAAAGCTTGAAATTTGATTTAAATTGAAATTTGGAATTTGAGTTGATTTTGAATCAATTTGTGGAATTTGAGGAAATTATTTTATTTTATAAAGTAATTTTAAATTATATTTAAAACTATTAATATTTTACTTTATAAATTTTTTTTATATAAATTATTTTATTTTAAACTATTTTAACTTATAACTATTTATATAAACTATTTTATTTATAAACTATTTTATTATATATACTAATTTAAATATCTTAAATTTTTAAAAGGAAAGTGTTATGATTTCCAAAATGCTATGGTTTCAAAGCTGTGATTTCCAATATGTTTTGATTTTAAAAGACTATGATTTCGAAAGCGTTATAACTTTGGAAAGTGATATGATTTTGAAAATGGACATATTTGAAGTGAAAATGATATCGTATTAAATTGGGTTTTGAAATGATAATGATATTTTGGTTTTGAAGTATAAACTATTTTGAAATGACCACGGTGTTATAATAACGATTGGTTGTTAAAGAGACCGGGATCGGATATGGACATACTCTCTGTCGATACCGAAAACCACTTTGACAACTGTGTACGCGGTGGAGTTTCCAGAATGAAGTAGGATGGTGGCGACGATCCTAAGGTATATACGTGGACCCAACTCCCGTGAGTTGGCATAAAGTGGCTAAAACATAAGCGATTGACGGGCCAAGGAGGTAGCACCTCTTATCGGACACACTTCTTCGATACCATTCTATTACTTTGTGATTGTTTGGGTGCACCCCTCGATTTGGGAGTGTTGTTTGAGGTGGGCGGTAGTGGCTGCTATGCGTCACCACCAGCCCGGATGCGTAATTGGTATATCTACCCTGGCATTGCCTAGTTGTGCCATGTCACTTACCATATCGAGCCCACTACGATTTTGGTTTAAAGATCCGACCGCGTTAAGGTTCACCATCCCCTTAACGCTATTTTCTATATGATTATACTTTACTAATTAGACACTACTATATATAGCATATATTACTACATAGTAAATAGTTTAACGGATCCTTAAAGAATGGGCGATCCCAAGCATTCTTTAAGTTACTTGTATTTCAGTTGTTATTTCACTTGAGTTGGATTTATTAATATGAGAATGTTAATCCTGACTCGAGTGTTTTGTGTTTTGATTTACGCTCGGGTCAGACTGAGTGATACATCATCTGAGACTCACCTTTGGAGTTGGAGCTTCGCTCGGAGATCCAGCTATCTATTCTGCTATCAGTTATTTAGTTGATTCCAGTGATGCATTCAGATCGTGTATTTGATTATTGTATTGAGACATCTATTGTATTCGAGACTTCTGTTGTATCTTGTTTAACTCTGTTATATATATATAGTAGCTTCATGAACTACTATTTCTTTGCTTCCGCTGCATTATTGTTATATTACTCTGTGTCTGTGATTCTGTGATTATTTATTTATTGTATATGCTGAGTTTTTCCAAATTTAAATTAACAATATGATATTTTGAGAAATTCAATTCCGACATGAGTGTCTACCTATACACTTATAATGGATGCGAATGGTTGAAAATATCGGGTCGTTACATGCTGGAGTTTGAGGTAATAAGAAGACCCAATAGGTGGAGCAAAAGGTAGCATGGGGATGGCAACAGTTACGCGTGCGACTTCCATTCTGGTGCTCAGTAATCGCTATGAGTTCCAAGTGCTTAGTATGTGTGTCTTTCGTAGACATCATTTCCTTATATGTAGGGAGCTATGTATCATCTGGATCCACAATGGTTGCTTTGTGCATCTTTCGTAGATACCATTGGCTGCTATATAAGGAGTTACCTAGTCTCTGGTCCGCAGTAAGATCTATGGAGTAGTAGGCCGATCGAAGGGTAGAATTAGGAATTCAACCTAATTATAGGATTAGGAATTCAACCTAATTAAAGCAGCTATCAAGAACAAGTGCAAACAATCAAAGTTAACCTATCTTATAGTTAATTGTATTTATTTCCAGTTTATCTCTTTCCTATTTCCTTTGTTTCCTCTTTATATACTAGAACTATTGTAGAGTCTATTACTTTTACTTTGCTTAAAGACTCTAGTAATTACTATCATTCACCAGACTTTTACTCTGACCCACTCCCCTATTTTCCCCTTCCCCCCTTAGGCAATCAAGGGAGAGGACAGTAGATTGCAGTTGCTTGGAGATTTCTTGGAGGAGTTTGCTACCATGTATTTCTTTTCTTTGAGCTTTTGTTCTTTCTATGTACTGGCTTATTATGAGGGATATTATGTACTCTGATTTTTGAGACTATGAGTTTTTATTTCATGAGACATATTGGACTTTTAGACATGTATGTGGTATTTGGTATTTGACTTATTTATGAAGAAATTATGAAGTTTTTTTAATTAAGTTATTATTATAAGTTTCCGCTGTTTTTATCTATTTTTGTCTTGTGAATCTTAGTCTTTGTTAGGTTTAGTTATACCTACAACGCACCACGCCTTTTAATTTGTCATTTTGGGTATATTAAGGGGTGTGGGGTGTTTCACTTGGTATTAGAGCCAGGTTATAGGATCCTAAAAAAATTATTTTAAAAGTAAAATATTTTTCGAAATAACTTGTTTTAAAAAATATTTTTCAGAAAAGGACTCTTAAAAATGTTTTGAAGTATAAAAGAGTTTTTTTTAAATCCCTCCAAGTCTAGTGTAATCTTCTTTCGATTCTTTCGAGCCTAAATTCTCTTTTCTTTGCATAGAATAGCAGACTGGTTCTGTAGAGCTACGGTACCAGAGGTGCAAGGGCAAGTGCCCAATACAACACCAGTAGGTGGAAATCCCTTTAATCCACCTACATCAGCCCCCTTTTCTAAGCTATGCAAGGAATTTGCTAGTATAGGAGGCAGAATGTTTTCTGGCATGGAGGATTCCAAGGAGACGCGGGTTAGTTTTGAGAATATGGAGCAAAGGTAAAGGCGATTAGGTTTGGAGGACCGACAGAGTGTTCAACCTACATCTTGGCAGCTGGAAGAAGATCTTGAGAAGGTTCCTCCAAGCTCTAAGAAGCAGTGGAAGGATAAGGACAAGAGGAAAGATGGAGGACCTCAGAAGCGGATCAAGAAAAGCGGGAGATGCAATAGTTGTGGACTGCTTGGTCATTACGCAAGGGACTGTAAGAATAAGATGATGAAGGGAAGGTGTTTCAATTGTGGGCAGCTTGGTCACTTTAGTATCTTCAAACAGCAGACCAAATCATGGTAGTAAAATTTGGTTTCTATTTCTGATTTTCCCATTTGGACTCTTTTCGATTCTGGAGCATTACACTCTTTCATCCCTAGTTCTCTAATATATTGTTTTCACTTAGACATTTCCTTAGTAGTTGACCCCATCTTTGTTTCAAACCCCATAGGAGGATCGGCACTCTTTTCTATGGTTTGTTGGGGTTTGAAAATTTTTATCCTAAGCGTAGAATTTGATTATGACGCCTATGTTTTGGGATTTTCGGGGTATGTGATGATATTGGTTATGGATTGGCTATCCACATATGGAGCTATATTAGATTGCGAGAGGAGAGTCGATAGACTAGAGACATGCATCAGTAGGACTCTCGAGATTTCATGCGATCTTCAAGGGTCAGTTTTGTTGAGCTTCCTTTATTCCCTCGATTCATCATCACCAGAGTTAGATTCGGTTCCTGTCATTAGAGATTTTCCAGATATCTTTGAGGAGTTTAGGGGATTACCCCCTACAGATTGACTTCAGGATTTATTTTGCTAGCTAGTAGCATTACCCGTAGGGCATATGGCGCCTAGGGAAACAAAGGGATTGAGCAAGCAGATCCGTGAGCTTTAGAGAAAGGTTTCGTAAGAAGAAACATATCGAAATAGAGAGCATCGGTAGTCTTCACTACCAAGGCAGGCAGTTCTTTTCTACTTTGCATTAACTATAGAGAATTGAATAAGCTCACAAAGAAGAACCATTATCCACTCTCTAGGATAGATGACCTTTTCGACCAGTTAGTTGGCTCTTTAGTATTTTCCCAGCTTGATTTAGCCATCAGATTCCATCAGTTTAGGGTCGCTGATGACGGCATAGATAAGACTGCATTTAAGACACCTGACGGATCCTTTGAGTGGTTAGTCATGACTTTTGGGCTAACCAATGTCCCAGCTTATTCTAAAGATTTGATGAACCTTGTTTTTGGAGATGTCCTAAAATAAAGTTTGTGGTGGTACTCATGGTCGACATTTTGGTGTTTTCCAAGAAGTATGGGAGAGCATGTTACTCGTCTAAAGGAGGTTCTTTGTACGCTTCGTGTTCGTCAGTTAAGAGTAAAATTCTTGAAGTATCACTTTTCGCACAAGGAAGCGTGTTTTTGGGGCATAGTGAATGTCTACAAATAGAATAAGTTTGATAAACAGTTTTGTAAATTTAGGTTCAGACTTTAGAGATCCAAAGAGAGGTAGGCAAAGATTGAGGGATGTACAATAGGTTCAGTTGATAGGGAAAGATGAAAACCCATGTGTAGATAATTACAGAAACTATAATTGTTTCACATAATTGGATTTAACGGTAGTACCTTGGAATAAATCTAGCAAAAGATTTTAGTAGGGAAATGGGATTTCCAAGGTTTAAAAGAAGTACTCCTAGGTTAGTAAGGACAAAATCCACTTTATGCTAAGCCCAATAAAATGAAATTTTCAAAATTTAAAAAGTTGAATAAATATTGTAATTGTTGGAATTGAAAATTTTCACTGTTAATACTTTCTTTCAAAAAATAAATATGGGGTTTTTGAAAAATGGTATGCGATTTAAGTTGGTTTTTATATATCGAAAAATTGGAATTCTTTTTGAAGAATATTGGAGTGTGTGTATATATATATATAACTCACTAGTTCTTTGTAAGTAAACAAAGATTTCAAATATAAATACCTAGAGTATCAAGTATCGAAAATGTAGATTACAACTTTTATTGTTGTAATAAATGTTTTCGTGAAGAATAAGAAGAGCATAGGCTATAACACTATAGTTATAGTAAGTGACTCCCAAGAGGAATATTTTTACATAGGTATATGAGATTTATTAGTATTTATCAATTTGAATCCATACACTGGTATTTTTTTTAGGGTTGTAGTAACGGTGTTTTACGCAACATCCGTTTTAACCCAAATAAAAATGCATTTTTAAAAGGTAATCTTTAAGTATGGAAACAAAATGGTTTGTAAAGTACACTTATTATTTTTAATAAATATTAGGAAGTGTTTTTGCAATTATGGAAATATTAAAACAGTTTCGAAGATAAGTTTTTCTGAAAGGAAAATGTGTATGTTAGATATTAGAAAATATTTACCTTGGAAGAATATAATTTAAACATCTTTTAATCTATTGGAATGAAAAGAATAATTGTATGATTTTCTATGAAACCAATAAAAATGTTTGGTGCAAGTTACAAGGAATACATGAAAGAGATATACAAGGTATGAAAAGCACCATATTTTGTATAGCATATTTCGAAAATATAAAATAAGTTCCTTGTAATTCACATAAACATGAAATTCTCTTTTAAATAGGTTCATAGAAGATTTTAGCATTAATAATTTCTCATTTGAGAAAGTAGTTCGAATATATTAAGGTATGAGACCGTAACATATAATAAGAAGATGTTTGGAAACACATAAAAACAGTTTAAAGATATTTTAAAAGAAAATGGTTTGGTGAAAAAGTAAATAAGTTTTTGGAAATGAAAAACTTAATAAAAGTTGAATTTGAAAATTCAAATTTTTATAGAAAACTGAAAAGGTCTTTAAAAGAAAACGAGGAATAAATTTTGGACTTAGAATTTGAAGGTTTTCCCCTCTAAGTTGGGAAATAATGTTAAGTAACCAAGTATTTTTTAATTTAATAGAAACTCATAAATAACACTTTTTAAAGACAAAGATTTTGGGATTTGATGTTGTGAAAATTTAGGAGTCTTAGTTTTTGAAATGATAAATACCCAACCAAACTCTTATAAATATGGAGTATAGAGAAATCATTTCTTAGGTGTAACGAAAAAAGTGCAAGACCATTTAGGGGATAACACTGATTACTTTTGGAAGTAATAATAGAGTTTCTGTGGAGTGCATAGGACACTAGTAAGAACCTAGGAATGTTGATTCATGTGTGCAGACTAAAGAAGAAAATAAAGTGAAATGAGTAAGGTAGTAAGACACGCATGGTTGAGAATAGATATTCTTGACTTTGGATGAACTTGGGAGAAGCATCTTCCTTTAGATGAATTCGCATAAGATAGTAGTTCTCAAGCTAGCATTAGAGTGGCACCTTTCGAAGCTCTTTATGAAAGACTGCGCAAGTCGCCTTCGCGTTAGATAGGGTCTATCGAGGGATTGCCTTGGTTCCGACATAGTTAAGAAGACTTCGGGGAGAAAATTCGTATTTTGTATCCACATTCCTTTGATAATAAGTTTTTAGAAATTCCTATTTCCATCTTTTGTTTTGAATAGGTTCTTTCCTTTATTATCCTTTTGGAGGGAAGAACTTAGGATTTAACCTATGGATGGTAGGATTTGATGTAAACACGTTAATAGAACATGTTATGAATGATGTATGCTAGTGATTGCAAGTGTTTGCTAGTGGATGCTAATGGATGCATATAGGTACACTAGGCACTATTATTCTTTAGGGATCGGCCTATCTAGGACACTAGATCATAAGCATATGGATGTGTGCGCATTTGCATTTTTATTTATTTATTTTCATGGTTGTTATAAATGGATGTTTATCACATGGTTGTTGCATTTGGATGGTGATTGAAGCACGCGTATAGAACTATCACTTACCATTAGGAATTTTTGCATTCATTTGGATGCATAGCACGGACATGATTGCATAAAAGGAGGTCAACTAAATCAGTGGACCGCCTAATCTTTTGCATTAGATTAGGGACATTAACACTACACTAATTGCATAAGTGTCATGAATCGCATTAGAAAACTTAAGGACAATGGATGAATGGTTGATAATTGAGTAGAAGGTTGTAGAACTTGGATGAAAATATTTAGTACATTCTTTTATCCTTAGAGATTTCAGGGACGAAATCCCTTAAGCAGGGGAGAATGTAATAACCCGAAATTTAACCCGTAATAATTAATTCGTTAATTAATTAAATAATAAAATAACTTTGTGAAATTAACAGAATTGAGCCAGGGAGTTGCACCATTGTGTCCGTGGTAAATTTCTGGTGGATTTCCATATATAGAATGTCAGAATCCGGATTAATATGACTAAGATACAAAATAAGTATAAATAGAAGAGAAAAAAAGGCTTATTTAAATAATTTATTTAAGTTAATAAGCAAAGATGAAAGTAGGACCTGTACCAAATAACATTCCCTATTAGACAAAACGGTGGTCTCACATTAGCCTGAAGTGAGACGAGGGCACACATATGCTAAAAATGGTAGTAATTGGTCAATTAGAAGTCCAAATCACAGGGGATTTGGATAAGGGGCGCAACTAGATAATGTTTGGATGATGGGCCGGTACCAACAGCATTTCCCCTATTTTCTATGGATACATGGTGGTCTCACATTAGCCTGAAGTGAGACGAGGGGCACGCTTATGCTGGAGTTTGAGGTAATAAGAAGACCCAATAGGTGGAGCAAAAGGTAGCATGGGGATGGCGGCAGTTACGTGTGCGACTTCCATTCTGGTGCTCAGTAATCGCTATTAGTTCCAAGTGCTTAGTATGTGTGTCTTTCATAGACACCATTGCCTTCTGTGTAGGGAGTTATGCATCATCTGGATCCACAGAGGTTGCTTTGTGCATCTTTCGTAGATACCATGGGCTACCGTGTAGAGAGTTACCTAGTCTTTGGTCCGCAGTAAGGTCTATGAAGTAGCAAGCCGATCGAAGGGTAGAATTAGGAATTCAGCCTAATCAAAGCAGCTATCAAGAACAAGTGCAAACAATCAAAGTTAACCTATCTTATAGTTAATCGTATTTATTTCCAGTTTATCTCTTTCCTATTTCCTTTGTTTCCTCTTTATATAATAGAACTATTGTAGAGTCTATTACTTTTACTTTGCTTAAAGACTCTAGTAATTACTATCATTCACCAGACTTTTAGTCTGACCCACTCCCCTATTTTCCCCTTTCCCCCTCCCCCGTTAGGCAATCAAGGAAGAGGATAGTAGATTGCGGTTGCTTGGAGATTTCTTGGAGGAGTTTGCTACCATGTATTTCTTTTCTTTGAGCTTTTGTTCTTTCTAAGTATTGGCTTATTATGAGGGATATTATGTACTTTGAGTTTTGAGACTATGAGTTTTTGTTTCATGAGACATATTGGATTTTAGACATGTATGTGGTATTTGACTTATTTATGAAGCAATTATGAAGTTTTGTTTTAATTAAGTTATTATTTTAAGTTTTCACTATTTTTATTTATTTTTGTCTTGTGAATCTTAGTCTCTGTTAGTTTTAGTTATACCTATAACGCACCACGCCTGTTAATGTGTCCTTTTGGGTATATTAAGGGACGTAGGGTGTTTCACCTTCAGTTTGGTATGTATTCAGAAGGTCGTGGCATCATTGGGTAGTTCGATAGTAAATGGATAGGAATTAAGGTTAACATTTTCTTGAAATTAAGGAAGAACTGGCTCAAACGAAGCCCGAATTTGAGGTCGTGAGGGCGTGTAACACCTTAGCTCCAGGGATGGGAAGTCATGGTTCATCAGAGAGGGTGGCCAATGATGGTACGATCGCATAACGGGGCTTGAAGGTGCCTTTTAGGAGATGCAATCGAGTGGAGTGTGATTGGGTCTAGGAAGTCAGGCCTGAGAAGAGGAAGACATTGTTGAAGGTGGCACATCATTTAGTGGTGTGGGGAGTGAGAACAAGGTGGAGGATGTTCGGTAATGGGGGAAAGAGAACTCTGGTTATGGGCAGGATTTAAAAATGAAGAAAATGGGGATTAGTTATTATATTAGTAATTCATTTTATGATTGTAATTAATGATTATTATTTTACTAATACCGTTGGATTTTAAAATTGCAATATTCATCTTATATGAGATCGAAACCAACCGCAGCGAGTTGCTTTGTACTCTTATCGACAAATACTATATATAGAGCCGGATTGGATGGATATGGAGCTAGTGAAATTTTAGCTGAATTCGAACGTCATTTAGATTGAGACGAAATCAGAAATGCCTCAGAGATTACGGGAATTTCGGTAAGTTAAACTCACCTTTCTGGATTAACCAGAAATATTATATAGTTGATAAAAATTATTGACTTGATGTTTAGGTAATTATATGTTGATTGTTTGGATTTGATGAATAGTTGCTTTAGAAAGAAATTAATATATGAAATTAATTGCAAGGGGACATGTTGGAGGAATCCAACAAGATTCTTCACCACTGTTAATTTCTATATATATATATATATATATATATATATATATATATGTGTGTGTGTGTGTGTGTGTGTGCTTGCGCGCGCATGTGTGCATGTTGATATATATGGACCATGATGCAGGGGGACAGGTTGGAGGGATCCAAAGAGATTACTCAATATTGTTGATTTATTTCCAACAAAATTCCTGTTATATGAATTATTGGATATGAAACATGATTCATGAACACTATTGGTTATGACATTGTTTCTGTTCAAACACTAAAACCCAATAGTGATAGAAAATCAATAACAAAATCGGTTAAACGTTGGTAGCTATTAGTCTCAAATTAGTATTTAAAAATGCTATAAATTGCTATCTGAGTTCGAACTAGTTTTTTTGGAGACAAGAAATGTTTTTAAGATCTGAATTTGGGTTTCGGAATTATTTTGTTCTAAAGGATTTAATTTTTGTTGTATTCTAACCTTTTTATTTATTTATAGTTAATATTGTTTTTTGAAAGTTAATTATTTAATATTTTTTAAAAAAATTAATCTATTAATATTTATTTTGTTGTAAAAAGTTATCTATTTATATTTATTTTTTTCAAAGTTATTTATTTATAATTAATATTGTTTTAAAGTTATTTATTTATAATTAATATTGTTTAAAGTTCATTACCTATATTTAATGTTGTTTTAAAGATATTTATCAATATTTTACTATTTTGAAAAGTTAATTATTCAAATAATTAATATGGTATGAAGTTAATTAATAATATTATTTATTAATAATATTTTGGAAGTTAATTATTATTATTTATAGTAATGATAAAGATTAATTTTTTTTATTAATAGTGTTTAGAGTTATTAATTATTATAATCCAAAGTTAATAATTATTATTTATTTATAATGTTTACTATTAACTATTTTTGTTATAAAAGTGTTTTAAAGTAAATGATTGGAATTTATTTATAAATGATTTTTGAGATTTATAAGCGATTTAAAAATGATTTTTGAAGTGTATAGAAAGGAAATCTGTCTCAGTATACTTATAGCGTTAAGATAAGTATATGGATTTTTTCTAAGTATTGAGAAATAGGAATTTATGGGTATATCTTCGTAAAGACATTTATGTTCAGGCATTACAAAGCAATTTTATTAGTGAAAAGATTAATTAAATGGTGGTGGTTGCATATGTGCTTAACCAATGTTGTTTTTCCCATTCGAAATAAATCCTAGAATTTTATTATTCGATAGTTAAATAACCAACTATTGAATTTTGACCCAAAACGTAACTTTGGAAATATCTAGGAGAAATATGAAAGTTATACGGCATAGTAATATCCGATGATGCTGTACTATGTGTATAAATCTCATTTCGTTCTAATATAACAAATGATAAGGAAATACGTCCAATAACATTTTGGAGGTGATCTCCGCTCTTATCTTTGACTGTTTATTTCCTAAAGAACCGGGGTCGAGTTTACCGAAAATTATCAAATATAAACTAGGATTGGATATGTTATCCGAAAACCACTACGATCCAACTCAAGCATTTCAAAGTAAATATATCTTGAAGATTACAGAACTAAAGAGAAGCTCTCAAGCGTTTCGTTCATTCCCAAAACGAACATGTATAGGTGATTGCTGGCATTACATTTGCTAGTTGGAGGGCAGTGTCAGCATTCCAAGTGGGAAGTTCTATTTAAAAGGTAAAACATAGCCTCAAGCCTCATCAATCAGGAATGACTAAAACATGGGAGATGTAGCATGGCTAAGTGAGTCGGTCCCAAGTAGGATATGATCATTCCTATCTAGAGTCGGTATTATCTCTCATTTGTATGCTTCAATGCCCATTAACAGAGGGGTGATCATATTCGGTACTACGAGTCAAGTAGTACGCTAGTTCTATGTTGGCAGGGGATCCTGGCGAGTTCCCCGGTGTTATTTTACCTAGAGATGCACCGTAACGGGCGGTAGCCCAGTCATTGTATGCAATCAATTTTGCAATACGAGCCTTATGGTTTTAGTTGTATACCTATTATGCTCGAATTTAATTGATGTAACAATTTTGACTATGATTAATAAGTATTTGTATATCAGACACAATTATAATATCGGAGAATTTCATATGAAATGGCTTGGTTATTATAGTTATAAACCCATATGTGTTTATGCGCATCGTGGTCTTATGAGATACTTTTGATTTCAAAGGTTTTCTATAAATTTACAAATCTAATTGGGTAAGTTTTCTCATGCTGGTTTTCTAGAATGACTTAGATGTTATTTTATGATAATGCTTGAGCTAGACCGTGCATATTATAGATTTAGTTGGGATGCTTTGGAGCTTCAAGAGTTGAGTTAGAGGCCCAAAGATATATTCATGTATATGGTTATTATCCACTGTATTCATTATTGTATTTATCAGAAAATTATGAGGACGGGTTGTTATAACTATCCGGGCTGAAATAGGTTAGTAACTCTTATTGATGTATATATATGTTACAGTTTGCTATTGTGTAGATATTTGTTGTATATTATAGTTTACACGTTCCACTGTGATATCTCTGTTGTTTGTTTTCTCTCCCTTTTCTCCTCTTTCTTCTTTCTTCTTTATTTTCCTCTAACTATCCCCCTTTCCATTCAATTTGAGTAGGTCATGAGTGGTTGATCGTCACTTAACCTGCATAGAAAAGTGGGTTGTTACAACGTGGTATCAGAGCAGGTTAAGCGAGAACCTTGGCTTTGGTGGGGTACTCATTATAGAGAGGGTCAGTAGCACCCTAGGTTGAGTTATATAAAAGTTGGCATTGGTGGTTGTTACTGAATGATAATATTTGATTATTATCATTTGTTGTTTGTGTACTAATAAAAGTAGTTGTTGTTATTATAATAAAAACAAAGATTAATTGTTGAGAAATGGTTTTATATAACTATAGTGAAATTATATATATATAAGGGAAAATTATAAATATGATGTGTAAATAAATGGGATTTAAAGGCTGAGAATTTGAGAATTTAAAATCCTGTAATTTTGGAAATATTTTCAATGTTTTGGAAAATAATAATGATATTATTTAGAAAGTATTTTTCTAGAAAAATATCGAAAGGATCTAAAAAAATAAGAAGCACTGAACTCACTTCGGTCGGTGAAAAATAATTTCAATGATAAATGTAGCAACATCAACGTTCATTTCTGAGTTTCCAAGAGAGGATTTCTACCATTGGAATGTTGTTTTGGTAAAACTAGTTTTGATTTAAAATTCAAAAGTATGATTTGAAATACAAAGAAAATAAGTATAGTATTATTTTAAAATAATTTGAAATAAGAACAAGGTGTTTATGACTCTAGAAAGTTTCATTTAGGTATTTTATGATAATAAGAGAAATTATGTTTTATAGCTTATAAATTTTGGGAATTAGTAAGTTAAATCAAATTTTTAGATTTGTTGAATATAAATTGTTAAGAAAAGAAAATTTGAAATGAAATTTAACTTAAGTTAAGTGAGATAAAATGAATTTGAATAGAAATTAAGCCTATGTTAAGTTAAATGAAGAGATTTTTGGAAATGGAATAGATTGTGATTTGAAATGGATTAATGAATGAACTAATTGAATAAATTGGTTAATTGAATATGGTTTGGAATATGCTTTGATAGAATTGAATAATGAAGTGAATTAGTGAAATAAGTTAAATGAAATTGACTTTGATTTAAAACAAATATGAAACATAAGTTGTCAAGTGATAATGAATATGAGAACTGTTGTATATAAGTCTTATAATGAACTTAAGTAAAATTTGTTAGAATGGTTTTTAATTGATATTAGTATTGGAAGAATATACTAAATTATGAATATATGAATGTAAATAAAAGAATGTAAATAATAAGAAACCAATTGAAATAAATACGTAAGTTTTATGTATATTATTTTATTCGTATAACTATTTGATCCAGATTCGGGCACATAATTTCAAGGTGATTTACATCGGTTCGAACAAGAATTTTTCACTCGATTCTCGACGGCGAACAATGGATATGGATTTTTGATTGATTCTGGGATTCTCTATCATAATATATGGTATGCAAGGAGAATGGTGGTTTCTAATTAAGGAATCGGATATGAGTCAGCGTTAGAGGGGTCATGTGAATGATACTAGTTTGGAAGAGGAATTGTGTGATCGAGCGAGCAATCAAGTTTGGTTTTTCGTACAGATGATATATGTACATCGTACGAGCTTTAATGAAGCAAATGTTGACACTGGAAAATGAAAATCAATACGGTTATGAATAAATTGGATGGATATCGTAACGACCCATATTTTTAATTATTTTAAATTGTAGAATTTTATATAATTATTGAATAAAAAATGGTTACACATAAAATTTAATTACTTATTATTGTAATTTATCGTATAATTAAATTGTTTAGATTTATGTGAATGAAAATGGTATCGGAATTTGATTTAATTTTTATTTAAGTATGAATGAAGGTTGTTAACATTTAAAATTGGAATTTTAAGTGGATAAATAAAAATTGGAAATTATATATTTTAATTAACGAGTAAAAATACTCATTTTGGCCACTGTCTCGGATTTTGAAGAAACTAGTTTCATCGGATTTGTAACAGTAAATTATTGTAGAATTTCAAGTTTTGTAGCGATCGGACTTGTCGTTTGACCGTACGAGCTTGAAACGCGTAGAAATAAATTTCGGAATTCGATAAAATAATTAGACTTTGAAAAGCTATCATCTAAATATGATCGAATTAGGCATTGAAACTAGTTCCATTGTGTTCGAAATGGGGGTAAAACATTATAAATACTAGACGACATGCTTCGTTTGGAGATCATGATTTCGCGGGCCAATCGAATCAGATATTTTCTTATTATTTTAATATAATATTAATAAATATCTTAACACCTCAAACGTTTCAGCCGGCTACCTCTTTTACCCTGTTCTAATCCCATATCGCAACTTTTCTTCAAAAAAGGAGAATAGCAGATCGCGATTTAAATTAGATTGCTATGCCACGGCGCGAGCACGAGGTCGACATGGTCGACACAGTCGCGACGCTAGGGTTGCATGCGCAATGGGGAGAGGAGCTGGAGGCTGCAGCATCGTGGTGGCGGTGTGGCTAGGGCGTGGGTCATGAGCTTAGTGGCAGCGGCTGGAGCTTGTACGAGCGGCAATCGATCACGTTGTATATAAAAAAAAGGAAAACAAGAATCTCATCTGGCCTAGAGAAGAAGGTGAATGCATGCGTGATGGGCTGAGAGAGTAGGATTAAGGTAAATTTGAAACTTATAATAATTTTTGATTAGCTAATTAATTTTTATAATTTTATCGATATTAATGAATTCAAAATTAATGCATACGAGGTCCATTTCGGGTGAAATGAATTGCGTTGGAACCGTATCGACGTCATCTACAGCGTTGTGTGGATCTGAAATTTATTTGACTCTGGAAATATTTCAGTTTCAAATAAAAAGATGAGTGTTTTATACAATCACAATCGACTGAAATAATTTTTATATTAGTTAAATTTATACGTAATGTGATTTAAATTTATTTATTGTTGTTTGATAAATTTAATTGAGATTTGAATTAATTGATAAAATTTGAATTGATAGTTAAATTGAATTAGAAATAACTGCTAGTAAAACCTCGATTATTGATAATTGGTTAATTGTTATGAATTATTGATTGTTTGGATGATTGATTGAGATGGATGCCAATTAGTTGAAATATTGGATGATTATTTAATTATATATATATATTTCCTATATCACCCTGTGTATAATTTACAGTATATAAAACTGTTAATTGAATTATTTCAAATAAATTAAGAAATAGGTTGAAATGAATATACCTATTGTTTGTACCAAAAATGGGCACAACACTCTTCGGGAGTTGTTTGAAGAGATAAAGTGAAGATTATAAATGTAAAACAGAGGTTATTTAACAAAAACTCCAACAAACAGAAATGTAAAATGCACAGACAAGCAATTTAAAGTGGTTCGGCGTATAGCCTACGTCCACTATGAAGTTTTGATGATTTTATTGATTCTCTTTCAATGATTACAAGCGGTTACAGCAATGAACAGCGGATTACAGATTAGAATTCGAAATTGACAGCAAAAGTAGGATGCAAATCTCAATCCGGCAGAGTCTGGACGCTTCAGAGAAAAAAGATCCTTTTTCTGTTGATTCTGGGGCTCTATTTATAGGCGTAGGAGGCACAAATCTCGCTCAAACTCCGGGAGAATTGGTCTGGCACGTGAGAGGACCCATTCGATTATTTCCAGAAAGTTTCGAGTCGATCTGTGATCGATACGAAGTCATTTCGTATCGATCAAGATTATCTCCAATTTAGCTCAAATTTGGTGGAGACGTTCCTCGGTATGTGTGCAACCTTCAGTTAAAATTTCATTGTATTTGGATCAGTGGATTAAGAGATATCATCGATACGAGGCGATGTTCTTTGCTAGGCTGTCTGGTTCGAATCCATCTCTCCGAACTGAGGGCTTCGAATCGATGGTGTCACGCGCCTCTGTGAAGACGTGGAACGCACACTTCGCCTCGATCCGGTCTTTACTCCGAGTCGACCGCGTCGACTCCATATATCTCGGCGCATTCGCATCGAGGGATGACACGTCACCTTGGCTTGCTGGCTTGATGGATTCGAATGAAACATCATTGATTGATTCGAACAAGGCCTTGCCGATGGAGTCGAACAAACCTTTCTCTGATGGATACGATACACGCCACCTGTTGATGGGTACGAGTCTAGACCGATGCGAACTCGATGGGTTCGAATGAAGGAGGTCCGATGGATGCGAAGCAAACGTTGGCTGATGGATACAAAGCGCTTCAACCGTTGATGTGTATGAATTCTATCGATACGAGCTCGATGGATTCGAACATGGCCGCTCCTGATTGATACGAACTCATGGGAGGTGATCGATACGAAGTAGGTGATCTGCCGATGGACTCGAATGAAACCGAGTCGAACCTGGGTACTTCGATGGATTCGAAGTTGATCGACACAAATTTTTATCGATTCGAACTAGAGCTTCGGTGATGGAAACGAAAGAGCCCAGAGTGATGGATACGAAATCTGGGCTTCTCTCTTTAACTTGAATCGATCATAACTTGAGCATGTGAACCCGGATTGATCCGAAATTTGAGATGTTGACTTCTATGATATTTCTTGTCATGTCCTATCAATTGTAGCTCAATCTGGCATCAAGCAAAATTCAGCGATATCCATGGCGAGCTATCCCTGTCCTCTAGTTGATTCCTTGGTGTCCTGGCCTTGCCAAAAGGCGGGATAACATTTGCCCCCCAAAGTATGTCTTGTGAAAACATGACGTGCTTTGAAGATCCACAAGTTTGCGAGTCGTCATCAGCATTTGTCGTCATTGAACCTCGCATTGATTCCTTCTTGAACTGGTTTTAAACTTGAGTTGAAACGATGTATGATGATTGCCTTTTACCACCTTCTTGTATTGATCCCCTTATGAATCGATGTTAAAAGTTGGGAAACCTTCCTTCGTGTCGATGCGGGCTGACTCGATGGATACGAAACGATTATTCGTATTGATGGGTTATAACAGATACAAATTTTGTAATCGTATCGATAAGCCTGCATCGTTGAGATTGGTGGTTCACAAAACGTGTGCTTCGAATCGATGGGGTCCATTGTCTTCAGGTGGCTTCCCTGCGCATCTCGAATCAGCGAAGTTTGGTGGGTTCGAAACGGGCCTTTGCTTCGACGAGCCATTTGACTGGTTGCGACCGGTCAGGTTGACTGGGAGTCGAATCGACTCGGTTCCACCCTAGACTCCATATAAATACCTGGGACTTAGCCCATTTTTCACTTTTTACCTTCTATTTTTTACTGTTGCCTTCTGCATTTTCGTATCGATTCACGAACTTGGGAGGAAAAAATTGTTCCAATCTTCGAATCGATCAAATATCATTTTTTATTTCCCTAAACTCCAACTTCAATTCAGGTAAATAAGCAATCACGACTAAATTCGAGCGACGAAGTTCAGATCTCAGATCCCTCGTGTCCTTGCTGATTATTGATTTTGGCAGCGCTAAGGCCAGATCTGGACCATAGCTTGGTCGAGGATGGCCATGGCGATGCTCGTGTCAATCGGAGAAGAAAGAGTCCTAGAGGAATTGCTTCACCTCTAGTTCGTGTCGATCCGGGACAGGAGGGTTCGACTCGACCCAGATTTTATGACCTCGCATCGATTGATGGGTTGAAGGGGATGTAGAGGTTCGCATCGATCTAAGGTGGTTGGGGCTTGTGTCGAACTGAAATGATTGATGCAAGTGTTTGGCCCGCGTGATCGATGCGAAAGTCTGCCTCCCACGATCGATACGAAGACCAAGAGGTTTATTGGTACAATATCGATAGCCTCAGATCGATGCGAAATCACTGCATTTAGTTGACACACAGTCGTTAACCCTTGGTCGATGTGAAGTAAGCCTCTCTGATCGATACGAAATCCACTCCTCCGGTCGATACGAATTGCCGTCGATTCAAAACCTATTGATACGAAAGGTATCGAGTCGACCTTGATCGATACGAAAATATCGATTCGAACTGGATCGATACGAAAGATATCACGCCTCCGACCGAATTTGAATCTGAACTACGATCGATTCCATGCTGAAATTCGACGAACTTAGCGAACTCTTGCATGCCTTTACACTCGACTCCGACGAGCTTCTGCCTTGCATAATTGGACTTGATCACAGGATTGCATATTTGACTGACTTTCGAAGCTCGTCGACGGAACTGTAACCTAACGAACATACAACGGACTTACACTTGAATCAGCCATCTAGCATCTGGATTGCGTGATCGTGACGGTCAGCGATGACGGTCACATCCATGCCGACTTTCAACGCTTCGCCGTTTACACCTTTCGGCTTATTTCATAGGATTTACTCAAGTCACGCACAACACTTGCACTGCACAACACACACTCTACATGGGGGAATGCACAGGCTTTCTATCGTCTAATGATGATTTCTTGTGAGTTAGCTAGTTATGGAACCATCAAGCTCGCAGCAACAAGGAACTCAGAACCCTATTCCCCCCACACTTGAGATTCCGGATATTCCGGCTGACGTGATCGGTCCAGCTCCGGATGAATTGCTTGAGGCGTCTCTCATCAATAGCCCACCTGACTCTGTCCCGTCCAATATCTCTGAAGACACGCTAGGGAGAATATGCTTAAGGCATGGCTTATCTTTGGACGATGTACTGTTGCCCGGACCGGACGACAGACCACATAATCCCCCGGAGGGGTATACTGCTTTTAATCGACATGCGTGCGCAGCTGGCACACTTCTTCCGTTCAACGATTATATAAGAGAGGTGTTAGCTTATCTGGATATCGCTCCGTCTCAACTGCATCCAAATGGATACGCTTCACTCAATGGCTTGTTCATCGCATTTATGGAATACCTTTACCGACCTCCCCGCCCGACCGAGATAAGATACCTCTTCAACTTCAAGAGTCGAACTGACAGCCCATCTTTTACATTCTTGGAGTCTGTGGGAAACTGCCAAGTTGTCACGGGGTCGTGGACTAGGCTGAGCTACTTCAAGTCAGAGTGGTTTTATGTCCGATGTCCACCGGGATTTGCCAGAAGATGGCTATTTAGACGTAAGCATTTTCTTTTTCCCAAGTAATTGACGGGGCAATTTTTGAATGAAACTAAACTCATATCTCCTATTCTTTTTCTTTCAGCGATAATCCAGCGACCTAAAGGCGGCTACTATAAAGAGATAGTTCGTGTCCTTCAAGAAATCCCTAGCGAAGAAAGGAATATCGAGTTGCTACTGACGGACCAGAACCTTAGAGTTCTTGGGTTGATTGGGCGGAGGCAGAGCATAAGGCTCGATGGTGCATTAAAGACCGTCTCCAGAAAAAAGGTCAAGCGGAAGAAACCCAGGGTTGTGATAATTGAGGAACCCGATTCCGAAAAAACTCATACCGACGAGGAACCGTTGGTCGGACCCGCTAATGCAACCCCGAAATCCGATGCAAAGAGGAAAGGCAAAGCAGTGGCCTCAAAACAGCCTAAGTCCGGGAGGCGGAAGTCTGTGGTTTTGCACCGTCCTTTGCCAGGAGTTAGGATTACGGAAGCATCCTCCCTGCAAGCTGAAAATCAATTCGAAGGGCCTGCTGACCCTCCAATCCCGGACATCGAGCCTGAGCAACACGACGTTGAATCGGGTGGACCGCGACATATCGTCGATGTTAGCGAGTCTACTCCTGCCAGTGCGATTGACACTTCTGGTTGGTCCGGGGGGTTACACATTCACACACTCTTCACGGCACAACATATTTTCCTAACCGTAAACAACATATTGCAAACGGTTACTGATTCTTCGTGGTTTTCTTTTCAGGTACGATTTCTGGGCAAGGTTCTGTGCTTGGTAGTTTGCGCAACAAGCGCCGTTATCATGAGCCACGCAGGAGAGAGGGCGAGAGGGATTACGACTCAGGACATTCTGGTCAGGAGAAGTCTGACAGAGATAGGGGATACGTTCACTGATCTCGATCTCGCTCTCCTCCCCCCAGGACCTCTGCACCTCCTACGGCCGCAGTTACTCGTCCTCCTGAAATTTCTCGGCCTAGACCATCTTCTCAAGCTTCGAGGCCCGATCCTCCGCGCAGGATTGAAATAGCCACCTCTTCGGCAACTGCACCGGTCCCGACTGAAGCGTCCAGTGAAGGAGCGCTTAAATTGGCGCAGATGAGGAAGGAGTTCCCCAACATCTGCTTTGATGGTTATGTCTTCCCTCCGCACCTGAGGAGAATTCCGCCAACCGCTGAAACCACTATCCATGATTATGTTGCGGACATCTTTTTCCAGTACAGGGAATGGGGACGGGCCGCGAGGAAAGCGTCCAAAGTGGCATTCGATCGGGGCGTCACTATTGAGAAGCTCGAGAAGGAGTTGGGTCACAACGATCAAATCATAAAAGCGCTCAACTCGGAGGCTGAGTCTTCCCGTAAATCCGAAATGGAGGCCTTAAAGAAAGCTGATGAAGTAAATGCTGCTATGACCAGGATGAAGCAAGAGCATTATACCGCCATCGAGGACATGGGTCATAGGAACACTACCATTACCGCCGAGAGGGATGCCACTCTGAAAGAGCTGAAATCAAAATTTTCCGAGATGGCGAAGGAGAAAGATGCAGCTAATGTCTCTGCGTAGGAGGCCTGTGATCAGGCAGTGACGCTCCGAAGGGAGAAGGAAGCGGCCATGAAACAAGCTCGTGAAGCCGAAGCTGGGATTGACGAGAAGGTACGGCAGGCGGAGGCCAGGATTGAGGTCGAGGTGGAAGAGCTACTCGTCACTTATAACGCCAATGTGCTAAGGCACCGAGATTTGACATGGATTGACGATTACCCCACGCATCTCTATAACGCCTAGAGCTTACTGGTTGATGAGGAGAAGTCTGGGCACCCTGATGAAGCCCTTGATGAATTCGAGCTGGAGAACCGCATTCTCAATGATGACGAAAAGAAGGTTCTCCATGACTCCATGATTTCCCACGATAAGGAGAGGCTTGGTGCCCAGACTCAGGAAGTCGGAGAAAGTTCTGGTGCAGAGCACCATGTTATGAGTTCTGAGATAGTCGTGTCATCTCAATCTGAGCCAACTCCAATGATCGACTCGCAGCACATCCCGGCATATGATCCAGACCGACCACATCTATCTCCTGTTAAGGAACATCCTTCCGAAGTTGTTCAGACGACCTCGAGCCAAACCGAGGAAGGTACTCTGAACTAACTTCTTTTATATTTGGATTGAATAGTTTGTGTTGAAGTGTTGCTAACGACATGTCCTTTTTCTTTGGTCAGTGACAGAAGTTGCACCAGCCGCGCCTCTTAGCGCCCAAGAATCAGGCCAAGTGCCAGAAGCCATCATTTCTGAGGCGACTTCCGTCGCAGCAATGGCACCAGTCGGAGTAACGCAGGGGAGCTCACTTTCTTTCGATGAACAGATGATAAACGAGCTCCTCGGCCGTCAGAGTGATCCTTTTGCGGACCTGTCGTTTGGCCTGGGTGGATTCTCGTCTACTTCCGACACTTCTACTCAGACTATCACAACCCATAGCGAGGCCAGAGCACAACGGGAAAGCGGCGATGTTGGCCGAGATTAATGCCGAGATGGCGGCCACGGCGCACGACGGCGATGTAGATGGCGGAGCAGCGGGACGGTGCCCTACTCCTCTTATGATTGTGTCTCCTGGGGGTATGCTTATTGATACTAATGTACCAGTCCCTCCTCCGGCTGCGGAGTCTGTTCCTCCAACTCCTCCTGTGGGAAGCATTCCCATAGAGTCCAGCTCGGACGAGGACGTCGACATTATGCCTTCACCCGAGGGGAGCCTGCCTAAGGAGAAAGGTTCCAAGCGAAAGGGTACTGGTGGTTCCAATAGCTCCTCGAGGAAGAAGAAGTTGAGGAAGCAGAAGGATTAGACACTCCTTTCATAGGCAGTTAGGGATTTTTGTTATTTTCTCTTTTTTCCCTTTTGTAGGCCGTGTTTAGATCCGGGTTCGGCCCCTGCTAGTAGGAATATTTTGGAAAAAACTCATGTATGAACCATTGTTTTTGAGTTAGTTGAAATAAAATTTTGTCTTCTAGTTTCAGCTTACGTTCCTTTCTATGCTTGAATATTGCAGTGTTCGAACTTTGGTCCGATGTACTTGCATTATCTTATTGTTTCAAGAACAGCTCATTTTACTTGTTAATTATGGAAATCTCGGACTTGAGTTGTGATAGGGGATCGCATCGGAGCTGAGCATCGCATAGCTTCGGGTAATGACTAACATTTGCCTCTGCCCCCAGTTCCAGGGTTAAGTTGTGATGATCAGCTTGTGATTGCATCAAGCGAGGACCGAGTGGTCGAACTACACTTGTTCTCTTATGAATCGTTTCATCCACACTCCGGGGATATATGTCATCTCGTAAGCGGTTGTTCGCACTCTGGGAACACGGAGTTGACTGATGTTTGTACTCCGTCTCGTACTCTGGGAGCATGGAGTTGGTCGTTTATACTCCACTTCGCACTCTGGGAATACGGAGTTAGTTGTTTATACTCCGTTTCGCACTCCGGGAACATGGAGTTGGTGTTTATACTCCGTCTCACACTCTGGGAGCACGGAGTCGAATGTTTATACTCCACTTCGCACTCTGGGAATATGGAATTGAATGTTTATACTCCGTCTCACACTCTGGGAGCACGGAGTCGAATGTTTATACTCCACTTCGCACTCTGGGAATATGGAGTTGAATGTTTATACTCCGTCTCGCACTCTGGGAACACGGAGTCGAATGTTTATACTCTGTCTCGCACTCTGGGAACACGGAGTCGAATGTTTATACTCCGCTTCGCACTCTGGGAATGCGGAGTTGAATGTTTATACTCCGTCTCGCACTCTGGGAACACGGAGTCGAATGTTTATACTCCACTTCGCACTCTGGGAATATGGAGTTGGTTGTTTATACTCCGCTTCACACTCTGGGAATGCGGAGTTGAATGTTTATACTCCGTCTCGCACTCTGGGAACACGGAGTCGAATGTTTATACTCCACTTCGCACTCTGGGAATATGGAGTTGGTTGTTTATACTCCACTTCGCACTCTGGGAATGCGGAGTTGAATGTTTATACTCCGTCTCGCACTCTGGGAACACAGAGTCGAATGTTTATACTCTACTTCGCACTCTGGGAATATGGAGTTGGTTGTTTATACTCCACTTCGCACTTTGGGAATATGGAGTCAAATTGCAGGATTGTCGTGTGTCAACCCTATCAATATCGGTGTCATGGCTTGCCCCCGAGCTCGGGTTTCACTTAGTGAGTGGCCGGTCGTATCACAGCCACTCTCCATTTGAATAAGTCCCATTGTATGATGGGATTTAGCTCTTCGTGCATCGTGATGTTGTATATCGTACTTAATGAATCACAGCTCTGGCTCGAAGAAGTGGCATTTTATTGCTGAAATAAGAAAATGCGGCAAAGTCGGTTGCCTTATTACAAAATTCAAATTTCGAAATGCAGAAACAAATTGCTAAATAGAACGAAATAAATAAAGCCTGTCATATGTAATAGCGACGGAGACTTTCGCTGTTCCAAGCCCTCGGCAAATCGAGACCGTCAACGGTCGACAGCTTGAATGTGCCATCTCCGAGCTTTCGTGTAATTACATATGGTCCTCCCCAATTTGGCTTCATGTGTGAAGGAACTGGGTAGATTCTCTTGAGCACGAGGTCGCCGAGTTCAAAGGTTCGAGGTCGAACTTTGGTGTTGTACAGTCGGGTGACCCGGCTTCGATGTGCGGCTGCTCTCAAATCAGCCTCTTCCCGTTTTTCATCCAATAGATCCAAAGATTCAGCCAGGAGTATAGCGTTCGTTTTCGGATCGTAGTAAGTCACGTGATGAGAGAACATTTCTGTCTCGACCGGAATAACAGCCTCTGAGCCATAAGATAGGGAAAACGGAGTGTGTCCGGTCGCGGTTTTGTGGGTCGTTCGATAGGCCCATAGCGCCATAGGAAGTTCATCGACCCACTTTCCCCCAGCCTTCTCCAATCGTTTCTTTAGGATCGATTTTATAACTTTATTGACAGCTTCAACCTGTCCATTCGCTTGGGGGTGTGCGACAGCCGAGAACTTTTTGCGGATATGAAACCGTTGACAGAAATTCTTGAATTCCGCACTCTCGAATTGGGCTCCGTTATCAGTGATGATAGTATGCGGGAGTCCAAATCGACAGATGACGTTGCGAACCACGAAATTTATCACCTTCTTTGTCGTAATGGTTGCAAGGGCTTCGGCCTCAGCCCACTTTGTGAAGTAGTCAACGGCGACGATGGCGTATTTCGCACCGCCTTTTGCTAAAGGTAAAGCACCGATGATGTCGATGCCCCACATTGCGAATGGCCAGGGACTGACCATTTGGGTTATTTCAGTAGGCGGAGCTCTCGGAATTCGGGCATGTTTCTGGCATTTATCGCACTTCCGGGCATAGTTTGCCGCATCTCGGTTCACTATCGGCCAGTAGTACCCATATCGGAGTATCTTCTTAGCGAGAGCTTGTCCTCCGGTATGATCGCCACACTCTCCTTCGTGCACGTCATGTAACACTCGTTTGATTTCCTCGTGGGCGATACACCTGAGGAGAGGAATGGAATAACCTCTCCTGTACATGACTCCGTTTTGGATGATGAACCGCGAAGCTTTTCGCTGAATTTGTCTCTTCTCATTTCTAGGTTCAGGTAGCGCCCCATTCTCAATGTAATTTCGATACGGAGTCATCCAAGATTCTCTACTGGGAGCGGTTTCAAACACAGAGTTCATTTCTATCCGATCGATGCTCGGGAGGCCAAAGTTTCAACGGGGACAAGTCCCATTTGCTGCGCTTCACCTGTTCTAGCTAACTTTGCCAATGAATCGGCTTTCTGATTTTGCTCCCGAGGCACATAATAGATGGCATAATAATAAAACTGGTTTAGTATTTCCTGAACTCGAGCCAAGTAAGCAGCCAGTCTTCGGTCTCTTGCCTGATATTCTCCTCGTACTTGACATACTACTAATTGTGAATCGCAATAAATTTCCACAGCGATAATCCTTAAGTCTCTGGCAAGTCTTAAGCAAGTTAGGAGGGCTTCATATTCGGCTTCATTATTAGTTGCACGAAAGTCGAATTTAAGAGCATAACATTGGATCGTCCCTCGGGAGTCTCAAGTACAACCCCAGCGCCCGAACACCGGTCATTTGATGCACCATCAGTATACAGCTTCCAGATGTATTCGGGAGATTTACTGGTCTCGGGCAAGTCTTCTGGAACGGTGAATTCAGCTATGAAATCTGCCAGGACTTGTCCTTGAATGGCTCTCCGCGGAGCGTATGCGATATCAAATTGGCTTAGCTCAATGTTCCACTTGAGTAACCTACCGGACGTCTCAGGCCGCGTGAGGACCTGTCGTAACGGCTGGTCGGTGTACACAGTAAGCGGATGAGCTTGGAAGTAAGGACGGAGCTTTCTTGAGGCAATGACCAAGCAATAGGCCAGTTTCTCCAGTCTCGGGTAATTTCTTTCAGCTCCTATTAGCCGCTTACTAACATAGTAGACCGGGTTTTGCACTTTGTCTTCTTCCCGGACTAGAGCAGCACTGATCGCATGTTCTGATACTGCCAGGTAGAGATATAGTTGCTCGTGGTCAACCGGTTTTGATAAGATCGGAGGTGTGGAGAGATGTTGAACTAATGATCGGAACGCGCCTTCACACTCCGTGGTCCATTCAAAGTTCCGTTTTCCCTTTCGGATCAGGTCGAAGAAAGGAATGCATTTATCGGTGGACTTTGAAATGAACCTGCTCAATGCTGCGACCTTCCCGTTAAGACTCTGGACTTGCTTTATAGTTCTAGGGGTTTGCAAATTTCTAATAGCCCAGATCTTCTCAGGATTCGCCTCTATTCCTCGAGCGTTGACGATGAACCCAAGGAATTTTCCGGATGCAACGCCAAAGTGACACTTGAGTGGGTTGAGCTTCATTTCGTACTCCCGGAGGATGCTGAACATTGAATTCAAATCTCTGACGTGATCTGTGGAGAATCGGGACTTCACCAGCATGTCATCCACGTAAACCTCCATGGTCTTCCCGATCTGATCAGCGAACATTCGGTTGACTAAGCGTTGGTATGTTGCTCCAGCGTTCTTTAGACCAAACGGCATGACTTTGTAACAATAGAGTCCCAGATCGGTCACGAAGCTGGTATGTTCCTGATCAGGTAAATGCATGGGTATTTGGTTGTAGCCGGAATAAGCGTCCATAAAGGATAGTAGTTCATGTCCGGCCGTCGAATCCACGAGCTGATCGATTCGCGGAAGTGGGAAGCTATCTTTTGGACAGGCCTTGTTTAGGTCAGAGTAATCAACGTAGGTTCTCCACTTCCCGTTCGGTTTCCGAACTAGTACAGGGTTGGACACCCATTCTGGATACAAGGCATCTCGAATGAACCCGTTCGATTGTAGTTTATCAACTTCCTCCTTAAGGGCGACAGATCTCTCTGGATCCATACCGCGCCTTTTCTGCTTTACTGGGACATGTCGCGGATCTATATTCAGGGAGTGACTCGCAATGCTCGGCGAGATTCCGCACATGTCAGAGTGTGTCCAGGCAAAGACATCGAGATTCGCCCGAAGAAACTCGACCAATTTCTGCTGTGTCTGCTTGTTTAGTTGAGACCCAACTTTCAGCATCTTCGAATCATCATCCTCACTGATTGGGACGTCCACAGTCAGTTCGGCTGGAGAAGCTTGGCTCTCCGTAGATTCGTCTTTATCCTCGTTGTCCCTGGGGTCCAGGTCTTTCAGGTGTTGGTCGTGGTGCCCGGGCCGAGGCCCAAGCATCAATTATCAATCATCGATAGAACGGACGCGGAGAGATTCCTCTACGTCCTTTCCCTTCTCTTTACGTTGCGCCCCGCGCAGCTCAGCAACATAACAGGCCCTTCCCGTGGCCTGATCTCCTTGAACAACTCCAATCCCATGATCAGTGGGGAACTTCAAAGTCAGACACCATGGGGCGATGGCCGCCCTGAACTCAGCTAGGGCTGGTCGACCCAGAAACGCATTATATGGCGAATCAATTTCTAGCACAACAAACTGTAACATTCGGACCCTCCGGCGTTCTCCAATGCCTAACTCAACTGGGAGTTCAGTTATTCCGATGGGTATCGTGGCACTTCCGTTGAAACCATGGATTCTGGATAAACAGGGTTTCAAATCCTTTGTCTCCATCTTCATTAAATCGTAAGCCCGTTTAAGCAAGATATTCACAGAGCTTCCACTGTCAACCAGGATCCTCTTCATCCAAGCAGGACCTACCTGGGCAGATATGACTAGTGGATCGATAGTAGGGGATTCGACCTTATCGGCGTCTCGGCTTCTAGACACGATATCATCAGATATTATCTTTTGTTGTTTTGCCGGGGTTCCGTCCTCGCAATTACTACAACATTCGAAGTCCGCATGCCTGATAGAACTAGCATACGATTCCATTTCCCCCCAGCTTCTGTCTGCCGGATGGGGACCACCACTTATTGTGTTAATGACCAACCTCCCGCCCGCACGGGCGGGTTCCTCCTCTCTTTCCTGATTTTGTGAACGATTTTGATTCGAGGGGCCCGCTCCGCCAGACTGCGGCGCCCGTACAAACTGATCTAGCTTCCTCTCTCTAATCAATTTCTCGATGAGGTCCTGTAAGTGCCGACACTCATTGGTATTATGTCCATAGCTCTCATGGAACCTACAGAATTTTCCTGTCTGAACCTGCCTCTCCGACGAGGGCTTTGGAGCAGGCTTCTTATACTGTACAGTGTTACAAGTCTGTAAGTATACGTTTTCCAATGTGACACAGCGGATTAATCAAAACAATGTAGATCGGTGAAAGTAGCAGTCGATGGATTGATGAATGCTGAATTGCCCGAATTCGTTGATCCGAAGATACCGAACTCTAGCTATCTCAAACTCGTTGATCGCGCACGATACCGGGTTCAAAGATCTTCAATTCTTCAAGCGTTGATCAAGCGCACTTGATTCCGCGAATCGGCTTCTACAATCGTTGAATCGAGCGCACTCGATTATCCGAAAGAGGAGATAGGAGATTACACTCAACTACCAATTTGAATGAAAGCACAAAGCAATCAAAAGAGAATTTTATTCAAAAATCAACAACCTTTTACAAATGAGACTCACGGCCTATTTATAGGCGAACGATTTTACAACAGAAATTCCTCCAACTCATAAGTCATTTCCGACTCATAGCTCACGACTCACGACTTAAGACAAACAGTTACAATACTAACCTTTAACGACTTATCAACATATAACACGACTCAAAAGTAAACGACTCATAACAGACGACTCATCTTAAGTCGTTTGCGACTTATCAGATTACAACATGCTCCGACTTATGACTCAGCCAAGTATACGACTTATTACAAACAGACGACTTAAAAACTAACAGTTGTCACGACTTACGACTTATATACAAGCGACTCAAGAAAACAATACAATACCATAAAACGACTCAACACTTAAGTCGTAGACACCTTACGACTCACGACTTAAGACTTCAACGGTCCAGATTGAAGCGGCATAGAAATCCACGCCCTCCAGAGCTTCTGCGACTTATACCAGCCTCTCCCTTGAGTCGTGGATGCTTATCTCCTCACCTTCCTTAAGTCGTAGACGACTTATCACTTGTGTATTCTTCCCCTTGAGTCGTAGACGACTCATCTCCCTGTTAAGTCGTAGACGACTTATGCCTTCCCTTTTGGTTTTCCAGATGAGTCGTGGACAACTCATCACTGCCTCCTTAAGTCGAAGACGACTTATGCCCGTCTTTATGAGTCATGGACGACTCATCATCGCTTCCTTAAGTCGTAAACGACTTATATCTTCACCTTTGGTTGTCCAGTTGAGTCGTGGACGACTCATCAATGCCTCTTTAAGTCGTAGACGACTTATGCCTTTGTCAAATAAAGGTTGCGCTGCATCATCCTCCCCAGGTTGAGAGAAATTCGACCTCGAATTTGCACACTCTTCATCCCCCACAAACTCATTCCCATGATATGGTACAGGATGTTTAACATTGAATACGTCAGATGTATACACATCATCTGGCAGCTTCAGTTTATAAGCATTTTCATTGATTCGTTTCACAACTTCCACCGGACCAATTTTCCTGGCTTTCAACTTGTTATATGCGCCTATTGGGAAACGATCTTTTGTTAATACTGCATAAACCATATCACCTTCATGAAATTTTACATTTCTTCGTTTCAAATCTGCAGCTCGTTTATATTTCTCATTTGCTTTCTCCAATCGTTCTTGAACGATTTTATGACACTCCGTCAGCCCTTCAACAAAATCAGCAGCTTTCTTAATTGTCCCCTTTGATTGTGGCACTACCGTTAAGTCCAACGGTCTCTTTGGTAAGCTCGAATATACTATCTGAAATGGACTGAACCCAGTACTTCGATTCATAGCATGATTATGAGCAAATTCTGCCTGACATAACTTCACATCCCAACTCTTCAGATTATCTTGAACAAGACACCTCAACAAGTTTCCCAATGATCTGTTGACCACCTCAGTCTGTCCATCCGTTTGTGGGTGATAAGCACTACTAAACTTCAGCTTCGTTCCCACCATTTTCCACAAACTTAACCAAAAATGACTCAGAAATCGAGTATCTCTATCCGACACAATAGATTCTGGCAATCCATGAAGTCGATAGATCTCCTTGAAAAACAACTGAGCAACATGAACAGCATCTGCCGTCTTCTTACAAGCAATAAAATGTTCCATCTTCGAAAATCTGTCAACCACCACATAAATGGAATCATTACCACGCTGCGTTCTCGGCAATCCCAACACAAAGTCCATACTGATATCCACCCATGGTTTTACCGGCACGGGTAACGGCATATATAAACCCGCATTAGTTGCAGTTCCTTTCGAAACCTGACAAATATGACAACGCTCCACAAACCTCTCTACCTCTTTCCTCATCGATGGCCAAAAGTAGGATTGTGAAATCAACTGTAAGGTACGGTCTCTCCCAACATGTCCTTCTTCGTGTAACTCTTTGATAATCTTCATTCTCAGACTACCCTCCGGTATGCACAATCGATTTCCTTTAAAAAGAAAACCATCAACCATCATAAACTCATCAGTCTTCCCTTCATTGTCCCTTTCAACAAATTTCTTAAAATAAGAGTCTTCTGCAATCTGCTCCGGCAATAGTTCAAAACCAGTCACCTCAACTTTCATCGTTGTTAACAAATGACTCCTTCTACTTAAAGCATCAGCCACTCGATTCTTCACCCCTGACTTGTGTTTAACAACAAAAGTAAACTGTTGCAGATATGCAATCCACGATGCATGTCTCGCTGAAATCTTATCTTGTCCTTGCAAATGCTTCAATGCTTCATGATCAGTATACAGAACAAACTCCTTCTGAAATAGATAGTGTCTCCAGTGTTTAATAGATTGTACAACAGCATAGAATTCCACATCATATGTACTGTAACGCATCTTCGCTCCTGACAATTTCTCACTGAAATATGCAATTGGACGTCCCTTCTGACTCAACACCCCTCCAATCCCAACCTTGGATGCATCAGTGTGCAGTTCAAACACTAGCTGAAAATCAGGTAGCACTAGAATTGGTGCAGTCGTCAGCAATTCCTTGATCTTCCCAAAAGCACTCCCTGCTTCCTCTGTCCATGCAAACTGTTTACCTTTCATGCAATCTGTAACAGGTGCCATCACACTACTAAAGTGTGGTATAAACCTTCGATAGAATGAAGCCAACCCGTGAAAACTACGAACTTCCGTTATCGTCTTGGGTTGCGGCCAATTTCTGATCGCCTCAACTTTACTTTGGTCAACCTGTATTCCTTTCTCTGAAACAACATACCCCAAAAATAAAACACTATGCGTCATGAACACGCATTTCTTCGTTGCAGCATAGAATTGTTCCTGTCGCAATACCATCAGCACTTCTCTAAGATGATTCAAATGTTCCTCCGGACTCCCACTGTAAATAAGAATATCATCGAAATACACCACCACGAATTTCCCAATGAACGGTCTAAAAATCTGATTCATCACCCTCATAAAAGTACTCGGTGCATTGGATAAACCAAATGGCATGACCAACCATTCGTATAGACCCTCCCTGGTTTTAAAAGCAGTCTTCCACTCATCTCCTGGTCTGATACGAATTTGATGATATCCGCTCTTCAAATCAATCTTTGAAAATATAGTAGCTCCGCTTATTTGATCTAACAAGTCATCCAACCTCGGCATTGGAAATCTATATCTCACGGTAATCTTATTTAATGCTCGACTGTCAGTGCACATCCTCCACGTCCCATCCTTCTTGGGTACCAATAAAGCTGGTACAGCACAAGGACTCAAACTCTCCTGCACACGTCCTTGCTCAAGCAATTCCTCTACCTGCCTTCGCAACTCTTCATGTTCCTTCGGACTCATTCGATAATGTGGTCTGTGTGGCAACACAGCACCTGGAACAAGATCGATCTGATGTTGTATATCCCTCAACGGTGGCAACTCCGTTGGTAACTCCTCCGGAAATACATCGTCAAATTCTTTCAAAACTGGTTTAACTTCTTCTGGAATTTCAACCTCTTCACTGCTTTCTCGTCCAATCAACAAGAATACTTATGGTTCTTCCTCAACCTCCTTAACAAACTCCTTCAAAGATAATAAAGTTTTCAGCTCTTCGATTTCTTCGGGCTTACTTTCTTCTTGTGATCTCTTCTTCGGAACTAAGATAATCTTCGTGCCTTTAAACATAAAACTGTAGCTATTGGTCCGACCGTCATGTTGTACTGCTCGATCATACTGCCATGGTCTTCCCAGTAATAAATGACAAACATCCATCTCTACGACATCACACCATATTTCATCTTCGTATTTCTTCCCAATAGAGAATGGAACACAAACTCGTCTATCCACTTTCACTTCTCCTCCTTTTCTCAACCATGCTAACTTGTATGGTTTCGGATGTTTCTCTGTCTTCAATTTCAACTTTGTCACAGCCTCGGTCGAAAGAATATTATCACAGCTTCCTGCGTCAATTACAAACTTACACACCTTCCCCAGAATAGTACATGTTGACTGAAAAATATTACTTCTCAACCAACTAGCTTCCTCCTGCTTTGGTGTTAAACACGATCTCCTCAGCATTAGGTTACAACCTTCATCTCCTGACGCAATATCCTGTTCATCTTTCTCAACTGGACTAGAACACTCCCCATCAACATCCTCATCTTCAACTTCTACAATCATGGTTCGTTTCTTCGGCTCTGGACACTCACTGCTTTTATGACCCAATTCCTGACAATTGTAACATTTGAAACCATTGTTAACCTTCGCCTTCTCAACCTCCTTTACCGCTGGTTTACTGATAGGTTTAGAAACATTAGAACTTCCACTAACACCCTTCACTTGATTGTTGGAATTAGTAAACACACCACCTCCTCGTCGTCCCTGCTTCTCCCAAGCCAATGCTTTCTGATGTGCCTCTGCTACAGATCTTGGATCGAACATATTAACCATATCCTGAATCTGCATTCTCAATCCCCCAATGAATCTAGATGTCAGCTGCTCTTCCGTTTCCATAATATCATTCCTCGCAATAAGCTGGTAAAACTCATCCGCATAATCATTAACTGTCTTTGTGCCCTGCCTCAAGTTTTGCAAACGTTGATACATCAAAGATTGATAATTGTAAGGTAAGAACGTTGCTTTCATCAATTTCTTCATCTTCTCCCAAGAATCAACTTTTGACTTTCCCATCCGATCACGTGTAAGTTTGGTCTGCTGCCACCATGCCAAAGCTCTACCCCTCAGCCTTGTAGCAACCAACTTCACTCTACGATGTTCTGGAACTTCTTTGAAGTCAAAAATTTCTTCAACATTAGCCACCCAATCTAGAAACTCCTCCGCTTGCATACCACCTTTGAATTCAGGAATTTCTGTTTTCATCCCCGACTCCCACTTGTGATCATACTCAGAATAGTTTCTTCCTTGACCTCTTCCTTGAATACTACCACCATCATACTCCTCTTCAAAATCAGATGCATAACGATGTCGATTCTGACCACCAACATCTCTACTCCCTTCACGTCTACCACCATCCCTTCTATCTACATTCCTCCGTTCACGATCATTCACGTTCCTCCCACGCCCTTGATCATTTTCAACACTTCTGTCTCGATTGGAATGTGGCGAGACTCTACTACCCCCATGGTTAGATTCTGGTGAAACCCTTCTCCGATTTTGATTCATCTCCGTCATAAGCTTTTCTAACCGGCCAATTCCTTCATTAAGCTTCTCACTAAAATTCTCATTGATTCTTTGCTCCATCTCATCAGCTTCTTCTCTTCGATACAAAGCTTCTACATTTTGGTGGCGATTAGCTCTTCTTGGCGGCATACTTGAATATCTTCCAACACTTCAACACTTCAAATTCAAACACTTTCCGGATTTTGATCCAAAATGAAACGGATCGAAAACTTCCACTTTGTAGCAAATCGTGATGAACACGATGGACAAAGTTTCGGCCTCCAATGCAAATCCGATCAAACAATCTTCGAATAATGATGACTCTTCTTCCTCTTACTCTCGGCCGTGATAAACACAAACCCAAACCTTCCCTTCAAGCTCGGCAAATCTCTTCAAACTTCAAATGAATAGGCTCCAAGTCTCGATCTAGCTATGATTGGCTAGAACAAGCTCTGATACCAAACTGACGCAGCGGATTAATCAAAACAATGTAGATCGGTGAAAGTAGCAGTCGATGGATTGATGAATGCTGAATTGCCCGAATTCGTTGATCCGAAGATACCGAACTCTAGCTATCTCGAACTCGTTGATCGCGCACGATACCGGGTTCAAAGATCTTCAATTCTTCAAGCGTTGATCAAGCGCACTTGATTCCGCGAATCGGCTTCTACAATCGTTGAATCGAGCGCACTCGATTATCCGAAAGAGGAGATAGGAGATTACACTCAACTACCAATTTGAATGAAAGCACAAAGCAATCAAAAGAGAATTTTATTCAAAAATCAACAACCTTTTACAAATGAGACTCACGGCCTATTTATAGGCGAACAATTTTACAACAGAAATTCCTCCAACTCATAAGTCATTTCCGACTCATAGCTCACGACTCACGACTTAAGACAAACAGTTACAATACTAACCTTTAACGACTTATCAACATATAACACGACTCAAAAGTAAACGACTCATAACAGACGACTCATCTTAAGTCGTTTGCGACTTATCAGATTACAACATGCTCCGACTTATGACTCAGCCAAGTATACGACTTATTACAAACAGACGACTTAAAAACTAACAGTTGTCACGACTTACGACTTATATACAAGCGACTCAAGAAAACAATACAATACCATAAAACGACTCAACACTTAAGTCGTAGACACCTTACGACTCACGACTTAAGACTTCAACGGTCCAGATTGAAGCGGCATAGAAATCCACGGCCTCCAGAGCTTCTGCGACTTATACCAGCCTCTCCCTTGAGTCGTGGATGCTTATCTCCTCACCTTCCTTAAGTCGTAGACGACTTATCACTTGTGTATTCTTCCCCTTGAGTCGTAGACGACTCATCTCCCTGTTAAGTCGTAGACGACTTATGCCTTCCCTTTTGGTTTTCCAGATGAGTCGTGGACGACTCATCACTGCCTCCTTAAGTCGAAGACGACTTATGCCCGTCTTTATGAGTCGTGGACGACTCATCATCGCTTCCTTAAGTCGTAGACGACTTATATCTTCACCTTTGGTTGTCCAGTTGAGTCGTGGACGACTCATCAATGCCTCCTTAAGTCGTAGACGACTTATGCCTTTGTCAAATAAAGGTTGCGCTGCATCACAATGACGTGTTTAGCGGTGTATAACTGTCGAACATCTGAGCCCTACATCGTGGACCTCGGTTCTCATCTCTCTTCTTATTCTGGCCATTGTTTCCTCTCTGCTGGGTTTGTTTGTTTTGTATATTCAGTTGAACTTTCCTGGAACTCTCACCGGACTGTTTAACTGCTACATTGCTCTGTATTCCCTCAATGCTGGGCCTCGCATCGTCCTACTTCCTAGACTGTTTCGCGTCCTCTTGCCGCAAGAATTGTGCGGCCTTGGAGTAAAAACGGTCCAACGATGCGGGCGTTTTTCCAGCTAGCCAGTTCCCGAATTTAGAATCAGGATCAATTCCCTTGGTCAGAGCCATCAATATTGAATTATCGTTAGGATTGGTGATCTCAACGCATGCCGCGTGGAACCTCTCCAGGTAACGTCTGAGCGTTTCTCCATGAGCTTGAGTGACGCTGGACAGGGTGTTAACGTCTTTCGGCCTAGCAACATGCATACGGAATTGCTCTACAAACCTCTTGGCCAATTGATCGAACGAAGAAATTGATCTAGGTGGTAGGCGTGTAAACCACATTGTCGCGATTCGCCCCAGAGAGATGGGGAAACTTTGACACTTCACTGCATCGTCGGCCCTTGCAGCGCTCATCGACCATTCATATTTCAGAATATGCTGGTTGGGGTCACTATTTCCTTCATACATCGGGAGAGTCGGCATTCTGAATCGCCTAGGGGGTTCAGCATGTAACACTTCGTCTGTGAAAGGGGTATGACTACGGGAAATCCCCCAATCATCATTAGTGAGCCCCTGACTCTCGCGGATCATCTGACGTATCATGGTTGATATATCCAACACAGGCAGGTTCTGAGCTTGATGAGCTAAGGCGTGGTCGGGTTCCATGGTGCGAGTTTGGATCAGGCGCTGTCGACGATCCATATCTCGCCTCCTTGGCTCAGCATCTTCTGGGACATAAGGTTCAGGAGTATGTCCACGCTGTTGATTGATCGGCTCTGATTGATTTCGAGTATCAACCCTTGTTTCTGCTGCGGCGGTTGTGGCGCGGTTATCCGTGGTGTACTGTGGGGCAGTAGTGTACTGTGGGGCAGTACCTCCTCATGTTGAGGGACCCGTTTGGAAGCTGGCCGATGGTCCTACCCTCAGTTGCCCAACAGTTAAGGCGGGCTGATATTCAGTAGCTTGAGCGCGACTCCCCTCTAGCCGAGGACGAGTAGTTCGGTGGTGATAATCAGATGAAGCTGAGCTTTCGGTAGACGCTCTGGAGGCATCATCTCTCCTGGACCTTCTGTGCCCCCGGCGGTTTAGCTGGTTGGTCAGCTCGATATTGGCGTGCAACTGTTCCGCCAACTGCTGACGGCTTTGGGTCAGCTCCTGGAGCAATACTTGAAACTCCTGTCGGTGACTAGCCCCGTTGAGTCCGAGTGAGTGGTATTGTCTTGATTGGAAGAAGGCGGCTGTGTGGGATTCTGCCTATCTCGGCCTTCTTGCTCTGCAGCGGTAGCGCCAGTTCTTGTGCTGACCGTTCTCGGTGGTGGAGTCCTCTCCTAGATTTTGAGCAAATCTGAATAGAATGGAAGGATTCCGGACTAGATATCTGGATCTTCCTCTTGGATTTGTGCAATCCGGTATCGACGGCAGATCCAATGAGCGGGAGAAAAAACTGGTTTTCTCAGTGAAAGCACCAAAGTGTTTGTACCAAAAATGGGCACAACACTCTTCGGGAGTTGTTTGAAGAGATAAAGTGAAGATTATAAATGTAAAACAGAGGTTATCTAACAAAAACTCCAACAAACAGAAATGTAAAATGCACAGACAAGCAATTTAAAGTGGTTCGGCGTATAGCCTACGTCCACTATGAAGTTTTGATGATTTTATTGATTCTCCTTCAATGATTACAAGCGATTACAGCAATGAACAGCGGATTACAGATTAGAATTCGAAATTGACAGCAAAAGTAGGATGCAAATCTCAATCCGGCAGAGTCTGGACGCTTCAGAGAAAAAAGATCCTTTTTCTGTTGATTCTGGGGCTCTATTTATAGGTGTAGGAGGCACAAATCTCGCTCAAACTCCAGGAGGATTGGTCTGGCACGTGAGAGGACCCATTCGATTATTTCCAAAAAGTTTCGAGTCGATCTATGATCGATACGAAGTCATTTCGTATCGATCAAGATTATCTCCAATTTAGCTCAAATTTGGTGGAGACGTTCCTCGGTATGTGTGCAACCTTCAGTTAAAATTTCATGGTATTTGGATCAGTGGATTAAGAGATATCATCGATACGAGGCGATGTTCTTTGCTAGGCTGTCTGGTTCGAATCCATCTCTCCGAACTAAGGGCTTCGAATCGATGGTGTCACGCGCCTCTGTGAAGACGTGGAACGCACACTTCGCCTCGATCCGGTCTTTACTCCGAGTCGACCGCGTCGACTCCATATATCTCGGCGCATTCGCATCGAGGGATGACACGTCACCTTGGCTTGCTGGCTTGATGGATTCGAATGAAACATCATTGATTAATTCGAACAAGGCCTTGCCGATGGAGTCGAACAAACCTTTCTCTGATGGATATGATACACGCCACCTGTTGATGGGTACGAGTCTAGACCGATGCGAACTCGATGGGTTCGAATGAAGGAGGTCCGATGGATGCGAAGCAAACGTTGGCTGATGGATACAAAGCGCTTCAACCGTTGATGTGTATGAATTCTATCGATACGAGCTCGATGGATTCGAACATGGCCGCTCCTGATTGATACGAACTCATGGGAGGTGATCGATACGAAGTAGGTGATCTGCCGATGGACTCGAATGAAACCGAGTCGAACCTGGGTACTTCGATGGATTCGAAGTTGATCGACATGAATTTTTATCGATTCGAACTAGAGCTTCGGTGATGGAAACGAAAGAGCCCAGAGTGATGGATACGAAATCTGGGCTTCTCTCTTCAACTTGAATCGATCATAACTTGAGCATGTGAACCCGGATTGATTCGAAATTTGAGATGTTGACTTCTATGATATTTCTTGTCATGTCCTATCAATTGTAGCTCAATCTGGCATCAAGCAAAATTCAACGATATCCATGGCGAGCTATCCCTGTCCTCTAGTTGATTCCTTGGTGTCCTGGCCTTGCCAAAAGGCGGGATAACACCTATGACATTTATTTTGGATTAACATGGTATATTTCCATCCCTGAATTAAATAGAAATAATTGATTCACTTGGCCATAGGTTAGGGAATTATATACGAAAACAGGATTTGTTAAATTAAATGATAACAGGAATTGTTTAAATAATCGAAGTTGATTTTTTGAAGTTATAATCGAAATATGATTTGAATTTCAGAAATTGATTTGTTTTAAAAGATTGGACTTTTATTTCAACTTTGAATATTGCTAAGTAAAAGTAATATAAATGATATTTCAATTTTGAGCTCGAAATTGAATTATATTTGAAGATTCGGATTTTAAATTGAATATTGGAAGTTAATTTGATTTAAGCAATTTGAATCGATATTTTAAAAAATCGAACATGAAATTGATATAAATCAAATGTTTTAAATTTGGAGTTGAGTTGAAATTAATATGGAATTGGAATTTAAATTAATTTGAATTGGAAGTGAAATTAATTTGGGATTGAAAATGAAATTCATTTTGAATCGAAGTAAATTTCAACTTGAAATCGAAATTGAATCGATTAAATCGAAATGGAAGTTGGAATTGATTTGAATTGGGAAATTTGGAATTGAATCGGTTTGACTTTGAAACTATTTTCAAATGAATTATTTTAGTACAAACGGTTTAAAACCTATATGTTTTAAATATTCAAATTATTTTGATTTTCCAAACTATTTTACTATATAGACCATTTTTAATACTCAAACTATTTCTATTAAACTATTTTAACTATTTAACTATTTTAAAACTATTTAAACTATTTTCTAAAAATTCAAAGTAGTCAAAAGGGTGGAATGTTTACATTCAAATATTGGATTAAATGCGAATTGGGTTAAAGCGAAGTTATAACCTAAATAGTAATTCGAATAAAAATTTTGAAGCGAAATCGATATATCGTACTGAATTGACATGTTGAAGTAAAATATGATTTTGAAGCGAATATGATGATTTCAAAATGGATTTAATTTTGAAGCGAATACGATGATTTCGAAATGGATTTGATTTTGAAGTGAATATGATATTTTGCTATCAAGTGAGAATTGTTTTCGAAATGTAAAAGAACCAACCGGTGTATAAAATGACGTTTGGTTGTTAAAGAGACCGGGGCCTCTTATTGGCATACTCTCTGTCAATATTGGAACTACTTCAACAACTGTATATGCGGTGGATGATATCCAGAATGTAGTGGTTGAATTGGTGAACGTTTACTGGAATGAAGTAAGAGAACAATGATGGGTAGCTTTGACACGTGTCATAATTAAAATGACTAAAACAGGAGCCTATGTCTGGCCAATGAAGTTAGCTACCTCTAGCGACGTTGATCCCTCGTATTACTATTGTGATTTCATATTCGATGGGTGCACCTTTTATTTCGATTAATGGTCGTGGTCTGCCATGGATGGGTTACGACCAACCAGAACGGTTAAACTAGTAGAATCCTACCTTGGGCATTGCCTCACGTGCCTTGTCATATTTATCCCTAACGAGCCCATTACAACTTTGGTATTGTACCTATAAAATGTGTTAAGGTAAATCAATGTAAAGCCTTAACGCTATTTAGATATTTATTTTACTGATGGACATTACCTATTATAGCATATACTATTATATATAAATTGTAACGTTTCGAATCTTTCGTCGCTCGAAAGTCGACATTAATACGTCCACTGTATCAACTGCCGAGCAATCGAATGCCAGAAAACCGAATTGCTATGGTTAAAAAGAAGAGGTAGAAGAAGACAGAACGAAAAAGAAAGAAAAACACAGAAATAATATCAGAATCTCACATTCACAGCGGAATAACATATAATAGATAAATGAATAATCTTTAAATCAAAGAACTATATCATTTTATACATTACATCATCAGAGTTTACAACAACACTATACAACACAATTGGACAGTAATATAAACTTGTCCTCATACAGAATACAGCGGAATAAATAATATCATATACAAATGCTACGCCTCGCCTTCCAGCTTGCCAATGAGCTCCACAGCATCTCCTGAATCCAGAATGACCCGATAACCTGACTCTAGACTGCCCGTGTGGAAATTGGTGGGCACCCAGAGTTTAGGAAGGAAACAATAAACTCCAGGTCAGTCATGGCGATTGATGTGAGAACTTAAAACAGTTATTATCTTTAAAACAACAACAACAAAGGAAGTGGAAAATATCCGCAATGCTTTTGGAAAATGAAACTACCATAAGACCTCCCGCCACACACACAATGCAAACGCAGAATTGGAGGAGATTTCTTCTTATGATAGTCAAACATGCTTACTACGCAAATCATTCAATTTGATATTATTATTAGTGCATAGTGAAGAAAACATTTCGAAGATACAATATTAATCTTAGCCGGTATAGGCATTTCACACTATGCCTACTATAGCTACCATCTAAACGGTGGGGCGCCACCATAAGTAAATGGCAGGTTCTAAAACTAAAACCATACTGGTTTCGTATTGGGAAATGGATTGCCAACAAATGGTCAGGCTAAGGAACTTCCTACTGCCACATGGGATCGCCTCTGGATGTACGTCCCGAGAACTAACTAGCTCTCTGCCAACATAAGGCCGAGTTACCTCTGTCACTAGGTAACTACTTCACGACTATGCCATTCCCCGATCCTTTGGGACCTTTATCCGAGCGCTCGATAACCAACATCACACAGTAATAAATATAGTGTGTCCACATGAGTAAGTATCTGGGCTCCATACCATGATACCACCTTTTTGAAGAAAGAAATGACAAACCCTAAAGGAAGCGACTCTCATAACCTTGCCGCATCATTCCTGTTTCGACCATTTCCGGGTTGTGAGGTCCAAAGAAGTCTCGTCCACAAAGCTATGCTTTTTCACAAAGCCACGCTTTGATCACAAATGATTAATAAATAATCATCACACAGCAACACTCAGCATGCCAAACTACCAAATTGGGAGTATATCACTGATAAATTTCAACTACACAACCTCTAAGCTCGTACGTCTCAGAGAAGGGTGTTAAGCTAAGAGAATAAATTCTCCGCCACTAAACAGAAATGTATTTGAAAGAAATCAGCTTTATATCTCAAAATGTAATGTCAGACATGTAACCATACAAGTCTGTTCCGGGTTCGAACAGAACCGAAGGCACTTCCGAAGAAGCCCTTGCAATCCGGGTATTCACAATCCCGATAAAACTTCCCATCACAACGGAAGTCTCTATACCGTAGCTAACAGTGCAGAGACAATTGATAGGTCATCCTATCGTTTTCACAAATACCCGGTCTTCACCATCGGTCTTCAATACGATCCATATCATTGTATCACTAATTCGGAATGGGTTATATGACACAAAGGTCTTTTCCCGGCTAACCCGAATAGTGAGTACAATATTTAAAATATATGGATATAGGGATTTCAATTAAGTCACAACTTATTACCCAAATCCTTTTTTTAAATGGATTAAACAAATTACCATTTTAAATCTTTAAACAAAAAGATTTACTTCACAAAGTTTATCCAGTTTCACAAAAATTCATTCACAGATTTCCAAATCAATTTCCATTCAATTGAATTAACCCATTAAATCTTTAAGTTAAGATTTAATTTATAGCTTTCAAAACTATTCACAATTCAAGTCTTTTCTAATATAAAAGATACACCTTTTAAAATACTTCTTTGTTTTCAAAATAAAATTTAATTCATAATTTTTTTTCCAACTATTCACAATTTCATTTCAATTTGAAATGTTTTGATACAAATTGGAAATCTTTTCACTTTATGAAAGCTATTATTATTTGAAAACAGATAGTTTTCATTTTGGGAAAAACTGGTTATATTTACAAAAGCCATTCAAGTATAACACTTGACTATAAATTTAAATTTCCAAAACCATATTTTTAAATGGTTAAAAACCCATATAAACACCTTTTATACTATAAAATCTTTTAAACCAAAATTCCAAAATCATTGAATTCAATTTCAAAATATTGAATTCAAAATTTAAATCAAATGATTTAAATTCCAATTCTATTAAGTTATTTAAAATAACCTTTATTTTTGAATCTCATTTTCAAAAACTTTCAATTCCAATTCCAAAACTATTTTGGATTCAAAAATTCAATTTTTTCAAAATTGATAAAAAATCTGTGACTTAATAACCGATTTCCACGTGAAATCCACTTTTGTATGTGTATTGTGTAGTCCACGGGTTTAACACAATAGTGCGACAACATTCAACCATCACGGATCAAATATAACAATATAATTGATAAGCGGTATAAATATAACGCTTATCTTTCATTCATAGATCACAGATATATACATATATCACAGATAAATAAATCACAGATCACAACACAAATCAGGATATATCACAAAATATCACATATCAGAGATGTCAAACAATTCAACATCCAATATAATCCAACATCCATAGATAGGATCAATTTAATTATCTGATAAATTTAAATCAGATAAATCTCTATAAATAAATTTTACCAGTTATGGTAAATTAATAATCAATTAATTTCAAATTGATTTTCAAATTTATTTCAAAACACCAAATCAAATTTTCAACGATTTTCAAAAGATTTATTTTCAATTACCAATAAAAAAAAATTAATTACCAAATGGATTTCTAAATATATTTCCTTTTTAAAATAAATTCTTTTTTTCAAACTATTTAAAAATTCAAATTTTAAATAAATTCTCAACTTATAAATAATATTTTCGAAATCCATTTATTAAGCCCCTTTCCAAATTTTGAAATTTAATTCAATACGGTTCAAAAAAAAACTTTTATCTTTTAACTCCTTTTAAATTTATCCAATTATCAAAAATAAACTTTTCGATAAATTTTCAATTTCAAAAATTCAATTTTAATTTATTTTCGGTATCCAACGATACCAAAAATATATCCGGCTAAATTATAGCCTTCAGCGATTTCAAACATAATATAATCACACACAATTATAAATAAATCCACACACAAAAATTGAAACAAATTCAATTATTTGAGGAATCTAGTTGGATCCCTCCAACCTGTTTCCCTGCATCCACAGATGTTAGCACAATACCAATTCCATTTCAATGTGAAATATCGCGGTATATGGGATTTATAAATATTATCCGCTATTATGCGGCGCAATAGGGTCTCATCCTCTATATAATGCGGGAAATCAACTCCAAATACATATATAATACCAATTCCACATCACGGTGAAATTATCACGGTATATGTTTTTAATAAATAACATCCGCTTAATATACGGCGTATAGGGTCTATTTAATACAATAGATAACAATTATCATCCAATTCACACAATCAACACAATCAAGCAATTTTAAATTCAACTATTTAAAATTTAATCGAAACAATATTCGATCGAGTGAGGAGTTCTCACTTTGCTTTCAATAACGGTTGCAGTATTTTATTTCGAATAAAATTAAACGCCCGTTTAATTTTACTCAAAATTTTCATTGTCTCCAACCGACTCCAAACCTATTCCATGGCGTAGTGCTCGACAAAACGAACCCAACGCGATTTGTTTTGTCTGAAACGGACCTCGTATGACAAAGATATCAATTTTTATAGTTTGAACGAATTATAATATAAATAATTACAATTTTATTTTTCAATTTCAACCTCGTTCAATCTAGGCCATTCGTTCCTTAGCCCTAGATCCTGGCCACATGTGTATGCTTCTTCTCCCCTACCCAGTTCAAACGCACGCGAATGAACCCATCTCGGCCGCCTCTCTTCGTGAATTATCGAGCCTCCTCCGATCGACTTTACGTCGATCAAGAACCACCATTTGAAAGCTCGTGCTTCGCTCTACACTCGCCGAGAACGACACGACACTCGGCCCTACCATCTTCTCAAAATACGTGAACGAAACGTGTGGCTTTGGTCACCAATTTCCGTTGATCCGTCACGTTAAATTCGATCGTGGCCGTTGGATTTGTAGAACTCAATGCCCTCTACAAATCTCTAGTTGAAGATTTTTCGAATTGATGCGTGGATTAGAAGGAACTCGAGGAGGAAGAAGGCACGTTTTTGGCCATTGAAGATAGAGGTGGCGGCTTAAACGTTTTGACCTAGGTTTTGTGCAAATGTTGAGAAATCAAGTCCTTTATAGAAAATCTCCAAAACTCTATTCATCGAAAAATTTTCGAACTCCAAACGAAGCATGCCGGCTGGCGTTTCTAAGGTTTACCCCACATTCCGAACACAATGGAATGTGTTTCGGGAGCTAATTCGGTCATATGTGCGAGTTATGGAAATAAACGATCAAATTTAAATCAAATCGATTAAAAGCGATTTCGATGCGTTTCGGCTTGCTCCGGACAAACCGTACATCCGATGGAACTGGTTTCGTCGAAATCCGAGACTGTTTGAAAAATGACTATTTTTAGTCGTCGATTAAATATTTAAAATATTCAATTTTCACAATTTTACTTTTAAATTCAATTTTAAAAGTTTACAAACAACATTATAACTCCAATATGATTTAATATAACTTTATAAATCATTTTTATACACATTAAACCCAATTATCAATTATTTACGATATTTCAAATATTAAATTATCGACTAAATTAAACAATTATATCACCGTATTCGAATTTAAATTTATTCGACTTACAAATCTCACTATTTTAAAATTTAAAATCAATTAAATATTCGAATTTCAAATGATAGAAATTCTGGGTCGTTACATAAATAGTTTAACGGATCCTTAGGAGATGGAAAATCTCGTAACATCTCTTAATTTAGTGCACGCATGTTATGCACTGGATAGAAGATGCAAAATCCCATAAACATCTCTGACGTTGTTACACTCGTATTTATTGATATTAATTTGACTTACATAAGTGTATTTTAGTCCCGACTCGAGTGTTTTGTCTTTTCATTATGCTCGGGTCAGTCCTGGGTTTTTTTGCAGCACAATGAAGATCGTTTTTCGGAGGACGGAGATGAAGATTTGGTATATTATTACTACTATTATTTTCTACACCATGCTATTCAGCTGCATTATTTATTTATCCCTGTGGTATATATATAACTCCGATAAATGTTGTATAGATTATAATCAAATGTATAATATAAACAGCTCCATGAATTGTTATTTGATTATTATATTTTGTCATCCACTGTGAGATTCTGCGTTTGTTCCCTTCTTCTTTCCTTATTTTTCTTAATTATACCCATTGACTATCTACGTTTTGGATTCTTTAAGTTGGACATGAGTGTCTGCTTTCTCACTCGGAGGGTGCAGCATGATAGGGGGTTCTGACTTCTAGGTTTGGTAGCGAACATATGACTCTTAATCTTATATATCCCATGGGGTTGGTGCATTTGAGAGGCTGACTGTAAAAGCTGAACATAGGTACCATTGTATGCTACGATGGGCATTACCCCACTAGCTGGTGTCGCGTCACAGTTGGTATCAGAGCTTTGGTTTAGCATTAACCTTAGCTTTATGGGGTTTGACTCATTAGAGATAGGGTAGTATACCCTAGAATGAGTCTGTTTTAGTGTGTGTATATGAGGGAGTGTACTTACTAGTGTTATAAAATGTTTTATATTGTGTTTACTTATCCGTTGAGTAGTTTATGAATTCTGGTCGGTGCGTGAGACGCCATGTTATCGATAGGAGTTTCTAAACACTTAAACGAGGAAAGTCGACATAATACTTTTTAAAATCGGGTAAATGGAATAATTTTTCCCAAATTATATTATATATATAATGATAATTTTTAATTAAATTTTTGTTAGGGGATGATAATATTTAATTATCATCGATTATTGGTTGAATTAAAAATAAAACGAATACCTTGTGAATTTTATTTTATGAAACATTTGATAATTGAATTGAATTGAAATCTAATTATAATAAGAATTGTTTGAAATAACAAATTGTAAATTAATGAAATATTTTCATAATGAAGTAATGAAATTGTATGAGTAAATTTAAATATAGCTTATAAATAGAAGGATTTTAAAATTGAGAATGTTAGAATTTAAAACCCTTTGTTTTCAAAATTATTTTCAAAGCCTTTAAAATTAATAATAATATTATTTGATAGTGTTTTGATGAGAAATATATTTTTAAAAGATTTCTGAAAAAATAAAAGCATTAAACTTGCTTTGGTCACTGGGAAATAATTTTTGGGATGACTGCAGCATCACTAGTATTCATTTCCGAGTTTCTTATTGAGAATTGCTACCAAAAGGAATCTATTTTCGACTAAAACAATTTTTGTTGTGAAAATATTCTATGTATGATTGATAAATATACGAAAATAGTTTTGAACTTATAATTGAAAATAGTATAGATAAAAATAAGTTATAATTTATGGATTCGAGCAGGAAAGAAAAATTTAAATTTTAAATCTGTTGAATATTTTTCGTTAAGCAAACAAAAGAAGATTCGAAATTAAGATATAAAAAAAAGAATTAACCTAAGAAATGTTAATTAAACAGAGTTAGTGAAATTAAGTAAATAAAATGAAGTCTAACTCAAGAAAGCTTAAATAAAATGAAATGTATTTGAAATGAATTATATAAAATAATAAAATGAAATTTTAAGTGCATAAGTTTGTATAACTTATAGATTTGACAAGTATTACGCTAAAAACAAATTTAAATTTTTGAATGTGAATGATAAAAAAGTAAAAGAAAATTTAACTTAAAAAAATGTTGAATAAACGGAGTAATGGATTAAAGTGAAATGAAGTTTACATAATATTAGATAAATTAAATTGGATATTGAATGAAACTAGATAAATTAGTAAAGTTAATTAACTCCACTTAGGCTATAGATGAATTAATAGAATGAATACAACTTGAGTTATAGAATTAAATGCTATTTGAATTGTAAAAGAAATTGAATAAAAATAAATGCGTGTAAGTAAAATTAATATGAACAATTGAATTTAAATTAAATTGGAAGTAAATAAATTAAATGCAAATAGAGTGGGTTTCAATAAAATTGAATGGTAATTGATTGAATATGAAATAAGTTAAGTGAATAAAATATAAATTGAAGTTTAACTTAAGAGGAGTTGAATAAAATTGATTTGAATTTTTTTTATTAATATGGATTGGAGTTATAAATAAAGTTTACTGAAGTAAAATTATTAAAATGAATTTAAATTTATGAAATAAACTAATTAAGTGAATCAATGGATAAATATGAACTTAAGTTATGGAATAATAATAAAAATGAGTTGAAAATTTGTGAAATATTTATAACAAACTTAAATGGTTTATAAATAATATTAGTATTAAAATACTAAGTGGTAATGAAATAAATTTAGCTTAACAAGGTTAAATGGAATGAAAATCATTGGATGATAAATAAAAATGAATGTCATTAAAATAAATATTAATCAATTCAAAGTAAATCGATTGAATGTAAATACATTAAATTGTAATCAATCAAATGTGAATGCAATGAATATTGGGTGATTGAATAAAAATGGAATGTGGTATGGAATCAAATTTCTTAAATGTGATTAATTATATGAATTACTGGAATGAAATAAGTGACTGTGGATCAATTTAAAATAAATGGAAGTGAATGTGGTTAAATTTATAATATGTCTCCATTTTGAGTTATATAATGTGCTTGGAACTGATTTTGGCGTATAAATTAGTAATATGGCTTGATTTATATCAGTCAGAATACATACTTTAATCAATTGAATTAATTTGGATTGTTTGAAAATTAGTTATGTTACTAGCTTTGGCTTTGATCTTTTGCTTAATCATTGAAATTGTTAGAATGCTTGATAACGCTATCGCCAATCCTTTAGCAGCTAATTTTCCAAATGCTTGGTTACTGCCAAGGCTTGCTTTTTGTTTATGTAGAATAAAAATTCATAAGGCATGTTACTTAACAGTTACCATTAGTTGAAGATATTAAGTTCGTATGCAGCAAACCCTCTAATGTACATTGTTTTGTAAATTGTGTTTGGTTTCTTTGAAAAAAATTTTAATTTAAATAATATGTTGACAGTAAAAAATTACATATCAACAAAAAAAAAATCGTGAAAAAAAATTAATTATGCTTGAATCCAAGAAAAGTTAAGCTACTCATGTTGTTTATACCTTGATCTTAAACTATCAAAATCGTACCACCGTGAACTTTACTACTCGAAATAAGGGCGGGGAATGCATGGTCTTTAATACTTCTTGTTATCTATTTTAGCTCTCAAATACTTCTAATTACTAATTGCTAGTGTAATGTAACATTTGTTGTTGTCTTGTGTTTTACTTGTGTTTGGACAAGCCTAAACTCAACAAAAGGAACCATATATCCAATAGTGACCACCTATGGCTACCATTTGCTATATTTTGTTAAAATGGTTGTTTTTGTAATTTTTGGATGGTTATGAATAAACATGCATGAATATGGTGTTTGGATGCTTTTTTTATTGCATGGCTACGTTTGCTTATATGGTTGTTGTATAGTTATGTTTTATATTGATTTCTCTTTCCGTATACATATTCTCATTTATTATTGAGTGTTTAGTAGATACGGAAGGGCATATGCTCGCTTTTGAAGCTCGCTTGCACGTATGTTGCTTTTGCTCGCTTAAATATACGCTAACTTGCTTATAACGCTAATAAAAGGTACACATCTCGGCTTACATACCGTATTTTGATATTATATATTATTTCCCCATGATTGGGATGCCTCATCATTGAGATGAGATGTATATTTGATATATATTGGGTATTTTTCTGTTATATATTATATTGTAAAAATTTTCCGATCGAGCCGCGCAAAGGAGAATCTGCCGAAATTTTCCATATATCCGGGTGCCAGAAAAAACTTTAAGTTTTAAAATTTTATAGCTTGCTTTTATATATAAGTTATATTTTCCGTAAAACCGATATTGAAGTGGCATGGCAAGAGCGTAGTAAGGGTTTTGTAAATAAAATTTTGATGGTTTACAAGTTGATTGTTTTGAATAAAATATATCTAGTGTTAAATTCTTTACTTAACACCTTTTTGTAACGACCCGATATTTTCAACCATTCGCATACATTATAAGTGTATAGGTAGACACTCATGCCGGAGTTGAATTGCTCAAAATACCGCGTTGTAATTAAAATTTGGCAAATCTCAGAATATACAGTAAATAAATATAATCACAGATCATAGACACAGAGTAAAATAATGCAGCGGAAGTAAAAGAAATAGTAGTTCATGAAGCTACTATGTAAATATATCAGAGTTACATAAGATACAACATAAGAAATAAAGTACAGCAGAAGTCTCAATACAATAACCAAGTACAGGCTGAATAGAACAACGGAACCGAAGTTGATAGAACAAGACTAGCAGATAATCTCCAGCGATTCAAATCTCCAGAAGGTGGAAATCCAAATCTGTGAATACTCAGGCTGACCCGAGCGTAAAGCAGAACACAAAACACTCGAGTCAGGACAATACATACTTATATAATGTAAACCAACTCAAGTGAACTGTAATAAAGGTACAAGTAACTTAGAAGATGCTTGGGACCGCCCATCCTCTAAGGATCCGTTAAAATATCTACTATGTAGTAATATTCGCTATGGTAGGTGACACGGCACACAAGGCAATGCCAGGGTAGATATACCAATTACGCACACGGACTGATGGATACGCATAGCAGCCACTACCGTTCCACCTCGAACAACACTCCCAAATCAAGGGTGGCCACCAAAAATCACAAAGTAATAGAATGGTATCGAAGAAGTGTGTCCGATACGAGGTGCTACCTCACTGGCCCGAGATCGCTCCTGTTTTAGTCACCTTATGCCAACTCACGGGAGTTGGGTCCACGTATATACCTTAGGATCGTCGCCACCATCCTACTTCATTCTGGAAACTCCACCGCGTACACAGTTGTCAAAGTAGTTTTCGGTATCGACAGAGAGTATGTCCATATCCGATCCCGGTCTCTTTAACAACCAATCGTTATTATAACCCATGGTTATAACTTTTAAAACAATACTTTACTTCAAAATAAAATATCATTTCAAAACTATATATTTATCAAAATAAAGATTAAATCAATTCCAAACCATTTCCATATATTTAAAATATCATATCATTTCAAAACTTCATTTCAAATCATTTCAATATATCAAAATATCATATCTTTCCAAAACTTCATTTCAAATCATTTTAATATAATAAAATATCCTATTAGTTCAAAACCAAAAATTCAACTTTAAATACCCTTTATATTCAAAGATATCGTTCATTTACTATCATTTCAAATAACCTTTAAATAGTTTATATTCCAATCAAAATAATTCATTTAAACCTTTTAAAAGTGTAATTATTATATTTTCAAATCAAGTATTCAATTTTCAAAGTTTCAAACCATTCTGAGTTCGTTTACTAAGTCAAAAACCCTAATTATTAAAATTTCAGTATTTCACAGCATTTAAAAACAACTGCTATAGGTTATATTTGAAAACATTTTTAAGCAAACACAGCACTTAAAACTGCTGTTAAAACTCAGTTTTAGTTGAATTATAGTTCAAAACAGAAAAGACAGCATTTCAGAAGTGCTGCGGTAGTTCAGATTTCAAAACAAGGGTTAAATTTGGTTTCAGCAAAGACTGCAGACCATTATAGCATTTCCAGAGAATGCTATAATAGACCTGAGTTCAATATTAGCCTATAAGTCCAATTACAGCAACTACAGCATTTCAGAAATGCTGTAATAGCTCTTTTTACACAATTTTAGTTCAAAACAGAATCTATAGCATTTCTGAATGCTATTAAAAGTTAATTTCAGGTGTTAGTGTATTTCCAGCAATTAAATAACTTTAATTTAAAACACATAAACATTTTAAAAATCATATTTTAACATTTAAAATGTTCATTTACATATCGTTTAACATATATCTTTTCATAATAAATTTCTTATAATAAAATCCAATTTTCAACAATTTACTTAATAAATTTAAGTGTAAAAGTTTCCAATTCTTCACATTTCAACAAATAACTTAACACTTCAAATTTAAATTACCATTTCACAAATTTAACTAAATTTCCAATTTTATTTAATTAACTTAACCCTTTAATTAAAACCAAATTTCACATTTCCTAGTCAAGTTATATTTTAAAAGATCACTTTTAAACATTCATTTATTTAACCACTTAAATTCATAGAAAAATCAATAATACTTTAATAAATCACTTAAATTCAAATTTAATCAAATTATCATATTTACCATTTCCAAATAAAATTTAATATCCATTTTATTTATATAACTTAAATATCATTTTTAACCGAAATTCCAAATTTCCAACTTAAGTTATATTTCAAAAATCCAGTTAAACCATTCATTAATTTCATTTTTAACACATGGAAAAAAATCATAATTTCTTTAATTTAAAACATTTCAAAATCTATTTAAATCAAATTTCATAAATTTATTATTTTTTTAAAATACTTAAAAATACCCAAAACACTTTATAAAATAACCACGGGCCTGTATATAATTTTCTAACCTAGGTCAAGTGGTACGGATATGTATCATTTCAATCCGCAGTTAAAAAAAAGAAAAATCCGGGTTCTATCCTTTCAAACCCGCAATCCCAAGTTAAAAATAAATTAAATAAAAATCGTTCAGGCCTATCATTTCAGCCCATAACAATTTTTCCCTATTCTAAAGTCCGTTCGGGTATGTATCATTTCAACCCATAGTGATTCTAGTCTACAGGGAACTTGCAATGGTGATAACTGATATAAATAACAGAATAACATTAAATAACAGTAACATATGATATAACAGGTGTATAAACATCATATGATCATAATATAGTCAAGTATAACATGATAATATATTTCTACAGATTCACAGGGTGTCAATTTACTAGTTATATAGGTACATATTGTCTGGTGAGAATAACTCACCTGTTTGTGCTGGAGATATCAAAACCAACTGACATAATGGAAACAAAAGCACGATGACAAGACTACGGACTTGTGTGGAGAGCGAATCCAATCTACAACTCTTGTGTACAACCCAAAACAACCAATCAAAACAGCAAAATTCAATACGACTTTAAAATGAAATAACTTTGAAATGAAAAGAGATTTAAATGTCAAATCTTTTGCCTTGTTTTCTACAATGCTTTGCATGGCCTAGGGGTTTATTTAGGTCAGGTTTGACATGACTTTGGCTCAGGTTTGATCATAGGAATGCATGGCATAAAGGCTAGAACATGTGGAGGAAGTTACAACACAAGAATATCAAGAGACTAGGCAACATAGTGGAGTTTGGTTCAACTTTTGGCTCGGTCTATGGGTCAAATGGCTCGGCCATCATCTGGTACAGGTCTGCACAGAGGTTTGGGTGATGAGTAGCAGAAGCCAAAGGTCATGTAGCAAGTGGTGGTGGTGGCTAAGGGGGTGGCCAAAGCAAGATATGGAGGGTAGGTGATGATATGTGTGGTCTAGGCAATGTTTTGTGGAGTTTTGTGGTGATGGCTTCAAGTGGAAGGTCATGGCCTGTCTTGGTCAGAGGGAAGGGAGTGTTTGCTGTAGTAGATGGAGGAGGTGATGATTGGGATGAAGGTGGTAGAGGCTAGGCCAAGCAAACATGTGAAGAGATCAAGGCAAAATTGCATAGAAAAGTAAGAAAAAAAGTAGAAAGAAAAGAGGGAGATTACCAAATTTTTTTGCAAGATGGAGGCTATGATTTTTTTAGGGTTTTGGAGCTTTGAAAATTCGTGAATAAGATGAGGGAGTCGGATGAAAATGAATGAGGAAAAGAACGACAAAAATAAAATAAAAGATGTATTGATTGAAAAGAAACGGTAGAATTCAAAAGGGCTAAGCACACAAAAGGTATCAAACTCTTCATATATCTTTAATTCCTTTTTTATAACTTTATATTTCTGGAAAAAAAAAATCCTAGATAAAATTTCGAAATTTTATCAAAATATAATAATTTATATAAATATTTATCAATTATATAAAGTTAAATTAAGAAAATAGCTAAAATAGTAAACTAGTCTAGAAAATTTGGAATTGAATAGAATAATTTTTTAGAAAATTCATATGAGATTGTAATATATTTTTAAACATAAATAATAACATGAAATAAAAATATATTCACAAAATAAACATTTAAAATTTAATTTACATATAATTTCTAATGAAGAAAATAACAGAAAATAGGAAAACAACCTTTAAAAATAGGAAATCATCATAGTAAATTTTGGAAAAATTCTATTATCATTTTTAAAATATTTAGAGATGGAAATATACAGAAATAAACATATTGACACATATTAAAATAAAATAAAAGAAAGAAAATATGATTTATAAAATTTAAAATAGGCAAAATTGCACAATTAAATAAATTATACTAAAAATTGAAATGTACATAACTTTTACATTCTAACTCCATTTTCAACGAAACGAAAAGTAGTGTTCAAGTTATTACATCTATTTTTATAATAAAAGATAAAATTTAGAATTTCAAACTTTTAAATTTTTAAGTTTAAAAGTCAAAGTTTGACTATTTTAACCAAAATTCACATTTTCTGGAAATATTAAATTTAGTCATATTTGGAATTCAAATCCACATACAAAATCAAAGTTTTTATATTTACAAAAACAAAATTTATTCTTTTCATAAATAAAGCTTTTAAATCTGGAAATCAATTTAAAAATAATTGTAAAATACAGGGTTGTTACACTCTCCCCCACTCAAAATTTTTCGTCCCCAAAAAGGAACGAGGTACGGGAAAGCACAGAAAAAGATAGAATGAATAGAATTAAGACAAGATGATAAGAAAATTGGAAGTAAACCTGACAACTATTGTTATAGGTAAGTTTAACAAGATGGAGGTGATCAAATCAAGAATATAAGCACGAAAAAGATCCTCTAGAGTCTGAATCACCCCTTTCACTTGACCGACGGTCTATGAATGGAAAAATAGTGTTCAGATCCAGATGAGTAACAAAGATTATCAAAGATTATAGAAAGATTTCTAAATAGACTGGTATAAGCAATAGCCTTCTCATTCTGTAACAAGATAAGAGAAATAAGGACAACCAAAAGATAGTTTGGAAAAACAAAATAAGATAATAAATTTGAAACCATAATGTCACGACCCGGCTTTCTATGCCCAGAAAGACGTATCGTGAATTAAGAAAGAAAGGGATAGAAGAAGAAAAGAAAGAAAAGAAGAAAGAACAAAAACATCAGAAACTCACAGCGGAACGAATGAAATATAATATATCATATAAAATATTACATAGTATCATATACATCAGAGTTACACAACTTATAAAACACATATTAGACAGTTATAAACATCTGTCTAATTCATACAACTCAAGTATCACAGATACAGACACAACATATACACAGCGGAATCATCATATATCTACACGGTGAAGCCTCCTGCTCCAAATCTCCTCCAGAATTCGTCAAAGCTAACCTGAATCCCTCGACTACTCAATACAATATTGAGTACCCAAGAGTTTAATAAAACAGAAAATAAACACTTGGGTCAGACATGGGTCTGGTGTGAGTAAACGGTTAGATTGCTTAACTTTGAAAACTTTTGAAAACAAAAGTATCACGTAAGACTCCCCACAAATAAACATGGGTAAGTTTTTACCTTACGCTAACTAAAACATTTGATAGGAAATCCGATTGTATTATAATAGGGTCTAGGGTTTTCAAGTAAAATACAGAAATAGCTGAAATGCTTACATCTCACATTCCAACATAGTTGGGCACAACTAATACGTACGGCACTTATTGGAGTTTGGATTCCATACAATGGCAGGGCTACTGGGGTACCGCCCGTCACAGTACGTGGCCTAGATCACCGTACCGAGGAGTACGCCCGCTCCCCTGCAACACAAAGCCGGAACCATCCCTTACTGGATAATTCCGAACAAGATAACCCCGTAGTTGGCGCGACCAACCACACACTAAGCCGAAAAGAAAAGGGACCTCTAGACAGGGATCTATCTTGCTCTCAGTGGGTGCTACCCACGAAGCCTTGCTGCACCTCCCCTGTTTTAGCCATTCCCGGTTGGTGAGGCTTGAGGTTACGATTACCTTTAATCAGAACATATCACTTAGAATGCTCATCGTCCGCCTGACGATGTGCTGAAAGCATTCAATCCATACAAGTTCGTTCCGGGTTCGAACGAAACCGAAGGCATTATCTCGTTACACTCGTTTTGGAATCACCCTCAGAGTTAACGACAATAACCCTTGCACTCTGAAACTTCATCTTCACTTGAGATTCACGACCAATCGTTAATTTGGATCGATGTAGTATTCGGGTCTCCAGACCTGGAATACCGGTATACGGAAACCCGATCCCGGTCTCATCGAAATCCAAAACGTATCTTTTAAGGCCAAGTTGTTTAAAGGTTTAAACATTTAAACTTATTCAGGATGATATAAACAGATAGATAAATCATATTATCACAATTGATAATCACATTATCAATAAACAAATGATCTATAACAGAATAGATAATCCATATCAACATCACAATAGTTAATCTATATTACCATCCAATGCAACCAAGCATTCATACTACACAACATTTCTTATCTTATTTCTGAGATTACATCCATTCAAGACAATCAATGTCATCCATTCTTATATAAGCAATGATTTACTTAATCACAACATAATTAATTTAAAATGAATTAAATTAACTATCTTTATCTTTAATTAATTTAAAGTGAGTTAAATTAATTACTTCATTATAAGTCTTACTTATATAATTATTAATTAATTACAAATAAATTAATTAATCATTTTCTAATTATCCTCTTTAATTAATCACCTTGATTAATTATACTTTAATTACATTTAAGTAATTATCTTTAATTAATTTCACAAATTAATTATTCTTAATCAAATACAGTAATTGACCTTTAATTACTTCATTAATTAATTAATTATAATCAATTACTTTAATCCTTAATTAATTACAATTAATTAGTTGTCATTTTATTAATTAATCTTAATTAATCAACTCTTAATCACATCATTAATTATAAACTAATGATCCCTAATTACACCTTTAATTATTTATTAATTACATTAAGTAATTAACCTTTAATTAAACCATAATTTATTAATCACCTTTGATTAATCTAACCCAGTAATTAACTTCCCTTAATTACTTCCATTAATTAATTATTATTTTTTTATTAATTACCTTAACAAATAATTAATTACTTTATAATTAATCTTAATCCTTTAATTAACTTAATTAAATAATTTATTTAATTAATAACACTAGGTAATTAACCTTAATCACCTCTTATTTAATTACTTTCATAAAATAATTATCCTCTAATTATTTTATTAAATAACTTCCCTTTTACTTAATTACATTCAGTAATTATTCCTTAATTACTTCATCAAGTAATTTTACTTAGTTAAATTTATAAGTAATTATCTTAATTAATCACTAATTAATTACTTAGTTTAATTATTTAACTAATTATTTAAATTTAATTAAATAATTTCTTAACTATTTATACTTAAAGACTTTATTTAAGAAAATCATTATCTTAATTAAATAAGTTAAATTGACCAACAATTTAATTATCTTCCCCTAATAATTATCTTTAATTAATTAAATCCCTTAATTACTTAAGATAAATTCTTTATTATAATTGATTTATTTAAAACCTTATCATTTAAACTTTATTTAAAATAAAACATTTTAGAAATCAATTATAATTTAAACATTTTAAACTCCTTCTCGACTTCTAAAATCTTTAAACTTCCATAGTTATTAAATTAACTTTAATACAAATAAACATTTGAAAATCTATTTATTTACCATTTTAAAAACTTATCTATTTAAATATTTAAAACTTGTTAAAATATTTATTCTTTGAAAACAATTTATTTCCATAACATAAAACTTGTTTATCTTTGGGAAAAAACTTGAATTATTTATAAAATAAATCTTCTTGTTAAAAAAACTTAAACATTGCTGTTCCATTTAAACAACTTAAACCTAAGCAAACCCCTAAGAACTGAAGCAAACATGAAACCCGATCCCACCCCTCTTGCTTCGAGTAGAACTCGACCATCCCCGAACGAAAACCCGAGCTCCTGTTCTCTTCTTCCCCAACTCATTTCCAGATGCACACAAATGTACACGTGCACGACGCCCCTGGCCGCCGACGATCCTCACTCCGGTCTCCAATACATCGCTCTCGACCGCGGCAACAACATCGACAACCCAGAAAACCTCCATTCGATCGAACAACGAATCGACCCCTAAACCCAACAGCCTGGGAACGAACGTCACCAGAAAACTCACCTCTCCGATGATCTATGCCACGATAAACCTCACCATCACAACCCTAGCTCCGCCTCACTCCCCAGTGCCTCCAGAACCACGTGCGGTCGACTCCGGTAACCTCTCGATGCCGCGAAACCCATATGACCTTCGTCGACCAAAAACAGAAACGAAGCCCTAACTTGATCAATTCCGATCACCACACCTAACTATAAATTCTCGAGTGATTTTCCCAAGTGCCTCGACATCCCCACCACCTCCAGCTCAAACCCCGAACTCCAGATCGGCTTCGATCGCCGTCGGTAGCCAAAATACCCAAAATCAATCAACACTGTTTATCTCATCAAATTCCAAACTAAAAATCTCAATTTCAATACTAAAATTCATGATTTTGCCTCACGAACCAGATTATATAATCAAAGATTAAAATTGACAAAATCGATTTTAACCCATTCTTTTATTTTCACTGCAATTTATAAATTTTTGAAATAAGAACCTATTATAAATTCCTGAAATCATTTTAAAAATTTACATAAACATGTTACAGTTCTTTTCCTTTTAAACATCATGGTATGAAGTCAATTCATTTCAAAGAATGAATTTTTTGATGAGAAAATGGTTCCTGTAAATACATCAGAGAAACATATATACACATATACACAGACAGTTCATATATGTAAACATGCATTCCAATCCAGATATTTATGCCAACAACAAGACTTGCATCATAGTTTAAATTTCAGATTTTAAACCAGTTTTTAAATAAAGTTTACTCACCAGTTTATGCAGAGAACAGAGACAGAGAACAGTAAATAGATTTGTTCCAGGCTTGCATATTCCAGACTGCTATTTGTTTTGAACTTCTTTTCAATTTGCTTTGATGATCTTTAATCTTTGAGTTGCTTGATTTCAGGTTATTTGTTGATAGATTATACTTGAAGATTTTGAAACAATTGTGGCCTCTGACTTTTGATTTCTTTTAGACTTGAGTTTCCAGATTTATTTCTTTAAATTTGAATTGTATTTTTAGTTGAAAAAATGAAGAGAACAAGAGTTCAGCTGAAAGTGAAAACAATCTCTTCTATTTCATATAAATTTATTTATTTTATTTTAATTATTAAAACAATTGTTGACATTTGTCCTCTTATAGGTTAATTTGCTTACACATATGCAATTTGATTTACAAGTGTCTTATAAGTGTTATTTAATGTTTACAAGTGTTAATACTTCATTATTGATTTACAAGTGTTAATTCTTTTCTTTATTAATTTATTTAAGTTATACATATTTATTTATGAAATATTTACAAGTATAAAATGTATTTATCTTTTATAAATTAAGCTTTTACATTTCTAATACATATATATTATAATTTGAAAACATATCTTTTATTTAACTTAAAGACTCCCTATTTATAATATATATATACCAATATATATATATATACATTATAAATATAAAACATTTATATAAGCTTTAGAAAGATAAATTTCCCCAATTTAAAATGTTATTAGTTTTCAAAAGAAATAAACTTGCCAATTTAAAATATTATTAACCTTTAAAATGAATTAACTTGTCAATTTATAAAATAAAATCAACAAATCAATTTAATTATTTATAAAGATTATTAAATTGATATTGCCAAAATTCCGGGATATCACACATAATGCTTTGAAATCATAAAAATTTAGGGATGTTTATCATTTGGAAATCATACTACTAAAATCATAACACTTTGGAAATGTTATTCTAAAAAAAAACATAACACTTAGAAAATCAAAACTCCTTTTAAAAAAAAATCTTCATTTAACCCATTTTAATTCAAGGTCAAATAATATTCATTTTAAAGTTGTAACATTTCTAAGTTCATTCAATTATAAAATTTCCAAAACATTGTATTTTCAAAATAGCAGCACTTATAAAATGCTACAGTAGATATATTAGTATTTCAAATCAGTTTAATTCCAGAAATATTCATTTGGATATTATTTGACTTATGACTTATTAAAACAAACTTTTATGAATGGAATATCCAAATTAACTATACTTCATTTATTAAGTTAAAAGTTCACTATTTTAGTTAGCTCTTAATTTAATACATAGCCTAACTCTTTATTTAAAATACCCATTTCACAAATAGATATTCCTTTAATAAGTTACTTAAAATTTCCATTTGAAAACCAAATTCTCAATTATCAAGTTTTAGTGATGTTAAAATACATTTTAACTATTTAAACCATAATTATTCATTTTTTCAAGACATATCAATTTCATAAATAAAATATTTATCATAGCAAATATAACAATCAAATTTCTTTACACATTTATTCATTTAGACATCAATTAAACTATGAATTCAAGTTAAATAAACTTTATTACCAAAAGTCCAATTCAAATGTATTTTATTTTATCTATTCAAAGATACATTATTTATTATACAACATATTCATTTCAGGAAATAACCTTTATTAAATTCCTAGGTTAGACTTAAGGTTCTATATTAAATCAAATTTGATTATTAAGTTATTTAAATAAAATCTGTTTAAATTCCTTTTTCACTATTTGCCCCTGTTAATCTTTTATAACTAAAATTTAAGTGTATAACATGTATTATAACCACTCAAATTTTATTTATAAAAACCCTTTTTATATTGTATATTATCCAATTCCATATTCAACTTCTGTGTAATTTAAGTAAGTTATATTGGAATGAAATTGTGTGTTATACAAGTAAAACTTTCCAATTTAATTATCTCAAGTTTGAATCATTTATCCAAATTTTTGAATTTTTTTTCTTTAACTGAAATTATACTTAAAAATAAAATTTAAGAATTAAACTTCCGATTCCTTTCAAACCATTTAGAGATAAGTAATTATATATACATAATATGTCAAATCAAATTTTAAATCATATATCTATATATTATAAATTCAGTCATATTTTAGAGATTCAAATCAATTAAATTTCCCAAAACAAAGTTGTAGCAAGACTACAGAACAGTCTCTTCACTTCGAAGCTCGAAAATGAACGTCGATGATGCCGCAGTCATCACCGAAATTATTTTCCAGCGACAAAGAGAAGAGCACTTAATTTTTAAACTTTAAAATCCTTTAGAGACAAATTTTTATTCAAAAATACTTTAAATAATATATCCTTTTAAAACTTTTAAACACAAGGTTTGAAACCATCGGAAATTAAATTCTTTAAATTTCTTGTTTTAAATTCATTTCAGTTCCCAAATAAATTTATAAACAACTATTTATAAATTCATTTGTAGAACAATAAATAATAAATCAAGTGTTATCATTTCAAATTATCAATTTAAATCAATTTATTAAGTTCCATAAAATTATATATCCAAATTTATTTCATTAACCAAATTTTAAAATAATATTGTGTCAGTTTGTTCTGTCAAAGTGTTTTAGAAATCCTATCGATAGCGTTGATCAGACAAATCGATCGGAAACCCAAATCAACATCAACAACCCAAACAACACAACATATAAAACAAAATATAGATTTACAAGTATAATTCAAAATGTTTGGAGATAGTTTAGAAACAAAAGACAAGATGGCTAAACAGAGTAGAGAGATGGGTAAGCTTAGATAAATCGCGGACAATCTTAACCGGGTCAACCGTGACTTAATGGATAAGATCAAATGTGGATTTTCTGGGGTAAATCTACCTTCGATCTCAAGAGATAGAGTTTGGAATAATAAAAGATATTAGCATCTAAACCAAGGATAAATATAAATCTCTGGTGAATCGATGCTGATTATAAAGGATTTTCACCCTTTTTCAAGAAAATTAGAATATTGGCGAGACCGCCAATTCACTATAAAGATCATGTGAAGTGGAGTCATGGGATACTCCAGAATCAAAAGATGATGAATAGTGAGGGACACGAATGAATTTTTGGAATTGCAAAAATTCAAAGGAAATTCGAATCAAGAGGAAAAGGTTCAAACTCGAACGAAAGTGATTCTGTAAATAATCTACTCCATATGCTGAGATTTGCCTCAAAGCCAAAGCTCTGATACCAACTGTAACGACCCGATATTTTCAACCATTCGTGTAACGACCCGGAATTTCCGATCTCGAAAATTCCAGATAGTTATGAAAAAGAAGAAGGTGATAGAAGAAAAGAAACAGAAAACACAACACAGATCCTCACATTCGCAGCGGATAAAATATAATATCAAATAATAACAGTTGTAAAAAGAATACTATATCTGTTAATTTATCATTACATCAGAGTTACAACATATATTCACAGATACTGGACATATACATACAACAGGTCTCAGATAACTACAATATATCACAGTGAAATACACTCCATACGTTCCTGCCTTCTAGCTCGTCTCCTGAGCTCCTGAACGTCCTTACCTGAAAATCTGTAATACTCGGTCTGACCCGAGCATTACATCAAAGTAACACCCGGGTCAGGCTGGAAACCAGCGTGAGTAAACCCATCTAATCAAGGAATACAAAGCATATAACTATATAAACCCGTTGTCACTTATATCCATTTACAATATCACAAGTTGTTATAGACATCACCTATCACACACATCAATTCCTAAGTACTCAAAACTTTAGATTAAATGGTCCAATTCGCTTAAATTATTTCATTTCAGCTTATTTATTTCACATACAATTCTATGAAGATTTGAAGTGGTTTCGGGTATTCACTAATATCCGACCCCGGTCTCTTCAAATTCAATGTCATCTTAACCCAAATTATTCAAGTGAATACAATTAAGTTTTAATACAGGATGTCACTTTTATACACAACAATTCACCATCGATAGATAACCAAGCTATCACTGTCCACTCAACATACCATATTAGGAAACATTTCATATCGGAGATATCAACTAATTCAAAGCATTTACACCGTTCAATTATTCATAAGATTGATCACTTCCAAAATTTATTCAATTTATCTCTAATTAATTACTAACTTTAAATCACTTGGGTTACCTTTACTTAACATTAAATAATTAATTTACAAATCAATTAATTAATCATCTTTTTTTTAATAATTATTCTCATTTATTTAACCTTAAATTATAAATTAATCCTCAACAGATTAATCTTTTAATTATTAAGTAATCATCATATAAGAAATTAATTTCCATCCAGTAACTATCCTATAATTACTTAAGTTAAATTAGTTAACCCTTAGTTACTTCATTAGTTAATTATCTTTAATTAAATAATCCATTTATTATCCTTAAATTAATCCAAATAATTAACTATTCTTAAATTAATTACAATCAGTAATAACTCTTTAATTACTTATACTCGGTAATTAACTATCCACTATTTACTTTAATAAAGTATAATCAATTTGTAAAATCTTAAATAATTAAGATAAACCACCTATTTTAATTAATTGCTTATTTTCATCAATCAACTTTTTGGATTCAAAAGCTTTGAAATAAATTTAGTCAAAAACTTGATTATTAAAATTTAAATATACTTATATTTTGAAAACTATTCGATAAAGGCTCGAAACTTGGTCATATTTACTGGTTCTGAAACCAGATACAAAATTTTTCCCTGTTTAAATCCTTAAAGGAAAAATCAATGCTACTCGATCTCCCAGCGAAAAAATACTCGAGCCCCAAAACAAATATCTCGAGTCAATTTTCGAATCACAATAGCCAACCCCGGAAGTATCTTTCTTCCCAAACTTCTTTCCACTCCAGCTACCTCGTGCATCAGTGCACCATGCACGCCGATCAACCCAACTCCAGTCGACAGCGCAACCCTCCGCAAGTCGACAACGACGTACTCAACCCGATCAATCACCCCAAATCCTGATTCACACCGTAGATCAAAATATCATATTCGAACCCAAAACAGGCAGAAACCAGATCACCTAAACTACCCTGCGCCTCCTACCTCCAATCACCGGAGTCTTCATCATCGCATCAGGAAACACGCCACACTCTCATCTCTTCCATTTCCCAGAAGGCGGTGGCACTCGATCCACCAGAGGCTTCACAGTGGCCTCGATTCCAGGCTCGACAAAAATACGATTTAAACCCTACGCTCGATCAAATCTCACAATCCATGCATTCGAAAATTTCTTTACCATTTTTCTGGTGATCTCACATCCACACTCTAGCTTCATGTCAAATTCCATCCACAATAATTTATTGAATCATCAGTTATTCATATAAAAGTGTTTTCGGTTCAATAACAAACTGCTCTGTAGATAGTTAATTTAAAATTATGACTTTCGTCTTAAAAATCATAGCTTTGTATGTTGTTTCAACAAATAAATTCAGATTTACAAATCCAGTTATTCGAATTTTTTATCTTTACTTATCTTTACTGGTACTTGAATAAACAGTGTTTATAAAATACTGTCAAACTTCAAGCAAGGTTGCAGGCCTTTGATTTAAGATGAAAACTTGAATTAGCAACACTACCTAAGTTAAAACATTTATATGCAGAAGTGTTTACAATTTCTTTGCTTTACTTTGTTTAGTTAAGAGCAAACTTGAGTGAATATCAATCCCTGTAACATATAGCAGAGCAACCAATACACAGAGAAATATATACATGTCCACAACATTTTATTCAAACTAGAATATTCACACCAGATTATAAATGCATCTTGATCTAGTTTAAATAATTTAACTTGAAATTTATTGTTTACTCACAGTGTTTAGAAAGAAGAAGAACAGAGACTCTTCTTTTATTTGCAAACAGACTGAGAACTAAATTCTCTTCTTTGATTCTTGATTGCTTGGTTACTTGTTGATGGTGAATATTTGTTTGAGTTTGAAATAGTTTACTTTAGATCTTTAATTCGTATGAAAAGGATGAGATACACATAAAGGAAGAAGACAGGAATATAAGGAGAAGAAAGTAGACAAGATATCAAGTATTTGTACAACTTAGCAGTGATATTTTTCCTTGCTTCATTCGACCATGCAGATTTTCTTTGGCTAAACGGAGGCTGATATGAAATGTATTATGGCTAGCATTTAATGTTTTGTACAATTCTATTTGTTTATATATTTTTTCTTGTTTACTTATACTTTCTAGCTTCTTATGCAAGCTTACCTGGTTACTTACTTTCTTATGCAAGCCTATAGACATACGTCTTATCTCTTGTTGTCTTCCAGGTCTACATATTTATCTTGTTTGTACTTGAATGTATCCTGGTTCCTTGTTACTTTTGGTCTTGTGAATGAAGATATGTTGTATGTAAATATGCATACCTTAATTACTTATTCTTGTTTTCATTTTCCTTTTATTTCTATTTCTAACTATCAATACTTAAGTTATATTCAATATGGTTTACTTATAGCTAATACTGATAGAATTTGACTTCATCTCAACCATTATTATCTATATATACTTAGTTATCAAATGTTAACAAGGCAAAGTATTTTAACTCAATTATATAAGATGAAATTTTATTAATAATATTATCAAGGAATTTAAATTTAAATTTTCAAATCAAACTTCTTTTTCACAATACAAATCTAAATAAATAAATGGCAATTATTTCTTAAGGTCATATCTTTTATCACGATAAGTTTACATTTTACTTAATTAGATTAAATATTTATTAAAATAACACGGTCAAAATCCAGGGTCGTCACAATTCGCATCCATTATAAGTGTATAGGTAGACACTCATGCCGGAGTTGAATTGCTCAAAATACCGCGTTGTAATTAAAATTTGGCAAATCTCAGAATATACAGTAAATAAATATAATCACAGATCACAGACACAGAGTAAAATAATGCAGCAGAAGTAAAAGAAATAGTAGTTCATGAAGCTACTATGTAAATATATCAGAGTTACATAAGATACAACATAAGAAATAAAGTACAGCAGAAGTCTCAATACAATAACCAAGTACAGGCTGAATAGAACAACGGAACCGAAGTTGATAGAACAAGACTAGCAGATAATCTCCAGCGATTCAAATCTCCAGAAGGTGGAAATCCAAATCTGTGAATACTCAGGCTGACCCGAGCGTAAAGCAGAACACAAAAAACTCGAGTCAGGACAATACATACTTATATAATGTAAACAAACTCAAGTGAACTGTAATAAAGGTACAAGTAACTTAGAAGATGCTTGGGACCGCCCATCCTCTAAGGATCCGTTAAAATATCTACTATGTAGTAATATTCGCTATTATAATAATGTCTAATAAGTAAAGTATAATCATATAGAAAATAGCGTTAAGGGGATGGAGAACCTTAACGCGGTCGGATCTTAAAATCATAATCGTAGTGGGTTCGATATGGTAGGTAACACGGCACACAAGGCAATGCCATGGTAGATATACCAATTACGCACACGGACTGATGGATACGCATAGCAGCCACTACCGTTCCACCTCGAACAACACTCCCAAATCAAGGGTGGCCACTAAAAATCACAAAGTAATAGAATGGTATCGAAGAAGTGTGTCCGATACGAGGTGCTACCTCACTGGCCCGAGATCGCTCCTGTTTTAGTCACCTTATGCCAACTCACGGGAGTTGGGTCCACGTATATACCTTAGGATCGTCGCCACCATCCTACTTCATTCTGGAAACTCCACCGCGTACACAGTTGTCAAAGTGGTTTTCGGTATCGACAGAGAGTATGTCCATATCCAATCCCGGTCTCTTTAACAACCAATCGTTATTATAAACCGTGGTTATAACTTTTAAAACAATATTTTACTTCAAAATAAAATATCATTTCAAAACCATATATTTATCAAAATAAAGATTAAATCAATTCCAAACCATTTCCATATATTTAAAATATCATATCATTTCAAAACTTCATTTCAAATCATTTCAATATATCAAAATATCATATCTTTCCAAAACTTCATTTCAAATCATTTTAATATAATAAAATATCCTATTAGTTCAAAACCAAAAATTCAACTTTAAATACCCTTTATATTCAAAGATATCGTTCATTTACTATCATTTCAAATAACCTTTAAATAGTTTATATTCCAATCAAAATAATTCATTTAAACCTTTTAAAAGTGTAATTATTATATTTTCAAATCAAGTATTCAATTTTCAAAGTTTCAAACCATTCTGAGTTCGTTTACTAAGTCAAAAACCCTAATTATTAAAATTTCAGCATTTCACAGCATTTAAAAACAACTGCTATAGGTTATATTTGAAAACATTTTTAATTCAACAAACACAGCACTTAAAACTGCTGTTAAAACTCAGTTTTAGTTGAATTATAGTTCAAAACAGAAAAGACAGCATTTCAGAAGTGCTGCGGTAGTTCAGATTTCAAAACAAGGGTTAAATTTGGTTTCAGCAAAGACTGCTGTGATAACCCGGATTTTTGAACATCTGTTAATTTATAATTAACTGGTTTAATTAATAAAAATATTGATTTTATTTGGATTAATAAATGAAATTCTGATATATAAATCTGGATATGTATATAGAAGAATCTGAACTATAATAAATGCTGGATTTTTTTTTATTTGGATAGATATTTATTTGATAATCACCTATCATAATTATTGAAGTTGACAATATTAGTCTAATAATCTTCTTTTATAATTATTTAATTAGACGAAAATTTATCTTCTCAAAATTTATAAAAATGATTTTTCTAATCATTATATATATATATATTGAATTGGAAGTTATGTTTTTTTTTATGATTTTCAAGATTTATTTAAAAATTGAGTTCTATATTTTTATAACACTAAATAGTATCCATAAGATATATATTTATTAATTTAAAAAGTATTTTAGTTTAAAGTAAGATTTGATAAAAGGTATATATATTTCTTTAAAGGCTATACTTAAAATAAAGGTAGTTTGTAAATATATAAGGTTAAAACATACATGTATAAAGGTATTATATAGATTTAAGAAAGTAATAAATACATAAAACATATTAGGTACATTATAATTACAAATGTAAACAAATTCACCATGCATTTTAACAAATGTAAACTATTTATAAAACAATAATGACAAGTGTAAGTTAATTCATACAAGTGTCTTAATTTATAAAAAAATGATAAAACTGAGTTATAGGAAAACTCTCTACTTTCTCCTCCCATTTTCTTTTCTATCTTAAATATCAAAACAAAGAAAAAGAAAATCTGAAACCAGAAACCAGTAAACAAATCTAAAGGAAGCAAACAATTATCAGCTTCTCCAAGTTTTCAAATCTGAAGCAATCTAAGATCAACTCAGAAATTCAAGATTCAATTAAATAATCAAGTTAAAATTCAGATTCAGAAACAAAAATTCTAGTTTCACAAGCAGGGCAACATACAGTTTACTTAAAGCCTTCTCTGTTTCTTAAGTCACGGTGAGTAAATTTTATCTTAAAGCTTAATCCGCTTATATATGTGATTGCATGAGATAATTCTTGGAATTATGAAGTGAGATATGTTTGCATGATAGTTTAAAGCTGAATGAATGTATCTATTGATGTTGATATTGTGTGTATATCTGTGTTCCAGTTCATCTGCCCTGTTCTTGATATTACAAGTTTAAATTAGGTTCAAAATCTAATTTCTTTTCCCTGATTCTCTTTGGACCCTAATGTTTAAATAAAATTCGTTAGAACAAACAAGTTATAATTTTTTTAAATATATTTTCAAGGTGAAACCTGATGTTAGTTTTAACAAAGAGGAAATTTCAGTAAAACTAACATATGAAAAATCTCGACTTAAATAATTTGAGGATCCAGGTATATGATCTGATAAATCTTTGGAAGTTATGATTTTAAAAAATATAACCATGAATTTAAAGACGGGAATTTGAGAGAAATTCACAGTTGATCGTGATTTGGGTTCTGGACATTTGCTGGTGACCGGGGTGATTTGGGTAGCCGGAACTACTGCTGGAGGTAGCGGTGGAGTTGATGAGCTCGGCAAAAATGGTGTTTCATTTTATCTGACGTCGAGGTGGTAGGACGGAGGAGAACTAGGGTTTAGGCCGGGTTTGAGTAGTGGTTGTTTTCGAAGCAAATGCGGCGTCGTCATCGCGATGAACTCGATCGGTGGTGGGGGAAAAGCAGCGTGGGTCTTTGACGAGGGTCTGGACGCAGTGGCAATGTTTCAGGTGGTCGGAGGCGATGGTACGAGGTGGATTTGTCGAACAGTGTTGGGTTCCAGTATGCTTTGACTTGCTCGATTTTGAACGAGGGTGAGATTGAGTGACCTGAGTGTTCGTGGCGATGGAGGAGAGCATCTTCGACTTGCTGGTGATCAGAACAATGGCCGGAGGTGGCCAGACCTCGTGTGCACGTGCACGATATATCGTGATATCTGCGTGTTATGATTTGGGGAAGAAGGGTTCTGTAGGAAGAACTCGAAGTAGTTACGTGGTCGACTCGAAGCAGAAACGTACGTGAGTTTATCGTGTTTTGTTCGGGGCAGGCTCGTGAGTTTTGTGGGGTTTGCTCGGGTTGGTTTTGAACTGTATCTAGTTAAATAATTTAACAAGGAAAATGTTACAAGGTTTTTATTGTGAAGTAAATTTAGTTCCAGATTTATATTAAACAAAGGGAATCAAGTTTAAAAGTAAAGAAATTATTTCACAAGTTCAAACTAAATAAAAATGAAACAAGTTTTTCTTGTAAGAAGAAGTTTAGCCAAGTTTTAAAATGTATTTAAAAATGAAATAGGTTTCAAAAGAAATGGTTAACCAAGTTTTAGATTATATTTTTAAAATAGATAAGTTTTAAAGGATATGGTAATTAGGATTTCAAAAATAAATGAAAGTAATTAAAAGATAATTACTTAATAGATAATTACTTAATATAGGTAATTAAAGATTGATTGGAGGTTAATTAATTTAATAATTAAAGTTAATTAAATGATGATTTAAGGATAATTACTTAATAACTAAAGGATAATTAATAAGTGTGATTAATTAATGATTTATTTAGGTTAATTAATCAATGTAATTAATTAAGGAGTGGTTATAATTAATTAAAGTTAATTAAGCAGGATTAAAGGTAATTAATTTAATCTATATTAGGTGATTAATTAAATTAATTGCTTGAGTATTAATCTTGCCTATAGATGATAACTTGAATCAAATACCTTGGTTTGTTTGAATATCTCTGATGTTGAGTTGTGATGTATTGTGATATGATATGATGGGTTAAACTGTGATATTATGAGTTATCTATCGATAATTGATTTGCTGTGAGAAACTATGTTTAAAGCTAACTTGTATCCACTTAAACAACTGGAATTAAGATGACATTGAATTCGAAGAGACCGGGGTCGGGTATCAGTAAATACCCGAAACCACTTCGATTTGAAATCCTCTATAATTCTTTATAGGTTGATATGTGAAATCAAATAGGCCGGTTAGGGATAATATGGACCATTTAAACTAAGTTGGATACTTAGATATAGTTTTATGGAAATAAGTGTTGACTATATAAGTTGTTTACTTATAGTAAAGTATGAGTTACCCCGGGTTTAAATAAGTTCTATGGATTGAATTTCATGTTAGACGAGTTTACTCACGCTGGTTTCCAGCCTGACCCGGGTGTTACTTTGATGTAATGCTCGGGTCAGACCGAGTATTACAGATTTCCAGGTAAGGACATTCTGAAGCTCAGGAGGCGAGCTGGATGGCAGGAACGTATGGAGTGTATTCCGCTGTGATATATTATAGTTGTCCGAGACATGTTAATTCTAACTGTCTAGTATATTTGTGAATGTTGTAACTCTGATGTATAAAAATGTAATTAACAAATACAGGTTTTCTTTGTATAAATGCTATTATTTGTTATTATATTTAATCCGCTGCGAATGTGAGATGTTGTGTTTTCTGTTCTTCTTTCTTCTTTCTGTTTCTTTCTTCTATCTCTTTTCTTTTTCTCCTAACTATCTGGAATTTTCGGGTTCGAAAATTCCGGGTCGTTACAGTTGGTATCAGAGCGAAGGTTAAGCGAGAACCTTAGCTCTGTTGGGATTACTCGTTAAGGATAGGGTCAATGGTACCCTAGAACGAGTTGAGTATATATATATATGAGAGCGTAATTGTTATTTTCTTATATAAGGATTTTAAATGATTTTATATAAGAATATATTTTGATATATAAAATGATATTTCTTTCTAATAAATATTAAGGTAATTGGTTGTTAAAATATTGGAATTAAATTAAGTGGTAATAGAAATAAAGCCAAATTAAAATTGAATGAAGATAAGTTTGAAATGAATTCAAACTAAAATTAAAATCTTGAATTTGTAGAAATGTTATCAAGAATAAAGGTAATAATGAATTGGTTTCCAGATATGATAATCTTGGTTATTATCATAAATGGTAATTGTGTTTAATAATGAATGTTGTTAATAATTTAGCAAAATGAAATGTTTAGGGAAGTAAACATTTAAGGTGAGTATAACTTATAAATTGGAATTGAAGATAATTTGAAAATTTAAATTTTAAATCTAAATCCAGAAAACTTGAATTTGTTTTGAATTAAAAACCAAAGGTGTTTAAAAAAATTAAGGTATAACTTGGTGTGTAAAGAAAATGTATATATGAGGATATACATAATATCAAAGACGCTTTGAAATAACTCTAAGTGTTGAGTTTTAAATTTTCCTGGGAATGTGATGTGAAAACCCTAAGCGAATTAAGTTTTTAAACTTAAAGGGGAAAGATTATTAATTTGAAGTTTAAAATTTGAATGGGAATTCAAATTTGTAAAAAGTTGACCGGATTAAGTAAATTTAAATTAACTTGGAGGGAGTTAAATAAGTTTGAATGAATAACTTGAATTGGAAATTTCAAGATGAAATTGAAATTTAACTTGGGAAGTTAAATGGTTAGTTTTAAATGGGAGTTATGAGTAATCTCAAAATGGGTTTGAGATTTAAAATGGATAATAAAATTTGAATCTGAAGATTAAATTATTTTTGAATTCTTATTTGAACTTTGTAATAAGTTAAGTAAAGATAATTTTAAAATGGAATTTTGAAATTTGAATTCGGAATTAAAAGGTTTAAAGATTTAATTTGTTAAAATAAAAAAAATAAAGGTTGAGTTAATTTAAAAGTAAGGGAATTGTGATTTAAGGAATTAAATCAATTTTAACTCGAATTTATATAATTCGAGATAGTTTAAAATTGAGATTTAAATTGAATTAGTTCAAACTGAATTTGATTTGAATAAATGGGAATTGTGATTTAAGATAAATAAGTTTAAAATTCAAATGGAAAATTTGAAATGGATTAATTTAAAATAAAAATTGAAGATTGAATAAGTTCAAAATTCAAATGGGAATTGGGATTAATTCATATAGAAATTGAAATGAATTGAAATTTAAGTGGATTCAATTTGAAATTAGTTTGAATAACTTGAAATTGTAATTAAAGTGAATATGTTTAAAATCAAATGGAATTTGATTTGAATTTGGAAAGGAATTAAGATTAATTCAACTTGAATTGGGATTGAATTAAATTCAATGGAAATTGAAGTATTGAGTCAATTTAAATGGAAGTGGAAATTTAAATTGAATTAATGGGAAATTAATTGGAAATGGAGATTGGGAAATTAAACAGTTTGGCTTTGGATTATTTTCAAAATAAATTGTTTTAATACAAATATATTTTTCCAAATTATTTACTATATAATCTTCTTCTTAAACCCCAAACTATCTTATACTTATTTTACAATTATTTTGGAACTATTTAACTATTTTGAAACTGATTTATAAACTAATTACTATTTTTCAGTTACTTATATCTAATCACTATTTTAAAAACTATTTTGAAATTACCTAACTATTTTATAATACTTAACTATTTTACAGCTATTTTACAAACTAATAACTATTTTTCAACTACTTATCTATTTTAAAACTTTTTCAAGCTATTTTTAAATTTAAATTGGTCAGAGTTCAAACTGTTGTAATTGAAGTAATAACTCAATTGAAAATGGAAGCAATTGAGAATAAGTAAATGGAATTAAAGGAAATGTGTATAGAAAAGAGAGTTGATTTGGCTAATAACCAATAAAGATAAATACGTAGGATGTACGTATATTATTCTATTCGCATAGTGATTTGATCCAGATTCGAGCACAGAATTTCGAGATAGTATTATCGATCCGAGTTGGGATTTTTCGCTCGATTTTCGACGGCGAACCTGGATACGGATTTTTGATTGGTTCTGGATATTCTCTATCATAGTTGTGACTATGCAAGGAGAATGACGGTTTCTGATCAAGAAACCAGATCTGAGTCCGCACTAGGGAGTCGGGTGGACGATACTAGTTCGGAAGAGAAATTGTGTGATCGAAGAGCGATCAGATTGATATTGCGTACGGATGATATGTGTACATCGTACAAGTTTGGATGAAATTGATATTGAAATTTGTGGATAAGGAATTTGAAATGGTTTTGAAATGAAAAGTGTATTTGTGAAATATAATGGAGTTGAATATTTCTGTGATTAGAACTCATTTTATAGAAAGGTGATATGGTTAATAACTTTATAAAAGAGTAATCAAATTTGAATATTTGATTTGGAATAAACAAAGTTATATATCTTTGTTATATAAGATAAATATTCCCTTGTTGAATCCATTGCCAGAAGAAAAGAGTTTTGAAATATTTGAAGTATAAAAGAAGTTTTATACAAGTTTGAAATGATCCAAAGATTTTTAAAAGTTATATATATTATATATATATATAAATGATTTTATGGGAATGATTTTGGAAAAGGTTTTGGGAACCTATGGATTTCTAAAAAGGCTTTTTGATTTTTGGAAAAATCAATTTTGGGAATTTGGAAAGCCTAGTTTGAGAATTATCGATTTTGGTAATCGATTTTGTGTAAAGGATATTTTGATATAAATCATAAAGGGTATGATTTGAAGATACTATAAGTATATAGTATAAAGTGTTTTGAGAACAACTCTGGGGAAAAAGGCGCTTCCTTGAAATGAACTTCTCAGGAGTACCACTGGGTGGTACTGCCTTGAACCCCAAGGGGGGATTCTAAAGTTGATCCTGTGAGGAGTCCGGACAAAACTAGTTCCTGAGGATTATTTGTGTAGCGAAAGTCGAGGGGCTGGTGCCCACAGAGGCATTTGAGTTATGCTGTGACAACAATTTAACTCAATGTCACTGCGATCTACTGCAGACCATAGCGAAAGTCATGTGTGCCGCTGAGAGCCAACTGTCTACGTTTGATTTTATATCGGTAGACTGTGACACTATGGTAACATAGCGAAAGTCGTTTGTGCCGCTGAGAGCCAACAGTCTGCGTTTGATTTTATATCGGTAGACTGCGACCTATGTGGGAGAAGTTTCATTTTGACAGCGAAATCGTGTGTGCCGCTGAGAGCCAACAGTTACATGGACTTTTGCTGTGATGGCAACGTAACCCTGGAATGTAACTGCGATCTGTTGTGGGTTCTGTGGTGTAATCAGTTACATGGACTTTTGCTGCGATGGCAACGTAACCCGTGATGTAACTGTGACCATGGATGGGGGTGATGATTTCCAGAGCATTCTCACCAAAGATATTTCCTCAATTTCAAAATGTTTTCGATATTTTCAATAAAATTATTTTCAAAGTATTTTCACTGGATGTCGAAAACGAGTTTACCAAGTACTGATAGATTTTCAGTCTTACGGCTGATCAACGTATGACCGAATTTCTATGAGAACAAGGATAGACTGGTTGAGACATCGAGTTATAAAAAGTATTTTTATAATATTATGTAAATTTTAAAATGTTTTGAAAAATTTAAATAAAAAGTTAAGAGTTAAAATATCTAAGGAATAATTTAACTAATAATTAACATTGTAATAAAAATTCTTGCTTCGTTCCTTTTCGAGGACGAAAAGATTTAAAGGGGGGAGGAATGTGATAACCCGGATTTTTGAACATCTGTTAATTTATAATTAACTGGTTTAATTAATAAAAATATTGATTTTATTTGGATTAATAAATGAAATTCTGATATATAAATCTAGATATGTATATAGAAGAATCTGAACTATAATAAATGCTGGATTTTTTTTATTTGGATAGATATTTATTTGATAATCACCTATCATAATTATTGAAGTTGACAATATTAGTCTAATAATCTTCTTTTATAATTATTTAATTAGACGAAAATTTATCTTCTCAAAATTTATAAAAATGATTTTTCTAATCATTATATATATATATATATTGAATTGGAAGTTATGTTTTTTTTTTATGATTTTCAAGATTTATTTAAAAATTGAGTTCTATATTTTTATAACACTAAATAGTATCCATAAGATATATATTTATTAATTTAAAAAGTATTTTAGTTTAAAGTAAGATTTGATAAAAGGTATATATATTTCTTTAAAGGCTATACTTAAAATAAAGGTAGTTTGTAAATATATAAGGTTAAAACATACATGTATAAAGGTATTATATAGATTTAAGAAAGTAATAAATACATAAAACATATTAGGTACATTATAATTACAAATGTAAACAAATTCACCATGCATTTTAACAAATGTAAACTATTTATAAAACAATAATGACAAGTGTAAGTTAATTCATACAAGTGTCTTAATTTTAATAATTTTTTAAAAAAAAAAAATGATAAAACTGAGTTATAGGAAAACTCTCTACTTTCTCCTCTCATTTTCTTTTCTATCTTAAATATCAAAACAAAGAAAAAGAAAATCTGAAACCAAAAACCAGTAAACAAATCTAAAGGAAGCAAACAATTATCAGCTTCTCCAAGTTTTCAAATCTGAAGCAATCTAAGATCAACTCAGAAATTCAAGATTCAATTGAATAATCAAGTTAAAATTCAGATTCAGAAACAAAAATTCTAGTTTCACAAGCAGGGCAACATACAGTTTACTTAAAGCCTTCTCTGTTTCTTAAGTCACGGTGAGTAAATTTTATCTTAAAGCTTAATCCGCTTATATATGTGATTGCATGAGATAATTCTTGGAATTATGAAGTGAGATATGTTTGCATGATAGTTTAAAGCTGAATGAATGTATCTATTGATGTTGATATTGTGTGTATATCTGTGTTCCAGTTCATCTGCCCTGTTCTTGATATTACAAGTTTAAATTAGGTTCAAAATCTAATTTCTTTTCCCTGATTCTCTTTGGACCCTAATGTTTAAATAAAATTCGTTAGAACAAACAAGTTATAATTTTTTTAAATATATTTTCAAGGTGAAACCTGATGTTAGTTTTAATAAAGAGGAAATTTCAGTAAAACTAACATATGAAAAATCTCGACTTAAATAATTTGAGGATCCAGGTATATGATCTGATAAATCTTTGGAAGTTATGATTTTAAAAAATATAACCATGAATTTAAAGACGGGAATTTGAGAGAAATTCACAGTTGATCGTGATTTGGGTTCTGGACATTTGCTGGTGACCGGGGTGATTTGGGTAGCCGGAACTACTGCTGGAGGTAGCGGTGGAGTTGATGAGCTCGGCAAAAATGGTGTTTCATTTTATCTGACGTCGAGGTGGTAGGACGGAGGAGAACTAGGGTTTAGGCCGGGTTTGAGTAGTGGTTGTTTTCGAAGCAAATGCGGCGTCGTCATCGCGATGAACTCGATCGGTGGTGGGGGAAAAGCAGCGTGGGTCTTTGACGAGGGTCTGGACGCAGTGGCAATGTTTCAGGTGGTCGGAGGCGATGGTACGAGGTGGATTTGTCGAACAGTGTTGGGTTCCAGTATGCTTTGACTTGCTCGATTTTGAACGAGGGTGAGATTGAGTGACCTGAGTGTTCGTGGCGATGGAGGAGAGCATCTTCGACTTGCTGGTGATCAGAACAATGGCCGGAGGTGGCCAGACCTCGTGTGCACGTGCACGATATATCGTGATATCTGCGTGTTATGATTTGGGGAAGAAGGGTTCTGTAGGAAGAACTCGAAGTAGTTACGTGGTCGACTCGAAGCAGAAACGTACGTGAGTTTATCGTGTTTTGTTCGGGGCAGGCTCGTGAGTTTTGTGGGGTTTGCTCGGGTTGGTTTTGAACTGTATCTAGTTAAATAATTTAACAAGGAAAATGTTACAAGGTTTTTATTGTGAAGTAAATTTAGTTCCAGATTTATATTAAACAAAGGGAATCAAGTTTAAAAGTAAAGAAATTATTTCACAAGTTCAAACTAAATAAAAATGAAACAAGTTTTTCTTGTAAGAAGAAGTTTAGCCAAGTTTTAAAATGTATTTAAAAATGAAATAGGTTTCAAAAGAAATGGTTAACCAAGTTTTAGATTATATTTTTAAAATAGATAAGTTTTAAAGGATATGGTAATTAGGATTTCAAAAATAAATGAAAGTAATTAAAAGATAATTACTTAATAGATAATTACTTAATATAGGTAATTAAAGATTGATTGGAGGTTAATTAATTTAATAATTAAAGTTAATTAAATGATGATTTAAGGATAATTACTTAATAACTAAAGGATAATTAATAAGTGTGATTAATTAATGATTTATTTAGGTTAATTAATCAATGTAATTAATTAAGGAGTGGTTATAATTAATTAAAGTTAATTAAGCAGGATTAAAGGTAATTAATTTAATCTATATTAGGTGATTAATTAAATTAATTGCTTGAGTATTAATCTTGCCTATAGATGATAACTTGAATCAAATACCTTGGTTTGTTTGAATATCTCTGATGTTGAGTTGTGATGTATTGTGATATGATATGATGGGTTAAACTGTGATATTATGAGTTATCTATCGATAATTGATTTGCTGTGAGAAACTATGTTTAAAGCTAACTTGTATCCACTTAAACAACTGGAATTAAGATGACATTGAATTCGAAGAGACCGGGGTCGGGTATCAGTAAATACCCGAAACCACTTCGATTTGAAATCCTCTATAATTCTTTATAGGTTGATATGTGAAATCAAATAGGCCGGTTAGGGATAATATGGACCATTTAAACTAAGTTGGATACTTAGATATAGTTTTATGGAAATAAGTGTTGACTATATAAGTTGTTTACTTATAGTAAAGTATGAGTTACCCCGGGTTTAAATAAGTTCTATGGATTGAATTTCATGTTAGACGAGTTTACTCACGCTGGTTTCCAGCCTGACCCGGGTGTTACTTTGATGTAATGCTCGGGTCAGACCGAGTATTACAGATTTCCAGGTAAGGACGTTCTGGAGCTCAGGAGGCGAGCTGGATGGCAGGAACGTATGGAGTGTATTCCGCTGTGATATATTATAGTTGTCCGAGACATGTTAATTCTAACTGTCTAGTATATTTGTGAATATTGTAACTCTGATGTATAAAAATGTAATTAACAAATACAGGTTTTCTTTGTATAAATGCTATTATTTGTTATTATATTTAATCCGCTGCGAATGTGAGATGTTGTGTTTTCTGTTCTTCTTTCTTCTTTCTGTTTCTTTCTTCTATCTCTTTTCTTTTTCTCCTAACTATCTGGAATTTTCGGGTTCGAAAATTCCGGGTCGTTACAACTGCAGACCATTATAGCATTTCCAGAGAATGCTATAATAGACCTGAGTTCATTATTGGCCTATAAGTCCAATTACAGCAACTACAGCATTTCAAAAATGCTGTAATAGCTCTTTTTACACAATTTTAGTTCAAAACAGAATCTATAGCATTTCTGAATGCTATTAAAAGTTAATTTCAGGTGTTAGTGTATTTCCAGCAATTAAATAACTTTAATTTAAAACACATAAACATTTTAAAAATCATATTTTAACATTTAAAATGTTCATTTACATATCGTTTAACATATATCTTTTCATAATAAATTTCTTATAATAAAATCCAATTTTCAACAATTTACTTAATAAATTTAAGTGTAAAAGTTTCCAATTCTTCACATTTCAACAAATAACTTAACACTTCAAATTTAAATTACCATTTCACAAATTTAACTAAATTTCCAATTTTATTTAATTAACTTAACCCTTTAATTAAAACCAAATTTCACATTTCCTAGTCAAGTTATATTTTAAAAGATCACTTTTAAACATTCATTTATTTAACCACTTAAATTCATAGAAAAATCAATAATACTTTAATAAATCACTTAAATTCAAATTTAATCAAATTATCATATTTACCATTTCCAAATAAAATTTAATATCCATTTTATTTATATAACTTAAATATCATTTTTAACCAAAATTCCAAATTTCCAACTTAAGTTATATTTCAAAAATCCAGTTAAACCATTCATTAATTTCATTTTTAACACATGGAAAAAAATCATAATTTCTTTAATTTAAAACATTTCAAAATCTATTTAAATCAAATTTCATAAATTTATTATTTTTTTAAAATACTTAAAAATATCCAAAACACTTTATAAAATAACCACGGGCCTGTATATAATTTTCTAACCTAGGTCAAGTGATACGGATATGTATCATTTCAATCCGCAGTTAAAAAAAAGAAAAATCCGGGTTCTATCCTTCCAAACCCGCAATCCCAAGTTAAAAATAAATTAAATAAAAATCGTTCAGGCCTATCATTTCAGCCCATAACAATTTTTCCCTATTCTAAAGTCCGTTCGGGTATGTATCATTTCAACCCATAGTGATTCTAGTCTACAGGGAACTTGCAATGGTGATAACTGATATAAATAACAGAATAACATTAAATAACAGTAACATATGATATAACAGGTGTATAAACATCATATGATCATTGTCACGTACGGGAATTTTCGACTTTCGAAAATTCGACATCGATACTCACTTTATCGACTGCCGAGCAATCGAGTGCCGGAAACTCCAGTAGTGAGGGTTTTAGAAAGAAGAAAAAGGTAGAAGAAGAAGAAAAGAAGGAACAGAAAGAAAAAGAACAACAGAACAGAAAACAATATCAGAATCTTACACATCGCAGCGGAATAACATATAATAGATAATCAATAGTCTTTTAAAACAAAGAACTATATCAGTTTATACATACATCAATCAGAGTCAATATACAACACTGGACAGTTATATAAACTTGTCCTCATACAGAATACACAGCGGAATAAATAATATCAGATACAAATACTACGTCTCGTCATCCAGCTTATCTCCAAGCTCCAGAATATCCAGAATATCCTGATAATCTAACTCTAGACTGCCCGTGTGGAAATTGGTGGGCACCCAGAGTTTAGAAGGGAAACAATAAACTCCGAGTCAGTCATGGTGACTGGTGTGAGATCGTAAAACAGTTATTCTTTCACAAAGAAAATAAAACAAATTCGCAATGCTTTTGGAAAATGAAACTACCATAAGACCTCCCACCACACACACAATGCAAACGCAGAATTGGAGGAGATTTCTTCTTATGATAGTCAAAGATGCTTACTACGCAAAAATCAAATTCTTTTTGATATTATTATTAGTGCATAGTGTAGAAACATTTCGAAAGTATAATATTAATCTTAGCCAACATACGACCAGTATCGTATGCCTACTATAGCTACCATCTAAACAGTGGTGACCACCGTACGTAAATGGCAGGTTCTACAACTAATACCGTACAAGGTGCGTATTGGAGTTTGGATTTCCAACAAATGGTCAGGCTAAGGAACTTCCTATCCACGATGGGTACGTCCCTGGAATAGACGACCCGAGAACCTAACCGGATCTCTGCCAACACAAGGCCGGGTTACCTCTGCAAAAATAGGTAACTACTGACACGCGTATGCCATCCCCCGATCGTAACCGATCTTCCCGAGGATCCCCGATTTCCAACAACCACAAAGAAATAAATTTGCAGCAACCACATAGGTTAAGTATCTGGGCTCCATACCATGATACCACCTCTATCCAGAAGGAATGACATACACTAAGGGGCGCTACTCCCTAGAACCTTGCTGCATCCTTCCTGTTTTGACCATTTCCGGGGTGTGAGGCTCGACGAAGTCTCGTCCACAAAGCTACGCTTTCTACAAAAAGCCCTGCTTCGGGTCAAACAAAAATGATCAACCTATGATCACAAAGATATAAGATCAAACAAATGATCATATCACAAATGATCAAACACTGATCATTTCACAGCAACACTCAGTATGCCACGTTACCAAATTGGGAATATATCGCTGATAAATTTCAACTACATAACCTCTGAGCTCGTACGTCTCAGAGAAGGGTGTTAAGCTAAGAGAATAAATTCTCCGCCACCAACAGAAATGTATTTGAAAGAAATCAGCTTTATATCTCAAATTGTAACGTCAGACACACAATCCATACAAGTCTGTTCCGGGATCGAACAGAACCGAAGGCACTTCTCACGAAGCCCTTGCATATCCGGATAATTTTCTAATCACGTCCGGACTTCCCGTCACTAAGGGTGATAAAACCTCTAAACCGGAGATCAGCCGATGTAGAGTAACTCGACGGTAATCCTTCCGTTTTCAAAAATATCCGGTCTTCAACACCGGTCTTCGAATGCAATTCATAACGACGTATCACGTATTCGGAATGGGTTATACGACCCCATGGTCCTTTCCCGGCTAACCCGAATAGTGAGCGATTATTTCAAAAATAAGTGTGGCATTCAAATTCATCCAATTCACAACAAATACCTATCTAAAGGTAATTATTGATAGTCGGTTATTTAATTATCAATAAAGATGCGCAACATCATCAGATTCCAAATAATTTTCCAAATTATTTATCTTCAAAAATATCTTTACTAGATATAAAATTTCCACACTTAACCATTTGAAAACAATTTCAAATATTCACTTTTCAATTTATCTTTAAAAGATAAAGTTTCAAACCCTTCGTTTCATATTGGAAAAGCATTCCCATACTTATTTAAAAATAAGTGATTCACCAATCTATTTATTTTCAACATTAGAAAATAATCGCTATACTTAAATCAAATTTAAGTATAAATTCATTCTTTAAGGAAATCATTTACTATAACGACATTTATTTTAGTCAAAACGAATGTTGCGTAAAACATCGTTACGACGACTCAAAATCACTAGTATAGGGATTCGAAATTTAGATAGATATATAAATCCCAATACTTACACAAAATATTTCCTTTCGGAAATCATTTACTATAACAACAGTGTTATAGTCCACCATTTCTGAAATGACCCTCCTATTTCTACCTTAATTTCATAGGGATTTTTTTTTAAGAGATGATATATAGATATATCATTCATTACAAATATATTTCCCAAGGTAATTTTCTTTCTCCAATAAACAAAATATATCCAGGATCAAAATAATTTACCAATTTAAATATATTAGTGTATTTCTAATAACATACACATACATATGAAGATGTATGTGTTCCTCTTGTTTGAATTCAGAGTATATACTTTATTTTTATTTGTTGTACAAGAGCATTCTGTTTGATTTAGATTTTAGCAATTCTGCCTAAAGTTTATTACTATATACTTTTGAATATTTGTAATAAGTCAGTAAATCCTATGCATATTTAATTCATATGAACTTGCTCATTCTAATTGATAGTTTTAATATCAATTTTACCATGTCAGTTAAATTTCAAGATTCTTGAGATTTTATTTTCAGATCATGGATCAAAGGTATTGATATTTGGCTAAGGCCAGAAATGATATATTCACTTATCATTTTCCACTTATGTATTTTCAAAAAAAACTTCCTTATTCAAGATTCAATCTATGTGACTTGTTTGCCTTAATCTTAGCCCACATGACAAATAGTGAGTTGTGTATTTGCATAAGATTTTCCATGTCAAGAATTTGAACTTAAAAATATTCATAAGAATAATTCCAGGTTTGCTGGTGCAAGCCTGTCCAGATGGTATATCTGATATGACTTTGAAAATTGGTTATGGTAAAACATTTGCTAAATGACCAAAAGCTTTTGGAAGACATTTTACTGTCAAAACACAACCAAACGTAATCAACCAAAACTTCACTTATTTGAAGCTGGTTAACTCATGTGCCTAGTGTCATGCCAGGTACCTGATCATGGCAATTGAAATGCCAGTCATTTGCATCATACCTGAAGCCTTCCCATACAATTACTTCTCTCAAAACAATTTAAAAAGTAGACTTGAACCATTTGTAGACATAATTCAGAGGAAAAAACAATTAGATACTTAAAGGTATTTTTCAAGGTAAATTCTAAATTTACTCCAAAACTCAGTGTTTTTAAAATAACTTAAGATTGTCTAATACATAATATAATTACAAAGAAATTGCTCACATAATTGTATATTTCTTTACCAGATTTTCATAGCTAATGCTTGAGCATATTTTTCTTGTTTATATTCCAGACACTACTTTAAAAACAAATCAAACCTTAACACACAATGATTTCGACAGAACAACTAATTTAATCTAACACTTTACAGAACATAAGAGCAACTTGATCACTAATCCATAAAATATTCATTACATGACTGGAAATCTTAGAAACATAATTTTTCCTGAATACATGCAGATATAATCAATTTAAGCTCTTATTGAAACTAGCTAGCATGTTCATTCACTCCTCCATAATAGCCATAACTTCATTTTCTACTTAGTGCCTGCGTTCCCTGAAAGAGCATGAGTGGCTGCCTCATTTTAAAATGAGACACCCCCTATGCCATGAGCAAACAAGGGTCAGATCTAAGATCTGGTATGAGTAACATCAATACATTCATGATATTAAGCAATAGAGAATGTAAGAGTACCAACTAGTTATTTAAGCAAATTTCTGCATCCAATTACTTTAACATGGTATAAATAAGTTGATTCTGGTATGATATATTCATCTATCACTCTTACACTTGCATACATAACCATGCAAACATAATTATCTATTTGCAACATTTGCATTCACTGGAACCATCATGGTTCCATACCAACCAATCCTAAGAAATATTCATATTCCTATTTCTTCATTTACAGGTTGTATAATTCAATTTAAATTCCTGCCTCATCTGCTATTAAGGAATCACAGGGACACATTGCAATGAACTAATTCACATCATTGCACAAAGATCTCAGGGCTTAAACAAACCATGTGCCAACTTGCATACTTCAAATATGACAAGCATTCCAGCAGCCTTCTTGGCCTTCCCTTCCCTAGTTTATTTACTAGTGTATTGACTTAAATCCTATTATCAAATATGCTGAGTGAACATGTCACTACAAACATGGAAACATCCATAATTTTTCCTAGCATAATTCTCCTCAGAAATAAGCAGACAGTTATTTCCTAAATGGGGTCAATATGTCTTGATCTCAGTAAAATATAAGAATATTTGCAACTGTAAAGGAGGCATGGCATGTTCTTATTATATTGATCTGCAAGCCTTTATGATTGATTCAGATTCAGGATCTGGTTCAATCATAATTTTAGCTTGTGAGTTTCTTTTTTTTTTTGATTTGATTAAGGGCTCAGCACTTAGAAAATTTCTATTGCACCCTTAACATTTTTCTTCTCAAGCCTCAGCACTTATACCAAGTATAATGCAGCTCCCAACATTTTTTGTAAAGTTTCCATGCCATAGATCTATAACAGTTGAGAGTATTCTGTATATAATTTTAAGATTATGGACTTTAACATTTTTGAGTAAAAATAAAACAGTAATGATACACATCCAAAGACAAATGTCTCAACAAAGCAAAGATCACCAAAAACATCCATATCAAATCATATCAGATTTAAAATAAGACATCCAAAGGCATTGATGAAATCATATACATTAAGACCAGCAATATATAAATGGCAATATAAAAAGTGGCTGCCTCATCTCAGGTCTTAATGCCATGAACTCAGTGAGGTTACTCACCTAAATATTTCTTCTTATTAATCCAGAAAAATCCTTGTATGAGTGTTTTCTCCTTCCTTCCAATATTTTTCTTCCTTTCTTATTTTTGTGCAGCTCGGGGTAAAGATAATTTTACTGGCTGAAACTGCCTATTTATATGCATTTTTCCACTAGGGTTTTGTTAAAACAAAATTCCATTTCTGACCTAACCATCTTCATGCATTTTTCATTCATTTTCCTCCTTAATACCCCGGCCATAATAATTAGTTGAAGGCAGTATTTTCTTCCCTTTACTTTTTCGGAAAAATGGCCACTCACCTAGTCATGTTAAAAGTGTGACTACCATATTTTATATTTATTCATTTGCTCATTTTTGGAAATCCCCCTTCTTTCTATTCCTGTCTATACATAACATACATACCTGCTTTATGCTTTATACCTATTTAATGTTACTCTTTTGCTTAGCTTGACATTTTTCTGCTCACAGAATATACAAGTGAAAAGAAAACTAGAAATATTTATTTATTTAATCTCCCCCTTGTTTCATAGAAAATACATTTAAGCATATACTTCATTTTTAACTTTATGCTTAAATTACAATCCAATGCTTTAAATAAGGAATTTACTTTCCTATATATATATATATATATATTTCAGAGATTTTTAAATCTCTTTCTTGTGCTATTTTCAATGTACATGTGCACACATATACTTGCACACTATTTATTCCAAAAATTTCACCATATTTAAATCTAAATATTTCAAAAATTAAATCATTTTACAAAAATGATTTTTCACAAAATTTTGGGGTATTACATTCACCCCTCCTTTTAGGAATTGTGTCCTCACAATTTTTCTAACATTTATAACAAGCATCATTTTCTTTTCTGAAAACTTATCAAACATATGCATAAGCAACCAAATTCAACCATATCAACCATGCATAACAAAAATTTTCCAGAAAAAAAAAATTACCTTTTAATTTGCAAAAAGCTTAGGATAATCCATTCTAATCTTATCCTCTAACTCCCATGTGCAGTCATTAGGATCACTACTCCACTGGATCTTAACTAGTTTCAAGGTTTTGCTCCTTAATTTCTTTTCTTCCTTGGCCACAATCCCCACTGGCTCTTTTTCATAAACCAAGTCAGGATTTATTTGAATTTTGGTAGGCTCTTCCAAAATGTCTTCTTTATCATGTACCCATCTTCTAAGTTGGGACACATGAAAAACATTATGCATTGCTTTCATTTCCTCTGGTAGTTCTAATTTGTAAGCCAATGAACCAATTCTTTCCAGAATTTTATAGGGTCCAACATACCTTGGTGTGAGCTTACCTTGCTTGCCAAATCTCAAGACTTTCTTCATAGGTGAAATCTTGATGAAAACAAAGTTTCCCACTTCATATTCCACTTGCTTTCTTTTCCTATCTGCAAATTTCTTTTGCCTATCTTGAGCTGCTGCTATTCTTTTTCTTATTAACCCAATTTTCTCTGTAGTTTCTTTAACATATTCAGGTCCTAGAACAGCCCTTTCTCCAGTCTCTACCCAGCATATAGGTGATAAACATGGCTTGCCATATAAGGCTTCAAATGGTGCCATCCCTATGGTGCTTTGGTAACTGTTATTGTATGTGAATTCAGCTAGATGGAGGTGGTCTTCCCAGTTGCCTCCAAAGTCCAGTGTACATGCTCTCAACAAATCTTCTAAGACTTTGTTCACCACCTCAGTTTGACCATCTGATTGTGGATGGTAGGCAGTGCTTAAGCACAATTCACTCCCCATGGCCTCTTGAAAACTTTTCCAAAATCTTGAGGTGAAGATGGTATCCCTATCACTCACAATGGTTTTGGGTATGCCATGCAACCTTACTACCTCTTTCATGAATATTTGAGCCAATTTTGGAGCATTTCTTTCTGCTCTAACTGGGATAAAATGTGCTACCTTAGTTAGCCTATCCACTATTACCCATATACTTGTGTTTCCCTTCCTAGATCTAGGAAGACCATCTATGAAATCCATAGATATATCCTCCCACTTCCACTGTGGTATACTAAGGGGTTGCATTAGTCCTGATGGCCTTTGTGTCTCTGCCTTGACTTGTTGGCAAGTCATGCACCTTGCAACATGTCTGGCCACATCTGACTTCATCCCCTTCCACCAAAGATTTCTTTTCAAATTTTGATACATCTTGGTGCTACCTGGGTGTATGGAGTACTTACTCCTATGGTATCCATTTAATATTTCCTCTTTCAATTCTATATTTTCTGGAACACATATCCTATTTTTATTCCTTAAATAACCATTTTTATCAACTTGATAATTTATTACTTCCTCCCCTTTTGATATGAGCATTTTCTTTTCCACCATGTTTAGGTCTTGTTCCTGCATTTTCCCAATCTTAAGAAGTAAATCTGATTGCAGAGATATCATACTTAATTTTCCTTTACCTTCATCTTCTTCAATGGGCATCATTTGTACCTCACTGTTTTCCTCAATTTCCAAATCAGTAAGTATAGACAAATCCCTAAACTCTTCCATCATCAACATGGCTACCTTGGCATGTTGTCTACTCAAGGCATCTGCAACTTTATTTGCCTTGCCTGGTGTATACAGTATATCTAAATCATAGGCAGCTAGGAACTCTACCCATCTATGTTGCCTCATGTTCAAATCTTTTTGTGAGAATAAATATTTCAGTGCCTTATGATCAGTGTACAAAATGAATTTGGCACCTAACAAATAATGTCTCCAAAGTTTCAAAGCATACACAACTGCTGCTAGTTCAAGATCATGGGTTGCATATCTTGTTTCATGTGGCTTTAATTGCCTAGATGCATAGACTACCACCTGGTCTTGCTGCATCAACACAGCCCCTAACCCAGAGCCACTTGCATCAGCGTACACAACTAAATTTTCATTTCCTTCTCGCACTCTCAATACTGGTGCATTAATCAGAGCTTCCTTTATTTTGATAAAAGCTTGCTCACATTTTTCTGTCCATACAAAGGCTTGGTTCTTTCTAGTTAAATTGGTAAGTGGTGATGATATTTTTGAGAAATCTTTTATAAATCTCCTATAATATCCTGCCATCCCCATAAATGATCTAATCTCACTGATGGTACTAGGCCTTTTCCATGCTTGGATTGCCACTACCTTATTAGGGTTTACTGATATTCCTTTGGCAGAGATAACATGCCCAAGAAAATGTACTTCTTCTTTCCAAAATGCACATTTTGAAAATTTTGCCTTTAAATCATTTTCCCTTAGCCTTGACAAAACTAAATGCAAATGATTTTTATGCTCTTCCACTGTCTTGGAATAAATCAAAATGTCATCAATAAAAATCAGTACAAACTTGTCTAAATAATCTCAAAATATTCTATTCATCAAATCAACAAAATATGAAGGAGCATTTGTCAAACCAAATGGCATAACCATAAATTCATATAAGCCATATCTTGTGTTAAATGCAGTATACTTAACACTTGAGTCTTCAACCTTCATTTGATGGAATCCTGATGCTAGGTCTAGTCTAGAAAATATTTTAGCTTCACTGAGTTGGTCAAAGAGATCATCTATTCTAGGCAATGGGTATTTATTCTTGATGGTTACTTTATTTAGTTCTCTGTAATCTATGCACATTCTCAAGGTACCATCATGTTTTCTTACAAACACTACTGGAGAACCCCAGCAAGAATTGCTTGGCCTTATAAATCCCTTGCCTTCTAATTCTTCCAACTGATTTTTCAATTCTTTCAGTTCACTCGGCCCCATTCTATAAGGTTTCTTGATTATTGGACTTGCTCCTGGAATGAGATTAATTTGAAACTCAACTGGTCTGTGGTGTGGAACACCCTTAACTTCCCCAAACACATCCAAGTATTCATTAACTATGGGAATTTCTTCAATGATTAGTTCACTGAGATCTTTTTCTAAGTCAACTAAATGATATAATTTCCCTTCCCTAGCTACTTCACATAGAACTGTGATCCTCTGGCCTCTAGAATTTTGCAATGATATGGTGGATGAGTCTAAATTAATTATGGCTTTAAATTGCCTTAACCAATCTACCCCCAATATAACTCCTATATTTGGGTAATTTAAAACATATAAATTGGAAATAAAAATATTTCCTCCTATGTTTAACTCCACATCCACACAATTCATGTTCAAAACACTAGAACTCCCTAGGGGACTTTGTACAAGCAATGGGGTTTCAACCAATATGCAGTTTAATTTTAACACTTTAACTAATTCATAGGAAATCAAAGAGTGTGTTGCTCCAGTATCATATACTACTGGTATGGGTATGGCACAAATGAGTAATGTACCTTCCACTTGGCCATGATTTTCAGCATCAATTTTCACTGCAGATTTGCCTTTACCTTCCAAAGTTGCCAATTTCCCTTGCTGTTTATTCTCAGGACAGTTCCTCTTCATATGCCCCTCTTTCCCACATAGGTAGCATTTGAAGGCTCCTCCTTTTAACTCTGGGCACCTTGGTTTGATGTGTCCTTCTTTACCACAATGATGGCAAACCAATTTCTTCTTAGTATCATTGGCTTTTGTGTCTTTACTCTTCCTGTTGTCTGCCTCCTCCTTCTTTTTATCATAAGGGTGATATCTTCCCTTATCCTTCTTGTTGCTGCTCTTAAAATTCCTATATTTCTCTCTTTCTTTGTCATGTTGTTCCAGTTTCAATGCCAGATCAATTACTTGATCAAAAGTTCTATCTGCATATGGTAGCATAGCCCTGCTAAGTCCTGGGTTCAGACCTTTTATATACCTATCATTTTTGGATGCTTCATCTGCCACTAGCATTGCTCCATAATTAGATAGCCCCTCAAACTTTTGAGTGTATTCAGTGACATTCAAAGTTCCCTGCCTAAGTTTGATAAATTCTTCAAGCAAAGTGGTCTTGGCTGATGCTGGTACAAATCTTGCCTCCAACATCTCCTTGAACTGATTCCAAGTGATTTCATTTTCATTTCTTCCAGCTATGATCACCTCCCACCAGCTTAAAGCTACCCCTTTCAGTTGTCTTGAAGCTACTTGCCTCTTCCTTTGGTCATCTAACTGCATGTCATTGAAAATCCTATCAAGTGTTCTCAACCATGCTTGAATTTCCATCACACTCTCAGTTCCTTCAAAACTCCTGCCTCCCAAATTGGAATAAGTCTTTAGTAGTTTTGAAAGCTCTTCATGTGGGTTCTCAGGCCTATGCCCAATCCCTTCTCTTAAAACCCTCACAAATTCTTGCATATCAAGCATTTGAGATGCACTGGGTCCTGCATTGTGATGAGATCCTCTTCCTACCATGGTCTGCTAACTAAATTCTGGGCAAATGGTATTAGTATATTATGAGTACTTCTATAATTTCTATTTTCTTATCTAAATTATTTCATCCAAAACAAACAGACATAATACATTTCTATATTACCTAGCAATCAATCAACCAAGTGCTCTGATACCAACTGAAATGACCCTCCTATTTCTACCTTAATTTCATAGGGATTTTTTTTTAAGAGATGATATATAGATATATCATTCATTACAAATATATTTCCCAAGGTCATTTTCTTTCTCCAATAAATAAAATATATCCAGGATCAAAATAATTTACCAATATAAATATATCAGTGTATTTCTAATAACATACACATACATATGAAGATGTATGTGTTCCTCTTGTTTGAATTCAGAGTATATACTTTATTTTTATTTGTTGTACAAGAGCATTCTGTTTGATTTAGATTTTAGCAATTCTGCCTAAAGTTTATTACTATATACTTTTGAATATTTGGAATAAGTCAGTAAATCCTATGCATATTTAATTCATATGAACTTGCTCATTCTAATTGATAGTTTTAATATCAATTTTACCATGTCAGTTAAATTTCAAGATTCTTGAGATTTTATTTTCAGATCATGGATCAAAGGTATTGATATTTGGCTAAGGCCAGAAATGATATATTCACTTATCATTTTCCACTTATGTATTTTCAAAAAAAACTTCCTTATTCAAGATTCAATCTATGTGACTTGTTTGCCTTAATCTTAGCCCACATGACAAATAGTGAGTTGTGTATTTGCATAAGATTTTCCATTTCAAGAATTTGAACTTAAAAATATTCATAAGAATAATTCCAGGTTTGCTGGTGCAAGCCTGTCCAGATGGTATATCTGATATGACTTTGAAAATTGGTTATGGTAAAACATTTGCTAAATGACCTAAAGCTTTTGAAAGACATTTTACTGTCAAAACACAACCAAACGTAATCAACCAAAACTTCACTTATTTGAAGCTGGTTAACTCATGTGCCTAGTGTCATGCCAGGTACCTGATCATGGCAATTGAAATGCCAGTCATTTGCATCATACCTGAAGCCTTCCCATACAATTACTTCTCTCAAAACAATTTAAAAAGTAGACTTGAACCATTTGTAGACATAATTCAGAGGAAAAAACAATTAGATACTTAAAGGTATTTTTCAAGGTAAATTCTAAATTTATTCCAAAACTCAATGTTTTTAAAATAACTTAAGATTGTCTAATACATAATATAATTACAAAGAAATTGCTCACATAATTGTATATTTCTTTACCAGATTTTCATAGCTAATGCTTGAGCATATTTTTCTTGTTTATATTCCAGACACTACTTCAAAAACAAATCAAACCTTAACACACAATGATTTCGACAGAACAACTAATTTAATCTAACACTTTACAGAACATAAGAGCAACTTGATCACTAATCCATAAAATATTCATTACATGACTGGAAATCTTAGAAACATAATTTTTCCTGAATACATGCAGATATAATCAATTTAAGCTCTTATTGAAACTAGCTAGCATGTTCATTCACTCCTCCATAATAGCCATAACTTCATTTTCTACTTAGTGCCTGCGTTCCCTGAAAGAGCATGAGTGGCTGCCTCATTTTAAAATGAGACACCCCATATGCCATGAGCAAACAAGGGTCAGATCTAAGATCTGGTATGAGTAACATCAATACATTCATGATATTAAGCAATAGAGAATGTAAGAGTACCAACTAGTTATTTAAGCAAATTTCTGCATCTAATTACTTTAACATGGTATAAATAAGTTGATTCTGGTATGATATATTCATCTATCACTCTTACACTTGCATACATAACCATGCAAACATAATTATCTATTTGCAACATTTGCATTCACTGGAACCATCATGGTTCCATACCAACCAATCCTAAGAAATATTCATATTCCTATTTCTTCATTTACAGGTTGTATAATTCAATTTAAATTCCTGCCTCATCTGCTATTAAGGAATCACAGGGACACATTGCAATGAACTAATTCACATCATTGCACAAAGATCTCAGGGCTTAAACAAACCATGTGCCAACTTGCATACTTCAAATATGACAAGCATTCCAGCAGCCTTCTTGGCCTTCCCTTCCCTAGTTTATTTACTAGTGTATTGACTTAAATCCTATTATCAAATATGCTGAGTGAACATGTCACTGCAAACATGGAAACATCCATAATTTTTCCTAGCATAATTCTCCTCAGAAATAAGCAGACAGTTATTTCCTAAATGGGGTCAATATGTCTTGATCTCAGTAAAATATAAGAAAATTTGCAACTGTAAAGGAGGCATGGCATGTTCTTATTATATTGATCTGCAAGCCTTTATGATTGATTCAGATTCAGGATCTGGTTCAATCATAATTTTAGCTTGTGAGTTTTTTTTTTTTTTTTTGATTTGATTAAGGGCTCAGCACTTAGAAAATTTCTATTGCACCCTTAACATTTTTCTTCTCAAGCCTCAGCACTTATACCAAGTATAATGCAGCTCCCAACATTTTTTGTAAAGTTTCCATGCCATAGATCTATAACAGTTGAGAGTATTCTCTATATAATTTTAAGATTCTGGACTTTAACATTTTTGAGTAAAAATAAAACAGTAATGATACACATCCAAAGACAAATGTCTCAACAAAGCAAAGATCACCAAAAACATCCATATCAAATCATATCAGATTTAAAATAAGACATCCAAAGGCATTGATGAAATCATATACATTAAGACCAGCAATATATAAATGGCAATATAAAAAGTGGCTGCCTCATCTCAGGTCTTAATGCCATGAACTCAGTGAGGTTACTCACCTAAATATTTCTTCTTATTAATCCAGAAAAATCCTTGTATGAGTGTTTTCTCCTTCCTTCCAATATTTTTCTTCCTTTCTTATTTTTGTGCAGCTCGGGGTAAAGATAATTTTACTGGCTGAAACTGCCTATTTATATGCATTTTTCCACTAGGGTTTTGTTAAAACAAAATTCCATTTCTGACCTAACCATCTTCATGCATTTTTCATTCATTTTCCTCCTTAATACCCCGGCCATAATAATTAGTTGAAGGCAGTATTTTCTTCCCTTTACTTTTTCGGAAAAATGGCCACTCACCTAGTCATGTTAAAAGTGTGACTACCATATTTTATATTTATTCATTTGCTCATTTTTGGAAATCCCCCTTCTTTCTATTCCTGTCTATACATAACATACATACCTGCTTTATGCTTTATACCTATTTAATGTTACTCTTTTGCTTAGCTTGACATTTTTCTGCTCACAGAATATACAAGTGAAAAGAAAACTAGAAATATTTATTTATTTAATCTCCCCCTTGTTTCACAGAAAATACATTTAAGCATATACTTCATTTTTAACTTTATGCTTAAATTACAATCCAATGCTTTAAATAAGGAATTTACTTTCCTATATATATATATATATTTCAGAGATTTTTAAATCTCTTTCTTATGCTATTTTCAATGTACATGTGCACACATATACTTGCACACTATTTATTCCAAAAATTTCACCATATTTAAATCTAAATATTTCAAAAATTAAATCATTTTACAAAAATGATTTTTCACAAAATTTTGGGGTATTACCTTATTTCTTGAAAACGTCTATTTCAACAATAAATGTTGAAATCTATGATTTCGATATATAACACATTTTAAAAACATCTTTAAAATGTTTACTTCATTTTTTTAATGTCACTTCTTCAAAAATGAATCCATTTTATTTAATAATATATTCACTGTCCAAAATCGTGAATATACTTTATTTACCCAAATCAATGTTTCTACACATTTATTAAAAGATTATCCATGATCTAAAATCGTGAATATAATTTCTTTAATTAACTTCAAAAATTCACTTATCAAATCAAGTGATTTCAGATTTATAAACAACCTTTATAAATTTCAATTCTATTTGTAAAAACTTCAATACCAAATCAATTTCAATATTGATTTCTAAATTTATTTTCAACCTTAAATAAAATTTCCATACTGATTTCTCAAAAATTCATTTCCAAATATTAAATCAATTACAGATTGATTTCTAATTTTATTTATCACTACTAAATAAATTCCTTATTTTTCTCAAATTATTCAATATGCTGTTTTTAAATGGATTCTTCAAGTTGAAATCATTTTACATTGATTTCCCAAATTATTTCAATTTACCAATTGAATTCCTACAGGGATTTCTAACTTATCTCCTTTTAAATAAATTCCTCTTTAAGAAAATAAATTCCTTTATCTTTTTCAAACTATTTAGAAATCCGAATTTTAATTAAATTCTTCAATTTAAAATCACTATTATACGAAATTCATTTATTTAACATTTTCACTTGGTTCTGGAATTAATTCAATAAGATTTCAAAAATCAGCCTTTATTCTTTTAAATTCTTTTCTTCAAATTTATTAAATTTCTAAAATTAAATTTACTTAAAAATTTCTACTTGAATTTCAAAAATTCAATTTCATTTAGTTTTGGAATCCAATGATATCAAACATCCATTCAGCTAAATTTTAGCTTTTAAACAATTTCCAAGCATCAATATGATCAATATAATCATTCACAGATTCATATCACAGTATAAATAAATTCAATCAATGTGAGGGGACCAGTTGGATCCCTCCAACCTGTTTCCCTGCATCCAAAGACGTTAGCACAATACCAATTCCGCTCCAGTACGGAATTATCGCGGTATATGGGTTTTATAAAAATCCGCTTACTAACGGCGCAATAGGGTCTCATCCGCTATACGAGGCGGGAAATCAATCAATCCAATATGTACATATGCCAATATGTATATATTGCTATATATAGATATATATCCTACTATATCTAATATCACATCCAAGCAGTCAATCAATCAATCAATAACTGTAAAAGAAAATCCACTTTCATTTGAGTGAGAAGATCTCACCTTTGCTTTTAATTTTGCAATCCATTTCCATTCCGATCATTTCTTTATTATATTAACCTTGTATAAATAATTATACAATTCTATTAATATTCGAACAGATCGAATAATAAATTTTCATTTGGTAATTTTAATTATTCAATGATTTAAATTTCTAACAAATCTCCCTTTACAAAATATTTTTCATTTGAAATTAAAATTTTTATTCAACTAATAACTCAGTTTTAAACAAATAATTAAATTTTAAACAAATTTTCTTTACTGTAAAACTAATTTCTGCTGTAGGTTATACATATATAAATTAAAAACAGCATTGAGTTACACTTATTATTATTATCTATATTACTGTATATATATAAATATTCCATATATTTATGATTTAACAAAATAGACAGAGAATACCTCGCTGCCTACCCCTACTGCTCCGGCCATCAACAGAAATGCTCGAGAGCCTCCCTGCCCCCAGCATGATTCGCGAACCCACAGAAATGCCATCGACCATCGTTCTGGCCTGCACACAAACTCACCGACCCCTTCGACTCCGACCTCGTGCTCACGAGACCCTAGCACATCTGTCGTGCCTCCCCACTCGAGCCAGTCTTCACGTACGCAAGCGCCTCCTTCTGACTTCATCACGCAGCCGCCCAAGATCGACGCTGCGAGTCGTTCACCACCACAAGGCCAAACCCCTCAAAAGCAGTTGCGAGATTCGTCGCGTCATCCCAGGCTTCGTGCGACTCGAGATCACCACCAGATTCCCACGCGGCCCCACGCAACCTCCTGAAGCTCGCTAGAATTCGTCGCGATTAGAACGGTAGTAGGAATCGCGAGTATTCCTTTGGGTATCGAACTAAAAAGTGGAAGAGAGGGGAGATGCTATTCAATTTTGATAAGGAGGATTTGCAGTTTTAAGGAGAAGTATCGGTTTCGAAGTGAATTGAAGTTCTATGGCTGCCATTTATTTATTATCTTTTGTGTGAACGAACGAATTCGTTCAATTTAGAAAAGGAAAGAACGAGCATCATACTTTATTTTAGTTTCCTTTTCTTCAATCGATTTGGTCAGAGATTTTTGTTTTTAGAAATGAAGGGTTGCGTGTTGAAATCTTTTGCGTGCGGAAGCATCCCTGTGTATCGGCAGAGAGGGCAAAAAGTACTGATGTTGATATATTTTTGACTGAGAACAAATATAAATTTTAAATTTAAATTTTAAATTCGAATTGACTCGAAAACGAAGTCAAAAATCTCGACTTCCTATCAAGGCATGCCGCTAGGCGTTCGTAATGTTATACGCCTATTCCGAACGCAATGGAAAAGGTTTCGAGTCCAAATTCAATCGTATGAAGAAGATAGCTTTTTGAACCTAGTTAAAATATTAAATTTTCAATTTAATTTCAGCGCGTTTGCTTATCGCACGCTCACACAACAATTTCGGACCTTACGAAAATTGAAATCCAATAATAATACAATATCACGGATCCAATGAAATTAGTTTCGTCGAATTCCGAGACTGCGCCCCGGACGGCTATTTTTAAATATCGGTTGAACGATATAAATTTCAAAACTGAACAAAACAGTTTAAATTTAAATTCTGAAGCTTTTATTATCTTCAGTATCATTAATATAAATTTTACAAGCTTTTGAAATATTTTTCTTCAACTTTAAATTGAAGATTCAAATTTTTATCCAGTTTCAATAGATTAAATTTTATAATTTAATCGCCAAATTCAAAGTTATATCGGGGATTCAAATTAAATCATCGTTCAAATATTTAAAATTAATTAAATATTCTTAATTTAATTTGTTCAAAATTCTGGGTCGTTACAGACTTCCCCCCTTAAAAGAATTTCGTCCTCGAAATTACAAGTTAGGAAAAAAAATCCTTAACTCGTCTACTATTTTTCAACATCTAATAGTTTTATCAATTTATCGAAACAAATCTTTCTACTAGAGATTCGCTATTAATTCAACTAATTTTTCCAACTCAAATTATAAGTTCCAAACAACATTGTTTTCTTAACAATTCATATTTAAGTTTAAATTCAAATTTTAAACTTTCAAAATTTCTCAAAAATTTTCTAACACTCGAAATTTTCGGAAAATTTCGCCAGCGTCTCCTTTGCGCGGCTAATACGGCACGACTACAAAACGTCCCTACGGACTCTCAGATTTCAAAAAGATAAAGAAAAAGCCAAGCGGCTAGAAAAATAAGTCATCAAATCTCATATTCAAATTTAAATACATACCTTTTTCGAGCAATTCAAATTATCTTCGAAATCAAAATTCCAATTCATTTACACCTGTATATCCTACTAGCCATAATATCTAGTTACATATATTCAAACCATTTCGTACATTCAATTACAAAATTTTTTCCCAATATAAACTGCTTATACATTTACTATTGAAGTCATATCCATTATCTTCAATTTTTTCTCATTTCAAATTTCATTTGAATTAAATTTCACATTTTAATTTCTCATTTGAGTTAAATTTATCATTCAATTCTACAATTTCAATTTTCATTTGAATTCAATTTACAATTTCAATTCCTTTAATGGATTTTATCTTCAATTATCTTCTTGGAATTCTATTTCAAATTATAAATTCACTTACAATTTATACTCACAATTTACTTCCATAATTCAAATTTATTCACTTATACTTACTTTGATTTAACTTCATTCTTTAAGTTAAAATTATTCTATCAAAAATCAAATTGTATAAGTTATCGACTTGCTTATTATTCTCATCAATATTTTTATATAGCATTCCAGAGTCTTTTCAACCTTTTCAAAACCATTTTTGAAAACAATTCAAATCATCCTTGAATTGCCAAAACAAAACCCAAATTTTTCCAAACAACTTCCATTTAAAACAATTTGCCAGCAATTCCTCTTTTGGAAACCCGAAAATGAACACCAATGATGCCGCGGTCATCATCGAAGTTATTTTCCAGCGACCGAAAAGAGTTTAGAGCTTTTCATTCCGTCAAAACATTTTTCAAAACCCTTGAAATCCATTTTCAAATCAAAAAGGAATTAAACTTTCCAAATCTCCAAAATTTTCAAATTCTTTTCAAAACATTTCCAAAACTTCTCTGGAATCCCGTTTCAAATTACAAATCACATTTATAATTTATATTCTCAAACTTCATTTGTATATGGATTTATTTCTTAACTTTGAAGTTACGATTTCAACTTCTTATTCAATTTCATATAATAATGATAACATTTTAATATTATCACTTTCCTAACAAACAGGCAACCATATACTATGATAATTCATAGAAAATTATTTCTTTTATATACGAAAATAGTTTTGGGTAAAATTATCTCATTTACCCTATTTTAAAATCAATACTGTGTCGGTTTATCTTGTTTAAGAGTTTAGAAACCCCTATCGATTACAGTTAGCTAGACTGCACCGACCAGAATCCATAAACAATCAACCGATAAGTCAACACAATACAAAACAATTTCATATTCAAATAACAAATACACGCTCATATCTATTATTACACTCAACTCATTCTAGAGTACTACTGACTCTATCTCTAATGAGTAACACCCAACAGAGCAGGGTTGTCGCTTAACCATATGCTCTGATACCACGCTGTCACGTACGGGAATTTTCGACTTTCGAAAATTCGACATCGATACTCACTTTATCGACTGCCGAGCAATCGAGTGCCGGAAACTCCAGTAGTGAGGGTTTTAGAAAGAAGAAAAAGGTAGAAGAAGAAGAAAAGAAGGAACAGAAAGAAAAAGAACAACAGAACAGAAAACAATATCAGAATCTTACACATCGTAGCGGAATAACATATAATAGATAATCAATAGTCTTTTAAAACAAAGAACTATATCAGTTTATACATACATCAATCAGAGTCAATATACAACACTGGACAGTTATATAAACTTGTCCTCATACAGAATACACAGCGGAATAAATAATATCAGATACAAATACTACGTCTCGTCATCCAGCTTATCTCCAAGCTCCAGAATATCCAGAATATCCTGATAATCTAACTCTAGACTGCCCGTGTGGAAATTGGTGGGCACCCAGAGTTTAGAAGGGAAATAATAAACTCCGAGTCAGTCATGGTGACTGGTGTGAGATCGTAAAACAGTTATTCTTTCACAAAGAAAATAAAACAAATTCGCAATGCTTTTGGAAAATGAAACTACCATAAGACCTCCCACCACACACACAATGCAAACGCAGAATTGGAGGAGATTTCTTCTTATGATAGTCAAAGATGCTTACTACGCAAAAATCAAATTCTTTTTGATATTATTATTAGTGCATAGTGTAGAAACATTTCGAAAGTATAATATTAATCTTAGCCAACATACGACCAGTATCGTATGCCTACTATAGCTACCATCTAAACAGTGGTGACCACCGTACGTAAATGGCAGGTTCTACAACTAATACCGTACAAGGTGCGTATTGGAGTTTGGATTTCCAACAAATGGTCAGGCTAAGGAACTTCCTATCCACGATGGGTACGTCCCTGGAATAGACGACCCGAGAACCTAACCGGATCTCTGCCAACACAAGGCCGGGTTACCTCTGCAAAAATAGGTAACTACTGACACGCGTATGCCATCCCCCGATCGTAACCGATCTTCCCGAGGATCCCTGATTTCCAACAACCACAAAGAAATAAATTTGCAGCAACCACATAGGTTAAGTATCTGGGCTCCATACCATGATACCACCTCTATCCAGAAGGAATGACATACACTAAGGGGCGCTACTCCCTAGAACCTTGCTGCATCCTTCCTGTTTTGACCATTTCCGGGGTGTGAGGCTCGACGAAGTCTCGTCCACAAAGCTACGCTTTCTACAAAAAGCCCTGCTTTGGGTCAAACAAAAATGATCAACCTATGATCACAAAGATATAAGATCAAACAAATGATCATATCACAAATGATCAAACACTGATCATTTCACAGCAACACTCAGTATGCCACGTTACCAAATTGGGAATATATCGCTGATAAATTTCAACTACATAACCTCTGAGCTCGTACGTCTCAGAGAAGGGTGTTAAGCTAAGAGAATAAATTCTCCGCCACCAACAGAAATGTATTTGAAAGAAATCAGCTTTATATCTCAAATTGTAACGTCAGACACACAATCCATACAAGTCTGTTCCGGGATCGAACAGAACCGAAGGCACTTCTCACGAAGCCCTTGCATATCCGGATAATTTTCTAATCACGTCCGGACTTCCCGTCACTAAGGGTGATAAAACCTCTAAACCGGAGATCAGCCGATGTAGAGTAACTCGACGGTAATCCTTCCGTTTTCAAAAATATCCGGTCTTCAACACCGGTCTTCGAATGCAATTCATAACGACGTATCACGTATTCGGAATGGGTTATACGACCCCATGGTCCTTTCCCGGCTAACCCGAATAGTGAGCGATTATTTCAAAAATAAGTGTGGCATTAAAATTCATCCAATTCACAACAAATACCTATCTAAAGGTAATTATTGATAGTCGGTTATTTAACTATCAATAAAGATGCGCAACATCATCAGATTCCAAATAATTTTCCAAATTATTTATCTTCAAAAATATCTTTACTAGATATAAAATTTCCACACTTAACCATTTGAAAACAATTTCAAATATTCACTTTTCAATTTATCTTTAAAAGATAAAGTTTCAAACCCTTCGTTTCATATTGGAAAAGCATTCCCATACTTATTTAAAAATAAGTGATTCACCAATCTATTTATTTTCAACATTAGAAAATAATCGCTATACTTAAATCAAATTTAAGTATAAATTCATTCTATAAGAAAATCATTTACTATAACGACATTTATTTTAGTCAAAACGAATGTTGCGTAAAACATCGTTACGACGACTCAAAATCACTAGTATAGGGATTCGAAATTTAGATAGATATATAAATCCCAATACTTACACAAAATATTTCCTTTCGGAAATCATTTACTATAACAACAGTGTTATAGTCCACCATTTCCTTATTTCTTGAAAACGTCTATTTCAACAATAAATGTTGAAATCTATGATTTCGATATTTAACACATTTTAAAAACATCTTTAAAATGTTTACTTCATTTTTTTAATGTCACTTCTTCAAAAATGAATCCATTTTATTTAATAATATATTCACTGTCCAAAATCGTGAATATACTTTATTTACCCAAATCAATGTTTCTACACATTTATTAAAAGATTATCCATGATCTAAAATCGTGAATATAATTTCTTTAATTAACTTCAAAAATTCACTTATCAAATCAAGTGATTTCAGATTTATAAACAACCTTTATAAATTTCAATTCTATTTGTAAAAACTTCAATACCAAATCAATTTCAATATTGATTTCTAAATTTATTTTCAACCTTAAATAAAATTTCCATACTGATTTCTCAAAAATTCATTTCCAAATATTAAATCAATTACAGATTGATTTCTAATTTTATTTATCACTACTAAATAAATTCCTTATTTTTCTCAAATTATTCAATATGCTGTTTTTAAATGGATTCTTCAAGTTGAAATCATTTTACATTGATTTCCCAAATTATTTCAATTTACCAATTGAATTCCTAAAGGGATTTCCAACTTATCTCCTTTTAAATAAATTCCTCTTTAAGAAAATAAATTCCTTTATCTTTTTCAAACTATTTAGAAATCCGAATTTTAATTAAATTCTTCAATTTGAAATCACTATTATACGAAATTCATTTATTTAACATTTTCACTTGGTTCTGGAATTAATTCAATAAGATTTCAAAAATCAGCCTTTATTCTTTTAAATTCTTTTCTTCAAATTTATTAAATTTCTAAAATTAAATTTACTTAAAAATTTCTACTTGAATTTCAAAAATTCAATTTCATTTAGTTTTGGAATCCAATGATATCAAACATCCATTCAGCTAAATTTTAGCTTTCAAACAATTTCCAGGCATCAATATGATCAATATAATCATTCACAGATTCATATCACAGTATAAATAAATTCAATCAATGTGAGGGGTCCAGTTGGATCCCTCCAACCTGTTTCCCTGCATCCAAAGACGTTAGCACAATACCAATTCCGCTCCAGTACGGAATTATCGCGGTATATGGGTTTTATAAAAATCCGCTTACTAACGGCGCAATAGGGTCTCATCCGCTATACGAGGCGGGAAATCAATCAATCCAATATATACATATGCCAATATGTATATATTGCTATATATAGATATATATCCTACTATATCTAATATCACATCCAAGCAGTCAATCAATCAATCAATAACTGTAAAAGAAAATCCACTTTCATTTGAGTGAGAAGATCTCACCTTTGCTTTTAATTTTGCAATCCATTTCCATTCCGATCATTTCTTTATTATATTAACCTTGTATAAATAATTATACAATTCTATTAATATTCGAACAGATCGAATAATAAATTTTCATTTGGTAATTTTAATTATTCAATGATTTAAATTTCTAACAAATCTCCCTTTACAAAATATTTTTCATTTGAAATTAAAATTTTAATTCAACTAATAACTTAGTTTTAAACAAATAATTAAATTTTAAACAAATTTTCTTTACTGTAAAACTAATTTCTGCTGTAGGTTATACATATATAAATTAAAAACAGCATTGAGTTACACTTATTATTATTATCTATATTACTGTATATATATAAATATTCCATATATTTATGATTTAACAAAATAGACAGAGAATACCTCGCTGCCTACCCCTACTGCTCCGGCCATCAACAGAAATGCTCGAGAGCCTCCCTGCCCCCAGCATGATTCGTGAACCCACAGAAATGCCATCGACCATCGTTCTGGCCTGCACACAAACTCACCGACCCCTTCGACTCCGACCTCGTGCTCACGAGACCCTAGCACATCTGTCGTGCCTCCCCACTCGAGCCAGTCTTCACGTACGCAAGCGCCTCCTTCTGACTTCATCACGCAGCCGCCCAAGATCGACGCTGCGAGTCGTTCACCACCACAAGGCCAAACCCCTCAAAAGCAGTTGCGAGATTCGTCGCGTCATCCCAGGCTTCGTGCGACTCGAGATCACCACCAGATTCCCACGCGGCCCCACGCAACCTCCTGAAGCTCGCTAGAATTCGTCGCGATTAGAACGGTAGTAGGAATCGCGAGTATTCCTTTGGGTATCGAACTAAAAAGTGGAAGAGAGGGGAGATGCTATTCAATTTTGATAAGGAGGATTTGCAGTTTTAAGGAGAAGTATCGGTTTCGAAGTGAATTGAAGTTCTATGGCTGCCATTTATTTATTATCTTTTGTGTGAACGAACGAATTCGTTCGATTTAGAAAAGGAAAGAACGAGCATCATACTTTATTTTAGTTTCCTTTTCTTCAATCGATTTGGTCAGAGATTTTTGTTTTTAGAAATGAAGGGTTGCGTGTTGAAATCTTTTGCGTGCGGAAGCATCCCTGTGTATCGGCAGAGAGGGCAAAAAGTACTGATGTTGATATATTTTTGACTGAGAACAAATATAAATTTTAAATTTAAATTTTAAATTCGAATTGACTCGAAAACGAAGTCAAAAATCTCGACTTCCTATCAAGGCATGCCGCTAGGCGTTCGTAATGTTATACGCCTATTCCGAACGCAATGGAAAAGGTTTCGAGTCCAAATTCAATCGTATGAAGAAGATAGCTTTTTGAACCTAGTTAAAATATTAAATTTTCGATTTAATTTCAGCGCGTTTGCTTATCGCACGCTCACACAACAATTCCGGACCTTACGAAAATTGAAATCCAATAATAATACAATATCACGGATCCAATGAAATTAGTTTCGTCGAATTCCGAGAATGCGCCCCGGACGGCTATTTTTAAATATCGGTTGAACGATATAAATTTCAAAACTGAACAAAACAGTTTAAATTTAAATTCTGAAGCTTTTATTATCTTCAGTATCATCAATATAAATTTTACAAGCTTTTGAAATATTTTTCTTCAACTTTAAATTGAAGATTCAAATTTTTATCCAGTTTCAATAGATTAAATTTTATAATTTAATCGCCAAATTCAAAGTTATATCGGGGATTCAAATTAAATCATCGTTCAAATATTTAAAATTAATTAAATATTCTTAATTTAATTTGTTTAAAATTCTGGGTCGTTACATAATATAGTCAAGTATAACATGATAATATATTTCTACAGATTCACAGGGTGTCAATTTACTAGTTATACAGGTACATATTGTCTGGTGAGAATAACTCACCTGTTTGTGCTGGAGATATCAAAACCAACTGACATAATGGAAACAAAAGCACGATGACAAGACTACGGACTTGTGTGGAGAGCGAATCCAATCTACAACTCTTGTGTACAACCCAAAACAACCAATCAAAACAGCAAAATTCAATACGACTTTAAAATGAAATAACTTTGAAATGAAAAGAGATTTGAATGTCAAATCTTTTGCCTTGTTTTCTACAATGCTTTGCATGGCCTAGGGGTTTATTTAGGTCAGGTTTGACATGACTTTGGCTCAGGTTTGATCATAGGAATGCATGGCATAAAGGCTAGAACATGTGGAGGAAGTTACAACACAAGAATATCAAGAGACTAGGCAACATAGTGGAGTTTGGTTCAACTTTTGGCTCGGTCTATAGGTCAAATGGCTCGGCCATCATCTGGTACAGGTCTGGACAGAGGTTTGGGTGATGAGTAGCAGAAGCCAAAGGTCATGTAGCAAGTGGTGGTGGTGGCTAAGGGGGTGGCCAAAGCAAGATATGGAGGGTAGGTGATGATATGTGTGGTCTAGGCAATGTTTTGTGGAGTTTTGTGGTGATGGCTTCAAGTGGAAGGTCATGGCCTGTCTTGGTCAGAGGGAAGGGAGTGTTTGCTGTAGTAGATGGAGGAGGTGGTGATGGGGATGAAGGTGGTAGAGGCTAGGCCAAGCAAACATGTGAAGAGATCAAGGCAAAATTGCATAGAAAAGTAAGAAAAAAAGTAGAAAGAAAAGAGGGAGATTACCAAATTTTTTTGCAAGATGGAGGCCATGATTTTTTTTAGGGTTTTGGAGCTTTGAAAATTCGTGAATAAGATGAGGAAGTCGGCTGAAAATGAATGAGGAAAAGAACGACAAAAATAAAATAAAAGATGTATTGATTGAAAAGAAACGGTAGAATTCAAAAGGGCTAAGCACACAAAAGGTATCAAACTCTTCATATATCTTTAATTCCTTTTTTATAACTTTATATTTCTGGAAAAAAAAATCCCAGATAAAATTTCGAAATTTTATAAAAATATAATAATTTATATAAATATTTATCAATTATATAAAGTTAAATTAAGAAAATAGCTAAAATAGTAAACTAGTCTAGAAAATTTGGAATTGAATAGAATAATTTTTTAGAAAATTCATATGAGCTTGTAATATATTTTTAAACATAAATAATAACATGAAATAAAAATATATTCACAAAATAAACATTTAAAATTTAATTTACATATAATTTCTAATGAAGAAAATAGCAGAAAATAGGAAAACAACCTTTAAAAATAGGAAATCATCATAGTAAATTTTGGAAAAATTCTATTATCTTTTTTAAAATATTTAGAGATGGAAATATACATAAATAAACATATTGACACATATTAAAATAAAATATAAGAAAGAAAATATGATTTATAAAATTAAAAATAGGCAAAATTGCACAATAAAACAAATTATACTAAAAAATGAAATGTACATAACTTTTACATTTTAACTCCGTTTTCAACGAAACGAAAAGTAGTGTTCAAGTTATTACATCTATTTTTATAATCAAAGATAAAATTTATAATTTCAAACTTTTAAATTTTTAAGTTTAAAAGTCAAAGTTTGACTATTTTAACCAAAATTCACATTTTCTGGAAATATTAAATTTAGTCATATTTGGAATTCAAATCCACATAAAAAATCAAATTTTTTATATTTACAATAACAAAATTTATTCTTTTCATAAATAAAGCTTTTAAATCTGGAAATCAATTTAAAAATAATTGTAAAATACAGGGTTGTTACACTTTTCGAGGACGAAAAGTTTTGAGTGGGGGCGTATGTAACGACCCGTTTTTTTAAATATTTTAAATTATAGAATTTGATATAATTATTGAATAAAAAATGGTTAAAGATAAAATTTAATTACTTATTATTTTAATTTATCAGATAATTAAATTGTTTAGATTTATGTGAATGAAAATGGTATATGAATTTGATTTAATTTTTATTTAACTATGAATGGAGGTTGTAAACATTTAAAATTGGAATTTTATGTGGATAAATAAAAATTGGAAATTGTGTATTTTAATTAACGAGTAAAAATAGCCATTTTGGCCACTGTCTCGAATTTTGACGATACTAGTTTCATCGGATCTGTAATAGTAAATTATTGTAGGATTTCAAGTTTCGTAGCGATCAGACTTGTCGTTTGGTTGTGCGAGCTTGAAACGCGTAGAAATAAATTTGGAATCCGACAAAATAATTTGACTTTGAAAAGCTATCTTCCACATACAATCGAATTAGACCTCGAAACAAGTTCCATTGTGTTCGAAATGGGGGTAAAACATTATAAACGCCAGGGGACACGCTTCGTTTGGAGTTTGTGATTTCGCGGGCCAATCGAATCAGATATTTTCTTATTATTTTAATATAATATTAATAAATATCTTAACACCTCATATGTGTTAGCCACCTAACTCTTTTACCTCGTATCCTTATCATCTTAAATCGCAGCTTTTAAAAAAAAAAGGAGAACAACAGATCGAAATTCAAAACGAAAAAAAGAAAAAAGAAAAAGAAGAAACAACGTCACGATTTAAATCATATCACGATGCCATGACGCGAGCATAAGGACGATGTGGTCGATACAGTCGCGATGCTACGGTTGCGTGCGCGATGGGGACCAGGGCTGGAGGTTGCAAAATCGTGGTGATGGCGCGGCTAGGGCATGGGTCACGAGCTTGGTGGCAGCGGCTGGAGCTTGTATGAGTGGCAATCGATCGCGTTGTATATAAAAAAAGGGAAAACAGGAATCTCGTCTCGCCTAGAGAAGAAGGTGAATGTGTGCGTGATGTGCTGCGAGAGTAGGATTAAGGTAAATTTGAAATTTATAATAATTTTTGTTTAGCTAATTAATTTTTATAATTTTATCAATATTAATGAATTCAAAATTAATGCATACGAGGTCCGTTTCGGGTGAAATGAATTGCGTTAGAACCGTATTGACGTCATCTACAGTGTGGTGTGGATCTGAAATTTATTTGACTCTGGAAATATTTCAGTTTCAAATAAAAAGATGAATGTTTTATACACTCACAATTGACTAAAATAATTTTCATGTTAGTTAAATTTATACATGAAGTGATTAAAATTTATTGATTGTTGTTTGATAAATTTAATTGACATTTAAATTGACATCTGAATTAATTGATAGAATTTGAATTGGTAGTTAAATTGAATTAGAAATAACTGCTAGTAAAACCTCGATTATTGATAATTATTTAATTGTTGTGAATTATTGATTGTTTGGATGATTGATTGAGATGGATGTCAATTGGTTGAAATATTGGATGATTATTTAATTATATATATATATATATCCCGTATCACCCTGTATATAATTTACAGTATATAAAACTGTAAATTGAATTATTTTGAATAAATTAAGAAATAGGTTGAAATGATATATACCTATGACATTTATTTTGGATTGAAATGATATATATATTTATCCCAGAATTAAATTAAAATGATTGATTAACTTGGCCATAGGATAGAGAATTATATATGGACACCGGATTGGTTAAATTAAATGATTATAAAAATTTTAATTTGAAATTATTTAAATTATTTGATTTGAAGAATAAAAAATTGAATTTATGGAAATCAAATTATTTTCGAACTTGAGCTTGGAATGTTGAAATTTAAATTCGATAACAGGAATTGTTTAAATAATCGAAGTTGATTTTTTGAAGTTATAATCGAAATATGATTTGAATTTTAGAAATTGATTTGTATAAAAGATTGGACTTTTATTTGAACTTTGAATATCGCTAAGTAAAAGTAATATAAACGATATTTCAAATTTGAGCCCAGAATTGAATTATACTTGAAGATTTTGATTTTAAATTGAATATTGAAAGTTAATTTGATTTAAGTGATTTGAATCGATATTTTAAAAAATCGAACGTGAAATTGATATAAGTCGAAATGTTTTAAATTTGAGAATTGAGTTGAAATTAATATGTAGTTGAAATTAATTTGGAATTGGAATTTAAATTAATTTGAAATTGGAATTTAAATTAATTTGGAATTTGAATTTAAATTAATTTGGAATTGGAAATGAAATTAATTTGGAATTGAAATTGAAATTAATTTGGAATCGAAGTAAAATTCAACTTGAAATCGGAATTGAATCAATTAAATCGAAATGGAAGTTGGAATTGATTTGAATTGGGAAATTTGGAGTTGAATCGGTTTGACTTTGAAACTATTTTCAAATGAATTATTTTAGTATAAACGGGTTAAAACCTATATTCTTTATATACTCAAATTATTTTGATTTTCCAAACTATTTTACTACATAAACCATTTTTAATACTCATATCTATTAGACTATTTTAACTATTTAACTATTTTAAAATTATTTAAACTATTTTCTAAAAATTCAAACTAGTCAAAAGGGTGGAATGTTTACATTCAAATCTTGGAATTAAATGCGAGTTGGGTTAAAGTGAAGTTATAACCTAAATAGTAGTTCGAATCAAAATTTTGAAGTGAAATCGATATATTGTACTGAATTGACATTATAAAGTAAAATATGATTTTTGAACCAAATATGATGATTTCGAAATGGATTTGATTTTGGAGCGAATATGATGATTTTGAAATTGATTTGAATTTGAAGCGATATGATATTTTGATATCAAGTGCGAATTGTTTTTGAATGTAAAAGAACCAACAGGTGTGTAAAACGACGTTTCGTTGTAAAAGAGACCAGGGTCTCTTATTGGCATACTCGCTGTCAATATTGGAACCACTTTAACAACTGTATACGCGGTGGATGATATCCAGAATGTGGTGATTGACCTAGTGAACGTTTACTAGAATGAAGTAAGATAACGATTATGGATAGCTTTGACTCTTATGTCATAATTAAAATGACTAAAACATGAGCCTATGTCTGGCCAATGAGGTTAGCTACCTCTAGCGATGTTGATCCCTCGTATTACTATTGTAGTTTCGTATTTGATGGGTTCATCTTTTTTTGGATTAATAGTCGCAGTAGGCCACGGATGGGTTACGACCAGCCAGAAAGGGTAAACTGGTAGAATCCTACCTTGGGCATTGCATCACATGCCTTGTCATATTTATCCTTATACGAGCCCATTACGACTTTGGTATTGTACCTATAAAATGTGTTAAGGTGGATCAATGTAAAGCGTTAAAGCTATTTTGATATTTATTTTACTAATGGACATTACCTATTATAGTGTATAATATTATATATAAGTAGTTTAACGGATCCTTATGAGATGGAAAATCCCGTAACATCTCTTAAGTTATTGCATGCATGTTATGCACTGGATAGAAGATGTAAAATCCCGTAAACTTCTCTGACGCTGTTACGCTCATATTTATTGATATTGATTTGACTTACATAAGAGTACTTTAGTCCTGACTCGAGTGTTTTGTATTTTCATTACGTTTGGGTCAGTCCTGAGTTTTTTCAGCACAATAAAGAACGTCTTTCGAAGGATGGAGATTGAGATTTGGTATATTATTACTATTATTATTTTCTGCATCATACTATTCTGCTGCATTATTTATTTATCCCTATTGTATATATATAACTCTGATAAATGTTGTATAGATTATAATCAAATGTTTGATATAAACAGCTTCATGAATTGTTATTTGATTATTATATTTTATCATTCTGCTGTGAGATTCTGTGTTTTTTCCCTTCTTCTTTCCTTATTTTTCTTAGTTATACCCATTGATTATCTACCATTTGGATCGTTTAAGTTGAACATGTTTGGATTATTGTCGATTTAAACCTTCTAAAATGTGTGTCATCACAGATATTACTTGTTAATGGTTTCTCTACTTACATTTGCTACATTTGCATATGGTTATTGTATATTCTATGCCATATTTTGATATTTTTCCTTATACTTGTTTTCACTGGTTGTTGAGTGATTTGTAAGTGTGGATGGCGTATCTTCACATGTGGAGCTCTCTTTCGCCTTGTATTGATTGCATACGCTAGCTAATACTAAAAAAGTTACACATCTCAGATTACATATCATATGTTTATATTTTTCCCAGTGGGATGCCTCATCCTTGAAGATGAGATGTATATTTTTGATTATATATATATTGTAAATTTTTCCGATCGAACCGCGTAAAGGAGACTCTGCCTGTGTAGTTTTCTATGCAGCCTGACCCAAGCCAGGATAAAGGAGGAGAGTTGTGATAGGCTTGGCGAGCAAACATAAAAACCATAGTATCTCTTATGAAAATGTAACCTAATTTTATTTCCTTGGGGTGTAACACTCTTAGCGGTGCGCTATATCGGGGCTCGGGTATGCTGAAAAGTGAGCAAGGCCTAGGTCGCCACTCCCTTAATGGCACGCCATATCGAGGCCCAGGTATGGTGATAAATATGTAAAGGCTGGATCTTCACTCCCTTAGTGGCATGCTACATCAAACCCCCGATGTAGTGATAAATGAGCAAGGATCTTCGCACTTTACTCGATGAGTGAGAGAGGTAAGGAAGCCGGCCGATTAAAGTAGGATTCAGTTAGGTAGTTGGAATGTAGGATCCTTAATAGGAAAGCTAAGAGAGAAAGTTGATACTATGGCTAGGAGATGTGTAAATATCTTTTGCGTTCAGGAGACCAAATTGACGGGCCAAAAGGCGAATGAGGTGGAGAACACAGGCTTCAAGTTATGATACATGGGAAAAGAACGTAACAAGAATGTGGTAGACATCTTAATTGGTAAGAACCTTATAAACAAGTGGTCGACGTCAGGTGACAAGGGGACAATATCATCCTAGTTAAGTTGGTAGTTGGCGATATGATTCTGAATGTCATTAGTGCCTATGCCACATAAGTAGGCCTAAGTGAAGCCGTCAAAATGAATTTTTGGGAAGAGTTAATGTCATTGTTAGAGATGTGCCTAGTAGCGAGAATCTTTTCATAGGAGGAGATTTCAACGGCCAAGTTGGTACAACTAGTGGATGGTTTAAGAGAGTGCATGGTGGTTTTGGATATGGTGATAGGAACCAAGAAGAAGAAGAAATATTGAATTTCACTATTGCTTATGAACTCATTATAGCTAATACCTTCTTTAGAAAGCGACAATCATACTTAATTATTTTTAATAGTGGTCAACACTCCAGCCAGGTTGACTTTGTCCTTACTAGAAGAGAAGACAAATGAGCCTGTATAGATTGCAAAGTCTTACATGGAGAATGTGTTGTCTCACAACATCAACTTTTGATATTTGAATTTTGTCTTTGAATATGTGTTCGACTTGATAAAGGAGCCAAGATTAGTTGGAAAAAACGATGAAAGCTCAAAGGAGATGCCTCATGGGTGTTTAAGTATAGAGTGATGGGAGAATAGGCATGGAATAAGAAAGGAGAAGCAAATGACATTTGGGATGAGATGGCAACGCGCATTCGGAAAGTAGGTACTGAGGTGTTTAGGCTAAAGAAAGGAAATAAACGCGAACTTAAAGATTCGTGGTGGGGGAACAGTGATCTGCAAAAGGCACTCAAAGAGAAGAAGGAATGTTATAAGTGCTTACATCATCACAAGAGTGAGGAAAACATGCAAAAGTACAAAGTGGTAAAGAAGAGCGAAAGAGAGCGATGAGTGAAGAAAGGGGTCGTGCATATCTAGATCTATATCAAAACTATGTACGAAGGAGGGTGAAAAAACATCTATAGGATACCTGAGCTCCGTTAGAGGAAGACTAGAGACTTCAACCAATTTAATTGCATAAAGATGAAAATAATAGACTTTTAGTGAAGGACAATGAGATAAAAACTAGATGGAGAGATTACTTCAACAAGCTATTCAATGAAGAAGGTGATAGCACTACGATTAGGATAAATGACTCATTTGATGACACCATTAGACATTTTGTTAGGAGAACTCAAGAATCCAAGGTAAAGGAGGTGCTAAAACAGATTAAAGCAAGCAAGGCATTAGGGCCTGATGACATCCCCATTGAGGTGTGGAGATGCCTTGGAGATGCAGGAATAGCTTGGCTGACTAAGTTGTTTAATAATATTTTTAAAGCAAACAAGATGCCAGACAAATGGAGGAGAAGCATATTAGTTCCAATTTTTAAAAATAAAGGAGATATTCAAAGTTGCACAAACTGCTATACATGGAGTTTGCAAATGAAGGAAAAGGCCACTAGCTCCCTATCATGCTGGAAATCCAATTCTAGTACGAGCTTTAAGGTTTTGATTGTATTCAAAAATAGCTATAGTGCCTTGCAAACATTTCAGCTACCCCTTGGTATATACTCTGTCGACTTATCCAAGTATTGGTACTTTCTTTGGATAATCACTTAGTTAGAAAGATAATATTAAAATGTTTTGATATAAAGTATTGTGTTTATCTTAAGGTAAAAAGCCATCGGTGTTTGTGTGTGGTGTGATCTTACGAGATACCCTTTCTTTAGAAAAAGGTTTTGTTTGGCCATCAATCCCATTTATGGCACTATCATATATATATATATATATTTATAATTCGTGTCTCGCGTTGATTTGCCAAGCCTGATCTGGGTATTTTTAATAATCGGATCAGATTCGAGTAGTTTTAGGATTAGATGAAGATGCTTGGAGTTTTCAAAGGAGAGCAGAAGATCTTCATCATATGGGCATAGTTTACATTTCCACCGTGTTTATTGTTTTTCAGCATATGTAAGGATAGGTATGTATTACTGTCCAGGAAGAGCTTAGGTTGACATTGATATATGTATTTTCAAATTTTCCGCTACAAAGATAATTAATATTATAAATAGTTCCATATGTGTAACATTCTGTTCTATCTTTATTTTCATTTACCCTTAATAATCGGTTTTTTTCATCACTTGAATGCTCGACATGCAATATAGTGGACATATTAGTGTTAATTTTCAAGAGTCGAAAATCCCGTTCGTTACGCATTGTTTGAGTAACATTTGTCTTAAGTGCTTTGAAATTGATTTGTGAATATAATTATACTGTTGAGATAAGTATATGAATACTTTAAGGAAGTATTGGAATGTTTTGAAAATGAATAGTAATGTTTAATTAAATAGTCGAGTTTAATTAACAAATGGAGTTTCATTTATAAAAGAGTTTGTTGGGTAAAATGAGCTTTACTAATAAAAGTGGTTTTTTAATTAATAAAGGAATATTAATTAAAAAGGGGATTAGAATTCATTTATATGACTAGGTCGTACTTGTGAGCTTTGATCGTTCTTTGTGAGTTACTTACTTATGGACATGTTAACCCTCCTTTTGGCAAGGCAGTATATAGGCGGATTTAACCCAACAAACTATATGACCATGATATGCATGTAAATCTGCATATATTTACATTCATATTTTATCTCCTTTTATTTAAATAAACATAATATTTGGGCATTTTTACATGTTAAAACCAAAATTCAATTATTTTCAAACCATCATATTTCCATCTTCATTCAAGGGAAAAATAGTTATTTTTGTGCATGTCTAAATTTGAGAATTTTTGCTTGGACATTTTTGATGATTTTTATAGAAATTTGGATGCATATGGAAGAGGCTTATATGAAGATGCATGCATGTACAAACGAATACAAAGGAAAGAAGAGGGAAATAATTCAAAGTGAAGATCATGGAGGACCCCACCTACCCACATACCTTAATGTACAAATTAGAGGCTAATGAACATGCTTATGGAATTAATGGCTTCATGTACACTTAAATGATGATTAGTAGAAGCTAATGATTACTTGGCCTCCACACTTCCTAAGGGGTATTTTGGGAACTCCACTAAAAATAGAATTAGGGTTTTATGCATGTTTAAATAGCCCTCTTATGTACATGTAAATCATCTACTCTTTCATTTTTACTTACGAAATTAAGAGATCAAATTGTAAGCTCAATGTTCTATGAAATAAAAATGGCTTCCAAGCCTCTTTCTTCTATCTTTTCTACATGCTTTTCTTTGTTTTCATGTTAATGCTTTTATTTATGTTCTTTTCTTTTCTTTGTTAGTAGAATAGTTTTACCTTCATGAAAGTAGTGTAGCTTAATTCCTTTTGTTGTAAGTAGTTTAACTACATTCTCTTCTTTGCTATTTTTCTATTTTCTTCTCTTTTTAATGTTGAAAGTTACTTGTGTTGCTTCAATACCACAAATGAGTAGCAAAACCCCTTCAATTTAGGGGTAATGAAGCTCTCAAATCTTATGTAATTTCTACATTTTATGATTTATGATCTCATTTGGTTTATGCTTCATGAAGTGAGTTTTGATGCAAGTATATACAAGTTGGTTTGATAGCTTATATTGCTTATGCAAATGAGCTATTCTTATTCAACATAAACACAATTTGCATCATCATTTGCTAATCCATTTTTGATTGTGAAATTAAAGTAAAAATGAAATTTGATGATCTATATTACTAGTTACAATAGTAAATAGATCATACTTAAATTAGCTTTTGCTTTGGCTTCATTTTTATGAGAATTATAATTGGTTTGTTTGTTGTATTATAGTTTGATGGTTTGAGTTATGTTAATTAACTAGTGCGTGGCCCGTGCTACGCACACGGGTAGATGCAGAAGTTTGAAGTTTGTATTCATGGTATATTTAATTCATCTCATTCTTCCATCAATGAGATTTATGCATAAATGTTATTCATGTTATTGTTTTAAAGTTATATTTGCTCATAGTATTGTAGAATTTTTCATTTCGTGTAAACAAAGCAAGTTAGTAAGTTTGTACCAGTTAACGTTTCAAAAATTATTTTGAAAGATATTTAGGTCTTGTTTGGATCAATTTAAATAAGCTGATTTTTAGTTTTTTGAAAGGCACACGGGCATTAATGGTAATAGAATTGGCAAAGAATGTTGTTAGGAATACAAAATTTGGAAATAGTGATGTGTGTGTATTACAAATGTAGGGAAATTTACAATGAGATGTGTATGCAAATATCTTATGTATATTATTGGTTTTTCATTTAGTGTTGTAGTTTTGGCAGTTTCACTTATTTGCAATATTGGGTTTTCATATGTTTATTAGTCACTAAATATTTAAAACTGTGTTTATTTCAATAAAGGGAGTACAAATACATCTTATAGGATAAACGAATAATTAAAATATTGCAAAACTATATTTGATTATATATATCACTTTCATAAAGAGGAATGTACATATTTAATTTTGGGAATTATATATTTGGATGGTGTTACTACATACACCCACTAAAACAATCTGTAATGACATTTAAGAAGAAATTAGAATAAAATAAAATAAAACTCAATTCAAACGTTTGAATATTTGCAATTTTATATAAGAAAAACCAACTTTGAATTTCTTCATCCATATGAACAATTGTTTATTGGCCTTTCGAACTCAACTTACCTTCAATTTTTTTTGCTCGAAAAGGGATCTCAATGAAATGATTACCTATTAAGATTTGAAAATTACCAACCCATTTAAATTAAAAGATATTTATGGAGAACTATGTAGTAGGTTTGATAAAATTTGAACTTGTGATTCCTTCTGACAATTAATTTCAAAAAAATGAAAGGAAGACTTAAGTAAAGGTTGTATAAAGGTTAGATGAGTACTTGACTAAATATTAATGCGTGAAAGAAGAGGTGGATATAATAGCAGCTATAAAAATGATTGGTTATAGCAGTCCCTCAACCTATAAAAATGTATGAATTTTGGTATGTCCTCTTATTTCACTATTCTTAAAAACCTTTTTTGTTCCATCCCAACGGGTATTGGTTGTTATAAAAAATTAAAACACAGAATTAATGACATGCACAATTAATACATGGTTCATCATAGTTTTGCAATGAAAACAAATAGCTTCCATTTCAATGTGAAAACAATTATTAAAAATGCCATAATAAAAGGCATAAAGTTGGCTACTAATGTTAAAAAGTGCTGATGTCATTTAGTTATCAGTAAAGTTGCAATTTTGATATTAATGAATTAAATGGTTTCTTGTCCATTTCAAAGTTGATATAAGTTACATTATTAACGTAATTAGTATTAGCAAGAATCTCTATTTAAATAACGCATTTAAAACTAATCAAAATTCAACAATTACACTTCTTATTCAAAATAAAATATAACATTCTGGGAGTATATTATTCATGTGAGACTCATATATATGTTAACAAAGATTATTCAAGTTAGTAAATTCTTAATTCTCATCTATTTTAAGCCTCTTCATCCTAAAATAGCCAGCAAACTTAGGAGCATACAACTTGATTTATTCTGAAAGAGCCATCAATCCTGGGACCATACAGCTTGTGAGAGTCCACAACCTACAATTAATCTGGTTTGTTAAGGAATAGAAACGCGGAAATTGAAATTACCACGCTGACAGTTATTGAAATTATTATAATACCAACCTTAGCATCAAAGTATATGAATCCAATCCGGGAAATTGGGTTGCCATTATTTTCCTAATAGCATAGGGCACAGTGTCAGAATATAGCTAAAGACCATTTACATGCAACACGCAAAGAAATTATATGATATTTTCATTACGAAAGTTTCATGATTGTATACAACAATCCTAAAAATTCGCTAAAATCTTCGTATACATCAATCCATAATTGTAGAAATTTTCTTTACCATTGGTAACGTAACCCAGGAAATTGCTTTATGTGAATTCATCTATCCAACACATTAATGTCATCTTTCTATAAAACTTTACTGGCACAGAAGTTAAGAACATCATTTTTTTTTTTACATTTTGAACTATTTTTTGGTACATATTTCCAATCTTTTATGAATGAAACTAAAAGGACATAATATATACTAACTTTTTATCATGTATGGAAGGCGGAGGACTAAGTCAAATTCAGGAAAAGGACCTTCAAGTTCCAGTGAGATCTTAATAGATGTGATAATGCTGCATTGCATTTTATCAACACCCTCATCCCATTTCCCAGCATAACCTATTTATTTAACACCAATTTCAGATATACATAAAATATATGAGTGCATTATATAGTCATAACACAAATTATGCAACTGAAATAATACTCTCTTATATGGTTATACCTTCTCGAGATAGTTATGTTGATTGAATAAGATAATATTAAATTACTCAAGTAATACTTTTAGATTTAGGGCTTATAAAAGAAGTAAGCTGAATATAAAGAGATAATATTTAGTCATGGTATTCATGTTTGATGTACTAAATTAAATGAAGAAGTTAGATACTATTTGCTGGAGCTAAAACCTTACAAATTAATCGCTCCCTAATTCGTAGCGCAACGTAAAGTTTACTCATTATCTACTTAAAACTAAATGTTTTATATCTAATAATTATATTTTGCAGTTTTACAATGGACTGATTCTACTTTATTATTCTAAAGTTACAACAACACACTTCAATATGTGACTAAGGTTTATATATATTTGGATGCAGTATAACGTAAAGACATGACATAAAATACCGAATGAAAATTTTGAAAGGAGATATGAATTGAGAAGTGATGCGTGAAACTGGGATCATTTCAGTCCACCTTTCTTGATGAACTTCAGTATAGGATATCTCCTAGCTTGAGAGGATTAACCCTCAACAACATGTAAATATGACAAAATATTATAAAATTTTACATTGAAATTAAATAACAATTTTGCAATAAATTGGGAATCATTCAGCATCTTCATAAGCACTTGCTAGTTACTAATTGTGGAATTCAAAATTTATGTTAATGGTAGCAAGATATTTATGGAATAAAAGAACAAAGATAAAGCAATCATAATGAACCTACAAAAAATTACCAGGAAGATCTGGGTAGAAAGATAAAACAATCATAATGAGCCATGCATTGCTAAGTCTATTACCATATCCTCCATTTGTTTGTATTTGTCAAGTTGCATACTCATCATGTTGTGACTCTTCTCTATCTAGTTGAAATAACAATATATAATCTTCAATAGATACCACTTGGGAACTAAAGCATTATTTTAGCCTGACATTTACAACTTTATCATCAGATGATTTAAATACTATTTGTATTTTAAATATGAAAATATAATATGCCTATGCTAATAATAGGAACATAAGACCATATCATGAACACTTTTTGAGATAATCCAATATATTGCAAGTATCGTTTGTATATTCATTATAGGCCAAAGTGTTAAATCAAACATGTATATCAACAAAGTCAACCAGAGGTAAAAATAGCGAGGTAAGAGTAGCCAAGTACACGACGGCCACCTAAAACATTACAATACTACAATAATGGTCTAACATAAAATTAAGGGCTCAATGAGCAATACTTTTATGCTAATATGGGTGATGATATACTAATGGCAAACAATGGATATAATAAAATAGCATAAGCACAAACTCAATAACCACCTTTTTTGAAGCAAAACGATGGCATATAGGTTAAATATTCCAAGATATAATTTGTAGAATCAACTAACTCGTAATTTAGTACCTCACATGATACATTCATTTTGAGTACAGAATATGATTGTTCATCAAAAGATTTTGAAGGCAAAATCATGTTATTCACAATTTGGTTATAATTTATCCTTGGTAAGTTGTACAAAAAGCATGATTCTACGTTTATATGGTGATGTGCGCTTATTTTGGAACAACAAACTAATTATAGTGAAAATTAGCCACAAGGGCCTCTTTATCAAATGCAATTAGTTTCTAGGACACACTACTGAAATAATTACTTTTAAGGACAAAATGCAAAATAATTAGTTTCTAAGACCTAAAATCCAATGAAATTATGTCCGTGAAAGTAATTGGACTGCTGACTTTGTCCTTAAAAGTAATTATTCTGCTGACTTTGGCCTTGAAATTAATTTATGTGGATGTGTGTCCTAGAAACTAATTGGACTGCAATGTTTGTCCTTTTGGTGAAATGCCCCCTAATTATATATGTGGTATTCTAACTTTTATTTTGAAGAAAAACACAAATGTAAGAAACCAAGTTTACGAAAAATGGTTATGTGGTACGTAATATGTTGATGTTAGTTAATGGACACACAAAAAAAAATCATCTGCTTGTAGTTTAATGTGGTTAGCGAAAGTTGACATGCATGAGTGTGCACTGTTGATATCTTACCATTCTTTATCACAATAGCAGACCAAAAGGTTTATTAATAAACAAATTTAGGAAATGATTGTCTACTTTATAGTAGCATCGATAAAATAAAGTTTAAATACTAATGACAAAGAGAAGTTTAACTTACAATAAACTTGTTTACCATGTAATATACAAATTACAATGAAGCAAAGTTATATTAATAGTAAATATTGGGTAGTAATTGAAGTCATTACATAACGAACTATATATTAGAAAAACTCTGTTCATATTTTGTTGAGTCAACCGCAATGACTGAGTAACTGACTATGGGTGACTGGTTATAAAAGAAAGGCATAAGATCATTATTTGGTGCATAATGGGTAATGAATTCATAATAGAATCACAAATGCTTTAACTCAACACCAATTGAAAGGGACCTAACACCTAACCTTCACGGGCGACACTTCGTTGACAAAGGCGCTAGCAACATGAAGGCCTGCAATTTAAGTAGACAGAGTTATGAAATCATTTTGTCATAATTAACAAAATATAGTTTCCATATGTATGTAATCTCAAAAACACGTTATAACTTATTTTAGGATACATCTAAGATGACTGAAGTCACTGAACAATAGTTCCTGGTGAAACCATGTTAGTTGAAGTTTCAATAAATTCATATACTTAAATCCAGTGATATCGATTAATTAGTAATACTACATGTTTGTAGTTAAAATGATCATATAATAATAGTTATGGACGAACGGTTCTCACTCTATTTTTATTACTAATAATATGCTAATAGGAATCAATTATAAGATAAAGTGCACTAAACTAAAATTGCAGCTCTTGCTGGTTTCAAATGGAAATGAATAACATATCTTTTATTGAATGAACACCAGAACATAGAGAAATGGGATCTAAATCCTTTACACATAAATGCACAGTTTATAAAAAAATAAGACTATAAAATGACAGTGATACAAATACTATTGTACCACCGTAAAACAGTTTGACGTAAATGATTAAAAAAGCCATGAAGATACTTTTAATATAATAATATATGTAGCAGTAGTAACTATAAAAATAATATTAAGAAGACAAAACAGTTACATTGCACTAAACCTGAGATTGAAGTCCAAAAAGTGAAACAAATATGAGTATCCATTTCTCCAAATATATAAGTAACACTAAACATATTTGAACAAAAAAAGTCAATTACAAAACTAATAAAGGGGACAGAAATACTTGAATAAGCTGACAGTTTGAAGATAGGAATTCGTTTCATATAGGATTAGTATAACAATTATGAGCAAAATTTGGTATAGAAATATGGTTCATACATTAAAAAGTAAATAAGCAATGAGAATAAAATAAAATTTCACGTTTTAAACTACCATTTTTAGAAATAACAATAAAAACGATATTGTTAAACAGGAGAAGATCAGAAAATTACCTGAACCAAGCACACATGATAAAGTGGATCAAAACATGATTTGTAGTAAATGTGTGTTGGAGCAAAATGTTATACAGTTGGTCTTGGATTCAAGATTGGTGGTTAGCAGTAGGATGAAATTAAATGAAATTGTAGATTTAACGTTCAATCACTGTCGATGATTACCTCAGATGAAGAGAGATGTCAGCCATCCAATCCAAATTCGTGAATATGTATGGAAGATCAGTAATGGACTGAGATCAAACTTTAGCGTCTACTGACTTTGAAAAAAATCAATTTTGTCGAACTTCATGGAGATGGAAATAGATCTGGAATGGTAGGTGGTTGGCGACAATTGTAGAATTTGGGAAAGATAATGGGATGCAAATTGTTTTTGATTTTGGGGGAGATAATGGGATGCAAACGATTTTGGTTCTAGCTCTAGGAATAAAATAACCGTCTTTAAAATTTTGAGGGAGAAATGACACGATACATTTCCATTTTGCACGAAAAAGAGATGGCTTCTGAGAAATGACACGTGGAAGGAAAATAAGAGCATGGTTTCTCCTTTCCTATTTAAGTAATAGATAACATAAACAAACCATACTTATGATAAATACAACAATATTTCACTTAATATCAAAAGCTAGAGATCATAAATTGTTTGTTTGTTGATTTACAAAAATATGAGAGTGGATTTGCCTCTAAATTGTTCTCTAGTTCAATAGTTTTTAAATCACATTTTAATTCTAGCTTTAGCTTCTTTTTGTAGTTAACAACTTTCATCTCACTTTGATCTAATTTGATCGAATAAATTTTTAATCTCTCATAATTCCCTGCGGATCGACCCGTATTCGCCACGTACTACAAAGTGTATGCCGTGCGCTTACGGTTTATTTAAATTTGAAATTTTTTGGCAAATTTCTAAACCGATAGAAATCTTGTCGATTAACAGACCATCAAGGCTAAAGGCCTAGATAGATGATGTAACGACCCGTAAATTTCAACGGTTTTAATAACGTAATTAGTTGAAATTTTGTGAAATTTTAAACGATAAAATTTTGAAATAAAAATTTAATATTTGGAATACGTCTAATTAAACATAGCAACTGGTAAATTTTGAAATAAAAATTTAATATTTGGAATACGTCTAATTAAACATAGCAACTGGTAAATTTTGTGTTTACTGCATTGTTCACTTTTGGTTTTAAACGTTATATATTTGAACAGTTATATGCTATATGTGGGTGTAAACTATAGTTTATAGATTAGTTATATATGTATGTTAATTTGGTCTCAGCCGAATGAATGTTAAGTAAATATATTTTATTGCAGTCCTGTATATTTTGTGGAACATATCATTGTTAAATTCCAGTCTTATATACAATAGATTATGGGTATGTATGTACGTGGGTATTTTCATATGTACTTAAAATTTAGTGATGTTTGTTTATCTGGTATTGATTTTGGAACACACATATAAGCATGTATACAAGTTTTACTATAGATAGTTATAAAGTCAAATATATATTTTATATGACTTGGCTCTTGCTTTGGTAGTGCAGTTTCTTCCTGTGCTAAAGTATTTTATATATATATTACTTTAATATGGAAACTTTAGATACAAGGTTGTTAAGTTGTAATTCTATGAATAAAGTAACAGTATACAATATATATGATGCATTTTTTCTCTTTCTCTTCACTGTTTTGAACTATATTCTATAATGGGTTTGTTTAAGTTTAGAACTTATATTTATAGATTTGTATAAGATATAATAATATTTAAATTCTTAAAAACTTGAGATTTAAGAAAATGATTCTTTTAAACTTTATGCTGTTTTACCAAACTGATTTGGTCCTTGATTTCCAATCTATCAGCCTTGTCCGTCGTGCCTGTTTGCTTCACTGAATTGTGTTCGTCTAACGTTGTTTGGAATTCGTGTTGGATCCTCAATTCGCTTCCATTTCCGTTCATCTCTAGCCTCGAAAGGTGAGCACTCACTCACGATTAACGTTCTTTTATTTATTAAATTTGATTTCAATTGAAACGACAATTGAAATACGTTGTTGTTAGTTAATTACACTGTTATATATGCTATTGCCTGTATCAGTTTACCTGTGACACCTGACACCATTATCTGTTAATTATTTTTGCGATGATAATACAGTTTGGCTGATAATTGATTGATTGTTGATGTTTATATTGGACGTTAAATTGTTAATGTTAAATTGATAAATAGTATGAAATTGAACTTGATATAGTATAATTAAATGTTAAATTTGATTAACTGACATTTGTATAATATGACCCCTTTAACTGTTGAAATTATCGACACGTAGGATTTGTTTAATTTCATCTTGAACCACTGAATGTATGTTGTTAAATTGATGATGTATGAAATTGTAATAGATGACAAGTGAAAACCGTAATGTAATAATCTTTAATCTACATGAAATGATAGTGTAGATTCTAGAAATAATTATATTAATTCGTACAAATAACAATGCGAATTAATACGGTTATTTCGGGATTATTTGAATTGATTATTGGATTGACATTGATTGTTGTTATTGCTTGTTTATTTACTTTGACACCATCCCAGTTATCACACTACAAGTTCCCTTTGATATGTTTTGATTTTGAATTAAATTGGAATCGGGTTGAAATGATAAATACCCAAGTTGAATTTTTACCTAGGATAGGAAATTAAATAAAACCCGATTGGTCAATAATTTGATTTAAAAATAAAATGAAGATTTTATTTGAATAAATAATATGGTTTTGAAACGAAGTTGGAAATTGAATTTAATGAAATTTAAACGTGAATATTTAATAATCTGAAATGAAATATTAATAAAGAAATTGATGAAAGAAGGTTGTTTAATTTGAGAAATGATTGAATTAAGTTTGAAATTATAATTAAGTTTGAAATTATTAAATTTTGAAATTATTTAATAATTAAGTTTTGAATTATTTAATACTTAAATAAGATTAAATTATTTAATGATTAAATTGAATTGAAATTCTTTAATAAGAAAATTGAACCTTTGGATAAGTGAATTTTACTTCGTAAATAATTGAAATTGAGTTTTCTTTATAAATTAAGTTTCGGGAAAATTATTTAAGAAAGTAAATAAGTGAAATGGAATTTCTTTAACAAGAAATGAAAATGTGATATTTTGGAATTAATGTAAGACTTGATAGTTGAAGAGTTTGATTTGACGAATTTAATTTAATTCAAAATTGTAAGTTTTGTTTTAATGAAGTTGAACTTAAGAAATTGATTTAATGAATTGGAAATTTAATAGAAATTGTTTTGAATGATAAAGTAACTTAACGAATATTGAATGAAATCGATAAATGAATTTGAAATTGATTTAAATGTTAAATAAAATTTATTTAAATGATTTGGAATGAAACTTATTTACGAACTTGAATCAATATTTGAATTGTTTTAAATAAAATTTGAAATTGAATTATAAGACTTTGAAATGGTAATTTGGAAGTTTCGAAACGTAAATTATGGAAATTGGTTTTGAAAGACAAATGAAATGTTGATTTACGAATTGAAATTGAAATTGAATTGATTTGGTTTTTGAAATATATAAACGACCAATCGGTGTAATAATTACGAAAGTTATTAAAGAGACCGGGATCGGTAATGGATATACTCTCTATCTGAACCGAAACCACTTTAATAACTATACGCGGAGTGATGATCCAGAATGAAGTGGTTGGAATGATGTACGTGTTGACTGAAGAAAGAGAACGATAATGGATAGCCTTGACACTTGTGTCAAATTGGAAATGACTAAAACAGGAGCTGTGCCGGGCCAATGGAGGATTGATACCTCAAGTGGACACACTTCTTCGAACTACTTATACTTGTTGTCGATTGGTGCACCCTTGATTTTGGGAGTGTTGTTTCACGGTGTTGCGGGCGCTGCGGCGTTGCGTTCTCACCAGTCCGGATCAGGCGAACGGTAGTATCACTACCTTGGGTATAGCCTCATGTGCCTTGTCATACTTGTATTCCATTTATGCGCGACCACTACGACTTTGATTTGTACCTTGAGTATATGGATTGCCCTCTGGTGACTTCCGGTTTTGGGGAAACTACGGTCTTGTATATGCTTGTGGGAATAAAAATGTGTTAAGGGTGGAATGGGCCATGACTTAACGCTATTTTGATATCTTTTTATATTACTGATAGACATTATCTACTTAGCGTATATTACTACCTAGTAGATAGTTTAACGGATCCTTAAAGGATGGTTATTCCAAACATCCTTTGAGTTACTTGTATTTCAATTGCTACTTCACTTGAGTTGGATTTATTAATATAAGAATGTTAATCCTGACTCGAGTGTCTTGTGTTTTTGCTTTACGCTCGGGTCAGACTGAGTGTACCAGTATTCGAGACTCACCTCTGAAGTTGGAGCTTTGCTTGAAGATCCAGCCGTCTATTCTGCTTTCAGTATTCGATGATTCCAGTGATGTATTCTGATTTGTATCTGATGTATCGTATTACTCTTCCGTTGTAAACTCTGATGTATTTTATATATTCATATAGTAGCTTCATGAACTACTATCTCTTTTATTTCCGCTGCACCTATTACTCTGTGTCTGTGATCTGTGACTATTTATTTACTGTATATGTTCAGTTTTGCAAAATTTAAATTAACAACGCGGTATTTTGAGCAATTCAATTCCGGCATGAGTGTCTACCTATACACTTATAATGGATGCGAATGGTCCAAAATATCGGGTCGTTACAGTTGGTATCAGAGCTTTGGTAGCTCTAGGCAAAACTTAGCATATAGAGTAAATGTATTTACAGAATCACTCTCATTCGAGTTTCAATCTTTTCCCTTGAATTTTGGAATGTTCCCCTCGGTTCCGAAATTCATTCGTGTCTTTCACTATTTGTCGTCTTTCAATCTTGGAGCACCCCATAACTCCATTCTGAATGTTATCTATAATAGATCGGCGGTATCGCCAATCTTCGAATGATTCGTAAAGGATTAAACTCCTTTACAATAGGCATTGATTTACCGGAGATTTCTGTATCCTCGGTTTACGTGGCTATCTATTCCCTGCTATACCTGAATTCCATCTCTTGAGATCGAGTGTTGATTTACCTCGGAATTCAGCAATCGATCTTACTCTTGAAGTTACGGACGACCCGGTTAAGGTTGCCCGTGAATTAAATAAACTTATCCATCTTCCTATTTCGTTATTTAATCATCTTATCCTTGTTTCGAACCTATCTTCGAATCAAAATTCTCTTTGATTTGAGTCCATCAAATTTGAATCTATACCCTTGCTTTGAAATCCATTCTTGTATCATCAAGCGAGGAAGTGTATTTGTAAATCTATATAAAAATATTTTATATATTGTGTTGTTTGAGTTGCTGATGTTGATTTGGGTTTTCGATCGATTCGTCTGATCAACGCTATCGATAGAATTTCCAAAACACTTGAGCAGAGCAAACGGACACAATATTGTTTTCAAATTTGTTTGATTATATCGTAAAAACATAAGGAAAATTTTCTGGAATTTTGGGGATAATTAAATTGGTTGTTTGAAATGATAATATTTGATTATCATTTATTATTTTAAATGAATTTATAATTATGGTTTATAAATTGATTTGGAATTTAAAATGAACTTAATTCAGAAATTTGAGAATTTAGTTTCCGGTGATTTCGAACTTTGGTTTTTAAAAATTTTAAAGTATATAGTATTGGAAGTATTTTCGAATAGAAATCGTTTTCAAAGAATTTTTTTAATGTTGAAATCAGTGCTCTTCTCTTTGTCGCTGGAAAATAATTTCGGTGATGGCGGCCGCATCATCGACATTCATTTTCGAGTTTCGAAGTGGAGAAACCATTCTGTAGCTTTGCTATGGTTTTGTTTTGGAAAAATATTTTGATTTGAATTTCTTCAGTATAATTTGATTTATATATATATATGGGTATCTTATTTTAAAATTTTAATTTGATTGATATAAATCTCTAAATTGTTTAAAGTTAATCGGAAATCTAATTCTTAAATTTTGTTAAAGGATATTTGTATTATAAATAAAACAAAAATTTGGAATAAATATTTAAACTTGAATAATTGAATTGGGAAAATTTTATTTGTATATTGTTCAACTACATTCTAATACAACTTACCTAAATCATTCAGAAGTTAAAATGTAATTGGATAATATATATATAAAAAAAAAGTCTTTGAAAATAAAATTTGAGTGTTTATAATAAAGATTATACACTAAATTTTGATTATAAAGATGTTAATAGAGTTAGATAGGACAATAAGTAAAACTCAGTTAATAATGAAATAAATTTGTTTGAAAGAATTAATAAATTTGTTTTGAGAGAATTAGCAAAGTGAAATTTGATCAACATATGAAAATACCTTGAATTTAAAAGAAATTAATAGATATAAGTTAATTTAAATCGAAACTTTTATGTTTTAAATTAATTTATATGGGTTAAATATATGTATTAGGATATATTGAGTGAAATAGACTTAATAATAATTTGGAATAAAGAAGAATTAAATTTGATGAGTAAATATGATTTTATTAAATGACTATTCAAATTTGTGGTCTTAGAAATTTGTTAATTAAACATAAGTGGATAAAAAGATAATGAATTTAGAAATAATTAAGATTGATTTCACTTAAGTGAAACCAAATGGATTAAATCAAACTATTGGATATTAATTAATTTAAATTTGAATTTATATGGTTTAAATTAATTGTTATTTTGTATTTCAAAATCTGCTTTTCTTTTTGGTTGTTTCTATTCTCCTACCTCGTTCCTTTTCGGGGACGAAAAGTTTTGAGTGGGGGAGAGTGTAACGACCCGTAAATTTCAACGGTTTTAATAACGTAATTAGTTGAAATTTTGTGAAATTTTAAACGATAAAATTTTGAAATAAAAATTTAATATTTGGAATACGTCTAATTAAACATAGCAACTGGTAAATTTTCGTCCGAAAATACGAAAGTTTATTTCGCGCGTAAATTCACTTCAATTTAATCAGTTAAAGAGCGATGAAAATAAAATGTTTCCGAAACCTAAATATGTTTACATAGAAAAATTCTAAACCATCTTCTGAGCAAGATGTCAGTTGGTCGTTTTTCCAAATTCGGACATCTTTGGCTCCGTCGATCTTATTTTTCAGCGTTTTCTTGCATTTTCCGTCAGTAGAAAATTCGAATTTTTATAATTCAATCGTACCACTGACATCTTTATGCCGTTTTGATCGCCTCATCGTGCTGATCTCCGTTGTATATTCAGTTCTTTATTTTGAAGTCCGGTAGGCGATGGAAGCCATAAACTGTACACCGTATCGGTGCACATTTGAGCCTCTTGGTTTTCTACTGACCATTAGTTTGTTCAACAGTCAGAAAATGAATAGCCGTTGCTTTTAATAACTCTCTGAATTCATGCTTTTAATAACTCTCTGAATTCATACTGACTTTACTCTTCCCATCAGTTCACTTTTGATTATCTGTATCACTTTCATTCTTTATTTTGCTCACGTCTGTTCTTTTTCTAACCTCTTCCATTTTGAAAAAAAGAACCCAATACAGCTTGCATTTTTTTGCTGTGGCTTGTTCATTATATAAAGTATCTACATCTCTCTCTCACCTCGCCATCACCGAAGATCATATTTCTCGACCAAGCCCACGCCTTAAACCGCATCTCCTCCTCTAACCACTTCGCTCAGCAACCACCACCTTGCTTCGACCTCAGCGACAGACCCACCATGCACCATAGGAGCAGCAGCCCGTTCCAACACGAGTTGTAGCCTGCAACATTCGTGCTGCCCTCTGTCCCCATGCCTGGCCAGCGAGCACTCACCAATCCACGTCTGAGCCAAGCCACACTTCCGCCCATGCAAGCCTGGCTCGGCCTCACGCCCATCATCCAGCAGCATGCTCTCTTCTTTTTTTTTTTTTTTTTTTTTCTTTTTTTTGATTGACAAGGACTTACCTCTCACGTCTATATTTCCTCTGCCTCGTGCACTTGCCCAAGCACATCGAAGCCTCGCCCTCCTCTCTCTGTTTCTTTACCAACCTAGCCGAGCAACCATTATATGTTGTAAGTAATATTTTAATTTACAAAATATTGATTTAAGTGTTATATGTATATATGATTTGGTTTGGGTGGGTTGTTGTATTCATGTTCACAGTTTTAACATATTAAAGTTTATATATATAATATAGGATATTGCGGGATTTCACACATATATACTTGTTTTTTTTATAACAGTTTACGTTAGTTGCTTAAATTTTATATATATTTATTTTAAAAAGAAATTTCGCCTGATATGTATATTGCAAGCAACCGAGTTTTTGCAAGAATTATATGCACTATAATATATTATATACATCTCCTACTTGCAGCTTATATCTTCTAGCATACGGAAGTTTATATTAGTTATACCAGATATAAAATTTTGTGTTTACTGCATTGTTCACTTTTGGTTTTAAACGTTATATATTTGAACAGTTATATGCTATATGTGGGTGTAAACTATAGTTTATAGATTAGTTATATATGTATGTTAATTTGGTCTCAGCCGAATGAATGTTAAGTAAATATATTTTATTGCAGTCCTGTATATTTTGTGGAACATATCATTGTTAAATTCCAGTCTTATATACAATAGATTATGGGTATGTATGTACGTGGGTATTTTCATATGTACTTAAAATTTAGTGATGTTTGTTTATCTGGTATTGATTTTGGAACACACATATAAGCATGTATACAAGTTTTACTATAGATAGTTATAAAGTCAAATATATATTTTATATGACTTGGCTCTTGCTTTGGTAGTGCAGTTTCTTCCTGTGCTAAAGTATTTTATATATATATTACTTTAATATGGAAACTTTAGATACAAGGTTGTTAAGTTGTAATTCTATGAATAAAGTAACAGTATACAATATATATGATGCATTTTTTCTCTTTCTCTTCACTGTTTTGAACTATATTCTATAATGGGTTTGTTTAAGTTTAGAACTTATATTTATAGATTTGTATAAGATATAATAATATTTAAATTCTTAAAAACTTGAGATTTAAGAAAATGATTCTTTTAAACTTTATGTTGTTTTACCAAACTGATTTGGTCCTTGATTTCCAATCTATCAGCCTTGTCCGTCGTGCCTGTTTGCTTCACTGAATTGTGTTCGTCTAACGTTGTTTGGAATTCGTGTTGGATCCTCAATTCGCTTCCATTTCCGTTCATCTCTAGCCTCGAAAGGTGAGCACTCACTCACGATTAACGTTCTTTTATTTATTAAATTTGATTTCAATTGAAACGACAATTGAAATACGTTGCTGTTAGTTAATTACACTGTTATATATGCTATTGCCTGTATCAGTTTACCTGTGACACCTGACACCATTATCTGTTAATTATTTTTGCGATGATAATACAGTTTGGCTGATAATTGATTGATTGTTGATGTTTATATTGGACGTTAAATTGTTAATGTTAAATTGATAAATAGTATGAAATTGAACTTGATATAGTATAATTAAATGTTAAATTTGATTAACTGACATTTGTATAATATGACCCCTTTAACTGTTGAAATTATCGACACGTAGGATTTGTTTAATTTCATCTTGAACCACTGAATGTATGTTGTTAAATTGATGATGTATGAAATTGTAATAGATGACAAGTGAAAACCGTAATGTAATAATCTTTAATCTACATGAAATGATAGTGTAGATTCTAGAAATAATTATATTAATTCGTACAAATAACAATGCGAATTAATACGGTTATTTCGGGATTATTTGAATTGATTATTGGATTGACATTGATTGTTGTTATTGCTTGTTTATTTACTTTGACACCATCCCAGTTATCACACTACAAGTTCCCTTTGATATGTTTTGATTTTGAATTAAATTGGAATCGGGTTGAAATGATAAATACCCAAGTTGAATTTTTACCTAGGATAGGAAATTAAATAAAACCCGATTGGTCAATAATTTGATTTAAAAATAAAATGAAGATTTTATTTGAATAAATAATATGGTTTTGAAACGAAGTTGGAAATTGAATTTAATGAAATTTAAACGTGAATATTTAATAATCTGAAATGAAATATTAATAAAGAAATTGATGAAAGAAGGTTGTTTAATTTGAGAAATGATTGAATTAAGTTTGAAATTATAATTAAGTTTGAAATTATTAAATTTTGAAATTATTTAATAATTAAGTTTTGAATTATTTAATACTTAAATAAGATTAAATTATTTAATGATTAAATTGAATTGAAATTCTTTAATAAGAAAATTGAACCTTTGGATAAGTGAATTTTACTTCGTAAATAATTGAAATTGAGTTTTCTTTATAAATTAAGTTTCGGGAAAATTATTTAAGAAAGTAAATAAGTGAAATGGAATTTCTTTAACAAGAAATGAAAATGTGATATTTTGGAATTAATGTAAGACTTGATAGTTGAAGAGTTTGATTTGACGAATTTAATTTAATTCAAAATTGTAAGTTTTGTTTTAATGAAGTTGAACTTAAGAAATTGATTTAATGAATTGGAAATTTAATAGAAATTGTTTTGAATGATAAAGTAACTTAACGAATATTGAATGAAATCGATAAATGAATTTGAAATTGATTTAAATGTTAAATAAAATTTATTTAAATGATTTGGAATGAAACTTATTTACGAACTTGAATCAATATTTGAATTGTTTTAAATAAAATTTGAAATTGAATTATAAGACTTTGAAATGGTAATTTGGAAGTTTCGAAACGTAAATTATGGAAATTGGTTTTGAAAGACAAATGAAATGTTGATTTACGAATTGAAATTGAAATTGAATTGATTTGGTTTTTGAAATATATAAACGACCAATCGGTGTAATAATTACGAAAGTTATTAAAGAGACCGGGATCGGTAATGGATATACTCTCTATCTGAACCGAAACCACTTTAATAACTATACGCGGAGTGATGATCCAGAATGAAGTGGTTGGAATGATGTACGTGTTGACTGAAGAAAGAGAACGATAATGGATAGCCTTGACACTTGTGTCAAATTGGAAATGACTAAAACAGGAGCTGTGCCGGGCCAATGGAGGATTGATACCTCAAGTGGACACACTTCTTCGAACTACTTATACTTGTTGTCGATTGGTGCACCCTTGATTTTGGGAGTGTTGTTTCACGGTGTTGCGGGCGCTGCGGCGTTGCGTTCTCACCAGTCCGGATCAGGCGAACGGTAGTATCACTACCTTGGGTATAGCCTCATGTGCCTTGTCATACTTGTATTCCATTTATGCGCGACCACTACGACTTTGATTTGTACCTTGAGTATATGGATTGCCCTCTGGTGACTTCCGGTTTTGGGGAAACTACGGTCTTGTATATGCTTGTGGGAATAAAAATGTGTTAAGGGTGGAATGGGCCATGACTTAACGCTATTTTGATATCTTTTTATATTACTGATAGACATTATCTACTTAGCGTATATTACTACCTAGTAGATAGTTTAACGGATCCTTAAAGGATGGTTATTCCAAACATCCTTTGAGTTACTTGTATTTCAATTGCTACTTCACTTGAGTTGGATTTATTAATATAAGAATGTTAATCCTGACTCGAGTGTCTTGTGTTTTTGCTTTACGCTCGGGTCAGACTTAGTGTACCAGTATTCGAGACTCACCTCTGAAGTTGGAGCTTTGCTTGAAGATCCAGCCGTCTATTCTGCTTTCAGTATTCGATGATTCCAGTGATGTATTCTGATTTGTATCTGATGTATCGTATTACTCTTCCGTTGTAAACTCTGATGTATTTTATATATTCATATAGTAGCTTCATGAACTACTATCTCTTTTATTTCCGCTGCACCTATTACTCTGTGTCTGTGATCTGTGACTATTTATTTACTGTATATGTTCAGTTTTGCAAAATTTAAATTAACAACGCGGTATTTTGAGCAATTCAATTCCGGCATGAGTGTCTACCTATACACTTATAATGGATGCGAATGGTCCAAAATATCGGGTCGTTACAGATGATTACTAGGATTAGAGATCAATTATATTTGAAACTATGGATCAAATGGGTTAAGATTGACAACACTCAAAAAATGGGTAAGTGAGGAACTAATACTTCCCCTAGAAGAGGCATCAGAATAGAGGGATCGGGTTAAACAGGATGCACACAACACAACTAAACGATAACTGCTCCATAACTCAACAACCACAAGGCGGAAAGAAGTGAAACTTTGGAAACAGGAAGAGGGGACCCTATGGAGTCTACCTTAGGGATCATAATGAGTTTGGAGAGGTTTGGAGGGATCGGCCCCTCTTCCCTCCTAGGGATTGGCTAAACCCAACTTTATAGCAAAGGTCGATCAATACCTCAACATCTACACATCTAATTGACATGAAACTTGGAGCACAAGCTTACTACAAAATGCGGAACACCCTTTAGGGATCGAACATCAAATAGGTACTTTGGAGGGATCGGCCCATATCCCTCCAAATAGATCGGCTGAAATCAAAATATATGCAACAGCACTTTATAGAAAATGTTATATCTCACAAATGGTAAGTTGGAATGGCACGGAAATTTAAGGGCAAGGAGCTATTATACCTGGGAACCTCCCAGAGGGATCGTACCTCATTTAGACACAAAAATAGGGATTGGGGCCGATCCCTATTATGGTCCCTAATGGGTTTGAAAATTCTTGTTTAGCCTCATAATGGCTTAGAGGTTCTTTTGCTGGAATTTTAGCTCGATCCATGCACATCTTTTCCTATAGATACAAAAGGCATGGGGTAAGAAAAAGGGTCTTCTTTCTACTTCTCTTTATTTTCAACCTAGGCTACACTCTGTCAATTTTATTCTTGGATTTCGGATTGTAACCATAAACAAACTACAGTGCAATTTAAAGGATTATTATGGAGTGGACGTTGACCAAACTTAGCCGAACCATTATAAATTCTATCTCTTTTTACCTGCTTTTATTTTTAATTTGTTTGTTCTTCTTATTCTACATCAGATACTATCTAAGACCTGTGATTGGATATTGGTGCTTTCACATAACTTGAAACACCCCACACCCCTTAATTTACCCAAAAGGGCACAACAAAGGATATGGTGTGTTATAGGTATAGCTAAAGCATCACAGAGACTAAGATTCACAAGACAAATAAGTAAAACTAGCGGAAAACATTTAAATAATATCTTATCATTCCAAATTAAACTTCAATCCAAAATAAGTTATAAAAACATAACATGTCTCAAAAACTCAAAATATCTCATGTCTCATGAAAATACATCTCAGTCTCATGTAATCAGAGTACAAAAGTAACAATAATAGTAATCCCTCTCACAAGTGGAAGACCATCATAAGCCAAATGAAAAGGATAAAGATTAGAAGAATGCATCTAAAATGAAAATACTCCGAGAATGAATCTCCAAGCAACCTGAATCAACTCAACTCTGATGGCCTATTGGGGGGAAAAGGGGGAAATAGAGGAGTGGGTCAGACTATAAGTCTGGAGAGTGAAAGTAATTACTAGCATTTCTAAGCAAGGTAAAGATAATAGACTAAACAATAGTTCTAGCTTGAAAGGAAAATATAGCAAAGATAAAACTCGGATAAAATACGGTTTCTGATATTGTTTGACTATTTGCTTTGATTGTTTGATTGAATTGATTATTTCAATTGTTTGCACTTGTCTTAAACTACTGTTATTAGGCTGAAACCCTAATCCTATCTCAAATATTATCTTGATTAGGCTAAAATCCTAATTATACCCTTTGATCGGTCTATTCTATCACTGTTGTGCCACTATGAGCTGGTCCAATCTTGTTGGTCCCACAGCAAGAGACACCTCTTAGCACTTGAAACGTAGCGAACTTTTTACCCTAAATGATGCCGCACACTCGGTCATTGCCGGTACACACTAACTGTCGCCCCCTGTTGTGACATCTTATTTACACTAATCTGCATAAGCGTGCCCAGCCTCTTCTAACTGTTGTGGGACCATCAGTCCTGGACCTAAAAGGGAATGCTGTCCAGCCTCACCTAACTATTGTGAGACCATCAGTCCTAGTCCTGAAACGGAATGCAGCCGGCACTGGTCCTAACAAAAAAAATTCTAGTTTGCACCCCATGCCCAAATCCCCAAATCCCCAAATTTGAGCTTCTACCTATTGGCCACTAATTTACCCTAATCAGCATATGCGTATCCCGACCTCACCTACTATTGTGAGACCATTAGTCCTAGATGTGAAAGGGAATGCTGCCGGTACGGGCCCTACTTCTCTGTTTGCTTATTAACTTAATTCAAGATGTAAGTTTTAAAATAAGCCTCTTCTGCTATTTCTGCTATATTTGCTTATTAACAAGATCTAAGTTTTAAAATAAGCCTTTTCTGTTATTTCTGTTATATTTGCATATTAACAAGATCTATGTTTTAAAATAAGCCTCTTCTGTTATTTCTGCTATATTTGCTTATTAACAAGATTTATGTTTTTAAATAAGCCTCTTCAGTTATTTCTGCTATATTCTTCTATTTTCTCTTTTTAGTTATAACCACTTGTTATAATTATGCTTGCAATTATCTTAAATTTGCCTATTTCAGTCCATCTCTATTTTTATTTCAATTTTTCTTATTTTACATCTGATTTTTGTAAATATAGTGTTATTCTATTTCAATCCATATTAGCGAATTCTTCTCTTTTTAATTTATTCGTGTAAAATGGCAAGGTGTTTTCTACTTTATTTGATGGAGTTGGTTGCACTCTGGTTTAGGTAGCTAGAGAATGGTTCAAAAAAGACCTAGAGCGAGTTAGTAGATGCGTTCTTGAGGGAGTTTCGGGTCCACATCACGAGACCCAGGATTGTTATGACATTGGTGGCACCGATACAGAGGACCGAAGAGTCTCCAAGGAGATTTCTAACACGATTTAACGCATGGCGACATCAGTGGATCAGCGAGATCCATCCATGGTTTTGATGACAGCTTTACCAGGAATTGTCGATGACGTAGATTTCAAGGATTCATTGGCGTGGGATCCACCTATGGATCTTGGGGAGTTTTATCATGAAACAAAATGGTTCCTACGGCATAAATCAACAAAATGAAGTTATGTTCTCTCTTTTCTTATCATTAGTGTAATTAGTTGATGTGCTTATCATATGTATGGTATTTTTGTGCTATTAATTAGCCCAATACAAACCATCAAACTATAACACAACCACTAATACACTTTTAACTCTCATGAAATATGAAAACAAAGTTGAAAGCAAAATCTATTTTAAGCATGGCCTATTAACTATTGTTTAGAAATACAGGCCATCAAATTTTAATTTCAACAATTACTTCATTACCATCATCATATGTAGATGAAGAGGTAATTATTGTTTGTGATTGTTTAAGCATAACCTATTTGGTGTCAACAATATAGGCTATCGAATTAAAATCAAAAACAACAAGTTAAACCACTTCAAATGTTTAATTAAGCACAAAAAGAGAACATAAATGATCAAAATGTTGAAGCTACATGATTAGAGAGCTTCATTACCCCTAAATTGAAGGGAATAGCCTCTCATTTGTGTTATCATATCAACACAAGTAGCATGCAACATGAAACACAAAAAAGAAGAAGATGAAAGCAAAGTAAAAGAAGAGCTATTCTACTTGCATAAAATAAAAGAAGATCTACACTACTAACATGAAAGTAAATAAATAAGGAATGGCTTGAATTAAAATTGCATGAATTTTTTTACATAAATGAAATATCTAAGTAGCCATGAAAAGAAAGAGAGCTCTCATTTTATTTTTCATCTAACCTAAACTAAGAGAAGAGAGCCTAAAAGAGACTAAGAGAAGAGGAGACTAATTACATGAACATAAGGGGTATTTATACATGTATGAAACCCTAATCCAAATTTTTGGGAACTACCCTTGAGGTAGTGTGGCCACCAAGTAATCATTAGCATCAAATAATCATCATTTAAGTGTGCATGAAGCTTTAATGGTCATTAGCATGTGTATTATCTTCTAATTTGTACATGAAGGTAGGTGGGTAGGTGGGGTCCTCCATGATCCATTGATTTGAATTATTTCCATATTCATTCCTTTGTATCTTCTTTGTGCATGCATACATCTTCATGAAACCACTTGTATTTGAGTTCAAATTCCTACAAAATAATATAGAAATTTCTAATTAAATTTTCTCAAATTAATTTATGCAAAAAATGACCATTTTGCCCTTGAATGAAGAAGAATATGTGACGATTTGAAAATAATTTGAATTTTGGTTTAAACATGTTAAAACATCCAATATGATCATTTATTTAATTCGATAAAATATGGTAGTAAAAATATGCACATTTTCGTGCACACAAAATACCCCCACACTTATCTTTTGATTCGTCCTCGTATAAACTAAAAACTAAGATAAATCCGTTTTTGTAGGGAGCACGATTGCAATGAGCGTATACAACAAGCTGTTAAATCTCTGGGTGTCCCGAGTAGGACGAGTGTTGTCTCGTGAGGGTTTTCAGCGGATACTACCCACAAAATCCAAATGCAGGATGAAAATATTTACAAAATGCAAGATTTATTTACAAAGAGATGAATGCAAGTTTTTGAAAATATTTACAATGAAGGATTCTCTTTTAAATCGACACAAATAAGTTAAATATAAGTTTCGTTCATTATCTTGAAAATTTAAGCCAATTACTCATCAAAATTTCCAATAAAAACGAAGTTATCAAAGCAAATATACTTTACTTTAACTCATTGTTTTGGTTGATAACACAGTGTAACTATGAAATAGATCCTTAGTCGATTATCAAAGTTTATCAAAGTGGTATTTTCATTTCTTTTCAGTAACAAGTCAAATCAAATAAGTTAAAATAGTGCTTAGATTTCATTTGCTTACTCTCTCCATTTTTTCTTTTGAAAATTTTATTGATATTATCAATATTTACATATGCCTAACTCAGATAAACTGAGGCTAGATATATTACTTGTGCACTGCCTTGCAGACTTATATGAGGGGAATACAAAGCGTGGCGAGTGAACACACAAGTGTGAACACTTATCGACTGTAGGTGTTACTTAGAAAGAATTTTTATATACATGCACCTAACTCAGATAAACTGAGGCCAGATATACTGATCGTGCACTGCCTTTCGAACTTACGTGGGAAGGGTACTGAGCATGGCGAGTGAACATGTGAGTGTAAACACACAACTCTAAGTGTTTATTAAGAAAAATACATTCATACATACAAGAATTTTTTTTGTTTTTTTTGATGAGAGAGTTTTGCAAATTCATCTTAGCACCATTTAACTTAGAAGACGAAAAAATGTTATAACCTTCTATTTGAATTCACCACTTTTTAAAACAAAGATTTTCAATTAGGATATTTCATAATTAGCACGTATGAACCTTCCTATATACTAGTTAAACCATCGTTATTTGTAATCAAACTTCACTTTTATTTTTGTTGAGACAAACAAATTATTCCAAAATTTTAATTTAATTAACGAAAACCATATATTTATCCTATAGTGTTTCTTTAAAATTAGATCAAAATGCTTAAAAAATATATTTTTTTTTGTTTTTTTAGAAAATTTTTTTTGGAAAGAAAATGTAAAAATAAACCATGAAAAATTGAAAATGATGATGAGTCTGCCCCCACACTTGATTTTGACTATGTCCCCACAGTCAACCCAAGTGGAAGGAGAAAAATAAAACAAATATAAAAAGATGACCTATATTTACATGAAAATGAGCAGTATTTACACGAGAAAGTATATCATGAAAAAGTAAATGGAACGGTCTTCCAAAGACCGATTCATTTGTCTCGTCAAGTATGCAAGTCACAGCTTAAGCTCGGAAAACCAAACCATAAATGATTTCAAAGTTGAATGTTAATTTGGGAAAACGAATGTCGTTTTATCAAAAATCTTACGAGTTGTTTCCTATTCGATGATTTTCGGGGTTGATAAAACGATTGATTGAAGTTCAAGTTTATTTTCACCAAATTGAAAATCAAATTTATCATTGAAAACTTCTTCAAAATTGTTGATTTCAAAATCAAAATAGTGATTTAAATCTTCCCCTTTAGAATTTGACAACTCATTTTCAAAAATTTCAGAAAATTCGTGTTCATTAAATTCGTCTTTCTTTATTGAATTATCAATAACTTCACTGCATGTGTCAAGTTCAAAATCCAAAGTTGATGTGTTCAAATTTTCGTGATCGGAAAAAGGAAGATCGAGTTTTAAATCGAGTTTCACACCCTCAAAAGATTTGAAATACAACGCAATTACCGTGTTTTCAACAACTTCATTAAGATTGTTATTTCAATTTCAAAAGTTGTTATTTGAAAATCGTCGATTTGGGTAAAAGATGGATTATTGTTTGACTCGTCACACGTTGGGATTTGATTATGTTTATCACGAATATTTCCTAATGTTTTTATCAATAAATTCATGTGATCATCGTAAATTTCATTCATTTGTTCAACAAAATCCAATTTATAACTATTAACTTGAGGATTTTCGATTTGGATTTATTGAGAACAAGAATCGTCAATTTCGATAAGCGATGAATTATCATTTGATTTTTCACATGTTGGGATTTTATTATGTTTCCCACGAAATTTTTTATATGATTCACGCAACAGATCCTCGTAATCTTTTTCCGTTTTCTCAACTAAGTCCAATTCATGATTCTTACTTTGATAATTTTCAATTTGAATTTGTTCAGAATAAAAATTATCAATTGCACCATTATTGAAACTTTTCCCATTGCCAAAATCATTTGAAAAATGAGTCACATTTCCATTGAGATTTTGAAATTCATTTTGGAGTTCAAAGTTGGATCGGCAAGGGTTATAATCAAAAGCATTTGAATTTGGAAGTGAATTCAAATTTTGATTACTTTGAAAACTTTGACTTGAATTGTTGCATAGATATGAATTCAACATATCATTAAATTGAATTATTTGTTCAAGTAAAGATTCAACCTTTTCAAAACATCTTTCAAGAATTGAGGGTTGACCATTATTTTGAATATCTTGCGGTGAAAAATTCTAATCGTTTGTACAAAAGTTGTCGTTAAAATATCCATACGAGTTTGATGTGAAACTATATGGATTATATTGATTTTCACAACTATTGTAAAATTCACATGAGTAGGGAAATTTAGACGTTTTCAAGAATGTTTTTGGTTTTTTTTATAAAGGAAAAATATTTACAAATAAAATTATTTTTCAAAAAGGAAATTAATTTTTGTTATGTTTTTTTGGTTTTTCAATTTTTTTATATTTGTTTTTGAAAAGATTTTATATTTTTTTGGATTTTTGTTTTTCTAAAAATAAAACTAATTAATTTTTTTTTTGGATTTTGGATTTTGATTAAAAATTTCGAAAGAAAAGAATTTAAAAAAAAATTAAGTTGAAGAACATTTACAATTTTTTTTAGTTTTGGATTTTGAAATTGTTTTGTTTTTTTAAATATGCATGAACTGATGCAACTAAATGAATGCAAAGATTTAATTACGAATGATGTTTATGCAAATGAGCTATTCTTATTCAACATAAACACAATTTGCATCATCATTTGTGAAACGACCCGGTATTTTGGACCATTCAAATCGACAATAAATCCACACATGTCTGACTTGAATAATTCAAAATATCAGATTGTTAATTTAAATTTGGCAAAACTTAGCATATGCAGTAAATACATCAATCACAGAATCACAGACACAGAGTAATACAATAATACGCAGCGGAATAGATAAAATAGTAGTTCATGAAGCTACTATATAAACATCAGAGTTAGAAATAAAATACAACAGGATATCTCAATTGCAGTGAAGTCTTCAGTACAACAGATGACTTCTCTGAATAAATCAACTAGAAGAGCTGAAAGCTGAGGCGATAGTTGGATCTCCAAAGGAAGCTCCAAACTCCAAAGGTGAGTCTCAAATGTTGTATCACTCGGTCTGACCCGAGCGTAAAGAAAAACACAAAACACTCGAGTCAGGATTAACATTCTTATATAAATAAATCCAACTCAAGTGAAATATCAACTGAAATACAAGTAACTTAAAGAATGTTTGGGATAACCATCCTCTAAGGGTCTTCAGAACTATCTACAAGGTGGAAATATACAGTATAACACCGTGGTCATTTCAATTTAATTTATACTTCAAACCCAAATATCAATACATTTCAAATATAACTATTTTCCAAGATAGTATATATATTAATTAATTTATAAAGTGAAGCATTTAATTTTTCTCAAGTCTTGCAAATCGATTCAAATCAACTTCAAATTCTAAATTCAAATTTATTCAAAGCTCAATTCCCATTTTATTTCAATTCAGTTTCTAAATAACAAATTAAATTCAAGTTGATTTCAAATACAGATCTGAATCACAAAATAAACCATTTAAATTCCAATATATTTCAAAGCTTCAATATTCAACCATTTCAAAGTTAAATTAAACAGTTTCATATAGCTCTTGATTTAACTTCATTTATTATTAAATCAGGGAATATTCACTTAATAAATTCAATATCATTTAACTAGCCTTAAATTACTTTTTACTAAATATTTCCTTAACTTTATTTTAAACAAGAAATATTTATTAAGTTACTTAAATCAAACCCAAGTTATAAGTCATATCTTAAATTCCAATTTCAATAAGTTTCAAATCATTTTAATTAAATAAAGTTCTTTATTGAATACAATCTCAACTAAATTCAAATTATCTTTCTAACCTTAACTTATTCAAATTATTACCAAAGTCTATTTTGAAATATATTTTAAATACTCAACATATTATATGTATTAAATCCATCTTAATTAAATTAAATATCATTATTAAATCTATATATACCATTACCATTTATATATAAAATTTTAAGAATCAACATTTGTTAAAACCATATATTTCTTTCCAAAACCATAGAATTCAATTTCAAAATATTTATATATATGGACCAACGGTGTTTGTATATGTAACAACCCTAGATTTTGTATATTATTTTAATTTTGACTTTATTTTATTTTGAGATTATTTTTAAACTTGTTTCATTTCAAACATTTCATTTTCAAAAATAAATGTTAATTATTATGTGAACTATAACTTCAAACTAGTATAAATTGGATATTTCACTGAAAAGTGAATTTCTGTTCAAATTGGTCAAACTTTGACTTTTAACTTTTAAATTTAAATTATTATAAAAATCTTAAATTTTATTTTTATTTTGAAAATAGATTTAATAACTTGAATACAGCTTTTCGTTTCGTTGGAAACGGAGTTAAATTGTGAAAGTTATGTATATTTCAATATTGTGTGTAAACTGATGTATTTAGCAATATTGTCTATTTTAAATTTTATTTTTCTTGGTCATATTTTATTTTTATATGTGTTAATATGTTATTTTATGTATATTTTTATCTTTTAATAATATTAAAGTGATAGTATAATTTTTCTAAAGTTTATTCAATTTATTTTCTAATTTTAAAACCTAGTTTCCATTTCTTTGCTATTTTCTTAATTTAGTTATATAATTAAAATTTAATTATTTATTCACTTTGAAAATGTTTTAAAAAATCATTTTATTTCAAAATTTTGTCTTATAATATTTTTAAAATGAATTACATAATTTTCCAAAGCCATTGGTTATTTTTCTGTAATTTCTGGACACTGTTTCTAATTTCTGAGTAAATTTTGTAATTCTTTTTCTGTTTTCTCTAATTTAATTATCTATTGTATGTTGAAAATGATAAATAAATTATTTTAATTCAAATTTCCACTTCATAATATTTTTATAATGAAATGTATAGTTTTCCAAGACTAACAGAGATTTATTTATAAATTTTTAACACTGTTTGGTATTTTTAAGGCATTTTCTTCATTCTTTTTATATTTTTCTTTACAATTAATTATTTGTTTTCTTATATCTTTACTTAGTTTCAGTTGTAAAGTAGATTTCTGAGTTAAATTTTGTTATATAAAATTTAAAAAGAAATGGAAATGCCAAAGGGTTAAAAAGTTACAAAACTTAAGGCCTTTCACCTTCAAAACATTCCAAATGCCATAACCTTCACTTTAATTCATTTGGCTGTCCACTTTTTCAGTTTTAGCCGTGTATTATTATTACTTTTCACATGAAAAAGCTTCAGCACTTCTCATTTCTCAAGGCTCCTTCAAACTCCCTTGGTAATGGCCTCCTCTTTTACACCTTTCTTCCATTTTTCATACTTTTTGTGCCTTGTTTTCTCTTCTATTTGCATGGCCTCCTCACCATAGCCATGACCACCATTCCCTACCACTCCTCCTTGGCATCATCACCAACCACCACTTCAGGTTAGACCATGGCCGAACCCTCCTTGAAGCCAAACTTCACCAAAAATGCAAACAATGTCCAAAACAATGCATAACCAAGCACCTAGTTGACCACCACCCCATTTCCCTTCACCTCCACCATCTTTGGCCGCCACCAACCCCTTGTCCAGACCCTACCTCATCACTCCAGCCCATGATCTACCACCTGGACCCTCTGGTCGAGCCTAACCATCCATGGTTGAGCCTTAGTTTGACCACTTTTCCACTTATTTGGTTACAAAACCCCTTCACCTTCACTTATTCATAACTCCACCATTGTGCACCACTTTGGCCGAGCCATGCTAGCCCAAACCCAAGCCTAAACCTGACCAAAACCTGACCCTATGCAACCCCTAGGCCGTACATAGTATATGAGAAGCAAGGCAAAAAAGTTTGGTATTCGTATTCGCTTTTATTCCAAAGTTATTTCATTTTAAAGTTGTATTGAAATTTGTTTTGTTTGATTTTTGTTTTGGGTTGTACACAAGAGTTGTAGCTTGGATTCGCTCTCTACTCCAATCATTGTAGTGTCATCGTTCTTGGTTTTCTTTTGTGCTTTTGGTCTTGAAATCTTCAGCAATAAGAGGTGAGTAAAAACTCACACGACGTTCATACTTATGTAGTTGTGAAACAACAACAATTGAATATGTAGAAAAATCTATATTATGTTGTAAACTGCTTGTGATAATTATGTATGATATTAAACTGTTAAAAATTCATGTCATATCATTCTGTTAATTATTTATGTTATTCTGTTCTTTTTTTTTATCAGTTTATCACACTGCAAGTTCCCTGTAGATTAGGTTCACTATGGGTTGAAATGATACATACCCGAATGGACTTTAGAATAGGGAAGGATCGTTATGGGCTGAAATGATAAGCCTGAGCGACCTTTTAATAACTTTTATTTAAATTATTTTAACTTGGGATTGCGGGTTTGAAATGATAGAACCCGGATTTTTCTTTTTTTTAACTGCGGATTGAAATGATACATATCCGTATCACTTGACCTAAGTTAGAAAATTATATACAGGCCCGTGGTTATTTTATAAAGTGTTTTGAATATTTTTAAGTATTTTAAAAATTATAAAATTATGAAATTTGATTTAATTAGATTTTGAAATGTTTTAAAATAAAGAAATTATGATTTTTTTTCATATGTTAAAAATGTAATTAATGAATGGTTTAACTGGATTTTTGAAATATAACTTAAGTTGGAAATTTGGAATTTTGGTTTAAAATGATATTTAAGTTATATGAATAAAAATGGAAATTTAATTATATTTGGAAAATGGTAAATATGATAATTTGATTTAAATTTTAATTTAAGTGATTTATTAAAGTATTATTGATTTTTCTATTAATTTAAGTGGTTAAATAAATGAATGTTTAAAAGTGATCTTTTAAAATATAACTTGACTTGGAAATGTGAAATTTGGTTTTAATTAAAGTTTAAGTTAATTAAATAAAATTGGAAATTTAGTTAAATTTGTTAAATGGTAATTTAAATTTGAAGTGTTAATTAAGTTATTTGTTGAAATGTGAAGAATTGGAACTTTTACACTTAAATTTATTAAGTAAATTGTTGAAAATTGGATTTAATTATAAGAAAATTATTGTGAAAAAGATACATGTTAAATGATATGTAAATGAACATTTTAAATGTTAAATTATGATTTTTAAAATGTTTAAAGAGTTCAAAATGAAGTTATTTAATTGCTGGAAATACACTAAAAAGCTGGAAATCACTTTTAATAGCATTCAGAAATGCTATGGTTCTGAATTACACCAAAAATTGAATAAAAGGGCTACTACAGCATTTCTGAAATGCTGCAGTTGCTGTAGTTGAACTTATAGGCTAATATTGAACCCAGGTCTATTATAGCATTCTCTGGAAATGCTATAATGGTCTGCAGTCTTTGCTGAAACCAAATTTAACTCCTGTTTTGAAATCTGAACTACCGCAGCACTTCTGAAATGCTGTCTTTTCTGTTTTTGAACTATAATTAAACTAAAACTGAGTTTTAACAGCAGTTTTAAGTGCTGTCTTTGCTGAATTAAAAATGTTTTCAATTATAACTTATAGCAGTTGTTTTTAAATGCTGTGAAATGCTGAAATTTTAATAATTAGGGTTTTTGACTTAGTAAACGAACTCAGAATGGTTTGAAACTTTGGAAATTGAATACTTGATTTGAAAGTATAATAATTACACTTTTAAAAGGGTTAAATGAATTATTTTGATTGAAATATAAACTATTTAAAGATGATTTGAAATGACAATAAATGAACGATATCTTTGAATATAAAAGGTATTTAAAGTTGAATATTTGGATTTGAACTGATAGGATATTTTATTATATTAAAATGATTTGAAGTGAAGTTTTGTAAGGATATGATATTTTATTATATTAAAATGATTTGAAATGAAGATTTGGAAAGATTGATATTTGATATATTAAAATGATTTGAAATGAAGTTTTGGAAAGATATGATATTTTGATATATTGAAATGATTTGAAATGAAGTTTTGAAATGATATGATATTTTAAATATAAGGAAATGGTTTGGAATTGATTTAATCTTTATTTTGATAAATATATGGTTTTGAAATGATATTTTATTTTGAAGTAAAGTATTGTTTTAAAAGTTATAACCACGGGTTATAATAACGATTGGTTGTTAAAGAGACCGGGATCGGATATGGACATACTCTCTGTCGATACCGAAAACCACTTTGACAACTGTGTACGCGGTGGAGTTTCCAGAATGAAGTAGGATGGTGGCGACGATCCTAAGGTATATACGTGGACCCAACTCCCGTGAGTTGGCATAAGGTGGCTAAAACAGGAGCGATTGACGGACCAATGAGGTAGCACCTCTGATCGGACACACTTCTTCGATACCATTCTATTACTTGTGATTGATTTGGTGGCCACCCTTGATTTGGGAGTGTTGTTCGAGGTGGGCGGTAGTGGCTGCTATGCGTCACCACTAGTCCGGATGCGTAATTGGTATATCTACCCTGGCATTGCCTAGTTGTGCCGTGTCACCTACCATATCGAGCTTTACTACGATTATGATTTTAAGATCCGACCGCGTTAAGGTTCTCCATCCCCTTAACGCTATTTTCTATATGATTATACTTTACTAATTAGACACTACTGTATATAGCGTATATTACTACATAGTAAATAGTTTAACAGATCCTTAAAGAATGGGCGATCCCAAGCATTCTTTGAGTTACTTGTACCTTTATTACAGTTCACTTGAGTTGGTTTACATTATATAAGTATATATTGTCCTGACTCGAGTGTTTTGTGTTTTGCTTTACGCTCGGGTCAGCCTGAGTTATTCACAGATTTGGATTTCCACACTCTTGGAGATTTGAATCGCTGGAGATTATCTGCTTGTCTTGTCCTATCTACTTCAGTTCCGTTGTCCTACTCAGCTTATACTTGGTTATCATATGGAAACTTCTGTTGTTCTTTATTTCTTTTGTTGTATCTTATGTAACTCTGACATATTTATATAGTAGCTTCATGAACTACTATTTCTTTTACTTCCGCTGCATTATATTACTCTGTGTCTGTGATCTGTGATTATATTTATTTACTGCATATTCTGAGATTTGCCAAATTTTTATTTACAACGCGGTATTTTGAGCAATTCAACTCCGGCATGAGTGTCTACCTATACACTTATAATGGATGCGAATGGTTGAAAATATCGGGTCGTTACAGTTGGTATCAGAGCTTTGGCTTTGAGGCAAAACTCAGCATATGGAGTAGATTTATTTACAGAATCACTTTCGTTCGAGTTTGAATCTTTTCCTCTTGATTCGAATTTCCTTTGAATTTTTGGAACGTTCCCTGCGGTTCCAAAATTTCATTCTTGTCCCTCACTATTCATCTTCTTTTGATTTTGGAGTATCACATAACTCCACTTCGAATGATCTTTATAGTGAATTGGCGGTCTCGCCAATATTCTAATTTTCTTGTAAAAGGGTGAAAATCCCTTATAATCAGCATCGATTCACCAGAGATTTATATTTATCCTTGGTTTAGATGTTAATATCTTTTATTATTCCAAACTTTATCTCTTGAGATCGAACGTAGATTTATCCCAGAGAAATCCACATCGATCTTATTCTTTAAGTCACGGTTGACCCGGTTAAGGTCGCCCGTGATTTATATAAGCTTATCCATCTTCCTACTCTGTTATTTAATCATCTTGTCTATTGTTCCAATCTACCTTCCAAACATTTTGAATTGTACTTGTAAATCTATGTTTTGTTTTATATGTTGTGTTGTTTGGGTTGTTGATGTTGATTTGGGTTTCCGATCGATTCGTCTGATCAACGCTATCGATAGGATTTCTAAAACACTTTGACAGAACAAACTGACACAATATTATTTTAAAATTTGGTTAATGAAATAAATTTGGATATATAATTTTATGGAACTTAATAAATTGATTTAAATGGATAATTTGAAATGATAATACTTGATTTATCATTTATTGTTCTACAAATGAATTTATAAATAGTTGTTTATAAATTTATTTGGGAACTGAAATGAATTTAAAACAAGAAATTTAAAGAATTTAATTTCCGATGGTTTCAGACCTTGTGTTTAAAAATTTGAAAAGAATATTATTTAAAGTATTTTGAATAAAAATTTGTCTCTAAAGGATTTTAAAGTTTAAAAATTAAGTGCTCTTCTCTTTGTCGCTGGAAAATAATTTCGGTGATGACTGCAGCATCATCGACGTTCATTTTCGAGTTTCGAAGTGAAGAAACCATTCTGTAGTTTTGCTACAGCTTTGTTTTGGGAAATCTAATTGATTTGAATTTCTAAAATATGACTGGATTATAATATATATAGATATATGATTTAAATTTGATTTGACATATTATGTATATATAATTACTTATCTCTAAATAGTTTGAAGGGAATCGGAAGTTTAATTCTTAAATTTTATTTTAAAGAATAATTTCAATTATAAAAAGAAAAATCAAAATTTTGGATAAATGATTCAAACTTGAGATAATTGAATCGGAAAGTTTTATTTGTATAACACACAATTTCATTCCAGTATAACTTACCTAAATTACACAGAAGTTGAATATGAAATTTGATAACATACAATATAGAAAGGATTTTTATAAATAAAATTTGAGTGGTTATAATAAATGTTATACGCTTAAATTTTAGTTATAAAAGATTAACAGAGGTAAATATTGAAAAAGGAATCTAAAGAGATTTTATATAAATAACTTAATAATCAAATTTGATTTACTATGGAACCTTAAGTCTAACCTAGGAATTTTAATAAAGGTTATTTCCTAAAATGAATATGTTGTATAATAAATAATGTATCTTTGAATAGATAAAATAAAATACATTGGAATTGGACTTTTGGTAATAAAGTTTATTTAACTTGAATTCATAGTTTAATTGATGTCTAAATGAATAAATGTGTAAAGAAATTTGATTGTTATATTTGCTATATAAATATTTTATTTATGAAATAGATATGTCTTGAAAAATGAATAATTATGATTTAAATAGTTAAAATGTATTTTAACATAATTAAAACTTGATAATTGAGAATTTGGTTTTCAAATGGAAATTTTAAGTGTAACTTATTAAAGGAATATCTATTTATGAAATGGGTATTTTAAATAAAGTGTTAGGGTATGTGTTAAATTTAGAGCTAAGTAAAATAGTGAGCTTTTGACTTAATAAACGAAGTATAGTTTAATTTGGATATTCCATTCATAAAAGTTTGTTTTAATAAGTCATAAGTTAAATGATATCCAAATGAATATTTCTGGAATTAAACTGATTTGAAGTACTAATATACCTACTGTAGCATTTTATAAGTGATGCTGTTTTGAAAATACAGTGTTTTGGAAATTTTTAAAATTGAATGAACTTAGAAATGTTACCCCTTTAAAATGAATATTGTTTGATCTTGGATTAAAATGGTTTAAATGAAGATTATTTTTAAAAGGTGTTATGATTTTCTAAGTATTATGTTCTTTTTTAAGAAAAACATTTCCAAAGTGTTATGATTTTTAGTAGTATGATTTCCAAATGATAAACATCCCTAAATTGTTATGATTTCAAAGCATTATGGTTTCAAGTTTATTATCTTATTTTGTTTTTCAAACTATCTTTTGGTTGTCCTTATTTCCCTTATCTTGTTACAGAATGGGAAGGCTATTGCTTATACCAGTCTATTTAGGAATCTTTCTGTAATCTTTGATAATCTTTGTTACTCATCTGGATCTGAACACTATTTTTCCATTCATAGACCGTCGGTCAAGTGAAAAAGGAGATTCAGACTCTAGAGGATCTTTTTCGTGCTTATATTCTTGATTTGATCACCTCCATCTTGTTAAACTTACCTATAACAATAGTTATCAGGTATAATTTCAATCTTCTTGTCATCTTTTCCTAATCTTATTTCACTCTATTTTTTTCTTGTGCTTTCTCGTACCTCATTCCTTTTCGGGGACGAAAAGTTTTAAGTGGGGGAGAGTGTAACAACCCTAGATTTTGTATATTATTTTAATTTTGACTTTATTTTATTTTGAGATTATTTATAAACTTGTTTCATTTCAAACATTTCATTTTCAAAAATAAATGTTAATTATTATGTGAACTATAACTTCAAACTAGTATAAATTGGATATTTCACTGAAAAGTGAATTTCTGTTCAAACTGGTCAAACTTTGACTTTTAACTTTTAAATTTAAATTATTTTAAAAATCTTAAATTTTATTTTTATTTTGAAAATAGATTTAATAACTTGAATACAGCTTTTCGTTTCGTTGGAAACGGAGTTAAATTGTGAAAGTTATGTATATTTCAATATTGTGTGTAAACTGATGTATTTAGCAATATTGTCTATTTTAAATTTTATTTTTCTTGGTCATATTTTATTTTTATATGTGTTAATATGTTATTTTATGTATATTTTTATCTTTTAATAATATTAAAGTGATAGTATAATTTTTCTAAAGTTTATTGAATTTATTTTCTAATTTTAAAACCTAGTTTCCATTTCTTTGCTATTTTCTTAATTTAGTTATATAATTAAAATTTAATTATTTATTCACTTTGAAAATGTTTTAAAAAATCATTTTATTTCAAAATTTTGTCTTATAATATTTTTAAAATGAATTACATAATTTTCCAAAGCCATTGGTTATTTTTCTGTAATTTCTGGACACTGTTTCTAATTTCTGAGTAAATTTTGTAATTCTTTTTCTGTTTTCTCTAATTTAATTATCTATTGTATGTTGAAAATGATAAATAAATTATTTTAATTCAAATTTCCACTTCATAATATTTTTATAATGAAATGTATAGTTTTCCAAGACTAACAGAGATTTATTTATAAATTTTTAACACTGTTTGGTATTTTTAAGGCATTTTCTTCATTCTTTTTATATTTTTCTTTACAATTAATTATTTGTTTTCTTATATCTTTACTTAGTTTCAGTTGTAAAGTAGATTTCTGAGTTAAATTTTGTTATATAAAATTTAAAAAGAAATGGAAATGCCAAAGGGTTAAAAAGTTACAAAACTTAAGGCCTTTCACCTTCAAAACATTCCAAATGCCATAACCTTCACTTTAATTCATTTGGCTGTCCACTTTTTCAGTTTTAGCCGTGTATTATTATTACTTTTCACATGAAAAAGCTTCAGCACTTCTCATTTCTCAAGGCTCCTTCAAACTCCCTTGGTAATGGCCTCCTCTTTTACACCTTTCTTCCATTTTTCATACTTTTTGTGCCTTGTTTTCTCTTCTATTTGCATGGCCTCCTCACCATAGCCATGGCCACCATTCCCTACCACTCCTCCTTGGCATCATCACCAACCACCACTTCAGGTTAGACCATGGCCGAACCCTCCTTGAAGCCAAACTTCACCAAAAATGCAAACAATGTCCAAAACAATGCATAACCAAGCACCTAGTTGACCACCACCCCATTTCCCTTCACCTCCACCATCTTTGGCCGCCACCAACCCCTTGTCCAGACCCTACCTCATCACTCCAGCCCATGATCTACCACCTGGACCCTCTGGTCGAGCCTAACCATCCATGGTTGAGCCTTAGTTTGACCACTTTTCCACTTATTTGGTTACAAAACCCCTTCACCTTCACTTATTCATAACTCCACCATTGTGCACCACTTTGGCCGAGCCATGCTAGCCCAAACCCAAGCCTAAACCTGACCAAAACCTGACCCTATGCAACCCCTAGGCCGTACATAGTATATGAGAAGCAAGGCAAAAAAGTTTGGTATTCGTATTCGCTTTTATTCCAAAGTTATTTCATTTTAAAGTTGTATTGAAATTTGTTTTGTTTGATTTTTGTTTTGGGTTGTACACAAGAGTTGTAGCTTGGATTCGCTCTCTACTCCAATCATTGTAGTGTCATCGTTCTTGGTTTTCTTTTGTGCTTTTGGTCTTGAAATCTTCAGCAATAAGAGGTGAGTAAAAACTCACACGACGTTCATACTTATGTAGTTGTGAAACAACAACAATTGAATATGTAGAAAAATCTATATTATGTTGTAAACTGCTTGTGATAATTATGTATGATATTAAACTGTTAAAAATTCATGTCATATCATTCTGTTAATTATTTATGTTATTCTGTTCTTTTTTTTTATCAGTTTATCACACTGCAAGTTCCCTGTAGATTAGGTTCACTATGGGTTGAAATGATACATACCCGAATGGACTTTAGAATAGGGAAGGATCGTTATGGGCTGAAATGATAAGCCTGAGCGACCTTTTAATAACTTTTATTTAAATTATTTTAACTTGGGATTGCGGGTTTGAAATGATAGAACCCGGATTTTTCTTTTTTTTAACTGCGGATTGAAATGATACATATCCGTATCACTTGACCTAAGTTAGAAAATTATATACAGGCCCGTGGTTATTTTATAAAGTGTTTTGAATATTTTTAAGTATTTTAAAAATTATAAAATTATGAAATTTGATTTAATTAGATTTTGAAATGTTTTAAAATAAAGAAATTATGATTTTTTTTCATATGTTAAAAATGTAATTAATGAATGGTTTAACTAGATTTTTGAAATATAACTTAAGTTGGAAATTTGGAATTTTGGTTTAAAATGATATTTAAGTTATATGAATAAAAATGGAAATTTAATTATATTTGGAAAATGGTAAATATGATAATTTGATTTAAATTTTAATTTAAGTGATTTATTAAAGTATTATTGATTTTTCTATTAATTTAAGTGGTTAAATAAATGAATGTTTAAAAGTGATCTTTTAAAATATAACTTGACTTGGAAATGTGAAATTTGGTTTTAATTAAAGTTTAAGTTAATTAAATAAAATTGGAAATTTAGTTAAATTTGTTAAATGGTAATTTAAATTTGAAGTGTTAATTAAGTTATTTGTTGAAATGTGAAGAATTGGAACTTTTACACTTAAATTTATTAAGTAAATTGTTGAAAATTGGATTTAATTATAAGAAAATTATTGTGAAAAAGATACATGTTAAATGATATGTAAATGAACATTTTAAATGTTAAATTATGATTTTTAAAATGTTTAAAGAGTTCAAAATGAAGTTATTTAATTGCTGGAAATACACTAAAAAGCTGGAAATCACTTTTAATAGCATTCAGAAATGCTATGGTTCTGAATTACACCAAAAATTGAATAAAAGGGCTACTACAGCATTTCTGAAATGTTGCAGTTGCTGTAGTTGAACTTATAGGCTAATATTGAACCCAGGTCTATTATAGCATTCTCTGGAAATGCTATAATGGTCTGTAGTCTTTGCTGAAACCAAATTTAACTCCTGTTTTGAAATCTGAACTATCGCAGCACTTCTGAAATGCTGTCTTTTCTGTTTTTGAACTATAATTAAACTAAAACTGAGTTTTAACAGCAGTTTTAAGTGCTGTCTTTGCTGAATTAAAAATGTTTTCAATTATAACTTATAGCAGTTGTTTTTAAATGCTGTGAAATGCTGAAATTTTAATAATTAGGGTTTTTGACTTAGTAAACGAACTCAGAATGGTTTGAAACTTTGGAAATTGAATACTTGATTTGAAAGTATAATAATTACACTTTTAAAAGGGTTAAATGAATTATTTTGATTGAAATATAAACTATTTAAAGATGATTTGAAATGACAATAAATGAACGATATCTTTGAATATAAAAGGTATTTAAAGTTGAATATTTGGATTTGAACTGATAGGATATTTTATTATATTAAAATGATTTGAAGTGAAGTTTTGTAAGGATATGATATTTTATTATATTAAAATGATTTGAAATGAAGATTTGGAAAGATTGATATTTGATATATTAAAATGATTTGAAATGAAGATTTGGAAAGATTGATATTTGATATATTAAAATGATTTGAAATGAAGTTTTGGAAAGATATGATATTTTGATATATTGAAATGATTTGAAATGAAGTTTTGAAATGATATGATATTTTAAATATAAGGAAATGGTTTGGAATTGATTTAATCTTTATTTTGATAAATATATGGTTTTGAAATGATATTTTATTTTGAAGTAAAGTATTGTTTTAAAAGTTATAACCACGGGTTATAATAACGATTGGTTGTTAAAGAGACCGGGATCGGATATGGACATACTCTCTGTCGATACCGAAAACCACTTTGACAACTGTGTATGCGGTGGAGTTTCCAGAATGAAGTAGGACGGTGGCGACGATCCTAAGGTATATACGTGGACCCAACTCCCGTGAGTTGGCATAAGGTGGCTAAAACAGGAGCGATTGACGGACCAATGAGGTAGCACCTCTGATCGGACACACTTCTTCGATACCATTCTATTACTTGTGATTGATTTGGTGGCCACCCTTGATTTGGGAGTGTTGTTCGAGGTGGGCGGTAGTGGCTGCTATGCGTCACCACTAGTCCGGATGCGTAATTGGTATATCTACCCTGGCATTGCCTAGTTGTGCCGTGTCACCTACCATATCGAGCTTTACTACGATTATGATTTTAAGATCCGACCGCGTTAAGGTTCTCCATCCCCTTAACGCTATTTTCTATATGATTATACTTTACTAATTAGACACTACTGTATATAGCGTATATTACTACATAGTAAATAGTTTAACGGATCCTTAAAGAATGGGCGATCCCAAGCATTCTTTGAGTTACTTGTACCTTTATTACAGTTCACTTGAGTTGGTTTACATTATATAAGTATATATTGTCCTGACTCGAGTGTTTTGTGTTTTGCTTTACGCTCGGGTCAGCCTGAGTTATTCACAGATTTGGATTTCCACACTCTTGGAGATTTGAATCGCTGGAGATTATCTGCTTGTCTTGTCCTATCTACTTCAGTTCCGCTGTCCTACTCAGCTTGTACTTGGTTATCATATGGAAACTTCTGTTGTTCTTTATTTCTTTTGTTGTATCTTATGTAACTCTGACATATTTATATAGTAGCTTCATGAACTACTATTTCTTTTACTTCCGCTGCATTATATTACTCTGTGTCTGTGATCCGTGATTATATTTATTTACTGCATATTCTGAGATTTGCCAAATTTTTATTTACAACGCGGTATTTTGAGCAATTCAACTCCGGCATGAGTGTCTACCTATACACTTATAATGGATGCGAATGGTTGAAAATATCGGGTCGTTACAGTATATATATTTATCATATGGTTAAGTGATACAGATATTTATCATTTCAATCCGAAATTTAAATATATACGGGTAGATATCATTTCGACCCATAATCCCAATTTCAATTCAAATGAAAATCGCTTGGGTTTATCATTTCAACCCATAACGATTTTCTCCTATTCTAAAGTTCGTTCGGGTATGTATCATTTCAACCCATAGTGAATTCTACTAACAGGGAACTTGCAGAGTGATAACAGATAATATAAAATTTAACAACAGGCATATATCATCAATAAAATAACAGATACTGGTGTCAAATGTCATAGGTGAACATATACAGATAATAGTAATAACAGGCATATAAATACTAGATACTGGTGTCAGATGTCACAGGTGAACATATACAGAAAATAGCATATATAACAATTTAAATAACTACAGCATCATATTTCAATTGTCGTTTCAATTGAAATCAAATTTAATAAATACAAGAATGTTAATCGTGAGTGATTGCTCACCTTTCGAGGCTAGAGAGAGAGAGAGACTCGACGATAGAGTGAGTTACGGTTCCAGACATGGATTTCAAAGCAAAGCGGGATTGGCCCGAATTCAACGATCAAAGCTGATATCAGGAATAGATGGAAATGATCGGAATCAGTTTGATAGGAACCACAAAAATATATTAAAATCATTGTTTTAATCAAGTGCGTATATTAAGATCAACATATATTTAAAATAATATTTTTCATTTTCAAATCGATGACTTAACTTTAATATCGAAAATAAAATATAACTTTTACATCTTTTTTTTTCAGGCTAATATGCAGACCCAATAGAGATGTGCAACAGAATTATAAATAAATATGCAGAAAACTCATATGCAGACAAGGGTATATATTCATGCTACCCAAGATAATTGCAGATCCAAATATAACCCATAATAAGATATATGACCTTATACTATCAGTATATTATTTTAACATAAAATATACATATTATATCACAATCATTATTATTATTCTGTTTTAAAACATTCTCAAAATCACTATAAAAGCAAGATGGTTCCAAGAAAGTTTCGAAATATATATATAAACACACATTGACAATACTGTTATTATTATAACTTATTACACTTATATCCTAAAAAGAACAGTCTTATATCTATATTCATCTACACAGTGACAATATACTCTAACCTATTAATAGGTTTCATACTATAACATAACCCTATTAAATACTTATTACATTATATACATATAATTCAATTTATAATTTATATATGAACAGCAATTACTACTATGCAAAATAACCTATACTTTATGTCCACCTACAAACATCCAGACTTCAAAACTTACGTATATTAACTAAGGCATATGTACTACTTATAAAAAAAAATCATATAGACTTTATTTGATAAAATCCTAGTATATACATATGAATGCATTGACATCTTTCCAAATTTAAACATAGATTCCAACACACTTATCCCTGTATACAACAGGTATGCAGACTACCACAGAAGAATGCAGGTTTTATTTATGTCCAAATATATGGATTAACTCATACATAACTTAGACTATGCTCAAATAATCATACAAAAGGAAAATGATATACATTAATTGCCACAGAATAAAATTTCTAAAATATATATAAACATAACATATAAATATTACCCGAAAATACAAAAGGAAAGCGCACATTTCTCGGCCGCAAGATAACTCGTAATATGAGGCGGAGGAAGGTTGAGATGATGATGGGTAGGCGTGGCACACGAGGCGGAGGTTTGCATGGTGCCAGGGGTTGCTCGTGCAGGGGAGAGGAGGAAAGTCTGGGCTGCTAGAAGGGTTAGGGTTGAGGCCGGAGGAGGCACAGAGGTGGAGCACATGCTAGGCACGGCGGAAGAGAGAGGGGAAGTGTGCACGGTTTGGTACTGAGATGGGGATGGGGTGGTTTTTCTTGTTTTGGGGTGGCCTGGGTGGTGGGTTTGCTGGACGTGGGATCGGAGTTGGTGATAGGTAGGGGCAGTTGGCGATGGTGTTGGCGAGGCTAATGGGAGGCAAGGCTGTGGGCAGTGGTGTTGGCGAGGCTGATGGGAGGCAAGGCCGTGGTCTCGGCAAGTCTGGTGACTGGGTGCGGTGGTTGCATGTGGAGACAGGTGGAAGAAGATGTGAAGGCAAAATGATGGGGTTCAGTGTATTTGTTTTAGAATGGAGAAAGTAGGGGAGGATAGGAAGAAAGTAGAGCGAATAGTGGTGCTTCATTTGTAAAAAGAAAAGAAGAAGAACAGAAATTTCAAAAGGAAAAGGAGGAGAACATGCTGTCACAATTGTACACCAAAATATATATAAAAAGTAACAAAAGTAATAGCAACGGTTCAAGTGCTTTGATTCAGGTGAGAATTTAAGGCAATTAAAGTTTGTGTGCCCAACACGTTTCAATATTTGAAACCGAAGAAAAGTTAACGGTCACAATTTAAAGTTGCTGTTACAATGAACAGTTTATTGCTTCCGTCGCATACCGGATTTCAAAATACGAAAATAAATATACCGTCGAGAACAGCACGACGGGGAGAACAGAACGATATACAGATATTAGTGGTACGATCATCCGATCAAAAGTCGATAATCGGTACCAGAATTGCTGCTATTCTATCAGAATTAAGATAAACGGAGCAGTAGAAGTCCAAATTTGGAAAAACGAATTTCGCAGTCTAATTCAGAATGATCTGAATAAATTTTCTCCTGTTGACATATTTTGGTTTCGGAAAACTTTTAAATTCACTGTTATTAACCGGTTTGATTTGAAATGAAATTTCACAGGAAAATAAACTTCAATATTATCAGATGAAAATTTACCAGTTGCTATATTAAAATAGACGTATTCCAAATAGTAAATTTTTATTTTCAAATTTTATTGTTTAAAATTTCCCAAAATTTCAATTAATTACGTCATAAAAATTATTAAAATTTACGGGTCGTTACACTCTCCCCCACTCAAAACTTTTCGTCCCCGAAAAGAAAGGAGGTAGAAGAATAGAAACAACCAGAAAGAAAAATAGATTGAAGGTTAGGATTAAACAATTAATTTAAAACTCTATAAATTTTACTTGAAATGTTCATTTGAAAACTTCATTTGCAATCAATTATCTTTAATACTTTAATACTTTTCAAAAATCCATTTGTAAATTCTTGCCTCATTTATCAATACCTTTTATATGTTTAAATAATATCTTTATAAATATATAAAAACTATTTGAAAACAGTTATTTACATTTTTACTTATACTTACACAGAAGTTATTTGAAAACATTAAATCCATAATTCATAAAATTTTTAATTTATCTCAAGATACTTTTCAAATATTATTAAGAAATCAATAATTATTTAAAAAAAAATATAGTCAACAAGGAAAAGAAGGAGGACTTGGAAAACAGAATATAGGTGAATAAATAAAGCTGAGCAGATAAGGTAGATTCAAAGGAATAATATCGGGCATGAATAATTAATTCAAACCATTAGAATTTCAATTTCGAATATTAATACAAAATTTCTTTGTTAGAAATACTTTTATAATAAAATATTTTTTTATAACGAAACAAATTTTATTTCGAAAATACTTTTATAACTCGATGTCTTAACAAGTTTATCCTTGTTCTTGTAGACTCTGGTAGTGCGTTGATCAGGCGCAAAACTAGAATTCTCCAAGTACTTAGTAGACCTGTTTCAACACCCAGTGAAAATACTGGAAAAACTTTTAAAAACAGATATGGAAAGTACAATCCAATCAAAAACACAAACAAAACCTTTGTCTAACCATGGTTCGCAGATACACAATGGTTACGCCTGGGTCCCCCAGGAAACAATCCATATCCGTAAGCTTTCTCAGCCCTGCGAGTTACGCCATGATGACTAGTAGAATGCAGGATACACAATGGTTACGCCTGGATCCCCCAGGAAACAATCCATACCCCCAGGCAAGACTCAGCCAAGCATTTGCGCTACTATTCGCGACCTACACAGATTGCAGGATACACAATGGTTACGCCTGGATCCCCCAGGAAACAATCCGTACCACTAGGCAAGACTCAGCCAGGCAGTTGCGCTATGCAGTCACGAGAGAAAAAATAAGACCATGGGTAACGCCATGGAATTCGAAGGACACTCGAGTATCATATCCGGAAAACCAAAATCAGAGAGAACAATATCGATAGAATGAATCCAAGATGTGGCCACAAATCGGATATCAAGCAGAAGGCACTTTCCATATCTTTACTTCGAAAATATGTATCATATAGTACCTTTCAAATCACTTTCAAATATCGTACTTATATAAAATCCATTATATATAAGATTAAATTTTCAAACCAATTACTTTCCAAAATCAATAGTATATCAAATCATACTTATATAGACTTCAATTATATAAGATTTCGCTTTCAAATTGAGTACCCTTTCAAATCTATAGTTTTCGAATCAATTTCATACTCATACAAATCAATTTTTATATAAGTTCGACAACTCCCAAATCAAGTGTTTAGTAACATAAGGTTCTCAAATTTCAATTTGTTTCAATATCAGTTCAATTTCAAAATCATATACAATTTCACCAAATTATTTCTTCTCAAATTAATTATCTTTAGTTTCTAAGTTTCAAGAATAATAGATTTAGAAAATAAATCCAAATTTCCAAATCAATAATTTAAGTCAACCAATTCATTTCCAAAATCAAATGTTTTCAAAATCATCTTATACTTACGTAAGGTCCATCTTATATAAGGATCAAATTTTACAAAATAAATTCCGCTGTATGAAGAGCTATATGGGATTGAATATCATTGCTTTTATGGGTTATATATCTTTGTAATTTAAATTGGAAATTTTCTTTTAGTAAGCAAAGATATTCTAACTCGACAGCTTTCAATTTCAGCGTCAAAATATATCAATGATATTAGGATATAAGATGTACATACGTCATCATTTCGCAAAATCACATTTGATCGCTCGCTCGATCACACAAGTTTGCTTTCGAACTAGTATTGTCCATTCGACTTCCCTAATGCGGACTTCGATATGATTTCTCGACTATAAGCCATCAGTCTCCTTGCATAGCCATATACTACGATAGAGAATTCTAGAATCAAGTCCAAAATCCATATCAGATATTCGCCATCAAGAATCGAATGAAAAATCCTAACACGAAATGGTGTAATTCACCTCGAACTTGTGTACTCAAACCTGGATCGAATTAATTATGCGAATAAAACAGCATACGTACAAATTATATATTTATTCCAACTTGTTAAATATATAGTTTCATAAAGATGTTACTAAATTAAAACATTTAACTAAATTTTATTCAAAATATTTTGAAGACCAAATTCTTTTCAAAGCATTTCAAATCTAAATTTCATATTAGAAACAATCAAAATAGCCTTATTCATTTACATAACAAAACAGTTTCAACTTATTTAAATCATATTACTACATACTTTAACATACATACCAAACTTATATACTTTATACTTTCAAAATTTCTTAGCTTTGAAAAGTTAACCTTAATTTGGAAGTCCTCGAACCTTCAAAATAGTTGAAGAAATCATTTTCAAATTCAAGAGTTGGAAATCAGAAACAAATCAGTAAATCACTTTTAATAGGTAGGGTTATATCAAATCCGAAACTCAAGGACTAAACACCGGCTTACTTCAAATCATTTCAAATATATATATATATATATATACATATATCCTTTGAATATCAAATCATACTTCAGAATTTGAAATCAAAATTGGTTTCGCAAAATCACTCGCGTAGAAATGCTACTAAAGTGGCCTATCCCCCACTCTGAAACTCGAAAATCAATGTCGATGATGCGTGCACTCATCACCGAAATTATTTTCCAGCGACATAAGTGAGTTCTGGACTTCTATTTTCTAAAACTTCTTTTGAAATTTCTTCGAAATCATTCGAAACTCATTAAATCATTGGAAACATTTCTTATTCGGAAAATACTTTTAAATCATACTATTATTATATATTTCAAAATATTAAAACCAATTTCAAAATACCGGAGTTCAATTCACGAATTTCAAATTTAAAATCCTTTAGTTATAAATCATTTTTATATAAATCAATTTCTTATATAACTTCAAAATTTCAAATCCTTTCAAAAATTCAAATTCTTATTTTTAAAAGGTATATATAATCCTTATCGAAAACATTTTCACTTTTATATATAGAATATAATCATACTTATAAAATTTCGATATTTAAAACAATTTCCAAAATACGAATAAACCCGATTTTCAAAGGATGATTTAGGAATGGATTTCAACAAAGATTGAGATTCAAATTAGAGGAACTCCTAATCAAATAGAATTATGATTCGAAGATAAGCTCGAACGAAGATGAGATAATTAAATTTCAAAATAGAAGATGAATATACTTATATAAATCGCGGATGACCCTAGGGTCAACCGTGACTTCAGGAACAAGATCGATGCAGAATTCCAAGAAAAATTCAACATCCGATCGCAAGAGATAGCGACATCTAAACCAAAGGTACAGAAATCTCCAGTGAATCAGTGCCAATTGTGTAGGAGTTTTTCACCCCTTCAGAAATCATTCAGAGATTGGTGGGATCCTATTCTTATTAAGATCATTCGAAGTGGAGTTATGGGATACTCCAGAATCAAAAGAATACAAATAGGGAGAGACACGAATGAATTTTGGAACAGCAAGAAACGTTCCAAAGTTCAAAGGAAATCGAGTCAAACGAGAGAGATTCAAACTCGAACGAACGCGATTCTGTAAATAAATTTACTATATATGCTAAGTTTTGCCTAGAGCCAAAGCTCTGATACCAACTGAAACGACCCGGTATTTTGGACCATTCAAATCGACAATAAATCCACACATGTCTGACTTGAATAATTCAAAATATCAGATTGTTAATTTAAATTTGGCAAAACTTAGCATATGCAGTAAATACATCAATCACAGAATCACAGACACAGAGTAATACAATAATACGCAGCGGAATAGATAAAATAGTAGTTCATGAAGCTACTATATAAACATCAGAGTTAGAAATAAAATACAACAAGATATCTCAATTGCAGTGAAGTCTTCAGTACAACATATGACTTCTCTGAACAAATCAACTAGAAGAGCTGAAAGCTGAGGCGATAGTTGGATCTCCAAAGGAAGCTCCAAACTCCAAAGGTGAGTCTCAAATGCTGTATCACTCGGTCTGACCCGAGCGTAAAGCAAAACACAAAACACTCGAGTCAGGATTAACATTCTTATATAAATAAATCCAACTCAAGTGAAATATCAACTGAAATACAAGTAACTTAAAGAATGTTTGGGATAACCATCCTCTAAGGGTCTTCAGAACTATCTACAAGGTGGAAATATACAGTATAACACCGTGGTCATTTCAATTTAATTTATACTTCAAACTCAAATATCAATACATTTCAAATATAACTATTTTCCAAGATAGTATATATATTAATTAATTTATAAAGTGAAGCATTTAATTTTTCTCAAGTCTTGCAAATCGATTCAAATCAACTTCAAATTCTAAATTCAAATTTATTCAAAGCTCAATTCCCATTTTATTTCAATTCAGTTTCTAAATAACAAAATCAATTAAAGTTGATTTCAAATACAGATCCGAATCACAAAATAAACCATTTAAATTCCAATATATTTCAAAGCTTCAATATTCAACCATTTCAAAGTTAAATTAAACAGTTTCATATAGCTCTTGATTTAACTTCATTTATTATTAAATCAGGGAATATTCACTTAATAAATTCAATATCATTTAACTAGCCTTAAATTACTTTTTACTAAATATTTCCTTAACTTTATTTTAAACAAGAAATATTTATTAAGTTACTTAAATCAAACCCAAGTTATAAGTCATATCTTAAATTCCAATTTCAATAAGTTTCAAATCATTTTAATTAAATAAAGTTCTTTATTGAATACAATCTCAACTAAATTCAAATTATCTTTCTAACCTTAACTTATTCAAATTATTACCAAAGTCTATTTTGAAATATATTTTAAATACTCAACATATTATATGTATTAAATCCATCTTAATTAAATTAAATATCATTATTAAATCTATATATATCATTACCATTTATATATAAAATTTTAAGAATCAACATTTGTTAAAACCATATATTTCTTTCCAAAACCATAGAATTCAATTTCAAAATATTTATATATATGGACCAACGGTGTTTGTATATATATTTATCATATGGTTAAGTGATACGGATATTTATCATTTCAATCCGAAATTTAAATATATACAGGTAGATATCATTTCGACCCGTAATCCCAATTTCAATTCAAATGAAAATCGCTTGGGTTTATCATCTCAACCCATAACGATTTTCTCCTATTCTAAAGTCCGTTCGGGTATGTATCATTTCAACCCATAGTGAATTCTACTAACAGGGAACTTGCAGAGTGATAACAGATAACATAAAATTTAACAACAGGCATATATCATCAATAAAATAACAGATACTGGTGTCAAATGTCATAGGTGAACATATACAGATAATAGTAATAACAGGCATATAAATACTAGATACTGGTGTCAGATGTCACAGGTGAACATATACAGAAAATAGCATATATAACAATTTAAATAACTACAGCATCATATTTCAATTGTCGTTTCAATTGAAATCAAATTTAATAAATACAAGAATGTTAATCGTGAGTGATTGCTCACCTTTCGAGGCTAGAGAGAGAGAGACTCGACGATAGAGTGAGTTACAGTTCCAGACATGGATTTCAAAGCAAAGCGGGATTGGCCCGAATTCAACGATCAAAGCTGATATCAGGAATAGATGGAAATGATCGGAATCAGTTTGATAGGAACCATAAAAATATATTAAAATCATTGTTTTAATCAAGTGCGTATATTAAGATCAACATATATTTAAAATAATATTTTTCATTTTCAAATCGATGACTTAACTTTAATATCGAAAATAAAATATAACTTTTACATCTTCTTTTTTCAGGCTAATATGCAGACCCAATAGAGATGTGCAACAGAATTATAAATAAATATGCAGAAAACTCATATGCAGACAAGGGTATATATTCATGCTACCCAAGATAATTGTAGATCCAAATATAACCCATAATAAGATATATGACCTTATACTATCAGTATATTATTTTAACATAAAATATACATATTATATCATAATCATTATTATTATTCCGTTTTAAAACATTCTCAAAATCACTATAAAAGCAAGATGGTTCCAAGAAAGTTTCGAAATATATATATAAACACACATTGACAATACTGTTATTATTATAACTTATTACACTTATATCCTAAAAAGAACAGTCTTATATCTATATTCATCTACACAGTGACAATATACTCTAACCTATTAATAGGTTTCATACTATAACATAACCCTATTAAATACTTATTACATTATATACATATAATTCAATTTATAATTTATATATGAACAGCAATTACTACTATGCAAAATAACCTATACTTTATGTCCACCTACAAACATCCAGACTTCAAAACTTACGTATATTAACCAAGGCATATGTACTACTTATAAAAAAAAATCATATAGACTTTATTTGATAAAATCCTAGTATATACATATGAATGCATTGACATCTTTCCAAATTTAAACATAGATTCCAACACACTTATCCCTGTATACAACAGGTATGCAGACTACCACAGAAGAATGCAGGTTTTATTTATGTCCAAATATATGGATTAACTCATACATAACTTAGACTATGCTCAAATAATCATACAAAAGGAAAATGATATACATTAATTGCCACAGAATAAAATTTGTAAAATATATATAAACATAACATATAAATATTACCCGAAAATACAAAAGGAAAGCGCACATTTCTCGACCGCAATATAACTCGTAATATGAGGCGGAGGAAGGTTGAGATGATGATGGGTAGGCGTGGCACACGAGGCGGAGGTTTGCATGGTGCCAGGGGTTGCTCGTGCAGGGGAGAGGAGGAAAGTCTGGGCTGCTGGAAGGGTTAGGGTTGAGGCCGGAGGAGGCACAGAGGTGGAGCACATGCTAGGCACGGCGGAAGAGAGAGGGGAAGTGTGCACGGTTTGGTACTGAGATGGGGATGGGGTGGTTTTCTTGTTTTGGGGTGGCCTGCGTGGTGGGTTTGCTGGACGTGGGATCGGAGTTGGTGATAGGTAGGGGCAGTGGGCGATGGTGTTGGCGAGGCTGATGGGAGGCAAGGCTGTGGGCAGTGGTGTTGGCGAGGCTGATGGGAGGCAAGGCCGTGGTCTCGGCAAGTCTGGTGACTGGGTGCGGTGGTTGCATGTGGAGACAGGTGGAAGAAGATGTGAAGGAAAAATGATGGGGTTCAGTGTATTTGTTTTGGAGTGGAGAAAGTAGGGGAGGATAGGAAGAAAGTAGAGCGAATAGTGGTGCTTCATTTGTAAAAAGAAAAGAAGAAGAACAGAAATTTCAAAAGGAAAAGGAGGAGAACAGGCTGTCACAATTGTACACCAAAATATATATAAAAAGTAACAAAAGTAATAGCAACGGTTCAAGTGCTTTGATTCAGGTGAGAATTTAAGGCAATTAAAGTTTGTGTGCCCAACACATTTCAATATTTGAAACCGAAGAAAAGTTAACGGTCACAATTTAAAGTTGCCGTTACAATGAACAGTTTATTGCTTCCGTCGCATACCGGATTTCAAAATACGAAAATAAATATACCGTCGAGAACAGCACGACGGGGAGAACAGAACGGTATACAGATATTAGTGGTACGATCATCCGATCAAAAGTCGATAATCGGTACCAGAATTGCTGCTATTCTACCAGAATTAAGATAAACGGAGCAGTAGAAGTCCAAATTTGGAAAAACGAATTTCGCAGTCTGATTCAGAATGATCTGAATAAATTTTCTCCTGTTGACATATTTTGGTTTTGGAAAACTTTTAAATTCACTGTTATTAATCGGTTTGATTTGAAATGAAATTTCACAGGAAAATAAACTTCAATATTATCAGATGAAAATTTACCAGTTGCTATATTAAAATAGACGTATTCCAAATAGTAAATTTTTATTTTCAAATTTTATTGTTTAAAATTTCCCAAAATTTCAATTAATTACGTCATAAAAATTATTAAAATTTACGGGTCGTTACAATTTGCTAATCCATTTTTGATTGTGAAATTAAAGTAAAAATGAAATTTGATGATCTATGTTACTAGTTACAATAGTAAATATATCATACTTAAAATAGCTTTTGCTTTAGCTTCATTTTCTTGAGAATTATAAGTGGTTTATTAGTTGTATTATAGTTTGATGGTTTGAGTAATGTTAATTAATAACATAAACAAACCATACTTATGATAAATACAACAATATTTCACTTAATATCAAAGCTAGTGATCACAAATTGTTTGTTTGTTGATTTACAAAAATATGAGAGTGGATTTGCCTCTAAATTGTTCTCTAGTTCAATAGTTTTTAAATCAAATTTTAATTCTAGTTTTAGCTTCATTTTCTTTCTAGTTAACAATTTCTCCTCCATTTGGTCTAATTTGATTGAATAGATTTTTAACCTCTAACAATTCCCTACGGACCGACATGTATTCGCCACGTACTACAAAATGTATGCCGTGCGCTTGCGGTAAATTTATTTCAAAGTTTTTCGACTATTTTCTAAACCGATAGAAATTTAGTTGATTAATAAGTTTTTGGCGCCGTTGCCGGGGATTTTTTTTTAAATTTGATGTTTAAACAAGTTGGTACCAAATATGATGTTTATTTAAATAAAAAGATATAAAATATGGATGTAAATATATGCACATTTACGTGCACATCAACAGGTCCGTGATTAGGATAGACATAAGCATGTGTAGAATATACTAGTGTATGATTTTTGTTTGATGATAATAAACATATATATATATATATTCATTTAAATGTATTTGTTATTGTACTATTTTATTTTTCCATATAATTAAATAAATATTTGCAGAATAATATAAATAACTTGGAATCCTTATTTAAACAAATATTTTATTCAAACAAATATTTTGTTACAAATTCCAATAGTACAAATTTAAGCTCTCACTATATTCCAAATACAAGTTTCAATTATGACACAATTTTCACTTTACAATTTTATATACATTCTTCACCTCACTACATAATTCACTCATTACTTGTATTTGATCTTCAACTTTGTTCCAGCCTGTATCCAGCATCTGAACTATCTGCAAAATAAACATTGATGCAGTAAAATTGAAAAAGAAATATTTTGCAGTGCACAATGAAGTGTGTGTTTGAAAATATTGTTTGACTCAGTTATTTGAGTTGTTCGTCATCATTTTTTTTATATCAAACTAGAATGAAAAATACACGAACAAATTGTGACATGTACAGTTTATCGCTATACATGCCACAAAGTCGTGCACACCAATATACACTTGCTTGTTAAAATTGTAGGGACAGGTGAGCACAAGGTCAAACCCAAGCCAAGAATGGATTCAACTCAATTGCAAATGCATAAACAATCATTCTCAACAAGGCATTGGAGCAAGCAGTTCAAATAAAAGTTCAGTTTCAGTCAACATGACATGGATATGCATGCATTGAGACACGAACACATGAAAACAAGGCAACCAAAGTTGAGGGCAGATATCAAATTCAGTACATATACACATGTATACATATATGCAGATACATTTACACACATATATCAGTTCAGAGAATACAAAGGCACCAAAGTTATCAACGAAGATCCATATGAAAACATTCAACCAGACCAGAACAGTGCAAAAGAAGTTCACACAACAAATCAGAGGCAAACTTGTTCTAGTACATATGTGCATACAAACATAGCCGTGATGAACACAAGGGCTGCAACCAAACAAGAACAGACCAGCATCTCAAGGATCATACAAAGTAACCAGACTCATGAGGATCCAAACAACATGCAACCAGACTACAATAACTAGAATAACAATCAACCCAGTAAAATGTCCAAGCAAACTGAATAACAAGCTTATATGCAAGTTCAGTTTAAACATGTAGTGCAAATATACAAAGTGGTACACCAGACATGTATGCATTGGAGCATGTATGCATATATGCATATATATATATATATATATATATGTATACACACATCAGTTCAGAGTTCATATGCAAGTTAAGTTTCAACATGTACAAAGTGGTGCACCAGATATAAACATGAAACGGAGGAGACTTCAAGACAGCTCTCTTAAACAATGCAAGGTACAGAGCACACGCATACAATAGATCAAAATCAAGTCAGAGTTCAGTTCAAAAATATAGATGGCAATATACCAGGAAGTCAAAATTTTCTCAAATTCAAATGCCCCAAGCTCTAAGCGAATGATGAACAGGTCGTAGGAGCAAAGAACGGAGCAAATTTGAATATATCAGAAATGATCAAGTCAGAAATCATCAAAATCATTGTTATCCCGCCTTTTGGCAAGGCCGTGACACCAAAAAGTTGACTAGAAATCAATGACAGTCCATCGTGTAGGACAGTTACATCACAAGTTCACCATGGATATCGATGAATTTTGCCCGAGTCCGGATCAGGATACAATTGATAAGACACGTCGAGCAAAGCCGTGGGAACCAACGCTCCAAATTTCAGGATAATCCGGGTTCGTACGCTCAAGATATCATCGATGCAAGTTGGAGGAAATGACCTTGAGTTCGAATCCATAGGCAGAAACATGCGTTCGAATCCATCAACCTTCCCCTGCTTTGCATCAATGAAACCCCTCCACTTCGTATCCATCTGGCCTCGGAGCCTCGTAACCATCGAGCACTCCTCTGTTCGAATCCATCTGTTCGACTTCACACGGTTCGCATCCATCAAACAAGCGTTCGCTCGTATCGGTTAGGATGAGTCGCTTCAAATCCATAAAGCTACGCTAATTCATAACCTTCAGGTTATAGTCCTTCGAATCCATCTGAGACAAAGTACTTTGAACCCACGAAGACTAATTGCCTTGTATCCATCCAGTGCCATTGCTTCGAATTCACCCTGTTTAGGCAGCGTCAAATCGATCAGCCATAATATACCATGATCGATTCGAACGAACATATCTATGAATCCACTACCTCGAATCCACTAAGTCAGGTCAGCTAGAATCATGTATTCGACCCAGTCAACTCGGCATGGAAGTCGGATTGATACGAAGGAGGCGCACCACATCATCGCGAAGACACGTTGAACCATCGAGTCAACCCTATCGATTCGAATGAATCGAGTCGAAGGCATCGATTCGAAGAAGCCAGTTCGAGGAGGATCGATTCGAAGGGAATTCACAGCCAAGAACATGATCTTGAATCGATCATATCTCGAGATCTACAAGTCCAAATGCTATGAAATTTTCACAGTAGCTTACTGGCAACCTAAGGAATGTTCATGCCAAATTCATCTCAATCAGAGCAAATCTTGATCGATTCGAAGTTGAGTTCGAATCGATCCCGAAGTGGGCCCGGACTTCTAGAAAGCGGGCATGTGGACCCCCTGACGTACTGGCATTGGTCTCCCTTCAATTTAGGCGAAATATCAGCCTCCTACACCTATAAATAGGGCCCCTGGTCATTCAGAAAAGGGGTCAGATAATTTTGAGAGCTAAAGAGCGCCCAGACTCTGCTAGATTTACTCAGAATCACCACTACTTCCTTAGATTCAGATTATAATCATATAATCAGTGGTACTATATCAGAAGAAATTGTAATCATCAAGTGAAAATCAATAAAACCATCAACTTCAGAGTGGACGTAGGCAAGATCGCCGAACCACTATAAATCTCGTGTTTCTGTTCATTATTTCTGAATTGTGATACTCTGTTTACTTAGATTTGAGATTTGTGTGTGAATATTATCGATTTATATTCATACATTGGTGCTTTCACAACATTCGGGGTTTGTGACCAATTTTGGCGCAAACAATCATGGAATCAAGAATTGAATGGCCGAGCAAAGCAATTGACAAATTCAAATCAAACATACGAAATGAAATAATAGTGTTTTTATCCTATAAATTAACCCAATTCATCATTGGCAAAGAGAAGAGTTTGAGTTCAAGAAAATCAATAGAATAATAAAGTAAAAATCGCATATCAATATTATACCAAAGTCGAATTCAAATCCTCTGAAGCAATTGAAGAACGCCGATCAAAGAATTGGGAAATCCAAATTCATCAGAATCGATCAACTCAACCAACAGAGGGGATTCGAAAGCTCCAAGCCCAGATCAAAGACTCAACAAAAGACAAATAATTTAATTTGAGGAATTAACGACTTCAATTCGAATCAAAAACCCTAATTCCAGAATGCAAAGGAACAAGGCAGCAACAAAATAAAAAAGGAGAACGCGTTTATCTTTTTAATTGGGCCGTATACGTTTTTAGGGCTTCGGTTTATTTTTAGTTGTTTTTGTTTGTTTTTATTTTTTATTTAAATCAGGCTCTAGTTTAACTAAGTTTACGAACTATGATTTTGTAGTTCGAGAATTCGCAACTCAGCGACTGAGTTGTGGCAGGGTTTTGAGCTTAGAGTTTGATTACTCGAGTTAGCGTGTATCGCAAGTTTACGTGTTCTTGTAAGCATCCGATTACTTAATTTCCAGTAGAAACCTTGGGGACAACACGAAGGCAGGTTTTTGCCGAAGCTGGGTAAAACTGTGTGTGATCTTTACTGTAGTACTTTCTATTTTTTTATTTCCACATTAATTTTTAGTAGACCCTATTCACCCTCCTCTATGGTAAAAATGATCCTACAAGTGGTATCAGAGCTACGAACAAAAACCATTTTTTGTTAGAAAATTTTAATTTTTTCTTTCAGTGGCTTCTTTTAATAATGCTTTTGCTGAAGGTCAGTCCATAGTTAGACCATCCATGTTCAATGGTGAATATGCATATTGGAAAACTAGAATAAATTTTTTTCTAAAAACCATAGATGAATGAAATATTGTTGAAACGGGATATAGCACATCAACAGTAATGGTAGATAATTAAGAAGTTGAAAAACCTATGGATCAATGGAAAGATCTTAAAAATAAACAGCAAACTGCTAATGCTAAAGTTAAGAATTCTATTATTTGTTCATTAGATCAAATTGAATTTAACTATGTCTCACATTGTCTAACTGCACAGGAAATTTGGCACACGCTTGAAGTGACTCATGAAGGAACCTCCCAAGTTAAAGAATCTCGCCTTGCTATGCTTAGTAGCGAGTACGAGAACTATAATAACCCGCTTTTCCGTACCCCTTGAATAGACACTAATCTCCATCGATTAACTCAAGGTGAACGAAAAACCAAACCATTAGGGTTTTAAAAGAAGAGGTAGAAGAAAAGATAGAAGAAAAGGAGAGAAGAACAACAGAACAACATCAGAAACAGAAACAATATCAGAATCTCACATTCGCAGCGGAACAATATATAATAGATAATCACTGGTCTTTTAAAACAAAGAACTATATCAGTTTATACGTACATCAATCAGAGTCAATATACAACTCAATACAACAATGGACAGTTATATAAACTTGTCCTCATACAGAATACACAGCGGAATAATACAAAGTATAGGTGATACGTTTCGCCATCCAGCTTGCTTCTAAAGCTCCAGAATATCCTGATAACATAACTCTAGGCTGCCCGTGTGGAAAATTATGGGCACCCAGAGTTTAGAAGGGAACAATAAACTCCGAGTCAGTCATGGTGACTGGTGTGAGATCGTAAAACAGTTATCTTTAAAATAAACAACAGGAAAATTTTAAAGTCAATTCGCAATGCTTTTGGAAAATGAAACTACCATAAGACCTCCCTCCACACACACACAATGCAAACGCAGAATTGGAGGAGATTTCTTCTTATGATAGTCAAAGATGCTTACTGTGCCAATCATTGGATTATTATTATTAATGTCTAGTGTAGAAAACATTTCGAAAGTATAATATTAATCTTAGCCAACATACGACCAGTATCGTATGCTTACTATAGCTACCATCTAAACAGTGGTGACCACCGTACGTAAATGGCAGGTTCTACAACTAATACCGTACAAAGTTCGTATTTGGAAGATGGATTTCCAACAAATGGTCAGGCTAAGGAACTTCCTTTCCTCCTGCCGAATGGGATCGCCTCTAGCTGGACGTCTCGAGAGACAAACTGCTCTCTCCCAAACAAGGCCTGGTTACCCCTATAACAGGTAACTCACGAATATGCCATCCCCCGGTCCTTTGGGACCTTTATCCGAGCGCTCGGTAACCAACATCACACATCATAAATAAAGTGTGTCCACATGAGTAAGTATCTGGGCTCCATACCATGATACCACCCCTTTCTAGAAGGAAATGACATACCCTAAAGGGCGCGACCCTCATAACCTTGCCGCAACATTCCTGTTTCGACCATTTCCGGGTTGTTAAGGCCCTGACGAAGTCTCGTCCACAAAGCTATGCTTTGTCAAAAAGCCACGCTTTGGGTCAACAGATGATCAACCTATGATCACAAAGATAAATGATCAAACAAATGATCATATCACAAATGATCAAACACTGATCATCACACAACAACACTCAGCATGCCACATTACCAAATTGGGAATATATCGCTGATAAATTTCAACTACATAACCTCTGATCTCGTACGTCTCAGAGAAGGGTGTTAAGCTAAGAGAATAAATTCTCCGCCACCAACAGATATGTATTTGAAAGAAATCGGCTTTATATCTCAAATTGTAATGTCAGACATACAATCCATACAAGTCTGTTCCGGGATCGAACAGAACCGAAGGCACTTCTCATGAAGCCCTTGCAATTCCGGATAATTTCCAATCACGTCCAGACTTCCCGTCACTAAGGGTGATAAAACCTCTAAATTGGAGATCAACCGATGTAGAGTAACTCGACGGTAATCCTTCCGCTTTCAAAAATATCCGGTCTTCAACACTGGTCATCAAATACGATTCATAACGACGTATCACGTATTCGGAATGGGTTATACGACCCCATGGTCCTTTCCCGGCTAACCCAAATAGTGAGCGCTTATTTAAAGATAAGTGTGGCATTCAAATTCATCCAATTCACAATAAATACCCATTCAAGGTAATTATTGATAGTCGGTTATTTAACTATCAATAAAGATGCGCAACATCATCAGATTCCAAATAATTTTCCAAATTATTTATTCTCCAAAATATCTTTACTAGATATAAAATTTCCACACTTCAAAAATAAATCAACGTTTATTTTTCTAAAAAAAATTTCCATTTCTTTTATAAATTCCATAGTGAATTTATATTTCAAATATCTACTGATATACGATCTTCAAATCGATTTCAATATTCAATTTCAATTTATCTTTAAGAAGATAAAATCTCAAAACATTTCATTTCATATTGGAAAACATTTCCATACTTACTTAATAATAAGTAATTCACAAATCTATTTATTTTCAACATTTGAAAATATTTGATATACTTAAATCAAAATTAAGTATATATTTCATTCTTTAAGTAAATCATTTATTATGACAACCTCTATTTGAGTCAAAACGAATGTTACGTAAAACATCGTTACAACGACTCAAAATCACTAGTATATGGATTCGGAATTTTAAGATAGATATATAAATCCCAATACTACATAAAACATTTCCTTTCGGAAATCATTTACTATAACAACAGTGTTATAGTCCACCATTTCCTTATTTCTCAAAAACGTCTATTTCAACAATGAATGTTGAAATCTATGATTTCGATATTTAACACATTTTAAAACATCTTTTAAAATAATTAACTTCATTTCAAATATCACTTTCCCAAAACCGTATCCATTTTACTTAAAAATATATTCATTGTCCAAAATCGTGAATATACTTCACTAACCAAATTTCAATAATCTCTACACATTTTATTTCAAGAATTATCCACTATCCAAAATCGTGGATAAAATTCCCTTAATATCCTTCTATATTAAATTCATCAATTTTGATTGAATTTCGAATTTATAAAACAACGTTTATAAATTCACCTTTATATTTCATAACAACTTTGATTTATAAATTTCTTTTTATTAACTTCTATAATTCACTTATCAAAATAAGTGATTTCGGATTTATAAAACAATGTTTATAAATTTCATATTCTATTTCTATTTTCTAACAACTTCAATTTATAAATCTTCTTTATTTACAAATTCGATTTATAACTCGATATAAATATCACAAGTCCATATTGTAAGTTAATAACTTATCATTCATTTATTTTAAAAGAAATCGTTCTTTTAAACTTCACAAAATTTAAAACTTTCAGATTTCATTAACTTATGAAATCCCATTTATATTTCATTTTTACACTTATAAAACTCGTTTTATAATTCCCATATTTTAAATTTATAAATATCAACTTTATAAATCTTTTAAATAAACCGTTTATAATACTGTGAAAATCTCAATCTAAACCTTTTTATAAAATAAATCAACTTTTATTTCAAAAATCAAAATTTGGTTATATTTCACCAAAAATCTTAACTTTTATAACTTTAAAATTTTAAACGTTTATTTATTTGAAATAAATCAATTCAAAAATTCAATAAAACGTCTACTTTCAAAAATCACTTTAAAATCCTTTTAAAGTAAAAGTTGTTATTTTTAAACTGCAAAACTGAATCCGATGATGCAACAACACCAATTAGTCAATCACAACAACAAACATCATATATCAATATGATAACAGAATATACATCAATATCTGTAAATAAATAAATACTAGTAAGGAATCCAGTTGGATCCCTCCAACCTGTTTCCCTGCATCCACAGACATTAGCACAATACCATTCCACTTCAAGGTGGAATATCGCGGTATATGGGTTTTATAAAAATATCATCTGCTTACTAACGGCGCAATAGGGTCTCATCCGCTATACGAGGCGGGAAATCAATCAATCCAATATATACATATGCCAATATGTATATATTGCTATATATATATAGATATATCCTACTATATCTAATATCACAAATCCAAACAGCAATCAATCAGTCAATAACTACAAAACAAAATTTTATTTGAGTGAGAAGATCTCACCTTAGCTTTTATTTTGCAATCCATTTTCCAATTCCAGATTTATTTTTCTTCGTTGTATTCGACCTTGTATAAACAATTATACAATTTTATTAATATTCGAATTAATCAAACTATTAAATTTTCATTTGAAAAATTCAATTTACCGATGATTTAAATTTTAAAATTAAAATTTGATTCGAAGCAAGAATATTTCCTTTTCTTTTGAAACCTTACTTATATATAAAATAGCTTATTTAAACATTCAAACACTTCCAAAATTCCTAATTTTTTTCCAAATCTCTTATATATATGTATACATACTATTTCACCTATAAATATGTATTTATTTATTGAAACAGAATTAACTTTACTGTAATTATGTTATCTTTTATATATATATTTTTTCCATTTGAAACTAAAATGAGCAACAAAATTTATACCTTTACTTATAAAATCAAATACATATGTATATATATATTTTCTTATTGTAAATACATATATAAAATTGAAACTGCACATATATAGTTTCTTTCAGATTTAAATTAAATTTAAAATTTCGTAAAGCTAATTACCTTACTGCCTACGAACTCTCTGGAAATCACGTACGTGAATCTCCACCTCTATATCCAGAACGTACGCGACCCACCCTTCCTCTGCCCTAGCTCGCGGCCTCGTCGTCACCGCCGCCGTTATCGATCCATCCGCCACCAACATCTCGTGCCAAATCGAACGCAGCCCTCGCCGCGCTCCACCATACATGCGACGAAGCCCTCCTGCTATCGCGACCCACTGCCGCCACCTCACGCGCTCGCGCCTCCTTCCCTTCACCCAAAATCGAATAGCACTCTCCCTCAACACGCGACTCGATTTCGAGTTAATCCCTTTGTCGATTCCCTCTTCGCCTGCACGCGAGCTCGACACCATTTTTTTTATTGAACTCATGAAGCATTGAAGAAGAAACGAAGATAGTATACGAGATTTATTCATCGGCCATTTTTTCTTTGTTTCGATTTTGATTTTTTGAACTGAAGCTTGACAAATTCGAACAGCTTTTGTTTCTTTAAAAATGAGTTCGGCCATTTTATTTTTAGAACGAGTGTATTTTCTTTCCTTTGATTTTGAACGAGAAGCTCAGCTATTTAATTTTGGACATGCGTGAATTAAGGCTGAAAGAAGGGAGAGGGATGCTTTGCACGATTCTCTTCGTGATCCTCTGCCTTATTTTAGGCGCAATTGAAGGGAAGCTACAGCATTTTGTTGTTGACAAATTTATAGTTTAAATTTAAATTGAATTCAATTTAACTTCAACGCGTTTATACGTCGTGTGCTCACATATCAACTCAAAAAAAACGAAATTTGAAATCCGGTAATAATTCTATATTACGGACCCAATGGAACTAGTTTCGTCGGATTCCGAGACTGTGCCTCGGACGGCTATTTTTAAATATCGATTCGAATGATATAATTTCAAAACTGAACAAAGCAGTTTCAAATTCCATTCTGAAGCTTCTATTTTCTCCAGTATAATCAATACGACTTTTACAAGCCTTTGAAATATTTTAAATCGGCTTAAAACTAAAGATTCAAATTTTTGTTCAACTTTCAATAGATTAAATTTTATAATTTAATCGCCAAATTCAAAGTTATATCGGGGATTCAAATTAAATCATCGTTCAAATATTTAAAATTAATTAAATATTTTCAATTTAATTTGTTCAAAATTCTGGGTCGTTACAATCTTCCCTCCTTAAAAGAATTTCGTCCCGAAATTACAAGTTAGGAAAAATGGTCCTTAACTCATCTACTATTTTTCACAATCTAAATAGTTTTATCAAATTTATCAAAACAAATCTTTCTACTAAAGATTCGTTATTTATTCAACTAAATTTCCCACTTCAATTATAAGTTTCAAAACAACATTGTTTACTTCAAAATTCAAATTTAATTTTAAATTCAAATTTTAACTTCTAAATTTTCTCAAAAATTTTCTAACAATCGAAATTTTCGAAAAATTTCACCAGCGTCTCCTTTGCGCGGCTAACACGGCACGACTACAAAACGTTCCTACGGACTCTCAGATTTCAAAAAGAAAAGAAAAAGGCAAGCGGCTAGACAAGAAATCATCAAATCTCATATCGAAATTTAAATACTTACCTTTTCGAGCAAACTCAAATTTATCTTTGAAATCAAATCCAATTCCTTTAATACACCTGTATATCCTACTAGCCATAATATCTAGTTACAACATTCAACTATTTTGCAAATTTCATTACAAAATTTCCAATATAAACTGCTTATACATTTTTTAGCTTACTATTGAAGTTACATATTCATTTTCATTCAATTTTACATTTCAAAATTCTATTTGAATTCAATTCACAATTCCAATTTGATTTGGATTCTAGTTTACTTTCTGAATATTGAATTTCTATCAATTTACTTTCATTCACAACTGCACTATTTTAAATTAGTTCTAATTACTAATTCATCACAAATTCTAGTTCACTTTATTCAAATTTATTTTCAACATTCAGTTTCAATTCCAGTTTTATTCTTTTGTTCATTTCCAAAATTTATTTTCAATTCACTATTTTTGGTTTATAACCACTTATATTAAACTGGATTTCAAATTCCATATGAATTTTAATTCATCTTTCATTTATAATTATTCAATTCCATTCTATTGCTTACAACTTCAAAATGAATCTCAACTTTCAATTTCACTTTCATTAAATTGATTCACTTGTACTTACACTAATTTAACTCCATCCTTTAAGTTAAATTTATTCTATCAAAATTCAATTTGTATAAGTTATCAACTTAATAATATTCCATAGGATTTTTAATAGTATTCCAGAGTCTTTTCACCCTTTCAAAAACCATTTTGAAATCAATTTAATTTATCCTTTGAATTTCTAAAACCAAATCCAAATTTTTCAAACAACTTCGATTTAAAACAATTTGGCAGCAATTCCTCTTTTGGAAACCCGAAAATGAACACCAATGATGCCGCGGTCATCATCGAAGTTATTTTCCAGCGACCGAAAAGAGTTTAGAGCTTTCATCTCTCTAAAATACTTTTCAAACCTTTGAAATTCATTTTCAAATCAAAAAGAAATTTAAACTTTCCAAATCTCCAAAATTTTCAAATTCTTTTCAAAACATTTCCAAAAATTTCTCTGGAATTCTACTTCCATTTATAAGTCACATTTATAATTTACATTCTTAAATTTCATTTATATATGGATTTATTTCTTAACTTTGGAGTTATGATTTCAATTTCTTATTCAATTTCATATAATGATGATAACATTTCAATATTATCAATTTCCTAACAAACAAGCATCCATATACTATGATAATTTATAGAAAATTATTTCTTTTCTATACAAAAATAGTTTTGGGCAAAATTATCTCATTTACCCTATTTAAAACAATACTGTGTCAGTTTATCTTGTTTAGAGTTTAGAAACCCCTATCGATTTCAGTTAGCTAGACTGCACCGACCAGAATCTGTAAATAATCAACCGATAAGTCAACACAATACAAAACAATTTCACTAACAAATACGCGCTCATATCTATTATTACACTCAACTCATTCTAGAGTAGTACTGACTCTATCTCTAATGAGTAACACCCAACAGAGCAGGGTTGTCGCTTAACCATATGCTCTGATACCAAATGTAATAACCCGCTTTTCCGTACCCCTTGAATAGACACTAATCTCCATCGATTAACTCAAGGTGAATGAAAAACCGAACCATTAGGGTTTTAAAAGAAGAGGTAGAAGAAAAGATAGAAGAAAAAGAGAGAAGAACAATAGAACAACATCAGAAACAGAAACAATATCAGAATCTCACATTCGCAGGGGAACAATATATAATAGACAATCACTAGTCTTTTAAAACAAACAACTATATCAGTTTATACGTACATCAATCAGAGTCAATATATAACTCAATACAACAATGGACAGTTATATAAACTTGTCCTCATACAGAATACACAGCGGAATAATACAAAGTATAGGTGATACGTTTCGCCATCCAGCTTGCTTCTAAAGCTCCAGAATATCCTGATAACATAACTCTAGGCTGCCCGTGTGGAAAATTATGGGCACCCAGAGTTTAGAAGGGAACAATAAACTCCGAGTCAGTCATGGTGACAGGTGTGAGATTGTAAAACAGTTATCTTTAAAATAAACAACAGGAAAATTTTAAAGTCAATTCACAATGCTTTTGGAAAATGAAACTACCATAAGACCTCCCGCCACACACACAATGCAAACACAGAATTGGAGGAGATTTCTTCTTATGATAGTTAAAGATGCTTACTACGCCAATCATTGGATTATTATTATTAATGTCTAGTGTAGAAAACATTTCGAAAGTATAATATTAATCTTAGCCAACATACGACCAGTATCGTATGCCTACTATAGCTACCATCTAAACAGTGGTGACCACCGTACGTAAATGGCAGGTTCTACAACTAATACCATACAAAGTTCGTATTTGGAAGATGGATTTCCAACAAATGGTCAGGCTAAGGAACTTCCTTTCCTCCTGCCGAATGGGATCGCCTCTGGCTGGACGTCCCGAGAGACAAACTGCTCTCTGCCAAACAAGGTCGGGTTACCCCTATAATAGGTAACTCACGAATATGCCATCCCCCGATCCTTTGGGACCTTTATCCGAGCACTCGGTAACCAACATCACACATCATAAATAAAGTGTGTCCACATGAGTAAGTATCTAGGCTCCATACCATGATACCACCCCTTTCCAGAAGGAAATGACATACCCTAAAGGGCGCGACCCTCATAACCTTGCCGCAACATTTCTGTTTCGACCATTTCCGGGTTGTTGAGGCCCTGACGAAGTCTCGTCCACAAAGCTACGCTTTGTCAAAAAGCCACGCTTTGGGTCAACAGATGATCAACCTATGATCACAAAGATAAATGATCAAACAAATGATCATATCACAAATGATCAAACACTGATCATCACACAACAACACTCAGCATGCCACATTACCAAATTGGGAATATATCGCTGATAAATTTCAACTACATAACCTCTGAGCTCGTACGTCTCAGAGAAGGGTGTTAAGCTAAGAGAATAAATTCTCCGCCACCAACAGATATGTATTTGAAAGAAATCGGATTTATATCTCAAATTGTAATGTCAGACATACAATCCATACAAGTTTGTTCCGGGATCGAACAGAACCGAAGGCACTTCTCACGAAGCCCTTGCAATTCCGGATAATTTCCAATCACGTCCAGACTTCCCGTCACTAAGGGTGATAAAACCTCTAAATCGGAGATCAACCGATGTAGAGTAACTCGACGGTAATCCTTCCGTTTTCAAAAATATCCGGTCTTCAACACCGGTCATCAAATGCGATTCAAAACGACGTATCACGTATTCGGAATGGGTTATACGACCCCATGGTCCTTTCCCGGCTAACCCGAATAGTAAGCGCTTATTTAAAGATAAGTGTGGCATTCAAATTCATCCAATTCACAACAAATACCCATTCAAGGTAATTATTGATAGTCGGTTATTTAACTATCAATAAAGATGTGCAACATCATCAGATTCCAAATAATTTTCCAAATTATTTATTCTCCAAAATATCTTTACTAGATATAAAATTTCCACACTTCAAAAATAAATCAACGTTTATTTTTCTAAAACAAATTTCCATTTCTTTTATAAATTCCATAGTGAATTTATATTTCAAATATCTACTGATATACGATCTTCAAATTGATTTCAATATTCAATTTCAATTTATCTTTAAGAAGATAAAATCTCAAAATATTTCATTTCATATTGGAAAACATTTCCATACTTACTTAATAATAAGTAATTCACAAATCTATTTATTTTCAACATTTGAAAATATTCGATATACTTAAATCAAAATTAAGTATATATTTCATTCTTTAAGGAAATCATTTATTATGACAACCTCTATTTGAGTCAAAACGAATGTTACGTAAAACATCGTTACGACGACTCAAAATCACTAGTATAGGGATTCGGAATTTTAAGATAGATATATAAATCCCAATACTACATAAAACATTTCCTTTCGGAAATCATTTACTATAACATTAGTGTTATAGTCCACCATTTCCTTGTTTCTCGAAAACGTCTATTTCAACAATGAATGTTGAAATCTATGATTTCGATATTTAACACATTTTAAAACATCTTTTAAAATAATTAACTTCATTTCAAATATCACTTTCCCAAAACCGTATCCATTTTACTTAAAAATATATTCACTGTCCAAAATCGTGAATATACTTCACTAACCAAATTTCAATAATCTCTACACATTTTATTTCAAGAATTATCCACTATCCAAAATCGTGGATAAAATTCCCTTAATATCCTTCTATATTAAATTCATCAATTTTGATTGAATTTCGAATTTATAAAACAACGTTTATAAATTCACCTTTATATTTCATAACAACTTTGATTTATAAATTTCTTTTTATTAACTTCTATAATTCACTTATCAAAATAAGTGATTCGGATTTATAAAACAATGTTTATAAATTTCATATTCTATTTCTATTTTCTAACAACTTCGATTTATAAATCTTCTTTATTAACAAATTCGATTTATAACTCGTTATAAATATCACAAGTCCATATTGTAAGTTAATAACTTATCATTCATTTATTTTAAAAGAAATCGTTCTTTTAAACTTCACAAAATTTAAAACTTTCAGATTTCATTAACTTATGAAATCCCATTTATATTTCATTTTTACACTTATAAAACTCGTTTTATAATTCCAATATTTTAAATTTATAAATATCAACTTTATAAATCTTTTAAATAAACCGTTTATAATACTGTGAAAATCTCAATCTAAACCTTTTTATAAAATAAATCAACTTTTATTTCAAAAATCAAAATTTGGTTATATTTCACCAAAAATCTTAACTTTTATAACTTTAAAATTTTAAACGTTTATTTATTTGAAATAAATCAATTCAAAAATTCAATAAAAGTCTACTTTCAAAAATCACTTTAAAATCCTTTTAAAGTAAAAGTTGTTATTTTTAAACTGCAAAACTGAATCCGATGATGCAACAGCACCAATTAGTCAATCACAACAACAAACATCATATATCAATATGATAACAGAATATACATCAATATCTGTAAATAAATAAATAAATACTAGTGAGGAATCCAGTTGGATCCCTCCAACCTGTTTCCCTGCATCCACAGACATTAGCACAATACCATTCCACTTCAAGGTGGAATATCGCGATATATGGGTTTTATAAAAATATCATCCGCTTACTAACGGCGCAATAGGGTCTCATCCGCTATACGAGGCGGGAAATCAATCAATCCAATATATACATATGCCAATATGTATATATTGCTATATATATATATAGATATATCCTACTATATCTAATATCACAAATCCAAACAGCAATCAATCAGTCAATAACTACAAAACAAAATTTTATTTGAGTGAGAAGATCTCACCTTAGCTTTTATTTTGCAATCCATTTTCCAATTCCAGATTTATTTTTCTTCGTTGTATTCGACCTTGTATAAACAATTATACAATTTTATTAATATTCGAATTAATCGAACTATTAAATTTTCATTTGAAAAATTCAATTTACCGATGATTTAAATTTTAAAATTAAAATTTGATTCGAAGCAAGAATATTTCCTTTTCTTTTGAAACCTTACTTATATATAAAATAGCTTATTTAAACTTTCAAACACTTCCAAAATTCCTAATTTTTTTTCCAAATCTCTTATATATATGTATACATACTATTTCACCTATAAATATGTATTTATTTATTGAAACAGAATTACCTTTACTGTAATTATGTTATCTTTTATATATATATATTTTTTCCATTTGAAACTAAAATGAGCAATAAGATTTATACCTTTACTTATAAAATCAAATACATATCTATATATATATTTTCTTATTGTAAATACATATATAAAATTGAAACTGCACATATATAGTTTCTTTCAGATTTAAATTAAATTTAAAATTTCGTAAAGCTAATTACCTTACTGCCTACGAACTCTCTGGAAATCACGTACGCGAATCTCCACCTCTATATCCAGAACGTACGCGACCCACCCTTCGTCTGCCCTAGCTCGCGGCCTCATCGTCACCGCCGCCGTTATCGATCCATCCGCCACCAACATCGCGTGCCAAATCGAACGCAGCCCTCGCCGCGCTCCACCATACATGCGACGAAGCCCTCCTGCTATCGCGACCCACTACCGCCACCTCACGCGCTCGCGCCTCCTTCCCTTCACCCAAAATCGAATAGCACTCTCCCTCAACACGCGACTCGATTTCGAGTTAATCCCTTCGTCGATTCCCTCTTCGCCTGCACGCGAGCTCGACACCCTTTTTTTTATTGAACTCGTGAAGCATTGAAGAAGAAACGAAGATAGTATACGAGATTTATTCATCGGCCATTTTTTCTTTGTTTCGATTTTGATTTTTTGAACTGAAGCTTGACAAATTCGAACAGCTTTTGTTTCTTTAAAAATGAGTTCGGCCATTTTATTTTTAGAACGAGAGTATTTTCTTTCCTTTGATTTTGAACGAGAAGCTCAGCTATTTAATTTTGGTCATGCGTGAATTAAGGCTGAAAGAAGGGAGAGGGATGCTTTGCACGATTCTCTTCGTGATCCTTCGCCTTATTTTAGGCGCAATTGAAGGGAAGCTACATCATTTTGTTGTTGACAAATTTAAAGTTTAAATTTAAATTGAATTCAATTTAACTTCAACGCGTTTATACGTCGTGTGCTCACATATCAACTCAAAAAACAAACGAAATTTGAAATCTGGTAATAATTCAATATTACGGACCCAATGGAACTGGTTTCGTCGGATTCCGAGACTGTGCCTTGGACGGCTATTTTTAAATATCGATTCGAACAATATAATTTCGAAACTGAACAAAGCAGTTTCAAATTCCATTCTGAAGCTTCTATTTCTCCAGTATAATCAATACGACTTTTACAAGCCTTTGAAATATTTTAAATCGGCTTAAAACTGAAGATTCAAATTTTTGTTCAACTTTCAATAGATTAAATTTTATAATTTAATCGCCAAATTCAAAGTTATATCGGGGATTCAAATTAAATCATCGTTCAAATATTTAAAATTAATTAAATATTTTCAATTTAATTTGTTCAAAATTCTGGGTCGTTACAAGAACTTCACAATGGCATAGGATGAAAGTGTCAAAGAAATGTATGGATGACTTTCTAATCTTATATACAAATCAAAATCGCTAGGAAGACTATACACAGAACTGGAAATAGTCCGAAAGATCCTCAGAATTCTTCCATGAAATTTTGAAGCACAGGTAACTATCATCCAAGAATCAAAGGATCTGAAACAAGTTAAAGTTGAAGAACTCATTAAAAACCTCACCACTTATGTGCTAGAAATCAAATTGAAGGAAGAACATGAAGGAGGAGATACGTGAACGAAATCAATAGCTCTTAAAGGAATAATGGAAAGTGAAGATGATGATGGTGACGATGAGGGAGCAGCTGAATTGGCAGTGATAATAAAGAGATTCAAAAGGTGGAACCGCAAATATGGAAATCTAGCCCAAAATCGACAATTGAAGAGCAGAATCGTCAAAGTTTTAGAAAAATTGGAAAATCATGAGATCATTTGTCAGAAGTGCAATAAACTTGGTCATATCAAGCCAAATTGTCCCCAAAACGATTCAGCAAAGGTAAGAATCCGAAAAGGAAAAGTTTTGCAGCAACTTTGGATGAAAGTGATGAAGATGATGATAAAAGCACTGGCAGTGAGAGTGAAAGAGAAAATTTGTGCTTTTTAGGAGAAACAAGTGACAACGATGATGATGAGCAAAGCGAGGTATAAAAACTTACTCATTCGCAATTGCTTATATATTTTATTGAAGTAAATGGCTGTTTTGAAAAACTTAGGGAGAAGTACGCTAAAATTGAATCACAAAATGATAGTTTGATACAACTAAATATGCAGCTTGATCAAATGGTTCAAAATTATAGAAAAAAGATCCCTAAGTGCGATAAGTGTCCATCATTAGAAGAGGAAATAAAAAAATCAGAAACTAAAATAAAATCGCTTGAAAATGAAATTCTGATTTTGAAAGAAAGTGAAAATACTAGGAGAGAAAATTTTATTAAAAAGTGCAACTTGTTATTGAATGAAAATGAATCTCTCAAGTCACAAGTCCAACAATTGTCTACAACTTTAGGAAAATTCTCGAAAGGAGAAAGATAAGTAAATATGCTATTAGGTAAACAAACTGTTAATACTATTAGACAAGGACTTGGGTATACTTAATCTGAAAAAGGTAGAAGTAAAACTAATCATGTCAACTCCAAGTGCACAATTTGTGAAAAAATTGGACACAATGAAGACAATTGCTGGTATAGACCCAAACATACGAAAACCATACCAATTTGGGTTCCTAAAGGTACGAATGTAAAATCCCTTAAAGTTAAATAAATTTGGGTGCCAAGAGGAACAAATATTGACTATCTTGGTTCTACGCAAACTTGTTTTTCAGAATTTTCTGTCACTAACAATCATGGACCTATGAAAACAAATAGGTCACTAAACTCTTTTCTCGTGTACGTGTGTTGGCTGGCTAAGGAACAGCAAGAGTGGTACCTGGATTCTAGCTTCTCCAAGCACATTACGGGCGACAAATCAAAGTTCCTTAGCCTAGAGAAGTACAAAGGTGGTAGAGTCACAATGGTTAACAACGATAAAGGTAAAATTATCGGTAAAGGTAAAGTAGGTAATGGTAATTACCTTAAACGATGTACTATATGTTGAAAATCTGCAACATAATCTTATTTCATTTAGCCAGTTATGTGATAAGGGAATAAATGTTGTTTTTGATTGTGATTTGTGCAAAATTGTTGAGTAATCATCAAAAGAAGCATTATTTTTAGGTAAGAGGAATGGTAATATATACTCTCTATCTTTTGATGATCTCACTCTTTCAAAATGTTTGGTAGCTAAGGATGAAGAAGTAAACTTATGGCATAGACGATTAGGACATGCTAGCATGAATATATTAAACAAATTAAAAAGAAAAGATTTGGTAAGAGGTTTACCATCTCATGATTTGAAAACAGAAACTCTATGTAAAGCATGTACTATAGGAAAATTTAAAAAATCATCCTTTCATGCCAAGAACACTGTAAGTACTTACAGAATTCTTGAACTAGTTTATATGGATCTGTTTGGACCTAATGATATTGCAAGTTTAGGTGGTAATAAATATTGTTATGTATTGGTTTATGATTACTCTAGATACATGTGGGTATACTTCTTAGCTAAAAAATAAGAAACTTTCTCATACTTCACTAAATTCATAAATTAGTTCAAAATGAAAAAGGAGTTTCTATTATTTTGCTAAGAAGTGATCATGGTGGAGAATTTGAAAATTATGAATCTGAAAATTTTTGTGATGAAAATGGATTTAAACATGAATTCACTGCCCCACGTACACCACAACAAAATGGAGTAGTCGAGAGAGAATTGGACCTTACAAGAGTTGGCTAGATCTATGATAAATGAGTATGAACTACCCTTGTCCTTTTGGTCAGATGTAGTAAATATAACTTGTTATGTAATGAATAGAGTTATGATTAGGCCGATTCTTAAGAAAACACCATATGAACTATTGTTCAACAAAAAGGCAAACATTGCATATTTCAAAATTTATGGCTTTCCATGTTTTATTCTCAATACAGGCGATCAACTACGAAAATTTGAGCCAATAGCTAATGAGGGCATGTTCATAGGATACTCTTCCAGAAGCAAAGCTTATAGAGTATACAACAAAAGGATGAGAACAACCGTGGAGTCAATCGGTGTAAAATTTGATGAAGGCATTGATGATCAAAGCTAGGGAACAATCAAAAGCAAAGTCGTAGAGGAGAACGAAAAAGGATGAAAGTGAAAATCCCAAAGAAACTACAACCGCGAAAGAAGTCCAAAGAAACCTGGAACTAGAGAGATTGAAATTCAAAGCAGATCATCCTTCGGAATTGGTAATAGGTAATCCTACCGCAGGTATTTTAACTCGTTCCTCTTTTAGAAATTTATGTGATTTGTGTCTATACGGTGGATTTATTTCAAAAATTGAACCTAAAGACATAGATACAGCTCTCAATGACGGGAGTTGGTTTATGGCTATGTAAGAAGGGCTAAATCAATTTCAACAAAATGATGTTTAGATTCTAGAATCTAGACCTAATGATTATCCAGTTGTATGAACCAAATGGATTTTTAAAAATAAATTTGATGAATTTGGAAATGTGATAGGAACAAAGCTGGTTAGTTGCTAAAGGTTATAATCAAATTGAAGGAATTGATTTTGATGAAACATTTGCACTAATAGCAAAACTAGAATCCATTAGAATCTTGTTAGCTTTTGCTTGTTATAAAGGATTTAAACTAAGACAAATGGATATTAAAAGTGCTTTTCTTTATGGTATTTTGAATGAGGATGTATTCTTTGAACAACCTGAAGGTTTTAAAAGTCAAGAATACCCTAACCATGTATATAAACTTAAGAAAGCACTATATGGATTAAAACAAGGCCCTAGGGCTTGGTATGTATGTCTTAGCACTTATCTCCTTGAAAATGTGTTCAAAAAGGGCTGTGTAGACACCACATTATTTCTATTTCATGAAAATGATGACGTATTGATTGTTCAAATATATGTTGATGACATTATTTATGGTGCCACCAACAACCTTTTCTGTGAGAAATTTGAAAAAGTCATGCAGGAAAAGTTTGAAATGAGCTTGGTAGGAGAGTTGAATTTTTTTTTGGATTTCAAATCAAACAAAGCGAAAAAGGTACGTTCATCTCCCAAACAAAATATACCAGAGAGCTCGTCAACAAATTGGATTGAAAGATGCTAAACCTACAAAAACTCCCATTTGCACAATAATTAAACTTGACAAGGATGAAAAAGGTAAGGTAGTTGATCAAAAGAAATATCGAGGTATGGTTGGATCACTTCTTTATCCTACTGCTTCTAGACCACACATTATGTTCTCTGTTTGTTTATGTGCATGGTTTCAATCAAATCCAAAAGAATCACATTTAGAAGCTGTAAAAAGGATTATAAGGTATCTATTGCACACCCCATGGTTTGGTCTATGTTATCCAACTAATGATAACTTTGAGTTAAAAGGGTATTCAGATGTAGACTATACTGGTAGTCTAGTTGAGAGAAAAAGTACTAGTGGAACGTGTTTTATGTTGGGACATTCATTAGTTGCATGGTCAAGTCGGAAACAAAATTGTATTTCATTATCTACCACTGAGGCAGAGTATATTGCTCTAAGCGGTTGCTCTGCTTAAATTTTATGGATGATACAAACTTTGCAAGACTACGATCTAAATTTTAAATGAGTTCTTCTAATGTGTGATAGAAAAAGTGCAATTGATCTCACAAATAATCCTGTACATCATTCTCACACGAAGCATATTGATGTTAGGCATTTTAGAAATGTGATTTTATATTTTTTTTATTTATTTGATCTTAAATGCCCATGTTAACTAATCTGACTCCCAATTGATTATCGAAAAGATAAATAGTGGCTGAAAAAAGTGATGAGTGTTGATCTTGATCATACATTATGTCTTGAGAGAGTATATTTAGAAAATTTCTTTAAAAATTTAAGCAAAATTTGTAATAACTTTGGTTGGTAAAAATTCCTTGACCATCTCTAGTTCTATCATATTTCTACGACAATCACTCATAAAAATCCAATATAGTATGTCAAAATGGGGTATTTAAACGGGAAATTATTCATTTTTTAACTAATTAGCAATAAAATCATCCAAAATACTCACTCTCATTTAAAAGTCCTCACGGTTATGCATTGGTGAACTACTTGAAATCTCTGGTTATGTGCTTTCATGCTCATTTAAAAGTCCTCACAGTTATGCGTATATAGAGCACATATCAAAATTAGATGAAATAGAAAAGTTGATTCTAACCCCATTTAAAAGTCCTAACGGTTATGCGTGGTTAGAAGATGCTTGAAATTCATTTTTTTAATAAAAATAAGGAATACAACTAATCTCATTTAAAAGTCCTAACGGTTATGCATGGTTAGTAATTATTTAAAAAAAATCCTGTCATAAATATACCACAAATGGACACGACTCTATGGTTTTCTATGCCGACATCACCCCTATCACTCTAAAATGGAATATGCATCTAGCAGAGTATTTATGATTTTTGTTTGATTTTTTCTTGAAATTTAATATGTATACTCAATTAGGTATTAATGTTCGATTAATGTTTATCACTTTATCACTCTTATCTAACACTATTACTCATTTGCTGATAACAAAAAGGGGAGAGAAGTTAAAATTTTGGCAAATAAGTTCAAATTTTTTAATTGCATATTCTCATCTAGGTTCCTTGCATTTTTATTGTTTTTTATTTGCATATTTTTTATTTTCATGCATATGTGAAGGGTGAGCTTTGTTGTAGGGGGAGTATCAAGGGGGAGTATTCAAATAGGGGGAGCTAATAGAATTCATCAAGACCAAATATATTTAATAGAATCAAAATCTTAATATATGTTTGTTATCATCAAAAGGGGGAGATTGTAGAATATACTAGTGTATGATTTTTGTTTGATGATAATAAACATATATATATTCGTTTAAATGTATTTGTTATTATACTATTTTAGTTTTCCACATAATTAAATAAATATTTGTTGAATAAAATAAATAACTCGGAATCCTTATTTAAACAAATATTTTATTCAAACAAATATTTTATTACAAATTCAAATAGTACAAATTTAAGCTCTCGCTATATTCCAAATAAGTTTTACTTATAACACAATTTTCACTTTACAATTTTATATACATGCTTCGTCTCACTACATAATTCACTCATTACTCGTATTTGATCTTCAACTCTGTTCTAGCCTGTATCCAGCATCTGAACTATCTACAAATTAAACATTGACACAATAAAATTGAAAAGAAATATTTTGCAATGCACAATGAAGTGTGTGTTTGAAAATATTGTTTGCCCTAGTTATTTGAGTTGTTCATCATCATTTTTTCTATTTCAAACAAGAATGAAAAATACATGAACAACTTGTGACATGTACTGTGTATCACAGTACATGCCACAAGGTCGTGCACACCGATATACACTTGCTTGTTAAAATTGCAGGGACAGGTGAGCACAAGGTCAAACCCAAGCCTAGACTAGATTCAACTCAAGCGCAAATGAAAAAACAATCATACTTAACAAGGCATTAGAGCAAGCAGTTAAAATACAAGTTCAATTTCAATCAACATGAACATGGATATGCATTCATTCAAACATGAACACGTGAAAACAAGACAACCAAAATTGAGGGCAGATATCAAATTCAAATTCAGTACATATACACATGCATACATATATGCATATATATGTATACACATATATCAGTTCAGAGAATACAAAGGCCCCAAAGTTATCAACCTAGATCCACATGAAAACATACAACCAGACCTGAACAGCGTAAAAGAAGTTCACACAACAAATCATAGGCAAACAGGTTCAAGTACATATGTGCATACAAACACAACAATGGTGAACACAAGGGCTGCAACCAGATAAGAACATACCAGCATCTCAAGGATCATACAAAGCAACCAGACTCATGATGGTCCAAAAAACATGCAACCAAACTACATTAACTAGAATAACAATCAACCCAGCAAAAATGTCTAAGAAAATTGAATAACAAGCTCATATGCAAGTTCAGTTTAAACATGTAGTGCAAATATATAAAGTGGTGCACCAAACATGTATGCATTGGAGCATGTATGCATATATTCATATATATGTATACACACATCAGTTCATAGTTCATATGAAAGTTAAGTTTCAACATGTACAAAGTGGCGCACCAGATATAAACATGAAACAGAGGAGAATTCAAGACAGTTCTCTTAAACAATGCAAGGTACACAACACATGCATACAATAGATCAAAATCAAGTCAGAGTTTGGGTCAAAAATATAGATGCCAATATATCAGGAAGTAAAAATTATCTCAAATTCAAATGCCCTAGCTATAAGCGAACGATGAACAGGTCATAGGAGCAAAGACGGAGAAAATTCGAATATATCATAGATGAACAAGTCAGAAATCATCAAAATCATGCAACCAAGAATCGAATGGCCGTGCAAAGCAATTGACAAATTCAAATCAAATATACGAAATGAAATAATAGGGCTTCGAACCCTATAAATTAACCTAATTCATCATCGACAAAGAGAAGGGTTCAAGTTTAAGCAAATCAACATAATAATAAAGTAAAAATCACATACCAGTATTAAACCAAAGTCGAACTCAAATTCTCTGAAGCAATTGAAGAACACTGATCGAAGGAACGCAAAATTCAAATTCATCGGAATCGATCAACCCAACCAACAGAGAGGATTCGAGCCCTAGGCCCAGATCAGAGAATCAACAAAAGACAAACATTATAATTTGAGGAATCAACGGCTTCAATTCGAATCAAAAAACCTAATTCCAGAATGCGAAGGAACAAGGCGGCAGCAAAATAAAAAGGAGAATGCGTTTTTCTTTTTAGTTGGGATGTATATGTTTTTAGGGCTTTGGTTTATTTTTAATTGTTTTTGTTTCTTTTAATTTTTTATTTAAATCAGATCTAGTTTAACTAAGTATACGAACTACGATTTTGTAGTTCGAGAATTCGCAACTCATCGGCTGAGTTGTGGCAGGGTTTTGAGATTAGAGTTATGTTAATCGAGTTAGCGGGTATCGCAAGTTTACGTGTTTTTGTAAGCCTCCGATTACTTAATTTCCAGTAGAAATCTTGGGGACAGCACATAAGCAGATTTTTGCCAAAGCTGGGTAAAACTGTGTGTGATCTTTGTTGTAGTACTTTCTATTTTTGTCTTTGTTTTCGCATTAATTTTTAGTAGACCCTATTCACCCCCTCTAGGGTGGAAACGATCCTATAACAAGGTTGTACCAAGGGCAATGTGATGACCTACTCTATAGCTTCTAATTTTCTATAAGAACCTAAAATTTGACACTTGGAAAGAAAGGTTTATGCGGGTAGTCGTCAGACCATAACAAAAACCAGTTGGAGGAAATTTGATTTTTCATGATTAAGAATAACCGTGGAATTGGTTAAGCATTATTCTGGTGCACTACCGGTATTGCCTCGGCAACACCGGGAAACTTTCTACTCACTAAGTACCAATATTGCCCTAGAAATGCCAAGAAAACATTATTCTACGGGGTTGATGAGAAGCACTCACCGTAATGAACCATCAATACACTAGCCTTCGGAAATAGAAGTTGGTCCTCAACTGAGCTTCTACCTTTGTCTTCAAAAAACTATTGTTGCGCTATGAAAGGCAACGACCGAAAGACATAACCTTTCATAGGTCAATCGGATTGAAACGCCCATGTGATAATTTTTAGGGATTAAAGCCAATGCATAACCAAATTTCCAGAATCCAACTTAGAATGAGTTAAGTAGCCTATAGGAAATGCTGCTTGAAACTTAGTAACTAGGTTACCAATTCCCAAAGATAGGAATTAGCGTATGAATAGAACTTCCACGATGACATCAACAACTAAGCAAATCATACATGACTAGGACAAGCGGGGACAATCATGGAAGGTTAGAAATAAAATCACCAAACTTCCTCAATCCAAGAATAGGATTAAGAGCCAGACCAGGGGCAATCGAATCATTTGTCCAAAACCTCTCCGTCTCTGACAATCGCCCAAATACAGGAGTTCAAAATAGCTAGTCCCTCGAGCAAGGAATGACGCATAGATGTTTGATAAAAAGAAATATTGCAAAGTCTAACACAAATGACCGTGAGGTTGGTTATGAAACGATTTTGTATCACAAATAGAGCATTCTGGCGAGAAAATTGCCCACAAAGGAAATGAAGGATTCAATTTTCAAAAATAACCTTCGCTCAGAGTCTTGCGATAACAAGAAGGTTTGATGATCTACTTAAGGTCCGACTAGATCATTTGGTCCTATCTTGCGGGAATATGCCATCGCCCGAAGATTGGTGATGCTAAGAGACCCATAAAATGAAGTTATCAATGCATTGGCTGTCAAACACAGAAGCAATAGCTTTATCGACTATTTAATCCTACCTTTTGAAAATTATTTTATCCGAAGATCCACAACATCAAGGAAAAACCCATAGGTTTGAGTCACCCGTGTATGAGTTTCCAAAGATAGAAACCAGTTCATAGTTAGGATCTCAATGCCGGACTCATAAGAATGCACTTGAGCAAAAGATGCCAGCAACGCATCTTTCTAATGCATACTAACATCATTACAAAACTTAGATCTTGGGATCAAGCAAAAAAGTCCTTAGTTCCCAAAGATGGGAGCTATTGTGTCAATCAAACTAGGGCAATCGAACTTATTGCTTGGGAGATCTAGTCTCCCAAAACATGTTTGTTCAGTAGTTAAAGTAATCGTCCCTACAAACTAAGGCATTTACACCAACGCTTTGTCGAATGAACTCAGCTGAGCATTAACTCAACCGAACATAAACAAGAATAGTCATGAAACTTGCTAGACCAAGCTACCTCATAGTTTATAAAAACAATGCTCGGAATCGAGCAATTAAACCAATAGTCCCTGGAGACAAAGGCTGGTATGTAGGTTTGATTCCGAAAAACGCAAAGGAAGGATAATCGTAGTCGAACAACTCATGCACTAGTTTCCAAAGGCAGAAACTGTGTCTGATCGAACATCAACTACAACTCTACTAAAGCAATAGTGCCCTGTAATTTAACTGTAATCGATCATCCCAAAATGATAGGAGTAATAAGAGAAGCCTAAGTTACGAAGGACACAACTTCTACAGTGTTACTACCAATATCTCCCTTTGACGTAGTCGAAACCAGCTTGAGCAAAGATCAAAGAAGAACAAGAGGAAAAGTTTCTAGCCAGAACATTTGAAGGAGTCGAAGGAAGGCTTGCCAAAGTTCGAAAGCTTCAGAACCTTTCGAAGGTGTCGAAAGGATGCTACAATACAACCTTTCGAAGGAGTCGAAAGCACCCTTCCGCCTTCAATAACCACCTTTCGACTGGGTGATTCCTTATGCATGAGGAACTTTCGAATGAGTCAAAGCAAAACCTTTCGAAGACAATGAAGAACAGCTCATTGTATATGCCCCAAACATTTCGAAACCAAAGGTTTCACCTTCATTCGAATACAAAAAAAGAATATATCGGCTTGAACAACCCATTCGAAAGCTATACCCAGCCTTTTGAATTGGTCGAAGCCATTATTATCAAGGGTGGTTCTGCAATAAGTCATAGGCATGAGTTCAGAAGCAGCCAACGGTATCGAGACCATCAAGATTTCAAGACCACCAAAACAACTAAACAAAGCCTACTGATAGTGTTGAAAGCTATTACAAGGCAACTCAAAGAAGAGAAGAGAAACCATTCCTTCCAATAAAGGCAGAAGCATTCTAGTATCATTTCAATAGCTACCTTTTGACCAAGTCGAAAGCATTGGGGTCGAAAGGTGCTGACCCGCATCTATAAATAAGACCCAAGGGATCAGGATTTGAGGATCTGAATCTTGTCACTTAAACTTGTGTTTTCTAAATTAAAAGAGCTGTAAACCCTAATTTCTAAATTGATTTGGGGATTTTGAGTAAAAAAATCTTCTTTTGCTTATGAAAGGAAAGTCTTAAACCTTTCGGATACTCTGCTGTTTTTAAAAGCTTTTATCAGGTTTTACCTTGTGTTTCAGGTGTCGCCTACATCGAAAGGAACCTTCTGACATACTCGAACCCTGACATATTCAAATAACTTCAGTTATATACTATGGGCTTCCTTTCTTTGGGCTTCAGCTTTCGACAAGGTTGAAACCTATCCTCCATCCCATTAAACCTTAGAAAACCTGACCTGATACGAGCTGCCTAAAGATCCTAGTTTCAACAAGATTGAAACCCCAACTCCAGATTCCTGGTTTAAATCTTAACACCTAAACGACTTCACTTTCGACAAGATCAGAACTTCGGTCTTAGATTCATCGATGAAGACCTAACCACATAACCCTTAATGCCTTTGACTAGGTCAAAACCAACCAAGGCAAACCTTATCCAAGGTATCTCAACTAAAGGAGAGCTTTCGAAGGAAAATCCACACAATTTCAACAAGGTCGAAAGGTAATTAAGTAAAGATACCAACTGTTTCGACTCAGTCAAAAGGTAGACCTACGCAATTTTTTTCTACAGAATTCTATTCAAGTGAAAATTCAAGAAGGATTACACCTTCCACTCTTCTCCATCTAAATAAAACATAAACCTCATTCCTTAACACAACTTTGGAGTGTTGACAAAATTTCTTGTTAACATTTTTGGCTCTAGAAGGAGGGCTCGAACCTCCGGCCTTGGTTAAACACCCAACACTACTAGTCTCTAACCCCACTTAACCCTATCTTAAGTTCAGCTGCTTTGGTTTAATCATGGCTAGAAGAATCAAGAGACACGAGCAGGGGTCATCCGAACCACACTTGATAGGATTCTCCCAAATTATTGTCAAGGATTCCAAACAAAACTAAGGGTAAAGGTTAAGGCTAGAAGCTCTGAGAATTATAAATAAGAAAAAAGTGGAATCATACGATTTTGAGAAATGGACCTTAAACCCCTTTCATGGTTTCCCCACCGCTATTTTTTCTTTAAGAAAAAGGACAAACGGAGGTGATAATGTATTCAATCAAATGAGAAGAACCATCCAACACTATACCAAAGGCACAACCATTGAAAAATAAATATTGGATGAATACAATGCCTTTGCACATAAATGGAAACCAACTACTACAAGAACACTTCTGCTCAAGAACTCTAAAGGGTGGCGAAACAAAAAGCAATAGAAGAATGTGAAACCATAAGGCCAAGAAACAAAAAGTCAAAAAGTCATCCTTAAGAATCAAGCTTCAAGTTTAGACTTCCAAAAGATTGCAACTTAACAACATCTATAGAGAATGTCTACTTGCTTACTAAGGATGAGCTTAACTATTGGCCATCACAGAATAAGAAGCCAAAACATGAAAGGAATCTGGTAGGATCCCACTATTGCTACCACATGATGAATGGCCATGAAACCAGAGCCCTAGAGGGGATGATCATCAATTTTGGACAAGAAAAGATTCTTGAATTTGTAAGGAGAACTTGAGATAAATCAATAAAGAGTTACTTTTTTATGAAAAATTTACATGGTTGGGAGTGGAATACTCCTTATATTTGGATACTACCTAAGATGGTAGTCTACCTAAGATGGTAATCTACCTAAGATGGTAGCCTCTATCTATGCCAAGCTGGCCAGGGCTGAGCACCTCCTTGAGGGAGGGCAGAGTAAGCCTCTATCCGCGCCATAAGATGGCCAGGTTAAAGCACCGGACAAGCCCTTGGCTGCGCCTCTGTTTAGGTCAAGGCACCTTCTAGAGGGAGAACGGAGTTAGCCTTTGTCAGCGCCAATAGATTGCCAGGGTAAAGCACCGAACAAGCCCATGTCTACGCCATGATATGGCCAAGGCATGGCGCCTCCTGGAGGGAGGTCCGAGTAAGCCTTTATCCATGTCATAAGATGGCTAAGTTAAAGCACCGGACAAGCCCTTGAACGCATCTCTGGCCAGGTCAAGGCGCCTCCTGGAGGGAGGTTGGGTAAATCCTTGGTTCCAACCTCTAAGAAAGAGCTAACCCAGAGCACCAGATAATGAACTAAGATGTCCAGGCCCAAGAAGAGGCCCATCAAACAATGGACTATGATGTCCAAACCCAAGAAGAGGCGCATCAAATAATGGACTGAGACGTCTAAGCCTAAGAGGAGGCTCATAAAATAAAAGAATGAGATGTCCAAAGCCTGTGTAATGGAATATCCACTTATGGACAGAGACGTCGAAGCTCAAGAGGCAGCTAGTCAAATTACTCCTATATATATACAAAACCCGAAGGGTTCATACATGTCAAAGAGGACGGTAGCAGAGGAGTGGAACAAAACTCCGCTTATTAATACCCGAATCTAGGTTTCAGGACATTCATTTCAGAACTTCATTTACTAATATCTTAATCTGGTTTTGGGTCTTTATCAATCACTAACTATCTTTATTATACCCGACTTTGGGTTTTGAGACTATTACTTATTTATGCCCTATTCTGGGTTTGAGATTTCAATAATGGACTTCTATTTATCCATCACAAAGACCCAAATCTGGGTTAAAGAATAAACTCAAGAAAATCGTTATTATAAGTTTCTGTTAATACCCGGAACTGGCCTCGGATTTCTAGGTTTTCAAATTTCATTAATACCCAAGAATGGGTCATTGGGTTTCTACTATTAATATTCAGATAATGATTTTTGGATTAAGCTCTTTATTAAATATCTCTTGAAAATTACTCTCCAACGTTTATACCCCTACTTTAGGGCAGGATTTCCTATCAACAGACTTCAGACATTCAAGCCAAATGGTTGAAGCTAAATTTTTAATTATTTCTCATCATAGTTAAAGATGGGATTTAAACATTTAATAAAAACCGTTTTTCATGCGATTAACAATATGATTTGTTAATCTATTCAAATGATATGAATAGACTTGCATGTCAATTTCAAGCCAACCATTAGAAACATTTTCTGCTTCATACTATTATGGGAAATCAGCACAGCAAAGAGAAATGAAAGATTCAGTAAGTATAGAAATCAATGTATGAGCTATTAAACAAACACTTTAGGAATGACACATAAAAAAGAATCACAAATCAAGTAGTATTTTCCAAGTTATACGATTTACATAACTCATGAAATTATTTAGAAAACTTATGAATTATTAACATATATACAAGACAAGTCTATATATTTCAAGAATACAAATATGTCATAGGTCTTGAATAGCCTTGCTAAAATTCTCGGTAATGGAAGGATCAATTATGTGATGAATTGCGGCACAGAGGACTTCTTTAAGTTTCTTTTCCTTTTGTTGGGTCGGTTTTTTGGCGAACAAAGGAAGAAGAAGCCCAAGGCAAGCAAATGGAGCAAGATCCAGAGCTACCCAGACCACACGTTTGGCTCGGCAAAAAATGCTGAACAAATCAGCCGGCCCAGATATTTGATCCGGCATGCCGGACCAGATTTTAGGTCCGATACCCTATAGCATACCGGACCAAGTATCTGGATGGACATCCTCAAAAGTACCGGACCAAATGTTTGGTCCGGCATTCTCTAGTATGCCGGACCAAATATTTGGTCCGGCACGGCCCACCATTTTACCGAACCAAACATTTGGTTCGGTGCAACATGCACGCCGAACCAGATGTTTGGATCGGCAAAGAAGGATCCTCCAAAGATGAAGATCGTCGAACCAGATGTTTGGATCGGCAAAGAGGATCCAGAAAAAGATGAGGATTGCCGAACCAAAGGAAGATGAAGATCGCCGCACCAGATGTTTGGACTGGCAAAGAAGGGTCCTCTGAAGATGAAGATTGCCGAACCAGATGTTTGGATCGGCAAAGAAGATCGAGAAGAAGATGAGGATTGCCGAACCAAAGGAAGATGAAGATCGCCCAACCAAATGTTTGGACTGGCAAAGAGGATCCAGAAGAAGATGAGGATTACCGAACCAAAGGAAGATGAATATCGCCAAACCGGATGTTTGGACCGGCAAAGAGGATCCAAAAGAAGATGAGGATTGCCGAACCAACAAAGGATGGAGGTTGCCGATCCAAGCTTACCGAACCAGAAGTCCTAGACACAAATACCGAACCAGACCCAGGCAGCCATAACCTCTCCTCCACACCTCACAATCTCACTCTATAAATACCGGAGCTTCTCGACAACAATAGGGACGGATGTTCGAAAAGAAAGGGAGAATCTCTGCTGAGATCTATCACTCTAGTTATTCTAATTTCTCTAATCATTCCAAGCAACCTTGTACTTGCAACCAAATCTAAGAAGGGATAATAAGATGGAAAGTGGATGCAGGCACATTCTGACTGAATTACTATAAAAACCCTATGCCACTTGTTCTTTCCTTATCTGTTTTCTGAATCTCGAATTTGCTAATTACATCGGTATCCGCTAAGGATCATTTCATTATAACTCGAAATGTCTAAAGAGTCATGGAATAAACCCAATCCAATAAGGCTAAATTTAAAACCAGATTAACACGTGTTTGCCCAATTTTACAGCAAACATTTTTGGTGCTTTCACCGAGAACAAGGCGGGCACAAAAAGCCAAACTTTTTTGGCCATTATTCTTCCAACCTTAGCGCATCATTAGAACATGGCTCACTCTAAACGATATGCTGACAAGGGTAAGAATGCAGCTACTGCAAATACGCTCAACCCCATCCAGGAAGATCAAGAAAACCCAACTACTCGCTCCCTACCTTCAGGCTTAGTTGTCACCCGAGAAGACTTAGAAAGGGTTGTGAATGAGATGACTGACCGCTTCACTACCTAACAAGAAGCTTTGGTGGACCAACTCATGACACGCTTAAGGAGCACGGAGGAATCCAATCATAATACCAAATCCCAGGTTGAATCCCAATCTAGAGAGTCACGTAGAAGGAATAGATTTCCCACCAATGATGAGTTCAATCAGGAAGATCCAGGGGCTCGGAGCCAAGCCAGGACCATCTAAATAGTGGGGCGCCACCATAAGTAAATGGCAGGTTCTACAACTAAAACCGTACTGGTTTCGTATTGGGAAATGGATTGCCAACAAATGGTCAGGCTAAGGAACTTCCTACTGCCACATGGGATCGCCTCTGGATGGACGTCCTGAGAACTATTTAGCTCTCTGCCAACACAAGGCCGGGTTACCTCTGTCACTAGGTAACTACTTAACGACTATGCCATTCCCCAATCCTTTGGGACCTTTATCCGAGCACTCGATAACCAACATCACACTGTAATAAATATAGTGTCTCCACATGAGTAAGTATCTAGGCTCCATACCATGATACCACCCTTTTCCAGAAGGAAATGACATACCCTAAAGGGAGCGACTCTCATGACCTTGTCGCATCATTCCTGTTTCGACCATTTCCGGGTTGTGAGGTCTGAAGAGGTCTCGTCCACAAAGCTACGCTTTTTCACAAAGCCACGCTTTGATCACAAATGATCAATAAATAATCATCACACAGCAACACTCAGCATGCCAAACTACCAAATTGGGAGTATATCACTGATCAATTTCAACTACACAAGTTCTAAGCTCGTACGTCTCAAAGAAGGGTGTTAAGCTAAGAGAATAAATTCTCCGCCGCTAAACATAAATGTATTTGAAAGAAATCAACTTTATATTTCAAAATGTAATGTCAGACATGTAACCATACAAGTCTGTTCCGGGTTCGAACAGAACCGAAGGCACTTCCGAAGAAGCCCTTGCAATCCGGGTATTCACAATCCCGATAAAACTTCCCATCACAAAGGAAATCTCTATACCGTAGCTAACGGTGCAGAGATAATCAATAGGTCATCCTATCATTTTCACAAATACCCGGTCTTCACCACCGGTCTTCAATACGATCCATATCGTCGTATCACTAATTCGGAATGGGTTATATGACACAAAGGTCTTTTCCTGACTAACCCGAATAGTGAGCACAATATTTAAAATATATGGATATAGGGATTTCAATTAAGTCACAACTTATTACCCAAATCCTTTTCTTTAAATGGTTTAAACAAATTACCATTTTAAATCTTTAAACAAAAAGATTTACTTCACAAAGTTTATCCAGTTTCACAAAAATTCATTCACAGATTTCCAAATCAATTTCCATTTCAATTGAATTAACCCATTAAATCTTTAAGTTAAGATTTAATTTATAGCTTTCAAAACTTTTCACAATTCAAGTCTTTTATAATATAAAAGATACACCTTTTAAACTACTTCTTTGTTTTCAAAATAAAATTTAATTCATAGTTTTTTCCAACTATTCACAATTTCATTTCAATTTGAAATGTTTCGATACAAATTGGAAATCTTTTCACTTTATGAAAACTATTACTATTTGAAAACAGATAGTTTTCGTTTTGGGAAAAACTGGTTATATTTACACAGGTTAAAGCCATTCAAGTATAACACTTGACTATAAATTTAAATTTCCAAATCCATATTTTTAAATGGTTAAAAACCCATATAAACACCTTTTATACTATAAAATCTTTTAAACCAAAATTCCCAAATCATTGAATTCAATTTCAAAATATTGAATTCAAAATTTAAATCAAATGATTTAAATTCCAATTCTATTAAGTTATTTAAAATAACCTTTATTTTTGAATCTCATTTTCAAAAACTTTCAATTCCAATTCCAAAACTATTTTGGATTCAAAAATTCAATATTTTCAAAATTGATAAAAAATCTATGACTTAACCGATTTCCAAGTGAAATCCACTTTTGTGCGTGTATTATGTAGTCCACGGGTTTAACACAATAGTGCAACAACATTCAACCATCACAGATCAAATATAACAATATAATTGATAAGCGGTATAAATATAACGCTTATCTTTCATTCACAGATCATAGATATATACATATATCACAGATAAATAAATCACAAATCACAACACAAATCAGGATATATCACAAAATATCACATATCAGAGATGTCAAACAATCCAACATCCAATATAATCCAACATCCATAGATAGGATCAATTTAATTATCTGATAAATTTAAATTAGATAAATCTCTATAAATAAATTTTACCAGTTATGGTAAATTAATAATCAATTAATTTAAAATTGATTTTCAAATTTATTTCAAAACACCAAATCAAATTTTCAACGATTTTCAAAAGATTTATTTTCAATTACCAAAAAAAAAATTAATTATCAAATGGATTTCTAAATCTATTTCCTTTTTAAAATAAATTCTTTTTTTCAAAATATTTAAAAATTCAAATTTAAAATAAATTCTCAACTTATAAATAATATTTTCGAAATCCATTTATTAAGCCCCTTTCCAAATTTTGAAATTTAATTCAATACGGTTCAAAAATAAAACTTTTATCTTTTAACTCCTTTTAAATTTATCCAATTATCAAAAATAAACTTTTCGATAAATTTTCAACTTAAATTTCAAAAATTCAATTTTAATTTATTTTGGTATCCAATGATACCAAAAATATATCCGACTAAATTATAGCCTTCAACGATTTCAAACACAATATAATCACATACAAATTATAAATAAATCCACACACAAAAATTGAAACAAATTCAATTATTTGAGGAATCCAGTTGGATCCCTCCAACCTGTTTCCCTGCATCCATAGATGTTAGCACAATACCAATTCCACTTCAATGTGAAATATCGCGGTATATGAGATTTATAAATATTATCCGCTATTATGCGGCGCAATAGGGTCTCATCTGCTATATAACGCGGGAAATCAACTCCAAATACATATATAATACCAATTCCACATCACGGTGAAATTATCGCGGTATATGTTTTTAATAAATAACATCCGCTTAATATACGGCGTATAGGGTCTATTTAACACAATAGATAGCAATTATCATCCAATTCACACAATCAACACAATCAAGCAATTTTAAATTCAACTATTTAAAATTTAAATCGAAACAATATTCGATTGAGTGAGGAGTTCTCAACTTGCATTCAATAACGGTTGCAGTATTTTATTTCGAATGAAATTAAACGACCGTTTAATTTTACTCAAAATTTTCACTGTCTCCAATCGACTCCAAACTAGTTCCATGGCGCAGTGCTCGACAAAACGAACCCAACGCGATTCATTTCGTCCGAAATGGACCTCGTATGACAAAGATATCAATTTATATAGTTTGAACGAATTATAATGTAAATAATTAAAATTTATTTTTCAATTTCAACCTCGTTCAATCTAGGCCATTCATTCCTTAGCCCTAGATCCTGGCCACATGCGTATGCTTCTTCTCCCCTACCCAGTTCAAACGCACGCGAATGAACCCATCTCGGCCGCCTCTCTTCATGAATTATCGAGCCTCCTCCGATCGACTTTACGTCGATCAAGAACCACCATTTGAAAGCTCGTGCTCCGCTCTACACTCGTCGAGAACGACACGACACTCGGCCCTGCCATCTTCTCGAAATACGTGAACGAAACATGTGGCTTTGGTCGCCAATTGCCGTTGATCCGTCACGTTAAATTCGATCGTGGCCGTTGGATTTGTAGAACTCAATGCCCTCTACAAAGCTCTAGTTGAAGATTTCTCGAATTGATGCGTGGATTAGAAGGAAATCAAGGAGCAAGAAGGCACGTTTTCGGCCATTGAAGATAGAGGTGGCAGCTGAAACGTTTTGACCTAGGGTTTCTGCAAATGTTGAGAAATCAAGTCCTTTTATAGAAAATCTTCAAAACACTATTCATCGAAAATTTTCCGAACTCCAAACGAAGCCTGCTGGCTGGCGTTTCTAAGGTTTACCCCGCGTTCCGAACATAATGGAACGTGTTTCGAGAGCTAATTCGGTCATATGTGCGAGTTACGGAAATAAACGATCAAATTTAAATCAAATCGATTAAAAACCATTTCGATGCGTTTCGGCTTGCCCCGGACAAACCGTACATCCGATTGACACGAAATTTGAAACCATACAATAATTTCACATTACAGATCCGATGAAACTAGTTTCGTCGAAATCCGAAACAGTTTGAAAAATGACTATTTTTAGTCGTCGATTAAATATTTAAAATATTCAATTTTCATAATTTTACTTTTAAATTCAATTTTAAAAGTTTACAAACAACATTATAACTCCAATATGATTTAATATAAATTTATAAATCATTTTTATACACATTAAACCCAATTATCAATTATTTACGAAATTTCAAATATTAAATTATCGATTAAATTAAACAATTAAATCACCATATTCGAATTTAAATTTATTCGACTTACAAATCTCACTATTTTAATATTTAAAATCAATAAAATATTCGAATTTTAAATGACAGAAATTCTGGGTCGTTACATAAATAGTTTAACGAATCCTTAGGAGATGGAAAATCTCGTAACATCTCTTAATTTAGTGCACGCAAGTTATGCATTGGATAGGAGATGCAAAATCCCATAAACATCTCTGACGTTGTTACACTCATATTTATTGATATTGATTTGACTTACATAAGTGTATTTTAGTCCTAACTCGAGTGTTTTGTCTTTTCATTATGCTTGGGTCAGTCCTGGGTTTTTTTTGCAGCACAATGAAGATTGTTTTTCGGAGGACGGAGATGAAGATTTGGTATATTATTACTACTATTATTTTCTACACCATGCTATTCAGCTGCATTATTTATTTATCCATGTTGTATATATATAATTCCGATAAATGTTGTATAGATTATAATCAAATGTATAATATAAACAACTCCATGAATTGTTATTTGATTATTATATTTTGTCATCCGTTGTGAGATTCTGCGTTTGTTCCCTTCATCTTTCCTTATTTTTCTTAATTATACCCATTAATTATCTACGTTTTGGATTGTTTAAGTTGGACATGTGTGTTTGCTTTCTCCATCGGAGGGTGCAGCATGATAGGGGGTTCTCACTTCTGGGTTTGGTAGCGAACATATAACTCTTACTCTTATATATCCCATGGGGTTGGTGCACTTGAGAGGCTGACCGTAAAAGCAGAACATAGGTACCATTGTATGCTATGATGGGCATTACCCCACTAGCTGGTGTCGCGTCATAGTTGGTATTAGAGCTTTGGTTTAGCGATAACCTTAGCTTTATGGGGTTTGACTCATTAGAGATAGGGTAGTAATACCCTAGAATGAGTCTGTTTGAGTGTGTATATATGAGGGAGTGTACTTGTTAGTGTTATAAAATGTTTTATATTGTGTTTATTTATCCGTTGAGTAGTTTATGAATTCTGGTCGGTGCGTGAGACGCCATGTTATCGATAGGGGTTTCTAAACACTTAAACGAGGAAAGTCGACATAATATTTTTTAAAATCGGGTAAATGGAATAATTTTTCCCAAATTATATTATATATATAATGATAATTTTTAATTAAATTGTTGTTAGGGGATGATAATATTTAATTATCATCGATTATTGGTTGAATTAAAAATAAAACGAATACCTTGTGAATTTTATTTTATGAAACATTTGATAATTGAATTGAATTGAAATCTAATTATAATAAGAATTGTTTGAAATAAAAAATTGTAAATTAATGAAATATTTTCATAATGAAGTAATGAAATTGTATGAGTAAATTTAAATATAGCTTATAAATAGAAGGATTTTAAAATTGAGAATGTTAGAATTTAAAACCCTTTGTTTTCAAAATTATTTTCAAAGCCTTTAAAATTAATAATAATATTATTTGATAGTGTTTTGATGAGAAATATATTTTTAAAAGATGTCTGAAAAAAATAAAAGCATTAAACTTGCTTTGGTCACTGGGAAATAATTTTGGGGATGACTGCAGCATCGCTAGTATTCATTTCCGAGTTTCTTATTGAGAAATGCTACCAAAAGGAATCTATTTTCGACTAAAACAAGTTTTGTTGTGAAAAATATTCTATGTATGATTGATAAATATATGAAAATAGTTTTGAACTTATAATTGAAAATAGTATAGATAAAAATAAGTTATAATTTATGGATTTGAGCAGGAAAGAAAAATTTAAATTTTAAAACTGTTGAATATTTTTCGTTAAGCAAACAAAAGAAGATTCGAATTTAAGATATAAAAAAAAGAATTAATCGAAGAAATGTTAATTAAACAGAGTTAGTGAAATTAAGTAAATAAAATGAAGTCTAACTCAAGAAAGCTTAAATAAAATGAAATGTATTTTAAATGAATTATATAAAATAATAAAATGAAATTTTAAGTGAATAAGTTTGTATAACTTATAGATTTGACAAATATTACGCTAAAAACAAATTTAAATTGTTGAATGTGAATGATAAGAAAGGAAAAGAAAATTTAACTTAAAAAAATGTTGAATAAACAAAGTAATGGATTAAAGTGAAATGAAGTTTACATAATATTAGATAAATTAAATTGGATATTGAATGAAACTAGATAAATTAGTAAAGTTAATTAACTCCACTTAGGCTATAGATGAATTAATAGAATGAATACAACTTGAGTTATAGAATTAAATGCTATTTGAATTGTAAAAGAAATTGAATAAAAATAAATGCATGTAAGTAAAATTAATATGAACAATTGAATTTAAATTAAATTGGAAGTAAATAAATTAAATTCAAATAGAGTGGGTTTCAATAAAATTGAATGGTAACTGATTGAATATGAAATAAGTTAAGTGAATAAAATATAAATTGAAGTTTAACTTAAGAGGAGTTGAATAAAATTGATTTGAATTTTTTTTATTAATATGGATTGGAGTTATAAATAAAGTTTACTAAAGTAAAATTATCAAAATGAATTTAAATTTATGAAATAAACTAATTAAGTGAATCAATGGATGAATATGAACTTAAGTTATGGAATAATAATAAAAATGAGTTGAAATTTTGTGAAATATTTATAACAAACTTAAATGGTTTATAAATAATATTAGTATTAAAATACTAAGTGGTAATGAAATAAATTTAGCTTAACAAGATTAAATGGAATGAATATCATTGGATGATAAATAAAAATGAATGTCATTAAAATAAATATTAATCAATTCAAAGTAAATCGATTGAATGTAAATACATTAAATTGTAATCAATCAAATGTGAATGCAATGAATATTGGGTGATTGAATAAAAATGGAATGTGGTATGAAATCAAATTTCTTAAATGTGATTAATTATATGAATTACTGGAATGAAATAAGTGAATGTGGATCAATTTAAAATAAATGGAAGTGAATTGGTTAAATTTATAATATGTCTCCATTTTGAGTTATATAATGTGCTTGGAACTGATTTTGGCATATAAATTAGTAATATGGCTTGATTTATATTAGTCAGAATACATAATTTAATCAATTGAATTAATTTGGATTGTTTGAAATTAAGTTATGTTACTAGCTTTGGCTTTGATCTTTTTCTTAATCATTGAAATTGTTAGAATGCTTGATAACGCTATTGCCAATCCTTTAGCAGCTAATTTTCCAAATGCTTGGTTACTGCTAAGGCTTGCTTTTTGTTTATGTAGAATAAAAATTCATAAGGCATGTTACTTAACAGTTACCATTAGTTGAAGATATTAAGTTCGTATGTAGCAAACCCTCTAATGTACATTGTTTTGTAAATTGTGTTTGGTTTCTTTAAAAAAAAGTTAATTTAAATAATATGTTGACAGTAAAAAAAAGTAAAAAATTACATATCAACAAAAAAATAATCGTGAAAAAAATTAGTTATGCTTGAATCCAAGAAAAGTTAAGCTACTCATGTTGTTTATACCTTGATCTTGAACTATCAAAATCGTACCACCGTGAACTTTACTACTCGAAATAGGGGCGGGGCATGCATGGTCCTTAATACTTCTTGTTATTTGTTTTAGCTCTCAAATACTTCTAATTACTAATTGCTAGTGTAATGTAACATTTGTTGTTGTCTTGTGTTTTACTTGTGTTTGGACAAGTCTAAACTCAACAAAAGGTACCATATATCCAATAGTGACCACCTATGGCTACCATTTGCTATATTTTGTTAAAATGGTTGTTTTTGTAATTTTTGGATGGTTATGAATAAACATGCATGAATATGGTGTGTGGATGCTTTTTTTATTGCATGGCTACGTTTGCTTATATGGTTGTTGTATAGTTATGTTTTATATTGATTTCTCTTTCCATATAGATATTCTCATCTATTATTGAGTGTTTAGTAGGTACGGAAGGCCGTATGCTCGCTTGGATGTATGTTGCTTTTGCTCGCTTAAATATACGCTAACTTGCTTATAACGCTAATAAAAGGTACACATCTCGGATTACATACCGTATTTTGGTATTATATATTATTTCCCCATGATTGGGATGCCTCATCATTGAGATGAGATGTATATTTGATATATATTGGGTATTTTTCTGTTATATATTATATTGTAAAAAAATTTCGATCGAGCCGCGCAAAGGAGAATCTACCGAAATTTTCTGTATATGCGGGTGCTAGAAAAACTTTAAGTTTTAAAATTTTATAGCTTGCTTTTATATATAAGTTATATTTTCCGTAAAACCGATATTGAAGTGGCGTGGCAAGAGCTTAGTAAGGGTTTTGTAAATAAAATTTTGATGGTTTACAAGTTGATTGTTTTGAATAAATATATCTAGTGTTAAATTCTTTATTTAACACCTTTTTGAGAACGAAAAGTTTTGAGTGAGGGAGTATGTAACGACCCATTTTTTTAAATATTTTAAATTATAGAATTTGATATAATTATTGAATAAAAATGGTTAAAGATAAAATTTAATTACTTATTATTGTAATTTATCAGATAATTAAATTGTTTAGATTTATGTGAATGAAAATGATATATGAATTTGATTTATTTTTTATTTAACTATGAATGGAGGTTGTAAACATTTAAAATTGGATTTTAAGTGGATAAATAAAAATTGGAAATTGTTTATTTTAATTAACGAGTAAAAATAGCCATTTTGGCCACTATCTCGAATTTTGACGATACTAGTTTCATCGGATCCGTAATAGTAAATTATTGTAGGATTTCAAGTTTCGTAGCGATCGGACTTGTCGTTTGGCTGTGTGAGCTTGAAACGCGTAGAAATAAATTTGGAATCCGACAAAATAATTTGACTTTGAAAAGCTATCTTCCACATACGATCGAATTATACCTCGAAACTAGTTCCATTGTGTTCGGAATGGAGGTAAAACATTATAAACGCCAGGGGACACGCTTCGTTTGGAGTTTTTGATTTCGCGGGCCAATCATATCAAATATTTTCTTATTATTTTAATATAATATTAATAAATATCTTAACACCTCATACGTGTTAGCCACCTAACTCTTTTACCTCGTATCCTTATCATCTTAAATCGTAGTTTTTTTTAAAAAAGAAGGAGAACAGCAGATCGAAATTCAAAATGAAAAAAAAAGAAAAAAGAAAAAGAAGAAACAACGTCACGATTTAAATCATATCACGATGCCACGACGCGAGCATAAGGACGACGTGGTCGATACAGTCCCGATGCTAGGGTTGCGTGCGTGATGGGGAGCAGGGCTGGAGGCTGCAAAATCATGGTGACGGCGCGGCTAGGGCATGGGTCACGAGCTTGGTGGCAGCGACTGGAGCTTGTACGAGTGGCAATCGATCACGTTGTATATAAATAAAAGGGAAAACAGGAATCTCGTCTCGCCTAGAGAAGAAGGTGAATGTCTGCGTGATGTGCTGCGAAAGTAAGATTAAGGTAAATTTGAAATTTATAATAATTTTTGTTTAGCTAAATAATTTTTATAATTTTATCAATATTAATGAATTCAAAATTAATGCATACGAGGTCCGTTTCGGGTGAAATGAATTGCGTTGGAACCGTATTGACGTCATCTATAGTGTGGTGTAGTTCTGAAATTTATTTGACTCCGGAAATATTTCAGTTTCAAATAAAAAGATGAATGTTTTATACACTCACAATTGACTAAAATAATTTTTATGTTAGTTAAATTTATACATGAAGTGATTAAAATTTATTGATTGTTGTTTGATAAATTTAATTGACATTTAAATTGACATCTGAATTAATTGATAGAATTTGAATTGGTAGTTAAATTGAATTAGAAATAACTGCTAGTAAAACCTCGATTATTGATAATTGTTTAATTGTTGTGAATTATTGATTGTTTGGATGATTGATTGAGATGGATGTCAATTGGTTGAAATATTGGATGATTATTTAATTATATATATATATATATCCCGTATCACCCTGTATATAATTTACAGTATATAAAACTGTAAATTGAATTATTTTGAATAAATTAAGAAATAGGTTGAAATGGTATATACCTATGACATTTATTTTGGATTGAAATGATATATATTTATCCCAGAATTAAATTAAAATGATTGATTAACTTGGCCATAGGATAGAGAATTATATATGGACACCGGATGGGTTAAATTAAATGATTATAAAAAATTTAATTTGAAATTATTTAAATTATTTGATTTGAAGAATAAAAAATTGAATTTATGGAAATCAAATTATTTTCGAACTTGAGCTTGGAATGTTGAAATTTAAATTCGATAATAGGAATTGTTTAAATAATCGAAGTTGATTTTTTGAAGTTATAATCGAAATATGATTTGAATTTCAGAAATTGATTTGTATAAAAGATTGGACTTTTATTTGAACTTTGAATATCGCTAAGTAAAAGTAATATAAACGATATTTCAAATTTGAGCTCGAAATTGAATTATACTTGAAGATTTTGATTTTAAATTGAATATTGAAAGTTAATTTGATTTAAGTGATTTGAATCGATATTTTAAAAAATCGAACGTGAAATTGATATAAGTCGAAATGTTTTAAATTTGAGAATTGAGTTGAAATTAATATGTAGTTGAAATTAATTTGGAATTGGAATTTAAATTAAATTGAAATTGGAATTTAAATTAATTTGGAATTGGAATTTAAATTAATTTGGAATTGGAAGTGAAATTAATTTGGAATTGAAATTGAAATTAATTTGGAATCGAAGTAAAAATCAATTTGAAATCGGAATTGAATCAATTAAATCGAAATGGAAGTTGGAATTGATTTGAATTGGTAAATTTGGAGTTGAATCAGTTTGACTTTGAAACTATTTTCAAATGAATTATTTTAGTATAAACAAGTTAAAACCTATATTCTTTAAATACTCAAATTATTTTGATTTTCCAAACTATTTTACTATATAAACCATTTTTAATACTCATATCTATTAGACTATTTTAACTATTTAACTATTTTAAAATTATTTAAACTATTTTCTAAAAATTCAAACTAGTCAAAAGGGTGGAATGTTTACATTCAAATCTTGGAATTAAATGCGAGTTGAAGTGAAGTTATAACCTAAATAGTAGTTCGAATCAAATTTTTGAAGTGAAATCGATATATCGTACTGAATTGACATTATGAAGTAAAATATGATTTTTGAACCAATATGATGATTTCGAAATGGATTTGATTTTGGAGCGAATATGATGATTTCGAAATTGATTTGAATTTGAAGCGATATGATATTTTGATATCAAGTGCGAATTGTTTTCGAACGTAAAAGAACCAACAGGTGTGTAAAACGACATTTCATCGTAAAAGAGACCAGGGTCTCTTATTGGCATACTCGCTGTCAATATTAGAACCAATTTAACAACTGTATATGCGGTGGATGATATCCAGAATGTGGTGGTTGACCAGGAGAACGTTTACTAGAATGAAGTAAGAGAACGATTATGGATAGCTTTGACTCTTGTGTCATAATTAAAATGACTAAAACATGAGCCTTTGTCTGCAATGAGGTTAGCTACCTCTAGCGATGTTGATCCCTCGTATTACTATTGTAGTTTCATATTTGATGGGTTCATCTTTTTTTGGATTAATAGTCGCAGTAGGCCACGGATGGGTTACGTCCAGCCAGAAAGGGTAAACTGGTAGAATCCTACCTTGGGCATTGCATCACATGCCTTGTCATATTTATCCTTATACGAGCCCATAACGACTTTGGTATTGTACCTATAAAATGTGTTAAGGTGTATCAATGTAAAGCGTTAAAGCTATTTGATATTTATTTCACTAATGGACATTACCTATTATAGTGTATAATATTATATATATAAGTAGTTTAATGGATCCTTATGAGATGGAAAATCCCGTAACATCTCTTAAGTTATTGCAGGCATGTTATGCACTAGATAGAAGATGTAAAATCCCATAAACATCTCTGACGCTGTTACACTCATATTTATTGATATTGATTTGACTTACATAAGAGTACTTTAGTCCCGACTCGAGTGTTTTGTCTTTTCATTACACTCGGGTCAGTCCTGAGTTTTTTCAGCACAATGAAGAACGTCTTTCGGAGGATGGAGATGAAGATTTGGTATATTATTACTATTATTATTTTCTGCATCATACTATTCTACTGCATTATTTATTTATCCCTGTTGTATATGTATAACTCTGATAAATGTTGTATAGATTATAATCAAATGTTTGATATAAACAGCTTCATGAATTGTTATTTGATTATTATATTTTGTCATTCTGCTGTGAGATTCTGTGTTTTTCCCCTTTTCTTTCCTTATTTTTCTTAATTATACCCATTGATTATCTACGTTTTGGATCGTTTAAGTTGAACATGTGTGGATTATTGTCGATTTAAACCTTCTAAAATGTGTGTCATCACAGATATTACTTATTAATGGTTTCTCTAGTTACATTTGCTACATTTGCATATGGTTATTGTATATTCTATGCCATATTTTGATATTTTTCCCTTACACTTGTTGTAACGACCCCGATTTTTATGAATTTAAATTGATAATTAAATAAAAATTTGGGTAATAATCGGTAATTTATACCAAATGTTAGGTAAATTTTAATAATCGAGAATAAATTTGAATATTAATATGTAAGATAAAATAACTATTGAAGTTAGGAATGCATATTTAATTTGGGAATAGGAAAATATCAAGTAAATACAATCGTTAGAAATTTAACAACATATTAAAATAGGAACTTATTTATAGTACAAAGCCATAAGGCAAAGACATAACAAATAAATACATTTGTAAAATAACATACAAAAACATAACAAGATAAACTAGACAAAGACAACATTTTATATATGCAAATATGAAGACACTAAACAAAAATAGAACAAATGAAAGCTGCCAGGCAAATCAAAGCAAAGAAAAACCACTGACCATTGTACAACAAAGCATTATATCACTTGTACAAAAATGTATCCATCAGCCACCAAATTGTCTCAGCCGAAATTAACAAGATAAGTAAAGATACAAATGAAAAGTTTGCATAGGAAGAAGTCAACAATATCTCATGTAAAGTTGAACAGCTGAAATGAAGTATGGAAAAAAATAATATAAAGGGTACAATACTAATTAATGCAAGTGTGTTAAAGAATCAATTTCAGCCATGCTCTTTGTATAAACAAAGATATCAACTTATACAAAATATTTTATCATCTGTACAACCCCTCATTTCAGCTGAAAACATCAATACCCTGCAACACTTAGTTTATATTTACTTCATCTCAGTTTCGAGTAGCATCTGAGTAAATATCATAACTTAAACAAAAAAAACTTCAATTTAAACATCAAAACAAATCAACTGCAAACTAGAGATCAGAGAAAGGTTTCAACTTTGCAAATGTTTCAAAGCCTGGTTTAAAAAGGAAAGCTCTGTTTCTTTTCTAGAATCTAAGGTGAGTGAACTTTCTTAAGATCTGTTGTTGATGTGCTGTTTGAATGTAAAATTTAAAAAAGTTGAAACTTTGTTGAATGCATAGAATCCATGAGTATGTACACATGCCTGGGCCTGTTAATTCAAGCCTGAATCATCTTATTCCCAGGTTATAGAATATAAAATTTTGTATAAAATCTAACTCTCCTACCTCTGATTTTTGGTTTAACCTCAAATTTCAAAAAAAAATTTGTTTTGACATGCCTTGAATTTTAAAAATGAACTTAAGCATAATAAACTAAAGTTTCTGGAAGAAAATTTAAAAATGCAGTCACAATGCAAACCCTGTAGGAATTCAAATGTTATTAGTCTTAGTTTCAGGTATATCAATTGAATTATCATACAAAAATTTGATTTTTAAAACTAAATCGGAGGTTTTTAGTAAAGGGTTTTGTGTGTATTTCTGGTTTAACCAGAAATCAAAAATTTTGAGACTTCTGATGATCTTTGAAATTTGGGAAGTCGACAATCATTCTGGAGGTAGATAAATGATCGGTGAGTGGGGGGAAATTTTTAGTTTGGTGTTCAGATCACTGTGATGATGATGGTGGATAATGTTTGTACCAAAAATGAGCACAACACTCTTCGGGAGTTATTTGAAGAGATAATATGAAGATTATAAATGTAAAACATAGGTTATCTAACAAAAACTCCAACAAACAGAAATGTAAAATGCACAGACAAGCAATTTAGAGTGGTTCGGCGTATGGCCTATGTCCACTATGAAGTTTTGATGATTTTATTGATTCTCTTTCAATGATTACAAGCGGTTACAGCAATGAACAGCGGATTACAGATTATAATTCGAAATTAACAGCAAAAGTAGGATGCAAATCTCAATCCGGCAGAGTCTGGACGCTTCAGAGAAAAAAGATCTTTTTTCTGTTGATTCTGGGGCTCTATTTATAGGCGTAGGAGACTCAAATCTCGCTCAAACTCCGGGAGACTTGGTCTGGTACGTGAGGGGGCCCACGTGACCGTTTCCAAAAAGTTTCGCCTCGATCTACGATCGATACGAATCCATTTTGTATCGATCAAGATGATGTCCAATTGAGCTGAAATTTGGCATGGACATCCTTCAGTGTGCATGCAAGCTTCCCTGAAAATTTCATTGGATTTGGATCAGTAGATCACGAGATATGGTCGATACGAAGTGAGATTTCTCGAAGGCTATCTGTCTCGTCTCCACGATTTCGACTCCATCCCTTCGTGTCGATGACTGCGCGTGTTCTCGAGATGATGTGGCACGCGCGCTTCGCTTCGATCCGGCCTTCACTCCGCATTGACCGTTTCGACTCCATATATTTCACCCTGTTTACTTCGATGGACGACACGTCATCCTAGTTGATTGACCCGTTGGATGTGAACAAGTCATGGGTCACGGGTTCGAAGCAAGGCTCTCTAGTGGATACGAAGTGGACATGGACTGATGTATACGAAGTAGACATGAACTGATGGATACGAAGTAGACGTTGACTGACGGATGCGAACAACCCTTTCTCTCATGGATACGAGGCAGACACTAGCTGATGGATACAAAGTGCTTCATCTGATGAGGGATATGAGATCCATCGATACGAAATCGATGGATTCGAACTAAGCCATTCCTGGTCGATACGAACTCATGGGAGTTGGCCGATATGAAGTAGGCGATCTGCTGATGGATTCGAAGCTGATCGATACCGAAATGATGGATTCGAACTAGAGCCTGGAGATGGACACGAAATCACACATAGTGATGGATACTAAAATGGGTTTTTCCCTTCAATTTGACTCGATCATAACTTGAGCGTACGAGTCCGGATTGACTTGAAATTTGAGGTGCTGATTTCTATGATCTTTCTTGTCATGTCCTATCAATTGTAGCTCATTCTGGACTCGGACAAAATTCAGTGACATCCATGGCGAGCTACCCTTGTTCTCTAGTCGGTTCCTTGGTGTCCTGGCCTTGCCAAAAGGCGGGATAACATTTGCCCCCCAAAGTACGTCTTGTGAAAACATGACGTGCTTTGAAAAGCTGCAGGTCTTCTTATCCTAGTTTGAAAGTCGTACTCTTTAACCATCCTCTTGTATCGGTCCTCTCATGAATCGATGCTAAAAGTTGGAAAGCCTTTCTTCGTATCGATGCAGGTTGACTTGATGGATACGAAAATGGTCATTCGTATCGATGGTCACAAATCATGGTGGATTCTGATTTGAATTGGCGATATCTGATGGATACGAAGTGACTGTTCATATCGATAGGTTCCGATGGATACAGAAGCTACGCTCGTATCGATAGGTCTGCTCTGTTGTGAGTCGATGGATCATAAAGTGGACATTTCGAACCGATGGAGTCTGTTACCTTCAGGTGGCTTCCCTGTGTGCTTCGAACCGATGAAGCCTGGTGGATTCGAGATGAGCATCTGTTTCGATGCGCTGTTTGACTGGTCGCAACCGGTCAGGCTGACTGGGAGTCGAATCGACCCGGTTGTTTCCTAGGCCCCATATAAATATCTGGGACTTAGCTCATTTTTACCTTTTCACTTTCTCTTTTTACCGTTGCTTTTAGCCTTCTACGATCGATCCAGGAAGAGATAACAACTCCGTACTTTTGACTCGATCAAACTCGTTCTTTCAGATCTTCGAACCAAAACTCCAAACTAGGTAAGCAACTGCGGATCTGAATGACGAAGCCGCCATAAATCCACTCTTTCTTCGTCAATCTTTCATTCCGGCATCTGGTAATACCGGATCTGGCTCGAAAATATGATGGCCATGGCGGTCTTTGCAGATTGGAGAAGAAAGGGTGGAAAGGATGATTTCGAATCGATTACGAGAGCCATGTTCGAATTGATGAAATCAATGGCTTTTCTCTGGACCTCGTATCGACTCTTGAGACATGTTAGTGGAGACGATGTGATTTCGATTCGATGTCTGTGGCGGTGGGTCGTATCGATATGAAGTATCTGATAAGAAGTCGATGACTATTCGGAAGCCCCTAACTTTGGATCGATACGAGTTTCGCCACTGCGATCGATATGAAAAATATCGATTTGAGTGTTATCGATGCGGAGCTAAGGCCTTCCCGATCGATACGAACCGGGCCACCACTGATCGATACGAAAGCTCACCTACTGTGATCGATACGAACCAGATTACCCACGATTGATTCGAAGCACGACACTTGGCATCGATTCGAACCTTCAACCGGATGGATTCAGACGAGTCTAATGGGATCGATTCGATCTCTCCCTTTGACGGATACGAAATCCCAATCATTTTGAAAACATGATTCTGACAAACTTCATCCCCGCAATTCTGGACTTGATAATTAAACTGCACGCCTGATTCCTACGAGCTCCTATATTGCATAATCGAACTTGATCACAACACTGCATATCTGACTGCCCTTTGAAGCTCGTAGATGGAACTGTGATATAGCAAAGTGTAACGAACTTTAATCTGAATCAAATGACAGCATTTGGATGGCGCTGTGGTGACGGTCAGCGATGACGGTCATCTCCGGCCGGACTCTCGGAGCTTCGTGGCTCACACACTTAAGCATATTCCGTAGAGATTTATTTGTTCAAGTTATGCATAACACATGCACTGCACAACTCATCCACACACTTTACACTGGGGAATGTACGAGCTTTTTATCATCTAACGGTGGTTTCTCGTGAGTTAGCTAGTTATGGAACCATCGAGTCCGCAGCAGCAAGAAACTCAGGATCTTATCCCTCCCAGACTTGAGATTCCAGACATCGAGGCCGAAGCTATTGGTCCAGCTCCGGATGAGTTGTCCGATGCGTCCTTTATCAATAGTCCACCTGACTCCGTCCCGTCCAACATCTCTGAAGATATGCTAGAGAGAATATGCTTGAGGCATGGCTTATCGCTGGACGACGTAATGTTGCCTGGACCGGACGACAGACCACACAATCCCCCGGAGGGGTATACTGCCTTTAATCGACATGCATGTGCGGCTGGTACACTTCCTCCGTTCAACGATTATATAAGAGAGGTGCTGGCTTACCTGGATATTGCTCCGTCTCAGCTACATTCGAATGGATATGCTTCACTCAATGGCCTGTTCATCGCATTTATGGAATACCTCTACCGGCCCCCCCGCCCGACCGAGATAAGATACCTCTTCAACTTCAAGAGTCGAACTGACAGCCCATCTTTTACATTCTTGGAGTCTGTTAGAAACTGCCAAGTTGTCACGGGGTCGTGGACTAGGCTGAGCTACTTTAAGTCAGAGTGGTTCTATGTCCGATGTCCACCGAGGTTTGCCAGAAGATGGCTGTTTAGACGTGAGCATTGTCTTTTCCCCAAGTAATTGACGGGGCAATTTCTGAATGAAACCAAACTCATATCTCCCATTATTTTTCTTTCAGCAATAATCCAGCGACCTGAAGGCGACTACTATAAAGAGATAGTTCGTGTCCTTAAGGAAATCCCTAGCGAAGAAAGGAATATCGAGTGGCTACTGACGGACCAGAACCTTAGAGTTCTTGGGTTAATCAGGCGGAGGCAGAGCATAAGGCTCGATGGTGCATTAAAGACCGTCTCTAGAGAAAAGGTCAAGCGGAAGAAACCCGGGGTTGTGATAATTGAGGAACCCGACTCCGAAAGAACTCATACCGACGAGGAACCGTTGGTCGGACCCGCTAATGCAACCCCGGATTCCGATGCAAAGAGGAAAGGCAAAGCTGTGGCTTCAAAACAGCCTAAGTCCGGGAGGCGGAAGTCTGTGGTTTTGCACCGTCCTTTGCCAGGAGTTAGGATTACGGAAGCACCCTCCCTGCAAGCTGAAAATCAATTCGAAGGGCCTGCTGACCCTCCAATCCCGGACATCGAGCCCGAGCAACACGACGTTGAATTGGGTGGACCGTGACATATCGTCGATGTTAGCGAGTCTCTTCCTGCCAGTGCGATTGACACTTCTGGTTGGTCTGGGGGGTTACACATTCACACACTCTTCACGGCACAACACATTTTCCTAACCGTAAACAACATATTGCAAACGGCTACTGATTTTTCGTGGTTTGCTTTTCAGGTACGATGTCTGGGCAAAGTTCTGTGCTTGGTAGTTTGCGCAACAAGCGCCGTTATCATGAGCCACACAAGAGAGAGGGTGAGAGGGATTACGACTCAGGACACTCTGGTCAGAAAAAGTCTGATAGAGACATGGGATACGTTCACCGATCCCGATCTCGCTCTCCTCCTCCCAGGACCTCGGCACCTCCTACGGTAGCAGTTGTTCGTCCTCCTGAAACTTCACGGCCTAGGCCACCTTCTCAAGCTCCGAGGCCCGATCAACCGCGCAGGACTGAAATAGCCACCTCTTCGGCTACCACACCGGTCCCGACTGATGCATCCAGTGAAGGAGCGCTTAAATTGGCACAGATGAGGAAGGAATTTCCCGACATCTGCTTTGATGGTTATGTCTTCCCTCTGCACTTGAGGAGAATTCCGCCAACCGTTGAAACCACTATCCATGATTATGTTGCGGATATCTTCTTCCAGTACAGGGAATGGGGACGGGCCGCGAGGAAAGCGTCCAAAGTGGCATTCGATCGGGGCGTCACCATTGAGAAGCTTGAGAAGGAGTTGGGTCACAATGACCGAATCATAAAAGCGCTAAACTCGGAGGCTGAGTCTTCTTGTAAATCTGAAATGGATGCCCTAAAAAAGGTTGATGAAGTAAACGCTGCCATGACCAGGATGAAGCAAGAGCATTATACCGCCATCGAGGACATGGGTCATAGGAACACCACCATTACCGCCGAGAGGGATGCCGCTCTTAAGGAGCTTAATGAGCTGAAATCAAAGTTCTCCGAGATGGCGAAGGAAAAAGACGCAGCTAATGTCTCTGCGCAGGAGGCCTGTGATCAGGCAGTGACGCTTCGAAAGGAGAAAGAAGCGGCTATGCAACAAGCTCGCGAAGCTGAGGCTGGGGTTGACGAGAAGGTACGGCAGGCGGAGGCCAGGATTGAGGCCGAGGTAGAAGAGCTACTCGTCACGTACAACGCCAATGTGCTAAGGCACCGAGATTTGACATGGCTTGACGATTACCCCACGCACCTTTATAACGCCTGGAACTTACTGGTTGATGAGGAGAAGTCTGGGCACCCTGATGAAGCCCTTGATGAATTCGAGCTGGAGAACCGCATTCTCAATGATGACGAAAAGAAGGTTCTCCATGACTCCATGATTTCCCACGATAAGGAGAGGCTTGGTGCCCAGACTCAGGACGTCGGAGAAAGCTCTGGTGCGGAGCACCATGTTACGAGTTCTGAGATAATCGTGTCATCTCAATCTGAGCCAACTCCTATGATCGACTCCCAGCCTATTCCGGCATATGACCCAGACCGACCGCATCTATCTCCTATTAAGGAGCATCCTTCCGAAGTCGTTCAAACGACCACGAGCCAAACCGAGGAAGGTACTTTGAACTAACTGTTTGTATACTTGGATTGGAGGGTCTGTGTCGAAGTGTACATTAACGACATGTTCTTTTTCTTTGATCAGTGACGGAAGTTGCACCAGCTGCGCCTTTCACCGCCCAAGAACCAGAACAAGTGCCAGAAGCCATCATTTCTGAGGCGACTTCCGTCGCGGCAATTGCACCAATCGGAGTAATGCAGGGGAGCTCACTTTCTTTCGATGAACAGATGATAAACGAGCTCCTCGGCCGTCAGAGTGATCCTTTTGCGGACCTGCCGTTTGGCCTGGGTGGACTCTCGTCTACTTCCGACACTTCAACTCAGACTATCATAACCCATAGCGAGGCCAGAGCACAACGGGAAGCGGCGATGTTGGCCGAGATTAATGCCGAGATGGCGGCCGCGGCGCGTGGCGGCAGCGTAGATGGCGGAGCATCAACACAGTGCCCCACCCCTCTTATGATTGTGTCTCCTGGGGGCACGCTTATTGATACTAATGTACCAGTCCCTCCTCCGGCTGCGGAGTCTGTTCCTCCAACTCCTCCTGTGGGAAGCATTCCCATAGAGTCCAGCTCGGACGAGGACGTCGACATTATGCCTTCACCCGAGGGGAGCCTGCCTAAGGAGAAAGGTTCCAAGCGAAAGGGTACTGGTGGTTCCAGTAGCTCCTCGAGGAAGAAGAAGTTGAGGAAGCAGAAGGATTAGACACTCCTTTTAGGCATACTTTTTCTTTTTTGGTAGTTAGGGATTTTGTCACTTTTCTTTGTTCCCTTTTGTAGGCCGTGTTTAGATGCGGGTTCGTCCCCTACAAGTAGGAGTATTTTGGAAAGGCTCATGTATGAACCGTAGCTTTTGATTTAGTTGAAAATAAAATTTTGTCTTCTAGTTTCAGCTTATGTTCCTTTCTATGCTTGAATATTGCAGTGTTCGAACTTTGGTCCAGTGTACTTGCATTATCTTATTGTTTCAAGAACAGCTCATTTTACTTGTTAAGTATGGAAATCTCGGACTTGAGTTGTGATAGGGGATCGCATCGGAGCTGAGCATCGCATAGTTTCGGGTAATGACTAACATTTGCCTCTGCCCCCAGTTCCAGGGTTAAGTTGTGATGATCAGCTTGTGATTGCATCAAGCGAGGACCGAGTGGTCGAACCACACTTGTTCTCTTATGAATCGTTTCATCCATACTCCGGGGATATATGTCATCTCGTAAGCGGTTGTTCGCACTCTGGGAACACGGAGTTGACTGATGTTTGTACTCCATCTTGCACTCTGGGAGTACGGAGTTGAGTGTTTATACTCCGTCTCGCACTCTGGGAGCACGGAGTTGAATGTTTATACTCCGCTTCGCACTCTGGGAATGCGGAGTTGGATGTTTATACTCCACTTCGCACTCTGGGAATGCGGAGTTGGATGTTTATATTCCGCTTCGCACTCTGGGAATGCGGAGTTGGTTTTTTTATACTCCGTTTCACACTCTGGGAGCGCAGAGTCGAATGTTTATACTCCGTCTCGCACTCTGGGAGCGCGGAGTCGAATGTTTATACTTCGTCTCGCACTTTTGGAGCGCGGAGTCGAATGTTTATACTCCGTCTCGCACTCTGGGAGCGCAGAGTCGAATGTTTATACTCCGTCTCGCACTCTGGGAGCGCGGAGTTGAGTGTTTATACTCCGTCTCGCACTCTTGGAGCGCGGAGTCGAATGTTTATACTCCGCTTCGCACTTTGGGAATACGGAGTCGGTTGCAGGATTGTCGTGTGTCACATCCATCAATATTGGTGTAATGGCTTGCCCCCGAACTCGGGTTTCACTTAGTGAGTGGCCGGTCATATCGCAGCCACTCTCCATTTGAATAAGTCCCATATCGTGATGGGATTTAGCTCTTCGTGCATCGTGATGTCGTATATCGTACTTAATGAATCACAGCTCTGGCTCGAAGAAGTGGCATTTTATTGCTGAAATAAGAAAATGCGGCAAAGTCAGTTGCCTTATTACAAGATTCAAATTTCGAAATGCAGAAACAAATTGCTAAATAGAATGAAATAAATAAACCCTGTCATATGTAATAGCGACGGAGACTTTCGCTGTTCCAAGCCATCGGTAAATCGAGACCATCAACGGTCGACAGCTTGAACGTGCCATCTCCGAGTCTTCATGTAATCACATACGGCCCTCCCCAGTTCGGATTCATGTGTGAAGGAACGGGGTAGACTCTCTTGAGCACGAGGTCGCCGAGTTCAAAGGTTCGAGGTCGAACTTTGGTGTTGTATAGTCGGGCGACCCGACTTCGATGTGCGGCTGCTCTCAGATCAGCCTCTTCCCGTTTTTCATCCAATAGATTCAAAGATTCGGCCAGAAGTATAGAGTTCGTTTTCGGATCATAGTAAGTCACGCGATGAGAAAACACTTCCGTTTCGACCGGAATAACAGCCTCTGAGCCATAAGATAGGGAAAACGGAGTGTGCCCAGTCGCGGTTTTGTGAGTCGTTCGATAGGCCCATAACGCCATAGGAAGTTCGTCGACCCACTTGCCCCCAGCCTTTTCCAACCGTTTCTTCAGGATTGATTTTATAACTTTATTGACAGCTTCAACCTGTCCATTCGCTTGGGGGTGTGCGACAGCCGAGAACTTTTTGTGGATATGAAACCGTTGACAGAAATTTTTGAATTCCGCACTCTCGAATTGGGCTCCGTTATCAGTGATGATGGTATGCGGGAGTCCAAATCGACAGATGATGTTGCGAACCACGAAGTTTATCACTTTCTTTGTCGTAATGGTTGCAAGGGCTTCAGCCTCAGCCCACTTTGTGAAGTAGTCAACGGCAACGATGGCGTATTTCGCACCGCCTTTCGCCAAAGGTAAAGCGCCGATGATATCGATGCCCCACATTGCGAATGGCCATAGAATGACCATTTGGGTTATTTCAGTAGGTGGAGCTCTTGGAATTCGGGCATGTATCTGGCATTTATCGCACTTCCGGGCATAGTTCGCCGCATCTCGGTTCACTGTCGGCCAGTAGTACCCATATCAGAGTATCTTCTTAGCGAGAGCTTGTCCTCCGGTATGATCGCCACACTCTCCTTCGTGTACGTCATGTAACACTCGTTTGATTTCCTCATGGGCGATACATCTGAGGAGAGGAACGGAATAACCTCTCCTGTACATAACGCCGTTTTGGATGACGAACCGCGAAGCTTTCCGCTGGACTTGTCTCTTCTCATTTCTAGGTTCAGGCAACGTTCCATTCTCAATGTAATTCCGATACGAAGTCATCCAAGATTCTCTACTGGGAGCGGTTTCATATACAAAGTTCATTTCTATCCGATCGATGCTCGGGGAGGCCAAAGTTTCAACAGGGACAAGTCCCATTTGCTGCGCTTCACTTGTGCTGGCTAACTTTGCCAGTGAATCGGCTTTCTGATTGTGCTCCCGAGGCACATAATAGATGGCATAGTAATCAAACTGGTTTAGTATTTCCTGAACTCGGGCCAGGTAAGCAGCCAGTCTTCGGTCTCTTGCCTGATATTCTCCTCGTACTTGGCATACCACTAACTGTGAATCGCAATAAATTTCCACCGCGATAATTCTCAAGTCTATGGTAAGTTTTAGGCCGGTTAGGAGGGCTTCATATTCAGCTTCATTGTTAGTTGCACGAAAGTCGAACTTCAAAGCATAACATATGGATCGGCCCTCGGGAGTCTCAAGTACAACCCCAGCGCCCGAACACCGGTCATTTGACGCACCGTCAGTATACAGCTTCCAGATCTATTCGGGGGATTCACTGGTCTCGGGCAAGTTTTCTGGAACGGTGAACTCAGCTATGAAATCTGCCAGGACTTGTCCTTGAATGGCACTCCGCGGAGCGTATGCGATATCAAATTGACTTAGCTCAATGCTCCACTTGAGTAACCTACCGGACGTCTCAGGCCGTGTGAGGACCTGTCGTAACGGCTGGTCGGTGTACACAGTAAGCGGATGAGCTTGGAAGTAAGGGCGGAGCTTTCTTGAGGCAATGACCAAGCAATAGGCCAGTTTCTCCAGTCTCGGATAATTTCTTTCAGCTCCTGTTAGCCGCTTACTAACATAGTAGACCGGGTTTTGCACTTTGTCTTCTTCCCGAACTAGGGCAGCACTAATCGCATGTTCCGATACTGCCAGGTAGAGATATAGTTGCTCGTGGTCAACTGGTTTTGACAAGATCGGAGGTGTGGAGAGATGTTGAACTGGTGATCAGAACGCGCCTTCACACTCCGTGGTCCATTCAAAGTTTCGTTTTCCCTTCCGGATCAGGTCGAAGAAAGGAATGCATTTATCGGTGGACTTTGAAATGAACCTGCTCAATGCTGCGACCTTTCCGTTGAGACTCTGGAGTTGTTTATGGTTCTAGGGGTTTGCAAATTTCTTATAGCCCAGATTTTCTCAGGATTCGCTTCTATCCCCCGAGCGTTGACGATGAACCCAAGGAATTTTCCGGATGCGACGCCGAAGTGACACTTGAGCGGGTTGAGCTTCATTCCATATTCCCGGAGGATGCTGAACATTGAATTCAAATCTCTGACGTGGTTTGTGGAAAATCGGGACTTCACCAGCATGTCATCCACGTAGACCTCCATGGTCTTCCCAATCTGATCGGCGAACATCCGATTGACTAAGCATTGGTATGTTGCTCCAGCGTTCTTTAGACCAAATGGCATGACTTTGTAACAATAGTGTCCCAGGTCGGTCACGATGCTGGTATGTTCCTGATCAGGTAAATGCATGGGTATTTGGTTGTAGCCAGAATAAGCATCCATAAAGGATAGTAGCTCATGTCCGGCCGTTGAATCTACGAGCTGATCGATTCGCGGAAGTGGGAAGCTATCTATTGGACAGGCCTTGTTTAGGTCAGAGTAATCAACACAGGTTCTCCATTTTCCGTTTGGTTTCCAAACCAGTACAGGGTTGGATACCCATTCTGGATACAAGGCATCTCGAATGAACCCGTTTGATCGCAGTTTATCAACCTCCTCCTTAAGGGCGGCAGATCTCTCTAGATCCATACCGCGCCTTTTCTGCTTTACTGGGACATGTCGCAGATCTATATTCAGGGAGTGACTTGCAATGCTCGGTGAGATTCCGCACATGTCAGAGTGTGTCCAGGCGAAGACGTCGAGTTCGCCCGAAGAAACTCGACCAATTCCTGCTGTGTCTGCTTGTTCAGTTGAGACCCAACTTTCAGCATCTTTGAATCATCATTCTCACTGATTGGGACGTCCACAGTCAGTTCGGCTGGAGAAGCTTGACTCTCCGTAGATTCGTCTTTATCCTCGTTGTCCCTAGGGTCCAGGTCTTTCAGGAATTGGTCGTGGTGCCCGGGCCGAGGCCCAGGCATCAATTGTCAATTATCAATGGAACAGATGCAGAGAGATTCCTCTACGCCCTTTCCCTTCTCTTTGCGTTGCGCCCCGCGCAGCTCAGCAACATAACAGGCCCTTCCCGTGGCCTGATCTCCTTGAACAACTCCAATCCCATGATCCGTGGGGAACTTCAGAGTTAAGCACCATGGGGCGATGGCCGCCCTGAATTTGGCTAGGGCCGGTCGGCCCAAAAATGCGTTATAAGGTGAATCAATCTCCAAGACGACAAACTGTAGCATCCGGACCCTCCGACGTTCTCCAATGTCTAACTCAACTGGGAGTTCAGTTATTCCGATGGGTATCGTGGCACTTCCGTTGAAACCGTGAATTCTGGATAAACAGGGTTTCAAATCCTTTGTCTCCATTTTCATTAAGTCGTAAGTCCGTTTAAGCAAGATATTCACAGAGCTTCCATTGTTAACCAGGATCCTCTTCATCCAAGCAGGACCTACCTGGGCAGATATGACTAGTGGGTCGATTGTAGGGGCTTCGACCTTATCGGCGTCTCAGCTCCGGAACACGATATCATCAGATATTATCTTTTGTTGTTTCACCGGGGTTCCGTCTTCGCAATTACTACAACATTCGAAGTCCGCATGCCTGATAGAACTAGCATACGACTCCATTTCCCCCCAGCTTCTGTCTGCCGGATGGGGACCACCACTTATTGTGTTAATAACCAATCTCCCGCCCGCATGGGCGGGTTCCTCCTCTCTTTCTTGATTTTGTGAACAATTTTGATTCGAAGGGCCCGCTCCGCCAGACTGCGGCGCCCGTACAAACTGATCTAGCTTCCTCTCTCTAATCAACTTCTTGATGAGGTCCTGCAAATGTCGACACTCATTGGTATTGTGACCGTAGCTTTTATGGAATCTACAGAACTTTCCTGTTTGAACCTGTCTTTCCGATGAGGGCTTCGGAGCAGGTTTCTTATACTGTACAGTGTTACAAGTCTGTAAGTATACGTTTTCCAGTGACGTGTTTAACGGCGTATAACTGTCAAACATCTGAGCTCTACACCGTGGACCTCGGTTCTCATCTCTCTTCTTATTCTGGCCATTATTTCCTCTCTGCTGGGTTTGCTTGTTTTGTATATTCAGTTGAACTTTCCCGGAACTCTCACCGGACTGTTTAACTGCTACATTGCTCTGTATTCCCTCAATGCTGGGCCTTGCATCGTCCTGCTTCCTAGACTGTTTTACGTCCTCTTGCCGCAAGAATTGAGCGGCTTTGGAGTAAAAACGGTCCAACGATGCGGGCGGTTTTCCAGCTAGCCAGTTCCCAAATTCAGAATCAGGATCAATCCCCTTGGTCAGAGCCATCAAGTTGAATTATCGTTAGGATTGGTGATCTCAACGCATGCTGCATGGAACCTCTCCAGGTAACGCCTGAGCGTTTCTCCATGAGCTTGAGTGACGCTGGACAGGGTATTAACGTCTTTTGGCCTGGCAACATGCATACAGAATTGTTCTACAAACCTCTTGGCCAATTGATCGAACGAAGAAATTGATCTAGGTGGTAGGCGTGTAAACCACATTGTCGCGATTCCCCCTAGAGAGATGGGGAAGCTTCGACACTTCACTGCATCGTCAACCCTTGCAGCGCTCATCGACCATTCATATTTCAAAATATGCTGGTTGGGGTCACTATTTCCTTCATACATCGGGAGAGTTGGCATTCTGAATCGCCTAGGGGGTTCAGCGTGTAACACTTCGTCTGTGAAAGGGGTATGACTACGAGAAATCCCCCAATCATCATTAGTGAGCCCCTGACTCTCGCGTATCATCTGACGTATCATGGTTGATATATCCGACACTGGAAGGTTCTGAGTATGATGAGCTAAGGCGTGGTCGGGTTCCACGGTGCGAGTCTGGATCGGGCACTGTCGACGATCCGTATCTCACCTCCTTGGCTCAGCGTCTTCTGGGACATATGGTTCAGGAGTATGTCCACGCTGTTGATTGACCGGTTCTGATTGATTTCGGGTATCTACCCTTGTTTCTGCTGCGGCGGCTGTGGCGCGGTTATCCGTGGTGTATTGTGGGGCAGTGCCTCCTCGTGTCGAGGGCCCCGTTTGGAAGCTGGTCGATGGTCCTACCCTCAGTTGCCCAACAATTAAGGCGGGTTGATATTCAGCAGCTTGAGCGCAACTTCCCTCTAACCGAGGACGGGTAGTCCGGTGGTGATAGTCAGATGAAGCTGAGCTTTCGGTAGATGCTCTGGAGGCATCATCTCTCCTAGACCTTTTGTGGCCCCGGCAGTTTAGCTGGTTGGTCAGCTCAATATTGGCGCGCAACTGTTCCGCCAACTGCTGACGGCTTTGGGTTAGCTCCTGGAGCAATACTTGAAACTCCTGTCGGGTGACTAGCCCCGTCGAATCCGAGTGAGCGGTATTGTCTTGATTAGAAGAAGGCTGCTGTGTGGGATTCTGCCTATCTCGGCCTTCTTGCTCTGTAGCGGTAGCGCCAGTTCTTGTGCTGACCATTCTCGGTGGCGGAGTCCTCTCCTAGATTTTGAGCAAATCTGAATAGAATGGAAGGATTCCGGACTAGATATCTGGATCTTCCTCTTGGATTTGTGCAATCCGGTATCGATGGCAGATCCAAAGAGCAGGAGAAAAAACTGGTTTTCTCAGTGAAAGCAACAAAGTGTTTGTACCAAAAATGGGCACAACACTCTTCGGGAGTTATTTGAAGAGCTAAAATGAAGATTATAAATGTAAAACAGAGGTTATCTAACAAAAACTCCAACAAACAGAAATGTAAAATGCACAGACAAGCAATTTAGAGTGGTTCGGCGTATGGCCTACGTCCACTATGAAGTTTTGATGATTTTATTGATTCTCTTTCAATGATTACAAGCGGTTACAGCAATGAACAGCGGATTACAGATTATAATTCGAAATTAACAGCAAAAGTAGGATGCAAATCTCAATCCGGCAGAGTCTGGACGCTTCAGAGAAAAAAGATCCTTTTTCTGTTGATTCTGGGGCTCTATTTATAGGCGTAGGAGGCTCAAATCTCGCTCAAACTCCGGGAGACTTGGTCTGGTACGTGAGGGGGCCCACGCGACCGTTTCCAGAAAGTTTCGCCTCGATCTACGATCGATACGAATCCATTTCGTATCGATCAAGATGATGTCCAATTGAGCTGAAATTTGGCATGGACATCCTTCAATGTGCATGCAAGCTTCCCTGAAAATTTCATTGGATTTGGATCAGTAGATCACGAGATATGGTCGATACGAAGTGAGATTTCTCGAAGGCTGTCTGTCTCGTCTCCACGATTTCGACTCCATCCCTTCGTGTCGATGACTGCGCGTGTTCTCGAGATGATGTGGCGCGCGCGCTTCGCTTCGATCCGGCCTTCACTCCGCATTGACCGTTTCGACTCCATATTTTTCGCCCTGTTTATTTCGATGGACGACACGTCATCCTAGTTGATTGACCCGTTGGATGTGAACAAGTCATGGGTCACGGTTTCGAAGCAAGGCTCTCTAGTGGATACGAAGTGGACATGGACTGATGGATACGAAGTAGACATGAACTGATGGATACGAAGTAGACATTGACTGACGGATGCGAACAACCCTTTCTCTCATGGATACGAGGCAGACACTAGCTGATGGATACAAAGTGCTTCATTTGATGAGGGATATGAGGTCCATCGATACGAAATCGATGGATTCGAACTAAGCCATTCCTGGTCGATACGAACTCATGGGAGTTGGCCGATATGAAGTAGTCGATCTGCTGATGGATTCGAAGCTGATCGATACCGAAATGATGGATTCAAACTAGAGCCTGGAGATGGACACGAAATCACACATAGTGATGGATACGAAAATGGGTTTTTCCCTTCAATTTGACTCGATCATAACTTGAGCGTACGAGTCCGGATTGACTTGAAATTTGAGGTGCTGATTTCTATGATCTTTCTTATCATGTCCTATCAATTGTAGCTCATTCTGGACTTGGACAAAATTCAGTGACATCCATGGCGAGCTACCCTTGTTCTCTAGTCGGTTCCTTGGTGTCCTGGCCTTGCCAAAAGGCGGGATAACAGATAATTTATGTTTTAAACCCAAGTTTTTGCTGTGCTTTATGTATCGATCACCATGGTTTGGGTGATTGATCGAGTGCTTTAAGTTTTTGGGGAATGGTAACTTAGTCGAAGTCGAAGTCGAAGTCGAGGCCGGAGTTGCAGTCCTTCCGGTGGTCGGAGCGTGGAGGACGAGGCATTTGCAAGTGATGGGTTTTGTTAAAGTGTGAGTCGAAGTGCTAAATTTCGAGCGACGGTGAAATTTGGGGACCTGGGTGGTCAGAAGGATGGGGCATGTCATCGATGACCTGAGTGCGACGACGGTGATGGTCGGAGGAGCGGCAAGCATTTGTACACGTGCACGTATCACCGTGGCATGTGCGTTGTTATGTCAGTGTGCTCGAGGAAGAAGATGGAGCTGGTTCGAAGTCATGCTCGTGAAATAGTGGTGTTTGCTCGGGAGAAACTCGGGTTTGATCCTATAGTCGCTCGAGTTTCCTATTTGTGCAGTGATAATTTGTTTTCCAGTTTTTTGTATGAAGCTTGGAAAAAATTTAAATCAAGTTTAAATAGCATAATAAAAATGTTAAACAAGTTCAAAGCCAAATGGAAATTTATCAGTTTTCGTAAATCAGAGTTAACTAAGTTTTAAAAATCATATTTAGTTTTAAAGTAAAAGTTATTTAAGACAAGTTTTAAACAAGATCTAAAGGGAAAAAAATTAAAGTTAAATGGTTCCAAAGGATTGTTTGGGGGTATATAATTAAGTATTGGGTAAATTAGTAAATGTGATTAATTAAAAAGAAATTAATTACGATTAAAGTTGATAAATCAAGTGGATAAAATAAATTTATGATATAAGTGATAAAGGTTAACCACTTATTTAATTAATTAAGAATGATTAATTAATGGTTAAAGGTTAATTGATTTATTAATTAAGGTTGATCAATTAATAATCGAAAGCTAATTTATTTAAAATTAGTAGTAAAATTAAGATAATTGATCAAGGAATAATTAAATTAAAATTTTATTAATTTATCGATAAGAATAGCTAATCATTGATTTAAAATAGTTATGTGGTTAATCCTTTTTAAATCACCTTCACCTTAAATTAGAGATGATTGATTAATCATCAAATGTTGTAAACTGGATTGATATCCCTGTTTGTGATTGTGATGCTTTGTGATGTGAATTACTTTGTGCCGAGCTGTGATTACTGTTTCTGTGATACATTACTATGTGAATATGAAACCTTTGACCCGTAAAACGGCACTTGAATTTCGATGCGACAGGGAGTCGGATTCCATTTGGTTATCCGAAACCCACATCGAATTGTAATAATGAATCTTTGTGACTGATAAATTTATTTTATCTATGAATATGTGAATGAAGATAAGCGTTATCGATTATACCGCTTATCGATATATCTGTGATGATTGATGTGGTTGCACTATTGTGTGTGAAAACCCCTGGACTACACCATACACACACAAATATGGATTTCACGTGGAAATCGGTTAAGTCACAGATGATGTAAATTTAATGTTTTTTTGAAATTGAAATTTTAATTTCAATTGATTTTGAAATTGAAAATTTGGGTTTAAAGTGAAAAGCTTTTGAAATGGGATTTCAAAGATAAAAGTTATTTTGAATAACTTAATCGAGTTTTGAAAATTTAAATAATTTGATTTAAAATTTGAATTCAAGTTTGAAATTGAATTCTATGATTTGAAACTAGGGATTAAAGATGCTGTACAAGTTATATATGGGTTAAACCATTTTAAAGGTATTGATTTGGGAATTTGAATTTAATTCAAGGGTTTTCCCGTGTAAATATAACTAGATTTTTCTGAAATGAACTATTTGTTTTCAAATAGTAAAAGCTTTCACATAAGTAATGAACTTCCAATTTGTGTTAAAAGAATTTCAAGTTTGAAATGGAATTGAAATGTTTTGAAAACTATGAAACGAGTCTTTGATTTCAAAGATCGGATGAGTTAATCTAACTTGAAATGGAATTGTTTTGGAAGACTATGAATGAATCTTTGGAAACGAGTTTTGAAAGCTATAAGTTAAATCTTGACTTAAAGATTTAACGAGTTAATTCAATTAAAATGGAAACTGTTTTGAAATCCATGAATGAATCTTTGTGAACGGGGTTAACGTTGTGAATTGAATCTTCTTGTTTAAAAGATTAAAAGTGTGGAAATTGTTTAAACCATTGAAGGTTTTTGAAATGAATCTTTTTGTTTAAAAGATTGGAAATGGTAATTTGTTTTAACCATTCAAATGAAAAGTTTTAAGCTTTAAGTTGTGATTTAACTTAGACCCCAGTATCCATATGATTTTTAATTGCGCTCGTTATTCGGTTTAGCCGGGAAAGGACCTTTGTGTCATATATCCCATTCCGAATAGTGATACGACGATATGGATAGCATTTGAAGACCGGTGGTGAAGACCGGGTATTTGCGAGAGCGATAGGATGACCTATCGATTGTCTCTACACTGAGTAGCTACGGTATAGAGATTCCCTAAGTGATGGGAAGTCCGATCGAGATTGTGAATACCCGGATTGCAAGGGCTTCTTCGGAAGTGCCTTCGGTTCTGTTCAAACCCGGAACAGACTTGTATGGATGTGTGTCTGACATTACACTTTGAGATGTAAAGCTGGTTTCTATCAAATACATTTCTGTTGGTGGCGGAGAATTTTTTCTCTTAGCTTAACACCCTTCTCTGAGACGTACGAGCTCAGAGGTTATGTAGTTGATGGTTACTAGTGATACATTCCCAATTTGGTAATGTGGCATACGAAGTGCTGATGATCATTTGTTGGTCAAAGCGTGCTTTGTGAAAAAGCGTTGCTTTGTGGAAAAGCGTGGCTTTGTGAAAAAGCGTGGCTTTGTGAAGAAGCGTAGCTTTGTGGACGAGACTTCGTCGAGCCCCACAACCCGGTAATGGTCGAAACAGAAATGTTGCGACAAAGGTTTGTAGGGGTAGCGCACCTAGGGTATGTCATTTCCTTCTGGATAAAAGGTGATATCATGGTATGGAGCCCAGATATTTTACCTATGTTGATGCTGCACAGTTATTATACTTTGTGGTTGTTGCTTTATGATCGAGACGTCTCGGATAAAGGTCGGTGACAACCGGGGGATGATATGACTCGTGTGTTAGTTACCTAGTTACAGCTTGGTTAAAGCGTGAGGTAGCATCGGCCTTGTGTTTGCAGAGATCCGGTTAGGTTCTCGGGGCGTCTTTCCAGAGGCGTTTCCATTTCGGTAAGGAAGTTCCTTAGCCTGATCATTTGTTGGAAATCCAAAGAAACAATACGAACCCTGTACGGTTTTGGTTGTATTACCTGCTGTGGAAATTGGCGGTAACCTGCTATTGAACATAGTAGCTATAGTAGGCATACGATGAAATGTTGTATGCTGGCTAAGATTTATATTATATTTTCGAAATGTTTTTTTCTACACTATGCACTAGTAATAATATCAAAGGAGTTTTGTTTGCGTAGTAAGCATGTTTGACTATCATAAGGAGAAATCTCCTCCAATTCTGCGATTGCATTGTGTGTGTGGCGGGAGGCCTTATGGTAGTTTCATTTTCCAAAAGCATTGCGGGTTTCAATGTTAAAAGTATTTTGTGTTTATTTAAAGATAAACTGCTTTTGTTTGCTCACACCAGTCCCATGACTGACCCGGAGTTTATTGTTCCCTTCCTAAACTCTGGGTGCCCACTATTTTCCACACGGGCAGTCTAGAGTTGGGTTTCTCAGATATTCAGGTTGAGTAGATTATCTGGAGCTAGTTCAGTTCTTGGAGTTCATGGATTGACGTTGCTTATTTTGGAGCATTCTATTGGAGACATTCTATCCGCTGCTGGTGTTATCTATTTTCTTTCCGCTGCTATTTCTTGTATCATATCTCTGATATTGTTGTATCATATTGATATCATTGTTGTATATCATTCTGGATATTGTATTCATTGGAGTTGTATATGATATCGTTGATTTCTTTATTCTGCTGTGTTGTTATACTTAATGGTGTTATAAGCTCCGGAGAACCAGATTCGGCGTTTGAATCTACGGCATTTTGAGTACAAGCGAAGTACGGATGCCGATTTTCGAAGGTCGACTTTTGGGTCTTTACACTTGTTTTCACTGGTTTTTGAGTGATTTGTAAGTGTGGATGGCGTATCTTCACATTTGGAGCTCTCTTTCGCCTTGTATTGACTGCATACGCTAGCTAATACTAATAAAAGTTACACATCTCAGATTACATATCATATGTTTATATTTTCCCAATGGGATGCCTCATCCTTGAAGATGAGATGTATATTTTTGATTATATATATATATATTGTAAATTTTTCCGATCGAACCGCGTAAAGGAGACTCTGTCTATGTAGTTTTCTATGCAGCCTGACCCAAGCCAGGATAAAGGAGGAGAGATGTGATAGGCTTAGCAAGCAAAAATAAAAACCATAGTATCTCTTATGAAAATGTAACCTAATTTTATTTCCTTGGAGTGTAACACTCTTAGCTGTGCGCTATATCGAGGCTCGGGTATGCTGAAAAGTGAGCAAGGCCTAGGTCGCCACTCCCTTAATGGCACGCCATATCGAGGCCCAGGTATGGTGATAAATATGTAAGGGTTGGATCTTCACTCCCTTAGTGGCATGCTACATCAAACCCCCGATGTAGTGATAAATGAGCAAGGATCTTCGCACTTTACTCGATGAATGAGAGGGGCAAGGAAGCCGACCGATTAAAGTAGGATTCAATTAGGTAGTTGGAATGTAGGATCCTTAATAGGAAAGCTAAGAGAGAAAGTTGATACTATGGCTAGGAGATGTGTAAATATCTTTTGCGTTCAGGAGACCAAATTGACGGGCCAAAAGGCGAATGAGGTGGAGAACACAGGCTTTAAGTTATGACACATGGGAAATGAACATAACAAGAATGTGGTAGACATCTTAATTGATAAGAACCTTATAAACAAGTGGTCGACGTCAGGTGACAAGGGGACAGTATCATCCTAGTCAAGTTGGTAGTTGGCGATATGATTCTGAATGTCATTAGTGCCTATGCCACATAAGTAGGCCTAAGTGAAGCCATCAAAATGAATTTTTGGGAAGAGTTAATGTCATTGTTAGAGTTGTGCCTAGTAGCGAGAATCTTTTCATAGGAGGAGATTTCAACGGCCATGTTGGTACAACTAGTGGAGGGTTTAAAAGAGTGCATGGTGGTTTTGGATATAGTGATAGGAACCAAGAAGAAGAAGAAATATTGAATTTCACTATTGTTTATGACCTCATTATAGTTAATACCTTCTTTAGAAAGCGACAATCATACTTAATTATTTTTAATAGTGGTCAACACTCCAGCCAGGTTGACTTTGTCCTTACTAGAAGAGAAGACAAATGAGCCTGTATAGATTGCAAAGTCTTACATAGAGAATGTGTTGTCTTACAACATCAACTTTTGATATTTGAATTTTGTCTTTGAATATGTGTTCGACTTGATAAAGGAGCCAAGATTAGTCGGAAAAAACGATGAAAGCTCAAAGGAGATGCCTCATGGGTGTTTAAGTATAGAGTGATGGGAGAATAGGCATGGAATAAGGAAGGAGAAGCAAATGACATTTGGGATGAGATGGCAACGCGCATTCGGAAAGTAGGTACTGAGGTGTTTAGGCTAAAGAAAGGAAATAAACGCGAACTTAAAGATTCGTGGTGGGGGAACAGTGATTTGCAAAAGGCTCTCAAAGAGAAGAAGGAATGTTATAAGTGCTTTCATCATCACAAGAGTGAGGACAACATGAAAAAGTACAAAGTGGTAAAGAAGAGCGAAAGAGAGCGATGAGTGAAGAAAGGGGTCGGGCATATGTAAATCTATATTAAAAGCTACGTACGAAAGAGGGTGAAAAAACAGCTATAGGATAGCTGAGCTCCGTTAGAGGAAGACAAGAGACTTCAACCAATTTAATTGCATTAAAGATGAAAATAATAGACTTTTAGTGAAGGACAATGAGATAAAAACTAGATGGAGAGATTACTACAACAAGCTATTCAATGAAGAAGGTGATAGCACTACGATTAGGATAGATGACTCATTTGATGACACCATTAGACATTTTGTTAAGAGAACTCAAGAATCCGAGGTAAAGGAGGTGCTAATACAGATTAAAGCAAGCAAGGCATTAGGGCCTGATGACATCCCCATTGAGGTGTGGAGATGCCTTGGAGATGCAGGAATAGCTTGGCTGACTAAGTTGTTTAATAATATTTTTAAACCAAACAAGATGCCAGACGAATGGAGGAGAAGCATATTAGTTCCAATTTTTAAAAATAAAGGAGATATTCAAAGTTGCACAAACTGCTATACATGGAGTTTGCAAAGGAAGGAAAAGGCCACTAGCTCCCTATCAAGCTGGAAATCCAATTCTAGTACGAGCTTTAAGGTTTTGATTGTATTCAAAAATAGCTATAATGCCTTGCAAACATTTCAGCTACCCCTTGGTATATACTCTGTCGACTTATCCAAGTATTGGTACTTTCTTTGGATAATCACTTAGTTAGAAAGATAATAGTAAAATGTTTTGATATAAAGTATTTTGTTTATCTTAAGGTCAAAAGCCATCTGTGTTTGTGTGTGGTGTGATCTTACGAGATACCCTTTCTTTAGAAAAAGGTTTTGTTTGGGCATCAATCCGATTTATGGCACTATCATATATATATATATATTTATAATTCGTGTCTCGCGTTGATTTTCCAAGCCTGATCTGGGTATTTTTAATAATCGGATCAGATTCGAGTAGTTTTAGGATTAGATGAAGATGCTTGGAGTTTCCAAAGGAGAGCAGAAGATCTTCATCATATGGGCATAGTTTACATTTCCACCGTGTTTGTTGTTTTTCAGCATATGTAAGGATAGGTATGTATAACTGTCTAGGAAGAGCTTAGGTTTGACATTGATATATGTATTTTCAAATTTTCCGCTACAAAGATCATTAATATTATAAATAGTTCCATATGTGTAACATTCTGTTCTATCTTTATTTTCATTTACCCTTAATAATCGGTTTTTCAGCACTTGAATGCTCGACATGCAATATAGTGGACGTATTAGTGTCAATTTTCAAGAGTCGAAAATCCCGTTCGTTACGCATTGTTTGAGTAACATTTGTCTTAAGTGCTTTGAAATTGATTTGTGAATATAATTATACTGTTGAGATAAGTATATTAATACTTTAAGGAAGTATTGGAATGTTTTGAAAATGAATAGTAATGTTTAATTAAATAGTGTAGTTTAATTAACAAATGGAGTTTCATTTATAAAAGAGTTTGTTGGGTAAAATGAGCTTTACTAATAAAAGTGGTTTTTTTAATTAATAAAGGAAGATTAATTAAAAAGGGGATTAGAATTCATTTATATGACTAGGTCGTACTTGTGAGTTTTGATCGTGCTTTGTGAGTTACTTACTTATGGACATGTTAACCCTCCTTTTGGCAAGGCAGTATATAGGCAGATTTAACCCAACAAACTATATGACCATGATATGCATGTAAATGTGCATATATTTACATTCATATTTTATCTCCTTTTATTTAAATAAACATCATATTTGGGCATTTTTACATGTTAAAACCAAAATTCAATTATTTTCAAACCATCATATTTCCATCTTCATTCAAGGGCAAAATAGTCATTTTTGTGCATGTCTAAATTTGAGAATTTTTACTTGGACATTTTTGATGATTTTTATAGGAATTTGGATGCATATGGAAGAGGCTTATATGAAGATACATGCATGTACAAACGAATACAAAGGAAAGAAGAGGGAAATAATTCAAAGTGAAGATCATGTTGGACCCCACCTACCCACCTACCTTAATGTACAAATTAGAGGCTAATGAACATGCTTATGGAATTAATGGCTTCATGTACACTTAAATGATGATTAGTAGAAGCTAATGATTACTTGACCTCCACAATTCCTAAGGGGTATTTTGGGAACTCCCCTAAAAATAGAATTAGGTTTTTATGCATGTATAAATAGCCCTCTTATGTACATGTAAATCATCTACACTTTCATTTTACTTAGGAAATTAAGAGATCAAATTGTAAGCTCAATGTTCTATGAAATAAAAATTGCTTCCAAGCCTCTTTCTCCTCTCTTTTCTACATGCTTTTCTTTGTTTTCATGTTAATGCTTTTATTTATGTTCTTTTCTTTTCTTTGTTAGTAGAATAGTTTTACCTTCATGCAAGTAGTGTAGCTTAATTCCTTTTGTTGTAAGTAGTTTAACTACATTCTCTTCTTTGCTATTTTTCTATTTTCTTCTCTTTTTAATATTGAAAGTTACTTGTGTTGGTTCAATGCCACAAATGAGTAGCTAAACCCCTTCAATTTAGGGGTAATGAAGCTCTCAAATCTTATGTAATTTCAACATTTTATGATTTATGATCTCATTTGGTTTATGCTTCATGAAGTGAGTTTTGATGCAAGTTTATACAAGTTGGTTTGATAGCTTATATTGCTTTTGCAAATGAGCTATTCTTATTCAACATAAACACAATTTGCATCATCATTTGCTAATCCATTTTTGATTGTGAAATTAAAGTAAAAATGAAATTTGATGATCTATATTACTAGTTACAATAGTAAATAGATCATACTTAAAATAGCTTTTGCTTTGGCTTCATTTTCATGAGAATTATAAGTAGTTTATTAGTTGTATTATAGTTTGATGGTTTGAGTCATGTTAATTAATAACATAAACAAACCATACTTATGATAAATACAACAATATTTCACTTAATATCAAAGCTAGTGATCACAAATTGTTTGTTTGTTGATTGACAAAAATATGAGAGTGGATTTGCCTCTACACAACACCAGAAAGGCAATTTCCTCACGGTTATAAGCGTGACAAAACTAATTTATCACGGTTATAACCGTGAAAATAGGTACCGTGGGCAAATTCAGTCACACTTTTTCTCACGGTTATAACCGTGATAAAAATAATAATTTCTCATGCTTATAACCGTTATAAATTTAGATATTATCACACTTATAACCGTGACAGAACAGTATTTACTCACGGTTATAATCGTGATAAAATGGTAATTACTAACACTTATAACCGTTGGAAATTTAGATAGTATCACACTTATAACCGTGACAGAACAATAGTTTCTAACATTTATAACCATTACCAAAAAGGAAACTCTAACACTTATAACCGTGATAAATGCAAATTATATCACAGTTATAACCATTACAAAAGATTATTTTCTAACACTTATAACCGTGATAACTAAAGCAATATCAAACAAACTATATAGCACCAATATACAAGAAAATCATCAATACGAAGATGTCAATGAAATAAACAAAATTCATATAATCTGAACATAAATGTTTAAATGATATCAACAAAAATATAAGTAATATTCTCTTACAATTAAGCTAGTGAGTTTACACAAAATACAAGAATTTACCAAAATTGTTTTTACAATGTTATATAATAATTATAATAGTACAACACCTGCTTTGACTATCTACAAGTTGAAACCAATCCTACCATCTAAACTCTTCCAGTTTTTCTTTAATTAAATTGTCTCAAGCTCTTCATTCAGCCTCTGTGCAAAATGGAAGACCTCAAAATCAACTAAAGTTGCAACAACATCTGCTCTCTTTATTGAATAAAAATAATACTACTACCATTTGAAGTAAAATGTTATTTTGGAAGCAGTAGAAGTAAAATAGTAGATGTCAATGGTAGTAGTGAAAAAAATGTTATTTTGGAAGCAAAATTTATCAATTAAACACTGAGTGCCGTGGTGGATATGTATTAGTATGTATATTCTCATTGCCGTGGTGGATATCAATTAAACTCATGTTTATTGATAATATTTCTCATCTCATCCATGATAGTTAACTATGGTGAAGCTGCAAGAACTGTACAACATAAGACTTTGAACGGTACAGCATTACCTCGGACGTGGACATGGAAGGCGGCAAAAGAGGCTGAGGAGGTGGTTGCTATAATCTGTTCTGGGCATGGACGAGCTTATTTAGATGGAATGGTGGTTGATGGTACTGCTCCAGCCTGCGGCTATAATACTTGCTACAATGGCTCCGACTGCTCTACATTGCTTCTAAATTGCTCTACATATGTCATAAGGTATAAATCTGAATTATATTGCTTTTCATAATATATACACACCTACATAGAATATAGAATCAAATCCTATTGCAAATTAACTTACAAAACAAATCCTTCCATCCAACATATACTTGTTGCCAGAATATAATTATATGTTATATGAACCTATCTTAACTACTAAGTTTTGTTACACAACACCAGAAAGCGAACGTCCTATATTGCTATAGTTGTTGTCATCTGGAAAGCAGTTTCAGCTAATCAACAATTACCCTTGAAAGCAGTTTGGTTATTTATTTATAACAGACAGTAGTGAACATATCAACGATAAATCAAGTGCACATTTTTCTTGTATATAACTATAACAGAAAGCAGTTTGTTTATTTGTTTATTTGCGTTTACATTTTCCTTGTATATAAAATAAAATTTACATGGATAATTGATGTACATAGGTGCACATACCATTGGCAAAGCTAGGAGCACAAGCTTTAGAAGCGAAACATGAAAGCCTAACTGTCCAAGTAGTTCAAGCTTCAGGGATAACAATCTGATACCATTAGATATCTAATCTGCAACTGGCTTTGACAACAAATATTACCGAAACCTGGTGAATAAGTCAGTTAAGCTCCTTTGCACAAAATAGAAATCCAAATTTTTTTAGGAAAATTGTGTTTTTTGTTTATTTCTTTCCTTTGATATACAAGTGCCTACTAAATTTGAATGTACACATTTGGTTTTCTATCATTTCCATTAATAGTGGTGTAATATAAATTCAGATCACAATATAAATTATCATTTTAAATTGTATATCAATTCAAATCTTTATATAATTTATATAATTTCGTTAAGAACTATAATATATGTAACTTAATTTATATAAGTGATAAATCAGGTAAAGGATTATGTAATTAAAATAATCAAATTTAATTGCATAATGTCATAAATCAACTAGAACATAAATCAGATTTAATTACATAAATGACTATACATAAAATCAGATTTTTTTTAATCAACTGAAACATAAATCAGGTTTTACCAAAGTTGGTCGCAATAGCGACGAGAAGACGGGCGGCAATGGTGGTAGAGAACACCGGCACGGGTAGCGACACTGGGGAACAACACTTGATTTTTTCAAACTAGCATCCAAGATAATGAATGCCTTCATTAAGTGGTGACACTTGAGTATAAATTATTTCAAATGAATGCCTTCATTAAGCCACATAAGTAGTGTTTATAGACAAAAGCACCTGAAGAATCAATGGATACCGTCATTTTCTTATAATAGATACAAATTAAATTAAATTTGATCCATTGACTAAGGCAACCTCTCATATATAAGGGAACATTATGAAGAGAGGGAAGGCTGTCAAAAACTCAAAGATGATAATGGAGGAAAAATTTAGCAAAACTAAGTTGTAACTGTACCCTTTATCAATTCTTTAAGATTATCTAAGTATTACCAGGCTTTATTGATCGAAGACCTAAAGTAATGCATGAAACATTTTAAAAGCCTTGTTGATTGAGTTTAGAGGAAGCAGCTGCAGACCTTCGATAATGTAAAAAAAAAGAATTAACAAGATACATGTGTGTATATAGGGAATAAAAGGATGCATACATTTTTGATATTTTCTGGTTTTCTTTATGCACAAAAAAAGTGATGATTTGTAAATATTGTTTTTTGATGCGTTATGATATAGCTTCGTACAAAGGCAATGCTATGCATCCCACAATTTTACCAAAGATAACATAACAAAAAACATATCCAGTAAGGACCAACCTCAATCCTTAATGGCAAACAACTAACAATTTGGAGTCGGTGGGGAAATGATTTTTCACGGTTTGAACAAAATCAGAGTTTGGTCTGGTAAATGGTAGCCCAAAAAACAATCCTAAGAAGTTGTTGTGAACTGTTCTCTTTATGATTGTGCCTGCAAAGTCCAAATCCTGTGTCAACATCGACACAAATTGGCATGTGCTAGAAGCTGTGTTATCATTTGACACTGTGTTGATAAACAATGAATTTCTATTGTGAATTGCCTAATATATTGTTTTACTTTTGTACTTTGTGGACGGAGGAGTCCTAAACTCCTATAATACAAGTAATACAGATGACATATAGTTGACATATATGTGTGTAAAAGATTGTTTATGTTGGTCTTGCAAACAGCAAGAGACTAAATTCACATACAAGTTCAAGCCAACATCTAATTTCTATGGAATTATAATGCATTAATGAAAGCATCAGAATCATGTAACCTCTATGTAAAGCTGTTATATTTTGCTTTAAGCCTTGGTTTGATTTGCACCTAAAAAGAGCTTAATGTTGAATCATAACATTCAGTACTTATTACTTTAGGTATCTAGCCCCCAAGAGGTGGTCGGCGGATAAACATAAAATCATAAAGAAGATGCAGCAGACGAATCTAAACAGGTTACAGAGAAAAAGGGTAGCCGGATAGTCAAACTTATCGCTAAGTCATATTTTTTTAACACTGGTTAATTTGATTCCAATGGGATTTGACTCTAAGACCTTTAAATAGATAATCTAGAGATCATATACCACTGTCATTTAGGAGACATCCATTATTTATTATTGCAGTAGGCAAGCAGGTATTCAGTGATGCTTTATAACTAAAAAGCATTAAACATTTTTTTAGTGATTATTGCAATTCTTACTATTTTATTACACGAAAAAACATGAAATGGTAGAGGATTCTGATCGTATAGAAACACTCCTATGTTGAGGGAATCAACAATCAGACTTCCTACTGCGACCTGGTGTGTCGTTATTTTGAGAGGCAAACTAATGGTTACTTTTGAATTTTTAACTCAAAATTTTGACAGTCTGCTTCCACTTTAAACTTGATAAATTTGTCACATCTGTTAGATCATCAACCACTAACTTGTAGAAGATCATATCTCCTTCATTTTCACAACTCCTAAAGTATTCAGCAAATGTACGAACAATGGCCATTTTTTGGCAAGCTACTTAAGTAGAGGCACAATAACAAGTTCCATTTTAATAATTACCTGTATACTAAACAGATGGGAAAGAAAACTTAACACACCTACTTACCCAAATCATTATCTTTGTTCTCCACGAATAAAGGAACATGTTTGCTAGACTTTATATGTGAACGCTCATATTGAGTTATTAAATTTAATTTGATCCAACGACTAAGGCAACCTCTCATATATAAGGGAACATTATGAAGAGAGGGAAGGCTGTCAAAAACTCAAAGATGATAATGGAGGAAAAATTTAGCAGAACTAAGTTGTAACTAACCAGTTCAAAGGTGATAAGACAAACATAAATATAAATTCAGTATCGACCCTAAGCTGAGAAACATACCCTAAATTCTTTACTTTCTCCACGCCGATTACTTGTTTCCCAACTAACCAGATCATCAACTGCCTTTTCCTGCGTCTTTTGAAAGTTATTTATTCTCCTTTCTTTTTAGCTTGAAACAACAAGTCATCATCTTTCCCTTCTTTCTGCAATTTAGGAAATCATTGCTGTGTGTAAAATTAGGGTTTGTAATCATAGCAGGTTTTAATTTGGGGCTTTACGAGGTAGAGTTTGATAAAAGTGGGAGATGAAGGATAAGAGAGGTGTCTGTACATCGCTATGAATGTTGTAGAATTTTGTTTTCCTTCATTGTTGAGAATTAGATGGCAGACGGCGGACAGCCCTAAAATAGCCGAAAGAGGAACAAGGTTGAAAGAACGAAACGTTTTTCGTTAGAAATAGGTTAAGTGATAAGAGAAGATAAAATTACAATTCTATCCATATTGCATTGAATTATTTATGAAATTACCAAATTTGGTAACGGTAATAACCGTGATAAATGTTGGTAACGGAAATAACTGTTAGAAATTGGTAATAAATATAACTGTTACAAATTGAAAGCGGAAAAGTGTTACAAAATGGCCTGTTTGGTGTAGTGCTAAATTCTTCTCTAGTTCAATAGTTTTTAAATCACATTTTAATTCTAGCTTTAGCTTCTTTTTGTAGTTAACAACTTTCATCTCACTTTGATCTAATTTGAGTGAATAGATTTTTAGTCTCTCATAATTCCATGCGGATCGACCCGTATTCGCCACGTACTACAAAGTGTACGCCGTGCGCTTGCGGTTTATTTTAATTTGAAATTTTTTGGCAAATTTCTAAACCGATAGAAATCTTGTCGATTAACAGACCATCAAGGCTGAAGGCCTAGATAGATGATTACTAGGATTAGAGATCAATTATATTTGAAAGTATGGATCAAATGGGTTAAGATTGACAACACTCAAAAAATAGGTAAGTGAGGAACTAATACTTCCCCTAGAAGAGGCATCAGAATATAGGGATCAGGTTAAACAGGATGCACACAACACAGCTAAACGATAACTGCTCCATAACTCAACAACCACAAGGCGGATAGAAGTAAAACTTTGGAAACAGGAAGAGGGGACCCTATGGAGTCTACCCTAGGGATCATAATGAGTTTGGAGAGGTTTGGAGGGATCAGCCCCTCTTCCCTCCTAGGGATTGGCTAAACCCAACTTTACAGCAAAGGTCGATCAATACCTCAACATCTACACATCTAATTGACATGAAACTTGGAGCACAAGCTTACTACAAAATGTGGAACACCCTTTAGGGATCGAACATCAAATAGGTACTTTGGAGGGATCGGCCCCTATCCCTCCAAACAGATCGGCTGAAATCAAAATATATGCAACAGCACTTCATAGAAAATGTTATATCTCACAAATTGTAAGTTGGAATGGCACGGAAATTTAAGGGCAAGTAGCTATTATACTTGGGAACCTCCCAGAGGGATCATACCTCATTTAGACACAAAAATAGGGATTGGGGCCGATCCTTATTATGGTCCCTAATGGGTTTGAAAATTCTTGTTTAGCCTCATAATGTCTTAGAGGTTCTTTTGCTGGAATTTTAGCTCGATCCATGCACATCTTTTCCTATAGATACAAAAGGCATGGGGTAAGAAAAAGGGTCTTCTTTCTACTTCTCTTTATTTTCAACCTAGGCTACACTCTGTCAATTTTATTCTTGGATTTCGGATTGTAACCATAAACAAACTACAGTGCAATTTAAAGGATTATTATGGAGTGAACGTTGACCAAACTTAGCCGAACCATTATAAATTCTATCTCTTTTTACCTGCTTTTATTTTTAATTTGTTTGTTCTTCTTATTCTACATCAGATACTATCTAAGACCTGTGATTGGATATTGGTGCTTTCACATAACTTGAAACACCCCACGCCCCTTAATTTACCCAAAAGGGCACAACAAAGGATATGGTGTGTTATAGGTGTATAGCTAAAGCATCACAGAGACTAAGATTCACAAGACAAATAAGTAAAACTAGCGGAAAACATTTAAATAATATCTTATCATTCCAAATTAAACTTCAATCCAAAATAAGTTATAAAAACATAACATGTCTCAAAAACTCAAAATATCTCATGTCTCATGAAAATACATCTCAGTCTCATGTAATCAGAGTACAAAAGTAACAATAATAGTAATCCCTCTCACAAGTGGAAGACCATCATAAGCCAAATGAAAAGGATAAAGATTAGAAGAATGCATCTAAAATGAAAATACTCCGAGAATGAATCTCCAAGCAACCTGAATCAACTCAACTCTGATGGCCTATTGGGGGGAAAGGGGGGAAATAGAGGAGTGGGTCAGACTATAAGTCTGGTGAGTGAAAGTAATTACTAGCATTTCTAAGCAAGGTAAAGATAATAGACTAAACAATAGTTCTAGCTTGAAAGGAAAATATAGAAAAGATAAAACTCGGATAAAATACGATTTCTGATATTGTTTGACTGTTTGCTTTGATTGTTTGATTGAATTGATTATTTCGATTGTTTGCACTTGCCTTAAACTGCTGTAATTAGGCTGAAACCCTAATCCTATCTCAACTATTATCTTGATTAGGCTAAAATCCTAATTCTACCCTTTGATCAATCTATTCTATCACTGTTGTGCCACTATGAGCTGGTCCAATCTTGTTGGTCCCACAGCAAAAGACACCTCTTGGCACTTGAAATGTAGCGAACTATTTACCCTAAATGATGCCGCACACTCGGTCATCGCCGGTACACACTAACTGTCGCCCCCTGTTGTGACATCTAATTTACACTAATCTGCATAAGCGTGCCCAGCCTCACTTAACTATTGTGGGACCATCAGTCCTGGACCTAAAAGGGAATGCTGTCCAGCCTCACCTAACTATTGTGAGACCATCAGTCCTAGTCCTGAAAGGGAATGCTGCCGGCACTGGTCCTAACAAAAAATAATTCTAGTTTGCACCCCATGCCCAAATCCCCAAATTTGAGCTTCTACCTATTGGCCACTAATTTACCCTAATCGGCATATACGTATCCCGGCCTCACCTACTATTGTGAGACCATTAGTCCTAGATCTGAAAGGGAATGCTACCGATATGGGCCCTACTTCTCTGTTTTCTTATTAACTTAATTCAAGATGTAAGTTTTAAAATAAGCCTCTTCTGCTATTTCTGCTATATTTGCTTATTAACAAGATCTAAGTTTTAAAATAAGCCTTTTCTGTTATTTCTGTTACATTTGCATATTAACAAGATCTAAGTTTTAAAATAAGCCTCTTCTGTTATTTCTGCAATATTTGCTTATTAACAAGATCTATGTTTTAAAATAATCCTCTTCTGTAATTTCTGCTATATTTGCTTATTAACAAGATTTATGTTTTTAAATAAGCCTCTTATGTTATTTCTGCTATATTCTTCTATTTTCTCTTTTTAGTTATAACCACTTGTTATAATTATGCTTGCAATTATCTTAAATTTGCTTATTTCGGTCCATCTCTATTTTTATTTCAATTTTTCTTATTTTTCATCTGATTTTTGTAAATATAGTGTTATTCTATTTTAATCCATATTAGCGAATTCTTCTCTTTTTAATTTATTCGTGTAAAATGGCAAGGTGTTTTCCACTTTATTTGATGGAGTTAGTTGCACTCTGGTTTAGGTAGCAGGAGAATGGTTCAAAAAAGACCTAGAGCGAGTTAGTAGATGCGTTCTTGAGGGAGTTTCGGGTCCACATCATGAGACCCAGGATTGTTATGACAATGGTAGCACCGAAACAGAGGACCGAAGAGTCTCTAAGGAGATTTCTAACATGATTTAACGCATGGCGACATCAGTGAATCGGCCAGATCCATCCATGGTTTTGATGACAGCTTTTCTAGGAATTGTCGATGGCGTAGATTTCAAGGATTCGTTTGCGTGGGATCCACCTATGGATCTTGGGGAGTTTTATCATGAAACAAAATGGTTCCTATGGCATAAATCAACAAAATGAAGTTATGTTCTCTATTTTCTTGTCATTAGTGTAATTAGTTGATGTGCTTATCATATGTATGGTATATTTGTGCTATTAATAAACCCAATACAAACCATCAAATTATAACACAATCACTAATACACATTTAACTCTCATGAAATATGACAACAAAGTTGAAATCAAAATCTATTTTAAGCATGGCCTATTAACTATTGTTTAGAAATACAAGCCATCAAATTTTAATTCCAACAATCACTTCATTACCATCGTCATATGTAGATGAAGAGGTAATTATTGTTTGTGATTGTTTAAGCATAACCTATTTGGTGTCAACAATAAAGGCTATCGAATTAAAATCAAACACAACAAGTTAAACCACTTCAAATGTTTCATTAAGCACAAAATGAGAACATAAATGATCAAAATGTTGAAGCTACATGATTAGAGAGCTTCATTACCCCTAAATTGAAGGGATTAGCCTCTCATTTGTGTTATCATATCAACACAAGTAGCATGCAACATGAAACACAAAAAAGAAGAAGATGAAAGCAAAGTAAAAGAAGAGCTATTCTACTTGCATAAAATAAAAGAAGATCTACACTACTAACATGAAAGTAAATAAACAAGGAATGGCTTGAATTAAAATTGCATGAAAATAAATTACATAAACGAAATAGCTAAGTAGCCATGAAAAGAAAGAGAGCTCTCATTTTATTTTTCATCTAACCTAAACTAAGAGAAGAGAGCCTAAAAGAGACTAAGAGAAGAGGAGACTAATTACATGAACATAAGGGGTATTTATACATGTATGAAACCCTAATCCAAATTTTTGGGAACTACCCTTGAGGTAGTGTGGCCACCAAGTAATCATTAGCATCAAATAATCATCATTTAAGTGTGCATGAAGCTTTAATGGTCATTAGCATGTGTATTATCTTCTAATTTGTACATGAAGGTAGGTGGGTAGGTGGGGTCCTCCATGATCCATTGATTTGAATTATTTCCATCTTCATTCCTTTTTATCTTCTTTGTGCATGCATACATCTTCATGAAACCACTTGTATTTGAGTTCAAATTCCTACAAAATAATATAGAAATTTATAATTAAATTTTATCAAATTAATTTATGCACAAAAATGACCATTTTGCCCTTGAATGAAGAAGAATATGTGACGATTTGAAAATAATTTGAATTTTGGTTTAAACATGTTAAAACATCCAATATGATCGTTTATTTAATTCGATAAAATATGGTAGTAAAAATATGCACATTTTCATGCACACAAAATACCCCCACACTTATCTTTTGATTCGTCCTCGTATAAACTAAAAACTAAGATAAATCCGTTTTCGTAGGGAGCACGATTGCATTGAGCGTATGCAACAAGCCGTTAAACCTCTGGATGTCCCGAGTAGGACGAGTGTTGTCTCGTGAGGGTTTTCAGCGGATACTACCCACAAAATCCAAATGCAGGATGAAAATATTTACAAAATGCAAGATTTATTTACAAAGAGATGAATGCAAGTTTTTGAAAATATTTACAATGAAGGATTCACTTTTAAATCGACACAAATAAGTTAAATATAAGTTTCGTTCATTATCTTGAAAATTTAAGCCAATTACTCATCAAAATTTCCAATAAAAACGAAGTTATCAAAGCAAATATACTTTAGTTTAACTTGTTGTTTTGGTTGATAACACAGTGTAACTATGAAATAGATCCTTAGTCAATTATCAAAGTTTATCAAAGTGGTATTTTCATTTCTTTTCAGTAACAAGTCAAATCAAATAAGTTAAAATAGTGCTTAGATTTCAATTGCTCACTCTCTCCATTTTTTCTTTTGAAAATTTTATTGATATTATCAATATTTACCAATGCCTAACTCAGATAAACTGAGGCTAGATATATTACCTGTGCACTGCCTTGCAGACTTATACGAGGGGAATACAAAGCGTGGCGAGTGAACACACAAGTGTGAACACTTATCGACTGTAGGTGTTACTTAGAAAGAATTTTTATATACATGCACCTAACTCAGATAAACTGAGGCCAGATATACCGATCGTGCACTGCCTTTCGAACTTACGTGGAAAGGGTACTGAGCATGGCGAGTGAACGCGCGAGTGTAAACACACAACTCTAAGTGTTTATTAAGAAAAATACATTCATATATACAAGAATTTTTTTTGTTTTTTTTTTGATGAGAGAGTTTTGCAAATTCATCTTAGCACCATTTAACTTAGAAGACGAAAAAATGTTATATCCTTCTATTTGAATTCACCACTTTTTAAAACAAAGATTTTCAATTAGGGTATTTCATAATTAGCACGTATGAACCTTCCTATATACTAGTTAAACCATCGTTATTTGTAATCAAACTTCACTTTTATTTTTGTTGAGACAAATTAAAATTTTCAAAAATTTTAATTTAATTAACCAAAACCATATATTTATCCTACAGTGTTTCTTTAAAAATAGATCAAAATGCTTAAAAAAACATATTTTTTTTGTTTTTTTAGAAAATTTTTTTGGAAAGAAAATGTAAAAATAAACCATGAAAAATCGAAATGATGATGAGTCTGCCCCCACACTTGATTTTGACTGTGTCCCCACAGTCAACCCAAGTGGAAGGAGAAAAATAAAACAAATATAAAAAGATGACCTATATTTACATGAAAATGAACGGTATTTACACGAGAAAGTATATCATGAAAAAGTAAATGGAACGGTCTTCCAAAGACCGATTCATTTGTCTCGTCAAGTATGCAAGTCACAGCTTAAGCTCGGAAAACCAAACCATAAATGATTTAAAAGTTGAATGTTGATTTGGGAAAACGAATGTCGTTTTATCAAAAATCTTACGAGTTGTTTCCTATTCGATGATTTTCGGGGTTGATAAAACGATTGATTAAAGTTCAAGTTTATTTTCACCAAATTGAAATTCAAATTTATCATTGAAAACTTCTTCAAAATTGTTGATTTCAAAATCAAAATAGTGATTTAAATCTTCCCCTTCAGAATTCGACAACTCATTTTCAAAAATTCCAGAAAATTCTTGTTCATTAAATTCGTCTTTCTTTATTGAATTATCAACAACTTCACTGCATGTGTCAAGTTCAAAATCCAAAGTTGCTGTGTTCAAATTTTCGTGATCGGAAAAAGGAAGATCGAGTTTTAAATCAAGTTTCACACCCTCAAAAGAATTGAAATACAACTCAATTACCGTGTTTTCAACAACTTCATTAAGATTGTTATTTCAATTTCAAAAGTTGTTATTTGAAAATCGTCGATTTGGGTAAAAGATGGATTATTTTTTGACTCGTCACACATTGGGATTTGATTATGTTTATCACGAATTTTTCCTAATGTTTTCATCAATAAATTCATGTGATCATCGTATATTTCATTCATTTGTTCAACAAAATCCAATTTATAACTATTAACTTGAGGATTTTCGATTTGGATTTATTGAGAACAAGAATCGTCAATTTCGATAAACGATGAATTATCATTTGATTTTTCACACGTTGGCATTTTATTATGTTTCCCACGAAATTTTTTGTATGATTCATGCAACAAATCCTCGTAATCTTTTTCCATTTTCTCAACTAAGTCAAATTCATGATTCTTACTTTGATAATTTTCAATTTGAATTTGTTGGGAATAAAAATTATCAATCGCACCATTATTGAAATTTTTCCCATTGCCAAAATCATTTGAAAAATGAGTCACATTTCCATTGAGGTTTTGAAATTCATTTTGGAGTTCAAAGTTGAATCGGCAAGGTATAATCAAAAGCATTTGAATTTGGAAGTGAATTCAAATTTTGATTACTTTGAAAACTTTGACTTGAATTGTTGCATAGATATGAATTCAACATATCATTAAATTGAATTGTTTGTTCAAGTAAAGATTCAACTTTTTCAATACATCTTTCAAGAGTTGAGGGTTGACCATTGTTTTGAAAATCTTGCAGTGCAAAATTCTAATCGTTTGTACAAAAGTTGTCGTTAAAATATCCATACGAGTTTGATGTGAAACTATATGGATTATATTGATTTTCACAACTATTGTAAAATTCACACGAGTAGGGAAATTGAGACGTTTTCAAGAATGTTTTTGGTTTTTTTTATAAAGGAAAAATATTTACAAATAAAATTATTTTTTAAAAAGGAAATTGATTTTTGTTATGTTTTTTTGGTTTTTCAATTTTTTATATTTGTTTTTGAAAAGATTTTATATTTTTTTGGATTTTTGTTTTTCTAAAAATAAAACTAATTAATTTTTTTTGGATTTTGGATTTTGATTAAAAATTTCAAAAGAAAAGAATTTAAAAAAATTAAGTTTAAGAACATTTACATTTTTTTTAGTTTTTGATTTTGAAATTGTTTTGTTTTTTTTAAATATGCATGAACTGATGCAACTAAATGAATGCAAAGATTTAATTACGAATGATGTTTATGCAAATGAGTTATTCTTATTCAACATAAACACAATTTGCATCATCATTTGCTAATCCATTTTTGATTGTGAAATTAAAGTAAAAATGAAATTTGATGATCTATATTACTAGTTACAATAGTAAATAGATCATACTTAAAATAGCTTTTGCTTTGGCTTCATTTTCATGAGAATTATAAGTGGTATATTGTTGTATTATAGTTTGATGGTTTGAGTCATGTTAATTAATAACATAAACAAACCATACTTATGATAAATACAACAATATTTCACTTAATATCAAAGCTAGTGATCACAAATTGTTTGTTTGTTGATTTACAAAAATATGAGAGTGGATTTGCCTCTAAATTATTCTCTAGTTCAATAGTTTTTAAATCAAATTTTAATTCTAGTTTTACCTTCATTTTCTTTCTAGTTAACAATTTCTCCTCCATTTGGTCTAATTTGATTGAATAGATTTTTAAACTCTAGAAATTCCCTACGGATCGACCCGTATTCACCACGTACTAAAAAATGTATGTCGTGCGCTTGCGGTAAACTTATTTCAAAGTTTTTCGACTATTTTCTAAACCGATAGAAATTTAGTTGATTAATAAGTTTTTGGCGCCGTTGCCAGGGATTTTTTTTTAAAATTTGATGTTTAAACAAGTTGGTACCAAATATGATGAGTATTTAAATAAAAAGATATAAAATATGGATGTAAATATATGCACATTTACATGCACATTAACAGGTCCATGATTAGGATAGACATAAGCATGTGTAGAATATACTAGTGTATGATTTTTGTTTGATGATAATAAACATATATATATATATTCATTTAAATGTATTTGTTATTGTACTATTTTATTTTTCCACATAATTAAATAAATATTTGCAGAATAATATAAATAACTCGAAATCCTTATTTAATCAAATATTTTATTCAAACAAATATTTTGTTACAAATTCAAATAGTACAAATTTAAGCTCTCACTATATTCCAAATACAAGTTTCAATTACGACACAATTTTCACTTTACAATTTTATATACATTCTTCACCTCGCTACATAATTCACTCATTACTCGTATTTGATTTTCAACTCTGTTCCAGCTTGTATCCAGCATCTGAACTATCTGCAAAATAAACATTGATGCAGTAAAATTGAAAAAGAAATATTTTGCAGTGCACAATGAAGTGTGTGTTTGAAAATATTGTTTGCCTCAGTTATTTGAGTTGTTCATCATCATTTTTCTATATCAAACTAGAGTGAAAAATACACGAACAACTTGTGACATGTACAGTGTATCGCTATACATGCCACAAAGTCGTGCACACCAATATACACTTGCTTGTTAAAATTGCAGGGACAGGTCAGCACAAGGTCAAACCCAAGCCAAGAATGGATTCAACTCAATTGCAAATGCAAAAAAAATCATTCTCAACAAGGCATTGGAGCAAGCAGTTCAAATAAAAGTTCAGTTTCAGTCAACATGACATGGATATGCATGCATTGAGACATGAACACATGAAAACAAGGCAACCAAAGTTGAGGGCAGATATCAAATTCATTACATATACACATGTATACATATATGCATATATATTTACACACATATATCAGTTCAGAGAATACAAAGGCACCAAAGTTATCAACGAAGATCCATATGAAAACATTCAACCAGACCAGAACAGTGCAAAAGAAGTTCACACAACAAATCAGAGGCAAACTGGTTCTAGTACATATGTGCATACAAACATAGCCCTGGTGAACACAAGGGCTGCAACCAAACAAGAACAGACCAGCATCTCAAGGATCATACAAAGCAGCCAGACTCATGAAGATCCAAATAACATGCAACCAGACTACAATAACTAGAATAATAATCAACCCTGTAAAATGTCCAAGCAAATTGAATAACAAGCTTATATGCATGTTCAGTTTAAACATGTAGTGCAAATATACAAAGTGGTACACAAGACATGTATGCATTGGAGCATGTATGCATATATGCATATATATATATATGTATACACACATCAGTTCAGAGTTCATATGCAAGTTAAGTTTCAACATGTACAAAGTGGTGCACCAGATATAAACAGAGGAGACTTCAAGACAGCTCTCTTAAACAATGCAAGGTACAGAGCACACGCATACAACAGATCAAAATCAAGTCAGAGTTCGGTTCAAAAATATAGATGCCAATATATCATGAAATCAAAATTTTCTCAAATTCAAATGCCCTAAGCTCTAAGCGAATGATGAACAGGTCGTAGGAGCAAAGAACAGAGAAAATTTGAATATATCAAAAATGATCAAGTCAGAAATCATCAAAATCATGGAATCAAGAATTGAATGGCCGAGCAAAGCAATTGACAAATTCAAATCAAACATACGAAATGAAATAATAGTGTTTTGATCCTATAAATTAACCCAATTCATCATTGGCAAAGAGAAGAGTTTGAGTTCAAGAAAATCAATAGAATAATAAAGTAAAAATTGCATATCAATATTATACCAAAGTCGAATTCAAATCCTCTGAAGCAATTAAAGAACACTGATCAAAGAATTGGGAAATCCAAATTCATCAGAATCGATCAACTCAACCAACAGAGGGGATTCGAAAGCTCCAAGCCCAGATTAGAGACTCAACAAAAGACAAACAATTTAATTTGAGGAATTAACGACTTCAATTCGAATCAAAAACCCTAATTCCAAAATGCAAAGGAACAAGGCGGCAGCAAAATAAAAAAGGAGAACGCGTTTATCTTTTTAATTGAGTCGTATACGTTTTTAGGGCTTTGGTTTATTTTTAGTTGTTTTTGTTTGTTTTTATTTTTTATTTAAATCAGACTCTAGTTTAACTAAGTTTACGAACTACGATTTTGTAGTTCGAGAATTCGCAACTCAGCGACTGAGTTGTGGCAGGGTTTTGAGCTTAGAGTTAGATTACTCGAGTTAGTGTGTATCGCAAGTTTACATGTTCTTGTAAGCATCCGATTACTTAATTTCCAATAGAAACCTTGGGGACAGCACGAAGGTAGGTTTTTGTCGAAGCTGGGTAAAACTGTGTGTGATCTTTACTGCAGTACTTTCTATTTTTTATTTCCGCATTAATTTTTAGTAAACCCTATTCACCCTCCTCTATGGTGAAAATGATCCTACAAGTGGTATCAGAGCTAGGAACAAAAACCATTTTTTGTTAGAAAATTTTAATTTTTTCTTTCAGTGGCTTCTTTTAATAATGCTTTTGTTGAAGGTCGGTCCATAGTTAGACTATCCATGTTTAATGGTGAATATGCATATAGGAAAACTAGAATAAATTTTTTTCTAAAAACCATAGATGCATGAAATATTGTTGAAACGGGATATATCACATCAACAGTAATGGTAGATAATTAAGAAGTTGAAAAACCTATGGATAAATGGAAAGATCTTAAAAATAAACTGCAAACTGCTAATGCTAAAGTTAAGAATTCTATTATTTGTTCATTAGATCAAATTGAATTTAACTATGTCTCACATTGTCTAACTGCACAGGAAATTTGGCACACGCTTGAAGTGACTCATGAAGGAATCTCCCAAGTTAAAGAATCTCACCTTGCTATGCTTAGTAGCGAGTACGAGAACTTCACAATGGCAAAGGATGAAAGTATCAAAGAAATGTATGGACGACTTTCTAATCTTGTATACAAATCAAAATCACTAGGAAGACCATACACAGAACTGGAAATAGTCCGAAAGATCCTCAGAATTCTTCCATGAAATTTTGAAGCACAGGTAACTATCATCCAAGAATCAAAGGATCTGAAACAAGTTAAATTTGAAGAACTCATTAAAAACCTCACCACTTATGTGCTAGAAATCAAATTCAAGAAAGAACGTGAAGGAGTAGATATGTGAAAGAAATCAATAGCTCTTAAAGGAATAATGGAAAGTAAAGATGATGATGGTGATGACGAGGGAGCAGCTGAATTGGCAGTGATAATAAAGAGATTCAAAAGGTGGAACCGCAAATATGGAAATCTAGCCCAAAATCGACAACTGAAGAGCAGAATCTTCAATGTTTTAGAAAACTTGAAAAATCATGAGATCATTTGTCACAAGTGCAATAAACTTGGTCATATCAAGCCAAATTGTCCTCAAAATGATTCAGCAAAGGAAAGAATCCAAAAAGGAAAAGTTTTGCAGCAACTTTGGATGAAAGTGATGAAGATGATGATAAAAGCACTGGCAGTGAGAGTGAAAGAGCAAATTTGTGCTTTTTAGGAGAAACAAGTGACAGCGATGATGATGAGCCAAGCGAGGTATAAAAATTTACTCATTCGCAATTGCTTATATATTTTATTGAAGTAAATGGATGTTTTGAAAAACTTAGGGAGAAGTACGCTAAAATTGAATCACAAAATGATAGTTTGATACAACTATATATGCAGCTTGATCAAATGGTTCAAAATTATAGAAAAAAGAGCCCTAAGTGCGATAAGTGTCCATCATTAGAAGAGGAAATAAAAAAAATCAGAAACTAAAATTAAATCGCTTGAAAACAAAATTCTGATTTTGAAAGAAAGTGAAAATAATAGGAGATAAAATTTTATTAAAAAGTGCAACTTGTTATTGAATGAAAATGAATCTCTCAAGTCACATGTCCAACAATTGTCTACAAATTTAGGAAAATTCTCAAAAGGAGAAAGATAACTAAATATGCTATTAGGCAAACAAACTGTTAATACTATTAGACAAGGACTTGGGTATACTTAATCTGAAAAAGGTAGAAGTAAAACTAATCATGTCAACTCCAAGTGCACAATTTGTGAAAAAATTGGACACAATGAAGACAATTGCTGGTATAGACCCAAACATACGAAAACCATACCAATTTGGGTTCCTAAAGGCACGAATGTAAAATCCCTTAAAGTTAAATAAATATGAGTGCCAAGAGGAACAAATATTGACTATCTTGGTTCTACGCAAACTTGTTTTTCAAAATTTTCTATCACTAACAATCATGGACCTATGAAAACAAATAGGTCACTAAACTCTTTTCTCGTGTACGTGTGTTGGCTGGCTAAGGAACAGCAAGAGTGGTACCTGGATTCTGGCTTCTCCAAGCACATGACGGGCGACAAATCAAAGTTCCTTAGCCTAGAGAAGTACAAAGGTGGTAGAGTCACAATGGTTAACAACGATAAATGTAAAATTTTCGGTAAAGGTAAAGTAGGTAATGGTAATTACCTTAAACGATGTACTATATGTTGAAAATCTACAACATAATCTGATTTCATTTAGCCAGTTATGTGATAAGGGAATAAATGTTGTTTTTGATTGTGATTTGTGCAAAATTGTTGAGTAATAATCAAAAGAAGCATTATTTTTAGGTAAGAGGAAAGGTAATATATACTCTCTATCTTTTGATGATCTCACTCTTTCAAAATGTTTGGTAGCTAAGGATGAAGAAGTAAACTTATGGCATAGACGATTAGGACATGCTAGCATGAATATATTAAACAAATTAAAAAGAAAAGATTTGGTAAGAGGTTTACCATCTCATGATTTCAAAACAGAAACTCTATGTAAAGCATGTACTATAGGAAAATTTAAAAAATCATCCTTTCATGCCAAGAACACTGTAAGTACTTACAGAATTCTTGAACTAGTTTATATGGATCTGTTTGGACCTAATGATATTGCAAGTTTAGGTGGTAATAAATATTGTTATGTATTGGTTGATGATTACTCTAGATACATGTGGGTATACTTCTTAGCTAAAAAATAAGAAACTTTCTCATACTTCACTAAATTCATAAATTAGTTCAAAATGAAAAAGGAGTTTCTATTATTTCGCTAAGAAGTGATCATGGTGGAGAATTTGAAAATTATGAATCTGAAAATTTTTGTGATGAAAATGGATTTAAACATGAATTCACTGCCCCACGTACACCACAACAAAATGGAGTAGTCGAGAGAGAATTGGACCTTACAAGAGTTGGCAAGATCTATGATAAATGAGTATGAACTACCCTTGTCCTTTTGGTCAGATGCAGTAAATATAGCTTGTTATGTAATGAATAGAGTTATGATTAGGCCGATTCTTAAGAAAACACCATATGAACTATGGTTCAACAAAAAGGCAAACATTGCATATTTCAAAATTTATGGCTTTCCATCTTTTATTCTCAATACAGGCGATCAACTGCGAAAATTTGAGCCAATAGCTAATGAGGGCATGTTCATAGGATACTCTTCCAGAAGCAAAGCTTATAGAGTATACTACAAAAGGATGAGAACAATCGTGGAGTCAATCGGTGTAAAATTTGATGAAGGCATTGATGATCAAAGCTAGGGAACAATCAAAAGCAAAGTCGTAGAGGAGAATGAAAAAGGATGAAAGTGAAAATCCCAAAGAAACTGCAACCGCGAAAGAAGTCCAAAGAAATCTGGAACTAGAGAGATTGAAATTCAAAGCAGATCATCCTCCGGAATTGGTAATAGGTAATCCTACCGCAGGTATTTTAACTCGTTCCTCTTTTAGAAATTTATGTGATTTGTGTCTATACGGTGGATTTATTTCAGAAATTGAACCTAAAGACATAGATACAGCTCTCAATGACGGGAGTTGGTTTATGGCTATGTAAGAAGGGCTAAATCAATTTCAACGAAATGATGTTTAGATTCTAGCATCTAGACCTAATGATTATCCAGTTGTATGAACCAAATGGATTTTTAAAAATAAATTTGATGAATCTGGAAATGTGATAGGAACAAAGCTGGTTAGTTGCTAAAGGTTATAATCAAATTGAAGGAATTGATTTTGATGAAACATTTGCACCAATAGCAAAACTAGAATCCATTAGAATCTTGTTAGCTTTTGCTTGTTATAAAGGATTTAAACTAAGACAAATGGATATTAAAAGTGCTTTTCTTTATGGTATTTTGAATGAGGATGTATTATTTGAACAACCTGAAGGTTTTGAAAGTCAAGAATACCCTAACCATGTATATAAACTTAAGAAAGCACTATATGGATTAAAACAAGGCCCTAGGGCTTGGTATGTATGTCTTAGCACTTATCTCCTTGAAAATGTGTTCAAAAAGGGCTGTGTAGACACCACATTATTTCTATTTCATGAAAATGATGACGTATTGATTGTTCAAATATATGTTGATGACATTATTTATGGTTCCACTAACAACCTTTTCTGTGAGAAATTTGAAAAAGTCATGCAGGAAAAGTTTGAAATGAGCTTGGTAGGAGAGTTGAATTTTTTTTTGGATTTCAAATCAAACAAAGCGTAATAGGTACGTTCATCTCCCAAATAAAATATACCAGAGAGCTCGTCAACAAATTGGATTGAAAGATGCTAAACCTACAAAAACTCCCATGTGCACAATAATTAAACTTGACAAGGATGAAAAAGGTAAGGTAGTTGATCAAAAGAAATATTGAGGTATGGTTGGATCACTTCTTTATCCTACTGCTTCTAGACCACACATTATGTTCTCTGTTTGTTTATGTGCACGGTTTCAATCAAATCCAAAAGAATCACATTTAGAAGCTGTAAAAAGGATTATAAGGTATCTATTGCACACCCCATGGTTTGGTCTATGTTATCCAACTAATGATAACTTTGAGTTAAAAGGGTATTCAGATGTAGACTATACTGGTAGTCGAGTTGAGAGAAAAAGTACTAGTGGAACGTGTTTTATGTTGGGACATTCGTTAGTTGCATGGTCAAGTCGGAAAAAAATTGTATTTCATTATCTACCACTGAGGCAGAGTATATTGCTCTAAGCGGTTACTCTGCTTAAATTTTATGGATGATACAAACTTTGCAAGACTACGATCTAAATTTTAAATGATTTCTTCTAATGTGTGATAGAAAAAGTGCAATTGATCTCACAAATAATCCTGTACATCATTCTCACACGAAGCATATAGATGTTAGGAATTTTAGAAATGTGATTTTTTTTTATTTGATCTTAAATGCCTATGTTAACTAATCTAACTCCCAATTGATTATCGAAAAGATAAATAGTGGCTGAAAAAAGTGATGAGTGTTGATCTTGATCATACATTATGTCTTGAGAGAGTATATTTAGAAAATTTCTTTAAAAATTTAAGCAAAATTTGTAATAACTTTGGTTGGTAAAAATTCCTTGACCATCCCTAGTTCTATCATATTTCTACGACAATCACTCATAAAAATCCAATATAGTATGTCAAAATAGGGTATTTAAACGGGAAATTATTCATTTTTTAACTAATTAGCAATAAAATCATCCAAAATACTCACTCTCATTTAAAAGTCCTCACGGTTATGCATTGGTGAACTACTTGAACTCTCTGATTATGTGCTTTCATGCTCATTTAAAAGTCCTCACGGTTATGCGTGTATGGAACACATATCAAAATTAGATGAAATAGAAAAGTTGATTCTAACCCCATTTAAAAGTCCTAACGGTTATGCGTGGTTAGAAGATGCTTGAAATTCATTTTTTAATAAAAATAAGGAATACAACTAATCTCATTTAAAAGTCCTAACGGTTATGCATGGTTAGTAATTATTTAAAAAAAATCCTGTCATAAATATACCACAAATGGACACGACTCTATGGTTTTCTATGCCGACATCACCCCTATCACTCTAAAATGGAATATGCATCTAGCAGAGTATTTATGATTTTTGTTTGATTTTTTCTTGAAATTTAATATGTATACTCAATTAGGTATTAATGTTTGATTAATGTTTATCATTTTATCACTCTTATCTAACACTATTACTCATTTGCTGATAACAAAAAGGGGAGAGAAGTTAAAATTTTGGCAAATAAGTTCAAATTTTTTAATTGCATATTCTCATCTAGGTTCGTTGCATTTTTTATTGTTTTTTATTTGCATATTTTTTATTTTCATGCATATGTGAAGGGGAGCTTTGTTGTAGGGGGAGTATCAAGGGGGAGTATTCAAATAGGGGGAGCTAATAGAATTCATCAAGACCAAATATATTTAATAGAGTCAAAATCTTAATATATGTTTGTTATCATCAAAAGGGGGAGATTGTAGAATATACTAGTGTATGATTTTTGTTTGATGATAATAAACATATATATATTCGTTTAAATGTATTTGTTATTATACTATTTTATTTTTCCACATAATTAAATAAATATTTGTTGAATAAAATCAATAACTCGGAGTCCTTATTTATACAAATATTTTATTCAAACAAATATTTTATTACAAATTCAAATAGTACAAATTTAAGCTCTTGCTATATTCCAAATAAGTTTTACTTACAACACAATTTTCACTTTACAATTTTATATACCTGCATCGTCTCACTACATAATTCACTCATCACTCGTATTTGATTTTCAACTCTGTTCTAGCCTATATCCAACATCTGAACTATCTACAAAATAAACATTGACGCAGTAAAATTGAAAAGAAATATTTTGCAATGCACAATGAAGTGTGTGTTTGAAAATATTGTTTGCCTCAGATATTTGAGTTGTTCATCATCATTTTTTCTATTTCAAACAAGAATGAAAAATACATGAACAACTTGTGACATGTACTATGTATCACTGTACATGCCACAAGGTCGTGCACACCGATATACACTTGCTTGTTAAAATTGCAGGGACAGGTGAGCACAAGGTCAAACCCAAGCCAAGACTAGATTCAACTCAAGCGCAAATGAAAATACAATCATACTCAACAAGGCATTAGAGCAAGCAGTTAATATACAAGTTCAATTTCAGTCAACATGAACATGGATATGCATGCATTCAAACATGAACACGTGAAAACAAGACAACCAAAATTGAGGGCAGATATCAAATTCAAATTCAGTACATATACACATGAATACATATATGCATATATATGTATACACGTATATCAGTTCAGAGAATACAAAGGCCCCAAAGTTATCGACCTAGATCCACATGAAAACATACAACCAGACGAGAACTGTGTAAAAGAAGTTCACACAACAAATCAGAGGCAAACAGGTTCAAGTACATATGTGCATACAAACACAACAATGGTGAACACAAGGGCTGCAACCAGATAAGAACATACCAGCATCTCGAGGATCATACAAAGAAATCAGACTCATGATGGTCCAAAAAACATGCAACCAGACTACAATAACTAGAATAACAATCAACCCAGCAAAATGTCTAAGAAAATTGAATAACAAGCTCATATTGAAGTTCAGTTTAAACATGTAGTGCAAATATACAAAGTGATGCACCAAACATGTATGCATTGGAGCATGTATTCATATATTCATATATATGTATACACACATCAGTTCAGAGTTCATATGAAAGTTAAGTTTCAACATGTACAAAGTTGCGCACCAGATATAAACATGAAACAGAGGAGACTTCAAGACAATTCTCTTAAACAATGCAAGGTACACAACACATGCTTACAATAGATCAAAATCAAGTCAGAGTTCGGGTCAAAAATATAGATGCCAATATATCAGGAAGTCAAAATTATCTCAAATTCAAATGCCCTAAGCTATAAGCGAACGATGAACAGGTCGTAGGAGCAAAGATGGAGAAAATTCGAATATATCATAGATGAACAAGTCAGAAATCATCAAAATCGTGCAACCAAGAATCGAATGGCCGTGCAAAGCAATCGACAAATTCAAATCAAATATACGAAATGAAATAATGGGGTTTCGAACCCTATAAATTAACCTAATTCATCATCGACAAAGAGAAGGGTTCAAGTTCAAGCAAATCAATAGAATAATAAAGTAAAAATCGCATACCAATATTAAACCAAAGTCGAACTCAAATTCTCTAAAGCAATTGAAGAACAGTGATCGAAGGAACGCAAAATTCAAATTCATCGGAATCGATCAACCCAACCAACAAAGTGGATTCGAGCCCTAGGCCCAGATCAGCTAATCAACAAAAGACAAACAATTTAATTTGAGGAATCAACGGCTTAAATTCGAATCAAAAAACCTAATTCCAGAATGCGAAGGAACAAGGCGGCAGAAAAATAAAAAGGAGAACGTGGTTTTCTTTTTAGTTGGGCCGTATATGTTTTTAGGGCTTTGGTTTATTTTTAATTGTTTTTGTTTCTTTTTATTTTTTAATTAAATCAGATCTAGTTTAACTAAGTATACGAACTACGATTTTGTAGTTCGAGAATTCGCAACTCATCGGCTGAGTTGTGGCAGGGTTTTGAGATTAGAGTTATGTTAATCGAGTTAGCGGGTATCGCAAGTTTACGTGTTTTTGTAAGCCTCCGATTACTTAATTTCCAGTAGAAATCTTGGGGACAGCACATAGGCAGGATTTTGCCGAAGCTGGGTAAAACAGTGTGTGATCTTTGTTGTAGTACTTTCTGTTTTTGTTTTTGTTTTCGCATTAATTTTTAGTAGACCCTATTCACCCCCTCTAGGGTGGAAACGATCCTACATCATGGTCGTACCAAGGGCAATGTGATGACCTACTCTGTAGCTTCTAATTTTCTATAAGAACCTAAAATTTGACACTTGGAAAGAAAGGTTTATGCGGGTAGTCGTTAGACCATAACAAAAACTAGTTGGAGGAAATTTGATTTTTCATGATTAAGAATAACCATGGAATTGGTTAAGCATTATTCTGGTGCACTACCGGTATTGCCTCGGCAACACCGGGAAACTTTCTACTCACTAAGTACCAGTATTGCCTTAGAAATGCCAGGAAAACATTATTCTACGGGGTTGATGAGAAGCACTCACCGTAATGAACCATCAATACACTAGCCTTCGGAAATAGAAGTTGGTCCTCAACTGAGCTTCTACCTTTGTCCTCAAAAAACTATTGTTGCGTTATGAAAGGTAACGACCGGAAGACATAACCTTTCATAGGTCAATCGGATTGAAACGCCCGTGTGATAATTTTTAGGGATTAAAGACAATGCATAACCAAATTTCCAGATTCCAACTTAGAATGAGTTAAGTAGCCTATAGGAAATGCTGCTTGAAACTTAGCAACTAGGTTACCAATTCCCGAAGATAGGAATTAGCATATGAATAGAACTTCCATGATGACATCAACAACTAAGCAAATCATACATGACTAGGGCAAGCGGGGACAATCATGGAAGGTTAGAAATAAAATCACCAAACTTCCTCAATCCTAGAATAGGATTAAGAGCCAGACCAGGGGCAATCGAATCATTTGTCCCAAACCTCTCCGTCTCTGACAATCGCCCAAATATAGGAGTTAAAAATAGCTAGTCCCTCGAGCAAGGAATGACGCATAGATGTTTGATAAAAAGAAATATTGCAAAGTGTAACACAAATGACCGTGAGGTTGGTTAGACAATGATTTTGTATCACAAAATAGAGCATTCTGGCGAGAAAATCACCCACAAAGGAAATGAAGGATTCAATTTTCAAAAATAACCTTCGCTCAGAGTCTTGCGATAACAAGAAGGTTTGATGATCTACTTAAGGTCCGACTAGATCATTTGGTCCTATCTTGCGGGAATATGCCATCCCTCAAAGATTGGTGATGCTAAGAGACCCATAAAATGAAGTTATCAATGCATTGGCTGTCAAAAACAGAAGCAATAGCTTAATCGACTATTTAATCCTACCTTTTGAAAATTATTTTATCCGAAGATCCACAACATCAAGGAAAAACCTATAGGTTTGAGTCACCCGTGTATGAGTTCCCAAAGATAGAAACCAGTTCATGGTTAGGATCTCAATGCCAGACTCATAAGAATGCACTTGAGCAAAAGATGCCAGCAACGCATCTTTCTAATGCATACTGACATCATTACAAAACTCAGATCTTGAGATCAAGCAACAAAGTCCTTAGTTCCCGAAGATGGGAGCTATCGTGTCAATCAAACTAGGGCAATCGAACTTATTGCTTGGGAGATCTAGTCTCCCAAAACATGTTTGTTCAGTAGTTAAAGTAATCGTCCCTACAAACTAAGGCATTTACACCAACGCTTTGTCGAATGAACTCAGCTGAGCATTAACTCAACCGAACATAAACAAGAATAGTCATGAAACTTGCTAGACCAAGCTACCTCATAGTTTATAAAAACAATGCTCGTAATCGAGCAATTAAACCAATCGTCCCTGGAGACAAAGGCTGGTATGTAGGTTTGATTTCGAAAAACGCAAAGGAAGCATAATCGCAGTCGAACAACTCATGCACTAGTTTTCGAAGGCAGAAACTGTGCCTAATCGAACATCAACTACAACTCTACTAGAGCAATAGTGCCTTGTAATTTAACTGTAATCAATCATCCCAAAATGATAGGAGTAATAGGCAAAGCCTAAGTTACGAAGGACACAACTTCTAGAGTGTTACTACCAATATCTCCCTTTGACGTAGTCGAAACCAGCTTGAGTAAAGATCAAAGAAGAACAAGAGGAAAAGTTTCCAACCAGAACATTTGAAGGAGTCGAAGGAAGGCTTCAGCCAAAGTCCGAAAGCTTCAGAACCTTTTGAAGGTGTCGAAAGGATGCTACAATCAAGATCCAGTAGTTTACAACCTTTCGAAGGAGTCGAAAGCACCCTTCCGCCTTCAGTAACCACCTTTCGACTGGGTGATTCCTTATGCATGAGGAACTTTCGAATGAGTCAAAGCAAAACCTTTCGAAGACAATGAAGAACAGCTCCTTGTATATGCCCCAAACATTTCGAAACCAAAGGTTTCACCTTCATTCGAATACTTAAAAGAATATATCGGCTTGAACAACCCATTCGAAAGTTATACCCAGCCTTTCGAATTGGTCGAAGCCATTATTATCAAGGGTGGTTCTGCAATAAGTCATAGGCATGAGTTCTGAAGCAGCCAACGGTATCAAGACCATCAGGATTTCAAGACCACCGAAACAACTAAACAAAGCCTACTGATAGAGTTGAAAGCTATTACAAGGCAACGCAAAGAAGAGAAGTGCAACCATTCCTTCTAATAAAGGCAGAAGCATTCTAGTATCATTTCAATAGCCACCTTTTGACCAAGTCGAAAGCATTGGGGTCGAAAGGTGCTGACCCGCATCTATAAATAAGATCCAAGGGGTCAGGATTTGAGGATCCGAATCTTGTCACTTAAACTTGTGTTTTCTAAATTAAAAGAGCTGTAAACCCTAATTTCTAAATTGATTTGGGGATTTTGAGTAAAAAAAATCTTCTTTTGCTTGTGAAAGGAAAGTCTTAAACCTTTCGGATACTCTACTGTTTTTAAAAGCTTTTATCAGGTTTTACCTTATGTTTCAGGTGTCGCCTACATCGAAAGGAACCTTCTGACATACTCGAACCCTGACATATTCAAATAACTTCAGCTATATACTATAGGCTTCCTTTCTTTGGGCTTCAGCTTTCGACAAGGTTGAAACCTATCCTCCATCCCATTAAACCTTAGAAAACCTGACCTGATACAAGCTGCCTAAAGATCTTAGTTTCAACAAGGTTGAAACCCCAACTCCAGATTCCTGGTTCAAGTCTTAACACCTAAACGACTTCACTTTCGACAAGATCAGAACCTCGGTCTTAGATTCATCGATAAAGACCTAACCACATAACCCTTAATGCCTTTGACTAGGTCAAAACCAACCAAGGCAAACCTTATCCAAGGTATCTCAACTAAAGGAGAGATTTCGAAGGAAAATCCACACAATTTCAACAAGGTCAAAAGGTAATTAAGTAAAGATACCAACCATTTCGACTCAGTCAAAAGGTCGACCTGAGCAATTTTTTTCTAAAGAATTCTATTCAAGTGAAAATTCAAGAAGGATTACACCTTCCACTCTTCTCCATCTAAATAAAACATAAACCTCATTCCTTAACACAACTTTGGAGTGTTGACAAGATTTCTTTTTAACATTTTTGGCTCTAGATGGAGGGCTCGAACCTCCGGCCTTGGTTAAACACCCAACACTACTAGTCTCTAACCCCATTTAACCCTATCTTAAGTCCATCTGCTTTGGTTTAATCATGGCTAGAAGAATCAAGAGACACGAGCAAGGGTTATCCGAACCACACTTGATACGATTCTCCCCAATTATTTTCAAGGATTCAACCAAAACTAAGGGCAAAGGTTAAGGCTAGAAGCTTTGAGAATTATAAATAAGAAAAAAGTGGAATCATATGATTTTGAGAAATGGACCTTAAACCCCTTTCATGGTTTCCCCACCGCTATTTTTTCTTTAAGAAAAAGGACAAATGGAGGTGATAATGTATTCAATCAAATGAGAAGAACCATCCAACACTATACCAAAGGCACAACCATTGAAAAAGAAATATTGGCTGAATATAATGCCTTTGTACATAAATGGCAACCAACTACTACAAGAACACTTCTGATCAAGAACTCTAAAGGGTGGCAAAACGAAAAGAAATAGAAGAATGTGAAACCACAAGGCCAAGAAACAAAAAGTCAAAAAGTCATCCTTAAGAATCAAGCTTCAAGTTTAGACTTCCAAATGATTGCAACTTAACAACATCTATAGAGAATGTCTACTTGCTTACTAAGGATGAACTTAACTATTGGCCATCATAGAATAAGAAGCCAAAACATGAAAGAAATCTGGTAGGATCCCACTATTGCTACCACATGATGAATGGCCATGAAACCAGAGCCCTAGAGGGGATGATCATCAATTTTGGACAAGAAAAGATTCTTGAATTTGTAAGGAGAACTTGAGATAAATCAATAAAGAGTTACTCTTTTATTAAAAATTTACATGGTTGGGAGTGAAATACTCCTTATATTTGGATACTACCTAAGATGGTAGTCTACCTAAGATGGTAGCCTCGATCTATGCCAAGCTGGCCAGGGCAGAGCACCTCCTTAAGGGAGGGCAGAGTAAGCCTCTATCCGTGCCATAAGATGGCCAGGTTAAAGCACTGGACAAGCCCTTGGTTTCGCCTCTGGTTAGGTCAAGGCACCTTCTAGAGGGAGAACAGAGTAAGCCTTTATCAGCGCCAATAGATTGCCAAGGTAAAGCACCGAACAAGCCCATGTCTACGCCATGCTATGGCCAAGGCAGGGCGTTTCCTGGAGGGTGGTCCAAGTAAGCCTTTATCCATGTCATAAGATGGCTAGGTTAAAGCACCGGACAAGCCCTTGAACGCATCTCTGGCTAGGTCAAGGCGCCTTCTGGAGGGAGGTTGGGTAAATCCTTGGTTCCAACCTCTAAGAATGAGCTAACCCAGAGCACCAGATAATGAACTAAGATGTCCAGGCCCAAGAAGAGGCCCATCAAACAATGGACTATGATGTCCAAGCCCAAGAAGAGGCTCATCAAATAATGGACTGAGACGTCTAAGCCTAAGAGGAGGCTCATAAAATAAAAGAATGAGATGTCCAAAGCCTGTGTAATGGAATATCCACTTATGGACAGAGACGTCGAAGCTCAAGAGGCAGCTAGTCAAATTACTCCTATATATACAAAACCTGAAGGGTTCATACATGTCAAAGAGGACAGTAGCAGAGGAGTGGAACAAAACTCCGCTTATTAATACCCGAATCTAGGTTTCAGGACATTCATTTCAGAACTTCATTTACTAATATCTTAATCTGGTTTTGGGTCTTTATCAATCACTAACTATCTTTATTATACCCGACTTTGGGTTTTGAGACTATTACTTATTTATGCCTTATTCTGGGTTTGAGATTTCAATAATGGACTTCTATTTATCCATCACAAAGACACAAATCTGGGTTAAAGAATAAACTCAAGAAAATCATTATTATAAGTTTCCGTTAATACCCGGAACTGGCCTCGGATTTCTAGGTTTTCAAATTTCATTAATACCCAAGAATGGGTCATTGGGTTTCTACTATTAATATTTAGATAATGATTTTTGGATTAAGCTCTTTATTAAATATCTCTTGAAAATTACTCTCCAACGTTTATACCCCTACTTTAGGGCAGGATTTCCTATCAACAGACTTCAGACATTCAAGCCAAATGGTTGAAGCTAAATTCTTAATTATTTCTCATCATAGTTAAAGATGGGATTTAAACATTTAATAAAAACCGTTTTTCATGCGATTAACAATATGATTTGTTAATCTATTCAAATGATATGAATAGACTTGCATGTCAATTTCAAGCCAACCATTAGAAACATTTTCTACTTCATACTATTCTGGGAAATCAGCACAGCAAAGAGAAATGAAAGATTCAGTAAGTATAGAAATCAATGTATGAGCTATCAAAAAACACTATAGGAATGACACATAAAAAAAGAATCACAAATCACGTAGTATTTTCCAAGTTATATGATTTACATAACTCATGAAATTATTTAGAAAACTTATGAATTATTAACATATATACAAGACAAGTCTATATATTTCAAGAATACAAATATGTCATAGGTCTTGAATAGCCTTGCTAAAATTCTCAGTAATTGAAGGATCAATTATGTGATGAATTGCGGCACAGAGGACTTCTTTAAGTTTCTTTTCCTTCTGTTGGGCCGGTTTGTTGGCGAACAAAGGAAGAAGAAGACCAAGGCAAGAAAATGGAGCAAGAGCCAGAGCTACCCAGACCACACGTTTGGCTCGACAAAAAATGCCGAACAAATCAGCCGGCCCAGATATTTGGTCCGGCATGCCGGACCAGATATTAGGTCTGATACCCTATAGCATACCGGACCAAGTATCTGGATGGACATCCTCAAAAGTACCGGACCAAATGTTTGGTCCGGCATTCTCTAGTATGCCGGACCAAATATTTGGTCCGACATGGCCCACCATTTTACCGAACCAAACATTTGGTTCTGTGCAACATGCACGCCGAACCAGATGTTTGGTTCGGTAAAGAAGGATCCTCCAAAGATGAAGATCGTCGAACCAGATGTTTGGATCGGAAAAGAGGATCCAGAAAAAGATGAGGATTGCCGAACCAAAGGAAGATGAAGATCGCCACACCAGATGTTTGGACTGGCAAAGAAGGGTCCTCTGAAGATGAAGATCGCCGAACCAGATGTTTGGATCGGCAAAGAGGATCGAGAAGAAGATGAGGATTGCCGAACCAAAGGAAGATGAAGATCTCCCAACCAAATGTTTCGACTGGCAAAGAGGATCCAGAAGAAGATGAGGATTACCGAACCAAAGGAAGATGAATATCGCCAAACCAGATGTTTGGACCGGCATAGAGGATCCAGAAGAAGATGAGGATTGCCGAACCAGCAAAGGATGGAGGTTGCCGATCCAAGCTTACCGAACCAGAAGTCCTAGACACAAATACCAAACCAGACCCAGGCAGCTATAACCTCTCCTCCACACCTCAGAATCTCACTCTATAAATACCGGAGCTTCTCGACAATAATAGGGATGGATGTTTGAAAAGAAAGGGAGAATCTCTGCTGAGATCTATCACTCTAGTTATTCTAATTTCTCTAATCATTCCAAGCAACCTTGTACTTGCTACCAAATCTAAGAAGGGATAATAAGATGGAAAGTGGATGTAGGCACATTCTGACTGAACCACTATAAAAACCCTATGCCACTTGTTCTTTCCTTATCTGTTTTCTGAATCTCAAATTCTCTAATTACATCGGTATCCGCTAAGGATCATTTCATTATAACTCGAAATGTCTAAAGAGTCATGGAATAAACCCAGTCCAATAAGGCTAAATTAAAAACCAGATTAACACGTGTTTGCCCAATTTTACGAAAAACATTTTTGGTGCTTTCACCCAGAACAAGGCGGGCACAGAAAGCCAAACTTTTTTGTCTGTTATTCTTCTAACCTTAGCGCATCATTAGAACATGGCTCCCTCTAAACGATATGCTGACAAGGGTAAGAATGCAGCTACTGCAAATACGCTCAACCCATCCAGGAAGATCAAGAAAACCCAACTACTCGCTCCTTACCTCCAGGCTTAGTTGTCACCCGAGAAGACTTAGAAAGGGTTGTGAATGAGATGACTGACCGCTTCATTGCCTAACAAGAAGCTTTGGTGGACCAACTCATGACACGCTTAAGGGGCACGGAGGAATCTAATCATAATACCAAATCCCAGGTTGAATCCCAGTCTAGAGAGTCACGTAGAAGGAACAGATCTCCCACCAATGATGTGTTCAATCAGGAAGATCCAGGGGCTCGGAGCCGAGCCAAGACTCAACCCGAAGCTGGTCTAGAGAGACCATCAAGAGCTGGGCCCAATCAAGGGGGCCACAGACATGGACCATCTATGGTTGATCTTGTCACGCTTTGAACCAATCATCGCCAGTCTGGTCTCAATCAAGGCACCAGACGCCATCACAATCAAAGAGAGGGCCCCTCTTCTCCCAGGGCTGCTCCCGAGTCCGAAGAGAGAATGACGCGTCTCTTTAGGGAGTACCTTAGGTGCGAACAACTCGAAAGGGGGATAGGTGCCAGACTATCCAGCCCTTTCACTAGGGACATAGAGGCAATAGCCATGCCTCGAGAATGGAAGATGCCCACCATGGATCCATATAAGGGCACCTCTGACCCAATCGTTCAACTACAACGATACTCTCAACACATGCTCATAAATGGAGCAACTGAAGGTGTACTATTTAAATGTTTCTCGCTATTCTTGTCAGATTTAGCAACCACATGGTTATATCACCTACCTAACGGATCCATCAGTTCTTGAGAAATGTTAAAGGAAAAGTTCATAAGCCAGTTCCGAATTCATGTGGAACATCCTAGAGAAGCTTATTCCTTGTCCGATGTAAAACAAAAACCAAGGGAACCTCTACAGTAATACCTTACCCGTTTCAACACAGTTGCAGCAGCAGTGCAAAACATGGATGAAAGACTTGCATCGATGGCACTATGCGGAGTCGTCCACCTGGACTCGAAACTAGCATGAAGACTGAAAAATTAGAAGCCTTTAACTCTTCAGGAATTCTACCATGAAGTTGGAAAATATATGAGATTGGAAGACGCAGCGGCTCTCCGGCATGGCGAGCAACCTTTAGGGGTCCCGTCTCCCTTGGAAACACGAGAATCCCACCTCAAGGAGAAGGGAGAAAGCCAAACAATGACGATAAAAGTAACTGTCAGGGCAATCCCGGAACTGAAAAAGCAATAAACGACGATACAGATCGGGACTGAGATTTGATTCCTACACTCCTCTGAATGACACTGTGGAAAACAATTACTTAGCCACTCAACACGAATTGAAGTACAAATGCCCTTCATATAAAAAGGAATCGGAGGTTGCGGTCAGGACGGGAAAGTACTGTCGCTTCCATGAGTCTCACGGACATAACACAAAAGAATGTCAGCGCGGGACCTTATTGAAGAATTCATCCGAAAAAAAGAAGCTGGAACGATACGTGCAGCAAAAACATAACTCTCCCACTCTGACCCACGAAGGGCCAGGGCCGCTCCAACATGAAAATAACAAAGAAAAAGCAAGTGCGAACCGCTCCAATTAGGAAAAAATAATTGTCCATACTATATCAGGAGGCCCGCATTCAGCCGGCAGAAGTTGGGCCAAGATGGAGAGGTACAGAAAATCTTTGAAGAATGGAGAAGGATGCGTTCATTCCATTGCAGAAGGGCACCTCGCCAAACGAAGAGAAAGGACCAATATAACCTTTAGCGATGAGGATTTGGTTGGAAAGCAGTACCCACATACTGATCCCATGGTAATTTCCACGTGGATCGGCCCAGTAGAGGAGTTCCGCATTTTGGTCGATACAGGAAGCTTGGTGAATATATTGTACAAACATGCTTTCAATAAAATGAAGTTATCAATGAAAGATGTATCGCCATGTAATAAGCCCCTACACGGATTCACTGGAGAAGCCACAATTCCACTTGGGCGGTTGGATTTATTTGTTGAACTAGGAAGTCACCCTCGATCCGTTATCCGAAAGCAAACATTTTTGCTAGTAGACGGACATTCTGCTTAAAACACATTTCTTAACCTGCATTATTTGATTTCCAAATAGTCTTAGCCCTTTATGCTTGAAAATGAAGTTACCTATAGATGGGGGAGTAGGGGATGTAGAAGGCAACCAAGACACAGCCCGCGATTGTTATATGACAGAACTCCACCAGAATAAAAGAAAGGAAAAGGGTAAAGGCATAAAGGTCGCCCTCTGTGCCAAGACTTTGGAAGCATAGCAATCAAAGATGGCCCCGCCTCTCTAGTATACTAGTGACCTATTAAATAAATTAGATCCAGAGATAGAGAGGAGGAGGTCAGCGTCGCGCCCATGGAGGCTATGGAACATGTTGCAGCAGATGATCGCGATGGTACAAGGCTTTTCAAGATAGGGTCGCGGCTAGACAAAAATCTGAAAATCCAATTGGTAGGGTACTTATGCAGAAATTTGGATGTGTATCGTGGACCCATGAGGACATGGTGGAAATATCCCCCGAAATAGCTTGTCACTACCTAAACATAGACCCAACCGAAATCGCGGTCAAGCAGAAGAAAAGGAGCATAGGGATAGAACACTCAACTGCACTCAATGAGGAAGTAAAAAATCTACTTGTCGATAGTTTTATTTGCGAGGATATCTACCCCAAATGGATCTCCAACCTGGTTCTGGTGAAAAAATCCAATGGGAAATAGGGAACCTGCATCAACTTCTCCAATCTCAATGACGCTTACCCCAAGGACTGTTTTCCCATGCCTCGAATCGACCGACTGGTGGATGGAACAGCAGGGCATGAATTGTTATCATTTATGGATGCCAATTCGGGGTACAACCAGATTCTTATGCATATACCAAACAAAGAACATACTAGCTTTATCGTAGATTTGGGCCTATATTGCTACAAGGTCATGCCCTTCGGGCTTAAGAATGCTGGTGCAACATATTAACGCTTGGTTAATAAGATGTTTGAGCAGCAGATTGGTCATTCAATGGAAGTGTATGTCGATGACATGCTTGTCAAATCAAGAAAAGAAACAGATCATTTACACCACCTAAAAGAAATGTTTCAGATATTGCGCAAATACCAAATGAAGCTGAATCTATTGAATTGCTCCTTTGGAGTATCCTTGGGAAAATTCTTGGGTTTCATTGTGCATGCCAGAGGGATTAAAGCGAATCCCGAGAAAGTCCAAACCTTAAAGGACATCAAAATACCAGCCACGTGAAGTGAAATGCATAGTCTAAATGGGAAGGTAGCCGCACTAAGCAGATTTATATCCAAGGCCACAGACAAGTGCATCCCATTCTCCGAAGCTCTATAAAAGGACAAGGGAGGGTTTGAATGGATCGGCGAATGCCACTCGTCCTTCCAAAGCCTACTGGAACACATGCAGAAACTACCAGTGCTCTCCACCCCGGTAGATAGAGAAAGCCTCTACTTGTATTTAGCTGTGTGCCCTCATGCAATGAGCGCTGCCTTGGTACGAGAAGATGACCATATCCAGAAACCAGTATATTTCATCAGCAAGAGGTTTACAGGGGCAGAGGCTAGATATCTGAAGATCAAAAACTGGCCTATTGTTGGCTCATAGCGTCCAAGAAATTACAGCATTACTTCCAATCTCACTCCATAAGGGTCCTAACAAATCAACCATTGCGTCAGGTCCTACATAAACCGAATACGTTAGGGCGCCTGCTAAAATGGTGCATTGAGCTAAGCTAGTATGATATCACCTACCATCCGTGCACCATAATAAAAAGGCAGGTCCTGGCTGATTTCATAGCTGAATTCACCATTCAGGACAAGGATACGACCATCAGAACAAAGGAAACAATCGAGTGGAATATGTTTATTAATGGAGCATCCAACGAGCTTGGCTCGGGGGAAGGAATAGTAATCATCACGCCCCAAGGAAGAATGTTAAGTTACGCGCTAAGCCTAGAATTCATTGCAACCAATATCAGTGCTGAATATGAAGTAGTAATAGCTGGCTTGGAAATCACTAGGGAAATAGAGATCAAATCAATATGCATACACAATGACTCACAGCTAATCATAAACCAATTCCTTGGGGAATTCTAGACTAGCGGGCAAAGAATTGCCTCTTACCTTAACTAGACTAAAACCCTCTTGAACGAGCTATACTACTATGTAATCAAACATATCCCACGGGAGGAGAATCGAGAAGCGGATGCCCTCGCCAAGGAAGCTAGCATGAGAATTGAGCCGATGCCGGAGGCAATCCCCATCATGATGCAGGCCACACCAAGCTTCGAGTGTCTTCAGATCACGTCCATTAGTAGTAGTGAAGAGACATGGATGACCCCCATCATCAAATACTTACAAGAAGGAATCCTACCGGCAAATCGCAATGAGATTAGAAAAATCCTAAGGAAGGCATCCCGCTACACCATCTGGGAGGGCATCTTGTACCGTCGTGGGTTTTCCAATCCCCTATTGAGGTGTGTCGCAGGAAACGAAGCGAAAGATATTCTCAACAACATACAAAATGGAAGTTGCGGCAACCACACCGACAGTCAAACTCAAGCCAGAAAGATCCTGCGCTAAGGGTACTTTTGGCCCACACTAAACAGAGATGCAACTGAGTTTGCTAGAAAATGTGACAAGTGCCAAAGATTTGCCAAAATCCCAAGACTGCCACCCACTAGTCTAACCTAGATGGTTAGTCCTTGGTCCTTCGCTATCTGGAGGATTGACCTAATCGAGGAACTTCCATAGGGTCGAGGAGGAGCAAAATACGCCATAGTAGTAGTAGATTACTTCACCAAATGGATAGAAGCGGAACCTTTAAACAGGATCTCATCTACCAAAAGTGATAAATTTTATAATACGTAACATCCTGTGCAGGTATTGGGTGCCACAGAAAATTATATCGGACAATGGACTCCAATTTGATAGTGAGGAATTCACCAATTGGTGCCACGAACATGAGATTGCCCGAAGTTTTTCAACTGTGGCATATCCATAGGCAAACAGACAAGTCGAAGCAGTGAACAAGGTGTTGAAAACACTGATCAAGAAGAAACTGGAAAAATCCAAAGAGGCATGGGTCGACGAATTGCCTACGGCTTTGTGGGCCTATAGAACTTCTTATAAAACTACGACAGGGCACACTCCATTCGCACTGGCATACGGAACCGAAGCCATGCTCCCCATTGAAACAATTGTCCCCTCGCACCGAAGAATACACTATAATTTGGAAGACGAGGAGCTATTAAACATATCGCTTGACCTGATCGAGGAGAAGAGAAATGATGCCGCCCTCAAAGCAGCTGCTCATAGTTAGAAGGTGGCGAGGTAATACAATTCCAAGGTAAAGCCTCGAACACTACAGGAAGGAGACTTGGTTCTCAAACGGGTCTTCCCATGACCTGGGGCGGTAGATCAAATTTGGTAAGGACCGTTTGTTGTTCATAAAGAACTTCGCAATGGAGCTTACATCCTATCAACGGTAGATGGAGAGGTGTTTGGAAAGGCATGGAATCTCCAATACCTCCGTCGATATTTCTCTTGAGCTCTAAAGAAATATGTATTGAATAAAGTAATAAAAAGAAAGATAGTGGACGTAGGCATCTTTCAGCCGAATCACTATAAAAATCTTGGTGTCTTGAGTTAATTATACAAATTATGTACCTTTTCATTCAATGACAATCCCTACTTCGAGCGATCGCAAACACTCGCGGGCAGCAATGAAAGTGAGATAGCCATGATTAAGGGCACGAATTTTTTTTTTGAGAGAGACGAGTGTGTAGCGTGATACTACACAACCGGTTAAGTAGTTATATATTAAGAATTTGTAAGAGGTCGATCGACAAGCCCGATCGATGGCCAAAATATAGTCATAGAGCAACGAAATTTAAATAAAGTACTAGAGTATCATAGTCAATGGAACACAAAATGTTACAAGTATCAGCTAAGTAGTAGCCCTCGGTAGACTAAGACTACCTGCACGGTGATGCGCTGGTACTAACCTGAGATTCTGCTAGTTGGGCGCTGCAAGGCGGGAGGCTCAGTCGGAATGGCGCGGAAGAGCTCTGACTTGTTAGAGAGGAGAAAAAGTGAGTGATACTTCTACAGGTTTCGCCAAAATGTCATGCAGATTTCCCAAACACGTGTGCATTCCTCTCTTTCCAAATGCACCAACTAAAGATTGATATGAAGGTGTCCATCAGCAGGTTCTGCTGATTAAACTGCCAATAATCGAAGAAGGGGGTCGAGGTGGGGATATACCCCAGTAGATAAGCACTGGTTGCAGCCCAAATTGAGTAGGAGAAGTCACATTCGAAGAAAAGGTGGGTGATTGATTCATCGTGTGTGAAACAAAAGACGCAGCGTGGGTCGACAGGGATGTTGAGTAGATAAGCACGAATTAAGTCCAGGAAATTCATTGCTAATGATCGGCAACCCCGGGCCGGCAATGACGAACCGATTATAAGCACGGATCAGGAACGACTCATAGCCTGGATAGTTCGTCATTGGCATTCGGCTCGCCGGCAACTGCGAACCGATTATAAACCCCTCGATTAAAACGTGGCTACAGCCAGGGGCCGTTCGCACTTGACGATTGGCATTATGCTGGCAATGACAAATCAAATAATACTCACGATACGAGCACTAGCCAGAGTAGTTGTCGTTAGCGATCGGCCGTGAAGAAAAGCAAATGATTACGATTTTCAGCATGATAATGAATAAACAAGTCATTAACAATTCATACACAATCTATAAAAGGAATATGAAATTCACGAATCATCACAAAAATGAATAAGGAAATTCAGGATTCACAAAATCAGAGATCCAAAAACCCCCCAATGGAAATCAGGAATACAAAAATCATAAACCTTCATAAAAATCCATAAGGCAGCATAGGGTTCATCAAATTAGAAAACCAACAGGAAACCATCAAAATTCTAACAAGGAAATGAGAAACACAAAGTTCATGAAAAACACAAAGTTCATGAAAAACTAACGAGGAAATTCAAAATTCATTATATCAGAAATCCAACAAGAGATTCAGAAATCAATAAGAGATCATTACAGATCCACTTAGGAAACTAAGAATACAAAATTGTCCAATCATCAAGGAAGCTTGGAATTTAATGAATCAAAAAATCTCAGAAGGAATTATCGAACCCTTTTTAATAAAATTAGAAGATCACAAATTGTCATGAAAATTAACAAGTAATTTCAGAATTCATCAAGTTGAAAGTTCAATAAAAGATCATGAAAAATCAAAATAAGGAAATAAGCAAAGTGAAATTTGTCAATCGCCACGAAAATAAGAAAGGGAACTTAGAGTTCATTTAATTGAGAAATTTTTATAAAAACGCAACCTTAAAATCCAAGAATTTAAGAATGTAAATAGAAACCTGCCTACTCCAATTCAAAGTCAAAAAATCAAAGGGAAATCCATAAACTATTGTGTAAGCTCAATAAAAGAGTCAAGAAATCTGGAATTCATAAAACAGGCAGTCAAGAGGAAATCATCACAAAAATCATGCGGGGAATTGTGATATGTAAAATTCATGAATCATCATTAAGGTCAATGAGGAAATTGAAAATTCATGAAACCAAAAATTTTTGTAAGAAATCTCAATGGAAATTCACCAATGGAATTCAAGAATATGAAATTCATAAATCTCTATTAAAATCGATATCAGGACTGACATAGCTAGAAATAAAATATTCATGAAAAGAAAATGAAAGTTCATAAAATTAGGAAGTTAACCAAAATCTTGTCAAGATCCCACCTGACAAATAGATTATTAGAAATTCATTCAATAGAAGCACAAAATCAGAAATTGTCCAGCAAAGATAAACTTAGTAAGCCTAAGCAAAGGATTCCTAAAACTATGAGTTAGCAGTGAGTAGCTCTATAAGGTTATGCCATCATTTGGATTAGCAATTCCATTCATAAAGTTCAGACTTTTCTATTCAAAGGAGTCTCCCTATTTTGGGGGGCCTCAGGGTGGTTTACTCAATCTAATATTCGAGTGTAGTCTCTATGATCATTAGTGCTAACTTGTCTATTCCACTCTTTTGGATCTTGTTTAGATCATTGCCTTTGGTATCATTTTATGGATCTCTTTTATCCATTCTTTTATCTCATGTTCCCTTTTAGGATGCGTGTTTCTTAATCCTTTGATGTTGAAATCCCTTCATAAGCATTGGATGTTCTAAGATTTTGTTATCCCATATTCTATCCCTTTTGGATATGATTTTAGACTTTTTGCTCATCCCAGATTTTGGCGTTGGACACCTTTATCCTTTTGCCTTTGTCTGTTCCTTCTTTTGGGTTTCATCTTTGTCCTTGTTGATAGAAGGATCTCTTTCTTTAACCCTTTATTCTCTCGGATTTTGGCTTTTTGTTTTGAGTTGTAGACATCTTCCTTTACTTCCTTTGTTTGGTGCCTTTTCTTTGGCTTGGACATCTTAGTCCATTATTTGATGAGCCTCCTCTTGGGCTTGGACAGCTTAGTCCATTGTTTGATGAGCCTCTTCTTGGGCTTCCTTTGTCACAAAGGGATATTATGCATGCTAAGCTGACCTTCCTTCAGAAGGTTGCTGATGGGTGCTTATCCTTACCCATCCCCTAAGAGGTGGTTTTGACGTTAGGGGTTTAGTCTCTCCCTCTAGGAGATGCTATGGAATAGCATCGTAGGCTTATGTCCCTCCCTCTAAGAGGTGTTATGGAATAGCGTCATAGGCTTATCTCCCTTCCTATAGGAGCTGCTATGGAATACCAACGTAGGCTTGAGTATTTGTATATGAAAATAATTTTTGGCCAATTAAAATGGGGACACCCTTGAGAGAAAGAATTTTATAATTAACCTCTTTTAGTATATTGAGGGTTTATCTTTTTAAAAATAGTTTGGACTCATGAATCCTTTCGATAAAAGAATTTTTCTCGGTGTGGTCTTTAGCAAGAACTTTCTTGCTGTTCTCATAATAGAGACACATTTCTCAAATAGGAGACTGAGAGGTCATGGTTCATGAACTAATAGTCTTTTAGTTGAGAATAGGATTCTCTAATTTGAGTTTCAATAAACTTTTGATGATTTCAAACTTTTTCTTGAAAACGTATGAACTGGCTTTTCTTCACCCATAATTTAGAAAACTTTAAAATATTAAAATTGATCGGTTTGAAGTCTTTTGTATGCATTCATTAATGCTACATAAAATCTCAAATAGGTTGCATAAAATAGTATTTAGAACAAATAGGCATTTCTTTTCTCCCAAGCCGTGGGGTAATTGAAGATAATTTTCTTAAGAAAATATGTTTGGGAAATTTCTTTTAAAATCATTTGTTAAAAATAGAGTTGGTATATATAGACTTTCTTTTGAGCTAATGCGGAATTGGCGATGATCTGATGTCTTATGGAAGGATGCCCTTGTGTTGCATTGATTGAAATATTGATAGTTATCTTGTTTCTGGCATCTGAGTAATCTTTTCAAGTAGTTAGTAGTTTGTTGTGCTCTGTGCGTTTGTTGAATGCTTTGAACTGACTTTATTTTACCTGTAATAGCACTTGAATTTTAATCGGTACATGGTCAATGCAGAACACAAATCTAAGTATGAATGGAAATACAAATTGACTCAAAAAGATATAAAAAGAGAGGGAGAAAGTTCATAGTTGAAGTAATGCTACGAGTCCTCATGATTTGATAGAGAACTGCATTTAGAAATTGCTGAGTTGCTCTCCCCTTAGCTTGAATAAGATGTCTTTCAGGTTTCTTTGATGAACTCTTGTTAGAATCCTGACCTGATCATGCTTTGAATTTTCTCTACTAAGACACGACATTGGTACTATATCCAATTGCTTTCTGGTATTCACGGTAACTTCCGCCTTTATTTAACTTTGGAGCACTCCGAACCTTATGAGGAGCAGTAAACTTCTCATTTCCTTTCATGTTGGAAAATATGTATGAAAGGGGTTTGTTTAGAACTGCATAATTTGTTTTCAAATTCTTTCTTTGACTTCCCTTTGGGTTTTCACTTTTCTTTGGTCTCTTGTCAAGGCGCCAAAAATCAGATTTCTCTTCCTCGGATTCTCGTTGGAATTCTTTCTTAGCATGGTGCATCTCGTCTATTGGGATAAACTTCACAGCCCGGTGAAAGAAATATTGTAGATCTTTGCATCCATTGATATAAAGGTCTTTCCAGAAAGGAGTTTGTTCAATTAGCCCTGATCGAACCGCCATAAGTTTTTCTCTATCAGTTGTAATTCTGTCCTTAATGCTTCTACCCTGAATCTGTTCAAATATTCTCCAAGTGAAGGTATAGTATTATGGATCAATTTATTGAATATTTATACAATATTAAATATATATTTATTATCTTGTATATTTATAGGTAAGATAACAAATACAGCAGAGAAGGTATAGTATTATGGATCAATTTATTGAATATTTATATAATATTAAATATATATTTATTATCTTGTATATTTATAGGTAAGATAATCAATACAGCAGAGAAGGTATAGTATTATGGATCAATTTATTGAATATTTATACAATATTAAATATATATTTATTACCTTGTTTATTTATAGGTAAGATATACAGCATAAATATACAAGATAATAAATATATATTTAATACTGTAGAAATATTCAATAAATTGATCCATAATACTATACCTTCTCTTGTTTCCCTGGTTTTTGTCCGATGATTGCTATCAAGCTAATGTCCATAATTTTATTTCTGTACAAGTTCATCCAATTTTCAAAGACAACAAAATGATCATCTAGATCAATTATTCCATCATATTTTAGTGAAGGAATTTGAATGTGTATTGGGAGATTTGCTGCCATTTTTCCTCAGAAAAAGGGGCCTTTTGCAGGATAACATATTATTCTGGATCAAAAATTCCCTTTTCTTTAAGCATATTCATTATTATTTGGTGTAGGACGTTTTCTTGGTCAGTTTTATTCGTGTGACTACTTTTGCTGTTTCCTTGGACCGGGCTATTTGATTGCTCGAGTGGCCTTTTTACTTAACTTTCTCCGTTTAACTCTTGATCCTCCTCCTCATTTGGAGGTCGTGCTTCATTCAATATTTCCATAATCCTTAATGATTCTTGGGATGGAGTTTTTTCAGGACACTCTCGTATCGCTATCATTTATGACCATTGATTATGGACCTTGATCACATTACTTTCCAGTTTTGTAAGGGTTGAGGGTTGCCCAACTCTTGTATTCCCTAAGTTAGAATTTGGGACCATGTAATCTTTTAGAGTCGACCGCAAAGCAACATCTTCACTTGGATTGCTGTTATTACTCCTTACCCTTACCATTTTCCTCTTTTGGACGAAGTTCTTTATGTAATTAGTTGGAGATTAAAGTTGTCAGAGATCGGAGGTTCAGGCCTTCCTTCTAGCGCCAAAAATGTTGACAAGAAAACTTGTCAACATCTCAAATTTCTAATTGAAGTATGAGTACTACTTTTTAAACCTCCTTTCGAATAGGCGGAGATTGCTAAAGCATTCTAGATAGGTAAAAGTGATCAAAAACTCACCTTTGGTACCCTTCAACTCAGTCAAAAGGGTAGTTTCTCTTTCAGTAAATCCTTTCGAATGGTTTGACAAAGAACTTTGTCGAAACCACCTTTCGACACAGACAAGGGAGCTTGGGTTTGTGACCTAACAGAATTTGGAATTAGCTAGGTTAAAAAGGTTTCGACTCTATCGAAAGGGGTAACACTTACAGTCTAGTAGATTATAGTTAAGGCTTCTTGGAAACAAGTGAACTCAGGGTTCCAACTTAGTCGAAGGTACTCCCTTCGATCCATTCAACTACAGGTTGACATATTTGAGAGAAATAAGGAAACTTGTATTGCTAGGTAGATATGATTATCACAAACTCCTTTTTATTGAACTCAATTAAACAAATTGACCAAATCCCCAATTTAATTTGGGAATTAGGGTTTGCTAGCTTAAGATTTATAAAAAGAAACTAACATTTACAGGCTAAATTCCAACTTAAAACAGATGTAAATAGTTGTAAATAACTGTAAATAGCTAAATAAAATAACTGAATAAAATAGCTGAATAAAATAGGCTGAAAAGAACTTCTAAAATTTACTTAAAAATTGTCTATAAATAAACTTATATAAAAACTATGTCAAAATTGTAGAAAAACTAAAACTATTGAGAACCCTGTTATTTTAAATTACTTAAAAATCTAAAATAATTACAAAACACTCACCTGTGGTCCTTAGCTCTATTCCTTGGCCCTCCTTGATCCACTTTTAGGGCGTAGAATAATTTTATTGAAAAGATTACCTCCCTAGAAATTTTTTCTATTTAGGGTTCAACCTTAGGAAATGAACCCAATTGGGAGAAAATCTGAATGAGAAAAATAGCTTGGCCTAGGGTTCTATTTATAGTATGGCTTAGGGATCTCAGGCCATCGGATTTAAAGATTAAATCTTGTGCAACCACGTCATATGCTCACTAGGAACCGTCGGATGTAGCTACGGACGCACAATATTCGATGAAAATTGCAAAACACGGTTATCGGCTCGTACGGGGACGAAATAACGTCCAGGAAATAAGGCTGGTCGACCTAGCTTCTTTGGGGTTCGACCCTTAGGTCGACTGACCCCTTCGGGTGTCGACCTACAGGTCGACCTTTGCCTTTGTAATATTTTTTTTCATTTTCTTTTTATTTCTTGTTTCTTGCGTAACTTCTTCATACTAGCTCAGATTTCGACAAGTTATATACCGAAATTGATCACAAAATTACCACGGACACCAAATTTCGACAAGTTATAGCTCAAATTTTGAGTTGTTACATTCTCCCCTCCATAAAGGATTTCGTCCCCGAAATCCCCAAGGATAGAAGAATGAAATAAATATTTTCATCCAAATTCTACAACCACATATTCAATCATCATCCATCACATCCTTTGTTCTTAAGCTTTCTAATGCAATTTATGTTATATGCAATAGTGCAGTGTCAATGTCCCTAACTGATGCAAAAGATTAGGCAGTCTACTGATTCAGTCGACCTCCTTTTCATGCAATCATGTCCCTGCCATGTATCCAAATGAATGAAAATTTCCTAATGATAACTGATAGTTCTAAATGCGTGCTACAATTATCATCCAAATGCAACAATCATATGATAATTACTCATTATAGCAACCATTGAAATAAAAATGCAAGTGCACACACATCCATATGCATATGATTTAGTGACCTAGTAGGGCCGATCCCTAAGAGATAATAGTGCCTAGTGTGTATATATGCGTCCATTAGCATCCACTAACAAACACTTGCAACCACTAGCGTCCAACAAACATAACATGTTCTAGTAACATGTTTACATTCAGTCCTACCATCCATAGTTTAAATCCTAAGATCTACCATCCCAAAGGATACCAAAGGAAAGAACCTATTCAAAACTAAAGATGGAAATAGGAAATTCAAAACATACTATTGAAAAGATGTGGATAAGAGGTACGTATTGTCTCCTCAGCTTCCTACATAGCGTCCTCAATACTATCTCCCCACTGCACCTTAATTAAAGGGACTTTCTTATTTCTAAGCTTCTTGATATCACGTCCAACGATCTTGGTAGGAATGCGACGAACCGATGCTTCTCTCTCCACTTCAACTTCTTTAAGTTGGCTAGGTTCCACTACTTCTGCTAAATCACATAAGCACTTTCTCAAGTGCAAAACATGAAAAACATCATGAACTCCCATGAGCCTCTCTGGTAGCTTTATCCGACACGCCATTTTCCCTACCCTTTCCATAATGGGGAACGGTCCTAAAAATCTGGGAGCAAGTTTCCCACTTGATCCAAACCTCACTACCTTTCTTAGCGGAGACACCTTAATAAAAACCAAATCTCCTTCCTCGAACTCAATATCCCTTCTACGCTTATCATAGGATTTCTGTCTATCTTGGGTCGTCTTCATTCTTCTTCTAATCAAATCAATCTTTTTCAAAGTATCTCTAACCATGTCAAGACCAAGTAGCAATCTTTCTATAGACTCTAACCAACACGAAGGCGACTTGCAAGGTCTTCCATAAAGGGCTTCAAAAGGATCCATCTCAATGCTAGCTTGAAAAATATTATTATATGCGAATTGCACTAAATGAAGGTGCTCCTCCCAAGTTCTTCCAAAATCAAGAATGCACATCCTCAACAAATCCTCAAGAACTCTATTAACTCTCTCTGTTTGGCTATCCTTCTGAGGGTGATAGGCCGTACTCAATCTAAGCAGTGTACCTAAAGCCTCTTGCAAGCGTCTCCAAAACTCGCTAGTAAAGATAGGGTCTCTGCCGCTCACTATGCTAGAGGGAACTCCATTAAGTCGGACTATCACATGAACGTATATAAATGCCAATTAAGGCACCATCCTCTTACTCTTGACTAGAATGAAGTGGGTGCTCTTAGTCAAACGATCTACAATCATCCAAATACTAGTATTCCCCTTCCTAGATCAGGGTAAACCATTTATGAAGTCCATCGAAACACTATCCCACTTCCATTCGAGTGCATCCAGTGGTTGAAGCAATCAGCCAAGCCTCTGCTGCTCCGCCTTAACTCTTTGGCATAAAAGACACATAGCCACAAACTCTGCTACATCTTTCTTCATGCCACTCCAATAAAACACTCTCTTCATGTCCCTATACATCTTATCACCACCCGGATGAATATTCATTCGAGAATGGTGTGCTTCTGCTAGAACTGCTCTCATCAAGTCACTAGTGCGGGGTACACAAAGTCTTCCATCTCTCCTTAACCAAAATTTACTATCGATGGAATAGCGTTGGAGATGTCTAGAGACCTCTCCTCTGCTAATCCTATCCAGAATATCCACAAGCTCTAAATCCTCTCGCTGCCTTGAGCCAATCTGGTCTATGAGGGTAGGCTTAACCTCAAATGCTGAAATCTTAGCAGAATCTCTGATAAACTTCCTATAATAACCAGCTAAACTTAGGAAGCTTCTAACTTCGATAGTGTTCTTGGGGACCTTTCAATCCTATACTGCTACTATCTTAGCGGGATCCATAGCTAAACCCTCTCTTGAGACTACATGCCCTAAGAAACGCACCTCCTTATGCCAAAATTGACACTTTGAGAACTTCGTGTTCAACTGATGAACACGAAGTGTACAAAGAACCTCCTCAAGATGAATAACATGCTCTTCCATACTCTTAGAAAAAAACCAGAATGTCATCCACAAATACTACAACGAACTTATTTAGGACATCTCAAAAAACATGGCTCATCAAATCTACAAAATAGGCTGGGGCGTTGGTCAGCCTAAACGACATAACCAACCACTCAAAGAATCCATCGGGTGTCTAAATGTTGTCTTATTGATGCTATCATCAGCGACCCTAAACTAATGAAATCCAATAGCCAAATCAAGCTAAGAAAATACTGAAGAGCCAACTAACTGATCGAAAAGATCGTCTAACCTATGAAGTGGGTAATGGTTTTTCTTTGTGAGCTTATTCAACTCTTTATAGCCTACGCAAAGTCAAAGGGAACCATCCGCCTTTATAGCGAAGATGACTGGCACTCCCAACTCAGATATGCTCCGTCTGATGAAGCCTTTCTTCAATAGCTCACCAATATGCTTACTTAACTACTCCTTCCTCTCCCTAGGAGTCATATGTCTCACGGGCAATGCCACTGGCTTAGCATTGTCATTCAGATAGATCCCAAAGTCGATCTCTCTCTTAGGGGTAGTACCCTAACCTCTTCAAAAACGTCTGGGAAATCTCTAACGTCCGGAACTGGATCTAACTCTCCTAGTGATGAATCAAGGGAACAAAGGAAGCTCAACATGACTGATCCTTGTGGGTCGCAAGAAACCTCAAGAGTTTGTCCGCTACATGTCTCTAGTCTAACGACCCTCCTCTTGTAGTTTAATATCGCACCATAAGTGGATAACCAGTCCATCCTCAAAATTATCCCATATCACGAAAATACCAGTACATAGTTGTCACAATCAGACTCTACGCCTAGTATAAAAATTTTCAAACCCTTACAAATCATGGATAATGTGCCGATCCTCTAATGGGGTTTGAAACAACTATAGGGTCTACAACTAAAGAAATATCTAAGCGCAAACAATCAACCAAGGAAGTAGAAATGAAAGAATGCGATGCTTCGGAGTCAAAAAGAGTTCAAATAGGAAAATCTGAAATAGAGATCAAATCTTCTACATAGACTTTCCTACCTCGATCCACAGTCCACTACTAGAAGGTGCTGCATCCAAAGCTTGTACTTGCGCTGTAGGTGGGCTTGCTCGCTGCCCCATCTTCTAAGGACAAGCTCTACTAAGGTGTCCATGCTGCCCACAGTTGTAACACCTCCCCTTCATTGTGTCCTTCTTACGGTCCTTTGTGAAATGCCCAACCAATCCACAACTATGACATTTCTCGCCTTTCTTGATCTTTCCCTTTTGAGGTCCTCCTCCTTTTTTCTTGTCCACATCCTTCTTATTCTTCCACCACTTCATCTTAGAGTTTTTTGATATAAGAACCTTTTTAACCTCTTCTTTCTTAGTTATATCTGACATGAGAGCCATCTCCACAAGTGACTCATATGTCGCTCCCATAGGTACATGTGTCAATGCCAATCCTTGGACGGGCTGGTTTAAACCCTTAGCAAACTTAATGGCCTTCTTATGAGGTGTATTAACAAGCTCCAACCTGAACCTTGATAACTCATTAAACTGAGTCAAAGGACTCCCTTACTTCAGACTAATGAACTTCTCCAACTGCATGCTTTCCTCAGCTTGTGACAAGAGCTTTCTCTCAAACCATCCCCGAAATCCAAAACCAATGTCTCTACCCTCCATCTCTAAAGTCTCCCACCAGTAAGAAGCCTCTCCCTTCAGCTGCCAAGATGCAAGCTAAACTCTATATCGGTCTTCCAATCCTAATGGCCCAAATATCCGCTCTGTATACCTCAACCAAGCTCGTGCCTCTATGAAATCCTCCGTGCCAGAAAATGTTCTACCTCCTAGATTAGAGAAGTCCTTACATAACCTAGAAAAATTGGCTGCTGCAGGTGGATTAATGGGATCTCCACCTATTGGTGTTGTATTGGACGCTTGGCCTTGCACCTCTGGTGATGTAGCTTGGTGATATCTACGGAACCAGGCAGTGGCTTGGACACCATATGGAAGATTTGGGCGTCCACCATACTATGCAAAGAAAAGGAAATTTAGGCTCGAAAAAATCGAAAGAAGGTTGAACTAGACTTTGAGGGGATTTTTATAAAAACTCTTTTATTCTTGAAAAACTATTTCTATAATAAGAGTTCCTTTCTTTTCTGAAAAATATTTTTAAAGATATGTTACTTTTTGACAAAAATACTTTACTTTTAAAACAATTTTTTAGGAATCCTATAATCTTAGGCTCTGATACCAAGTGAAACACCCCACACCCCGTAACATATCCAAAAAGTGTACACTAAAGGATTTGGTGCGTTATACGTATAGCAAAAGCATCACAGAGACTATTATTCATAAGACAAATAATTAAAACAGCGGAAAACATTTAAATAATAACTTATCATTCCAAATTAAACTTCAATTCAAAATAAGGTATAAAAACATAACATGTTTCAAAAACTAAAAATATCTCATGTCTCATGAAAATACATCTCAGTCTCACATAATCAGAGTACAAAAGTAACAATAATAGTAATCCCTCTCACAAGTGCAAGTCCATCATAAGCCAAATGAAAAGGATGAAGATCAGAAGAATGCGTCTAAAATGACAATACTTCGGGAATGAATCTCCAAGCAACTAGAATCAACTCAACTCTGATGGCCTATTGGGGGAAAAAAGGGAAATAGAGGAGTGGGTCAGACTATAAGTCTGATGAGTGAAAGTAATTACTAGCATTTCTAAGCATGGTAAAGATAATAGACTAAGTAATAGTTCTAGCTTGAAAGGAAAATATAGAAAAGATAAAACTCGAATAAAATACGGTTTCTAATTATGTTTGACTGTTTGCTTTGACTGTTTGCTTTGATTGTTTGATTGAATTAATTGTTTGCACTTGTCTTAAACTATTGTGATTAGGCTGAAACCCTAATCCTATCTCAACTATTATCTTGATTAGGCTAAAATCCTAATTCAACCCTTTGATCGGCCTATTCCATCTATGTTGTGCCACTGTGGGCTGGTCCAATCCTGTTGTGACCTTTTGTTTACCCTAATCAGCATAAGCGTGTCCAGCCTCACCTAACAGTTGTGACCATCAATCCTAGATCTGAAAGGGAATGCTGCCGGTATGGGCCCTACTTCTCTCTTTGCTTATTAACTTAATTCAAGATCTAAGTTTTAAAATAAGTCTCTTCTGTTAAATCTGCTATATTTTCTTATTAATAAGATCTAAGTTTTAAAGTAAGCCTCTTCTATTATTTAAGAAAATAAAATCAAAGTTTTAAAATAAGTCTCTTTTGTTATTTCTTCTACATTTGCTTATTAACAAGATCTAAGTTTTAAAATAAGCCTATTATGTTATTTCTACTATATTTGCTTATTTACAAGATCTAAGTTTTAAAATAATCCTCTTTTGTTATTTCTGCTATATTCTTCTACTTTCTCTTTTTAGTTATAACCACTCGTTATAATTATGCTTGAAAATATCTTAAATTTTCCGATTCAGTCCATCTCTGTTTTTATTTCAGTTTTCTTATTTTACATCTGATTTTTGTAAATTTAGTGTTATCCTATTTTAATCCAAATTAGCGAATTCTTTTCTTTTTAATTTATTCGTGTAAAAAGGGATTAAATCTCTATAAAAAGAAACTAACATTTATAGACTAAATTCTAACTTAAAACAGATGTAAATAACTGTAAATAGCTGTAAATAACTAAATAAAATAACCGAATAAAAAGGCTAAATAAAAAAGACTGAAAAGAACATCTGAAATTTACTTAAAAACTGTCTGTAAATAAATTTATATAAAAACTGTCTCAAAATTGTAGAAAAACTACAGCTATTAAGAACCCTATTATTTAAATTACTTAGAAATCTAAAACAATTACAAAACACTCACCTGTGGTCCTTAGCTCTATTCCTTGGCCATCCTGGATCCACTTTTAGGGCGTAGAATATTTTTATCAAAAAGATTTCCTCCCTAGAAAATTTTTCTATTTAGGGTTCAGCCTCAGGTAATGAACCCAATTGGGAGTAAATCTGAATGAGAAAAAAAGCTAGGCCTAGGGCTCTATTTATAGTGTGGCTTAGGGATCTCAAGCCATCGGATTTGAAGATTAAATCTGGTGCAACCACGTCATAGGCTCACTAGGAACCGTCGGATGCACCTACGGACGCACAAGATTCGACAAAAATTGCAAAACACGGTTATCGGCTCGTACCTGGACGAAATAACGTCCAGGAAATAAGGTGGGTCGACCTAGCTTCTTTGGGGGTTGACCCTAAGGTCGATCTGACCCCTTTGGGGGTTGACCTATAGGTGGACCTAACCCAAATATGGGTCGACCTATGCCTTTGTAATATTTTGTTTCATTTTCTTTTTATTTCTTGCTTCTTGCGTAATTTCTTCATACTAGCTCGGTTTTCGACAAGTTATATATGGAAATTGATCAGAAAATTACCACAGACACAATGGTGAACTCCAGTGGCTAAATTTTGAAAACTTCACAAACTTATTTTATTATTTAATTAATTCGTTATATAATTATTTTAGCTCAAATTTTGGGTTGTTACACAACTAGGTGTTGGTGACCAATTTTAAAGACAACATTTTGGTGCTTTCATAGAGAAAACTAGCTCCCATGGATTTGGAATTCAAATTCGGAGCTTGGGAAAGATCCAGAGCTTAGATTTGGAGCAATGGTGAAATAATCAACAAGGATAATGCTACAAAAAAGGAGCCGCAATGGAGGGCGTCAGGAGGCTTCCTCGGGAGCTGGAGCTAATCAAGCATCCGTGAACATCACTAAGGATGATGGAAACGATGATGGATGTTATGAGAGTGGAAATTGCCTCTAAATTGCCTTCACCCTCTCATATTTTTATCACTTTCTTTTTGTTAGTTTCTTACATTTTTAGCTTAACTCTCTCACTACTTTGGTATAATTTGATTAAATAGATTTTTAAAATCTACAATTCCCTCCAGATCGACCCGTACTCGCCATGTACTAACAATTGTACGTCGTGCGCTTGCGGTATTAAGTTTAATTTAAATTCGTTTGATGGTGTTCTAAACCGGTAGAATTTCCATCGACGAACACTTAACCTAGTACCCTCATACTTAGTTACTACCTTAAGGGTTGCAAATCCGATAGGAGGGTATGCAACACTTGGGATGAGGTGTGACCATTTAGAGTTTGATTTGCTAGGCCATACTTTTGATTATTGTTTGCATGTGTTTGACTTTGTGGGATTTGGGATTATCCTTGGGATGGATTGGTTAAGTAAATATGATGCTAGGATATTTTGCCATGATAGGAAAATATCACTTAGTCACCCGGATTGTAGTGATCGGATAGTTTATATTGTAGAGAACCCTAGTTGTGAAGTGAATGCTTTATTGGGTATTATGGAGTTGGAGGATGAGTTGCGTCGAGTTTTTTTAGGTAGAGAATTTGCTGATGTGTTTTAGCCGGTAGTTGGACTGCCACCGAAATGAGCCATAGAGTTTCAGATTGATATGGTTCTTGGAGCAAAACCGATGAGTAAGCCGCCAAGCAGGATGACACCGACAAAGATAAAGGAGTTGAAGGTGCAGTTGGTGGATTTGGAAGGCAAGAGTTTAAGTCGACTAAGTAGTTCACCATGGGGAGCTGCCGTAGTGTTTGCTAAGAAGTCGGACGGATCATTAAGGCTGTGTATCGATTATCGTAAGTTGAATGAGATGATGATAAAGAATCGATATCCATTATCGAGAATTGACGATTTGTTCGATTAGTTAAGTGGAGCCAAAGTATTCTCTCAACTGGATTTGGCTATGGGATTTCATCAACTTATAGTGGCAGAGGATAGTATTCCTTTGATGGCGTTTAGGACAAGGTATAGATCATAGGAATGGTTAGTTATACCGTTCAGACTAACTAATGCGCTGGCATTCTTTGTGGATCACGGTTAAAATTCTTGAACTACAAACAAAGCGTGCCGTCTGGCATTTATAATGTTTTACCCCTATTCGAACGCAATGGAACAAGTTTTGAAACCTAATTCGATCGTATGGAGAAGATAGCTTTTTGAATCCAATTATAATATTAAATTTCCGATATTAATTTCAATGCATTTATATCCCGTACGACCAAACGGTAACTACAAATGCTATGAAATTTGAAATCCGATAATAATACACTATTACGGATCTAATGGAACTAGTTTCATCGAATTTCGAGATTGTGCCCCGGATCGCTATTTTAACCTGTCGATTAAATCGATGATTTCAAAAATGGACGACATCACTTGGAATTTCATTTTTAAAAACTTACTAACTCAATTCTTATTCAAAAATAATTTATATGAGCATCATAAATCATTTTTATTTACATTAGATTCCATATTCAATTATTTAACCAATTTTGTTATTCAAATGACCATTATATTTGAAATTAAATCTATTTAACCTATAAATTCAACTTTTCAATATTTAAAATCAATCAAATATTCTAATTCAAACGACCAAAAAATCCGGGTCGTTACATTCCCCCCCCCCCTTAAAAGAATTTCATTTTCGAAATTACTAAGGTGGATGAAATGCTCCAATCCCATTAACTTTTCAAAACCCACTTTGTTAAACTCGATATTTCACTTTCCTAAATCTTTTAGTATCAACCAAAACAAATAGTTTTCATTTCTAATTCAAAGCCCTTTATTTCAATTACAATTCAAAAGTCCATTTTTTTAGTTAACAAAAATCTTTCTTTTAAAAATTTCAAAAATGTTCTAACACCCTAAATTTTCGAAAATTTTTGGCTGAGTCTCTCTTGTACGGAGAGCCTTTTGCAATATCACAAATATGATAAAAGGACATACATTAAATCCCATGGTCGGAATACACAATATATATATCAATATTTTTATTTTTCACATGCTAAATTCGTAAGCGTACCTTATTTTAGCGTTATTAAGCGAATTCGCTTAATTAATATGCAATTGCGCAACCAAAATCAAGTCAAATAATCTTCTTGTACTTGTACCTACTCAATTGAACATGTAAGTTTCATAATTTATGCAATTTAATTACTTCACATTCATTTTACTAATGCAAACACATAGATTGCAAAAACCAACAAGTTACACATGTATTTAAAAAAAATTGTAAGATTCCAATACTAACTTAGTTACTTTCAATCAATTTATATACCATTCTATGCATTTCAAATGATTCACAAATGATTTACTAGCATTCAATTCATATTTACATACACTACATTCATATCCATTACAAATTGATTCTAATCAATTTGTTCACTTTCCATTGATTCACAAAATTTTGTTTACTCCTATTTACGTCCAATGATAATTCAATTCATGCTATCTGGTGATATTCATTTAAATAAATAACCACTTTAAATTTAAAAGCCAATTTAAATTGATTCTGAATCAATTTATTAAGCTTTAGTGATTCACATTCAATTCATTCACATCTTGTTCGCTTAATTTTATATTCAACAACAATCGAATCCATGCTAATTTATTTACAAACCATTTCATAAATTAGTTACTTAAGTTGAATTTCATTCTTATTAATAATATTCTCGACCATATTCAATTTACACTTAAATTGAATTCATTTATAACTTAAGTCACCACCATTTCAAACTATTTCTATTTTATTTGACAATATTCAAAATATATCTATTTCACTTACATTTAAGTCGAATTCCATTTATACTCAAGTCCCACATTCAGTTTCAATTTCAATCCACAATCCATTTTACTTAACCAAGTTAAGTTCCATTTCTATATTCAATTAACTAATTAATTTATCTAATTAGTTCACTTCCATTTTATAATTCAAAATCTGATTTTTATTTCAAAAATCACCTCATTTTGTATGACTTGAGTACAACTTTATTTTCTACTTCAAGTTTGATTTCCATTTCTTTACAAAAATATCAAACCACTTCCATTTTGGTTTTACCATTTCGCTTTTCCAAATTATAAGTTAGATAAAAAAAATTTTGAAGGTAAGTAACATAACTTATTTTCCACATTTTTATCAATTTTATACTTGAGTTGACTCCATTTAAAAATTTATAACCTATAGTTATATAACTATTTTACAACTCAAATCTATATACAATACAATTCGATATTCTTTCAATTCCAATTCCATTTTATTTAACTTATCTTAAGTTAAATTTTAATTCATCCAATGCATTTTTACCAATTCAAATTATATAACTTGCATAAGTAAACTTTTAATTTCATTTTGAAATTCACACTTCCTTTTTTATTCACATCATTCCCAACTTATAAGTTCAAAAACTTATTTTCTTTTCGGTTTCACAAAACCTTCAAATGAATATCTCAGAATTCAACCACCCTTTTCGGTTTCACAAAACCTTCAAACCTTCAACCACTCGAAAATGAACATCGATGATGTCGCGATCATCATCGGAATTATTTTCCAATGATTGAAGTGAATTCAGTGCTTTATCACTTCCAAAATCCATTTTTAAATCCAATTTAAAGCATTTTCTATTCCAAAAATAATATCACCATCATTTATTTCAAAACACCTTGGAAAACATTTCCCAAAATTTCCTGGATTTAAATTTCCATATCCTGGTTTGAATCCATTTTTAGTTTAACTCGTTTGAATAAATCATATTTATAAAATTTCTATTTGGTTATATAAACTATATCAATTTTATATCTGCTTTAGATAATAATAACAACCAAACACACCAATTAGGCTATAATAATTTCAGAACTTTTTTCCCTTGTATCAAAATATAGTTTGGGTAAAATATTTCATTTACCTGCTTCAAAAAAATACTATGTCGGTTTATCTTGTTTAAGTGTTTAGAAACCCCTATTGATATCAGGCATCCCACATATCGTCCAGGATTCATATGCCACTCAACAAATAAATCAACACAATATAAAACATTTTATATTCACTAACAAATACACGCTCATATCTATTAATACACTCAAACTCATTCTAGGGTACTACTAGCCTTATCTCTACTGAGTAATCCCTACCAAAGTCAAGTTTCTCACTTGACCTTCAGCTCTGATACCAAATGTAGCAACCCGCCATTCCGTACCCTTTAAGCTGACATTTAATCACACTTGTCCAACACAAATAGTACGAAAAGATGAATATCTAAGAGAATGAAGAGGATAGAAGAAGAAATAGAAACAATAATACAGAATCTCACAATCGCAACGGAACAAAATATAATATATAATAACAAATCTTTATACAAAGAAACTATAACTCTAATATACATACAATCATTAGGGTACAACAGTCAACAATCAATCTGGTCAGGTATAATAACTTGTCCACACATGTACTAAATATACGCGTAACACACACAACGGAAATAACCAAGTACGTGTAATACGTAGGGCTGTCAATGGATGCAAACGGATGCGGATATGGCTATATTCGCATCCGCATCCAAAAATTTAAATCTACATCTGATATCCGCATATATTGGAGAATTAACATCTGTATCTGCATTCGTGGATATTTTTCGGATATCCTAAAATATCCGCATCCGAAAATAAAAAGCGGATATTTCCGGATATTCGAAAATATCCGATATATCCGCATCCGAAATTGAATAAGATTTTTATTATGCTAATATATTTTTGAACTAAAACATCACAGCTAAAACAATCACTCTCTCAAATGACAATACACACAAACTACAATACTAATCAATTTTTCAAATGACAACACACATAATGCCAAACAAGTTCATACGATATTACAACAATTCAAATGACAAAATAACAACATACATAATGTCGAACAAGTTCATAAGATATTACAACAATTCAAATAAACAAAAACAATAGATAATATTTCTTTCTTCCATCAACCATAGCTTTTTAACATTTCCTGCCAAGAAAAACATGATCGAATCATTAGATCAAACAAATAATTTTGATTAATTTCGATAAAACAAATCTAATTTAGATCCACCATAGCATGTACAGCTGCCCATTGCTGTTTACAGCAGTGGGCAGCTGCTGTTTATAGTTAGTATTAGATGTCGCATTGAGCATTGAGCGCTGCTTTTGAATAGGGGGCTTTGAGCACTCCTTTGCTTTGCTGGAACACTTTAGAAATTGAAGGCATGGGTGATTATTTTTTTTACATTGTAAGAAAGAAACGACTAAACATATCTATCTACTCATAAAACTAGACGATGTCTCAATAGCAGAAGAAAACTTCTAACATTAATGCAACAAACTCTGATCTAAATACTGTTGTTAATGATGACATATATACATATATCTACCCATAAAAATTGAAAAGTTATTGTGGCGTTACATGATGGATGAAGCTTAGGATATTCAGCTTGCCATAATTGATAATGGGTGACTTAAACAGTGTTATTTTTGCAGATGATAGATCTGGAGGTAGTGGCAGCAGCTTATGCAATGAGGATGAATTTTATAATTGTATTCTCACTGCTGGAATGCAAGAGCCTTTAGTTAAGGATGATCATTTCACAATGGAGATGAATTCTATAATCTAAACTGCTCTCTCACCTTAATTTACTAATCTTCTATAAAATATTTGGGTATTCCACTTTCAAACAAGAAGTTAAATGTGGTTATTCCTAGCTCTATTAATCTCTTAAACAATTCATGTTATATGAAATTGAATAAAATTTATTCACTATTTTTTGCAATCTATATACATGTAAATGCTGTTTAAACTCCCTACCTCCATAGTAAATGCGATGAGCATGCTCTTTGCACCAAATAGTGCATTGTATTATAGAATTCACTTGGAAAGTCATAATATAATGCTTTGGTTAATAGTTTAATTGCTGCCAAAATAGTTATCATATTCAACTACAATGAAAACTTAATAGGATTTTATTTGTATGATTTGCTATAATATTATTGCCATCTGGTATGATTTTATTGCATTTAATTACACATTGATTCTTTTATTTTTTGGTTATCACTTATCGGCAATTCATTTGAAATCAAGCTCATGACAATATGTTAATTTGCTAAATCAGGCTTTAAAACTTTCCATGTAATTTGGCGTGGAAATAGAGTCCAAATAAGAAGACAAGATTTTTTCATAAGCATAAATGAATATGCCATAATTGTATTGCATTTTTACATATATATGGAGCCTGTAGTTATAGAAATTACTATAGGAGGAGCACCAGGCAGTAGACAATATAGGAGAATGGTGGCAGTAGCATTTGCATTACAGTTAATATTAGGTATAATTCATCAAACAAGGAAAAAAAAGAACATCATCTACTCGCAGAACTAAGCATATTCAAAATATTGTCATAGACAACGAAACCATGTATGCAATAAAGAGCAAATCATATATAATATGTAAAATGAAGAACTTTACCTTCAAGAAGTCATAAATCTTAAAGCTTGCTCATTACATGTCTCATACATGAGCAGGAGTCTGAATATGAAAGCCTTATATTTAATAGAAAGAAAGAAAGAGTCAGTAAATGAATTTTTTAATAAATAGTTCCAATTAAAAAAAAGCTTTACCTTGTGCGACCATCTCTATAAGGAAGCTGATACTACAACTTGATGAAGTGTTTTCCATTTTCGATTTTTTGCGATATACAAAAAATCATATTTATTAACTAAAAAATTTATTTTATTAAGCATAAACAAGATAGTAAATATTTACTGATTTCAAACTGTATTCATTTTACTACCCTTTATTTTAAGTTCTCATATGTTTTCATGTTGCCTTTGTACTTGGTTTGAACTATGTTAACAAAATTTATCTTAGCCATCTCATATAAAGTAACTAATAATCTAAACAAAATACAAAGTATAGTACACTAGAAAATCAAATTTCAGTTAAGTTTGAGATAACTAATAATGCTTACTAAATTTATGAGATAACTTAATTATCTGTAACTAATTTGAGTCAACTTAATTTCACTAAAATACAAAGTAACTAATAACCTTCCAAATTCTATTTACCAATATCTGACGGCTTATTAAATTTATGAGATAACTTAATTATCTATAGAACATTTGTATATTATGCAGGATACTGATCCATTCATTCTGGTATTAAAATAATATGAAATAAGAGCAAATAAAATTAAGTTTCAAACTGTATACCAAAGTGAAGAGCAACAGCAGTCAAGCGTGAGCACAGCCGAGAGTGAGCAAAGCCGAGCATGAGCAAAGAGCAGTGTTATGGGAGGCAAAGTTGTGCCAAACGAGGCGGATCTTTGACAAAAGGCGACGAGGTGAACTGAACGAGGTTTGTGTGTGTGAGCTGACAAAAGGCGATGAGGTGAGCTGACAAAAGGCGATGAGGTGAGCTGAACGAGGCGGAGCAGCGACAAAAGGCGGAGCACGAGAGCAATTTAGGGTTTGAAATTGGAAACGAGTGAGGAAATAGGAACAAGGGTTTGAAAATTGAAATAGGAAAGTAAAAATGTGAGTACGTAACTTATTGTTGCTTGCTTAGTTAGGGTTTTACTTTCTTTCTTGAGCAATATAGGGTTTGGCCAATTCATTTCTAAATTTATTTTAACTACAACTTAGGGTCATCTTTAAATAATAAATCAATAATAATAAAAAAAAATTATTATAATTAATTTCGGATCGGACGGATGTTTTTCGGATATGGATATGCCCGTATTCACATTCGCATCCGATTTTCTTTTCGGATATCTGCATCCGCATCCATTTTCGAATATCGGATAATATTCGTTTTTTCGGATACGGATCCAGACGGATTTCAGATTTTTCGGGTATCCATTGACAGGTCTAGTAATACGTCTGAAATCCTCCAGCTCGTCTCTTGAGCTCCATAGCATCCTAACCTAAATCTATTACTTGGTCTGACACGAGCATTATAATAAAATAACACCCGAGTCAATCTGGAAAAACCAGTATGAGAAAACGCACTCAATTTGAATTTATTACCTTATCAAAATCCTTTGAAAACAAAGGTATCTCGTAAACCACGCCAGACATAAATATGACGAGTTTTTACCTTACGATAACCGAAACCTTTTATATCAAAATCATCTGATATTATAATAGTGTCTATAAAAAATAAACTATAAAATAGCTGAAATGCTTGCATCTCACTTTTCAGCATAGTTGGGTACAATTAAAACCATACGGCGCTTATTGGAGAATGGATTCCATACTATGACCAGGTAAGGAACTAACTCTGATGAGTGCATCTCTAGATCAATGCACTCAGGTCTGACAAGACCATCTTGTACCCTGCCACACAGAGCCGGCCTACCACTTGACTAGTAGTACCAAATATATCATCATTCCGATCTTTCGACCGTAATCGATATCTCTCATGCACAACCAAATCCATAATAATAGGGTAATCTAGATAGATGATGGCATACCCTAATGGGAACGACCCACTTAGCCCTACTGTATGCCCTGTTTTAGTCATTTCCCGATTGATGAGGCTTGAGGCTACGTTTACCTTTTGAATAGCAATCCCACTTGGAATGCTAACAAATGCCTTCTAGGCAACAATGCAATGATAAAATTCATCCATACAAGTTGTCCTTTGTTTGTACCAAAATTTGGAACAACACTCTTCGGAAGGGTTTGAAGAGATAAAAATGAAGAAATTAAATGGAAAAGGAGGATTATCTAACAAACACTTCAAAAACAAATAAGAAAGTACGTAGAAACACAGAAATTTAGAGTGGTTCGGCGTATTGCCTACGTCCACTATGAAATTGATGATTTTATTGATGTTTTCCTGATGATTACAACTGATTACAGCGGATTACAGCGAATTACAGCGGTGAAATTCGAGTACAATAGCAGCCTTATAGCGCAAAAATGTTTTCGGCAGAGTCTGGACGTCAGAGAGCCAAAAGATCCCTTTTCTGGAGGCTCTAGGATGCTATTTATAGGCGTAGGATGCAAATATCTCGCTCAGATCTCGGGAGACCTCTTCTGGCACGTGGGTGGGCCCATGCGATCGATCCCACGTGGTTTCGACTTGATCCATGATCGATACGAATGAATTTCGTATCGATCAAGATTTCACCCTATCGAGTCAAAATTTTGCATGGATGTTCTTTGAGTTGTACGTAAGCTCTTGTGAAAATTTCATAGCATTTGGACTTGTGGATTGCGAGTTCTGATCGATACGAATTGGACTCTTTGGTTGGCTGTTCAGTTCGAATCGATCCTTTCGTATCGTTCTGTTCGAATCGACGTTGAGCACGCGCCTGCGAGTTGACGTGGCGCTTGATTTTTGTATCGCTCCACCTTTGATACCGAGTTGACTGAGTCATCCCAAGGTTTTCGCCTTGTTCGTATCGAAGACAGTTGCCTTGTTCATATCGAAGACCGTTGCCTTGTTCGTATCGATGGGAGATGCCTTGTTCATATTGATTTGATGTATTTTACTTCGCATCGATCTTCTGCATGCCATCTCATATCAAGGAGAGGTGTTGGTTTCGTATCGACCTGTGGTCGATCGATACTATAACGACCCGATATTTTGGACCATTCGCATCCATTATAAGTGTATAGGTAGACACTCATGCCGGAGTTGAATTGCTCAAAATACCGCGTTGTTAATTTAAATTTGGCAAAACTGAACATATACAGTAAATAAATAATCACAGATCACAGACACGGAGTAATAAGTGCAGCGGAAATAAAAGAGATAGTAGTTCATGAAGCTACTATATGAATATATAAAATACATTAGAATTTACAACAGAAGAGTAATACGATACATCAGAGTTAAACCAGATACAACGGAAGAGTAACACGATACATCAGATACAAATCAGAATGCATCACTGGAATCATCGAATATCTGAAAGCTGGATAGATAGCTGGATCTCCAAGCGAAGCTCCAACTCCAAAGGTGAGTCTCGAAAGCTGAACCACTCAGTCTGACCCGAGCGTAAAGCAAAACACAAAACACTCGAGTTAGGATTAACATTCTTATATTAATAAATCCAACTCAAGAGAAATAGCAATTGAAATACAAGTAACTCAAAGGATGTTTGGAATTACCATCCTTTAAGGATCCGTTAAACTATCTAATAGGTAGTAATGTACGATAAGTAGATAATGTCTATCAGTAATAATAAGATATCAAAATAGTGTTAAGTCATGGCCCATTCCACCCTTAACACATTTTTATTCCCAAAAGCATATACAAGACCGTAGTTTCCCCAAAACCGGAAGTCACCAGAGGGCAATCCATATACTAAAGGTACAAATCAAAGTCGTAGTGGTCGCGCATAAATGGAATACAAGTATGACAAGGCACATGAGGCAATACCCAAGGTAGTGATACTACCATTCGCCTGATCCGGACTGGTGAGAACGCAACGCCGCAGCGCCCGCAACACCGTGAAATAACACTCCCAAAATCAAGGGTGCACCAATCGACAACAAGTATAAGTAGTTCGAAGAAGTGTGTCCACTTGAGGTAGCTAATCCTCCATTGGCCCGGCACAGCTCCTGTTTTAGTCATTTCCAATTTGACACAAGTGTCAAGGCTATCCATCATCGTTCTCTTTCTTCAGTCATCACGAACATCATTCCAACCACTTCATTCTGGATCATCACTCCGCGCATAGTTATTAAAGTGGTTTCGGTTCAGATAGAGAGTATATCCATTACCGATCCCGGTCTCTTTAATAACTTTCGTAATTATTACACCGATTGGTCGTTTATATATTTCAAAAACCAAATCAAATTCCAATTTCAATCAGAGTTCGTAAATCAACATTTCATTTGTCTTTCTAAACCAATTTCCAATATTTACGTTTCAATACTTCCAAATTCACAATTTCAAAATCTTATAATTCAACTTCAATTCCTATTTAAAACAATTCAAATATTGATCCAAGTTGTATATAAGTTTCAATTCGAAATCATTTAAATAAATTTAATTTAACATTCAAATCAATTTAAACTCATTTATCAATTTCATTCAATATTCGTTAAGTTACTTTATCATTCAAAACAATTTCTATTAAATTTCCAATTCATTAAATCAATTCTTAAGTTCAACTTCATTAAATCAAAACTTACAATTTTGAATTAAATTAAATTCGTCAAATCAAATTCTTAACTTTCAAGTCTTATATTCATTTCAATAAATCATATTTTATTTCTTATTAAAGAAATTCAATTTCACTTATTTAATTACTTAAATAATTTTCCAAAAACTAAATTAATAAAGAAACTCAATTTCAATTATTTACGAAGTAAAATCCACTTATTCAAAAGTTCAATTTTCTTATTAAAGAATTTCAATTCAATTTAATCATTAAATAATTCAATCTTATTTAATTATTAAATAATTCAAAACTCAATTATTAAATAATTTCAAAGTTTAATAATTTCAAACTTAATTATTAAATCATTTCAAACTTTAATAATTTCAAACTTAATTATCAAATCATTTCTCAAATTAAACAATATACTTTCATCAATTACATCGTTAATATTTTGTTTCAGATTATTAACATTTTCCTTTCATTAAAAATTCAATTTTCAACTTCATTTCAAAACCATATTATTTATTCGAATAAAATCTTCGTTTTATTTTTAAATCAAATTATTGACCAATCGGGTTTTTATTTAATTTCCTATCCTAGGTCAAAGTTCAATTTGGGTATTTATCATTTCAACCCGATTCCAATTCAATTAAAAATCATAGCATAACAAAGGGAACTTGCAGTGTGATAACTAGGATGGTGTCAAAGTAAATAAACAAGCAATAACAACAAACAATATCAATCCAAAAATCAAATCAAATAATCCCGAAATAACCGTATTAATTCGCATTGTTATTTGTACGAATTAATATAACTATAATTAGAATCTACACTATCATTTCATGTAGATTAAAGATTATTACTTTACGGTTCTTCACTTGTCATTTAATTTCAATTTTAACAGTACAACAATTAATCCAATATACGTTCAATGGTTCAAAGTGTAATTATCACTATTTTACATGTCAATTAATTTAACAAATAAAAGGGGTCATATTCAACTAATCAAATTCAACATATATGTCAATTTTAATTATCCTACGTCAAATTTACTTGCATAATATTTATCACTTTATACATTTCAATTTAACATCCAATATAAACAACAACAGTCAATCAATTATCAATCAAACAGGATTATCATCGTATAATTAACAGATAATGGTGTTAGATGTCATAGGTGAACTGATACAGGTAATAACAGTGTAAATATCAGACAGCAGCATATTTCAATTGTCGTTTCAATTGAAATCAAATTTAATAAATAAAAGAACGTTAATCGTGAGTGAATGCTCACCTTTCGAGGCTAGAGAATTTGTCACAGAAATGAGTCGCGAATCCAGAGCAAGGTGAGATGGGCATGAATTCGATGAAGAAACGGGCACGACGAACCCAAAAGCTGATAAAATGGGAATCGATAAAATGAATCAGAATCAGTTTGATAAAGATAGATGGTATGAATGAACTTATATGTATAATTATATATATAACTATTCATAAAAATCATATTTTAAATTTCAAACACGTATTAAATTAAATGTATATATAAAACTACTATAGTCTACACGTGTCTTGAAACTATGTATATCTATATATAATCAACTTCCAAAATCGATATTTGAGAATATACAACACTGTAACCATATATTTTATAAACCAGAATCTAAATATAAATACAAGTATAGGTTCTGAAAAAAAATGTTATATATAAATAGGCATATCCGTAAACATGTATATACAGTTGTAAACTATATACATAAGATTCCAAATCAAAGTACTACTAACTTTACAAAATAGATATGCGCGTATATAAGTAGGCTCTTCACAAAATCTACAGACACTATAACTTATAAACAAATCTTCCATATAAAACTTTTGTACTGTAAACATAAACATGTATATATACTTTAAACCAAGTAAGATAAAACTACGGTCACACTTTATATATATAGACTTAGCTCTTTATAATATAAAACTGATAAAATTAACTGGTATACAACTTATATGACTAGATTCCAAATCAAATATGTAGGAACTTTGGAACATATATCTACTTCCTTTATACTACACGTATTAAATCTTTAACATACAACATATATGCATCCTCCACTTACTTTAAATCTAAGAAAGGAACAACAGTCAACAACTTAAAATACAATGCACATACCATACTATTTTTCTTTACTGTGTACACATCTTACGAAACATCAAATAACTATTATAATCAAAACTGTAAAAACTATGAAACAAAATAGTAAATTCGTGTATACATATATAGGCCAACCGTATAAAATATTGTATTATATAAATCCATATATATATAACTTTATATAGAATGGCACATATATCTATCGATACCTCGACAACAAAGAAAAGCTCGGCTAGTGATGAACTCGGCGAGAGGAGATAGAGACGGGTGGATCTCGGCAGAGGAATGGGTGACGAGGTGGCTGCTGCCGACGACTGACGTGTTCATGGTGGCCAGGTGATGGCAGTGCTTGGCGGAAGAGACCGTTCTCGGCTGCATGGGTGGGTTGGTGCCTAGTGGTTGCAGGGTTGGATCACGACTGACAAGTGGTGGAGGCGGAAGACTGGGATGAGGCGAGCTCGAGTGGAAGATGAAACACGGCAAAGAGGAGGAGGAAACTATGGCTTTGGTGTTGTCGAGCTCAACAGATAAATGATGAGTGAAAGAGAACGAGGTCGCACGCTGCTTGGGGAAAACGATAGTTTTGCACGGGTTTGACTTGGGGAAATGGAGAGGAAGGGCACGGGTTTTATTAGTGGGTGAAACTTTAGCTGTTTCAAAGTGACAGAGAGAAAGAAGGTGGAGCTTGGGAATGTTTAGTTTCACAAATGAAGTAACAGAGAACAGATAATGAACCAAAGTGATTGGAATTAATTCGAAAACCAAAAGACAACTGCAATTTTAAATTTTCAATAAGAATATTGAGGGTCAAAAATTTAATTCAGAGAATAGTAATAGTAATGGCTACCGTTATTTTCGGGAATAGTGAAAGTTTATCACTATTCATATCAGTTGAGGAAACGAAAGGACAAGAACAAAAGAGTTAACACCGATACGATTACACTTTTCACGGATTCTGTTGTGCGCCGGACTCCAAAACACAGAAAAGGATATACCGTAGAGATCAGTATGACGAGACGATCAAAACGGTATACAGATATCAGTGGTTTGATTTGATTATCAAAATTCGAAATTTTCTACTGGCGGAAAACGCAAGAAAAACGCTGAAAAATAAGATCGACGGAGCCAAAGATGTTCGAATTTGGAAAAACGACAAACTGACAATTTGCTTAGAAGATGTTTAGAATTTTTCTATGTAAAAATATTTTGGTTTCGAAAATGTTTTATTTTCATCGCTTTTTAACTGATTAATTTTGAAGTGAATTTACGCGCGAAATAAACTTTCATATTTTCGGACGAAAATTTACCAGTTGCTATGTTTAACTAGACGTATTCCAAATATTAAATTTTTATTTCAAAATTTTATCGTTTAAAATTTCACAAAATTTCAACTAATTTCGTTATTAAAACAGTTGAAATTTACGGGTCGTTACACTCTCCTCCACTCAAAACTTTTCGTCCCCGAAAAGGAACGAGGTAGGAGAATAGAAACAACCAGAAAGAAAAACAGATCTGAAATACAAAATAACAATTAATTTAAACCATATAAATTCAAATTTTAAATTAATTGATATTCAATAATTGATTTAATCTATTTGATTTCATTAAAATCAATCTCAACTATTTCTAAATTCATTATCTTATTATTCTATTATCTTCAATTTACAATTTATAACACCATAAGTTTGAATAGTCTTTTATTATCATCATATTTTCTTCGACAAATTTTATATTCTTCTTTATTCCATATTATTGTTAAGTTTATTTCACTTAATATATCCTATTACATATATTTAACTCATATAAATTTATTTAAACCCTATAAATTTCAATTTAAATTAATTTATATTCACTAATTTCTTTTAAATTCAAGGTATTTCCATAAGTTGATCAAATTTCAATTTATTAATTCTTTCAAAACAAATTTATTAATTCTTTCAAAACAGATTTATTTCATTATTAACTGAGTTTACTTATTATCCTATCTAACTCTATTAACATCTTTATAATCAAAATTTAGTGTACAACATTTATTATAAACACTCAAATTTTATTTATAAATTCAAATTATCTTTTATATTATCCAATTACATATTCAACTTCTGAATGATTTAGGTAAGTTGTAGTAGAATGTAGTTGAACAATATACAAATAAAATTTTCCAATTCGATTATCCAAGTTTAAATATTTATTCCAAATTTTGTTTTATTTAATTAAAATCATACTTTAACAACATTTAAGAATTAGATTTCCGATTAACTTTAAACAATTTAGAGTTATATATCATATATTTATATCAATCAAATTAAATTTTAAAATAAGATACCTATATATATATATATAAATCAAATTATACTGAAGAAATTCAAATCAACATATTTTTCAAAACAAAACCGTAGCAAAGCTACAGAATAGTATCTCCACTTCGAAACTCGAAAATGAATGTCGATGATGCGGCCGCCATCACCGAAATTATTTTCCAGCGACAAAGAGAAGAGCACTGATTTCAACATTTTAAAATTTTTTGAAAACGGTTTCTATTTGAAAATACTTTAAATAATATACATTAGAATTCTTTGGAAACAAATTATAGTCAAAATACCTTTAAATAATGTGCATTTTAAACCTTTAAAACCATAGTTCGGAAATCATTGGAAATTAAATTCTCAAATTTCTGAATTAAATTCATTTCAAATTCCAAATCAAATTATAACTAAATTTATAAATTCATTTATTTATATTATGCAATAGTCAATGGTTTACAAAATAATAAATGAAAATCAAATATTATTATTTCATACAACAAATTTATTAACAATTTAATTTCAGAAAACTTATATTTATATATAATATAATCATTCAAAACTATTTTGTTTATCAAATTTGAAAACAACATTTTAATATAAATTTAGAAATACATTTCTTTGCTCGACGATACAGGAATGGATTTTCAAAATAAGGATATGGATTCAAATTTGATGGACTTAAATCAAAGAGAAATTTGATTCGAAGATAGGTTTGAAACCAAGACGAGATAATTAAATAACAAAATAAGGCGATGGATAAATTTATATAAGTCGCGGGCAACCTTAACCGGGTCAACCGTGACTTCAAGAATAAGATCATTGCTGGATTCCGAGGTAAATCAACACTCGATCTCAAGAGATGGAATTCAGGTATAGCAGGTAATAGATAGCATCGTAAACCGAGGATACAGAAATCTCCGGTAAATCGATGCCTATTATAAAGGAGTTTACTCCTTTACGAATTATTCGAAGATTGGCGAGACCGCCGATCTATTATAGATATCATTCAAAATGGAGTTATGGGGTGCTCCAGAATTTGAAAGAAGACGAATAGTGAGGGACACGAATGAATTTCGAAACCGAGGGGAACGTTCCAAAATTCAAAGGAATTGAGTCAATGGAAGAGAATGAAACTCGAATGAGAGTGATTCTGTAAATACATTTACCCTATATGTTAAGTTTTGCCTAGAGCTACCAAAGCTCTGATACCAACTGTAACGACCCGATATTTTGGACCATTCGCATCCATTATAAGTGTATAGGTAGGCACTCATGCCGGAGTTGAATTTCTCAAAATACCGCGTTGTTAATTTAAATTTGGCAAAACTGAACATATATACAGTAAATAAATAATCACAGATCACAAACACAGAGTAATAAGTGCAGCGGAAATAAAAGAGATAGTAGTTCATGAAGCTACTATATGAATATATAAAATACATTAGAATTTACAACAGAAGAGTAATACGATACATCAGAGTTAAACCAGATACAACGGAAGAGTAACACGATACATCAGATACAAATCAGAATGCATCACTGGAATCATCGAATATCTGAAAGCTGGATAGATAGCTGGATCTCCAAGCGAAGTTCCAACTCCAAAGGTGAGTCTCGAAAGCTGAACCACTCAGTCTGACCCGAGCGTAAAGCAAAACACAAAACACTCGAGTTAGGATTAACATTCTTATATTAATAAATCCAACTCAAGTGAAATAGCAATTGAAATACAAGTAACTCAAAGGATGTTTGGAATAACCATCCTTTAAGGATCCGTTAAACTATCTAATAGGTAGTAATGTACGATAAGTAGATAATGTCTATCAGTAATAATAAGATATCAAAATAGTGTTAAGTCATGGCCCATTCCACCCTTAACACATTTTTATTCCCAAAAGCATATACAAGACCGTAGTTTCCCCAAAACCGGAAGTCACCAGAGGGCAATCCATATACTAAAGGTACAAATCAAAGTCGTAGTGGTCGCGCATAAATGGAATACAAGTATGACAAGGCACATGAGGCAATACCCAAGGTAGTGATACTACCGTTCGCCTGATCCGGACTGGTGAGAACGCAACGCCGCAGCGCCCGCAACACCGTGAAACAACACTCCCAAAATCAAGGGTGCACCAATCGACAACAAGTATAAGTAGTTCGAAGAAGTGTGTCCACTTGAGGTAGCTAATCCTCCATTGGCCCGGCACAGCTCCTGTTTTAGTCATTTCCAATTTGACACAAGTGTCAAGGCTATCCATCATCGTTCTCTTTCTTCAGTCATCACGAACATCATTCCAACCACTTCATTCTGGATCATCACTCCGCGCATAGTTATTAAAGTGGTTTCGGTTCAGATAGAGAGTATATCCATTACCGATCCCGGTCTCTTTAATAACTTTCGTAATTATTACACCGATTGGTCGTTTATATATTTCAAAAACCAAATCAAATTCCAATTTCAATCAGAGTTCGTAAATCAACATTTCATTTGTCTTTTTAAACCAATTTCCAATATTTACGTTTCAATACTTCCAAATTCACAATTTCAAAATCTTATAATTCAACTTCAATTCCTATTTAAAACAATTCAAATATTGATCCAAGTTCGTATATAAGTTTCAATTCAAAATCATTTAAATAAATTTAATTTAACATTCAAATCAATTTAAACTCATTTATCAATTTCATTCAATATTCGTTAAGTTACTTTATCATTTCAAAACAATTTCTATTAAATTTCCAATTCATTAAATCAATTCTTAAGTTCAACTTCATTAAATCAAAACTTACAATTTTGAATTAAATTAAATTCGTCAAATCAAATTCTTAACTTTCAAGTCTTATATTCATTTCAATAAATCATATTTTATTTCTTATTAAAGAAATTCATTTTCACTTATTTAATTACTTAAATAATTTTCCAAAAACTAAATTAATAAAGAAACTCAATTTCAATTATTTACGAAGTAAAATCCACTTATTCAAAAGTTCAATTTTCTTATTAAAGAATTTCAATTCAATTTAATCATTAAATAATTTAATCTTATTTAATTATTAAATAATTCAAAACTCAATTATTAAATAATTTCAAAGTTTAATAATTTCAAACTTAATTATTAAATCATTTCAAACTTTAATAATTTCAAACTTAATTATCAAATCATTTCTCAAATTAAACAATATACTTTCATCAATTACATCGTTAATATTTTGTTTTAGATTATTAACATTTTCCTTTCATTAAAAATTCAATTTTCAACTTCATTTCAAAACCATATTATTTATTCAAATAAAATCTTCGTTTTATTTTTAAATCAAATTATTGACCAATCGGGTTTTTATTTAATTTCCTATCCTAGGTCAAAGTTCAATTTGGGTATTTATCATTTCAACCCGATTCCAATTCAATTAAAAATCATAGCATAACAAAGGGAACTTGCAGTGTGATAACTGGGATGGTTAACTAGACGTATTCCAAATATTAAATTTTTATTTCAAAATTTTATCGTTTAAAATTTCACAAAATTTCAACTAATTTCGTTATTAAAACAGCTGAAATTTACGGGTCGTTACAGATACGAAGCATGTTGAAACTTAATCGATACGAACTGTCCACTCGCAGTTCAGATGGATACGAAGTAGACCGTCTTCGATGGATTCGAACAAGACAGTTGTGTGGCAATGGACACGAATAGAGAGATACGAACCAAGATTACCTGATGGGTACGAACAAGACTCTCCTAAGATGGATACGAAGAAGGCCATCTCCGATGGATATGAAATAGACAATCGCCTATCGATACGAAGTGGAGCTTGTTTGATGGTGGAGTCGAATAGATCGATATGAATATACATATTCCATTGATGGATACGAACTAATGTATTTTGAGGGATGTGATTGAGGTGATTTCTTTGGCTTGCATCGATCATATCTTGAGCATACGAACCCGGATTGACATAAAACATGGAATGTTGGTTTTCACAGTTTTGCTTGTCATGTCTTGTCAATCGTAGCTCGATCCGGACTCAAAAAAAATCTATCGATATCCATAGCAAACCCGCGTCTAATCGATCTTCGGGACGGACTATCCTTGGTTTCCAGTTAAGTTCCTGGAATCACGGCCTTGCCAAAAGGCGGGATAACATTTGCCCCCCAAAGTACGTCTTGTGAGAACACGACGTGCTTTGAAAAGCCGCAATCTTCACTCTAAATGGTTCCATCTTACTTATTAAACAGTTATCGTCTTCGTGTTGGAAGTTGTAATCTTTGATTGATCCATAGAGGCATAAATTATGAACTATAGACTGCTCACTATTGTAATGTGTGCTGTTGTAACTGATTGTTGTATGATATCGATTATTTTTGTTGTTGTAACTGTTCATCAGGTGGGTATTCGACCTGTGAATTTTGAAAATTGAAAATTAGTCCGACATATATGGATATATGTTAACCTGACTCTCGTTAATGTCGCATGTTCATGAGTCGTTGTCAGTTTTCTTGTATCAAATTCTGTATCAATCCTCTCCTGAACCGATGTGAAATTCGAGTTGTAACAACGATTGATGGTTGTCTTGGAATGTCCCTTTGTATCGATCCTCTTCGGAACTGATGTAAAAGGTCGAAAGATGGTTTCGATGAACAGATGATGGAGGAACTCCTCGGTCATCACAGCGATCCTTTTGCGGACCTGCCATTTGTTATAGGCGGAAGTGCACCTACTACTGGCTCTTTAATGCCAACCACTAATGCTCCCAGCGCGGCCCAAGCAATTCGTGAAGAAGAAATATTGGCTGAAATTGACGCTGAAATGGATGCAGCGGCCCATGGCGGTAGTTTTGGAGGTGGGATGGCGGCACCTGGTCCGGCTCCGTTAAGGATGATATCACTTGGTGGTACAGTTACTGACACCAGCGTGCCTATCCCGCCTTCTATAGTCGATCCGGTTCCTCCGACTCCGCCTTCAGGGAAAATTCCCATGCACTTAAGCTCGGATGAGGAAGTTGATATCATGCCCCCTCCTGGAGATCAGCCGCCGAAAGGCAAAGGACCAAAAAGAAAGATAAGTGGTAGCTCCAGTGGGTCAACATCGAAAAGGAAAAAAGAGTAGATGTGCTTCTTCGGTTTAGTTTTGGTAGATAGATAGGAATTTATCTTCGATTCTTCTTTGGTAGGACGTGTATAGATGCGGGTTCGGTCCTCGCTAGTAGGAATTTTTGGGACCAACTTGTACATAATTTCTTTTCACAGATAGCTGAAATGAAATTTTATTTTGCTTTGAACTCGATGTGTGTTTATTAGCTTAAGTGTTCCAGCATTCGAATTCCTTGATCAGTACACTTGTGAAGTTTCAACGCTTGAACCCCGCTTGAGTTCATCCGTCAATTCCTAAAATCATGGCCACAAGTCACGACTGGAAATTAAGTTGAACTTCGATATTGTACCGCTGCAGTTAGCGATTGACACTTAAGTTCTGCCCCCAGTTTCAGGAATGAAGTTTAAAGATCGGCTAGCGGTCGTATTTCGCTTTTAATGCAGCATGCTTATAGCATTGTTGGTTTGATGTTGAAACAAGGGGATTTTGAGTGGTTGAATCACCCTCGCTATTTATTGATGATTGTATCCACGCTCCGGGGACTTAAGTTATTTTCACGGGAGATCAGCCATGTTTGTTTGACACTTATCATTTCGTCCGCACTCTGGGGACTTAAAGTTAGTTGATGTTTATACTCTGGTTCGCACTCTGGGAATCTGGAGTTAGTTGATGTTTATATTTCGGTTCGCAATCTGGGAATCTGGAGTTGGTAAACAGACGGTCAATCATATCTGTTGTATGTTTTTGAATTTCGCTTGCACTCTAGGACCGAGAGGTGTATCAGGATCGTGGATGGTCGGATCACATCCACCCTGAGTTAACAAGTGAGGTCGTTAGATGGACAGGTCCATCCTCCTTAAACTTGATTCGAAACCGTATTTGTAAGTTTATACTCCAGTTCGAGCTCTGGGAATCTAGAGTTAGGCAAAGGATTGTCGTGTATCAATCCTCTTTTGACGTTAGTGTGATGGCTTATCCCCGAGCTCGGGTTTCACTTAGCGAGTGACTGGTCGTATCACAGCCACTCCTTATTTGAATAAATTCCACCGTAATGATGGAACTTAGATCTCTGTGCATAGTGATGGTCATATGAAGTATTTCAAGTAAATCACAGCTCTGGCTCAAAGAGATTGCACTTTATTGCTGAAATAAGAAAATATGGAAAAGTCAGTTGCCTTATTACAAATTCTAATTTCGAAATACAGAAACAAGTTGCAAATGAAAAATAGACTGAATAAATAAACAGAGCATGTTATGTGTAGTAGCGACGAAGACTCTCGCTGTTCCAGGCTCTCGGAAGAGTGAGACCGTCAACGGTCGATAATTTGAATGTGCCATCTCCGAGCTTTCGTTCAATAACATATGGTCCTTCCCAAGTTGGCTTCATATGCGAAGGGACCGGATAAATTCTTTTGAGTATGAGATCACCAAGTTCAAAGGTTCGGGGTCGGACCTTGGCATTGTATAATCGGGCGACTCAACTCCGATATGCGGCTGCCCTCAAATCAGCCTCTTCACGCTTCTCATCCAATAAATCGAGAGATTCAGCAAGTAATATAGCATTTGTCTTTGGATGGTAGTATGTCACACGATGAGAATGTACTTCTAATTCGATTGGAATAACAGCTTCTGAACCATAAGAAAGAGAGAATGGAGTATGACCAGTTGCAGACTTATGGGTTGTACGGTAGGCCCATAAGGCCATAGGAAGTTCATTGACCCATTTCCCCCGTCTTTTTCCAGTCGTTTCTTTAGAATGGATTTTATAACTTTATTAACAGCTTCAACCTGTCCATTCGCTTGAGGGTGTGCGACTGTGGAAAATTTCTTTTGAATGTGTAATCGTTGATATAAATCCTTAAATTCGGCACTATCAAATTGGGTCCCATTGTCAGTGATGATAGTACGTGGGAGACCAAATTGGCAGATGATGTTGCGCACTACAAAGTTGATCACCTTCTTCATTGTGATTGTAGCAAGAGGTTCAGCTTCTTCCCACTTGGTAAAGTAATCAACTGCTACGATGGCGAACTTCGCACCACCTTTGGCTAGAGGTAAAGAGCCAATAATATCAATTCCCCATACTGCAAACGTCCATGGGCTGACCATTTGAGTTATATCAGTAGGCGGGGCTCTATCCGAGCATGCTTTTGACATTTATCACATTTCTTGGCATAATCTGCTACATCATGATTTACAGTCGGCCAATAGTATCCATACTGGAGTACTTTCTTGGCAAGTGCTTGCCCCCCGATGTGATCGCCACATTCTCCTTCGTGAACATCATGTAATACTCATTTGATTTCGTCGTGAGCGATACACCGAAGTAAAGGAACAGAGTACCCTCTTCTATACATAACTCCGTTTTGAATGGTGAACCAAGAAGCTTTTCGAAGAATTTGTCTCTTTTCACTCCTACGCTCTGGTAGGATTCCGTGTTCGAGATAATTTCTGAATGGAGTTATCCACGACTCCCTTTCGGAAACGACATCAAATACCCAATCGGTTTCCATCTGACCAATGCTTGGCGAAGATAATACCTCTACAGGAACAAGTCTCAATTGCTGTGCTTCACCTGTACTGGCTAACTTTGCCAACAGATCAGCTTTTTGGTTGTGTTCTCGCGGTATGTAATAAATAGCATAATAGTCGAACTGATTCAATGTCTCTTGAACTTGAGCAAGGTACGTGGCCAATCATCGATCTCTGGCTTGGTATTCCCCTCGAACTTGACATACGATCAATTGCGAATCACAGTAAATTTCCACCGCAATGATTCTTAAATCTCTGGCAAGTTTCAATCCAGCCAATAGGGCTTCATATTCAGCTTCGTTATTAGTCGCAAGGAAGTTGAACTTTAGAGCGTAACATATGGATCTACCTTCAGGAGTTTCAAGACCAACCCCGGCACCTGAGCAACGGTCATTTGATGCACCGTCTGTATGCAGCTTCCATATATACTTGGGAGATTCACTAGTTTCGGGCAAATCCTCTGGGATGGTAAATTCAGCTATGAAATCTGCTAGGACTTGTCCTTGAACTGCTCTCCTTGGAGTGTAAGTAAGGTCAAACTGACTTAACTCGATATTCCATTTGAGTAACCTGCCAGACGTCTTAGGACGCGTAAGGACCTGTCATAACGACTGGTCGGTATAAACGGTGATTGGGTGAGCCTGGAAGTATGGACGGAGCTTCCTCAAGGCAATAATGAGACAATAAGCCAATTTTTCTAGCTTCGGATAATTTCTCTCAGCTCTGGTAAGCCACTTGCTTATATAATAGACTGGTTTTTGTATTCGGTACTCCTCCCGAACTAGGGCAACACTGATTGCGTTTTCTGACACCGCCAAGTAAATGTACAATTTCTCATGATCAATAGGCTTTGACAAAATTGGCGGTGTGGAGAGATGTTGAATTAGTGCTCGGAATGCGCCCTCACATTCCGTAGTCCATTCAAAGTTTCATTTTTCTTTTTGGATCAGATCGAAGAAGGGAATGCATTTGTCAGTGGACTTTGAAATGAACCTGCTCAGTGCTGCAACTTTCCCGTTGAGACTATGGACTTGCTTTATAGTTTTTGGAGTTTCAAGATTTCTGATCGCCCAGATCTTTTCGTGATTGGCTTCGATTCCTCGAGCGTTGACGATAAACCCGAGGAATTTTTCTGATGCTACCCCAAAGTGACATTTCAATGGGTTGAGCTTCATTCTATATTCTTAGAGGATATTAAACATTGACTCCAGGTCTCTGATGTGATCAGTAGAAAATCGTGACTTGACTAGCATGTCGTCAACATATACCTCCATGGTCTTTCCGATCTGGTCAGCGAACATTCGATTAACTAACCGTTGATAATTGCCCTAGCATTCTTGAGTCCAAAAGGCATAGCTTTATAGCAATAGAGTCCCATATTGGTTACGAAGCTGGTATGTTCCTGCTCGGGCAAGTGCATGGGTATTTGATTATAGCCAGAGTATGCATCCATGAAGGATAAAAGTTCGTGTCCAGCCGTTGAGTCTACAAGTTGATCAATTCCTGGAAGTGGAAAACTGTCTTTTGGGCAAGCTTTATTCAAGTCTGAGTAGTCAACACATGTTCTCCATTTCCCATTTGGCTTTCGGAAAAGTACATGATTGGATACCCATTCCGGGTATAATGCATCTCGAATGAATCCATTCGTCTTAAGCTTATCTACCTCATCTTTAAGGGCGGCAGATCTCTCCGGATACATACCACGCCTTTTTTTCTTGATCGGGACGTACCATGGGTCAATATTCAGCGTGTGGCTTGTGATGTCCGACAAGATCCTACACATGTCAGAGTGCATCCAGGCAAACACATCAAGGTTTATCCAGAGAAATTCAACCAATTCCTCTTGCATTTGTTGGCTTAGCTGAGATCCAATCTTTATCATCTTCGAGTCATCATTATCGTCGATTGGAACATCGATCGTCAGTTCGGCCAGAGAAGCTTGACTATCTTTACTTTCATCTTCATTTTGGTATCTCTCAAATCAAATCTCTTTGGAATTGGTTGGGGTGCCTGAGCCCGGGCCCAGGTGCTAATTGTCAATTATCCGTAAAGCAGACGCAGAGAGATTCCTCTACGCCCTTTTCTTTTTCCTTCCGCTGCGCCTCGCGCAGCTCAACCACGTAACAGGCTTGCACTGCGGCCTGATCCCCTTCAACAACTCCGACACCATTATCTTTGGGGAATTTCAAAGTCAAACACCATGGGGCGATGGCAGCCCTGAATTTAGCGAGGGCTGGTCGTCCCAAGAAAGCATTGTATGGGGAGTTTATATCCAAAACAACAAACTGTAGTATCCGGACTCTCCGGCGCTCACCAATTCCCAATTCCACTGGCAATTCCACCACTCCAGTGGGTATAGTTGCACTCTTGTTGAAACCGTGAATGCGAGACTGACATGGCATTGACCCTGTCTCCATTCTCATATGGTCGTAAGCTCGTTTGAATAGAATATTCACAGAGCTTCCACTGTCTACCAAGATCCTCTTCATCCAGCAGAACCTACTTGAGCTGATATGACTAGCGGATCAATAGTGGGGGCATTGACCCTGTCGGCATCCCGACCTCGCAATATGATGTCATCCGCTATCGTTCTTTGTTGTTTGGCCGGAGCCCCATCTTCAGAATTACTACAACATTCAAAGTCCGCATGCCTGATAGAGCTGGCATACGACTCCATTTCCTTCCAGCTTCGGTCTGCTGGATGAGGACCACCACAAACAGTGTTTATCACCAACCTCTCGCCAGTACGAGCGGGTTCCTCCTGTCTAGCCAGATTCGGCACATGATTTTGATTCGATGGGCCCGCACCTCCAAATTGCGGCGCCCGAACAAACTATTCTAACTTCCTTTCTCTTATCAACTTTTCAATGAGATCCTGCAAGTGACGGCATTCATTTGTGTTATGGCCGTAACTTTCATGGAATCTACAAAATTTTCCTGTCTGAATTTGCTTCTCCGGTGACTGTTTCGAAGCAGGCTTCTTGTACTGAACAGTATTGCAGGTTTGTAGATATACGTTCTCCAGCGACGTATTCAGCGGAGTATAATTATCAAACATTGGAGCTCTACGCCGTGGACCACGGTTCTTATCCCGTTTTCTATTTTGGTTACTACTGCCTTTTTGTTGATCTTGTTTATTTTGAATATTCAATTGCACTTTTTCGGAAGTCTCCCCGGATTGTTTAACAGCAATATTACTCTGAACTCCTTCCACACTAGGCCCCGCATCATCCTTCTTCCTAGACTGTTTCGCATCCTCATTTCTCAAAAATTGGGCTGCCTTGGAATAGAAACGGTCCAATGATGTGGGGGGATTCCCGGCCAACCAGTTACCGAATCAGAATTAGGCTCAATCCCTTTAGTCGGTGCCATAAGAATAAAGCTATCATTTGGGCTGTTGATCTCAGCACATGTAGCATGAAATCTCCCTAAATAATGCCTAATTGTCTCCCTAGGAGCTTGAGTGACACTAGATAAAGTATTAACATCCTTCGGTCTCGCGACATGCATACGAAATTGCTCAATAAATTTTGTTGCCAACTGATCAAAGCATGAGATAGATAGAGGTGGTAGTCGGGTAAACCACATAGTCGCTATGCCCTCAAGTGAAATCGGGAAGCTTCGGCACTTGACTGCGTCATCAGCTCGTGCAGCGTTCATCAACCATTCGTACTTCTGATTATGCTGATTAGGGTCAGAGTTCCCTTAATAAATGGGTAAAGTCGGCATCCTGAATCACCGAGGGGGTTCAGCATAAAGTATCTCATCAGTAAAAGGAGTATGACTCCGGGAGATTCCTCAGTCGTCATTGCTAAGACCTTGACTTTCACGGATCATTGTTGATAGATCGGGCATCTGGGCATTTTAAGCAGGCTGGGCCAAGGTGTGGTCGGGTTCCACAATGCGAGGAGGGGCCGGTCGTTGTCGACGGTCCGTGTCTTTCCTCCTAAGCTCTATGTCCTCGGGGACGTAAGGCTCAGGGTAGTATTCACTCTGGTGATGGTTTGGATCTGTCTGATTTCGGATCTCAGCATCTAAATCAATGGCTGTTGTGGTACGGTTATCTGTAACATGAAGTGGGGTAGCGCCTCCTCGGGAGGAGGGTCCAATTTGATGGTTGGTTGATGGGCCAACTCTCAGTTGCCCAACATTCAGGGTGTGTTGATGCCCAGTGGCCTGTGTGTAACTTTCGTCTAGCCTTGGGCATGTAGACCTGTAATGATTGTCAGAAGAGGCTGAACTCTCGGTGGAAGAATAGGAAGCTTGATCCCTTCTGGATCTCCTTCGTCGCTGACAGTTCAGTTGGTTGGTTGGTTCCGCATAAGCACAGAGTTGTTGAGTGAGTTGTTGGCGGCTCTGAGTCAATTCTTGCATCAATATCTGAAATTCTTCTCTGGTGACTGGCCCTTGTGGATCAGATGGTCTGGTAGCATTCTGTTCAGTTGGAGGCAGCGGTACGGGATTCTGTCTGTCCCGTCCTTCAGGATCTGCAATTGTGGAAGTGGTCCTTGTGTTAACCATGGTGGATGATGAAGCTCTATCCTAGACTTGTAGCAAATCTGAATAGGATGGAAGAACTTCTGAAATTGAGATCTGGATCTTCTCCTTGGATGTTTGCAATCCAGTATCGACAGTGGATCCAACGAGCAGAAGGAAAAAACCTGAGTTCAATTCTCAGTGAATGCACCAAAGTGTTTTTAACAAAATTGGGCACAACACTCTTTGGAAGGGTTTGAAGAGATAAAAATGAAGAAATTAAATGGAAAAAGAGGATTATCTAACAAACACTTCAAAAACAAATAAGAAAGTACGTAGAAACACAAAAATTTAGAGTTGTTCGGTGTATTACCTATGTCCACTATGAAATTGATGATTTTATTGATGTTTTCCTGATGATTACAACTGATTACAGCGGATTACAATGGTGAAATTCGAGTACAACAGCAGCCTTGTAGCGCAAAAATGTTTTCGGCAGAGTCTGGACGTCAGAGAGCCAAAAGATACCTTTTTGGAGGCTCTGGGATGCTATTTATAAGCGTAGGATGCGAATATCTCCCTCAGATCTCGGGAGACCTCTTTTGGCACGTGGGCGGGCCCACGCAATCGATCCCATGTGGTTTCGACTTGATCCGTGATCGATACGAATGAATTTCGTATCGATCAAGATTTCACCCTATCGAGTCAAAATTTGGCATGGATGTTCTTTGAGTTGTACGTAAGCTCCTGTGAAAATTTCATAGCATTTGGACTTGTGGATTGCGAGTTATGATCGATATGAATTGGACTCTTCGGTTGGCTGTTCAGTTCGAATCGATCCTTTCGTATCGTTATGTTCGAATCAATGTTGAGCACGCGCCAGCGAGTTGACGTGGCGCTTGATTTTTGTATCGCTCCACCTTTGATACCGAGTTGACTGAGTCATCCCAAGGTTTTCGCCTTGTTCGTATTGAAGACCGTTGTCTTATTCGTATCGAAGACCGTTGCCATGTTCGTATCGATGGGAGCTGCCTTGTTCGTATCGATTGGATGTATTTTACTGCGATAGTTGAGTGTTCTCTTGGTTTGTCAGAGATCTTTCTGGATTTCTGAGTTTTCTTTATGGATCCGTTGAACCATATTTCTGGGAGGTGTTGTCTAGTTTGTGCTCGTGTGTATCATCAGCATTTTTCATCTTCTCCGGATCATAGTTGTGCAGCGGAAGCAGTTTGGAGGTGCAGCAAGGCTTCGTGGGTAGCACCCACTTGAGAGCGAGATATACCCCTGTCTAGATGTCCCTTTTTATTCAGCTGTGTGGGCAGTTGTAGAGCTCCGACTGCTGGGGTTGTTTCGTTCGGAACTGTTCAGTAAGGAATGGTTCCGGCCTTGTGTTGCAGGGGAGCGGGCGTACTCCTCGGTACGCTGATCTAGGCCAGGTACTGTGACGGGCGGTACCCCAGTAGCCCTGCCATTGTTGGAAACCCATTTTCCCTACGAGACCCTACGGTTTAGATTGTATTACCCACGTTGTGGCTAGTATGCTGGAATTTAATCATGTAACAATTTCAGCTATTTTCTATTTACTTGAAAACCCTAGACCTATTATAATATAACTGGATTTCCTATCAAATGTTTTGGTTAGCGTAAGGTAAAAACATTTCCATGTTTATGTGTGGGATGTCTTACGTGATACCTTTTGTTTTCAAAGGATTTTCAAAGTTAAGCAACTTTAACCTGTTACTCATACCAGACCCATGTCTGACCCGGAGTTTATTTTCTGTTTTTCTTAAACTCTCGGGTACCCAAATTTTTACGGGTAGCCAAGGGATTCAGGTTAGCTTTGACGAATTGTGGAGGAGCAATGGAGCAGGAGGCTTCAGCGTTGTAGATATATATATATATATATAGTGTTCCGCTGTGTTGGTATCTCTGTGTTGTATTTGTATTGTATCGAGTTGTATTAACTAGACAGGTGTTTATAACTGTCTAGTATGTGTTGTATTATCTGTGTAACTTTGATGTATATGATATTATGTATTCTCTTATGTGATATATTATATTTTATTCGTTCTGCTGTTGAGATTCTGATGTTGTTTCTTCTTCTTCTTTATCTTTTCTATTTCTCACCCCTTTCTTTCTTAAAAAACGGCGTGATTTTCCGGTAGTGGAAAGTTGGGTCGTTACAATTTTACTTTGCATCGATCTTCTACATGCCATCTCGTATCGAGGAATGGTGTTGGTTTCGTATGGACCTGTGGTCGATTGATACGAAGCATGTTGAAACTTAATCGATACGAACTGTCCACTCGCATTTCAGATGGATACGAAGTAAACCATCTTCGGTGGATTCGAACAAGACAGTTGTATGGCAACGGACACGAATAGATAGATACGAACCAAGATCACCTGATGGGTACGAACAAGACTCTCCCAGGATGGATACGAAGAAGGCCATCTCCGGTGGATACGAAATAGACAATCGCCGATCGATACGAAGTGGAGCTTGTTTGATGGTGGAGTCGAATAGATCGATACGAATATACATATTCCATTGATGGATACGAACTAATGCATTTTGAGGGATGCGATTGAGGCGATTTCTTTGGCTTGCATCGATAATATCTTAAGCATATGAACCCTGATTGACTTGAAACTTGGAACGTTGGTTTTCACAGCTTTGCTTGTCATGTCTTGTCAATCGTAGCTTGATCTGGACTTGGAAAAATCTATCGATATCCATAGCAAACCCGCGTCTAACCGATCTTCGGGATGGACTGTCCTTGGTTTCCAGTTAAGTTCCTGGTATCACGGCCTTGCTAAAAGGCGGGATAACATCCTTGGTCTGGACAAACCGAATCACCTTCAAGATCATCATCTCCATTATCTTCGAGATATCACAATTGGTAATGCACAAATCAGATCCAAGTGGTTTTCAGATAATTAAATATGATCCTGGTCTCTTCAAAACGATTAACGAATTTGGCCAGATTTGATAGTCGGTTATTTAACTATCAAATCACACACATAAGCAGTCACTAGGCCCATATTATAATCTTTCAAGAACATTCATTTGAAAATATCTTTACAAAGATATATATACTCAAATCTCTTCCAGTATTCCAACATTTGAAAACAATTTTAAATACTTATCCATAACAGGATATTTTTAAACTATTTCAACACTTAGAAATATTTTTGAATTCAATTTATAACACTTAGAAAAATATTTCTATATAATTCATTTTACATTTAAAATGTTTTTTCCAAAACCCTATTTCCAATACTTAGGGGAATATTTATAGGCAGATTCTCCAAATTCATTCTAATATCAAACATAGGAAATATTTCATAACTTATCTCAAATCTCCGGAATTATTAATAAATTCTTTTTTACAATTTCCAAAACCGATTTATACTCTTTTATAAACCCAGCCAACAATTTATAACTTCTTTTGTGAATTCAGATTTAATTTTCGAAGTTACCATATTTCAACATTTTGGAAATTCCATCTTCTCCCAAAATCCATTATAAGATTCTTCTTATCAAAATCATATCCTAAATAAACCCTATTACAAATCTCAAGAGAATTTATAAATAAATTTCAATCATGTCAACCTCTATATATATGATAAGTATTTTTAAAGAACAATAATTTATTTTCAAAACACGTTTAAGTAATTTTTTAAAATATCAAACACTTTTAAATAAACATTGATAACTCATTTCCAATCCATTTTTAAATAAAACTAATAACTTTACCAAGCTTATTGTAAAAACTTAAATTTCTTTTCAATTGATATTAAATATTTGAATAACCAACTTTATGAAATATTTCGATACTACAAACAGTTTTAAATTACATAGCTAAATAAGTAAAAATTCCTTTTTAAACAAACTTAACTTCTCAATAAAATATATTTTTAAAATTCCAATATAACCAATTTCAATTTATAAATCCCTCTCGATTTATCACAAATCGATTACATTTACAATTTCATAACCATTCTCACATTTCAAAAACAGAATCCTCAATTTCTTTCAATAACTGATTTTCCCCTCTCGTTATAAATTCACCCTGTGAATTTATATTTCCCATTTATCAAATGATAATCATTTCATTTTATTTATAAACATCGTTTATAAATCACAAACTCATTCGAGTTTCACTTGTTTTATAAAATATTCTCATTTTCCAAACTATTTTAAATCTCGATTTCAACTCCTTTTCCATATTTCCAGAAATATCACTTAAAAATTCATTATATAAATATTTTATCCATCACTTAAAAATCTTTATTTAAAATTCCTTAGGAAATAGTTAAGTAAAAATCCCAAAATCAAGTCATTTATTTTATACAATCAATTTCTTTTAGATAATCCCAGATTTCATTGAAAATACAGATTATTTCAAAAAAATCATTTTTAAAGCTCAAAATATCACTTGTAGTATTCCAAAAAAAATCAATCTTTTATTACATTCAAATTCATCACTTTAAAATAATCCTAATTTCCATATAAATAATTTTATTTCCAAAATCACCTTTGAATTTCTTTTTAAGATTCAAAAATATTATTTATGATATTTAAAATACCAAAATTAGGGTTAATGCTACTATAGCATCCAATATATCAAATCACACAATAATCCATAACAGATTATTCAATCACATCATATATACTATATATGAAACAATCAATATGTTTTTGATAAATCCAGTTGGATCCCTCCAACCTGTTTCCCTGCATCCATGGATGTTATACAACATAAAATACCAATCCCGCTTCGAGGCAGGATATCGCAGTGATAGAGGATCATCCGCTAAAATCGGTGGAAATATGCCCAACTACTAATATATATAATAATATATATAATATAACATCCAACTGATAATAATTTATTAATTCATCCAATTAACCAATACATAATTTTTAACATTTTATATTAAAACAGTAATCCAAATGAATGAGATTTACTCACCTTGATTTTTAGTTGTCGTCCAAACGTTCCGTTTTGAATTTAAAATTAAACAAGCTTTAATTTTTATCTAAATTCCTGCTAGCTCCATCAACTTCAATCCAACTTCAAAACGTATTATTTTCTGGTACGAACCTAACGCAACTTGTTTCATGCGAAACGAACCCCGTATGACAAAGTTATGAATTTTAGAAGATTACACGAATTATAATATAATTTATTCACAAAAAAATTATTTTAAATACCCAGATTTAATCTTGGCTGTTGCTTCCTGAGAGATCTAGATTTGGCCGCACATTCCCTCTCTTCCCCTTCGTTCGTGCTCCAGGTCGAGAACCCCAATCACGCGTGCAAACATTTGAATGCCGCTCCTCCATCGTTCGTCGAGACGACGATCCATCAACCTTACGACGTAGCCCTCTCCACTACGCACCTCTGCCCAAATTATGTCCCCTTCTCATTTTGCCACCGCCATGAATTTCCCCTTCAAACACGCGCCGTTCATGGCGAGATCCTCATCAATCAGCCTAATCATTTTTTATCATGACCGTTCATATTGTAGAGCTCGACGAGCTCTACAACTTTCATGTAGAAGCTTTGTTGTGAAAGTGGATGGATGATGAGATACTGGGGGCAGAAGACCATTGAATATCGACCATGGGTTTTAAAGTGGCGACTTCGTGAAATTTTTGGGTTGGACTTATAATAGAGTGGGTTGTCTTCTATTTATAACCAAATAAAAATTACTATTCATTGTACTATTCACGGTTAAAATTCTAAAACTCCAAACAAAGCATGCCACCTAGCGTTTGTAATGTTTTACCCCTATTTCAAACGCAATGGAACAAGTTTCGGAACCTAATTCGATCGTATGGAGGAGATATCTTTTTGAATCCAATTATAATATTAAATTTCCCATATTAATTTCTACGCGTTTCAATCTCGTACGACCAAACGGTAACTCCAAAGGCTACGGAATTTGAAATCCGAAAATAATACACTATTACGGATCCAATGGAACTGGTTCCATCAAATTCCGAGACTGTGCCCCAGATCGCTATTTTAACGCATCGATAAAATCGACGATTTCAAAAATTGATGAAATCACTTGGAATTTTAGTTTTAAAAACTTACAAACTCAATTCTAATTCAAATAGAATTTATATGAGCATTAGAAATCATTTTTATTCACATTAGATTCCATATTCATTTATTTAACCAATTTCGTTATTCAGATAACCATTATATTTGAAATTAAATCTATTTAACCTATAAATTCAACTTTTCAATGTTTAAAATCAATTAATTATTCTAATTCAAACGACCGAAAAATCCTGGTCGTTACATTAATTATCCAATACTAAAATCCTAATGAATTTTAGTTATCAATAATTATTTTATTTTCAACTGAATAAGTCAACATTTATTATTCAATCCAACTATTGATTACAAATACATTCAATATGTAGAATTCCATTTCAATACTGTTATTGTCAAAATCTTCAAAATTGGTTATTTCAAAATTTGTACTCAAGTTCATATTCAAATAAGTTACACTAATAATTCATTAAATTTTATTTTTAACCATTTTTATTCAATAATCATATTAAATTTTATAATTTCAAATAGTTAAAAATACGGGTCATTACATTCTCCCCCACTAAAAACTTTTCATCCTCGAAAAGGCGTAAAGTAAAGAATTTAACATAAATATATTTTATTCAAAATAATCACTTATAACTTTAAAATATTATTAGAAAACCTTTACTAAGCTTCGACCACGCCATTCCGATCGGCTTACAGAAATTACAAGTTATTTTATAAAAAATGAGTTATAAAATTTTAAAACCTCTAAAGTATTCTAACTCCTGAATTTACGAAAAATTTCGGCAACGTCTCCTTTGCGCGGCTCGATCGGAAAATTTTTACAATATAATATATATCACAAATATACATCAAATATATCAAATATACATCTCATCTCAATGATGAGGCACCCCGTAGGGAAAAAAATATAAAAGCACAGTATTTAATTCGAGATGTATACCTTATTATTAATAATACGAGCGTGTTCACTCGTATTAAGCAAGAAAAAGAAAAATACGCATAAGAGAGCTCCAAAAGCTAGCATGCGCCCTTCTGTACCTACTAAACACTCAATAATATATGAGAATATGCATAAATGCACAAGAAATATCAACATATATAACATAAACATTAACTAATAACAACTATATGCAACAGGAGCACAAAGTAACTAATTTATTACATACTAGCTCATTCGTTTTCCAATGATATTCTTAAATTTATACACTTCCATTTCTTATTAACATTCATTCTCATTAACATTTTAATTGACTCGATTTCAATTAATTTACATTCACGTCCAATTTATTTGCATTCAATTTATTTACTTCTAAATTGATTAACATTCAACTAATTTGGTTTCAATCCATTTTTATTCGATCAACCAATATTCATTGCATTCACATTTGATTTATTACAATTCAATGTATTTACATTCAATCGATTTGTTTCAATTATTTACATTTGTTTCATCCACATTTAATTGGTTTACATTCAATTGATTTCTTTCAATTTATTAACATTCGTTACAAATTTATTATAGTGAAAATTAGCCAAAGGACCTCTTTAGCAAGCACAATTAGTTTCTAGGACACACAACTGAAATAATTACTTCTAAGGACAAAATGCAAAATAATTAGTTTCTAAGGCCTAAAAACCTATGAAATTTTGTCCTTGAAAGTAATTGGACTGCTGACTTGGTCCTTAAAAGTAATTATTCTTCTGACTTTGGCCTTGAAATTAATTTCTATGGATGTGTGTCCTATAAACTAATTGGACTGCAAAGTTTGTCCTTCTAGTGAAATACCTCTTTATTATATTCATACTTACTTATTCACATTCAATGAATTCTCATCCTATTAATTTACATTCTATTATGTCCAATTGACTTACGTTCAATTATTAACGTTCATTAGGTTCACACTATTTATTTACATTCGTTTACAATCATAATTATTATTCTCTTTCGCATTCAATTTTATTTATGTTCATTTTTTTTATTCATTCACAAAGTATATTTCCCTTAATGTGAGTATCACTTAATTAGCCATTCTACAAATTTTACTCAAGTTTGATATCAACATTCCAGATTTTCTTTTTTCTTATCCAAAATGTTTAACCACATTCATAATTTGGTTACATTCAATTTATTCAAATTCATTTCATTTACATTCAATTTATTTAATTCAATTTGTGAAATTCCAATTGTTTCACTTTTTTTTGGCAAGGCAGCCGACTTTATAGTGGGTCGTGCCACTGTATATAAATGAAGAAAAGGTGTTCTGTACATGCACAGAAACAACTATTTGGTTTTATAGTGGCCATTCCATGTGGAGTACATAATAGGAGAGAAACAAAGGTGCTTCTGCAGCTATAATAATGACTTAAGGAAACATCGGTTCCTCCTCTAAAGAGGAGGAAGAATCACTACCAGCAAGACCTAGCACATTAAAATAATTTGCAAAGTGAGTCACAATATCCGAAACAAAACTCGAGTGATCTCTACAGTATATATATCTCCTATCCCAGCTATCATCAAGGAGAAGAGATCTATTCCGCTTACCACGTGCTCCATCCACCGAGAGAATAAGACCGCCGTCATGTATAGAGTAATGTAATCGTCTAGATTCACAAACAATATCACTGACAAAAGAATGGAAATCATGTATAGTCGGGTCATATCTCATATCAGAATGTACGTGGATCCAAGCCATCTTAGCAGGGTGCCAAATAATACTAGAAACCGCAAGATCAGAAATCGCAAGAGGACCATAGGAAACCATATTAGCGTCGGTTACGGGAGGAGGCACCGACGGCTCAACAGGAGGGTCTGATGGTGCAACATTTATAAAATTCATTTATGAATCATTTATAAAATTATTCCACTTAACCTTGCTTAAGTTATATTTTGTTTTATTTCCATTTAGTATATTCTCTTTTTTTATACTATCATTTTTAAATCATCTAAGTTTAATATAAATATTTTATACAACACAACTCACGTTTATTATTATTACTTCATATCTTAAGTTATTATTAATTCATCAATTCACTTCCTTTATTCAAATTCATATTATTAATTTACTAAAGTAAATTTTATTTTATAACTCAATTCATATTAATAAATTTTATTTTTTCTTTTTATCACAATCAATTCATTCAACTTCTCTTAAGTTAACTTCAATTTATAATTTATTCTAATAACTTATTCCATATTATATTAGTTAACATTCAATATTATAAAACTCGTTCCATTTGCATTTCATTTATTTACATCCAATTTAAATTAAAAAAAATTACCCGTATAAATTTTACTTACACCCATTTACTCTCATTCAACTTCTTTCCCAATTCAAATTGCGTTTCATTTTATAATTCAAGTTGTATTCATTCTATTATATAGTCTAAGTGGAATTAATTCACTTTACTAATTTATCTAGTTTCATTCAAATCCAATTCAATTTATTTAATATCAAGTTAAACTTCACTTCATTTAATCCATTACTCGGTTTATTCAACATTATTTAAGTTAAACTTTTTTTTTCTTTCCTATCATTCACATTCAACAAAATTAAAATTTGATTCTTAGCTTAATATTTCTCAAATCTATAGATTATACAAACCTATTGCTTTAAATTTCACTTCATATTTTATCTAATTCATTTCAAATACAATTTATGTTTATTTAAGCTTCCTTGAGTTAGACTTCATTTTATTTACTTCATTACCCTAACTCAATTTATTCACAATTCTTAGGTTGATTCTTTTATTTCATATTTCAATTTCAAATTTTCTTTTGTTTGCTTGACCAAAAATATTCAACAGTTTTAAATTTTAATTTTACTTTCATGTTCAAATCTATAAGTTACAAACTTATTTCTCATTTATACTATTTTAAATTTTATAAGTTTAAAACTATTTTCATATATTTATTAAATCGTACTTGGAATTTTTTTCCCACAATCAAAACTTGTTTTAATCGAAAATAAATTTCTTTTAGGAGCAATTCTCACTCAGAAACTTGAAAATGAATACTAGCGATGTTGTAGTCATCCCTAGAATTATTTCCCAGTGACCAAAGCGAGTTCAATGATTTTATTTCTTTCAAAAATAATTTCAAAATATATTTCTTGTCAAAACACTTTCAATAATACTATTATTATTTTTGAAGGCTTTGAAACAATTTTGAAAACAAAGAGATTTAAAATTTAAAATTCTGATCTTTTAAATCCTTGCTATTTATAAGCTATCTTATAAATATTCTTATTCAATTTCATTACCTTATTATGAAAATATTCGATTTTACATCTTGATTAGTGTAAACAATTCTTATTGTAATTAGATTTCAATTCAATTTAATTATCGAACATTTCATGTAATAAAATTCACAAAGTATTCATTTTATTTTAATTCAACCAATAATCGATGATAATTAAATATTATCATCTCCTAACAACTATCATTCACTAAAAATTATCATTTTATATATATAATATAATTTAGGTAAAATTATTTCATTTACCCTATTTTAAAACAATATTATGTCGACTTGTCTCGTTTAAGTGTTTAGAAACTCCCATCGATAGCATGGCATCCCATGCATCGACCAGAATTCATAAACAACTCAACGGATAAGTAAAAACAATATAAAACATTTTATAACACTAACAAGTACGCTCTCTCATATATATACGCTCAAAACAACCCATTCTAGAGTATTTCTACCCTATCTCTAATGAGTCAAACCCCACAAAGCTAAGGTTATCACTAAACCAGAGCTGATACCAACTGTGACGACCCATATTTCGGAAGGTTTAAATCGACAATAATCCACACATGTCCAACTTAAACAATCTGGAATATAGATAATTAATAGGGATAATTAAGAAAAATAAGAAAAGAAAACAAACACAGAATCTCATAGCAGAACGATAAAATATAATAATCAAATAAACAATTCATGAAGCTGTTTACTATACATTTGATTATAATTTATACAACATTTATCAGAGTTATATATACGACAGGGATAAATAAAATAATGCAACAAGCAACATGATGCGGGAATGATAGTAGTAATAATATACCAATCTTCATCTTAGTCCTCCGAAAAAATGATCTTCAATGCGCTGACAAACTCAGGGCTGACCCGAGCATAATGAAAAAAAAAACACTCGAGTCAGGACTAAAATATTCTCATATGAGTCAAATTGACATCGCATATAACATGAGTGTCGTGGCGTTAGAGATGTTTATGGGGTTTCACATCTCCTATCCAGTGTATAACGTGTGTGAATAACTCAAGAGATGTTACGAGATTTTCCATCTACTAAGGATCTGTTAAACTATTTATATATATATATATAATAGTATACGCTATAATAGGTAATGTCTATTAGTAAAAAAAATATCAAAATAGCGTTAAGGCTTTACATTGAACCATCTTAACACATTTTTATAGCATGTAGTCTATGCAGGTCCTGTAACACAACCATAACGTCGGTAGTAAGTGAGTCCCTTATAGGTACAATACTAAACCAAAGCCGTAATGGGCTCGTATAAGGATAAGTATGACAAGGCACGTGAGGCAATGCCCAAATTAGGGTTCTACCAGTTTACCCTTTGTGGCTAGTTGTAACCTATACGTGGCCGACCGCGACAATCAATCCAAACAAAAGGGTGCACCCATCGAGTACAAAATCACTATAGTAATACGAGGGATCAACGTCGCTAGAGGTAGCTAACCTCATTGGCCAGACAATGGCTCCTGTTTTAGTCATTTTAATTATGACAAAAGTGTCAAGGCTATCCATCGTCGTTTTCGTTCTTCAAATTCAGCAAACGATGCCAAATCCAACCACTTCGTTCTAGAGTCTCCTCCGCGTACACGGTTGTTAAAGTGGTTCCAATATTAATAGAGAGTATGCCAATAAGAGTCTCCGGTCTCTTTAACAACCAAACGTCGTTTTACACACAGGTTGGTACTTTTACATTTCGAAAACAATTCGTACTTGATATTAAAATATCATATTTGCTTCAAAATCAAATTCATTTCAAAATCATAATATTTACTCAAAATATACCATTTCACTTCAAAATCATTTTTCGCCTTAATATCACAATTTCACTTCCAAAATTGTTTCAAATTTCAATTTAAATTATAATTCATTTTAACCCAACTCGTATTTAAATCCATGATTAAATATAAATATTCCAACCTTGACCAGTTTGAATTATTAGAAAATAGTTTGAATAGTTTTAAAATAGCTTAAATAGTTAAAATAGTTTAATAGAAAATTGTTTGAATATTGAAAATGGTTTATATGGTAAAATAGTTTGGAAAATCAAAAACATTTGAATATTAAGAATATAGATTTTAAACAGTTTATACTAAAATAATTTCAAAGTCAAACTGATTCAAATCATAATTTTTCAATTCCAATCAATTTTGATTTCCATTTCGATTCAATTCCGATTTCAATTTGAATTAACTTCGATTCCAATTTCAATTCAAATAAATTTGATTTCGCTTTTGAATTAATTCAATTTCGCTTTCAATTCCAATTGATTTCAATTCCAACTTGAATGAATTTCAATTCAATGCCAAATTAATTTCAATTTCAATTCCAAATTAACTTCAATTTTAATTCCAAATAAATTTCAAATATTTGATTCAATGATTAAATTTCAACCCAATTCTCAAATTTAAACCATTTTGATTTATATCAATTTCATGTTTGATTTTTTTTTAAATATCTATTCAAATCACTTAAATCAAATTAACCTTCAATATTCTACTTAAGATCCAAATCTTCAAATATAATTCAATTCCGAGCTGAATTTTGAAATATTGTTTTATATTACTTTTACTTAGCAATATTCGAAGTTCGAATAAAAGTCCAATATTTTAAAACAAATCAATTTTTGAAATTCAAATCATATTTCGATTATAACTTCAAAATCTCAACTTCGATTATTTAAACAATTCCTGTTTCCAAATTTAAATTTCAACATTCCGAGCTCAATTTCGAAACAATTTGATTTCCATAAATTCGATTTTTACTTCTTAAATCAAATCATTTTAAATAATTTCAAATCGAAAAATTTCAAAATCATTTAATTTAACCAAATCGGTGTTCGTATATAATTCTCTATCCTACGGCCAAGTGCATCAGTTATTTCAAATTTAATTCAGAGATGGATATATATCATTTCAACCCAAAATAAATGTCATAGGTATATATCATTTCAACCTATTTCTTAATTTATTCGAAATAATTCAATTTACAGTTTTATATACTGTAAATAATATACAGGGTGATAACATGATATATCAAAATAAATAAACATCCAAATCATCAAAACTATCAAGCAATGGCATTCAATTTCAATCAACATCCAAATCAGCCAATAATTCACAACAATTACATAGTTATCAATATCGGGTATTTACTGGCAAATAAATTTCATTTTCAAATTTAACTATCAATTTTAATTTTTTCAATCAATTCATATGACAATTTAGATGTCAATAGAATTGATTTACTTCATGATATCAATCTAGAAAACACAAATTTTTTAGTACGTTGTGAGCACTAAAACATTCACCTTTTATTTGAAACTGAAAATTTTTCTAGCTTCAAATAAATTTCAAACCAAATCCATGACATAGCTTTCGTTGATATGATTCGCCCGAATCGGACCTCGTATGCAAGAGTTACGATTTTTATTAATATAACGATAATATTAAAACTAATTAACTAAATAACTCACGTTCTTCTCATAGGCGCTCTTCTCAACCGCATCTTCCTGCTCATTCAAACCCAACACGCGAATGAATATCAACACGTGCGCGATGCAAACGACAATCGAACTGCCATCAGACAAACCCTACGTGCGCGCCTCACCCTGACATGTTGCCGCCCCAAATGAAGCTGCCTCTGCCATTGTCTTTTTCAAGAAAACAAGAAAAACGCATGCCGACTTCCAAGCTCGATCTTGGCAAATCCATGATGAAATAGAACAATTCAACTGTTGGATGTGTAAAGCTTGTCATGCTCTACATTTTCTCTTTTGAAAGTTTTCAATTTCATTAAATGGATTGAGAAATATCGAGGAGAGAAGATGGCAAATTTTCAGCCATTAATTTAGTTTAGAGAAACAGCTGAAGCTAGGGTTAAAATGAAAAGGAAATGAACGACTTATTATATAAGTTTCTGATCCAATTGACCCGCAAAAATTCCGAACTCCAAAAAAGCATGCTGCCTGGCGTTTATAATGTTCTACCCCTATTCTGAACACAATGGAACGAGTCTCGAGGGCAAATTCGATCATATGCATAAGATAGCTTTTCAAAATCAATTAATTTTAATCGAATTCCTTAAATAAATTTCTACGCGTTTCAAGCTCGCATGGCCAAACGACAAGTCTGATCGCTACGAAACTTGAAATCCTACAATAATTCACTATTACGGATCCGATGAAACTAGTTTCGTCAAAATCCAAGACAGTGGCCAAAATGGCTAATTTACACGTTAATTAAAATAAGTAATTCCCAGAAATTAATTTAATCACTTTAAATTCAATTTTTACGTTTAACAAACTTCATTGTTGTTTAAATAAAATTTAATTCAACTTCCGACATCATTTTCACTCACAATAAATCAAGAATTCAATTATATAAATAATCCCAGTATTAAAATTTAAATAATTTAATTATCCAATACTAAAATCCCAATGAATTTTAGTTATCAATAATTAGTTTATTTTCAACTGAATAAGTCAACATTTGTTATTTAATCCAATTATTGATTATAAATACATTCAATACGTAGAATTCCATTTCAATACTGTTATTGCCAAAATCTTCGAAATTAGTTATTTCAAAATTTGTATTCAAGTTTATATTCAAATAAATTACACTAATAATTCGTTAAAATTTATTTTTAACAATTTTTATTCAATAATCATATTAAACTTAATAATTTCAAATAGTTAAAAATACGGGTCATTACAAGTAACTTCTATAACCAACTCAGAACCATCTTCTCTCTTAATTGTAGTCTTCGACAATGTCGAAACCCATCCTGTAATCCCCAAAGCCTAAAACCACTGATTTAAGTCCAAGAAGGTTATACCCACATCTTTCTACTAGATCAAAGCCCCTCACTTGGGATTCCAATCAGAAGCCTAACCTACCCTAAATCTAAGAGCTCTCGACAAGGTCGGAACGCAGACCAATTTTCCGGGTTAGAGCTCATTTCAAGATCGCTACGCTTTCGATAGGGTCGGAACCATTTTTGAATAAGACTTCAGAACACATCTAATAATGCTTTCGACAAGGTCGAAACCTTTCAAGGAAAGCCTTTGTAAGGTACTTCTATTGTTTCGAATGGAAGGCCTTCGAAAAGAGGATCAATTCATCTTAACCGGGTCGAAAGGTGTCAAAACACGAAAACTACCCCTTTCGACCCCGTCGAAGGGTTTGTCTGAGTAATTCCTACTTGACAAAGCCTAATCGAAAGACGATTCTAAGGGGATTCACACTTTCTTTTATGCACTACTTGTATAAAGGATATTTCACTCTTGTTAGCATAATTTTAGGGTGTTGACAAGAAATCTTATTATCAATGCTTTCTACTTGAATCCTAGCTTTTCTTCTCCTTGAATCCTCCTAATGGTGGCTGGTCGAGTTCTTTAGGGTTTTAGTATTGTTTGTTAAAGTTAAAAATGAACGAGGAATGAAGAATAGAAGGGTTTACGGTATAGGGACAAAGGCCATTCCCCGTTACCCTTACCATATTCTTCCTACTTGCTTATTTTAATTTTTTTACTAATACATTCATTAAGGCATGGCTACTTCTTAATTAACAAATCTCAATCTCTTAATTATCTACATTATTTTATTTTATTTATCAAATTAAATATTGTAAATAATGTTAGTCAAAATTAGGGTCATTACATCAAGTATGTGGCATTTTCAAAATTTTGGAAATTTCTTTTTAATTCAAAAATATTTTTTTTTTACTTTCTTAAATATTCATAAAAATGTAAACTTAAAAACCTTTAAAAACATTTTGTAAAGTTATTTTTACTTTTCAAAAGTGCACATATGTATTGGTTTATCAAAACACGAGTTTCCGCATCTCAAGAAATCGACGTTTAATCAACAATCTAATGTCCATAGTGGACTTCTCTTAATTTACGTGGTAAATTTTAAGTTCCAAAAAGTTTTCTTCTATTTACAATAGCAACCGGTAACCAAGTTCAATTATAAATTTCAGCCTTTAAGACACTGGGAAATTGACCCATGTCTACTCAACATTCCTCCCCTGTCCTCCGCTTACTAAAATCTATCGATCTTATTTCATTTTTGTTTTGGTAGTCAATAAATTTTCTTAATTTATTTCTTAACTTCTAGTCCCTACACTTTTCTTTTCTTTGCATTAGTTGGCTAACTTTTCTGAAATTTCCTTATCTTTATTGTTTTCCTATAACATTGTAGTCCACCTTGTAAACAAAACAAAAGTAATATTTCCTATAATATCCTACGCGCTTTTACCACTAATAACGACAACTAATGCTTACAACCCAACCTAAAAAAATAACTACTAGAAGTTTCATTCAACATCAACCAACACTAATGATGTTGTTATCCTATCACTTCATACTTAAAATTGAACGGACCTTCCAACATGTCATTCTTCTGAAATGCTCATATCTTAACTTTGACTTTGCCAATATATTCCATGAGTGTTTTCCACCTCTTAACCCTTTGTTACCATCTTCTTTTGATCCAAATTCCTTGATAATATTCTCAAATCTTGCACTCATGTCTAACAAAGTGTTACTAGGTTCTTTCCATTATCCTTTACGCTCTACGGGATTCCTTATTAGCATTCCATGAATAATCATTGTGGCTTTCTTCATAGCCTTACCCTTTACCCCGTCTTCCTTAGGCACTAATTCTTATCTACTGCACATCTAAGATTTTTGTTTAGTCTCTACCATTGTTTGAAAAATTAAAACTTTAAAGTTTTGAAACACTTAATCCCAAAACCTTTGTCTTTAAAAGGAATACTTAAAATCTTTTATCTAATTCAAAAATACTTGGTGTTCCAACCATTAAAAATACTTTTACTCATTCACTAAACCTAAGAGAGAATGTTAACAAAACTTAGTTAAAATTTTCTTCCCTTTTTTCTTTTCAATTCAACCTTTTCTTTTAAAAGACCTTTTAAACTTCTACTTCTGAAAAAATAAGATTTTTAATCAAACTACTTAATAAGTTTTTCTTTCAAAAACTTATTTGTTACACCAAACCATTCTTAAAAATGCACTTTGTTGTTTTCCAAAATATCTTTTATAAACTTTTAAACAATAAAACTGGAGTAGATAAGAATAACTCTCATTCTATCATTTCTTTCTATCTACACTTCTATTCTTTAGTCGAGTCTCTAATGCATGAAACGAGGACTTATAAAAGTTACTAATAATAAACTAACATGACAATGGAAAATGTCCATTTTCCTTTGTTATGCCTTTAATTTCTTATGTTGCTTCTAATTAGATTATTAGCAAAATTTCTTTTCATGACCTCTACGTAATTTCTAATTACTACACTTTTTATTATACTTAAAGGATTCTATATTTTAATGTATTGGAACTACTTTTCCTATTCAAAAGGAATTGTTAACGCTAATATTATTTATGAATAGCTTAAAAGATAATTCGTGTTTTGTATGAAATTACAAGGAATTATACTTCATTTTATTAAAATAGACAGTACAAAATATAGGATTTCCTATATTTTGTACATCTTTTTCTTTACCTTCACATTCCTTATGTTTTCAAACAATACATCCTTATTAGTAACTTGACTGATTCATAAAAACTTATGTTGCTGTCCGTTTTCATTCCAATGAATTAAAATATTTCAAATCACAACTAATTACTATAAATAAAATCTCTTTTCTATTTATATTTCATAACTTTTCAACTCCTTTACTTGAACTGCACTCGATCTAGTTGTTTTCTCTTAATTTACTGTCTTCTTACTTAACTATTGTAATGCGTTCACCAACGGCTTTGTTTTAGAGTTCCGTTTGTACCAAAATTGGGCACAACACTCTTTGGAAGGGTTTGAAGAGATAAAATGAAGAAATTAAATGGAAAACGAGGATTATCTAACAAACACTTCAAAAAAAACAAGAAAGTACGCAGAAACACAGAAATTTAGAGTTGTTCGGTGTGTTGCCTTTGTCCACTATGGAATGATTGATCTTTATTAACTTTTGGTTGCTGGTTACAACGAATTACAGCAGTAAATCTCGATTACAACAGTGGAATTTGAATACAATGGTGAATTCGACAGAGTCTGGACGTCAAAGAGCGAAAAGATCCCCTTTCTATAGGCTATGGGATGCTATTTATAGGCGTAGGATGAAAATATCTCGCTCAGATCTCAGGAGACCTCTTCTGGCACGTGGGTGGGCCTACGCGATCGATCCCACTCGATTTTGACTCGATTCATGATCGATACGAACGAATTTCGTATCGATCAAGATTTAACCCAATCGAGTCGAAATTTAGCATGAACATTCTTTAGGTTGTACGCAAGCTCCTGTGAAAATTTCGTAGCATTTGGACTTGTAGATTGTGAGTTATGATCGATGCAAACTTGTGTCTTCTCTAAGCTGCTGGATTCGCATCGATACTGTTCGTATCGCTCTTTGGGCATGTTCTTGCAAGTTGACATGGCGCTAACTCCTTGGATCGATCCACTTTTCATGCCGAGTGACCGAGTCTTATTCGTATCCAATATCGAAGCCTTGTTCGTATCGAAGTTAGTGGTTCTGTTATGTTCATATCGACCGCGTTTTGTCTTGTTCATATCGATTGTGTTTTGTCTTGTTTGTATCGATCAACTGTGTTGCTTTGTTCGTATCGATCGGCTACATTGTTTTGTGCATATAGTGTTGACTTCGTACCGATATGTGGTCGATCGATACGAAACATGTTTGATGTCCGATCAATACGAAATGCATAGTCATGCCACAGTCGATGGTTATGAAGTAAACAATCATAGATGGATACGAATTGGATGTTGGTCGACCGATATGAGCAAGTTGGAATTGATCGATACGAAATTGTGTATGTATGATGGATACGAACAAGATCGATACAAAGAGGCTGCCTTTGGATGGATACGAAGAGTGTAGCTCTGGATGGATTCGAACAGGATGGATGCGAATGAAGACTTTCTTTGGTTTTTTGATGGATGCGAACAGAGCTACTGCAAGGTGATGGATACGAACAGAGGCCTTCCCCCTTGACTTTGATCGATCCATATCTTGAGTGTTCGAACTCCGATTGACTTGAAATTTGGGATGTTGGCTTTCATAGCTTTGCCGGTCCTATCATATCAGTTGTAGCTCGATCCGGACTCGGACAAAATTTATCGACATCCATAGCGAACCTGCGTATAACCGATCTTCAGGATGGACTTTCCTTGGTTTCCAGTCAAGTTCTTGGTATCACGGTCTTGCCAAAAGGTGGGATAACATTTTCCCCCCAAAGTACGTCTTGTGAAAAACACGACGTGCTTTGAAAAGCTGCAATCTTCATTATGAATAGTTCCATCTGACTTGTCAAACGGTTGCTATTTTCTCGTCGAAAGTTGTAACCCTTGATTGATTTTCAGTAATATGAATTTTTGACTGTTAACTGCTGTACCGTGTACCGTTGTAACTGATTGTTGTATGATAGCGATTATTTGTTTGTTGTTGTAACCGTCATCAAGCGAACATCCAATCCCTGTGAATTTTGAAAATTGAATATTAATCCAGCATACATGCATATAGGTTAACCTGACTCTCGTTAACGTCGCACGTTCATGAGTCGTTGTCAGTTCTCTCGTATCGAATTCCGTATCGATCCTCTCCTGAATCGATGTGAAATTCGAGTTGCGACAACTCTTGATGGTTGTTTTGGAATGTCCCTTCGTATCGATCCTCTCCTGGATCGATGTGAAAGGTTGTAAGATTGTTCTCGTACTAACGTAATTCGCATTGATGGATATGGAATAAACATTTCGCATCGATGGTCTTATGCGGGATGCGAATAGAGCAATTGGTTCCCTAGGGACTATTCGTATAGATGGATTCAAGTCTTCATGTGTCGTGTGTTGATGGTTACGAATGGAACAACTCATATCAATGGAGTCACATGGTTCCAGTGCAATCTAGCTGTTCCTTTTGTATCGATGAAGTTTAAGTTGATGGACACGAATAACCAATTCGCATCGATCCGATAATAGACCTTGTTGTAACCGGTCGTTTTGACTAGGAGGCGAAACGTTTCTTGCTCTTGGTTTCGCACCCATATAAATACAAGATTCTGTACTTAGAAAATTTTTACTTATTCACTTTCAGCTTTGCCTTCGTATCGATTGAGAGACCCAAGAAAAGGAAACTGCGCTTGCCTTCTGTTTGAACAACCCATTAACTTTTCAACTCAAATCCTTACACTTGGTAACTGACCAATCAAATCCGCTCTAAAATGACAAGACTCGAGCTTTAATGCCAAATCATCCACAGCCGTAGCCGATTCCGGCGTTAGCGTTGCCGGAGTTGGGTCGGGGTAAGGTTGAGAAGGAGGAAATGGCATCTAAACTGCTTAAGGAAGAAAGCCTACTGATGGATACGAAAGAAACACTATAGCACGTTGCAGTGGTTCGCATCGATCTGAGAACGTAGAAAAACTGGTACCGATCTGGGGGCAATAGAGATTCGTGTCGATCTGAAAACGATGGATGAAGAGGAGCGGCTTCGTACCGATCTGGAGTGGTAAGATTTCATATCGTTCTGATCGATACGAAATCTTAACTAGTGATCGATGTGAAGTACCTAGTGGTGATCGATACGAAATGTATCGATCTGATCTGATCAATACGAATTTCCTTCCTGGTGATCGACATGAAATTCGAACGTTGCGATCGATACGAACTGCAACTAGGGTGACCGACATGAATTATACCTTTGGTGACTGATTCATGTCCTGACCGTGATGGATGCAAATATTTTGAATAACTGAACATTTAACTCCGGCGAGCTTCAATCTGGCATAATTGGACTTGACCGTTGAACTGCATATTTGACTGTCCTTCGAAGCTCGTCGATGGAACTGTAACTTAACAAAATTTTAACGAACTCTGACTCGGATCGGTCTCTAAAGTTTGGATGGCACGGTTGTGACGGTTAGCAATGACGGTCACTCCAGTTGAATTTTGAAGTCTTGTTATTTGAATGTTTCTTGAATTTTGTAGGATTTCTTAAGTAACATGTAGCACTGCACTACATAACATATTCACACGCTTTACACTGGGGAACACATGGGCTTACTATCGTCTAACGATGGGTTTTAATGAGTTGATTAGTTATGGAATCCACAAGTTCAGAACAGTAGGAGCTTTAGAGTTCATCTCCTTTTGTCCTAGAGATACCAACTATTGCGGCCGAAGTTATAGACCCAGCTCCGGATGAGCTTCCAGGAGAAACTTTTATTGCAAACCCACAAGATTCTGTACCGTCCAACGTCTTTGAAGACATGTTGGGACGTATATGCCCAAGGCATGGTTTGTCATTGGACGATGTTCTATTACCGGGACTGAACGACAGACCGCATGCTCCCCCTGAGGGGTTTACGGCCTTTAATCGTCATGCATGTACAGCGAGAACACTTCCTCCACTTAACCAATATATCAGGGAAGTGTTGTCTTTCCTCGGAATCGCTCCATCACAGCTACACTCCAACGGATACGCTACGCTGAACAGTTTATTTATTGTATTCATGGAGCATCTCTTTCGGCCATCGATTCCAATTGAGATTAGATATCTTTTTAACATCAAGAGTAGGGGAGATAGTCCATCTTTTACATTCCTAGAGACGGTCAAGAATTGTCAAGTAGTAACTGGATCCTAGACAAGGCTGAGTTACTTTAAAACAGAATGGTTCTACGTCCGATGCCCCCCAGGATTTGCTAGCCGATGGTTAGTCAGACATAAGTGTTGCAGTCTTTTCCAAGAGTTATCAAGATAATAGTAGTTGATGTAAAACTAATATCTTCTTTTCTTTGTAGCCGCAATTCCATGACTTGAAGGCGTGCATTTCAAAGAAATAGTACGGGTTCTTCAAGAAGTTCTAAGTGAAATGAGGGACATCGATTCGGTTCTAACCGACAAAAATTTGAGAATCGTTGGACTGACTGAACGGAATCAAAGCATAAGGCTTGAAGGAACACTAAGAGTGGCCCCGACAAAGCTAATAAAATGCAAAGCGCCAAGGGTTGTAATTGCTGAGGGAAGTGCTGAAGAGAGAACGACTATGGATGATGAACTTGTTGCTGGGTCTTCGGCCAGATTTCAAGTGACAAAAGGAAGAAGAAAAGGCAAGGCCGCCGCTTACAAACATCCTAAGTCTTCAAGGTGGAAATCGGTTGTGGTCTCTTTGCCGGCCCCCGGTATTAGAATCTCAAAGGCTCCTCCCTCGTCAACAGAGAGTCCTTTTGAAGGGCTTGCCGATATTCTGATTCCGGACTTTGTATCACTTCCACATGATACCGGATTGGAGGAGCTTCAAAATGCGTTATATTTAAGCGAGTCTCTGCCCATCAGTGCGGCTGACATTACCGGTTGGTCGGGGGGTCGCACACACATACACAATTCACGGCACTAAACGTTTCAAGCCTTAAGTTGCCTGTTTCGAGAACTCGCTAACTCCATTTTCCTTTTACTTTACAGATACGATGAACAGGCGAGATTCTATGCTCAATAGTCTTTGTTCAGCATGCCAATCATCAGGCTCGTATTATGAGCCCCGTCGGAGGGAGGATGATAGAAACCGCGATCGCGGTTATTCTAGTCAGGAGCGCTATGAGAGGGATAGAGATAGGGATTACAGAGAACAGAGGCATCGATCCCGGTTGCGCTCTCCACCCCCTCGACTTCCCACACAACCTTTAGGCCAGGGAAAACAGCCGGTAGAGCCCCCTCATCACAGACCATCTTCGTATGCTTCAAGGTCCGAGTCGCAACGCCAAAGTTGAGCCTCACGTTGTCGCTGAGCAAGATATCACTGAGCCCACTGAGGAAGGGGCTATTAAAATCACTCAGCTAAAGAAAGATTTCCCAAATATATGCTTTGACGGCTACATTTTTCCCCCTCACTTAAAGAGAATTCCATCGGAGGTGGAGAACACAATGCATGATTACATTCATGACATTTATTCCCAATACAAAGAGTGGGTGAAGGCTGTAGAGAAAGCATCAAAGGTGGCCTTCAAGCGGGCTAAAATAATCGAAAAGCTAGAATCTGATCTCGCCCAGAAGGATCGCATCGCCCAAGTGCTTTATGATGAAGCTGAGACCTCTCGGAAATCAGAGATAGAGGCCACCAAAAAGGCCGATGAGGCGAACTTGGCCATGGAGAGGATGAGGCAGACACACTTCGCCTTTGTGGAACAGATGGACCACCGAAACACCACTATCACAGCTGAATGGGATGCTGCTTTGAAAGAACTTGCTGAGTTTAAAGCTAAATTTTCCGAGATCATCAAAGAAAAGGATGATGCAAAAAAGACGCCCAGGAAGCATGTGAACCGGTCGTTGTGCTTCGGAGCAAACGAGACGCAGCAACGGCTAAGGTTCGGGTGGTGGAGACTGAGGTCGAGGAGAAGGTCTGAATGGCAGAGTCTAGGCTAGAAACTGATATTGAAGATCTCCTCATTGTTTTAATGCTAACGTTTTGAGGCACCAAAATCTAGCCTGGCTCGACAACTACCCGACACATTTATACAACGCTTGGGGCCGATTGGTTGAGGAGGAGAAGGCGGTGCATCTGGGTGAATCAATCGACGAGTTCGAGCTTGAGAATCGTATGCTAAATGAAGATGAATGAAAGATTCTCCATAAGTTGATGATTTCTCATGAAAAAGAAAGGCCGGCACCCAACACTTGGAGGCCGAAGAAGGTTTAGGCGTTGAGCCCCACGATGCAAGTTCTGAAGTTCCTATGTTAACCCAGCCTGAATCTGCACCTGCGGTTGATTCCCAATCAGTTCCTGCTTACAATCCGGATTGGCTGCAGTTATCTCCGGCTAGAGAGCAAGTTTCTAAAGTCGTTCAGCCGTCCACAAGCCAAATTGAGGAAGGTACTCTAAACATTCTCTATGCTTATCTGAAATCAGAATTGTCACCCGAAGTGGTTTTTAACAGTTCTTCTTTTGTTCTTGTCCAGTGATTGATGATGCACTGGTCGTGCCTCCTGCCACTCAAGAATCACATCATGTGTAGGAGGCTATTATAACTGAAGCAATCACCACAACGACTACGGCACCGATTGACGGAATGCAAGGGAGCACGCTTATTTTTGATGAGTAGATGATGGAGGAACTCCTCGGTCATCACAGCTATCCTTTGGAGGACCTGCCTTTTGTTATGGGTGGAAGCGCACCAGCTACTGGCTCTTCAATGCCAACCACTGATGCTCCCAGCGAGGCTCAAGCGATTCATGAGGAAGAAATATTGGCCGAAATCGACGTTGAAATGGATGCAGTGGCTCGTGGTGGTAGTTTTGGAGGTGGGATGGGGGCACCTGGTCCAGCTCCGTTAAGGATGATATCACCTGGTGGTACAGTTATTGATACCAATGTGCCTATCCTGCCTCCTATAGTCGATCCAGTTCCCCCGACTCCACCTTCAGGGAGCATTCCCATACATTTGAGCTCGGATAAGGAAGTTGATATCATGCCCCCTACTGGAGATCAGCCGCCGAAAGGCAAAGGCTTGAAAAGAAAAATAAATTGCATCTCCAATGGGTCCACACCAAAGAAGATGCCGAAAACGAAGAGATAGTAGACGTGCTTCTTAGGTTTATTTTTGGTAGATAGATAGGAATCTATCTTCGTTTTTCTTTTATAGGCCGTGTATAGATGCGGGTTCGGCCCCCTCTAATAGGAATTTTAGAATCAACTTGTACATAATTTCTTTTCACAAATAGTTGAAATGAAACTTTATTTTGTTTTGAACTTGATGTGTGTTTATTTGCTTAAGTGTTCCAGCATTTGAATTCCTTGTTCAGTACACTTGTGAAATTTCAACTTTTGAATCTCGCTTGAGTTTATCCATCAAGTTCTGAAATCATGGCCACGAGTCATGACTGGATATTAAGTTGAACTCCGATGTTGTACTACTTCAGTCAGCGATTGACACTCAAGTTCTACCCCCAGTTTCAGGGATGATTTGGAAAGATCGGCTAACGGTCGTATTTCTCCTTCAACGCATCATGCTTAATATCGTTGAATTGATGCTGAAACAAGGAGAATTCGAATGGTCGAATCACACTCGCTCTTTTATTGATGACTGTATCCATACTCCGGGGATTGCACTTGTGCGTCGGTGGTCGGTTGCATCTGCTTAAGTTTCAAGTGCAATTTAATACTCCAGGGACTTAAGTTATTTTCACGAGTGGTTAGTCACACTCGTTTTGCATTTACACTGTAACCACGCTCCGGGGACTTAGAGTTGTTTTACGGACGGTCGATCCCAATCCGGCTCATGTCCAAACTTCAATCCACTCTTCGGGGATTTTGAGTTAACGTTTATACTCTGATTCGCACTTTGGGAATTTGGAGTTAGTGTTTATGTTGATACTCTGGTTCACACTTTGGGAATCCAGATCATTTAGATGTCTATACTCCGGTTCGCACTATGGGAATCCGGAGTTAGGTGATGTTTATACTTCAGTTCGCACTCTGGGAACTTAGAGTTAGTTGATGTTTATACTCTGGTTCTCACTCTAGGGAATCCGGGGTTAGTAAACAGATGGTCAATCACATCTATTGTGAGTTTTGAATTTTGTTCGCACTCCGGGAATGAAAGGTGCATCAGGATCGTGGATGGTCGTATCACATCCACCCTGAGTTAAAAAGTGAGGTCGTTAGATAGACGGGTCCATCCTCCTCAAACTTGGTTTGAATACGGGCGAATTCGTTAGGTGGACGGATCCACCCTCTTTGAAACCGTATTTGTAAGTTTATACTCCAGTTCGCACTCTGCGAATCCGAAGTTATGTAAAGGATTGTCGTGTATCAATCCTTTTTCGACTTTAGCATTATGGCTTGTCCCTGAGCTTGGGTTTCACTTAGTGAGTGACTGGTCGTATCACAGTCACTCCCTATTTGAATAAATTCCATCGTATGATGGAACTTAGCTCTTCGTGCATAGTGACGGTCATATGATGTATTTTAAGTAAATCACAGCTCTTCATGCATAGTGACGGTCATATCAGTTGCCTTATTAAAAATTCAAACTTCGAAGTGCATAAACAAATTAAAAATGATAAATAGACTGAATAAATAAACACAGCCTGTTATGTGTAGTAGCGATGAAAACTCTCATTGTTCCAGGCTCTCGGAAGAGTGAGACCGTCAACGGTCGATAATTTGAACATGCCATCTCCAAGCTTTCGTTCAATAACATATGGTCCTTTCCAAGTTGGCTTCATATGCGAAGGGACCGGATAAATTCTTTTGAGTATGAGATCGCCAAGTTCAAAGGTTCGGGGTCGGACCTTGGCATTGTATAATCGGGCGACTTGACTCCGATATGCGACTGCCCTCAAATCAGCCTCTTCACGCTTCTCATCCAATAAATCGAGAGATTTAGCAAATAATATAGCATTTGTCTTTGGATCATAGTATGTCACACGATGAGAGGGTACTTCTAATTCGACTGGAATAACAGCTTCTGACCCATAAGAGAGAGAAAATGGAGTGTGACTGGTCACGGACTTGTGGGTTGTTCGGTAAGCCCATAAGGCCATAGGAAGCTCATCTACCCATTTGCCCCCGGCTTTTTCCAGTCGTTTCTTCAGAATGGATTTTATAACTTTATTAACAGCTTCAACTTGTCCATTCGCTTGAGGGTGTGCGACTGCAGAGAATTTTTTCTGAATGTGGAATCGTTGACAGAAATCCTTAAATTCGACACTGTCGAATTGGGTCCCGTTGTCAGTGATGATAGTACGTAGGAGACCAAATCGGTAGATGATGTTGCGCACTACAAAGTTGATCACCTTCTTTGTCGTGATTATAGCAAGGTGCTCGGCTTCCGCCCACTTGGTAAAGTAATTAACTGCTACGATGGCATACTTCGCACCACCTTTGTCTAGACGTAAAGAGCCAATAATATCGATGCCCCATACCACGAATGGCCATGGGCTGACCATCTGTGTTATCTCGGTAGGAGGGGATCTAGGAATTCGAGTATGCCTCTGACACTTATCACCCTTCTTGGCATAATTCGATGCATCATGATTTACAGTCAACCAATAATATCCATATCGAAGTACTTTCTTGGCAAGAGCTTGCCCCCCGGTGTGATCGCCACATTCTTCTTCGTGCACATCATGCAATACTCGTTTAATTTCATTGTGAGCGATACACTAGAGTAAAGGAATAGAGTATCCTCTTCTATGCATGACTCCATTCTGAATAATGAACAGCGAAGCTTTTCGAAGAATTTGTCTCTTTTCACTTCTACGCTCTGGCAGGGTTCCATGCTCGAGATAATTTCTGAATGGAGTTATCCACGATTCCTTCTTAGAAACAACATCAAATATCCAATCGGTTTCCATCTGATCAATGCTTGGCGAAGATAATGTCTCTACGGGAACAAGTCCCATTTGTTGTGCTTCTACTATACTGGCAAACTTTGCCAACGAATCAGCTTTCTGGTTGTGCTCTCGTGGTATGTAATAAATGGCATAATAGTCAAACTGATTCAATGTTTCCTGAACTAGAGCAAGGTAAGCGGCCATTCTTCAGTCTCTGGCTTGGTACTCCCCTCGAACTTGACACACGTCCAATTGTGAATCATAGTAAATTTCCACCGCAATGATTCTTAAATCTATGGCAAGTTTCAATCCAGCCAGTAGAGCTTCGTACTATGCATCGTTATTAGTTGCACGGAAGTTGAACTTTAGAGCATAACATATAGATCAACCTTCAGGAGTGTTATCCCGCCTTTTGGCAAGGCCGTGACACCAAGGAATTGACTAGTAACCAATGACGGTCTGTCCTGGAGATCGGTTATACACGGGCTCACTATGGATATCGACGAATTTCGTCCGAGTCCGAATCGAGCTAAAATTGATATGGCACGACAAGCGAAGCTATGAGAGTCAACGTTCCAAATTTCAAGTTAATACGAGTTCGTATGCTCAAGTTACGATTGATGCAAAATTGGATAAAAACAAATTCTGTTCGACTCGCTCAGTTCGAATCCATCAAGAATGCCTACTTCGACTCGCTCCGCTTAGCATCCATCAGAAAGCACTTGTTCGACTCGCTCCGCTTCAAGCCACAGTTCGACTCGCTTCGCATCCATCAGAGAACAGCAGTTCGACTCGATCGTCTAATGCTTATTTCGAATCCATCAGCTGGAGCGCGTTGCTCGAATCCATCGAGCAACAATAGTTTGTGTCCCTCATTTGTCCAGTTCGTATCCCTACTAGAGAAGCCCCGTTCGAACACATCAAGTTCCAGTACTTCATATTCATCGTGGACCCACTGATCGAGTCCATCGAGTTAATGTATTCGAATCAATCAACCCACTTTCTATCGATACAAAAAGAGGACGTTTCCATCGATACGAACAAAGCAAGGTCCAAGAACGACTCGATCAAAACAGCATCAAAGCCGGAGTGATCCAGAGACTCAAACGCCACGTTATCAAGTCAAACAGAAGCGAGTCGAATAAGAGCGAGTCGAATAAGAGCGAGTCGAACGAAACAGTCAACCGAGAATCCCAATTCGTACCAATCATATCTCCTAATCTACAAGTCCAAATGTTATGAAATTTTGACAGAAGCTTGCGTACATGCTAAAGAATGTCCACGCCAAATTTCGACTCCATTGGATGAAATCCTGATCGATACGAAATCCGTTCGTATCGATCACGGATCGGACCAAAACTTCACTGGCTTGGGTGCGCGGGCCTGGTCACGTGCTAGAGAGGGTCTCCCGAAATCTGAGCGAAATACCAGTCTCCTACACCTATAAAAAGACCCCCAAAGCCAACAGAAAAGGGGTTCTTCTTCTTCTTTGAGCTCTCCAATGCCCAAACTCTGCCAATTCCAGATCCAAACTCCCTTGCTGCTGCCAAAAACGAGATTTACTGCTGCAAATCATAATCATCTGTTGTAGCTTAGTGAATTCACTTGTAATCTTCAAAGAAAGTTCAATAAAGAAAACAACTTCATAGCGGACGTAGGCGATACGCCGAACCACTCTAAATTCTTGTGTCTCCTTGCATTTTAATTATTTTCATATCTGAAATTTGGAGTTTTTGTTAGATAATCCTCTTTTTCCATTTAATTTCTTCATTTTATCTCTTCAAAAACTTCCGAAGAGTGTTGTGCCAAATTTTGGTACAAACACTTTGGTGCTTTCACTGAGAACAAACCCAAATTTTCTCCTGCTCTTTGGATCTCCTTTCTATGTCAGATTGCATAAATCCAAGAAGAAGATCCAGATCTAGAAATTTGAAGCCCTTCCATTCTATTCAAATTTACATCAAATCTAGGAAAGGACTTTCATCAATTCACCATGGTAAGTACACGGACTACCTCTACAGCTGCTGATCAAGGAGGACGGGACAGGCAGAATCCCGCGCAATTGCCTCCATCAAACCAAGATGCTGTCGGACCTTCAGATCCATCAGGCCCAGTCACTAGACAAGAATTCCAGATGTTGCTTCAGGAATTGACCCAGAGTCGACAACAACTTACTGAGTAACTGCGTGCCAACACTGAGTTGTCCAATCAGCTAAATCGCCAAAAGCGAAGAAGATCCAGAAGAGACCAAGGTTCTTATTCTTCCATAGAGATTTCAGCCTTATATGATGGTCATCACCGATCCACACGCCCACGGCTGGGTGTGAGCTACACCTAGGCTACGGGGCACCAACCTGCTTCAAATCTTGGGCAACCCAAAACTGGACCATTTGCTAGTCATCATACAGGACCTTCATCCCAAGGAGGTGCTGCCCCTTATCATGTCACAGGCAACATTGCCGCCACCACTACTGAACAAGGAGTTGATGCTGGAAACCGAACTGATCCTCATCGAAGCCAGCGAGAGCATACTCTAGAGCCTTATGTCCCTGAGGATGTTAAACCAAGGAGGCAAGGCACGAACCGTCGACCGCGTCCGGTCCAGACTCGCGCTGTGGAACCCGACCACACCTTGGCACAGCATTGTCCTAATATCCGAATGTCGGATATACCAACAATGATCCGTGAAAGTCAGGGTCTCTCAAATGACGACTGGGGAATCTCCCGGAGTCATACCTCTTTCACCGATGGCATATTATATGCTTAACCACCTCGGCGCTTTAGGATGCCAACTTTGCCAGCCTATGAAGGGAGTTCTGATCCCAATCAACACATCCTGAAGTACGAATGGCTGATGAATGCTGCGAGAGCTGATGATGCAGTAAAATGCCGTAGTTTCCCCATTTACCTAGGGGGCATTGCAACCATGTGGTTTACTCGTTTGCCACCATGATCCATTTCTAGTTTTGATCAGATGGCCACCAAGTTTGTTGAACAATTTCGTATGCACGTAGCGAGGCCTAAAGATGTTAACACTCTGTCTAGTGTTACATAAGCTCCCGGAGAAACACTTAGACGTTACTTGGAGCGATTCCATGCTGCGTGTGCAGAAATAAGCAATCTTAATGATAACTCTATCCTGATGGCATTGACTAAGGGAATTGATGTTGATTACGAGTTCGGAAATTGGTTAGCTGGAAAACCACCTACGTCATTGGACCATTTCTATTCCAAGGCAACCCAATTCTTGAGAAGGGAGGATGAGAAATAGTCTAGGAAGCAGGATGACGCAGGTCCCAACATCGAAGGAATCCAAAATAACATCACTGTTAAACAGTCCGGAGATAGCTCTGGAAAAGTTCAATTGAACGTACAAAATAAACAGAGCCAGTAGAGGGACAATGGAAATCATGGAAAGAAGCGAGATCAGAACCGTGGTCCACGACGTAGAGCTCCCATGTTTGACAATTATACTCCATTGAACACATCGTTGGAAAATGTGTATTTGCATACCTGCAATACCATGCAATACAAAAAACCTACCCCGAAACCACCAACTGAAAGACAAATCCAAACAGGAAAATTTTGTAGATTCCATGAGAGTTATGGCCGCAACACCAATGAGTGTCGTCATTTACAAGACCTCATCGAAAAACTGATACGTGAACGGAAGTTGGATCAGTATGTGCGGGCACCGCAGTCTGGTGGTGCGGTCCCATCAAATCAGAATCGTGCACCGAATCAGAAGAGGCAGGAGGAACCCACTCGTACAGGCGGGAGGTTGGTCATCAATACAATAAGTGGTGGTCCTCACCCAGCATATCGAAGCTGGAAGGAAATGGAGTCGTATGCCAGTTCTATCAGGCATGCGGACTTCGAGTGTTGTATTAGTTTTGATGAAGGGGCTCCGGCCAAGTAACAGAAGACGATGACATATGACATCGTGTTCAGGAACAGAGACGCTGATAGAGTCGAAACCCCCACTATCGATCCATTGGTCATCTCAGCTCAAGTAGGTCCCGCTTGGATGAAGAGAATCTTAGTTGACAGTGGAAGCTCTGTGAATATTTTTTTCAAGCGAGCTTATGATCAAATGAGAATGGAAGCCACGGACTTGAAGCCTTGTCAATCCCGAATCCATGGTTTCAACGGAAGTGCTACTATACCCACTGGAATGGTGGAACTGCCAATAGAGTTGGGAGTTGGAGAACGTCGGAGAGTTTGGATATTGCAGTTTATTGTTTTGGACATAGACTCCCCTTATAATGCTTTCCTGGGCCGACCGGCCCTAGCTGAATTCAGGACAGCCATTGCCCCATGGTGTTTGACTTAAAATTTCCCACCAATCGTGGAGTGGGAATCATTCAAGGAGATCAGACTGCTGTCAGAGCCTGTTATGTTGCTGAGCTGCGAGAGGCGCAGCGAAAGGAGAAAGGGCGTAGAGGAATCTCTCTGCGTCCGTTTTGCCGATAATTGACAATTAACGTCCGGGCTAGGCCCGGGCATCCTGGCCAATTCCTCGGATCTTTACCCAAGAGAAACTGAAGACGAGGGAGAATCTAAAGAAAGTCAAGCATCCCCGGCCGAGCTGACGATTGATGTCCTAATTGACAATGACGATGATTCAAAAATGATAAAGATTGGGTCTCAGCTAAGCCAGCAAACTCAAGAGGAATTGGTTGAATTTCTAAGGGCAAATCTTGATGTATTCGCCTGGACGCATTCCAACATGTGTGGGATCTCGCCGGACATCGCGAGCCACACTTTGAATATTGACCCGCGGCATGTCTCGGTCAAACAGAAAAGGCGTGGTATGGATCCAGAGAGATCTTCCGCTCTTAAAGAAGAAGTAGAAAAGCTTAAAGCAAACGGGTTTATTCGAGATGCGCTATATCCTGAATGGGTGTCGAATCCCATGCTCGTCCGAAAGCAGAATGAAAAGTGGAGAACATGTGTCGATTATTTCGATCTGAATAAAGCATGTCCCAAAGATAGTTTCCCGCTTCCTAGAATTGACCAGCTAGTAGATTCGACAGTTGGGAATGAACTCTTATCCTTCATGGACGCGTAATCTGCCTACAATCAGATACCGATGCATTTACCCGATCAAGAACATACCAGCTTCGTAACCAATCTGGGACTTTACTGTTACAAAGTTATGCCATTCGAACTCAAGAATGTCGGGGCTACTTATCAGCGATTGGTCAATCGGATGTTTGCCAGTAAAATCGGAAAAATAATGGAAGTATATGTAGACGACATGCTTGTGAAGTCACGACTCTCCACTGACCATATCAAAGACCTGGAAATTATGTTCAACATACTTCGAGAATACAAAATTAAGCTAAATCCACTGAAATGTCATTTTGTAGTTGCATCCGGAAAATTCCTTGGATTCATCATCAACGCTCGAGGGATCGAAGCTAATCCTGAAATGATCTGGGCTATCAGAAATCTTGAAACTTCGAAAACCATAAAACAAGTCCAGAGTCTCAATGGAAAAGTAGCAGCATTGAGCGAGTTCATTTCAAAGTCCACTGACAAATGCATTCCCTTCTTCGATCTGATCCGAAAAGGGAAACGAAACTTTGAATGTACTACAGAGTGTGAGGGCGCTTTCCAAGCACTAGTCCAACATCTATCCACACCACCCATCCTATCGAAGCCCATTGATCATGAGAAGTTGTTCGTATATTTGGCGATATCGGAAAACGCTATCAGCGCTGCGTTAATTCGAGAAGAAGACAAGATATAGAAGCCAGTATACTACTTCAGCAAGCGATTGACTGGGGCCGAAAGAAATTATCTGAAATTAGAGAAGTTGGCTTATTGCCTTGTTATTGCATCAAGAAAACTCCCACCGTATTTCCAGGCACATCCCATTATTGTTTACACCGATCAACCATTACGACAGGTCCTTTCGCGGCCTGAGACGTCTGGTAGGTTACTCAAGTGGAACATCGAGCTGAGCCAGTTTGACATTACTTACACTCCAAGACGGGCCATACAAGGACAAGTCCTAGCCGATTTCATAGCTGAATTTACCATTCCAGAAGACTTGCCCGAAACCAATGAATCCCCCGAATACGTCTGGAAGCTTTATACCGACGGCGCATCAAACGACCAGTGTTCGGGCGCTGGTGTTGTACTTGAAACTCCCGAAGGCCGATCCATATGTTATGCTTTGAAGTTCGATTTTCATGCAACTAATAATGAAGCTGAATATGAAGCCCTCTTAGCTGGCTTGAAACTTGCTAGATGTTTGAGAATTATCGCAGTGGAAATTTATTGTGACTCACAATTATTTGTGTGTCAAGTACGGAAAGAGTATCAAGCAAGAGATTGAAGGTTGGCTGCTTACTTAGCTCGAGTTCAGGAAGTACTAAATCAGTTGGATTATTATGCCATTTATTATATACCGCGAGAACGCAACCAAAAAGCCGATTCATTGGCAAAGCTAGCCATCACGGGTGAAGCTCAGCAAATGGGACTCATTCCCGTAGAAGTGTTATCCTCCCCAAGCATTGGTCGGCCAGAAATAGACCGGATATGCGAAACCATCCTCGAAAAGGATACATGGATGCCTCCACTTAGAAATTACATTGAGCGCGGAACCCTGCCGGAGCGCAGGAGTGAAAAGAGACAAGTCCTTCGGAAGGTCTCATGATTTACCATCCAGAATGGAATCATGTACAGAAGAGGGTACTCAGTCCCTCTACTTCGGTGTATGCTCATAAAGAAATTAAACGAATATTGCACGATGTGCATGAGGGAGAATGTGGCGATCACATCGGGGGGCAAGCACTTGCCAAGAAAATACTTCGATATGGATATTACTGGCCGACCGTGAATCGCGATGCGTCGGAATATGCAAAGAAATGTGATAGGTGCTAGAAATATGCCTGAATTCCTAGAGCTCCTCCTACCAAGATAACGCAAATGGTCGGCCCATGGCCGTTTGCAATGTGGGGCATCGACATCATTGGTGCTCTACCTCTGGCAAAAGGTGGTGCAAAATATGCCATCGTCGCAGTTGATTACTTTACAAAGTGGGCTGAAGCCGAAGCTCTTGCTACCATATCAATAAAGAAAGTAATCAACTTTGTAGTTCGCAACATTATCTGTCGATTCGGTCTCCCATACACCATTATTACGGACAACGGAACCCAAATCGACAGTGCTGAATTTAAAGATTTCTACGAACGATTTCACATCCAAAAGAAATTCTCTGCAGTTGCACACCCTCAGGAAAACGGACAGGTCGAAGCAGTTAATAAAGTTATAAAATCCATTCTGAAAAAATGACTGGAAAAGGTCGGGGGAAATGGGTCGATGAACTTCCTATGGCTTTATGGGCTTACCGAACAACCCACAAGATCGCGACCGGCCACACTCCATTCTCTCTCTCTTATGGTTCAGAAGCTGTTATCCCAGTTGAACTAGAAGTACCTTCTCATCGTGTGACATACTATGATCCAAAGACAAATGCTATATTGCTTGCTGAATCTCTCGATCTACTAGATGAGAAGCGTGAAGAGGCTGATTTGAGGGCAGCCGCGCATCGAAGTCGAGTCGCCCGATTGTACAACGCCAAGGTCCGCCCGCGAACCTTTGAGCTAGGTGATCTCATCCTGAAAAGAATCTATCTGGTTCCTTCGCATATGAAGCCAACATGGGAGGGACCATATGTTATCGAACGAAGGCTCGGAGATGGCACATTCAAATTATCGACCGTTGACGGTTTTACTTTGCCAAGAGCCTGGAATAGCGAGAGTCTTCGTCGCTACTACACATGACAGGCTCTGTTTATTCATTTAGCTTATTTTCCGTTTTGCAATTTGTTTCTGCATTTCGAAATTAGAATTTGTAATAAGGCAACTGACTTTGCCATATTTTCTTATTTCAGCAATAAAATGCAATCTCTGATCATCACAATGCACGGAGAGCTAAGTTTCACCATACGGTGGAATTTATTCAAATAGGGAGTGATTGCGATGCAACCGGTCATTCACTAAGTGAAACCCGAGCTCGGGGACAAGCCATCATGTCAAAGTCAAAAATGGATTGATACACGACAATCCCTCACTTAACTCCCGGTTCCTAGAGTACAAACTGGAGTATAAAAATACGTCTACGAAGAGGGTGGATCCATCCGCCTAACGACTTCGTTCATATCTGAACCAAGTTTGAGGAGGGTGGACCCATCCATCCAACGACCTCATTTGTTAACTCAAGGTGGATGTGATCCGACCATCCATGATCCTGATCCAACTCCGAACTCCCAAAGTGCGAGTCGGGGTATAAACATCAACTCCGAATTCCCAGAGTGCGAAACGGAGTATAAACATCAACTCCGTATTCCCAGAGCGCGAAACGGAGTATAAACACCAACTCTGAACTCCAGAGTGCGAGTTGGAGTATAAACACCAACTCCGAACTCCCAGAGTGCGAATCAGAGTATAAACATCAACTCTGAATTCCCAGAGTGCGAAACGGAGTATAAACATCAACTCCGAACTCCCAGAGTACGAGTCGGAGTATAAACATCAACTCTGAATTCCCAGAGTGCGAAATGGAGTATAAACATCAACTTTGTATTCCCAGAACGCAAAACGGAGTATAAACACCAACTCCGAACTCCCAGAGTGCGAGTCGGAGTATAAACACCAACTCTGAACTCCCAGAGTGCAAGTTAGAGTATAAACATCAACTCCGAATTCCCAGAGTGCAAAACAAAGTATAAACATCAACTCCGAACTCCCAGAGTGCGAGTCGGAGTATAAACATCAACTCTGAACTCCCAGAGCGCGAGTTGGAGTATAAACATCAACTCTGTATTCCTAGAGTGCGAAACGGAATATAAACACCAACTCCGAACTCCCAGAGTGTGAGTCGGAGTATAAACATCAACTCTGAATTCCCAGAGTGCGAAACGGAGTATAAACATCAACTCTGAACTCCCAGAGTGCGAGTCGGAGTATAAACATCAACTTCGAATTCACAGAGTGCGAAACGGAGTAAAACAACAACTCCGAACTCCCATAGTGCGAGTCGGAGCATAAACATCAACTTTAAGTTCCCATAGAGTGAATTGAAGTACAAATATCAACTCCGAACTCCCAGAGTGCGAGTCGGAGCATAAGTGTTGATTCCAAGTCCCCAAAGCGTGGACGTATGATTTGAACTTAGGCCGGCGTGACCAACCGCCGATAAACAAACGAGAATTCTCGGAGTACGGATATGATAATCGACAATCAAACAAGCATGGATGAATTACTCAATCTCTACTTGTCTCAGACATCCGTTCGGTAGCACTAGACTCAACATGTTATAAGTGAGAAACGATCATCGACTGATGTTCTACAACTCACCCCCAAGACTGGAGGACAGGAATTAAGCATCAACCACTGACTGAAGCGATGCGATGTCAAAATTCAACTCGCTTCCCGGTAGCAAGCCGTGTCCACAGTTTCCAAACTTGCCGAACAAAAACAAACCTGATTCAGAAGCTAAAACTTCACAAGAACACTTCACACTTTGAAACACTTAGGCGAATACACAATGACAGAAAAGAAGCCAAAAAGAGGAAGTTTCATTCCTATTGTTTGTAAAATGAGTTCGTATACAAGTTTGTTCCAAAAAATTCCTACTAGCAGGGGCCGAACCCACATCTATACATGGCCAACAAAATGCAAGTCAAAATAAACCAAGGAAGCATGTCTAATCTTTCTTCTTCCTTGGCTTCCTCTTCGGAGTAGACCCGCTGGAGCCACCGCTAACCTTCCTCTTTGAGCCTTTGCTTTTCGGTGGTTGGTCTCTATACAGGGGCGTTATATCAACATCCTCCTCCGAACTCGATTGGATAGGAATGCTGCCTGCCGGCGGAGTTGAAGGGATAGGATCAGATGTGGAAGATGGAATGGCCGCACTAGTGATGGAAAATGTACTTCCAGGCGATATCATTCTAAGCGGGGTCGGACCAAGCGCCGCCGTTCCACCTCCAAAACTGCCACCATGTGCTGTTGCATCCATTTCAGCGGCGATTTGTGCCAAGATTTCCTCTTCATTAACCGCTCGGGCCACGCTGGGAGCATTAACAGACTGCGTCGAGAAGCTTGTAGTAGGAACGCCTCCGCCCATGACAAATGGTAAGTCAGCTAAAGGGTCGCCATGACGACGAAAGAGTTCCTCCATCAGTTGCTCGTCAAAAACAAGTGAGCCTCCCTGCATATCGTTAAGAGACGCAGCAGTAGTCACGACGGTCGCTTCAGTAACGATAACCCCCTGCGTCTGATATGGTTCTTGAGTAGCAGGGGGCACGGCCGGTGCAGCATCAATCACTAGACGAAGAATAAAGAAAACTGTTAAAACTTGACTCGAGCGAAGATTTCGACTTAAGAAAGATATATGGAATGTTCAGAGTACCTTCCTCAGTTTGACTCGCCGGCGGTAGAACGGCTTCAGTCACTCACGCTGTAGCCGGAGACATCTGCGGCTGATCCGGATTGTAAGCAGGAATAGCTTGGGGATCGACCACAGACGAGGATTCGGGCCGGGTTGACACTGGAATTTCAAGACTCGCCTCATGATGTTCAACCCCTGAACCCTCTCCTATTTCGAAGTGTTGGGCGCCGAGTCTTTCCTTCTCATGCAGAATCACTGACTCGTGGAGAATCTTCCTTTCATCTTCAGTCAGAATAAGATTCTCGAGTTCAAATTCATCTACAGACTCGCCCGCATGCGCCTCTTTCTCTTCTTCCACTAGTCGGCCCCAGGCATTGTACAGATGCGCCGGATAATCATCGAGCCAGGATAGACTCCTATGCCTCAGCACATTAGTGTTGTAAACAACGAGAAGGTCTTCGATATTAGCCTCTAGCCTGGACTCGGCCGACTTTACTTTCTCCTCAACCTCAGTCTCCACCTTGCGGACTTTAGCCACAGCCGCATCCCGTTCACCTCTAAGCAAAGCAGCTTGTTTGCACGCCTCATGGGCTGCGTTGTTTGCATCATCCTTTTCCTTGGCCATATCGGAAAATTTAGCTTTAAGCTCGTTGAGTTCCTTGACCGCCGCATCCCGCTCGGCAGGAACTGTGGTATTCCGATGGCCCATCTCCTCCACCAAGGCAACATGTGTCTGCCCCAACCTCTCCATTGCCGCCTTCACTTCGTTATCTTTTTTGGTGGCCTCAATCTTCAATTTCCGAGAAGACTCGGCCTTAGCAGTGAGCACTTGAATGATCCGATCACTATGAGCAAGTTCGGTCTCCATTTTCTCAAGCGCTTTGGCTCGCTCAAAGGCCACCTTAGAAGCTTTCTCTGCAGCCTTCACCCACTCTCTGTACTAGGTGTAGAAGTCATGAACGTAATCATGCATCGTGCCTTCCACCCCTGATGGAATTCTTTTTAAGTGTGGTGGGAAGACATAGCCATCGAAGCAAATATTTGGAAAATCCTTCCTCATCTGAGCCAATTTAAGGGCTTCTTCTCCTGTGGGCTCGGCCGGGACCTGCTCTGTAATTATGGAGGTCGTGGTCTCAACTCTCTGAAGATGAGTCTCGGATCTAGAAGTATGAGAAGATGGCCTGTAACGAGGAGGCTCCGGTGGATGTGGAACAAGAACGGAGGGTGGAGACGGAAGTCTAGGAGGAGGAGAACGTGATCTAGACCGATGTCTGTATTCTCTGTCCCTATCACGCCCACACCTATCTTGGTTAGAGTACTCGCGATCGCAATCTCTATCTAAATCCCTCCTATGGGAGTCATAATAAGAATAAGCCTTTCGGGCCGAGCATTGACTCCCGAGCATTGACCCTCTTCCGAACATCGTACCTGAAATTGAGAAATGAAGGAAGAGTTAGTGGTTTCTTAAGTTGGACGATTTATAATTTGGAATCATGTAGTGCAGTGAAGTGTATGCATGTGCAACCCCCTGACCAACCAGAAATGTCGGCCGCACTCGTAGCAAGCGACCCGCTCAGTTCAAGAGCATTGTCAAGCTCCTCCATCCCGGCATTGTATTGAGACGACACGTAATCCGGAATCGGAATATCAGCAAGCCCTTCAAAAGGATTCTCAACTTGTGGGGGAGGAGCCTTCGAAATCCTAATCCCTGGGATGGGCAAGGACATAACTACGGATTTTATTCTCTCAGATTTAGAACGCTTGTGAGCAACAGCCTTGCCTTTTCTTTTTCCTCCTGAGTCCTGGACATCTGAAGAAGGCCCAGCTTGGAGCTCGTTATCGGTAGGCGTTCTCTCCGGATTGACTTCTTTGGCTATTACGACTCCAAGCGCTTAGCGCTTCACCTGTTTCTTCGAGACCACTCTAAGTGTCCCTTCCAGTCGTATGCTCTGTCTCCGTTCAATTAGCCCGACAGTCCTCAAGTTTCCATCGGTCAGAACCCAGTCGATTTGCCTCTCTTTACCCGGAGCCGCTTGGAGGATCCGAACTAGCTCTCTGAAGTATGCACCGTCAGGTCGAGAAATTGCGGCTGTAAAAGAAGAGAAGTATGTCAGTTTTGAAATAGGTTATTATCGTCTCGATAATTCAAGAGAAAGATTGCAGCGCTTACGTCTATCCAACCATCGCCTATAAAATCCAAGGGGGCACCGAACGTAGAACTATTCGGTCTTGAAATAACTTAGCCTTCCCCAATAGCCCATTACAATGTGGCAGTTCCTGATCGCATCTAAGAAGGTGAAAGAAGGGGAGTCTCCACGGCTCTTAATGTTGAATAAATATCTGATCTCAATCGGTTTCGGTGGTCGGAAGAGAATCTCAATAAATAGAATGAAGGTGTTGTTCAACAAAGCATACCCGTTGGGGTGCAGTTGGGATAGAGCTATTCCAAGGAATGATAACATCTCCCTTATATATTGGTTGAAAGGAGGAAGTGTTCCCGCCGTACAGGCATGACGGTTAAAAGCAGTAAACCCCTCCAGGGGATCATACGGCATATCATTTGGCCCAGGCAGTAGCACGTCGTCAAGCGACAAGCTGTGTCTTAAACAAATCTGTCCCATCATATCTTTAGAGATACCGGGCGGCACATAATCTTGTGGATGACAAATGAACTGGGCACCTAGACGCTCGTCCGGAGCTGGGTCAATAACTTCGGCTTCAATGACCGGTATTTCGGTGGTTGAAGGGATTGAACTCAGGAGTTCCTGCTACTGAGAACTTGAGGGTTCCATGACTAACTAGCTTATGAAAAACCATTGTTAAACAGACAATAACGCTCGTGCATCCCCCAGTGTAAAGTGTGTGAGTGTGATGTGCAGTGCAGTACTATATATCACTTGAGAAGATCTACAAGATTGAAGAAAACATGAAAACGACGAGACATCGAAATTCAGTCGGAGTGACCGTCATCGCTGACCGTCACAACCGTGCCATCCAGAAATTAGCAATCAATCCAAGTTAAAATTTGTTAAAATTTTGTCAGAGTTGCAGTTCCATCGACGAGCTTCGAAGGGAAATCAAATATGCAGTTCAACGGTCAAGTCCAATTATGCAAGTTTGAAGCTCGTCGGAGTCAGTTGTTCAAGTGTGCAAGGAATTACAAATTCTTTAACATTCAAATTCATATCGGTCACAAGAGCCTTGTTCGCATCGAAAAATTTTATTCATCCATGTGCGAGTTCGACTCGGTCAGAAGACTGGAGATTTCGTTCATCCATGTGCGAGTTCGACTCGGTCTAAAGACTGGAGATTTCGAATCCATCCGAAGTGTTCATTTCGCATCCATCAATTGAGTCGTCTTCGTATCGATCCCGGGCGCATAATTCGAATCGATCGAAAAACCCTGGGTTTCGAATCCATCAGACGCAACCCCTTCGTATCGATCAACCTGCTCGAGACACTCATCGATACTGATCGACTCGATGCAACAACTTAGCCATCGATCGATACGAAGGCCTCCGCCTCATCATCTCGAAGCCTTGACTCCGGATCGATGCGAAAATGAGGACCAGGACACCATTTTATCTCCACACTCCTTCTTCCCCAGATTGATTCGAACAGCATCATTCTCCTCCTTCAACCTCGCACAAAATCTACTTCCTCGAACAACGATCAAGAACAAGTTCGAGTGGAATAGCATGAGACTTCGAATCTCATCGTTTTAGGGCTGATGTTATTCAATTGATTACCTTATGTTCGATAACTAGTTTAAGGGATTGAAGGATTTGAGTCGATTTGAAGTCGAGCAGTTTTCCTCTTCTAAGTTTTTTGAGTGATACGAAGACAATGCGCCAGAATAGAAAAGTGAAGAGTGAAAAAATGGCTAAGTATAGAGTATTTATATGGACTAGAGCACAAGGGTAAAAAACGATTCACCTCCCAGTGAGTTCAACTGGCTACGAAGTGTCACCACAAGATCGAGTCGAACAAGCATTTCGTATCCATCGAACTTCGCGTCCATCGATACGAAATCCTTTTTCGTATCGATCATTTCCAACTCCTTCCCCAGAGCATCGATACAAACAGTCAATTCGAATCCATCAAGCCGTGGCATCCAGAGGTCAATATTCATCGATGCGAAGGTGCATTTCATATCCATCTTTATGGTCCACACCGATTCGAAAGTGAAGACAACTACATTGGGACCCACCGAAGCCCGTAACCATCAATACGAATGACCATTTCGTATCCATCCAAGCTCATATTTGTCAACACGGGTTGCTCATTTTGTATCCGTCAACGCAATGGATACCGATGCGAAAACAATGTTTCAGCCCTACACATTGATTCAATAGAGGATCGTTACGAAGGAACATTCAAAAAAAAAAGCAATCGTCAAACGTTGTTACAACGAATTTCACGTCGGTTCAGGAGAGGACCGATATGAAATTCAATACAAAATAAACTGACAACGACTCGTGAGCGTACAAACGTCAACGAAAGTCAGATTAATATATATGCATATATGTCGGACTAATATTCAATATTCCAGATTGACAGGAAATGAAAACTCATATGATAACGATTACAACAACTAACGGCTAATCACTAGCATACAGCAATCAGTAGCAACAATGCAGGGTACAGCAGTTGATAGTCGATAGTTTACATTATCAAGAAAAACAGTCGAAGGTTACAGCTTTCATCGAAAAGACGATAACTATACAGAATGAAGATTGCAACATTTCAAAGCACATCATGTTCCCACAAGACGTACTTTGGGGGGCAAATGTTATCCCACCTTTTGGCAAGGCCGTGACACCAAGGAAATTGACTAGTAACCAATGACGGTCCGTCCTGGAGATCGGTTATACACGGGCTCACTATGGATATCGACGAATTTTTTCTGAGTCCGGATCGAGCTAAAATTGATATGGCACGACAAGCGAAGCTATTAGAGCCAACGTTCCAAATTTCAAGTCAATCCGAGTTTGTATGCTCAAGTTACGATCGATGCAAAATTGGATAAAAACAGCTTATGTTCGACTCGCTCAGTTCGAATCCATCAGGAATGCCTACTTCGACTCGCTCCGCTTCGCATCCATCAGAAAGAACTTATTCGACTCGCTTCGCTTCAAGCCATATTTCGACACACTTCGCATCCATCAGAGAACAGCAGTTCGACTCGATCGTCTAACGCTTATTTCGAATCCATCAGCTGGAGCGCGTTGCTCGAATCCATCGAGCAACAATAGTTCGTGTCCCTCATTTGTCCAGTTCGTATCCCTACTGGAGAAGCCCCGTTCGAACCCATCAAGTTCCAGTACTTCATATCCATCGTGGACCCACTGATCGAGTCCATCGAGTTGCCATATTCGAATCAATCAACCCACTTTCTATCGATACAAAAAGAGGACGTTTCCATCGATATGAACAAAGCAAGGTCCAAGAATGACTCGATCAAAATGGCATCAAAGGCAGAGTGATCCAGAGACTCAAATGCCATGTCATCAAGTCAAACAGAAGCGAGTCGAATAAGAGCGATTCGAATAAAAGCGAGTCGAACGAAACAGCCAACCGAGAATCCCAATTCGTATCGATCATATCTCTTAATCTACAAGTCCAAATGCTATGAAATTTTGATAGAAGCTTGCGTACATGCTAAAGAATGCCCACGCCAAATTTCGACTCCATTGGATGAAATCCTGATCGATACGAAATCCGTTCGTATCGATCACGGATCGGACCAAAACTTCACGGGCTTGGGCGTGCGGGCCAGGTCATGTGCCAGAGAGGGTCTCCCGAAATCTGAGCGAAATACCAGTCTCCTACACCTATAAATAGACCCCTAAAGCCAACAGAAAAGGGGTTCTTCTTCTTTGAGCTCCCCAACGCACGGACTCTGCCAGATCCAGATCCAAACTCCCTTGCTGCTGCCAAAAACGAGATTTACTGCTGCAAACCATAATCATCTGCTGTAGCTTATTGAATTCACTTGTAATCTTCAAAGAAAGTTCAATAAAGCAAACAACTTCATAGTGGACGTAGGCGATACGCTGAACCACTCTAAATTCTTGTATTTCCTTGTATTTTAATTATTTTCATATCTGAAATTTGGAGTTTTTGTTAGATAATCCTCTTTTTCAATTTAATTTCTTCACTTTATCACTTCAAAAACTTCTGAAGAGTGTTGTGCCCAATTTTGGTACAAACAAGGAGTTTCAAGTACAACCCTTACACCTGAGCAATGGTCATTCGACACACCATCTGTATGTAGCTTCTAGATATACTTTGGAGATTCACTTATTTCGGGCAAGTCCTCTACTTGGTAAATTCAACTATGAAATCTGCTAAGACTTTTCGTTGGATGGCTGGCCTCGGAGTGTAAGTAAATTCAAACTGACTTAACTCGATATTCCATTTGAGCAACCTAACAGACGTCTCAGGACGCGTAAGGACCTGTCATAACGGCTGGTCGGTGTAAACGGTGATTGGGTGAGCTTGGAAATATGGACGGAGCTTCCTCGAGGCAATAACAAGAAAATAAGCCAACTTCTCTAGCTTCGGATAATTTCTCTCAGCTTCGGTTATCCGCTTGCTTATGTAGTAGACCATCTTTTGTATTCGGTCTTCCTCCCGAACTAGGGCAGCACTGATTGTGTTTTCTTATACCACCAAGTAAATGTACAATTTCTCGTGATTGATAAGCTTTGACAAATTTTGCGGTGTGGACAGATGTTGAATTAGTGCTCGGAATGCGCCCTCACATTTCGTAGTCCATTCAAAGTATCGTTTTCCCTTTCGGATCAGATCGAAGAAGGGAATGCATTTGTCAGTGGACTTTGAAATGAACCTGCTCAGTGCTGCTACTTTCCCGTTGAGACTCTGGACTTGCTTTATAGTTTTCGGAGTTTCAAGATTTCGGATCGCCTAGATCTTCTCAGGATTGGCTTTGATTCCTCGAGCATTGACGATAAACTCAATGAATTTTCCGGATGCTACCCCAAGGTGACGTTTCAATGGGTTGAGCTTCATTCTGTAATCTCGGAGGATATTAAACATTGACTCCAGGTCTCTGATGTGATCGGTGGAAAATAGCGACTTGACTAGCATGTCGTCCACATACACCTCCATGGTTTTTCCAATCTGGTTAGCGAACATTCGATTAACTTACCGTTGATAAGTTGCCCCAGCATTCTTGAGTCCAAAAGGCATAACTTTATAGCAATAGAGTCCCATATTGGTTACGAAGCCGATATGCTCCTGGTCAGGCAAGTGCATGGGTATTTGATTATAGCCAGAGTATGCATCCATAAAGGATAAAAGTTCATGTCCAGCCGTTGAGTCTACAAGTTGATCAATTTGTGGAAGTGGAAAACTGTCTTTGGGGCAAGCTTTATTCAAGTCTGAGTAGTCAACACGTGTTCTCCATTTCCCATTTGGCTTTCGGACAAGTATAGGATTGGATACCCATTCCGAGTATAATGCATCTCGAATGAATCCATTCGTCTTAAGCTTATCTACCTCTTCTTTAAGGGCGGTAGATCTCTCTGGATCCATACCACCCCTTTTTTGCTTGACCGGGACGTACCGCAGGTCAATATTCAGTGTGTGGCTCGCGATGTCCAACGAGATCCCACACATATCAGAGTGCGTCCAGGCAAACATATCAAGGTTTACCCGGAGAAATTCAACCAATTCCTCTTGCATTTGTTGGCTTAGCTGAGATCCAATCTTTATCATTTTCGAGTCGTCATCAACGTCGATTGGAACATCGATCGTAAGTTCGGCCGGAGAAGCTTGACTTGCTTTACTTTCGTCTTCACTTTCGGTGTCTCTCGGGTCAAGATCTCTTTGGAATTGGTTGGGGTTCCCAGGCCCGGGCCCGGGCGCTAATTGTCAATTATCAGCAAAGCGGACGCAGAGAGATTCCTCTATGCCCTTTCCTTTTTCTTTCCACTACGCCTTGCGCGGCTCAGCAACGTAACAGTCCCGTCATGCGGCTTGATCCCCCTGAATAACTCCGACGCCATTGTCGGTAGGGAATTTCAAAGTCAAACACCATAGGGCAATGGCAGCCCTGAACTCAACTAGGGTCGGTCGGTCCAAGAAAGCATTATATGAGGAGTTTATATCCAAAACAATAAACTGCAGTATCCGGACTCTCCGTTGTTCACCAATTCCTAACTCCACTGGCAATTCCACCACTCCAGTGGGTATAGTTGCACTCACGTTGAAGCCATGAATACGAGACTGACACGGCTTCAAGTCTTTAGTCTCCATTCCCATCTGGTCATAAGCTCGTTTAAACAAGATATTCACAGAGCTTCCACTGTCTACCAAGATCCTCTTCATCCAAGCAAGACCTACTTGAGCTGATATGACAAGCGGATCAATAGTGGGGGCTTCGACCCTATCGGCATCCCGACCTCGAAATATGATGTCATCCGCCATCGTTCTTTGTTGCTTGACCGGAGCCCCGTCTTCAGAATTACTACAATAATCAAAGTCTGCATGCCTGATAGAGCTGGAATACGACTCCATTTCCTTCCAGCTTCGGTCTGCTGGATGAGGGCCACCACAAATAGTGTTTATCACCAACCTTCCGCCAGTACGAGCGGGTTCCTCTTGTCTAGCCGGATTCGGTACATGATTTTGATTTGATGGGCCTGCACCTCCAGACTGTGGCGCCCGCACAAACTGTTCTAAATTCCTCTCTCTTATCAACTTTTCGATGAGATCCTGCAAGTGACGGCATTCATTTGTGTTATGGCTGTAGCTTTTGTGGAATCAACAAAACTTCCCCGTCTGAATTTTCTTCTCTAATGTCTATTTCGGAGCATGCTTCTTGTATTGAATGGTATTGCAGGTTTGTAGATATACGTTCTCCAGTAACTATTCAGAGAAGTATAATTATCAAACAAAGGAGCTCTACGTCGTGGACCACGGTTCTGATCCCATTTTCTATTTTTGTTACCATTGCCTTTTTGCTGATCTTGTTTATTCTGAATGTTCAATTGCACTTTTCCGAAACTCTCTCAGGATTGTTTAACAGCAATATTACTCTGAACTCCTTCCACACTAGGCCCCGCATCATCCTTCTTCCTAGACTGTTTCGCATCCTCCCTTCTCAACAATTGGGCTGCCTTGGAATATAAATGGTCCAATGATGTGGGGGGGTTTCCGGCAAACCATTTTCCAAACAAAGAATCGGGCTCAATCCCCTTAGTCAGTGCCATAAGAATAGAGTTATCATTTGGGTTGCTGATCTCAGCACATGCAGCATGAAATCTCTCTAAATAACGCCTGAGTGTCTCTCCAAGAGCTTGAGTGACACTAGATAAAGTATTAACATCCTTTGGTCTCGCGACATGCATACGAAATTGCTTGATAAACTTTGTTGCCAACTGATCAAAGCATGAAATAGATCAAGGTGGCAGTCCGGTAAACCACATAGTCGCTATGCCCCCAAGTGAGATCGGGAATCTTCGGTACTTGACTGCATCATCAGCTCGTGCAGCATTCATCAACCATTAATACTTCAGGATATGCTAATTAGGATTAGAGTTTCCTTTATAAACGGGTAAAGGCATCCTGAATCACCGAGATGGTTCAGCAAAGAGTATCTCATCAGTGAAAGGGGTATGACTCTAGGAGATTCCCCAATCATCATTACTAAGACCCTGACTTTGACGAATCATTGCTGGCAAGTCGGGCATCTGGATATTTTGAGCAGGTTGGGCCATGGTGTGGTCGGGTTCCACAATGCGAGGAGGGACCGGTCGCTGTCGACGGTCCATGTCTCCCCTCCTTGGTTCTATGTCTTCGGGGACATAAGGCTCAGGATGGTATCACGCTGGTGATGGTTCGGATCTGTCCGATTTCGGGTTTCAGCGCCCAAATCAGTAGCTGTTGCAGTACGGTTATCAGTAATATAGTGTGGGGTAGCAACTCCTCAAGAGGAGGGTCCAGTCTGATGGCTGGTTGACGGGCCAACTCTCAGTTTCCCAACACTCAATGTATGTTGATGCCCAGTGGCATGTGTGTAGCTTCGTCTAGCCGTAGGCGTGTAGATCTGTGATGATAATCAGAAGAGGCTGAACTCTCGGTGGAGGAATAGGAAGCTTGATCCCTCCTGGATCTCCTTTGTTGCTAACGGTTCAATTGGTTGGTTAGTTCTGCATTAGCATGGAGCTATTGGGTGAGCTGTTAGCGGCTCTGAGTCCATTCATGCACTAACATCTGAAATTCTTCCCTGGTGATAGAGCCTTGCAGATTCGATGGTCCGGTAGCATTCTGATCGGCTGGAAGAGGCTGTACGGGATTCTATCTGTCCCGTCCTTCTGGATCTGCAGCTGTAGAAGTAGTCCTTGTGTTAACCATGATGAATGATGAAGCTCTCTCTTAGACTTGTAGCAAATTTGAATAGGACGGAAGAACTTCTGAAATTGAGATCTGGATCTTCCCCTTGGATGTTTGTAATCCGATATCAGCAGTATATCCAATGAGCAGAAGGAAAAAACTGGGTTTTTTCTCAGTTAAAGCACCAAAGTGTTTATACCAAAATTGGGCACAACACTATTCGGAAGGGTTTGAAGAGATAAAATGAAGAAATTAAATGGAAAAAGAGGATTATCTAACAAACACTTCAAAAACAAACAAGAAAGTACGCAGAAACGCAGAAATTTAGAGTGGTTCGACTTGTTGCCTAATTGATCTTTATTAACTTTTGGTTGCTAGTTACAGCGAATTACAGCAGTAAATCTCGATTACAATAGTGGAATTTGAATACAATGGTGGATTCGGCTGAGTTTGGACATCAAAGAGCCAAAAGATCCCCTTTCTGTAGGCTCTGGGATGCTATTTATAGGTGTAGGATGCAAATATCTCGCTAAGATCTTGGGAGACCTCTTCTAGCACATGGGTGGGCCCACGTGATCGATCCCACTCGATTTCGACTCGAATCGTGATCGTTATGAACGAATTTCGTATCGATCAAGATTTAACCCAATCGAGTCAAAATTTAGCATGAACATTCTTTAGGTTGTACGCAAGCTCCTGTGAAAATTTCATAGCATTTGAACTTGTAGATTGTGAGTTATGATCGATACAAACTTGTGTCTTCTCTAGGCTGCTGGATTCGCGTCGATACTGTTCGTATCCATCTGTTCGTATCGCTCTTTGGGCACGTGCTTGCAAGTCGACGTGGCACTAACTCCTCGGATCGATCCACTTTTCATGCCGAGTGATCGAGTCTTATTCGTATCCAATATCGAAGCCTTGTTCGTATCGATCGATTTCAGCCTTGTTCGTAACGATGTTAGTGGTTCTGTTCTGTTCGTATCGACCGTGTTTCATCTTGTTCGTATCGATCGTGTTTTGTCTTGTTCATATCGATCAACTGTGTTGCTTTGTTTGTATCGATCGGCTACATTGTTTTGTGCGTATAGTATTGACTTCGTATCGATCTGTGGTCGATCGATGCGAAACATGTTTGAAGTCCGATCGATACGAAATGCATATTCGTGCCATAGTCGATGGTTACGAAGTAAACAATCACGGATGGATACGAATTGGATGTTGGTCGACCGATACGAGCAAGTTGGAATTGATCGATACGAAATCGTGTATGTCTGATGGATACGAACAAGTTCGATACGAAGAGGCTGCCTTTGGATGGATACGAAGAGTGTAGCTCTGGATGGATTCGAATAGGATGGATGCGAATAAAGACTTTCTTTGGTTTATTGATGGATGCGAACAAAGCTACTACAAGGTGATGGATACGAACAGAGGCCTTCCCCTTGACTTTGATCGATCCATATCTTGAGTGTACGAACTCCGATTGACTTGAAATTTGGGACGTTGGCTTTCATAGCTTTGCTGGTCCTGTCATATCAATTGTAGCTCGATCCGGACTCGGACAAAATTTATCGACATCCATAGCGAACCTGCATATAACCGATCTTCGGGATGGACTTTCCTTGATTTCCAGCCAAGTTCTTGGTATCATGGCCTTGCCAAAAGGCGGGATAACAGGTTCCAAATCTTCTTTTTTGTACTATTTACCTATATTCCAAACTTATACCACTTTCTATTGTCCACCCATAAATATTTTTACAATTTCAAAATTTTCATTACTGGAAACCATAAGCTATATTGCTCTACAATTTTTCTTTCAAAAGAAATGGCTTTCTACGAAATTTTCTTCATCGAAATTTTCAGATATTTACAAATCTTCATTTCTATTAGAATCTCGTATTTACACTTTTCTTTCTTTATAAAGAAACTAGAAGTTATATATGCTCTATAATTTTTTCAAACAAATTGTTTTATAAAATCATTTCGTGGAAAGTTTTCAATTTAACTTTCAACGAAACTTTTATTATATAAATATTTTTTCAAAATCCAATATCATATATTTGTCCCAAAATCCAATGTTTGCTTCTTTACTTTATCAAATATATTAATTACATTTTTTCCCTCACCTTTTAACACTATTTTCTATTAACATAAACTCTTAATGGATTTCTTATTGTTCATTTAAGAACATTTTTCCATCAATTTACAAATTGTTCCTTTCTCACTACTGAAAATCCAATTTACCGTTAGGAGTGACCATTACACAACCTTCTTTAGGAACTTCCTCATCTCTCACTATCTATAACATATAGATTCATATATTTTCTTTATCTTGACTGATTGTATATCATGAATCGGCAATCATAAGGGGATCTACGATCACTGGACTATCAAGGCCCGAGTAGGGAATCATGTGCCATCCAGCTACAGGGATTTTACAAATGTAACTATTTTATAGTTGAAATTATTAAGATTTAACGTATATTATATTTATAGGCAAAATACAAATATGCTCACTCAATGTATCCTATTTTTTCAAGACTGACTAATCTGGCTCTGATACAAATGTAACAACCTACACCCTAGTGGGTCAAAATTTTCTCTAAGTCGAAACCTAAGTCCACCAAACTACGGATCATTGGTCTGGTATACCATACATAAATAAAAAGAATGCATATTAGAGCTCTAACGAAATAACTTACAACGGAATAACTAAAATGTAATAGATCACATAAGTAATAATCAAGATTTGACACTTTCCAAAATCAAGTGCCCTTGTCATCATCGAACATGCCAAGCTCCAGTATTTGTCCTTCTAACTATCATATGGGTTGTAATGAGGAGGGGCTTAGAACAACATTCTAGTGACTGGTAAATTTACATCTTATACATAACACTATCTTATACCAATTTTTCGCTATCTCATGTTATGTAAGTTTACATTTTATTAGTCATCTTGACTCTATATCCGTGTACGAACCATTCTTATCTACCTTCCATAGATTTATATGTATGTGTGTATATCTCATGGTCCTCTAATAGACCTAGATACTATCCCCACTAGTGTCTCTCGTTCAACACCCCATCAGGATCCAATGTCTCAACATATCACAATCTCATTCCCATATAACTTGAGAAAATCCCATAGCCTTTCATACATTTTTCCATATTCTCTTTGGGTATTTTCTACTTTGTATGCTTCATAACTTTGACTCGGCTCCATACCCACCCTCTTCATGCTTTAAAGGAATCTCATTATAGGTTAACTAGCCTTACCCTATCAAATAAACTAGCAAAAAATTATGGCGGTGCATAACCCAGCGTGGTCTACCCTGGTAGGCTATAGATGAAGACACGCTAAGAGTAATACTATCCTTCTCATTGACTGCTCGGGACTGATGATGTTCTCACCCTATGACAGCCCTATCTCTAAATTTGGTACCAATACTCGCAGCATATTTCATGATTCCGCTCATTATTCGCTTAGATTTCTTTATGTAATCAAGGCAACCCTCCTCCAAAATCAATTTGAAGAAGACTACTCTATCCAAAAGGTACTCCTACATCCATATGCAAGCGCATACTTTCCATGGGTCCTATGTTTGGACATGTCCCATATAAGTATGATGTCACATAACTGTTGATAGCCACTTACGACGGGCAGAATTCTATTGTATAACCCTACTGACTTCGTACTCCAACCTACTCTAATTACTGTTTATCATTTTCTTTATATAATTTATATATTAAATTATAATAATTCACGCCCTTCATAAATGCATACTCGAGGCTTTTTATATACATATGTCTTATACATATATATTCTCATTCCTACATCCTTTTACTTTCATTGCCTCTATAGTTCTTATAGTTGACCTTAGGTCTTCATTTTCATATGTGTTTTACTTTCTTCTTCAAGTTCATTTACCGCTTCCTCTCTATCAAATCCTTAATATCGTTGCCAATTTGTTCATTAGTTCCAACTTTTATTTCTATTCCTATTTTATTCTCCATTTTTTTTCCTGCCTATTTCCCATACTTTCTTTTTCATTACTTTCCATCCTATTCGCGTTTTCATTTCATTCATATCTTAATTTTAAACTTTTAGGATTTACTACGGTTATCCCGCCTTTTGGCAAGGCCGTGACACCAAGAACTTAACTAGAAACCAAAGACAGTTCGTCTAGAAAATCAGTTACACGCAGGTTCACTATGGATATCGATGAATTTTGCCCGAGTCCGGATCGAGCCTAAATTGATATGACATGACAAGCGAAGCTATGGGAGCCATCGTTCCAAATTTCAAGTCAATCCGAGTTCGTATGCTCAAGTTACGATTGATGCAAAATTGGATAAAACAGCCCCTGTTCGAATCACTCAGTTCGACTCGCTCCACTTCGACTCGCTCTGTTCGAATCCATCTGGGAAGCCTACTTCGACTCGCTCCACTTCGACTCGCTCCACTTCGTCAACTTCGCATCCATCCGAAGACTTCTACTTCATGTCCATCAATGTGAAGCAAGGCACAGCAGTCAATACGAATAAGTGCCACGTCACCGAGTCAAACAGAACAGAGTCGAACAAAGAGCGAGTCGAACTAAACAGCCAACCGAGAATCCCATTTCGTATCGATCATATCTCCTAATCTACAAGTCCAAATTCTATGAAATTTTCATAGAAGACTACGTGCATGCTAAAGAATGTCCATGCCAAATTTCGACTCCATTGGATGAAATCTTGATCGATACGAAATTTGTTCGTATCGATCACGGATCGGACCGAAACTTCCCGGGCTTGGGCGCACGGGCCTGGTCACATGCCAGAGAGGGTCTCCCGAGATCTGAGAAAAATACCAGCCTCCTACACCTATAAATAGACCCCTAAAGCCAACAGAAAAGGGGTTCTTCTTCTTCTTTGAATTCTCCAACACCCAGACTCTGCCGAATCCAGATCCGAACTACATTGCTATTGCTACCAGCGAATTTCACTACTGAAAATCATTGTTTCCTACTGTAATTCATTGAATTCAATTGTAATCATCACAGAAAGATCAATAAAGCAATCAACTTCATAGTGGACGTAGGCTATACACCGAACCACTCTAAATTCTTGTGTCTCTGTGCATTTTAATTATTCTCGTTTCTGAAATTTGGAGTTTTTGTTAGATAATTCTCTTTTTCCATTTAATTTATTCACTTTATCTCTTCAAAAACTTCCGAAGAGTGTTGTGCCCAATTTTGGTACAAACAACTACATTTTAATACATTGGAACTAAACTTCTACTTAATAAATGCAGGCATAGTTAATTTCCATACCTTATCAAAAAGGGAGATATTTGTGCATTGTTTGTAATCATAAGGAATTATCCTTTTATTTTCTTGAAATAGACCTTACGATGGTTACCCCTGTTTTGTACATCTCTTTCTTCTCTTTTTTTCATATATCTATATTCGTTGTTACTCCAAATATCAAAATTCTGTTTATTTTAAAGTTAATAATATACGAAAACCTACTTGCGACATTCCAAGTTCCAATGCATTAAAATATCACAAAAACCCCAAAGATCTAAATATATTTTCATTCAACATAATTCATGTCCGTCAAACGAAAACAAATTTCTAATCATTACGCATTTTATTAAGATTTCATTCGATTTATGTTCGTTGAATAAATACAAATTCCTAATCATTACGCATCACGAAACATTCATTAAATTCATATCCGACGTACAAATACTAATTCTAATCATTTCGCAATTCGGTATCAATTTCATATAAAATTCCAAACTAGTTTTCATTATAGGAAAGTAATGATTCATCAATATAAATTACATAGGCAAGTTTAATCTCTTTAACATTTCTTATTCACGAATTTATTTGCAATTTAAATTCAGTTTCTCGGGCATGTAGAAATAGATCTGCAATGGTATAATCTAATGTTGTATAAAAACATATAATATTTCCACTCATATCTTTAAGCGCTCCCAAATCTCTAGATCTAATTTTGTTATCTGTATTCTCTATTTTGACTCCCTATTTAGATCCACAAATAACATTTATATACAGATCTATTAGAATTTGGGAAGAGAGAAGATTTAAACTATATTAGTTAAAACTAGATCTATAGTTTACCTCTAATGTAGCGACTTAGTTTAAGCCTATTTTGTATTCTTTATCATCTTTTATCCTTCTCCAAAGTATATACATGCAAATTAAATCTATTTCTATGAATCTAGAATTTTAGAGAAGAAGAGAAAGTGACAAAGCTTTTGTGCTTATTAGAAAATAATAAGTTGAAAGTGAGGACCTAGGTCTTAATTTATAGAGGTTCAAACTAGTACTAACTGTCTGATCAAACTATTTTAAATCTAAGTCGCATGACCAAAATCTATGCCGCATAAAATAAAGCATGGTCGACCGTCCTATGGCCTTGGCCGACCTCTCATGGTCGACCTGAGACAACCTTGAGTCGACCCATGTAGTGAAATTTTGGCAATTTTTAATGTTGTTTGATTTTTGTTGATTTTGTTTCGATTGTTCAATCATCCAATCTTTTTATTTCCTCCGTTAATTGATCTTGTTAAATTCTTTCCCCTTTGACTAAGCATCTAAGATTTTAATTTAATGTTAACATTTAAATCTCTAGTAAGGTTACCAATTAAGGTTAATTGATTTTATTATCATATTTACATATATAATTATTTCCAACCTAAAACTTCAAATTTAACAACTTATTCGTTTGAACTTCGATCAAAAAATAGTATGTACAAAAATTGATCAGATAATCGCCATGAACACAATGTTTCATAGCCAAATTCTAACAGTTGCAAATATTCTATTTTTCACTGCTTAATATTTATTAATAAATTTCTTCATAATTAATTAATGTAAACACGCGGGGTGTTATACCCCTTAAGTCGACAAGGATGGTGCCTACCTTAGCGAAATTGTTTATGAGAATATTTTAAGACTGCATGGGATTCCTAGTAGTATAATCACTGATAGAGATACTTTGTTCAATAGTGAAATCTGGAAGTAAAATGTTGGGTACAAAGCTGAAGATGAGCACTGCTTATCACCAATAGACGGATGGCAGAGAGAAAGAGTCAAAGGAGTACTCAAAGACTTGCCGAGAGCATGTGTACCAAACTTTGGAGGGTCATGGAAAGACCATTTTCACTTAATTTAGTTTTCTTATAATAATAGTTATCAGACTAGCATTAGAATGATGCCTTTCGAAGCTTCGTATGGAAGGCCATTCAAATCACTAGTATGTTGGCTGGAGATCGGAGACAAATCGATCATGGTCCAAATATGATGAGAGAAGCCTGGGAGAAGATTGAATTAATCCAGGAAAGAATGAGGGAAGTTCGGTCTAGGCAAAAATGTTACACGGATAAGAAGAGTAGAGACTTAAAGTTCTCAGGAGACCATGTTTTTGTTAAAATATCACTAATGAATGGTGTGGTATGATTTAGAAAGTCATGCAAATTGGCACCAAGATATGTTGGTCTATTTCCAATTATAGGGAGGATCGGAAAACTCGCTTGCAAAATAGAGTTACCGAATAGTTTAGCAGGTGTCCATAATATCTCTTTGTTTCTCATCTTAGAAATTGTATTCATGATCCAGAGACTACTATTGCATCGACTGCATTGAAAGAATTAATAGCGGAACTAAATATAACTTTTGTTAGAGAACCAGTTCGTGTTATAGCAAGAGATGAGAAGTGGTTAAGGAACAAGACAGTAAAGTTAGTGAAAGTTCAGTGGAGCGGCAATGAGAAAGACTATACTAGGGAGACAGAAGGCAAGATTAGAGATACTTATTCTGAGTAGTATTGATGGTATGATATATCTATTATACGGTTTTTTGGCTAGTAGGATATAATAGCATTTTTCTTATATGTTTGTCACACATGTTTGCATGATTGATGTGCTTGTTATTTTACTTATCGTAATTTCGAGGACGAAATTCTGTAATGGAGGAGCCTATAACACTCCTAATTTTTTTTAACATTATTTAGGAGGTTTAATTAGATAAGTTAAATAGAATAATATGAAATATGGGGAAAAAGAGAATGAGATTTGATAATTAATTGGATCGGACTTTAATTAACCAATTAAAAAGGTTGATTTAAACATATAATAAAAGGGCATTAATGAGAGGGGTAAACTAGGAATGGTTCTTGATTTCGTTCCTAAAATTCTTTCCTCCCATATTCATTCTCATTTTTCATTTTACAAACTCCAAAACAAAAATAAGAAGCTGGTCATTACCAAGAAGAGGAAATCTCAAGCATTCAAGGGAAAAAGCTAAGGTGAATTAATCAATAACAAATCTCAATCTCTCTTATCCAATCTAAGGTTAATAATAATATCCATCTCATTTATTTATGTTGAGTTTAGATCTAGGATGATTTTCAAATTATTTTATGACACTATGACATGTTATGGTTGGTTATATCATTGTTTGGTTGAATGATGAGAATTATTATGGAATTATTATTATGGGTTTTAAAGGTAAAAACCTAATTTTTTATCTTCAATCGACTTGGAATTCTGATATGTTGTATAAAACATTATTTTGCAGATGGGTTTATAATATAATAATTTTCCTATATGAATACTTTTTGAATTTCCTAAGATGGGAAAAGGAGTTTATTTCGAGTATTAATTAATAAAAGTAATCAAATAAATATTTTGGCCTCAAAATTTTTATATGTAAAAGAAAATGGGAATTTTGATTTTTGGGGATTTTTCCCATACGATTATGACATTCTATGAATTATTCATAGTAAAAAGGCTTTTAATTAATATTAGTTAATAATGTTAATGACAAGGGCATGCTAATTATTTTGGGAAGGTAAAACGTGATTTTTCAGTAAATTTCTTAAAAGAATATAAAAATTATTTGTTAACTAGTCATATATTGACAGGAGGTAAGAGTTGGTGGAAAGAATTAGAATTAAAAAGAAACAAATCAATTTTATAATTATTTAAAGAAATGCCGTTGTAGATATTTGACATCTATAAAGGTCGATACATGAAATATCTATTTGGTAGGTATACGATGTATCAAGTTTACAGACTCGACATCAATATGGAGTGATACGTTTGATATCTACATAGTAGATATGTGTCTACATAGTAGATATGTGATGTATATATGTTTATATGGACGTTCGACATCAATTATTGTAGGGGTTCGATGTCTCGAGGTTGTAGAGTGTAACATCCCATATTTGGAGGCCAAAAGCTAAGCGTTATGGATGCTGCAGTCATCCACATTATTAACTTCTGGTAACGAAATACGGCAATGTTAATGGTATCCATAATATCAGAAGCACTTGAATATGAGCAAAATCACATATTTTCAAAAACAACAATTTTCAGTGATTACATTTCAACAAATCATATCCAAATTACAAAAATTCCAAACTTATTTCCAGGCATTGATCAAATATAATTTACAACAATACGCCAAGAGCCACATATGAAGATGCCCCCTTGGATGATCAAAGCAATATAGACATAATTGTCCTAATACATAGCAGAAACAATTTTAAAACAAAATCCCTAAATTAGCTAACCGTCAGCCACCTGCTCGTCTTCGGATGCCTTATTCGCAAAATCTGCTAAAACCTAAAAACCTAAACCCTCAGCCTACTCAAATCAAATTTTGAGCACCCGAGAGTTTAAGGGGAAACAAAAACTTTGAGTCAAACTTAAAGCCTGGTATGAATAACTTCTGTTACATCTCAGTTTACTGATAACTAGTGAAACTAAGCTGCTTAGCGGAATGGGTATCCCTTCACTAATATCTATTTTCAAAACATATATTTTTCAAATCTTTTCCTGCAACTAAACTGGTTAATCAACTGACTATAGGAATAATATAGTAATATCCATTATGCTAAAACGGGAAATAAAATAGACTATCTGTCTAGAATTGGAGCTACCTGCTCTATACCGGACTATCTGTCTTAAAACTGATTTGCAATATTCATTTATGCTAGATAATGAGCTATTTGCCTAAAACAAGTAAAAAGGGTGGACTAACTGTTCTTAAAAATTAGCAAGGTCCGTTATGCTAAAAACGAACTATCTGTTCATATCAGAGCTGACTGCTCTATTTGGACTAACTGTCCTCTGGGCTGACTGCCCGTAAAATGGACTTACTGTCCAAATTTAAATGAGCCGACTGCCCGAATTTTATTTTGGGTTAATCACCCTTTAAATATCTAAGCTAACTGCTCTACAATTATCTGAGCTAATTACTCTTCAAAATTTTCCTTGTAAACCTTTTAAAATAATTTAGTCCGTCAAATCATATATATACAAGGAAAATATATCTTTTAGCTTTACACTAAGCTATTTTTGCCATATTGTATATACTTTACTCAAAATAATGTTGATGATGTTCAATAAGGATTATCTATCCTTTAAAATAAGTTAAAGTCCTTTATAACTTAAACACTTAGGCATCTGCCTAATTCTTTCATTTGAAACCTTTGTTTAAAACCTTTAAACAACCTTTCGAAAACATAGAAGGTAACTCCTTCAAAGCCATTTATAAAACCCTTCGAAAGTATTGAAGGTAACTCCTTCATATCCTTTAATAAACCTTTCGAAATCATTGAAGGTATCTCCTTCAAAACCATTTATAAAGCCTTCCTTTTACAAGCTTTTAAAGCATCTGACATCCGCCTTTTAAAACCTTTAAACCTTAGCCTTTTGAGAACATTAAAACCATACCCTTCGACTTTGCCGAAAGGTTCAACCCTTCGACCTTATCGGAGGGTTTCCTTTCGGCCTAGCCGAAAGGTTTCACCTTTCGACTTTTGAAAGCCTGGGGTACCTCCCCTTTTAAATCATTTTTTAACCTTTCGAAAGTATGAAATTCAAAACCTTTCGAAGACTTTGGGTTTAATTTAAACAAGTGGAAAACCTTTTGAAACCCATAAAGTTAACTACTTTGAAACCTTTAAAAACGTTTCGACTTAAAACATTTGGATTATGCAAAAGGATCAGAAAAACAATGGTGTCGGAAGCAACTGCTTCGAAACCAAAAACCTTTCGAAACCAAACCTTTCGAAACCAAACCTTTCGAAATCAAAACCTTTCGAAATAAAACCTTTCGAAACCAAAACTTTTCGAAATCAAACCTTTCGAAACCAAACCTTTCAAAATCAAAACCTTTTGAAATCATTCGAAAACAATAAAGTGTTAGTACCGGAATCTACCCGTTGAAATCAATGGAAAGAGGCGGCAAGTTTTAGAAAACAAAAGATAACCTTTGACTCCATCTATGTCGAAAGGTTAGGAAGCGGCAAATATACTTCCGACCTGGCCGAAAGCTATACCTTTCGACTTTGCCGAAAGGTTTCAATTAAAACAAGAAAGCAAACCAATCGAAACCTTTTCCTTTTAAACCTTTTGACAACTTCGAAAGCTCTTTGTCAAAAGCTAGCAGGTGTATTTTTCTTTAAAACCAAGAAAAAACTTCATCTCTTCTGAAAGCTATGACCCTTCATCTCCAACCTTTCGACTTCCTCCAATTCAGTAAGTACCAGTTTCCTGATACCATGTGCATTGGTATTTAATCTAATCAAAAGGTTTGATACCCTTCGACCTTGTCGGAAGGTCTGGAATGAAGGTGGAAGCTCTTGCCGAAAGAGTTGAAACAGTGAAAATACTGTTTGAAATAGTTCTTTTATATCCCACCTGCCTTGTTTGCCTAAATTTGATTGGTTGCTAGAATTTTATATTCAAAAGTGCTGTCGACTTCCTTATTTGGAAATTTGAATAATTTTAAAAAAGCCCCTTTTCTTCTTTATAATTATATAAAACATTTAAGTCCCATACCTTAAATAATTTTATATAATCATCAAAACACATTGAAAAATTCTAGAAAAATTCCAGAAAGTAAATTAATATGTTCTCTTCAACATGTAAAAATTTCAGATCCAAACAATAATTATTTTACCTGTAAATAATTTTTATAATCCAAATTAACCTTTTCTTCTTTAGAAAATTATAACAAATCCATGAAAATTCTAAAAATTGAAACCATCTCTAAAATAACTTTTTAGATCATCATAAAAATTCGCAAGGCTAACGGATGTCATTTAATAGGGTTTTCATCTTAAAACATGTCATAAAATCTATATGAACATACAAAAATCATCAATATGTATATATAATCTTGTATCATTCGAAAACATAGCAAACATTTTCAAAATAATTCGGAATTAACCTTAAAACTGAAACCAAAAATATTTAGAGATGGAAACGTTATTCACCTTTGCTTTAATGATTAAGGAGCTTAAGATTTGAATGAGTTTGATTTGAATTTGCTTTCCCTAAGCTTCTCTTTTGTTTCCTCCTCTTCTTCCTTCGTTAATGGTGGCCGGCAAAGCTTGTAATTTTTAGGAATGGGAATGAACGTGTGTTTGGAATACACGGCCTAAGGAAGACAATATAGGAATGGCTTTTTTCCCATAATACCCCTCCTCTAATTCATTTTAACCCTTTATTAAGTTTATTAGTTTAAAAAGTCACGGCTACCTTAATTAAATCAAATCTCAATCCCCTTATCAACACATTATTTTATTTAGTTTATCTAACTAAATCTCCTAAATAATGTTATCAAAAATCCGGGGTGTTACACAGAGGCTCGGCAACCTAGGGTTTTGGGACACTATACCATTCTTATAAGTTTGGTGTCTCTTTCGATTATGGTTTCGGCACCCTCAAGTTTTAAAGACTCGACATAGACCTATTTTAGGGGCTCAATACCCCAAGCCATTTAGGGTTCGATAACCCTAAGTGTTCTACTCATAACCTCTTGTCAACTATATTTTCGATAACTATGTTTGCGGCATTAATGCCGCGTGTTTATAAATTCGACATCTATTATTTATAGGCTTGAAAGCCTTATGTTATGCAAGCCCGAAATCTATGTTTTGAAGGTATGATAGCCTATGTGTTTTAGAAACTCAATAACCTTATGGTTTCGGCATTATATCCAAAAAAATTACAATTCAAAATGTTTGTTTTAGAGACTCAATATAAAGGCTCGATATACTATTCTAACAGCATAGATTCCATATGTTTATAAATTGAATAGTTTTATTTGATGGTTCAATAAGCCATATGTTTGAGAGACTCAGCAACCTCATTGTGATACTAAATTTAAAAGATGCTAATTGAAGATGATCGCATTTTGGCATAAGATTTTGGCTAAGTAAAGGGGCTATGTTTTCCTTGTCTTAAAGAATGGTTTTAAAGGATGAATCATTTATAATGATAAAAAATTTCAAGGGAATAAAATGGTGTTTTAGCCCAAGTTCTATAGGGATTTTTCCAAGAGAATTATTACTTGAATTAAGTAATTTTGTGATGCCAATGGCTGTTGATTTGACATATTTGAATAAGTATTTCTATAAATTTTTGTTACCATATTATCGATCATGTTTGTATGACTAATTATCATACTCACACCATCGTGACCCAACAATATATCTTAGGTTTTAAGTGCAGAAATTACGAGTTAGGTTGTCTTAGTAGTGAGTATACTTGGACTAAACTACTAACCGAGAATAATTGCACCTATGAGATCAGATATATCAAATGTGTGTTAGGATTCCTCGAATTGATCAAAAGAATACTTGTGTAACAACCCGCAAATCCGCGCCCTTTGACCTGTGATGCAGCCCAGAATGATGAAGTGCTAGGTCGCGAGCGACCTAACGAGATCTTGAGTTAAGAGCGACCTAACGAGTCGCAAGATAAGGAATTACGACCTAAGATAGGTCGCTCAAGTAAGCTACGACCTATCAATGGAAACAAGTCAAGTTTAGGTCGCGAACGACCTAACTCTCACAGGCCACTTTCTTTCTCAAGCGAGCTATGACCTAGCAAGGAAAACAAGTCAAGTTTAGGTCGCGAACGACCTAACTCTCACATGTCGCTTTCTTTAGGTCGCTCAAAGCAAGCTAACGGTCTATGGTAAGTCGCGAGCGACCTAACAAGTTAGCTCACTCAGCATGCCGCATTTTCCTTTAGGTCGCGAACGACCTAACTTAAGTCGCTCAATTTTAGGTCGCGTGAAGAATTCCAGAAGTTATTTCTTAGGTCGCTGAAGCTTAAGTCGCTGCCTTGTATTTTAGGTCGCTCGACCTTATGCCGCTGTGAAGCCAGTTTTAGGTCGCTGCGGCCATGTATTTTAAGTCACGTAATGTTGTTGTTGTTTAGGTCGTACCTGGTTAGGTCGGCCGTGATTGTAGATCGTGTTTGTTGTATTTTTAGGTCGTATATGTTGTGTTGTAAATATGGTAAGTCGTATGAGCTGTTGTAACTGTTTGTTTTTAAGTCGCATTGTTTAGGTCGTAGGTCGATTGTCTGTGATAGGTCGTTCACGACCTAAGTGTTGTCAAATATTGAGCCGTGTATGTTTGTAACCCTATAAATAGGGATGGTGGTGTCATTTGTAAGGATGATTGATTTTGAATAAAACTTTGTTTGAGAGCTTTGTGCCTCTTCTTAAATTGGTAGTTGAGTGTGATCTCCTATCTCCACTTTCGGCATTCGAGTGTGCTCAAATCAATGACTGCTGAAGCCGATTCACGGAATCTAGTGCGCTAGATCAACGTACGAAGAATCATAGATCTTTAAACACGGTATCGTGCGCGATCAACGTGTTTGGGATAGCTAGAATCCGGTATCTTTGGATCAACGGATTTGGGCCATTCGGTATCTTCTATTCCATCGATTGCTACTTTCACCGATTCATCCATTTTTGTTATCCGCTGCTGCGTCATTTGGTATCAGAGCTAGACTTAGCCAATCATAGCTAAGCCGAGTCTTGGACCAATTATCATTGAAGAGTTTGGGGAGTTAGTGAAGCCGAGCTACAACAAGCAAAGCCGAGCTAAGAGAAGTGTTTGAGTCGTGCATAGTTTGATCATTTCTAAATCAAGGCCGAGAGTTAAGTTTTGTTGAAGAGTAATCATGCCGCCGAGAAGAGCTAATCTCCATCAGAATGTTGAAGCATTGTATAGAACAGAAGAAGCCGAGCAAATGGAACAACGCATCAATGAAAAGTTTGATGAAGGTATTCGGAAGTTAGAGAAACTGATGAATGACATGAATCAAGGACAAAGGAGGAGATCGCCAGTCTCGAACCATGGAGGAAACAGAGTTTTTCCATCGGTTACGGAAGCGAGGAGGGTGTCGCCACAATCTTACCGAGAAAGAAGAGAATCTTCAGTTTCATTGAGAAGAGAACATCATGAGTATAGAGATGAAGAGAGAAGAAATCCACGTGAGTTTGAACATGAACCATACCGTGATGATGACAGACAAAGTAGAAGAGATATGCGAGATCATAGAGATGTGGGTGGTCGAGATCGTTATCGAAGTACATCTGTTTTTGATGAAGATGGTGGTAGATGTAGTGTTCATTCTCGAGATCGAGACCAAGGACGAAATGCATATCGGGATGTTAAGGATGACCGACGATGGGAGTCGGGGATGAAAACTGAAATTCCAGAATTCAAGGGTGGTATGCAAGTTGAGGAGTTTTTAGATTGGCTGTCTAATGTGGAGGAGATTTTTGACTTCAAGGAGGTTCCAGAACATCGTAGAGTGAAGTTGGTTGCTACAAGGTTGAGGGGTAGAGCTTTGGCGTGGTGGCAGCAAACCAAACTTACACGTGAACGGATGGGAAAGTCAAAGGTTGAATCATGGGAAAAGATGAAGAAGTTGTTGAGAGCTACTTTCTTGCCGTACAATTATCAGTCGCTTATGTATCAACGGTTGCAGAACTTGAGACAGGGGACAAAGTCTTTGAATGATTATGCGGATGAATTTTATCAACTGATTGCAAGGAATGACATCATGGAGATGGAGGAACAATTTACAGCTAGATTTGTTGGAGAGTTGCGAATGCAGATTCAAGATATGGTGAACATGTTTGATCCCAGATCAGTGGCAGAAGCACACCAGAAGGCGTTGGCTTGGGAGAAGCAGGGAAGACGAGGAGGTGGTGTGTTTTCAAATTCCAACAATCAAGTAAAGGGTGTTAGTGTGATGCAGCGCGTACCTTAATTGGTGAAGTCGAGCGACCTAACTCCATTGGCAAACGACCTAACTCCATCAGCGAAGTCGAGCGACCTAATTCCACCTTAAGTCGCGAGCAATCTAAATCAACTGGCAAGCGACCTAACTCCATCTGCGAAGTCGAGCGACCTAACTCCACCTTAAGTCACGAGCGACCTAAATCAACTGGCAAGCGACCTAACTCCATCAGCGAAGTCGAGCGACCCAACTCCGCCTTAAATCGCGAACGAGATTATGCGCAAGCTTCACAAGCCCTAGGTCGTGAAGTACCTGCCTTAGGTCGCGAATTCTTCCTCCAGATATCAGCCTAGGTCGCGAGCTATGGATGTCTTTAAGTCGCAAAACTTTATATCGCGCCAAGTTTTAGGTCGCGTGAGATTTCATTAGGTCGCCAGAAGTAAGTCGCCGAAGTTCTGATGACGAAGACTTTAAAACGCGAAGTATAGTAAGGTCGCAAGAAGATTTTTAGGTCGCGAAATCTCTGAAGGTCGTAAGTCGCAAGTTTTGTTTAAGTCGTGATGTTTTGTAATTTTTTTTAGGTCGCGTACGACCTATGTGATTGTGTTGTGTTGTAATTTTCTTAAGGGTGTGTTTTGTTGTAACCCTATAAAAAGGGAGTTATGTCATTTGTAAATGGTTGTTGATTTTGAAATAAAATTTCCTTTGTTAGCTTTGTGCTTTCATCCAATTGGTAGTCGAGTGTAATCTCCTATCTCCACCTTCGGTCAATCAAGTGTGCTCGATTCAACGATCGTGAAGCCAATTCGCGGTATCAAGTGCGCTTGATCAACGCTCGAAGAATTGAAGATCTACTTTCACGGTATCGAGATCGATCAACGTGACGTAGATAGCTAAAATTCGGCATCTTCGAATCAACGAATTTGGGCATTTCAGCATTCATCAATCCACCGATTGCTACGTACATTGTATCATCAATTTTTGTATTCCGCCGCTGTGTCATTTGGTATCAGAGCTAGAACGCAAGGAGTTTGCGTAGATTTGTGGAGTTGTACGAGATTTACATCATTTGGAGAAGTGGGTTATCGAGATTTTGAAGAGATTTGTTCGTTTGGAGATTTTTGAAGCTTTCAACAAGTGGGTAGTTTTGATTTGAAGATTTTTAGATCGAAGTGAAGTTTTTGTTGGAATTTGTCGAAGGGTGATCATGCCTCCGAGAAGAGCTAACCGTTATCGCAACAATGATGCTTTATATGGGAGAGAAGAAGCCGATGAGATAGAGCAAAGAATCAACGAGAATTTCAATGAGAAGCTTAATGAAGGGATTGGTCGATTAGAGAGAATGATGTTGGAGATGAGTCAAAATCAGAGAAGGGTATCACCTGAATCGAGCCATGGGAGAAGTAGAGACTCACCACATTCAAATCGAGAGAGAAGTGTTGATAGTGATCATAGAAGTGTAGATCGAGATTGTGATAGAAATATTGATGATCGAAATCGTGATAGAAATGTGAATGATCGTGATCGAAGGAATGTAGATCGTAGGAATGTTGGTGGAAGAAATGGTGGTGGCAGAGATGTTGGTGGTCAGGATCGACATCGCTATACATCGGATTGTGAAGAAGAGTATGATGGTGGTAGTGTTCATGGACGAGGACGTGGACAAGTAAGAAATCACTCTGAGTATGATCACAAGTGGGAGTCGGGGATGAAGACTGAAATTCCTGAATTCAAAGGTGGTATGCAAGCGGAGGAGTTTCTAGATTGGGTGGCTAATGTTGAAGAAATTTTTGATTTCAAAGAAGTTCCAGAACATCGTAGAGTGAAATTGGTTGCTACAAGGTTAAGGGGTAGAGCTTTAGCATGGTGGCAGCAAACCAAACTTACACGTGAACGAATGGGGAAGTCAAAAGTTGAATCTTGGGAGAAGATGAAGAAATGATGAAAGCAACGTTCTTACCTTACAATTATCAATCTCTGGTGTATCAACGTTTGCAGAACTTGAGGCAGGGCACAAAGACTGTTAATGATTACGCAGATGAGTTTTATCAGCTTATTGCAAGGAATGATATTATGGAAACGGAAGAACAACTGACATCTAGATTCATTGGGGGATTGAGAATGCAGATCCAGAATATGGTGAATATGTTCGATCCAAGATCTGTGGCGGAAGCACATCAGAAAGCGTTGGCTTGGGAGAAGCAGGGACGACGAGGAGGTGGTGTGTTTACTAATTCCAACAATCAAGTGAAGGGTGTTAGTGGAAGTTCTAATGTTTCTAAATCTATCAGTAAACCAGTGGTGAAGGAGGCTGAGAAGGCAAAGGTTAACAACGGTTTCAAATGTTACAATCGTCAGGAGTTGGGTCATAAAAGCAATGAGTGTCCAAAGCCAAAGAAGAGAGCAATGATTGCTGAGGTTGAGGATGAGGATGAGGAGGCTGAAGATTCTAATCAATTACCAGTTGAGGAGGAAGAATTGTTGTCTGGAGATGATGGTTATACATTAAAGATGAGGAGGAATTGCTTAACACCGAAGCAGGAGGAAGAGACTAGCTGGTTGAGGAGTAACGTCTTTCAATCGACGTGCACTATCTTGGGAAGGGTTTGCAAATTTGTTATTGATGCTGGAAGCTGTGATAACATTATCTCTACAGAAGCTGTAAAGAAGTTATCATTGAAGACAGAGAAGCACCCGAAACCGTATAAGTTAGCTTGGTTGAGGAAAGGTGGGGAGGTGAAAGTTAGTCGAAGGACTTGTGTTAATTTTTCAATTGGGAAGAAATACAATGATGAAATTTGGTGTGATGTTGTGGACATGGACGTATGCCATTTATTGTTGGGAAGACCGTGGCAGTATGATAGGGCGGTGCAACATGATGGGCGTACCAACAGTTACAGTTTCATGTTTGAAGGCACAAAGATTACTCTAGTTCCAAAGAAGCGACAACAGGAGGAAAACAAGTTGGAGGAGATTGAAGAGCTTAAAACTTTGTTATCTTTGAAGGAGTTTGTGAAGGAAGTAGAGGAGGAGCCTGAAGTATTTCTATTGATCAGACGGGAGAGTCAGGAAGTGGTGGAAATACCAGAAGAAGTAAAACCAGTACTGGAAGAGTTTGACGATGTATTTCCAGAGGAGTTGCCGATGGAGTTACCGCCGTTGAGGGACATTCAACATCAAATTGATCTTGTTCCAGGAGCTGTGTTACCTCACAGACCACACTACAGAATGAGTCCAAAAGAGCATGAGGAGTTGCGAAGGCAAGTGGAAGAATTGCTTGAACAGGGGCGTGTGCAAGAGAGTTTGAGTCCTTGTGATGTACCAGCTTTATTGGTACCCAAAAAGGATGGAACGTGGAGGATGTGCACAGATAGTAGAGCATTGAATAAGATAACAGTCAGATACAGATTTCCGATGCCGAGGCTTGATGATCTGTTAGATCAAATCAGTGGATCTGTAATCTTTTCTAAGATTGACTTGAAGAGCGGTTATCATCAGATTCGCATTAGGCCAGGGGACGAATGGAAGACAGCATTCAAGACAAGGGAAGGATTGTACGAATGGCTGGTAATGTCATTTGGTCTATCGAATGCACCAAGTACATTCATGAGGGTGATGAACCAAATTTTCAGGCCGTACATTGGGAAATTTGTGGTGGTTTACTTTGATGATATTCTGATCTACAGTGCTAGTACAGAAGAGCATGTTCGGCATTTGAAGAAAGTGTTAATTATCCTTCGGGAAGAACAATTCTACGCTGCTACGAAGAAGTATGTTTTTATGGCGAGGAGTGTTTTATTTCTAGGGTATGTTGTATCAGAGGAAGGGATACAGGTGGATCGGAGTAAAGTAGAGGCGATTAGAGATTGGCCACAGCCCAAGACGATAACAGAGGTTCAGAGTTTTCACGGGTTGGCTTCATTTTATCGAAGGTTTATCCCGCACTTTAGTAGCGTGATGGCACCGGTTACTGATTGTATAAAGGGGAAGCAGTTTTCTTGGTCGGAGGAAGCAGGAGTTGCTTTTGAACGAATCAAGGAGTTGTTGATGACAGCACCAATTCTAGCATTACCTGATTTTCAGTTGTTGTTTGAATTACATACTGACGCGTCGAAGGTTGGAATTGGAGGGGTGTTGAGTTAGAGGGGACGTCCGATTGCATATTTCAGTGAAAAGTTATCAGGAGCAAAGATGAGATATAGTACGTATGATGTGGAATTTTATGCTGTTGTGCAAGCTATAAAACACTGGAGACACTATCTATTTCAGAAAGAGTTTGTTCTCTACACTGATTATGAGGCGTTAAAACATTTACAAGGGCAAGACAAGATTTCAGCAAGACATGGATCATGGATTGCGTACCTACAATAGTTTACTTTTGTTGTCAAACACAAGTCAGGAGTGATGAATCGTGTGGCTGAAGCTTTGAGTAGGAGGAATCATTTGTTGACAACGATGAAGGTTGAAGTGACAGGATTTGAACTATTGCCAGAGTTGTTTGAAGAAGATCCTTATTTTGCGAAGCTTGTTGAGAAAGTCAAAGACGGAAGTACTGACGAGTTTGTGATGGTAGATGGATTCTTGTTCAAGGGGAATCAATTATGTATACCTGATTGCAGTTTACGGTTGAAGATTGTGAAGGAATTGCATGAGGAAGGTCATGTGGGTAGAGACCGTACACTACAGCTGATTTCTCAATCTTATTTTTGGCCGTCGATGAGAAAAGAAGTGGAGAGGTTTGTTGAGAGATGTCATATCTGTCAGGTTTCGAAAGGAACTACGACCAATGCTGGATTATATATGTCGTTACCTGTACCAACTAAGCCTTGGGTTGATGTGAGTATGGATTTTGTTTTGGGTTTGCCTCGAACTCAAAGGGGAAACGATTCCATTTATGTGGTGGTTGATCGATTTTCGAAAATGACACATTTTATTGCTTGTAAGAAGACGGCGGATGCTATTCATGTTGCTCAGTTATTCTTTAAAGAAATATATCGTTTACATGGATTACCTGAGTCTATTTTTTTCGACCGAGATACTCGATTTCTGAGTCACTTTTGGTTGAGTTTGTGGAAGATGGTGGGAACGAAGTTGAATTTTAGCAGCGCATATCATCCTCAAACAGATGGGCAAACGGAAGTGGTAAATAGATCGTTGGGAAACTTGTTGCGATGTCTTGTACAAGACAATTTGAAGGGTTGGGACTTAAAGTTGTGTCAGGCAGAATTTGCTCATAATCATGCTATTAACCGAAGTACTGGTTACAGTCCATTTCAGATTGTATATTCAAGCTTGCCAAAGGGGCCGTTGGATTTAACGATAGTACCACAACCGAAGGGGACAGTTAAGCGAGCTGCCGATTTTGTTGATGGATTGACAGAATGCCATAGAATCGTTCAGGAACGTTTGGAGAAGACGAATGAGAAATATAAACGAGCTGCAGATAAAAAGAGAAGAAGTGTGGAGTTCCACGAGGGTGATTGGGTGTATGCTGTGTTAACGAAGGATCGTTTTCCAGTGGGTGCTTATAACAAGTTGAAAGCCCGAAAGATTGGTCCAGTAGAAATTATAAAACGGATCAATGAAAATGCTTATAAGTTGAAGCTACCGGAGGACATGTATACTTCTGACGTGTTTAATGTTAAACATCTTATACCTTATTATGGAGATGAACAATCCAATGGGAAAGAACTTTTAAATTCGAGGATGAATTTTTCTCAACCTGGGGAGGATGATGCAGCGCGTACCTTAATTGGTGAAGTCGAGCGACCTAACTCCATTGGCAAACGACCTAACTCCATCAGCGAAGTCGAGCGACCTAATTCCACCTTAAGTCACGAGCGATCTAAATCAACTGGCAAGCGACCTAACTCCATCTGCGAAGTCGAGCGACCTAACTCCACCTTAAGTCGCGAGCGACCTAAATCAACTGGCAAGCGACCTAACTCCATCAGTGAAATCGAGCGACCCAACTCCGCCTTAAATCGCGAACGAGATTATGCGCAAGCTTCACAAGCCCTAGGTCGCGAAGTACCTGCCTTAGGTCGCGAATTCTTCCTCCAGATATCAGCCTAGGTCGCGAGCTATGGATGTCTTTAAGTTGCAAAACTTTATATCGCACCAAGTTTTAGGTCGCGTGAGATTTCATTAGGTCGCCAGAAGTAAGTCGCCGAAGTTCTGATGACGAAGACTTTAAAACGCGAAGTTTAGTAAGGTCGCAAGAAGATTTTTAGGTCGCGAATTCTCTGAAGGTCGTAAGTCGCAAGTTTTGTTTAAGTCGTGATGTTTTGTAAAAAAAATTTAGGTCGCGTACGACCTATGTGATTGTGTTGTGTTGTAATTTTCTTAAGGGTGTGTTTTGTTGTAACCCTATAAATAGGGAGTTATGTCATTTGTAAATGGTTGTTGATTTTGAAATAAAAATTCCTTTGTTAGCTTTGTGCTTTCATCCAATTGGTAGTCGAGTGTAATCTCCTATCTCCACCTTCGGTCAATCGAGTGCGCTCGATTCAACGATCGTGAAGCCAATTCGCGGTATCAAGTGCGCTTGATCAACGCTCGAAGAATTGAAGATCTACTTTCACGGTATCGAGATCGATCAACATGACGTAGATAGCTAAAATTCGGCATCTTCGAATCAACGAATTTGGGCATTTCAGCATTCATCAATCCACCGATTTCTACGTACATCGTATCATCAATTTTTGTATTCCGCCGCTGCGTCATAGTGGAAGTTCCAATGTTTCAAAAGCTGTTGCAAAATGAGGTTGTGAAGGCGAAAGTCAATAACGGTTTCAAGTGTTATAATTGCCAAGAAGTGGGCCACAAAAGCAATGAATGTCCAAAGCCGAAGAAGCGAGCTATGATAGCGGAGGTTGAGGATGAGGATGTAGAAGCTGAATGTTCCAATTCACCATTTTTTGAGGAGGAAGAAGAGTTGTCCGGAGATGAGGGTTGTAACTTGATGATGAGGAGGTCTTGTCTAACACCAAAGCAAGAGGAAGATTCTAGCTGGTTGAGGAGTAACATTTTTCAGTCTACGTGCACTATCTTGGGAAGAGTTTGCAAGTTTGTTATCGATGCTGGAAGTTGCGATAACATTATTTCTACAAAAGCTGTGAAGACATTGGCATTGAAGACTGAGAAACATCTGAAACCGTACAAGTTAGCTTGGTTGAGGAAAGGCGGGGAGGTGAAGGTTGGACGAAGAGCTTGTGTTAATTTTTCGATTGGAAAAAAATACAAAGATGAAATTTGGTGTGATGTTGTGGACATGGATGTATGCTATTTGTTGCTAGGGAGACCGTGGCAGTATGATAGGGCGGTGCAACATGATGGTCGTACTAACAGTTATAGTTTCATGTTTGAAGGTACTAAAATCACTTTAATTCCTAAGAAACGACAACAAGAAGAAAGCAAGTTGGAGGAGATTGAAGAACTTAAAACTTTGCTATCTTTGAAGGAGTTTGTTAAAGAAGTTGAAGAGGAGCCTGAAGTATTCTTGTTGATTGGGCGAGAAAGCAATGAAGTGGTTGAAATACCTGAAGAAGTAAAGCCAGTGCTGGAGGAATTTGACGATGTATTTCCTGAAGAGCTTCCAACGGAGTTGCCACCGTTGAGGGATATACAACACCAAATAGATCTTGTTCCAGGAGCTGTGTTACCACATAAACCACACTACAGGATAAGTCCGAAGGAACACGAGGAGTTGAGAAGGCAGGTAGAAGAATTGCTTGAACAGGGGCGCATACAAGAGAGCTTAAGTCCTTGTGCTGTACCAGCATTGTTAGTGCCGAAGAAGGATGGTTCGTGGAGGATGTGTACGGATAGTAGGGCACTGAACAAGATAACTGTCAGATACAGATTTCTGATGTCGAGGCTTGATGATCTGTTAGATCAAATCAGTGGGTCTGTGATCTTTTCGAAGATTGATCTTAAAAGTGGTTATCATCAAATTCGAATTAGACCGGGAGACAATTGGAAGACAGCGTTCAAGACGAGGGAGGGATTGTATGAATGGCTGGTCATGCCGTTTGGTCTATCGAATGCACCTAGTACATTCATGAGGGTGATGAACCAAATTTTCAGGCTGTACATTAGGAAGTTTGTGGTAGTTTACTTTGATGATATCTTGATTTATAGTGCTAGTACAGAGGAGCATGTTCAGCATTTACGGAAGGTGTTGTTATTCTTCGTGAAGAACAATTCTATGCAGCTACAAAGAAATGTGTGTTTATGGCGTGGAGTGTCTTATTTCTGGGGTATGTTGTATCGGAAGAAGGAATACATGTGGACTAAAGTAAAGTTGAACCGATCAGAGATTGGCCACAGCCCAAGACGATAACGGAAGTTCGAAGTTTTCACGGGTTGGCTTCATTTTATCAAAGGTTTATTCCACACTTTAGTAGTGTGATGGCGCCTGTTACTGATTGTATGAAGGGCAAACAGTTTACATGGTCCGAGGAAGCAGGGGTTGCTTTTGAGCGAATCAAGGAACTGTTGACGTCGGCACCAATTCTAGTATTACCAGACTTTCAGTTGTTGTTTGAGCTGCATACTGATGCATCTAAAGTTGGAATTGGAGGGGTGTTGAGTCAGAAGGGGCGTCCTATTGCATATTTCAGTGAGAAGCTATCAGGAGCGAAGATGAGATACAATACATATGATGTGGAATTTTATGCAGTTGTGCAAGCCGTGAAACACTGGAGACATTACTTATTTCACAAGGAGTTTGTGTTATATACTGATCATGAGGCTTTGAAGCATCTCCAAGGACAGGAGAAAATTTCAGCAAGACATGCATCGTGGATCGCGTATCTGCAGCAGTTTACATTTGTTGTAAAACATAAGTCGGGGATTACGAATCGCGTAGCAGACGCATTAAGCAGGAGGAATCATTTGTTGACTACAATGAAGATTGAAGTGACAGGGTTTGATGTGTTGCCAGATTTATTTGTTGATGATCCCTATTTTGCAAAGATGGTAGATGAAGTCAATAAAGGGAAGACGGATGAGTTTTTGTTGGTGGATGGTTTTCTTTTTAAAGGAAATCGATTATGTGTATCAGATTGCAGTTTACGGATGAAGATTGTAAAGGAGTTATATGAGGAAGGCCATGTGGGTAGAGATCGTACATTGCAGCTGATTTCTCAATCTTATTTTTGGCCGTCAATGAGAAAAGAAGTGGAGAGATTTGTGGAGAGATGTCATATTTGCCAAGTTTCCAAAGGGACAGCAACGAATGCGGGATTGTATATGCCCTTACCCGTGCCGACTAGACCATGGGTTGATATCGGTATGGATTTTGTTTTGGGGTTACCTAGAACTCATAGGGGGAATGATTCGATATATGTTGTAGTGGACAGGTTTTCGAAAATGGCACATTTTATAGCTTGTAAGAAGACAGCTGACGCCGTCCGTGTTGCTCAGTTATTCTTTAAAGAGGTGTATCGTTTACATGGGTTACATGAATCTATTGTTTCTGATCGGGATACTAGATTTCTAAGCCATTTTTGGTTAAGATTGTGGAAGATGGTTGGAACGAAGCTGAATTTTAGTAGCGCCTATCATCCGCAGACAGATGGGCAAACGGAAGTAGTTAACAGATCATTGGGGAACTTGTTGAGATGTCTCGTGAAAGATAACTTGAAAAGCTGGGATATGAAGTTATGTCAGGCAGAGTTTGCACATAATCATGCAGTCAATCGAAGTACTGGATTCAGTCCGTTTCAGGTGGTATATTCAAGCTTGTCAAAGGGACCGTTGGATTTGACGACAATACCATATCAGAAGGGAGTTATTAAGCGAGCTGGTGATTTTGTGACTGAGTTGCAAGAGTGCCACAGAACTGTTCATGAACGATTACTTACATCGAATGAGAAGTATAAACAACTGGAGGATAAGAAGCGAAGGAGTGTGAACTTCAGAGAAGGTGATTTGGTATACGCCGTGTTAACAAAAGATCGTTTTCTAGTGGGAACGTACAATAAATTGAAGGCGCGAAAGATTGGTCCAGTAGAAATTTTGAAGAAAATCAATGAGAATGCGTATCAATTGCAACTACCAGATAGTGTTCATACTTCTGATGTTTTCAACGTCAAATACTTAATTTCGTATCATGGGAATGAGTGTGTTGTGGAAGAGGAAGGTGCAAATTCGAGGACGAATTCCTTTCAACCAAGGGAGGATGATGCAGCCCAAAATGATGAAGTGTTAGGTCGCGAGCGACCTAACGAGTCGCAAGATAAGGAATTATGACCTAAGATAGGTCGCTCAAGTAAGCTACGACCTATCAATGGAAACAAGTCAAGTTTAGGTCACGAACGACCTAACTCTCACAGGCCACTTTCTTTCTCAAGCGAGCTATGACCTAGCAAGGAAAACAAGTCAAGTTTAGGTCGCGAATGACCTAACTCTCACATGTCGCTTTCTTTAGGTTGCTCAAAGCAAGCTAACGATCTATGGTAAGTCGCGAGCGACCTAACAAGTTAGCTCACTCATCATGCCGCATTTTCCTTTAGGTCGCGAACGACCTAACTTAAGTCACTCAATTTTAGGTCGCGTGAAGAATTCCAGAAGTTATTTCTTAGGTCGCTGAAGCTTAAGTCGCTGCCTTGTATTTTAGGTCGCTCGACCTTATGCCGCTGTGAAGCCAGTTTTAGGTCGCTGCTGCCGTGTATTTTAAGTCGTGTAATGTTGTTGTTGTTTAGGTCGTACCTTGTTAGGTCGACCGTGTTTGTAGATCGTGTGTGTTGTATTTTTAGGTCGTATATGTTGTGTTGTAAATATGGTAAGTCGTATGAGCTGTTGTAACTGTTTGTTTTTAAGTCGCATTGTTTAGGTCGTAGGTCGATTATTTGTGATAGGTCGTTCACGACCTAAGTGTTGTCAAATATTGAGCCGTGTATGTTTGTAACCCTATAAATAGGGATGGTGGTGTCATTTGTAAGGATGATTGATTTTGAATAAAACTTTGTTTGAGAGCTTTGTGCCTCTTCTTAAATTGGTAGTTGAGTGTGATCTCCTATCTCCACTTTTGGCATTCGAGTGTGCTCGAATCAACGACTGCTGAAGCTGATTCACGGAATCTAGTGCGCTAGATCAACGTACAAAGAATCATAGATCTTTAAACACGGTATCGTGCGCGATCAACGTGTTTGGGATATCTAGAATCCGGTATCTTTGGATCAACGGATTTGGGCCATTCGGTATCTTCTATTCCATCGATTGCTACTTTCACCGATTCATCCATTTTTGTTATCCGCTGCTATGTCAAGCTGACAATAAACCATACATGTCCAATCCAAATTGAACGGAAAGACGGATAGTTATGGGATAGAAAGAAAAAGAAGAAAGAATAGAATCTTACTTAAATGGAATAACATATATTATTGAATAATCCTTACAGCGGAAAATTTTAAAATACATATATCAGAGTCTAACCTAGATTCAGCTTGGACAGTTATAATACCTATCCTTACACTAGCTAAAAACAAACAAAACACAATGCAGGGGAGAACAGAATACGTCCATACATTGATGAAGATCTTCGGCTCTCTTGGAAACTCCAAGCATCTTCAGGTAATCTTGAAACTACTTGGATCTGACCTTAGTATAAAAATACTCGAACCAATCTGGCAAACCAGCGTGAGAAACACAAATCTTAAATGACAGCGTCCTAGATTAGAGGTTGGTGACAAAAACCTTTTGAAAAGAAAGAGTATATCATAAGACCAAGTCGCACATAAACACGGATGAGTTTTTACCTAATGGTAAATAAAACAATTTTCTCAAATTATTTAATATTATTTTTAATGACATTCTTTGAAAACACTTTTCAAGTAAATATATTCAAATAGCCAAAATTGTTACCATTATTAAATTCCAATATACTAGGCTCTACAATCAAAATAGCAAGCACGTTTTTGAGAATGGATTTCTAACAAATGACCAGGTAAGGGATTACCTTCTAGCAGTACATCTCTAGAGGAATGTACTAAGGCCCAACAAATGGTCCTCTATCAACACAAGACTGGCCTGCTTCTAACTAGATAGTACCGAATATGTCATCACCTCGATCATTACCGGGCTATCCGAGCGCGCTCTAACATACTCCACATTAATTTAAACCCGAACATTATAGTGGGTATAAAAATATCTAGAAGGGGATGATCATACCCTAATGGTTGCTAACCATATAGCCTTACCGCATCTACCATGTTTTGGTCATTTCCAAGTGTGAGGCCATAGGTAACAATCACCTGTCGTAGAACATTAAATTTTCACTTTGAATGCCACATTGCTATTCCATAATCACACAACTGATTTCTATAAACATATAACTCTCAAGCTCGTATGTCTCAGGGAAGGGTATTAAGCTGAGATAAGTTGCCTTCTCCACCACCAAATGATACATTTATAAAGATCAATCAATGTGAATGCAATGTCATACATTTGTCCATACAAGTTGTCCAGGAACAGGACAAACTGAAGGCACTTCTCCTACCACATCCTGTCAAGAATTACCCCTAGGATTAGTAGCGATTGGTCCTTGAAAACAGAAGATTTTCATAAAAGAGCACTACTACCACCATAATATATGATATGGTAAATTTCATCGAGGGTCTAGTGGTAAGTAGCCCTACATCGTGAAGATCTTCATCTTCAATTGTCTTTGTCTTCAAAATGTTTCACTTCGAAAGTGTAAATTAGTTTGAAGTGGATTTCAGATAGGAGTCGCCCAAATCTGATAGCAGTTTTTTTGAATCCAATTATCGAGTGAAAAATGTTAAGTGTGGGTAATTTGTAAAAAAAATATTTTCATTTAGGAATATCTTTATATATATACACACACACCTAAGCTCATTTCAACATATACGGATTTGTTAAACCTCTCTTTAAATCATTTTTTTTATTCATTGGAAATTATTTCTAAAGGGTATCTTTTCTTTTGAAAAACTTAAATAGGATCTTTTTCAAGCATCCGGGCTTTCCTTTCGATCTGTTGCACCCCACGCCTAGAAAGAGAAAATAGAGGCCAGGTGAGTTCAGGGCACCATGTTGCTCCATCCCAAAACTTAGTTACACATCTAGTTTTATTTTCCCAGATCTCGCAGGTGGGACAAATGTACTAACCATTTCTGCATGCTCCCTTCATTTTTTAGAAATGATTTATAAAACTTCCAAATCATTATTAAAACACTAAAGTTTTTATTTAAAGATATTTATAAAATATTCATGAAAGAATAGTATGTTTAAATTTATATTTCTAAATTTTATTAAAACTACTATAGAAAAATGCCATGGATAGTGTCTTTAAAGCTTATTTGATTAAAACAACTTTTCTATCATTTGGAAATCCATATTATAACTCAAATCTCTTTTATAACATTAACATATTTATCAAATTTATTTCTTATTTTTCAACATTTAAAAATAATCATTTTAAAGAATTTTACACTTTCGTCACTTAATTGCAAAAGCGTGATTTCTCTGAGAATATAATTTGGACATATCTAAAATCTACAAGATGAATATCTTGGTTTTTCTTTTACATTTGAAAACTATGGTCATAAGGATCCAAACAATTCTTTTTTAAAATATTTTTGACTTAGTTTACACCCTACACATTGATTTAAAATTACGGGTCGAAAATTGTGAAATGTCGTAACGACAAGCCCAATTTTTTGTCCATTTTCGTGATTTGTTCTGAAACTTGTTCGAAACACTTCAGAATTGTTTTAAAACCATATTAAAACAACTTTAACTCATTTAAAACAATATTCCATCATTAAATCATATTTTTTGCTCTTTATCACATATTTGAATACTATATTATTATAATATTCACTTTAAAACTTTTCAAAATCATTAAGTTATTTACTTCTCCAAACTTACAACTTAAGTATATTTTTAAATTTGTCAACTTTAAAATCCAAAAGATTTACTTCCATTTTTTAAAGTACTTCCAACTTTTAGCTTTAGCTTTTTTTCAGATCAATTTCTAACTTTTCCAAAATGAAACCTTTTCAATAATTAATTCAAAAGAAGGCTTAACTAAGCCAACTATATCGTATATAATTCTAAACAAATATGGTCTCAAATTAACTATTATAAATCATGACAAATAAAGCATCTAAAAATAACTTTATTTAAAGTGTTGATAAAATCAACAAATCGTACATTCATCTGATATTCATCCATATAACCAAATCTATTCTAACATTCATAATTTCAATCAACAGTGTCAAATCAACTTATTATCATTGGATATAAGCATGGGTATCATAACAACAATCAAAATAGCATTTCAATATAAAAGGAGCTTATTTGTAACACCCTTAATTTTAATAATATTATTCAGGAGATTTAATTAGATAAATTAAATAGAATAATGTAAATAATTAAAGTGATAAGGGGATTGAGATTTGAAAATAGAACTAAAGGCCGAGCTTAATTAAATAAATGGGCTTATAAATTGTTGTATATGATAATTAATTAACCCAAGGGCATATTGGGAATTAGCCGCACCTTAACTCCATTACCCTTATATATCCACGGCTTGCCATCTATTCATATTCATTTCTCATTTTCACAAAGCTTAAAAATGTAAGAAAAGAAGAGCTTATGTGTAACGACCCGTAAATTTCAACTGTTTTAATAACGTAATTAGTTGAAATTTTGTGAAATTTTAAAAGATAAAATTTTGAAATATAAATTTGATATTTGGAATGCGTCTAGTTAAACATAGCAACTGGTAAATTTTCGTCCGAAAATATGAAAGTTTATTTCGCGCGTAAATTTACTCAATTTAATCAGTTAAAAAGCGATGAAAATAAAAATTTTTCGGAACCTAAATATTTTTACATAGAAAAATTCTAAAACATCTTCTAAGCAAGATGTCAGTTTGTCATTTTTCCAAATTTGGACATCTTTGGCTCCGTCGATCTTATTTTTCAGCGTTTTTCTTACATTTTCCGCTAGTAGAAAATTCAAATTTTTATAATCCAATCAAACCACTGATATCTGTATACCGTTTTGATCGTCTCGTCGTACTGATCTCTGCTGTGTATTTGTTTGTGTATTTCGGAGTTCGGGTGACGGCGAAATCTACGGAACGATTTCCGTACCGGTTCCGTATTTGGGTCTTTTGGGTTTTGTTCTTGTGTCTTTTCACTATCTACCGTCTAAATCAATGACCACTAGCCTTTTGATATTTCCCAAATTTATTTCTAACCTGTAACATATCTACACAGTGGCTCTATAGCTTCACATTCATTTCTCCTCCTTTTATTTTTTGTGCTATCTTCTTTCAACTGAAAAAGAATTTTACAAAGCTTTATATCTCTGTTAGCCTACTCGTTCATTTTTCAAGCATCTTCATCTCCTCCTCACTGCTTCGTTCGCCATAACCAAAACCCTCCACACAACCCGCATGCTAGCCCGACCTGAGCATCGCGTCCCTCTGCCACTTTTCTTTTCCGCACCACCTCATTTTCCTCCACCTCCAACCGTTCAACAGCTTCGCCCCGATGTAAACACCCAGCACCCACGACAACAGCTCGCCGACCCTCCCACTTTCGCCACTCTTTAGACCTCTGCCGTAGCCACCACATCATCTATCCTCGAACCACCCTTCCCTCCTTCAGACCGATCGCCTTAAGCCCTCCGGACCCCAACCACAACCCACGTCCTTAGCCAACCGAGACCTGAGTTGCAGATCCAACCATCAATCCGAGCGCTCATCACATAACAGCCTTCAACTCGCCCTGCTCTCTCTCTATGCTCTGCCTTGCTTCTTTCCTATCCGAGCATTCATCCTTTTAAGGTATACACTCTGTTAATTATATGTAAGTTGGAAGTATTATCAACTTGTTATATATATTTGTTTTGATTTTATAATATTTGGTTTTAAAGTTTTACAGTATGTATAAGTTTGAACAAGCTTTATATAAATTGTTTAAAATGTGACATACATATATACACGTCTGTTTGTTATAGGATAGGATTATATATAGTTTTATATGTTGTCATTGTCAAAGTTGTATGTTTTGGGTTGAAGTGGGTTATTTTTTTAAAGAGAAGTATATATATGTTTTGACATATAGTTTTATATGCGTTTATATATATGTTGTAATACAATCGGTAGTATATATATTCTATATTCGCTGCAACAGTATAATTAGTATAGTCTACTATTAATATTTTGAGTACATATATATTGTATATATTATAAGTTTATGAAGTTGTAGTTCCTATTGATGCATAGGTTTATTTATTTTTATAGGTATATTTACAACAGTTCATATACATAGCTTGTATGAACAAGTTTCAGCATATATTTATACAGTGATGAGGTGGTTTTAAAGTGTATTATATATTATGTGTATAAGAGTATTCTTTTGAAATGTATAAACATCTGTTAGTATATACTAGTAAGATATGTATAGTAAGAAAATACATTGTCAGGTTGTTTGTTTAATATAACGAACGTAACAATGCTTTTGTATGATAATTGAAGTTTTGGTATTACTGTTATGTTTAAGTGGTTAGTTGTCATCACTGATGCTATTAATTAGAAGTTACATCCACAATTCAAATCTTAAGAGTTAAAATAAAAGTTGCTTCTTCGCGAGTATTTAAAGTATTATTAAACTAGTCAATATGTTCAAAGGATTGTTGGGAAGTTTTTTTTTAACAGTAGTAATGTTATTACCTTGGTTCCATTTATATTTGGTTCTCACTGCCAAATCTAGATCGATCCACAAGTTGTTCTGTAAAAAGGAAATTTTCCTTAAATTTAATAGCTCGGTAAAGCCGAGATACAGACCATTTTGAAATCAATCTTTGTTGCAATTATTTTTTATTTGTATATTAATACATTTTAATCAAAGTCAAATTTTTACAGTTTAATTTATGTTCAGAAAATATTGAATTTTGTTTTGGGTTTTAGTATAATATATCGAAATCTATTTTGCTCGAACTAAATATAGATTTGAAATATATGTTTTGAAATTTATCTTAGAAAACAAATAATATATATAGTATAATAATAATGTATATTTGTTGTTTCTATTCCACTGACTTGATCGTTTTCATCAACTTCTGTTTATCAGCTTATCCGTCGAATTCGTGTCAAATTTCGCTTTGCTTTGGAATTCGTGCCTGAATCCGTAACTCATCTCATTCTCGTTCATCTCACTAGCCTCGAAAGGTGAGCAACCACTCACGATTAATGTTCTTTTATTTATTAAATTTGATTTCAATTGAAACGACAATTGAAATATGCTGCTGTTTGATATTTACACTGTTATTACCTGTATCAGTTCACCTGTGACATCTGACACCATTATTTGTTAATTATACGATGATAATCCTGTTTGATTGATAATTGATTGATTGTTTGTTGTTTATATCATGTTAAATTGAAATGTATAAAGTGATAAATATTATGTAAGTAAATTTGACGTAGGATAATTAAAATTTGAATCGACATATATGTTGAATTTGATTAGTTGAATATGACCCCTTTTATTTGTTAAATTAATTGACATGTAAAATAGTGATAATTACACTTTGAACCATTGAACGTATATTGGATTAGTTGTTGTAGTGTTAAAATTGAAAATGAATGACAAGTGAAAAACCGTATAAATAATTAGTGGAATAATCTTTAATCTACATGAAATGATTGTGTAGATTTTAGAAATAATTATATTAATTCACACAAACAACAATGTGAATTTATACGATTATTTCGGGATTATTGAATTGATTATTGGATTGATATTGATTGTTGTTATTGCTTATTTATTTACTTTGACACCATCCCAGTTATCACACTGCAAGTTCCCTTTGTTATGCTTTGAATTGAATTGGAATCGGGTTGAAATGATAAATACCCAAATTGAACTTTGACCTAGGATAGGAAATTAAATAAAAACCCGATTGGTCAATAATTTGATTTAAAAATAAACGAAGATTTTATTTGAATAAATAATATGGTTTTGAAATGAAGTTGAAATTTGAATTTTAATGAAAGGAAAATGTTAATATTTAATAATCTGAAACAAAATATTAACAATGTAATTGATGAAAGAATGTTGTTTAATTTGAGAAATGATTGAATTAAGATTGAAATTATAATTAAGTTTGAAATTATTAAACCTTGAAATGATTTAATAATTAAGATTGAAATTATAATTAAGTTTGAAATTATTAAACCTTGAAATGATTTAATAATTAAGTTTGAAATTATAATTAAGTTTGAAATTATTTAACTTTGAAATTATATAATAATTAAGTTTTGAATTATTTAATAATTAAATAAGATTGAATTATTTAATGATCAAATTGAATTGAATTCTTTAATAAGTAAAATTGAACCTTTGAATAAGTGAATTTTACTTCGTAAATAATTGAAATTGAGTTTTCTTTATTAATTAAGTTTTGGAAAATTATTTAAGTAAGTAAATAAGTGAAATTGAATTTCTTTAACAAGAAATAAAATGTGATTTATTGAAATTAATGTAAGACTTGAAATTTAAAGAATTTGGTTTGATGGATTTAATTTAATTAAATTTGTAAGTTTTGATATAATGAAGTTGAATTTAAATAATGGATTTAATGAATTGGAAATTTAATAGAAATTGTTTTGAATGGAAAATTTACTTAATGAATATTGAATGAAATCGATAAATGAATTTAAATTGATTTGAATGTTGAATTAAATTAGTTTAAATGTTTTCGAAATGAAACTTATATACGAGCTTGAATCAATATTTGAATTGTTTTAAATAGAAATTGAAATTGAATTATAAGATTTTGAAATGGTAATTTGGAAGTTTTGAAACATAAATTATGGAAATTGATTTGGAAAGGCAAACGAAATGTTGATTTATAAACTCTGATTTAAATTGAAATTGATTTGGTTTTGAAATAAATAACGACCAATCGGTGAATAATTTCGAAGGTTATTGAAGAGACCGGAATCGGTTATGGATATACTCTCTATCTAAACCGAAAACCACTTTAATAACTATACGCGGAGTGTGATCCATAATGAAGTGGTTGGAAGGATGTACGTGATGACTGAAGAAAGAGAACGATAATGGATAGCCTTGACACTTGTGTCAAATTGGAAATGACTAAAACAGGAGCCGTGTCGGGCCAATGGAGGTCAGCTACCTCAAGCGAACACACTTCTTCGAACTACTCATTACTTGTTGTCGATTGGTGCACCCTTGATTTTGGGAGTGTTGTTTCGCGGTGTTGCGGTCGCTGCAGCGATGCGTTCTCACCAGTCCGGATCAGGCAAACGGTAGTTTCACTACCTTGGGTATTGCCTCATGTGCCTTGTCATACTTGTATCCCTATACGCGACCACTACGATTTGTTTTGTACCTTTAGTATATGGATTGCCCTCTGGTGACTTTCGGTTTTGGGGAAACTACGGTCTTGTATATGCTCTTGGGAATAAAAATATGTTAAGGGTGGAATGGGCCATGACTTAACACTATTTTGATACTTTATATTACTGATAGACATTATCTACTTATCGTACACTACTACATAGTAGATAGTTTAACGGATCCTTAAAGGATGGTTATTCCAAACATCCTTTGAGTTACTTGTATTTCAATTGCTATTTCACTTGAGTTGGATTTATTGATATAAGAATGTTAATCCTGACTCGAGTGTTTTGTGTTTTGCTTTACGCTCAGGTCAGACTGAGTGTACCAGTATTCGTGACTCACCTTTGGAGTTGGAGCTTTGCTTGAAGATCCAGCCATCTATTCTGCTTTCAGTATTCGATGATTCCAGTGATGTATTCTGATTTGTATCTGATGTATCGTGTTACTCTTCCGTTGTATCTGGTTTAACTCTGATGTATCGTATTACTCTTCTGTTGTAAACTCTGATGTATTTTATATATTCATATATTAGCTTCATGAACTACTATCTCTTTTATTTCCGCTGCAATTATTACTCTATGTTTGTGATCTGTGATTATTTATTTACTGTATATGTTCAGTTTTGCCAAATTTAAATTAACAACGCGGTATTTTGAGCAATTCAATTCCGGCATGAGTGTCTACCTATACACTTATAATGGATGCGAATGGTCCAAAATATCGGGTCGTTACATTATGGCCCTCCATTGCTAGGGGAAGAGAAATTCAAATCATGCTAAGGAATTAAAGCTAGGGGATTTAATCTACAACAAACCTCAAATTCCTTATCATATTCAAGGTGAATAATAATTTATTCCACCTCTATTTTGATTTATGATCATATGTTTTCGGATTTAAGATTAAATTCGTTTTTATGATGTTTTGGATGATGATATGCTTGAATTATAATTTGTTTGATTTAAACAAATTGTTTAAATCGGGATTTATGCAATTTTAGGACAAAACTGATTGAAATTGATTTTTGAATGCCATGGAAAAATTTATGTTTATATAAAACATGATTCTGGAGTTGGGTTTTAATTTTGATAATTTTCCAAATTATGGAAGAATTATTATGAATTTTTAAAGGAAAATATGATAAAATTAGGATAAAAATTAATTTCAATTGTTTCAAGAAGAATTTGGGTCTGAAATTTTGATATGTTTGATACAATGTTGAAAGTGGATTTTTGTAATTTTTGGGGATTTTTCCTAAGAGATTTACTTTGGAAAATAAAGTATTTTAGAAGAAGGAGTTAAGTGCAATTTTGTTTTTGCTTAATGGAAGTGCTTAATTGTTAAAATTTCCTTGATTTAGATCTGATAATAAGCGAGAGTTATATTGCAAAGAATTTGAAAAAGTTTTAAGGCAACCAATCAAAGGATTACAAATAGGCAGGTTGTTATAAAGTCATTACTAATAGCATTAATTTTACCTTCCTCGAAATAGTTGGTTCCGCCTCCTTTAAAAGCGCCTTTCGACTCCAATGCCTCCGCTTTGACTCGGTCAAAACCAACCTAGCCAAAACCAATACACATGGTATCAATGAGATTGGTACAAAGTGGATTGGTGAAGTGCAGAAGGCAGGGTGTCGAAAGCATTGCTCTGATAGAGTCGAAACCATTGTTTACTTTTAAAAGATATACGCCTGCCTATTTTTGAAAGGTGCTTTCGACCAAGTCGATACCTTGTTGCTTTCGAACCTAGTACCGCCTTTCTTTTTTTTAATTATAGCTTTCGAAAGAGTTCCTTGTTTATAAAACAATGCTTTCAAAAATGGTGGTTCTGACCTAGTTGAAGCTCTACTGCCGTTCTTTTGCCTTTCGAGTGTATTGAAGTCATCAATGCTTTCGAAGGGTAGTTTTTGTTTTAAAGATGTACTAAGCCACTTCATAAATGCTTTCAAAAGGGTTCAAGGGTTTCGAAGGCAATGGCTTCGAAAGAGGGTTTCGATGCTATCCTTCAAAGTTTTTCTCAAAGGTTTGAGCTTTCGAATGGATGATTCTGATAACATCAAATTTTCCCCAAATAATTTTATTAAAGGTTTCGAAGGAGATACTTTTGTGTATATATATTTATTTTGACCCAAAAGATGTTTTAAAGGTAAACCAAATGGTTTCGAAAGAGTTACTTTCATTAGTTTTGAAACTTGGTTCCTAAGGATTTTTAAGTAATGTTTTGATACTTTCAAAAGGTATATTTTGGTTTTGAAAGAAATGATTTAAAGAGCTTCGAAAGGTTTAAATGTAATGTTTTGAAAAGAAGTTTTCTATGCTTTCGAAGGAGGTTATCCAAGGGTTTCGAAAGTAACGTTTTAAGGTTTCGAAAGCCTTAGTTTTCAAAACAAATAAAGTAATTTCTTTTTAAAAGAAAACCATGGCATAAATAAAATGTTTTAAAATGGAGTTTTGAAGAAGTTTTCCTTGATATGGGTTAAAGGGATTGACCGAGTTTTATATAAAATGATTTCAAGGATATTAAACCATAGGGGTTAGTATTATTATGTTTGCTTCATCATATATGTATTTGAATATATTCACATTGTAATGAACCCCATAACGGTACCTTGGGGAAGGGCAAAATAACCAGCTGGGTTGACCTGGTAGTGAATATAAATTAACGATGCTAAAATATTAATTTAAGATATTGGAAAAGGCCAATAGCTTCACAGTAAGCCCATGAAAACTGTGTATAGGAAAAGACATTGGCAAGGAGCCAATAGGTTCATAGTAAGCCCATGAAAACTATGTATAAAAAAAGATGTCAGGAAGACATATTCATGGTTAGCTCATGAAAACTATGATTTGATATTGGCAACGGCCAATAAGTTCGTAGTTAGCCTATGAAAACTATATCGGGATTAAGATATTGATAGAAGTCAACAAGTTCCTAGTCAACCCATGAAAACTAGGATATGAGGAAAGATATTCGAGTTACCAATAGGTTCAGGGAGAACCCATGAAATAGTAAAGATATTGGTAGAGGCCGGTAGGTTCTTAGCAATCCCATGAAAACTATAAAATTGGGCAGGGAGTCCATATACATTAAATAGGTTATTAGTAAGCCCATGAAAACTAATAGGTTAATAGTGACCCTAGAAACTATAAATAAGATAGATAGTCAAAATGACTGGAGATAGATAATCCAGAATAAATTTGCTTGCTTGCATATCAACATATTATTTTGAAATGTTTTAATCATTGTGGATGCAAGAGCACAGTATATGGTTTTTTAAAGTTTTTAGGATACTAGTGGGGGGAACCCTGTTCTGCTAGCGGCGTGGTCTTACTCGATATTTATAGGGTTTGAGATGGTAGATTATCATTCATACCAGGCTTTATATTTGACTCACAGTTTATGTTTTCCCCTTAAACTCTCGGGTACTCAATTGATTTTGGGTAGTTTGAGGGTTAAGGTTTTCAGGTTCTCTTTTTAGACGAATAAAGCTTTCGAAGATGTGTATAAGGCAAGCTAGTTAATAAGAGTTCTTTTTATTCCATTTTTTTTTTTGGTTGTAAAGGCAAATTTGTTATCGCCTTATTATATGCTCTAATCAACCAAGGGGGCATCTTCATATGTCGCTCTTGGTGTATGTTGAAATAATTATACTTTGTCTTAACACGGTTACGATTATGTGATTATGTAATGAACTCGAAATGTTTTGAAATGGAATGTGGAATGTGTTTTGATGTTTTAAAATTTCTTCCATATCTTTGTGTTTCTGTGTATCAATGTATCTAACATTACTATATTTGGTCGTCGAGGATTAATAACTATGGATAACTGCAGCATCCATAGCCGTTAGTTTTGGGCCACCAAGTGGGGGATGTTACAAGTTGGTATCAGAGCATAGGTTTATGAAACTTAAAAGAATTTAATCCTAAAATATTTCTCAAAATATAATCTAGTGAATTAGAAATAAAGATCGGGGTTTAGGTTAACACTATAGTAACGTACTTGTATTTGATATGTATATATGTATGTATATATGTATGTATGTATGTATGTATGTATGTATGTATATAAGTACGTGTTCCCCTCTCTCTTAGACTGTTCTTCTATATCTTACTAAGGCTCGTAAGCATATTTATGAGAAAGTAGATATGGAGGCAGGAAACGAAAGAGGAACTCTCGATGAAGGAATCACCACAACTAATGGAAATGATCAACCCACCATGAGGAATTCGGGTCTATAGGCTAATGCTAACCAAAATGCAGATGCCAATGTGGGTGTTGGAAATCCACCAGTGGATATGGGGGTGATGTATCAGTTCTTTGTCAATATAATGCTAAGCAGGAGCTACTGCTGGAGTTTCTGGTAATGTAGGAGGGCTAATCCTATGGCTTCAGTTGTGAATAATTATGCTAAGCTGAGCAGAGATTACACCAGTTTTGGTGGAAAGCCATTTATGGAGATGGAGAATGCATAGAGGTAGAGAATTGGTTGTTGCATTATGAAAGAATATTTGTTGATCTGGGTTTAGATGATGAGCAAAAGAGAAGGTTGGCCTCTAGGCAGTTGCAAGGGTCAGCACTTCATTGGTGGAACAGTGTTACTGTCGGAGTTTGGAAGGAGGAGTTGACTTGGGTTGATTATCGAAGGAGATTTGAGCAAAGGTTTGTGTTTGGGTTGCTAAATCAGCGCTGCTGAGGAAGTTTTTAGATCTGGAGTAGGGAGAGATGTCGATTGTTGAGTATGCTGCTAAGTTTGATGAGTTGTCCCGTTATGGATAAATACTATGTACATTGTCATTAGGAGGAATGAGAGGTTCATTCAGGGACTAAGGCCCGAGATTGCTAGGGCGACCCTGCCGCATCTTCGTGATACTAGTATTGTAGTGGTGGAGATGAAAATTTGCCATAAAGAGATGCTTGCTATTTGTCCTAGAGAGAAGCCGATTGAGATCCAGAGTTCTCAGGGAAAGAAAAGAAAATTCTTTAAGAAGAAGGGAGCCCAGAAGGGAGATGCTACCAAGAAGGCAAAGGATGACTTAGTTTGCTTTAAATGTGACAAGAAGGGTCATTATGCAAATGAGTGCCGGTCAGATAAGGGGAAGAAGGTTGTAGATAAGAAGAGTGTAAAGTGCTTCAACTGTGACCAAGTTAGGCATGATCAGAAACTATATCCAGAACCGGTTAGGGCGGACAAGGGAAAGGGTTTTGCTGTTGGACCATCATCTGCTAAGCTAACTGCTGTTGATAAAGAGAAGACTGTGATGGAAGGTACGCTTTTGATTCAAAGTATACCAATTAGGATACTATTTGATACTGGTGCATCACATTCTTTTATATCTCAGAATTTAGTTGACAGGTTATGCTTAGAACCCACATACCTTGTTACTTCCTTAATGGTTGCGAATCCAATTGGAGGGTATGCAACTCTGGGGATAAGATGTGACCAGTTAGAACTTGACTTGTTAGGTCATAAGTTTGCATGCAGTCTGTATGTTTTTGATTTCATTGATTTCAGAATCATTTTGGGTATGGATTGGTTGAGTAAGTATGAGGCTAGGATATTTTGCCAGGATGGGGAGATATCACTAAGAAACCCTGATAGTCATAACAGAGTCATATTCTCGGTAAAGAATTCTGATCGGAGTAGTTGTGCTTTGTTAAGTGCTACAGAAGTTGGAAGAAGAGTTAGGCTTGGTTCAAGTAACAAGAGAGTTTGTAGATGTCTTTGAGCCGGTCATAGGACTACCACCGAAACGAGCTGTTTAGTTTCGTATAGGAATTGTACCAGGAGCTGAATCCGTAAATTTACCACCTAGTAGGATGACACCGACCGAGATGAAAGAATTAAAGGTGCGGCTAGTGGATCTAGAAGGAAGGAATTTCATTAGACTAAACAGTTTGCCTTGGGGAACGGCCACGGTGTTCGTGAAGAAATCAGATGGGTCGTTAAGGATGTGCATCGACTATCGTAAGTTGAATGAAAGAACGTTTAATAATAAGTATCATCTGCCAAGAACAGATGATCTGTTCGATCAATTGAGTGGAGCCAGAGTGTTTCCCCGGTTGGATTTGGCAACAATTTTCCATCAGTTAAGAGTGGCAAAGGACAGTATTCCTTTGACAACATTTCGGACTAGGTATGGTTCGTAAGAGTGGTTAGTGATGCCATTTGGATTAATGAATGCACCTGCTTTCTTCATGGATTTAATGAACGGAGTTTTCCGAGAGTACTTGGATAAATTAGTATTGGTGTTTATTCATGACATTTTAGTATACTCTAAGGATGAAAGAGAGCATGACGATCATCCTAGAGTGGTGCTTGAGACGTTGAGACAGCATCAGCTGAAGGCGAAGTTTACCAAGTGTCATTTTTTGAAGAAAAAGGTTAAGTTTCTTGGTCATGTCGTTTCAAATAAAAGCCTATCAGTCGATCCAAATAAGATCGAAGCAGTGAATAATTGGAAGAGACTAAAGACGGTGACTGAGATTAGAAGTTTTCTTGGACTTACTGGCCACTACTGGAGATTTATTAAGGATTTCTCACGGATAGCAGCACCTTTGACTAAGTTAACCAGGAAGGATGTGAAGTTTGTCTGGTCTGACAATATGAGGAAGAAATTATTAAGTTAAAGCATTTGTTGACCAATGCACCATTGTTAGTAGTCCCAGATGGAAACCAAGGGTTGGTGGTGTATACTGATGCATGCAGAACTGGATTAGGAGCGGTGTTGTTGCAGAAGGGTAAAGTCATTGCCTACGCTTCATGACAGCTTAGACCGCATGAAGTGAAATATCCTACTCATGATTTGGAGTTGGTTGCGGTGATCTTCGTATTGAAGATTTGGAGACATTATCTCTTAGGGGAGAGATTTGAGCTATACACGGATCATAAGCCTTTAAGGTATTTATTCTCTCACAAGGAGTTGAATATAAGACAACAGAGGTGGCTAGAGTTTTTGGCTGCTTATGATTTCGGTATAGAGTATACACCTAGGAAAGGAAATAATGTAGTGGATGATCTTATCAGAAGACATCAAAATGTGGTGTTAGCTATGTTGGTAGAATGGAAGGATTTAGAAGCTTTGACTACTTGTAGTGTGCAGTTCAGATCGATTGCTAGTTCTAATCAAATATTTCCATGTTGTCCTATTTAGAAGTTCGCTCGGTATTGATCAAAAGGATAGCATCTAATCAGAAAGAGGAACCAGTATTAGCCGAGAGGATTAGAAAGCTTGAGGTTGGAACCGAGATCGATGATCTGAAGGATTTTAGTCTTGACCAGAGAGGATGGTTGAGAAATAAGGGACGATTGTGTGTTCCAAATGTTGAGGAATTGAGGAAAGAAGTTCTTGGAGAATGTCATCGATCCAAATTCACAATTCATGCTGGAGGGACCAAGATGTATCACGATATGAAGAGGAGCTTCTATTGGGAAGATATGAAGAGGGATGTTGGCTTGTGGTTAGGCAGTGTGCAAACTGTCAACAAGTGAAAACCGAACATCAGAAGCCGGGTGGATTGATATCTATGGATTTTATAGACGGATTGCCAAGGTCAAATAGGAGAAATGAAAGTATATGGGTTATAGTGGACAGGTTGACCAAGAGTGTCCATTTCATTCCAATTAAATCAACCATAACAGCTCCTGGTTTAGCTAAGTTGTTCATGAAGAACATAGTTGGACTTCATGGAGTTCCTAGTAGCATAGTCAGTGACAGAGATGCTTTGTTCATTAGTGAATTGTAGAAGAGTCTAAAGGATTATTTCGACACTAAGCGCAAGATGAGTACAGCATATCACTCTTAGACAGATGGGCAGACAGAGAGAGTCAATAAGGTACTCAAGGATTTACTAAGAGCTTGTCTATTGGAATTTGGTGGATCTTGGGAGGATCGCCTACATTTGGTTGAGTTTTCCTATAATAATAGTTATCGGACTAGTATAGGAATGGCTCCTTTTGAAGATTTGTATGGAAGACCATGCAAATCGCCAGCATGTTGGTTGAAGACTGGAGATAGATTAGTCTTAGTTCTAGATTTGGTTAGAGAGGCATCAGAGAAGCTTGAGTTAATCCGAGAAAGGTTGAAGGAGCTCGATCCAGACATAAAATTTATGCAGATAAGAGGCGTAATTACCTAAAGTTCTCGGTTAGAGATAAGGTTTTCATTAAAGTATCACCTATGAAGGGTGTGGTGTGATTTAGAAAGTTAGGGAAACTGGCACCGAGATATGTTGATCCATTCCATATTATAGAGGGGATTGGGAAGCTCGCATATAGAGTAGAGTTGCCAAGCTGTATGGTAGGTGTTCATATTGTATTTTATGTGTCTCATCTTCGCAAGTATGCGCATGATCCAGAGACTACTATTCCTTCGACAGGGTTGGAAGGCTTGGTAGTAGAGCCTAATTTGACTTTTGTTAGACAACCAGTTCGGGTTGTAGCGAGAGATGAGAAAAGATTGAGAAGCAAGACAGTCAAGTTGGTGAAAGTTCAGCGGAGCAACAACGAGAAGGACTGTACTTGAGAGATAGAAGATAAGATTAGAGATACTTATCCTGATCTGCTTTGAGGATATGTCTATATTAGATTTATATAGATAATTGCTAGTCAAGTGGGCTAGTATGGTTGTTAGGAGTGGTTACAGATGATTGCTATGTTTAGTATTTGGTCCTTACTGAATTTCGAGGACGAAATTCTTTAAGGAGGGGAACCTGTAACACCCCTAATTTTAATAACATTATTTAGGAGATTTAATTAGATAAATTAAATAGAATAATATAAATAATTAGATTGATAAGGGGATTGAGATTTGAAAATAGAACTAAGGGCGGAGCTTAATTAAATAAATGGGCTTATAAATGGTTATATATGATAATTAATTAAACAAAGGGCATATTGTGAATTAGCCGCACCATAATTCCATAACCCTTATATATCCACGGCTTGCCATCCATTCACGTTCATTTCTCATTTTCACGAAACTTAAAAACGTAACAAAAGAAGAGCTTAGAGCCGGCCAATCAAGCTAAGGAATTAAAGCTAGGGGATTTTATTTACAACAAATCTCAAAGTCCTTATCATATTCAAGGAGAATAATAATTTATGCCATCTCTATTTTGTTTTATGATCATAAGTTCGGATCTAATATTAAATTCATTTTTATGATGTTTTGGATGATGATATGCTTGAATTATAATTTGTTTGATTTAAACAAAATTGTATAAATGGGGATTTATGCAGTTTTAGGGAAAAACCAATTGAAATTGATTTTTGAATGTCATGGAAAAAATTTATATTATGTAAAACATGACTTTGGAGTTGAGTTTTAATTTTGATAATTTTCCAAGCTATGGAAGGATTATTATGAATTTTTAAAGGAAAGTATGATAAAATTGGGTTAGAAATTAATTTTGATTATTTTAGGAAGAATATAGGTCTGAAATTTTGATATGTTTGATTACATGATGAAAGTGAATTTTTTTAATTTTTGGGGATTTTCCCTAAGAGATTTGTTTGTACCAAAAATGGGCACAACACTCTTCGGGAGTTGTTTGAAGAGATAAAATGAAGATTATAAATGTAAAACAGAGATTATCTAACAAAAACTCCAACAAATAGGAATGTAAAGTGCACAGACAAGCAATTTAGAGTGGTTCGGCGTATAGCCTACGTCCACTATGAAGTTTTGATGATTTTATTGATTCTCTTTCAATGATTACAAGCGTTTACAGCAATGAACAGCGGATTACAGTTTAGAATTCGAAATTGACAGCAAAAGTAGGATGCGAATCTCAATCCGGCAGAGTCTGGACGCTTCAGAGAAAAAAGATCCTTTTTCTGTTGATTCTGGGGCTCTATTTATAGGCGCAGGAGGCTCAGAATCCGCTCAAACTCCGGGAGACTAGGTCTGGCACGTGAGGGGGCCCACGCGACCGTTTCCAGAAAGTTTGGAGTCAATCTGCGATCGACACGAAGTCATTTCGTATCGATCAAGATTACCTCCAATTGAGCTCAAATTTGGTGGAGATGTTCCTCGTTATGCGTGCAACCTTTGGTTAAAATTTCATGGTATTTGGATCAGTGGATTGAGAGATATTGTCGATACGAGATGATGTTCTTCGCTAGGCTGTCTGGTTCGCATCCATCTCTCCGAGCTGTGGGCTTCGAATCGATGGTGTCACGCGCCTCTGTGAAGACGTGGAACGCGCGCTTCGCCTCGATCCGGTCTTTACTCCGAGTCGACCGTGTCGACTCCATATATCTCGGCGCATTCGCATCGAGGGATGACGTGGTGCGCGCGCGTTTCGCCTCGATCCGGTTTTCGCGCCGTATGGACTATTTTGACTCCACATATCTTGCCTTGTTTTACTTCGATGGAAGACACGTCTTTCTGGTCAGTTGACTCGTTGGATACGAACAAGTCATTGGGCATGGATTCGAAGTAAGGTCCTCTGATGGATACGAAGAGCACTGGTCCGATGGTTGCGAAGTAAACACTGGCTGATGGATACCTAGCAAACACTGACTGATGGAAACGAAGCAAGCACTGAATGATGGATACGAAGCAGACGTTGGCTGAAGGATACGAAGTGCTTCAATTGCTGGTGTGTACGAAGTCCATCGATACGAGCTCGATGGATACGAAGCAGACGTTGGCTGAAGGATACGAAGTGCTTCAATTGCTGGTGTGTACGAAGTCCATCGATACGAGCTCGATGGATACGAAGGAAGTCGAGTCGAACCTGGGCACCTCGATGGATCCAGAGCTGATTGGTACAAACCTTGATCGATTCGAACTAGGGCTTCAGTGATGGATACGAAATCGTCAAGAGTGATGGATACGAAGTCATCTAGAGTGATGGATACGAAACCATCGTTTTTCCCTTCAATTTGAATCATTCATATCTTGGGTGTGTGAACCCGGATTGGCTTGGAACTTGGAAGTGTCAGCCCTCTTCTCTCTACTGTTTTCTAGCTGATTCCTTGGTGTCCTGGCCTTGCCAAAAGGCGGGATAACATTTGCCCCCCAAAGTACGTCTTGTGAAAACATGACGTGCTTTGAAAAGTCGCAAACTTGCATCTCGTCGTTGGTTTTAGGTCATTGTTGAATTTTGCAGTGATTCTTTCATGGCGCCATGGTAAGAAGTCAGGATGCATTCCTTCGAATCGATGTGGGGCATCATTAATGGATGCGAAGGTTTTGATTCGCATTCAAGGATCGCAACTTGTGGCGAATTCTGCTTCGCATCGATGTCCTTCAATGGATACGAAATAACCTTTCGCATCGATGTATTTTAACAGACATGAGTATCGAGTTCGTATCGATAAACCTGACCTGTCATGAATCGATGGTTCACAAAACGGATGTATCGAATCGATGGCATCTAGTGAATATTGCGCCTTGATGAATGCACAGCCCGATGGGTTCGAAGAGTGCGCTCGCACAGGCCCATCGCTTGACCGCGTGTGACCGGTTACATTGACTGGGAGACGAATCGACTCGGTTCGCCTCCAGGCTTCGTATAAATACCTGGGACTTAGCCCATTTTTCGCCTTTACTTCTTTTTTACTTTTCGCTATTTACTGTTGCTCTCCATTCCCTCTTTTACTTTCGTATCGATAAACTGAGAGACAAGTGTTCGTTTTCGAGTCGAAGCAAACCTTCGTTTCTTTGTTTCAAAATCGCTGAAATCAGGTAATGAATGGATAGAGTCATGTCAATAACGTCGAATCACGAGTCTGCGCATTCATCTTTCCTGCTTTTTCATCCAGTCTTCACGAATTTTCAGATCTGGACGAGAGAAAACGATATTGGGGAATGACTCGTGGCCATGGAGCTGAGATCCCTTGGGGAAGAAGAAGATATGGAGGAAATCACCCTATCTTCGTCTCGTGTCGATCTGAAATTGGAATATTCGAATCGATCCAGTCAGCATACGTTCGTATCGGTAGGGAGATGAGAGCGGCAATTGTTGCGAAGCCATCGTTTTCAGATCGATGCGAAATTGGCGAATTCGATCGGTTCGAATTGATCTGCCTCCGATCGACACGACTCGTATCGATTCGAACCTGATTGATACGAAGCGCTCTCACCCCTGCCTGACCGATACGAATGTATTGAGTCGAACTCGATCGATACGAAGTACCTTCATTCCAGTGCGATCGACACGAACACATCTTTCATTCTGAGACAATCGATACGAATGTATCGATTCGAACACAGCCGGGTTGCGATGCATGATCTTCATGACTCGATACGAAATGAAATGCAACGATCGATTCCAACCTAAATTTGGACGGACTTAAAGAAACTTTTAATATCCAAATACTTGACTCCGACGAGCTTCTGCCTTGCACAATAGAACTTACTCACAGAACTGCATATTTGACTGACTTTCGGAGCTCGTCGATGGAACTGCCATTTAACAGAAAAGTACAACGAACTCTTTAATCTTGAATCGATCGTTATCATCTGGATGGCGCAGTCATGACGGTCAGCGATGACGGTCATGTTTGTCTGACTTCCAGAATCTCGTCGCTTTCACATTTTCTTTAACTCTGCAGAATTTGCTCAAGTCACGCACAATACTCGCACTACACAACACATTCATGCACTTTACACTGGGGAATGCACGGGCTTTTTGTCACCTAATGATGGTTTCTCGTGAGTTAGCTAGTGATGGAACCGTCAAGTTCGCAGCAGCAAGAAACTCAGAACCCTATCCTTCCCAGAATTAAGATTCCGGTCATCGAGACCGAAGCTATTGGTCCAGCTCCGGACGAGTTGCCCGACGCGTCCTTCATTAATAGTCCACCTGATTCTGTCCCGTCCAATATTTCTGAAGACATGCTAGGGAGAATATGCTTAAGGCATGGCTTATCTTTGGATGAGGTATTGTTGCCTAGACCGGATGACAGGCCACATAATCCCCCGGAGGGGTATACTGCTTTTAATCGGCATGCGTGCGCAGCCGGCACACTTCCTCCGTTCAATGACTATATAAGAGAAGTGTTGGCTTATCTGGACATCGCTCCGTCTCAATTGCATCCAAACGGATATGCCTCACTCAACAGCTTGTTCATTGTATTCATGGAGTACCTCCATCGTCCTCCCCGTATGACCGACATAAGATACTTGTTTAATTTCAAGAGTCGGACTGACAGCCCATCTTACACGTTCTTGGAGTCTGTAAGGAACTGCCAAGTTGTCGCGGGGTCGTGGACTAGGCTAAGCTACTTTAAGTCGGAGTGGTTCTATGTCCGATGTCCTCTGGGGTTTGCCAGAAGATGGTTGTTCAGACGTGAGTATCGTCTTTTTTTCCAAGTAATTGACAGGGCAATTTTCGGAGTGAAATTAAACTTACGTCTTCTTCTCTTTTTCTTTCAGCTATCATCCAGCGGCCTGAGGGTGGCTACTATAAAGAGATAGTTCGGGTCCTCCAAGAGATTCCTAGCGAAGAAAGGAATATTGAACTGTTATTGACAGATCGGAATCTCAGAGTCCTTGGGCTGATCGGCCGGAGGCAAAGCATAAGACTCGATGGTGCACTAAAGACCGTCTCCAGGAAAAAGGTCAAGCGGATGAAGCCCAGGGTTGTGATAATCGAGGAGCCCGATTCCGAGAAAACTCATACTGACGAGGAACCGTTGGTCGGACCTGCTAACGCAACCCCAGAGTCCGATGCAAAGAGGAAGGGCAAAGCAGTGGCCTCGAAACAGCCTAAGTCTGGGAGGCGGAAGTCTGTGGTTTTGCACCGTCCTTTGCCAGGAGTTAAGATTACGGAGGCATCCTCCCTGCAAGCTGAAGATCAACTCGAAGGGCCTGCTGACCCTCCAATCCCGGACATCGAGCCGGAGCAACATGACGTTGGATCGGGTGGGTCGCGACATATCGTCGATGTTAGCGAGTCTGATCCTGCCAGTGCGATTAACACTTCTGGTTGGTCCGGGGGGTTACACATTCACACACTCTTCACGGCACAACACACTTTTCTAACCGTAAACAACACATCGCAAACGGTTACTGATTCTTCGTGGTTTTCTTTTCAGGTACGATGTCTGGGCAAGGTTCTGTGCTTGGTAGCTTGCGCAATAAGCGCCGTTATCGCGAGCCACGCAGGAGAGAGGGGGAGAGGGATTACGACTCAGGACATTCAGGCCAGGAGAAGTCTGACAGAGATAGGGGATACGTTCGCCGATCCCGATCTCGCTCTCCTCCCCCCAGGACCTCTGCACCTCCTACGGCCGTGGTTACTTGTCCTCCCGAGACTTCACGGCCTAGGCCGCCTTCTCAAGCTTTGAGGTCCGATCCTCCGCGCAGGACTGAAATAGCCACCTCTTCGGCTACTGTACCGGTCCCGACCGAGGCGTCTAGCGAAGGGGCGCTTAAACTGGCACAGATGAGGAAGGAATTTCCCGACATCTGCTTTGATGGTTATGTCTTCCCTCCGCACTTGAAGAGAATTCCGCCAACCGTGGAAACCACTATCCATGATTATGTTGCGGACATCTTTTTCCAGTACAGGGAATGGGGACGGGCCGCGAGGAAGGCGTCTAAAGTGGCATTCGAGCGGGGTGTCACCATTGAGAAGCTCGAGAAGGAGCTGGGTCGCAACGACCAAATCATAAAAGCGCTCAACTCGGAGGCTGAGTCTTCTCGTAAGTCTGAAATGGAGGCTTTAAAGAAAGTTGATGAAGTGAACGCTGTCATGGCCAGGATGAAGCAAGAACATTACACCGCCATCGAGGACATGGGTCACAGGAACACCTCTATTACCGCCGAGAGGGATGCCGCTCTCAAGGAGCTTAATGAGCTGAAGTCAAAGTTTTCAGAGATGGCTAAGGAAAAAGACGCAGCTAATGTCTCTGCGCAGGAGGCCTGTGATCAGGCGGTGATGCTTCGTAAGGAGAAGGAAGCGGCTATACAACAAGCCCATGAAGCTGAGGCTGGGGTTGACGAGAAGGTACGGCAGGCGGAGGCCAGGATTGAGGCCGAGGTGGAAGAGCTACTCGTCACTTATAACGCCAATGTGCTAAGGCACCGAGACTTGACATGGCTTGACGAGTACCCCACACACCTCTACAACGCCTGGAACCTACTGGTTGATGAGGAGAGATCTAGGCACCCTGATGAAGCCCTTGATGAGTTCGAGCTGGAGAACCGCATCCTTAATGATGACGAAAAGAAGGTTCTTCATGACTCCATGATTTCCCACGACAAGGTGAGGCTTGGCGCCCAGATCCAGGAAGTCGGAGAGAGCTCTGGTGCAGAACACCATGTTACGAGTTCTGAGATAGTCGTGTCATCTCAGTCTGAGCCAACTCCGATGATCTACCCCCAGCCTATCCCGGCGTATGACCCAGATCAACCGCATTTATCTCCTATTAAGGAACATCTTTTTTCTCTGAAGCGTCCAGACTCTGCCGGATTGAGATTCGCATCCTACTTTTGCTGTCAATTTCGAATTCTAAACTGTAATCCGCTGTTCATTGCTGTAAACGCTTGTAATCATTGAAAGAGAATCAATAAAATCATCAAAACTTCATAGTGGACGTAGGCTATACGCCGAACCACTCTAAATTGCTTGTCTGTGCACTTTACATTCCTGTTTGTTGGAGTTTTTGTTATATAATCTCTGTTTTACATTTATAATCTTCATTTTATCTCTTCAAACAACTCCCGAAGAGTGTTGTGCCCATTTTTGGTACAAACAAGATTTACTTTGGAAAATAAATTATTTTAGAAGAAGGATATAAGTACAATTTTGGTTTTGCTTAATCGAAGGGCTTAATTTTTAAAATTTCATTGAATTAGATCTGATAATAAGCGACAGTTATTTTGTAAAGAATTTGAAAAAGTTTTAAGGCAACCAATCAAAGGATTACAAATAGGCAGGTTATTATAAAGTCATTACTAAAGATAGCACTAATTCAGCCTGTAACACCCCATATTTTTATAACATTATTTAGAATAATTAATTAGGTAAATTAAATAAAATAATGTGGAGATTAATATGTTGAGAATTGATTAGCTAAGGGTAGCCGTGCCATGTTAATGTGCAAATTAAAATGATATAGTATAAGATAATGTGTTAGAAAATAAGAAGTGCAATATGGGAAATAGGAAGGACTTATACCCTAAACCCTTAGGAAGGAAACTCACATTCATTTCATTTTAGAAAACTAAAATTATACCAAGGTCGGCAACCATTATTGTTCTCAAGAGAAGATAAGCTAGGATTCAAGAGAAGGGAGATAATCAACTAAATCAACATCAAATCTCACATCTTAAAATATCAAAGCTAAGGTGAATAATTACTACATCCCATTTTTCTTTTGGTTTTCGATTTCAAGACTAGATCCGAAATGTTTTTGTAAGTATATGCCATGTTTTGATGATTAAAGTTATATATATATATATATATATGTTTGTTGGTGAATTATGCATGTTCATATTAGTTTTTATGATATGTTTGATATGAAAACTCTATTAAATGACATCCAAATGCCTTGAAAATCTAAATATAGGTCAGAAATGATATTTTAGAGTTGGGTTTCAATTTTCATAATTTTTTGAATTAATGTGGATTTTACATTAATTTTCTAGTCAAGAAAATGATTTATTGGATTTTAAATTATTTACGGCTAAAATAATAATTATTTAGGTTTGAAATTTTTATATGTTGGAAAACATATTAAAATAGATTTTCTAGCACTTTTCTAGATTTTTCCTAAGTGTTTTAATGAATATATAAAATTATTTAAGGTATGGGACTTAAATGTTTTATACATTTAATTAAGGAGAAGGGGTATTTAACAAAATAAAATGATTATTTAATTCTGAAAATAGTGGCAGCACTTTTCTGAAATATAATTGTTAACCAATAAGAATTTGACAAATAAAGATAGGTTAGTTGAAAAGTTATACCTTTGAGTTAAAAACAAAGAAATCTTACTTTTAGCATGTTTCAGCCAATTTTAGCATCAGACCTTCCGACCTAGACCTTCCAACAAAGTCAAAAGGTTAGCTCTCGACAAGGTCAAAGTTCAATGTGTAAGGTATCAAGTATCTTGGTACGTAATGAATTGAACAAAGCTGAAGGATTCTTAGTCGAAAGGTTGATGGCTAAAGAGGTTAGGTGACGCAGCGGATATAACACTTGACTTTGCAACCAACGGTGCAAAGCGATGGAACGATGAAAATGTAAATGAATCGATGGATTGATGATACCAAAATGCCCAAATCCGTTGATCTCACGAGATACCGGACTCTAGCTATCTCAAACACGTTGATCGCGCACGATACTGTGTTAAAAGATCTACGATTCTTCTACGTTGACCTCGCGCACGAGATTCCATGAATCGGCTTCAAAATCGTTGATTCGAGCGCACTCGAATAACCGAAGATGGAGAAAGGAGATCACACTCAACTTCTAATTTCAAAGTGGCACAAACCACACAAACAAAAGTTTATTCAAAATCCACTTTCTATTACAATGACACAATACCCCTATTTATAGGGTTACATCACAACACAGTACACGACCCAACAGCTTCAACGAGCTAACACAAGTATTTGCGACCTACGGCCTAACATAGGTCGTTAACGACATAAGAAACCAACAATAATACGCGACCTAAAAACAACATAAACAACCCACGACTTAACAGTATTTACATCACAAACTACTTAACAACACAGTACAATACAACGGCTTACGGCATAGAACATATATTTGCGACTTAGCGACATAACGCCTGGAACGACCTAAGCATGTAACAAATCTTCAGCTTCAAGCGACCTAAGAGCACGGAGCGATATACGCAACTTAACATGCTAGGTCGTAGCTCGCTGGCGACCTAAGCAATGCAGTTGTATTGATTTGGCTTCGCTAGGTCGCTCATCAAGGTAGGTCGTAGCTCGTACTTCGTAACGACCTAAAGCAAACGGCATGCCTTGTAACACTGTACCTCCCTTCCTCTATTTCTCGTTAGGTCGTTGGCGACCTAAGGCATCTTTTACTGGGTCGTTCGGGCAACTCACCAATTCGCTAGTATATAACCTGTTAGCTCGCTCCTCTACTGCAGTATTTCTCCTGTTAGGTCGCTGGCGACTTAAGACAAGTGAACGACCTAAAGCCCACGAGCGACCTAAAGCATTCGAGTTATCATCCTGCGCTGCATCATCCTCCCCCGGTTGACAAGAATTCGATCTCGAATTTGCACTTTCCTCTTCCTCGATAAGCTGATGCCCATGATACAGAATCAAATGTTTAACGTTGAAAACGTCGGCAGTGTGAATATGATCCGGCAATCTCAACCGATATGCATTATCATTGATCTTCTTCAAAATTTCTACTAGACCAATCTTTCGAGCTTTCAGCTTGTTGTAAGTTCCAACTGGAAAATGATCTTTCGTCAATACTGCATAAACAAAATCACCTTCTTTGAAGTCTACTACACTTCTTCACTTCTTATCTGCCAGTTGTTTATACTTACCATTTGATGCACGCAATCGCTCATGAACAGTTTTGTGACATTCCTGCAACTCGTTCACGAAATCACAAGCTCGTTTAACAACTCCTTTCTGAGATGGTACTGTCATCAAATCCAACGGTCCCTTCGGAATTGCTGAATATACAACTTGAAACGGACTGAATCCAGTACTTCGATTAACAGCGTGATTATGTGCAAACTCTGCCTGACATAATTTCATATCCCAGCTCTTCAAATTATCTTTCACAAGACATCTTAACAAGTTTCCCAAAGATCTGTTCACCACTTCTGTTTGCCCATCTGTTTGTGGATGATAGGCGCTACTAAAATTCAGCTTAGTTCCAACCATCTTCCACAAACTCAACCAAAAATGACTTAGAAATCGCGTATCCCGATCAGAAATAATGGATTCAGGTAGCCCATGTAGTCGATACACTTCTTTAAAGAACAATTGAGCAACACGGACTGCATCAGCGGTCTTTTTACAATCTATAAAATGTGCCATCTTCGAGAATCTATCCACAACAACAAATATAGAATCATTCCCTCGCTGAGTTCTTGGCAAACCCAAAACGAAATCCATGCTAATATCAACCCATGGTCTAGTCGGCACGGGAAATGGCATATATAACCCTGCATTCGTAGCTGTCCCTTTGGAAACTTGACATATATGACATCTCTGCACAAATCTTTCAACTTCTTTCCTCATGGATGGCCAAAAATATGATTCAGAAATCAACTGCAAAGTACGATCTCTTCCCACATGACCTTCTTCATGCAACTCCTTCACAATCTTCATTCGCAAGCTGCACTCTGGTATACATAATCGATTCCCTTTAAATAGAAAACCATCCACTAACACGTACTCATCCGTCCTTCCTTTTTCGACTTCATCAACCACCTTGGCAAAGTAAGGATCATCAACAAACAATTCTGGCAACACATCAAACCCTGTCACTTCAACCTTCATTGTAGTCAACAAATGATTCCTTCGACTCAATGCATCTGCCACACGGTTTGTAATTCCCGACTTATGCTTTACCAAAAATGTAAATTGTTGCAAATATGCAATCCACGAAGCATGCCTGGCTACAATCTTGTCCTGTCCCTACAAATGTTTCAGTGCTTCATGGTCAGTATACAGAACAAATTCTTTATGGAACAAATAGTGTCTCCAATGCTTTATAGCTTGAACAATAGCATAGAACTCCACGTCATAAGTATTATATCTCATCTTTTCTCCCGAAAGCTTCTCACTGAAATGAGCAATTGGACGGCCCCTCTGGCTCAACACTCCTCCAATTCCAACTTTAGATGCATCAGTATGTAATTCAAATAGTAACTGGAAATCCGGTAAAACTAGAATTGGTGCTGACGTCAACAGTTCCTTGATTCGCTCAAAAGAAAATCCTACTTCCTTCGACCATGTAAACTGCTTACCCTTCATGCAATCAGTAACAGGTGCCATCACGCTACTAAAATTTGGAATAAACCTTCGGTAGAATGATGCTAACCCATGGAAACTTCTCACTTCAGTTATAGTATTGGGTTGTGGCCAATTTCAGATTGCTTCAACTTTACTTTGATCCACCTGTATCCCATCCTTGGATACGATATATCCCAGTTTTAAAACACTTTGCATCATGAACACGCATTTCTTCGTTGCAGCATAAAATTGTTCCTGTCGCAGTCAGTGTTTTAAATCTTGGATTTTGGCCAATATCTCGGGAAAATATCTCGGCTATCTCGGGCAATATTTAAAACACTTATAACTAAATAGGCTGCCAAATCTCGGATTTTGGCTGATATCTCGGATTTTTCATCTCGGCCATCTCGGGGAGATTTAAAAGCCTGGTCGCAGTACCATAAACACTTCTCTCAGATGATGCAAGTGTTCTTCTGTGCTTCCACTGTATATCAGTATATCATCAAAATACACCACCACGAACTTCCCAATAAATGGTCTAAAGATCTGATTCATCACCCGCATAAACGTAAAGGTGCATTCGAAATACCAAACGGCATAACCAGCCATTCGTACAACCCCTCCCGTGTCTTGAACGTTGTTTTCCATTCATCCCCTGGTCGAATTCAAATTTGATGGTACCCACTCTTCAGATCAATCTTTGAAAATATAGCAGCCCCATTTAACTGATCTAACAAATCATCCAATCTAGGCATTGGAAATCTATACCTCACAGTAACCTTGTTCAGTGCCCGACTATCGGTACACATCCTCCACGTTCCATCCCTTTTCGGCACTAACAAGGCCGGAACTGCACAAGGACTTAAACTTTCCTGTACACGCCCTTGTTCAAGCAACTCTTCCACTTGCCTTCTCAACTCCTCATGCTCCTTTGGACTCATTCTGTAATGTGGTCTATGTGGTAACACAGCTCCTGGAACAAGATCAATTTGGTGTTGTATGTCCCTCAACGGTGGTAACTCCTTTGGCAACTCTTCAGGAAATACATCTTCAAATTCTTCCAGCACTGGCTTTACTTCTTCAAGAATTTCAACCACTTCATTACTTTCACGTCCAATCAACAAAAATACTTCCGTCTCATCTTCTACTTCTTTAACAAACTCCTTCAAAGATAGCAAAGTCTTCAGTTCTTCAATCTCCTCCAACTTGCTTTCCTTCTGTTGTTGCTTTTTAGGAACTAAAGTGATTTTAGTGCCATTGAACATTAAACTGTAGCGGTTAGTTCTTCCATCATGTTGCACGGCCCTATCAAATTGCCATGGTCTGCCCAACAACAAATGACACACATCCATGTCCACAACATCACACCAAATTTCATCTTTATACTTCTGTCCGATGGAAAAATTCACACAAGCTCTTCGACTAACCTTCACCTCCCCACCTTTCCTCAACCAAGACAATTTGTAAGGTTTGGGATGCTTCTCTGTCTTCAATTCCAACTTCTTCACAGCCTCAGTAGAGATAATATTGTCACAACTTCCTGCATCAATAACAAACTTGCAAACCCTTCCCAAAATAGTGCATGTTGACTGAAAGATGTTACTCCTCAACCAGCTAGTCTCCTCCTCCTGCTTTGGTGTCAAGCAATTTCTCCTCATCATCAATGAATATCCATAATCTCCCGACAATAATTCTTCCTCCTCAACCGGTAGTGAATTAGAACATTCTGCTTCTGCATCCTCATCCTCAACCTCAGCAACCATCACTCGCTTCTTAAGCTTCAGACATTCATTGCTCTTGTGACCAAACTCTTGACAATTAAAGCGTTTGATACTACTATTGACCTTGGTCTTAGCAACCTCATTGACAACCGGTTTACTAACAGCCTTGGAAACGTTGGTATTGCTACTAGCCCCTTCCACTTGATTGTTGGAATTTGTAAACACACCACCTCCTCTTCTGCCTTGCTTCTCCCAAGCTAACGCCTTCTGGTGTGCTTCTGCAACGGATCTAGGGTCAAACATATTCACCATATCCTGAATTTGCATTCTCAATCCTCCAACAAATCTAGCTGTCAACTGCTCCTCCGTCTCCATGATATCATTTCTGGCAATAAGTTGATAAAACTCATCTGCATAATCATTAACCGACTTGGTCCCTTGTCTCAGATTCTGTAAACGTCGATACATAAGAGACTGATAATTATAAGGCAAGAAAGTAGCCTTCATCAATTTCTTCATCTTCTCCCATGACTCAATCTTTGACTTTCCCATTCTTTCCCGTGTAAGTTTAGTTTGTTGCCACCACGCCATAGCTCTTCCTCTCAAACGAGTAGCAATCAACTTAACTTTACGATGCTCGGGAACTTCCTTAAATTCAAAAATTTCTTCAACATTAGATAACCAGTCCAAAAATTCTTCCGCAACCATTCCTCCTTTGAATTCTGGAATCTACATTTTCATTCCCGACTCCCATCAACGATCATCTGCCGAATCTCTATTTCGATCTCGCACTTGGTCTCGATCTCGATAATGAACACTACCTCTGTCATCATACTCTTCAAAATCAGATGTACTACGATATCGATCCTGACCATCGGCATCTCTATGATCACGATTATCCCTCCTACCATGTCTTTCATTATCACGGTGTGGTTCATACTCAAACTCACGTTGAGTCCTTCTTTCTTCTTCTCGATACCCATGGTGATCTCTCATCCTTGAAACTGATGATTCTCTTCTATCTTGGTAAGATTGTGGTGACACCCCTCTCGCTTTTGAAACCGATGGTGAAACCCTGTTTCCTCCATGGTTCGAGACTGGTGACCTTCTCCTTTGATTTTGATTCATGTCGATCATCAATTTTTCCAACTTCCCATACCTTCATCAAGCTTTTCATTGAATTTATTACTAATTCGTTGCTCCATTTGTTCAGCATCTTCTCTTCTATACACATCTGCAATGTTTTGATGACGATTAGCTCTTCTTGGAGGCATGATCCCTCTAACAAGTTCGGCTTTGCTTTGATTGGCTCAGTCTAAATTCCAACACATGGCTCTACTCCTCCTTAGCTCGGCTCAAACTCTTCAAGCACTTCTCCTTGGCTCCAAAGACTCGGCTTAGCTATGATTGGCTAAGTTAAGCTCCGATACCAAAACTGATGCAGCGGATATAACACTTGACTTCGCAACCAACGATGCAAAGCGATGGAACGATGAAAATGTAAATGAATCGATGGATTGATGATACCAAAATGCCCAAATCCGTTGATCTCGCGAGATATCGGACTCTAGCTATCTCAAACACGTTGATCGTGCACGATACCATGTTAAAAGATCTACGATTCTTCTACGTTGACCTCGCGCACGAGATTCCGTAAATCGGCTTCAAAATCGTTGATTCGAGCGCACTCGAATAACCGAAGATGGAGAAAGAAGATCACACTCAACTTCCAATTTCAAAGTGGCACAAAGCACACAAACAAAAGTTTATTCAAAATCCACTTTCTATTACAATGACACAATACCCCTATTTATAGGGTTACATCACAACACAGTACACGACCCAACAGCTTCAACGAGCTAACACGGGTATTTGCGACCTACGACCTAACATAGGTCGTTAACGACATAAGAAACCAACAATAATACGCAACCTAAAAACAACATAAACAACCCACGACTTAACAGTATTTACATCACAAACGACTTAACAACACAGTACAATACAACGGCTTACGGCATAGAACATATATTTGCAACTTAGCGACATAACGCCTGGAACGACCTAAGCATGTGACAAATCTTCAGCTTCAAGCGACCTAAGAGCACGGAGCGATATACGCAACTTAACATGCTAGGTCGTAGCTCGCTGGCGACCTAAGCAATGCAGTTGTATTGATTTGGCTTCGCTAGGTCGCTCATCAAGGTAGGTCGTAGCTCGTACTTCGTAACGACCTAAAGCAAACGGCATGCCTTGTAACACTGTACCTCCCTCCCTTTGTTTCTTGTTAGGCCGTTGGCGACCTAAGGCATCTTTTACTAGGTCGTTCGGGCGACTCACCAATTCGCTAGTATATAACCTGTTAGCTCGCTCCTCTACTGCAGTATTTCTCCTGTTAGGTCGCTGGCGACTTAAGACAAGTGAACGACCTAAAGCCCATGAGCGACCTAAAGCATTCGAGCTATCATCCTGCGCTGCATCATTAGGGTATGTTTGTTTTATAAACCAAAAGCTTTCACCTGCTTTGTTTTCGAATAAAAGCTTTCGACTTGGTTGCTTTTGACCAGGTCAAATATTTGAATAAAGGTTTTAAACCTTTCGACAAAGTAGAAAGGTTACTGCTATTTTATCATTGTTTTGTTTTGAAACCTTCTGACACAGTCGAAGGGTTACTTCCGCTTTATAAATGTTTTGTTTTGAACATTCCAACAAAGTCGAAAGATTTACTTGTTTTAAAAAACCTGTTGCTTCTCCATGCTTTCGAAGGAAAGCTTTCGACTTAGGTGACTTACCTTTTTTTCTAATTAAAGTATAACCTAGGCTTTTGAAGCAGAGCTTTCAACTAAGTCAAATGGTTGCTTCCAATGTAATCGAAAGGTTTTAAAAGAAGGTTTTCTACTTGATTTAAATTGAACCCAGTAAGTCTTTGAAATGTATGTTTATTGAAGGATTTCGAAAGGTTTAATTCAATGGTTTCGAAAGGTTTAATTCAATGGTTACGAAAGGTTTAATTCAATGATTTCGAAAGCTTTAGTTCAATGGATTCGAAAGGTTTGAGATGGAAGGTTTCCAAGGTTTTTCTAAGGCAATGTTTTAAAGTGATTTTAAAGAAGGGTGTCCAAAGTTTTATTGTTTTCGAAAGGGTTGCTTTTCAATAGTTTTGAAAGGTCTAATGTTGGTTTTGAAAGAGATGATTTCAAAAGTTTAGAAAAAGATTCTTTCAAGTGTTTAAATGTTTTCATCAACTAAGTTTTGAGTAAAGAAGATATATATATATATAACATGGTGATATGATTTTGAATAAAGCATAAAAATTATATACTTTCCAGGTTTAAGTTTGATTTAAAGATTTTAGATTATTTTGAAAATGTTTTCAAGGAAAATTATGGGAAGGGACCCTTAAGTGAAAATGACTCGGATATCAGAATAACGGATGGGACTAGTATGGGGTCGCACCCTATACATTAACTAATAACCCCAGCTAATTGTTGTCCAAAATTCCAGTGTGTAGGGCTTTGTCACAGGTAGATTAAAATTATGATTACACACCGAAAGGAATATATGTTTGTATATAAATAGGTTATTGGTGGGCCCGAAAAACCATTAGGATCAGGGTGACCTGGGAGATGATTAAGATAGGGACAGACCGTCCAAAAGAGAAGAATTTAACAGATAGTTAGGGACAGACCGTCCAGAAGTGAAGTATTTAACAGATAGTTAAAGATGGAGAGTCTAGAAAATGAATAGCTAACAGGAGATAGGTTAATTTTGATTATATTGTCTGGTAGGCCCGAGTCAGCCAAAGGTTAAAAGTTACCCAAACAAAACTTATGTGTTGGAACAAATAGTTCATTATTACCTGATATTTATGTATGTTTACATAATGATGCTTTGCAGTGTTTAATCATTTTTGATTGTAGGGAAAAAGTTTTGCAAAAGGTATATTTTAAAAGTATGTTAGTGAAGGGAAATTCATTCCGCTAAGCGGCCTGGTCTCACTTAACTTATTAAACCGGGATGTATAATATTATTCATACTAGGCTTTATGTCTAACTCGAAGTTTATGTTTTCCCCTTAAATTCTCGGGTGCCCAAAATTAATTTGAGTAGACAGAGGGATTAAGGTCTTTTCAGGTCATAGTAGGATGACGAATATGGCTACTGTAGGCATGTAGGAGGCAAATGGATAGCTATTTTGGACATGCAGTTTTTGTTTATGTTTTGATGTATTTTCGCTGTGATTGTATTAGGTATATTATGACCATATGACTCTGATCATCCAAGTAGGTAGCTTCATATACTGCTCTTGGTGTATTTTGTAATAAGCATATTTGATCTATGCCTGGGAACGTATTTGGGATTATGTAAGTTGAATATGGAACATCTGTTTTAAATGTAATGATGAAAATGTTGTTTTGAATTTGTGTTTTGTTTCATATTCAAATGCTTCTGATATTATGGATATTATTAACAAAACTGTATTTAGTCGCCTGAAGCTAATACTATAGATGACTGCAGCATCTGTAGCGCTTAGTTTTGGGTCTCTAGATAGGGGATGTTACACAGCCTTACCCAGAAAAGTTAGTTACGCCTCCTTCAGAAGCGCTTTTTGACTCCAATGCCTTCGCTTTGACTCGGTCAAAACCAACATAGCCAAAACCTACTAAAGTTAAAACCAATACACATGGTATCGATGAGATTGGTATGAAGTGGATTGGTGAAGTGCGGAAGGCAGGGTGTCGAAAGCATTGCTCTTGATAGAGTGGAAACCATTATTTACTTTTAAAAGATATGCGCCTGCCTTGTTTTTGAAGGGTGCCTTCGACCAAGTCGATACCCTATTGCTTTGGAACATGTTGCTACCTTTCTTTGTTTAAAAATAGAGCTTTCGAAAGAGTTCCTTGTTTATAAAACAATGCTTTCGAAAATGGTGGTTCCGGTCTAGTCGAAGCCCTACTGCCGTTCTTTTGCCTTTCAAGTGTATTAAAGTCATCAATGCCTTCGAAGGGTAGTTTTTTTTTGAAGATGTACTAAGCCACTGCCTAAATACTTTCGAAAGGGTTCAAGGGTTTCGAAGGCAATGACATCAAAAGAGGGTTTTGATGTTATCCTTCAAAGTTTTTCTCCAAGGTTTTGAGCTTTCAAATGGATGGTTCTGATACCATCAAATTTTCCCCAAACAATTTTATTCAAGGTTTCGAAAGAGATATATATATTCACTTTGATCCAAAGATGCTTTAAAGGTAAACCCAATGGTATCGAAAGAGTTATTTTCATTGGTTTCGAAGCTAGGTTCCGAAGGACTATTAAGTAATGGTATGATACTTTCAAAAGGTATATTTTGGTTTCGAAAGAAATGATTTAAAGAACTTCGAAAGGTTTATATGTAATGCTTTGAAAAGAAATTTTCTATGCTTTTGAAGGAGTTTTTCCAAGGGTTTCGAAAGTAATGTTTTAAGGTTTCGAAAGCTTTAGTTTTCAAAATAAATAACCTAATCTCATTTTAAAAGAAAACCATGGCATAAATAAAGTGTTTTGAAATGGAGTTTTGAAGAAGTTTCCTTGATTAATGGGTTAAAAGGTTAACCAAGTTTTATATAAAATGATTTCAAGGATATTAAACCGCAGGGGTTGGTATTATTATGTTTGCTTCTTCATATATGTATTTAAATATATTTACATTGTAATGAACCCATAACAGTACCTTAGGGAAGGGCGAAATAACCAGCTGTGTTGACCCGGTAGTGAATATAAATTAAGGATGCTAAAATATTAATTAAAGATATTGGTAAGGGCCAATAGGTTCGTAGTAAGCCCCTAAAAACTGTGTATAGGAAAGGATATTGGCAGGAGCCAACAGGTTCATAGTAAGCCCATGAAAACTATGTACAAACGAAGATGTCAGGAAGATAGGTTCATAGTTAGCTCATGAAAACTATGATTTGATATTGGCAAGGACCAATAGGTTCGTAGTTAGCCCATGAAAACTATATCCGGATTAAGATATTGACAGAAGTCAATAGGTTCATAGGGAGGAGAAACTCATTCCCCTAAGCAGCGTGGTCTCACTAGATATCTATATGGTTTGAGATGGTAGATTATTATTCATATCGGGCTGTATGTCTAACTCAAAGTTTTTGTTTTCCCCTTAAACTCTTGGGTACTCAATTTAATTTGAGTAGGTTGAGGGTTAAGGTTTTCAAGTTCTCTTTTTAGATGAATAAAGATTTCGGAGATATGCAGGAGGCAATCTAAACTTTTTATTCCGCTGTGTTTTGGTTGCTAAGGCAAATTTGTTATCGCCTTATTATATACTATGATCAACCAAGGGAAAATCTTCATATGTCAATCTTGGCGCATACTGTAATAACTACACTTTGTCTGAACGTGGTTACGATTATGGGATTATGTAATGAACTTGAAATGTTTTGAAATGGAATGTGGAATGTGTTTTGATATTTTAAAATTTCTTCTATATCCTTGTGTTTATGTGTACCAATATATCTAACATTACCATATTTGGTTGCCGAGGATTAATAACTATGGATGGCTGCAGCATCCGTAGCCATTAGTTTTGGGCCTCCAAGTGGGGGATGTTACATTACTCACCTTCATTTTGCAATTCTTTTTACTACGAACTAAAATATCCTTCCTTTGCACTATCAATACATAATGACACATACAAATGCAGATGTAGATCGCTAAAGAGGCGGAGTGTTTTGACTAGGGGGTTCGGCTTTAAGTGCTTGGGTTTGTGGAGGGTGTATGGCTTCGGTGGAGGGTGTATGGCTTCGGTGGAGGGTGCGGGTGCATGTGTGGGAGTGTGGGGCTAGGATGTGGGATGGATGGTTCGGGTGCATGGGTTTGGTTGTGGGTTTGTGGAGGGTATGGGTGTGCGGTAGGGTGTAGGATCGGATGCGTGCGGGTTTGGTTTGGGCGGAGGTGGGTATGGCTCGTGTGACGGATGTAGGGCTCTGTGTGTGGGGTGTAGCTCAGGTGGTGGTGTGTGGGTGCGGGTGTGGCATGTATGGGTTAGGCCAAAGGTAGAGAAGGAGGGTGGAGGTGGAGTTGAGGTGGGTTTTGATTTTTTTTCTTTAGAAGGAGAAAGAGGGTTGTGATATTGGAGATGATGGCCATGGAAGGGATGGAGAAAGTAAAGAAATGATGAAGAATGAAGTGTGAAGAAATGGAGAAATGGAGATGATATTTATAGTTGAAGCTTTTTACTCAAATTACCTTACTAGCCTTAGCAAATTTTAATTTTCAACCATCTTTTTCCGATGCAAGAATGGACATGAAGGAGATGGTTATTAATGAGATGAGATACATGGATTTGAGATTTGTACTAAGCGAAATGATTGTACAACTTTTTATTTAATTAAAAATAAAAATGCTCCTTTTCCATGTTTAATTTTTGACCCTTAAGTACAGTAGCATTTAAGAAGAAAGGATTTTGAGTATTTATTTGAAATGATTATGTTTAGTAAAGGATCTTACTTAATTTAACATATCACATCAAAATCTTTCTTATTTGAGTTACATTTCAAAAGTAAACCATTTTCGGCATTATTTGCTACTTAAAAGTTAAAAAATATGTAGTTTGTAAGTTAAAAATAAAATCATCTTACAACAATCTCAAAACATTGAATAACAAATTTTGTTCGGAAATCGGTTGTAAACCTTAAACTGGATTTCCGATCATGTTTATAGTTTTTATTTAAACTATTTATCTATGTAAAAAAAATTTGAAAATTGATTTGTTGTCATCTTTAAATAATTAAAAAATGTTCGTTTGAGTTTTAAAACCATATTAAATAGTATTAAAATTTCAGTACGAAAATATGACGTCGAATTGACAAAATATGACGTCGAATTGACAAAATATGACGTCGAATTGACAAAATATGACGTCGAATTGACAAAATACGACGAAGTTTGAACATCTTTGTATAACAAGTTTATATATATTTAAACTTTTATAAATCAATTATTATTATTAAATAACCATCAAAAAGAATTATTATCATTTATAACAATTATTTTGTTATATGCCCAATTTTATCGAAAACTGACTATTATAACTTTTACGATGAAAATCCAAACCCTTGATTTTGTAATAAAATCTAAAAATAAGTCTGTCATTGTTATTTGTCATATAAAACATGATAATTTAAGTTTGATAATCTTATATTTGAATTTTCAATGTGGTAAAATTGCGGGTCGTTACATTCTCCAATCCTCAAAGGAATTTTGTCCCCGAAATTAGAATTTAGACTTATAAGAAAACCTACCCCGTAACTGAGTCTAAATAAAAATTCTACTTTAATCTGTTTCCAAATTAAGGTAACGAAAAGAGAGAGATTTTCTAAATACTAATACTACACAATGGTGCCATCCGATATACACATAGAACCACAACTATCCACATTCCTAGTCTTAGCGCGTACTACGCGCTTAAGGTAATATACATAGTCACAAAATTTACATCAGTTATACAGACAATATTCCCCAAAATGAACCTTCTTAACCATACCACCGAAATCCCTCAAAATATCATCCATATTAACCATTCCTACTTGTTGGACTCCTCGTCCATTGGTCCTCCCAAATCTAACACATCTAGCATATTCTCCTCTACTTCTTCCTCTTCAGGCTCCTCATCCTCCATAACATCATCTTCTACCATGTTCCAACCTGGTGGTTTCCATGGCTAACCTACTGGAATCCACGGGATATAACCTATCTCTTTTGGAACATACTCATCTATCTCCTCTAAACTAAGATCCTCAATTGTCTTTGGGATTGGCGATCCCATCTCCGGAATAGAAGTGCCCATCTTTCATATAATACCCACATCACTATCTAGTGGGCTATTGTGCAACCAAGTGCCTTACATCCCTGAATCCTCTCCCGAAGGCTCCTCCTTAATGAGCTCATCTCCTACTAGCTCCTTCACGACAGGCTCATCCTTTGTAGGCTCGTCCTCCTGATCCTCCTCACTCAAAAGGTCTATAAACAAAAGATCTGAATTGTCTGCCTCTACTCCTACATATGCTCTACTTCGGCATCTACCTCCAAACCTGCCTCTACCACAGCCTCCTCTACTAAAGGAACCATAATCGTATCCTTGTCGTCTAAAATAACTATCGGGTCATCAGATGATCCAATTACAACTCCAGAGGGCTCCCCTATCTAGACGTCCTCCTCCTCATCACTAGTAATAGGAGTATCTAATATCTCTAAATCCCTATACTTCGCTAATGTTCTCCTAATTCTTTCCCTTAACTCTAAACGCTATGCTTTAGTTAATTTCTACAATGGTAGAAAACTTAGAATTAGATACTAGGCTTTTTAAATTTTCATACTTAGCAAATTTACAGGATTTTATCTCACTTAAACTTTCTCTCATGATTTTATTTTGATTTCTAACTTCTTACCCCCGATTCATATTATCTCCTAACTTATGAAAATTATATAGATCGAGTAACTCCAAAATGATACATGGAACTGGGTACTACTAACAGTATCATATATCCCTTTAACAAGAAGGGTAATACTTAAGATAAGTGTTTACCATCCGAACACATCTCCTACCCATTTTTTTTGTTACATTCGAACCACTCGAACTAGTTGTCCTAAGATACTTCTTTTTAAATCCTTTATTTGAAATAATACTATACATATCTTTAGGAGTTATTTACTATTACTTTTGTTCTAAAACCCTCATTTATAAATTCATTTCTTAAAATCATCATAACTTCTTTTAATCTTCCAAAAATGCTTTTCCAAAATACCAGGATTTAAATTCTAAAATACCTTCCATATTTATCTTTTACAAAATCATTTTATTTGTAAAATATGCTCATAAATTTGCTTTAAATAAATTTTTTGACCTTAAACCAATCTTATTATCAAACACCTTATAGTCCAATCATGAAACTTAATCTACAAGGTATTTGTATTTAAACCTTTATATCTAGCAATCAATTAGCGATGATAACTGAATATTATCATTCCATATCATTTTCAAAATATCTTTTATATCCAAATATAACATTAGGTAAAATTATTTCATTTACCAATTTTTTTTTTAAAATCATTTTTATTTAACATTAACAAATACGTACTCATATATATAATACTCTCAACACATTCTAGGATGACACTTACCCTATCTCTAATGAGTTACTTATTCTAGGTTATTACTAACCCTATCTCTGATTAGTCTTTACCCCTATTAAGCTCAGGTGTTTTCTTAACCTAAGCTCTTATACCACATGTAACGACCCGCAAATCCACATCCTTTGAGCCAATAATAAACCACACATGTCCAACTCAAATTAAACGAAAGATGGATAGTTATGGGATAGAAAGAAAAAGAAAAAATAATACAATCTTACTCGAATGGACATATATTATTGAATAATAATCTTTACCAAATACATATATCAGAGTCTAACCTAGCTTCGGCTTGGATAGTTATAATACATGTCTTTACACTTACTGAAAAACAAACAACACATAATGTAGTGGAGAATAGAACACATCCAAACGTTGATGAAGATCTCCAGCCCTTCTCTAGAAACTGCAAGCGTCTTCAGCTAATTGTAAAACTACTCAGATCTGACCTGAGTATAAAAATACTTGGATCAGTCTGGCAAACCGGCGTAAGAAACATAAATCTTAAATGACAGTGTTATAGATTAAAGGTTAGTGAACAAAAACCTTTTGAAAATAAAGAGTGTCTCATAAGACCACGCTACACATAAACACGAATGGATTTTTACCTTATGATAACTAAATCAATTTTTTCAAATCATTTGATATTATTTTTAATGACATTCTTTGAAAACACTTCAAGTAAATATATTCAAATAGCCGAAATTGTTACTATTATTAAATTCCAACATACTTGCCTCTGCAATCAAAATGGCATGCACGTATTGGAGAATAAATTTCCAACAAATGACCAGGTAAGGGACTACCTTTCGGCGGTACATCTCTAGAGGAATGTACCAAGGCCTAACTTATGGTCCTCTACTGTAACAACCTGAAATTTAACCCATAATAATTAATTCATTAATTAATGAAATAATAAAATAACTTTGTGAAATTATCAAAATTGAGCCACGGGAGTTGAACCGATGTGTCCGTGGTAATTTTTTGGTCAATTTTCATATATAGAACGTCTGAATCCGAGCTAATATGAGCTAGAAATAAAATAGACAAGAAAAGAAGAAATCGAAGGAAAAAAAATTAATTGGGCTAGGTCGACCAAGTGGTCGACCCAACCGCGCCCTAGGTCGACCGGCCGGTCGACATAGGTGGAGAGGCGGTCGACCACTCGGTCGACCCGCCTTGGGTAATGAACGAAGGAAAATTCCTTCGTTCGTGGCCAAATTTTGTACATCATTTGCGTTATTTAGCTTCATCTGGTCCTTCCGTTCTTGCATCCGATGGCTCCTATTCAGCCTATGATGTGGCTGCATCATATTCAATCCCCAAATCTAACGGTCTAAGATCTGCTTCTACCCCTATAAATAAGACCATAGGCCTAACATTTTTTCTCATTCTAAGATTTTTTCTAATTGGGTTCACCTTTTCAGGAAGGACCCTAAGCAGAATAATTTTCCAAGAAGAAAATCGTTTTAAATTAAAATATTTAATAACCCCAAGTGGATTTGGAAGGCTTAAAGGAAAGAGCTTAGGACCATAGGTGGGTGATTGTAATTATTTTAGATTTTTAAGCAATTTAAAATAATAGGGTTTCCAATAGTTGTAGTTTTTCTACGATTTTGGAAATACCTTTTTATCAGTTATTTTCAGTTTTAAATTTATTTTCAATCTATTTCTTTTTTGCTATTCTTTTCAGTTAATTGTAGTAATTTCTGTTAATTATAGCTTTTCCATTTAATTACAGTTATTTATATTATTTTTAATTATTTATTGTTAATTTCTATTTATTTACATATTTTTCCACGTTTGGGATTTTCTTTTATAATTGTCGGTTTTTTTTATTTCTCCTTCTTCTTCGCGTATGGCTTAGAATAAATTAAATGCGAATATGGATTAAAATTATAAGAATTCTGAAATAACGGAAGATAAGATGTAAATTGTAAATACTGTAATAAAAATGGAATTAAGATTGAAATTGAGCCTAATTATGATATTGAGGTTTGAATTGGACTAATTAAAGATAATTGGCCTAGTTATAACTTAGAATTATAACTAAAAAGAGTATAAGCTAAAAGAGGCTTATTTTCATACTTAGACCTTGGGTGAAGTAATAAGCATGATTATAACGTAGGTTATAATAAGAAAAAGAACGGAATGAGGCTTATTTTAAGCCTTAGGATAAATTAATAAGCAAAGATAGTGAAGATAATAATAAAGGCTTATTTAAATAATTTATCTAAGTTAATAAGCAAAGATGAAAGTAGGACCTATACCAAAAAGCATTCCCAATTAGACAAAATGGTAGTCTCACATTAGCCTGAAGTGAGATGTGGGCACGCTTATGCTAATAATGGTAGTAATTGGTCAATAAGTAGAAGTCCAAATCATGGAGATTTGGGCAAAGGGGCGCAACTAGATATTGTTTGGATGACGGGCCAGCACCAACAGCATTTCCCCTATTTTTCCATGGACACGGTGTTTCACATAATCCTGAAGTGAGATGAAGGGCACGCTTATGTTGGAGCACAAGTGATAAGAAGACCCAATAGGTGGAGCAACAGGTAGCATGAGCATGGTAGCAGTTACGCGTGTGACTTCAATTTCGGTGCTTAGTAATCGCTATGAGTTCCAAGCACTTAAGTATGTGTGTCGTTCGTAAGCACCATTTCCTTTTGTGTAGAAAGCTTAGAACATCTAGTCCACAATAAATACTTTGTGCATCTTTCGTAGACACCATTGTACTTTGTGCGTCTTTCGTAGATGCCATTACCTTATGTGTAGGGAGTTATATAGCGTCTAGTCTGCAGTAAGGTCTATGGAGTAGCAGGCCGATCAAAGGGTAGAATTAGGATTTCAGCCTAATTATATGATTAGAAATTCAGCCAAATCAAAGCAGCTAACAAAGACAAGTGCAAACAATCAAAGTTAACCAATCATATTTAATAGTTTATTCGTATTTATTTCTAGCTTATTCCTTCTTCTATTTCCTTTGTTTCTTTTTATATACTAGAACTATTGTAAAGTCTATTACCTTTACTTTACTTAAAGATTCTAGTAATTACTATCATTCACTAGACTTTTAGTCTAACCCACTCCTATATTTTCCCCTTTTTCCCCATAGGCAATCAGGAGCAAGGGCGATAGACTGCAGATTCTTGGAGACTCCTTTGGCAGAGATTCTAGCATGTATTTCTTTTCTTCATTTCCAGTATTTAGTTCTTTGGTTGTACTGGCACTATTTGAGGGATGTTTTGTACTCTGACTTTATTGAGACTATGTTTTTTTAATTTCGCAAGACATGTATGGGTATTTTGACATATGATGTATTTGGTATTTGGTGACTTATTTGGTTTTTAAAGTAATTATGAAGTTTTCTTCTACATAAGTTATTATTTTAATTATTTCCGCTGTTTTTATCTATTATTTTCTTGTGAATCTTAGTCTCTGCTAGCTTTAGTTATACATATAATGCACCACACCTTTTAGTGTGTCCTTTTGGGTATACTAAGGGGTGTGGGGTGTTTCATCTACCAATATAAGACCGGCCTGCCTCTAACAAGATAGTACAGAATATGTCATCACCCCGGTCATTACCAACCTATCCGAGCGTGCTCTAGCATACAACATATTTATTTAAATCCGAACGTTATAGCGGGTAAAAATATATCTGGAAGGGGATGATCATACCCTAATGGTTGCGAACCACAAAGCCTTGCCGCTTCTATGTTGTTTTGGTCATTTTTTGGTGTGAGGCCTGAGGTAACGATTACCATTCATAAAATATTAACTTTTCACTTTGAATGCATATTGTCGTTCCATAATCACACAGCAGATTTATATAAACGTATAACTTATGAGCTCACATGACTAAGGAAAAGGTGTTAAGCTAAGAGAAGTTGCCTTCCTCACCACCAGATGATACGTTTATAGAGATCAATCAATGTGATTTTAAAATACAATGTCTGACATTCGTCCATACAAGTTGTCTAAGAATAGGACAAACCAAAGGCACTTCCCTACCTTATCCTTTCGAGAATTACACCTAGGATTAGTAGTGATTAGCCCTTGCAAATCGAGGATTTTCATAATAGAGTACTACTGTCACCATAATATATGATATGGTAAATTTCACCGAGGATCAAGTGGCAAGTAGCCCTACCTCATGAAGATCTTAGTCTTCAATTGTCTTTATCTTCAGCATGTTTTACTTCGAAAGTTTAAATTGGTTTGAAGTGGTTTACGGATAGGAATCACCCAAATCTGATCATGGTCACTTCGAATCCAACTATAGGGAAAAAAAGAAGTTAAATGTGTGGGTGACTAAAACAAAATTTTCATTCAGCAATATCTTTAGATATATATATATATATCTCTAAGTTCATTTCAGCATATATGTGTTTGTTAAACCTCTCTATAAATCATTTTCTTTTATTCCTTGGAAATTATTTCTAATGGGTATCTTTTCTTTTGAAAAACTTAAATAGGATCTTTTTAGAGCATCAAGGCATTTCTTTCGATCTGTTCCACCCTTTGCCTAGAAAGAGAAAAAAGAGGCCAGGTATGTTCAGGACAATGGTTGCTTTATCACTAACCTTAGTTACACACCTTGATTTATCTTTCCAGATCTCATAAGTGGGACAAATGTACTAATCGTTTCCGCATACTCCTTCCATTTTTTAGAAATGATTTATAAAACTTCCAAATCATTATTAAAACACTAAATTTTATTTAAAGATATTTATAAAATATTTAGGAAACAATAGTTAAGTTTAAATTTATATTTTTAAAGTTTACTAAAATTTCTATAGAAAATTGCTACGGATAGTTTTTGAAAGATTATTTGATTAACACGACTTTTCTATCCTTTGAAAATCCATATTTATAACTCAAATCTCTTTTAAAACATTTTAACATATTTATCAAATTTATTTTAGTTTTTCAAACATTTAAAAATATTCATTTTAAAGAATTTAACACTTTGGTCACTTAACTGCAAAAGCGCGATTTCCCTGAAAATTTAATTTGGTCATGTCTTAAAATCTACAAGATGAATATCCTGGTTTTTCTTTTCATTTGAAAAATATAGTTATAAGGATCCGAAAAATTCTTATTTCAAAGAATTTCGACTTAGTTTGTACCCTACACGTTGATTTAAAGTTACGGGTCGAAAATTACGAACTACCGCTATGCGACAAGCTCGATTTTTTGACCATTTTGGTGAATTATTCCTAAACTAGTCCGAAACACTTCTAAATTGTTTTAAAACTATACTAAAACTACTTCAACTCATTTAAAACAATATTCCATCATTTTTTAGCTCTTTATCATATATTTGAATATTATATTATTATAATATTCACTTTATACCTTTTCAAAATCATTAAGTTATTTACTTTTTCAACTTACAACTTAAGCATATTTTTAAAGTTAATAACTTTAAAATCCAAACTATTTACTTCCATTTTTCAAAGTACTTCTAACTTTTAGCTTTAACTTTTTGTTTTCAAATCAATTTCTAACTTTTCCAAAAAGAATTCTTTTCTATAGTTAATTCGAAAAGTGGCTTAACTAAGCCAAGTATATCATACATATTCTTAACAAATGTGGTTTCAAATCAACTATTACAAATCATGACAAATAAAGCAACTATAACTAACTTTATTTAAAGTGTTGATAAAATCAACATTAACAAACCATTCATTCATCCAATATTCCTCCACAGAACCAAATCTATTCTAATATCCATAATCACAAACAATAGTGTCAAATCAACATATTATCATTGGATATAAGCATGGGTATCATAACAACAATCAAAATAGCATTTCAATATATAAAGACCTTACTCACCTTCATTTTGCAATTTTTTTACTATGAACTAAAATATTCTTCCTTTGCACTATCAATACACAATGACAGGTACAAATGCAGATGAAGCTCCCTAAAGAGGTGGAGTGTTTGGACTAGGGGCTTTGGCTTTGGGAGGTTGGGTTTGTGGAGGGTGTATGGCTTTGGTGGAGGGCACGGGTGTCTGCGTTGGAGTGTGAGTCTCAGCAATGGGATGGATGGCTCGGGTGTGTGGGTTTGGCTGCGGGGCTGTGGAGGGTATGGATGTGTGGTGGGGTGTAGGCTCAAGTGCATGGTGGTTTGACATGGGTTGAGGTTGGTATGGCTCAGGTGAAGGATGTAGGGCTCAGGTGTGTGGGCTTTAGCTCGGGTGGTGGTGCGTGGGTGCAAGTGTGGCATGTATGGGCTAGGTCGAAGGTGGAGAAGGAGGGTGGAGGTGTAATTAAGGTGGGTTTTGATTTTTTTTATTTCTTTAGAAATACGAAGAGGGTGGTGATAATGGAGATGATGGCCATGGAAGAGATGGAGAAAGTGAAGGAATGGCGAAGAATGAACTGTGAAGAAATGGAGAGATGGAGGTGCTATTTATAGTTGAAACTTTCTACTCAAATTTTCTATCTAACCTTAGCAAATTTTAATTTTCAACCATCTTTTTCCAAGGCAAGAATAGACATGAAGGAGATGGTTATTAATGAGATGAGATACGATGATTTGAGATTTGTATTAAAAGAAATTATTGTGCAACTTTTTATTTAATGAAAATTCCAAATGCTCCTTTTACATGTATGATTTTGACCCTTAAGTACATTAGCATTTAAGAAAAAAGATGTTTGAGGATTTATTTGAAATGATTGTGTTTAGTAAAGGATTTTACTTAAATTAACATATCACATCAAAATATTTCTTATTTGTTTCAAAAGTAAACCCTTTTTGGCATTATTTTCTAATGTAAAAGTTAATAAATGTGTAGTTTGTAAGTTTAAAAAAAATGATGTTGCAATAATCTTAAAACGTTGATAAATACTTTTGTTTCGAAATCGGTTGTAAATCTGAAATTGAATTTTCCGTCGTGCTTATAGTTTTATTTTAACTATTTATTTATGTAAATAAAATTAGAAAATTGATTTATTTTCATATTTAAATAATTAAAACAACTTCATTTGATTTATAGAACCATATTAATAGTATTAAAATTTCATTACGAATATATGACGTCGAATTGAAAAAATACGATGAAGTTTAAACATCTTTGTAAAACAAGTTTATATATTTATAAAACTTTTATAAATCAACTATTACTATTAAATAACCATTAAAAAGAATTAATATCATTTATCACAATTATTTGATTATATGCCCAATTTTATCGAAAACCGACTTTTGTCACTTTTATGATGAAAATCCAAACTTTTGATTTTGTAATCAAATTCAAAAAATAAGTTTATCATTCATATTTATCACATAAAACATGGTTATTTAAGTTAGATAATCTTATATTTTAATTTTCAATGTGGTAAAATTACGGGCCATTACGTTCTCCCCTTCTTAAAAGAATTTCGTCCCCGAAATTAGAATTTAAACTTATAAAAAAACCTACCCCGTAATTAAGTCTGAATAAAAGTTCTACTTTAATCTACTTTCAAAATAAGGTAACAAAACGAGAGAGATCTGCTAAATATTGATACTATATAATGGTGTCAACAGATATATACATAGAACCACATCGATCCGCATCCCTAGTCTTAGCGCGTACTATGCAGTTAAGGTAATATACGTAGTCATAAAATATACATCAGCTATATAGACAATATTCCCCAAAATGTATCATCCTAACCATACCAAAGAACTCCCTAAAATATCATCCATACTAAACATTCCTACTCATCGGACTTTTCATCGTTGGTCCTCCCAAATCCATTATGTCTGGCGTATCCTCCTCTCCTTCTTCCTCTTCAGGCTCCTCATCCTCCATCTCGTCCTTGTAATATCCCGGAAATTTTGGACAATATCAATTTAATAATCTGTTTAAAAATAATTAAATTGATTTGTTAATCTTTGATAATAAATATTTGAATTGATTTAATAATCTAATTAAATGAATATTTAATTAGTAAATTTATCCTTTAAAAAATTTATAAGATGATTTCTATTTATAATGTGTATATATATATAAGTATATATATTGTAAATAGATTAGCTTTGAGTTGAAATATAATAAATAAATAAAATCTTGTTTTTAAATTTCTAATATATATTGATAGTTTGGAGATTTGAATTTATTTAATATTAGCTTTTCAAAGTTATTTAAACAAAATAACTATATGGTTTAAAATGAGATTAATAATAAGGATTATTTTATTTCTTTTTGAATATTGCTTAATAAATATGATCTAAGAAGTATATATATAAGTTTAGAATACAATTTACATATGATATGTTAATTCAATTGGTAATAGTAGTAAATTAATAATCTCTTTTATAAATTATTTTAATATTGATAAAATGTTATTTTCAAACCATAATTATAATATATTGTTTTATATACAAATATAAATAGACTTTAATAAAATAAGATTATTATTTTCAAATTGAAAGTGTAGTTATATATGTATGTATATAACATGACTTTAAATTGGATTTTAAATATAATTTGAATTTGAATGTAAATTAGTTTTGGAATTCAAAGATAGATATTTTAAATATTTGGATTTAAAATATATGTATAAACTTTTAATTACAAATATAATTAGTTTTGTTTCTTTTAAAATTATCTCTATATATATAGATAAGTAATAAGTGTTTAATAAATAAAGAAAAGGATTTATTTACACTTAAAATAAATATAAATTAGATAAAAAGACATGTGTAATTCTCTAAATGCTTTGTTATAACAAGTGTTAACTAATTCACCCCTATAATGACAAATGTCAAAGTTTGGTATTTTTGTTTTTCTTTTATTTGTTAAATCATTTTAATCTATATAAACATATGTTCTCATCTATATTTCTTTTTCCACTCTTTAATCTAAACTAAGAAAACTTTCAGCCTGCAATAAAATTCTCAAAACCAAATCTGAACTCATTTCTCTCCTCATAAACAAATTAGTAATCAAACATTCCTCTCCACCAAATCTGTAATTCAAATCCTCCTCTCAAAACAATCTGTAATTAAACAAATCCTCAAACCAAAATCTGTAATAAATCTGCAATTCATTCTCATCATCTAAAACCTGGAATCAAAGACCTGTAATGCATTTTCCAAAATCAAAACAAAAGCCTGCATTTGTAAATCTGAGAACAACAAACCTGCATTTTCTTCAAATCTGGAAGCATGTTCAATCAGGGCACTTCTGCATGCAACTACAACATTTTCAAACTAATGCTAGCATTCCAGTTTTCAAGTTTAAAAGGTTTTAAAGTTCAAAGGAGCATTTCAGTTTAAAGGCTTTTCAAAAACTGTTTCAAAAAGGGGAAGTTTTGTTCTTCATCTTCAAACCTGTGAGTAACATCACTAACTAATGATTAAGTATATAATTCGATTGAAATGCTTATCTCTGAAATATGATGTCTGTGTGTATATTCTAAGTGTATCTCTGTGCATGTATGTATATATAGTTTGGTGTGCATGTATGTTAACTGTGAAAGCTCTGTTTCCAATTTCAAGTTCAAAGTTTTAATTTAAATTCTGTATCTCTTAATCTAGTCACTATTTTGATTTAAATAATAAACAATAATTGATTGTTTTATCATAGATTAGAGTTTAGAATTTTTTTTTTAAGTAGAATAAAAAGGAAAGTGCTTTGGAAATAAAAGTAGAATAGGAAATCTTGAATTTTGTTAAAATTCAAACTTCGTAATTTAATGATTCAGGCATATGATCTGGATCCTTGTTTAAAATCATGAATTTTAAAAGAGAAATCACTATTTTTCGCATTAAGTTGAGTGAGCAGTTCGAACTTGAACAGAAATTGGGTTTTTAGTCGTCTCTGGTGATCTATGGGTTCGGAGACGTCGTGGTTCTCAATGGAGATGCAAGAATGATCAGAGAATATGAGAATAATATCAGAAGTGATAATAATTCACTGTGGCGATGGGAATTGTTTGGAAAGGCCTGTAAACCTAATTTTGGGCATGGTCAAGATTTTGGTCTTCGCGGCTGCTCTGGTGGATCGAGCTCCACCAGATTTTGGGAAATTGAAGGGGAGACGTGGGCGAAGTTGTTGCCGGAAGCTCAGATGTTCAGGCGATCGGAGAAAAGAAGTCGAGCGTTTTTTCCAGGCTTTGGTTTGGTCCAAGTTATTGTTCGAGTGATCGATTTTGATTTCGAATGATGATCGGAGTTCTGATGGTCGTGTGCTGGTTTATGGTTGATCGTCGACATGTAGGGATCATCGTGGATGGTCGGAGTAGGCTGGTTGAATGGTGCATGTGCACAGTGTACATTTGGACACTGGTGAAGTTTGGTTTTGGTAGAGGGATTGTACTCGAGAGGATCGCGTGAGTGACTCGAAGCCTGGAGGATACGACTCGAAGTTATTTAGATAAGGCTCGGGTAGATTTTGTTCTACAGTTCTAAACCTGACAGAGTTTCAAATTTTAAAATGAGTTTTAAAAAGGGTAAAGCAGGATTTAAAATAAGTTTTAAATCAAATTTGAAAGTGTGGATTCAAATTTAAATTGTATCTTTGTTTGAAATAAATAAGTTTATAAATTTTAATGTTTTAACAAATTAAAATGTTTTAAGGTATATTTAAAAAGAGTTTGAATTTTAAAAGAATTGGTTTAAAAATCTTATAAACTTCTTTTATAAATGTTAAGTGTTTCCTTAACATTTGGGTTTAAAAGGTTTTGTAAATCTGATTTAAAATTGGTTAAAAGTTAAATCTGAAATCTATTTTAAATCTTTAGTTTAAAATGAATCAAAAGAAGTTTAGAAGTGAATGGTTTTAACTTGAAATGTTTTAAGCCTTTTGTTAATAATAATTATAGTGGTTATAAAGGCTAATCTTTATTTTAAAGATTAAGTAAGATTTAATGATTTTGGTTCATTAAATTAATAAAGTAATTTAAGAATAATTTGATAATTTAATTAATTAATGGTTTAGTGTTAATTAATTAAATAATTAGGATTATAAGTTAATTAATTAAGGTTTAATTAATTTGGGGTTAAGAATCATTTATTTAGATAAGTATAGATTTTTAATAAATGATTAGAAGTTTATTATCAAGTGATTAAAGATTGATTAAGCAGTTAATTTAGCAATTAGAAATAAGTTCAATGGTAATTAAGAATTTATTATTTAGTAATTAATAATGCTGATTTAAGTTTAATTACTTAAATAAAAATTGTTAATAATTAATGAGGGTTCATTAATTAGGAATTATTAAATAATTAATTAATGGGATTAATTTTGAAAATCAATTAGATTAATTAACTAATGATAATCATTTATAAATTGGTTAAGTATAATTTACTAAATGGAAATAATTAAATGAATTAATTACTTAAGGTAATTAATTAAATAAATTTGATAAGTTTAAATTAATTTGTTTAATTAATTTAAGAAATCACTTGGTGATTTGATAATTATTGAAATGAAATTTGTGGAAGTATAAATTACTTATAAAAGTAATTAAAGTTAATTAGTGGATGTAATTAACTAAAGATGGTTTAATAAAAGTAATTTGAGTTTAATTACTTTGAATAATTAATCAAGGGATTAATTAAAGGATAATTAATTTCGGGGAAATTAATTTATGGAAGAGTAATTAAGGGTAGTTAATTACTAAATGTTATTAATCAAAGGGTGATTTATAAATGTGACTAATAAATTATTAATTTAAATAAGATAATTAATTAAGAAAAATTAAGGATCATTAATTAATTAATGATGTAATTAAGGATTGGTTAATTAAGATTAATTAATAAATAATTAGTGATTAAAGTAATTAATTAATTGTAATTAATTAAGGATTAATGTAATTAAATATAGTTAATTAATTAATGAAGTAATTAAAGATTAATTACTGAATGGTTTAAGATAATTAATTGGTGAAATTAATTAAGTATTAATTACTTAAAGTAATTAAAAGATATTAATCAGGAATGATTAATTAAGATTGATACTAGAGTATGATTAATTAATTAGTTTAATTAATGATTAAGTAAGAAGGATTTATAAAATAAGTAATTAATTTAATTTACTTTAAATTAATTAGAGATGATAAATCATTACTTAAGAATGGATGAATGATATTGAATGCTTTGCATTGTTAATATCTCTGATAAGAGATGTGTTGATCTATGATATAGATGTTTGGTTGAATTGAAATAATGATATGAATTATCTGTTTGGATGATAATGTAGATTATCTATTGTAAATTATCTATCTATGTGTAGTATAGATAAGAATTGAATTGTTTTAACCTTAAAACAACTTGGCCTTAAAAGATACGTTTTGGATTTCGATGAGACCGGGATCGGGTTTCCGTATACCGGAATTCCAGGTCTGGAGACCCGAATACCACATCGATCCAAATTAACGATAGGTCGTGAATCTCAAGTGAAGATGAAGATTCAGAGTGCAAGGGTTATTGTCGTTAACTCTGAGGGTGATTCCAATACGAGTGTAACGAGATAATGCCTTCGGTTTCGTTCGAACCCGGAACGAACTTGTATGGATTGAATGCTTTCAACACATCGTCAGGAGGGCGATGAGCATTCTAAGTGATGTGTTCTGATTTAAAGGTAAATCGTAGCCTCAAGCCTCATCAACCGGGAATGGCTAAAACAGGGGAGGTGCAGCAAGGCTTCGTGGGTAGCACCCACTGAGAGTAAAGTCATCCCTGTCTAGAGAGTTCCTTCTTTTATTTCGGCTTAGTGGTGCAGTTGGCGACGGCCATCTGTGGGGTGATTTTATTCGGAATTATCCAGTAAGGGATGGTTCCGGCTTTGTGTTGCAGGGGATTGGGAGTGATCCTCGGTACGGTGATCTAGGCCCCGTACTGTGATGAGCGGTACCCCGGTAGCTCTGCCATTGTATGGAGATCCAAATTCCAATAAGTGATAACGGACTTGATTGTATACTTATGTATGCTGGAATTTAATAATGTAACAATTTCGGCTATTTCATATTTATTTGAAAACCCTAGACCCTATTATAATACAATCGAATTTCCTATCAAATGTTTTGGTTATCGTAAGGTAAAAACTTTTCCGTGTTTATGTGCGGGAAGTCTTACGAGATACTTTTTCTTTCCAAATGGTTTTCAAAGTTAAACAAGTTTAACCTGTTACTCACACCAGACCCATGTCTGACCCAAGTTGTTTATTTCTGTTTTATAAACTCTTGGGTACTCAAATTTTTACGAGTAGCCAAGGGATTCAGGTTTAGCTTTGACGAAATTGTGGGGGAGCAATGGAGCAGGAGGCTTCGGCGTTTGTAGATATAGTATTCCGCTGTGTTGATATCTGTGTTAGAGTCTTGTATTGTATTTGAGTTGTAATATCTAGACAGATGTTTATAACTGTCTAGAATGTGTTGTATAGTTGTGTAAACTCTGATAAGTGTTGTATACTATGTAATAGTTTCTTTATGTTATTAATATAATTTATTCGTTCCGCTGTGAGATCGTTGTTGTTGTTTCTTCTTTCTTCTCTTCTTTTCTATTTTCTACCTCTTTCTTTCTTATTAATGATGCGTCATTCTGTGGAATGAGTGGCGGGTCGTTACATGTGGTATCAGAGCTTAGGTTGAGCGAATGCCTAAGCTTTTGGTTAAGTGAATATCAGAACACTAGGTTGAGTGAATACCTAGGTTCGGAAGGGTTGTTCAATTAGGATCTGTAGCAACCTGTTTGAGTCCGAGTGTATATATATACGAGAGTGCGTATTTGTTAGTTATATAAAATGGTTTTATATTGTGTTAATTGATCGGTTAAGTGGTATATGGATTCTGGTCAATACGAGTAGCTACCGTTATTGATAGGGATCTCTAAACACTTGGACCAGGCCAACGGACACAATATTGTTTTAAAAGGGAAGGTGAAATAATTTTACCCAGATATATTTTCTATATATAAAAAGTATCATTTTAAATGTATATGGTATTTGTAATGATTGGTTGAGATGATAATAATTTATCATCTAGGATTAGGAGTCTGAGTGTTGAGGTTGGAAGTGTATTTGTCGAGACTGTAGATCGAATACCGTCTCGAATAAGTTTTGTTGTGGTGTAAGGACTTCACCAATCTCTAAAGGAAACCTGTTAAGGTTCGGAGTCCATCTTCTAAGTTGGATGAGTAGAATTTGGATCTGTCGGTTGAACAGAAGCGAGTGATAGTATCTTGATACTTCTGGAAGAAGTAGCTGCGTGATGAGATGCAGTGACTATGGATGTTCCCGAAGATGCTTTCTTTGGAACAAGTTAATGAAGTGTGTCTGTTTCGGAGTTGTGGCTGAGTTCAGCAAGATGTTTTTGTTCTGTTTGAAGTCCGAGTTTCTCGAAGAGCTTTGGATTGAGAAGTCTTTGGTATCTGTGGCAGTAGTGCAGCTCGGAGTGTTCTGTTTTCGGCAGAAGTTTTTCTGGCTGAGCAGTTTTTTCTGAAGGTGAAGTTCAGAAGCAGCAGAGAGGATCCATTTCTTCGATGGATAGGATAGTCAAGTGTGAGCTGTTCTGATTGGTAAAGAAAGAACAGTTTTATTTGGATTTTGGCTGGGTGGATCGCAAAAGTGACTTGCAATAGTTTGAGTATTCTTTTGAATTATCCGAGATTTTCTGGGATGTGTTGTCCAGTCTTTGCTCGTGTTCTTCATCAACATTTTCATTCTACTCCAGATCAGAGTGGTGCAGCAGAAGCAGTTGGCAAGTGCTCCTATTTGTCTTTTCCAGATAGGAGAAGTTAGTTTGGAATCTTCGGATAATGGTGAAGTAGAGTTTGGTTTTGGATTGGGTAGATCTTGAGAGGATCATTGGTTGAGTTATCTTTGGTCCGGTTTGTTTCAAGAAGCATCAGCGAAGGTTGAGCTGATCAGGAAGGATTTGTAGGAAGTCCAAGATCGTTTGAAGGATTTTGTGGATAAGAGACGGAGGAATTTTGAATTCGAAGTTGGAGACTTCGTTGATATTGAAGTTTTCTCTGGTAAAAGGGAGCTATAAGATTGGGTAAGTCTGGGAAGTTAGCTCCGAGTTATTCTGGATCTTTTCTGTGATCTAATTTGGATAAGTACTTTGATCTACAAGGTTGAATTGTCAGTTTGGATAACTGGAATTCAATGAATTTTACGTATCTCTGAGGGAGTACGTGTTTGATCTATCTCTGGTTTTGGAACCAGCAGTTCTTGAGGATTTGGTTGTTGAGTCAGATTCGTCTGTAGTCTGATATTCTGTTTAGTATTGTAGATCTAGATGAGTAGGAGCTCTATAGCTTAGTAGTATTGGTTGTTTGGATTGTTGTAGAGCGAGTATTCCGGTATATATATACTTGGGGAAACTCGAGGAAATTCTATTCAGAATTTTTCGCTGGATAGTTAAAATTGTTTGTTTGGATGATTGTTTGCTATGGTTGTTAGCATATGGATGATAATATTTGTTTGTGATTTAAATAGATTATTAAATTACCTTTGTTTTAAATTTCGGGGACGAAATTATTTTAAGGGGGAAGGAATGTAATATCCCGGAAATTTTGGACAATATCAATTTAATAATCTGTTTAAAAATAATTAAATTGATTTGTTAATCTTTGATAATAAATATTTGAATTGATTTAATAATCTAATTAAATGAATATTTAATTAGTAAATTTATCCTTTAAAAAATTTATAAGATGATTTCTATTTATAATGTGTATATATATATAAGTATATATATTGTAAATAGATTAGCTTTGAGTTGAAATATAATAAATAAATAAAATCTTGTTTTTAAATTTCTAATATATATTGATAGTTTGGAGATTTGAATTTATTTAATATTAGCTTTTCAAAGTTATTTAAACAAAATAACTATATGGTTTAAAATGAGATTAATAATAAGGATTATTTTATTTCTTTTTGAATATTGCTTAATAAATATGATCTAAGAAGTATATATATAAGTTTAGAATACAATTTACATATGATATGTTAATTCAATTGGTAATAGTAGTAAATTAATAATCTCTTTTATAAATTATTTTAATATTGATAAAATGTTATTTTCAAACCATAATTATAATATATTGTTTTATATACAAATATAAATAGACTTTAATAAAATAAGATTATTATTTTCAAATTGAAAGTGTAGTTATATATGTATGTATATAACATGACTTTAAATTGGATTTTAAATATAATTTGAATTTGAATGTAAATTAGTTTTGGAATTCAAAGATAGATATTTTAAATATTTGGATTTAAAATATATGTATAAACTTTTAATTACAAATATAATTAGTTTTGTTTCTTTTAAAATTATCTCTATATATATAGATAAGTAATAAGTGTTTAATAAATAAAGAAAAGGATTTATTTACACTTAAAATAAATATAAATTAGATAAAAAGACATGTGTAATTCTCTAAATGCTTTGTTATAACAAGTGTTAACTAATTCACCCCTATAATGACAAATGTCAAAGTTTGGTATTTTTGTTTTTCTTTTATTTGTTAAATCATTTTAATCTATATAAACATATGTTCTCATCTATATTTCTTTTTCCACTCTTTAATCTAAACTAAGAAAACTTTCAGCCTGCAATAAAATTCTCAAAACCAAATCTGAACTCATTTCTCTCCTCATAAACAAATTAGTAATCAAACATTCCTCTCCACCAAATCTGTAATTCAAATCCTCCTCTCAAAACAATCTGTAATTAAACAAATCCTCAAACCAAAATCTGTAATAAATCTGCAATTCATTCTCATCATCTAAAACCTGGAATCAAAGACCTGTAATGCATTTTCCAAAATCAAAACAAAAGCCTGCATTTGTAAATCTGAGAACAACAAACCTGCATTTTCTTCAAATCTGGAAGCATGTTCAATCAGGGCACTTCTGCATGCAACTACAACATTTTCAAACTAATGCTAGCATTCCAGTTTTCAAGTTTAAAAGGTTTTAAAGTTCAAAGGAGCATTTCAGTTTAAAGGCTTTTCAAAAACTGTTTCAAAAAGGGGAAGTTTTGTTCTTCATCTTCAAACCTGTGAGTAACATCACTAACTAATGATTAAGTATATAATTCGATTGAAATGCTTATCTCTGAAATATGATGTCTGTGTGTATATTCTAAGTGTATCTCTGTGCATGTATGTATATATAGTTTGGTGTGCATGTATGTTAACTGTGAAAGCTCTGTTTCCAATTTCAAGTTCAAAGTTTTAATTTAAATTCTGTATCTCTTAATCTAGTCACTATTTTGATTTAAATAATAAACAATAATTGATTGTTTTATCATAGATTAGAGTTTAGAATTTTTTTTTTTAAGTAGAATAAAAAGGAAAGTGCTTTGGAAATAAAAGTAGAATAGGAAATCTTGAATTTTGTTAAAATTCAAACTTCGTAATTTAATGATTCAGGCATATGATCTGGATCCTTGTTTAAAATCATGAATTTTAAAAGAGAAATCACTATTTTTCGCATTAAGTTGAGTGAGCAGTTCGAACTTGAACAGAAATTGGGTTTTTAGTCGTCTCTGGTGATCTATGGGTTCGGAGACGTCGTGGTTCTCAATGGAGATGCAAGAATGATCAGAGAATATGAGAATAATATCAGAAGTGATAATAATTCACTGTGGCGATGGGAATTGTTTGGAAAGGCCTGTAAACCTAATTTTGGGCATGGTCAAGATTTTGGTCTTCGCGGCTGCTCTGGTGGATCGAGCTCCACCAGATTTTGGGAAATTGAAGGGGAGACGTGGGCGAAGTTGTTGCCGGAAGCTCAGATGTTCAGGCGATCGGAGAAAAGAAGTCGAGCGTTTTTTCCAGGCTTTGGTTTGGTCCAAGTTATTGTTCGAGTGATCGATTTTGATTTCGAATGATGATCGGAGTTCTGATGGTCGTGTGCTGGTTTATGGTTGATCGTCGACATGTAGGGATCATCGTGGATGGTCGGAGTAGGCTGGTTGAATGGTGCATGTGCACAGTGTACATTTGGACACTGGTGAAGTTTGGTTTTGGTAGAGGGATTGTACTCGAGAGGATCGCGTGAGTGACTCGAAGCCTGGAGGATACGACTCGAAGTTATTTAGATAAGGCTCGGGTAGATTTTGTTCTACAGTTCTAAACCTGACAGAGTTTCAAATTTTAAAATGAGTTTTAAAAAGGGTAAAGCAGGATTTAAAATAAGTTTTAAATCAAATTTGAAAGTGTGGATTCAAATTTAAATTGTATCTTTGTTTGAAATAAATAAGTTTATAAATTTTAATGTTTTAACAAATTAAAATGTTTTAAGGTATATTTAAAAAGAGTTTGAATTTTAAAAGAATTGGTTTAAAAATCTTATAAACTTCTTTTATAAATGTTAAGTGTTTCCTTAACATTTGGGTTTAAAAGGTTTTGTAAATCTGATTTAAAATTGGTTAAAAGTTAAATCTGAAATCTATTTTAAATCTTTAGTTTAAAATGAATCAAAAGAAGTTTAGAAGTGAATGGTTTTAACTTGAAATGTTTTAAGCCTTTTGTTAATAATAATTATAGTGGTTATAAAGGCTAATCTTTATTTTAAAGATTAAGTAAGATTTAATGATTTTGGTTCATTAAATTAATAAAGTAATTTAAGAATAATTTGATAATTTAATTAATTAATGGTTTAGTGTTAATTAATTAAATAATTAGGATTATAAGTTAATTAATTAAGGTTTAATTAATTTGGGGTTAAGAATCATTTATTTAGATAAGTATAGATTTTTAATAAATGATTAGAAGTTTATTATCAAGTGATTAAAGATTGATTAAGCAGTTAATTTAGCAATTAGAAATAAGTTCAATGGTAATTAAGAATTTATTATTTAGTAATTAATAATGCTGATTTAAGTTTAATTACTTAAATAAAAATTGTTAATAATTAATGAGGGTTCATTAATTAGGAATTATTAAATAATTAATTAATGGGATTAATTTTGAAAATCAATTAGATTAATTAACTAATGATAATCATTTATAAATTGGTTAAGTATAATTTACTAAATGGAAATAATTAAATGAATTAATTACTTAAGGTAATTAATTAAATAAATTTGATAAGTTTAAATTAATTTGTTTAATTAATTTAAGAAATCACTTGGTGATTTGATAATTATTGAAATGAAATTTGTGGAAGTATAAATTACTTATAAAAGTAATTAAAGTTAATTAGTGGATGTAATTAACTAAAGATGGTTTAATAAAAGTAATTTGAGTTTAATTACTTTGAATAATTAATCAAGGGATTAATTAAAGGATAATTAATTTCGGGGAAATTAATTTATGGAAGAGTAATTAAGGGTAGTTAATTACTAAATGTTATTAATCAAAGGGTGATTTATAAATGTGACTAATAAATTATTAATTTAAATAAGATAATTAATTAAGAAAAATTAAGGATCATTAATTAATTAATGATGTAATTAAGGATTGGTTAATTAAGATTAATTAATAAATAATTAGTGATTAAAGTAATTAATTAATTGTAATTAATTAAGGATTAATGTAATTAAATATAGTTAATTAATTAATGAAGTAATTAAAGATTAATTACTGAATGGTTTAAGATAATTAATTGGTGAAATTAATTAAGTATTAATTACTTAAAGTAATTAAAAGATATTAATCAGGAATGATTAATTAAGATTGATACTAGAGTATGATTAATTAATTAGTTTAATTAATGATTAAGTAAGAAGGATTTATAAAATAAGTAATTAATTTAATTTACTTTAAATTAATTAGAGATGATAAATCATTACTTAAGAATGGATGAATGATATTGAATGCTTTGCATTGTTAATATCTCTGATAAGAGATGTGTTGATCTATGATATAGATGTTTGGTTGAATTGAAATAATGATATGAATTATCTGTTTGGATGATAATGTAGATTATCTATTGTAAATTATCTATCTATGTGTAGTATAGATAAGAATTGAATTGTTTTAACCTTAAAACAACTTGGCCTTAAAAGATACGTTTTGGATTTCGATGAGACCGGGATCGGGTTTCCGTATACCGGAATTCCAGGTCTGGAGACCCGAATACCACATCGATCCAAATTAACGATAGGTCGTGAATCTCAAGTGAAGATGAAGATTCAGAGTGCAAGGGTTATTGTCGTTAACTCTGAGGGTGATTCCAATATGAGTGTAACGAGATAATGCCTTCGGTTTCGTTCGAACCCGGAACGAACTTGTATGGATTGAATGCTTTCAACACATCGTCAGGAGGGCGATGAGCATTCTAAGTGATGTGTTCTGATTTAAAGGTAAATCGTAGCCTCAAGCCTCATCAACCGGGAATGGCTAAAACAGGGGAGGTGCAGCAAGGCTTCGTGGGTAGCACCCACTGAGAGTAAAGTCATCCCTGTCTAGAGAGTTCCTTCTTTTATTTCGGCTTAGTGGTGCAGTTGGCGACGGCCATCTGTGGGGTGATTTTATTCGGAATTATCCAGTAAGGGATGGTTCCGGCTTTGTGTTGCAGGGGATTGGGAGTGATCCTCGGTACGGTGATCTAGGCCCCGTACTGTGATGAGCGGTACCCCGGTAGCTCTGCCATTGTATGGAGATCCAAATTCCAATAAGTGATAACGGACTTGATTGTATACTTATGTATGCTGGAATTTAATAATGTAACAATTTCGGCTATTTCATATTTATTTGAAAACCCTAGACCCTATTATAATACAATCGAATTTCCTATCAAATGTTTTGGTTATCGTAAGGTAAAAACTTTTCCGTGTTTATGTGCGGGAAGTCTTACGAGATACTTTTTCTTTCCAAATGGTTTTCAAAGTTAAACAAGTTTAACCTGTTACTCACACCAGACCCATGTCTGACCCAAGTTGTTTATTTCTGTTTTATAAACTCTTGGGTACTCAAATTTTTACGAGTAGCCAAGGGATTCAGGTTTAGCTTTGACGAAATTGTGGGGGAGCAATGGAGCAGGAGGCTTCGGCGTTCGTAGATATAGTATTCCGCTGTGTTGATATCTGTGTTAGAGTCTTGTATTGTATTTGAGTTGTAATATCTAGACAGATGTTTATAACTGTCTAGAATGTGTTGTATAGTTGTGTAAACTCTGATAAGTGTTGTATACTATGTAATAGTTTCTTTATGTTATTAATATAATTTATTCGTTCCGCTGTGAGATCGTTGTTGTTGTTTCTTCTTTCTTCTCTTCTTTTCTATTTTCTACCTCTTTCTTTCTTATTAATGATGCGTCATTCTGTGGAATGAGTGGCGGGTCGTTACAGTCCTCTTCTTTCATATTCCAACTTGGTGGTTGCCATGGCTATCCTGCTGGAATCCACGGGATATGACCCATCTCTGCTGGAACATACTCGTGTATCTCCTCCAAACCAAGATCCTCAATCGGCTCTGGGATTGGCGATCCTATCTCCAGAGTAGAATTGCCCATCTCCCATATAATACCCTCATCACTATCTAATGGGCTATCGTGCAACCAAGTGTCATACATCCCTAAATCCTCTCCTGAAGGCTCCTCCTCAATGAGCTCATCTCCTACTGGCTCATCCATGTGGGCTCATCCTCTATAGGCTCGTCCTCCTGGTCCTCCTCACTCAAAAGGTCTGTAATCCAAAGACCTGAAACGTCTGCCTCTACTTCCGCATCTACCTCTAAACCTTCCTCAACATACTCATCTGCCTCAGCCTCCTCTACTATGAGAACCATAATCATATCCTCGTTGTCTAAAATAACTATCAGGTCATTAATTGATCCTATCACAACTCCAAATGGATCCTTATCTAGACGTCCTCCTCCTTGTGGCACTAATAATAGGAGTATTTGACACCTCAAAATCCCTATACTTCACTAATGCTCTCTTATGTCTTTCCCTTAACTCTAAACGCTCTACTTCGGTTAATTTCTACAATGATAGAAAACTTAGAATTAGATACTTGGCTTTTTAAATTTGCATACGCAACAAATTTACAAGGTCTTATCTTAGTTAAACTTTCTCTCATTATTTTATTCTGATTTCTAACTTCTTACCCAATGTCTTAATGACTTTTTTATAACTTATAAAACTTAAGCTTAATCCTATAAATTAGTGATCAAGAATTTGGTTTAGACATTTTTATAAAGATGCTTCTTTGTTACTAATCAATTAATGATACACATTATCTCTTAACTTAAGAAAATTATATAAATCGAGTAACTCCAAAATAATACCAAGGAACTGGGTACTACCAATAGAATCACATATCCTATTAACAAAAGGGTAATACTTAAGAGAAGCTTTTACCATCCGAACACATCTCCTATCCATTTTTTTGTTACTTTCGAACCACTCAAACTAGTTGTCCTAAGATACTTCATTTTAAATGCTTTATTTGAAATAATAATATACGTATCTTTACAAGTTATTTACTATTACATTTGTTTATAAAAACTCCATTTATAAATCCATTTCTTAAAATCATCATAACTTCTTTTAATCGTATTAATCTTCCAAAAATGTTTTCCCAAAATACCAGGATTTAAATTCTAAAATACCTTCCACGTTTATCTTTTACAAAATCATTTTATTTGTAAAACATAATCATAAATTTGTCTTAAATAAACTTCTTGACCTTAAACCAATCTTATTGTCAAACAGCTTATAGTCCAATCATGAAACTTAATTCACAAGGTATTTATATTTAAACCTTTATACCTAACAATCAATCAATTAGTGATAATAAGTGAATATTACCATTCCTTAATAACCAAGTACTTAATAAATAACTACATCGTTTTTAAAATATCTTTTATATCCAAAATATAATCCTAGGTAAAATTACTTCATTTACTAATTTTTTTCAAAACAAAATTAATTTTTACACAAAATTAACAAATATGCACTCATATATATAATACTCTCAACTCATTCTAGGGTGTCATTTACCCTTATCCTAGGTTATTACTAACCTTATCTCTGATGAGTCTTTACCCCTATCAGGCCCAGGTGTTTTCTTAACCTAAGCTCTGATACCACATGTAACGACCTGCAAATCCACACCCTTTGAATCGACAATAAACCACAAATGTCTAACCAATACTGAATGGAAAAATGGATAGTTACGGGTTAGAAAGAAAAAGAAGAAAGAACATATTCTTACTCGAACGTAATAGCATATATTATTGAACAACAATCTTTACAGTAGAAAATTTTAAAATACATATATCATAGTCTAACCTAGATTTAGATTGGATAGTTATAATACATGTCCTTACACTTATTGAAAAACAAACAACACACAATGTAGTGGAGAATAGAAGAAGTCCATACGTTGATGAAGATCTCCAGCTCTCCTCTGGAAACTCCAAGCACCTTCGGCTAATCATGAAACTACTTAGATCTGAGGTTGGTGACGGAAACCTTTTAAAAAGAAAGAGTATCTCATAAGACCACGCCGTATATAACCATGGATGGGTTTTTATTTTATGATAACTAAAACGTTTTTGTCAAATCATTTGATATTATTTATAATGACATTCTTTGAAAACACTTCAATTAGATATATTCAAATAGCCGAAATTGCTACCATTATTAAATTCCAGCATACTAGGCTCTGCAACCAAAATGGCAGGCACGTTTTGGAGAATAAATTTCCATCAAATGACCAGGTAAGGGACTACCTTTTGGCAGTACATCTATAGAGGAATGTACCAAGGCCCAACTGATGGTCCTCTACTAATACAAGACCGGCTTACCTCTAACTAGATAGTATAGAATATGTCATCGCCCTGGTTGTTACCGACCTATCCGAGCGTGCTCTAGCATACACCACATTAATTTAAACCCGAATGTTATAGCGGTTAGAAATATATCTAGAAGGGGATGATCATACCCTAATGGTTACCAACCACATAGCCTTGCTGCATCTGTGTTTTTTTGTTCATTTCCAGATGCGATGCTTGAGGTAACGATTACCTTTCATAGAACATTAACTTTTCACTTTGAATGCCACATTGTAATTCCATAATCACACAATTGATTTCTATAAACGTATAACTCCTAAGCTAGTATGTCTCAGGAAAGGGTATTAAGCTAAGGGAATTTGCCTTCTTCGCCACCATATGATACGTTTATAGAGATCAATCAATGTGAATTTAAAATGCTATGTCGGGCTTTCATCCATAAAAGTTGTCCAGGAACATGACAACCGAAGGCACTTCTACTACCACATACTATTGGGAATTACCCCTAGGACTAGTAGCGATTAGTCCTTGCAAATCGAAGGTTTCCATAACAGAGCACTACTACCACCATAATATATGATATGGTAAATTTCACCAAGTGTTTAGTGGCAAGTAGCCCTACATCATGAAGATATTCATCTTCAATTGTCTTTGCTTCAACATGTTTTACTTCAAAAGTGTAAATTAGTTCGAAGTGGTTTTCGGATAGGAATCACCCAAATCTTATCCCGATCTCTTCGAATCCAACTATCGAGAAAAAAGATGTTAAGTTTGTGGGTTACTAGTAAACAACATTTTCATTTAGCAATATCTTTAGAGATATATATATTTCTAAGTTCATTTCAACATATACGTATTGTCATTATAGTGTTATGATTTTGCAGTCTTGTTCATGTATGTATATGTTTGTGTGTGTGTGTCTACTGGTATATTATTTTATCATTTCAGTTTGAGTTCTGTGCGAACCTGTGATAGATACAATATTTTATTTTACTTTTACCACCCATAAGAGTTGTCATTTTTTATACTTGAGGATTCGGGTCCTATGGTGCATGGATTTTTGAGTATGCTGAATGACGCATCCTTATACTTAGTATCAGGGCTTAAGTTATCCAATTAGAAACTTGGGAAACACTGAGCAAGCGTATTTGTATATTCTTACCATATAATTACTTAAGTATGCACTATTTTCCCTTCTATTTTGACGCTCATGGAAGTTGCTCATGGAAGTGACCATGAGATAACATACAAAAGCAATGAAAAGTGGGACCAATGCAAATGCCAATAATTAAGCAAATATGCCCTCTTCATTCTGGCAATATCTAGCAGCTGCGGAATGTGCTATCCCTTTGATGGGGACAGTTCCATATGTTCTAGTGGGGGATTTCGGCGGCGTGCTCATGGTTTTGCCCATGCCACTGATGGCGGACTTCTTAAGGATGTGCCAAGAATTTATTGGCTTGGGCGGGAAGCCGTACATGGGTACGGATACTTTTTTTGAGACTCTAGCTTGGATTAAACCTTGTGATTGTTTATTCTAAAACATAGCACTTGATGGCACAATGAGGCATAGGCTAGCTTCATGACATCCATAGGGAGAAGCTCTTAGTTGATGGGAAGCGTAGTTATTGAGATATAAGAGGAGGAAATCACTTGGGATGACTTCAAACGTCGATTTGAGGCTCAATTCATCTCGCACACCGAGAGGTAAACTAAGCTTATAGAGCGTCAACTTTCATTAAAGGAATCTTTCCATGTAGGTTTATATGAGCAATTTTAGTGCTCTTTCTAGATTTGGGATAGATCTTATCAACACTTTATTAAAGAAAGCTTCCAAATTTGTGAGGGGTTTAAACTCGGTTTTTAAATGTCAAATTCTTAGTCAAATTGCAATGGGAGTAAATTTTGGAAATCTTATAGAGATGTCTCTTAGAGAGGTCGAATGGAGTTGTTGAGGTAGGGCAAAAGATAAAGTGAAACCAAGGTTCCTAATGAAGTGTAATGGGTAAGGGATAAGAATTATCAACAAAAGGCAGCCAAAGGGGTTAGATCATGTGCAGAAGATGCAACTTCAAGAAGCATATCATTAAGGATTGCAAGGTGGACCTTACAAAGTGCAAGTGTTTTATTATAATCAAGTGAGGGATTATAAAAGAGAGTGTTTGTTACTTTCTAAAGGCAATGAAGTAAAGGCCTATGCTATAGGAGTGGCTCCAAGTTCTACTAGACCCACGACTCAAGGGAAGGGAAGAACGTCGTCTTGGAAGGTTTGACTTCTATTTATGATACATCTATTTGAATTCTTTTTTATATTAGGGTGTTGCATTGTTTCATATCTAGTCACTTGATTAAAAACTTACATTTGGTTATGGAAATTGTTTACAAATCTCTTGTTTTGTAAAATCCCATAGAGGGTTTGACTTATTTTAATATGGTTTGTCAAAATATTCCGTTATAAAAAATGGATTTTATTTTTCTTGTAGTACATTTGTTCTTGAGTTTTCAGTGTACGATCTTATCTCGAGTATGGATTCTAGATAGTAAGGATTCCTTATGGCGGTTGGAATATAGATTCATAATGCATTATTCAACATTTGATAGCTTTAGTAATTTTCATGTAGTGGTTCCTTTGTTTCTGAATAAGCGATTGCTCTTGTCAGCATTCGACAGCCTTAGAGCATCAAACTTAGATAGCTTTATCAATCAGTGTGCGATAGCCTCTACCAATGACCAATAGCTTAATTGATCAACAGGTGATGACTTTGAGACATATTAGCCCACGATGGTTTAATTTATCAACTTTCGATAGCCCCTTGATTCAAACATCCAAGAGCTTTATGAACTTAACATGTTTTAGCTTCCTATTTCCATCATGGGGTAGCTTAGATGTCTCAATCGTTGATAGTTTATCAACATTCAATGGCTCATGCATCTCAATATTTGAAGGCTTATAAGTCAACACGTTATGGCTCAAGCATCTCAATCTTCAACAGCTTATGGAATGAAAATGCAACGGCTCAAGCATCCCAGTCACCAATAGTTTATGGGAGCAACATGGGATGGCTCAGGCAGTCAATCTTCGATATCTTATAGGACTAACAAGAATTGGCTAAGGCATCTCAATTTTCGATATTTTATGAGATTAAGATGCGATGGCTTAGACATCTCAATCTTTGATAGCTCATGAAATCAACGTTCGATAGCTCAAAAGTATCAATCATCGATAGCTCTTTGGATTAGCACTCGATGGCCTTGAAACACAATACCTCGATAACTTGTCTTATCAACTTGCTATAGCTTTGAATCCATCGTTCTTCATTAGTTTGTTTTTAGCTTCCATCTCTCAATAGCTGATTTTTCTTTTCAATTTGTGATAACTCATTTTCAAACTTTTATAGCTTTACTTTGTCAACATTCGATAGCATATATTTATCAACTTTTTATAGCTTTATTTCCCATCCTTCGAGGGCTTTATCTATTAATTTTCAATGGCACCACACTATATTTATCCTTAGAAATTTTGGTGTAACACTTACTCCCTCCCATAGGAAATTTTCTTATGCTTTAGCTTAAATAAGCTTCTACTCATGTTTTTGCCTCTATTCTTCCCAAGTGGTGATCCCTTATTGTCGTGTACTTTCATCATTGGTTCCTTGTAGTATAAAATGACTCTGGTCTTAAAATTTAATTTTTTTCAAGCCATTTTATTGAAAATGTCCTCCAAAGCATTAACCTTTTCTAACATTTTTTTCATTTACATTAATCACTTTCATTGAAAATGGTTCTTTTGGTAGATGTTTCCTATAAATTTGGAAATCATTTTATATAAAGATCGAATAAATATAATCAAGCAAACGTGATTTTTGGAAAATAGATATTTAAAAGTAAAGAAATCTTTTGAAAGTGGTTCTTATCAAATTATTTATCGCTATCGCAAGGTGGAAATTTCCTATACTCTTGAGGGAGTTTGCTTTATTCTCGCTTGTTTTGAGATTGGTTGTTCATCGAATCAAAATTTCAGTCGATCGTCCTTCTTTGGATAATTTCTTTTGCAGACCTTAGTTGATCATTAGAATTTCTATTGTTTTCCTGCTTTGGATCGATGCTTTGGACAAGCCTAGTGGCGGGACCGAAGGATTGATTAAACACCACTCCTTAGATGGTTGCTTGGCCAGGCCTTGCGATCGGAACAAAGGCTTTTCGTCCATCTCCCTTGGATAGGTGATTTTACCAAGACGGGGAGCAAGATTAAATGCTTAATTGACCACCACTATTTAGATGATTGCTTTGAATATCCTTTGCGGTAGAACCAAAGACTTCTCAACTATTTCCCTTAGGTGAGTGCTTTGACTAAGCCCAACGACAGGATTAAAAGCTTAATTGACCGCTACTCTTTGGATTTTTGCTTTGGCTAGGCCTTACGGAAAAACTATAGCTCCTGTTTCTGGGGTAATGCATTAAAGGTATGGTGTTAAGTACCCTTTCCTATATACTATTCAATCAATTATAGTATATGAAGGGGCTTGATACCTTAATCTTTGCGATTCATTTCTTTCTTTGGGTAATATCCCTTTTTGAAGATATTTAATAACAGGTGCCATTCAATCGTCTGAATACTAGTCTTTATAATCATTTGTTTATATTCTTTCAGGGAACTTTCCACAACTGCCATCCTCTCGGGTATTTTTCTCATCAGATATCGTTTATTGGAATTGAGATCGAGTAAGAATCAAGGCTTCATTATTTAGTTCCTCCTTTCCTGACTCGGTACTAGGATTTTGTTGAAACCTAACGGGAACAATTTTGACTTTGAGCGCCCACCTAAACTTGCTAATTTCGCCAAAGAATCCTCTTTAGCATTCTTCTCCCTTGGTATTTGGTGTATAGGAAAGTCTTCAGACTACATCAGCATTTCATGAATTTTCTTTATATACTGAGCTAACTAAGCATCCTCGATTTTGGAATACCTTCTTTAATTGATTCACCACTAATTATGAATCGCTAATCTCAATTCTTATAATTTTTAACAGTTGGGCCAAGGTAAATCCTTTTATCATGGACTTATACTTTTTCACATTATTAGTTGCAGAAAATCTCAACTTCATTGCATAATGGAGCCCATGTAATTATTGCATAAATTAACCAAGCTCCTTACTTATTTCACGCTTCGTCTTTGTCTAACTACCAATTTTATTCCCTTTCTAGTTGCTCTACAATAAACACTATATATTCTGCTATGAACTCAGATAGGACTTGTCCTTTGACCAATACTCGTTGTAGGTAATCAATATCATATTGACTTAGTTCCATCCAATTTTATCAATCTTCCTGATGTTCTGGCTTTGCTAAGAATCTGTCTTAGTGGGTATTTGTTTAAGATCTTGATTGGGTGCACTTGAAAATTGGTCATAATTTACATGCCGATAATAGTAAGCAATAGGCTAGTTTCCCTATGACCGGGTATCTAGTCTCAGCGTTCTTTAGCCTCTTACTTACGTAATATACTGGAAATTGAATTCCGCCTTCTTCTCTGTTAAGGACCAAACAGATTGAATATTCAGATACCGCCATATAATGGACAAATCTTCTCCTTCCACAAAATTAGAAAGTACCACTGGTTTTCCTAAATGTTCCTTTAACTCTTGAAAAGCATTCTAGCATTCTTCCAATCACTAAAAGGACTTCCAATTTTTGATCACATCAAAGAAAGGAATACACTTATCAATGGCTCTAGATATGAACTATTTAAGTGTTGCAACTCTCCCATTTAATCCTATTACCTCTTCCCTTATTTTGGGTTATGACATATCCCTGATTGTCTTGATGTAATAGGGGTTAGCTTCTATTCCTCATGCACTCATGATGCACCCAAAGAAATTGCTAGATTAGATTCTGAAAGAGCACTTTGTGGATTAATCTTTACCTTATATGTGATAACATGCACACCGATCCAAAGTCTAGTGTGACTTTCGGACTCACGTCGATGCCAAGAAGTACGAGCTACCGGGTTCTGATAACATTTCAAAGACTAATAATGAACATATATAAACATATATGGACAAATATGATCTAAGTTATACTACACTTTTGAAAATTACTACGGAAGGAACAAAATATAAGTACATAAAATATTCATCTCAGAAAATATCCCAAAACATAGTCTCAAAAAAAAGTATGTAGTCAAATACAAATATCACTCAAAGTCTGATAAAAGAAATACTAAGTACTAATAAGATAGACAGATATATGGAGAGTAAATAAAGGATAAGAAACTTCTGTGATGAACTTTCCTCTCCATGTACTGAAATCATGCCAAATTACATGTTGTCATGCCCTTCTGTGGTGGGGGAAAAATTGAAAATGATGGGTCAGACATAAATCTAGTGATTGAGTACATGTTTAATATATGGTCATCATGTGCAGCTGACTTTAGTTCTACTCTAAGTGACCTATGGTATCCTACAAGTGTCTGTTTATTCCTAAGGTCTTTTACTTAAAGTCTTTATTTAACACGCACACTTACACTACAAATTGTGCAAGCTCCTACAAGGGCCAAACTACGAATCGAACCTCAATAACTAACAATTGGCCACCACTCCTTAAGCTACTCTATATGCAAAACACCGCTTCTAGAGCTACTCGATATGGAAACATTACTACTAGAGCTACTCAATATAGAAATACCGTTACTAGAACTCCTTAATATAGAAACACCACTACTAGAGCTACATGGGAATGAATTTCTCATAACCATGACTATACATAACCCAACTACGAATCAAGAGGGAACCTGCAATGCCAACTAACTGGTGTGTCTCATCGTCTACATCCATGTCCACCTTTCGATGTAGTATACACCTCTTATTGCATGCGCCGAGATCCATCAACAATACAGAAGCACGCTGCATCAAAATCATGACTACCAAGGAGTCCCATTATGCCGAGCCCATGCACTTCATCATGCATCAGTTAGTGTTGTGCGTCCACTGTAGAACCTCCTGTGAGTACCATTTGCGATAGAATCGCCTCCATTGGGCAAGTGCATTTACTTAACCCCACAATGTCCTAACATCATCTTATAGGGAACTAGCTCCCTACTATCTCTAACTTCCATACATATGTATACAATATGGTTATACATATAATTAGTAATTTTATTTTTAACCCGAGGCTTAGGCCAAGGTTTAGATTTTGCATTTCAGCCATCAACCGGTAGACCGCTCACCTTATCGGTCAACCACGCAGGGTGAATGGTTGACCAACTGTAGCGTAAAATTTAGGGTTTCTGATATTTGAGGATTCAATTTTTAATTATTTTTTAATTCTATCAATTCGACTTACATAGTGAATCCTAAGCATCGATTTACAATTACCAGTATTTGAAAATTTACCCTATATTTTTATTATTATACAATTTAATTCACAAGTTTAGTTCAGGGTTAGACCAATTTCAAGGGTTTATATTCAATTGTAAGAGGGGTTTAACTTGGGTAAAAATTGCATTACAATTTATGCCAATTTCAATCTCTAATTAAAATTTTAGATTTGAACAATTAGGGTTTACTGGTTAATTATAACATCCTAGATTTGATAGAATAGGTTAAAAATTGACTATAAATAATCAACTTATTGAACTTGTACTCACCTTGGATCCAAGCTCTAACTCTATGCTCCATTGGCGGATCATCACTTGTTAGCTTGGCCTCTCCTTGATCTGCTTTACTTGTGTGCTCTTGCTATGATTTTAATTTATTTTCGAAAGAATTTTATAAGTGGAGAGAAAAAATTTGGGCAGCATTTTGGTATGTTGTGAATTTTCAACTGGAATTAGAGTTAGCTTATGTACTAATTTATTGGGGATACATATTGATCTGAAGGGTTGGGTTTGCCATAGAGAATCTTTGTTATCATCTCAAATGCACATCAGAAACTTAGAAGCAAAGAAAAATACTTTGTTCCATCACAACCGTCCAATTCACGATCCGCAATCTCGATTTAACGCGTCAACTAATCGACCGTCTATGAAGACTGGTCGGCCGCTACTGGTCGACCGTTGAACCCTAGGGGTTGAAAACTTGTGATGTTAACTTTTGGTAAACAATTATTTTTTATTTATTTTTTTATTTTCAAATGTCCATAACTTCTCCGTACTATCTTCGATTTTGAAGGTTATACATGAAAATTGTCCAAAAGATCACTATGAACACAATGGTGCAAGTTTCGTAGCCAAATTTGGACGTTTGTAAAAATTTCATTTTAGCCCTTGCTTTAATTTACATTTAATTTTCTTATTAAATTTTCATCTAAATTTTTCAGGGTGCTACATTATCCTCCTTTAAAAGGATTTCATCCATGAAATCTTAAAGGATGGAAAAATGTAACTCATATGTGTAACAAACAATAGTTGCAACCCTTTACTCATCCATGATCCACATGCAATCATTGTCCTCGGTAAAATTTTCTAATGCAGTACATGTGTGTGTGTGTGTGTATGCAAGTGTGAAATGCACATGAATCTATACTGATGTAGAGAGTAGGCAGTCTTCTGATCTTATCGACCTCCTATTATGCAAGTGCTTATGCCATGAATCCAAAATGTATGCAACATCCTAAGTAAATATACTTACAATTCGATATGTATGTTCAATCATCCAACCCATATGCAATATCCATATGCATAATGCTCAATATGATAAATAAAAAACAAGAGATAATGTGAGTCTTTGTCTATCTAGAGGATATATTGTCCTAAATGTGTAACGGAAACAACGTAAACAATATTTCCACTAGCATCTATCATCCACAAGATGTCATAATGACACGACCATTCCTACCACCCAATGGTCTTTACCTAAAGGTTTATCAAACTAAGTCCTAATGCATAAGTAATATATAATTTAAATTTAAATAGGAAATGTACCAGAAAAGAGTTGTGCGTGGTAGCTTGGATCCTCTCCTCGAGCTCTGATGTACTCTTCGTTGGATCGTCTCTCTATTAGACCTTAACGAGTTTGATTTCTTTGCTACGGAGTCGCTTTGTACCATGCTTAAGAATACAAGTGGGTGCACAATGAAAAAGTGACTTTCTTTCTACCTCCACCTCCTCTAACTGACTCGGTTCGACTACGGTAGCTGAATCATGCAAGGATTTTCGCAAGTGCGACATATGGAAAACATTATGTAATCCCGCCAACTTCTCAGGAAACTCTACTCTATATACAAAATTCCCTATCCTCTTCGTAATAGGAAAAGGTTCTACGAACCTTGGTCTAACTTCCTCAAACAACCAAACCTCATGACATGGATAAGCGGTGAGACCTTCACAAACACCATGTCGCCACTATGAACTCTTACTCCACATATCCCTTGTCAGCATAAGATTTTTGACTATCTTGCATGGTTTTTATTCTTCTACGAATCAAGTCTACTTTCTCCAGCGTCTCCCTTACCATGTACGGCCCAAGAACAATCCTATCCATAATGTCCCACTAACACAAAGGTGATCTACAAGTTCTAACTTATAGCGCCCCCAATGGTGCCATCTCAGTACTCGCTTGGTAGCTATTATTATAAGTAAACTTCAGCAATGGTAAATGATCCTCCCAAAAGCTTCCAAATTCCATAATACACATCCAAAGCAAGTCCTTAAAAACCCGATTCAATCCCTCCATCTGTCCATCCGTCTACGGATGATAAGCTGTACTCAAGCTCAACTTGATGCGCAAATCCTCCTATAGACTCCTCCAAAGCTCATGGACGAAAAGAAGATCTCGGTCGCTAACTATTCTAGTAGATTCTCTATGCAACCTAACGACCTCCCTCATGTACGGAGTCACCAATGATGTCGCCGTCATTGTACTCCTAACCAGTATAAAATAATCGCATTTGGTTGTAACATCCCTTATCTAGAGGCTCAAAGCTAAGCACTACAGATGTTGCGGTCATTTATAGTGTTAACTTCCGGTGACTAAATATAGCTATATTAATGGTATCCATAATATTAGAAGCTTTTGAGTATGAAACAAATCATAGATTTCAAAACATCATTTTCTATTACATTTCAAAACACATGTTCCATATTCAAATTACATAATCCCATAACGTTTCCTAGGCAATGATCAAATATATTTATTACAAAAATACGCCAAGAGCGACATATGATGATGTCCCCTTGGATGACCAGAGTAATACATAGTCATAACTGACTTAATACACACGGCGAAAATAAAACAACAAAAACTGCAACTCCTAAATAGCTATCCGTCAGCCTCATGCTTGTCTTTGGTAGCTTTATTCGTCATCCTACTAAAACCTGTATACCTCAACCCTTAGCCTACTCAAATTAATTTTGAGCACCCGAGAGTTTAAGGGGAAAACATAAACTTCGAGTCAGACATAAAGCCTGGGGTGAATAATACTATACATCTCGGTTGTTTAATATTAAGTGAGACCACTCTACTTAGCGGAACGGGTTTCCCCTCACTAACATCCTTTTAAAACATATCCTTTGCAAATCTTTTCCTGCAACCAGAGCTGGTTAAAACTATAAAGCGTTATTATGTAAACATACATATCAAGTAATAAATGAATTATCTGTTCGAACACTATAGTCTTGTTGGTAACTACTAACCTTTGGCAGACTCGGGCCTACCAGACAATATATAAAAAAATTATCTAACATATGTTAAACACTCATCTTCTGGACGGTCTGTCCTTAACTATTTACTAGATACTTCTCTTTTGGGCGGTCTGTCCTTAACTTAACATCTCACAGGGTCCTGATCCTTATCTTTTTGCGGACTCGCCAATAACCTATCTGTATACAAATATATATTCCCAGGGTAAAACTTGTTGATGAAAACATTTAAACCTTAGAAAGTACTCCTTTCAAATTCATCAAAATTACCCCTTTCGAAACCAAGTAAAACCCTTTATTTAACCTGGGCCGAAAAGCCAAAACCTTCCTTTCGAAACCATTGCAAAAAAATCCCTTCGAAAGCTTTTAAAACCTTAGACATCTTCCTCTTAATACCTTTAAACATTGCCTTTCCAAGCCTTTGGAAAACCTTTCCTTTCAAACCTTTTGAAACCCTTGGGGAACCACCCCTTCGAAACCATTATTTAAAACCTTTTGAAAGCATCAAACTTTTGTAAACACAAACCTTTCGAAAGCACACGGGTTCAATTTAAACATGTGGAAAAAAACCTTTCAAAACCATTTAAACCATCTCTTTCGAAACCATTTGGGTTTTACCTTCAATACAGCAAAAGGGCCATTTAAAACCATTTAAGTCAAAATCCTTTCTTTCAAAACCAATTCCTAAATAAAGATGTGATGGTGTCGAAACCACCCTTCCGAAAGCATTGGAGAAGTGGCTTTTTTTTTAAAGTCTACTTTCCGAAACCATTGACTTCGAAAGGTACAAAAGCGACAGCTAGGGGTTTCGAACCCTCTGAAAAAATTACTTAAAACAAAAGAGCGCAACCCATTCGAAACCATTCCTTTAAAAAAATTACCAGGTTGGAAGCCAACCCAGGCCGAAAGCAAACCCTTCGAAACCAAAGCATGGGCAACTTTATTTTAAAAGGCACTCTTCAACCCCATCAGAACACTACATTTCGATCCCGTATCTTCTGCCTTTATCCAATTCGCTACGTACCAAGTGTGTTGATACCATGCGCATTGGTTTTGAAAGCACTAATGGCGAAGGTCAGAAATCCTAGTGTCGAAAGTGGCGGAACATGCTAAAAACATGTAAAAAAATATTAACTTAAAAGAGAAATACTTTTCAACTAACCTGCTATGATTTTCAAATCCTCATTGGTTGCCAAATTTCTTTTTCAAAAGTGCTGCCAAGATTTTAGAAATAAACAATTGATTTATTTCAGAAGTGCCTTTTCGTAAAATCCGTATAAACAAGCATAAATCATCAACAAATATATAAAAAAACATTTAACCATTCAAAACATGGCATAATCATGCAAAATAAGTTTGGATTATCCTAAAAACCCAAAACCATAAGAAAAATGGGATGTAGTAATCATTCACCTTAGCTTTGAGATTAAGGTTTTGAAATTTGAGTGAATTTGATTTTGATTTAGGTTCTTCCTTTAGCCTTCTTCCTCTAGTTCTCTAAAATGGTGGATGGCCTCGATATTTTAGTTTTGCAAATGAGAATGAATGTGTAGAATACATGGCCACGTTTTTAGTGTATTAGAGTGATCATTTTTCCTATTTTACACCTTACGTATTTCCTAACACATTTTATTTCATGTTATCCCGTTTTGATTTACATGGCACGGCTACCCCTAATCATCACACTATGTTATTTTATTTTATTTAACTAATTAAATATCCTAAATAATGTTACTAAAAATATGGGGTGTTATAGACTCCCCTCCTTAAGGAATTTCCTCCTCAAAATTACGATAAGGTACACAACAATTCAGTCAAAAAAGTAAAACGTACCATCAAACAAATCTAGATAAGTGTCCCTAATCATGCTCTCAATCTCCCAAGTATAGTCTCTCTCATCGTCGCTCCACTGGACTTTCACTAATCTGACTTTCTTGTTCCCTAGCCTCTTCTCATCTCTTACGACTATACGAATCGATTTTCTAACTATAGTCAAGTCCGGTTCTACTACTAAATCATCTAACACAGTCAGTGTTATAGTAGTCCCCGGGTCTCTAACACACTTCCTTAGATGAGAAACATGGAAAACATCATGGACTCCTACCAAACTACTAAGTAAATCTACTCTATATGCGAGCTTCCCGATCCTCTCAACATTACAAAAAGGTCCAACGAATCTTAGTGCCAACTTTCCTGATCTTCTGAATCTAATCACACCCTTCACCGGTGACACCTTAATAAACACATGATCTCCAACAAAGAGTCTAAGTCTTTCCTTCTTCTGTCTCCGTAACTTTTCTGCCTAGACTGAGCCTCCTTTATCCTATCTCGAATCAGGTCAATCTTCGGTGTGGCTTCTCTCACTAAATCTAGTCCAAGAACCAACTTATCCCCGGTCTCCAACCAACAAACAGGAGATTTTCATGGTCTTCGATACAAAACTTCAAACGGTGTCATTCCAATACGAGTCTGATAACTATTGTTATGCTGAAAATTGACTAAATGTAGATGGTCTTCCCACGATCCCTCAAAATCCAATACATAAGCTCTTAACAAATCTTCCAAGATTTTGTTAATTCTTTCTGTTTGCTCATCGGTCAATGGATGGTAAGCGGTACTCATCTTGGCCTCGGTTCCGAAAATCTCGTGTAGACTCTTCCAGAACTCACTAGTGAAGAATCTCTATCACTAACAATACTACTTGGAATTCCATGCAGTCTAACCACGTTCTTCATAAACAACTACGCTAAAACAGGTGTCGTCCTAGTTGTCTTAACTAGAATTAAATGGGCACTCCTGATTAACCTATCCACTATGACCCATATACTTTCATTTCCTCTAGTCAATCTTGGCAACCCGTCAATAAAGTCCATAGAAATAGAATCCCACTTCCAAACCGAAATATCCAATGGCTGAAGTAACCCCACTTGGTTTCTGATGTTTAGCCTTTACCTGTTGGCAATTCAAGCACTGCTTTACCCATAAGCCAACATCCCTTTTTATGCCTTTCCAGAAGAAACTTCTCTTCGTATCCTGATACATCTTAGTTCCTTCTGGATGAATAGTGAACTTTGAATGATGGCATTACTCCAAAACTTCTTTCCTAATGTCTCCCACATTCGAAACACACAACCTCCCCTTCTTTCTCAACCACCCATTCTGGTCAAGACGGAAATCCTTCAAGTCATCTCCCTCCATTCCATCTCTTAACTTCCTGATCCGTTCAACTAACACTGGATCCTCCTCCTGTTTAGAAGCTTTTCGATCATTACCGGTCGAACTTCTAAACAAGATAATACAATAGTCTCCCTACTAGACCCAACCTCGGATCTCCACTAAACTTTACATGCCGACAATGCTTCCATATCCTTCCACTTAGCTATCATCGCCAACACTGCATCCTGATGCTTTCTCCTAAGTGCATCTTCCATCTTATTACCTTTCGCTGGTGTGTACTTAATTCCAAAATCATAAGCAATAATAAACTCTAACCATCTTTGTTGTCTCATGTTTAGCTCCTTCTGAGAGAAAAAATATATCAATGACTTATGATCTGTATATAGCTCAAACCTCCCTCCGAAAAGGTAATGCTTCCACAGCTTCAATTCAAAAGTAACTACGGCTAGTTCCAAATCATGCGTCGGATATCTAACCTCATGCGGTCTAAGCTATCTAGAAGCATAGGCAATCACTTTACCTTTCTACATGAACATAGCTCCCAATCCGGTTCCACACACATCGGTATAGACTACTAAATATCGATTTCCCTCCGGAACAACCAACATAGGTGTATGGTTCAATAAGTGTTTCGAGCTCTAGAATGCTTCCTCACACTTATCAGTCCATGCAAACTTCACATCCTTTCGCATTAGCTTGGTCACCGGTGCTGCTATCCGCAAAAAATCCTTTATAAACCTTTGATAATATTCAGTCAATCCAAGATAACTCTTTATCTCAGTCACCATCTCGGGTCTCTTCCAATTATTCACCGCTTCAATCATAGTCGGATCTACTGACAACCCTTTCTTTGAGACTACATGACCAAGAAACTTCACTTCCTTCTTCCAAAAATGGTACTTCGAAAAATTCGCCTTTAGTTGATGCAACCTCAGCGTCTCAAGCATCACTCTAAGATGAACATCAAGCTCCTTCTCATCCCTAGTGTATATCATAATATGATCTATGAAAACCAATAAGAACCTATCTAAGTGCTCTTGGAAAACTTGATTCATTAAATCCCAAAGAATGACGACGTATTAGTTAGTCTGAACGGCATAACTAACCATTTCTATGATCCATATCTTGTCCTGAATGCCGTCAAAGTTATACTATCCTCTACTACTCTAAGCTGATGAAAACCTGTCGCCAAATCCAACTGAGATAATACCTTGGCTCCACTCAACTGATCGAACAAATCGTCAATTCTCGGCAATGGATATTGATTCTTTATCATCCTCTCATTCAACTTACAATAGTTGATACATAGCGTTAAGAATCCGTTTGGCTTCTTAGCAAACACTACGGCTGCTCCCCAAGGTGAACTACTCGATCTGATAAAATTTTTGCCTTCCAAATCCACCAACTGCACCTTCAATTCTCTCATCTCTGTAGGTGTCATCCTGCTTGGCGGCCTACTCACCGGTTCTGCTCCAGCCACCAAATCTATCTGAAACTCAACGGCTCGTTTTGGTGGCAATCCTATTACTTGCTTGAAGACATTCGCGAATTCTATAACTACGAAAACTCAATTCAACTCATCTTCCAACTCCCCAGCATTCATCTCACAACCAGGGTTTTCTATGGTATAAACTACCCGATCACTACAGTTAGGGTGTCAAAGCGATATTTTCCTATTATGGCAAAATATCCTAGCATCTACTCACTTAACCAATCCATACCAAGAATAATACATGCAAACAGCAAACAAAGGTATGACCTAACAAAACAAACTCTAAGTGGTCACACTTCATCCCAAGTGTCGCATACCCTCCTATTGGATTTGCAACTTTTAAGGAAGTAACTAAATATGAGGGTTCTTGGTTAAGCTTATCTACCAAAAATCGAGATATAAAAGAATGTGATGCACCAGTATCAAATAGAACGCTAACAGACGTACCATGAATCTGAAGCGTACCTCCCAAAACTGCCTTTCCCTTCTTTTGCACTGTTGGCTTCGAAGTAGCAGGCTTCGATGCATACACCTTGCCCTTTCCATCCTTAGCGGGCTCTTTGCATTGATTTTTATAATGGCCTAACTGATCGTAGTTGAAGCATCTAATGTTCTTCTTCCCGGTCACTTCTTTCGCCTTTCCAGTGTGATACTCATTAGCAAAGTGCCCCTTCTTGTCGCACGTAAAACAAACCACCTCGGACTTTCCTTTCTTTGATGCTTCTCCTTTCTGAGCACCCCTCTTGTGGAAGAACTTCCTCTTTTGGCTTTACCCAACTTGAACCTCTTTAGCCTTATTCTTCTCCAGACAAGCAAGCATCTCTTCATGTCTTAACGCCATCTCCACTACCACGTCACAGGGATCTCTAATATGAGGTAATGTAGCCCTAGCAATTCAGGCTTCGACCCCCGATAAACTTCTCATTCCTCTTCATCACTGTATGAACAGTAGCATAATCATATCTGGCTAACTCTTCAAACACACTAGCATACTCCAAAATAGTATTTTCTCCTTGCTCTAGCTCGGCAAACTTTCGAATCAAAACAGACTATGCCATCTCAAACATGAACCTCTCCTGGAACCTCCTTTTAAAGTTTGCCCATGTCATCGTCTCTTCGTCCACACTAGCTGTCACACTATTCCACTAGAATAAAGCTTCTCCTTAAAGCTGTCTCGAAGCAAGCCTCCTCTTCTGCTCATGATTGAGCCCTAAGTCAACAAATACCCTCTCATGGTGCAACAACCAGTTCTCCACTTCTATAGAATCTTCTATTCCAATAAATGGCTTCACTCCAAGCTGAGCGTAATCTCTGGTCAACTTAGCATAATGGTTAACCGTTGTAGCTTCCTGAACTCCTCCCGTAGCATTTCCTCCAACAATTCTAGCTGCAATTCCAGCTTGCATCATATTTATGAAAAACTGATACATAGCCCCCATATCCACTTGTGGGATTCCAGCACCAACATTATCATCCTGAGCCTGACCTTGGTTCCTTCTAGTATTCGATCAGGAATTTCCATTTATGGTGGTGATGTCTCCTTCTAAGTTAACTCTTCCTCTTCTAGCGTCCATATCTATATTCAAGCCTTGTGAGATACAGAAGAATAGCCTAAAAGAGATAGGAGACCAGAGATATAGTGTATACTTATGTTTAGAAAATACAAGTATGGTACTATAGCGTTATCCCCCCATACCTTGATCTTACTCTAACTCCTTAGGATTATGTTTTCAAAAATCATTTTTAGTTAAAGTATTTCATAAACCTATGCTCTAATACCAAGTTGTAACATCCCTTATCTAGATGCTCAAAGCTAAGCGCTAAAAATGGTGCAGTCAACTATAGTATTAACTTCTGACGACTAAATACGTTTATGTTAATGGTATCCATAATATTAGAAGCATTTGAGTATGAAACAAATCATAGATTTCAAAACAGCATTTTCCATTACATTTCAAAACACATGTTCCATATTCAAATTACACAATCTCATAATGTTTCCCAGGAAATGATCAAATATATTTCTTACAAAATACGCCAAGAGCGACATATGATGATGTCCCCTTAGATGACCAGAGTAATACATAGTCATAACTGACTTAATACACACAACAAAAATAAAACAACAAAAAATGCAACTCCTAAATAGCTATTCGCCAGCCTCCTGCTCGTCTTCAATGGCTTTATTCATCATCCTACCAAAACCTGTAGATCTCAACCTTCAGCCTACTTAAATCAATTTTGAGCACCTGAGAGTTTAAGGGGAAAACATAAAATTCAAGTCAGACATAAAGCCTAGTGTGAATAATACTTTACATCTCGGTTGTTTAATGTTAAGTGAGACTACGCGCTTAGAGGAATGGGTTTCTCCTCACTAACATCCTTTTAAAACATACCTTTGCAAATCTTTTCCTGCAACTAGAGCTGATTAAAACTGTAAAGCATATTATGTAAACATACATATCAGGTAATAAATGACTATATGTTCGAACACTATAGTTTTGTTTGGCTAACTACTAACCTTTGGCTAATTCGAGCCTACCAGACAATATAAACAAAATTTATCTAACATATGTTAGACACTCCTCTTCTGGATGGTATGTCCTTAACTATCTGTTAAATACTTCTCTTCTAGACAGTCTGTCCCAAACTTAACTTCTCCTTGGGTCACCTGATCCCAATGGTTTTGCGGGCTCACAAATAACCTCTTTGTATCCATATATATATATATATATATATATTCCCTTCTGTGTGTAATCATAATTTTAGTCTTATCTGTGACTAAGCCCTACACACTGGATTTTTGGACTAAATTAGATGGGGCTAATAGCTAATAAATAGGGTGCGGCCCTATACCAATCCCATCTGGTATTCTAATATTCGAAGCATTCTACTTAGGGAAACCTTACCATAAATTTTCCTTGAAACCTTTTCAAACTGATTTAAAACCTTTAAATCAAATTTAAACAAGGAAAATACATATACTCTATGCTTTACTCAAAATCACCTTGTCATGTTGTATGTATATACTTTACTCAAATCTGTGTTGATGAAAACTTTTAAACCTTAGAAAGTACCCCCTTAGAATCCATTAAAAGTACCGCTTTCGAAACCAAGTAAAACCCTTTATAGGCCAAAAGGCCAAAGCCTTCCTTTCGAAACCATTGCAAAACATTCCCTTTGATAGCTTTTAAAACCTTAAACATCTTCCTCTTAATGCCTTTAAACATTGCCTTTCGAAACCTTTGAAAAACCTTTCCTTTCAAAGCTTTCAAAACCCTTGGGAAACCACCCCTTCGAAACCAGTATTTAAAACCTTTCGAAAGCATCAAACTTCTGTAAACACAAACCTTTCGAAAGCACTCAGGTTCAATTTAAAACATGTTGAAAAACACCTTTCGAAACCATTTAACCATCTCTTTCGAAACCATTTGGATTTTACCTTCAACAAAGCAAAAGGGCCATTTAAAACCATTTAAGTCGAAAACCTTTCTTTCGAAAATAATTCTGAAATAAAGAAGTGATGGCGTCAAAAACACCCTTTCGAAAGCATTGGAGAAGTGGCCAAAAAAATTTATTTAAAATATAGTATACCTTCTGAAACTATTGAGTTCGAAAGATACAAAAGAGGTAGCTAGGGGTTTCGATCCCTTCAAAAGCATTACTTAAAACAAAAGAGCGCAACCCATTCGGAACCATTCCTTTGAAACCATTTGACCAGGTCGGAAGCCAACCCAGTCGAAAGCAAACTCTTTGAAAGCAAAGTAGGCTCTACTTCATTTAAAACAAAGGCACGCTTCGACCCCATCGAAACCCTGCATTTTTAATCATGTACCTTCGGCCTTTATCCAATTCGCTACGTACCAATTGTGTTGATACCATGCGTATTGGTTTCGAAAGCAATAGTGGCAAAACTCTAGGTCGGAACCCCTAGTGCCAAAAGCGGTGGAACATGCTAAAAACATGTAAAATTTGTTTTTAACTTAAAAGAGAAATACTTTTAACTAACCTGTTATGTTTGTCAAATCCTCATTGGTTGCCAAATTTCTTTTTTAAAAGTGCTGCTAAGATTTCAGAAATAAACAATTTATTTATTTTACAAAATACCCTTTCTCCTTCTATAAATATATAAAACATTTAAGTCCCATACCTTAAATAATTTTATATATTCATTAAAACACTTAGGAAAATTCTATAAAAATCCCAAAAAATCATTTTCAATATGTTTTCTAACATATATAAATTTTAGATGAAAATAATTAATTATTTAGCCATAAATAATTAAAAACCCAATTAATCATTTTCTTCACTAGAAAATTAATATAAAATCCACATTAATTCATAAAATTACGAAAATTGAAACTCATCTCTAAAATATCATTTATGATATATATCTAAAATAGCAAGGCATTTGGATGTTATTTAATAGGGTTTCATATCAAAACATTTCATAAAATCCATATGAACAAACATAAATCATCAACAAATATATACAAACATTTAATCATTCAATGCATGGAATAATCATGCAAAATAAGTTCGGATTATCCTTAAAACCCAAAACCATAAGAAAAATGAGATGTAATAATTATTCACCTTGGCTTTGAGATAAAGGATTTGAGATTTGAATGAATTTTATTTTGATTTAGCTTCTTCCTTTAGCCTTCTTCCTCTAGTTCTCTAAAATGGTGGTCGGCCTCAATATTTTAGTTTTGCAAATGAGAATGAATGTGTAGGATACACAGCCATGTGTTTAGGGTATTAGAATGTTCATTTTTCCTATTTTACCCCTTACTTATTTCCTAACACATTTTATTTCATGTTATCTCATTTTGATTTACATGGCACGGCCACCCCTATTAATCACAAATCTCAATCCCTAATCATCACACTACATTATTTTGTTTTATTTAACTAGTTAAATATCCTAAATATTGTTACTAAAAATATGGGGTGTTACATTGGTCAACCAACCAACTATGATTCAAATACTCTCATTTCCCTCTCTACTCCTCGGCAATCCATCGATGAAATCCATAGAAATACTCTCTCACTTTCACTAAGGATTATCCAATGGCTGCAACAAACCTCCCATCTTCTTCTTCTCCACCTTTACCCTCTAACAAGTGATACATCGAGCTACATAGTCCATTACATTCTTCTTCATACCAGGCCAATGAAAGACTCTTAATATCACAGTACATTTTGTCTCTACCGGGATGAATGGTCATCTTCGAACGATGAGACTCAACTAATTCCATATCAATAAACTACATAATAAGAGGAACGCATAACCTACCAACCCTCTATAACCATCTCTTTGGGTTAATGGCATATCGCCTCGAATGACTTGAAAGATCTTCTCTATTGAGCTTATTAAAAACATCTACTATCTCCTTATCTTGCTTCGACTGGATCCAAAACACTCCATAAGTGTAGTCTGCACATCTAAAGTAGCTAGCAATCCTGGGGTAATTTCTGCTGATGGTTGGCAATCAAATGTAGAAATAAAATTCAAATGCCTCCACTTTAGAACAAACGACTGAATATTAAATGTTGTCTACTCAAGGCCTTTCCCACTACATTGCCCTTGCCTGGAGTATATGAGATATCAAAATCATATAATGCCAAAAACTCCATTCACCTATTTGCCTTAAATTGAAGTCCTTTTGGGAGAGTAAGTACTTTAGAGACTTATGATCTGTATATAGCTCAAATCGTTATCCTAAAAGATAAAGCCTTCATGACTTGAGCACAAAGAGAAAGGATTCTAACTCAAGATCATAGATAAGGTAGTTTCTCTCGTGGAACTTCAGTTGTTGACTAGCGTAGCTCACCACCATTCCTTCTTGCATCAAGATCGCGCATAACCCAGTACCACATTCTTCAATATATACTATGAATGTTTTTGTACCGTTAGGAAATACCAAAATAGATGCACTAATCAATGCCTCCTTTAGCTTAATAAAAGCATCCTCACACTTTGTTTCCCATGAGAGAACTAGGTTCTTCTTGGTTAGGTGGGTTAGAGGAGAAGAGATCTTCGTGATGTCCTTAATGAACTTCCCGTAGTATCCCTCCAAAGTGAGGAAACTCCTCATTTCCACGGAATTTTTAGCGCATGTCAATCTTGAATTGCTGTAACCTTACTGGGATCAACCGCCAACCTGCTTTTTGAGACAACGTATCTTAAAAAGTGTACCTCCTCTTGCAAAAAATGGTACTTTGAAAACTTTGCCTTCGGCTAAAGCTTACGGAGTGTATTGAGCACTTCTTCTAAATGCAACATGCACTCCTCCTCGCTCCTCAAGTAGACTAAAATATCATCCATAAATACTACAACAAACTTGTTAAGCAACCCTCTAAAATCTCGACTCATTGGATCAACAAACGAAGAGGGTGTATTAGTCAGTCCAAAAGACATGACCAACCACTCATAAAGTCCTTCAGGTGTATGAAAAGCAATTTTCTGGATACTATCCTCAGCTACACATAATTGGTGGAATACGATAGCCAAATCAAGTTGTGAGAAAATCCTTGCTCCAACCAATTGATCAAAGAGATCGTCTATATGAGGCAGTGGATACCGAATCTTCTTTGTTAGTTTATTTAGCTCCTTATAATCAATGCAAAGTCTCAAAGAAGCATCCGCTTTCTGGCAAAGAAGACTAGTGCTCCCCACTCTTAAATGCTCCTCCTAATAAAGCCTTTGTCCAACGGCTCATTCACTTTTATTCAACTCGTGCCTCTCCTTTAGAGTCATACGCCAAATGGGTAAGGCAACAGGTCTAGCATTCTCTACTAAATAAATTCTAAACTCGATCTCTCACTGGGATGGGAAACCGGTAACCTTGGAAAAGACATTTGGGTAATCCCAACTACATGCACTATATCTAGCTCATCATTTGATAGGTCTAAAGAATATCAGTAGCTCAACATAACCGATCCTCGGGGTTCATAATAAACCTCCAAGATACATCCACTACACGTACTCAATCTAACAACCTTCCTATCATAGTCTAATATTGCCCCATATATCGTCATCCAATCCATGCCCAATATCAACCCAAATCCAGAAAATACTTTGAAAAAAGCAACACAATCGAACTCGACCCTTAAAATGAACAATTTCAAATACATACACATCATAGACAAATAGGTTGATCCTCCTAGAGCTACTCAATATGGAAACTCCGCTTCTAGAGCTACTCGAAATGGAAACACCACTACATGAGCTACTTAATGTAGAAACATGGTTGTTGGAGCTCTTCAATATAGAGACAACACTACTAAAGCAACATGGGAGTATATTTCCCATAACTATGACTACATGTAATCCAACTACACATTGAAGGGGAGCCTACAATGCCGACTCGCCGGTGTGTCTCATTTTCTAAAACTATATCCACCTATCGATCATAGTATATGCCTCTTACTATACATGCCAGTATCCATCAATATCACAATATCATGAACGTCGGAATGGTGAATACTAAGGAGTCCCCTTATGTCGGACCTACATACTTCATCAGGCATTGGTAACGTTGCGCGTCCACAGTAGAACCTCATGTGAGTGTCATTGCGACTGAATCACCCCTATTGGATAAAGTGCATTTACCCAACACCGTAACGTCCTAACATCATCTCATAGGTAACTAGCTTCCCTACTATCTCTAACATCTATAGATATGTATACAATATGGTTATACATACGGTTAATAATTTTATTTCTAATCTGAGCCTTAGGTTGAGGTTCAGATTCTAAATTTTAGCCTTCAGCTAGTCGACCGCTACACCCTATCAGTCGACGCTTGCGCTCAATCTCTCAGGGTGAACGGTTAACCGGTCGTAGTGTAAAATTTAGGATATCCTGATTTTAACGATTAGGTTTTTAATTATTTGTTAATTCAATCAATTCGACTTACACAGTGAACCCTAAGCATCGATTTACAGTGACCACTCTTTGCAAATCCACCCTACATTTTTATTATTATATAGTTCAATTCACAATTTTAATTTAGGGTTAGACCAATTTTAGGTGTTTCTATTCAATTATAAGAGGGGTTTAACATGGGTTAAATTACATTATCAGCTTATACCAATTACAATTTCTAATTCAAATTTTAGATTTAAACAATTATGATTTACAATTTAATTACTTACATCCTGGATCAGATAGATTAATTTAAAATTAACTATAAATAATCAGCTCATTATACTTGTTCTCACTCACCTCAGAACCAAGTTCTAACTCTATGCTCCGTCGATGAATTATCACCCATTCGCTTGCCCCCTCCTTGATATGAATTATTAGTGTGCTCATGCTTTGGTTTTAATTTATTTCGAAAGAATTTTATAAATAGAGAAAAGAAATTTTGGCAGAGTTTCGGTATGTTGTGAATTTTCTAATGAAATTAGAGTTAGCTTAGGTGTTAATTTATTAGGGTTAGAGGCTGATTTGAAGCGTTGGATTTTCCCTATAGAATCTATGTTCTCATCTTAAATGCACATCAAAAACTGGCAGGAAAGAAAAATAATTCGTTCCACCACAGTCTTCCAATTCCCGCTCTAAAATCTCGATTTAACACGTTAATTGGTTGACCGTCTATGGGGACCGGTCGACCGCTGAACCTTAGGGGTCGACCACTTATAATGTTAAGTTTTGGTAAGTATTTATTTATTATTGTTTATAAATTTTCAAACGTCCATAAATTCTCTGTACTAACTGCAAATTCGAAGTGTTATGTATGAAAATTATCCAGAAAATCGCTACGAATGGAACGATGCAAATTTCATAGTCAAATTCAGATGATTATGAAAATTTCAAGGTTTTAAATCCTAGCAATCTCGGCAGAGATCTCTTATTCAAGGTCAAGCGATTCGAAACATGAAAATCAAATACATCTCACTGCAACTAAATATCAAATGAGATATTCAAATCTCGGCTGATATCTCAGACGAGATCGATTTACAAGATCTCGAACGAAATTATATGTTCTTGAATTTTAGTTTTTTAATGGGCTAGGCTTGGAATACATACCCTGTTGATTAGGCCCAAAATCCATGCTTTATTTCAACGAAATGTTGGACTATCGATTTCTTTTTAGCCATTCAATTTTTCTACTCACGTTGCAAATACATGTCTAGGGTTTTCCTTTCTTATTTGAAAAGTCGATTTTCTTTCTAAAATGCAGTTCTTCATCCTCAAATCAAATAAGCTTTCATGTTAAGTTCTTTTCTTTTTGCAAAAACTTTTTGAACCCTAATTATTTTGTACTGTTTCCTTCTCTGGTTCTCTTCCATTCAAATTTTTATATTTTTTATATTTTTAATTCATTTTCTGTTATATCATTTATTGAAATAAATTCACCACTATTAACTTCTTATTTCATAGCAAAATTCAAAATTTTGTAGTTAATCCAACTTTTTTTGCTGGACCTTGATATGGTCTACTTAGTTTTATATTTCTTATTGTGAATTTGTCTTTATAACAATTTTTTTGAAATGCCAACACCTCTTGCAAATTCAAATCATTCTAAGAGATGTTGAAACGTCTTGTTGTTAGGTTATTTTCCATTCTTGTTCAACATAGTTTGTTAGCCAATATATTGTATATTTGCTGAAGTATATATTCTTATTTCAAAGAATGATATTAGTGAGGTTAGTCTGGTTAAAATAGTTTACTAATTTATATATTTGTTATCCCACTTTTTGGCAAAGCTGAGATACCCAAAAATTAACTGAAATCGATATTAACCAACCATGAATATTAAATATGCATTGCAGGATGATCATGGATATCGATGAATTTTGTCCGAGCTCGGATTGGGCTGTAATTGACAAGACATGACTTGCCAAGCCGTGAGAGCCAGCGTTTCAGATTTCAGGTTAATCGGAGTTCGTACGAATGAGATATGATCGATTCAAGTTAGATACAAGGTGGTGTTCGGATCCATCAGGTGACGACCTGTTCGAATCGATCAGATTCGTATCCATCAGAGAGGCATCGTCAAGTTCGAATCCATTGGAGCTTGGCAACTCCGAATCGATCATCTTCGAATCGATCAGGTACGGGTCAAACCGCGGTCATGGAGTTCGAATCCATCTGTTCGTATCCCTCACCACACCTTGGGTCATACCCATAGGCTTCGTATCGATCAGAATGGTCCAGGCCTTCGTATCCATGAACTTCGTATCGATTGACTGATGATTAGTTCGAATCGATAAACGAGGCATTCGTTCAAATCCATCAGGAAGCTTTAGCTCGTATCCATCACAAACAGTATCCATTGAATGGGTCTTCCTCGATACGAGCTAAGCTGCTAATCTCGATTCAAACTATACGTTGAAAGTTGATACAAAGCATGCGAAGTTGACTGATTCAAATTAGATAACAATGCCCGATACAAGCAAGGCGAAATCCATGGATGCAAATCGGTCAATACGCCACTAAAACCGGATTGACCAGGAAAACCCGCTCCATATCACTCCACGTCATTGCACGCGCATGTGCTTCGATCGAGTCGAAGAAGGGGATACGAAACATGGATTCAAGCGCAGCAGACTACGGAAAACATAGCCTTGAATCGATCATAACTCAAAAACCACAGATCCAAACGCAACGAAATTTTCAGAGTAGCTTCCATGCAAGGTAAAGAGCAATCCTGCCAAGTTTCAGCTCGATTGGAGCATTTCCTGATCGATACGAAGCTGATTCGAATCGATCACAGATTGAGTTGAAACTTGGTGGGACCGGTCGCGTGGGCCCCCTCACGTGCCAGAAGAAGTCTCCTGAAGTTTGGGCAAGATCTGAGCCTCCTACGCCTATAAATAGAGCCCAGAATCAACAGAAAAGGGGGCTTTTTGAGCGATTCAACGTCCAGACTCTGCCGGATTCAACTCTACTCCTTTCCATTGCTGTTATATTCAGATTCATTCATTGTATTTGATGTAATCATCTGTAATCAGTGAAGAACATCAATAAAAGATAAAAATCCTTGAAGTGGACGTAGGCCGGAGATAGCCGAACCACTATAAGTTGCGTGTCACTGTTCATTATTTTTGGATTGTTGTTCGCTGCTTGCTTAGATCTGATATTTGTGTTTGAATATTGCTGATTTGTATTCATACACTGGTGCTTTCGCAACATTTGGGGTTTGTGACCATTTTTGGTGCAAACACTTTGGTGCTTTCATTGAGAGGAACTAGCACCCGCTACACCAGATTCGAAGTTCAGATTTGAAAACTCGAAGATTTGAAGACAATGACTCGACAAACAAGTAGAAGACAAAGAGCTGAGAGAAGCCATCAAGGAGGAAGTCAAGAGGCATCCTCTGGTGCTGGAGAAGAGCCGGCTTCGATCTACATCACTAGAGACGAAATGGAGACCATGACCAATCTGATGCACGAAAGAATGATGAAAAGTCAACAAGAGATGCTGCAGAATTTCTTTGAACAGATGAGAGCTGCAGGGACGCAGAGCCTAGGACCAGCTACAGCGGCTATGAATGTGGAACAGGGAGCTGGGACTGCGGAACTTGATGAGGGACAGAATGCAGATCCAGTGGACAATCGACAAGGACTCGGGGGCAGACCCACGGGATCCGATACTGGAAGGCCGATAGACGGAGCTCAACAAGCTAGGGCCAATGCTGATGCTAACGGGCCACACGAAGAGTACATACCAGAATACCCTTCAAGACCAAGAGGGCAACCCCAGGATGGAGATGAAAAGATGGCTGGATTAGTGCGACGACTCATGAGAGGAGGATTGTCTATCGGAGGATTGGAGGAAGTCAGTCGGAGTCCGTTCACTCCAAATATCAGGAATGCAAGGAACCCTCCAAAGTTCAAACTGCCGACGCTGAACCCGTATGACGGAAAGTCAGACCCGACCATGCACGTTACCAGATACATCAGGCATATGGAAGTGCTGGGGGCATCCGAGGAAGTGATGGCACGATGCTTCCCTTTATTTCTATCAGATTTGGCTGCGCTTTGGTTCAGACAACTAGAGACTGGATCAATTAGGACATGGGGTGAGCTAGTGGAATGCTTCATGAGATAGTTTAGGGTCCATGTGACGCGACCCAAGAGTGTGATGACTTTAGCCTCGATAAAGCAAAGGACCGGAGAGTCCATAAAAGATTTTCTATTGCGATTCAATGCAACGGTGGCTTCTGTAGATCGCCCGGATCCATCAATGATTTTGATGGCGGCAGTAGCAGGAATTGCAGAAGGCACCGAATTCAAAGATTCTCTGACCAGAGATCCACTGCAAGATCTAGGAGAGTTCTATCATGAAGCTGAAAAATTCATTCGACTAGAGGAATCACGAGCCGAGAGGCAGGAAATAAACACTACACGAAGCGAAGGAACCGCAGGAGGACAATCTGGAGTAGACAAAGGCAAGAGAAAGCAGGACGATGCACAGGACGGTCCTGATAAACGGAAGAAATTCCGGGAACCCAGATTCAGGCAATTCACAGATTTGACGGCAAGCCTGGAAAGGATTTACACTGAAACTCGGGGGCAACTCCCCTATCGAAAACCACCCAGGAGAGATCCCACGGAGCGGGAACGCAGGACTGGAAAATACTGCCTATTCCATGAGCTGGATGGACACACTACCGATGAATGCCGCCACCTAAGGGATGAGGTGGAAGAACATGCCAGGAGTGGTAAACTGCCACAATATGTCAGAGAACGGGCAGCAGCGGTAAGGCCTGAACAACTACCGCCTCCAACTAACAGAAACGATCCTGGATCGGGATCACGACTCATCATCAACTGATTAAGATGGCAAGGGCCAAGTTCGAGATCTGGACTTCGGCCAAATAATTTCATTAGATTTGCTTTCAAAATAAAACGGCTATTCCACTCACTCATGTACGGGAACCAAAGAGACCCCTAGGCATGCTCTGAGATGGTATAGACCGTTCAGCCCGGAGAGGCGTTGTTTACTTTTTCCCTGATGTTTGAGATTGAAAATCTAGGGTCTGAATTTTATAAATAAACTTGAATTTCCCGAATAAGCCTTTGACCAGAGAGTTAAAGGACGAATATTACGTATTAATACAAAATTATGATCGCTTTATGACCCTACCCGGAGAGACGGGGTCCGGAGTGCAAGAAGTGAGTTGCTTCGCCGGAGAGCGACAGGATCGACTCGCTTAAGCGCTGTTTCCCCTTCACCGAAGTGTGACAGGATGGGATCCAGCAAGGGCCCGGAGAGGCTATGATCGACCGACGATTTAGGCCAAGATATCGCTTAATGTTCAAATACACTGAACCGGAGTGCAAGAAGTGGATCGCTTCGCCGGAGAGCGACAGGATCGACCCACTTAACGTTGTTTCCCCTTCACCGGGAAGTGACAGGATGGGATCCAGCAGGAGCCCGGAGAGGCTATGATCGGCCCAGAACGACCAAGACATCGCTTCACGCCCTAACTGGGGCCAGAGTGCAAGGGATAGAAAGCAACGCCGGAGTGCAATAGGATCTTTCTATTCGACCGCTAAGTCTGGAATGGGCTTCGCAAGGGTCCGGAGCGATCGACAACAGTCCGGAGAGACTGTAGAATTTCATTCTTAACTTCCACTGGCAGAAAGTGATAATGTTTCGGCTTCGAACAGCCATGAACTCGATTGAAAATATCATAAGACTCGAATGAAACCCGAGCTTACTACATTCGAATTGAGGCTAATCAAAACACACCTTTTGCCAAAAGGCATGTTTTGGGGGGCAAAGTGTTATCCCACTTTTTGGCAAAGCTGAGATACCCAAAAATTAACTGAAATCGATATTAACCAACCATGAATATTAAATATGCATTGCAGGATGATCATGGATATCGATGAATTTTGTCCGAGCTCGGATTGGGCTGTAATTGACAAGACATGACTTGCCAAGCCGTGAGAGCCAGCGTTTCAGATTTCAGGTTAATCGGAGTTCGTACGAATGAGATATGATCGATTCAAGTTAGATACAAGGTGGTGTTCGGATCCATCAGGTGACGACCTGTTCGAATCGATCAGATTCGTATCCATCAGAGAGGCATTGTCAAGTTCGAATCCATTGGAGCTTGGCAACTCCGAATCGATCATCTTCGAATCGATCAGGTACGGGTCAAACCGCGGTCATGGAGTTCGAATCCATCTGTTCGTATCCCTCACCACACCTTGGGTCATACCCATAGGCTTCGTATCGATCAGAATGGTCCAGGCCTTCGTATCCATGAACTTCGTATCGATTGACTGATGATTAGTTCGAATCGATAAACGAGGCATTCGTTCGAATCCATCAGGAAGCTTTAGCTCGTATCCATCACAAACAGTATCCATTGAATGGGTCTTCCTCGATACGAGCTAAGCTGCTAATCTCGATTCAAACTATACGTTGAAAGTTGATACAAAGCATGCGAAGTTGACTGATTCAAATTAGATAACAATGCCCGATACAAGCAAGGCGAAATCCATGGATGCAAATCGGTCAATACGCCACTAAAACCGGATTGACCAGGAAAACCCGCTCCATATCACTCCACGTCATTGCACGCGCATGTGCTTCGATCGAGTCGAAGAAGGGGATACGAAACATGGATTCAAGCGCAGCAGACTACGGAAAACATAGCCTTGAATCGATCATAACTCAAAAACCACAGATCCAAACGCAACGAAATTTTCAGAGTACCTTCCATGCAAGGTAAAGAGCAATCCTGCCAAGTTTCAGCTCGATTGGAGCATTTCCTGATCGATACGAAGCTGATTCGAATCGATCACAGATTAAGTTGAAACTTGGTGGGACCGGTCGCGTGGGCCCCCTCACGTGCCAGAAGAAGTCTCCTGAAGTTTGGGCGAGATCTGAGCCTCCTACGCCTATAAATAGAGCCCCAGAATCAACAGAAAAGGGGGCTTTTTGAGCGATTCAACGTCCAGACTCTGCCGGATTCAACTCTACTCCTTTCCATTGCTGTTATATTCAGATTCATTCATTGTATTTGCTGTAATCATCTGTAATCAGTGAAGAACATCAATAAAAGATAAAAATCCTTGAAGTGGACGTAGGCCGGAGATAGCCGAACCACTATAAGTTGCGTGTCACTGTTCATTATTTCTGGATTGTTGTTCGCTGCTTGCTTAGATCTGATATTTGTGTTTGAATATTGCTGATTTGTATTCATACACTGGTGCTTTCGCAACATTTGGGGTTTGTGACCATTTTTGGTGCAAACAATATTCTCTAGTAAAAGAAATTAATTAATGAATTTAACATCTTAGCTTTACATATTTTTGTTTACAAGAGTTTGTTTTCTTGAATGTACACCAATACTAAAAATATCAAATAATCCAATATTTAAAATAAAATAATTTAAATCATTTTTTGAAATTAGTATTTATAAATTTAGGTGCATACTTGAATGTAAACCAAAATTGAAAATATCAAACAGTCTGAGATCATTCTAAGATGTCCTTTAGGGTCCGAGATGTAATTCCAAGATAAACACCCAATATATATTTATCACAACCAAGAACTCGCCCAATACGAGATCGGTCCCCTAAAATCTCTACGACAAAACATGATCGAAATCCGAGATTTTAAACCTTGGAAAATATCATTTTAGGTCTTGTTTTAATTTAAATTAAATTTTCTTATTAGTTTTTTTGCTACACTTTCTGGTGTTACATATTTCCTCAATGTTCCAAACATTTCATTTGAATCCTCGAAATGGTCGTCCTTATTTTTAGATTTTAATAGCATATCACATTTACTTTCATGTTCTTTTTAATTTAATCTCAAAACATTCTATTCACTAATATTTGGTATATAGCCGCTGCGTTTTTCAACCCAAATGGCTTTACTTGTGATAATACATTCCACAATCGATCAAGAAACTGGTATGTTCTTTGTTAACAAGAAATCTTGTCAACACCCTGACATATAGTTAAAGGATAAGGTTTTTCTCTTTTGGTTTCCTTTAGCTAAATAGAGGAGAGTAGGATGAGTTTGTCCTTTTTGGTTATCCATTCGATAGGTTGCTATAGCGAAAACTTGTCTAAATCAACCTTTCAGTCCAATCGAAACGACTAATTTCTTTACTTATCCACTTTTTGAGCTTGTTGAAATGATATGGATGTCCTTTCAAAAGCTCTCCTTTTTGAAGCAGTTGAGAAACTCAAATAGATAAATTTAGGAATCTCTGAGTAAGGTTTGACTTAGTGGATTTCGACCCTTTCGAAGGTTTAAGTTGTTTAGTGGTTAGGGCTTTGATCAAGAATCTGGGATTAAGATTTCGACCCTGTCGAAAGCTGTAGTCTTAGATATCTTAGGTTTGAATTGGAAATCTAAGGTTTAAGTGGTTTGGTACTAGGTTTTGAGCCTGTCAAAAGTAGAAGTCTTATGGAAGGTGGCCAGGAGTCTGTCCCTGGATATACTTAATAATATAAGGGTTTCGATCTAGTCGAAAGAGTCTTTTCGACCTGGAAAAACACGATTAGTTCAGATAATAAAGCTTCGAAACAACTAATTAATCAAGAATACAGAGATCTTCCCTTTCTCAGCTAAAATAAGACTTTATTACTCAATCTCCCCAATTCAATTTACAAATTAGGGTTTATAGCTTTTAGAATTAAAAAAATGCAAGTATAGATTGACTAAGTTCGGATCTCCAAAACTAGACCCCTTGGGTCTTATTTATAGATGTGGGTCAGCAACTTTCGACACCAATGCTTTTGACCTGGTCAAAAGGTGGTTGCCGTATTGTATTTAGAGTGCTTCCGCCTTTGTCGAAAGAGACGGTTGCATCTTTCTTCTCTATGTTGCTTTGTAGGAGCTTTCGATTCTGTCGATAGGCTTTATCCAGTGGTTTCGAAGGTGTTGCAATAGAGATGGTTTCGACTATGTTAGTTGTTTTTGAACTTCTGCTTGTGACTTGACGCGGAACCTTTTTGGTGGATAATAGCTTTGATCGGTTCGAAAGGCTTGGTTTGGCATTCGAAAGGGTTGCTCTAGTTAATGCATGTTTTTGAGTGGTTTGTGATAGGCGAAACCTTTGGTTTCGAAAGGTTTGGCGCATATATAAAGGTTTGCCATTCCTTGTCTTCGAAAGGTGTAGCTTTGACTCATTCGAAAGGTCTTTATGCAGATGGAATCATCTGCTTTGAAAGGTGGTCACTAAAGCGGAAGGGTGCTTTCGACCCCTTCCAAAGGTTGAAAATCCTTGTACCTTGACTGTAGCATCCTTTCGACCTCTTCGAAAGGCTCTAAAGCTTTTGGACTTTTGTTGTGGCATCTCTTCGACTCCTTTGAAAGGTCTAGCCGGGGCCTATTCCGCTTATTCTTCTTTGTCTTCTACTCGAACTGGTTTTGACTAGGTCGATAGGAATTTTGGTATGCGAAGGGATGATCTTGACTTTCCAAGTCAAGCATGTCGAAACCCAGAATCTTCCCACCTTTGGTATTCCTGCGTAAATCTGGACCGTTCATCTGAATCTAGTCAAATGGCTTGCCATCCTTTCTGACTTTTCTTATAAAGTACGTTCTTTCCTTCTTCTCTTTCACTTACCTACAAAAAAAATACTTCAAGAATTATCAAAATCTTCTAGCCTTTAGATAATTTTCATTTCCTCCATCAAAAATCCATATCTGAGTAAGTTTAATTTATCTCATTTTTGAAACTTCTCTCTATCTTTTTATTTCATGATGGATTTTAATTTTCTCAAATCTCACAATCGGGATTTTAAATTTCAGTCTTGATTTATTAAAAACTGCTCGATTTTTAACTTTACTAAAAGCATGATTTGATTTGATTCGATTAGATTTTTCACCTTTTGTTAATTTTCAGTTTGACTTCTTTTTTTCTTCGATTTTAGATTCTATTGTTGTTGCGGTTTTTAGGACATTTGAACTTTTATCTCAAAGATTTCTAATTTTAATAATTAATTCACATTTAAATCCGTTTATTTTATGGGTTTTCATGTTTCTGGGTTGAAATCGGGTTTGGGGAAGAAAGAAACCTAGGTAGCTTCGCCCAGGAGTCATGAGATGTACGAACTAAAAATTTGGCGTAGAATATTACCATTTTACCCCTTTGAAAGTGATTGAGGTGGCAATTTGCTATTTTTATTTTTTAGCCCCTTTTGATGGGGTCGAAAGGTAATCTAGCACCTCATTTCAATTACCTCGTCGAAAGGTTATTTAGTTCATACTAAACTGACCTCATCGAAATCAATTTTTTGCTTTCGACTTTAACACCTTTCTAGGATGTTGCTTATGCATCGTAACCAACATTTTCGAAAGCATGGATTTTGCCTCATGGGTTCCACAACCATTCATGTAAACTTGTTTTAAATTTGTTTAAGTTAGAGATAAATATATTTTATACACTTTGTAAAATTCATGAACCAAGCCAAACGTTTCGATTTAGTCGAAACCTGTTGTATTGATTAAAAACTTTATTTTTGGCATGCTTTCGAAACCATGATGCCCTTTCGACCCTATCGAAACTTTCTGTAACTAATGAGTCAAAACCTTCTATAATCACCTTTCTCCAATATTGTCGAAATGTTCCAAATTCTTTTATTTTTTATCAATATGATTTTAACTTAGAACCTTTCGACTTAGTGGGTATGTAAGGTTTTGACAGCATTCATATTCCCCTAGAAATACTTAATTCATGGGTTTCAACAATGTCGAATGGTATTGTTATCTTGTTTATTTAATAGTAGTAATGTATACTTTGTTCAAATTTTTAAGCTGGTTTTAACTATTCCTTTCTAATAATATTGCTCCTATTGAGCTTTCAACATTGTTGAAGGGTGCAGATTGGATATACTTCAGCCCTCCCTTTTGACCTTGTCGAAAGCTCGGTAGATGTTTATGTCTAGGCTTTCGACATTGTGAGAGGAGTTTGTTAAGTGTTAACATTTTATTCCCTTTCGACTCAATTGAAAGCTCAATATATCTCATTTTTAACTTTAACATTCTTTCAAGAATTTGAAGTTCCATGTTTTGTCTGATGCTTAAATTGACGTAATAGGTTTTTACTAATCCTTGAAATAATGTTACTTTCATAACAAACTGTAAATTCTAACTAAAACATTTTCACCTAGCAAAACCATGAGCTCTTCAAAGAAAGTCAAAGCCACGTCAAAGCGTTCTTTGATATCTACACAAGATGAAGTGGACGCAGTGTGGAAGCCATTCCACCTACAAAAACTGACACCATCAGCAACCCTCATGAAGGGTTCTTTGCATACACCACAATACACATATGGCATGGAGGGTTTCTTCCATTCCCAGACTTCTTATCTAGGTTTCTATCTTATCTCGGAATCGCTCTGATCCAATTATCCCCAAATGTATACACTTATCTTCTATCTTTGGAGTTGATGGGTCTATAATCCGGTATCCCTTCTCTGAATTTGAAGTGTTGAATCATCTCATTCGACTAGTCAAACTAAGCGATCTTAGCAGCCAAATCTTCAGGGTGAATCCTCCCAAAAAGTTGATATCATGAGGAGTGAACAAATTTAGGGATTGGAGAACCAGTATTTCTTCGGATGCTTCCCAAATATCAGCAAGACTTTCTCTACTCTTCTTAAGTTCAGATTCCATTATTTTCCTTCTATTTAGTCACTTTTCTTTTCTGATCCTTGCCATATGTCAGGTGCTCCTGCTAAAGAACTGAATGGGGCAGATAAGAGGAAGGTGGAGTCTTTAGTTGTAGCATCTGGTAGGAACATAAATCGGTTGAAGCTGATGAAACCTTCGAAATTGAGGAAGCACTCTCTCCTCCTTTCTAGTCAGAGGATGTTGGGGCAACCTCCTCTAATCCAGCACACGTCAAAAAGAAAATGTTTCCTTTCCCTGGGAGATCCTGAAAATTTCTTTCCTATGTCACCTATTTGCTCCAACCATTCCAGTAAGTTATAGATGCTGCTTTTGTTATCTACTGCTGTATTGCTTTCCAAACTATTCGCTAACTTATAATCTATTTGAACTCTCTTCAACTGCTCCTCAAGCTGAAAAACCTGCTAATAGTCCGGCTCCTCCTCTTGAGACTTCACGTGCGCCATCCTATGTCCAATCTCTTTCTAAGACTAAGATGGCTATTAAGAGGAGGAGGAGTCCTTAACTCTTGATAAAGCTTTGGAGAAACCGATTGTTGAAGCTCCTCACGAAAAATCCAAGAAAACTCCTTCTGCGATTTATCCTCCCTCCAACATCACTGTTTCAAGCTCTCCAGGTGCAATTGAGCAGATGCGAAAAGCTTTGGAGATGACCCCTTTCCAAAAGCAAATTCCACCTAAGTCATCATCCCCTCCACTTTCCATTAATTTTGAAGAGATAGTCCAGTCTATCTTAAATTCTGCATCATTCGCCTCCATCCACCCGCCTTCCTCCGTTTCTGACTTGGCGGGTCACTATCGTTCTCTGATAGAATAACAACTCTTGGTAAGTTTCTCCTCACTTGACTTTATCGTTGCTATTATTCTTTAAATTTATGACTTATGCCATACCTTTTTTTCAGATTTCCAAGAGTTGGTTATCTTTGCACGAGCAGACATCCAAATCATCTGCCGAATCCTCCAAGTTTCAAGAGGAAATTTCTGCTTTAAAGAATCAAGTTTCTTCCTTATCTATGGAAAAAAGATGAAGCTACATCCGAACTAGAGCGATTGAGGGTTTCTCTCACCCAGTCAAAATCTGCTATTTTAGAGGAAAGAAAAGCTCACCAGCTCCTTGCCGATGAAAACTTAGCAATGCAAATAACTATAAAAGAATCCGACGAGTAGAAGGCCCGAATGGCGACAAAGAATGCTTCTTTGAAGGAGAAGTTGGAGAAGAATAAGGCTTCTTTGAAACTGGCACTCGATACTATCTCAGGTTCTAAACAGCAAGTGTCACAGTTCCTCGATACTACACTTGATGAAATCATGATGAACTCTTTTGAAGATGCTCTGATGGTCGCTTATGCTGACAACATCGACAAATGTCCCTGAGCTAAGCTTTCCTTCACTCGACTCTGCCCTCCTTGATAAAGTTATGGGCAGGATTAATCAGATTAAGCAGGGAGTTGATGTTGGAACTAGACCAGCCCGTAGAGGAAGTTATGGGTGAATTTCAAAAAATTTACCGGATTGGTTTTTTGTTGGGCCTATGAAGTCTAACTGAATTAGAACATTTCTAAATTTCATTTAAATAAAATCATTTATTTTATTTAAATTCAAATATATTAAGATATGAAATTAATTTTATTTGATTTAGTTTATACATAAATGTATCATATACATATATGTGTGAGTGGATATGTAACATAATAATTCGTGAAAGGAATAATATGCATATATGTAGATGTTGGGATTTACATCGCAACAGACATATTAGCTCATTTTGTATGTCATGTATGTTGTCCAAATATGTGCATGTATATGTGTTACAATATATATATATATATATGTATATATATGTATATATATATATATGTATATATATATATATGTATGTATATATAGACACACACACGTGTATGTATAAATATATTATACATAATATATGAACACAAAACATTTATATATAGATAAATATATATAGAAAGAGAGAAAGCAATTATTAAAATTATTTACAATTCAAAATTAACTTAGTTTTGCAAACATAATAATTTTAGTATTTTAATTTGTATATATTATGAATAAAATAATGTTTTCATCCATAAATAATTAACATAAAATAATCTATTAATGAAAATTCAAATTTTACAACTTTTGAAAATATAGGGTCATAAAATAGATCTCATAAAAAATCTGAAGATTTTTCAAAGTTGAAATATTATTTTTAAAAACAAATACATTGATTTCGGCAATAATTATTTAATATAAAATAATATATTATAAAAAATTCAAATTTTAAAATTTTAGAAATTCTACGATCATGATGGAAAGGTTACAAAAAAAATTGAAGAATTTTTCAATTAAATTATTATTTTTAATAAATCATAAACCGTTTTCCAAAATAATATTAATTATTAAAAATAATAAACTTTATTGAAAAATTCCTAAAAAATTTTAATATGTTTTTAAAATGATATAATATTTTCTAAAAAATATATAATTGAATTTTTAATGTAATAATTATTTTATATATAATAAACAATTCAAAAATTCAATAAATGTTAATTCAAAAATATGAATATATGTATAATAATTAATTTTTGAATTTGTAAATTCATATTATATATAAATAAGTGTACTAAAAATTTTAAATCATATATATATATATATATCTTATATTTGCATATATGTTATTATGAGAGAGAAATATACACTAATATATATATATATGTATATATGAATTTATTAATAAATATATATAAAAAACAATTATTAATGATAAAAATTGATTTTGTACAGTAAACAACATTTTTCTATACATAAATCAAATAGTATAATAGACAACTTATGCACATAACCAAACCAATTTGTGACAACTACATCTACTTACAAAATATCTCACCTAACTAAACATATAGTAGCAATATATTTTTAAAAAAAAATTCTCATTATAGGATCATAGAATATGATTTAATTCCTATAATATGAATTAAAATTACCAATTTAATGAAGCCTTTGAATCCACGTTGAAGCAATGATGGGTCATTCTCATTTGATCTCAACCTATTATCTCTAAACCAATTCCCTATGTTTTAGTCACCCCCAGACCTTCCCAAAACCAAAATTTTGCAGCCCTAATGATGGGCCTAAACCCATCTAAGCCCAAGCTAAAATACTATGCAATTAAATCTAATTTAATCGCTTGTCGATACTATATATCGATCGATATATTTATAACTGTTATAAAAATATATAACATTATTTATTTCTCAAATCATATTCAAATTTTATAATTAATATTTCATAAATATTAATTAATTCAATTAATTTATAACAATTATAAACTAATTAAATCGTTCGGTCTTAAGGGAATTTATCATTTCGGGTGTGTAACTCTTGGGTGTAAATTTGGTCAGCGATTAACATCGAACTATTCTAATGTTAACGTTCACATATCACTTAGCAGGTGGTGTGATATTATGGCCAAATTTATCGCTTACTCATTTTCGGTAAAAATCCAATAATAAGCGTTACCTGGTTGTGACATTTTTTTACACCAATTCTCTTCGTCAAAACTATATCACTTTGGACTTATGGAATTTGGTAGTGGTCAAAATTCCAACCTCATCCACATTCAACTTTATAGTCCAAATACAAAGTCCTCGGTTCAATAATAACAATTATTATTAACCAAAATGCTCTGGCCAGAGACTTTGACTTTGAGTTGACTTGAGTTGACTGTGATACTAACCGCATATAACTGAGGAGACGAATCCTCTCTTGAATAGTGCTTCACTTCCAATACTTCCACTCAACCCAACTATAGTCACTCGTTGGACGTCATGCCATGATTTGGCTATAATCAAAGCGGAGCTTTCATATTGAAGATCCATAGTATTCTCAAGTCGAGAGAACTGTGTAAATCAGTCACATCGATATTTTCTGTTTGACCTTAGTTATATTAACCAACACAAAACTATTGTGTGAGTCATTCCATAGTTATCCAATAACTATTAGTACGTAACCCCTGGGTGGCCCTAACAGTCATGAGTAATACACTGCCCAACATTTGGAGAGCGTTACATACTCCAGTCTTAATGGATACATCAATATCCAGTCTCGATGCATCTTAACTAGGAACATTTAAAATGGTATATTTGTTTCGTTGTGATAAATTACTCACGGTTGCAACACTTTGTAACTACTATCACAAAATATACCATTTATGGATTTTTCTTTTAAATATACTTTCAATTAAGTTAATTAATTAATCTAATCACATTATATCAAGTATATAATAGGAAGAAAATACTTTTTATTTCGAACAAGATTGGTCAACAAGTTAGATATATGTAACAAATTTCATAATTGCCCCTAGGCCATACCCCAAACTCTATCAATCTCCTACTTGCACTTGGGGTCGATTATGGAATCTAATTCCAACTTCTCCAATCAGTTTTCTCAAAACCAATTAGGTCAGTCCCTTAGTGAATGGGTATGCTATTATGTTTTAATTATCTACTTTGTCGATTAACTCTCTCTAACACTGATAAACTGCCTTTATCATGTGGAGCGATTCGAAGTATGTCTTTCGACTTCTAGTGAACTTTAAGTTCTATAATGACCAATTTCTTGACATTGTTATCTTATAACAATATTATGGGATTCTCACCATTTGGAATCACCTTTGGCTCAATTATAAATTTGTGCATTTATATCTATATACATTGGTTTATTGTAGCGCTATTCAAGTTAATGTTCTCAACATTTCATTGAATCGACCGCAATCACTTTTATTTTGAAACATTTTCAAATTAAAAATTTTAACTTGAATTTTATCATTGATATGTTATACTCAATATCACTTATAAAAGTTTATGTCCAAACGTTCCATCATAACGTGTTCGTTGTTTCTATAAACAATTCTCTAGTATTTCATAAATATGCAAGAACACCTCAAACAACCATTTAGTGATATCAATTTGGATTTTACATTTTCTCCATGTATTAAATACATAAACAAAACACAATATCATACACAATATAACCTGTATGATAATTCCTATTGCTAATGCATAAGGAATCCAACTTTTATGTTCTCTTTTTAATAGGGTGCGCTTGTATATCGTTTTGGGACAATCCCTATATCTTTTATACTCACCATAAAAGACATCATTTACAATCCAAAATTGAGTAGTAAAACAACTAAAGTTGATTTTAATATAAGCATATTGTTAAAATCAACAACGTGTTGTTTACTTATAGTTTAGAAATATCAATGTACCTTTTAACGTTCTTTCTTATGAACACACGCTTCCTCTACACTTTGATTGAAAATCAAACTATTTGATATTTCTATCAAAATACTTATTCAATCTGGATGCTTATAAAATGATACATTCGTATCATTTCTTGGATCATATCCAAAGACTCACAAACCCAACATCGCTCCCACTGACTTCGAGGCATATTTGATTAATATGCATAAGCGGCTTACTCTAAATCATTATTTAGAATTTTCTGTTTCAATACATAAGTACCAAACACTAAGTCTTATCGAGCGATAATTTTGAGTAAATCTGAATTAACTTGAGCATGTTGAATACCAAATCCGTTATGATAATTTCAACAATTGAAATTTACGATATTATTCTTATCAACATTGCTCATTTAATTCCAACCACATTGGTCTTTCCAATAAAGTCACGATCTCGGCCGATGGATCACATCTCTTTGGTTATGACCACCAAAATCGTATTTTGACAGCATACTTGGAATTCTTTCAGATTCGCGCATCATACCATATAGAGTCAATAATCTTAATGGTTTAATTGAACAACCGAGGGTAATGTATATTTTCGATATTAATAAGAAACTCATAGTTTCTCTTCGATGTATGAGAATGCTTATTAGACATTCTAATGCTATGTGTTCATTTAGGTTAGTTAATTTCACTTCATCTCATATAATCAGTTCTGTCTATGGATCGGATCCAATTCCATTTAACTACCAAAAAATTTCTCAAACAAATTCCTTCACAATGAAGTTGATATATCTTGAAACAACAATTGTTTCTTAGTGCAAATAGAATAGGGATTCATAAACGCTTTATGAACCTTTTTATTTATAAAACTGATTTTAGTTTATAAAAATTATGTTCAAAACATAAATATGTCATTTGATGACAGACCTTTCCAAAAATCTTTTGGAGATTCATACAAGATCCCTCGTGAACAATTATTACGTGCAATCTTTTGACTCTCACAACCTGCCAACTCCTTGGCCTAGGATATGTTGGGATTTCTTATAAACCCTTATCTTGTATGATTTTGTAAACTGTTGTTTAGATGAAATAATATCAACCTTGTGTACTAATCTTAAGTACATGACCTTATAAAAAGAAACTAACTCAACTTCACTCACAACTAATCGTAAATTGTCCAACAATGTCTGATTACTCTTTATCGATGCATCATTACATATCACATGGAGGACTGATTTTGAGATTGAATCTATTTTCATTTTTAGGTATATTTGGAACTCTTTCCAATATACTCATTTATTTGACCAAATCAAATCATTTTATTCTATTGCATGTTATTTTATTTATTTTTCTTTTATATTCTATGATTTTATCATAAACTTACTACATGTGTATCTAATACACATGTTCATATTGGTAATAAACCATCGATGAATATAACAAAGTATATGGAACCCTTTTGGTATTAATAGACTTGTGATTGCATACATCAATATGTATTAATTCAAAGAGTTCATCAACTCTTATGATGCTCCCACTGAATGGGTGCATAGCCATTAATTGTTTAAGATATAATTAACCTGTATCATATGATTCATAATTATATAGTAAAACTATTTCTCAAAACTATGGCTTAGTCCATAATTCCAAAACAACTATAAATAATATTAGATACATATATAATTTTGTTGCATCACTTTAACTATGAAAATAAATTCCATAATATAGTTCTATTTCATAATCACTACGCCATAGATGGCCTATTGCAACGAAAATACAAGATGTTGCTAGCTACAATGTAACGATAGTTATGCTGATTTTTGTCTATTACAACATTAGCTTCAGGATGTTAGCATAGATATCAACACTATGTTGCAGTAGCTATAGACTTATAAAAATATTATAAAAAATAAGTGCGGGCTGAAAAAAAAGCGGGCTGAAACAATTTTTAACACGGGAAGCAAAAACAAAGCGGCAAAAGTTAACAAAATATTGAAGGGTTTCACTCAAACACTTAACAAAATGTCGGCCCCGTTCTCTTTTATTTCCTGATTTGCTTTTGCTCTGTAAAAAAATGCTGGCCTCGTCTCCTCTTCGATCTGAAATTAGGGTTCCGTAATAGAGTCGCCGCTTGTCGTATTGATTGTCGATGCTTCAATTTCTTTCTTTGATCAATTGGATTGTTCGTGGCTTTTTTAATTTAGTCGAGTACAATTGTTATAATTGGTACGTGATTTTACTTTTCAATTTGCCTATGCTCGACTTGATTCGAGTAGAATGGTTATTCTTTGTTGCTTGAACTCGAATGATTTCTCTGCCAATGATGTTGAACCTTTATATAAGGTTCGAATCCTTTTATTTTCGTTCGTCTGAATTTATTTGAATTCATCAATTGATTTATCTCGGCCATTAATTTTTGTATGGATGTTGATGATGATTATTGACTTGTTCAATTCGTATATATTTTGATTTCTTGCTTCTCACGGCTTGTTTGATTTCGTGGCCACCACGGCTTGATTTTCGGTTGACTTCGTATTCTCTGATTTTCTGAATATCACGTCTTTGGGTTTCTGCATTTGAACTTGGCATTGTTTATTCATGTTAACATAACTTAACTTTTTCGATTCCTTGCCTTTGACTCTGGTTGTCACAGCTCTGATTTGATACACTCGCTTGTATTTTGCTGTTTCATGACTTGATAAATTCATGTTATATGTCACAGTTGCATTTACTTGTGTACATGGTAGTCTTGGCCGAGTCTGGTGCTTGAATTTTGTCTTGGTTCCTGTAAGGCTGTAGTTGTCTTTGACTTGATGCTTAATCACTTGTAGTTGCCATAGTGTTGTAGTCTTGTTTATGTTTGTTGATGATGCTCTGCCTATTGAAGCAGTGTCATTCATATTCGAGTTGATGTGCATTGTATACATGTGTGTTCATATATGTGCTCCATTGTATATTTGTAATCTCTGAAAACTTCAGTCGGGTCTAGTTGCTTCATATGCATTGATCTTGAGTTGTTTTCATGTTGCATTTGTTTATATGTATGCTTGATTTGTAACCTTGTCTCATTTGCATATGATGCTTAGTACTTTGATCCCTGTTTCATTCTTTAACCACCAAGTGTTGTGTCTGGTTTGAACTCACTTTTGTGACCTGCTTCTCTGGTCTGTTCCATTTCACTGGTTTGGTGATGCTGGTTTCTTGTCTCTCTCTTGTGCATGCCTGAACTACTTTGTTCATGTATTGCTTGGTCGTTGCTGATTTGAGGTTGCCTATGACCTTTGTACTACTGTACCACTTTACTTGTATCCTGTGCATTGTTGTACCTATTGCTTTTGTTGTTCCTTCTATTCTTTGATCTCATATTCATATATACTGACCTGAACTGATCATTGAAACGCATTGCCTTGCCTTTGTTGGTTTGTGTATTTGCTTGAGTATTGATTTGAGCTGTTTTGTTGGTTCTTGATCATTTCAGGTTGATTTTTGAAATTTTACTTGAGTTGAATCCAGTTTCAAAACTCGGGTTTGACCTTGTGCTCGTGTCGTGATGTTATCTGTATTTCACTTGAGTTGAACCCGGCTTTTAATTTGGCTTTGACCTTGTGCTCACCTGTCCCTGTAGATTTATCAAGTGTATATCGGTGTGCACCGCCTTGTGGCATGTACAGTGATACACTGTGCATGTCACAAGCTGTTCATGTATGATGAATTCATAATTAAATGATGACGAACAACCCAAATAAATGAGGCAAATAATATTTTCAAAATATCATTTTATTTTATACTGCAAAAATATTTTATTTTCAATTTTACTACGTCAGTGTATATTTTTGCAGATAACTTAGATGCTGGATTCAATCTGAAATAAAGTTAAAGATAAATACGAGTGAGAGTGAATTATAATGAGGTGCAAATGTAAATGGAAAATTATGATGTAATCAAAATTGTATTGTAATTGAAATTGTATATATATAATGAGAGCTTGAATTTGTACTATTCAAAATTGTAATAAATATTTGTTTGAATAAAATATTCGTTTGAATTTAAATTCCGTGTTATTTATTTTATTCAGCAAATATTCAAAATTTTGGGGCCCACTTTTTAGCAAATTTGGTACGTGTGGCAACAACAGAACCGATGTTGCCCTAGGGCCGCAAAGATGTTGCCTTTGACTCTAGGGCAACGCGGCAAAATGCATCACCGAGAAAGTGTTGCCTTTGCCCTTTTTTAGCCTACAGCAACATTTTTTGGCACTTCCTGCATCACTTCTTGGGTGTTGCAATATGCAATCTATGGCGTAGTGAATGAATATTCATAATACTCATATTGAAATATAGTTATATTTATTTTTCAGTCAATACCAAAAATAAACATTATTTCACAAATACTGTTCGATACATTTTACGAAAACGATTTTCGCAATTTGATGCAATCATTAGGTGCTATATGGCATGCTCCCACTATTTTTGCCATTACTATAATAGCGTACTAAATTTAGAGGTCCACCATTCACTTAATATTGTTAATATTGTTTACTTATTTCATATGCTGCAACTAGTTTACAGTGGAGAGTTCTTTGATCAAATATCTTGAACTCAAAGAAATAAATGTTATAGAAAACAATTTTTTATATGAAAATACATTTCGGAATAAAAATCATATTTCATATTCCAATATTAAGTATCAATTACTATTACAATTCTTGTTTCCAATGTTTCTCTTTGAAGCAGAAATGACTATTCATTTTCTTCATTCCAACTTTACCTTAAATTGCATCTATTCTTATACATTCATTTTTCTTTCAAATGGTCAAACTATTCAAAGAAAACCATACTACAATATCATAACAAACTTTTTACAAAAACACATTTGATTATTCTTAACATTTAAGGCATCAAATATGTTGCACTTTATGTAAACCGATCATCTTGACATTTCAAAGATCGAGTTCTTAGATGTATCTCGTAGTTTATGGTCTTGTATTATATTAACACAATATGATCCTTTTGAAATCATTCAAGTTTAATACATGATCTTAATATACTTTTTATTGGCTTACTTTGAATGAACTAACTTCATCGAAATATTGTACCACACAAACTATGATTGTTCACCATTTAACATTCATATGTGAAAGTACATGGATCAAATATCCATAGTCTTGAATTGCATTTAGAGTTCAAAAACTCATAAAATGCAATACACGGTCTAAACCAAATAAACATATAAGTGACCAACTTACGAATGTATTAAGTAGATGAAATTAGGCACTTGCATGGGTATAGAAACATTATATAACATGCAATTAGAATTACTAGTAAGTATATATTATATTTATATTTGTTAACTTTCAATTCAGTTTGTTTATATATGTTAATTGACAAACATTTTATCAATCATATTAAATGCACAAATTTATCATTGTAGATAATTATAAAATTATATAGCATATGTTCTTACAATATTAGAATGGTTAAATATTACCATTTCACCCGAGTCAGATCAATTCCCCAAGACCTTCCACCTGAAAAACTCAAGTTTTATAAGGACAAATTTGTTTTAGAATTATTTACTAAGTCAATTTTGTATGAATCGGATGATTGATTGTGAACATGTAATAATATATTGGTTTGTAAATATTTATTTTAGTCTTGTTTTTTTATACTTAGCTGTGTTTTATTATGTTGCCATAGAAAGAATGTTCCTCAAGCAACCTTGTCTCTAGAGATTACCTAAGTCAATATGTTAAATTAAGAAGATTTTATCTCAAAAAGGAACCAATTTTAAAATCTTTAAAATTGGCAAGATATTGTTTTCTTAGGGATTTACAAAGACTTTACATGGAACACACTCGTCTCCGCTTTGACTTCCTTAGTAAAGAAAAGGAGAAAATACTCAAAGAGATTCGGACATTCCACACCAAACTAATTTGTGGAGGCGATAGTCCCCCCATCAGAGAGTGGGATTACAGTAAATATCCACTGATTGTTACTCCAGAAGGAGTCAATATTCCTTTTAACCCAACCGTTATCCTTTCTGCTAACTCACTAAATAAAGTCAGAAATGCAGTTTCTCAATTTAGATGTAAAGTAAATATCCAATTGTAATCTTTTAGCTTCACTGTCGTTTAAATTGTAGTCTTTTATCGTAATAACAAAGAGATTTATCATTTCGGTTTTGACTTCATTTCATTTCTTTTTCTATTTAAATAGGAGTTACAGTTATCGGCGGCTTCTCTCTCACTCGATTCAGCGTTTCGCTTTATTGCTCTTAAAGATAAGTTGTTAACAAAACTCAAAAAGAGTAAACTCCTCGAAGATACCTTACTTCCACGCTTTCATGACAATGCCGAAGCTTTAAGATGGCATAAAAGATACTTACTTCAGAAAGCTATTGTTAGCAATCTTAAGGATCAAATTGCCAGTTTAAAAGTTGATGTTAATAGTAAAAATTAAATGATCTCCATCTTGAAGCATCAAGTTAAGTCAAACCCTGCAATCGACTTCGACCTCAAGATGTCAGAACTACTTCAACAAATAAGTGATTTGGAAATGAAATTGAAGGATAGCCAAGCTCAGTGTGAATCATTGGAATATATTATGGGGGATAACATTTCGAGTACTAAATTACCGGCTCCTCACGCTACTCCTTCTATTGCCAAATCCACAAGATCGACTTTTGTTGCCACTCAGAAATTCCCCATGATGACCAATCCCTCTCCTAGCTTAGACGAGAGGGTAGTGGGCGAATGGTGTAGGAAAGTTAAATTTAGAATACAATGGGTTTCGAAAAAAAAAAGAAGAATTATTTTTTTGAAGTGGTTAAGTACTTTAATGGACAACAAAGAACTAAATATTCTCAGAGCATAAATGAGTATGCCGCCAGAATTCAGGAACTTGAGTGCGACAACTACTTCCTTCAAAAGCGCAATGCCGAATTGGAAAGGGAAAACAAAACCTTTAGAGGCGAAAATAGAGCTTTCAATCGTGCTCTAAAGACTAATATTGATGCAAGTGACGATGCAAATAGGATAAGGAAGAAAGAGAAGAAATTGAAAGGGGTCCTTTGCTTCGCTAGACATCATGTTGTGGATCCTTCAATTGCTGAGAGCCTGAACAAGGCTACTCAAGGTTTATAATAGATTAACATTCATGAAATGCATATACTTATTCTCTATATTTGTAAATAATTTCATAAGTTATATAAATCATGTAATTTTGTAAATATCACCTGATTTGTGATCCTTTCCTGTAATGTTATTTCTGAAGAATTTGTTTGACATATTATACCACAATTTCTGTGTTTGTTGAATCTTTCATTCTTCTTTGTTGTTTTGATTTCCCTGAAAAGTATGAAGCAAACAACATTTCTTGTTGTTAGATTGAAATTTGTGTATAAGTCTACGCATACCATTTGTGAAGATTAACAAATCATCATGTTAATCATATGAAAAGTAGTTTATATTTGATCAAATCTACGAATCCAATCTTAAGTCATGATGAGAAATTTTAACCATATTGCCGGAATATCCAAAGTTTATCGGTGGAAAATTCTGTCCCGAAGCAGGGGTATAAATATTAGAGAGTCATCCTCTGGAGATAGTTCATAAAGAGCTAAATATGAAAAGTCTAGAAATCATTATATGAATGTTTATAGTTGAAATCCAATGACCCATACTCGAGTATTAATGAAATTTGAAAACTTAGAAGTCTAAAACCTAGATTCGAATATTTATGATCTTCTTGATAAAAGTCTCTGACCTAGATTTGGGCATTAGTAATGGATAACCAGAAATCCATAATCGAAATTCTCAAGCCCAGATTAGGGCATTAGTGGTGTATAATCAGAAACCCACAATTGAAATCTCAAGCCCAGATTAGGGCATTAATAAGTAAAGGTTTCGAAACCCAGATTCGGGTATGATAAAGGCAGTAAGTGATTGATAAAGACCCGAGACCCAGATTCGTATATTAGTAAATGAAGTTCAGAAATGAAAGTCCAGAAACTCATATTCGGGTATTAATAAGTGGAATTCTATTCTACTCCTTTGATTCTATCTTCTTCGACATGTATGAACCCTTTAGGTCTTGTATGTAGCTGTAATTTGATCGTTTGCCTCTTGAGCTTGGAAGTCTTATTCCATAATTTGATATGCCACTTCTTGGGCATGAACATCTTAGTCTTTTGAAGATATGCCGTCTCTTAGGCTTGGACATCTTAGTTCTTTGGAGATATGTCATTTCTCAGGCTTAAACGTCTTAGTCCATTGGAGATGTGCCGTTTCTCATGCTTGGACATCTTATTCCATTGTTTGATGAGCCTATTCTTGGGCTTGGATACCTTATTCCATTGTTGTCTAGTGCTCTTGGTTAGCCCATTCTTAGAGGCTGGAACCAAGGACTTACCCAACCTCCCACCAGAAGGCGCCTTGACCTGACTAGAGGCGTGGCCAAGGGTTTGTTCGGTGCTTTAATCTGGCCATAGCGTGGCGAGGATAAATGCTTATTCCGACCTTCCTCCAGGAGGCGCTATGCCCTAGCCATAGCATGGCGGGGACAGGGGCATGTTTGGTGCTTTATCCTGGCCATAGCGTAGGGCAGATAAAGGCTTACTCCATCTTCCCTCCAGGAGATGCCTTGACCTGATCAGAGGCGCGACCAAGGGCTTGTCCGGTGCTTTATCCTGGCTATAGCATGGCTTGGATAAAGGCTTACTCCGACCTCCCTCCAGGAGGCGCTCTGCCCTAGCCAACTCGGCACGGACAGAGGCTTTCTACTGTCTTAGGTAGTGTCCAAATAAGAGGAGCATTTCACCTCCAACCATGTAGATTCTCTTTAGAAATAATAGCTCTTTATTGATCTCATTCAATATTTCTTTACAAATTAATTAATCTTTGCTTGACGGAAGAAGTTGATTATCATTCCTTCTAGGGACCTACAATGATTAGTCTTATGTCCATACATCATGTGATAATGGCAGTTGAATCCCCCTAAATTCCTTTCATGTTTTGGCTTCTTTTTCTGTGATGGCCAATAATTGAGCTCATCCTTGGTTAACAAGTAGACATTCTCTATGGATGTTGTTAAGTTGCATTTTTTAGGAAGTCTAGATTTGAAACTTATTTCTTGAGGATGGCCTTTTGGTTTCTTGTCCCTTGGCCTTGTAGTTTCACATTCTTCGATCGCTTTTCTTTTTAACACCCTTTGGAGTTCTTGTGTTGGGAGTGTTCTTATTATAGCTTGTTGCTATTTATGAGCAAAGGCATTGTAGTCAACCATTATTTATTCTTCAAAGATTGTGCCTTTGGAATAATGTTGAATAGTTCTCATTTGACTGAATAAACTGTCACTTCCATTTTTCCTTTTTCCTAAGGAAAAAGTAGGGGTGGGGCCAATATGAAAGGGGTTTAAAGTCCATTTCTCTGGATCATATGATTCCGCTTTTTCTTGTTTATAATTCTTAGAGGTTCTAATCTTATCCTTTGCTCTTCATATTGGTTGGACTCCTTGATGGTTTTTTAGGGGAATCCTATCCCATGCGGTTCAGAAGATCCTTGCTCGGATCTTTTGAATCTGCTAGCCATGATGATGTTAGACCAAAGTAAATAAGCTTGAAATTGATTTAAGTTGGGTTAGAGACAAGTGGTGTTGGGAGTTCAACTAAATCGGAGGTTCAAACCCTCCTTCTAGCGCCAAAATGTTAACAAGAAATCTTGTCAACACCCTAACGTATAGTCAAAGGATACGGTTTTTCTCTTTTGGTTTCATTTAGATAAATGGAGGAGAGTAGGAACAGTATGTCCTTATTGGTTACCCTTTCAAATAGGTTGTTGTAGCGAAAACTTGTCCAGATCAACCTTTCGATTCAGTCGAAACGAATAGTTTCTTTGCTTATCAGGCTTTCGAGCTTACTGAAATGATATGGATGTCCTTTCGAAATCTCTCTTTTTTAACCAATTGAGAAACTCAAATATATAACTTTAGGAATCTCTAGGTAAGGTTTGACTTAGTGGATTTTGACCCTATCGAAGGCTTAAGTTATTTAGTGGTTAGGCTTTGATCAAGAATCTGGGATTAAGGTTTCAACCCTGTCGAAAGCTGTAGTCTTAGATACCTTAGGTTTGGATTGGAAATCTAAGGTTTAAGTGGTTTGGTACTAGGTTTTGACCCTGTCGAAAGTAGAAGTCTTATGGAAGGTGGCCAGGAGTCTGTCCCTGGATTTACTTAAAAAAGTAAGGGTTTCGATCTAGTCGGAAGAGTCCTTTCGACATGGTCGAACCTAGAAAAACACGATTAGTTCAGATAATAAAGCTTCGAAACAACTAACTAATCAAGAATATAGAGGTTTTCCCTTTCTCAGCTCAAAGAAGTCTTTATTACTCAATTTCCCCAATTCAATTTACAGATTAGGGTTTACAGCTTTTAGAATTAAGAAAATGCAAGTACAGATTGACTGAGTTCGGATCCCCAGAACCAGACTCCTTGGGTCTTATTTATAGTTGCGGGTCATCACTTTTCAACCTGGTCAAAAGGTGGCTGCCGTATTGTCTTTAGAATACTTCCTTCTTTGTCGAAAGGGACTGTTGCGTTTTTCTTCTCTATGTTGCTTTGTAGGAGTTTTCGATTCTGTCGATAGGCTTTATCCAGTGGTTTCGAAGGTGTTGCAATATAGATGGTTTCGACTCTGTTAGTTGTTTCTAAACTTCTGCTTGTGACTTGACACGGAACCTTTTTGAATAATAATGGCTTCGACCGGTTCGAAAGGCTTGGTTTGGCTTTCGAAAGGGTTGCTCTGGTCAATGCATGCTTCTGAGTGGCGAGTATAGGCGAAACCTTTGGCTTCGAAAGGTTTGGCGCATATATGAAGATTGTCGTTCCTTGTCTTCGAAAGGTGTGGCTTTGACTCATTCGAAAGGTCTTCATGCATATGGAATCATCTGCTTCGAAAAGTGGTCACTGAAGCAGAAGGGTGCTTTCGACCCCTTCGAAAGATTGACAATCTTTTGGACCTTGACTGTAACATCCTTTCAACCTCTTCGAAAGGCTTTAAAGATTTTGGACTTCTGTTTTGGGATCCCTTCGACTCCTTCGAAAGGTTTAGCCGAGGTCTATTCTGCTTGTTCTTCTTTGTCTTCTGCTCAATCGGGTTTTGACTAGGTCGAAAGGAATTTTGGTAGTAATATTCTCCATCAGGCTTGAGCTTAGAAATTTGATTACACCCTGAATATGCATCCATAAAGGAGAGAAATTCATGACTGCTTGTACCATTCACCAACTGATCCATTCTTGGGCAAAGTCAGTAATCTTTGGGAAATGCTTTGTTTAAGTCTGTATAATCAACGCATGTCTGCCATTTTCCATTAGATTTATTATCTAAAACAGGATTTGCTAGCCACTTTGGATAAAACACTTCTCTAAAGAATCCATTTTCTAGCTAAATTTTTTCCCTCTTGTAGTGTCATAGTATGAATTTTCTCAAATTACCTTTTCTTCTACCTTATTAGTGTGAACTTTAGATCAATATTAAGCGTATGCACATTATCATTGGGTCAATTCCTTCCATATCAACATGGGTCCATGCGAAGGCATCTTTGTTTGATTGTAGGAATAAGATCGGTCTTCCTTTCATAATTTTATCCATTTTCCTTCATACTCTGCCATTTTTGTTGAATCTTGGGAATCTAAGCTTACTTCTTCCAAGTCCTCTATTGATTGTGCATTTTCCCACCCCTCTAAAATTTATATCCGGCACTAACTTTTAAAAGATATCACCTTTATCTTGATCAACTTTATTTAACTCCACATGTTATTTCTTTATTTCCTTTAACTTAATTCTTCTTCTATTACTTAGAGCATTTTCGGTTGAATATTTTGCCTATTTGCCTTAGATATCAGTTCTTGGGGACTAATATGCAAGAGTCTGAAGGTTTTAGTTTGGTTGTATATATTTAACACGAGTTCTTAGCAAGATTCTACTTCTTTATTATATTATTAAATACATCTCTCAAGAACATAATTATTCTCCTTGGACAGTTCATCATCCACTTTGCACAGGAACTTCACCAATAAATGCTTTGGAGTGACAAAAGCATCCATTTCATCAAGCGCGGGTTGCCCAAAAACACGTTATGTGGTTGATTCATCACCATAAATAAAGTTTTGAACGTCCTTGAGTAGGGTGGGTCCTAATTTGGTCAAACAATTTTACTTGACCGATTAGTGTAGAGCCTTTGTTGTTGAATCCAAAGGTTGGTTTCAAGTTCGGCTGAAGTATCTCTTCTGGGGTTCCCATTTGGTCAAATTCACTTTTACAAAATGACAATCACCTCGCTACCTGTGTCATATAAGATTTTCGAGGCAAGAGAAATTCCAATTTGGGTAGGTATTATAAGTGGGTCATTGTGAGGGTGCCTCACTACCCTCAATTCCCTTGGTATTATCACTAAATCTCGAATAACATAACTTTTAAGAGATTTTAGTGGTGGTTCCTCACTTATCGAGTAGATGTCTTCTGTGGCTTCCTTTATGTATTTGTTCCTTGCTCCTTTACTCATTTTTGCAATATGTTACCCTCCTTGGATCACATCAATATGGTTAATTAGCTACAATAGGCCTTGTGGGAGATCATTTTCTAAGATGTTGGTGTTATAAACTGATGGTTTCTCAGTATGATGGGCTTTTTGATCTGTCTTATCAAACTTCCTATGTACGCTTTTCTAATAATATTTTGAATAGTTCCAATTAAAAATCAGCATTCATTGGTCAAGCATCAAAAATATGGCTACGGCGGCATGGAATGAACGAATAAAGCATTTGGATTTAAGTGCCGTACGTGACAAACGTAAAGATCAAAAAGGCAGTTTAATTTACAGTGAGCAGTTTTAACAGAGAATGGGTCCTAAGGTTGCAACCACAGAAACAAAAAATCATCATTTTAAATCACAATCATTCAACATAAAATTTCTAATCATGCAATTAAATATTCAAAGCGGTTTGGCACATGAAAGTAAAAGCAATAGCTATATTTCAAAAGCAAGCCAAGCTAAAATGAGAGAAGATACTTATAAATTTCGAAACCTATATATATATATATGCTGATTTGGTAAAATAGGTACAGGGAAGTTTTAACAAAAGTTAGGCTAGTGTAGTTGTCAAATCAAACCATGGTTCACTTTATGAAAAGAGCAACGGTCTCCTCCTTTCTTCCGTTCGGGATTTGTTCTTGACCAAAATAATGTAGGATAATCTAGCTCAACTTTATTGATAGCATTTATATAAAAAAATAGGTTGGTTTAGTTCAATAAAATTATCTTTAGTGAATTCGTTCCATCTTCCACTTTTGCTTGGGAGTGCAAAGTTTCCTTTTCTCTTTGATTTCATTTGTTGTGGAAAATCTTATACGTGTGAATGAATTTATCTGCTTGGAAATGGAAGTCTTGCAGATCCTTGCATCCAAGAATACAAAGCTCTTTCCAAAATAGAATTTTCTCAATCAAGCCAGATTTTATTTCCATTAACTTTTCCCGGTCATTCACCATTTATGCTTTATTCGCTTCAGCATTTAATCATTTTAGATAATCCCTCGGCAATTTTCCCAGTTTTTGTTTTTTATATTGGCTAACACACTTGCATCAATAGTTGGTTATTTTGAGGTGTAGAATTGAGTTGAAAACCCATAAGAAAATTTCTCCCATGAGTAAATTGTCTTTTCTCGGTAGCTTCGGGACCATTTTTCCGTTGCTGAAAAGAATGTAGTTGGAAACATTCTACATCTTACCACCCTTGCAGCATCATATAAGTCCATCCGACTTTCGAAAGAAATCAAATAATCATCTGGATCAGTTGCGCTATCATACACAATCAATGAAATCTTGACATAAGATGGTAGTGGTGGTGCAATGATTTCTTCCATGAATAGTGCCCCCCTGAAGTTGTTGACTTTGGGATCCATTGCCCTCTTCCCTCTTAGTTCTGTTAAGTCTCTCTCAATCATATTAGCCATGTCCCTTAGATATGCCTTATCATTCTCATAATTCTTCCATTTTGGCTTATATTTCTTTTGCGAGGCGGAACTAGCAGACTGTACGAGTGGTGATTTTGAATTCTTATTCGGCTTTTGTGTTAGGTAATTCACTTCCTTTCTTTAGGACCTTAAAGCACTTTTCTTAATGTCTTTGCTTCTTAAGTTGGATTTCCCAACTTTTCTATGTAGGGATTCAACTTCTTCTTCTTTCGCTTTTTTCGTTCTTCGTGATGTTTTTAAAGATTTCTAAGAGATGAGAGTTTCGATTAACTCATGCATTGCTTGTAGTTGTCACTTCACGACTTGGATATCATTCTCTTTCTTTGGTGCTTCCTTTGGCATTGAAGCTTGTCCCACCTTAATGTCTCTATGTTAAATTGAGAAGTTGTATTTTCTACATGATTTATGTGGTGGGCTACTTCATATTGGACTTTTACACTCACTTTCTTAGTGGATATTTGTTAGAGTGATTACTATATGGTTTTTTCTTTAGGTTCGATTCTCAATAAAAGCACCACTTAATGTTAGGTCGAAATTTAGGCCAACTTAATGTTCATTGATTTTGAGGAGTTAAGAGAACTTGAGTAAGATGAGACTCTTAGTCAAGCATTCTAGAAATAAGTTCATGTGAAGTCATTACGCAATTAGTTCTTTGTTAAAGTTCTAAATTGAAAAGTCACAAAGTCTTTAGGGTCAATTCAGCCATTGATGGCTCAAACCAAGCTCTCTTTTTTCTTATGCAAAAAATTAAAATTAAAAACGAGGAAGATCAACTTGGAATTATCCTTTCTAGTAGAGGGTACATGCCACTTGTAGAAAACTCTAGCCCTTGGATTCATGACACATGTCGTCTAAAGTAAGGAAACCTTATGGCAGTTGGAATATTGATTTTGGATGCATTTTTCAACATTCGACGGCTCTGGTTATCAACATTCGATAGTTCCTTATTTCTTAATAAGTGATGGCTCTTGTCAGCATTAGATAGCAATGGAAGATCAAGCTTCAATAGCTCTATCAATCAATGTGCGATAACCTCTACCAATGATTGATAGCTTAATTGATCAACATGTGATGACTTCGAGAAATATTGTCCTTCGACGGTTTAATTTATCAACCTTCGATAGCCCCTTAATTCCAACATGTGACAGCTTTATAAACTTAACCTATGATAGCTTCTTATTTCCAACATGCAATAGCTTAGATATCTTAATCATTGATATTTTATCAGCATGTGATGGCTTAGGCATCTCGATCTTTGATGGCTTATAGGGTCAACATGGGATGGCTAGGCATCTAAATTTTGATAGCTTGTTGGACCAACATGTGATGGCTCAGGCACCTCAATCTTCGATAGCATATGGTAGCAGCATGTGATGTCTCAAGCATCTCAATCTTTGACAACTTATGGGATTAACATGTGATGACTCTAGCATCTCAATCTTTGATAGCATATGAGATCAACTTGCGGGAGCTTTGCATCCATCGTCCTTTGTTAGTTTGTTTTTAGCTTCCAGCTCTCCAAAGCCTCTTTTTCTTTTCAATTTGTGATGGCTCATCTTCAACCTTCGATAGCTTTAGTTTGCCAACATTTGATGGCCTGTATTTATCAACTTTTGATAGCTTTATTTTGCATCCTTCAATGGCTTTAACCGTCAATCTTTAATAGCACCACACTATACTTATCCTTAGATTTTTAGGATTAACATAGCATTTTGGCTCGAGGTCAAGATATTCAGCATGTACTACGACGTATGGTGACTAAAGGATGATCGAAAGTGAGATCGTGGAGTGAGTCATGGATTGGGGCATTTGGATGATCTACACGGGAGATGACTAGGTAGTTGTGCTCAGCAACTTCTACGCGGTTTCAGTGTTACATACGACCTCAATATGGTCATTAGGGTATCGTAGGCATGTAGATTTGGGTTGAGTATGATACAGTACTACTTGCACCCGAGGCTTATAGCTATAACTTAAGCATTGTTATTTTCCATTGAGACTGTGGGGGATGGGTTACAGCTTTCACCTTGGGTGATAGTCGAAGGGAGGTGGGGAAACTCATCTATATTAGTAATCACCATAAAGTGGAGATGACCACTTTGTTTTCTCTAACATATAGTAGTTCGATGGAAAGGTGTTGTGACTCATTAGTATCGGTTTCAAATAAGTTGACGGGTACGATACAACGTTACTCTAGAGTCAAGATTTGGGGTACAATATGGTGCTACCCTAGTATTCTAGTTGCAGTTATGATACGACATTACAATAAAGCTTTCACTCGTTGTTTTATGTGCATGGATTTATATGTGCCTTTGTATGATGTGTTCGATGGTTATATCATCACTATTATTCGCTATGCTAACTTGTCGAATGTAGGAAAAGAGCAACGTTAGTAAATTTCGCTTACATATGGGTGATATTTCGGCTTACCACTTAGTACATTATTCATGTCCTATTAGTGTTTTGTATCAGACGTTTGAAGTTTACTAGCTTTTTCGTATTTCTCGTTTTCACCATTTTGAAGAAACGAATGAAAATGAAAAATGATTTAAGGACAATAATCGAACAGAAATAACATCGAAAATTAAATTTGGGATGAAATTGTCAACAAAAAGTAAGGGTTGATTCAGAAATTTGATATGGTATGAAATGAACGAATTAAATTTAGGGATATGAAGGTTGTTTTCGAAAGGACGGATGTGTTTGCATTTCAGACTCATGTTTTTAATGTGTAATGGGTAAAGGTATTTGGTCTATTTTAATATGTGTAGTGTGATACTACAAACCCAAAAGCATAACTAAATATTAAAAAAAAAAAAAAGGTTTCCAATCAACATGCCTGATCGGTAGCAACAAAATCAGCTAAGACAAGTGTTTAGATGGCAAAGATATTGACAATATAGATAAGTATAGACAGCATTATATTATTAAACATCATAAACAAGTAGCTAAGCGAAATAGACCACAGCTACCATAAGCCAATTGACGTCTGATGGATCCGCAGCTCCAGGAACGAAAGCCGTCGCATCACAGACTGACTCAATATCAGGCTCAAGGCTACCAAACCATGCCTGAAGAGGGATGTAATTGCAACCTGTGCATATAGAGAAAAGGTGTAGTAGAACAGATTAGGCGACGAACTTGAATTGGTATTGAAACATCTAGCGTTTCTCTCTTTCAAAATAACCCAGCTTTTGTCTCAGTGCAGATTCAAAAGTGAAAAAAAAAACGAAAAAAACAAAAAAAAAATAAATTAAATGGGTTTGGTGGAATGGGGTTTTAGGAGGAGGCGTTTGAAACTCAGGGAATGATGTTGCAGAAAACTTCGCCTACCATAATTCTAATTATAATTTTTGCAACTATAATAAACATACTTTTATCTCTTGGACGTTGGAAAACACCTTCGGAGCCACATGAATATCAATGTTCTATTTTCTACCATTCTGCTTTCCAGTCTTACTTATTTTCATTTATAGTGCAACCTCGCCTATTTCACTAACTTAAAGCGATTAATTATCGATCAACCATTTAAGTACAAAATAGTGTTTTGCTTTTTGTTCTCTACCTTGCAAGTAATAGCATTTTAAATCGTTTTTTGCTTACTGACCAGCAATTGCTTCACTTGCTCTATTAATGTATTTGCATACCCAAACACACTATTTATAAAACTAATGATTTAATGAAAGATTACAATAAATAAGATAGTATTATATCTTATCAGTGCAGAACATGTACCACATTAATGTGAATTTTATGCATCAAAGGAACTGCACATCATACAAGGAAGATGTTCAAAAGTTATAATGTAATTGAAAATCGCCCAAATGCCATTTCCCTAAGCAATAAAAATGATATGGAACAATGAATTATATCAGTCGTCGGAAAGCTCCATCGTTGCATTATACTTTGGACAAAGGTTCACTTGAATCTGACTGAAGATGAAGAGCAAATGTTTTTAAAACCTCTTCATATACTGGCCTTTTGAAACCTGCAGCCTTTTTAATGCCCAACAGAAACAAATATCAGAACTCTCTTTATACTTTTACATGAATGACAGAAGAACCCATAATACATGTGTTCAAAAAACATTATTTTGATCACTTACGCTATTAATTACTTGTTGAGGTGTCATCCATGACCATTCTGCAAACTCGGGTTTTTCACTACCATCTCCTAATAGATTTATTTCTTCATCGCTCCCAGTAAATCTCAACAGAAACCTGTTATGGCATAGCAAGCATTCAGCTGAATGTGTTTGTTTGTTTAAAAATATCTTTGTTATTCCACTAATATCATGGTTTTGGTTTTACACGTAGGGTTTCCTTGTAATTTACAAGATATCTTACGGCAGATAATGAAAAATATGCTTTTGCTTTGCAATTCAATTGCTTAAAAGTGAATTAACTACAGGATGAACCTTCTTGCTACGTTCACTTTCACAACAGATCGTACTTTTCATTGAAATATATGATTTGAGCATGTACAGAAAAACACTGATCTTATAAGGGCTTACCACTTCTGTGCTTGACCATTCCAATTTGTTCCCCATCGCCTGTTTAGCTTTATTTTCACTTCTGGGGGAAAATCATAAGTCAGCCAATATGGCACCTGCATCAAAATTTTGAGATTATAAAACTATAATAAGATATTCTTCTTCTTTTTTAAAAAGAAAGAAAAGGGGGAAAAAGCAGCAGCAGCAGCAACGGTTGTTAACCAGTGGTCTATTGAATTAATTTAGCGTTGTAAGATTAAAATAGCATGTGAAGTCGAGTAGACCGATGAAAGTGATATGGTTTTGAACAGACTGATGAGTTAGCACAAACCATAATCGACAAAAATTATCCAGGTAACTTTAGGGAAAAACGAACCCATCGATTACAAAAAACAATCTTTTTGGAAATAAATTGATTAGACTCAAATCAGCTCTTCAATGGAATTTGTACATCTATATATTGTATGGGTAGATCTCTCAAGATAAAGTTGCTGTAGTGCGTGAAATAATTTGACTTTTTTCAAGGAAAAGCCAGAGGGGTCTATAAATAGGATTGTAGGCGCAAAACCATAGCTCAACTCTTTTTAAGTCTCAAGCAAATGCCAAAACTCCTGTAGAGGTGCAAGATTCGTGCACATTTAATAACATAAAAGCACAATATTTCCTAAAATGCCTATTATTATCATCGGTAAATCTGTGTGACCATTCTTAAACACCGGAGTTTAAATCTCTTGGATCTTGCCTGAAACCTCCTGTAAGATCACATTTTGCACTTAGATGAAACAAAAATTCAAACATAAATTTTAACTTTTTTGTCACTCGTCTCACCCAAGATGCTTAGACGTCAATCCGAGATTTCATCTAAATGCCGATATTTGAAAGCTTGTTAAACGCTTTGAACACACAGTTCATCACAACACATGCAGCTTATGTCCAATGTAAAGAAATATGCTGTAGGTAAGGTTTGTGTCTACGTTACATTGGGATGAGGTGCGTTGGAACATGGAAAAGAGAAAGTTCATCTCAATGTAAGGCTTATTGCGTTGGATGTGAAGAAAGACAATTTGAAATAATGTTACTTCTATTACGCACGTGCGCTCGCACACACACACACACACACACACATATATATATATATAGACACACACGTATATACATATATATAACACACGCGTGCGTGCGCGCACATACATACACACACTAACACTGCAAACTGTTTTTTTTTCAAAACAAATCAGTTTTTCATCTGAAAAAATACACACATTTTTCCTCAATCAGCAAATGACATCTTCAAAAAATGTAGCTTCAATCGGTAGAAAACCTGTCTTTACTTGGAATCCTCATTTGTCAACATAGTTTACAAAATAGACTGTGGAGGATTCAACTGTACGTTGAAAAAAAAAATTGAATGTACAAATATTTGGCATATAGGTTACTGAAAGCTACTAAATCTCTCAATGGCTGAACAGGTAAAGAATAAGCACGATTCTCAATACAGATTAGAAAAGCTTAAAGACAACACTAAAACAAGTTTAAATAATATTCTAACACTATTGTCTTTGACAACGATTGATGGGAGGATCAAGCTAGGATATTTCATATATTATTACTCTCGTGAATTTTAGATAACTATTCATTTGTCAATTCTTAAGATTTTTGTTTTTTATAAGAATTTGTATGCAGAATCATGAAATACAGAATTGCACCAATATTCGATTGGATATGGAGCAAATATTTGATAAAGCTCTGGCAAAAATATAGTCACATCTATTCGGGTTGTCATTGAAAAAATGAATCAAATGATACTATTCTGCCAAATAATGAATCAAATCCTATTGGCACATTAGATTTGAACTGGATTTAAAAACTTCTGCTTGAATATCGAAATTTGAATGATGTTTTTTTTCGATAAATGAGCTGTAAATGGTGACGCATTGGTATTCACAGCCCTAAATCCGTTCGTCGTTTTATCGCCCTTTTTTTATTGCTCGTCGAGAGAGAAGACGTTCACGAATCACCTTCATGAGAGACGTTCACAATATGATGGACATGATGGACAAGATGGGAGAAGAAACCCAATCATGATCTTCAGGTTCTATTGAGGGTTTTGCGCATTCTGTGGGTTCTGATCACAAACTTCACATACATGGATCAGTGTATGAGTATGGATGACAAACATCGTCGTCGGGAGTCTACAAAAGAGTTCTGGATAAGGATTTTCTAAGATGCGTACGGATTTCAGATGATGACAAGGATGCATGCATGTGGGGGAATAGTGAAATCAAGGATTTGGGAGAGTACCGTTGGTTATTCATCGTGTATTTTTTTTTTCATTTGCATTAGGTTTTATGCTTCATCTTTTTTTAATTTTCATGAAATGCTTGATTTTTTTCAAGGACCTCTAGCTCAAGTGGTTAAGGTGTGACGCTTTAGACAGGTTCTAAAGGTCATGGGTTAAAAAAGTTGCTCTGCTCTTGAATAGAGTATCACTCATGTTAAATAATAACTATCTAGCTTAATTAAATAAATAGCACTAACGGTCTGAATATCCAAAAAATCATATTCACTGAGCCACCATTTACTAAATCATCATTCATAGAGTGGTGTGTCTAAAAACGTACTCGATCTACGAGGCTAAGGGATGGACAATGCCACAAAATTTTGAAGTAATTACATCTTTTTTATTTACTAAAAATTGATAATAAACGTCTAGTGTGTCTGAACACAGGCCTTCGGGACCATGGTCGAAAGGCTCAATGATGGAGCGATTACACATATAATAATTGATGACGATAGTATCAACATGGTTAGCATAATGACATGTTGCTCTGATGGTTCTAAGGGGCTCGGTTATGTCATGACTAGTTGTCTGATTCTACCTTAATATTCGAGTGCTGTATGCAAATTTAGAACATCAACGGAGGCTCTGAATTCCCGTAGGTGCACAGGGATTCCATCCATTTTGGTCTACTTCCAGTGTTGACCAGTCCGAAATTCCAACAAAAATCCATCTAAGCTGTGTTTATTTAAAAAACGTCGTATCCAAATGAAATGAAATCGATATCCAATAATAAAACCAATGAAGCATGTAAACAAGACATAGAAATTGTTAAAAAGCACAATCAAATTACTTTTTGTTGCTTCTTTGATTTTTCATCAGCAAAGGAGCTTGACTCAGTGCAAGCCTTCATCAGCGAGCTGGTATTTTTATTTTTATTTTCAAATTTAGGTTTTGAAAGCTATGGCACACACAGTTCAGGGTTCGATCTGAGAACAAAGAAAAAGAAAAAGAGGAATGTGTGATCTTAATTTTAACGTTCAAAGTATCCTAAAACACAACCTCACTAAACCACTGCACGTACTCCGCGTATGATGAGGCTATGGGATGACCTATGCCACAAAATATTGAAATGATTACTAAAATTGAAAAACGGTCTCTAGGATGTCCGAACCCATGACCTTTGGATTCAAAGTCGAAAAGCTCAATAATTGAGTGATTATACATTCGATAATTGGTGTTGATAGCATCAACATAATTAGCATAATGACATTTGCTATGATGGTTAAGGGGTTTAGTAATGTCATGGCTGGTTGTTTGATATGATCTTACTATTTGAGTCTTTACACAAATTTGATGCATTAAACTAATGTTCTAACTTTTGGTCAGTACGTCAAAATTCCTGCATTTTGATCCAGTTCCAATGTTAATTGGTTCAGAATTCCATCAAAAATCCATTCAGACTTGTATTTATTAATAAAATTTTGAATCCAAATGAAATGGAATCAACATTCAATCATAGAACCATAGAAGCGTTTAATCAACACAAAAATCAAATTACGTTTTGTTGTTGTTTCGACTTTTCATCTGTACAGAAGCTTAATCTCGTCTCGTCGGTAAGTCTTCGTTAATGAGCAAGTATTTCCAATTTTCTTTCGAATTTGATTTTGGAAACTATAACACAAATTTGAGAACGAAGAAGGGCAAAAAAGGTATGTGTTAATCGGATAAGGTTTCGTTGGTATTATTTTGTTTTGTTAGGCTAGGTTTTTGGTGATATTAAATTATAAATTGAGATGTATCAGATTATAAACCATTGTAGGGGAGTTCTGGGCTGATATTGGTTAATGTACTAAATGATTATGTTAGTGAATTATTATAAATTTAGGTTACTTTTGAATATTTATTAACATATTCACAAAAGGTACATCTCCAAAATAGAATCAAAATATTATGACTACTGGAATAGAAACGGAAAAAGGAATCTTGAATCCTGCATTAAAGTTCATTCAAAATGGAAAATACAAACTCCTAATATTTCACACGTTAACTTTAACTTCAAGTTTTAGAAAAACTCACTTACTTCCTTTATTGCAATATCAAAATATCATACATAATGTTATGTTAGTACATATCTTTAGGGATATATTAAACGAACCAGATCAAACACTTTGATGTTCAAACTCGAACGCTATCTTGTATTGGATGATCCCAAGACCAACTTCGCTAGACAAATCTGTACTTGTTCAAATTCTATCCGAAAATCATGACATTTGTTTGTATCCTATTAATTAAGTTGTTTCAAATGACTCGGATCGGAGATGGACTGAAGCATGCAAACTGTGAATATTCTATAGGAACAAATATTATATGAATCAACAGGCAAAAACAATTTCCTCTAAGGCCGCAAACCAAATCAAATGTATGTTGTTAATTCATCGAGTCCCAAATTTGTTTGATTGATGTCTAACCCGATTAAGAAACTAATCGGGTTTGGACAAAAATTGTAATCCGATAAAAAATACAAACTCGAGCTCGAACAAAGGGTTGTCCGATCAATATACTCCATGGTATTTAGGATTTGCGTAAGTAGTTGTGGTTTCTAGGTTGAGTAAATAACAACGTTGGATTAATCATAAATCAATACATTTAATCATATTTTCTTTGATCAATCAATTACAGTCATGATTTTGCATCAAGTCAATTGCTAATAAATCAACAAACAATCGTAATTATGCTTGAAGCCTCTTTCTGCGATCATTTTTATAGTAAATTACATTTTGTTCCTCCATAGAAACTAATTGATTCTCTCAATTCAGTCATATCGTCAATCAAGAATTTTTATTCAATCATATGTTATGCTAAGTCAATTGTTCGAGGTCGCATAGGCTTTAGTCACAAATTTACAATTCGCATAAAAATCCCCTTTTCAGTTTAGGGTTACAAAGTTTAAAATGTAAAAAGAGAGAAAACAATTATTCGTCCCCTCTCCCTTACCCCTATGTCCGTTGATTTCGATATGCATGATCATCGGCAACATCAATGGCGCATTGCTCTAAGCCTTGACCGCTGATGACCTTCGACGTTCCTGGATGCATAATAGAACATCGGCCTCATCCCAATAATGAAGGCATTCACCAATTTGAAGCGACATTAGTATGAAGCGGAATTAACATGGAGAGCATCAATATGGAGCGGCACTGTCATGAAGTAGTGTCATCGGCCTTGATAGCCTATGTGGGTATTGATAACTCTTGGCATCGACAAACTTGCGGCATTGAATAGCCTGCGCCATCATTGACATATGGCATCAGATAGCCACAACTTCATACATTGGTGGCATTGTTCATTTGCGGCGTCGATATTCCTATAACATCGTCAGCTTACGACATCAAACACTTACGGTATCAGGATGTGGTTAGCATCAATGATATGTGACAATGATTCAGTCAACATTACTTCAATTGCAGCATCATTCAACCCTGCGACATTGGCCATAGGTAGTATCAATAATGAACGACGTCGACAAAGAGCCATATTGATGAATTACGATATTTGTTCTTTCTTCATAGGTGAATGACGGCATTGATAGAATACAACATCAGTGAGATGCGGCATAAACCATGCCATTATGACACTGATGGCTTACGATATTTGACTGTATGCGGCATAGATTCCATCCGTCGTTATTTGGCGATACAAAAGTCCCGGCACTAATCATTTAATTTTGTAGATGGTATGCGACATTGTATATGATTCTTTATTGATGAGATGTGACATTGTATGTCTTCGACGTTGACCCATTTTTCTTCTTTATTAATGACATGTGACGTTACCAATTAACTTTTTGTTAACTCACGGTGGTTTTGTTGGCTTTCAGCATTGGCTTTGATAACATACCACCCACATTCTTTCAACACCACTTGTTGATGCAGAGTTACGACAATGTCTCAATGCCGCATACCTTCCGGATTAACATTGGTAGTAACATTTGCCCTCCCCCATAGTATAAAGATAGCATTGACTTTTCAAGTCAATATCTTCGGCATTGGCATTTTCCTACCTATTGGTATTCTTGTTTGAATCCATCTGTACATTTAAATTTGATCCAACGGCATCCATATGCCTTCTTTCTCCTATAAATATTGGAGCTTTTCCATCGTTCGTCTTTCACCTGCAATTTAAAAGCCCAAGCAAACAAAATTTAAGTTCACCAAATCATTGCAAATCCAGTCTCTCGTAAAATCCAAGGTACGTATCTTAATCGATTAAATAGTTTTCCATTCAAATAGTTGTTAAGGCTTGATTTGGAGATTTTTAGGTTCGAGTCAATACTTAGGTTTTAATATCTGATGGGGATGCTTAATTTTTGTATTTCTGGCTAAATTGACAATTAGTTATGCTTAACTCTGGATTGTTACACCATTAGGGAATCTTAATAGGTGAATCGTGTGATTTTGATTTATTTGTCTAAGATTTATTTGCCTGAGAACTATTAATCCGAGGACAAAGTGGACAGGTTACTAGACCCGAAACCTGATTTCCCTCTATTTCATTGTGATATTGATGCCTTACGATATCAGTATGCCATTCGATACTGATTAACTTAATCTTATTTATCTCTTCGGCAATCAATCTCGAAGTTTAGAAAGTATATGGCGCAAGTCTCTTATATCGTCAGTATTTAGAGGTGCGATGTAAGCTAAGATTGTTGTCGTATCTATTCGTCATTAACTTAGAGGGTTACAGTGTGAATTTGACAACCTTAGAACGCGTTATTTTTTATTTATAACATTGGTTTTTAGCATTGGGACTTAAACTCTATGCAACATAGCAGTCTCGTGATGCAATCATTGTCGTAAAAGAGTTTATGTCGGTTATCATCTATAGGTGCGTCATATATAAATTTGACATTAAATGAAAAAATTGCCGTTCGGATTCAATAGTGATTTATGGGGTCAGTGTACGATGTTGACACCTTACTGTGCTTACCTCCTACATTCTTACGTAGATCATACACGACATTGTTACTTTACGACATAGTTATTGTATTAATTTTATAGATTACTTATTTATCTAATACTTTTATACAAGTATTATCGAATTATATCATCATTACTTGGTGATGCCGATCATTTCGACATTAATTATAGTCGCGGCGTTATATTATAGTTTTATGGTGTAACTAATGCGACCTTCGACATTAATTTACCCATTCAACATGGATTTAGTGGTATAACATTATACTTAGAGTACTTTTAAGTTAACTCTTATTCAAGTTTCATGCAAATTCTCATAGATTCATCTTCTTATCATAAGTCTAGCGTTTACTTGTGCACTTTTAATCAATCTAAAAGTTACGAATTCGACATTAACTATTCAATGGTCATTGATTTGTTGTAAATGTTAAGTTAGACTTTAAAGTTTTAATATTTTGATGTAATAGGCTATATATTAGATGAATCATTTATATGATTTTTGACTTAGCATATAATAATCTATCTTTATAATAAGCATTGGCATTTCTCAAATTTGGATCAATATCACCTGATAGACAGATGGAAGGCCAAAAGACAAGCAAGAAATCCATCAAAAAGACTAGCATACGTCCCAAAGCTTCTCCATCTACTAATAAGAAAGGGAATCATCTCTCGAATCCATCATATATCAAAACCCAGAATGAAGTTGACTCTATCTTGAGTATGTTTGGCATTACATATATCAAAACCCTTCAGAAGAGTATTTCGTTTTTACCCCAATCCACATCTGGCATACAGGCTACCTTTCCTTTCCTGATTTTCTTTTGAGATATTTAAAGCGTCTAAACATTGCTCCGATCCAGTTTGCTCCAAATACATACACTTAACTGACATGCCTAGAAGTCCTTGCTCGAGAAATTGGACTTCTTTCTTTGAGTGCAGAAATCCTCCATTCTATAATTGGTCCTGCAAGAACTGGCGATCAGCAAGATAATCTATTGTACCGCATTCGTCCCCTTCTGCAAAGCCTAATAACTGACGTTGTCAACAAGACCAAGGAATGAGATATGCAATTCTTCTACATTAGGTGTTATTCCAACATCAGGGGAACATTCTCTATCGCCGGTAAGTTTCTTTTTCTTGTTTCTCGCGTTTATATGTCATTCTTTTCTAATGAGTACTTTCTTTAGATCCTGCTCCTAAGCAACTAAGTGATTCTGCCAAAGAAACCATCAAAACTTTAACTCAAGCATCTAAAAATATGGGTAGTAGGCTTATGTTCATTGGATCATCACAAATCATAGGAAAACCTCCAATGATTAAAGGCGATGCTCAGGGAAAACGATCGTTAGTAATGGACAAACCAAGATCTTTTTCTACCAATTCTTCGGTTCAGCTAGAACCTTTTAGTGAGCTTTTGATGACCAATATGGAATACCTAATGTCATTGTTTTATAAATTCAGTTTCTTGGTTTTAGGCTCGTCCGCTCTTGTCATCGCTTCTAAAAAGAAAGAAGTTGATGATTATGCTTCCAATTCCAAGAAGAGAAAAAATAAATATGAGGCTCCCGCACTCTCTCAGTTGAGTAAGCCTACTTCTATCAAGATTCCGTTGACAGAGTAATTGAAGCATTAGAGAAGAATGCGGATGAAAATGTCATTACTGATATTCCTCCTCCTTCCCCAAGCAAAAGACCCAAGCTTATGGGGGGTTTTACCCCGTCGTTGTGGATGATGAACAAATATTGATTCGACTTCTAAGGCGGTGAATTTGGAATCTCTTGGGCATATAGCTTAAGAATCGACTGAGGTGGCTCACTCTCTGGATCCCCTTCTTAAAATTACTCTTTCGTCTTCTCCTACAGCTCAGAGTCATTTGTATGCTGATCTTGAACTGTCTCCTTCTCTAAAGGATCCTCTTCCTCGGAGACCCAAGTCCAATCTCTTGTTGCCAATTTTGATTATCTGGTTCAATTAGCCATCCGACCTCCTTCTATTACTTCTCTCGGGTCATCGCAACCATCAAATTATTCCAACGACCATCTCTTTGTTATTTTAAAGCAGCTTTTTATCGGTACACATTTCCCTTTATTTGGTTAATCTCTTTTAGCTCCATAAATCTTGTCTTGACTTAAACTTGTTATACATTCCGGATGGGAAAGAGCATGTTTCTCCTTCAAGAGGCTTCTCGAGGGTCTTCTAACGAAGTAGTCGAGCTCAAAAAACAGATCTCTTCGGTTAGTCATAGCATAATTGATATTGCAGCAAAAGATGAAGCAGTTACTAATAAAGAAAAGCTCGTCTCCTCGCTCAATGAGGAGAAAAATGCTAAACAATTGCTAGAGAAGGAGGTGGAAGCTTTGAAAGCAGACCTCGAGAGGGTCAATAAAAAGAAGCCGAGCTGAAAGCAGATTTAGAGATTGCCAGCAAAAAAGGTCGAGTTGCCTGATAAGAACAAATCCTTATGGGGAATGCTACAAAGGAAAACTTTCATCTTGACCTACTCGAACAGTATTATCAACGACACTAAGAAGAAAGCTTCCTCTTTCACTGATAATGCTCTTTTCAAAATTGCTGAGAAGTGCTACGAAGATGCTTTGTTTGTGGCATATGCTGACAACCTTCATAAATGCCCAGACTTAGACTTTCCATCCCTCTCGGATTGGAATGAAAAGTTCAAAAGAAAGTTCAATCTTAGGCTGAGGAAGCACAAAGAGACTCTTCAAAAGAATTCCCTATTGAGAAAGAGGTAGATACCAAAAAATGGCCAACTTTTGATGACCCTCCAATCGATGAAGAGACCAAATTTGATAAAGAAGATGATGATGAAGATGATGATGATGATGATGATAATGATAATGATGCAATGATGATGATCATGATGATGATAACGGCGATGATGGTGATGGAATGGGTCCTGGAGGGCCACATGATGGGGGAGAGGGATCGGGTGATCCTAACTTTGACTTGTCTACTCATGACACAGGCTTTTCGAACTCCCTGACCCATAAGATACTACAATGAAGGATTCTGCTCCAAAAGATGGTGCTCCTTTCAGTCATCAGCCGAAGGGAAAAACTAAGACTTTTATATCTCAAGTTTCGGCCTCCTAGGTATGGAGTTTCATTTAAACGTCCAAGGCTATCTGCTTAGCCATTAATTGATAAGCTTGCTATTTTAGTTAAGGAAAAAGAACAAACACCATTACGAGATTCTTTACGAAAGGAGTGGGGATAAAGACAACAAACTGCATAGGGAACTTGAAAGACAACTTAAGGAGTATAATGACTTGTCGGACAAATATAAACACATTTCTGGTGATACTCGCCATTACAGTTTTTTAAGGAGAAGCAGACCACTCCTCGCTTGAAAAGAGTTGTACGAACCCGAACAATTGTATAATTATAGTATGTAATTCAAGTAGCTTATAAACTTTATCGTTTTTGCTTCTCTATTATTAGTCTAATTTTAACTTATTGTACAGATTAAGGAAATCTCCGATAGCCCTATTCCCCCAGAGCTCTTGAGTAAGTTTGTGAAGTTAAAGAATGATTTTAAGTAAAAATCTTTAACTCTCAGAACGTCTCGGTTAACAAAACACTTTTTTTAAAGATCTATAAGAAGTTTACATGCGATTTCCTCATTTTTGCTTTGATTTCTTGGGTGATGAGAATGATTAACTGCTTAGTGAAATTCGAACTTATCACGCCAAATTGATATGTGGCCATGCCAACTCTCCAGCTGGGGAATGGGACTACCATCAATTCCCTCTGGTTAATACCCCGGAAGGAATCAAAGGTTCTTTTAATTCTACTCTTACTCTACTTGCTAGGTTATTTGAAAAGTTTAAAACTGTTGTTTCACAACTTTAAGAGTTGGTTAAATATTCAAAAATGAAGTTGAAATATAATTTGAATCTCCTTATCGTTTGTAGATCTCTTAATGTAATAAATAAAAGAGATTACTTTTCGTTTATCAATTTCTGCTTTATTTATTTTAAATAGGAAAGTCAGTTAAAGCTTGCATCTGGTCCAACAGATGTTCTTTCTCGGTTGCATGATATTAAAGATAAATTGATGGTTGATATTGAAAATAGGTGGTCTTCTCAAGACGCTTCAGCTTTATGGTATCCAAATAATCCAGATACGTAAGAGTGATATACGAGATATTATAAATTAAAATCAACGTAGTAACTATAAGGAATGCCTCTAGCTTGGAAAATCAAATTAACGAGAAGAACAAAGAATTTCAGGAATTGAAAGAGAAGATAGACTCGGCCTTAGGATCTGGGCCCTTGATGGAGGTTGATGCGGAAATGGCTAGATTACATCAACGGATAGATTAAATCGACGGATAAGCAACCTTGAAGTGGACTAAATGAAGAGTTAAGTATCATGCCAACCTTTGGAGCTTATTGCGAGCGAAAGCGTTTTAACATTCCTACTCCTCCTGGAAGAACGAGAAGATCTCAATCTTTAGCCAACAAAGAATTTTATACTCTGTTAAACCCCACCTTCAGGTTTAAGCAATGAAGAAATTTTCAAATAGAGTGGACGGATCAAGTTCGAATGCATGCAGTTTTTTAACAAGAAATGGGATGAAAATGTCTCTCAACGTCTTGATGATTGTTTTTGATTGATCTTTCTCTAGAAGATTGTTTTTGACTCATTCTTTTGGATAGAGCGTGATTGGCTCGATTGCCTTTTGTTATCATCTTAGGTGATGTTTAGGTCTTTTAGCAGGTGTGTTTGGTTAGCTTACTTAGGCAGAACCAAAGACTTACCCGACCTCCTTTAGGAGACGTTTTAGTAAGGCCTTGGAGATGGTATCAAGGCTTGTCCGGTGCTTTGAGTAGCTATCTTAAGCAGAATCAAAAAATTATCTAGCCTCCCTCTAGGAGGCGCTTCAGTAAGGCCTTAATTACGGTACTAAATGCTGGTCTGGTGCTTTGGGCAGGACAAAGGCTTACTCCATCCTCCATCTAGAAGACGCTCTGGTCAAGCCGCGTAGGCAAGGGCTGAAGGCTTGCGGAGCTTTGGTCATGTCCTTTCAAACGGGACCAAAGGCTTGCTCTGACCTCCCTCTAGGAGGTGCCTTAGACAGGCCACGAATGGCGGAAATAAGGGCTTGTGCTCCAACCAAACCACTTAGGTAGGGGGTCGAAGGCTAGCAGATGCTTTGGTCAGGCCTTTTCAAACAAAGACCAAAGGCTTACTCTGACCTCCATCTAGGAGGTGCTTTGACTAGGCCATCTCGGAGGGAATAAAGGGTTTTTCCTTTACTTGAGGGGAGTCTTACTTTTTTATGGTCGATCCAGTAGATACACTTATTTTTGTTGATGACTTGTTTAACACCTTACAAATTCATTGAACTTTCCTTGCCCTAGGAAATTGTTGATTATTCCTTCCAAGCTTTTAACACTAATTCGTGTCGTGTCCATTAGAACGATGATAGTAATAGTATAATCCTCCGAGATTTCTATCATTCTTTGGTCGCTTCTTTTGCGAAGGCAAATAGTTAAGCTTGTCCTTGGGCAAGAGGTAGATGTTCTCATGCGAAGTAGTAAGGGAGTAATTATTAGATAGTCGTGAGCTTTTGGGAAACAATCCTCTTGGTTGGCATTTAATTCTTTTATTGTTGGAGACGGATTCCTCATCTTCGATGACTAATTTCCTTTTTAGGGAGCCTTTTGTTTCATCTGTTTTATTTTATCGATCAAGCATACTCCTTCATTTTCTGGTAAACCATTCAAAGTCCCTTTCTATTTCTTTTTCAAAAATGATCCTTTTAGCTTTGAGTTGAATTTCCTTTCTCGTTTTCATGAAGATGCTATCCTTTTTATTCTGCCTCCATAGGGTGAATATTGATGTTGGCCCCACATGAAATAGATTTAAGCTCCATTTTTCTGGATTGTAAGGAGCTACTTGTCTCTTCTTATCTTTCATTACTTGTAATGTCATAAGTCTTAATACTTGGTCCTCATGAAGCCGAGGATTGCTAGTAATTTGGTTGGTTGGTCTAGTCATTCGAGGCTCAAAGAATTCTTGTTCAGAGATTCTATCTCGTTAAATTGGCATGACTAAACAGATGCGATCAAAGATGGGTTGGTTTGAAATGGGATATGCTGCAGCTTGGTAGGGATAAGTCCTCTAAGCCCTACATATGCAAGTCAAGGTAATTCAATAGAGTCGGAGGTTCGGGCCCTCCTAGCGTCAAAATATTAACAAATTTCTTTGTTAAACCCAAAGTTATTAAGAAGAGAAGACTTTGTTAGTTGAAAGCTTGATCAACCTTGAGTTAGTCCCAAAGAAGCACGCAAGAACTATGCATGTATACGAATCTGTCCATTGAGAGATGAGTTCAAGTCCATATCATAAGTCATAAGAGCCGTATACATATTCATAGTCCAAGTCTAAGAGTACATGTCCAAAAAAAATACGCTAGGCACAAATCATATCGTCAATCAAGAATCTTTATTCAATCATATGCTATGCTAAGTCAATTGTTCGAAGTCACATAGGTATGAGTCATAAATTTACAATTGGCATAAAAATCACCTTTTCAATTTAGGGTTGCAAATTTAAAATGGAACAAGAGAGACAAGAATTATTAGCTCATTCTTCCATACCCCTAGGTCCGTATTTATAGGGGTAGAAGTGCGGCATAGCAGCTTGACTTCAGCATGCATGATCGTCGGCAATATCAATGGCGCATGGCACTAGGCCTTAACCAATAATGACCTTCGGCGTTCCTGGGTGCATAATAGACAAGGTTGTAAAAAACGCTAGACGGATGCTAAACGGTAAGCATGTACTAGGGATTAATCGTCTAGACGGGGATTAATCGGAGCTAGGCATTTGGATAAACTCATGGATTTGAGATAAAATATTAGTATTTTGTTTAGTATTAATTGATCCATAATGTGATATCATGGATTTAGATTAGTTTGGAAGCAACCGTGGAGATAAAACTTCTTGAAACAAACACTTTGATGCTTATAAGATGCATCAAGCCTAAATTGGTGTGTAAATGGTGCTTATAAACCGGTTTATATGTTAAGATAATGAAGTAAGTCTCATCTAAATGGATTAGTCAAAATCGTAGGCAATCAGGCTAGCCTAGAGCCTAGGCGGGGACTAGGCAGGAGTCTAGAAGGATTTTTACAACACTGATAATAAAGCTTCGGCATCATCCCAATAATGAAAGCGTTCATTAATTTGAAGCGACATTAGTATGAAGCGAAATTAACATGAAGCAGCATCGATATGGAGCGGCATTGTCATGAAGTAGTGTAATCGGGCTTGATAGCCTCTGTGGGTATTGATACCTCTTGGCATCGACAAACATGCGGCATTGAATAGTCTGGGCCATCATTGACCTATGGCATCGGATAACCGCAACTTCATACATTAGTGGTATTGTTCATTTGCGGCGTCGATCTCCCTATGACATCATCAGCTTACGACATCAAATACTTACGATATCAGGATGTAGTTGGCATCAATGATCTGTGACATTGATCAAGTCGACATTACTTCAACTGTAGCATAATTCAACCCTGCGGCATTGGTCATGGGTGGTATCAATGATGAGCGACGTCGACAAAGAGCGATATTGATGAGTTAATCCATTCTTTCTTCATAGGTGAATGGCGGCATTGATAAAATACGACATCGGTGAGATGTGGCATTGACCACGCTGTTATGACACTGATGGCTTATGGTATTGACTGTATACGACATAGATTCCATCCGTCGTTATTTGACGATACAAAAGTCCTGGCACTAATCATTCAATTCTGTAAATGGTATGCGACATTGTATATGATTCATGATAAGATGTGACATTGTATGTCTTCGACATTGACCCATTTTTCTACTTTATTGATGACATGCAACGTTGCCAACTAACTATTTGTCGACGCGCGGTGATTTTGTTCGCTTTCGGCATTGGTTTTGATAACACACTACCCACATTCTTTCAATGCCACTTATTGATGCAGAGTTAAAGACAATGTCTCCATGGCGCATGCCTTCGACATTAACATTGGTAGTAACAACTTTCAAATCATATTTTTCATTTCAATTAATCCAAAATATCATATAAATTAGTAAATTGAAGCTTCATTTCTTTCATCCGCATCAATTTTATATGTTCAATCTACTCTCATCCTTTTGTCACTTCTTCGAAATTTCAAAGCAAGTTTCCTTTATTTATTTTATTCTTGGGTTTAGTTGAGTAATGAAACCCGACAATTTTGTGGTTTGCTATGTATATTTGTGTAAGTTTACCCATTTGTGGTTTTCCATGATTTTGAGTATGTTTGTTGGTTTAGCATATATTATTGAATGATAACTGTATTCTTTTTTTCTAGCAAACTTACTCAAATATATATAGTTTTTTCCGTTCTACTATTCAAATTTCTTTTAGATTAACATGATGAGTTGCTAGCCCTTGCTTTAAAACAATATTCAACTTTCTAGTCTTGTATGAATCTCATATATGTTGATTTTTGGTGTTAGGTTCTTAGATGGTATTTATGCATTTGTGAAATAAGAGAAGTGGAAATTTGCCGTGCCTTCCATCATTTACTAGTGCATAACCCGTGCGTTGCACATGGTAATGTTGTTAAAAAATATTGTTTATATTTAATTTTTTGCAAAAAATATATTTTATTATGCAATGTATGTTAAATTTATTATGATATATTAATCATAAACTAAAATGACTTAAGACGCTCAGATATAAGGTTGAAAGTTTTAATACTCACTAACTACATATCTCCGTAAAAATTAATGTCCTAACTAAAAAAAATTATAAACTAAAATTGTTAATATTGTAAATGTAAATAATTTATGTTATGTGATATATATATATATATGTATGTATGTATGAGTGACTAAATTACTTCACCATTTTGTTAACATGATTATTTTATATATTTTGAATTGTCATTTTTATAAATGGATTAATGAACATTAAAAATTGAATTTCTTTAAATAATTTGAATTAATGATCAACATAACTAATTAAATATAAGGAATTAAATGTAAAAAAGTTAAAATTGAGAAGAGTTTGGTACAAATTTGAATTGAGAAGAGCATAGATCTTATGGCTGGATAATTTGCATGTGAACTTTTTTTTTGAATTAAACACGTGAACTTTTATTTGTTATTAAGCCTTCATTTTTAAACAATTTTATCCTTGTAGTGAACCATAGATTTTATTTTCTTGGAGGGTGGTGCTTACAACTTTGATAATTGCAAAATAATATTATGTAGCATTTAATTGAGTTATGAGTTGGGTATGATTTGATAACACATTGAAAGTAAGAATGTTTATATAATCTAATTTTTATCGGCGCAGTCTGTGTGTTCACACCATAATATTATAAAATATAAATTTATATTTTAAAGATTGTTAAAAATGAAATTATGTTATGTAACGTACGACAAATTTTTTGAGATAAATGAAGTAGAAATTAAAAGAGTTATTATTATTAATGTATACATTTTATGTTATATGAGTTAAATATTCATATATCTGAATAATGAAGAAATAATTTTATTGTTTTTCTCATATATAGGAGTATTGCATATATTGAAATCCTCGTATTTTTAGGGTTTATTAGATAAATTAATAAATATTAGTTAATCATATTTATCTCTACTATTAATAAAGATAATTCAATGAATGTGATTCCATGGTATCCTTTTGAAATTCTGAAAATACCCCACCACTAATCAACGGAATCTCGGTAACATCTGGCTACTAGATGCACCAATGTGCGGTTTACTCTAGTTTAAAGAGTTCGAATTTAAGATTGCACAATTAGTTAAATATATGGACTTGAATGTAAAACATTAGAATATGGTTAAGAAGGTTTTCTAAGTAAATGTAAAAAAATTAAAATTTTATGTATTTGAAGTTTATAGAATTTTATAGTGCAATGTATGATAAATTCATTTAGTAAATAAATTACAAAATAAATTTGTTATTGTCACTAATGTGTATAATTTATATTATGTTATTTATATATATTGCATCTAAATGATTTTTTTACCAATTTGTTGATGCGCTTCTAGTATACATATTGAAAATATCATCTTTTAGGATTTATTAATAATTATTAGTTGACAAATTTTATCAATTAGTTTAAATTTTGGATTATGTAATTAATTTAGATATGTGGACTATAATGTAAAATTTGGAAGAGAACCATGAAAGATTTGTAAATAATTCTAGATTCTTTTGAAAGTAGGCATTTGAATGTAAAACAGTATGAAAAGTTTAGTAAAATAATTATAAATGGTAATTTATAGGATTTAAAAAATAAAATATCTACTTGGAGAGAATTAAAGAGAATAGAGATAATTCCTACAATTAATGAAAGAGCTTCAAATTCTTCTATGTTATTATTATTTAATAGATTTATTTTGCAACCCTCTATGATTAACACCATTTATAACACTAATTTTAATCAATTTTAAATCATTAATTCTCACCCCCACAACCATCATCAACCACCATCAATCGGTTCCACGTCAGAATCTATATCTTCCAACATCCATTTGAGCTCCTAAGACCATCGTTTATAGATGATCAAATTCCAACAATTGCTAGTTACGATCACCACAAATGTTATGCCATAATGCCACCATCAATCAAGTCCATATCAAGGGTCCCACGTAATGGCATCTTTCACTATCGCCAGAGATGTCAAACTGAAGGTCCCCGATGTGCATCAAAGTTCACTTGATTTCACCATGCATGAATATTTGCCCTGTAAAAGAATTGCATACATACGAGTTTTGTTGCACAACTACTAAACGTATTTTGCAACGTATGTATTTTGCAACGTATGTATTTGCAACGCAACATAAAAATTTGCACTTATTTTGTGTTGTTGCACAACTACTATTGTTGACAGCGCAAAGGCTTACATTGCAATTTTTTGTATGGAAAATATTTGCCTAAAAGTATTTTGCACAAAACATTAATAATTATGAGAATAATTTTTATATGCATACGTAATAGTTTCATTCAAATTTTAACATTCGGAAAATACTAGATTAAATAATAATTGAGAAGAAATTTACAGTGTCGATTTTAATATCATTTTAAACACAAGTTTTATATAAATAAAAAGATACGATTGTTTTACATTGTTTTTATGGAAAGAATGTAAGTTCATATTTTTTCAAAATATGGACCAAAGCCATTATCAGTGTTGTAAGGCACTCGTCTAGATGCCAAAAAGCTCTAACCGTCGGCTTGGGGCTTTTTTGCTTGTTGGGGTGCTGCTCATGCTTAAGGTGTCATAAAGGCAAGGAAAATGCTGAAGCGCTCGTCTAAGGCACCGGAAAAAGCATATTTTTTACCGATTTGAGAGATAAAATATTTCAAGGTTTCAGCCCAAAGAAGACCCATTTAACCCGAACCCGATGTCGACTTCTATCTCATACTCATTCAACTCTTCGAAATTCAATTGCAGTACCAATTTTGAAGTGTGATTTTTGTGTGCTGAAAGCAAAAAAAATGTCATGCTCAAGGCGTTCAAAAAAAACTATGCGTTGGCCTTGCACTTTTTGGGACTTTTGCACCTTGCCAACTTTGTCCATAATCCCCCATAAGAAAATTATAAAACAATTGAACAGGATAACAAACAACTCTTTGATTTTATCTTATTAATCCAATGTTTCTGGTTATCGGATTCAATTTACTACACATTTTAATTCACTGTAATTTTATGTTTCTTCGTTTAATTGTTCACCTAAAGTAATTTGGATCATGATTTCCAAAATGAGATTCAAATCATAAATCATAAAGTTCAAATTTCAAATCATAACCGAGTTTATGTAGCAAATTGTACATTTGAAAGAATCATATGTTAAGGTTTGTATACACTTTGAAATTCATTTTGATGTTTGAACTTCTACGTCTAAATCTCAAAATCAATTATTTCATTCGTTTCATTTTTATTTTGCTTAGAAAAGAATAAGATTGGAATTGTGGATCAAAATATGAATGTCGGTATGAATTAGATGATTTTTTCAGTTGCGATTTTAGCTTTGTTTGAATCGAAATGTAAAGGAAGAGAATTGATTTGGAATGAGATTTAAATCCTAATATTTTAAGATTTTTGACAGCAATGATTTGGATTTTGAACAAAAAATTAGTTGGTAATGCATGCAACATGATCACATGATAGCAATTATATATGTTTCTTATTCATTTTAATTTTGACTCGGTTGTTATTTTTGTTCCTTTAGGTTTGAATGATTTGATGACGAACAATATCAAAAACTAATAAGCATGAGATGGAATCAAGTGGAGATAAGCTCGAACGGCCAAAAAGAAAATCTAGAAGATAAAGGATCGACATGTGATATTAGTGATGACAACTGATGGAATTATTGTTATAGCTAATATTGATACTATTGGTGGGGATAAAGGGGAGTATATAAAAACACGATATCATGTTTGGGTAGAATTTGGAAAAAAAATAAAGAACATAAAAGATGGTGATGTTAAATTATTATGTCCATTCATTGTAACAAAAATTTAATTAGAATTAGTGGATGCACTATAATTAGAAGCATTTAAATAATATCATCATCATATCCATAATGCAAATTGCCGAAAGTTGTTATACAACGACTTTGTTAAAGAAAAAGCTAGTGAAAATGGGTTAATTGAGCAACTAGTTCTCCGTGAATATGATAAAAAGGATGAAAAGGTTCTGGGCTACGGTGATCATCGTGCATGAGTATCCCTTTGAGATGGTTAAACAGGGATCATTTGTATTATTTTATCAAACATTAAATCCAGATTTGAGATGATATCATGAGTAACCATCAAATGTGGTTGCATGAACAGTTCTTTATGCGGTTGCTCTTTTTCGTTATTCATGATATTTTCTCCAACTCATATTTTAATATTTGACAAAATAATAGAATGAATTTATTTTCAATCATCTTAAAAAATACTTATCAAAATCATCATTGTAGCTCAAATCTCTCATATCTTGTTTTACCATTTTGTGAAGAGCTAATTGTTCAACTAAACCTTTTTTAGAAGTTTTTCTTTAAGAAAGTCTTTAACAAACAACTTACAATGATTTTCTCTAGCATTAATTACAAAATATTCATTTAGATACCTCTAAATGTAGCAATTCATCAATCTTAGTTTTGGCTATTTTCTTATCATAATGAACGCACCTGGCAAACAAATTAACATTACAATTTTATCTTCTTTAATTTTCTCAATATCTAGCCAAAAATTAAGGCCATTTTTTCCTTGACTCCTTTTCATCTCCACCGGCAGCATCAATAGTTGTTACTATAGTAGGTCGATTGGTTCTTTCAACAACATTTTCATCATTAGGATCATCTGTCAGTCCTTTATTTTTGGATTTTATTTTGTCACTTGGTCTAATGTTATCATGTTGTAAGCATTTATCAATTCGTGTTTATTCATAATCCAAATTACTATTGATAAATAATTTAATTAAAAAACATAAATTCATGGTAATAATTTAAACGCATAATGATATGAAATCTAGAAACTAGAAACAATAGGTTGATATAAAAAATTAAAGAGTTATCGATTTTCATTTTTATTACCATATTTGTAACTGTTATATTACGAAAAGCACAACTATGTAAGAACTGAACACCCAAAATCAACGTGTACGAAATTCTTATAGCAATGCTATATAGCTAAACGGAAAATACGAAATGAAAATGGAAAACGAAAAAGAAAAAAAATCTGCCTGTATAATTAAGCATGTTTGCTAGAAAAAGAAAAATATATTACCACTCAATAATTTGCTAAAACAACAAACGTACTCCAAAGTATGGAACAAAATGGGCAAACCTACTTTAGAATTTGTTAAATAAACTCAAAAAGTAAATAAGAAAATTGTCTGATTTCAATACTCAAATACACTCACGAATAAATGAAACAAAGAAAGCTTACTTGGAGATTTTGGAAAAGCCATGACAAAAGAATAAGAGAGAAGATTAAACAAACAAATTTGTTGCAGATGAGAGCAAAAAAGCTTTGATTTAACAATTTATATTATGTTTTAGATTGAACTAAAATGCGAAAATGGAAAACATGATTGATGAAGTCACTATGATGAAATAAAAAATTAATGAGTTTTCAATTTTTCATAAGAAAATTAATTGCCTCTTATTTAATTAATAGTAGAAAAGATTAAGAAAATGTTGCATATTGACCATTTAGTAAAGACATAGTTATTAATTTAATGGCACACGATGCAAAAAAGAGGCTAAAGCCTCGACGTACGGTGCGACAAATGACGTGCGCCTTTTTAATTTACTGCGCACGCTTAGAATTTTTTTATAAATTTAATATGTATAACAATAAATTTAAAAAGTACAATATTTTTGCTAAACATATGCAGCAAAGATTTTTTTAAGCATTCTGAAAAAAAAAGTCATCATCAAATATAATATTATTAACATGGAATTTCAAAAATAATAGTTTTCTAAAGCCAAAATACGATATAATTATACATATTACTGATAAAATGGAAATCTGAATATGATTCAGCAACTATATTTTCCAAATCAATGTCAGCATCATCAGATTCATAAGCTTCAGCATCTTCCTCATCCATCTCATTTACATTTGTTTATTCTTCATGAAGATGTAAATGAGCCGAAGCGAGTGCTGAAAAACGTCTCGATGAAAATGTTGGGGAAAATCCCTTCAAATGATCAATCTAAGGGAATAAAAAACCCAACGCATCGAAAAACAACCGGATCGTGATTGTAGTGAGACGATACAAACAGAGATAAACACCAGAACAGACAGTCACAGATCTATGCAATGTAGAAAAATAAATAACACCAGTATTTATAATAGTTCCACTACCGCGAGGCAGTGTACGTCCACTTGGGGAAAGGAGATTTTATTAATCACTGAAATATTAAAGTTACAAGATTGATTCACTTTTGAAGGCTATACATAAGAAGAATTAACAATACAGTCAAAATTCTGCAAAGTTTCGGCTCTCTAGGATGGCTGTCATTGTTGTCCAGAAGCTCCACTATTTATAGTGAAGAGGTGAGGACGGGTAGCTGCTATATAGCAGCTCTGGGGTTTGGTTCGGCATTTATGGTTTGGCATAATTTGGTTCGGCAAAATGCCGAGCAAAAAAATTTTGGACCAGCATCTCCAAAATACCGAACGAAATATTTCGTTCGGCAATTTTCTTTTCTCTCCGTTCCTTTATTTTACCGAACGAAGAATTGGTTCGGCAATCTTCATTTCTCCTTCACCAAATAACCGAATGACTTCCTCACCAAATCACCGAACAACTTCCCCTTCACAGCCTAGGGCTTCGCATGGCTTCTTCTTCCTCCATTCGGCAAATCTTTGGAGCTAGGGTTTCGCCTCTTCCTTCAAGTTGAATTCAGGTATCAAATTCAACAATCTCCACCTTGATACCGAATTCCAAGCAAGCCTTTCAACTTCGGATACTTACCAATGAGCTTCGGCAATGTCATCACCCATTACACTCTATTAACGAACTCCGGCAAGGCCACCGCCCGTCAACAAAGTGTTCGAAGTACTCATTCCGTGTAGAACCAGTCAATCTCCACCATGAAAACAAACGTCTCAATGAACCATCTCAACTCTCCCCCCGTGCCACCCCGTGGCACCTAGCACTTTATTGAGCGAATCAAGTCCGAGCAATGCTCGAACTTAGCAACAGGCAACGACTTGGTAAACATGTTCGCTGCATTCTCCTTTGTGTGAACTTTCTGAAGACGAACTAGCTTCTCTTCACTCATCGAGACAAGGAACGACTCTCTCACCTCAATATGCTTCGTCTTCGAGTTGAATGTCAAATTTTCAGGTAAGTGAATTGCACTCTGATTGTCACAGTACACATTCACTCCTTCATATACGAAGCTCAAATCACACAACAATCGCCTTAAGTAAAGCGCCTCCTTAGTTGCTTCAACCGCAGCTATGAGTTCTGCCTCAGTAGTAGACAAAGTCACAATCGTCTACAACCTCGCTCTCCAACTGATCGGTGTCCCACCAATGGTGAACGCATATCCGAAGGTTGACTTCTTTCGATCTATACACCGGTATAGTCGAAATCACAAAATCCAACCAAGCTGAAATCTCATCCCTGCCGCCAAAGACAACCCATGGTTTGGAGTTCCTCTAAGGTATCTGAAGATACACTTCACTGCTTCTCAATGCGTCTTTTCTGGATTTGCCATAAACCTACTCACCAATCCAACTGCCTGTACAATGTCAGGTCTACTGCAGACCATGGCATACATCAAACTGCCAACTGCACTTGCATGTGGGACCTTCATCATATAAGCCTTGTCCTTTTCCGAGATCGGAGAACCTTTACTAGAAAGTTGTATGTGCAAAGGCATGGATGTGCTGATTGCTTTTGCCTCTTCCATGCTAAACCGAGCAAGCATCTTTCGAATGTATTCCTTTTGAGTGAGGCTCAAAAGTCCTAGCTTTCTATCCCTTTGGATTTCCATACCCAAAATTTTCTTTGCTTCTTCAAGGTCTTTCATTTCGAATTCTGCTTTTAGCTTTAGCTTCAAACTATCGATTTCAATCTTATCCTTGAAAGCAATCAACATATCATCCACGTACAAGAGTAGGTACATCCATCTACCATTCTTTAAATGCTTGAAGTACACACAAGCGTCTTTGATGCTACGATCAAAACCAAATGAAAGCATAAAAAAGTCAAACTTCTTGTACCATTGTCTAGGCGACTGCTTAAGTCCATACAATGACTTCTTCAATTTGCAAACCCAATTTTCTTTCTCATCCACAACAAATCTTTCTGGCTGCTTCATGTAGATGGTCTCATCCAAGCCTCCGTGCAAGAAAGTGGTTTTCACGTCCAGTTGCTCCAGCTTCAAGTCATGAGCTGCGACGATAGCAAGCAAAATGCGAATGGACGTATGCCTCACTACTGGAGAGAATATCCATCATACTTTAATCCCTTTCTTTGTGAAAACCCTTTAGCAACTAGTCTAGCCTTGTATCTCTCATCATCCTTCACATTAAATACCCATTTGCAACCTATGGCTCGGCTTTCTTGAGGAGGTGGTACCAAATCTCAAGTCTTGTTCTTCTTCAACGACTCTAACTCTTCTTCCATAGCGCGCATCCACTTCAAACTGTCACATGACTTCAAAGCTTCATCAAGGTCAAGCGGCTCCTCATGAACCACATGTAGGGCATAGTTAAACTGATCACCAAGGCTAAGGTTCGTAAACTACCAATCACCATACCTTTCGGGCAGCCTAATAGTCCTACTACTGACTCGGATAGGTACCGCTTCGCCTAAACTCCTTTCAGCTCCATCTTAAATTGAACTTCTTCAAGATTCATGCACATCACCAGCGCTACTAAAAGGTACTTGTGGACTATCCTGTGATGTTTCATCAACTGCGTTTTCCTCGACAGCATCAACAACTCTACTATTTGGCTGGAACACGGAAACTTCTTCCATCTCCTTAGGCCCATCAAAATCTTCTGATGTGGTAGGTAGCTTCTCCTTCAGATTGAACATAGCAGACTCATCAAAAGTAACATGTCTGGAATGAACAATCTTCTGATCAACAGGATTCCAAATTTGATACCCTTTGATATCATCGGTGTATCACATTAGTATGCTCTTGTATGCTCTAGCCTTCAACTTATCATCACCAGTATGGTGAACGTACACAAGACAATCAAAAATTCGAAAGTAACCAAGATACACTGCTTTACCTCTCCACTTCTCCTCTAGAATATTCTCATCTATGGCTGAGCACGGAATTCGATTTATGATATGCGCCGCAGTTGATAATGCCTCAGTCCAAAAGCCTCTGGACAAGCCCACCGTCAATCTCAAGCAACGAGCCTTCTCCAGTAGAGTCATGTCCAACCTTTCTGCAACCCCATTGGATTGCGGATCTCCGAGTATAGTGAAATGTCTCTAAATGTCATGTTGTATACATAAATCGAGGAACTCTCTAGAGACAAATTCACCGCCATTATCAGATCTCGGCACCTTCAACCTAGAACCAGATTGGTTCTCAACAAGCGCTTTCCAGTCTTTGAGTCTCAAAACTCTCTGGTTTGGCCTCCATCACATACACTCATACTTTTCGAGAAAAATCATCAATGAAAGAGATGAAATACTTTGCTCCTCCAAGAGAAGGAGTGGCAACCGGTCCCCAGACGTCTGTATGCACGTACTCAAGTACTTGCCTCGATCTATGGAGTCCAACTCCAAAATATGCTTTAGTTTGCTTGCCTAATACGTACTCCTGGCAAAAGTCCATCTTGTCGAAGCTTTCTCATTTGATCATCTTCCGTCTTCGAAGCAACTTTAAGCCCTTCTCTGAAATATGACCCAACCTGAGATGCCAAAGCTTTGTGGCATCCAAAGCACGAGAACTGTCTACTTCAACACACGACTCTCCAAGAACTGTGGTTCCTTTCAGCAAATACAGATTTCGGAGCACGTCTCCTTTCATAAGAACTAGTGTACCTCTTGAAACCTTCAAACTATCATTCTCGATAGTTACCTTGCATCTCAAAGATGCCAATTGTCCTTAAAAAAATAAGGACTTCTGAAGACCTGGAACATACCGGACACCTGTTAAAGTGCGTATCACTCCGTCAAACATCTTGATCCTCACTGTACCTTCACTCATTGCTCTACAGCTAGTATCATTACCCATAAGAATAGAGTTTCCCTCTCGTCCAACGAAAGAACTGAAGTAATCCTTATTAAGCGTCATATGAAAGGACGCATCCGAGTCCAGCACCCAATGGTCTGAGACATCCGATACTGCTGCAAACAATACATTATCAGATACAGACTTCTCCATCGCAAATGATGAAGATTTGTCTTCTTCCTTCTTCTTCAAATCTGAACAATCATTTTTTCAATAACCAGGTTTCTTGCAGATAAAGCACTTCCCGTCCTTAAATTTTCCTCTACTGCCATTACCGGGCTTCCTAGACTTGGAACGCCCTCTAGAGTGTCAAATCTTCTTATCTTCTCTACCTCTTTCAACAAACAGGCCGTGACTACTACTTCCACCTTTACTTCCTTCACTTATCTCCTTCATCTGATCTCTCAAGCTCTCAGATAGAAGGCCTGACCTCACATCTTCCACTATCAGTGTCTCTAGCGAAGATAAGGCTGTTAGCGAAACCTGTATATCGCTCCGGAAGAGAACACAAAAGAATCATTGTCATTTGCTCCTCATTCATCTTCAAGTCAACAGCCTTCATTTTCATCACGATATCATCAAAGAAATTAAGATGTTCCTTCACTGAAGTACCCTCTCTCAGCCGCATGATGAAAATTGTCTTCAATAATATCAAACGGTTAGTCGGAGATTTCTTCAAGTGGAGATTTTCTAGCTTGGTTCAAATGCCCCTAGCAGTGGTCTCACTGCTAATCTCTAAGATAACATTCTCTCATAGCTAGCTGTAAAGTAGTAAACGCTCATTTCTCCATCTCCTTCCTTTCCGCGATTGAGATGTCAGCTGTCAACTCCTCGGGAGCAAACACTACTGGATGGACTCCATTCCTCGTTAGAACAGCATTCATCCTCCATTGCCACTTCTCGAAGTCTTTATCCTCATTCCATTTCTCAATTGCCAACTGTGATCCTGACGCGATATACATCCCTCTAGTATAGGGTCTTGTAACAACTGGAGTCGCTTCCTTTGCAGCTCTGATACCAGACTGTTGGGGAAAATCCCTTCAGATGATCAGTCTAAGAGAATAAAAAACCCAAGCAGCGTAAAACAACCGGATCGTGATTGTAGTGAAACGATACAAACAGAGATAAACACCAGAACAGACAGTCACAGATTTATGCAATGCAGAAAATAAACAACACCGGTATTTATAGTGGTTCCACTACCGCGAGGCAGTGTACGTCCACTTGGGGAGAGAAGATTTTATTAATCACTGAAAGATTAAAGTTATAATATTGATTCACTTTTGAAGGCTATACAAAAGAAGAATTAACAATACAGTCAAAATTCTGCAGAGTTTCAGCTCTCTAGGATGGCTGTCATTGTTGTCCAGAAACTCCACTATTTATAGAGTGAAGAAGTGAGGACGGGTAACTGTTATATAGTAGCCCTGGGGTTTGGTTCGGCATTTATGGTCTGGCATAATTTGGTTCGGCAAAACGCCGAGCGAAAAAATTTTGGACCGGCATCTCCAAAATACCGAATGAAATATTTCGTTCGGCAAATCACCGAACAAAATATTTCGTTCAGCAATTTTCTTTTCTCTCTGCTCCTTTATTTTACCGAACGAAGAATTTGGTTCGGCAATCTTCATTTCTCCTTCACCAAATCACCGAACAACTTCCCCACCAAATCACTGAACAACTTCCCCTTCACAGCCTAGGGCTTCGCATGGCTTCTTCTTCCTCCATTCGACAAATCTTTGGAGCTAAGGTTTCGCCTCTTCCTTCAAGTTGAATTCAGGTATCAAATTCAACAGAAAATGTTCTTCTACACGGATATCTAGCTTTGTACATTCCTACCACTCTAGCAGCAACGTCCCATGTCAAGTCATAATTATCATCATCAAATACAAGCTCATCTTTGGCATCAGATACATCATCCATATTTCTCGTTAATCATCCATTATAATCATCAATATCCAAGGATATCGAATCAATGGTGTCACGGATGTTGTACCTTCTTTTTAGTGTTCCATAATATGATGAATACTATTTTTTATGCAGTTTGGATTATAAAAAATAAAAAACAAATAAGTAAGAAATAAAAACAACAATATAATGAAAAGGCACGTCATTTAACGTCATGTGCCATTCATCGTGTCTTTTCATGTGCACCGCGCTACAAGAAAGAAAGGCACAAATGTCACGCCGCACGCTATGACGCGCGCCTTTCATAACTACTAAAGTGACCGTTGGTGCACAAGCATGGTCGCATTTCATTGAATAAGAGGAAAGATATTTAAACGTGATTATTCATTATTAGTCAAGCATTGTTATTTGCTCTACCTAGAAGCTATAAATTGACAAAACTAAATGTGTTACAATTTATATTACCAATCACACGAGTTACATACATCTTAAATGTTCACGAATCATGAGGTCCGACAAAGATATGTCCTAGTTCGAGTCCCTGCTTTTGATCGGACTACAAATTTTGTTCAAATCAGATACATTTCTTAACATGATTGGACAAATGGTCAACAAATAATGGGAATGAACATAGCATCGTCCAATCTGATTCACAGCTCTAGTTTCTCAATGGGGGCAAAGATGGTTACAACCACCCCTGTAAACTTTGAAGTTCATCTATGCTTAAAAAGTACACAACTATAATACTAACCTGTTCATATAGGGTGCTACCATTCTACTACCCTCGACTTATTCTTGTGTGAAATATCTCAACGGGCTGATTATACATCTGCATACATACAAGAATTTCTACCTAGTCTTTCCACATACTATGCCAAAAATAAGAAATTCAAACCTCAGCGAGAATTTCAGCTGAAGTAACCCCTGTTTCCTCTTTCAATTCCCTAATCACAGCATCTCTTGGATCCTCTCCATCATCTACACCACCCTATTGATTATATACGAATATAACAAAATTAAACATTTGAAGCTCCATTGAAAAATCATATGGTAGTAATTTCGTACTATTTGTTCCAACTAGAAACTAAACGTCCAAGTTAGTGGATTTAAGAGGTTAGAATTACCTGAGGCATTTGCCATGCGCCTGGAATATCAATCCTCGATGCTGAAAACACCTAAACTTTCAAAATAGTTCAAACCAAATCGCGCCCTAGCGAAAATAGAAAAACAAAACTTTTAACCAAAATCAAATATTAAATCACATAACCGACCTTATTAGACGCAGGATTAATGAGACAAATTCCAACGTTCATTCTATAGCCTTCAGGAGGAGAATCCATGGACACAGCAAGGTTCGAATGGTAAGCGCGACTGGATGGCACGTTTGAAATTTTGATTGATGGATGAGGAGAACAATGGATAGGTAGAGTTATGGGTGGGCACAAAGAGGGCATTTTAGTGGGGAAGCTGAGCTTGGAGGGGAAGCATCTTGGGAATTAAATTTGACGATATCAGCCTTGCAATTTGAAAAATGAACTCTGAAAATTTTTATTAGGGTATAGTAAGTAATTTTGGCCCAAATCTATACAGCTTTCTACTACGCGTTGGGCCTAATATTAACTAATTTATTAACTTTCAATTAATTTGGAGTGCTTTCTACACACCACGTACATAACTTCGGGTGCGAAAAGGATATTCTAAATGGAACACAAACGGAGAAAGTCAAACAAAAATATATATGTTTTTGTGCTGCGAAAGGGACATCTAAAGGAGAATGGTAGTTGTATGTTTATATGTATAAATTGTCTTAAGTATGTATGTGGCTTTTGTACACCCTTGTTTTTAATACACGTTATTGTGGAAATTTTAATTTATTAATGATTAAATAATAATGTGAAAGAGCAGAATAATCATGGAGAAAAGCCAAAATAATTAATTTTGAATTTTCTTAATTAAAAAGGGAGTAATGATATTTCAACGAGGGAAGAAATAAGGTTTTTGTCTAATGGATGGTAGGATTAGGGTGAGGAAAATCTAAAGTCCAACTCACTAAAGAATCCCTCTGCCTCTCTCCATCTATTGTGTTTCATTCATTCTTCGTTGCTTAAGGAAAAGAAAAGAAAACCTTCCATAGTATTCTCCATTACATAAGATGAATCTTTAAGCTTGAAGAAGAAAGTTTATGGTTTATTTCTCTCCATGCATAGGTTAAGGAATGTGAATAACATTATCATTCCTCTTTATTTTATATTTTCATTTTCGGATTTGATAGAAAATGGGATGTTGAGATGATATATCATGGGTTTGTATTTTGAGATGATTTTAATGCTTTTGTGAAATAATATGTGAAGTTTTGAAGCAAAAAATAGGAGTTTTCAAATTTAAACCTTAGCTAACAACCAGTGAATGGTCTAAAAAAACTTATATGTTGTTTATAACATTAATTTGAAAATGGGTTTTCAATTTCGTAATTTTCCAATTTTATATGAATTTTCTAAATTGAAAAATAATTTCATGTTTTAACTATTTGAAATATGAAAAATATTTATTTTCCCATGATTTTTTTTAAATGCAAGCTTGGACTGAGGGAGGTCGATCCTTCTATTATAAACAAAAATCTGGTCTATAACATAAACAAAAGAAGGACATTAAAATTAGCTAATGCGATTATGCTCCTTTTCATTTTCAGTCCTCCCGATATGATGAAGAACTTGAGCATGAATTTTGTGGTATAGCTCTGAGGTGTTATTGCTTGGATTATTAAGTATCTTTTCATTCTTTTCAATCCATATCTCTATGACGAATCTTTTGAGAATAATGAGTATAATTGTTCTTTGGCCTTCTATTTTATTGCTTTGAACATATTGAACTATTTGTGCTTGTTGTTCGTTGAGGTTCTATGGTAGTTTTCACTGGCAAGTAGAATGCACCTTATCTGATTGACAAGGTTATATTTAAAATAAATGTGTGTATTTTTTTCTGGTTTACCATTGCATAAAGTACACTAGTCATTGTTAATGATTCCATGACTGGCAAGCTTACCTTTGGTATGTAGAGCATTCGCTGTGATATTCCAAAGGAGGAGATTTTCTTTTGTTGGGTTTTCCATCGCCCATACGCTTGATTCCTATGGAAAGTTTTGAGTATCATTGCTACTTAATAATGCCTTGTAAATTAGAGATATAGAGTCTGGCTTATGACTTTTTTTGTCCAAAGCAATGGAAGATCGGAAGTTGGTAAGATGTTCGATGAAATTGAAGTCCATTGTTGTTTGATTGCATAAGTTTTGTTCATCGTATAACCTTCGGCTAAAGCATTCAAGGGCACAGCAATAATTAGTTTTAGATTATAGTCAGTTACATGATCAGTGATTAACCTAGTCTTAGACCATGGTGAGTCCATAATTTGATCATATGGTTATGTTAAGTGTTGCACTGGATGAACGGAAGGAAGGTTTTCATGTGCTTTAGAACGTTCCTCCAACTTCAGCTAGCATTGGAAGGGATAACCATGGACCATAAATCTCTCCTTTATTAGATGGTTTTTAATCCTCTAAGCCTAGAGGTTCTTGCCGCTTTATAATAGAAGGTTGTAGTATGTGGACGGTGTAGTTATGCTCTGCTATTTAATATTGGTTATGCTAAGGCCACCAAAAAATTTTGGGATCTGAATTTTGCGGAAGGCAATAGGAATAGATTTTTTGGAAAATGGGTCTCCCAGTTATAAGAATCTATTAAGGGCTTTACTTATCATTGAAATTGGTTTGGTGCCAATGTGTAATGCCATGTCCAATAAGAATCATGGCCGTTGCAATGGATTTAACTATTACAAGCTTTCCTGCTTGGAAAAGTTTGCTGCTTGGCCAAGATGATAGTTTTCGGGTTATCCTCCCATATAAGGATGGACATTTTGATGTTGAAACTCTTGCGGAGATAAAAAGGGATTCCCAAGTAGTAAGAATCTTAAAGCATTTCATGTATGGTTGATAACAGAATTATCTCATCTTTTTTCAACTGCTCTAAACCGGTTTTTAAGATATGTGATTTTTGCATGTTGATTTTCAGGCCAAGTAGATCGTGGAAGTTGTTTAGAGTTCTTAGAGTGCATTCTATGTTGGAGATAGTAGGTTTTGTGTAACATGCTAGGTCATCGGCAAATAGGATGTGTGTAATGAGTAGGTTGTTGCATTTGAGATGAAGTTGAAGGTGCTTCTGGCTACCTCAACTAGCACTGAAATGAGGCTTTACATGGCTATGATGAATAGATATGCTAATTTTTGGGATAGTTTATCCAATGTCTTCGTTATATTCCTTTGAAATAGTCATGGTTGCTATCATTCCTTACGCTAGAGTAACAAAGGCTGGAACTTTGTATGGATCCATGCCATGAATGGTTCGAGAAGTTCATCCTAGATGGAATGGCCATGATGGAGTTCAAGGAAATAGTGTCAAAGGCCTTTTTATGTCAAGTTTGAGCATGCATCTAAGTGATATGCTACTTTTGTCATAACCCTTAATGTGATATTGAGTTATTATAATATTTTCACTAATTGATCTCGTAGGCAAAAGCAATTTAATTTCCCGAAATGATGAAAGGTAAAACTTTTTACATTCTTATTGGTAGAATTTTAGCTATACACTTATATGTTACTTTACACAACGATATAGATCTAAATTCTATGACAAAGATTGGATTATCGGTTTTTGGGATTACTGAGATAGTCGTGCTTATTCCTCCTGAAAGCTAGTTTATATGGAAAAATGTTGAATTACCTTAATGACATCTTTTCCTACTATATTCTAGTAGCTTTTAAATAAAGATGCATTGAATCCATCAGGGCCCCCATAATTGCTTGAATTGAGAGAGGATATAATTTCCTTTATTTCTTTATGTGCAACAAGTGTGATGAGGAGGTTTGCTTGTTAAGAGGTTAATGTCAGTAGTCTTAATTTACAGAGAGGGGATGTGTTTGGCTTGTGTGTAGTGAGGTTGGAAAAAATTGAGAAAGGATAATCAATGAATGCTTGGTTAATTTGTTCATTAAATATGAGTTTGGCTACCCATGTCAGTTGTATTATGTATTTTCTCTTTGACCAGCTTTATTTTGATTAACACATGATAGTATTTTGTATTTCTATCACCTTCTTTTTCATATTTTCCTTTCCATTAGTGCTTCAGTTTCCAAAGCTTGTTGTAGCTTGATATATAGCTTGTGTTTATTATCAGCTAAAGTGTGGTTGAAAGGATCATTAGCTAGAGACTATTGTGCTTGAGAGAGTTGAACTTGTGATTGTCGTTGAGAACTTGTCGTCGTTGCCATAGATTTCCTTAGCCTTTTCCTTAAGCTTATTCTTGAGTAACATGAGTTTACTTTAAAGAAAAAACATCAAGTTTCCCTAAAGTTGAGTATTACAGACTTGTAGTATAACAACCCATACCTTAATAGGTCTGAATTTTGATTAAATCGAACCTAAGTCTATTAGGATACAGATCGCGGGTTTCAGTAACCTGTAATAAACATAAATTATCAGAGAGTGATCAATATAAACTCACATCAGAATAGAAAATTATAATAGAACATAAATATTGACTGAGGCCACTACCTTGGAATCAATATTATTCCTTGGGTATCTGTTTGCATTGCCAAGCACCAAGCATTAATGAGAAGACTTCGTCATCTACCATTCCCGTCTTGCTTCGGGTAACCAGTCCCTTTAATCTATCCTATGAGTTGTAGTGAGTAGGGGGTCAAAACAACATTTTCATGACTGGAAAATTGCATACTTTATTCACAACACTAATTTATGTCGACGGGTTCCTATTTAGTGTTATGTCTATAAATTCACGGCTAGTCCGTTCAATCTTATATGTCGTACAAATATGCCTAACCTCCTCGGAGGTATAACTATATATATATATATAAACTTATACTACCCAAAAACTCTTGCCACTTAATACTTCATAAATGGGGAGGAGGCAGACCTATCGAACATTTAACAATGACCCCGAAGCGGGCCTTCCCCAACATAAACACTAATCAATTGTTTCTAACTACAGAGATCGATGACTCCTAGATATAGGTTTATAATATAATTATTGTATTACTAACGCATATCAAAGACTCATCTAAGGGTTAATTATCCCAGCTCCGCCAAACAAACAACAAATAATTAAATAAAATTATGAGGCTTTTGCATATCCCTTATGGCTTCTACATCAGTAGGAAGCGAAATCAGTCATGGCATAACTCGAGTTTTTGCTAACGACCATGCAAGACTTTTGGTGGTCAAAGCCTATATGCCAGCCCTATCATTAAATACCAATCTAACAACAACACTGACATAGCCTATCGACCTCCCGCAGTTGAAATCTCATTTAGAATAACCTAATATAAGTCAAGGAAAAATACCTATCCTAGTTACTCAATACATCTTGTTATAAATGAAGCAAACCCCATTTCTCTATTAGGTACCATCGTAGGTTATTTAAGACTTCTATATAGGAAGAAGGCAGACCCAACGGCTATTTAATATTGCAACCCTGAAGTAAACCCCTTGACATCTCTAAAAGTACTTAGTCGTTTAACACTTTAAATCTAAGGCGAACCCTTGATATATTTTTCCACATCTATACGCAAACGTGTATCCTTTCTCATGGTTCCTATGGTTGGAGATGTCCCACATCAGTAGTAAGTATACACAACCGCCAGTAGCTTCAAGGTGAATGACAGACTTCCATTATGTAACTCTATCGACGTCGCATCCCAACCCACTAAACCAAACGAATCATCCTAAGCCTAAGTGTTGGGCTAGGCCCGCTAATTCATGCTCGTTCTAAACGTATAATTAAGATTATATAATTTCCTACTATAAAATTATATTGTCTTCTACGTGTATTTAATAGTATTAACACTTACTTGTTTGCTGCATAATTATTCTTATTCTACAGGCTTATTCTCTATATTCCTCGTTTCCTTCTTATATTTAATAAATGTTAATTGTCTGTAATAAATAGTCATTAATATCAAAATTGGACAATCTCTAACAATATCTATCTAATCATTCTAATTCAATCATATTGTGCCTATTTCATTTCCCGTAAATGCCACATTAAATCCTTAACCAGTCCCACTAAACACGTGTCCTTATTTAATTCCTATAACTTCATATTAATTGTACATTTATTGTCCTATTGATTTTTGAGTTTACATCTCTTTCTATTTACACCTCATAATCCTATAATTTACTACAATATTTATAACTAAATGTCCTAATTATAACTAATGCAATCGACGTATATTATGCTATAAATATATTTTTTATTTTTAATCAGTAAGCGCGGTAATTTTTTTTTTTTTTGAAAATTGGTTAAACTTTATTTCAGCAAATACAGGACAAAGCCCGACGGTTTTACAAAGTTAATTACTCCAACTATATACAAACAATAAAGCGAAGTACATAGCTCAACAACTTTCCCAATTCTAAACTCCTCCTCTTTCAGCAGGTGAAAATCATGGCGGCTCCCGAAACTCTGATAGAACTCCTTCATCGTCTACCTTCCACTTCCACTTCTCCAGTAGTGATCTTTCTTGTCCCGTTAGGCTGGTAAGTAATTTCTTGTTGATTCTAAGTATCATCATTTTAACATCACGATCAATTTGTGCATTCACTGATTGAAAGTTTGTCTCTTTCCTGTTAAAAGCCCTGTTGTTCCTCTCACGCCAAATGTTCCAAATGGTTGCTGCGAAGCAAATTTTGAATATTTCTTGCAGAAGGTTCGCACAGTTTCTCCAATTGTTCAGGTAGCAAATTTCCTCTTTTATTGTCTTGATATCAGTCGATCCTGTACACTTCTCTTTCTGATGTCCCCAGACTGCCTTAGTGAAAGCACACTCAAAAAATAAGTGTTCATGACTTTCCATCTGTTCATTACATAATCCGCATGTGTTTACTTCTATAATCCCCCAGTTTTTTAATCGATCTTTTGTGGGAAGTCTACCAAGTTTGGCTTTGTATGTTGTATGGGTCATTTTTGGTGTAATTGATTTACTCCAGATAAAGCTATACCACTCCACTTTTTGGTGTTTAGATCTGACCTCCTCCATTATTTTACTGAATTGAAATTTGCCTGTTTTTGAATGTTTCATGCTCCATTCATCACGCCCTTTTCCTGTATATATGGGAATGTTTTGAATTTCCTGTGCATAATTCCTTGTAACAATTTGTTTTTCACATTTCCAAACACCTCCTTCCATTATACTAGATACATCACAGTTTGGTAGACCATAGTCTGAGAAGCTTTCCATTCCCAACCTATCAATCAGGCTTTTCCCATTGAGCCATGGATCTCTCCAAAGATCGGTTGTGTTACCATTCGCGATTCTCCTTTCAATCAAAGGTTTCAGGAATTCTCTGTATTTCATGATATTCTTCCATATTACAGATGCATTATTATCTATTGTGTCTGTCCAAAAGTTTGTTTTAATGTACCTAGATCTCATCCATTTTGGCCATAAATTGTCTGAAGAAATAATATTCCAAGCCAATTTGATGCCATAAACTTTTTTGAGTTCAAATAAGTTTTTAAGACCTAGCCACCTTCCTTTTTTGGTCTGCACAAGTCTTTGTACCTGATTTTGTGAAATTTCCCCCTCCAAATGAAGTCCGCACAGACTGAATTTATTTTACCTAGAGAATAGTCTGGAATCTGAAAAGTTTGTAGCCAATATCTGACTTTTGAAGTGATCATTGTGTGAACTAACTCAACCCTTCCAGCAAATGATAACAGTTTGGATTTCCATCCCTGTAATTGTTCTCTTATTTTGTCTATTAGCTTCGCACATTCTTTGTCTGTAATTGAATTATTAGATAATGGTATGCCCAAATATTAACTGGGAGAGTCCCTTCAGCTACTCCAATTCTATGTAACAGAGGCTGCTTGTTTCTGCAATATTTATTAAAATAACATTTTGTTTTGCCTTCATTAAGTTTCAGCCCTGCAACCTTTTCTAATTTGTGGAATATTTCTTTAAGCTCATCAATTGCATATGTATTAGCTTTCATGACAACTAATAAATCATCCGCATATATAAGGTGGTTTACCTTAGGTGAACATCTATGAACAGGGATGATCTTGTTATTATGACATGCTATTACCATTTGAAGAGAGAACCACTCCATTGCCACCGCAAATAGGTAGGGGGATAAGGGATCCCCTTGTCTTAGACCTCTGTTACTAGAAATATGCCCTCTAGGAATTCCATTCATCAGAATTGAGAAAGTTGGGGTAAAAATACAACATTTTATCAGCTTTAATAGACTCTCTGGTACCCCCATTTCAGTAAGCATGTGAATGACAAAATGTCTATTCACTTTATCATAAGCTTTATGTGGGTCTATTTTAATGCATATTTTATCTGAACCTGGCTTGTTAAAGTCTCTGATAAGTTCATGGGCTAACAAGGAATTTTCTGAAATTAGTCTCCCTTTTATGAATGCATTTTGGTTTTGAGCAATCAAATTTGGAAGAACTTTATTCAATCTAGAGCATATGATTTTACTCAAAATTTTGTAAGATACATTGCAATAAGATATCGGCCTGTAGTCTTCAATTCTGTTTGGTTTTTTGATTTTTGGAATAAGAGAAATAAAAGTGTGGTTAATTTCTTGAATAAACTCACCGCATTCAAAGGCTTCCTGATATGCATCCAACATAATTTCTTCCAGGTGGTCCCAGTGCATTTTGAAAGCAGCTGCCCCCATACCATCTGGTCCGGGGCTGGCATCAATATGAATGGATTGGACAGCTCTTCTCAGTTCCCTTTTCGTAACCCTAGCTGTGAGCATGGCGCATCCCTCTTGAGTAATCTTCCTTCTACACTGAACTACAGGTATAGCTTGAGTTGAATCCCCGTTGTATAAATCTGCGAAGTATGCCAAAGCTTTGTTTTCCATTTCTTTCAAATCAGCAACTAGGTTTCCTTCCTCATTTAAACAATTCAGGATATTATTGCATTGTGATCTCTGAGACATTTTGGCATAAAAGTATTTTGTACATTCATCTCCCTGAGTTATCCAGTTTTCTTTTGCTTTTTGTTTAATTTCCATCGATTGTTTCTGAATTTCTTCATTAAGTTTGCCTTTCAACTGGTAGAATTGTTTATTGTCCTCATTTAATGGGTCTTTGTCAAGAGACTCTTGGGTAGTCTGAAGTTGATTTTGAATTTTTATAATGGACTCCCTATTCTTTGGTCTTATCTTGTTCCATTTTTTGAGTCTCTACTTCATGGTCTTTAGCATCATTATATATTTGTACATATTATTACCTGGAGGAGGTATAATATTTTCTATATTCAAAGCTTCATTGTATCCTTCTAATTGATGCCAATTGTTTGCGTATCTAAATGGTTTACCCTTATTATTATTCTCATGATTATTAAATTTCACTAGTAAAGGGCAGTGGTCACTAGTCGAGCTGGGAAGAACTATGGTTTGTAGACCAGGGATAGTAGTTATTAGCTCTACATTACATAAACTTCTATCTATTCTAGAAGATATATTTTTCCCCTTACCACTCTTCCATGTGAAATGCAGGCCAGTGTGGGATGTTTCCAGTAATCCACTCTCAAGCACACATTCATTGAACTCAGCTAGTTGGGCTACGGTCAGTGTATTACATCCTATTCTTTCTTTGGTTGTTAACACTGCATTGAAATCCCCCATCACCAACCAAGGTTTTGTAATCTGTCGAGAAAGACCTATTATTTGCTTCCATAGCTCTGTTCTTTCAGAAGCTAAATTTTTTGCATATACAAACGTAATATATAATTCCAAACCTCCTACGTTTTTAAAAAACATAGTCAGTTGTTGGTCTTTTTTTTCAATAATCGTTCCTCCCCATATATTCTTTTCCCAAAGAACAAGAATTCTCCCTTTTTTTCCTGTGAAATGTTATGTTCCATATCCCACTGTTCTCCTGCTTGATTTTTAAATAATTCCAAACTGCTGTCTGATAATTTAATTTCCAGTATCCTGCAATAGTTGGCTTATGAAAAGCCATTAAATTGTGGAGGTCAAACTGACGAATGTCATTGTTTAGACCTCTCACATTCCAACATAGAATCGTCATTTAATTTTGTTGGCTTTGCTCCTAGTAATTGGAGCATCCCCAACCATAACCTTTTTATAGGTTTCTGTATTTGTTTTGTTATTAAACATTTCATCATATTTCTCATTAATTTCTGTGTATTTACTGATGTCTTCAATATCATCATCACTTTCTTCTGCAGACGACTCTAACTGGATATTCATCTTCTGTATTTCCTCCAGAGATTCTGGCAAATTATCATCATTCTCCTGGGGTTGATCCTCTTAAAGGTTTACAGACTGATCCCGATCTGAATGAACTGCTTGCACTCTTGCAGAGCCCTCAAATCTGACTGAATTAGTATCATATTGTATATAGTCATCTTTTAGGTGTATTATTTTTTGGGTAACTGGGGAATTGACTGTCTCCTGATTAGTCGTCACTTTTTGTATGCAGTTTGTTGTAGATGTATTATTTTCTGGGTAGCTGGGTGGAGGATTTTGTAATTTGTTTTTCTCTACCCAAATTTGTTCAGGTTTGTCTTTGTTGTTATTGCAATATAAAGTAGAATGGCCAAAACACTTACAATCAGTACATCTAGGTGGGACAAATTCATATTCTATATCCTGTGTGTATACCACATCCTTATTGTTCTTTGCTTTAACATTTGCTGGTAGGGAGCCGTCTGCCTTTATTTCAACCAAGACTCTAGCATAATTAATCCTCTTCACCTTCCTTGTATTCTCATATATTGCCAGTGGTTTTCCAATCATGCTTGCAAGCTTGCTAATACATCTTGTATTCCATAAAGTTAAGTCAAGTCTATGCATTTTAATCCACACTGGATATGATGATAGCATCTCTTTTTCAAAATTAAAATCAGCCTCCCACTTTTTCATTATAATAAGCCTACTATCCATAAACCATGGTCCCCCTTTTAGAATTCTTACAAAATCTTCTTCTTTTTCAAATTTTATCAGGTAAAACCCATTGTCTCTCGAAAAAACGTCCCATGTTCCTTTAGGATTCCAGACACGTTTTATGTAGGCATTCAAGTGTACGATATATGGCCTCTTCCCCGACATATATATGTATATAGATTTTTCCCAGATTTTTTGAGCTTCGGCGTAATCTTCCTCATCTATTAGTTGATATATTTCTTCTCCTTCTACAATCGGTTCTATGTAGTTCAGATCGCCTTTGATTTCGAACTGTTTTCCAATAGCTTCAATCCAAGATCTAGGGTTTGGTTTATGATTCCTCTGTAAAATTGCCGCAAAAGTCTCCTTCCTACCCTCTTTCTCCATCACCTGCCTCCTGCTTTTCACCTCCACCCATCCGTCCCCAGGATCGAAAGTTGTAGTGGGATCTGGAGTCGGTTTTTGATTAGGGTTTTCGGCCACCATTTCAATATAAGCGCAGTAATATGTATATGTGTGTATATATATACTCCTTTTCCTAACACATAAATTCTTATGATTAGAAATTCTAGAACATTAATTTTCACATTTTAATTTATTAGAGCTATCTTTTTGAAACAAGATTACCGTTATAAATTTCCATAAATTACCCGAAAATAAGGATTTACTCCGTATGAAATTACAAAGAATTTTTTCTTTTACTGAAATAAATAGTGCAAACTACGAAGAAGAATGTCCATACTTTACACATCTCTTTCATTTTTAGTATATTCCTTGTTAATTCAAATGACGTACTTTTATACATAATTTTTAGGATTGAATCATTTATGGACATTATACAAAAATAGATACTATTAAATTGTACCCCCTTCCAATATAATAAAATATAGAAATTCACATTCCAAGTAAAATTAGGGCACTCTAAATTTGTACAAACAATTTACAACCCAATTATCATAAATTTGGAATAAATCTTACAAACTTACCAACATTCAACTTTAATAAATTGGGATCGATTTTCGAATTTCCAAATTTGGTTGTAAATAACGTTCCAATTCCAGTTACCTATCTTACAGAATATGCAAGCGAGATTTCATTTTCCTAAACCTACAGCTCCATAGATCTTGCATAGGCATAATATCTAAATAAAACACAATGATATAAATTTCAAAGTTATAAATAAATTATATAATTTCCACTCACTTTTCAAGCTTTTCAAATCTTATAAATTCGAATTCATCTCTTTACTTGTCTCATTTTCCATTCTAATCTAAAAAAATATGTATAACAATGTATATACATACTATTAGAATTACAGATCTGAGAAGAGATTTATGATTAAGGGGAATATAGATTTATAACTATGAACTTTACATTTATTCGTAGTATTGGTTCGCTTCTTCTCTTCTTCTCTTTTATTTTCCACCCTCCTCCAATTATATATATATAATATAATAATTATAATTGATAGAAATAGCGGAGAAGGAAAAATGGCAGAGCTTTGCTGCTTTGATTGGAAAATATGAGAAGAGAAGTGGTAGTTAGGCCTGTATTTATAGGCGTTTGAATCAATCGTATCTGTTGGATTAAAATAATTAAATCTGGGTTGTTCGACCTAGTTTCAACCCCAACCACCACCACAGGACCAGTTGATTGCTCTCGTATAGGCAGTTGACCACTAGCTGGCCACCGACCTACAAAAGTAGGTTTGATGGCGGGGATTGCATTTAGTATAATTTTCTTTCCATTTTTGTTTTTTAATTATTTACGTTTTGAAAACTTCAAAGACTCATAACTTCTTCGTTTGAAGTCCAATCGCAAAACTCCAAATATGAAAGTTGCTAAGAAAATCTCCATGAATGCAATAGTGCAAGTTTCGTGGTCAAAATTCTATGTTCGCTCAAATTCTATTTATGGAGCCATATTTATAATTTATTAATTACCATTAATTTTATGGGGTGTTACGTTCTCCTCCATTAAAAAGAATTCGTCTCCAAAATTCTGCAAGGGTAAAATCAAGTAACATACCCAAGATCGACCAACTGGCAGATTCAACCACCGGCCTTGAATTATTGTCGTTCATAAATGCTTATATTAGCTATAATCAAATTCTAATGCACATTCTAGCCCAAGAGCCTACAGCTTCATACCCGACTAGGGACTATATTGTTACCTTGTCATACCGTTCGGCCTGAAGAATGCTAGGGCCTCCTGTTAACCCAAAAAATGGATCAGCACCCTGTATTGAGTGTGAAAGCACCAGCCTATTCTTAAAGAGAAATAATATAGAAAAAATGTAAAAAGAGCGGAAATAGTACAATGACTAGAGATTTTTATAGTGATTCGGCTTTTAATGAAACCTACGTTCACTTTATAACTTTCTATTAACTGACTGTTGTTACAAGTTGAATCGAATTACAATATCATTGAATCTTCTAAGTTAGATCAAGGCACAAGTACCAGAGTTCACTGGAGAATCATAGTGAACCCCTAGACGACTATTGTGTGGGAGGAGAAGAGTGAAGAATAAACTCTGTAGAGTTCCAACAGCCAGTTTCCCCCCAGATCCTATTTATGTTGCAAGTAGTACTGTATTTATAGGGGTTGGAGAGCTATTGGGTTGGGCCGCTTTGCCAGAAGCCTACACTTGATGATACGAGGATGCTCCAAAAATCTCATAACGATCCGACTTAACCTGATGGATCGCCAATGTTCGATTGGGCATGGATCGCTAGTGATCCATGTACTTAGGATATTTTTGGATCATTTCATCTGGGTTGCTTTCCTTGCTTTATGTAGTTGCCCTCCATATAACTTGGTAACTAGTTTCCTTGTTCTAATGGCGATTCATGTACATGTTGGATTAAACTATGATTGGAATAAGATGAATGATCACTTCTTGAACTAGCTTGCTTGGAATACTATAAAACTTGGCAGACACCCCTAGAAAAGATATTGGTTCATGATGTAAGAAGTTTGGACGATCCGTGAGTAGTCCTTATGGATCGCAAGCGATCCATGGCTGATGGATCATTAGCAATCCATCCCCTTAGCCTATTTTTGCATTTTTCCTCTTGGGTCTTTCTTAACTTCTTATTATGGTCCTTTTGCTTGATTCTTGAGTTGTTTTGACTTGACATAGATGTTCTAACTTCTATTGAATTCTGTTGGGTTAAAAACCTGGTTAACATTTGCCCCCCATAGCATGCCTTCGTTGGAAGCAAGGCATGCTCCGAAAGTAACTGCTTTTGAGTTCCCATTTTGTGAAGTTTTGATTGATCGTGTTGAGTCTATCATGCGAATTTTCTCTTGGCTATTCAACCATCTATTGAGTTTTTGACGTGGATCGTCATTGCTCGTAATAATAAATCAATTTCGACCCTACAACTTTCTAAATGCTTGCAAACAACACTTGGATCATGCATGGCAAGTTTGGAGAAAATCGATTGCAACTCGATGGGTCACTAGCGATCCATAAACTTAGTCAATTTTTTCACTCAATCTCTTATTTAACTTCATCCGAGATGATTCTTCATTATTTCACTCTCTTCTTGCGAACCTAGCTAATTTCCTTACGAACCGGTGACCAAACCCTAAGCTTGGCCTTTCCACCGCTGTCATTGATCTCCATCGCTGAAGCTCTCTACCGCCTACCTCGCTTAACTTCGCCATTACCTCAAGCCAATCCCTAGCGCCTGAAACGTTGTCTGCCTGAATTTCCACCGATCTTGCCACTTTGGATCGTCGGCGACTTAAAATTGACCATATTTTCCTTCTGATTTGAGGTTGGTGACGTGGATTTTGGCGTACTATTAGCGATTGGTGATGAAGTTGCATTGGTGAAGGATGTAGTAGAAATTCGAGCCAATTGTGACTTTGTGGAAGAAGATAGTAAGTCAAGTGTTGAATTCTTTACGGAATGAAGCCAAGGTTTCGTCCTAGTGCTATCTTCATCCATAGAGTCAGAATTAACTTGCACTGAGTTACATCGTCGATCTCGACATAACATCTTATGGATTGATTTTGGTTTTTTTAGGGAGGTGATAATAGCTTAGCGTAGCGTCTTGTACACAGTTCATGTTGTTATCACTTTCATAAGAATAAAAATTGACTTTAAGAATTCTCTAGTCGTTTCGGACCCATCGATCTATAGTTTCTCACTTTGGATTGGTCTTGTTATTACATAGTGGGTATACCTAGAATAGGAAGGGCTTTCGATGTCGCTTTGGACAGCAGATCCGTTATCGATCTTTGATCGATAATGAGTAAGTGTAGGAGGTATAATGGACGATACGAAAAGCTTTTTTCCTTTTTCCACTGTGAGTGAACTATCCACACAGGATAGAGTGTTCGTAGTGTTCAGGACACCGAGCACATTCCACATAGGTAACACGCTGCACTTGCCCCAGTTAACACTTGAAATTCGACGAGTTAGCACAAGCCAGCATGTTTTCGGAATTCAAGTGTCAAGCATAGGGGAATTTCTAGTTATGAATAGAATCACCTGACCACGTTGGATACAAGTTCTGTTATACAGTATGAAGCATCCATCATCCCAACATAAATCCAGTGAAGGAAGCCTGACACTTTCGAAAGTTGAATCAACATCAGTTATGCCTTCACAAACAGTTCCAACAGCGCCTGCTTCTTCGGCACCACCGGCTGACTATGGTCAACTAGTACCAGTTGGTCCGGTTGTAGATCGAACCTCTCCGAACTTTAGAATTTTACTCAACCCTCCGGAGAGAGCTTCCACTGAAATTTCTGCTAAACTCCTGCATAACCTTTGTTTACAGCATGGCATCTTGGATAATGGCATACACCTTCCATTGAAAAACGAGTTTGCACACATGCCACCTTCGGGGTACACTGCCAACCATCGGTACATCTGCTTGAATGGTGCAGTGCCTCCCTTCAATCATTTCTTAAGAGAGACTCTTCTGAATTTGGAAATAGCTCCATTTTAGATTCATCCTAGCAGATATCCAATTTTGACTCATTTCCATGTTTTGTTTATGCAGACATTCAACCGTGCCCCAACCTTTGATGAGCTAAGGTATTTCCTCTCATTCAACAAATGTTCGTCTCTTGTGATTATCGACGCTCAAAGAAACCACAAAATCATGCTGCAGCTTCAAAGTAACTATCCCAGTTCAAGTCCTAATATTTTTTTGTTAGGTGTTCTAAGAGATTTAATCGTCTTTGGACGACAGGGGGTAAGTCTTTCCTTTTACTTATTGAGATTTAATACGATGGTGCGGGATTTTAGTAGACTGGATACCCTTTGCAGTTATTCCAAGGCCAAACAAAGTTCCATCACTTGATCCCATCTTGCATACTCTAAAGGCCATAGATGCTGGAGAGATCGGTCATGTCTTTGCTAATGGATGAGAATTTGCTTCGGTACGGGTTGCTGCATCCCAGGAGATCTACCATCCCCGTTGAAGTTCCATCTCCTTCCCATTCTAGGATTCAAATGTGCTCCACTTCTTCATCGCACAATTTCGAAGAGGGCGGTCTACCAGAAGGAGAAGGTCCATCCGCTAGATCAACTGAAGAAACTCATGAAGGAAAGGCGTTACGGTTAGAGCTAGTTGCCCAATTAGGATGCCCTCGATCCCGGAGGAAGGGGAAGTTGAGTTCAAGCAGCGGGAGAGCAAGGCCACGGTGATCATGGAAAAGGAGGAGGGTGAAATTGAGAGCTGGAGTAGCTGTTGATTCCTCTTCTAATGATGAGGAATTTGATGCAAGTTCCAATGAAGGAAACTTCGAATCATGCGACGAAACTCCGGGAATGAGTCCTATTCTCCCGGGTTTGCCTCCCCAAGAGATTATTACTAAAGATGCTCCCTCGGTAGCCGAACACCTTCATGGTTTTCTTCCTAAGGAAACTGACATCCACTTCGAGGACTTGAGCAATGTTTATATGGACATCGATGAACTCATGGGAGATAATTTCGAGTTCAAGGGATTGTCTTCTCACCCCGTTCATGTTGTGTCTAGAGTTAGCTAGACTCCCACTGTAGTTGCTTCTCGATTCGGTTGTGAAGTCCTTTTAGGCCGGCTACTACACATCACACATTTCACTAGGTTCACATACACTCATATAACAATTATTTAAGCTCATTTTCTATCGCTAAAGTTCATCATTTTTTGTATTAGGCACTATGGGAGGTCGTGGACTTTATAAAGACCTTGAACAATTTATAGAAGCACAACTCGGGTCAAGATGGACTTTAAGCCGCCATCAGCCTCGAGAAACCGAGGAAGAATAAAGAAGGAGAAAAGATTGGGAAGTGGAAGTTCGTCGTCAAGATGATATGGATCGAGGTAGATTATATAGGGGTGGCTATGAAAAGAGGAAAACTCCTGATGATTGGGAAGAGCCACCCAAAAATTCGAAGGTAGATCATGGTTCTTATCCTTTCGAGCACCAAGCATTTGCCCCGGCTCCAGTCTCTATTGGAATTGAAACTCCGACTTCTACTGTTCAAGTTGCTCCATTAACCCAGACCCTATCAACCCATGTAGTGCCTACTTCCGGTTCTTCATGCCATCGCAGGAGGCCGGTTTATATTCTCCTATCTAGTCTACCTCAGCTTGAAGCCGCGCTCCCCGGATGGTTTCTGAAGGGAGTTAACTTCGATCCTTTCTTTCTTTTGAGTCAGAAATCATGTAAGCAATTGGCGGACACAAACCGTAACAACAATCAAGAGATCCTTTATTTTGAGTCGGAAAAGGATGATTATGAGAGGAAGTCAACGGACGTGACGCTAGAATTGATCAAATGGCAAAGGAGAGGGATGCAGCCGTTCGAGAGAGTAAGAGGAAAGCTAGTTTGCTGAAGGAATTGAAAGGGGCTCACGCAAAAATTAGGATCATGTTCAGAGATGAAATCATGAAAGCTCATGCTAATGAGGTCAAGTTGAAAAAGGAGCTTGAAACTCAAGACGAGATCATTGAAGCTCAGAAGAAAACTATTGTTGGTCGTGATGAAACCGTCGAAGCTCATAAAAAGACAATTGTTGATTATGCGGGAATGGTGGAATCCCGAGATAAGACCATCTCCAATCAGGCCCAAATGATTGCTTCGCTTCAGGAAAGAGTTGTGCAACTCAACGCTGAAAAGACCAAAGGTGAAGCTGAGAAGGCCACTGTAACAGCCCGCACCTCACTTAAAGCAGATATTGTCCCCAACTTAGTCACCTCCGCCTCATGGGCCAAGCCAAGGTGTGGGGTTTTGTTCCTCAAAAGGTCTCGACATTGTTATGAGGTGAAGTTTTGGTATATAAGCACCCACTTTATAGTATTATCCATGATATGGGACTATTATTCCCATTTTGAAGGGGTGTTACAATCTCCCCCCTTTAGAGCCCAACGTCCTCGTTGGCTCATGAACACAACACCACCCAAGCGTCGTGGCTGTAACACGTACAGACCACGATTTCGGCTGGCTATGGCTCTGATACCAATGTAACAGCCTGTAACTCACTTAACGCGGATATTGTCCCATACTTAGTCACCTCCGCCTCATGGGCCAAGCCAAGGTGTAGGGTTTTGTTCCCAAAAAGGCCTCGACGTTGTTATGAGGTGAAGGCTTTGGTATATAAGCACCCACTTTATAGTATTATCCACGATGTGGGACTATTATTCCCATTTTGAAGGGGTGTTACAGCCACTGTGATGGTAGATTATTTGGAGTTGTAGGATACCTTCGAAAGGAAGATGAAGAAGATGGATGATACCATCTTGAATTACTATGTCAACTCCCTATTGCAGCAGGGCAGCCTATGTTATCTGGGTCCCAAATTCCCGCGTACTCTTGCTTTGGTTTAGGAGAAGTCCTTGCCCGTTTCCGTGAAGACGGAGATGCATACACTGAATAAGGGTTAGAGGATGTCTATCTTAACAAAGAATCAAAGATGGCTTGGTAGAGGACCGAGAGTTTATTCAAGTGGAAAGAGAGCGAGAAGTCATTGACGCTGCCGCAATTACAGCTGCTAAAGCACTATCGGAGCCTTTCAGTTATGGGCCTGGCGAATCGTCCAAGCAGCCTCATGATTAGACGGCATTATTCTAGCTTTGGTCGGCGTCGCTTTGTTGTCTGCCCCTTTAGCCGGTATCTCTGAAGCCTTGGGATGTCCCAAAACTTCGCCCAAGATCATGCAACCATCTAGAGAAGGAAATGATGGGGAGTGTGAGGTTGAGATTCAGGTCACACTTCTGATGCAGGTAACTTCCTTGTTTCTCCCGAGTTTGAGGATTTTCAGCTCACCTCACAAGAAAAAGATGAATTGAATGCTTTCCTTTTTTATCTTATACGTTCGTCTTCTTTGCTTGTCGAACTTCCAATTTCTCCAGTCCTGGGGCCTACTACCATTTCAACTACTTCAACGCTTGTTTCTATGGCTGCTTTGGTTACTACACCTCGTAATCAGGACCGGAGTCTAAGACGATCGCTGCGTTGCACGACCTGGGATACCCTTCTATATCATTGGAGGGCAATTTAGTAGCAACTGATAGTCGAGAGTAGACAGGCCTTGCTAGCTAGCTAAGTAAAACTAAACAGCAGATGGTGGTAGTTAAGAGGGAAAAGATTGAGGAGGGAAAGTCTTCGAGGAGCTCCTGCAAGTCCCGGAAGTGCAAGACCAAGGGGGAATCTTCCAAGGGGGTTGAAGAACAAGAAGGAGACATAGGCATGGAACCTATAATAGATATCTCTGGTAGTGATACAACTCATGATAGGGATGCTGAGAGGAAGAAGAAATTTTCGATCAAAGGTGGGAAGGGAAGTGGTGGTAAGAAACACTGACAGGCTCGAGTGACAGTGGAGCTGGATATTGGAACATTCTGATTTGTTTGACATGTATTTTGTACAAGTGCAAAGTCTGCACTTATTACTTTTGTTGTTGTATCATCTATACTTTTCTTTTTATGGGTCGATATTATGTGGGTACGCCCCCACATTTTGACTTTGTACAGAAAATGTTATAAGGAATGAAAATACTAATGTTTCTACTATCATCTCTTCCATGTTCTTCCTTAATCACATACTTAGCTTACTTTTATACTACTTATGTGTGTACATGGCATGATTATTTGTTTTGTAATTTCTATACTTCACATCGTCATGCCATGTTTCGTGGTATACGATGCCTTTATTTCCGTGATTTCATGCAGTATGTATGCATTTTTCCAGTTTTATAATTAGATCTGATGTGACTGCCAAAATTCTTTATTTGGGATAAATGTGACTGTGGAGTATTTTTCCTTTCAACTAAATGTTGGCATGTGTGTGCCTCTACTTTATAGGGCTGTTTTCTCCAACACTTGATAAATGACCGGTTGATTCGAGCGATTCCTTGGATGTCTATAGCCGAATCTACTTTGTAGTTCCTATCATCGGGAACTTATGACTCGAGTGTCTCGACTCCAAAGATTTTGTCGGTCAATAATCGGAATTCCTTACCGATTTCTAGTTATGCGAGATTGCTGGATTCATGTCGATTACTTTTGCTAGTGGGAGTGGATCCTTATTAGTCCTGCAATAGACGAGTTTCCCGTTGTTGTCAAGAAATATCGGTACTTACAAGACCTTAATGGTTTGCTGATAGTGCAGAAGCAACATAAGTAGTGATTGCATGGAATGTGCGGCTCTTAAGAGTGTGCGGCTTACGAAATGTGCGGTTTCTTGAGAGCGCGCAGCTTACGAAATGCTCGGCTTTTTGAGAGTGCGCTGCTTACGAAATGCTCGGCTTTTTGAGAGTGCACTGCTTACAAAATGCGCAGCTTTTCGAGTGTCCACGGCTTACGGAATATTCGTCTTTTTAATTTTGAGTTGATTTACTGTCCTTGGCTTGGCGAGTAAGCGGGGCATACTTAGGTGTGGTTTCACTTCCCCAAGCAGTTAATGAATGATTTTTGAGTCGGTTTACTTTTGCCGACCCGGCAGGTAAGCAGAGCGTACTTGGGTGTGGTTTCACTTTCGCAAGCAACTAATGAATGATTTTTGAGTCAGTTTGCTTTCGCCGAACCGATGAGTAAACTATATGAACACGATTCTATTGATTCAAGAAACTAAAGGGATTTTGTTGATAAAATGGAAAGTAGAGCAAATTTTTCCTATTTATAATTCCCCCAGTTTTGTCGGGCCACTAATTTGCGAAAATAGGAAATACATAGATAAAAGTTAAACAAAGTAATGCCGGAGCGAGTCGCTGTTCCAAGCACTGGGAATTTGAATTCCCTCGATCGTGGTTACCTTGAAAGTGCCATGTTCGAGCTTTTGCCCGATTGAGTAAAGCCCTTCCCAGTTTGGTCTGAATGTTCCTATAGCCGGATTGATCCATTTTCAAGATGAAATCCCCCACTTTGAAAGTACGGTTACGGCCCTTGGAGTTGAAGTGTCATGTTACCCTTTTCTGGTGAGCCATGGTCCTTAGCTCAGCTTCCTTCCTTTTCTCGTTAATCAGATGTATGACTCGAGTGGGAGCTACTCGTTCTCTTTTTGATTGAAGCGTCATTTTTGATAAGAGGGGACTTCCAATTCAATTGGTATCATTGCTTTGGATCCGTATGCTAGGGCGAATGGAGAGTGTCCAGTTGCTGACTTATACGTCATTTGGTAAGCCCATAGTGTAAGTGGGAGCTCATCGACCTAGTTTCCTTTGACTTTCATCAGCCCTTTTTAGTGGAGGAATTGATGATTTTATTTATTGCCTCCACTTGCCCGTTTGCTTGAAGGTGTATCCCTGCAAAGAAACTCTTTTCGATGAATTCAGCGCTTGTAAAAGTCCTTGAATTCAGCACTTTCGTATTGGGCACCGTTATCTGTGATGATTTTCTACGGCACTCCAAACCTGAAAATAATATTTTTAGTGACAAAGTTAATCACTTCCTTAGTGGTGGTGGTAGCCAATGGTTCCGCTTCGGCCCATTTGGTGAAGTAATCAACAACATAATAGCATATTTGGCCCCCCTTTAGTAATTGGGAGCACGTTGATCAGTTAAATTCCCCATACCGCAAATGGCCAACCATTGGCGTAAGTTCTGTAGATGGAGTTCTCTATATTTTGGTAAACTTTTGGCATTGCACACATCGCTTGGCATAGTCTGCTGCATGACGGTTGATGGATGGCTAGAAGTAACCGTATCGGATGATGTTTTTTGCTAGAGTCAGCCTTGCAATGTGGCTTCCACAATCACCTTCATGGACTTCCCCGAGGATCTTTTTTGGCTTCGCTATTGGTTACACATTTGAGTAGGGGAGTATAGAATCCCCTCCTATAAATAATTCCATCCTGCAAGATGAACCATGGTGCCTTCTGGAGCAGCTTCTTTCGCTCATTCCAATCCTTGGGGAGTTAACCTTCGATCAAGTAATCTTTGATCAGTGTCATCCATGACTGTTCTTCCTCAACGGTTTCCATAATTCAGTGGATATCATATCATCCATGTTAGGTGATTTAAGTGTTTCGACTGGGGCCAGTCCCAATGATCGAGCATCTCCGGAACTGGCTAGTTTGGCTTGGTGTTCTGCTTGCATATTTTGTTCCATCAGAATGTGACTTAGAGTTTAATGCTCGATGTCCTACAGCAATTCCAGCGCTTATGACAAGTAGAGGGCGAGGTTTCCCTTGCCTAGTACTCTCCTTTCACTTGAAAGATGATTAGTTGAGAATCATTGTAAATATGCACAACTTTTATTCCTAATTCTTTAATGATTTTTAATCCTACTATAGAAGCCTCGTATTCTGCTTCATTTTTGGTGGCGGGAAATTACAATCTTAGAGCATAGCAAATAGATCATCCTTCGGGGGTTTGGAGTATCAACCCTACGCCTAAATAGAATTCATTTGACACACCATCGACACAAAACTTCCAATATGGCACCATGTTCGAAATGCTTTCTTCTTCACCATCCCGCTCGGTAAATTCAGCAATGAAATTTGCCAGAGCTTTTCCGTTGATAGCTCTTCATAGGTGATAAGTGATTTTGTATTGGCTTAACTCGATATTCCATTTCAAAAGTCGACCTAATGTCTTTGGTTGATACAACACCTGTTTTAGAGGTTGATCTATCAACACCTTGATGAGATGAGTCGGGAAGTACGGTCGTAGCTTCCTTGACGCGATCAGCGGGCAATAGGTGAGTTTTTCCAATTTCGGGTAATTCTTTTCATCTCTAGAGAATCACTTACTTACATAATAGACGGGTCGTTGGACCGTAGCCTCTTCGCGTACCAACGCTACACTAAGAGCATGAGTCGATACAGCGAGGTTAACAAACAAATCTTCCTCGTTTATCGGCTTAGATAAGGCCGATGGGGTTTCCATATGATGGATTAATTCTTCAAAGGTTGTATAGCAGGCTTGGTTCCATTCAAAATTCTTATTTCCCCTTTTTAACACATCGAAGAATGGTATGCATTTGTCAATCGCTCGGGAGATGAATCGACTTAGCGCTGCATCTTTCCATTAACACTTTGCAATTCCCTTTTGGTCGTGAGGGATTTGACATTCCTTAAGGCGGTAATCTATTCCGGATTAGCTTCAATGCCCCTTGCATTCATAATGAAACCAGGGAATTTTCCAGAAGCGACGCCGAAGGAGCATTTCAATGGGTTAAGCTTCATTCCGTATTTTCGCAGTATCTCAAACATTTTGCTAGGTTGTCTAAGTGATTCTCTGGTACGCATGATTTGATAAGCATGTCGTCCATGTATACTTCCATCGTCTTCCTGATCTGATCTTTGAACATTGTGTTTACTAGTTATTGGTAGGTTTCCCATGCATTTTTTAGTCCGAAGGGCATGACACAATAGCAGTATAATCCAAGGTCTATAATGAAACTAGTATTTTCTTGGTTGGGTTCATGCATCATGATTTGGTTGTATCCTGAGTGGGCGTCCATAAATGATAGTAGCTCGTGGCCCGCTGTGGCATCAACAAGCTGGTCGTTCTTGGGCAATGGGAAGCTATCCTTCGATTAGGCTTTATTCAAGTCTGAATAATCAATGCAAGTCTGCCACTTCCCATTGGACTTCTTTACTAAAACCGAATTTGATACTTATATGGGGTAGGTTGCATCGCGGATGAAGCCATTTTCCAATAGCTTATCCACTTTCTCTCTTAGTGCAGTAGACCGTTTCGGTCCCAAGGTGCTCCTCTTTTGCCTCACTGGAGTGTACTTAGGATCGATATTAAATGCGTGACATGCTATCTTCGGCAATATCCCACACATATCGAAATGCGTCCAAGCGAACACGTCTAGATTGTTGTGAAGAAACTTGACTAATTCTTGTCGTGTCTTGGTTCCATGATGTGGTCCTATTTTTAGTATTCATGTCGGATCATCCATGTCTATAGGGACAGACACCGTAATCTCTGCTGGTACTGCCCGTTCCTCCCCTGAACTCTTCTTTCTAAGGTTTATAGTTATTATGCTGATGGTTCGCGAATGTGGATAGTTCTCTTCACATTCTTCCCCTTCTCTTTCTTCCTTGTATCATGCAATGAAGCGACGTAGCATTCCCTTACAACTATCTGGTCTCCCTTTCTCATTCCAACTTCGCTTTTCATGGGGAATTTCATAGTGAAACACCATTATGCCAGGATAGTTTGGAAATCGGCGAGGGCCGACCGTCCCAAGAATGCATTATAGGCCGACATCTTGTCAATTATCATAATGGGTGAGAACCACACTCTGATCTCCTATTCCAAGTTCAACAGGCAGATCGATTATGCCAACTGGTTGTAGTAGATGGCTAGTGAATCCTTGGATCTTGGTTCGGCATGAAGAGACATCCTTTATGTTAAGCTTCATTTAGTCGAACGTATGTGGAAACAGAATGTTTACTGATCCTCCAGTATCGACCAACACTAATCGCCCAACAGCGGGTTCGATTCCTATTGTCACCACCATTGGATATAAAGTTGGAGTTTCTATTCGTTCACCGTCCCGGTTTTAGAACATGATCTCATCTGTGAGAATCCTCGACTGTTTAGCAGGGTTCCCATCTTCGATTGCAAAGAAAGTTTCCATTGGAGCATGTTTGAGTGAACTAGCGTATCTTTCCATCGCGCCCCAACTTTTTTGTGCCAGATAAGGACCTCCTGAAATGGTATTGATGACAAGCCTCTATTAAGCTTGCTTGGATACATCTCCGCTAGATCCAGATGGCTTCCTTTGGGTGTTAGGAGCATGAGATCCCGTTGGCTGATCGAAATTTCGAGGTTTCGTCACATACTATTGGGCTATTTTCTCTAATCAGTTCTTCGATCACGTTCTTCAAATGGAGACACTCATTTGTGTTATAGTCGTGGGTTTCATGGGATCGACAGAAATTCCCAACTTCCTTTGTTGTTCAGACTCTTCCTTTCGAGGCGGCTTCAGGTACTCTTCTGTTCCATGAGTTGCAAGGTTTATATTCTCCAAGCCGTCGTTTAACGGAGTGTATTCTCCATGTTTCAGAACTCTGAGTTTCTTTCCACCTCCGTTGCCCTTGTCGGCATTTTGATGCTTGGTTCTTCCTTTGTGGTCCCCATCTTTCCTGGGAGTTACTTTAGAATTCCTGCCGTTTTGATTGACCGCCACATTACTCTGAATCGATTCATGTGGTCGCATATTGGTATTTTTACCTTATAACGTATTTACCTCTTCCAATCTTAAGTACTAACTAGCCTTTTAATTTAATTATTTCATGCTGGTTGGTTGCTTCATTTTAATCCATTTCCCAAAATCTATCTCTGGATGGATAGAGCGTGCTAAGGCCATGAAAATCATATCTCATTTGAATTGCTCACTTCGGTGACGACCATGTTAAAAGCGGTTCATGAATGATTTTAATGATTCATTAGGTCCTTGGAAGTAATCGGACAGAGACATCACGTCCTTTGGCTGAGCTACGTACAATCTAAATTATTCCAAGAACTTCCTAGCTAGCTTGTCAAAGGTTGGGATGGATCGCGAAGGGAGCCTGGTAAACCACATGGAGGCAACTCCTTCTAGATAGATGGGGAAACATCTGCAACGAACAGCATCTGTTGCCCTTGCACCATTCATATTCCAAATGTAATTGTAAAGTGATGTTGTGGGTCAGTAGTTCCATTATAGGAGGGCATAGCTGGTGGCATGGTGAATTTTTTAGGGTATTCTACCCTCAGGATACTATCAGTGAAGGGAGTTCGGCTCGGAGTGAAACCCAATCATCGTCCTTTTTACCCTTGCTTTCTTCCATCGAGCATCTGACCATGTCCGCAATGTATGCCTTACTTGTTCATTCATCCATAGGTCGACTGTCAGTAGTTGCACCAAGTGTTTATCTTTGCAAACAGTTTGGTTGGCTGGTTAAAGTCTATGCTCTCCGGTCTTTAGGTGAGCCACTTCTATATAGGTTTGTTGGCAGACGATTGATCTTATGGGGGAGTTTGATCATTTGAGTTCAATTCACCTTCCTTAAGTCATGCGTCTTCCTCAGAGTCAGTATCTGCCATTAGTACTTCCTCCCGTGGAGTTTTCACTTCTAAGTTCAGATTTGCAGCAGGTGCTTTGGCAGTGGATGGAGTGTTAACATTTGCTTCCATTGTGATTCTTAGAACTCTGCCTACTACCTTCTTTTGCATTTCTCTTCTGTTTCTTCCGTTCAAGCCATAAACAGAAGTATGGTCTTACTTTGTAGCAACCACGGCTTTAGGTACTGTTCTGGGAGTAGTCTGTGATTGGAGTGCTAAAAGAGCATCTATCTTATCCATTAGAACTTTTTGACTGTTTTCCATTTTCCAGTTCACTTCATCAACCATCTTCCCATAGTCACAACTTTGTGCTGTATGGAGAGCCTGGAATCTGATCTTCAGAGTTAACTCCTAACAGTAGACTGTTGGGGTTGTTGACCTCAATTTGCTGAGGGCTTGTTTCTTCTCCAACAATGTAGCTTCTATGGATCTTCAAGAGGTAGTTCTCTTTCTTCCCGGTGATATTGATTCTCGGTAGCAAATTTTCAAGGCGAAAATTGAGGATCTAACTTCTGAACCTATCTGATCTAAAGTAGATAGTATATCTTAGCTTGAGTTGGTTTCTCAGCGAAAGCACCAAAATGTTAGTCCAAAAAATGGATCAAAATCCTGGATTGAGTGTGAAAGCACCAACCCGGATCTTACAATGAAATAATATAGAAAACAAATGTAAAAGGAGCAAAAATAGTAAAAAGACGAGATTTTTATAGTGGTTTGGCTGTTAATGAAGCCTAGATCCACTTTATAACTTTCTATTGATTGACCGCTATTACAAATTGAATCGGGTTACAATATGATTGAATCTTCTAAGTTAGATCAAGTCACAAGTACTAGAGTTCAGTGGAGAATCATAGTGAACCCCTAGATGATGATCGTGTGGGAGGAGAAGAGTGAAGAATAAACTCTGTAGAGTTCCAGCAACCAGTCCCCCCCAGATCTTGTTTAATTCAAAGTAGGACTGTATTCAAAGGGATCGGAGAGCTAATGGGCTTGGCCGCTTTTCCAAATGCATACACTTGATGATACGAATACACTCAAAAAATCTCATAACGATCTGACTTAGCCTGATGGATCGCTAGTGAACCATAGGGCATGGATCGCTAGCGATCCATGTACTTGAGATATTTTCGGATCATTTCATTTGGGTTGCTTTCCTTGCTCTATGTATTTACCCTCCATATAATTTGGTAATTAGTTGCTTATTTTGATGGTGATTTATGTACATGTTGGATTGAACTATGACTAGAATCAGATGAATGCTCACTTCTTGAACTAACTTGCTTTGAATACCATGAAACTTGGCAGACATCCCTAGAAAAGATATTGGTTCGTGATGTAAGAAGTTTGGACGATCTATGAGCAATCCTTATGGATCGCAAGTCACTAACGATCCATCCCCTTAGCCCATTTTTGCAATTTTCCTCTTGGATCTTTCTTAACTTCTTCTTCTGCTCCTTTTGGTTGATTTTTGAGTTATTTTGACTTTACGTGGATGTTCTAACTCCTATTAAATTCTATTGGGTTCAAAACCTGGTTAACTCCACCTACCAATGAATCATGAATTCAATGTTCAAAGATTAGATTGGACGTTTAATGGAAGTCTACATAGACAATATGCTAGTAAAGTATCGATGAACAAAGAACCATCTAGGGGACATGTCAGAAATGTTTGGCGTGCTACCGAGATATGGAATGAAGCTCAACCTGCTAAAATGCTCATTTAGAGTCACATTAGAGAAGTTATTAGGTTTTATTGTGGACTCATGGGGAATTGAGTCAAATCCAAAGAATATGGAAGCCTTGAGGAGTGTTGAAGCCCCAAAGACAATAAAGGAGGTACAGTGTCTGAAAGGGAAAGTAGCCGTGCTAAGATAATTCATCTCAAAAGCTATAGATAAATGCATATTGTTCTTTAATGTCCTCAAAGTGGGAAAAGAATATTTGCCTAGAAGCAAGAATGCAAGGATGCTTTCTTAGCCTTAATCAACCAAATAGAGAGACCGACTGTCTTATCAAAAGGAGAGGATTTATTTATTTGTTTGGCCGTATCTACTCACATATAAGAAGAAACCAGAATCCAAAGGTTAGTATACTATATCAGTAAGCAATTGGTGGGAGGGAAGAGGAATCATCCAAAGTTTTGGAAAAGTTGGCCTATTTTTTATTGATTGCATTAAGGAAACTTTGTCCCTACTTCCAAGCTCATCCGATTAAGGTGCTAACGGATCAGTCCCTAAGGCAAGCCCTGCAAGGACCTGAGACTTCTGGGAGATTGTTAAAATGGAACATCGAACTAATTCAATACGACATATCATATCATCTTAGGAGAGCTTCCAAGCCCAGACGTTGGTCGATTTCATTGCTGAGTTCACTGCTCGGGATGATGAAAAAGAAAAAACTACAGAGAGGAGTGCTCAATGGAAGTCGTATATAGACAGAGCATCCAACGAATGTTTCTTAGGAGTAGGAGTGGTTTTGGTAACCCTCAAGGAACGATCAGTTTGCTATGCCTTAAGGCTTGAGTTCCTCGCAACGAACATTGAAGCCGATTATGAAGCATAGATCGTCAGACTCAGGATAGCGAAAGGATTGGGAGTCAAGGCCGTACACATATACAGTGACTCTCAATTGATGGTCTGCTAGGTGAGGAAGGAATTCCACGTAAAGGCAGCTTAGTTAGCCCCTTATTTGATGAAAGTTCTGGAACTGCTCAACAATTTTAAGTATTATACGATAACGCATATCCCTAGGGAAGAAAACATGAAGGTTGATTCTCTAGCCAAGTTGGCTAGCTCCGAGGATGCGCGACTCATGGGTTTAGTTCCAATGGAGGTATTATTGGCCCCAAGCATCGACCAGATGAATATCTATTGGATCTTGGACGCTGAACCTGAGAAAGAATCATGGATGAATCCGATTAAAGAGTATCCATTGAAGGGAACCATTTTAGATGGAAGGAACGAACAAAGAAAACTCCTGCACTAGGCCCTATGATTTATTGTTCAGAATAGGTTATTATAAAAAAGATGTTTCTCTGTTCCCTGTTGTGGTGTGCCACCAATGGAGAAGCCAAAAGGATCCTTATGAATTCTCATGAAGGAGCATATGGCGATCATACTGGAGGCAAACATTAGCGAAGAAGATTCTTTGCTATGGATATTTTTGGCTGAATCTCAATAAAAATGCAGTTGGTTACAACAAGAGGTGTGATCGATGCCGAAGATTTTCCAAAATTCCTAGAGCCCTGCCTACGAAGAATACACAAATGGTCAGCATGGCCGTTTTTGGTATGAGGAATCAACTTTGTTGGTATGCTGCAGATGTCGAAGGGCGAGATGAGGTATGCCATCATTGCAGTTGATTATTTCACAAAGTGGTTGAGATGGAACCACTCGCCATAATCACTACAAGGAAGGTGATAAACTTCTTAGTTAGAAACATTATCCATTGATTTTAGGACCCTACAAATGATCATTTCCGAGAAGGGAACCCAATTTGATAGCATGCAATTCAAGAACTTCTAAAGCGAGTATCGAATTTAAAAAAGATTCTCTATAGTAGCATATCGGCCGGAAAACAGATAGATGGTAGCACTAAACAAAATTATCAAGTCCATTCTGAAAAATCGATTGACAATGGCCAAAGGCAAGTGGGTTAATAAGTTGCGGCTAGCACTTTATGCTTATCAGACGACCCATAAATCCACAACCGGTCACACTCTATTCGTTTTGGCCTATGAATCGGAGGCCATGATTCCAATTGAATTGGAAGTGCCATCTAGTTGAAAGATCCACTATTACCCTAAAAGGAAGAGCAATTCCTGCTAGAGTCCTTCGATATTATCAATGAGAAGCGTGACGAAGCTACTTTGAGAGCTGCTGCTTAGCGAGAACAAGTAGCCATGCATTACAACACAAAGGTTAGGAACCAGACCTTCAAGACCGATGATCTCGTTCTTAAACGAACCTTCTCTGGTCTAATAAACATGGGCCGGACTTGAGAAGGGCCGCATGCTATCAAACATAAGCTTGGAGAAGGAACAATCAAGCTGGTGACTATTTATGGAATTTTGAGGCATGGAATATTGAGCATTCGAAATGCTATTTCGCTTAAACTTGTCTTTGTATATACTTTATTGGTTTCAGTGTAACAAGGCATGATCTACTATTATTGTGGATATAAAATAAATTGGCTTGGGGGATCGATGAATTTGCATTCTCATTAGCTAAATCTTGCACTGTGAACAACATCATAATTGAATAATTTATACTCATATAATACATGCATACAGATGCCCGAAGATAAGTACTAATTGAATTATGTGCTCCACCATCGGGCTTGAGAAACATAACTGTTCTAGGAATCTGGAGTAGATGCCAAATAACTCCTTTAACCCACGACTTGGACATTGGAGTATAACACATGGGGATTGAACGTGACAGTTCACCCCAAGAACTATTGCTTGGGGATAGGCAAAATGTAATGACCCTAATTTTTAGTAACATTATTTTGGACATTTAATTAGCTAAATTAAATAAAATAATGCGATGATTTGGGGATTGAGATTTATAATTAACATAGAAGTAGCTGTGCCATGTAACCAATGAACTAAAGAAGAGTTAAAATGAAATAGAGTAGGGATAAAATAGGAAGAAGGATATTTTTATACCCCAAACCCTTAGGAATCCATACTACACGTTCATTTCATTTGCTAAAATTTTCAAAGTAAAGGCCGACCACCATTAGTAAGAGCAAGAGGAAAAAGATAAAAGAAAAGCTAAAGGAAGAAGCTAAACCAAAATCAAATTCACTCAAATCTCAAATCCTTAATCTCAAAGCAAAGGTGAATAATGACTACATCTCTCTTTTCTAATTTTTTTTGGTTTTAAGTTTAATCCAAAGTGTTTTGCAAGTTTATGCCATGATTTTGAATGATAGATGTTTATATATGCTTGTTGATGATTTATGCTTGTTCATATGGATTTTATGATATGTTTTGATGTAAAAACCCTATTTAATGACATCTAAATGCCTTACAAATTTAGATTTAGGTCAGAAATAATATTTTAGAGATGGGTTTCAATTTTCATAATTTTCCTAATTAATGCGGATTTTATATTAATTTTCTAGTGTAGTGATTATTTGGGTTTTAAATTATTTATGACTAAATAATTAATATTTTGGGTCTAAAATTAATATATGTTAGAAAATATATTAAAGAGATTTTTTTGGAATTTTTATAGAATTTTCCTAAGTGTTTTAATAGATATATAAAATTATTTAAGGCATGAGACTTAAATGTTTTATATATTTATAAAAGGAGAAGGAGTATTTTATAAATTAATTAAATTATTTATTTCTGAACTCTTGGCAGCACTTTTAGAGAAGAAAATTAGCAACCAATAAGAATTTAAAAAACATAGCAGGTTAGTTGAAAAGTATTTTTCTTTTAAGTTAAAAACAGGTTTTCCATGCTTTTAGCATGTTTTATCTCTTTCGACATAGGGGTTCTGACCTGGATGTTCCACCATCATTAGCATCGAAACCATGTGCATGGTATCAACATACTTGATACGTAGCGACTTGGACTTAGGCGGAAGATACTGAGTCGAAATGTTGGGTTCCGATAGGGTCGGAGCATGACTTTGTTTTAAATTGAAAATGCGTCTACTTTGCTTTCAAAGGAAGTGCTTTTCGACTCGGTTGGCTTTCGACCAGGTCAAACTATTTTAAAGGAAAGGTTTCAACTGGGTTGCGCCTTTGGTTTTAAGTAAATGCTTTCAAAAGGGTTGAAACCCCTAGCTGCCGCTTTTCTATCTTTCGAAGTCAATGGTTTCGGAAGGTACACTTTGATTTAAAGCTTAGCCACTTCTCCAATGCTTTCGGAAGGTTGGTTTCGACACCATCACTTCTTAGCTTAGGAATTGCTTTCGACTTAAATGGTTTTAATGACCCTTTTGCTCCATTGAAGGTAGAACCCAAATGGTTTCGAAAAAGATGGTTTTAATTGGTTTCGAAAGGTGTTTCCACTTGTTTTAAATTGAACTCAAATGCTTTCGAAAGGTTTGATGTTTATAAAGGAGTTTATGCTTTCGAAAGGTTTCTATGAATGGTTTCGAAGAGGTGGTTCCCTAAGGATTTCAAAAGGTTTTAATGATGGTTTCGAAGGGGCATTTCCCCAATCTTTTCAAAAGATTTAAAGAAAGATTTTCTAAGGGGTGGTTCCCCAATGGTTTCGAAAGGTTTAGAGGAAGGGTTTTCCAATGTTTTGAGAGGCAAAGCTTAAGTGTTTTATGGATAAGATGTCTAAGGCTTTAAAGCTTTCGAAGGGAATGTTTTTCAAGGGTTTTGAATTGAAAATTAAGAATGGTATTGAAAGGAATGTTTTTCCCTTTCCGCCTAGGTTAGAGAAAGGGTTTTACTTGGTTTCGAAAGGGGTACTTTCAACGGTTTCGAAAGCGGTTCTTTTAATGGATTCAAAAGGGGTACTTTCAAAGGTTTAAATGTTTTCATCAACAACGATTTGAGTAAAGTATATATATTTAACATGACAAGGTGAATTTGAGTAAAGCATAAAGTATATGTATTTTCCTTGTTTGAGTTTGATTTAAAGGTTTTAAATCAATTTGAGAAGAAAAAGTTCTCAAGGAAAATTCAAGGGAAGGTTTCCCAAAGTAAAATGACTCAGATAATAGAATACCAGATGGGACTATTATAGGGTCGTACCCTATACATTAGCTATTTGCCCCAGCTAATTTAGTCCAAAATTTGAGTATATAGGGCTTTGTTATGGGTAAGAATAAAATTATGATTACACACAGAAGGGAATATATATGTATATACATATAGGTTATTGGTGAGCCCGCGAAACCATTAGGATTAGGTGACCTTGGGAGAATTTAAGTTAAGGATAAACCATCCAGAAGAGGAGCATTTAACAGATAAGTTAAGGACAGACCGTCAAGAAGAGGAGTGTCTAACAGGTGTTAGATTATTTTATTTATAATGTTTGGTAGGCCCGAGTCGGCCAAAGTTTGGTAGTTAGCCAAACAAAACTATATTGTTCGAACATATAGTTTATTTGTTACCTGATATGTATATTTACATAATAATGCTTTACAGTTTTAACTGGTTTTGGTTGAAGGATAAAGATTTGCAAAAGATATGTTTTAAAAGGATGTTAGTGAGCGAAAACCAATTCCGCTAAGCGGCATGGTCTCACTTAATATCAAATAACCAACATGTATAGTATTATTCACAGCAGGCTTTATGTCTGACTCAAAGTTTATGTTTTTTCCTTAAACTATCGGGTGCTCAAAATTGATTTGAGTAGGCTGAGGGATGAGGTTTATAGGTTTTTAGCAGGATGACAAAAAAGCTACCGAAGACAAGCAGAAGGCTGACGGATAGCTATTTAGGAGTTGCAGTACTATTTTTTTTATGTTATGTGTATTATGTCAGTTATAACAGTATCATACTTTGGTCAACCAAGGGGGCATCATCATATGTCGCTCTTGGTGTATTTATATAATAATTATATTTGATCTTTACCTAGGAAACGTTATGGGATTGTGTAATCTGGATATGAAACATGTGTTTTAAAATATAATGAAAAATGTTTCTTTTGAAATATGTGATTTTATTTCATATTCAAGTGCTTCTCATATTGTAGATACCATTAACATTGCTGTATTTAGTCGCCAGAAGTTAATACTATAGATGACTGCAGTATTTGTAGTACTTAGCTTTGGGCCTCTAGAAAGGGGATGTTACAACTTGGTATTAGAGCATAGGCATCATGCTTACTTAGCCCTACGAATGGGGCAAACATCATGAACGCCCGAAGTTAGGGGAGATCAAATAATAAAAAATCGCTTGGAGATAAACATTCGAGCATGGGTGCCTGGAGATAGACATCCTCAATACTGTTCTTCATAGACAAGAAGAATGGTCCAGAAATCCAAATTTGCCTTTAGTCGAGCAAAAATGCAGCTAGAAATAAGCGACACAAACTGTTGTGTTGAGTAAGCGACAACAAGAAAGTTGTCCACTCATTTGATACAAAAGGCTAAATATATAACCAAAATAAAACAAAGCTTGAAAGAAAACAAGTCTAATTTTTATTAACATACTGCTTGGACAAAAAGCAAAGGCTACAATCGCAAAACTTCAGCCTATTCACATAAATTTCAAACAAAACTAAAGATGATAAAAACAAGGAAGATGCGACTAAGTCTTCTTCTTTCTGTTAGTCTCCTTCCTCCCTTCCTCGGAGGAGTACGTGCCAGACTCATCATGCCTCCTTCTGCTTTTCTCCCCACCTTTATGGCCTTCGAAAGGTCACTTATTGAGGACTCAAGAGGCACATTTTGAAGGCTCCTAGATGTAGGGACGGTAACGAGAGCAAAAATTGACTGATTGGGCAATGAGATAGACAAAAGCGGAGGTTATCAACATCTTTCTCTTTCTTAATTTCCTTAAGCAGCATGACTTAGGATCGAAGCATCTCTTGCATGGTAGGCCCCAAGGAAGGCCCAAAAGCCCCTGTTATAGTGATATCCTCCTCCTCTTGAGCCCCAAGAAGATCGCCTCTGGCTTCCTCATCAAAAGCATGAATCATTTCATCGCCGAGACCAAGAATAGTGTCTGCTAGAGAGGTCAAGGTCAGTATAGGGAGGGAAATGATGATTGATTCAGTTATCATAGCTTGTGTGCCTAGTGGTAAGCTTCCCTTGGGTAGAGAAATGATGGAAGGTTGATATGAAACTTAAGAAACATAAAAGAAATGATTAGTGACGTCGACCGATGTCATATGAGCAATCTCAAATACGGGCGAGGTTAATGATATGCCTCCGAGAGATATGGATTCAACATAGGTTGGAGTGCTGTTGGAACCTCCCTCTAGAATAGGAGATAAGATAGGCAGCTTCAAGAGTGAAGGCTCATCCGGATTATACTAAGCATTAGATGAAGGCGCCAAAGTAGTTGATGCTTGGGAGACGTCCCGGCAGCGGGAATAATAGTGAAACCAAAGAAGGAGGTTGCGGTTTAAAAAACTATTAGTTTTATAGTCAAAGGAGTAGCAATACCCGCCATTGAATCATGAAGGGTGAACAAGAACTTCCCCTCGAAACTATTGAAACTTAGCAAACAACTTAGGGTATAGGATGCATTCATCAAGCTCGAGCGCTTCTACATCTTAAGCTTCCAAAAGGTCAACCTTTAGTTCCTCCTCGTTGACCTCAACTCCTTTGGAGCACTCCTCCTTTTGCCATATGATCTCTTCCCAGGCCATAACCAAAGCATGAGGATACCATTCGTAAAGCCACTTCAATTTACCAAAATTGACAACATTTGCATTATACTGCACAAGAATAGGCTCGATTTCAGCTTTAACTCGACTCTCTACAGCTTTAACTTGCTCTTCAACGCCTTTCACTTGAGGTTCTGCATTTTCTCTCGCCTGATGAGCATCTAACAACTCCTCAAAATAAGCTTGCACCTAGGTGAGGGCATCGTCCTTTCCCTTCTTTTCATCTTCCAACAGCTTTTCCAATTGAGATTTTTTTTGTGGCTTGCTCCTCCATAGTTTTCTTGAATTGTTTGCTCTCTAACAATAGAGTGTGACTCCCATGGTGAGTAGCTTCAAGTTGGCTTTGCTTACTTTTGCACTCCTCCTTGACATACTAGGTTAGATCCTTTACCCACTTCTTAGTGTCAGCCAGCGATACATTTAGCTTATCAACATCCTTATCGAGAGTGGAGATGATGCACTTGTCTTGCTCTTGTTATTCTTTTACTCCATCAAGCTCCACTTTTCTCATATAAGCACCTTCGAAGATAACTTTGGCTAATCTTCTCCATTTGAAGTATTGATTGTACACATCATCGACATAGGCCACAACATTGGTTCTACACTTTGGAGGAATATCTTTTAATTGAGGTACAAAGATCACATTATCGAAGAATATTTTCAAAAACGCATGCCTCAAAGCATCCATATGAGGGTTAGAAATGATTTTATCTTCTGCAGTAGTGATAGGGCATGGAGTTGACCTCTTGCCGACCCTCAAACTAGTAGCTTCAGAAGAAACTAGCCGAAGCCACCACTCAGAGCATCATAGCACATGATAAAATATTACTAGTTGTGTTGAAAGAGAAGCTAAAATAGGAGCTATCGACATCTCAATGGAGGGGAGATGATCGAGTCTCGTCGAATATAGATCCATGATGTGCGGCAGGGGTGAGGGAGATCTACGCCATAGGGATGACTCATGAGACCTGCTTTTGTCTTGACTCTTATGATCTTGGCCCGAGCGCCTTCATGGATTAGAATCATGAGATGAATCATGAGTACGACCGATGGATCTACGCTTTTTGTACTTGTACCCTTAACTCTAGATAGTGGCTTACATGTTCCTATATTCCATAGACTTTATAAATGAAACGTAAACAAATTAGCACCAACAAAATAGAAACCTGGTGCAAATAGGGAAAAGGTGTAGCGTCGTGTAAATGTGAATGTGTCATAGTGTCCCATCATGGACCGTGGAGTTGAAATTTTCTAACAAGGGTTATTTCCCCTACACGAGTAGCCGCCACTTTATTAGGTAGACAAATGGGAGATCCAAAACCCTAATGTTGATACTGTCAAATCCATAGGAGCCGAACTTATATAATATATTTCCAAAGGATCCAGAGATACCCCAGAAGGTAGGATGGGGTTCTTCTCTACCGTGGTAGCTGGTGGAAGTTGCACAGGCATCCGAGATAAAAAAAATCTTTATTTTCAATTTTCAAGCTATAAGGAATGCACTATCATCGCCACCTCCATCACTAGAATACTCACGACCAATATCGACATTATTATTATCCCCACCATCACTCCCTCCTTCCTCGGCATGCCCAGTCCTTAATCCTCCACTATCTTCGGCCCTTCAACTTGCTAAAGGATCGATAATGGAGCTCTAAACGGGGGGCACCTCATGACCTTCATCGGCATCTTTGGAGGCATTGTGTTCTTACGAGGATTCATAATCATCAATGTCATCCTCCACAACTTTTGGATGCGGCCAACATTGTGGCCTTCTTCTAACAAGTTATAAATGTGCAGATTCTCAACCATGAGAAGTGTTCTCATTTCCCTCTATTCGAGCGGGATTCCGTGGAGATCAACTTGAGTACTTGCTAACGCTTCACCACCAGGCCTTCTCACATTATCTGCAAAGAAAAGGAATGATGATCTGAATAACTGAAGCTGTAACATCCGTATTAGAAAAGGGATAAAAATAAGACTTATGTCCGGATAGCTACCTTTGAGCAAAGCTGGGTAGATAGTGAACAAAGAAAAATTCATCCTTGAAATAGATTAGTTTGTTTTAGAGGCCTATCACTATGCGATGACCCATGGAAGCTCTAGGTAGGTAAGTGAAGGAGATCCTTTTTTATGTTTGAAGCTATATAGATAGCGATCTCCCGAGTGCAGGGCTCACGATTCATATGGCGGACAAAGATAGTATACATGCTATTCAGGAAAGCATAGCTATTGAGATGTAGTTGGGTCGGAGTTAGATTCATGAATTGCAAAATTGTGCGAATGAAGTGGTTCAATGGCGGAACACAACCAACCATGCACATATACCAACTACAAGCTATATATCCTATTGCGGGAGGTGCGTTCGTTGATGGCATGATGGAACCAATGCATCCTCATAAGGGATACCATGCCCCTTACATATCCTGCCGAGAGACCATTCATCGACATTTGGGGTAGGGAATCCTTGTGATCATCTAGAATAATAACTCCACCCATATCAATATCGGGGGCAACCCCCACTACAGGCCTGTTGGCCTGCACAAAACAAACCATCTGACGAGGCTGGTCTACTTGATGACTAGTTGATTGGGATCTAGACTTTGTAAGGGTATGTCTTGATGTAGGTAATGTGGTACAGTTGGATTCTGTATCTAATTCAGTGTATACCGATGTTGAAGGACCTATGGCCATGGCAGAGAGACTTGAAGAGCATCTATGATCCATAACTATCAAAGCTTCACACATAAGTGGTGTCAGGCACATTAAAAGCCGTAATCTTCATGCTGGAAAAAGAGCCATGTGAAGTCAATGTTTTTAGTACCTTAAGCATCAGTTTTGATGACAAAATCATATGACATTATATAACATATAGATACTAATGTTTTTATCTAGTTATATATAGTATATAGTCTATAATGTTAGATAGGTGTTGGTTAAGAAGACTGTACAATATCAAGAGTATATTCAAGAGGCTGATATAGAGATTCAAGAGTTAGAGATTAAAGAATCATGAGTATTGAAGATTTAAGATATCCACATAAGTTATAGAGTCATAGACTATCTGTTTAAAACTTTGATAGCACTTCCTTGATCTCTCTTTCTATTTTTCTTAGAGGTTTTAAAATCTACTTTTTGTTATCAAATATTCTAAATTTCAAAAATGATTTTAAATGAATTCCTATTTGTATTTTCAAATGGCTTGCAAATAATTTCTTATTTTTTGATTTTATAGTTATATATTGAGTAATTAAGTTTTTAAGTATTTTATATCTTAATATATTTTTAAATCTATTATACTTTGTTGTAGTTTTAGTTTTATGCTTTCTAAATATTTATAAGTATATTATAACATTTATTATGACTTCGTTTTTATATGTATATTCACCTATGCTTCATATATATTATTTTCAAAAGTAAGTCATATTTAAGTCCTTTATATATTTAAAATATTTCCAAATAATTTTATAAAGTTTTCTTAAATTTCATTATGATATGTATAAACTACGTTTAAATGATTTTTCAATGTATCAAAATATTTTACAAATCCTTACATTTTCAAAACAAATTTTATAGTGTTTTTCAAAAATAGCAAGGATATCAAACATAGTTAGGATATGTCGATATATAGACTGATTTTTTGAAAATTCAAATTTGAATTGAATTGTCTTTTCATCGTGTTCTTCGCAAATGGACATGACCATTTTTCCTACAAATATGGACTAAACCAACGAAATTTGGTTAACTACTTTCCTATATTTCTCTCCTCCTTTTACTCACTTGTTTTCTAAAAGAAATTATACTTAAACTCTTCTCAAATTCAATCAGAATCAAATCAAAACTCCATTGATTTAATTCCCTATTGGTTACTCTCCGATCTCTATCATCTTCGTCACTCAAATCATGATCAAAGTGCTATTCAAAAGGTTATAGGATCATTTGTACTCAAGATCAAGAAACCGAGTTTGTAAAATCTATCAAATCACTCTTTTACTTTGTGGTGTGTTTGGTGTCCCTAAAATCCAAGTGGGTGCGCTTGTGTCCCATTTGAATCAAGTGGGTGTGCTTTGTGTCCCGAAAATCCAAGTGGATGGTTAGTGTCCCATCCGAATCCAATGAGTGAACCCAAAGCTCGAAAAATCTAGAGGGTGTGTCTTGTAGCCTTGAAATCGAGAGTATGTTGACTTTGATATTTGAAAAGAAATCTGTATAAGAAATTATAAGGGACTAGATGTATGGTAACTCCGAACTAGTATAAAAATTCATGGTGTGATCACTCCAACCCTTTACCTTTTACTTTCACTGCATTTATATCTGTCTGCATTTGTATCTATGATTGTTAATTCCGCATTGTTTAATTATAATCTTAAAAGATTCAAAAAGATCCACAAAAACAGTAAAAACTATTCACCTTCCATTTAATGTTAAATTAGCCTTGAGATCCATCTTCCGCAAACTAACATTTGGTATCAGAGCTTTGGTTTTCAAAATTCAATAATTTGATTTTTGAAATTTTTTAATGGCAGAATTTATTGAGAATATTTTAACGCTATTTTTGAAAAGCAATTTTGCAAAATCAACATTACGTTATTTCGTAAATTTGCATCCATTTATTATAAAAAGCCACTTGATCTTTTGTAAAGGTATAAATTGCAAGAACGGTTGTGTTACATGGCTTTTGATGAACAAATATTTGATAACCAAACTTTACAAATCAAAAAGGATAAATGTATACTAGATATTGGATGTTCAAGGCACATGATTGAAAATCAAGAAATCCTGAAAGATATTGTCTATAAAAATGGTGGATCAATCAATTTTGGAGTCAAGTATAAACGATATGTGATTAGGATAGGCGGTGTCGGTAATTCTAAAACTCCTACTATTTCTAATGTTTTGTTAGTTAGGAATTTAAAATATAATCTACTAAGTATTAGTCAATTGTGTGATAAGGGCTTAAAAATTAAATTTGAAAAAGATAGGTGCTACATTGAAGATAATGAGTCAAACTTCATCTTCAACGGCATTGGAAAAAGAAATGTCTACATATTAAGTATGAAGGGTCAAATGATAATTTATGTCTTTTGGCTGAACCAAGCGATCCTTGGATTTAGCACAACGGATTTGGCCTTTTGAATTTCAAACACCTATCCAAAATTGTCAAAAATGATCTAGATAGGGGTCTTTCTAAAATAAATTTTGATGTTAACAATCTTTGCGATGCGTGTCAATTGGGAAAACTTAGAAAAAGTTCATTTAAATCAAAAGATATAATTTCTACATCTTAACCCCTTAAACTTCTTCACTTAGATGTTTTCGGTCCTTCACAAATACAATCTATAAATCATAATAGATATGTATTTGTAATCATAGATGTTTTTTCTAGGTTTACGTGGATAATTTTCCTAAAATTTTAAAGTAATGCATTTGAAATGTTTAAAATCTTTGTTAAAAGAATTCAAAATCAAATGTCTATTAAAATCAAAACTATTCGAAGTGATCACGATGGAGAATTCGAAAATGAAAATTAAAAAAAATTGTAATAAGAAAGGTATTAACCATAATTTTCATTTCCAAGAATACCTTAACAAAATGAAATAGTCAAACGTAAAAATAGAATGATTCAAGAGTGTGCTAGAACTATGTTAAATGATAGCAATTTACAAAAAATACTTTTAGGCTAAAGCAGTTGCTACAGGTTATATATTAAATAGAATTTTAATAAGACCTTTGAATAAAAAGGCATCATATGAGTTATTTGATGATAAAAAGCCTAAAGTATCATACTTTAGAGTTTTCGGTAGTAAATGTTTTATATTAAATACTAAAGAAAATTAAGATATTGATGCTAAATCAAATAAAGGTATATTCATTGGATATTCAAACAATGTAAAGCTTATAGAGTTTTTAATACTAGAACTAACATTATTGAAGTGATATTACATGTTTGATTTAATGAAAATTTTAAAATTAATAGTAACGATGTCGATGAAAAGAAAATGTTGATAAAACAAATGAAATTACCAATAATGAAATCACTGATGATGAAAATAATAGTTAGTCCAAAAATTTACATCCAAATAAGAGAACAAAATACTTAAAAGATCATCCTACAGAAAATATTCTAGGGAATATAGAATCTGCTGTTAAAACAAGGAATCAATTAAAGAAAATGAGTAATGCCACTTTCATTTCAACTATTGAACCTAAAAATCTAACGGAAGCATCAACAGATGATTCATGGATTCTTGTTATGCAAGAGGAATTGAATCAATTCACAAGAAATGATATTTGGGAATTAGTCCCAAGGCCCGAGGATAAATCTATAATAAGAACTAAATAGGTTATAGAAATAAAATGAATGAACAAGGAGAAGTTATAAGGAATAAAGCATGTTTAGTCGCTCAAGGTTATTGTCAGGAAGAAGGTACAGATTTTGATGAAACCTTTGCACCCGTAGCGAGATTAAAAGCAATAAGAATCTTACTCGCTTTTGCAAATCGTAATAACTTTAAATTATTTCAAATGGATGTTGAAAGTGTTTTTTAAAATGGTTTTATTAAAGAAGTTATCTATGTAGAACAACCCCTACTTTTTGAAGATGAAAAACTACCTAATTATATGTATAAATTAAAGAAGGCTTTATATGGTATAAAACAAGCTCCTAAGCATGGCATGATAGAATTTAAATCCTACTTATTACAATCTAATTTTGAAATTGATAAAGTAGATAGTAATCTGTTTATTAAAAGAAATAACAATGATATTAAACTAATACAAATATATGTAGATGATATTATTTTTGGTTCAACCAACGGACAATTAAATAAAGATTTTTTAGATATAATAACTATGGAATTTGAAATGAGCGATATGGGAGAAATAAATTAATTTTTAGGATTACAAATAAAATAATCAAGTAATAGTATATTCATAAGTCAAGAAAAATACACTAAATATTTACTTTAGAAATTTGGTATGTCAAATACTAGTGGTAAGCCAACTCCTATAGAAACAAATGAAAAATTAAACGAGGAAGAAAATTCAAAAGATATAGATAAAAAATTATATAGAAGTATGATTGGATCACATCTCTATATAACCGCTAGTAGACCTGATGTAATGCATAGTGTATGTCTCTATGCAAGATATCACTCTCAACCTAAGGAAACACATCTAAAATTTGTAAAACGTATATTAAGATAGATAAACAACATTTTAGACTACGGACTCTTTTTTTCTAAAAAAGATTCCTTTGATTTAATTTCATGTAGTGATGCTGATTATGCTGATTGCAAATCAGACCGAAAAGGTACAAGTGAAACTTGTCACTTTTTAGGACACTCTCTAGTTTTCTAGTTTAGCAAAAAGCAAAATTCTTTATCTCTATCCACAACAGAAGCAGAATATATTTCACCAGTATTACTCTATTCTCAGGCTATTTATATGCAACAAATATTAAAAGACTTTGGTTTAAATTTTACTAAATCACCAATGTACGATGATAATGCAAGTGCAATTAAATTATCTAAAAATCCAACTCATCATGCAAGAACTAAATATATAGATATACGACATCACTTTTTAAGAGATAATGTAAACAAAAAAATTTCACTCGAATTTATACATACTTAAGATCAAGTAGCTAATATATTAACAAAACCATTAAATCAAACTTCATTTATAAAGCCAAGAAGAGAGTTAGAAATATGTCCCTTCTTAGAAATATAAATATAATAACATATAAATTCAAAAGAAAAACAAACCAACAAAATTATACTAGATATGTCGACATATCCATGATATATATGTCGACATATGCAGTTATTTTCTGACTTCAAATTTCCCTCCTTAATTCAAAACATAAAACAACCATATATATATATATCCATTTTATTTCGAAATCAAACCCATTCTACATTCTTCTTCTTTCTAAAGAACTCAAATAAAATAAAATCAATGGATCCTAACCATTCCAAACGTCCAAGGCATGAATCTACATCATTTTCCTTCGATTCTCCCACTCCGGGCCCTCTCCAAAACTCTACTTTAGCAAACGTGACAAGAATTGAGAGTGAAATGAAGCGTACTCTAAATATGATTTTTGAAATGGAAGCAATTCAAATGAGAATGAAGAATGAATAAGAGAAACAAGGCAAGATTCTTAGAAATATACATAAGTATCTATTGGATAACCACACAAATCTAATAGTCATTGAGCATGATGCTGCAAAATTGGCCATTCATGACCCTTTAAATGGCAGTGAAGAAGAAGAGGAAGAAGAAGAAGAGGAAGAGAAGGAGGAAGAAGAAGTCGATAATGATGAAGTCCAGTGTGTTGGTGAAGCATGCTTTGATCGGGATGGAAATTTGGTCGAGCAAAATGGAAATTTCTATATTCATTATTTCTTCTATCCCATCCATAAGTATACCATTATCAAGAAGAAACTTTAAGACTTAGGATTAGCATGTTTTAGTATGATTTGTTAGGATTTAAATTTGGTTTGGTTTTAATTTTGTGTGAATTGTTGTTTGACACGTATAATTTGTTTTGGATTGATTTTTGGTTAAATTGGTGTGTATAGAGCTATATAGGATTTGAATTGATTGACTTTTGGTTTGGTGTAACTTTAGTTTGAATGTATGTAAAGGAATTTTGTGATTAATAAAAATGATTTGTGTTACCACTTACTTTTCTTATATATCATTCTTATCGCATTTATACATATATATATATATCTGTATATATATATATATATATCATTCTTATTGCTTTTATATATCATACAGTACCATTAGTTAGGGGGAGTTTTTAGATAGACTTTTGTCGATGACCAATGGGGAGAAATATATATAAAATCTAGTCATAGATTAAGGGAGATTTTTAGGAATAAATTAAGGAGGAGTTTTGTAACTTAGGGGGAGTTATAACATATTTTATATACATGGTTGTCATCATCAGGAAGGGGGAGATTGTTAGTACCTTAGCCATTGATTTTGATGACAACAATCATATGACATTATATAAAATATAGATACTAATGTTTTTATCAAGTTTTAAATAGTATTTAATGTAGGAAATTAGATAGGTGTTGATTAAGAAGACTATAGAATATCAAGGGAAGATTTAAGAGGCTAATGTAGAGATTTAAGAGTTAAAATTGAAGATTTAAGATACAGATAAGTTATAGAGTCAAAGATTATTTTGTTAAAACCCTATTAGAACTTCTTTGATCTCTCTTCTCATTTTCTTAAAGGTTTTATTGTATATTTTCTATTTTTCGATATTCTGAATTTCAACAATTATTTTAAATGCATTCCTATTTTCAAAATGGCTTTGAAATGATTTCATACTTTTTGATTTTGTAATTATATATTGAGAAATAAGTTTTTTTATATCTTAATATAATTTTAAATCTATTATACTTTGTTAGTTTTATATTTATGCTTTCTAAATACTTATAAGTATATTATAACATTTATTATGACTTTGTTTTTATATGTTTACTCACTTATACTTCATATATGTTATTTTCAAAAGAAATTCATATTTAAATCATTTATATATACTTAAAATATTTCAAAATAATTTTATAAAGTGTTCTTAAGTTTTATTGTTATATGTATAAACTATGTTTAAATGATTTTACAATGTACCAAAATATTTTACAAATCCTAATATTTTCAAAATAGATTTTAGAGCGTTTTTTAAATATAGCAAGGATATATCGATATACATAGTTAGGATATGTCGACATATGGACCGATTTTTTCAAAATTCAAATTTGAATGGAGGTGTCTTTTTGTTGTATCTCTTCAAGAATGGACATGACCATTGTTTTTCTATAAATAGGGTTAAACCAACGAAATTTGGTTAACTACTTTCTTATATTTCGCTCCTCTGTTCACTCATTGTTTTTAAAAGAAATTATACTCAAACTATTCTCAAATTGAGGTAGAATCAAATCAAAACCCCACTGATTTGATTCTCTATTGTTTACTCTCCAATCTCTCTCACTTAGATCATGATCAAAGTACTATTCAAGAGGTTATAGAATCATTTGTACTCAAGATCAAGAAACCAAGTCTGCAAAATCTATCAAATCATACTCTTATACTTTGTGGTGTATTTGGTGTTCTCGAAATCCAAATGGGTGTGCTTGTGTCCCATCTGAGTCAAGTGGTGTGGTTGGTGTCTCGAAAATCCAATTGTGTGTGTTGGTGTCCCGCCCTAGTGAGTGTGTCCAGAGCTTGGAAAATCTGGAGGGTGTGCCTCGTAACCTTGAAATCGATATTGTGTTGACTTTGATATTTGAAAACAAATCTGCACAAGAAATTGTACGGGACTGGATGTAGGGTAACTTCGAACCAGTATACAAATTCCTGGTGAGATGTCTCCAACTCTTTACTTTTTTACTTTTATTGCATTTATACCTGTCTGTGTTTTCATATGTGATTATTGATCTGCATTGTTTAATTATAATCTTAAAATAATTAAAAAGATTGACAAAAATTAGTAAAATTATTCACCTCCCTCTAGTGTTAAACTAGCCTTAAGATCCTTATTCCATAAACTAACAAATGTACCAAACCCAATGGATATTAACATGTGTTGATCGAACGAGTCCTGTACATCGATGGGGCGTAATATAATGTAGTTAAAATTGTTCAGTGTGTGCATCTGACATTGTGCAGTGCATGCGTCTGTAATTCAAATTTATCGTTAGATGATTGGCAGATAGTTCATTCAATCATCGATTTAATATCCAAAGTGACCGTCTTAACTAACTGCCCCAACGAATCGAACATTATCGACCACAACTCGACTAAAGTTGATTACATAGTTCCATTTATAATTTTAGGGCAATATTTAGGAAATTTCACCAATAATTTGAACCATGCAAAACTTAATCTCAACTTGAGTAAAACCTGATGTCAACCCAAGCCAAGGCACGATGAAGTTGAACTCAAGTTATACTTCGAGAAGATAATGCCAAAACCTAAGCAATTCTACGATCTTGCAAAGAAAGGCTTATGCACTCAAATTTTCGATGAAAATTCCCCAAGTATGGGATCAGCACCGATCTATAAGAAGAGAAGATCTTTCTTTTCTCTTGATCGAGCATGGTCAAAATGCGATTAGATATTGAACTTAATTGAACAGCGATGCCGCCTACCTAAGCTAAATAGGGGCTAAAGGTGTTGGCATTCGAACCCCAAGAGGCGATTAGACAGTGATGTCGTTCGAACCAGTCGAGGCCAAGGTGTTTCGATGTTTGTGGATTAGGGCTGAGAGTTGATGATCCTAGTGGCGATGGCGGTAAAAAGAAGTTTCGGTTCAAGATCGGAGAATGACATGGTAGTGCTAAGGTGGATGTTAGATCGACGATTGGCAGCTTGGCAATGGCATTTGTGGATGTCTAGTTCTCAAAGCAAATAAAAATAACAAGTGGTTGTCTAAAGAAAGGCTTCGGTGCATAATAATGTTCGACCCAAAAACTTAGGCAAGAAAATCGCCTAAGTTTTAAATATCATGAATCGGTACCGAACCCTGATCGAGAATCAGTATAGAACCCACACACACACACATATACATACATATATATGTGTGTGTGTGTATCCATATGTGTGTGCATGTATGCTTATGAATGTCCACGCAACAAGTGTATGTGTATATGCATGCACGCATGACATTATGCAACTAAAGTTTCAACGGAACATGGTTGAACCTATAGAATCCGAAGAAAGGGATCGTTGAAAGCTATGTGAACTTCGAAGGATGAACCTGAAGAACAAGCTTTAGTTTTTGTATCACATGGAAGTTATAAGTTCGAAACTGCTCGAAGCGATGCAACAATTGATAAAAGATGTTATACCTCACAAAAGCAGTTCAAAGGAAAGATAACGTCTATTCGAAGTAAAGCTTGAAACCTATGATGTAGAATCTTCAGTTTGTTTCATTCCAAAGCATATCTTGTTAAAATAAGATATACTTTGGGGGGAAAATGTTATCTAACATTGTGACCAAGCCATATTCGAATGCATCAATCAGTCGGATAGGTATTTACCCAAGCAGAAATCCAAAATGAAAACTGCTAAGCTCAGATGTCAAGAAAAACCTAGGAATGAAGTCCTAAGGTAGCAAAGAATCTTCAATAATAGCCTACACATCTCCTGAAATGAGTACCAAGCTCAAAGATCCATGGAATAACAAAAGTCATTTATCGGTATGGATCCCTGATCAAGGATCGACACCGATCCCTGAAAGCTCCTCCAAATCATCACTCGCCTCGTGCCACACGAATATGGAGCAATCACAAGTTAGTTAATGACATGTGAAATAATTTGCATACTATTCTCGACCTAAAAGATCGGTGGATGAACCAAGAGCTTTTACCCAACTTTCAAACCAAGGAATTCACACAAGTTCAAGTCCGTTGCACGCAATCAAGATATTAAAGATGAAGATACAGACCAACCGAACGTCCATAGAAAGGAAGCAAAGATCCACGAAGCAAATTCTTGGATCGGTACCAATCCATGGCCATGGATTGATACTGATCTGATGACCTAGCCACGATCTCTTGAGGATGGCTCCTTCAGAATGTGGGAAACGTGGGAAAGAATGTGGATGAGAAATTTCCATTGACCTGTAGCTATAAATAGAGGAGGAGGGTCATAGATTGAGGGATCTTTTGCTTGTTTAACGAATTTCTTCATTTTCTCTATAATCTCACGGATCATCATCGATCCATAAGAACAACTTTGTAAATTCTCAACATGAACTTCAACAAAGTTTTATGGAAGTATGCCTCCGATTAGCCGAACCACTATAATTGCCGCGTGTCCTTGTTTTCCTCATTTTCTAGTTACTTTCTTCATTTTAGTCTCTACTATCAATCTTTGGGTGTTTGTGCCAACTTCTAGCGTAAACACTAATTTATGTCGATTGATTCCTATTTAAGTGTTATGTCTATTGTTCATGGCTAGTCTGTTCAATCCTACATGTTACGTACCATATGCCTAACCTCGTCTGAGGTGTGTATATATATGCCTATATACATATATATACAAATGTAAACTACCTAAAAACCTTGACCACTTAATACTTCTTAAAAGGGGAGGAGGTAGACCCATCAACCATTTAATACCTCGACTCCGAAGTGGGCCTTCCGCAACATTAAAGAAAATCAATTGGTTCTAGCTTCAAAAATCGATGACTCCTATATATGACTTTATGATATAATTGTCGTATTACTAACTCACCTCAAAGACTCATTTAAGAATTAACTAGCCCACCTCCGTAAAACAAACAACAAACAAATAAATAAATAAAACTTGGAGGTGTTTATGCATCTCATATGGATTCTACACTAGTAGGAAGCGAAATCCATCAGGGCATAACCCGAGTCTTTGCTTACGACCGCGTGGGACCGCTGGTGGTCAAAATCTTTTTGCCTGCCCATTATTAAATACGGGTTCAACAACAACACCGACACAACCCATCAACCTCCAACAGCCGAAATCTCATTTAGACCAACCTAATGTAATTCAGGGAAAAATACCCATCCTAATTACTCAATATCTTTTGTTAGAAAGTAAACATACCTCATTTCCCTATTAGGTACAGTCGTAGCTTATTTAAGACTTCTATATAGGGAGGAGGCAGACCAATGACCATTTAATACCACAACCCCTAAGTAAATCCCTTAACATCCCTAGGGGTATGGAGTCATTTAGTACTTCAAATCCAAGGCAAACCTTTGGTATATTTTCCCACATCTATAAGCAAATGTACTCTTCCCTACGGGTCCTATGGATGGAGATGTCCTATATTAGTAGTAAGTATATACAAATACTTATAGCCTTTAGGTGAATGGCAGACTTCTATTGCGTCTACCGACCTTGCATCCCAACCCACTAAACAAAACCAATCATCCTAAGCCTAAGTATTGGGCTAGGCCCACTAATTCACGCCCGTTCTAAACATATACTTAAGGTAATATAATTTTCTAATATGAAAATTATATTGCCTTCTACGTGTATTTAATAGTACCTTCTTATCTGCGTAATTATTCTTATTTTATACGCTTATTCCCTATATTGCTCATTTCCTTCTTATATCTAATAAATGTCAATTGTCTATAATAAATGGTCATTGATATTAAAATTAAACAATCTCTGACTATATTTATTTACTTGTCATAATTCCATCTTATTATGCCTATTTCCTTTCCCAATAAATGCCACATTAAATCCTTTAGCTAGTCCCATTAAACACATTTATGCCCCTATTTAATTCTTAGGACACCATGCTAACTGTATATTTATTACCCTATTAATTTTGGAGTTATTATCTCTAGTCCATATATACCTCCTTATCCTATAATTTACTACGATATTCGTAACTAAACGTTCTAATTAAAACTAATGTGAATATCGATGTATATTACTAAAGCACCCCACCTCTGTGCCCATATTATCCAAAAGTATTACTAGGTAATTCTATTAGATAATATAAAGAATAAGCTATATGGGGTACACACGTGAATATTTCCTTGGACTAACACTTGTACATATTATAACATTAAATGAATATCTCACTTATACGTACATAATATCAGTACAAAGCAATAAACAAATGTACGTCCAAGATAGAATAATACACAATATATAGTAAACAACTGAGAACACAAAGTCAGAGCTTAATGATAACATTATATATATATAATATAACTCTAATGGGTACATAACATCTAAAATGTCAACTGGCTCAATGCAATACAACCAATAATCAATATACGATTCTATATCATATGTATATAGTGAACCAAAGTCACGCAAATATCATATAAAGTCCTAATTCTAGTCTCCTCTAAGCCCACTCACTGAATAACATAAATACCACACAGGTCCCTATACCTGAAATATCTCGGACCGACCCTAGTAGTACATAAATAACACAAGGGTCATGCTATGTCTAAATCAAAAATACTAACTTTTAAACATTTATAACTATATCACAAGGTCATCAAATAGACATATTTATATTAATAAATTCTCAAACACTATAAAATATAATGATGCTACCTCGCCATTATTACAGTGATTTACTATTATCGATTGGCTGCAATATTGACTACACAATCAATACTGCCTCGCTAGTGATCTCAGCTGTCACTAATGTCCAATGGCTGCATCCACCACTCAAAATATATCCAAATGTATAAAAGATACTTTACAACCTATTTCGAAAATAATGAGTATAAATTCTTATTTTTGAAAACCATTTCAAATATTAACTTCCAAAAATCACTGTTCCAAACTAACTATAATTATAATATTTTTTAAAATATTTAACATTTTTAAAATACTTTAGTTTCCTCAAAATATTTATGTCTATTCAAAACAGTATGTCTAGATGCCTCGTTTTAGTGTTTTAGAAGCCTCTATATATAAGTCGGCCAGATGCATTGATCAGAATTCTTAAACCACTCAACGAACATGCTAACACAAATTTTGTTTCAAAAATGACTATCAAAATTATTTTCAAAAAATATTTACTATATATGTTTCAGTGGTGCTTTTATTAATTTTGTTTTAAACCTTATCTTAATACTATACCGAGGAATTAATTTAAAGGACAAAAATTTGTATATTTTTAGCCTCAAGGACACGACCTCAATATTTTAACCACAATGACAAACATTCTCCTAAAATTTATTCATAAGGACAAACATTCTTCCATTCTTCCAAAACTGCTACCAAACTAAAAACTGATACCTAAAAACTGCTACCGATAACTACAAACTGATACCTAAAAACTGCTATCAATAACTAAAAACTGATATCTAAAAAAATTGTTCTTCAGGCTAAAATACTGAAAGTATGTCCTTGAGGCTAAAACGCTGAGAAATTTTGTCCTTGACAATAATTTCCTGTACTATACCTATGATGTATACTTTTCAAAATATTTCTAATTAAAACATTCATTTTACTACTAGAATCATTAAATAATAATAAACTTTGCATACATTGTGAGTCTTTATTCTTATCGAACACTTAGTTACATCAAAACATTTTCAACCAGCCTTTAGACACACACATAATATGTGTATATATATATACACACACACACACACATATACATACATACATACATACATACATATATTCTAATCAATAAGCCATTTTATAGACATTTTATAACATCAAACAAACACTATTCATATTTATTTATAACAAGTGTAAATCAATAATTAAATTTATTCTATAGCTTTAATAAATACAGTTAAATATTCACTGGCTATATTGAAAATTAAATTCAACACAAACCATTTTCGATAATCAAATAAACATATGAAACAGCAATTAGTGCACTCAACAGAAACTAATGGATAAATTGTCCACTACACACTCTGATTAAAATCAATCAAAATATAATGACACGATATCAAGCCAAAACATAATAATACTAAATCAACCAAATTATGTATAATACTCAATATAAATGTAAATACTACTAGCTAGACTAACTCCTTCGTCCTTGCTACTCTAACCTTTAATACCACATATCAAAAGAAATAAGTAAAAAGCAATTATATAATTTCTAAAATACCAAATATGTCACTTGATGATTACCCAAGTAATAATCCTATATATCTGCCTACTACATAACACACGTAAGGGGATATGGACTCTAAGTCTCATCTAGTGTCTTGACTCGTGTCTCTAATTTCATTGTAGTGCTCTATACCTTGCTTCGATACCAAATGAAAATACCCTACCGCTATACCTAAAGAGTATTGCTAGGTAATACTGTCAAATAATACAGAGAATGAGGCTATATGGGATATACACGTGAATTTTCCCTTAGATTAACATTGTTCCGTATTAAAACATCAAATGAATATCTCGCTTATATGTACTCGGTATTAGTACAAAGCAATAAACACATGTGCCTCCAGGATAGAACAATACACAATATATAGTAAACAACAAAGAACACAAAGTCAGAATCTCAGTGTTAACATATAATATATATATATATAATTTATAAGTTTGTATGGATACATAACATCTCAAATGTCAATTGGATCAATGTAATACAACCAATAATCAATATACAACTCGGTATCATATGTATACAATGAATCAAAGTCACGCAAACATATAACAATCCTAATATAAGTCTCCTTTAAGCTCACTAAAACATATGTTGGTTATATTATCCCTGTAGTTGAAATATCCCGGACTGAGTTAAGTATTACATAAATAACACATGGGTCAAACCATGTCTAAATCAAAAATCTATAAATATATGTGACACTATATAAACTATAAATAATAACATGATAGCACTACAATAAAAACTCAATTCAACCGTCGATACATTAATGTGTATGTATGTGTATGGAAACGTATGCATGGAATATAAATATATGACCACAAATAATCTTTAAAATATCACACCATATGAATAACCCAAAACCACGCATAAAAATATCATCACCCGTATAAAAGCACATCAAATCAAAAACCACAGAATCAATACAAATGGGTGAGTCACATGTATCCAGAAATTATCATCTAAATCCCGAAAACATCAATATCACCAAGTATAATCAGGCTAGCATGTATCAGTGCCCAAATATATCTTTCAATCTCAATAAATAATACATCACCATCAATATATGTAGGATAGGATAGGCTGTTTATCAATATAAATAATGATATAAACTATCACTTATATAATCTAATCTTATCATATATGAACTATCAAAATCTATTATGACGGGAAGTGACTGTATGACAGACACCAAGTCCCAAGTAAAGCCATATATATACAACTATGTAGCTAAAGCCGTGCTAAATCCCTACTATAGCCCATAGAACTCTTTGATCGCTACACTATTTCAATTTAGCATTGTTAAATAGTAGATCCGCTTTTAACCCCGCTATTTTTCGCTAAATCAAGATTTATTTTGACACCTACTTTAGTAATATCAATATACAAAGCTTGATTTGACTAGTTTTATTTTAAACCAAATCAATAAAGTTAAGGTAAACTCCTAATTTTATAGCATAAGTTCTCGATATAAGTTAGAAATCTATTATAGTCAACCAATCTAGTCTGCATAAATCATGATACTCCGGTTTTGTTACATAAGATTAAACAATATTTCTTTTCCCTATACAAATGATGTGAGAGTGAGAATTAAATAACTTACCTATTTGGTTTTACATCTAATGAAGCTTTTTGCACCTCCGTTATTTTATGCGATATCCCTGCAATAAATTTCACCACTATAGAAGTGCTAAGCGCTTTAACTACATAGATAGACACATCAATATACATGTCATCTAACCCATATTTATATTAAAGTGAGGTGTATTAGTAGTATGTGCAAATCTATCACTCAGTTAGTACCATAAGAGAGACTGATAGCATGAAGCAGGCTTCAGAGTCACGAAGTCTCTACGATCTTTAGTTATCTCAATGGTATTGTGACATGTATCCACTGAAGTGCTCGTCAACACAGGGATAAGAAGTCACAACACTTCTCATACCCATATAGGTAACAAACTATTGGCCTATGTGACATAGGGGTGAACGCACATAGCGAAAGCATAATGCTACATACATAGATATATATACATATATATATATGCATGTGTGTGTATGTATATATATATGCATACATATATATGTATATATATATTGTGACGATCGCCCTATACAACAAGCACCCAATATACATAAGGTAGTGCATTGTTGTCGTGCTGATCGATGTAGAGTGACCATCAAGGTTTAAAAATGAAACAAAACATCACAGAACTTGTAATATATCTCATAGTGGATGGAATAAAATATAATATCACAGCTACAAAATAGGAGAGACAATAATAACTAAGCGATCTAAATATCAAAGCATAGATACACAAAGTTATATATCATGAAATAGTTTATACAACAGAAATAAACTCAAACAACTATCTCATACTAATAATAATAAGTGAACATTGCCAAGGCTCCATAGTGTTGCACAACGGAGTAAGCATAGAAATCCATGTATAATACGAGATAGCTCCCTCCAGCTCGTCCTCTTCACAGCTACTGCGTCGCACCTAGACCTGCTATTTATTCTACTCATTTAAGAGCATGCAAGATAATAAGAAGCGAAATAGAAAACTTCGAGTCAGACAATAAACTGGTGTGAGCTGTAAAGGAATCTCAAAATAATATACAAGTCGATACAGTAAGGAGCAAGGTTTATAAATCATACCTGACATGTTCTTGCAACCAAAGAGTTAGCATATAACAGCATAATATGGTACTCTAGATACCATAAAGGTGTAACATAACCAAGTGTGATAAAGGGTGTCTATTTATCCCTATCTCCATTACATATCTCCGATGACAACCCTAGAGTGACAAGTGGCTAGTGAAGCAACCATAACAGGCATAACATCCATCAAACAATACTAACTATCACTTAGTGTATTCTAGATATATGATAACTCGCATAACCATTCTACTACCAGGGACTAATGGAAATACCGATTTTTAATTATACTCTCTTTTGCCTAAAGCTGGTACTAGACTCATTCTTCCGATCTAGGGTACACGGATCCATTCTTTTGATACGGTGTAGCCATTCTTCACTACCTACGAGTGTCCTCATGATACCTTGCTTTGAGTACAAGAGAAAACACTACGAGTATTAATGATCACTTAGTACGCATATTTGAGCCCTTTCTTCCACTCTAACTAGCTTCCATTATCTTGGAGGAACCATTCTACATCCCTCCATTCAACGACTCCTTTCTTCATCCATCGATTGTTCTTGAGGAACCATTCTACATTCCCCATTCTATGACTCCTTTCTTCATCGAGTCTCCATCATCAAAACCTAACTCCATTCAACATCGGGTCACCATTCGAAGACTCTAACTTTCATCATGCTATTATATCACCATCGGTCATCATGCAAATGAGCCAACACCTCCAACAAGACCTCTAGAATCCCTGTATTCACCTCTAGAAGTTCCACTGTCACCGAGCCTTCCTCCTAAATTCGGTGCCGAATTAGCCCTTAATTCATCAGGCCCTAACTTATCGCTAGCTTAAGCCCTTAACTTGTCATAAAATTAAGTATTAACTCATCATTAACTCAAGTCCTTAACTCGTTACGAACTTAATCTCTTGACTCGTCGCTAACTTTAGTCCTTGATTCATTGCCAAATCAAGTCCTTAATTCGTCATCAACTCTTATACTTAGCCAATTTCCTTCACCATGCTATGGGACAACTCATCTAGCCAAGGTTTATCCATCCATGCCAACTATTGAACCATTGGAGTTGCTACTTAGATTCGGTACCGAATTAATTTCAGTGTCGAATTAAGCCCTATAATTCAGTACCATATCTAATCCTTAGATGATTTGGGGATGCGAATTAGCATGTAGGCTTCCCCTATACTCCAGAGCTCCTCCACCAAGTTTCGTCCAATTTTGACCAAGTTTGCCTTGGATTTTTCTAGTTCTCTTGACTTATCTACCTAACATTCAAAATACTGGCAAACAACATCAAGGTATAACATAAAATCCTAGATAATCATGCATATTCATCCATTCACTCATACAATACATGAGAATATGGTAATCAAACTAGTTCTAGTCTAAATCCAAGTTTTACACTAATAATGCATACAAATGATGGAAATTATGCTAACATGTGGGTATGAGTAAATAGATCATAAAACCATTTCTAAAATCATTTGGAAACCTCATATTTTTTATCATAAACATACATGAACAAGTGGTTAAAGGTAGAAAACCAGTTTAGATCCAAAAACATATTTAAAACAATCATTTTAACTATATAAACAAGCATAGATGAGTGAGGGGTCAAGAACCACTCATAAAATATCTAAAATAACAATTTTCTTCCTTAGATTTAAAGTGGAAAACAAGGAAGAAAGATCCAAATCAATAGAAAGATAATCTCCAGCTTTTATATGTTAATCTCCTCTCTAGTCAATGATTAGGCTAAGATTAGTAAGGAAAAGATGTAATTTTTGATGAAATTAAGGTTAATAGAGGCTTACATTTGTTTTGGGGAAGAAGGAAATGACTTAGGTCAGTTCCTACAGCCTCCAATTAGCACAAATTTCAAAGTGGGTTAATGGGCCTAAGTTTAGACTTAGTTAATTACCCACTAAAACTGGTCAATAGAAGTCAAAACTTAAAAGTGCCATATCTTTCAAATGACATGTCTATTTTTCTGTTACGACCACTCTACGAAATGGAAAACCATCATCCTTAAGCAATGGAAGTGGTTCAATACCCTAATTTGGCTTCTATCAAAAGTTATAGTCCAAACAAGATTTTTAGGGTCAAAATAGTTTCACAGAAATTCAGAAAGAATCATAGATGTGAAAAATGTCCCTAAGACTCACTTTCCAAAATCTTAGAGTCATACGATCTTATATGAATAAAATAAAAATATTTTATGATCCTCTAGTATGTAAAACATAAGTCGTTATTGTTAGCACCAAAATTGGTCACTAACACCCAAATCCAAGCGAAAGCACCAAATACTAGTCACAGCTCACAGATAGAATATATGTGGTGAATATTAATATGGAGAACGACAAGAATTAAAATGAAAGCAATAAAGAACAACAGATTTTATAGTGGTTCGGCTAACTCCGGCCTACGTCCACTCCAGAAGTTTCCTTTTTATTGATGTTAGAATCGATTACAGTTACAAAATGGCAGAGTTGCCTTAGCCTTCGAAAAGAGAAAGTAAGAGAGTCCAAAGGAAGATCCTTTTTCTAGAACCCCACATGTTGTATTTATAGGCAAAACCTGAGTTATTGGGCTTCATGAGTAATCCGGGCCCATCAAGGCCATAGCCGAACCAAACTCAACACTACGACCTACCCAGCCAAGCCGATCCACATCCCCTGGGCATGACTCGAAGCAGTCCTATCCAAGACTCGGAGTAAACTTACCTGCGACTCGAAGCAACCAAGTGCCGAACCTCCTTCCTTAAAACACCAACCTCCAGCTATGCTGACCTACCCACTACGGCTGAACCACTCAAATGCCGAACCACCTCCGACCGAACGACATTAGCTTCCTTCCTTTGTCTGATCCACTCAACCGTGCCGAACGACCTACGCCGATCCACATTGACCGAACCACCTTGATGCCGATCCACTTTTCCACGACCGACCCAGAACACCACACCGAACCACATCATCCAGGCCGACCAACACCCTCAAGACCGATCCGTAGCATGTCGAACCACCTTCAATCGCTGATCCACCTTCCATCATAACGACCCACATCCTAGGAGCCGAACAACAAAGACTCGAAGCAAGGAACTAGAGGACACCGAGCGACACCCCGAGCAACCATGCCGATCCACCTGATACTCCACCGAGCTACCCAAGTGATGACCCGAAGTCACATGCCTCAGGACTTGGAGTTGTCGAGCGACAACCCAGGCCGAACCAACTTCCACCGAACTACTCCAGTATGACCGAACCATCTTGTTCGAACGACCGAACAACCCATCCTGACCGAGCCATGTGTGCCCTTCGTCCTTGACCGAGCGGCATCTACCAACCCACCTAGGCCGAGCCATGTATATCAAACCATCCCTGACTGACCGTTTATCCATCCAGCTGGCTCCAACCCATCGTATTCCAGTCTCGATAAATGAGCAGTCGATTTTGGTTAGATCCGCCTGTCCATGACCTTGCCAAAAGGCAGGTTAACATTTGCACCCCAAAACATGCCTTGCTATTGGAAGGTGTGTTTTGAATAGCCTCAAATCTGATATCCGCAGCTCATATGTTATCCATAGCCATACCTTCCGATCCATAATCCAATCCATTTTATCCAAGTGCCATTGCCGTATACTTATCCAAATTCATGACTGCTCTGAGTCGATATCCAATTCCTATCCAGTAACCAAATACTCATCCAATTCCACATCCGTTCGAAATCAACTAACTGAGTCCATGATCTCTCCGGATCATTTTATCCGAGTTCGGGACCTCTCCGGGTCCTATAGTCCAAATCGAGGACCTTGTTGGTTCCAAATCCTAAGCGGGGACCACTTCGGGTCCTAAAATCCATATCCAGGACCTCCCTGGGTCCTTATCCAAATCTGCAGTTGTTCGAAGCCACTATCCAAATCCATTTCACAACTTGGAAGTCAATAATCGGATCCTACGATCTTTTCAGATCGTTGACGGTCTCTCTGGACCCTTGCTAAGCTTGATCCAAACTTAACGATTGAATAAGCAGATCCTGTTGCGCTCCGGCAAAGCAACCTATCCCCTGCACTCCGGTTCAGCGTCCCTGAACATTAAGCGATGCCCTGATCCTCCTGGACCGATTTCAGCCTCTCCGGGCTCTTACTGGATCCCATCCTATCACTCTCTGGTGAAGGAGAAACAGCGTTGAGTGAGCCGATCCTGTCGCTCTTCGGCGAAGCAGCATCACTCCCTACACTCCGGTTCAGTATCCCTGAACATTAAGCGATGTCATGGCCTAAGTCCTAGACCGATATCAGCCTCTCCAGGCTCTTGTTGGATCCCATCCTGTCACTCTCTGGTGAAGGGGAAACAACGATGAGCGAGCCGATCCTATCGCTCTCCGGCGAAGCGGCGTCGCTCCATGCACCTCGGTTCAGTGTCCCTGAACATTAAGCGATTAATTTCCAACCGACTTCCAATATACGTCACATAACTCTCCGGCTAGGTGTTTGTTTCATAAAACCAAAATCCATTTATCAAATCAAAAGTCCAAATGTCCAATAAGAAAAATAGAAAAAGCTAAGGGTTGCCTTTCCGGGTAAAGCAGCCTATTACCGTCTCAGAGCATGCCTGGGGATCACTCTGGTTCCCTTACATGTGTGAGTGGCATAGTTGCTGTTTATTTTTTAAAACAAAATCAGAAAAGATTATTCGATGACCAGAGTCCAAATCCTGAACTCGATCCTTGCCATCACGATCAGAGGATGACGAGTAGTGACCCCATTCCAGAGTTGTTCCTGTTTGACCCAAGCGGTAGCTGCTCGTGTTCTACTGCTCCAATCCGATTTCTCACATACTGTGGCATCCTGCCACTTCTAGCACGTTCCTCCACCACATCCTTCAGATGGCGGCATTCATCTGTGGAGTGCCCTTCTAGCTCATGGAATAGGCAGTACTTCCCGCTCCTGCATTCCCGTTCAGTGGGATCCCTCCTGGGTGGTTTCTGATAGGGGAGCTGCCCCCGAGTGTCCAAGTAGATCCGTTCCAAATTATCTGTCAAGTCCGCGTACGTCGCGAATTTGGGTTCTCAACCTCTCCTCCGTTTGTCTGAACCGCCAGGTCCATCTTCCAGCTTGCGCTTTCCTCTATCCATTCCTCGTCCTTCATCAGACGTTCCTTCGCCTTGCACGGCGTTTATCTCCTGCCTTTCGGCACGTGAATCCTCTAACCGAATGAATCTTTCCACCTCATGATAGAACTCTCCAAGATCCTGTGGTGGATCTCGTGCTAATGAATCCTTAAATTCAGTGCCCTCAGCAATCCCTGCTACCGCCGCCATCAAAATCATTGATGGATCCGGGCGATCTACTGAAGCTACGGCTGCATTGAACCGCATTAGAAAACCCCTCACGGACTCTCCGGTCCTCTGCTTCATTGATGCCAATGTCATCACATTCTTGGGTCGTGTCACGTGGACCCTGAACTGTCTCATGAAGCATTCCACTAGCTCGCCCCATGTCCTGATCGATCCGATCTCTAGCTGCCTGAGCCAGAGTGCAGCCAAATCCGTCAAATATAGAGGAAAACATCTTGCCATCACCTCCTCAGATGTCCCCAGCACTTCCATATGCCTGATGTATCTTATTACATGCATTGTTGGGTCTGTTTTCTATTATAGGCCTCCAGTGTTGGCAGTTTGAATTCTGGAGGTTTCCTTGCATTCCTGATTTCCAAAGTGAACGGACTTCGACTGACTTCCTCTAAGCCTCTACTCGGTAGTCCTCCTCTCATAATCCTTCGTATCAATCCAGCCATCCGCTCGTCTCCATCTGGGGGTAGTCCCCTGTTTGCATCTCCACCTTGCCCCCCATGCCTTGGAGGGTACTCTGGGTAGTACTCTTTATGTTGGTCATGTACGTTCACGTTGGTCCCTGCTCGCCGAGCTTCATTCATAGTTCTCTCGGTATCCGATCCCGGGGGTCTGCCCCCAGGCCTTTGCTGATTTCCTTCACTCCCTCCAGTCTGGTTCTGGTTTTGACCGCCAGAAACTTCTACAGCTACGATTCCTTGTTCTGCATTGCCAACAGCCGCAATCAGTCCATTCCCTTAACTTTGTGATCCAGCTTGTCCCACTTGTCAAGTAGGTTCTGCATTACCTCCTCCTATCTTTTCAATAATTCTTCCTGCATAGCTCCCATCGTCATCTCCATCTCGTCCCTCGTGATGTAGACGGAGGCTTGATTAGCTCTAGAGGAAGCCTCCTGACTTCCCTCTTGCTGACTCTCTCTGTCCTTTGCCTCCTGGTTGATTGCTTTGCCATAGTCTCCAGAATCCGAGTTCCTAAGTCTTTAAATCCAAAATCCAAGCTTTCCAATTCCTGAGTGCTAGCCCTCTCAGTGAAAGCACCAAAATTGGTCACTAACACCCAAATCCAAGCGAAATCACCAAATACCAGTCACAACTCATAGATAGAATATATGTGGTGAATATTAATATGGAGAACGACAAAAATTAAAATGGAAGTAGTAAAGAACAATAGATTTTATAGTGGTTCGGCTAACTCGGGCCTACGTCCACTCCAGAAGTTTCCTTTTTATTGATGTTAGAATCGATTACAGTTACAAAATGGCAGAGTTGCCTTAGCCTTCGAAAAGAAAAGGTAAGAGAGTCCAAAGGAAGATCCCTTTTCTGGAACCCCACATGATGTATTTATAGGCAAAACCTGAGTTATTGGGCTTCATGAGTAATCCAGACCCATCAAGGCCATAGTCGAACCATACTCAACACTACGACCTACCCAGCCAAGCCGATCCACATCCCTTGGGCATGACTCGAAGCAGTCCTATCCCAGACTCGGAGTAAACTTGCCTGCGACTCGAAGCAACCAAATGCCGAACCTCCTTCCTTAAAACACCGACCTCCAGCTATGCCGACCTACCCACTACGGCCGAACCACTCAAATGCCGAACCATACATGCCGAACCACCTCCGACCGAACGACATTAGCTTCCTTCCTTTGTCCGATCCACTCAACCATGCCGAACGACCGCCGCCGATCCACATTGACCGAACCACCTTGATGCCGATCCACTTTTCCACGACCGACCCAAAACACCACATCATCCAGGCCGACCCACACCCTCAAGACCGATCCGTAGCGTGCTGAACCACCTTCAATTGCTGATCCACCTTCCATCATACCGACCCACATCCTAGGAGCTGAACGACAAAGACTCGAAGCAAGGAGCTAGAGGACACCGAGCGACACCCCGAGCAACCATGTTGATCCACCTGATACTCCATCGAGCTACCCGAGTGATGACCCGAAGTCACATGCCTCAGGACTCGGAGTTTCCGAGCGACAACCCAGGCCGAACCAACTTCCACCGAACCACTACAGTATGACCAAACCATCTTGTTCGAACGACCGAACAACCCATCCTGACCGAGCCATGTGTGTCCTTCATCCTTGACCGAGCGTCATCTACCGACCCACCTAGGCCGAATCATGTATATCAAACCATCCCTGACTGACCGTTTATCCATCCAGTTGGCTCCAACCCATCGTATTCCAGTCTCGATAAATGAGCAGTCATTTTAGTTAGATCCGCCTGTCCACGACCTTGCCAAGAGGCGGGTTAACAGTTACATACACACACATACACATACACACACGAGCGCATATATACGGTGTCCCGAATCTAGGGCGCAACCCCACGATCAAGCCGCTAGGGTGAATTCTAGCCAACTGGTCCTATCCAACACTAATAAAAGGAGTACATTATAATAGTGGGACATAGAACTAATATATAGACACGAAGTCATGCTCATCGTTAAGCACATGACCTTACTCGCTGAATATAGGAAAAAAGCCATACCTATCACTAAGAGTATCACCTCACACTCATATCGCTATTCCTTTCACATAATTGTTATTCACTTACAATGAATAACCGAATAAATATCATAACAGCTGTTACCCCGCATCCTAACCCGACTATATTGGACCGATCATGCAAGACGGATTCGACGATAGTCAAGAAGGATGACCATGAAGCGATGTCTATAGGACTTGAAAGTAGAGTCTAGATGGTGGTACGAAGCCTGGATTGAACGAAGTTGATAGATAAATGATGCAGGATGTTTGAAATATGGGAATTACCTTGGATAGACAAGTGTCGGGATAGAATTCTAGGGATCGGTATGTTTGATTGTTTAAATGGATAGGCATGGTTAGACTAATGGAGGGATCAGCATTGTTGATGATGCTTGACTTGGTATTGATAGTTATCTAAGGGATCGACATAGTATAGAGTTATAAGAGGGGTTGGTATGGTTGGAAGGCTATGGGTCAGCATAGTCTAATGAAGCACAATGGGTCGGCATGGTCTAATGAAGCACAATGGTTCGACATAGTCTAATGAACCATAATGGTTCAGCATAGTGTAAGGAATCACAATGGATCGACATAGTCTAATGAAGCATAATGGGTCGGCATAGTTTAAAGAAGCATAATGGATCGGCATAGCATTATGGACAATCATGAGGGATCGACATCATGTGATGGAGTTCGAAGAATGTGAATGAATGACATATTATAGGGTTCAACATGAGGTAATATGGAGGGGTCGGCAGCAATGACTTCAAAAGGGGTTCAAACCAAAGATTAATTAAATGCATGAGCTCCACATACTCAATCATCATGATATTTGAGATACCATCATATCCAAGCATGGAGAAACTACCATATGGATCTCTTCCCAAAATTCAAAAAATGGAGAGATCAGTACCAATCCCTCTCCATTTAGATTTGGGCCTAGCGCAATGCCCATATGGATGAGGAGGTCGTGTTGCCGAAGTTCCAGACAGATTGGTGGTCGCCTTCACCTATAAATACAAGCCTAGGGGGTCATTTTGAGGATCTATACGCTGTTGTTTAGATAACACTTTTATTGTAATCAGCCTTCTCCATTATTCTCTTACTTCTTGCTATTTCTTACTATAATTAAGATTATTGTGAATCAATAAAGAGAATATTCAAAGTGGACATAGGCAATCCAACGTCGAACCGCTATAAATCTTGTTGTTCTTGATTTCTAATATGATTTGTTTGTTATTTTGATATATTCCTCTGTTTCATTTAGTTTCTTCATTTACTTCGCTACACAAACCTATTCTTGGGTGTTTGTGGCCGATTTGGTTGCAAACATTTTGGTGCTTTCACTAAGAATTTGATTCTCAGCACGTTAGGATCCCCTTTGCTACTACTGGATTGAGCAAATCCCCCAAAGGAGATCTAGATTCGTCTTGAAAAGCTTGTAGATACTACTCAGATTTACTAGGATCTAAGCAAGGAAATCCATAATGGTGAGACATACCAGATCAACTTCCCAAAATGTTGATGCAAATGAAACTGCCAACATTCAACAAGGAGCTCCAAGCAACCAGCCTGTGAATTTGAATGTGGAGCCTGCTGAAGTCCAGAACCCCGTTGATTCTATAACTAGAGCTGAATTCAATAACTCAATGAGAGAGTTGATGGAAAGCCATAGACAGCTGAAAGAGCAAATCTAGACTAACATTAACCTAATGAACTGGATTGCTCAACAACAACGTCAGAGCGCCAGAAGGGATCTTGCTTCTTACTCAACATCAGAGAGTTCAACCTCATCAAATGAATATCACAAGTGTAGGCATCGCAGGGTTGAAGGAAAGCAAGCTGGGACATCAAAGCATCACTTGGCAGACCAATATAGTCTACCAAGACGGATCGGTGCCGATCTCTCTCTGGGGATCGGTATGGATCCCTTCTTCAGAGGAGGGATTCCCCGGCTGCATTTGGGGAATCGGGCTGGAGCTGTTTTTGAAAGCTTGGATGCTGGAGTTCGTTTGAATGTTGACCAAGTACCCTATCGGAATGACGATGAGATGAATGCTCATGGTGTATATCAAGAGGATGGTGGACCAAGAAGGCGTGAAATGGCCCATAGACATCGACCGGACCATTCACGTAAGGTGGAGTGTGACCACCGCTTGGCACCACCCATCTAGACACCGGAATTATAGGCGACGGTCAGACAATTGGTGAGAGAGGACCAAGGTTTGATGAATGATGACTGGGGCATTTCAAGGAGCCATACCCCATTTACTGACAATATTTTGCATGCAGAATATGCGAGAAGGTTCAACATGCCTACGATGCCTGCCTAATGAAGGAAAAACTGACCCCAGGCAGCACAATATGAGGTACGAATGGTTGATGGACTAAGCGAGAGCCAATGACGCAACCAAATGTAGATTCTTTCCTATAACTCTCTCTGGGATCACAACGATGTGTTTACAAGATTACCCCGACGATCGATTTCAAGGTTTGATGAATTAGCAACAAAGTTTGTGGAGTTGTTTCGGATGCATGCTACTCGTCCTAAAGATGTGATGTCACTATCCAGTGTAATCCAAGCCCTGGGGGAATCATTGAAGGACTACTTAGAAAGATTTCATGCTGCTGCCACTAAAGTTGGTAACCCAAATGACAATTCTATACTTATGGCTGTGACGATAGGGATTGATTCAGAATCCGAGTTTGATGATTGGCTAGCTGCAAAATCATCAGCCACATTGGAGCGCTTCTTTTCAAATGCAGCTCATTTTCTAAGGAAGGAGGAAGCCAGGTCCTCTAGGAAAAGCAATGTTGTGAGACCAATAGGAGAAGCAGTACAAAGCAACATCATAATAAAGCAGTCGGATGAGAGTTCCAGGAAAGTTCAGGTTAATGTTCAGAACAAGCCGAATCAAAAGAAGAGAAGTGGAGAAGGGAATCGAGATCGGAAGAGGGAGTTTGGAAGACCAATGCCTAGGATTCCTATGTAAGCCAACTAAACATCTCTAAACGCATCCTTGGAGAATATTTATCTATCCACCATAATACTTTCCAATACGAGAAGCCGCATCCAAAGGAGTCGACAGAGACATAGAAACAGACAGGAAAGTATTGCCAGTTTCATGAGTGTTACACACAGTACGAATAAGTGCAAGCATCTCTAGGATGCTATCGAGAAGTTGATTCGGGAAAAGAAGTTGCAACAGTTTGTGAAAACTCTATAGGATGGCGGACAGGGGACATCTGACCCCAATCGAGGACAAGCTCCACGTAGGGCTGAGGAGCCTACATGGACCGGAGGAAGATTAGTGATAAATATGATAGTAGGAGGATCGCATCCTGCAGATAGGAGTTTGTAGGAAATGGAGTGCTATGCTAGCGCGATGAGGCATGTGGATTTTGAGTATTGTTCAAATACGGAGGACGGAGCTCTGACCAAGCAGCAACATACGATGGCTAATGATATAGTGTTCAAAAGCAGGGATGCAGATAGAGTAGAGGCTCCTATAATCGACCCGATGGTCATTTCTGCCATGATTGGCCCTGCTCCAGCGAGAAGGATTTTGATTGATTATGGAAGTTCGGTAAACATTATTTTCAAGAAGGCGTATGACCAAATGAGAATGGAGGCTAAAGATTTGAAACCATCTAAAGCTCGTATACATGGTTTCAATAGTGTGGAGACTGAGTCAGTTGGTTATGTATAGTTGCCAGTGTAATTGGGGGAAAGAGAACATAGGAGAGTGCAGATCCAACTGTTCATTGTTTTGGATGTTGACTCACTGTACATGTTTTTCTGAGCCGACCGACCCTGGTTGAATTTCGGCAGCTCCTTCCCCATGGTGTTTAACTTTAAAATTTCCAACTGATAATGGAGTAGGAGTGGTGCATGGTGATAAGGCGACTGGACGTGCCTGTTATGTGGCTGAGTTGAGAGAAGCTCAGCGTAAGGAGAAAGGAAAGGGTATGGACAAATCTGTCTGCATCCAAGTTAACGAAGATTGAAAAATGGTGCCTGAGCCTTGGATTGGGCACTACAGTCGGTTCTATAGATATACAAATCTAAGAGATGATGAAAAGGAGCCTAAGGAGACCAAGGCTGCACCGGCTGAACTGACGGTTGATATAATAGTCAACCACGATGACCCGTCACGGGTCTTGAAGATTGGATCGCAGCTCAGCCCCTCAACGATGAGAGAACTTGCTGATTTTCTCCGAGCAAATCTGGATTTATTTGTTTGGACTCATTCTGACATGTGTGGGATCTCGCTTTCCATTGCGAGCCATGCATTAAACATTGTTCCAAAGTATGTTCTGGTAAAACAGAAAAGGCGAGGTATGGACCCAGAGAGATCCGTTGCTCTTAAAGAGGAGGTAGATAAACTGAAAGTTATGGATTTATTCACGATGCCCTCTATCTTGAATGGATATCTAATCCCGTGCTGGTGAAGAAGGCGAATGGAAAATAGAGAACATGCATCGAATCTTCATACTTGAATAAGGCATGTCCTAAATATAGTTTTCCCCTTAAAAGGATTGATCAACTAGTCGATTTGACTGTAGGGCATGAATTGTTGTCTTTTATGGATGCATACTCGGGGTATAAACAAATCCCGATTCTTGTCCCCGATTAGGAACACACCAGCTTTGTTACGGATGTTGGATTATATTTCTACGTTGTGTTGCCGTTTGGATTAAAGAACGTCGGAGCGACTTGCAAAGCTTAGTCAACTAGATGTTTAAAGATCAGATTGGGAAGACAATGGAAGTCTATGTGGATGATATGTTCATGAAGTCACGATGATCAAACGAGCACATTCAGGACTTGGCAGAGACGTTCGACATCCTATGATTTTACAATATGAAATCAATCCTTTGAAATGTTCATTTGGTGTTGCATCAGGAAAGTTCTTGGGTTTTATTGTCAATGCTTGAGAAATTGAATTTAATCCCGAGAAGGTTCAGGCTATTCGAGATATTCAAGCTCCAAGAACCATTAAACAAGTGCAAAGTATGAATGGGAAGGTTGCTGCTTTAAGTTGATTTTTCTCCAGAGCAACTGACAAATGCATTCCTTTTTTTGACTTGATTAGGAAGGGAAAGAGACATTTTGAATGGACGCGGGATTGTGAAAACACGTTTTGAGCTCTGGTGAATCATTTGGAGAGACCCCTTGTCTTGTCAAAGCCGGTGGATCATGAGGAGTTTTACATTTATTTGGCTGTATCAGCACATGCTATAAGCGCCGCCTTGATTCGTGAGGAGAACCGGATTCAGAGGTCGGTGTATTATTTCAATAAGAGATTAACAAGAGCAGAAAGGAAATATCTGAAGGTAGAGAAATTGGCGTACTACCTGCTAATTGCATCACAAAAACTTCATCCGTACCTACGGGCACATCCGATCAACATTTACACCAACCAGCCGTTACGAAAGGTCCTACAGCGACCTGAGATGTATGGGAGGTTGCTTAAATGGAACATCGAGCTCAGTCAGCTAGACATTACATATCTGCCTCGAAGAGCTATCCAGGGTCAAGCATTGGTGGACTTTATAGCAGAATTTACTGTACAAGGTGAGCTTCTAGAAGGTAGCGGAATCCCTACTGTGCGATGGAAGTTGTACATTGACGGAGCATCTAATGATCACTGTTTCGGAGCCGGGATTGTACTTGTAACCCTTGAGAATCGTCAATTTGTCATGCTTTGAAGCTTGATTTTCCTACTACAAACAACGAGGCTGAGTATGAAGCATTGATTGTTGGACTTAAACTTGCTATAGAACTCAGGGTGAAGTCTCTTGAAATCTTTTGTGATTCGCAGCTAGGGGTGTATCAAGTTAGAGGAGACTATCAGGCTAAAGGGCAACGACTTGCCTAGTATCTCACCTAAGTTCAAGAGTTGTTGGCAGAGATTGAATACTATAACATTTCACATAACCCACGCGAGCAAAATGGAGAGGCTGACTCATTGGAAAAGTTCGCTTGTATCGACGATGCGCAACATATGGGCTTGGTTCCAGTCGAGATATTACATACCCCAATTATAAATACGATGGAAGTCGATCAAGTAATAGAGGCAGAATCTGAAAGGGAATCGTGGATGACTCCATTTAAAGACTACTTGTTGCATGGAATCTTGCCTAAAAGGAGAAACGCAAAGTGACAAGTCCTTTGCAAAGCTTCGCAGTATATTATGCAAGAAGGAACTATGTATATAAAAGGTTTTTCCGTTCCCCTACTCCGATGTATTGCTCATGACGAGATAAGGCATGTTCTGAAAGAAGTTCATAAGGGAGAATGTGGCGGTCACACTGGGGGGCAAACTCTGGCGAAGAAGATACTTTCTTATCTTTCATATTATCGGCTCCAAATTCATATCTTTCATATGTCATTTTTTTGACAAATCAATTAAACCTTTTAAAGTTTAACTTGAAATTTTATATCATTATGTTAATTAAATCTTTAAATTGAATCCATCCCATCTCTACATAAATTTTAAATTAATTGATCAAATCAAATCAAATTTAGGATTAACTTAAACCTTTCCATTAAAATCTATTAAGTTAAAATTAAACAACAAGTTTAAGTCTAAAAATCCAATTAAAACTTTCATTAAATCAATTAAATTTCAATTTCATAATTTCAAGTTCAAACATAAATTTAAACTTACAATATCCCAATTTTATTTCTAAATCAATTTATTTAAACCCAAAGTGGTTTTATATTGGGTATATATCATTTCAACCCAGAGTGATTTTCCTAACTATCAGGGAACTTAGACTGTGAGAACAATAATAACATAACATGTCAATGACCAACACGCATGCATAATTAACAATTTAATATGTATACATGCATTACTAACATATCACATGTGCCACATGTCATAAAAAGTATTAGTGAATATTTCAAATTCTAACATGTCATACAGTGACATAACATATAAATATATAACATGACATATATATAAGGAACTTGCAAGGTGATTTATAATAAAATAACATGGCATATCATTTTTTTTCCAAACATAACACATCCACATAGCATAGGTGACATATTATTAACATAGCATGTGCAACATAAGATGTTTTAAATTAACATTTTTTTCAACATAGCATATGTGGCATATTTCAACATGGCATATATAATTTTTTTCCTAATGTAACACATTTTCTAACATATCATATGTGACATATTTAACATACATATGTGACAATTAATCAAATTAACATAACATACTATTTGTGACATATAAATAAAACATGTGCATGTGAATATTATAACACAAATTCAAGGGAACATAGCAACATATATCACATATTCCTATATAAAGCAAACTATTTCTCATAACGTTTTCAGTGGATGTTTATTTACTTAACAATAAAAATGTTAATCGTGAGTGATTGCTCACCTTTCGAGGTTAGAGAGTTGACAACACAAAAGCTACAAATCTTGAATCATAAGCTCTTCAAGCTATCAATCCAAACAACCTAAGCAAAGCAAGCGTGAATCAACACGAATCAAAATATAACAAAGTATATTTATTTTTCTCTTTTTTATATAAAATAGAGGAGGAGAGGAGGGATGGAGATGGTCAGAGTTTGAAGGTGGAGGGCGGCGGTAAGGGGCGATGGAGTGGAAGGGTTTTGAAGGAGAGCAGAGATAGAATTTATGGATTCGTGAATTTGGAGTTTTTGAGATTTGGAGTTTTTTGAGATTTGGAGTTCTGCAAATTTGGAAAGAAGAAGAAGAGTACGCATAAAGTTTCTCAAATGAGAAATTTCTGTACGTACTTGGTTTTAGTCAGATAGGAAATATAAGGTCAATGGGTGGGAAAAGGAAGGGTCCAATGTCTCTTAGCGTTTCTAGGGTCTCTTGGTTTACTAAGGAGCCCATTAGACCAAACAAACCCAATAAGACTTAGCCAAAAAACACAAACATGCTCTGCAAATTTATGTCAATTTTTCATTGTATTTTAAATTTTAGAGCAATAGGGATTTGATTTTGATGAAATGAAAAATGGAGAGTAGATTAGAATTCAGTCTAGTATCGTATAAAAAGAATGAAAATTAAAAATTCAAATTAAAAATTTTCGACCAAAAGTCAAACTTTGACTAAGTTTGACCAAAATTTGAAATTTAAGAAAAAAATTTATTCTATTAAATTTGGTCAAATAAAACACTCAACATCAAAAAAAATTTCAAACTAAATTTTTATTTAAATTCAAAATACTGCCATTTTAAAGTTGTTAAAAGTTACGGATAGTTACACTTTATCTTAATTAAAAGATGTAATATCAATTAATGCAATATTAAGTTGTTTCCCCTTATCATATTTAAAATGTTAAATGGCAATCAATTCAATATATATATATTTCAAATTAAATGGTGGTTATAAATTTCCAATTTATTGTTACTAACATATTTGTAACTTCTATTGTCGTTATTAAACATTTGTAATGTTCATTGCATTAACAAAAGACATTCATCACTTACCAATTAATTGTTTTACCTCATTCCATTATTTGAAATCAACTTGGTATGTTACCATTTAAATCATGCATTTTATTTCCCTTAAATAAATATGCATTTTATCGTCGCTTACAATTTCCTTTATTATCCAATTCATGCCATTAACTACGCATCCAATTACATTCAAACCTATGTTATCATCATTATATAACTTATCGGAATTTGTTATTTATAAATTTTTTCCAGTTCGTATCAATAAATTACATAAATAAAACATCAATTTTTTATTTCTAACCAAATTCTATTCAACAATTATAATTAATATTTCTTCTAAAAAATTGTTCGAATTTACGAGTCGTTACACTCTCCCCCACTCCAAAACTTTTCGTACTCGAAAAGGAACGAAGATAGGAGACTAGAAGTAAAAGAAAAGGATGAGATATATTCAAAATGCATAGTACCAGATACAACAATTAATTCAAAACCACATAAAATTCATTTTCGAGTGTTAACATTATACATTATTATTACTTATTAACATCCATTTTTATTATCATTCTAATTAACTCACTTTCAATTAATTCACATTCTTATCCAATTTATTTGCATTCATCTTATTTACTTCTTAATTGATTAATGTTCACTTATTATTATTCATCCAATGGATTTATATTCAATTCATTCGATTTTAATTGATTTACATTCAACTAATTTGGTTTCAATCCATTTTTATTCAATCAATCAATATTCATTGCATTCGCGTTTGATTGATTCCAATTTAATGTATTTACATTCAATTGATTTTTTTCACTTTACATTTGTTTCATCCACATTTAGTTGGTTTACATTCAATTGATTTACATTCAACTTATTAACATTCGTTACAATTTTTTTTCCATGCTTACTTATTCATATTCAATGAATTCTCATTCCATTAATTTCTGTTCTATTATGTCCAATTAACTTACATTCAATTATTAACGTTCATTATGTTCACCCTATTTATTTACATTCGTTTACAATCATATTTGTTATTCTCTTTCACATTCAAATTTATTTATGATCATTTATTTTATTTCATTCACATAATATATTTCCTTTAATGTCAATATCACTTAATTAATCATTCTACAAATTTACTTAAGTTTAATATCAACATTCCATATTTTCTTTTGCTTATCCAAAATGTTTAACCACATTCTTATTTTGATTTATACTTCCTATTTTCTCAAGTTTCAAGTTATATAACTTATATATTCCAAATTTCTTACATCTCTACTTAATTAACTTTCATTCATAATTTATTTACATTCACCTTTTCTTTATAACTGAAGTTCATTTATTTTTATTTTATTTTTTATTTTTTCAAAATAAATCCTATTTTGTTTAACTCATTTCATTTATTTAATCCATTTGACTTTACTTAAGTTAATTCCACTTCATAATTCTATATCAACCATTCTTTGTAATTTACCTTTGTATCACAAACCGTTTACAAAATATAAATTTATTTATTACTTGTTTAGTTTCTTAAGTTCATATTCATTTACTTAAATAGCATTCTCTTTTTATTATTCAATTTATTTCACTTAACATTTCTTATAACTTAGATTAAGTGTATAAACTTCCATTATAACAACTCAATTTTTATTTATAACTTTTCTTAACAAATTTCATTTTGGACATCTTATTACTTACATTTTATACTGTATACTATTCAATTACATGTTCTTATTAACATTCAAACTTTTTTCCTGGTAAGTTGTTGTTAATGTTTCAGAATGTAATTGAGCACTATACAATTTACCTTTTATTTATAGTATTTTTATTAAGAAAAATTTAGTTTGAACTTTTTTATTACTTAAGTTTCCCCTTGTGTACCCTTCAATTACATGTTCATGTTAACATTTTAACTTTTTAAATATTTCAGGTAAGTTATATATGTTTCAGAATGCAATTGAGTATTATATAAATTAATTTTATCCTAGTTCAACCGTTTCAAGTTGTTTCAATTTCATTTCTCATTTTAGACACTCCAATTATTCAGAATCTGTACTTCATTTCAATAATTGAAAACCATTACTTAACATAAACTTAAGAGTTTAATTTCTGGTTTCACTTCAAACCATTTTGAAATAAATATATGCATATAAATTTTTGTATATTAAATCATACTTAAGAAATTCAAATCAAAATCCAATTTCCAAAACAAAAGTGTAGCAAAGTTACTAAGTGGTTTCCCTACTTTAAGACTCGAAAATGAATTGTCGATGATGCTGCAGTCATCACCGAAATTATTTTCCAGCGACAAAAGAGGAGAGTACTGACTTGCTTCTTTTAAAATTCTTTTGGAAACAATTTCTACTCCATAATACTTTCAAATAATATTAATATTATAATTTTTTCAAAATTTTGAAAACCAAATTTTGAAAAGCATAAAAAATTAAATTCTCAAATCCACAATTTAATTTTATTTCATTTGCAAATCAGATTTATAAACCATGTTTATAAAATTTCATTTCCTTATAACATACAATAATAGTTACCGGTTTAGGCATGTTAACAAAACAATAAATGACAATCTAGTATTATCATTTCTAACAACCAATTCATTTAACTATCTAATTTCAGGACGAGAGTTAGTATTTGATATTTTTCAAAATAGTAAATTTGTAAAACACTAAAATCTCTTTTTTTATTATGTTAAAGTTATAAAATATTTAATTTTCATGCTATTGATTCGTTATTTAAAGTCAAAAATACTTTTATAACTCGAAGTCTTAACAAGTTTATTTTCGTGCTCAAAGGATTTATACATCCATTGATCAGGCGCATGTCTAAAAATCTCCAAGTTCTTAATGACTTGTTTCAACTCCTAGTGAAAATACTTAAAACATTTTAAATAGATATGGAAAGCACATTTCCCCATGGATCGCAGTTACGCAATGGTTACGCCGCTATCCCAACGGAATCACTTATAACTGTAGGCATCACCGACCCCTCGACTTACGCCATGGTTCATAGATTGCAGCTACGCGATGGTTACACTGCTATCCCTGCGGAATCGCTTGTAACAGTAGGCATCACCGCCCCTCGATTTACGCTATGCATCATAGATTGCAGCTGCGCAATGGTTACGTCGCTATCCCAGCAGAATCACTTGTAACTGTAGGCATCACCGCCCCTCGATTTATGCTATGCATCAATATCAAATGAGTATAATAAGTGACCCAGCAAATGGGCTTCCGATACATATTCCTACCAAGTAGGACCCCGATTTCCAATACGTGTTCCTACCGAGTAGGACCCCGATTTCCAATGGACACCCCGCGTGGAGTTCCAACGCAACCCTACTAAGTAGGATTGCGATTTCCAATGGAAGGTACTTCCAATATCTTCGGTTTGAAAACATATGATATTATATATATATATATAGTATTTTTTCATTTCATATTCCGCGTACACCGTACTTATATAAATCTTATTACATAAGATTTTCCAAATCATAATTTCAAACACATCATTCTTATATAAATTCCATTATATAAGATTATCAATTTCAAATTGAGTACCTTTAAAAATCAATAGTTTTCGAAATAACTTCAAATTTATATATGGTCCATCTTATATAATCGAAAACTTCAAATCAATATGTTTATAGAATCAAAGGTTCTCGAAAATCAATAAATTTCAAATATCAGTTCAGTTTTAAATCCATATATGATTTTCAACAATTATTATTTTTCTCAAATCGAATATTATGCAAATTCAAAATTCAAAATTTACAATTTGATATTTAGGAAATTTATTTATATCCCACAAAGTCACATTTACATGAATTAAAATTTCCTCTTTTTTTTATAAAATGATCAATTTTTTCTTCTTCAGTGTTATCATTCAAAACATTACATATACTTATATTTACATAAATCTCATTAGTTAACATTCCAATTATTAGCTTTAAGTATACTATTAATAATGAAAAATTCAAATATTTTGGAATAGATATCTTTCAGTTCATTATTTCGACAGGTTTAGATTAACAATATATTCATTTAGTCTTAAATTATTAAAAATCCAGGCTTGTAATACTCAACGCATTATAAAATTACCTTTATTTCAATTCAAAATTTTCAAACCACGGTAGTTATTCAAATTCTTAATGTATATTAATAAAATACAAATATGCTCTCCCAAGACTCTCAACTCATTCTAGGGTACTACTAATCCTATCTCTAATGAGTTTAATACCGAACAGGCTTCAGTATTATCTCAACCAAAGATTTGATACCAACTGTAATGACCGGCCTTTTTGGACAGTTTAAGTCAACAATAAACCATACATGTCTAACTCAAACTATTCAAAAGACATATTATTAATGGGATTGTTCAAATGAAATAAGATTCAAAAGAATAATATATAGAATCTCGCAGCGGAAGGATCAAATATAATACACAAAATAAATACATAAATAGTTCATGAAGCTATTTACAACGAAATCAAAATTTACATTTTTTTACAACCAGAATAGAAAAATGCTATAATAGTAGTAGATACGGTCCTCAACTCCATCTTTGTCTTCAGAAATAAGTGTCTTCATTAAAATGAAATACTCGGTCTGACCCGAGCGTAAAGTAAACAAAACACTCGGGTCAGGACTAACATTCTTATGTAAGAGTCAACTTAAGTGAAATGTATAGATAACCCAATAAGTGAAATGCTCAGGTTTAAATAAACATCATCTTTCACACTATAAATCCGTTCAGTTCAAATACTGATTTTCATGTTTGTTTCCAATCGATTCATTATTAAATTCAACTTTAGATTCAAATTCCCATATCACAAGACAATTCACTGTCAAAACTTCAAAATTCAATTCTAGATTTCCGTGTCCAAAATTTATCTCAGTGAATTCTTTATATTCAAATCATTTGAACTTAGATAATTCAGGTTGGCAATGGACTCTTATTCAAAATAATTATATGAATGTAAAAGTTAAATTTTAGTATATAATATTAGTTAGAATACTCGTAGAATATAATTAATTAAATTTAATCTAAAATAGTTTGATAAAATATAAATAGTTAAGTGTAATATCAAAATAGTTCAGTTAAAATAGTTATCAAATATAAATGGTTAAATATAAAATAGTTTAATAAATTAGTTATAAAATATAATTAGTTAAATTTAATATAAATAGTTAAATTAAAATAAGTTTAACTAAACTATATGAATTCAACTTCGGGTTTCAATTTTTCACTTAAAGCTATTTCACATTCCATAATCCAAACCAAACCATATATCAACATTTCCAATCCCCACTTAAATAAATTTAGGTTTCGACTTTCACATCAACTTAAGGTTGAACGGTTTAAATTTTTCATTTAAATTATTTACCTCAATTAAATCCAAATTATCCAGTTTCATCACTCAAATCAAATTGTTTAAATTTCAACATTTACTTTTAAAATCAATTACTTAGAAATTCCAAATTCATATCTTTCATATGTCAATTTTTTTTTGACAAATCAATTAAACCTTTTGAAGTTAACTTGAAACTTTATACCATTATTTAATTAAATCTTTAAATTGAATCCATCCTATCTCTACATAAATTTTAAATTAATTAATCAAATCAAATCAAAATTAGGATTAACTTAAACCTTTCCATTAAAATCTATTAAGTTAAAATCAAACAACAAGTTTAAATCTAAAAATCCAATTAAAACTTTCATTAAATCAATTAAATTTCAATTTCATAATTTCAAGTTCAAACATAAATTTAAACTTACAATATTCCAATTTTATTTCAAAATAAATTTATTTAAACCCATGGTGGTTTTATATCGGGTATATATCATTTCAACCCAAAATGATTTTCCTAACTATCAGGAACTTGGAGTGTGAGAACAATAATAAAACAAATAACATGTCAATGACAAAACTTGTGCATAATTAACGATTTAATGCATATACATGCATAACTAACATATCACATGTGTCACATATCATAAACAACATAAGTGAATATTTCAAATTCTAACATGTCATAGACTAACATAACATATAAATATATAACATGACATATATATAAGGAACTTGCAAGGTGATTTACAATAAAATAACATGGCATATCATTTTTTTCCAAACATAACACATTATTTCCACATAGCATAGGTGACATATTCTTAACATAGCATGTGCAACATAAGATTTATTAACATAACACTTTCTTCAACATAGCATATGTGACTTATTTCAACATGGCATATATAAAAAAATTTCTAACGTAACATATTTTCTAACATATCATATGTGATATATTTAACATACATATGTGACAATTAATCAAATCAACATAACATACCATTTGTGACATATAAAACAACATGTGCATGTGAATATTATTACATAAATTCAAGGGAACATAACAATATATATCACATATTCCTATCTGAAGCAAACATTTCTCATAACATTTCAATCGATGTTTTTTTACCTAACAATAAAATTGTTAATCGTGGGTGATTGCTCACCTTTCGAGGTTAGAGAGTTGACAACACAAAAGCTACGAATCTTGAATCACAAGCTACCAATCCAAACAACCAAAGCAAAGCAAGCACGAATCAAATATAACAAAGTATATTTATTTCTCTTTTTTATATATATAAAATAAAGGAGGAGAGGAGGGATGGAGATGGTCGGAGTTTGGAGGTGGATGGCGACAGCAAGGGGAGGAGGAGTGGAAGGGTTTTGAAGGAGAGGAGAGATATAATTTGTGGATTTGTGAATTTGGAGTTTTTGAGATTTGGAGTTCTGTAAATTTGGGAAGAAGAAGAAGAGTACGCATAAAATTTCTCAAATGAGAAATTTCTGTACGTACTTGGGTTTAGTCAGGTTGGAAATAGAAGGTCAATGGGTGGGAAAAGGAAGGGTCCAATGTCTCTTAGGGTTCCTAGGGTCCCTTGGTATACTAAGGAGCCCATTAGACCAAACAAACCCAATAAGACTTAGCCAAAAAACACAAACATACACTACAAATTTATGTCAATTTTTTATTGTATTTTAAATTTTTAGAGCAATAGGGAATTGATTTTGACAAAATGAAAAATGGAGAGAAGATTAGAATTCAGTCTAGTATCATATAAAAAGAATGAAATTTAAAAATTCAAATTTAAAGTTTCCAACCATAAGTCAAACTTTGACTAAGTTTGACCAAAATTTGAAATTTCACAAAAAAAAATTGTTCTATTAAATTTGGTCAAATAAAACACTTAACATCAAAACAAATTTATTTCAAATTAAATTTTTATTTAAATTCAAAATACTGCCATTTTAAAGTTGTTAAAAGTTACGGATCGTTGCACTTTCTCTTAACTAAAAGATTAATATCAATTAATGTAATATTAAGTTGTTTCCCCTTATCATATTTAAAAGGTTAAATGACAATCGATTCAATATATATATATATATATATATATTTCAAATTAAATGGTGATTATAAATTTCCAATTTATTGTTACTAACATATTTGTAACTTCTATTGTTGTTGTTAAACAGTTGTAACGTTAATTGCATTAACAAAAGACATTCATCACTTACCAATTAATTTTTTACCTCGTTCCGTTATTTAAAATCAACTTGGTATGTTACCGTTTAAATCACGCATTTTATTTCCCTTAAATAAATATGCATTTTACCGTCGCTTACAATTTCCTTTATTATTCAATTCATGCCATTAACTACGCATCCAATTCTCATTCAATTACATTCAAACCTATGTTATCATCTTTATATAACTTATCAGAATTTGTTATTTAATAAATTTGTTCCAGTCCATATCAATAAATTACAAAAATAAAACATCAAATTTTTATTCCTAACCAAATTCTATTCAAAAATTATAATTAATATTTCTTTTAAAAAATTGTTTGAATTTATGAGTCGTTACAGCTCCTTACCAATCTCTAAAGGTAGTGCGAAGTATGTTATTATCGCGGTTGAGTACTTCACCAAATGGGCTGAGGCGGAACTGCTAGCCACAATCAAAACCAAGAAAGTAAATAACTTTATTGTTCGAAACATCATATGTCGCTTCCGTCTTCCGTGAACTATTGTAACAGGCAATGGACTCAGTTCGATAGCGCTGATTTAAAGAATTTTGTTAGAGATATCATATTGAAAAGAGGTTTGCATCGGTAGCTCACACTTAAGCGAATGGACAGGTTGAAGCTGTAAACAAAATTATCAAGTCTATTCTTAAAAAGCATTTGGAGAAAGCTAGAGGAAAGTGGGTGGATGAACTTCGTAAGGCACTTCCACTCACAATTCCACGACTGGCCATACTCCATTTTCTCTTGCTTACGGATCTGAAGCTGTTATTCAGGTAGAACTCGGAGTCCCTTCTCATCGAGTGACTTACTACGATCCCAAAACGAACAAAGATCTCCTCTTGGAATCCTTGGACTTTATAGATGAGAAGCACGAGGAGGCCGATTTGAGAGCAGCTACACGCCGACATCGAGTCGCCAGATAATACAACACTAAAGTATGATCTAGAACTTTTGAAGTTTTCGATCTCGTCCTAAAACGGGTTTTTCTGGCCCCATCACACATGAATCTGGCATAGGAAGGACCGTATGTCATTGAACAGAAGCTTGGAGAAGGAACTTTTCAAGCTAGTGACTTTTGATGGCATTACACTTCCAAGAGTGTGGAATAGCAAGCATTACGATGATATTTCACTTAAAACATTTCCTTTGCATTTCATTTCTATTTACTTTAAATATTTCCTATAACACCCTTAATTTTTAATAACATTATTTAAGAGATTTAATTAGATAAATCAAATAGAATAATGTAAATAAATAGAGTGATAAGGGGATTGAGATTTGAAAATAAATTAATAGCCGTGCTTAATTATCTAAATGGGCTTATAAATGGCTTATATGTTAATTAATTAAAACAAGGGTATTAATGTAATTTCCGCCTACATTTCTATTACCCTTATATCCACGTATCCTTTCATTTCACGTTCATTTTTCTAAAAATGCAAAACGCAAACAAGGATGGAGAAGCCGACCATTACTTAGGAGAAAAGAGGGGAAAATCAAACTAAAGCTAAGGAATTAAAGCAAAGGGAATTAATCTCAATCAAATCTCAAAATCCTTATCCTATCAAGGTGAATAATAATCTAAATCATCTCTATTTTGTTTTATGTTCATTTATTTTTGGGTTTAAGATTAAGTCCATTGTTGTGATGATTTTTGATCGATGACATACTTGGATTTTGATATGTTCGATTCAAACGTAATATTATGACAATTAAATTACATGGTTTTAAGGGTAAAACCAATCATAATGATTTTCGAATGCCATGAGAAAATTTTATGCTATGTGAAACATGATTTTAGAGATGGGTTTTTTGGGATAGTTTAGCTAAAGTCCCTATTAAGTTTCAAAATACACCGAACATCCTTGTCAAAAAATGTATGTAAATTAGGTCCCTAGAATTAAGCTACTGAATAATTGCATATATTTATGCAATTATGCAGTGAATAATTGCAGACATTTATGCAATTATATCCAAAAATTGCAGATATTTCCACAATTACTCAATGAAAAATTGCGGAAATTTCTGCAATTATTCATCAAAAAATTACGCACATTTCCGCAATTATTCATCGAAAAAATTATGGAAATTTCCACAATTATTCACTGAATAATTACAAACATTTATGCAATTTTGGAATATAATTTCATAAATGTCTATAATTATTCAATAACTTATCTACGGACCTAATTTACAATCTTTTTTTGGGGAGGAGATTTTATGTATTAAGTTTGATTTTAAGGACCTGAGACTAATATTCACTTCAATTTTTATAATTTTCCAAGCTATGAAAAAGTTAATATGAATTTCCTAAGGAAATTATGAATAAATTGGGTTGAAAATTAATTTCGGTTATTTTTAAAGAAATTGGGTATAGAATTTTTACATGTCAGATAACACATTGAATGTGAATTTCTGTAATTTTTGGGATTTTTCCTAAGTGATTTACTATGGAAATTAAATTATTTTAGAAGAGGGACTGACTTTTTTATTTGTTTGCTTTAAGAAATGGCTTATTTGATAAATTAATCCATGATTTAGATATGAAATTATGCCGCAGTTACTTTGGGAAAGAATTTGAAAAGTTTAAGGCAACCAATTAAATGTTTACAAATAGGTGGGTTAGTTATAAAATTATTACTTTAAATAACATTAATTCAGCCTTCGCCTAGAAAAGGTTGGTTCCGCCTTCTTCAGAAGCACCTTTCGACTCAATGCTTCTGTTTGCGCCAAAATTGGTCACAAACCCCAAATATCATGAAAGCACCAGGTTATGAATGTAGATCAGCAATATTCCAAATAAATCACAGATCTAAGCAAACAACAAACAACAATCCAGAAATAATGAACAGAAACACACAATTTATAGTGGTTCCGCTATCTCCGGCCTACGTCCACTCCAAGATTTTATCTTTTATTGATTATCCTTGCTGGTTATAGATGATTACAGCAGTTACAATGAAGAATTTCGAGTACAATAGCAATGGAAAAAAGTAGAATTGAATCCGGCAGAGTCTGGACGTTGGATGGCTAAAAGATCTCTTTTCTGTAGGCTTCAGGGGGTTATTTATAGGTGTAGGAAGCTGATATCGCGCTCAAACTTCGGGAGACTCCTTCTGGCATGTGAGGGGGCCCACGCGACCGACCCCACCAAGTTTTGACTCGATCTACGATCGATACGAAGCAATTTCGTATCCATCAAGAAATGGTCCAATCGAGCTGAAACTTGGCAGGATTGTTCTTTACCTTGTGTGCAAGCTACTGTGAAAATTTCATTGCATTTGGATCTGTGGTTTAGGAGATATTATCGATACAATCTCGTGTTCTTCGTAGGCTGCGTACTTCGAATCCATTGGTTTGACTCCATCCTGCACGACTCGATCAAGGCACATGTGCATCGATGACATGGCGCTATTTCCAAGGCTCGATCCATATTCCTTGCTGTTTAGAACGCTTCTTTCCTGGAGACGTGGACGTTCTTCGCTCACATCCGTATTTCGTGCTTGTTCATATCCATAACTTCGTAATGGTATGCTCACACTCATCAATTCGTGTTCCCCTTTGCATCAATTCCAGGAGTACACTTCGCATCGATCCCTTACGAACTGATCGATACGAAATGACCATGGGGGTTATCGATACGAAGTGGTTGTGATGAATAGGGGATGGGTACGAAGCTCATCCTTGGGATGGATACGAGCGAGACCTTACCTAATGGATACGAACAAAGCTTTTACCTGGTGGATACGATGAAGGTCTGTGGAGCTGATGGGGTCGAACTGAGATCCTGTGGTCGATACGAGATCATCGATTCGAACTGAAACCTGATCGATACGAACTTCATCAAGCCGAACCTCTATCGATCGATACGAATCCAATCGATTCGAAGTCCTCAACTACACTCTGCTTTTGATCGATACGAACAGTATCGATTCGAAACATCACCCGCCGATCGATGCGAAATGCATCGATACGAACCATTCCCTACGTACCTTAATCATCCATATCTTGAGCATACGACCTCTGATCGATTTGAAACTTGAAACGTAACTTCCCCCAGCCTTGACCATCGCTTGTAGTGGATTCCATCTGGATCGGAGCTCGACCAAATTTTAACGATATCGATTGCAGCCTTGTTTCCAATCGATCTCCAATCCTAATATCCGTCATTTCTCGCCAATCTGTTGATATTCCAGCCTTGACCAAAAGGTGGGATAACATTTGCCCCCCAAAACATGCCTTTTGACAATAAGGCATGTTTTGAATAGTTCCGAATCTGATATCCGCAGTCCATAGCCAATTCCATGTCCATCCGAACTCGATGACTGAGTTTTTAGTCCATCCTTGTCCAACAACCGAATCCAGGACCTCTCCGGGTCGATATCCAAATCCATAACCTCTCTGGACTCTTGCCAAGCGCAATCCACACCTGACGACCTCGGTCCAGTGTCCCTGGACGTTGAGCTAACCTCTCCGGGTTCTTGCCAAGGGCAATCCACACCTGACGACCGTGGTCCAGTGTCCCTGGACGTAAGTAAATGGCTTAAGTCCTAAGCCGAATCCTGGTCTCTTCGGACCCTTGTTGAGCATAGTCCATACTCAACGACCTGAAACAATAATCGATAATAAGGGGCCTAAGTCCTAGGCCGAATCCTGGTCTCTCCGGACCCTTATCGAGCATAGTCCATGCTCGATGACCTGAATGAGTCACTTTACCGCGTTCGGGCAAAACAACTCACCCCTTGCTAGGCATAATCCATACCCGACGACCGTTTTATCAGAATTCAAACAAAAATCCAGTCAAAACCCAATCCAAAATCCAAGTCAAACCAAAAAGATCAGAAATCCAAACCAGCATCCAAAACAGAAACCAGTCATCCGAACGAAAATCCAAAACAGAAAACAAAACCAGGAGTTCAAACCAAACTCCAAAACCAAAACAGAAAACCAAGTGTCCAATCAAAAAACAGAAGACAGATTTCGCAAACCATGGCTTCGCGGTTTATCATCATTCAGAGCATGCCTAGGGGCTATCTCCATCCCCATGCATGTGTAAATGACTTGGGTGCTCGCCAATGGTTTGTTACTTATTTCATATTATCCTGGTCAATTGACAACCAATCGACCATCATTCCTGGACCTCACATCATCATGGTGTGAGGTGGGCGGTGGTTGCTCCTGCTCCACCACTGCATTCTGTGCCCCAACATACTGCCTCAATTGTCCATTCTTCACATGCTCGTCAATTATGTCCTTTAAGTGCCTGCAGCTGTTGGTATCATGCCCGTCCAAATCGTGAAAGAGACAGTGCCTTCCTGATTCCCTCTCCCGCTCGGATGATTCTCTCCTAGCCGGCCTTCGGTAAGGAAGGCGATTCCGGGTTTCCATGTATATCCGCTCCAGTGTCTCGTTTAATCCCGTGTATGTGGAAAACTTTGGATCCTTCCATCGCTTTCTAGCTTTTTCAGAATCATCATCCAACTTCCTTTTCTCTTTATCTTTATCTGAACCTCTACTAGATGGTCCTCCACCCTCAGTTGCATTCACTTCCTTCAACTTTAGATCTGCACAGGCATCCTCTTGTCGGAGGAACCTCTCTGCTTCATGAAAGAATTCTCCGAGATCAAGTGGTGGGTCTCGTATCAAAGATACCTTGAAATCCGAATCCTTCCTGACTCCTGACACCGCCGCCATTAAAACCATCGATGGATCCGGCCGATCCACCGAAGCAACTGCCGCATTGAATCGAGTTAGAAATGCTCTAAGCGATTCATCCATCCTTTGCTTTATCGATGTTAACGTCATCACGTTCTTAGGTCTTTTGATATGAACCCGAAACTATCCCAAAAACCTATCCACTAATTCCCTCCAAGTCCTGATAGATCCTTCTTCCAGCTGCCTAAACCACATTGCAGCTAGATCTGTCAAATACAACGGGAAACATCTGGCCATCACTTCCTTTGATGCCCCCAGCACTTCCATGTGTCTAGTGGATCTCACCAAGTGATCAGTCGGGTCAGCCTTGCCATTATATGCTTCCACGCTAGGTAACTTGAACTTAGGTGGATTCTGAGCTATCCTGATTTCCCAAGCGAACGGACTCCTGTTCACTCCTTCCAAATCTCTATTGGTCAAACCTCCACGCATAGTCTTCCTAATGATTTCCACTAATCCAGCGTTGTCTGTCAGGGGTTGCCCCCCATGCTCCCGAGGGAACTCCGGCACATATTCTTCATGTGGCTCATTAGCAGCAATGTTGGCTCTAGCCTGTTGAACTCCTTCCAAAGGTCCACCTGCGTTGGATCCTGCGGGCCTACCCCAAGCCCTTGTTGATTGCCTTCTGGTTCTGTATTCTGTCCTCCATTGGGTTCCATAACCCTAGCTCCTTGTTCCACATTCACAGCCGCTGTGGTTGGCTCTAAGTTCCGCATTCCTGCAGCTCTCATCTGTTCGAAGAAAGTTTGCATCATCTCCTGTTGGCTTTTCAACAATCTCTCTTGCAATGAATTTGTCATGGCTTCCATTTCGGCTCTGGTAATGTAAACCGAAGCTTGTCCTTCTCCAGTTCCGGAGGATGCCTCTTGACTTACTCCTTGTTGACTTCGCTCAGCTCTCTGTCTTGTTTGTCGAGTCATTGTCTTTCAAATCTCAACTCTTCACGCGTTCCAAATCTGAACTTCAATCCAATGTAGCGGGTGCTAGTCCTTCTCAATGAAAGCACCAAAGTGTTTGCGCCAAAATTGGTCACAAACCCCAAATATCGTGAAAGCACCAGGTTATGAATGTAGATCAGCAATATTCCAAATAAATCACAGATCTAAGCAAACAACAAACAGCAATCCAGAAATAATGAACAGAAACACACAATTTATAGTGGTTCGGCTATCTCCGGCCTACGTCCACTCCAAGATTTTATCTTTTATTGATTATCCTTGCTGGTTACAGATGATTACAGTAGTTACAATGAAGAATTTTGAGTACAATAGCAATGGAAAAAAAGTAGAATTGAATCCGGCAGAGTCTGGACGTTGGATGACCAAAAGATCTCTTTTCTGTAGGCTTCAGAGGGCTATTGATATGTGTAGGAAGCTGATATCGTGCTCACACTTCGGGAGACTCCTTCTGGCATGTGAGGGGGCCCACACGACTGACCCCACCAAGTTTTGACTCGATCTGCGATCGATACGAAGCAATTTCGTATCCATCAAGAAATGATCCAATCGAGCTGAAACTTGGCAGGATTGTTCTTTACCAGTGTGCAAGCTACTATGAAAATTTCATTGCATTTGGATCTGTGGTTTAGGAGATATGATCGATACAATCTCGTGTTCTTCGTAGGCTGCATACTTCGAATCCATTGGTTTGACTCCATCTTGCACGACTCGATCAAGGCACGTGCGCATCGATGACGTGGTGCTATTTCCAAGGCTCGATCCATATTCCTCGCTGTTTAGAATGCTTCTTTCCTGGAGACGTGGACGTTCTTCGCTCGCATCCGTATTTCGTGCTTGTTCATATCCATAACTTCGTAACGGTATGCTCGCACTCATCAATTCGTGTTCCCCTTTGCATCAATTCCAGGAGTACACTTCGCATCGATCCCTTACGAACTGATCGATACGAAATGACCATGTGGGTTATCGATACGAAGTGGTTGTGATGAATAGGGGATGGGTATGAAGCTCATCCTTGGGATGGATACGAGCGAGACCTTACCTAATGGATACGAACAAAGCTTTTACCTGGTGGATACGATGAAGGTCTGTGGAGCTGATGGGGTCGAACTGAGATCCTGTGGTCGATACGAGATCATCGATTCGAACTGAAACCTGATCGATACGAACTTCATCAAGCCGAACCTCTATCGATCGATACGAATCCAATCGATTCGAAGTCCTCAACTACACTCTGCTTTTGATCGATACGAACAGTATCGATTCGAAACATCACCTGCCGATCGATGCGAAATGCATCGATATGAACCATTCCCTACGTACCTTAATCCATCCATATCTCGAGCATATGACCTCTGATCGATTTGAAACTTAAAACGTAACTTCCCCCAGCCTTGACCGTCGCCTGTAGTGGATTCCGTCTGGATTGGAGCTCGACCAAATTTTAACGATATCGATTGCAGCCTTGTTTCCAATCAATCTCCAATCCTGATATCCATCATTTCTCGCCAATCTGTTGATATTCCAGCCTTGACCAAAAGGTAGGATAACAGCTTCCACTTCGACCCAGTCAAAACCAATCATGTTGGAACAAACTAAGCCGAAACCCATACACAAGGTATCACATGGATGATACGTAGTGGATTGGAGAAAGGCAGAAGTCATGGTGTCGAAACCATTGCTTTCGATGGGGTCGAAACCTTTGCTTTATGTTCCAAAGATATGCGCCTGCCTTGTTTTCAAAAGAATGCTTTCGACCAAGTCGAAACCTTTTAGACTTTCGAAGATGTTGCTTTCAAATGAGTTCCTTTGTTTATAAATTAGTGCTTTCGAATAGGGTGGTTCCAAAGATGTTGCTTTCAAAAATGTTTTCTATGTTTTATCAAAGGGAATGGCTTATTTGCTAAAAATCTTTTAAAGGGTTAATTGTGAATTCGGCGGCCTTTTAGGAAAAGGATTTCGATAAAGAAATGGCTACCAATCATATTTTGACAAATTAGGAAGTTAGGTGAGAAGAAATTACTTTGAATGGCGTAAAATCAGTTTTGTTTTGATTTACCACTTCGCCACATCCATTTGCTAGCTTTCATCGCCATACTTCGGCCAACGAACTTATTTGAAACTAATACACATGGTATCAAGCTATTGATATGTAGTGGATTGGAGAAAGGTGGAAGGGACCGTGTCGAAACCATGCTTTCGAAGGAGTTGAGGTTATCCTTACAATCTTTAGAATCCATTACTTACTTCTGTTTATAAAAGATGCATTCAAAGGGGTTGAAGTCAACTTTATTAGCTTTCGAACCAATCAACTTGCCTTTGTTTTAAAAAGGAGCTTTCGAATGAGTTGCCGCTTTTTGAACCTATTCGATACCCAGTTGCCGCATTCATACCTTTTGAATTAGTTAGGGCCGCTTTTCTTTATAGCCTTAAAACTACGTATTCGAAAGGGTGCTTTCGCCTTTTTACTTTGTAGCCGCTTCTCGATGCTTTCGAAAGTGTCATATTGCTGCTTTTAAATGGTTTCGGAGGCAATGGTTTCGAAAGGTTGAGTTTCAAAGCTATGCTCTCCCCCAATTCCTTTACTTGGATTAAAGCTTTCGAAAATGATACTTTTACTTCTATTTTCTTTGACCCAATGGTTACATTAAATGTTAAACTCAATGGTTTTGAAAGAAATAATTTTATATGGTTTCGAAGAAATGTTTCTATAATCTTTTGCTTGAGCCCAATGCTTTCGAAAGCCATATTGTAAATGTCTCGAAAGATATGTTTTAAGTATTATGAAAGGAAGGTTCTAATGCTTTCGAAAGATAAGTATAAATGGTTTTGAAAGAGGACGTCTAAGGTTATAAATAATACTTTCAAAATGGATTGTTTTCAATGATTTTGAAAGGTATTGTTTAAGGTTTTAAACAAGGGTTTCGAAGGTATTGCTTTGGTTTCATGACCTAAAGTTTCCTAAGTTAAAATGGGTTTAACTTATTTTGAAGGGATAAATAATCCCATTGATTATATTTCATCATTATTGTTTTGTGTAAAGCATATATCATGGCATAAGTATTTTAAAGTAAAGCAAAGAGTATGATTTTCTTGTTTTATAAAGATACGATTAATGGTAAATCATTTATGAAGATTGCTTACAAGGAAATAAAATTTGAAAAGGGTAATTAACCCTAAGTTTATGACTCAGATGTTATAAGACCATATGAGACTGGTATGGGGTCGCGCCTTATACTTTAACTATTAGCCCCTAGCCAAAATAAGTCCAAAATTCTAGCGTATAGGGATTTTACATAGATGGGACTAAAATGAGGTTACACACATAAGGGGATACACAGAGTAAATATAGCTTATCGGTGAGCCCACAAAACTATTAGGATATGTTGACCCTCGAAGGAGAAAGCTAAGGACAGATAGTCCAAAAGTGTGTCTAACAGGTGTTGGATCATTTATTTTGTCTGGTGAGCCCGAGTCAGCCAATGGTTAATAGTTAGCCAGATAAAACATAATGTGGACAGATAATCCATTGATTACTTTATTTATATGAAAAAATAATTTTGCTCTTGCTGTTATAATCAGTTTGACTAAAGGATTTTGATTTGCAAAAGATATGCTTTTAAAAGGATATTAGTGAGGGGAAACCCGTTCCGTTAAACGACGTGGTCTCATTTAATATCAGTAAACCAGGATGTAATAGTATTATTCTCACCAGGCTTTATGTCTGACTTGAAGTTTATGTTTCCCCCTTAAACTCTCGGGTGCTCAAAATTAATTTGAGTAGATTGAGAGTTAAGGACTTTTTAGGTTTTGTAGGTTGGACGAATAAGCTTACGAAGACGTGCAGGAGGAAAAGCTAGCAATGTAGGAACTATTTAGTATTATTTCCGCTGTGATGTATTTATGACTAATATGCCCATCTATTTAGTACTCTGATCATTCAAGGGGCATCTTCATATGTCACACTTGGCGTAATTTGTAATAATTGTATTTGATCAAAACCTAGGAATTGTTTTAGGATTATGTAACTAAATATGAAATATTGATTTGAAATGTAATCAGAAAAGCTGTTTTTGAATTCTGTGTCAATTTTATTTCATATTCATGTGCTTCTAATATTATGGATACCATTAACATTATTGTATTTTTTCATCGGAAGTCGGTACTACAGACGACTACAGCATCTATAGCGTTTAACTTATTGTCTCAAAGTAGGGGATGTTACACGACTTAAGGCTACAATCCTTTTTGTGCAGCAATATATTCTAGCATAATAATGTTCCAACCAGTCCATCCCTAAAATAACTCTGAAGCCTCCAAAGTCAAACATGTAGGGATCACACAAAACTTACACCCATCAAACTCAATCTCTAAGTTAATGCATCCCAATCAGGAAGTGGCATACCTCCTTATCGGATTAGCTACATGAATAGAAGTGACTAAATAAGTAACCCCTAACCCTAGCCTATCAACCAAGTTTTTAGCTATAAACTAGTTTTTATATCAAACAATACTCTAACTGAAATATCATAAATCTAAGTCATAGGTTTTGCCCTTGTCTTTCTCTTCGGTAGAAGGACCTTCCCCCGGCCCCTCCAAAACATAAACCGATGCTTTAAATCTGTACATTCACTCTTTAGACGTCTCATCTTATCACACTTGAAGCACTTCACTATTCCAAGATTCTTCTATGCTGGACACTTCGTCGCATAGTGTTCCTTCTACCCATAGTCAAAATAAGCAACCTCGAGGTTCAGAAACTTTTCCACTCCTTCCCTTCGTCATGTCCATCTTTCCTTTTGGTATACGGGGTAAAATTCTTCTTTTGCACTGCCTTAAGTCTCATCTTTACTCTTCTCTATGCCTAATACATTCCATCATAGCTTTATGTCATATCCACAATAAGTTCAAAAGGAGATGCCAAGTATGGCACCACCTTATAATCATGACCTTGCTTCAAACCCTTAATGAACTTCTCATTTTTCTGCAGTGGATGTTAATGATCTCCAAACCATACTTAGCAATAAAGTTGAACTTATAGATGTAACCCTAAACTAAAAGGCCGCCTCGATTCAAGTGTTTGAATTTTCACAGTAGCACACTCCACTCAGACTTGGATATGAATGGAGTCCCGTACCTCTCATTGAACTACACTATCGTAATCTCCTCCTCAGGAGTGTCGGCAGTTATTGTCTTCCACTAGTCTAAAGAATCTTCATGCAGTTGCTACGATGTCGACATTCTCCTTTGCACATAATTCAACCATAACTCTCTAAATATATGTTCGCAAACCATTAGCCAATCTAGTACTTTAACCGTGGGCTCCTTCCTAATGAATATTTTTCCTCCCAAGTTTCTGTTGTCTTGGTTCATCTTTGAGAAGTCTTATCTCACCCCAGTGGGCTTTGGCTCCATAGCCTCTGAAATATTCTCCCTCGTCATTTGCACTATAAACTGCCAAAACAAGGCATTCACGTTCATGCCTACTACATTAGTTGGCCGTGCAGCTTTCGCCTCAACTATTCTTAGCATTTCACCTTCATTTCTCTCATTAATCCACGTGCTTTCAGTCTTCCTCCTTCAATTTTCTCCCCCTAACATAACTTATCCAATTCTCATTTTCATCTTGCTTTTATATTAAATAAGTCTTCATTGGAAAAAGAAAGAGGGTAAAAAAATAATAGAATAATAGATTTATCTTCATATAGCAATGTACAAGTACGTTTTATATATATAGCGTATAACTTCCCCAAGATGTTATTTTTACTCTAAATATTATTCTTGTGTTATAACACTATTTTACTTAGGCTTCCCTTAACCTAAGCTCTAATACCAACTATAACATCTCCCACTTCGAGACCTGAAAATAAATGCCGATGATGCTATAGTCACCACCATAATTACTCTCAAGCGATAAAAGTGAGTTTAGTATATATGAATAATGGGCTAAGTAAACATGGTAACTATAGATTTTCATTGAAATAATAGTCATCATAATCTTTATATTTTTAGTACATTCCAAAACGTGCCCATGTAAGGGTCAAATACAATATAACATAAATGAAGTGTTATGCTCAATATATAAAGATGCCGACATAAAAACTTAAGAAATGGAAATAAACATTCTTTATTAGCTAAAAAATTCTCCTGCTTCGTCCTTAGTCTTCGTCCTTTGGCTCCTAAGGAAACCTGCCTAAGACCATAAACTTTACCTACTCAAACGAGCACCCATATGGTTTATGGGTATATTAATAATAAAATTACATGTTGGACATAAAGCTTGGTGTAAATAATCCCAAATCATGACATAAAGTAAGACTGCAACACCATACATGGAATGAGTTTCCCCTCACTAGCATGGATATTAAACATAAATGCAACATTAGGTCAAATTTAGGCTATCTCTGAAACCTCTATATGATTTTGATCTCGACAGACACCAGACCAAACTCTCCCTTTAAAACTAAGCATGAAAACTTAACTATTGAAGGTAGCTCTCCAAATGGTTTGGTTGCCAAGTGCAACTTTTGTATACCTTACTTCCTAAATGCAGAGTCTATCCTTGTGTAGTCCGACATTAGAAACTCATTACCTCGAAACGTACCCCTAGCACAGTTCAGTTTCTCCTTAAGTTGAACTATAAATTTCAACCCTAAGAAGTTTGGTTTGCTCCTTAGTTTATAATTCCAAGTACAACTCTAAGCAGTTCATCTTTCATTAATTTATTTTGCAAAGAATCAACAACATGCAATTTCGTCTTTCTTTAGTTTACATGTAAAGAATTAGCCATATGTAGTTGAATCTTTTTTAAATTTATATTGCAAAGAATCGGCTATATGCAGTGTCTAATTTCTTTTTTAAGTTTTGAACACTATAAGAGAGCTACAACCACTCTCAAGAAAGTGTACAACCATCCCAGATGTAGAATATCCTTTTGAAAGTTGAATGCCTCTCCCCACCTTCTCATGGTGTGCATTTAAGTGAGCATCCCCGCTCGACGTCATTAGACCTTCCGAACCCACATTCTTATGTAGGTTCTAATTTTACTTAGTCATCTTAAGCTCCTCGACATTTACATAATTGTCATGTATTAGGCTTCGATTTTTATTCATTTTGGCATAGTACATTCCTGCCCGCATTTGCATTGTAGCATGGCTTATGCCCTTCAGTTTCAATGCAGTACAACCTTGCTTGTATTTACCTTACGACATGGTATGACCTTGTCCTCTTTTGGCTTCGGTGTAATATTCCTTGCTGCACTTTTGGCTTCCAGCACTCTACACTATTTTACCTCCTAGTGTAATACATCCCTTCAACTTTTTAGGTTGCGAGTAGTACATCCCTACATCCTTTTGCTTTTGGCTTTCGTCATCGTCTCAGCTTTAATGCAACACTACCCTACACAGTTTTGAATCCCTTCTAAAGTCAACCAACTCCTATAGGCAAATCAGTACCCACAGTTTTAAGTACTTAGTATATTTCCTAAACATTTAGCCTCAAACTCAGCTCCATTATAAACAAAGTCTGATATGTCTGTTACCTACTTTTACACGTCATTATTTAAAACTTCCAGCTTCCACTTTATGTTAGTGATAGTTTTCTTTACTTATCTTTTCAGTTTTATATGGGATCTTTTCCCTTAATCATTTAACATAAATTTTGTCAAGTTTATATAATAAGTTTTGGTCCCTGCTTGACCACATTCGACAGTGCAGTTCCTCCTACGGGGACGATTGACTTTGACTTAGAAAATCCTGCAAAATTCCAAAAAAAAATTAGTAATTATTTTAACTCATTTTACACATATTTCTATTTTTTGGTTATATTCTCTTATTGATTTGCTAGTTATCTCCTTTAAAACTTCATAACTAATTATCTTATTTAAAAATTAACTCATATGAACTCCATCGAATTAAGTCAAAATCAAAATTAAACACAATGAAAACAGTATAAGAATTTAGTATTACTCGCCTAGATCTTTGAACAATCTTGTTTTAAGCTTCTTAATCCCTTTTTGGCTGGGGTTTTCTTCTTTTTATTTGCTCTTTTTAGGTCCCTACCATTGATGTGCTTCTCAAGCTTTTATTTTATTTTCGAGCAGTATGAATTGAAGAAAGAGGAAAGAGTTATGTTTATTATCCCATAATAATTTGGGTCGTGACCCTCCTACTCCTAACCCTTTCCCTATTGATTCATTGCGATTTTTCTTATTTTTATTTTTCATATATAGCTGACCTCATATGGTAAGCAAGTGTACATGCAAATGCTTCACCATATTTCTTATTTATTTCTGTAGCTTTACCCATTTAATTTCCTATTTCAATAATTGATTCTTTAATTAATTAGTTACTAGTTATGGGATTTTACTGTTGGACTGCATAGCGTTAGGTGTAGTGCAAACTAGTTGACATAATTTTTCTCTATTACTTTTATATGTTCATATACTCCAAAAGTTTGTAGGTGAAAGTGGCAAAAGAAGGAAGGAACTATGATTGCAGGCTGCGTCTAAAAGGTAATTATTTAATACTTCTCTATCATATCATATTTGTGTTGTTTGTAAATTTAATGATGGATGATGTAATTGAATATATAAATAATTGCTGATATTTTATCTATTGTGTTGGTTCTTGTATATTGTACACTATGAATTATATCATTGCCTATTTCTAATGTGAGGTAATTTTGAGTGTATTAGATAGTATTTTAATTTATTCATCTTATGACCCATTGTTTTGTCATCTATAACTAAGCATATTTAAACATTGCTTGATACTAATATTAGGCATTAAAAATAATGAGGATGTTATAGACTTACCAAATAGAGATGTTATAGTGGCTTACCGGTTGCTATAAACGCAACTAACTCCCCCTTGATATGGAATTTCATTGGGTTTCGTTTGTATGCAACGACTACATCTAGGTTAGCCAAAGCCGGCCTACTTACAAGATTGTTGTAGGTAGACGAGAAGTCCACCGCTGCAAAATTTACCTAAATTTTGGTGGAGTCGGGTTCCTCGTCAAAGGTTACTACATGCAAGATCGATCCCAAAGGAACAATCCTAATGTTGTCGAAGCCATCAATGGGCAAGGTATATAGAGTGAGACTTGCTAGTAGAAGTTTCATTCGGTCGGTAATTTTGAACATGATGTTCATAGACCTACCTTTATCGATAAAGACTTAATGCACTTTGGTGTTTGTGATGCCGATGGAAATGACCATTTGGTCATGTTATGGGTAGCTGGCACCTCTTTGGTCTTCGGTTGTGAAAGTGATATTGGCTTCGACTTCTTTCATTCTCAATGCTTTTAGGGACCAGATTTTCATCGAGTATACTTGGTTGGTTGGGGTGAGCTCTCTTCTATATTAGGCTAGGGCCACTTACTACCTCCAATCACGCTTAGGCCATCACATATTTGACAAGGCTTTTTTGTTGGTGACAAAAAGATTATTTCCTTCCGGTCGTTGAGGCGGGTTGGAGAGAGCTTACCTCTTTACTCTTTTTTCTATTTGTTGCCTAACATATTGCATAATTATACTTGAGTGGAATAACTGCTCTATCTCATCTTTTAGGCAATGACATGAATTGGATGCATGACCATTAAGTCGATGGAATAAATGACATTTCCTATTACCTTAGGGCTCTTCCTTTCGCCCAAAATGGGCAAGAGGAGGTCTATGGTATAGGGCACGACCCTTAGTAGTGAGATAGATGGTTTCTATATCGCAATTTACTGAGGCATAATTTGCATAGCTGGGTTTGAATTATGGGACATCCCTAGAGAATTTTAGTTATGCTCGTAACAACTATTTCTTCTATGGCTTCCCTCAATGCGTTAATTATGTTTCTCTCCATTCCTATCCCCCTCATCACTGTTAGACATGTCTATCTTCTCCACCCTTATAATGTTGCTGGTCATTGAAAGAAATGTATTAAAGATGAAGTGACATGTTTTTGTAATACCTTCCATATCTTAGAACGAAACCTTAACCCAGAGCAAAGAGATACCACCAGGCTATTCTTGTATGCTCCTCTAGCATCCATTGACTTCTTATTGAAGTGGTTGACATAGGATCTAAATTACTTGATTGGTATCTTTTAGTATATTGCAAATCTTGCAAGCCATCATTATTCGTATTCGACAGGCAACAAAGCGAGTTTTAAAGTATGCGCACAGTTGGACTCAAGATGGATGTTTCCTACTTGTAAGTGTACGAACCAACTGAAGGACGTGTAATAACCCACATTTTAATGACTCGGTATTTAATTAATTAACTTAAATATTAAGTCATAATTAATGAATCGCCCTTGTGCTTGACTTTTAGGGACGAATGCATTAAGACTCGAAACGCCCAAAGTTGAGTTCACTTGTTGAACACGAGAAAAAAGAGTATAAATTTGATTATGTTTGGAGTCGATGTGTTTTTGAAGTGAATATTGATTTTGAGTGGATGAAATAGCCTAAAAGTTGGCCTACCCTTCATAATTCCATCATTTATTTCATTTCCAACGTTTCCTTTTCTCTTATTCTCCTAATCTCCTCTTAATTGCCCCTTAATCATCTCTTAATACCCAAGCCATAAACCCTTCAAATAAAATACCTAAATTCAAGTAAAAATCACCACACTTCCTCTCTTCTCATTCAGTACATAACCCATCAAGAAATTAGAGTGATTTGGCTTATGGAGTTAGATCTCAACTTTAAAGAGAGCATGGAATGGGATTTTGGTGATTAGATCTTGATTTAGGGATGGAAAAGGTGAGTGGGATGGTTCTTCATGCATATTTATTTATCAATCTTCTTTATTTCATTTATTGATTATTATGGTATGAAGTGATTAGAAGATTGTTTGGGTTAAATTAGGCTTATATCCATGTTGTGAATATGATTATATTAACTCATTATTTGTTTGAGACCAAAATTGCTATTTTTGAATTAGTTAGTTAGCCTAAATTTTGATTATGGGCTAAATAGTTGATTTCATATGATGTTATTAGTGATTGAAACTAATTTAGTGATAGAATTATGTGAATATCATTAGTTGGTAAATAATCAACTATTTGAATAGATTTTGGGAAAAGTTAGTAAGCTAGTTAAGTAGTTTGAAGGCTCAACACTTATCATTAAAGCAATTAGAGGCTTTATGAAACTTGGTTAGTATTTATAAATATTTTTTGAAGTAAAGAAATTATTTTTAAGGGAATGGTTTATTGATGAATATTATTTGTGTAAAGAAATAATGTTATAAATAAAGGTTATATTATATAAAATAAGTGATATTTTATAAATAAGTGATTTTATAAAATAATTAAAAAGTTATATTTTATAAAATGGTATGAATGAGATATTTATAAAGAGTATAATATTTTTATAAAATAATATGAAGAATATATTTTATAAAATGGTTTTAAGGATTTTATAAAATATTTATGAAAAGAATACTTAATTTTAAATGAAGAAATTTAGTATTTCAATGGCTTAAAGGGATTTATAAGCTAGTATTGTATTTTATAAAATGGTATGAGAGCTTATAAAATAACATACTGAGATATCTTACTTTTATTGAAAAGATTTTGTAAATAAAAGTAATATTTGATTTAGTAATGATTGAACTACTTATTCAAATATGCATGTGCGTATACTGAATGAGCGGGTATACGTATATGTGTAATTGTTTTTATATATTAATCAAGACAATTCTTGGATTGTAGCAAAAAAATTCGTATGTAGTTATCCATATATATAAGTGAATTAATATATATATATATATATATATGTATGTATGTATGTATACTTATTTGTATGTAAACACGTTGCGAGCGTCTTAAGTGGCCATAGCGACTATCGAATGCTCTAAGTTGCATTAGAAGATAATTAAAGTCCAAAATGTGATTTATATAATTAGAGTGGGGTTGTGTGTTCATGTGTATATGTTTATACACATGTGCATGGGCGTACAAGTATGCATCTCACAAGATAGGAAGGTCAGTTATGTTGTGTTGCATGTTAGAGGAGGTCGAATCGCTAGATTCATCCATTGAGCTCTATATTGCAAAAGAGTGTATTTTGTGGTCGAAATTTATTGTCGAGCACATAAGAAATCACTTCCAAATTCAACCAATGGGCTCCGGAGGAGGTCCGATAGGGTGGAGGCATGATTGGGAAGCAAAGTGACTCATCGGGGAAGCGATAGAGGTGACATCACGCTAATTGGTGGCCGTGGCAGTCGATGCACTTGCCTTAGGCTTTACCACCTGGGATTGGAAATCACCAATCGACCGGTGGTAGATCACCGGTGAACCGTGGTGCACTGACCTAGGTAGTAAAGCCTAGGTTAGGGGCCATTTAAGCCTAGGTTAGGGGCTACTCAAGGGAGGCGAAATGCAAGGCGAAGCCCGAGATCCGAATGTGAATGTTAAGTGATTCCTATGGGTTTAACAATAATCAGGCATGGGATTGACATGGTGATTGGTCACGATCACGTCCGATGAGCATGTACGATCAAATGGATTAAACATATACCTTCTGGCTTTGAACTTGGGATACATATAGTTTGGTAAATTGTATCGATAATTTATCAGTGACCATACATAGTATTGATCTTATATTAGTGATTATTAACCATGTTTGGCCCTATATTGGTGGCTATACATGTTATTGGCCTTTCAATAGTGATCATACATGATATAATATTTGATGTGTGCATGTATACACACACAAATACATGGAATCCATGTTCCTTTGCGGTCCTGATGGCATATTATATGAGAAATCCATGATGACTAGAAAGGGAGTGATGACAATCACCTATTGTGGGATCGCATAGCATCTATGCTCGATGAGGGACAGGGTGGGATCCACAGAACTCTTAGGTATTTAGAGTGGATCATTTATAACCTATGCTCGACGAGGGGCATGGTGAGATCTACACGAGACCCATCACTGAGAATGTGCTTTGGGGTCTATGATACATTTAGGTACTGACTCTATTTACTAATAGAACTAGGTTTCATGTATATAGAGTAGGTCATATATCACCTATGCTCGACGGAGGACACAGTGAGACTTATATGAGTCTGATCACATGAAAGTGGCTCGGGGTCTATGGTACATTCTGGTATTGGCTTTATTTATCTTGGACCCTCAAAAGGAATTATTGGATCATGATTAGACATATGTAGTGGACTTCACCCATCAGTAATGTCAAGTGTCAATATGTACTCTTTGATTGTCTCTCATTGCTATGTTGCTCATGTTATTAGTTAGCTGATGTTATCGGTGTTACCATTTTTATTGTGTACATCATGATAGACTTACATTATGATTACCTACCTTTGTATGTTGGGTTCCTGCATCATGGTATATTATTACATAGTAGTCACATTATATCAGTTATGCTAATTCATTGATTACAATAGAAGAGTAGGTTCTGGTATGATTTTCTATCTTTTAGATAGGTTTACTTTACTTATTTATGAACCGTTCGGGTTACCCCTAAATCACGTTAGTCGAAAGGACTGACTGTGCCTTAGTAGTTCCTGTTTATATGTATATAATTTCGATATATAGTATTTTGAAATGATTTCCATCGGACCAGGCTTTATGTCTGAACTATGTTTTGTCTTCGTCCGCTTATGTCATTACAACTCTCAAATGCTCGATTGAGTAGTTAAAGAGTCAGGTGCTTTTGGGGTTACGCTTTCTGGACAGCTAGAGAATTCTATGGAGGCGACATCGATACTTCGTATATATATACTTGATATTATAGTGGTACATGACAGATATGTATTTATATGTGAGACTTGATGTATTAGATAATATATTCAGAATCCCATATTTTAGGGAGTTTGATGTATTCTGACTTTCTGTCATGATATCCATTTATCATTTATTTATGCTAGTGCAGTCTCTTATATATATGTCATTATACCGTTATGTTTAAGTATATACAGTATATTATACATTATCATTCTGTAGTGAGATTCTGTCGATATGCCTTAGTATAATATTAGTTTTAAATTTTCTTTCCCCGTCAATCTATTTTTTGTAGTATTCGGAAGTCAGACGTTGTCATTCGGTGTTGATTTCAGGGTATTATAAGGGGCAGGTTATTACACTTGGTATTATAGCCTAGGTTTAACACTCAGGGCCAAGTATACCAGTTTGGGTTCAAAATACTGGTAGAAGGAGATAACTTAAGAGATCATACTTGTATTTTCCTATTATATTATATTTCATACATAATTTGTCCTCTGGACTTTGATTTATTGTTATCGTTAGTCGTTAAGTTATCTTCGTCGGGCTGTCAGTATGAGAAGGTAGGGTAAGCAAGCGCGGCTGTGAATGGGCAATCTGAGATGCTTGATTAGTTCAAAGCTATTTAGCTATCACAAGGGATGTTCCACCGCACATGAACAATTCCAACAGATGTGGTTGACATCAAAGGTGGTGTGGCCCTTGGGGAACCATTATTTCTTGCTCAACTAGCTTTTGACTCTCCGAATCTATGTCGGGATTTCCTTAGCCTAGGAGGGAATCCATATCTAAGTTCTGAGGCTATTGCTGGGACACAGTCCTGGACATGTGCATATGAGAAGGCTTCCGCCAGTATAGGTCTAGAGAATGTTCCCATAAGAGAAACTGCTTCTCCAACTCTAGGGGAGACTTTGGCTGGGTAGGACATAGTGTTAGAAGGGGCTAATGAGCAATCCCATGATTTGGAGTGAATTTAGGCTTCGCTTTGGGTCTTATATCGTTTCTGAGATTGAGAAGGGCATGTAACTTGAGCACTTCATTCATTTCATGCATGGCAGCTCGTCAACAGGGGAGTATGTTGATTGATTCAATCTTTTGGTTTGATTTGAGACGGTCGGAGCTCCATCGGTGTGGGTGAAGGAGTTTGCCTTGGGTCATAAAGCATCGGTTAGGGATTCATCGCTTAGCCATATCCTTGTTTGGGACCATTTTAGAAAATCTTGTTGGGATGGTTCTTCTTCGTGAGAGCACCTGTGAGGTACCATTGGATGTAGCGAGAGTGGAAAGCAAACCTAACCTCCAATCAAAGTGTAAAGACCAAGATACAAGGAATGATCGAGCTTATACAAAGAAGAAAAATGACCTGGTATGTTGCTTCTATGTAGATAGGGGCATTTCTTTATGAAATATTATCTAGCTAAAACGAAGCATAAGTGCTTCAATTGCAATCGGCTTGATCACTTGATGAAGGATTGTCCTACATTACTGAGGGGTGGATAAGTGATGATGACTTATGCCTTATGCATATTACCAGGTCCTTGTAGGCCTATTGCTTAAGAGAAAACATAGGAGCTTACGTGATGGGGTATATTATATACTTGGAGTACTCAATTCTGCTCTTTTTGATACTTAAGCAGTATATTCCTTTATTGCTAGTTACTTGGTAGATAGGCTAAACTTGCCACCTTTCGTAGTAGGTAAATTCTTTTGTAAAGACAAACCTTGTAACCTTGTTGCTAAGCTAGGTGAGACAACCGAATGTCCTGCCATTCGAACTCAATGCACGGGCTTTTCGAGTTGAGTGGGTTTGGTCGATAAAATGTCACTTGGATTTGTGTCCAAGTAAAGTTGGGTAGTTGCTGGTATTAAGTAAAGACGGAGCGGATAACTTATAGTCATCCGCCTAGAGTCATTCATGTTAGAATTATCTTTCTTTGTATTAGTAAACCTTAGGTGATGGGAGTTATCCCATCTATTGTAAGGGGTTTTCTAAAGATCAGTTCATCCACGTACTAGTTTCCAATCTCCAGTTTGAGCGCAAAGTTTCTAAGTGATTTGCACCAGTTGAGCAAGGATTTTTCATTCAATTCTTAGATGTAACACTTGTGTTGGATTCTTGAGATGACTGGGAGATTTCTGAAGCATGACCCTGGTCATACGAGAGAATTTCAATGGTTAAATCAAGGAACCGGATCAGAGTTCGCATGAGAGGAGTCAGGTAACCAACCCTAATTTAACAAAGTAATCGTGTGAGATGACGAAGGATTGGAACAAGCATCGTGTCATTTTGGATGGTCTTTAGTTATGTAAATTTTAGTTAGCTAAAGTTGCTTGGGTTGGTTCGGGAAAAGATTACTTAACCAATTTTGTGGCAATTCAGATAATCTTCTAAGTGACGAGATGATACTTGCCTAGGCGAGTGTCATAGTGCACTTAGTATATCATCCTTGTTAACATTGTGTAGTTGGGGTGGGTTTGAACCCGGGCATACCCAAACATTTGTAGACCATCATTTAATGAAGATTTAATTAGTATAACAATTTCCTTTGGAGAATGAGTTATGTTCGGTAGAGAAGGAAAGTGGGGACTTGGATTGCCATGTCTAAAGAGTTTGAGACTCGAGGATCTAGAAAACCGTATAAGTTCTCCTTTCCTTAGAGAGGGCATAAGAGGCTTTCATTTATTGGGCTCATGAAAGGAGTTTCACCATTAAAGTATTTTGTCCGTCTTGGACGTCAAACAGACTCATTGGGGTTCTATAGTTTGCCATGCACGTTTCGACTAATATTGGTCACAGTGCATTCCAATATAAACTCATTAGTTTATTTTATTACTTTGCTCATTGTTGTTTATTGTTGTTTGCTATTATTCGATTACTGTTTTTCATTGCTTGCTATTTTTTGTTGTTGATTAATTTTGATTTTTGTTGATTTTTCATTTTTGTTTACTTTGTATGACTAGTGTTTGTATGCCGGTTACTGTTGCCAGTTGATTATTCTTGTTGCTTGTTGATTTCTTGTTATTGCTTATCGTCACCTGTTATCACTTATCGTTGTTCAATTGTTGCTTTTTATTGATAGTTGCTTGCTTGTATGTTTGGTAATATGTTTGTAAATCATTATTGTTTGTTGCTGCTTAATTGTGTGCTTGGTTGCTTCTATGCTAATTAAATTTCCTATTTAAAGTATGTGTGGAGAGAGGTGGCAATAGCTATGTGTAATAGATCATGTAATCTATGGCCATTGTAGGGGTCAAGGTGGGATCTATACATGTCTACTTCCTTTTGATGTGACTTAGAGTCCATGGTATACTTTAATACTGACTGATTTGAGTTTACTCTTCAACTAACAGTCGTGTATAACTATAGTAGTATCGGTTACTATAATAAAAGTTATACCTGTTTGAGCTTTGTATTGTTGTTGTGTTGGTCCATAATCCTTTTAGTACAGTACAATGAGGTGCTTGAGAGCCGAAGTGTCGCTATTTGGATGCTTACATTCCTAGTTTAGCATTCAAATGGTGAGAGACTTTCTTAAAAGGGGTATGTACATTGGGAAATATAAGATGACGTATATTATTGAGTGTTTCTCAAATGCGTGATGCACCCTAATTTTGGGAGTTTCTGTAACGCTTGTTGATTGAAGGAGGTACTACTAAGATTTTTCGAAGTTGATTGTTAGGGAGTCTTTAGCCAGTCTATTTCATAGTCCTACTCTTGGAAATTTCGGGGACAAAATTCTTTTAAGGAGGAGAGAATGTAACAATTCGCATTTTAATGACTTGGTATTTAAATAATTAATTTAAATATTAAGTCACTAATTAATGGAATGTCTCTTGTACTCGACTTTTAGAGACGAGTGAATTGGGACTCAAAACACCCTTAGTTGAGTTCACTTTTGCAACGCGAGAAAAATGAGTATAAACTTGACTATGTTTGAAGTCGATGAGTTTTTGGAGTGAATAGTAATTTTGAGTGGATGAAATGAATTTGGGCTAAGGTCTACGAAAAAGGCTATAAGTCGGCCTAACCTTCATAATTACATCATTCATTTCATTTCCAACATTTATTTTCCTCTCCTAATCTCCTTTTAATTACCCCTTAATCATCCCTTATTCTCCAAACCCTTTAAATAAAATTCCTAAATTTAAATAAAAATTACCGCACTCCTCTCTTCTTATTCTTTACAAAACCCAGCAAGGAATTATAATGATTTGCTGTATGGGGCTAGATCTCAACTTCAAAGAGAGCATGGAATGAGGTTTCAGTGATTAGAGCTTGATATAGGGAAGGAGAAGGTGTGTGGGATGATTCGTCATATATATTTACTTGTTAATCTTCTTTATTTCATTTGCCGATGATTATGGGATATATGAAGTGATTTGGAGAATGCTTGGATTGAAGTAGGCTTGTATTCATGTTATGAACATGATTATATTAACTCATTATTAGTTTGAGACCTTAATTACTATTTTGAAATAGTTAGCAAGCCTTAATTTTGATTATGGTCTAAGTAATTGATTTTATATGATGTTATTAATGATTAGAGACTAACTTAGTGATAGAATTATGTGAACATCATTAGTTAGTAATTATTCAACCATTTGAATGGATTTTAGAAAAAGTTAGTAAGCTAATTAAGCAGTTTAAGGTCCCTTGACTTATCATTAAAGGAATTAGTGGCCCTTTGAAACTTGGTTAGTACTTATAGACATTATTTAATGTAAAGGAATGAATTTTATATGTGAATGGTTTTTATTTACAAATATTATTAGTGATTTTATAGTATGAATCAGATTGTTACCAAATTTTTTCGCTAACCAAAATATGCAAGGCAAGTAAAGATTGGTTTGGAAAAGGGCATAAATGGCCTTATGCAAACATGGGAGTGTATGCAAGTTCAAGTTTGGGTCTAAGTCCAACGATAAGTTATATACATGTCCAATGTCTAAGTTCAAGTCCAAAAATAAATCGTAAGCATGTACATTATCATAAATAACTAATTAGTATAAGAGAAGTATGCTATGCAAAGTTGAATGTTCAAGTACTTATTTGCAAAAGTCACAATAGTACAATCGGCTATGAAAATCCCCAATTCAATTTAGGATTTATAACTTTTAAAATGGAGAAGTAGAGTAAGAATGAATCAATCTTCTCTAGGTGTCAATGGTGGCCGGATTTCAATCATGCGGGGTAATTTACATGTGGCAAGGCTTTGAATTCAAGGGCTCCGATAGCATCATCCTGATGAATCTCGACATCCCATTGTTGAGATTCGACATTACTTGCTTGCATAGGTTCGACAACATAATCCCCTTATAGAAACTTGACATCCTTTATATCTTTAAAGTTTTGGTAGGCCTTCTTGCTAGTAAAGGCTCAAAACCCTTTGATATTATTGAAGCTCGATACCATTTATTAGTAGATTCCCTACATTAGTTATTGTTGTAGAGGCTCGATAATATTTAATGCATCATCAGCTTATTGTTCATAAAAACCCGATATCCTCTAATTGCGGTTAGATGCTCGATATCCTTTAGTGGTGCGGCATCCTTACTTTGTTATATACTCTACAACACTTTGTGATATAGATGTTCGACATCCATGCTAATTTTAGACTCAACAATCTTTGTGTTGTAGAAGATCGATATCTCTTATTCTCCCAAATTTATTGTAGGTCGACATCTCTAAGCACTCACTGGTTTGACATCTTCATCCTCTTACAGGCTTGATACCCTTCTTTATTGCTAATGTTCGATATCACCTTCTACTTGTTAAATGTTAGATAATGTTTTTTGTTATAGAGGCTCATTACTCTAAAGGCTCGGCATCTCTTCATTGCTTATTGATTACTTGAACATTCAACATTCTTAGACTTGGTATCTCTTTGTTGTTAGATGTTCGATACCCTTAGAGACTCGGCATCTTTCTTTAGTGCTAAATGCTTGAGAACTCCACTTTCATCAGGCTCGACATCTCTCTTTATTTCCAAGCTCGACGTGTTCTTCTTTAGAGGCTCGATATCCATATTTGTAGTAACATTTAGCCCCCTCTCCTACGTGTAGAGGAAGCATATTATACTTTAGTATAATTTTACTTTTCACAATGCCGCCTATTGGTATCCGATGCTTTTAATCTCGTCCGTTCATTCAAATGTGAATCAACGGTCCTTGATGTTTTTTCTCCTTCTATAAATACCTATTTTTACTTCTCTAAAAGCTTCACCTAAAACTTAAAAACTCAAATCGCAATTATAATTTCTCTTTGCGATCTCATAATTCCAAGAAGAAGATTTTGATTTCTACCATACTTATACTTGATTTAAGGTTCGATTCTATTTCAATCGATTTAAATATAGTAAAGAAGGGATTTTTATTTTTAAACTAGGATTGTAGGAATTGGGTACTTTCTTGGTTTGATTGGAAACTCGAATTCAAATATTCCCATGATTTGGGCGTTCTCGTGTTTGTATTCAAAAGTTGTTTGAAATTTGTATACTTAATTATTACTATAAATTTGGTGATAAAGAAAGTTCTGATAACAATTATAAACTTGAAAACTTTTTAGAAATTTGACAATCAATTGGGGTTTTGATGGTTGCCAAAGTATCGACATCTACTTAGAGACTAGATGCCTAATTAAAGGCTTACTACTTAGTTATAGGCTCAACATCCATTTAGGGAGTCGTAAGCTAGTTATAAACTCGACAACTATTTAAAGAATAGCCAACTAGTTTCAAATTTGATATCCTTTTAGAGTTGTTAGCTAGTTATGAACTCGATAACTCTTACGAATTCGACATCTAATCATAGACCCGATAACTAATTAAGAATCTATATCTAATTACAAACTTGCTAGCTATCTGTGAATTCGACATCTGGTTAGAACTCGATAACAAGTTGTGAATTTGACATCTTGTTGTGAATTCGATATCTTGCTAGAGGTTTGCTAACCAGTCATATGTTCACAACTAAGTATAAGTTCGTTAATTAGTTAGAGGCTCGACAACTTGTTTAAGATTCGATAACTAGTTATGGGTTCGTCGTCTAGTTGTAAATTCGGCAACTAGCTAGTGACTCGATAACAAGCTATGAATCCTATAACTACTTTGAATCGTTAACTAGTTACAAACTCGACAACCCGTTAAAAAGTTGTTACTAGTTATATATTTGATATATTTTATAAGTTCAATATCTAGTCATGAAAAAGAATCTTCACCTGATTATGAACTCACCAATTGTTTATGAGTTTGACACCTTATTGTAAATCCAATAACTAATTACAAGTTTGATATCTTGTTATGAACTCGATAACAAATCAAAGAATTTTCACCCAGTTATGAACTCAATATATATTTATGAGTTTGACATTTGGTCACCTATTTATTTAGATCTATACTTAAAGAATTAAATTTTCTTAAGTACTCTAGACTTTCATAAAATGTATGATACTTCCCTGATTTCTGCATGATATTGTCTTACATATAAATGGCTGGCAAGAGGGGCTCCAAATCCTCTCCTGCTTTAGAGAAATGTGATTATAGATATGTTCCATCTTCTATAACTATTCAGAATAAGGTTGACATTATTCTTCAGCAATTCGGGATTACCAACATACAAGCTAAGGTGGCAGGCCTATTCGATAGGAAAGATAATCCTTTGGAAGGTTTCTTTGCTTTTACTCCAATACATATCCGACGTTTGGGATATATACCTCCCCTTCTCAGAATTCTTCACTCGATTCTTTGATCATTTAGGGATTGCTCCAATACAATTACTGCCTAACTCTTATAACACCTAAGTTGCCTTGAGATACTGGCCAGGAAGCTAACTTCCCATCACTCGATGTTGAAACTCTTCATTTATTAGTAAATCTTGTTAAAGTTGGAAAACAACCAACGAGTACTATATATCGCCTTTTTCCTCATTCGAAGAACTTAATCATTAATTTGATCAACAGAGCTAAGGACTAGGAAAACCAGTACTTTATGTTAAGAGCCATACCCTTGGAATCAAGGGTTCCTTCTCTGCCCCTACTAAGTATTGCTTCTTTCTCTTTATTATTTATACTATGTTTTGCTACTTTCTTATGATAGTTATTCTTTCTCAGAATCTACTTCTAAAGAGACGCATTCTTCTATTGCCGGTACAATCAGTGATTTGAACCTAGCTTCTCAAAACATGGGAGGCAGGCTTAAGCGCTTGACTGGAGCCAACCTCCGAAGTAGTCGTTGATCTTAGAAAACCACAAAGTACTTAGAGAGGCCCCAATGGTTGAGAAAGATGCTCACGGGGAACAAGCTTTGGTCATCCGTAACCAAAAGGATTTTTCTCCTTCTTCCTCTAAGTCTATGTGAATCCTCTGGTAATATCTTACTATGATTTTAATAAAAACTTCTTATATTGTCATCTTATAATTCCTCCATTGACTTTGGCTCAAATCTTATTAATCCAGTTGCTAAGACAAAGAAAGCCAAAGCCTCTGCCTCTTCCTCGGTTGTGATTACTAAAGCTGCTCTCGTTGCTGACTCTATCACCGATGCTCTCAAGTCCATTGAGAGTCCCAAGAGAAAGAAGGATTTTGATGATATGTCTATTATTCTAATTCATCCTTCGGTTAAAAAGTCCAAACTTAGAGAAGATCAATCGCTTGTTGTTATTGCTAAGGAATCGAATGTCGCTACGATCACAATCAATCAAGACTCCAGTTTTATTAATTTAAGCTAGTGAGACCAGAATCCTCAAGACCAATAGAAGTTTCTCACACCCCGAGCCCTGTTACTGACATCATTGTTGGCGCCAAAATTGGTCACTAACACCCGATCATCGATGAAAGCACCAACTAACAATCACAGATAGTGTGTATGTAGAGAGTATAAATATAAAGAACAATCAAATTAAAAAGAAAGCAGTAATAATAGAAGATATATAGTGGTTCGACTGACTCTGGCCTACGTCCACTCCGGAAATTTCCTTTTTTATTGATATGAGAATCAATTACAGTTACAATCCGAAGTTTTTAAAACAATAATGGCAGACTAGCCTTAATGAAGAAGATGAAGGGAAACAGAATGAAGATCCCCTTTTCAGAAGCCCCGCATGTTGTATTTATAGGAAAAATATGGGTTATTGGGTTTCCTGAGTGATCCGGGCCCATCAAGACCATAGTCGATCCCAAATCCATTATCACTTCCGACCCCAAGTTCAAAGTATGCCGACCCGATGTTGCCCTAAGCACCGACCCAAAGAAAGGTGAGCTACGAACCGAAGTAGCCGACCTGATACAACACACCGATCCAATTTCCCATACACCGTCCTGATCTCATGGCCGACCCGAAGCGTAGCCATCGCCGACCCAAAGTAATTCTTGCTTCCTCCAATGCCGACCCCATGCTGGAATCACCATAGCAGACCCAGAGTCTTCACGACGCCGACCCGAAGCACGCCGACCTGATGCCCAAGCTCCTACACCGACCCCTTAACCTATTGCCAACCCCAACTCGAGACTTAGGCACCAACCCAAAGTTAAGGGCTCTATGACCTGAAGCAGCCGACCCCATTTAATATGCTGATCCCAAGACTCCAACATGTCGATCTCTTTCCAAGCTACCGACCCGAAGTGGAAGAGGTACCGACCCAAAGTAAACCAAAACATGTCGATCCAACAAGATGCCAATCCCTTAATTCCTACCGACCCGGAATAAACCAAAACATGCTGATCCAACATGATGTCGATCCCTTAATTCTTACCGACCCGGAGTTAACCAAAACATGATGATCTAACATGATGTCAATCCCTTACCGACCCGGAGTTAATCAAAACATGCCGATCAAACATGATGCCGATCCATTAATTCCTACCGACCTAGAGTTTTGTGCATGCCAACCCGAAGTTTGGAGGATGCCGACCTGAAGAAAGCACTGATCCTTCTGAAATATGCTGATCTGAATGACCCGAAGTAAAGCCCAATTTAACCCCATGCAAACACCATGAAAACTCGAAGCAAATCAAAATGTGACTCGAAGCAAACTCCAAGCAATCTGAAACGTCTCAACTTTGGCCAAAACTCGTATTTCAAATATCCCACGCCTTTTGTCCACCGACTATGCCGAATCCTGGCTTCATAATTATGTTTATCATCTGTGATTGATTGTTTATCCATCATATGAACCAATACCATCATATTCTAGCCTCGATAACCGGGCAGTCTTTGAGTTAAATCCGCCTGTCCACGGCCTTGCCAAAAGGCGGGTTAACATTTGCCCCCTAAAACATGCCTTGTTATTTGAAGGTGTGTTTTGCATAGCTTTAAATCCGATACCAAAGTCCATATTCCATCTATAGCCGTATCATCCAATCCATTATCAAGCAATTTCATCCAAATCCGATAGCCAAATCCATGACTGTTCCGAGTCATTATCTAATTCCATATCCATTCCAAATCCATTAACCGACCCGAATCCACAATCTCTCCTGATCATTTTACCAAGTTCGAGACCTCTCGGGTTTCTGTAATCCAAATCCGAGACCTCGCCGGGTCCTATAATCCAAAACCGGGACCACTCCGGGTCCTTAGCCAAAGTCGGGACCTCACTGGCTCCTTTTCCAAATCTGTAGCTGTTTGAAGCCAAAATCTGAATCCATAACCTCTTCGGGTTCTTGCCAAGCGCAATCCACACTCGATGGCCTGTGTTAAGCAATGCCTTGGTGTTCCCAGTTCAGTGTCCCTGAATGCTGAGTAATTTTGTGGCTTAAGTCCTAAGCTGAATCCCGGTCGCTACGGACCCTTGCCGAGCATAGTACATGCTCGACGACCTGAAATAACAAGTGATAGATAATATGGGGCCTAAGTCCTAGGCCAAATCCTGGTCTCTCCGGACGCTTGCCGAGCATAGTCCATGCTCGATGACCTGAATAAGCTGATCCGCCATGTTTGAACGAAGCGACTTACCCCTTACCAGGCATAATACATACCCGACGACTTTTTATCCAAAAACCAGATAAAAATTCAATCAAAGTCCAATCCGAAATCTATATCAAACCAGAAATCCAAAAATCCATATCAAAAATCCAAACCAAAAAGCTAACGTCCCAACCAGAATCCAAATCAGAAAACAAACAAAACCAAGAGTTCAAATCAAACCAGAAAAAGCAAGTGTCCAAACCAAAAAGGAATAATAGATTTTACGAACCAGAGCGTCTTGGTTTATCATCATCTCAGAGCATGCCTAGGGGCTATCTCCGTCCCTGTACATGAGTAAGTGACTTAGCCGTTTGCCCAGAGTTTGTTACTTATTCCAAACCATCACGATTAGTTGATGACCAATCGACCATCATTCACGGGCCTCGCGCCATCATCGTTTGAGGTAAACAGTGGCTGCTCCTATTCCACCGTCGCATTACGAGTTCCGACATATTGCCGCAACTGATAATTCCTTACATGCTCCTCGATTATATCTTTTAAGTGCCTGCAGCTGTTGGTATCATGTCCGTCCAAGTCATGAAAGAGACAATGCCTTCCGGATGCCCACTCGCATTCTGAGGGTCCCTTCTTGCCGGTCTTCGATAAGGAAGGCGATCCCGAGTTTCCATGAATATCCGCACCAATGTTTCATTCAATCCTGTGTAAGTGGATAATTTTGGTTCTCCCCAACGCTTCCTTGCCCTGCCAGATTCGTTATCTGACTTCCTCTTCCCTTAATCCTTATCTTTACCCGAGCTTTCACCGGATGGTTCTCCTCCTTAACCATGTTTACTTCCTTTGACTTCATCCGAGCATGCATCCTCCTGTCGAAGAAATCTTTCGGCCTAGTGAAAGAATTCCCCGAGATCCATTGGTGGATCTCGAATCAATGATACCTTGAAATCCGAGTTATCCCTGACTCCTGACACTGCCGCCATCAAAACCATTGATGGATCCAGCCAATCCACTGAAGCAATCGCTTCATTGAAGCTAATTAAGAAAGTCCTGAGCGCTTCCCCTGTCCTTTGCTTCACCGACGTCAGTGTCATCACATTCTTCAGCCTTTTGATGTGAACTTGAAACTGTTTCAAAAACCTGTCCACCAATTCTGTCCATATTCCAATAGATCCATCTTCCAGCTGTCTGAACCACATAGCAGCTATATCGTTCAAGTACAGGGACAAAAACACCGAGCCATAACCTCCTCTGATGCCCCCAGCACTTCCATATGTCTTGTGTACCTCATCAAATGGTCGGTGGGATCCGTCTTACCATTGTATACTTCCAGAGTGGGCAGCTTGAAATCGGGTGGATTCCTAGCCATCCTGATGTTATAGGTAAACAGACTTTTGTTTACTCTCTCCAAATCCCTGTTTGTCAGACCTTCGCGAATAGTTCGCCTGATAATGTCAGCTAATCCAGTGTTTCCTACCAAGGGTTTCCCCCCATCTACATTTCCCAACCGGCCTCCAAGTCCTCGAGGGAATTCCGGTACATACTCCTCGTCATGCACCCCTGTATTCCTGTTGGCGCCGTGCTGCGCAGCGTCATCTGGTACCCCTCCATGGATTGGTCCAGCATTACCCGGTGGTGTACCCCCGAGTCTAGGTCCATCCGAATTACTAGCTGTTTGCTGATTGGGGGCTGCTCCTGTTGAACCATGCCATCTGCTTACATGTTGAGTCCTTATGATCCAGCTCCATGGATCTGAGCTCCTGCAGCTCTTGCTGTTCCTGCCTGTCCAAATTGTCTGAGAAGGGTCTGCATCATTTCCTCTTGCCTTTTCATCAACTACTCCTACATGGAATCCATCATAATCTGCATCTCGTCCCAAGTGATGTAGATGGATGCCTGATCTGATCCAGCTCCAGAAGAAGCCTTTTGACTTCCCTCCTAATTGATCCTTTCTGTTACTTGTTTCCTTGTCAATGGCCTAACCATTGTTCCTCCCAGAATCCGAGTTCCTAAGCTTTTAAATCCAAGCTTCAGAATCCCTAAGTGCTAGCTTTCTCAGTGAAAGCACCAAAATGTTAGCGCCAAAATTGATCACTAACACCCAATTGTCGATGAAAGCACCAACTAACAATCACATATAGAGTGCATGTAGAGAGTATAAATATGAAGAATAATCAAAATTAAAAAGAAAGTAGTAATAATAGAAGATTTATAGTGGTTCGGCTGACTCTGGCCTACGTCCACTCCATAAATTTCCTTTTTATTGATATGAGAATCAATTGCAGTTACAATCCGGAGTTTTTAAAACAACAATGGTAGAGTAGCCTTAATGAAGAAGATGAAGGGAAACATAATGAAGATCCTCTTTTCTGAAGCTCCGCATGTTGTATTTATAGGCAAAATCTGGGTTACTGGGCTTCCTGGGTGATACGGGCCCATCAAGACCATAGTCGATCCCAAATCCATTATCACTGCCGACCCCAAGTTAAGAGTATGCCAATCCGATGTTGCCCTAGGCACCGACCCGTATTTAGGTGAGCTATGAACCGAAGTAGCCGACCAAATACAACACACCGATCAAATTTCCCATGACCCGTCCTGACCTCATGGCCGACCCGAAGCATGGACATCACCGACCCGAAGTAATTCTTGCTTCCTCCAATGTCGACCCCATGTTGGAATCACCATAGCCAACCTAGAGTCTTCACGATGCCGACCCAAAGCACGCCGACCTGATGCCCAAGTTCCTACGCTGACCCCTTAACCTATTGCCGACCCCAACTCGAGACTTAGGCACCGACCCGAAGTTAAGGGCTCTACGACCTGAAGCAGCCGACCTCATTCAATATGCCGATCCCAAGACTCCAACATGCCAATCCCTTTCCAAGCTACCGACCCGAAGTGGAAGAAGTGCCGACCCAGAGTAAACCAAAACATGTCGATCCAACATGATGCCGGTCCCTTAATTCCTACCAACACGGAGTAAACCAAAACATGCCGATCCAACATGATGCCGATCCTTTAATTCCTACCGACTCGGAGTTAAACAAAACATGCTGATCGAACATGATGCTGATCCCTTAATTCCTACCGACCCGGAGTTAACCAAAACATGCCGATCCAACATGATGTTGATCCCTTAATTCCTACCGACCCAGAGTTTTATGCATGCCGACTCGAAGTTTGGAGGATGTCGACCCGAAACAAGCACCGATCCCTCTAAAATATGCCGATCCAAATGACCCGAAGTAAAGCCCAATTTGACCAGAAGCAAACACCATGAAAACTTGAAGCAAATCAAAGTGTGACTTGAAGCAAACTCCAAGCAATCTGAAACGTCTCGACTTTTGCCGAAACTTGTATTTCAAGTATCCCACGCCTTTTGTCCACCGACTATGCCGAATCTCGGCTTCATAATCATGTTTATCATCCATGATTGATCGTTTATCCATCATATGAACCAATACCATCATATTCCAGCCTTGATAACCGGGCAGTCGTTTGAGTTAAATCCACCTGTCCACGGCCTTGCCAAAAGGCGGGTTAATAATCACGAACCCTCATCTGCAACTATTTTTCAACGTTTATACCAGGAGTTGGGACTAACCCCTCCTTCCCCTGAATCTCTTCCTTATGAAGCTTCAGCTCAAACCAACTCTTTGGATTTCGATAATTTTGTTCGCTCGGCCATCCAGTATCCATTTGTGGCTTCTCTAATCCCACTGCAGCCTTTTTCCTTTTCTAGGGACCATCTCCACATTCTCTTTCAGAAGCTTCCTTTGGTACGTATCTTTATGTGTTTGGCCAACACAAATTTTGGCTCTATGTATCTTTATTCATCATAAATTTTATATATTTTAGGTGGCTAAGCACATGGTTTTCCTTCAGCGAACTTCTCATGAATCTGTCGATCAAATTCCAAATTTTAAGGACCATATTTTCATCGTTGATGTAGAGAATTAGGTTCATAGAGGGCCAAATCTTTGAAGTTGCAGTGAAGAGAGATGAAATTTCTACTGAAAAGAATAAATTTGCCTCCAATTCAGATGAAGAAAGAAAAGCTGAGTTAGTGGCTGAAGATAGGGCGAAATCCTTAGAGAAAAGGAGCTTGAGTTGGTCAAAACTGAGATACTCAAATGGCTACACAACTTACAACCTTGAAGGATGATTTGGAAAGCAAGGAGGCTTCTCTTGTCTATAAAATAACATCATTAAGGATACCAAAAAGAATCTTACTTTCTTTACAGACCAAGCCCTTCCTCAAATGAAGGAGCAATGCTATAAGGAGGACCTTTTCATCGCGTATTTTGATAATATAGACCACTATCTAAAGTTGGACATCCCTTCACTACTAACACGAAAATTAAAGTTCAAGAGGTAGTTTGAACTTAAACTAGGGAGAGTTCCCGGGTTTTTGCAAGATGAATTTCAGAAGAGGAAGCCATCAATCCTCAAGAATTACAGCCTTTTGATGATCATCTGCCTAATGAAGACAGGGATGATGATGATGGAGAGGATAGTGATAAAGATGACAATGATGGCGATGAAGATGAAGATGGTAACAATAATGATAATGATTTTGCAAACGATGGAGGTGATGGTAACAAAGACCCTAATGGACCACGAAGTGGCAGTAGTGGGTCAGATGGTCATAACTTGGGCTTGTCTGCGCATGATGTTAAATTCTCCGATCTTTCTAAACATCCACATGCCTCTCAAGAAGACACTGCCGCAAAGGACGTTCATATCTCTGGCTGTCATGGCATGAAATCAAGTAAAAACAAAATTCGAGCTTCTCCCCTAAAGGCTCCCATTATGTGGGTATAAAGCTTATCATCTTTAAATGCTTACAAGTATCTTTTAGCTTTAGTTAATATATCTACTATTTTAGCTAAGGAAAGGAAACAAATATCAATTTGAAATTTTATACAAGAAGAGCGAGAAGGAGGTGCTGCAATTAATAGAGAAATTGGGAAATTGGTTGAAGACTATAACAACCTATCTGAAAAGTATATGAGCCTTCTCATTTATACCAAACAATTGAAAGGTTTCAAAGAGAAACGAGTAGCCTTGCTTTTAAAAAGGTCTAGCTTTCATCGAGAAAGAGTTTTAAAGGAGAACGCAAAGTTGACTATACTTTTTTAGATGCTTATTGAAAATAGGGACATATGAATGGAATTCCTTTGTAAAATCTATACTAGGAATCTTTTTGTTAACTATTCCTTCCTAGGGAAGGAGAATGGAGGTTTACTTTGGCATTTCATATTAAGTATTTGAATGATCATTGGACCGATCCTCATCCTAGGGAATGCTGGAATCTTCCCAGGATCGTGACCATTCCACATTCCCCCAACACCCTTCCTCTTGAAAAGCTCAAGTTCAACAAAGAGAAATTTATTTTTGAGTTTTACAAAGGGTCCATATTTGGTGTGCACGTAAATGTGCATATATATACATCCATATTTTATCTCTTTTTATTTAAATAAATATCATATTTGGGCATTTTAACATGTTTAAAACCAAAATTCAGTTGTTTTCAAAACATCGTATATTCATCTTCATTCAGGGGTAAAATGGTCATTTTTGTGCATGTGTCAATTTGAGAATTTTTACTTGGACATTTTTTTTATGATTTTTATAGGAAATTTTGATGCATATGGAAGAGGGATTCATGAAGATATATACATGCACAAATGAATACAAAGGAATGAAGAGGAAATAATTCAAGTCCAAGATCATGGAGGACCCCACCCACTTGCCTAAATCTACAATTACAAGTTAATGGACAACTAAGTGGAGGTTAAAGCTTCATGCACTTTTAATGAGGGATTAATTAGTGGCTAATGGTTACTTGGTGGCCACACTTTCTAAAGGTCGTTTTGGGAAGCACCCTAAAAATGGAATTAGGGTTTTATGCATGTATAAATAGCCCTCTTATGTACATGTAAATATCTTCTACTCTTTCACATTAGTTAGGAAATTAAAAGAGCAAGTTGTAATGGCAATATTTCATGAAATAAAAATGGCTTCCAAGCCTCTTCCTCTTTTCTTTCCTACATGCTTTTCTTTGCTTTTATGTTAATGTTTATTGTTATGCTCTCTTTCTTTTAATATTCATAGCTTAGATTTACATTCATGCAAGTAGTGTAGCTTTAATTTTTATGCAAATAGTTAGTAGTTAATCTCTCTTTCTTCCTTTGCTTAGTTTTCATTTCTTTGCTTTTTAATGTTGAAATTTACAAGTGTTGATTTGATAACACAAATGAGTAGCTAAAACCCTTCAATTTAGGGGTAATGAAGCTCTCTAACTTTATGTAATTTCAACATTTTTATGATTTATGATCTCTTTGTTTGTGCTTCATGAAAGTGAATTTTGATGTAAGTGTATACAAGTGGGTTTGATAGCTTATATTGCTTATGCAAATGAGCTATTCTTATTCAACATAAACACAATTTACATCATCACTTGCTAATTAATTTTTGATTTTGAAATGAAATTAAAAATGAAATTTGATGATCTATATTACTAGTTACAATAGTAAATAGATCATACTTAAAATAGCTTTTGCTTCTGCTTCATTTTCATGAGAATTTCTAAGTGGTATAATTGTTGTATCATAGTTTGATAGTTTGAGTTATATTAATTAATAACATAAACAAATAATACTTATGATAAATACAACAATTATTTCACTTAATATCAAAGCTAGAGATCATAAATTATTTGTTTGTTGATTTACAAAAATATGAGAGTGGATTTGCCTCTAAATTATTCTCTAGTCTAATAGTTTTTAAATCACATTTTAATTCTAGTTTTAACTTCATTTTGCTTGTAGTTAACAATTTCCTCTCACTTTGGTCTAATTTGATTGAATTGAAAATTTTAAAATCTTAAAAATTCCCTGCGGATTGACCCGTACTCACCACGTACTAAAATTGTACGTTGTGCGCTTGCCGTTATTTTATTTCAAAATTTATCGGCATTTTTGTAATCAATAGAAAATTTGCTGTTAAATAAGTTTTTGGCGTCGTTGTCGGGGAATTGTTTTGATTTTATTTTCTATTATTCGGATTAGTTGTTGTTTAATTTTTGTGCATTTATATTTTGTGTGTACTTTCATCTATAAAAAATTGTGTTTGATGTTTGATTTTTGCTTGCATTTTTATTTGTGTGTTTGTGGTTGTTCTATTTCCATTTTCATTTGCATTTCAATTTTAATAAAAAAACAAGTGCACAATCTCATTTGAAAAAGAAAAAAAATAAAATAAAATACAATTGCATTTCACACTTTAGTTTTCTGTTTTCATACTATAACTGCATTTGTGTGCACTTGTTTCCTTCTGTTTTCATTTCGTTGGATATATTGTTCTGTTTCATCTTGCTTGCTGTTGCATTCCCCTTCTATGCAATCTCTGTTAATTTTCTTTTAATTTTACAAATAAAAAAATCATTACCATTACATTGTTTTTCATATAGTTTTCAAATGACTTTCAGTTTGCACACATTTTCACATTTCGTTTTACATTCGTTCTGTACATTTGCATGTTCTTGTTTCATTGTTGCATCCAAACACTCTACCGATACTCAACATCCCCCACAGCAACAACCCCAGCTCCACCCCTCTGCCATCACTTCCACACTTTCTCATCTTTCTCATTCTCATCACAATACCATTTTCTCACTCTTACTGCCACCTTACAACCACAAACACTTGCATACAATCACTTGCATACTAACCAAAACCCAAACCACATACATACATATCACACCACCATTCACTCATCATCAGAATCATAACCAAGTCTCCATCACCTCCTCCTTCACTTCAAAGCATCACCATCAGCCATTAACCAAACTGCCCATAAACAGTTTCAAACTTCTCCAACCTGTCATCGCGTCCATACCATATCACCAAATACTTCATCCCCCTGCTTCGACACACTCTACTACTGCTGTCACCTCAAATATCACAGTTCAACTCCATTGCCAACTGACCAATCTTACTCCCTGAACCCCTGCTACTGCTACTATTTCTCCATTGCCTACCTTTGACGACTGCTGCAACTCTAACAGCCAATACCCAAACACTGAACCCAGACAACAGCCACGACTGCACACATATCACATACAATCTGCCACTCTTCTCCAGCAACTGCCCTGCCTACTTCACAATAATCGCCTCTGCAAACACCATCGTATTCATCCTCGCAAACCAAAATTCCAAGATTCACCAAGCTCAATCGAACATTAAAACTCCATCACAACTCAAACAAACTACTTCTCTCCAACACCAGAAACCATACATACTGAACATACAACTACACCCCCATCTCCACAAACTTACTGCCAACAAGTTGCCATCATAGTTACAAACTGTTGTTACCCCAAACCACTGACCTGACCTAGGATCATCACACTCACCAATAACAACCAACAAGCCACCATCAACTGCAAGGTCATCAACCATCTCCTCGTCTACAACCATTGCACTACTTCCCTGTATACCTGACCATTGAATCTCGTTCACCATTGCACAACTCCTCCCAATCAACAACGTTTGCACATCCTATCCACTGAACCATCCGCAACCACACTGACTTCATCACCATACCAGGCCAGAGAACCACCAGTCAACATCAAATACCCTCTACTGCAACCTCACATACATACCACTTAAACTGACATAACTACCATCGATACACCACACAAACCTCCACCCTAGACTACTACATCTACTTCTCTGCCAACAACAGATCACCACAAGCATTTACCAAAAATAGTTTCCCTACCTCTTCACAAATCAAACCCACCACTGACCTAACCACGGTCATCTCCTATCCCAACATCCACTGCCTCTGCATGCAATACAACCCACTCAACAAACGCCAATCCTCCAATCACCCGCCATCGACTTCATCCACACTGCTTGCAGCCGCGAACACCACAACCAAATCGCGAACCAAGGAAAATCGACACGACCCAAATCGCAACAGTTAACCACCATGTCAATCGCCTCCCAACCTGAACCCAAAACTGACACCACCACCTTCGCCCTTACCTGAACCCATATTCACTTCCCTTAATTCAACTTCACCCAATTCACCAGCCTGCTACCACAATCACGGACCCACAAAACCGAATTGCATCAGAGATTTACTTCGGGTTTTGGAATTTCGATTTAATTTTTTTAAAGCGAACAATAAATTTTTGTTAGGAATCAATTTTTCTTTTTCTTTGTTTTTGATTTATTTGGTGTTGGAACGATAAAAGTTCGGGTTTGTTTCTTTTGGGCCGGGCTTTTAGACTTGGTGCAAAAAATTTATTAAAGCTTGTTTTCTTTTGTTTTAATTTCTTTAGTTTAGTTTGTTCAAGTAAAAAAAAGTTGTTTCATTTTAAATTTGTTTTAGTTTTTCCCCAATAAAAAAAAGACCTTTGCAATTTGAATAATAAAATAAAGTCAAGAGGATTGTTTTGAATTTGTTTTGATTTAGTTTGTTCTAGTACTTCATTTAGTTTTTCTCTGATATATATATATATATATATATATATATATATATATATATATTTGTATATATTTTTGTTTTATTTTCAGATTGCCAAAGTAGAAAACCGAGAAAAAAAGAGAAGGCCCGCTGCCAAAAATAATCACCTTGCTTGCTTGCTTAAAAAAAATTGCCGCTAAAATAATAATAATAATTTACTAATAATTCTGCACGCTCTGGTATCGTGCCCCTTTTCCCTTGTTATTATCTGAATTGCATTGTTGGTTGCTTGCATTTGCATTTATATATATATAAATAAAAAAATTTCAAAATCCAAAAATAAAAACAAACTTCATTTTAGTTGCATTGTAAATTCACGTTTAATTTTTGCTTTGCATTCATCTCATCTTATTTTCTTTTCTAAGGGCCATACCCTAATTCACATAAGGTGAGTGATTTCATGACCCTTTCCTTAGCCCACAAATGTTTTTCATCGTAGAATTTGACTAATAATAAAGGTTAGACATTCGACTTAAGGGTCTCGCGAGCTCACTTAGGACTTAATTGTATCTTCACAATTGTTTTATTTGAATAATTTTATTTCTTGGTGTCTAGGCTACGACAGAGTAATAACCATTTATAAATATTATGGTGATTCGTAAATAATATAGTGGTTGTTCCTCTGAAGGTATTTAAACCTTCGGTTGCATTGCTATGGTGATTCGTGGTGCACCGATAACCCCTGCCCGTTACCTGGTTGAGAAATATTTTTGTTGATTTAAAACAAAGTGTGATTATATAATTTTGGGTTAGGAGCTACTAAGGACAGAAAACTGTAATTAAGTCTGTTGCATTCATTTAGTTGCATTAGTTTATGCATATTTTATAAAAAAAAAATTTTTAAAATCTAAAATCCAAAAAAAAAATTGTAAATTTTACTTAACTTGGCTTTTAATCCTAAAAATAAAAAAAATTCCCTTTTCCTTTCCTTTTATAACTTTTAATCAAAAAAAAATTTCAAAAAAAAAATATAAAATCTTTTCAAAAAGAAAAAATTCAAAAACAAAAAAAAATGAAAATTCGAAAGAAAAAAAATCATATTTCCATTTCCTAAAAACAAAAAAAATCCTTTTGGTAAATATTTGAAAATTCCAAAACAAAAAAAAGAATATACAAAAACAATAACATATAAAAAAAAATTTAGAAAAACCAAAAATCAAACTTCTCTTTTGAAAATAAATTTCACTTGGTAAATATTTTTCTTCCTTAAAAAAAACAAAAACAAAAACAAATTTTCACTTCGTTTTCAAATCTTCTTTCGGTTTCTAAACTCGTCTCTAACTTCTTTCTCTTCTCGACTTTCACTTGTGCATGAGTGCTTGGACTCGTGACACAACAACAAATCGTTGGACTCACGACTCAACAACTAATCGTTTAACTCGAACAGACGATCCTCCCAAAATGGCGAACATGAACGCCCCTCAAACTCTTATGGATAGAATCTTTCCCGATAGAGTTTCTATTCCATCTTGCATCACGTTACCCGCCCCTACGGGTAACCATTTCGAAATTCACTCGAACCATATTGCCACAATTCCGAAATTTAGCAATTTCGAGCATGATGATCCATACATCTTTTTGACTAAATTCTAACAAGTTTGCACAACCATTAAACTCCAACAACTTTCCGATGATGGAATCAAACTTCGATTAATCCCATTCGATTTTACGGATTACGCTGAAAAATGGTTGTACAGCTTACCCTCGAACTCAATTAAAACGTGGGAAGAATTTGTAAAAGCTTTCTTAAAAAAGTTCTACCCCTTGGAAAAAACGAGTAGAATCCGAAACGAAATTGTAAATTTTCATCAATTCAAGGGAGAACTATTCGGAAAATATTTTGAAAGATTCAAAGAGCTTTTGATAAAATGTCCACAACATAATTTCGAAAAATAATCTGGTATATCACCTCAAATCCCAATTTCCCAAAACAATCTGCTTTTACCAAACAATTTTCCCTTTGAATTTCAAAACCAACCCAGTTCACAATCATTTCCAATTTAAAACAGTTTGGTAGCAATTTCTCTTTGGAAACTCGAAAATAGACATCGATGATGCTGCAGTCATCACCGAAATTATTTTCCAGCGACCGAAAGAGAATTTAATGCTTTTATCACTTTAAAACTTTTCAAACAATTTTAAATCCCAAATCCCACCAGATTTCAATTCAATTTCAAAAATATTCATGAAATAATATCACCATTATTTCCCCAAAACCTTTAAACTATTTTAAATCCAAAGGAATTTAAACCTTTCCCAAAACTTCAAATTCAAAATCCATTCAACTTAATATCCAAACATTACTCTGGAATTCTATCACATTTTATTTCAAGTTATAAGTCACATTTACAAATTTCATTTGTTTATGAATTCATCTCATCTGATTATAAATCACATTTGTAATTCACATTTGTATATAAAGTTTATCTCAATTTATAAATTTCATTTATAGTCTATATTCTCAAATTCCATTCGTTATATAAATTTATCCTTCAACCTAGGTTATAAGTTTTCAGTTTCTACTCAATAATGAGACTAACTCATTATTGTCATTTTCTAACAACCAAGCATCCAAATATAACTATAATAAATTTCGAACAATTATTTCTTTTATATACAAAATAATTTGGGCAAAATTATTTCATTCACCCTATTTAAAACAATATTGTGTCGAACTGTTCTATTCAAGTGTTTAGAAACCCCTTCGATACAGTTGTCCAGACTGTGCCGACGAAGGTTCATATACCACTCAATAAATCAACCAACACAATATAAAACCATTTTATATTCACTAACAAATACGCGCTCATATCTATTAGTACTCTCAAAATTCCCACCAGAGCCAAGGTTATCGCTAGCCTAAGCTCTGATACCACTGTAACGACCAGACTTTCGTGACCTGGAAAATCGAACCATTTTAGTTAAGAAGAAGAGGTAGAAGAAGAAAATAGAAGAACAACATCAGAATCTAACCATCGTAGCGGAATAAAATATAATATATATTAACAGATCTTTACACAAACAGAAAAATATATCTGTTTATACAATATATTATCAGAGTATACATCAGAGAACACATAACATACAACTGGACAATAACCATATCATGTCCTCAATACAACAGAGTACAACAATCAACACAGCGGAATATATATATAAACAAGTACGAGAGATACGTCTCGCCATCCAGCTCGTCTCCTGAGCTCTACAGCATCATATCCTATAACCTATAATACTCGGTCTGACCCGAGCATCATATAAAACAATACCCGAGTCAGTCTGGAAAACCAGCGTGAGAAAATCACACTCAAATTGATTATTAAAGTTTCAAAAATCCTTTTGAAAATAAAAGCATCTCGTAAGACCACGCCACAAATAAACATGTCGGGTTTTTACCTTACGATAGCTAAAACACTTTTTATCAAAATCCTCTGATATTATAATAGTGTCTATTCACAAATACTTATTAAAATAGCTGAAATTGTTACATGATTAAATTCCAGCATACTAGCCACAACGTGGGTAATACAAACAAAACTCGTACAAGGCACGTAGGGAGAATGGATTTCCAACGAATGACTAGGCACTGGGGTACCACCTGTCACAGTACGTGGCCTAGATCACAGTACCGAGGAGTACGCCCGCTCCCCTGCAACACAAAGCCGGAATCATCCCTTACTGGATAATTCCAAATAAAATCACCCCACGGTTGGGATCAGCAACCGCACCACTAAGCCGAAATAAAAGGGACATCTAGACAGGGATGACCTTACTCTCAAGTGGGTGCTACCCACGAAGCCTTGCTGCATAACCCCTGATTTTCAGTCATTCCCGGTTGATGAGGCTCGAGGCTAAACGATACCTTTATAGCACATATCCCTTAGAATGCCCATCGTCCACCTGACGATGTCACGAAAGCATTCGTCCATACAAGTCCGTCCCGGGTTCGAACGGAACCGAAGGCACTATTCCTACTACATCCATTTTGGAAATATCCTCAGGATTAGTAGCGACTAGCCCTTGCACTTCACTGCTCCATCTTCGCCTCCGAACACGTTACACGAAACGTACAAACCGGATCGAAGTGGTATTCGAGTCTCCAGACCTAGAATCCCGGTATACGGAAACCCGATCCCGGTCTCTTCGAAACGATCAACGCATTTGGCCAATATTGATAGTCGGTTATTTAACTATCAATTAACACCCACAAGCAACCATCACACAATAAATAATTTTCCACATTATTTATTTGCCCAAATATCTTTCCAAGATATATTTCCAAATTTTCAAAGCTCATTTGAAAACAGTTTCCGCTTACGGAATACATTTCCCAAATATTTATTTTCACTGAATCACCAAGTACAAAAATACTTTAGATTTTAAAATAATTTAAAACACTTTATTATCAATATACTTTATAACATCGAAGTTTAGAACTACTTTTAATACTTTACTAAAATATATACTTAAGGAATATTTAAAATGAAACCACTTTATAAATATAAACTAACTTCCTCTTTTTAAAACATAATACCAAATCACTTTTATATAATTACTACAATAATAGATTTTTGAAAATACTTACTTTGGAAATTAACCTTTAGAAATAATCAATTTTCTAAAATATGCTTTTTAAAACATATTAAAACTTTTAACTTATATTTAACATTGCTTTGAAAAACGTACTTGGCTATCCAGAGAAATACACTTCTCTTCACATCCTTTAAAAATAAATCAACATTTATTTTTAAACCATTTCATATTCTTTTATAAATTCCCACCTTGAATTTATATTCTCAAATATCCCCTGATATTTTATTTCACTTTATAAACCCAGTTTATATCTCCAAAATCTCATTTCTCTTTAAATTTCAAATCCCAAGTATTTAAATCAATTAACAATTGATTCTCCAATTTAATTTACTTTGAAATAAATTTCCTTACTTAATCCATTTATTTCCAAATTCATTAACTTCCAGATTTTATTTCTCATTATGATTTAAAATCTTTAAACTGAAACACAAGTTTCAGATTTCCCAAATTCCTTCTTTTCTTTAATTACATTTAAACATTTAATTAAAATAAATTTTTATCCCTTTAAATAATATCACATAAGTTTTCTTTAAATTCAAAATTCCTCTTTTCCATATTTAATAGAATTTTGGGAATCACTTTTATTCTTAATCAGATTCATTCTCAAATTTATTCCAAACTCTTTATAATTATTTTACTTAAAATTTTACTCTTTTATTTCTTTTCAAAAATTCCATTCTAGAGATTTTGATAATTCAGCACATCCAAATCGGTCCAACCAAACCATAATATCCAATTATCCATATAATTCATCACAGGATATCAAAAATCATATCACAGAATATTTAAACAAAATTAAATATTTTGAGGAATCCAGTTGGATCCCTCCAACCTGTTTCCCTGCATCCACAGACGTTAGCACAATACCAATTCCACTTCGAGGTGGAATATCGCAGTATATGGGTTTTATATAAAATCATCCGCTATTATGCGGCGCATAGGGTCTCATCCGCTATATAATGCGGGAATATCAACAACTCCAATATATACATATGCCAATATGTATATATTGCTATATACTACTATATATAATATAGCACATCAATCAATTCAATCATCCAATCAATTATTTAAATTTAACCATTTAAATTTAAATTAAAAATTCAGCTGAGTGAGATTAACTCACCTTTTCTTTTATTTGCAGTCCACTACCGTCTCGACTTGTTTTCATGAATTTGACCTTGTATGAACAATTATATGATTAATTAATATTTGAAACAAATCGAACAACCTAATTATTGTTAATGGTTCCATTTGATCTAATAATCTGATTCTAACTAATGATTTAGTTTAAGCAAACGATTAAATTTTAAACTAATTTTCCTTTTAAATATCCTTTAGTAACTAAGATAACCAAATAAATTAATCACCTTAAATAATAATAATTATTATTATTTACATATCCTAGTAAACTGTATTTTATTTTTCTTCGTTTCAAACTGCATATATAAATAATCTATATAGCTTTAAAAATCCAATCTTTTTTTTTTCAACCCATACACTAATAAAATTAAATCATATAGATTTAAAATCTAATTTTATATTGACTCTTCAATATTTAAAATCCCAGTATATGTTTTTCCCAATCTTATCCGTATACATATATCTCTGTTTATTTATATACATTTAAAATAAAATATGTGTGTGTATTTATAAACATATATATTAAATTGAATTAATAAAAACAATACCTCACGGAGTCGATCAATCGAAATATCCAAGCTCTCAACACTCCGCTTGACTACCATCATCGACTGCGCTTCCGACCCCAACCCTTCACTGCCTGGAGTTGCCATTGCGATCTTCCACCGCAAGCATCTGCCATCACGACCCCGCCTACAGCCACCACGCACCCAGACCTTTTCACGAAAACCGCTTCCATCACTTCGCACGCGAGCCTGAACGTGGCATCGACCTTCGTCAACCACGCTGTACCCTCGAACTTAAACACTCGACTCACACAACCCAGAACGAACTCATGAACCCTTGCTTGACGGCGAAGCCCGGACGCTCGCGAATCAAATCTGGGTTCCATCGATTGGGTGGTTACGACTTCCAGGCCTTGGAATCTCTCGATTTGAGAAGGATATAGGAAGGAGAAAGAACGGAAAGTTTGATCGAATAAGGTGATTCGATCGGCCATATTTACTCCCTTCCAAGTTTGAAGTGTGGATGAAAAAAAATGGACGTGATTTCATTTGAGATCGATCGTATAATTAAATTATTTTTTTTAGACGAGAGATGAGATTCTCAGCCATTTCTTCTTTGAATTTGATTTGAGGCAATACTGAGAAGAGGACGTGATTTGAACACGAGGTAAAAGGGTAGGTCTGCTTGTTATCAGTATTAGGGTGGCTGATGGATTTGAAATTATATATTTTATATCCAAAATATCTCCTGAATTGCTTAAGTGATTGATTTTTATCTTGTACGAGAGGGCAGCGTGATGAAGGAAAATGGCTACAGGATGTCGGCTAAGCATACGTAGGTATAGAATAGGGTGGCTGACGAATAAATATATTTAGCATGTCAACCAATACAAATATTTTAAATTTAAATTTTCGCTTTACCCTCAGCGTGTTTACACGACGTACCCTCACACAACATCTCCGATCACCACGAAAATTGAAATCCTATAATAATTCAATATTACGGATCCAATGAAACTGGTTTCGTCGAATTCCGAGACTGTGCCCCGGGACGCTATTTTTTAAATTCAATTTAAACGACAGAATTTTCAAAACTGAACAGAACAGCTTCAAATCCAATTCTGAAAGTTCCATCAGCTTCGGTATTATCAATGTAAATTTTTCAAGCCTTTAAATTATTTTTAAATGGCTCAAAACTCTCAATTCAACATTTTATCCAATTTTTAATTGTTTAATTCAATAATTAAATTCTCCTATAAATGTTGATATTTGAAATTCTAATTAATAATTTACTTTTGAATATTTAAAATAAATTAAATATCCATTTTCAAATGCTCAAAAATTCCGGGTCGTCACACTTGATCTTAACGATGAACACGAGGCCGAGTACAAAAAATTGTTTCACGAAATTCCCAACGAGATTGAATACACTCTTCCTTTTGAATTGCTTCTAGTTGAGTCCGAATCTCAACCCAATTCTTTGATCGAAAAACTCCCAAAGTTAGACCTAAAACCACTTCCCGATCACCTTAAGTATGCATACTTAGGTGATAATGAAATGTTGCCCGTCATAATTTCTGCAACTCTCTCTCTCTTGACTAAGAAACTTCTCTTCTCTCCATTCTTTAGAAAAACAAGGAAGCGATGGGATGGTCCATCTCCGATATAAAGGGAATTAGTCCCGCTCTTGTTCAACATCGCATCCATTTAATCGATGATGCCAATCCTATTCGTGATGCGCAACGAAGGCTTAATCCAAAAATGAAAGATGCGGTGCGTGATGAAATTCTTAAACTTCTCGACAACGGAATCATTTACCCAATCTCTGATAGTTCATGGGTTAGCCCAATTCATGTTGTACCGAAAAAGTCTGGGCTAACCGTTGTCAAGAACGATTCAAACGAACTTATTCCAACTCGTACTCAAACTGGTTGGCGTGTTTGCATTGACCATCTAAAACTAAATGCTGCAACACGAAAAGATCACTTCCCTCTTCCTTTCATTGACCAAATGCTCGAACGTTTAGCCAGCCATGAATTTTACTGCTTCCTTGATGGTTATTCTGGCTATTACCAAATTCCAATCGCTCCCGAAGATCAAGAGAAAACGAATTTCACATGTCTATTCGGTACCTTTGCTTATCGACGTATGCCATTCGGACTTTGTAACGCTTCTGCGACTTTCCAACGATGCATGGTTGGCATCTTTTCTGACATGATTGAACGCTTCTTAGAAGTTTTTATGGACAATTTCTCTATCATTGGCGATTCTTTTTCCCAATGTTTACATCATCTCGAGTTGGTTCTAAATCGATGCAAAGAGAAATATTTGACTTTGAATTGGGGAAAATGCCACTTTATGGTCAAACAAAGCATAGTCCTTGGACATATCATCTCAAATAAAGGCATTGAGGTAGATAAAGTGAAAATCGATGTCATTACAAATCTACCCATTCCCAAATCTGTTAAGGACAATCGATCATTTCTAGGACACACTGGCTTTTACCGACGCTTTGTGAAAGACTTTAGTAAACTCGCTCATCCTTTGACGACTCTTCTCGGAAAAGACGTTCCATTCGATTTCAACTCTAAATGTATTTCCTCTTTTGAACGTCTCAAAAACAAACTCATTTCTTCTCCAATCATTTACTCACCCAATTGGGATCTTCCTTTCGAAATAATGTGTGATGCTTCAAACTTTGCAGTTGGTGTTGTCTTAGGACAACGCATCAACAAGATCCTTCACGTTATCTACTACGCTAGCATGACTCTGAACGATGCTCAACTCAACTACACAATAACCGAAAAAGAGCTTCTAGCTGTTGTTTTTGCACTCGAAAAGTTTCGACCTTACTTGATTGGCTCACACATTACTGTGTACACGGACCACTCTGCGCTTCGATATATCTTCGCTAAAAAGGACGCTAAATCCCGTTTGATTCGTTAGATCCTTTTACTTCAAGAATTTGACCTTACAATTAAAGACAAAAAAGGATCCGATAACGTCATACCGATCACTTGTCTCGTCTTTCGAATGCACCATCTTCTTTGCCAATCAATGAAAACTTCCCCGATGAACAACTCCTTTCAATTTCTATCGATCCATGGTATGCTGATATAGTGAACTACTTAGTCACTAAAGAAACTCCCTCATCTTGGTCCAAACAGGATAAATACAAATTCATGTCCCAAGTGAAATATTTCTATTGGGACAATCCATACTTGTTCAAATATTGTCTCGACCAAATCATCAGACATTGCATTCTGGATAATGAGATCAGGAGTGTTCTTTCATTTTGCCACGATCAAGCATGCGGTGGACATTTCGGTCCTCGAAAAACTACGGAAAAAGTGCTTCAGTGTGGTTTCTATTGGCCTTCTCTTTTCAAAGACTCATTTGAATTTTGTAAAACTTGTGATCGATGTCAAATGCTAGGATGAATTTCTCGATGAGATATGATGCCTCTAAACCCCATTCTTACGATCAAAATCTTTGATGTTTGGGGTATTGACTTTATGGGACCTTTTCCCAATTATTTTGGAAACTTGTATATCCTTCTCGCCGTCGATTACATCTCAAAATGGGTCGAGGCCGTTCCTTGCAAAACCAATGACCATAGAATTATTGTGAAATTTCTCAAAGAAAACATCTTTTCGAGATTCGGCACACCTTGCACAATAATCAGTGATAACAAAACTCATTTTTGCAACCGTTCTTTTGAAACTTTAATGAAAAAATACTCGATAACCCACAAGTTATCCACTTCGTATCATCCTCAGACTTGTGGCCAAGTTGAAGTTTCAAATCGACAAATAAAACAAATCTTGGAGAAAACTGTCAATAAAAATCGAAAAGATTAGTCTCAGAAATTGACCGACGCGCTTTGGGCTTACCGTACTGCTTTTAAAACTAACCTTGGGATGTCCCCATTTCGTTTAGTTTACGGTAAAGCTTGCCATTTACCTGTTGAAATCGAACACAAAGCGTTGTCGGCAATAAAGAACTTAAAATTTGACCTTGAGAAAGCTGGCGAAAACCGAAAACTACAACTCAATGAACTAGAAGAACTTAGGAATGACGCGTATGAAAATGAAAAAATTTACAAAGAAAGAACAAAAGTTTTTCATGACAAGTCAATCCTAAGGAAAACGTTTTCACCTAACCAGAAAGTTCTTTTATATGACTCAAGACTTCATTTATTCCCTGGGAAACCTAAATCGAGATGAACGGACCATTTGTGGTACGAACTGTTTTTCCGCATGGTGCCATAGAAATAGAAAACCCTAGGGATGGATCGATTTTCAAAGTCAACTGTCATCGTTTGAAACCTTTCTTGGAATTGTCAAATAACCAAGAGGAGGAGCTCATGATTCTTCATGAGCCAAGCTACGTCTAGTAAGAATCTTAACCCTCTTTTGTAAATATGTACATATTTTTCTCCGTTACACTCATTATATCATGCATTGACTATGAGGACACAGTCAAAATTAAGTGTGGGAGGGAGTCTCATTTTTCATTTTTTAAGTTTCATGGCATTTTTGAATTTTCATTTTCTTTCAACTTTAAAAAAAATCTCAAAATTTCTATATCTCAAAAACATTTTCTTTTTTTTTAGCATTTTGATTTATTTTTGAAGAAACACTATAGGATAAGTATAAGTTTTGGGTCATAAATTGAAATTTTTGAAAATTTATTTGTTTTAACAAAAATAAAAATAAAGTTTGATTACAAATAACAATGGTTTAACTAGTATATAGGAAGATTCATATGTGTTAATTATGAAGTATATTCTAATTGAAAATCTTTGTTTTAAAAAGTGGTAAATTTAAAGTAAAGGATATAACATTTTTATCTTGTAAGTTAAATGGTGCTAAGATGATTTTGCAAAACTCTCTCTTTCTAAAAAAACATTTGTATATATGTATATATTTTTAACACCTATAGTCATGTGTTCACACTCATGTGTTCACTTGCCATGCTCTATACCCTTCTCACATAAGTCCGAAAGGCAGTGCATGATCGGTTTATCTGGCATCAGTTTATCTGAGTTAGGTGTTTATATATATAAATTCTTTTTAATAACGCCTACAGTCGATAAGTGTTCACACTTGTGTGTTCACTCGCCATGCTCTGTATTTCCCTCACATCAGTCCGCAAGGCAGTGCACGGGTAATATATCTGGCCTCAGTTTACCTGAGTTAGGCATATGTAAATATTGTTAATATCAATAAAATTTTCAAATAAGAGAGAATAAGCAATTGAAATCCGAGCACTATTTTTACTTATTTGATTTGACTTGTTATAAAAAGAAATAAAAATACCACTTTGATAAACTTTGCTAATCAACTAAGGATCTATTTCATAGTTGCACTATGTTATCAACCGAAACAACGAGTTAAACTATAGTCTATTTGTTACGATAACTTCGTTTTTATTGAAAGTTTTGACGAGTAAATGACTTAAATTTTCAAGACAATGACCAAAACTTATATTTAACTTATTTGTGTCTATTTAAAAGTAAATCTTTCATTTGTAAATGTTTTAAAAAACTTGCATTCATCCCACTGTAAATAAATCTAGCATTTTGTAAATATTTTCACTTTGCATTTGGATTTTGTGGGTAGTAACCGCTGAAGATCCTCACGAGACAAAACTCGTCCTACAGGGGACACCTAGAGGTTTAACGGCTTGTTGCATAGGCTCATTGCAATCGTGCTCCCTACGAAAACGGATTTATCTTAGTTTTCCTTTATTCGAGTACGAATAAAAAGAAAGTGTGGGGGTATTTGATGTGCATATATATACATCCATATTTTATCTCTTTTTATTTAAATAAATATCATATTTGGGCATTTTAACATGTTTAAAACTAAAATTCAATTGTTTTCAAAACATCATATATTCATCTTCATTCAGGGGCAAAATGGTCATTTTTGTGCATGTGTCATTTTGAGAATTTTTACTTGGACATTTTTTATGATTTTTATAGGAAATTTTGATGCAAATGGAAGAGGGATTCATGAAGATATATGCATGCACAAATGAATACAAAGGAATAAAGAGGAAATAATTCAAGTCTAAGATCATGGAGGACCCCACCCACTTGCCTAAATCTACAATTACAAGCTAATGGACAACTAAGTGGTGGTTAAAGCTTCGTGCACTTTTAATGAGGGATTAATTAGTGGCTAATGGTTACTTGGTGGCCACACTTCCTAAAGGGCATTTTGGGAAGCACCCTAAAAATGGAGTTAGGGTTTTATGCATGTATAAATAGCCCTCTTATGTACATGTAAATATCTTCTACTCTTTCACATTAGTTAGGAAATTAAAAGAGCAAGTTGTAATGGCAATATTTCATGAAATAAAAATGGCTTCCAAGCCTCTTCCTCTTTTCTTTCGTACATGCTTTTCTTTGCTTTTATGTTAATGTTTATTTTTATGCTCTCTTTCTTTTAATATTCATAGCTTAGATTTACATTCATGCAAGTAGTGTAGCTTTAATTTTTATGCAAATAGTTAGTAGTTAATCTCTCTTTCTTCCTTTGCTTAGTTTTCATTTCTTTGCTTTTTAATGTTGAAATTTACAAGTGTTGATTTGATAACACAAATGAGTAGTTAAACCCCTTCAATTTAGGGGTAATGAAGCTCTCTAACTTTATGTAATTTCACAATTTCTATGATTTATGATCTCTTTGTTTGTGCTTCATGAAAGTGAATTTTGATGTAAGTTTATACAAGTGGGTTTGATAGCTTATTTTGCTTATGCAAATGAGCTATTCTTATTCAACATAAACACAATTTACATCATCATTTGCTAATTAATTTTTGATTTTGAAATGAAAGTAAAAATGAAATTTGATGATCTATATTACTAGTTACAATAGTAAATAGATCATACTTAAAATAGCTTTTGCTTTGGCTTCATTTTCATGAGAATTTCTAAGTGGTATAATTGTTGTATTATAGTTTGATAGTTTGAGTTATGTTAATTAATAACATAAACAAATAATACTTATGATAAATACAACAATTATTTCACTTAATATCAAAACTAGAGATCATAAATTATTTGTTTGTTGATTTATAAAAATATGAGAGTGGATTTGCCTCTAAATTGTTCTCTAGTCTAATAGTTATTAAATCTCATTTTAATTCTAGTTTTATCTTCATTTTGCTTGTAGTTAACAATTTCCTCTCACTTTGTTATAATTTGATTGAATTGAAAATTTTAAAATCTTAAAAATTCCCTGCGGATCAACCCGTACTCGCCAGTACAAAAATTGTACGCCGTGCGCTTGCGGTTATTTTATTTCAAAATTTATTGGCATTTTTCTAATCAATAGAAAATTTGTCGTCAAAAAATATTGTATGAACCTATGTGAATTTGTTGTTGTATTATGCTACTCCTACAATGTTTATAAATTTCAACGCTTTTAGTTTTGCGGCTTAGTTTGTCTTTCTTAAAATACGCAGGTTAAGGAACTATCAGGCATTCCAATTTCAAAATAACTCCTAAGTAAATTTGTCAAAATAAAAAGGGATTTTAAGGAGAAAACATTAATCCCCAAAATCTCTCAGTTGGCAAAATACTACTTTCTTAAGGTCCTTCAGTAAGTTTGCACATAACTCCTCCATTTTATTTTGACTTCTTAAGTGATGAAAAAGACAGTCCACTTAAAGAAATACGGTTTACGCTAAACTATTATGCAGAGAAGCTAGGCCTCTTATTGAGAGATGAGATTATCATCGGTTTCCCCCAATTAGTACTCCTCATGAGTTTAATGCTCCCTTCAACTCTACTTTCCCTATGTTCATGGGTTTACCCAAAAAATCTTAGATTGTTATTTTCAAAATTAAAGATTGAATGCATAAAACTCAAGTCGTTGATGTAGTTTTTGAACTTGTTCACGTTTGTAATACTTTGTTGTTTTTAGTGAAAGAATATGTTTTTCCATGTGTTGATTTTTCTTTTACTCATTCTTACTGGGTATGTCAACCAACGCTTACATCCAGCGATCTTGATCTTTCTTCTCAACTAGATAAACTTAAGGCCAGATTGATATTAGATATTGGGAAGCGCTCTTCTCAAGATGCTGCAGTTATACCATTTCCGAACAACCCAGAAGCGGGTAAATGGCATAACAAATGCTATAAATTGAGGTCAACATTAAGTAATATGAATGAATGACTTTGAATTTAGAGGAGAAAATCAAAGACAAAAATAATAAAGAGCTAAAATAAAGCTTAAATACATTTGGTCAATCTGGATCTCTAGATCAAAGGATCAAGGTTGATGCAGAAATTGCTTTACTGTATCAAAAAATTAAAAACCTTGAGTTTGACCTGCTAAAAAGCTAAGTATCATGCTAATCTCTAAAAATAATCGCAAGTGGAGGTAAATCCAGCCTTCCCACTCCTATTCATGAAAGGACAACTAGATCTAAATCCTCAGTTGGTAAAAAGAATTTTTTCCCCCTGGAAAACCCGTCCCTAGCCTTGGATGATGGAGAGATTGCTAGATGGTGTCAAGAGTATAAATATAGATGTACCCAGTTTCTAAAAGGAAAATAGAAATAAGTTTCAGAATATCTCAATAAGTATTAGAGCCGGGTTGAGGAGCTGGGACATGAGAAATATGCTCTTAAGCAGAAGGTCAAAACCCTTACAAGATCCAATAAAAGTCCAATCACGCATTAAAGATTCAAATTGACTTTATTTATGATACGGATATCATCCGAAAGAAAGAGAAAAAACTTAAAGAACTACTAGATATGATAATTCATCATATTACCGAACATACTTTGGTCATTGACCTCTTGAAGGAAAAGGTGAAAGACCTTGAGTCTCAATTGGAAATGACCAAGGTGATATTGCTTGAAAATTCTTGATTGGATTCCCTTGATGATTATTTTCTTGAAATAATAGTTGCTTTTGGCTTAAAATCGACTATTCTTTCTTAGGTGCAGAAATGAACCAGAGGTTGAGCAGAGTAGCAGAAGCAGGATACAGATGTTATCAATAGTTCTTTTTATATGGGTATGTTGATCATCTGAGAATATTGGAGGCCCTCATTTTTTGCTTAGAGATGCCCCTACTTCAAGCGAAAGTCATCCGTGTCTTCTAGAGGTTGAGGGGAAGAAGAAAGAAAAAGTATACGAATGTTATCCACTCCCTCGACCTCCTTCTCATCAAGACTTAAATAACCTTTTTTAATATTTGTATTGTTTTGTATGTAAATCTAGTAAATAACTTTGTACCTAAATAGTTGATATTTTAAATAAACCTTGTATTTCCTTTCTTATTATGGTCTTGCATTTGAACTCATTGAGCTATTTGATATTTATGACTCTCTTCAAAACTTAATTTGATTCCATATGATATGTGGTCCTTAATAGCTTTGTTTGATCTTTGCTTCTTAGAAAAATGCTTTTAGACATGCATTAATTTAAGACCTTTTCTTCTAGAAAAACCTAAATTAAATAATGATGACTTCCATAATTTTGAGAAATTATTTCTTTCTCAAATTGGTCATTTTGTTTTGTAAATGCCAAATAATATTTGTGAAAATATTGATCTTTGACACTTTGAAAACTCGATTGTGAAATTTTTTTGAAGTAATTATTGAACTAGTAGAACTTTAGATGATTTGGATCAATTTGTCTTCTTATCTTTCTTGGTTAAATGATTTCATAAATGAATCTTCATTACTTAACTTCCTTCCCTTTGTCTGGGTTTTTTGAATGACCATTCAATGATTTTCCCTTATCACATGAGATTATATAAGCATGAAAAGTTACTGGTCAACTTAATAGAAGACCAGAATCTGATTATTTGATAGAAAATGTTGAATTTCAATCCAAAAATAAAAAACTAAGAGCTAATTAAGTACGTTAGAGAATTTTGCAATTTGGAGATTGAAGCTCCAGGCTCTAATAGTAATTTACATTTTGACAAGGAAATTCAGAATTTGTAAGATGTCCATATTTTACATTAAAATCCTTGTTCTGGATAATAGATAGGTATTGACCCTTCCTTTGATTGCCTTGGGGGAATATTTGATCATATTTGATTGCTCTTCCTTTAAAAGATTGCTTTGGCTAATCTCTAAGATGAAATTAGACTTGCCCGACTGATTCCTTTTTCCCCTTCTGACCTTTTAGGTAAGAATTTAGGCTTTGATTGATTTCTTTCACCCCTTCTTTCCTTTTAGGTAAGGATTTAGGCTTTGATTGATTCCTTTCGCCTTTTCTTACCTTCTAGATAAGGATTTAGACTTTGGTTGATTTCTTTTGTCCCTTTTTACCTTTTAGGTAAGCATTTAGACTGGTTGGTGCATTTGGTTAGCCATCTTAGGTAGAAGTAAAGTCTTACACATTCTCCTTCTAGAAGATGCTCCGGTCAGGCCTTATAGATGGAACCGAAGGAAGGCCAGTGCTATGGTCAGGCTATTTTAGGCGGGATCAAAAGCTTACTCGGTCCTCCCTCTTGAAGACGCTTCAACCTGGTCACATAGGCGGGACTAAAGGCTTGCAGTGCTCTGGCAAGGCCTTATTGGTGAGACTAGAGGCTTACTCTGACCTCTCTCTAGGATGTGCTCCAGCCAGGCCATGTAGGAAGAATCGAAGGCCTGTGGTGCTCTGGCTAGGCCTTAGAGGTGGGACCAGAGGCTTACTCCGATCTCCCTCTGGGAGGTGCTTTGACTAAGCCTTTATGGCGGGATCAAAGGCTTTTCCTTTATTTTACAAATCTTTTTCATGAAGTATTTCTCTTTGGTAAGTACTTGATCTTTGTAGATACATTGGTCCCTTGCTAAAGTTTCATTGATAAACTCTTGGAGTTCTCCCTTTACCAAAAAATTCTCGATCATTCCTTTAAGGGCTCGATACTAACTGGTATCATGTCTATTTTTTTGTGATACTGGCAACAGGTGCCTCCGAGCTCTCTTTCCTTTTTCGGTTGCTTCTTCTTTGAAGGCCAATAGTCTAACCTTTCTTTAATCAGGAGATAGATATTTTCGTATGAGATGATAAGGGAATGGGCTTTAACAAATCACTAGTTTATATGGAATTGTGTTTTTAGTCCTTATTTGGCTTTCTTGTAACAAAGGTTAAGTTCATTAGTTCTAACGACAAAATTTCTCTTCAAAGATTCTTGAGTTCTGATTGGTGCAGGAGAGCGATATATTAATCTCTTCCACCTTTGTGCAAACTCAACGAAATCCTTCGTTATTTCAATTTTGAAGATATTTCCTTTAGCTTAGAGCTGTATATCCTTTCTTATTTTTGGGGGCCATTCCTTTTCTTGTTCTCTTTTCCCAGTGCACAGATCGGGATAGATCCTAAATGGAATGGATTTATGCTCTAGTTATCCGGGTCATAAGGAATTACTCATCTTTTTTCAACTAGAGTTGTCAGTGCCAAGTTCCTTAATACTTGTTCTTTATCGAACTGAAGAATATGGGTGACTTGATAAGCTGACTTGGTAAAATGAGGCTCGGAGGATCTTTGTTCGGAAATAGTCATTATGCAGTATAATAGGTTATGCAGGATACAGAAATTCCTCAATAGGGATATGCTGGTTAGGGATATGCCATATATGAATGTCCTTTGTAAGGATATGTTGGATATGGAAAGTTCTTCATAGGAATATGCGGGAGATAGAGGTTTGGGCCCTCCTTCTAACGCTAAAAATGTTAGCAAATTTCTTCGATAATCAAAATATGCAAGGCAAGTCAAGGTTTGTTTGCATAAGGGATAAGTGGCCTTATGCAAGCTTGGGAGTATATGAAAATTCAAGTTTGAGTCCAAGCCTAAAGATGAATCATATGAATGTCCATTCTCCAAGTCCAAGTTCAAAAACAAATCATATGCATGTCCATTGTCACAAATAACTAATTAGACAAACATAAGAGAAGTATTCTATGCATAGTTGAATTTCAAGTTCTTATTTGCAAAAGTCACAAGAGTACATTCAGCTCTAAAAATCCCCAATTTGATTTAGGGTTCAGAACATTTAAAATTAAGAAATATAGTAAGAATGAATCGCCCCTCTTTAGGTGTCGATGTGGGCTTATTTATAGAGATGTCAATCATGCGTGATCATTAACATGTGGCAAGGCTTTGAATCCAAGGGCTTCGATAGCATCATCCTGATGAATCTCGGCATCCCATTATAGAGACTCGACATTACTTGCTTGCATAGGTTCGATAACATAATCTCCCTTGTAGAAACTTGACATCCTTTATATCCTTAAAGTTTCAGTATCCCTTGCTGATAGTAAAAGCTCGAAACCCTTTGTTATTGTTGAAGCTTAATACCATTTATTAGTAGATGCTCTACAACAAGTATTGTTGCAAAGGGTCGATAATAGTTGACCCATCACTGCCTTGTTATTCATAGAATCTTGATGTTATTCACTTATGGTTAGACGCTCAACATCCTTTAATGGTGCGGCATCCTTCCTTTTGTTATATACTCTATAACACTTTGTGTTATAGTGGTTCGACATCCCTGCTATCTTTAGACTCGACAATCTTTGTGTTGTAGAAGATTGACATTATTGTTCTTCCAAATTTGTTGCAGATTGACATCTCAAACCACTCTCTGTTTGCGACCATCATCCTTGTACAAGCTCGATACCCTTCTTTATAGCTAATGTTCGATGTCACCTTTTACTTGTTAAGTGTTTGACAACATTTGCTGTTGTAGAGACTCGTTACTCTTAAAGGCTTGACATCTCTTCACTGCCTGTTAATACTTGAACATTCAACATCCTTAGAGACTCAGACCTCTTTGTTGTTAGATGTTCAATGCCCTTAGAGACTCGGCATCTTTTTCATAGTTCTAAATGCTTGAGAACTTCACTTTCTTTAGGCTCAACATCTCTCTTTATTTCCAAGCTCGACATATTCCTCTTTAGAGGCTCGATATCCATATTTGTAGTAACAAGATATTTTATAAAGAGTATAAGATTTTTATAAAATGACATGAAGAAAATATTTTATAAAATGGTTATTAGGTTTTATAAAATATTTACGAAAGGAATTCTTAATTTTAAATGAAGAAATTTAGTATTTCAAAGGCCTAAATGGATTTATAAGCTAGTGTTGTAATTTATAAAACGGTATGAGATTTTATGAAATAATATAAAGAGATATCTTACTTTTATCCAAATAGTAAATAAAAGTAATATTTGGTTTAGTAATGATTGAATTACTTACTCAAATATGTGTGTGAGTATATGTACATGAGTGGGTATATGTATATGTGTATTTGAAGCTATATATTAATCAAGACAATTCAGTATTGTAGCTAGAATTGTCATATGTGGTTATGCATACACACACACATACATACATATATATATATAAGTGAATTATTGTACATATATGTATGTGTATATCTTTATTTGTACATAAACACGGTGGTGAGCATCTCTTATAGCCATAGCGGCTATCTCATGCGCTAAGTTGCGTGAGAAGATACCGGGTCGAGTAATCGCTCTGATGAAGTCTGAAACATGATTTATATAATTGAAGTGAGGTTGTGTCATTGTGTGTGTATAAATTTACACAAATAGGTGTATAGGCATAGATGTAGGCATCACATAAGGTAGGAAGGCCGGTTGTGTTGGCGTGTTAAAGGAGGTCGGATTGCTTGATTTATACATTGAGCTCTACATGTGCAAAGAGAGGATTTTGTGATGACCCACCTTTCTAACCCCTAGGACTGACACCTAATACATTCATGGTATTCGTGTGCTATAGCCCAAGCATCCAAAAGGTGAGTTGTCTTAGGGTAAAATAAAAGAATAGAATAGAGATCTCACAACGGAATGGTTAAATATAATATAACAATAACATAGTACATACGATCACTCCTTAATATGGAGTTACTAGAGTTACAACAAAAGTACTATCAATAGCCTAGGCAGTTATAACAACATACCTTTACACTTATTGATATAACACATACATAAATGAACAAACATCAGAAATAGATAGGTAGATAGATAAGGAGCCTCATGCTCGACCACCATCTTTAAAAGAGCCCTAAGAAACCTATCACTCCCAGACTACTCAAATATAAATGAGTATCCGAGAGTTTATGAAAAACAAACAACTCGGGTCAGACAGTAAGTCTAGTATGAGTAAACTCCAAATAAAACTGGAACACATAAACACCATGTGAGACCACGCCGCAAAACATAAAACGAGTTTCCCCTCACAAGAATAACATCTAAGCATAAAGAATGGACACAAATAATTAAACATGGCGAAGTGTGCAAGACACTTCCCGATGCAATTAAGAAAGAATAAACCCAGAGGTTTGAATTAAAAATAAGGAAAGGGAAATTTTCCAATAATGACTAGGATAGTGCACATCCCTTACCAATAGTATACCTCTGACAACATACTTGAGAATCACGATGGCTCATGGAAAATGTACAAGCCGGACCTCGCCAACCTTACCAAGAAATCCGAGTATTTTACATCTCCGCACACATACAACCAAATCCAATCTAGAGTGGATGTGAGTATACCCTAATGGAAGCAACCTTACATAGCTTGACATCCACTCATACTCTGGTTTTTAGTCATTTCCGACAAAGGATATCAACACCCAAATGAGCAAAAAATCATCTTAGAGTGATGAAACACAAAAGGATAACATAATCAATAGTCAATAAATCAACTATCAGAAATTATTAGAAAGGTCGTATATGAAAATTAAATCTCATACTCTTACCACCACTCATCGATTTCAAAGTTGTACTATCTCTATGTTGAAAAGGAATTTGGGCAAGTTAAGGTAGTGTTACCTTTATGCCTTGCTTTAACGACATTTTTAGCCTCCGAAATAGAGATAAGTTTCCATGCCTCGATGTCTAGTGCTAAGAATATGCCTAAATTCTTTCCATATAAGCGATATCATTTATGGAAATTACTTTTCATGATCGATTCGAACTTTTAAAACCCAAATTTGTGTTTGGTTTTCACATCACAAATATTCACTTTAAACGGATTTATTAAAGTTATTAATTAACTTTAAACATCATTATTAAACTGATTTATTAACCTTGAACCTCGTTATTAAAATGATTAATTAACTTTAAACATCATTATTAAAATGATTAATTAAAATAATATATTATTAATATCTTATAATAACCTTTTATTTTAAGATAAAATAATAATCTAAAATATATTTAAAACCCAAAATTCCATCCAAATACTTATAAAAAATTTATGAACCCATTTGGAAAGAATTTACAAAATATTTAAAGCAAATAACCTTTTATAGTTTACGACAAACCGAACTTCATCCATGGCGACTATCGCTATATGGACCATAACCTCTGCACTTGTTTTATAAATCAAAATTGCTTGAAACCTTGGTTCAATTAAAATATTAAAAGTGCTAAAACACAACCAAATATTTTTTTGTAAAAACCAAGCATGAAATCACACATAAAAAATTTCAAAGTAATAATATTTCAAAGAGCTCGTATAACGACACTTTCATGGAAACAAGTTACATGTCATATATATTATTTTTTATAAACAACATAAACATAAAACTAAACCACTATAAGCGAGAAAACCCTTAGGGTCTCTCTATAAAAATTCCCTGTAAAATCTTCCATATGCTCTTTAAAGTGTTTCGTAGCGACCTATTTGCTACAAACACTTCGACTTCATTTCAAGTCCCCCGCAACAACCTTTGTGTCATCCACTTCCAAGCGGGAACTAAACCAAACAATAATCATTACAAACACTTAACAACATAAGTAATTAACTAAGATTATTACAAAAAATCATAAAATTTAAAACCTGGATTTTAAAGTGAGCTTTACTCACCTAAACAAGCGCAAACTTTAACCAAACCACCACAACTATTCAATCGTCAAACGGGCCTACCTTCCTTCTTCAAAATCTCGACTTTAAGACTAGGGGAGGACTTATTTTCGGCCAAAGGGGTCCTTTTCTTGGCTATGGAAGGAAATGAAGTTTTGGGTCTTGTTTTGGTTGGATTAGTGATGATAGAGAAGAGTAGAAGTGATTTAAGGACTAGTTTAAGTATTTAAAGAGAAAAGAATAAATTTTTTAAATTAAAAACCTTTGAGAAGCCATGGATGGAAGTAAGAAGAGCTTGAAAAAAGAAGATAAGAATCAGAAAATGAAGTAAAGGAAAAGGTGAAAAGGTTAAGTTGTTTTTAATAGAAAATAAAAATGAGAAAAATACGAAAATAACCTTTTATTAAATTATCATCTACCCTCCACCAAAAACTTGCCACATCACCTCTTTCCCTTCCCCATTCCACATGCAAGAGGCAAGTAACACTCCACCATCACTTCTCCTTTTTGCTAATGTACTTTGTTTTGTTTTATGTGCTTTTATATATTTTAAATTCAAAAAGAAAAGTCATAATTCACTTTATTAACTTAAGTGTGCTTTTAAACTTAATTTAATCTAATCATGTCATTAGCAAAAGAATATGTTATTTATATAAATGTGTATACATGTACACTAATGTACACAACTCATTCCGCCAACTTTTGGTTGGTGAAAAGCCGAAAATCCAAAAAACGATTTTCAGTCACATTTTCGATTTTTCTCCAAACTTATTTTTGTAAATGAAATTTTAAAACAACTTTACAATCATTAGTTATTACTAAAAAAAGGTCTATTTTAGTTATAAAATCTAGATATTTAAAAACATATTAAATATTCAAATACAAAGTAATTAAATTATGAGTTGTTACAGATTCGTGTCGAAATCGATTTTCGAACACATAAGGAACCACTTCCAAAACATCAACCAATGAACTCCGGAGAAGTCCAACAAGGTGGAGGCATGCTTTGTAAGCAAGGAGACTAATTGAACGAAGCGAGAGAGGAAACGACATGCAAATTGGTGTTCGTGAAAATCGGTGGCAACTACCTCAGGCTTTATTGCTCGGGATAGGCTACCATCGATCGACCGGTGGTAAACCACTAGTGGATTAGTGGTAGATCACTAGTGGACCAATGGTGCATTGACCTAAGCAGTAAAGCCAAGGTCAAGTGCCATTTAAGTAGGTGCTCCTCCCCTCTTTTCGGTGCGAGTTCATGCGGAGCTTTGGCCCAACTTTGGGAAGATTATTGGTTACTTAGGGAGGCGGAATGCAAGGCAAAGCCGAGGACTGAATGCGAATGTTAAGTGATTCCTATAGGATCAAAAACGATCAGACATGGGATCGATGCGGTGATTAGTCACAGTCACATCTGAAGAGCGTGCACGGTCAAATGGAGTAAATCTGTATCTTCAAGCTTTGACCTTGGGGTAAATTTAGTTTGATAAATTGTATCAGTCATGTATTAGTGATCGTACATTGTATTGATCTTATATTAGTGATCATACATCATATTGGCCTTATATTAGTGGCCATACATGTTATTGTTCTTTCAGTAGTGACTATATGTGATATTATATTTGATGTGTGCATATGTATGTACGTATGTATGTATGTGACATCAGTGTTTCTTTTTACTCACGATGGTATATTATACGGTATATGACCGCCATCCTCTTTTTGATAGAGGCATGCACAAGGATTATTTGAGAAATCTATTATGACTAGGGGGTGATGACAATCACCTACTATGGGATCACATAACACCTATGCTCAATGAGGGACATGGTGGGATCCAAAAAGGACTTAGGCATTTAGAGTAGATCATATATTACCTATGCTCAATGAGGGACAAGGTGAGATCTACACAAGACTCATCATTGAGGATGTGGTTTAGGGTCTATGGTACATATGTACTGACTCTATTTGCTAGTGGGACTAGGTTTCAAGTATATAGAGTAGGTCGTATATCACCTATGATCGACGAGGGACAAGGTAAGGCCTATACAAGTTCGATCACACAAAGGCGGCTCGAGGGTTTATGGTACATTCAGGTACTAACTTCATTTATCTTGGGCCCTCAAAAGGAACCATTAGATGATGATTAGACATATGTAGTGAACTTCACCCATAAATAATGACGTGTATCAATTTTTATTCTTTGGTTATCCCTTATTGCTATGTTGTGCATGTTATTAGTTGATTGATGCTATTAGTGTTATTATTATTATTGTGTACTTCATGATACACTTATATTATGATTACCCTGCCTTTGTATGTTGGGTTACCTGTATCATGGTACATTGTTACATAGTAGTCACATTATGATCACCCTGCCATTGTATGTTAGGTTACCTATATCATAGTATGATTTCCTATCTTTAGGATATGTTTACTTTACTTGTTTATGCACAGTCCAGATTATCCCTAAGCAATGTTAGTGAAGAGGACTAACTGTGCCTTAGTGGTTCTTGTGTATTTGTATATAGTTTTAATATATAGTATTTTGAGATAATTCCCCTCACACCAGGCTTTATGTCTGACCCTCGTTTTGTCTTTGTCTATTTATGCCATGACAGGTCTTAGGTACTCGATTGAGTAGTTAGAGAGTCAGATGCTTTTGGGGATATGCTTTCAGGACAGCTAGATCATTATATGGAGGCGTTGTCGAAACTTTGTATATCCACTTGATGTTGTAATGGTACATGATAGATATGTATTTATATACGAGACTTGATGTGTTGAATATTATATTCATAATCTCATATTTTAGGGAGTTTGATGTATTCTAACTTTCTATCTTGATATCCATTTATCATTTATTTCTGTTAATGCGGTCTCTTATATATATGTTGTTATCATGTTCTATTCATGTATATTCAATATATTATATATTGTCATTCCATTGTGAGATTCAATCAATATGCCCTAGTATAATGTTTTTTTAGTTTTCCTTCGCCGATAATCTATCTTTTGCAGTATTTGGAAATCAAATGAGGGGTAGGTTTTTACAGGTCGATCCGGTTAAAGCGAAGGGAACCAAGAGGCATTTAACATTTCTAAAGGGTTGGACGACTTTGGAGATGGAGTTGAAGGTCATGACATGATCGATAGGTCGATGCTTCAATCATATTTTTCAATGGGTGGAAAGGCATGCCTCTAATGAATGTAAGTTCCTACTTATCCTTTAAGAATGATTCCTCGTTCTCATTGTCGAAGAGACCTTCCCTGCATTGTTTCCTAGTTTGCATTCTAAGCATCTTCTGCCTAAGTGATGTCATTTCTTCTCTTTGACCAACTTCCGCCCCATGCGAAAGATGTGTAGCCTTGAATGGAGAGGTGGTCCTTCTATGCCTTTTAAGGGAAGGGTATCTTTGACATCAATAAGAGGACAATGACCAATGGTGGTGAATAAGTGGAGGTGATCTTGTGTTTCTATTCATAAAATGGAATCTGAAAAGGTAGCCTCGCCTCTTGTGGGATCGATGTCGTAGAACTTCCCGTTGAGATCTGGAGTGAACATAAAATTCTTTGGGCTCACTATTTCTTTCTTGCCTGTCATCACTCAAGCAGTAAAAGTGCAAATCAAGTGCCCACCCCTATCCACTACCCTAAGTTGTTTAGTGGAAAATTGTCTTTTAGGAGAAAGGGAGTGACGAGAAGTATGTGCCATGGGCGGTGGAATTGGCTCGAATATTGGGTTATCTTAATCAAAGTCGTGTGGAATGTGCATCCCTATATATTAGGTAGGAGCATCCCCGACTTGGATTTCAAGCACGATCCTCTAAGAGCATCATTATGATGTTGAATGTGCTAAGAACTGTAGGTGAAAGGGGGTCTTGTCCATAGCAACTAGGAATATAGGATCATAGTTAATAGTTTCACGGGTTTCCACCCAAGCATGGATATCGTTTAAGTCATGGACCACTTGCCTAATGTTTTCAATTCCATTAATTAGGTCGAGCCACATGTCGTTGTTCATGTCTGCAATGAGTCGATGTCGTTGGTCCTAGTGCCACCATTTATGTTATTGGACTTAGAATTGTTAACCCCCGCTTCACCATTGTTAGCTTTCATGGTGAACGCTTTTTAAAAGAGAATGTATGTTTTTAAGAGAAGAAAGTTATGAAAGTTGTGAGCTTTCTGGTAGCCCTCCTTCTAGTGCCAAAATATTGACTAAATTTCCAACCAACCTTGGAATAATGATTAGAGATGGGTTTTGGTAAAGGTTACTTCATACACCCGTAGTTTATTATGTAAAATGAGGAGTAATCAAGAGAATAATAAGTAGTGCAATTAAAGTAATTAACACAAGACTTAGAGTGGTTTGATCTTAACAAAGGTCTAGGTCCACTATGGTTAATATTCTTATTACTTTGGATTTTTGGTTACAAGAGAATTTTAGTGTTCATCACAAGAGCTCACTACAAATGGGATCAGCTTGCTGTAATACGCCAACGACGCATTAATCATTTCTAAACCCGATTTTGCCTCCATTACAACTCTTCAACTACTCCTTTACTACTTCGATCTGATCTCTAGACTCAAAATCAACTTCTACAAGAGTTTTGTTATCACGATGGGGTCTGACCCATGTGTTAGTTCTCAGGTAGCCTTTGCTCCAAATTATTGCAACTCAAACTTTCCTTTGAAATGCCTATGACTAACCAACATACCAACTAAGCTTCTTCACAATGACTGGGATCATCTGATTGATAAGTTCAATTCAAGATCGACAAGATTGAAGGGATCCTCCCTTTCACATGCTAGGAGACTCACTTTGGTCAATTCGTTCCCCTCTTCCAACATTCTAAATGTCTTTCTACAAGCTTCCTACATGGGTCATCGATAAAATCAGAAGATATTTCCTATGAAAAGGTAATGAGAATGTGGCTACTTTCAGTTGCCTTATGGTCTAAAAAACTATTTGTAGATCTAATAAGTATGGAGGACCTGGCATTATCAACCTCAGCTAGTTCAAAAAATCACACCTTTGCAAATGAGGATGGTGTGTGGTAACATGTTTGGAGAACGCCGACGACAGTGGATCAACAAGCGTTACTATGATGGAAACTTCTCTCTCCTCTAACCTAAGCTACATCCCAACGTGCAAAGTATCATACCTCTGGAAGGACATTCTTTAATGTTGTTCTGAGCTTTATATTGGAACCTCCACCTCGGCGAGTTCAGCTCGTAGGACTATGTTCTAGACCGAACCATGGATAATACTGATACCTTTATCTTTAACTTACCACAACCTTTTCAAACTAGCCATAAATAAGTACCTAACTGTAAGAGAAGCTTTCATGCATGGTACTTGCTCAATCTCTTTCAAGAGCAACATTGTAGATAATAATTTATCTGGTAATCCAGACTTCCTACTTTCATTTTGGGGCCAGTCCAGATTCCTTCTCTATGGCTTCTAGAAGAATGATAACTTTGTCTTAAAATCACACAATAAGTTCTATAACTTCTCTAGTGAGTCTATTAAATTTACTTCTCTAATAAATCAAGGTGCCACCAAAATTTAAAATGCATATGTGGCAGCTCATCCATAATAAATTAGACAAAACCCATCATTTATTCAAGAAGCATTTTAGCAGTGATCATAATTGCTTTCTATGTGGATTAAACGTGGATGGTATTCGGCACACTTTTTTGCACTGTGATATCCAATTTCAAATCTAGAAAATGTGTGCATCAAACTTAACCACCAACATAGCTTTGTTTACTCTAGTTTCTTTACATATTGAGAAATGGATAGAAAGCATGTAACATCCCCCTACTTGGGAGCCCAAAATTAATGGCTACGAATGTTGTAGTCATCCATAGTTATTAATCTTCGGTGACCAAATACGGCGGTGTTAGATTCATTGATATACAGATCACAAAAATATGTAAAAAATTTAACAATTCAAAAAAATATTTCCATATTCAAATCAAAACATTTCATGTTCATTACATAATCCCCAAATTATGTTAACCGCATTTAGCAAAATATAATTATTACAAATACACCAAGAGCGACATATGAAGATGCCTGGTAGATCAGAGTATATAGCAAGGCTAATAAATCCGCCTTTACAAACAAAACACACATCGGAAAGAAAACTCTAAATAATCATCTGTCTCCTACACGCCTCCAGAAGCTTTATTTGTCTAAGAAGAGAACCTGAAAACTCTAAACCTCAAACTACTCAAAATCAATTGAGTACCCGAGAGTTTAAGGGGAAAACAAAAACTCGGACATAAAGCCTATTATTAATAATAATATAACATCTCAATCCTTTTTAGATATCTAGTGAGACCATGCCGCTTAGTGGAATAGGTTTTCCCCTCACTAGTATGCTAAAGCCTTTATAAAACCATATATTGTACTCCTGCATCCACAATGGTTAAAACATACATTTTCAAAATATTATGATGATACACATACTTGAAAATAATTAAGATTTCCTTTTAGTGTTCATGGGTTTACTAATAACCTTTAATAATTAAAGAACACCCTGTCCTATTCATAGTTTTCATGGGATCACTAAGAACCTATAAGCTCCTGCTAATTAACGTATTTAATTCATGGGTCCCTCTAAACCTATTAGTTACTCCAATAACTAGTTACCTTATCCTAGTTTTCATGGGTTGACTTGGAACCTATGGATTTATCCAATAACTCACTTCACATCCTAGTTTTCATGAGTTGACTGGGAACCTATGAATTTATCTAATAACTCACTTTATTTCCTAGTTTTCATGGGTTGACTAGGAACCTATTGATACTTCCTTTAGCCACTTGCTTATCCTAGTTTTCATGGGTTTACTAGGAACTTACTGGCTGATGTCAATTCTTAGTCCGGATATAGTTTTCATGGGTTCACTAAAAACCACTTAGCTCATACTAGTCCTTAATACATAGTTTTCATTGGTTAACTATGAATCTGTTGGTTTCCTCCAATAACTACTTAATCATAGTTTTTATGGGTTTACTATGAACCTTTTAGTTTACACCAATAACTACATAATCATAGTTTTCATGGGTTTACTATGAACCTTTTGGTTTACCTCCAATAACCATAAAGTTTAGGCATCCTATAATTTTAGTCCTCTGACTCCATGGATGCAATTCTACTCATTCAAGAGTTTAAGAAATTTTTATTCACTATTGAGTTAACCTAGATGGTTCTTCTACCCCCTTTTCCCCGAAATACGGTTATGAGTTATCATGTGAATATATTCATATTTGAAGAAGCAAAATCCAATTTAACAATACCACTCCCGTGGGTTTAAGGTCCTTGGAATACATTTTATAAAACATAGTTAACATGCTTAACTTATATTTTTATCAAGGCCATACTTCTTAAAAATCACGTACTTAAGTCTTTACAAAACTTCTTTATATAAGCCGTGGGTTTTCCTTTAAAATCTAGAGTATGGGTCTTAAAACCTTTTGAAATCATTGGAAAGCTACCCTTTTGAAAGCTTTAAACAACATTAAAAAATTTTTAAAACCCAACCCTTCGACCTTGTCGAAAGGTCTACTAAATCCTTTCAAAACCAAACCTTTCGACCTCGTCGAAAGGTCTTCAAAGCAGCCTTTTGAATCCAAACCTTTCGAAACCATTGAAACCATTCAACAATTTAAACCTTTCGAAATCATTCAACTCTTAAAATATAAACCTTTCGAAGACTTCCTGGGTTCAATTTAAAACATGCTGAAAATTCTCTCTTAAAACCTTTCGTCTACATTGGAAGCAACCTTTCGACCTTGTTGGAAGGTTTGCTTCGATACCTTTAAAACATTTCATTTTAAAACAATAGGCCTCCGCTTTTAAAACAACTCCTTCGTAAGCTTGGGTTTTACTGAATTATAAATAAAGGGTAAATCATCTAAGTCGAAGGCTTTGATACCTTTCGAAAGCAGTGGGAGAAGTGGCTAGTTTTTAAAATAGGTAAACCTTTTGTCTTTGTTGAAAGTATCGACTTCGAAAGGTTAGAAAATGCTGCAATAACCTTTCGACTGTGTCGGAAGGTTCAAAATAGAACATTTATATAAAGCGGTAGTAACCTTTTGACCGTGTCGAAATGTTTAAAACCTTTCTTTTAAAAGTAGAAAGCAACCAAGTTGAAAGCTCTAATTCGAAAGCAAAGCAGGTGAAAGCTTTTGGTTTATAAAACAAACATATACCAACCTCTTTGACCATCAACCTTTCGACTAAGAACCCTTCGACTTTGTCCAATTCATTACGTACCAAGTAACTTGATACCATATGCATTGGTTTAACCTTGTCGAAAGCTTTGAACCTCTCGACCTTGTCAGAAGGTATGGGTCGGAAGGTTTACTGCCGTAATAGGCTGAAACATGCTAAAAGTATGATTTCTTTGTTTTTGACTTAAAAAGGATAACCTTTTCAACTAACCCGCTTTGTTTGTCAAATTCTCATTGGTTAACAATTTCTTTTCAGAAATGTGCTGCCACTATTTTCAAAATTAAATAATCATTTTATTTTACAAAATGCCCCTTCTCCTTAATTAAATATATAAAACATTTAAGTCCCATACCTTAAATAATTTTATATATTTATCAAAACACTTAGGAAAATTCTGGAAAAATTCCAGAAAATCTATTTTAATATGTTTTCCAACATATAAAAATTTCAAACCCAAATAATCATTATTTTAGCTGTAAATAATTTATAACCCAATAAATCATTTTCTTCACTAGAAAATTTATATAAAATCCAAATAAGCTCAGAAAATTTTGAAAATTGAAACCAATCTCCGAAATTATGTTTTCTACAACATAAAATTTTCCTATGGCATTTAAAAATCATTTCATGTCGGTTTTGCCCAAAAACCGTGTAAATTCTTTATTAAATAACCTTGTTTAAACACATATAAATCATAAACAAGCATATCATCATTCAACATATCATAAAAACAGATTTATCCTTAAATCTGAAACCATTTGATGTTAAAATGAAAATAAAGATGTAGAAATTATTATTCACCTTAGATTGGATAAGGAAATTGAAGTTTGGTTGAGATTGATTCCTTCTAACTTGAATCCTAAGCTTTAAGTTGATTTTCTCTTCTCTTCTTCCTAATGACCGACCTTGCTTGCTTCTCACGTTTAAAAATTTGTTTGAGATAAAAATGAACGTGTATGACTAAGGGGATAGTATAAGGGTGGGAAATATGGGCAGCTAATTACCCTAATGCCTTTGTGTTCTGTTACTTAATCATTTTTATGAGTTCGTTTGATTTAATTAAGCACGACCACTTAGTATATTAATCAATCTCAATCTCTTTATCTATATTATTCTATTTAATTTATTCTAATTAAATCTCTTGAATAATGTTACTAAAATTAGGGGTGTTACATGCTCTCCTCCTAAAAGAATTTTGTCCACGAAATTCAGCAAGGACTAACTAGCAATCATAGCAAACATTTGTAACATCTCCTAACAACCATACTATCCTACCGGACTATCATAATCAATATAAATCTGATATAGACATACCATCAAAGCAGATCAAGATAAGCCTCGCGAATCCTGTCTTCTGTTTCCCAAGTACAGTCTTTCTCGTTGTTGCTCCACTGAACTTTCACCAACTTGACTGTCTTGGTCCTTAATCTCCTCTCATCCCTTGCTACAACTCGAACCGGTTGTCTAACAAAGTCAAATCAGGTTCTACTATCAAATCCTCCAACTCAGTCCGAGGAATGGTAGATTCTAGATCATGCACATACTTACGAAGATGTGACACAGGGAATACATTATGAACACCTGCCAAACTGCTCGGCAACTCTACTCTGTACACGAGCTTTCCAATCCTTTCTATAATATGGAATGGTCCAACATATCTTGGGGCTAACTTTCCCGATTTTCCAAATCGTACCACACCCTTCATCGGTGATACTTTAATGAAAACCCTATCTCCCACTGAGAACTCTAAGTCTTTACGCCTCTTATCTGCATAACTCTTCTGCCTGGATTTAGCTTCCTTCATCCGTCCTCGGATTAACTCAATCTTTTCCGACGCTTCTCTAACTAAATCCGGCCATAAGACCAATCTGTCTCCAGTCTCTAACCAACATGCTGGCGATCTACATGACCATCCATACAAAGCTTCAAAAGGTGTCATTTCTATACTAGCTTGATGACTACTATTATAGGAAAACTCAATCAGATGTAGGTGATCCTCCCAAGATCCACCAAAGTCCAACACACAAGCTCTTAACAAGTCCTCCAGTATCTTGACTCTCTCTGTTTACCCATCCGTCTGTGGGTGATATGTTGTACTCATCTTAAGCTTGGTACCTAATACATCTTGTAGACTCCTCCAAAATTTTCTAGTGAATAATGCATCTCTGTCGCTGACTATCCTACTAGAATCCCATGAAGTTTAACTATGTTCTTCAAGAAAAACTTTGCTAAAACTGGTGCCGTCCTGGTTGACTTTACGGGAATGAAATGGGCACTCTTGGTCAACCTGTCCACTATAATCCATATACTCTCATTTCCTCTCCTTGACCTTGGTAACCCGTCTATAATATCCATTGATACCAGACTCCATTTCCAAACTGGGATATCAAAAGGCTGAAGTAACCCACTTGGCTTCTGATGTTCGGCCTACACTTGTTGACAGTTAACACATTGCTTAATCCATAAGCCAACATCCCTCTTCATGCTTTCCCAATAGAAGCTCCTTTCATATCTTGATACATCTTGGTCCCTCCAGGATGAATCGTAAACTTCGATCGATGACATTCCTCTAGAACTCCCCTCCTTATGTTCTCTATATTCGGAACGCACAATCTTCCCTTCTTTCTCAACCATCCTCTTTGGTCAAGACTAAAATCCTATAGGTCATCAATTCTGACCCTGTCTCAAGCCTTCTAATCCTCTCGGCTAAAATTGGATCTTTTCTTTGCTTAGAAGCTATCCTTTCGACCAGTACTGGTCGAACTTCTAAACAAGATAACATAGCAGTACCCTACCTAGAACTAGCAGTAGATCTCAACTGCACACCACAACCGGCAAACGCTTCTAGATCCTTCCATTCTGCCAATATCGCTAACACCACATTCTGATGTTTTGTACCGAGATGATATGCTACCTTATTTCCTTTTCCAGGGATATACTCTATACCAAAAGCATAAGCAGCTAAAAAATCCGGCCGCCTTTGCTGCCTCATACTCAACTCCTTCTGAGAGAATAAATACTTTAATGACTTATGATCGGTGTACAACTTAAATCTCTCTCCCAAAAGGTAATGCCTCCGAATCTTCAAGGAAAAGATCACCGCAGCTAACTCCAAGTCGTGAGTAGGGCATCTTACTTCATGCGGTTTAAGCTGCCTAGATGCGTAAGCAATGACTTTGCTCTTCTACATCAATACTGCTCCCAATCCATTGCTACATGCATCAGTGTATACTACCAATCCTTGGTTACCATACAAAACTACTAACACTGGCGCATTGGTCAACAAATGCTTTTAACTTAAGGAATGCTTCCTCACATTTATCAGACCAAACAAACTTCACATCCTTCCTAGTCTCTTCCAATTATTAACTGCCTCGATCTTAACTGGATCAACTGGCAATCCTTCCTTTGAAACCACATGACCAAGAAACTTAACTTCTCTCTTCCAGAAATGACACTTGGAAAACTTTGCCTTTAGCTGATTCTGTCTCAGCGTCTCCAACACCACTCTAAGATGAATCTCGTGCTCTCTTTCATCTTTAGAGTACACTAAAATATCATCTATGAACACCAACACAAACCTATCCAAGTGCTCTCTGAAAACCCTGTTTACTATGAACCTTTTGGTTTACACCAATAGTTTTCATGGGTTTACTATGAACCTTTTGGTTTACACCAATAACTACATAATCATAGTTTTCATGGGTTTACTATGAACCTTTTGGTTTACACCAATAACTACATAATCATAGTTTTCATGGGTTTGCTATGAACCTTTTGGTTTACCTCCAATGACTATAAAGTTTAGGCATCCTATAATTTTGGTCTCCTGACTCCATGGATGCAATTCTACTCATTTAGGAGTTTAAGCAATTTTTATTCACTATTGAATTAACCTAGATGGTTCTTCTACCCCTTTTTCCTCAAAATACGGTGATGGGTTATCATATGAATATATTCATATTTGAAGAAGCAAAATACAATTTAACAATACCACTCCCGTGGGTTTAAGGTCCTTGAAATACATTATATAAAACATAGTCAACATGCTTAACTTATATTTTTATCAAGGGCATACTTCTTCAAAATCATGTACTTAAGTCTTTACAAAACTCCTTTATATAAGTCGTGGGTTTTCCTTTAAAATCTAGAGTATGGGTCTTAAAACCTTTCGAAATCATTGGAAATCTACCCTTTCGAAAGCTTTAAACAACATTAAAAATCTTTTAAAACCCAACCCTTCGACCTTGTCGAAAGGTCTACTAAACTCTTTCAAAACCAAACCTTTCGACCTTGTCGAAAAGTCTTCAAAACAACCTTTTGAATCTAAACCTTTCGAAACCATTCAACAATTTAACCTTTTGAAATCGTTCAACTCTTAAAATATAAACCTTTCGAAGACTTCTTGGGTTCAATTTAAAACATGGTGAAAATTCTCTCTTAAAACCTTTCATCTGCATTGGAAGCAACCTTTCGACCATGTCGGAAGGTCTGCTTCGAAAGCTTTAAAACAATAGGCCTCCGCCTTTAAAAAAAATCCTTCATAAGCTTGGGTTATACTTCAATTATAAAGCAAGGGTAAATCATCTAAGTCGAAGGCTTTGATACCCTTCAAAAGCAATGGGAGAAGCAGTTGGTTTTTAAAATAGGTAAACCTTTCATCTTTGTCGAAAACATCGACTTCGAAAGGTTAGAAAATGCGGCAATAAACTTTCTACTATGTCGGAAGGTTTTTACAAAACATTTATATAAAGCAGCAGTAACCTTTCGACGGTGTCGAAAGGTTTAAAACCTTTCTTTTAAACGTTTGGACCCGGTCGAAAGCAACCAAGTCGAAAACTCTAATTTGAAAGCAAAGAAGGTGAAAACTTTTGGTTTATAAAACAAACATACCCCAACCTCTTTGGCCATCAACCTTTCGACTAAGAATCCTTCGACTTTGTCCAATTCATTACGTACCAAGTAACTTGATATGATATGCATTGGCTTGACTTTGTCGAAAGCTTTGAACCTCTCGACCTTATCGGAAGGTCTGGATCGGAAAGTTTACTGTCGTAATAAGCTGAAACACGCTAAAAGTATGATTTCTTTGTTTTTAACTTAAAAGGATAACTTTTCAACTAACCTGCCTTTGTTTGTCAAATTCTCGTTGGTTAACAAATTCATTTTAGAAATGTGCTGCCACTATTTTCAAAATTAAATAATCATTTTATTTTACAAAATGCCCCTTCTCCTTAATTAAATATATAAAACATTTAAGTCTCATACCTTAAATAATTTTATATATTCATCAAAACACTTGGGAAAATTCTGGAAAAATTACAGAAAATCTATTTTAATATGTTTTCCAAAATATAAAAATTTCAAACCCAGATAATCATTATTTAGCTATAAATAATTTATAACCCGATAAATCATTTTCTTCACCAGAAAATTTATATAAAATCCAAATAAGCTCAGAAAATTATGAAAATTGAAATCCATCTCCGAAATCATGTTTTCTACAACATAAAATTTTCCTATGGCATTTAAAAATCATTTCATCTCGGTTTTGCCCAAAAACCGTGTAAATCCTTTATTAAACAACCTTGTTTAAACACATATAAATCATAAAAATGCATATCATCGTTCAACATATCATAAAAACAGATTTATCCTTAAATCTGAAACCATTTGATGTTAAAATGAATATAGATATGTATAAATTATTATTCACCTTAGATTGGATAAGGAAATTGAAGTTTGGTTGAGATTGATTCCTTCTAACTTGAATCCTAAGCTTTAAGTTGATTTTCTCTTCTCTTCTTCCTAATAGCCTGCCTTGCTTCTCCCATTTAAAATTTTGTTTGAGATAAAAATGAACGTGTATCACTAAGGGGATAGTATAAGGGTGGGAAATATGGGCAGTTAATTACCTTAATGCCTTTGTGTTCAATTACTTAATCATTTTTATGAGTTCATTTGATTTAATTAAGCACGACCACCTAGTTTATTAACCAAGTAACCAACCTCAATATCCTTATCTACATTATTCTATTTAATTTATTATAATTAAATCTCTTGAATAATGTCACTAGAATTAGGGATGTTACAAAGCCAGACACATCAAATCTTAAAGATAATCTAGTTTTAACATATGCTTCGGTAATCTAGAGGGAAAGAAACAATATGTGTTTCAATGGTATCCATAACATGATTATAAATCTTGTTAATCCATGGACGAATGAGGACTTTAGACAACTACAGCTAATGCTTTCGTAGGATGTGCAGCCTCAGACCGATGAATCAATTGATAGCAACACTGGGATGGACAACTGGAATATGTGATATGGGTTGCTTTATGTAAATTGCTATTTTGCACTTCAAAACCTTGTAGGGAAATTATGTATACTTTTGGGCCATCAACGGGCCTCTTGGTGGGCATGGATATTTATGTGCTTCTTTTTCATTATTTTATGATATAGCTATGTAGCTTCGTGCCACACATTATTTTTCTCATAAAATGCTACTACTAGAACTTAAAGCTAGCAGATGTATCTTTTATGAATAGAAAATAAATCCTTGGAGAACTGAAAGGGAACCTTTACTTATAGTTATAGAGACTATGCTTTGAATGGATGAGATTATTGCCTTAGATGCTAAGTTACACTGGAACCATTGATTGCTATCTATGATTTAGATGCTACGAGCTTGGATTCCATATGAAGAAAATGGTTTAGATGCATGCTAACCAGCGAGTCGTATTTTGGCATGCTTTTATCAAGTGAGTAGCATGGCCGAGGTAGTGGTTATTGTATAGTGATGCTTTCGCCATGTAAATAAAGAAGTACAAAGAGTGGTTGGGTACAGTGATGCTTTTATCAAATAAACAATGCAAATACGGTGTTGTTGTTAAAGGAATGATACATGGTTGTTGTCCCTTTTTATAGCGACAATCAAGAACTTTTGTCAAAGGCCCGACAAGTTATGACAAAATGACGCGGATAGAGAAGTTCGTCGTCAAGGAATCTTGATGAACAGGGAGAGGGGCGGACATGAACCATGAGCGGTTGCGTAATCCTGTTGTGGCTTGATCACCATGTAGTGGGGTGAGAATATGTATGAAGGATGATTGAGAAATGCTACCTGAACACTTGAAGCTCTTTATCGATCTTGGGAAATCAGCGGGCAAAGTTCCAAGGAAGGTTGGCAAGCCACTCATACCTTTGTTGGTTGGGCTGTAAAATGCGGACCAGTCATTTAGATGGAGGAGACATGGGGTCGAAATGTCTTTTGTTGGCCTTTGCTATTGGGATTTGGATTTGATGGGCCCATTTACACTTTTTGAAGAAAAATGAGCAAAACCCAAAGCTTGAAAGTTTGCATTTAAATGTCTAGCACAATATGCTTATAAGGTAATCCACAATCAGACTCTAAAGCTATCAGAATTCCTTTTATCTAATTAAAAGCAAAGTTATACGATGATTATTAACACTAAAAACGAATCTGTAAACGCAAGCAAAAAACTAGTCCCAGATATCACATGATTCCAGTTCAACAATTACATACGCTAAGGGGAAAAGATGGTCATCCACATCTATCGTATTTGCAATAAGTAACATGTCTTTGTATTTTCCATAAAATTGTGTCTCATTAATACATAGTAATGGACAATAATACAAAAAATGCACAATACAATGTACAACTCCGAAAAAGCATGATCTAACGCTTCATACTCATCAATGGTCATATGCCCAATACTATTTGGATTGGTTTTCAAAATTTTAGCAAAGTACTATCATAAAGTTGTCTAAGATTCTGCCCAGCCACTATAAATTATTTCTACTGCCTTACTCAAAGCTCTTCATGCCTTTATGTAATTTATTTTAATGGACAACTTTTTTTCAGTTAACATTTGAACATGTTGTCTATTATATCCAAATCAGCTTTAGCAAAAGGCATGATCTTTGAAACAAGAAAATTAGATGTAGCTTGCTTATGATTAGAGTTAACAATTTGGTTGATGCAGTTACGTTCGTTTGGATATTTTCTAGTCATCCACCCTCTTGGATGAGATTTCTTTGAGATTATCACATGGATTCTTCGAGGGTAATGTTTACCAACATTGCAAATGATAATGGACTTGGTTTATTGGACTTAACCTACCTACAGGATACTACACGTTTAATGGACCCATTCTCTTAGCTGTTGTATGAATTTTTCTTTCATCTCAAATACCATTCCAACTTGAAATCCATTTTGAAAGCTATCAAATGAAATAATTCACCATTGAATTGAAGATTTGCAACAACAGATCTAGCCTTGAAATGACATAAATCAAATAATTCTTCATGGAGATTGCCTTCACACGTAAAATCATAGTTGATAGGTTCATTATTAACTTGCATATTATGGATCCAAGACCCATCTTCCTCTGTGCCAGCGACATGTTATCAAGTTGAGGATCGTTATCTATATCTGTATCCACATCTTTGTCCATATCATTATCATCGATATTTTGCTGCCCCTAAATGATTAGATAGTCCTACGTTGGATTGTGTTGCGATATCATGTGTTGGAAAGATGCAATTAAATTCAATAAGAGTCCTACTCGAATGAAGCAAAAAAAACAATCATATAATTATATAAAATATGCATACCTTTGGCTCGTATAGCAGGAGTGTATGGGATATATGAGATAATATTGCTTTTCAACGGTCTAACGCTTCTCTACAGGGTAGGTGGGTGTAGAATATTGTTAGAAATAGAAAAATACATTTTTAAACGATAAAGGTATAATTAATATCAAATAAAAACATTACGAAATAAGCATTACCTTGACTCATACATGTAAAGTTATCCTGAATGGGATACAGATAACTATGTAGCACACCATGTTAATAATTTATGCAAGGAGAGGATCCTAAAAACATGCTTTGTCGAGCTCAGCTTATTACATTTAATGGTAGAGTACTATAACTAAGAGAAACAATTCCTTGATCAGTGTTCACGGTCTTCAACATTCTGGCATACTCTTAAATCCCATAGTTGACCACTAGAGGTGGTAGGGGTTGTTCTATAAGCTATTTTATACTCTTTCCCACATGCAACTCTACTGAATTTAATGCAAAAGAAAACATTAATTCAACATCGTCAATGTTTATCAATTTTATTGCTTTTAATTTCGAATCAGCCACCAAGTCGCAAACTAAATCAATATCAAACTCTTTAAGATTTATTTTTATAGTTTTGAAAAATGGTTCTTTCAACTTTGTTAAATTGCAACTTTATACACTTTTGCTTACTTTATATGACCCACAAAACATATTTTCCACAAATTTGTTGATTGATCGCCAATTCATCGGCAAAATAGGAAATAACCAAAACAAAATTTCGAGTCATTTTACAACAACAATAAATATCAACTTTACACAATTTCATAAACAACTACTACAAAACAAACATTTTGCAAAAATATATATTAAAATAATGTTTACCGTTCATATATTTATTTATCCAAAGCAAGGAGAAAGTGATATCCTTAACTAGATCCATCAAAAGAGTTCTTTTGATTAATTTGATGCAAAAAATTGCACATCTTCGCAAATAGTTTCAAAACTAACATATTTCATAACAAATTTAAAAAATAGGGCCAAATTGATAAAAGACTTTTTTATATTGAAATCTTTTAAAATCTATGTTACTGGAGATGATAGCAATGGGGTAACCATTGGCTTGCTCTTACGTAACTTATCTAATATATAATTGTTTTTCTAAAAAGTCCCCTTATATTTTTTGTTATTTTATTCATTTTGGTTCCCTCAAAAAACACAAAGATATTATAGTAATCAATCGATTATTTTATAAAACATCCGATCTCAAACATTTGTCTTTGGATCTATAACATTTCGGGTGCTTCTTTCACTGTGTCGATTTGAGCATTCATGTGGTAACGTCAGTTATCATTTGGATTCAAATGAGAAATGTATATTTGGTTATTGCCTTTTGGTGAATCAGCGTGATTTAAGGTTGTTTTTTGGTAAATAATGGAATCAAGAATGGATCAATATGAGATAATGGAGCAGATTGGGAGAGGAGCTTTTGGGGCTGCTATTCTTGTGAATCATAAACTGGAGAAGAAGAAGTAAAATTTTAACCTTTTTCAGTATTTTGAGTTATTGTTTGTGTTTTGATTAAGTAATATTTTATGATTTTAGATACGTTTTGAAGAAGATTCGACTTGCGAGGCAGACTGATCGATGTAGAAGGTCAGCTCATCAAGAGGTATCAAATAATCTTTCTATGCTGCTACAACTTTTACGTCTTATTTTTGCACATATGAATTCAACATTTGTGAATTGACTTTTGTGCCATTTTTTTTTTTTTTGCTGAATGGTGCACTGAGTGATATCGTGCTTGCGTGTAAGCAACATTTCCCTACCTGATTATTTGGTTGATTGCAAACTTAGGTTACCTCAGGCAGTGAAAATTTTTCACACTCCACACTTACTTTCCTCCTTTCCCTTAGGTTCACACTTTCAGACATACAACAGTCTGACTTGCGAAAGAAATAAAGCGTGAACTTTCCTATCTAGCATGGAGAATTCATAACTGGAAGAATTGAAATATGTTAGGATGGGTTTTCAGAATCTGTCATGTACATCCACAAAATTTAATTTGTTAATATTTATATTCTCTGAGATATTAAATACTTAAATTGGATGCCCAGTGGTGAGGAATTAAACGTGAAATTATAGATGCACAAGATTAGGATTAGTTTGAGGAACTAAATAAAAAAATTTGGAGTTATTTAAAGTGGCCACTGAAAAATGCAGTAGGGGAGATAGCTTTATAAAATATGCTCTAATATATGTTTTTCTGTAAATGTTGGAATGAGTCAATGAGAAGAAGTAAATGAGGATCAACACATAAGAAAGCATCGGGTTCTCACAAGTTTTATCATTCCACTACTAGAGTTGCTCTTTACATGGTGCCATTTTTATAAAACACGCCTGAGGCACGCCTCAAGGTGAGGCGTCGAGATAATGTCTCGAAACCCATTTAGAAAAGTGTTTTACTTTGAGGCTTACGCCTCAGTTGTCCAAGGCATTCAAGGCGTAAACCTTAGAGGTAAATTTTTTGCCCAGTTTGCATCCACTTTCTTTCATTCATATATTTTCATCAAACAAAACACTAACACTAAATCTTTTATATGCACAATCTTCAAAAAATCAAAATCAAATAATTACTATGGTTGAAGGTAATTTATTGAAGCCACAATCCTAAAAAACATGCAAAAATGAAATTCAATTATGTAGCATCAATTCAGTAAGAGTTTTTCATTCTTTTGTTTTAACCATGTGATATCAATTCAGATAAGAGTTCGGTAAAATCTTTTTTTGCTCATCGTATATTGCCTTTAGCTAGTTCAAATGAAATCGATGAAGAAACATCAAAGTTTATTAATCTAACCTTTTGGAAATTGATTTTTAGTATCTACTTGAATATGATTTAGTAATATGTTTAATGGGTATTATTTTAGATGTTAATATATTTTTACTTTTATTATGATTCTTTATATTTGAGAGTTTTTATGTTTTAGCCCAATATTTGATTGTATATGTGCGTATTGATCTAAAAACCTTTGTTGGGTACCTTTAAATAAAGAAATACAGTTTTGTTAAATAAATCAATTTTATTTTAATTTTTTTAATTGATAATGAAAATGTTAAGAATGCATCATAGGCTGCCCGTGGACCTAAAGCTTTGTAAGGCTTTTGCGCCTTTATGCACTGTGCTGTTAATAAATAAGTGGTTCTTTAATATTCAAACTCTCTTTCTTTTAACTTCGTTGTTGCCAATTGAATTTCCAAGTTGTTGCTTCCGAGAAAATCAAACTAACATTAAAAAAATAAAATATTTCAGGTATTTCGAACTTTCATTCAGTTGATCAGAATTGTTTCCCATTTATTGGTTGATTTGCTAGTTTGTTTTTAATTTACTAGATTGCCGAAATCTCAACTTTAAATTCCCAATTTTCTTTCCAGGTGCTTCTTTTCGTAGTAATGTTCCAGAAAATTGTGTAATATTAATCTGTATTGATTTTCATTGTAGATGGCCCTGATTGCACGACTTCAACACCCGTTTATTGTAGAGTTTAAGGAAGCTTGGGTGGAGAAGGTTAGGTTTATTAGCATATTGTTATTTCATATTCTACAGTTTGTTTATGTTGTCAGCGCCTTTTCTTTTCTCAGGGATGTTATGTATGTATTGTCACTGGATACTGTGAGGGGGGCGACATGTAAGCATTATCTACTTTACCATACAACGCCTATATCATTGTTAACTCATATATTCATGGCACCTAACAGGGCTGAAGCAATGAAACGATTAAATGGGACGTACTTTCCGGAGGAGGTGTACATTATTCTGTTCTTTAATGCCATAGATTTTTATAATTGTTATTTGATGTTTAAATGTAAAATTCCCCAGAAACTGTTGAAATGGTTCGCCCAATTAGTTCTGGCGGTTGAGTATTTGCACTCAAATTTTGTTCTGCATCGTGATCTCAAGGTTTGTGTTTGCTTGTACAGCTAGGTACATGTTTCCCATTAATGTTATAGAAACGATGATCAACTTTCCCTTACTTCTTTTCAGTGCTCAAATATATTTCTCACCAAGGATCAGGACATCCGACTTGGTTGGTCACTTCGTTGCTCCTAATTTACCAATATTAGCAAGAATTTGCATAATAAATTCTCAATAATTATTCAGGCGATTTCGGGCTTGCAAAAACTTTAAAAGCTGATGATTTGACATCCTCTGTAAGTTTTTTACAGTGACCATTTTTCTCAGTCTGGATTTATATGTAATCTTAAATGTTATATAATGTAATGTAGATCAGTCTTTAGATAATTTATGTTAGGCTACTAATTTTGATGCTTAAATGATTCTGCTTGGATAGATCTTATATGGAGAGTATTACTTCTGGTATAACTATCAGGATTTGAAAACAATAATAGATGGATGCGTATGATGTTATATGCACAATGCATTTTGTAGGCTTATTCATGTATCAGAAATGAGTGTTTCTACATTATATTCATCAGTATATGAAAACGATATTCTACGGATGTGTATGCTATATGCACAGTTTATTTTAGTATGCAGATTCATTCAAAAATGAGGACTTATTATGTTGTAGGTTGTTGGCACTCCCAGTCGCATGTGCCTACTACTAGATTTATTTTGATAATAATACTGATATGATGACCATCGGGGTATGAAAAAGTAATTGATGGATATGTATAACATTACATGCACAATTTATTATTAGAAAGCAGATTCAATTATGAAGTAATGAGTGATTTTATACTTTGTAGGTCGTTGGAACTCCCAACTACATGTGTCCTGAGCTGCTTGCTGATATTCCTTATGGATTTAAGTCAGATATCTGGTCGCTTGGTATGTTTGTTTGTTTGATACTGCTTTGACATTGCGTATATTTTGAGTCTGAATTTCATTTACGGTTCGGCAGGCTGCTGCATGTATGAGATGGCTGCTCATAGACCCGCCTTTAAAGCTTTTGTAAGTCTGTTTCTCTTCAACTTTACTTTTTTGCATTAGCCAAAAAACTTAAAAACTACAATTAATGGTTTATAACACATTTAAAGTATATCAGTGATGGGTCAGTTTTCCATCTGCAAGGTTTTCTTACACAACCTCTTATAATCTTGAATATTGATATTTTCTTAGTTTTCATTCTTAAAAGTAAATGTTAACTTGTACTATGTTACTGAAAGAAACTTGTTATTATGTGTTTTATCTGATGGCGTGCATTCAATTTTTTATTGTGATGGATTGGTTTCATATGTGTTGGCTCTCATGGTCATGGATTTGCTCTAAATAAGATAAGTTCAGTTTACCAGTTCCATTAAAGCAATTCCAACTACTGTGTTACACAGATACAAATATTTATATTTCAGTGCAAAGACCTGAGACTTGTTGAAATGAAAAAGGTTGATCGTTGCAAGTTATTTTTTGTCTTCTTTGTTCTGTGCAAAATCAAAGTTCATAGTCCTCTCACATTTATTATTTAATGATTGTATTGAAACATAATTTTTATTACTGTTTTTATTTTTCATTTTAGGATATGGCAGGATTGATAAGTAAAATAAACCGCTCATCTATGGGCCCTTTACCTCCTTGTTATTCACCTTCCCTGTAAGTATGCATAATATGATTCTTACTGGTTTTATTTCACTTGAAATGTATGATATTATAATTCATGGTTACATTGTAGATGTTACCTATACGACAATATCTCACTCTAGAAACATGCGTTTCATATATGACTCTATATCATATCCTAGAAACTTTGTCATCTCGCATATCACCACTGACGTTATCCTAATAAGATACATACTTAATAGGAAGAAATGGTGTTTTATTCCCCCAATCTTCTCAACCTACATACTCGGGAAGCCGCTCAATTTCAGTCTCATAAGTACCATGGATGGCCAGATAATAAATTAATGTATTTGCGTCTTATTCTTAAAACTTTTTTTCTTTTTTACTTGTTTTAGTTCCATTTTTTTAGATGAACAAATTTGGATATGGGAAAATTTTACAGTAATTAATTACACTTTTTTTTTTGGATAAAATAATTGGAGGTAGTAAGATAATTTGATGTAATTAATTGGGCAAGCTCCGATCATCTCTGTAAAGAAGTCTTAGGACTCTTATCATCTAACCAAGTGTTTATATATCCTACCTGAATAGCATTTTATTTATAACAAAACCCTACATGTATTAGTTCTGAAATACATCGCTCTCAATCACTTATACTACCAGCCCATGCATAGCATATGTTATTTATCCTTATTAGATGTCTTTAAATCTACATCCTTTACGTACCTTCTGATACAAAACCACATGCAAGAAAATATGACCTTTTTTGGGTCTTTTCAGGAAGTCCTTCATTAAATGCATGTTAAGGAAAAATCCCGAGCATAGGCCAAGTGTAAGTTAACAATATTTTCCTTTCCACATCAATATCATTTTCTATATTTTCACTTGACCACTCTGTTTTTATCAGGCATCAGAAATCTTAAGACATCCCTACTTACAGCTACATGTTAAACTATACCGGCCATCTACTGATCTTCCAAATTTGATTCGAACACCTGAAAAGCACATCTCAACTTCGCATCGCAGTCATAAAAATATTTCAGATAGCCAGAACAGTAGTAGCATAAGCAGCAGCGATATGGACAGTTTGCATTCAAATGGTAAAAATTCATCGAGTCCTTCACCAAACTTCAATAACAAAGTTGCTGAAATTGACACTGCTTCAACTAGTGATGCTGGTTCTGAGAATAACGTAATGCACATGCAAAACTCACCAAATGTCGAGCAAAAGCAACAAAAAACCTCAAAGAATGCACTATTCTCTCTAAAAGAAGAGGTGAAGAAAGAAACTCATTCCCCCATGAGGGACAGAAATGTAAAGGTTACTGCATTTGGAGACCAAAGGATAATGGAGCTACCATCTAAGATTCCTAAGCCTTCTAGAAGATTCTCGACACCACCATCATCAAAGATCCCAAGGACTACAAGCGTAGGTTCTTCTAGTTCGAGATCAAGCTCAGAAGTATCGGGAGGTGAAGTGGTCAAGTTAAATACTGATTTGATGAAGAAGCCTGTTCATTCCCTCAAACATATTGTAAGACTGAATTCGAATCACTAACTTCTGATATGCTGAAGTTATACTTTTAAAATTTTATAAGTAAACTGCAAAATCTGTCCATGGATTACAATTTTAAGAAAAGGACAAACTTTTCTACATTGGCCATGTTTCGAAAGTAATTAGAGAAATAGGTCAAGCAGACCATGTTTAGTATTGGATTCTTTCATTACAGGAGCACTTTATACATATATTTGGCCCGCATGATTTCAAGTATTGTCAGTGCCTCTTTGGCAAAATTTCCTCCTTTGTGTGTGTGTGTGTGTTATAGTTTTTAACTATGCCTATTTCTGTAATCGGTCTTATAAATGGCCAAGTGAAAATTTGTCCTAAACAAAATTTAACAACTCATATCAAATTTGAGTAGGACAAATGTGGTTCTTAAGACTAAATTTCATTGAAACGGATTATATGATAAAGATAGTAGCTGGTTTGTTAATCGAGAACAATCTGTTGACTATTTGTAACCAGTCCCAACTGGAGAAAGGAATAGACCTGTGTAATTGTAAGTATTAAACCAGTCAATCACTTTCTACAGATGCCATTTGGTGAACCCACCTCAAAAGTTAATGCTAGACATGAAGATGTTCCACACACTGCTGCATCTAAGAAAAACAATGAAGAAGATGCTTCTTCTACAACAAGGCAAAAAACTCCACCTTCCAATCATATTTCAAGGAGCCCTGCTCGAACAAGACCAAGAAATTCACCTTCCAACAATATTTCAAAGACACCATTCATCCCAGCTTCTAATAAACCCATCATTTTCGAAAAACCCTTCCCAGCCACCAAATTTACCCGAGAAACTGAAAAGGGTCCTATTCAAACTCCATTCATCCCAAATCAAGCAACGAACGAAGTTCAAGATATCTCAAACAGTTCTCCACACCCTTCGCCCGTAAAGCAATTTGAAGCAGACCATTCAACATACAATGACAAAAGTGCTATAATATCTTCAACTAAACAGACAGTTAACCACAGCATGGAAACAAAGCCCGAAGAAGAAATCGTTTCAGAACTGAAAGATGCAAGCAACGAGGATCTAAGTACAAGCTCGAACATGGATCGGTCTTTTCCCATCTCCGATCAGGAATTTGTATGTAAAGACGATTCATCTGCACCTCCTTCTCATTTACCTCCTGCTTTTGATGACGTGATTCATGTTATAAGACATAGTAGCTTTCGTGTCGGGAGTGAACAGCCCTTAACTGAAAGAGTCGAAATGGGAGTTCAGAACATGGATGTGGGCAAACTATTGAATGCTGTTAGAGATGACGCTGAAATGAAAAACACTAAAACTAGTACATCTCAGGTTAAGTCAAACGCTATAGATATAACTGCTACTTCTAATGTTAGTAATGTCAGTACAAATACAACTATGGTTAAGCCAAAGGAAGAGGACGAGGTTAATTCTGGAAAGGAAATACTGGATGTGAATTCGATTAGACAAAGAGCAGAAGCTCTTGAAGGATTGTTAGAATTATCGGCAGATTTACTGCAGAACAACAAATTAGAAGAGCTTGCAGTTGTGTTAAGGCCGTTTGGAAAGGATAAAGTGTCGCCAAGAGAGACAGCGATTTGGTTGGCGAAGAGTTTGAAAGGGATGAGGACCGATGATAGCCGGACTGCTTCTTGATTGTTTCTTTTGTTATGTTGTTCCTTTTGATTTTTGTTTTTTTTACAAGATTCATGATGTTTTAAGATTTTCGCTGTGTTTATTGATGAGAATGATGTAAATAGTATAGGATTTGTGCATGGAATGAGTGCACAGTCCCTTGTTATATAACTGGAGTTTGGTTTTATGCTGGATTGTTTGATGTGTGTTACAAAGTTACAATGCAAGATATTGAGTGTGTTTAGCTGACACCTGAATACATAAAGAAAGTGGTGCATGTAAACTCTTCATATTTGGCTGAAGTCTGGTATGTTTCTTAATTTCATTTGGTTTGTTGGTTGTAGTAGTTCATTTCATTATGTGTTAGAATATTGCATTTATTTCAAATGTTTATGTATATGATATGCATCGCTTTTTAGATTTGTATGCTATACGCATATAACATTTTAATTTTATGTATTTACAGTTTCAGGTATCGGTGCTTAAGTTTTGCTTATGTTGTTGTATCATATGAATATCGTCACATCCTTATTGGTTGTTTGGTTTATGTCATATCTTTTATGAATGTGTTGGTTTTGTTTTTCTATGCAATGTTGAAAATATCGTACTTGTTATGTCTCTAGATGGAATAATTACGTAATTTGACATGGTTTAGATGGTTGATTTGCTAAAGCTAAAGAGTAATATTTATGAATTTTACTCTCAGCTTAATCTTTTGTAATTTGAGACTTAATAGCAAAGGTCGTTATTTTTTATACCATTTTCTATCTTTGTGGTATTTTATGATTGCAATCGTATAAACAATTAACTTTTTGTGCAATTGATCACAATTACGGATTTATAATACGCATCCGCGATCTGGATTTTCAACCAGAAGCAAATATACAGATCATAAGTCGAGTGTATGTTAAACAAACAATTAAAAATCGAAGCAGATGCCTAGATCATCTAGGTTTCTGGTGAACATAAACCTAAACAAATATTAGCTCATGGATCTCATGGATAAAGGCGTGATGGCTTACAAGCAACTAGAGGTCAAGTTTGGCCTTTGCCGATATTTTGCCTTGCCATGTAATACTTGTAGTGGTGGCCTCCTAAAACTATGAAAATTATTTTACTAGGCTTCAATTTCGTTGTCTCCCCTAGTTGTTGCTTGTGCATTCTCCCCCTTTTCATGTAGCGCCTCCTCCTCATTGCCGGAGTCTCCTACACTATGCTCGCTCCGGCCAACTGAAAGAAGCCACCATGGTCTGATATATGCCAACTTAACCTAAGAATTTGATCTTTCCCTCTACCAAAGTGCTTTATTCTTAAGCTAAAAGGTTGCCGATCTCATGACAAAAAAAAAAGGAAAATGTTAACATATATCCTTATGATTATAAAAAGTAGCATTTGGTCCATCTCAAAAAAGTTTTGCATTCCTATTTTTTTTAAAGGTGATTTTTCATAGAGATATTTGAGTAAGTTTACTAAGTTCAATATGTACTTTTAGAGTATATGTTCGTAACTCATAATCACCGTAATACACGTTGGAGCGGCCGCTTTTAAATTTGAAAATGACAGAAGTAAAAAAGAAAGATGTAGAAAATAATATATAAAATGAAAGATGTAATCATGTAAAACAAACAAATTTAGAAAAAAAAAGATATATCCAAATTTTCAAAAAATAATAATTTTAGTACGTTGCTAAAAGCACCGAGAAACTTCTTGCTTATACTATAAACCTTTTAATAAAAATTAATAAAATTACATACTTTCTAATACCACGTTGACATTACCGAATCCATTCAACTCCAATTCTAAATCCACCTCTATAAATTATCATTTACTAGTTTTTCATCCGTAAACCAAATATGGTACATGAAATAAAATTAACTTGAATTCCAATAAAACATAACATGAATTCACGATCAAATACCAATTAAAATTTTACTTCAACACCCATATTTACTAATTCACATGAGATTCAAAATAAAAATTGAAAACACAGATAATTTAATTAAAAAATACTACTTGAAGGAAAACGATTGACGATGTAAATGGTTGTAATGTGTCTTACTATACAGCGACGACAGTGCTTTTTTGGTTGAGTTTGGATGAATTTCTCATTTCTTGATTTAGGATTAAGAGTTTATTAAGAAACTGAAATTTAAAATTGAAGTTTAGCATTGAAATGAATGAGCCGTAACGATGGTAGCCTATAGGAGAGCGTAGTATTATAATGTGACAGTGCCGTTGAGAAGTGGTATATTTTAGTGTTGCCAGTTTATAGATGCTTCATCACTCAAAACTAAAATTCTTGTTGGGCCCAAGTCCACGTTATATAAAAACCTACAAGTAATAGAACGCACTAGTAATCACTCTCTTTACCAAGGGGTTTCAGATAATTAAACCTCATTCTTCAAACCGACCTAGCAAATTCTCCCTCCATTTTCTCTGTTCCTTAAGACTGAAAAAAATGGATACTGAAACCCTAGAATTACAAACCAAAGTAAAGTTATTAAAAATAACAGTACAGGAATCTCAATCCATTGGTAATCAGTTGCTCTCTACCAAACCGTGCGGTGATCGGCTCGCTTTGATCAATAAAACCATGACTCCAATTCGAGTTCTCTTCTTTTCTCCATTTATCGTTCAGTTTCATATTTGTGAAAATATTTATGTTTATCTATTGTCTTTTGGGTGCAGGATAGTGTGAAAGAGAACATGATGGCATTAAGCGGGATTGATGCAGCGTTAAAGTCAGCTGAATTTATCCTCGGAAAGTATGATTTGATTCATGAGGTATTGCTTCCTGGATCTTAACTATTTTTTTCTTCAAAAAAAAAACAAAATTAGTTTTCGCTAGTTTTTGCAGCTAAAATGTGCAAATTATTATTTTGGATTAAGTATTCATTTTTTGATAAGTAATGTTAAGCTCGTAAAAAGTTGGTAATGAGATATTTATTTTTTTCTCTGGGTTGTCTCTGTTTTTCAGTGTTAAGAAATTTATTTTTACAGAACAAAAACAACTTATATTCCGTAACCTACTAATGCTTGATATTTTTCATGAATTGGTAGTTATTTATTTGATATGCAGGCAAAGGCTAAACTGGAAAATGTACCAAGCACCAGTTTACAGGATTATACTGACGCAGTTGGTCAATTGAGGAATGTTGCTTGCTTCTTCAAATCAAAATTTGGCTCTGAAAAGTGTGCGAGTATAATCAGTAGTTTAATTAACGAATCCATTGCCCGGCAAGAGGAGAATTTTATATCACTACTATTGTGGATTAGGTTTGTAAATTTTTCAATGTTGCTACCTTGACAGTTTTCTAAAAAAATTGATTCTGGAATCCTCTGATCACTCAGATAAAAAGATTAAACAGATTTATTTTCTTTCTCTTATTTTTGTTCTTTAGCAAACCAGTTGATCCTTTTCAAATTGCTGATTGGAAACCTGATCAGTTTTCCACTGAAGTGAATGAAATGCATAATATAGTTTTAAAACTGTCTGTTGCTGGTAGAACGGAGCATGTTGTGCATTGTTACAGGTATTGTACTACTATATCTAGCTTTATGTTTGATCGCATATTGCATGTTTCGTTAGGTATCTTATTCACATCTTAGTAATTCTACTTGAAAGATTATCTTTTAGTATGAGGTTATTTGACATTTTACAGTTGATGTTGGCTCTAGCTACATGAGCTGAACCAAAAACATACAGATTTATAAGCAGTGGCTGCCTTGGCATTAAGCTAAAAACCCTCATATATGATAAAAATTAAAAAGCACTTGTTTATTTGGTATTTTTGTTTACATTAGCCAAATAAATTTAAGACACTCTTGTGAGTTACATGCATTTGTTGAGGATCAGTAAAATTATATTTCAACCTAGCAGTTCTATTAAATTATTAAAGAAAAACATGTCCTTCTATAATAATTGATTATCAATGCATTCAAACACTATGTTTTTATAAAAATAGTTTTAATATTTTCGCTGCATCTTTCTTTTAACTTACAAAAATTGAAAAGCTTGTAAGTTTTGTTTACCTTTTATGCCTTTAGGGTTGCAAGAACTCCATTTTTAGAAGAGAGTCTCAGTAAACTTGGAGCAGAAATCCTCACCAAAGATGCTTCAAAGAGAACACTGTCGGAAGATTTACAAGCCAAAATCAACATTTGGATTCAGATGGTGCAGTTTGCGGTAAAAATATCATTATTCTGTTCCACAGCTATTTTTGTTTTTTTACTAAATTTGATTGTGTGATTACAGTTAACAACAGTTTATGTTACCCAATCGCTTGCATTTTCAACACAGATAATGCTATATATCAACGAAAAACATGCCTGTGAGAAAATTTTCAAAACTATCCATCTTCCTGATGATTACTTTGCAAATATGATACAAAGTACTTTGGCTATGCTTATTCACTTTGGAACAGCTATAGTTGAAGTCCGAAGATCTCCTGAGAAGCTGTTTGTTCTTCTAGACATGTACGAAGTGATACATGAACATCAATCTGAGGTATAAGCATCATTATGTAAGAACCTACGATGTAATTAATAAATTTTATAGAAATCCAGTAGCTTATCTAATGCTATCAGTAACCCTCGAAAGCTTCTAACATATATGATGTATGGGTGTTGTAGGATCGATTTACATAATTTGGAACTTGTAGTTATATTGAAATCAAAAATTCTTTTACATATTTAGATCTTATGAAGTTATTTGATTCGGCAGATTGGGATGATATTGGAAGGAAAAGCTTGCGATAATATGAGGGAATCTGTGGAGAAACTGAGCAAACTCACTGCGTTTACCGTTTATGAAACTCTTTGTGATTTTGTTGAAGGTGTGCAAAAAGATGCATCAATGGATGCTAAATATTTCTATCGCGGCTCTGTCCATCCTCTTACCTTTTACGTTATGAACTATGTTCTGTTTCTCTTCGAGTAAGCGTGATAAATAACAATGATAAATGTTCAATTTTATGAATTATGATTTGCATTTCAATTGACTAATCCAATTTACATGCAGCTACAAGTCAATAGTGGAGCACATTCTCAAAGAATACGAGAACAAAGGTGAAAAGCATGCTTATCTAGAGCATGAAGCAAAAAAAATACTGCAAGCTCTTCAGAGTAATTTGGAAACAAAATCTAAACAATTCAAAGATCCTGCTCTGAGCAAAATTTTCCTTATGAATAATTTTCAACGAATGGTTACCTATGTGAAGAAGTATGTAAATTTCTATTAATTCTAACACCAACTACAAGATTGATATATAAAATTATAAATGATCAATATGTTTTTTCCTTTAAATTTTTAGGTCTGAATTGAAAGGTCTATTGGGTGATGACTGGATTCAACGAGTAAGGAAGAATGTGCAGCGAAATGCGACTGACTATAAACGGATTTCTTGGAAAAAGGTTTTCACTATCCAAACATTTATTCTTCTTTGATAGGTGTAAAATGTTGCTTTTTCTTCCAAATCTATACAATTGAGCAAATATGAAGTATCTAACTTTGAGCTTATTATTACTAATTAGTTACTGGAATGCTTTGATACCAAAGACTGGACTGCAGCAGAAAGAAATCTTAAATTTCAAAGCCTCCCTGAAAAAGAAATTATGCAATCTAGAATAAGACAACGGTTTGATCTAAGTTCAAATTATACTCTTAAATTTCAAAACATAGAATTCTATACTTTGTTATGTTAATTTTTTTCCCCCTCTCAGAATCAAATTATTCAACATAAGTTTTGAAGAGATTCTACAGAAGCAGTATTACTGGGAAGTAGTTAACTCAGAGCTTCGGGATTCTTTGATACTGTCGATTTGTGAAGTCCTCCTACCGGCTTACCGATATTTTATTTCTAGTTTTGGGTACTTTTTTATTGCTTGCAAAGTTCCAGTATAGTCCTTATGTTTCAATGCATATGAACTCTATACACTTCACATTGATCGAATCAATGATCATTGCATTTTGCAGGTGTCTAGTAGACAATGAAGAAAATGGTAAAAAATGCATCAAGTACTCTACTCAAGAAGTCCAGGAGAAAGTGGAGCAGATGTTTAACGTAAGGTGATCTACCAACATGTGCATATTTCTCATATGACTTCAGCTAGCCTAGTAACTTTAGGAATAATTTTTTTGTTCTTCCTGTTAATACCGTTTATTTCAAATTTATCACTCAGTTTAGATTTTGGTGTGTACAGTTTAGTCCATATAAGACCATTGTTACATTCTCACATATAGTCTATTATTTTTCATGTTTAAAATCTTCATTATAGATGCATTAGCCTTGTCTTTCATAATCAAAAAATACAAGTGCAACTATTAATGTAGGGCATCCGTGTCCGTGTCCATATGGTTTTTTCCTTAGTTTCAATTAATATGGTTGTAGATATTGAGCTATATAACAAGCGAAGTGCAATATTGAATAAGATACTGCACAGTATAGTTAGATACGTACTGTTTCTGACAACAGAGGGGCTCTTGCTTTAAACAAGCATAAAGTTCTCATCCAAACTACTCTACAGTTGCATGACCAACTAATATTTGTACGTGTAATCAAATTTTAACTATTGACATATGTTGAATACTGAAACTTTAGTAAGTACAATTAATACTTACCAAGTATACTCTGGTAAATTTGTTAGCTAGAGCAGGATCAATGGTAATAAAAACTTGGAAATGGAAATAAATAGTGACTGACAATAAGCCCGAGTACATTACTATGTTAAATCAACTAGGTTATACATGTATTTTAAGATAATAGTTTACATATAAGCATCTGATATATAAACAAAGCTAAGAAGTGTTAGTAACTTCTTCAACCTCTTCTTCCTCTTCTTTGATATCAGACAAGCAAGAAACATAGGAAGAAGAAGATAAACAAGTAGAATTAGATGAGGAGGATGAAACAAAAGAACTTTTAGTACTATTACTGCTAGAAGATGATCCATAAACCTCTAGAAGCAAATCCCAATAAGCCATGATTATAGACTCATGAGTGCATTTCTTGTTCATTTTCAAATACCATACTAACATCTCTTCAAGCCAATCAAAATCTTTTGTTTCGCCGTTAGGTGAAGTAATTTCAACCATTTCTTTCATGGAGTTGAAAAAATCCTTGTACAAATCAATGGAGCTCACTTGCACGGCAACACTGCCTTCAAAGGGAACATCTAAGACTAGTTCTTTGCTTGTTTTGTCTAAGAGCAATCTATTTGTGCTCATTGCCTCCATTGCTGCCTCGACTAAGAAATCGGTTGAGTTTTCTAGTTGTTGGCAACAAAGGGATTTTTGTTGGTTATTGGAAGAACGAAGCAGCATTGGTTTTGGTTTCTTGAATAGTAGTGACTTGAGGTCCATTTCTGTTGAATTTTTAGTAGTGTCTTTTTATTCTTTTTTTGGGAATGAAGTGATTAAAGAGAAGGGGGTTTGAAATGTGGGAATTAAATTTTTGGGTGGGTTTTGAATGAAAATGGGATGGGAGGGAGGATAAAGGTGAGGATTTCATGTGTGCATTTATTGAAATTTAGAGAGAGGAATTTATAGATGAGTGTATTTATTGCAACGTTTTTTCTTTCCTATTACTATTGGATGCAGTTCAAATTGGAAAAGGCTTTGTCCCACCTTTAAATTGGAGTGCTAAAATGCGTGTATCTTTCTCTTCCCATTTACTAATCTCATTGCCTTTTGTACAATATAGTTATGATTGGGGAAAAAAAAAGATCAGTTGAGTTGGATTATTACCTAGACTAAGTGTGTGTTTGCAGTAATAATTTACCCCGTTATCATGTTTGATGTCGGGACAGGGTTTGTTCGACATGCATGAAATGATCCGTTGGCGTCCAAGCATCTAACGTCTACTGTTAATTTTACTTCAATGACTATTATAATCTTTGAAGTAGTATCAATTGAAGAGAAACTGGTCCAAAACGCTTAAGATGGTTTGGACATCTCCAACAGAGGCCTCGCAAGACATCTGTGTACGTTGAAATTATAGGCCGTATAAAATGCTCACAGAGATAGAGGTCGATCAAGGTTAACATGGGATGTAGTAAAAAAAGACTTGAAGGATTGAAATACATCCGAAAAGCTGGTGTTAGACAGGAGTGTGTGAAAGTTAGTGATCCACGTACCAGAACCATGAGATAGCATTTTTGTTGCCGCTGCTTAGGGTTGGTTTAGGAGTAGTGTTATAAGTTTATATGATTAGTAAATAGGAGCTTAAGACGTAGTGTGTGGTCCTTTAATTTCTATTGGTACCATTATTATTATTGTTGTTGTTATTATTATTATTATTATCTTTTTTAATTTCTTTATATATTTACTTCTATTGTTATTTTTATTTTTATTTTACTTATTTATTATTTTACTTATTTCTTTAATTATTTTACTTTATTTTATTATTATTTCATGGTTTATTATCATTGTTGTTGTTGTTATTACTTTTAATTGACTTTGTCATTTAGTTTTGGGTTTCATCTCTAGCCGATTCAAGTTTGTTTGGGAATAATGACTTAGTTGTTGTTGATTATTATAATCTTTCTTTCCATTATCTCTTTCTCGTACCCCTTCCTAACACAACAATACATCTTCTTTGCTGACTTGTATCTTTCAAATATCTCTTTGAAAATACCTTTTTTCCACTTAGCAAAAAACATACCCTAAATTAAAAAATTATAAATAATAATAAGTAATTGATAACAATTTCTATATAATAACTAGCAATTAATAAATTTGCTTATTTTTATATTTTTATCAAATTTTTACTAGTAATTAATTTGATGTTATTGATCTTATTTTGTGTGCCCTATTAATGTATTATATTATTCTTTTATTTTGCATAAAAAAATAGTTTAAAGGGGTGAGATTCAAAAGGAGTGACAACCTCTTTGGATGAAAGTGTCGAGTAGCAAATGACAGAGGATCATTAATTAAAGCACTACAATTATGGATAACATGACACAATTTTGGTGGTACTCCAACCAAAATTGAAATTACTATCAAAACCAATTTTAGAAACATTTAATTTATTGTTTTGCTCTTACGACGAAAAACTACATCAATATGGAATTTTGGCAACCCTAAGTTGGGGAAGTAAAATAAAAAACGATATGTTGATCAGAAAATACTTAATCGGTATGGACTAGACCTGTCAAAAAAAGAAAGAAAAAAAAATCGAGCATTACCATGTCAAAAGTTAAAAGCCTAGTCGGTGTTACACCATCGTTTACTGGAATTCGATAAGCTACTACCGGAGAAAAGAATCGTACACAACTATACCTGTCGAGAAACTACAATACACAATGAGTCTACCGAAATTTGATTTTGAAGAATAAAAGGTTGAAATCCTAAATCGATGTTGGTGCAAAGAGAATGTAATTAGGTTAGAAAATAAATTGGATTTATTTTTATATGAGAACTCCATTTTGCATAAATCATCTATTAAAATTTATTAACTTAATTTTTAAAATAGTCATCACTTATTTATAGCTGGAGTCCCTTTAATCTGTAATAATAATGATACTGATAATGGTAATTGCAGCAGTTGTTATAGTAACAGTAGCATGTGTTTATTGAATGGTCATCCAGTATAGTCATTTTCTGTAAGCATTTGGACTGAATTTACAATTGAGAATTCACTTAGCTATAGAATTGCATATTTAGTTTATTGGCTTAACTTCAACAAAACAGGTTAGTCCGCAGGTGCGGCGCAGTGGAAAGTAGGCTTGGGTTCTGATAAAAAGACCCAGATTCGATTTCTACTATGCGCTTCCCTATCCTATATAAATTTACCCGAGGTATAGGGGCTTGGATCGACGGACGGTTTTACTATACCCTCCTCAGGAGTTTATCGATCCGTCGGATTCTCCTGAGCTTTCAAGAAGAAAAAAATAAGGGTTAAAAATCTCTTCTATGAATCAATATAAGAAAGAAGTGATCGGCAACACACTGTACATATACTGTATCATCTACACTCCATTAATTATATGCCTGGCATTTCTCAGTAGAGGAAAAGCAAATTTGGTAATGTCCTATACAAAAAAAACCAGCATATTTCCATTTGTTGCCATGCATGCATTGAAAACGAACGCTTCATCATTTTTTTTAAAAAGAAATATCTCCTTAGATCGTTGTTGTGTGTATAGTTTCGTACCACTGTAATACTATTGTTATCTTATATAAACTCGACATATCCACGAACATGTTGGCTTGTCCTTTTATAAATACTCTTAATTGAGCCCCGCAAATTAGCTTGAACATAATGATTGAGTAAAATAAATAAATCGATATGGTTAAAGCTCTTGAATTTATGCCCCCAGATATATAAATGACCATAAATTTTAATATCTGCATGCTATTCATCTCTATTCTCTAATAATTATGACCGTAAATTCTGCAGTTATACTCACTCAACCGTACCAATCTATTTTAAAAAAAGATCATCAAAAACAATTTAAATAACAAAGAATGGCCAATAATTTTAGCTGAAGAATATTTTATCTCACGTTGTTGGCTTTGACTATTTAGCCAAAATCAAATAAAATAGGTTTAATGAAATTGATTGGACTTCTCAGTACAAAAAATGAGCAAAAACTATCAGAGTGAAAAAGAAAAACTAGTGTCAGACAATGATTGCGTAAGTCCAAAAAGAAAAGTAGAAAAATGAATCATATATGATGCATAGGTAGATACGTGCACATGTACGCAAAAGCATATATAAGTAGTTATGCATAGACCTGGAAAAAAAACATGCCATGGCGTCTTAACTTGTACAAATGCTTAATTTGACGTCTCCCTGCATTTGTTTTCTTCCTTTTGAAGCCTTTACTAAATTCGTGAAATGTATCTGAACCCTAATTTATGATGATTTGATAACATCCTTTTGGTATGTGTTGATGCAAATAAGTGGCTGAGCCACATGAAAACAAGTGAATGATATTTGTCTTTATTGCTTTATTTGAATTTGATTGTTGTGTACCAGTATTACATGAATATGTGGAAAAAAAAATCATTTTACATGACTTTGAAATGTATTTGCCATTAATGATTAGTGAGTAAATCTAATGCTTTTTTATTTGGGTTTGTGATTCATTAGAAGTTTTCTTTAAATTCTTCTTCTATCAAAATTGGTGATTGATGTCGTATGTTGTGTTCAATCCAATTGCTACTGTTGGGCAGTTGAAATCAAAGTAGAAAAATATGAGAAGGTGGATGTTCGTTGAATTTGTAATTTGATGGTTAAGGTATTTTACACTAAGTGCAAATTTAGGGTGGTGCTAAACACACCATAATGCGTGATATATTCATGCGAAAATGAAAAAAAACCAAAATAATAAAACATATCATTTGAGTAAAACTTCTTTCGATTTTCATTGGGCATTATTAAAGGGACTCATTTTTTCCAATAAAATAGGTTTATTTTTTTCAATTTTTTAGACAACTGATACAGACTTTAAAGAAAAATGAAGCGAACGGGGAAAATGACAATCAAGGGAGTATGCACCATAAATCAAAAAAGGAAACTAGAGAGCTGATATAATTGAACGGTCATTATTTATGCTGTATAGAGCGAGTGTTTTACGTGCTGGTTGAAATAGAATTATCTAAGAAAATTAGTCTCCCCTTAACAGAAAAATTAAACTCGGCCATCAGTTTTTTGATGATTAACTTGTTGGAAACAAAATAAATGAATGAGGCATTAATTATCTAGGGAACATGAATAGCCTAGGGAATATGAATAGTTCCACATCTTGTCATAAATATTATATTATAAATATATATATCAAGACGTGATGACCATAATAGTTATATCGTTGAGGCTTAAATCAAGAAAGGACCAACTTAGCGGGTGGTGCAACCCGCACCCGAGCCTGAGTCCGTGGACGAATGGGCGTTTGAGGCATATTGTGGCACTTAACACCTTTCAGTTGGCTGTTGGTTCTCGAATCAAAATAGGATTTTATTTTTTGCGCCAACCAGAAAACAGTAAAAAACCGTCGCATCTCTTCAAACCAAAAGAAGCATCTCAACGGTCAGAAGACTATTAAAGATTCGTAATCTTTCTGAAATGACATCACCATCAGATGCTATATACAGACCTTGAATACACTGTCATTAGTAACTGAAAAAATTATTGATAATACTCATCTCTCTCATTCCCCGCATATTGTTCTTTACAAACTAACTTGAATTCGTCGTTGCTCTGCAATTTCTAGTGCAACATTGCGGAGATCGGTCCGTTTCATCTGGAGACACGGTTGCTTATCCACCATTGAACACCATTGAGGGAGCAATTTTTTTTCAAAGAAATAATATTCTTAATGGACTCGGACAAACCAGATACTAGTACGGACTACTGTTACAGTAAATTCATATCTTTAGATTTCGTTCACTTGTTAGTTAACTGTTAATCGGTGTATTGCCAATAACAATCTTGAAACATAATTTGGTATATGTTTGTCACCGATTGAAGTCTTTTTTTCCAGACAATAACTCAAGACAGTAACATCTTAACAACAAAACCAACCATGGCCATCACTGAGAACAAAACAATGGTTCCAACAACAACTGTCGCTTTATCATACAGTGAAAGGCAAGAAAAATTCACTGGAGTGGATTTCAAGCGTTGGCAACATAAAATGTTGTTCTACTTGACTACGTTAAACCTTACAAAATTTCTCACCGAGGATGCTCCGGAAGTAGAAGAACGGGAGCCCAACGCAACCAAAGTCTAAGCACTCAATGTTTGGAAGAATTCAGACTTCATCTGCAAAATTACATATTAAATGAATTGGATAACAGTCTGTATAATGTGTACTGCACAGTGAAGACTTTGAAACAACTCTGGGCTTCTTTAGCTAAAAAATACAAGACGGAGGACGCTGGAATGAAGAATTTCATCGTCGAAAAGTTTCTCGATTTCAAAATGATAGATGCCAAAACCGTGATCAGTCAAATCCAGGAGTTGCAAGTGATAACACATGAAATCTATGACGAAGGGATGTCCTTGAGCAAACATTTCAAGTGGCTGCTGCTATTGAAAAACTGCCCCCGTCGTGGAAAGATTTCAAAAATTAACTAAAACATAAGCGCAAGGAAATGACTATGGAAGACCTTGTTATTCGGCTAAGAATCGAAGAGGACAACAAGAGATCAGAGAAGAAAACGACTAATGCGATAGTGGCAAAGGAAAATGTAGTCGAGGCTGAGAAAAATAATAAACGGAAACGGGAATACAATCCAAATGCAAAGAAACCAAAGAAATTCAAAGGAAACTGTCGCAATTGCGGGAAAAAGGACAAAAGACAAGCGAATGTCTAGGTCCAAAGAAAAGGAAAGAACTGGCAAATATCATTGAGTGCGATAAACTCTCTGATAACGTTTCTGAAATGAACTTGTCTGCGGTGATTTCTGAATGTAACTTAATTGGTAATTCGAAAGAATGGTTTGTGGATACTGGTGCCACAAGACACATCTGAGCCAATAAGTGGATGTTTTCCAACTACAAATCCGCGACACAAGAAGAGCAACTATTTATGGGAAACTCCTCTATATCGAAGGTTGAAGGAAAAGGAAAATCTGTTCTAAAGATGACCTCTGGAAAAGAACTTGCGCTGAAGGATGTTCCACACATCCCAGACATTTGAAAGAATTTGGTTTTTGGTTCATTGCTAAGCAAGAATAGCTTCAAATTAGTCTGTCTCCGACAACTTTGTTTTATCAAAGAATAGAGTATATGTTGGGAAATATTATGTGAGTGATGGCTTGTTTAAAATAAATGTAATGGCTATTGTACCAAAGGATTGTGATAATAAAATTGAATCTTCTGTTTATATTGCTGAATCCTCTAATATATGACATGCTAGATTAGGCCATGTTAACTTTGATACATTGTGTAAAATGATCAACTTAGATTTGATACCTAAGTTTGCAATAAATTCAAGTTATAAATGCGATTCAAGTTATAAATGTGAAATATGTGTTGAGGCAAAGATGACCAGAACTTTCTTTCATCATGTTGAAAGGAATACAGAGCAATTAGACTTAATACATACAGATGTATGTGATTTAAACACGTGTCTCGAGAAGGGAAACGATACTTTATTACCTTTATTGATGACTGTACTAGATATTGTTATGTGTACCTACTGAGAAGTAAAGATGATGCATTTGGAATGTTTGGGAGGTGAATATGAATTTCATTCGAGGAATTCTATGCACAAAATGGTATAATCCATCAAACAACGGTACCATATTCCCCTTAATCAAACGGTATAGCAGAACGTAAAAACCGTACTCTTAAAGAAAAGATGAATGCTTTGCTTATTAGTTCTAGTCTACCGGATAACTTATGGGGTGAAGCAATACTTTCAACCAATCAAATTCTTAATAAGGTGCCTCGTAAGCAAACTTCGAAATCTCCACATGAACGGTGGAAAAACAGACCACCGTCCTACAAATACTTAATAGCGTGGGGGTGCCTTGTAAAAGTAGAAGTACCAAAACCTAAAAAGGTCGAAATTGGACCAAAAACTATAGATTGCATATTCATTGGTTAGGCTCATAATAGTAGCGCATACCGGTTTTTGGTGTATAAATCTGAAATTGATGACATTCATGAAAACACCATTATCGAATCTCAAAGTGAAAAATTCTTTGAACACATTTATCCACTGAAAAACTCTACTGAAACTACTGTTCAAAAGAGATCAAGAGATGCAGAAAGACTAGACTCTCCAAAGGATAATGATGATCAAAGTGTCAATTAAATAACACAAGAAAATAATATTGAACCAGAGTTAGAGGAACCAAGAAGGAGCAAACGACAAAGGACCTCTAAAACTTTTTGACTTGAATTCTACACATATATAGTAGAAAATGAACCTCTAACGTACAGACAAGCAATGTCATCCCTCAATGCTCCTTACTGGAAGGAAGTCGTCAATAGTGAAATCGAATCCATTTTACAAAACCATACATGGGAACTAGTAGATCTACCAAAAGGATTAAAAACACTAGGATACAAATGGATTTTAAAGAAAAAACTAAAAGCGGACAACTCAATAGACAAGTATAAAGCAAGACTTGTAGTCAAAGTATTTCGACAGAAGGAAGATCTAGATTATTTGGATACATACTCACCAGTAACTAGAATAACGTCAATTAGGATGCTTATTGTAGTCGCATCCATATTGAATTTGGAAATACATCAAATGGATGTAAAAATTGCGTTTTTGAATGGTGAACTCGAAGAAGAAATATACATCCAACAACCTGAAGGGTTTCTAAGCGTAGGAAATGAGAATAAGGTATGTCGGTTAGTAAAATCACTTTACGACCTTAAACAAGCGCCGAAACAGTGGCATGAGAAATTTGATGAAACTATGTTATCAAATGGATTCAAAATAAATGAATCGGATAAATGTGTTTATATGAAACAAATAGATATTGGATATGTTAGTCACTGTTTGTCTTTTTGTTGATGAATTATTAATCGTGGTAATAATAAGGCCACAATAAAATCAACAAAGGATATGTTGTCCTCTAGATTCGACATGAATGACCTAGGAGTGGCCGATGTAATCTTGCGTGTCAAAATTTTGAGGACATCACTGGGATATGCATTATCTCAATCACACTACATTGCCAAAATACATGAAAGGTTCAAACAACATAATATAACTATTGTGAAATCGGCAGTAGATATGAACCAAAATTAGGTTAAAAAAACACTGGTGATGATATATATCAGCTTGAATACTCTCGTATACTAGGAAGTACCATCTATGTCACGAACTGCACAAGGCCAGACATTGCATACGTTGTAAGCAAGCTAAGTAGGTATACCAGCAGTCCTGGTAAAAATCATTAGAAAGTGATAATCAGAGTTCTAGGGTATCTAAAGTATACATAGAACTCTGTTCTACATTATACAACATATCCTTCCATGGTAGAAGGATACAGTGATGCAAATTGGATAACTAGTTCAAATGATACAAAATCCACAAATGGATATTGTTTACATTAGGAAATGGGGCAATTTCATGAAAATCATCCAAATAGACATGTCTAGCAAGATCAACAATGGGATCAGAATTTATTGCTCAAGATAAAGCCGTAGAAGAAGCAACTGGCTTCAGAATTTTCTGGAAGACATTCTGAATTAGGACAAACTTGTGCCTCCAATATGTATACATTGTGATAGTCAATTAGCTATTGGAAGAGCTAATAGTAGACTATACAATGGTAAATCTAGGCATATTCGTCGTAGACATAAACTTCTCTCTAATGGAGTTATCCCTATAGACTATGTATGGTTAAAAGATAACATTGTGGATCCACTAACAAAAGGCTTGCCTAGAGAGAAAGTTCAAACCTTATCAATAGGAATGAGCTTAAGGCCTGTAGATTAAAGTTTTCCTCAATGGAAACCCAACCTAGTTGACCGGAGATCCCAAGATCTAGGTTCAAAGGGATAACCACTTAACAAAACTTAGCAGCACTAGAAGAAACACCTTCTACCATTCCTAAGATAAGTCAGTGCACAAACCGTCGGAGAATAGGATAAGCTTAGCTTTTAATGATGTCTATACTGTGAAATTATAACAAACCAAGTGGAGGATTGCATGATACTTTTTATAAAATCACATACATAAGTGCGAAGGCCTCGCTTCATGGAGAACTATAAGGCCTAATTCTCTTAAGCACTTATGAGACCAAGCAGATGTTCATGGCAAAAACGAACATAAACTGAGAACGAAGAAAGATAAGAAACATTGCTGTGTGATATCTGTTGTCCTGACCTACACAAAAGGCTTATAGTTCAAAGACATTTGAGTCCACTGATTCGCTAGTAGGTCAAACAGATAATCACTAGGAAAAGTTCAAGGTCTTTGTGCTACTTTAACGGATGCAACAAAATTTCATTGAATTACAAACAGATTGAGCAAATGCTCATTCATGTGGGGGATTGTTGGAAAACAAAATAAATGAACGAGGCATTAATTTCTTAGGGAGCATGAATAACCTAGAGAATATAAATAGTCCCACATCTTGTCATAAATATTATATATATATATATATATCAAGATGTAAGGACCATAATAGTTATATGGTTATTAGAGGCTTAAACCAAGAAGAGACCAACTTAGCGGGTGGTGCAACGCACCACCCCACGTCCGCACCCACGCCCGAGTCCGTAAGTGAATGGGCGTTTGAGGCATATTGTGGCACTTAGCACTTTGCAGTTGGTAGTTAGTAATTGGTTGTTGAATCAAAACATGATTTAATTTTTGCGCCAACCAGAAAACGATCAAAAAACCATCTCTTCTCTTCAAACCAAATGAAGCATCTCAATGGTCAAAAGATGGTTAATGGGTCGCAACCTTTTCGAAGTGACATGACCATCAGATGCTATATATAGGCCTTGAATACACAGTCATTTGTAACTGAAAAAATTATTGAATAATACTCATCTCTCTCCTTCCCTGCATACTGTTCTTTACAAACTAACTTGAGTTTGTCGTTGCTCTACAATTGCTAGTGCAGCATTGTGGAGATCAGTCTGTTTCATCTTTGAAAACAATTGCTCATCCACCCTTGAGCGCCATTGAGGGACCATTTTTGTTTTAAGGAAATAGTATTCTTACTGGACTCGGACAAACCAGATACTAGTGCAGACTACCGTTACGATAAGTTCTGATCTTTAATATTCGTTCAATTGTTAGTCAACTGTTAATCAGTGTATTGCCAATAGCATAACCGTTGTTTTTTATCCTTTCGAAAATAGTTTTCGATGAAGTTTTTTCTCATTTTTCGATGGATGTTGTCAAATTTTGCTTTGCACAAGGCGTAAAATTGTAAATCGTTTTATTTGGATGAAATTCTACAGTAGTTTTTTTAGGTGGACTCCCTTTAAAATTTGTCATTCCTATTCAATAGTTGAGTATCTGAGTAAAATGGAGTAGATACTGAAATAACATGGATAAAATGAAGATGTTTGAAATGGGCAATAAAGTATGGTTCAATTCACATGGGTACATAGAAGAAGGGTAAGGATTTGATTTGTAAGTATTTGGGTTTCCTTTTGGCTTTCTTCATCACCAATCAGAAAAGGAAGATCAAACACTTTGAATAGTCGATAGGGTCATCTGCTTTCAAATAATTTGATCTTGTTGCAATATTGTCAAGTTTTGTTGTTTTATTATACACGAAACCGGTGTGGTTGGGTCGTTTTATTCAAATAAACTACATAATGTTATCTACACACCATTATTATCTTTATCAATCCAGATAGTCCAACTCGAAACAAATAAATAAAACAACGATTGATTTGTATTAGAAAATGAGTTAGACTTGATTGGATTGGATTTTAATTTTAGTAGCCCAATTATTATGGATGTGGATCTTTAGGTCCATCTGCCATTATAGTTTTGAATTTTTTTTCTAAATAGAAATGCATGTGGCTCATGTATATTTGAAAGACAACCAATAGAAAATGAAGCTAATATATAAAATAGAAACCATATTTATTGTTTTCTATTTTTTGAAATAACAAAGGCAAAACAATCCAATATCTTCACGGTCCCTCGACTATCGTAATTGCTTAGTTTTAAATCTTCTTCTCCTGTCTTCTTATATTTTGTAATGCATGTTGAAAACTCATAACACAAAACTAAAAATAAAACCAAACGACTTTATAGTTTTTCTTTGGCTTTCTTCCATGGGTTTTGATTGTTTATATTCCATTCATGGATTGTTGCCCCCATTTGTTACTCTTATAAAAGTAAGGTTTTGGATGTTTTTTATGATAGTGAAACTTTGATTGTTCCTTTCGAATCATCAAATCGGTGGTGTTGATCGTTTCTAATGTTTCGTTCCAATTTTATCCTCTTTAAAACTGTTGTTTTAAATACTTCAAATTTAACAATATACTTTTTTTTAAATGAGTGGTGCTTTATTAAGGTAGAGCATTTAATTTAGTGTCTCCAGGGTTTGAACTCATGATCTCTATGTACTTGGTCTTAGAGCGACGTATTACTTGCCAGTTGAGTTAACGGTCCTTGACATTAACAGTATAATTTTGATTTCATATTTCTTATTTTTAAAGAAAATAGTTAAATATATAATATTACATTAATAATACATGATGATTTTCTCCAAAGAAAACTAGAAAATAAGCAAGCCGATTAAGCATTGCTCAACCCGGTCCAAGCCGGCCCAGCACATCTACGACCGGCTCTTTCATGATGCCCCACATTTAATCTGGTTCCAAGTCAGCCTGACCACTTAGCATCACTTCAAGTCTAGCCGACCATCATAACTCAAGTCAGCTTCAACAACCAACTCATTAGACAAAACTAGCTCAAAAGTGACACGTCTTTTTCCTGGCTTCACATATTCCTTTTCGCCTTTACAGCTGTTCTCCATTAGCCCATGCGACCAGATTAACAGCCAGACATGCTTCCCATCTGTATTACTGTGAAATTTCAGCCATCCTTCATCCATTGCAACCACTATAATTACCCTCTGCAATGCTACTTCAAAGGGGCTGAAAACTAATTGAATTACTCACACAACTCAGAATCTGTCATAGAAAATCAAATCCCTAAAGCTCTTAAGATTACCAACTTTTTAGTCTTAAGTGTTTTACTTTCTTATTATTTTCTTGTTATTGTAAAAGAGAAATATATTAAGAGATCTTCATAGTGGACATAGGCAAGGTTGCCAAAACACTTTATATCTTTGTGTCATTTGCTTTAATTCGCTTGCCATCTTCCTCATTTTACAATTTAAAGTCTAATGATTAGCATGTAACATTAGCTTTCACATACGTATTAGCCTAATTTCAAGGTTGGCTAATTTATTAGTCAATATTTTGACGCTAGAAGGAGGCCTCTCCTTAAAAATCTCACCTTTCATTACTTTTCTTCTCTACACAAATCTACTCTACATTGTTATCGTGGACCTAGCTCATGAAAATGAAGGTTACAACTCCAATGATCATGAAACCCATGGCAATACCATCGATAGTGCTTCTTGCCCCATTCCTGGGCTCAATAATGATACATGGTATAACATGTTGCAATAATTAACAAACATGGGTACTTTGGCCCGCGAAGTGCAATGTCTAAGGATGTGGTTAGACGCTCAGGCTACCATAAACTTTTCTCATCGACTCCTCCCCCAATCGATCTAGTTGACTAACCTACTCACTAACCTGTCCTTCCTGGCGCCTACGACCTCATGAATACTATTGAGGCCCGTGAAATGGTGGTGCTTGAAACTCTACTCATGGATGTTCATGGTCATCAAAGGAGATATGTTGGCATGTACCAAGTTACGTTATTAAATTGCCCCATATTTGGCCGTATACAGGAAACCGAGACATCGTCGTTCCCACTTAGTGGAACGACCATCTGCTATTGAGTGTTTGCGGGCAATAGACGAGGATCGAGACTTGATATTTAAACGTCTTAGCAGTGGTGCTCATGCTGCTAGTAGAGTTCCCTCGGCACACTCCTGATCTCGTAAGAGGGTGGTAGGGCCTAGATCAAGAGAGGGGCGGGCCAAGCATTCGAGGTCGCCCTTTGTGCATAAGTAGAGGAGGTCTCCCACTTTAGCTCGTCGTCGTCGTCATTCTCCCTTCTGCCATCGATCTCCCATTCCACCAAGATGTTGGCTGAATCCGCTGTCGGTCATTGACCAAACCATCCCTAAACAGAACGATACTAGTCGATGACTGTCTTTCCTATATTCTTCTTCAGTCTCATGATCAGATCCCTTTGCAGATTTTTTTCATATCCAAGTAGCAATAAAGATCTCATATGATATTTTAGTTCTCATTGAAAGCATCAAAACATGTTTGCCAAAAATTGATCTAATACCCCTAAAAGATAGATTCTTTTAAGATATAGCAATCATAGGCTGTAGAAGTAAATCTATAGGTAGTAAATTGCCACATGAAGTAGAAATATAATAAAAAAGTAATAAGGAAGAAACAATTTTTATAGTGGTTGACAAAACTCTGACCCATGTTCACTTTATCAATACTTATTGCTTAATTCGTACTAGATTTACCAAAATTATAATGATGATTCGAGATTCGATCTCAAGGATGAAAGATGGAAGAGTTTCCTCTAGGTTAGAATAAGAAAAGTTCAAATCCTTTTTTTGTTGGAGATAACCTCCTATTTATAGCTGTAATAAGCCATTCTTGGGCTATAGATTCGTCAGACCGCAATGGAATTCGTCAACTGATCAAATCTGACATAGTAGGAAAGAAATCAGGTAAAAAGTGGACCAAATCTTTTGGGTTGATGGATCGATATTGATCCATGGCCTTGGCCACTTTCCTTACATTTTCTCTTAAAGACTTAAGCCTTCATTTTTCTTAAGTTTTAGGGGGAAAAATTGCTTTTGTGCTGGATCAGTATGATCCATGGCTTTGGCCCCACGCTTGAATTTTCTTCATACTTCGATGCCTTCATAGCTTCTTAAGCTTGGGGGAAAATTGTTAATGGGATGGACTTAGCCAAATTTTGTCTTCTTTGCTTTTCGTATTTGATTGTCTTCGAGTTTAGAGCTCATTCCTTCATCATTTCATAGTCCAATTTTACCTAAATGTCACTTGGGAAAAATACCGGATAACCGTATATCCTATGTCTTGTGCATGGTGTATGGAAGCATGCTGTGTGGAGAGCCTGCTCATGCTGGAAAATGAGCTCTAACCCGTAATGGAACTATGTGTCAATATCTCCCATTAACGTAGGAATTACATTAATGGCACCAACTAGAAATCAAACTCTCAGCTGGGGAATACCAGAGAGGTGGTACAATCTTCAAAGAACAAAGAACTCTTCATCAATGGGTTTATGAGATTTACTTCATGGGACATGTTAACGCTTAGACTCATTGAAGTTTGACTTCAACACTATGAATCTAACCCGAAGCCGATCCATACTTTGGTGAATTTCCTATCCATCAAATCATATTCTTCTTTTCTCACCCTAGGACGATTTAATCCATCTCCCATCACCTTGGTTCCAACCTAGGCAACTAGAATTGATCGATGTCGGCCGAAGAGATGGATCAATGGTAATTTGGATAAAGCATCGACTGGTGGTGACATCGAAGGGGAAAGTTAGCAACAGTGATGGTGTGAGGTGGATGTGGCATCAAATGAGCAACCCTACCTTAGATCACTGGTTGAGGAGATCGATTACTGTAGTGTGAAATGAAGAAATCTTTGAAGCCCTAATTTGTATCGAGAAGGAAAAATCAGAATGCAAAATGAATGCTAGATGGGAAAAATTTTTATAAGCATTGATTTAGTTGGATCGGTATAGATCAATCAAAGTATTCTTAAGAAAATGATGGAAAAAAGCACGTCTATATGACCATGGACCAGAGCAAATCTCGATGATCCATAATGTTGGACGGAGTGAACGATGATTCTGAATAGCAAACTATGGTATTTATGTCTTCTGAGAAGACATAAATCGACTACTATTTGGAACAGAGTGTTTGAATTCTCAATGAAGATGCAACAATCCATGAAAACGGATCGAGCAATGGAAGCATTTATGCAAATATGGACTTGGTCACTTATCTCGATTCAAAGCAAGGTTTATATTCGTAGAAGGATACTTTTGGGGCAAGTGTTATCCATTATTTTTCCCAAGCAACATTTTGATGGAACTAGACTACAAAATGACGAAGGAATGGATTGTAAACTCGAAGACGATTAAGTACGAAAAGGGTGAAGGGTAGAAAATTTGGCTAAGTCAATGAATTGGTACCAATCGTCCCAAATATAACTTTTCCCACTAAGGCTTAAGAAGCTATAAGACATCGAAGTATGAAGAAAATATAGGTGGCACCGAGGCCACAAATCGGTACAAATCCACTACAAAAGCAATTCCCACACCCTCTAAGCTCAAGAACAATGAAGAATGATGGAATTTAGAAAAAATATATGGAAAGTGGCTAAGGCCTAGATAGATCAGTTGCGATCCATCCAGCTGGAAGATTTGGTCCACTTTTTACTCGATCTTTTCCTATTATGGTGGATCAGATTGATTAACGAATTCAAATGTAATCTGATGAATCTGAGACTTAAAAACACCTACTACGGCTATATAGGAAGATATCCCAATAGAAAAAGGACTTTTGGACTTTTTTGGTTCTTACATAGAGGAAATTCTACCATTTTTATTCCAAAGATTGAATCTTGAGTTATTCTTGTAAATTTGGTATATCCAGTGAGAATCAAGAAACAAAACATTGACAAAATGGATGTAGGCTAGAAATTTGCTGAACCTCTATAAAAATTGTGTATTTTCACTCTTTCCTTATTGTTATTCTATTTTTTCAATTTTTTTATTTAATTTGCATTGCATAGGTACAATTCTTCTACCTTGAATTGTTGTCTCTTTGAAAACAATAGATTTGGAAGTGCTATACCAATTTTTTGGCTCGTATATTAGTTAAAATATGCATATATATTATAATACTATTATAGGAATAAAATATTTTTTATCTATAAATACATATACATACACAAACATACATACATACATATGTACATACATATTAAATATATTCTTTTCAAAAAATATATGTTAAATATATATCCGAGTATATATTATACCCAAGCCATATAAAAAATAACTATATAGATATACATTTACTAGTATTAAAAATGTTTTGAATATTGATTTAATTTTCATAATTAAAATTGTCATCAAAAAAAATTTAGCCGAATAAAAGTTTAGAGATACATGTTTAAAATTTTGAAATATAAAATGCACCTTGATCTGCTAGTTGTTGACATGTTGTGCTATTAGCTCTTTCTCTTTGAATTATTATTCCTTCTCCTTGAATTTGGTGTGCAAATCCAAACTTCAAGGCTTTAACTAATTTAATAGAGGCTCTGGTTGTTTTCACTTGTTTTTTTTTGAATGGGAGAAGGTGGGGCTATTTATAGCCACCAGAAAATATAATATCTCTGCATTTTACTCTCATTAAAATCTAGATCTGATCTAGATCAAAAGAATTGGTCAAAACTCTTCCCCATCTCCTAGTGTGGTTGGCCTTCCCTTTTCATGACTTTCGTGATGTTATACCTAATTACTATACCATATATTAATTATAAATGCCATATGTTTGATTACACTAATATATAATTTATTTATTATTTTCACTAATTTTAAGATTCGAATAAATAATTAAATGCCACTAAAATCCAATACAACACTTGTACTAAATTTATTATTAATTTATAACATTTATAAATTAATTTAAATTAGTTGAACTCAGAAATTAGTAGCAACACTGTTGTGTTGACTCCATAGTGTGAACTCGATCCTTGGTAATATTCAAAAATTTAAATACCAAAGCTTGCATGAACTTTGCAAAAGTATAATATAAAGAACTATTCAGTTACTTCTAAATTATTTAGGCAAAATCCAATTTCTGATCGTTACCAAGCTACATCTTTGTAACAATATTTTGTCCATGTTATCTTTTCGTCATCACTACAGTACCAAGATATCTAGAGTTCGGTTAATGATCAAAAACTCTAATAATATCCATAGTTAATTTCATAGCATCCTTTTAAAGTCATTGGTTTAAATCGATAACATTTATTGATTAATCGTTTTACTCTAGCCTAAGATTTTGACTTTAAGTTGGCTACCAATTATGGCGATACCAACCTTCTACAACAAAAGAGATGAATCCTCTCTTGAATAGTATTTTATTTCAAGTAGTTCAATGTACACCCAACTATTATTGTAAAATGATGGTGGTGTTGTGAGATCACCATAATCAAAGTACAACCTAGCTACTTATAAGATCAACAATACTCTCTAGTATGAAGACTATTACATGTCGTTACATGAAATATTCCATTTTGACTTAACTATATTTGATAAAGGTAAGAGTGTGCGATAGGACAGTTAACTATATTTGATAAAGGTAAGAGTGTGCGATAGGACAGTTATGTAATCTGATTATATGTAACTTAACTCTTATAACAAATCTTGTTCGAAATAAAGTAAGCTTTTGGTTTTATTTTCTATTGTAAATATTGTTATATTGAGATATAATTAATGTTTTAAATACATTAAATATATACAAGTGGAAAATCCTTAAAAAAGTATTTAGCTAATTGGAGTTACTAACCATGAGTATTGAATCAAGTAAATAAATACTTATAATTAAATGTTCCTAGTCAAGATGTATCGAGAACAGGATATCGATATCTCCATTAAGACATATGTAATGTTCATCATACGATGGATGGTAAATTATCACTCATGATCATTGGAGGTTACATATGTGTATTTGTTTGGAACAATTATAGAACGGCTCATAGGGAGTCTTATATAGGTTAAAAGTCAAAGAGAAGATCTCACGTGATGATATGCAATGTCTTTTGACTTAGAAAATACCGTGAACCTTAAATATCTAAACCATGTGTTTATCATAGTCAACCTCACGATAATTTGGACCATGGTAAAACCATAGTTGGGTATAAGTTAAACAACTTGAAGTGAAACACTATTCAAGAAAGGATTCACCTCATTCAATAGAAGGTTCATCGTAATCGCTATTCAATGTAAAGTCAAAGTTTTTGGTCAAAACAAATTGGTTAATCAATAGTTTGTTAGAGCATTATTATTATTTCTATTTTTATAGAATAATTTTTCCTTAACTAAATCATTATGAAATTTTACCTTTTCAGATATTTTTTGAAACTAATATTCTTAACTATTTTATAATTAGGATTTGAATCCAATTAAAACAAACAAAGGTAATAGTATATATTAAATTTTCTATAAGAATATTTTATATTATTAAAAACTCTTTGGTTTCTCTCCAGCCATATATACCAACATATTATAGTAAAAATAGTATCAAATACTAATATATGAAATCAAGTATAATAAAATCTAAGGTTATGCCGATATAATTTACAATTAATATCACTATTTGCTGTAGTAAAATAAAAAATATTAAGATTATTTATAAAAATAAATCTAGTGACATGACACTCAAAATATAAATGTGAAATATTTTCCATTTCCATATTATAGAAAAAACATTTATTATCGACAAATATAATTTTCTTTTCTAAAAGTTATATTGTATTTGATGTCTCATGTACAATTAACGACATATGTACTTTTTTTTATACGAAGCATTACCTTTCCTAATATAGTTAAATGTGTTAGACTTTATTCCCGAAAAGTTTAGAAATTTATAAAAAGAATAAGATGTATAATTTTTACTCGTATTACAACACCATATTTAATGTCCTTTTCATTATCAATGTTGTACAATTCAAGTTTAGCACAAAGTAAAGCACACTGAGATAAAGTATTTTCACCTAACGTGCGATTAAAACCAAATATCCATGGAAAATTTGGAATTGGTATAAATATTTTCAAAATCAACACATTTTTAAAATTATAAATTTCATAAAGTACTTTAAATTCCATATTTGAATTTAGTTGGCCTTATCAAAAATCCTAAGTATTATCTGGGAAATTTCATAATTTTACAGTTCAACACACAAGCAACTTGACTCTCTATTTTATCTATATTTTTCAATACTAGCATGGAACTTTTACCAAAATTAATCTTTAATCTAGAGAGTAACTCAAAATTGTATAAAATAAACTTAAGCATTACAATGTATCTACGCAAATGAGATGTAAAGAGCTTGGTATCATCCGCAACTTAGAGAACAGAGAGGCCATTACTCGTAATCTCATTTCAAACTTTTTCTAAAATCCTATTACTAGCGGCTAGCTTGGAAATCCTAGCAAAAATCAACATCTAAATTAAACAAAAGCGGTGACAAATGCTCACCTTGCCTAAGTCCCTATATCGGTTCGAGTTTAGTTCCTAATATATCATTAACCATAATACTTGAATTTCTAGTTTTAAATAAAGAAATAATCTAACCCATCCATCTAACACTGAAACCCCTAGCCAGTGATAAATCCTTTAGAAATTCCCAATCAATTGAATCAAAACCTACAAAATAAAGTTTTACAAGTGAACAAGTGATATTATTTTTACAATAATAATTAATAAATTATTGAATTACCACTACTCCATCTGTAATATTTTTACCTTAGATAAATGCAATTTGAATATTATCAATTTATTCGTTTATTTTAGTATTTAATATATTATCTAAAACCATAGAAACGACTTTAAAAGAACAATTTAATAATGAAATATGTATGAAATCTTTCAACTCATTCGCTCCTATTTTCTTCTGCAATAAGATTACATTGATAGAATTAAACCTACCTAATTGTAATGAACCATCATAAAATTCATTAAATATTCTAATTATATCATATTTTAAAACATTCTTAAAAAATTCATAAAATAAAATAGGAAATCCATCACGACCAGGTGATTTATCATTGGGCTATGCTTTAGAGCCCTTAAAATTTCCTCTTCCGTAAATCGATTATCCAATCTAGGTAAATCGATCCTTGTATCATCAAGATACAAATCATCACATTTAGCGCTAATCCTATACCCTTTCTTAGTTCTAATTTTTTTTATAATAATTAGTAAATGCCTTGTTTAATTCCTTTTGGTTAAAAATCTCGATGTTATTAATTAAAATGGAGTTAATATTATTACTACATTTACTGTTGTATGAAAAGCTTCAGTATTCTTATCCCCTTATCCATCATTGAACCCTAGATCTTTGTTTTTGTATCACTTCTTGTTGTATTAGAATTTTATTTAATTCTTCTTTTAGATTGAATGCTTGTTTTTTTTGAAATATATAAACTTCTAGATTTTTCAGTTTTATTCAACTTTAAAATCTCATTTAGTAATTCATCCATTTTAATTTCAGGTTGTCAAAAACATCTTTGTTCCATTTCCTAAGAAAAATTCTTAATCTTTAAGTTTACTTACAAATATTTTAGCTATGTTTCTTGAAATTCTATAATTATGACTACTCGTAGAAACCCATTTAGTTGTAATCAAATATGTAAAATTGTTTTTTTGAAAACCACATTTTTTCAAATCTAAAATTTTTATTCCTAATATTTTAGTTAGTGCAAGATAAGATAAGTGGATAATGATCCGAGTACATATTTTGAAACCCCACCACCTTGAAAAAAGGGAATTTGTCTTCCACTTCACCACCAATAAAAAATCTATCTAAAAGTGTCATCGATAGGTCTTCCCTACCATTCGACCAGGTGAACCATCCATTGCTTAACTGTAACTCAATTAAGTTACTATCCATAATAAACTGATCGAACTCCTCAATAGTAGAAAATCACCTTCTCTAGGAGATCGTTCCCCTAGAAATCTAGTGACAATGAAATCCTCACCCATCACCCAAGGACCCAGAGAGAGCGATCTAAACTCAGGACACTCACTTCAAAGAACCCTTCTATATAGCTAGAAATTTGGTCCATTAACATTAGTAACATGTAACGACCCACGATTTTGCCACTTTGAACTAGGCTATTTAGATATATTTTATATAGTAAATAAATGGGTTTTTATTAGAAAATAAACCTATTTTAATTATTTAATAATGATGGTAAAATATTTTTCAAAATTTGTTTAATAATATAGATAGTTCATAGAAAAATAGAAAATGTGACCGAAGAACGTTTTACGAAATTTTGAAATTTCGACTTTTCGACACCCGAAAGTCGTCGGGAATGTTGTGCACACTTGGTGCAACATGAACACATTTATATATGTTGGGATTAGTTTTAATTAAGCATAGTTATGTATATTAACTTATATATATATTTATATCTAATCATGGATGTGACAAATTATGATTTAAAAAGCATATGTGTATATATACACACACACATTTGTATATATACTATCCTATGCCATACCTTAAGTACACACACATGGCTTTTTTTGCATAAATTAGGGTGTAATAGAATGGGGTAACGTGTACAAGTGATGGGAGGGAGGTATGGTGGTTGTCATGTGCATGGCATGTAGATATATTATTTTATACAAAGGATATTTTAGTAATTTCTAGTTTTCTATGCTTATAAATATTTCAACCTTCTCAAGTCATTCACTTCGCACACTCATTTCTTCATTTCCATTTTCCTAATGCTCTTCTTGCATACTCTTATTTCCATGGCTTTCAAACAAAATTCCTAAGTTAAAAACTTGTGTATACACTTTAAAAACTAGCTTAAAGTACTCCACTAAACTTATAGTACCACAACCCTCCAAAACAAACCACATATACCCCCAAACCCAAGCAAACCGACCCCAATACTAGCCAAGGCCAAGCCAAAGTTGTGCCTCCAAGGCTACATAGTCATATTTTCAAGTTAAGGTGGTTTGCTAGGAGTATATTCAAGTTCGGGAAGTTTGCCTTGATTTAGTGCAAGTTAGGTGAGTAAAGTTAGCACCCTTAAATCAATTAGTTAACTTTATTGAAGTTATCAAATTTATGAGTTATAATGATATTTATTTGTGTAAGTATGTTATATGTTTGCATGAATATGTTTTGTTTTGGTGTTGATTGTTTATGCCGAAGTTTGAGTAGGCAATAAAGATTATAACTTGAATACTGGAAAGGTTAGTTAGTATTGTGAAGTAACACTTTTATTCATGATGGTGCTATAATGTTATGATGCGATATTATGTTTGAATATTGTATTTGTTGTATGTGGGTTCATGACACAAAGGTAGCGATTCGCTAACCTAAAGCGACGTAGAAATCCGCTTTTTGTCGAAAGTTTGATTTTTGTTTCAAAATGAAAAGTTTTCAATTTTAATACTTTTGATTTGGTTTTCAAAAGTTTATTTCATGTTTCAAAGAGGATAAGATTCAAAGTTAAAATTTTGAAGCTTAGAAATCCAAAATTTTCAAAGTTAGAATTACGGGTCGCCATACGCGTAGTTCGAGTAAACGAAATTTTTTTCAAACTTTAAGTGTTTTACACTTCCAAACTTTTTAGTAAATGTTTCCTAACCTTAATTAAGATATTTTAGGACAGTTAGTAAGTTTTTAATTAATTAATTATTTAACGATAAATTGATTAATTAATTAATTAAGGTAATTAGCACTAATCATTAGTCAATAAAGGTTGTTTATACTTAAGTGCTAATCAATTAGGTTAATTGTGATTAATAGAGTAATTAAAGTTAATTTTTAATTAAGTATTTAATTATGGGTTAATCAATTGTTATTAATTATTAATTAATTATTATTTAAAAAGGGTTTAATACTAGTTAATTACTGATCAAGTTAACCAAGTCTTAACTAGAGCTCAATTAAGTTTAATTACTATTTAATAAGGATTTAAAGGTGAGTACTTAACTAATTAAAAAGGTTAGGAATTTTAATTATCAATTGATTTCAAATATCGATTTATTTAAAACTTTTTTCTCTTTTCGAAAGTGCTTTTTATTTTCAAATGTTTTAATCAAAGGATTTCTATGTCGTTTATGTTAGGAACTGGGATGTTGGTTTTGATGACAACAACCTTTTCACCTTGTCTTATTATAAAATATATACTAACACTATTGTCTAGATAGATATGTATATGCAGGAACTATGCAGGATATATATATATATATATATATATATACAGGTATTGATTACTGAAGACTGACTAGTATAAAGACTCAAGAATCAAGATTCAAGATTGAAGACTCTAGAGTATCAAGATCAAGATTTCAAGATATGTGTCTAGTTTATTGTTAAAACTTCATAATAGCACGGAAATCTTCATTCCATATTTCATTTGGGATGGAACCCATTTCTACCTTCTTAGTGGCTTACAAACCCACGACAAGTAGTTTACAAACCTACGACAAGTGGCTTACAAACCCACGAACATCCTGGTTTTGTACAAGTTCTCGAGTCCTGATGTGATTAGATATTCTACAGGAAGAAGCTTGCAAAACTACTTCAAAATGGTTTTTCAAAATGATTTTTAAAACTGCTTTTCAAAATATTTTAGCCTTAAAAATTATCTTTTCAAATGATTTTTCAAAAAGATGTTTTAGCCTTAAAATATTCTTTGTTTTTGTTTTTTTATAATAAACTCTTGTTTTAAACTTCACATTGTTTGTTAACTAAGGGATGTTGACATCATGGGATACCCCATGTCGACATGGTGGCCGTTAAATTCAAAAGTTTCAATTTTCAAAAGAAGTGACTATTCGTTTAACTCTTCACGAATGGTTATGGCCGTTACTGTTCTATAAATAGCCTTCACAAACGAATTTTTTAACTAACTATTTTCTTATTTTCTTCACTCCTTCTCCATAAATCCATATTCTAAAATTTTATATTTTTAAGATCGTGCCGAAATTCTGCCGAATTCTCAAGTGAATCAAATTAGAATCTCATTCTTGTTTGATTCTCTGCCCTCTCTCGAAGATCAAATTGCTATTCAGAGTTATAGGATCAATTTGTAATCAAACGTTTATCGAGTCTCTCTATAAGGTGTGGTTGTGCCTGGAAATCAATTGGGTAATCTTGTGGCCCGTAAACCAAGAGAGTTTACCCCGGACTCGAGAGACAGGAGGGTACCTCAAGGCCTTTAGAAATTGAGGATTGTAATCTCGACATTGATTTAATAATAATCTGTATGAGGTGTTTTGCCTTGGTACAGGACTAGACGTAGGGTAACTCCGAACCAGTATAAAATCCGGTGTGTTCTTTCCTTTTACTGCTTTTTATTTACTTTCTGCATCTGTGTTTGATTATGTGATTGTTCTGTAATTAAGTTCTGCATTTGTTTATATCATAATTTTTAAATTAGTTCATATAAGTCTTAAAATCCATCAAACACTATTCACCCCCCTCTAGTGTTAAATTAGCCTTAAGATCCTTAATCCGCACTCCTTTTCAATTGGTATCAGAGCGAGGTTTTCATAGTTTTCATAATCTGAAACTTGAAAATTATTTTAATGGCTACCAACATTGGTCATGTCAACTCTGGCACTAGTTCTGTTAACACTAACACTAGTTCATTAGTAGAAGGACAGTCTACTGTCAGACCACCATTTTTCAATGGCAGTAATTATGCATATTGGGCTTGTAGAATGAAAGTTTATTTACAATCAGGAGGATTAGACACTTGGAATATCACACAAACTGAGTATGTTGAACCAACTACCGATTTTTCCCTGTGGAATACTGAGCAAAAGGGCGTTGCACAAAATAACTCAAAGGCCATGAATATATTATTTTGTTCACTAGATAGGAATGAGTTTAATAGAGTGTCTGTTTGTAAGTCTGCATTTGAAATCTGGAAAACTTTGCAAGTTACTCATGAAGGAACAAGCAAAGTTAAACAGACTAAAATTTCCATATTAACTAATCAGTTTCAATTGTTTAAAATGCATGTAAATGAGTCCATTTCCGACATGTATTGTCGATTTCAAGATATTGTTCATTCACTAATTGCACTGGGAAATAGCTTTTCGGAGGAAGACCAAGTCAGAGAAATTCTAAATTCACTCGCTCCAGAATGGGATCAAAAGACACTTGCAATCGAAGAAGCAAATGATATCAGTCTAATGAAATAGAAGAATTGATTGGGAATCTGATGCCTTATGAAGTTCAACTGCAAGGAAGAAGAGAAAACAAGGCTACATAAAAGAAGTCATTAGCATTCAATGCAACAACTGAAGATTCAGAACCAGACAGTGATGAGGAGATTGCTTTCATGACAAGAAACTTCCGGAAATTCCTAAAATATAGAAAAATGAATAATTACAAAAGAAATGATCAAAGGAATTCCATAAATAATACAGAGAATGTCAACAATGATAGATGCTACAATTGCAATAAAGGCGGGCATCATAGGAAAGATTGACCATATCCAGATAAACAGTTGTTCCCTCCAAACAATGATTCGTCAAGGAAAAGAAAGAAAGCATACACAACAACTCTTGATGACTCAGACTCATAATCCAGTGACGATGAAAAGAAGACAGATGATTCAAATCTGTGTTTCACTACTATTCATGAATCAGAGGACGATGGAAGTATGGATCTAAAAATTGGTATGCATTTACATTATTTTTATTTTTTCTTGTTTGAATGGATGGTTGTTTGTTTGCTTGATTTTTTAGTTCCTTGAATTTTAAGATTCAAATTTATCCCTTGAAATTTGAATTTTAAATTTTAAATTCAAAAATAATATTATTTTAATAATATTTTAAATATTAAATTATTAATATTTAAGTATTATTATATTTAATGTTATCACAGGAATTATATAAATAGAATATAGGATATAATATATACATTTATTAGAAATTAGGAATAGACACTTGTCCTTTGATTCAATAGGCACATGTCGACATACCTGGATACCCCATGTCGACATGCCCCTCAGAAATTTGATTTCAAAATTTAAATTCAAACTTTTGAATTTCCCTCCACCTTTTCACCAACTTCAATGCTATGGAAAGATGTCTCTTGACCAGAGAACATGTCTATAGAATCTCTATTTAATTCACTCTTCTTATCATCACTTTTCACTTTTATTTCAAATTTCAAATTTATCTTCATTATCTTCAACTCCTCTCAAACTTCTTCAATGGACTCTTCAAGCACTCCTAACACCATTAGGCTTCCAAAATCTATCAAAGACTTTCTTTTTAATGACCCGGAAGCTATTAAAACTTACATCAACTATGTAAACTTTGGTAAAATTCATACGGGGAAATTTACTATTTTTGAAGATTTTCCTTCTTATGAAATTGAAAATCTTTTTCAACAATGTTCTATTCTTAGTGTAGTAGATAACAAAAAAAATGATTTTGTATGTTATCCAAATCTTGTTAAGATGTTTTATGCGAATTTGAATCGTGGTTTTTATGATGGGCAAGATGGACAAATTTGGAGTATTGTTAAAGGAACACAAATAGTTTTGGATTGTGAAATTTTAGGAAATATTTTGGGATGCAAGTATACCGGAATGAATCTCTCGGAATTTCAAATAAACGAAAACGATCGAGAGACATTTCATCACATCTTTGAAGGGGATGACAATTTTGAATTCAAAAATCGTTATTTTCGTCCAAAAGCAAGAATTGTTAACCTTCTTATTCAACACACCCTTATACCAAGATCGGGAAACTACAACAACCCAACTTTGAAAGTTTGTAAAGCTCTTTTTGCAATTTTTGGAAATTATGATATCAATCGGGCTCAAGTTATTTTGGATGAGCTAAGGCCCAAGAATTTTACTATGGGTGAAAACACATTATATCATGGAATTTATCTCACTCGGATTTTTAATTACTTTGGAGTCGATTTCAAAAGGGAAGAATTTATAACTAGAAAAGTGTTCAACCATGGAAACATTTTCCTTATGCAAATTCCATTAGTGTTTCAACCATATGAAACACTTACGGAAAAGGATGAAAGGCTTGCGCACAAAGAGATGGAAGAAATGGAGGAAGGAGAAGAAGAAGAAAATGAAGAGGAAGAAATGGAAATTGAAGAGGAGGAAGAGGAAGATCAAGAAACTTCCTTAGAGAGTATTGAATATCCTACTAATCCCGCTAATCCATCCAATAAGACCATTCTCGGTAATCAAAGAATTATAGTGGAAAATCAAAATACACTCAAAAGATCAATGAGTAAGAAAATGGATAAGATTTCCACTAAAATCGACAAGTTCTTTGGGAAAATTAGTAGAAAACTTAGACTATCATCTTCTTCATCTTCATCTAATTAGTTTTAGTTCATGTTATCTTGTTTACTTCAAGTTCTATCCATGTATTTTCCTTTATTTTAGTTAATATTATGTTATTTTATGTAATGTTGACTAGAATCATTAATGAAATCTTTTATTTACCGTTATTCAACTTCACTTGTCTCTGTAATTGCTTGTTTTTATATTATACAAATTATAGTTGCATAGATTTGTTCATAATATTCAAAACAAAGCAAATTGTCACTTTAGGCAGAGGCATGTCGACATCACCCATCACCCCATGTTGACATGCAACAGGCAGAAAGTAGTTACACTTTCAAATTTTAATTTCATGTAACTAACATGTGTCTATTCATTTTAAACGACTTTCTATCCCTATTTATACCTGTTTCTTCCAAAATAACTTATCAAACTTCACTTCTAATCACTCCCTTTCATATTTCTTCCTATTTCTTGAATTATGGCTTCTCCGATTAAGAATCTAAATGACAATCTTGAGGAAACTCTCACTTCCTTCAAGAATATCCTTACATTCATACTTCGTAATCAGCATCACTTAGAATTGAGTCAAATGCAGATGATCAAGGAGCAAGAGAGACATTTTGACGCCCTTCGTTGGATGATCTCGGCTCTTAACAAGGACGATCTCGAAGGAAATCCACCAGTCACTCTTGACAAAGATAAAGAAGAATGGGATGCCATCAAAGCAGATCCTATCTTTGGAGAAGATGGATGGGTGGAAGTACCAAGGAATGTCTAGTCATTATGTATGTTATTTGTTTGATTTTATTGGTGTGTTTTAAACTTGATTGACTTGACTTATTTAAAACATTTGATGTGGTTTGTATATATGATTGATTGAATAACTACTGTAAATATGATTGGATGATGATTAATTTACTGCTGGATTACACTTATGATCACACTCATGATCATATTTCACATTTATAGTCACATTTCATACTTATGATCACACTTAGCATTTATTACACTTATATATGGATTACTCTGTTTGTATTTTGGTTGATTATCTTATATCAAGTTCAGCGAATTTATTAGTAAGAAGTTTTTGTTGATTACAAAAGGAGAGAAGTTATAAAATAGTAGTTGGCTTATAAAATAGTAGTTGGCTTGGAGTAAGGGGGAGTTATGATAGGAGTTATGGTATGGTAAGTATATTTTATAAATACAGGTTGTCATCATCAAAAAGGGGGAGATTGTTAGGAACTGAGATGTTGGTTTTGATGACAACAACCTTTTTACCTTATCTTATTATAAAATATATACTAACACTATTATCTAGATAGATATGTATATGCAGGAACTATGCATTCAAGATTGAAGACTCTAGAGTATCAAGATCAAGATTTCAAGATATGTGTCTAGTTTATTGTTAAAACTTCATAATAGCACGGAAATCTTCATTCCATATTTCATATGGGATGGAACCCATTTCTACCTTCTTAGTGGCTTACAAACCCACGACAAGTAGCTTACAAACCTATGACAAGTGGCTAACAAACCCACGAACATCCTGGTTTTGTACAAGTTCTCAAGTCCTGATGTGATGAGATATTCTGCAGGAAGAAGCTTGCAAAAATACTTCAAAATGATTTTTCAAAATGATTTGCAAAACTGCTTTTCAAAATGTTGTAGCTTAAAAATTATCTTTTCAAATGATTTTTCAAAAAGATGTTTTTAGCCTTAAAATATTCTTTGTTTTTTAAAATAAACTCTTGTTTTAAACTTCACATTGTTTTTTAACTAAGGGATGTCGACATCATGGGATACCCCATGTCGACATGGTGGCCGTTAAATTCAAAAGTTTCAATTTTCAAAAGAAGCGTCTATTCGTTTAAATCTCTTCACGAATGGTTATGACCGTTACTGGTCTATAAATAGCCTTCACAAATGAATTTTTTAACTAACTATTTTCTTATTTTCTTCACTCCTTCTCTACAAATCCATATTCTAAAATTTTCATAATTTTAAGATCGTGCCGAAATTCTGTCGAATTCTTAAGTGAATCAAATTAGAATCTCATTCTTGTTTGATTCTCTGCCCTCTCTCGAAGATCAAAGTGCTATTCATAGTTATAGGATCAATTTGTAATCAAACGTTTATCGAGTCTCTCTATAAGGTGTGGTTGTGCCTGGAAATCAATTGGGTAATCTTATGGCCCGTAAATCAAGAGAGTTTGCCCCGGACTCGAGAGACAGGAGCGTACCTCAAGGCCTTTAGAAATTGAGGATTGTAATCTCGACATTGATTTAACAAAAATCTGTATGAGGTGTTTTGCCTTGGTACAGGACTGGACGTAGGGTAACTCCCAGTATAAAATCCGGCGTGTTCTTTTGTTTTACTGCTTTTTATTTACTTCTGCATCTGTGTTTGATTCAGTTGTTAGTCCTTGAGAAGGATGGTTTTGATGACAACAACCTTAGGACTTGTTATAAAATATAAATACTAACATTATAGTTTAGATATATATATATATGTATGTATATGCAGGATATAAACATGCAGGTACCAAGAATGAAGACTGTACAATATAGAGATACAAGACTGATGAATTTAAGATCAAAGATATCAAGATTGAAGACTCATGAGTATCAAGAAATCAAGTTATCAAGAGTTCAAGATTTTAATAGTACAAGATAAGTATTGAGTCTAGAATTATGTTATAACTTCTTGAAAGCACTTACATCTTTATTCGAAATTTATTCGTGGAATGGTATCCACTTCGAGCCTGTTAAAGGGATGGAACCCTAGTGGGATGGAACCCACGACAATATCTAGTGGAACATATAGTGGTCCTATTTTGATATCCACTAATTTTATAAAAATGTTTTTCAAAAATATATCTCTTATTTTAAATGTTTTCAAAACCTTCTTTTCAAAAAGACATCTCTCTTGTTTGAAATATTTTAGCCTCAAAACTATCTTTATCATTTTTAATATTTTGATTTCAAAATTGTCATTGGTTTTAAACTATCTCTTGTTTTAGATATTTAGCTTTAAAATATTTACTTAGATTTTAAATCACTTTATAGATTAAGATTATATATATTAAAAATTACTTTCTAAACTCTTTTATATGTTTAAACTATATTCAAATATTTTACAAAGTTTTAGAAATCGTTTTGACAAATTATAGAAACCAATTTTAATAAGAAAATCAAAATCACCAATTTTGCCTAGAGCATGTTGACATCCCTCAACCCCCCATGTCGACTTGGTGCGCATTAAATTCAAAATTCAAATTTTCAAAAGAAGTGTCTATTCATCGTATCCTTTCATGAATAGATATGGCTGTTGATTTCCTATAAATACCAGTAGTTCTAAACGAATTTATCATCAGATTTCACTTGTTTTCTCTTCTCTTCATCTTCCACATTTATCCTAAAGAATCCTAAACAATACTCTGCCGAAATACCAAGTGAATCAAACTTGATTATCTCTTGTTTGATTCTCTGCCACTCTCTCCATAAGGTCTCAGTGCTATTCAGAGTTATAGGATTATTTGTAAACCAAACTGTTGAGTAAAAGGTGCGGTTGAGCCTTGAAATCAATTGGGTTGGATTGTTGCCCCAGAAATCGATTAGGTGATCTTGTGGCCTGGTAAATCAAGAGAGTTTGCCCCAGACTCGAATACAGGAGGGTGTACCTCATGGCCTTGAAATCGAAGGTGTAATCTGGGAGATCATTTTTGATAAGAAATCCGTACGTTTGTGCGGGACTGGATGTAGGGTAACTCCGAACCAGTATAAAATCCTGGTGTGTTCTTTCCTTTACTGCTTTTATTTATTATTTTCATCTGTGTCTGATTCTGTGATTATATCTGTGTCTGTGAATTGCATTTGTTGGTGATTAAATTTACATAAGTTTCAAAAAGATTTAGAAAATCCACAAAACACTATTCAACCCCACTCTAGTGTTATTCCAGCCTTAAGATCCGTAATCCGCATTTCTCACATTTGGTATCGGAGCAAGGTTTTCAAAGTTTTCATAATCTGAATTTTGAAAAAGTTTTTAAAATGTCTATTTTTGGGGATTTTGTTAACACTAGTTTAAACTATTCAAATCGTCATTGTCTCATAAGTCTGCATATAGTTATTATAGAAAACCAAGTTATCTACCAAGTTTTTATTCTGTGTAGAAAGAAAAATGTTATATGGCCTTTGAAGAATCAACACTTAATGGACAAATTGTGCAAATAAAGAAGAATAAGTGGATACTTGATAGTGGATGTTCAAGACACATGAATGGTAATCTAGATATGCTGAATGTTATTATCTATAAAGACGGAGGATTGGTTAATTTTGGAGACAACTCAAAAGGATATGTGATTGGCATCGGCAATGTCGGTAACTCTAAAACTCCTACTATTTCTAATGTTTTATTAGTTAAGAATCTGAAACACAATCTGCTTAGCATTAGTTAGCTTTTGCGATAAAGAATACAAGATTAAATTTGAAAAAGATAAGTGTCACATCGAAGATAATAATTCAAATATTATATTTGAAGGAATTAGGAAGAAAAATATTTACATCCTTAGTATGAAAGTTTCAAATGATAACTTATGTCTTTTGGCTAATACAAGTGACCCTTGGATTTGGCATAAAAGATTTGGTCATTTAAATTTCAAACTGTTATCCAGGTTATCAAAACTTGACTTAGTTAGAGTTCTTCCCAAGTTAAACTTTAAAGTAGATAGTATATGTGATGCTTGCCAATTAGGAAAACTTAGGAAGAGTTCTTTCAAATTAAAAGATATAATTTCAACTTCAAAACCTCTCGAGTTACTTCATCTAGATTTATTTGGTCCATCTCAAATTCAATCAATAAATCACAATAAATATGTCTTTGTAATTGTAGATGATTATTCTAGGTTTACATGGACAATTTTTATGAAACATAAAAGTGATACTTTTGATTCATTTAAATTTTTTACAAAAAGACTTCAAAACCAACTTTCTTTAAAAATTATAACTATTCGTAGTGATCACGATGGGGAATTTGAAAATGAAAATTTTGAGAGAATCTGCAATAAAAAGGGAATAACTCATAATTTCTCTTTTCCAAGAACTCCACAACAAAACGGAGTGGTAGAACGTAAGAATAGAACGATTCAAGAGTGTGCTTGAACAATGCTTTCTAATGGTAACTTACCTAAAAACTTTTGGGCGGAAGCAGTCGCTACAGCTTGTTATATATTAAATAGGATTTTAATTAGACCATTAACTAATAAAACACCATATGAATTACTTTACAATAAGAAACCCATAATAGCTTATTTTAAAGTTTTTGGTAGTAAGTGTTTTATTCTTAATACAAAAGATAATTTAGATAAATTTGAACCTAAATCCGACAAAGGCATCTTCATCGGATATTCTAATAGAAGTAAAGCATTTAGAGTTTATAATTTAAGAACTAACACTATTGAAGAAACAATGCATGTATCTTTTGATGAAAATTTTAAAGATACTGTACAATTAGAAGATGAAGAAGATTTTGTAACTTTAAATAATGAACCTAATGAAACTAATTGTGAAATCATTCAACCTAATAAAAGAATTATGCTATTAAAAAATCATCCTATAGAAAATATACTAGGAAATATTGAATCTGTTGTTAGAACTAGTAATCAATTAAATAACATGAGTAATGTAGCCTTTATATCAACTATTGAACCTAAAAATCCAAAGGAAGCATCATCTGATGATTCATGGATTCTTGCTATGCAAGAAGAATAGAATCAGTTCACCAGAAATGATGTTTGGGAACTTGTTCCTAGACCTGAGGATAAAAGTATAATTGGAACAAAATGGGTTTATAAAAATAAAATGAATGAAATTTGGTGAGGTCGTGAGAAATAAAGCTCGATTAGTCGCACAAAGTTATTGTCAAGAAGAAGGAATAGATTTTGATGAAATCTTTGCACCCGTAGCAAGATTAGAAGCCATTAGAATTCTACTTGCTTTCGCAAATTATAACAATTTCAAATTATTTCAAATGGATGTTAAAAGTGCTTTTCTAAATGGATTTGTTAAAGAGGAAGTTTATGTTGAACAACCTCCACTCTTTGAAGATGAAAGATTTCCAAACCATGTTTTCAAACTTAAGAAAGCTCTATATGGTCTGAAACAAGCTCCTAGAGCATGGTATGACATACTAAGATCTTTTTTATTACAATCAAATTTTGAAATTGGTAAAATAGATAATACTCTTTTCATTAAAAGAAATAAAAATGATATTCAACTAGTACAAGTTTATGTAGATGATATTATTTTTGGTTGAACTAATCATGAAATGGATAAAGAATTTTCTGAAATAATGACAAAAGAGTTTGAGTTGAGTCATATGGGTGAACTTACTTTCTTCTTAGGTTTACAAATAAAACAATTAGATAATGGTATCTTTATTAGTCAAGAAAAATATGCTAGGGATCTAGTGAGTAAATTTGGTATGACTACTGCGAGTGGAAAACTCACTCCCATGGCAACCAATGAAGCTTTAAATAAAGAAGATCTTTCAAAAGATGTAACCAAAAACTATATAGGGGAATGATTGGATCACTACTCTATATCACTGCGAGTAGACCTGATATCATGCATAGTGTTTGTCTCTGTGCAAGATACCAATCTCAACCCAAAGAAACTCACTTAAAAGCTGTGAAACGTATCATAAGATATGTTAAACATACTTTTGACTATGGTTTATTTTACCCTAAAAATGATTCATTTGATTTAATTTCTTATTGTGATGCTGACTATGCTGGTTGCAAATCTGACCGAAAAAGTACAAGTGGAACTTGTCACTTTTTGGGGCATTCTCTGGTTTCATGGTTTAGCAAAAAGCAAAATACTGTTTCTTTATCAACAGCTGAAGTAGAATATATCTCTGCTGCTTTGGCTTGCTCCCAAGTCATTTATATGCAACAAACTCTAAAAGATTTTGGATTAACAATTTCAAAATCACCAATTTATTGTGATAATTCTAGTGGAATAAATTTGTCTAAAAGTACTACTCATCATGCTAGGACTAAACATATTGATATCAGACATCATTTTCTCAGAGATAATATAAGTAAAGAGATTATTTCTCTTGAATATATCAACTTCGAGAATCAAATTGCTGATATTTTCACCAAACCCTTAAATCAACCAATATTTACTAAATTAAGAAGAGAACTAGACATTTTTTCAATAACTAAGATATAGAATATAGATATAGTAACATATATATACAAGAAAATCAAATTTTTCATAAGGATGTCGACATACCCCTACCACCCATGTCGACATACAACGGTAAAAATTTTAAAATTTGATTTTCCCACTAAAATCAGTTTAGTAGTTATATAAACCTATGTATTTCGAATTTTTCTATCTTCTCACTTTTCTTTCTCTGAAATAAAACTTCTGTAAATTAAAATTAATGGCCTCCTCCACTAAATCAAACCAAATTGACACCATTTCTTTCCCTTCTCCTCATTCTGGTCCATTCCAATGCACTACACTGGCACGTGTGATAAAGATTGAAGAATCTATGAAGGATGCCATGCAAATGTTGACCGAATTTCAAGTTGTGCAACTAAGGATGGCAAAAGAACAAGAAAAGCAAGGCAAAATTCTTCGGAATTTACAAAAATTCCTAATGGATAATCACGCAAATCCTATTGTGATTGAAGAAGATTCTCCCAACATTCACGTGCATAATCCTTTAGAGCACAGCGAAGAGGAAGAAGAAGAATAGGAAGAATAATAAGAGGAAGAAGCACCTATGGAAGAAGATGACAACATGGTCTGTGTAGGCGAAGTCTGTTTTGACAAAGATGGGAATTTGGTTGAACAACGTGGAAACTTTTGTTTTCATTATCCAAATTGTTCGATTCATAAATCTTCGATTGTCAAAAACTCTCGTTAGTATTGTTATTCTATAATTTATGTACTTAAATATATTTGTATGTTTATGTTTCATATATACATGTAAATATAACATCATATATAATAAAATATTTGTTTCACTTATTATACTTCCTTATTAGTATTTAATTTAAATAGTATTAGATTAAGGGGGAGTTTAGGATTAGTTTTTGTTGATGACAAAGGGGGAGAAATATAAAATAGAGTAGTTAGAGTAGTTAGGCTTAGATTAAGGGGGAGTTATTAGTTTTAATGGGAGTTATTGTGAAGGAGAAGTTTATTTTATAAACATAGGTTGTCATCATCAAAAAGGGGGAGATTGTTTGTCCTTGAGAATGGTTTTGATGACAACAACCTTAGGACTTGTTATAAAATATAAATACCAACATTATAGTTTAGATATATATATATATATATATGTATGTGCAGGATATAAACGTGCAGGTACCAAGAATGAAGACTGTACAGTATAGAGATACAAGACTGATGAATTTAAAGATCAAAGATATCAAGATTGAAGACTCATGAGTATCAAGAAATCAAGTTATAAAGAGTTCAAGATTTTAATAGTACAAGATAAGTATTGAGTCTAGAATTATGTTAAAACTTCTTGAAAGCACTTACATCTTTATTCAAAATTTATTCGTGGAATGGAATCTACTTCGAGCCTGTTAAAGGGATGGAACCCTAGTGGGATCGAACCCACGACATTATCTAGTGGAACATATAGTGGTCCTATTTTGATATCCACTAATTTTATAAAAATGTTTTTAAAAAATATATCTCTTATTTTAAATGTTTTCAAAACCTTCTTTTTCAAAAAGACATCTCTCTTGTTTGAAATATTTTAGCCTCAAAACTATCTTTATCATTTTTAATTTTTTGATTTCAAAATTGTCATTGATTTTAAACTATCTCTTGTTTTAAATATTTAGCTTTAAAATATTTACTCAGATTTTAAATCACTTTATAGATTAAGATTATATATATTAAAAATTACTTTCTAAACTCTTTTATATGTTTAAACTATATTCAAATATATTTACAAAGTTTTAGAAATCATTTTGAAAAATTATAGAAACCAATTTTAATAAGAAAATCAAAATCACAAATTTTGCCTAGAGCATGTCGACATCCATCAACCCCCCATGTCGACATGGTGCCTATTAAATTCAAAATTCAAATTTTCAAAAGAAGTGTCTATTCATCGTATCCTTTCACGAATAGATATGGCTGTTGATTTCCTATAAATACTAGTAGTTCTAAACGAATTTATCATCAGATTTCACTTGTTTTCTCTTCTCTTCATCTTCCATATTTATCCTAAAGAATCCCAAACTATACTCTGCCGAAATATTAAGTGAATCAAACTTGATTATCTCTTGTTTGATTCTCTGCCACTCTCTCCATAAGATCTCAGTGCTATTCAGAGTTATAGGATTATTTGTAAACCAAACTGTTGAGTAAAAGGTGCGGTTGAGCCTTGAAATCAATTGGGTTGGATTGTTGCCCCGGAAATCGATTAGGTGATCTTGTGGCCTGGTAAATCAAGAGAGTTTGCCCCGGACTCGAATACAGGAGGGTGTACCTCATGGCCTTGAAATCGAAGGTGTAATCTGGGAGATCATTTTTGATAAGAAATCCGTACGTTTGTGCGAGACTGGATGTAGGGTAACTCCGAACCAGTATAAAATCCTGGTGTGTTCTTTCCTTTACTGCTTTTATTTATTATTTTCATCTGTGTCTGATTCTGTGATTATATCTGTGTCTGTGAATTGCATTTGTTGGTGATTAAATTTACATAAGTTTCAAAACGATTTAGAAAATCCACAAAACACTATTCACCCCCCTAGTGTTATTCCAGCCTTAAGGTCCGTAATCCGCATTTCTCACATCTATGATTGTTCTGTAATTAAGTTCTGCATTTGTTTATATCATAATTTTTAAATTAGTCCATGTAAGTCTTAAAATCCATTAAACACTATTCCCCCCCTCTAGTATTAAATTAGCCTTAAGATCCTTAATCCACACTCCTTTTCAGTTTACCCTTAAGTAATCTTGAACTAATATCAAACCCAAGTAATGTGGTGATACATTTGTGGGAAGTAAGTCATTCCATAGCTAGCACTAAAAGCCATTAGTAGGCTGACTGCCTACCTATGAGATCTTGAGTTCATCTCTAGGCAAAAGGGCATGATAAGGTTGAAATGTCAGAAACGTGATAGGTATGGGAGATTTAATTTCCATAAGTGCTTCACGTTTAATTAAATAGATGGTTATCCGTAAATTAGCTGTGTATAATCTTCCTTAGATAGCGAATTTCTGCTATTACAATTGATTAGTTGTTAACTCAGGGACTATGGTTTGTAAGTTCGAGTTCCCTAGTGAGGACTCGAATACATATGCATACCTCCAAGAGAACCGAAGTTGAGTTAACCGAAACTATCGCTTAGTTTGGAGATACTGTTTTTAGCTAATATGATTATTCCAAACCACTCCAAACTAATAATGTTCATATCAGATAATTATGAAGTATGCTATGGCGTTGTACTATCCTTTCTGAGGTTGATTCTAATATGGAAGATAGTAAGTTTTGAATGTTTGTTCGATCCTGGAACAACTTGTATGGATGAATGCTAGTATTGCACAGATTTCCTGGAGAGCAATATTAGCATTCCAAGATGGGTTGCTAGGAGGAAGTGGTAAGAGCGTAGCCTCTTAAAGCCTTACAACCGGAAAAATGAACAAAGTAGGGATGTGCTGCAGGGCTATGTGGGTCGCACCCATAAGGGTATGATCATCCAAAATCTAGAGCGGTATTTATGTTGCTTAGGGATCCCACTATATGGTTGTTGATCGCAATCAAGGGGTGATCATATTCGGTACTACTCGAGAAGGGGGTAGTCCCAGTCCTGAGTAGCAGAGGTGCAACGTTGTTGTAACCTCTCATGCATTTTATCTGGAGGTGTACGAATTCGACGGGTAGACCCTTACCCTTTCATAGTTGGAGTCCATTTCCATTACGAGCTTTACAGACTTAGTTGTGCCTAATTTGTGGAATGTAAGATGCAAGCATTTCAGCTATATTTCATATTTATTCTAAAACCTAGACATTATGATAATATTTGAAGTTTTGATATAGAAACGGTTTGGTTATCTAAGGTGAAAACCCGTCCGTGTTTATGTGTGGCGTGGTCTTACGAGATACCTTTGTTTAAAAGTTTTGTAAAGTTAAACCATATGCTTTACTCACACCAGAACCACATATGATCCGGAGTTTATTTTTCTTTCTCTTAAACTCTGGGTGCCCTATTTTTCCGAGCAGCCGAGTAGTTAAGTTTTGGACAGAGCACCTTGGAGCATTTTGGAGCATTATGAAGTTGAAGAATTCAGTCTATCTTGTGGTTATCTATGTATTAGTAGTAGTGATGTGGACATATAACTATTGTTGTCCCTGGATGGAGTAGTATATGTTGTAACTTGATGTAATATTTTAAAGTAACTTCATGTACTATTTAGTGATGTTGTAATATGACTCTCATGTTGTAGTAAAATCTATGGTTTATTTCTCTTGTCTATTAATTTCTATACCCCATGACCTGTCTTTTGAACATTTAAATGATCGACACATGTATACCGAGGATGTATTATGTATCGTCTTTAGGTGTAAGAAAGGCAGGTCGTCACACTTGGTATCGGAGCTTAGGTGGGGCGAATACCTAGGCCTTGGTTGGGGTCAACTCATTAGAGATAGGGTCAGTGGTACCCTAGAATGAGTTTAGTATTTGAGAGTACTTTTCTACGTTGTTCTGATCAGTATTTATTTGTTGGTTTTATGCTCTTTTCCCTAAGATAATCTCGTCAATGTATTCTAAAGATAACTTACTTGTTCTATGCAGTAAGTATGAGTACAAGGGGAGGACGAGGAAGGGGAAATAGTAGCACTACAACCATAAATGGAAGAACCCCGATAGTTGGAAGGGATGGAATAGCTATTGAATAGCAACCCCAATGCAACTTCGAGTTAGCTTTGCAGCTTTGTGTAAGGTTTCACACATTTAAGAGGGAATCCTTTCAAGGGTATAGAGACAATCATTGAGATATAGGCTTGGCTACGGTCTTATGAAAAGATTTTCAAAGGTTTAGACATTTCTGATGAGCATAAATGCTTCTTGGCATCGTGGAATTACAAGATGGAGCAGCAACTTAGTGGGATTTAGTCACCGCGATTGTTCCAGAAGACGAGTTCTCATGGGATGGATTTAAAGAAGTATTCGAAGTTTAATTCATGTCGGCTGCAGGAAATACTCGACTATATAGGAGTTTTATGGATATCAAGCAGGAAGACTTGTTAGTGGCAGAATATGAGACAAAATCTAATGAGTTATCTCGTTTCAACCTTGGACTTATTGACTCAATACAGAAGAAAAACAAGATGATCATTTTTAGTATAAGATAGGAATTTCATGAAAAGATGACCGGACATGTGAAGGAACCATTCGTGGAGTTAGTAGATATGGCCCTGAGGTACGAGGTTCTTTCAAAGAAGAAGCCGGCAGCATTAGCGGAAACATCACCCACTGGAGGTAACTTTAACCCAAACAAAAGGAAATTCAACCCAAAATGGAAAAAGAAGTAAGGAAAAGGAAAACCTTCAAAAGGTGATCAGGGAAACAAGTACAAAGATGCTATTTGTTATAATTGTAAGCAAAAGGGACATATTTCAACTTATCGTCAGAAAGTGAAGGCTATCACCCCAATAGTCCAGAAGACTCTTTGCTACAATTATCATCTACTGGGCCACATGATTAAGGATTGTCCCTTGATGAATAAGTGAGTTTTAGAAGGTACCTTATTTGTTTATGGTATTTCAGTTCATGTTTTATTCGATATTGGAGCTTCTCATAGTTTCATTTCTAAAGAGTTAATGGATAAGTTAGAGCTTAAATCGGAAATAGTTGAAACCCATATATGTGTGTCAAACCTTATTAGTGGTATAACTAACTTATCTTTGATTTGCAAAGACATACAAATTGATTTTTGAAAACACCGTTTCTTTTGTGACTTATTTTTCTTGGATTTCATGGGATTTGACGTGATTCTTGGTATGGATTGGTTGTCGAAAAATGGAGATATTTTGGACTGTGATAAGAGGAGGTTAGTGTTGAAAAACGATTCTGGAAGGATATTGGACTGTGAATGCTTTTAGGAATTTAGAACTCTTCTATGAGTGGTTGATTATGCCTTTCGGGCTAACTAATGTGCCTGCTTTCTTTGTTGATTTTATGAATCGAGTGTTTAGCGATGTTATAAACAAATTTGTGTTGGTTTTTATTGATGATATCCTTGTCTATTCCAAAACTAAAGAAGATTATAATTACCATTTGGAAGTGGTAATGGAAACGTTAAGGACGAATGTTTTAAAGGTTAAGTTTTCTAAGTTCCATTGTTGGCAATCAGAAGTGAGATATCTTGGTCATGCTGTACCCGGAGATGGCATTTCAGTGGATCCAGCCAAGGTAGTAGCTATTAAGGACTTCAAGAGACCCCAAACTCCCACAGAAGTAAGAAGCATTTTAGGGATAACGGGTTATCATAGGAAGTTTATTAAGGACTATTCTAAGATCACATCCCATCTAACCAAGTTAATAAAGAAGGACGTTAAGTTTGAATGGACTCCGAAGTGTGAAGGAGTATGGGTTATTGCAGATCAGCTTAGGAAGAGTGCACATTTCATACCAGTAAAACCAACAAGAACCGCAGCCTTGTTAGCCGAAATATATATAAAAGAGATAGTCAGATTACATGGAATTCCGATAAGTATAGTGAGCGACCGAGACCCCATACTTACTAGCCGGTTTTGGGAAGCATTACAGATAATTCTAGGAACAAAATTGAGTTTAAGCACGGCTTACCACCCTCACACAGACGGACAAATGGAGCGAGTGAATCAGATTATAGAATATCTATTAATAGCCTGCATTCTTGATTTTGGTGGGTCATGGGAAGATCATCTGCATTTGGTTGAGTTCTCCTATAACAACAGCCATCAAGCAAGCATAGGTATGACACCTTATGAAGCACTCTATGGGCGACCATGTAAGTCACCTGCATGTTGGGTGGAGATGGGAGATAGACTAGTACTTAGACCCGACATGATAGGAGAAGCTACTGAAAAAGTTGCATTGATTAAGAAGAGGATGAAAGAAGCCTAGGGTCGGCAAAAGAGTTATGCCGATAAAAGGAGAAGGTACTTGGAATTTGAAGTCGGAGACTCGGTATTTGTAAAGATAGATCCAATTAGAGGAGTTGTTCGATTTGGAAGGGCTGGAAAGCAGGCACCAACGTACATTGGACCTTTTAAAATTATTGAGAGAATTGGACCGCTCGCTTACAGAGTAGAGTTACCCGAAAAGTTATCAGGGGTCCATAATGTTTTTCATGTATCCCACTTAAGAAAAAGTGTTCAAGATCCCTCTTTGATTATTGAATCATTGGTTCAGGATGACTTGGAAATATAATCAAATTTGACGATAATTAGACATCCGATGCATGTGGTAGATCAGGATGAAAAGAAATTACAAAAAAAGTGGTGAAGTTGGTAAAAATCCAGTGGAGTGATGATCCCCAAGATTGTACATGGGAAATGGTGGGTCACATACGGGAAGCCTATCCAAAGTTGATGTTAGGATAGTCTTTGATTGATTATTGCATACATGTATTGTATTACTATGGATGCTAGTGTATGTTTATTGTATGAATATCTTGATATATAATATATCACTTTTGGGGATTAATACGAGTTAACCTTTGTTAGCGAATTTTGGGGCGAAATTTATTTTAAGGAGGGGAAAGTGTAACGACCTAGGATTTTTCCACTTTGAACTAGGCTATTTAAATATATTTTATATAGTAAATGAATGTATTTTTATAAGCAAATAAACCTATTTTAATTATTTAATAATGATGGTATAATAGTTTTCAAAATTTGTTTACTAATATAGATGGTTCATAGAAAAATAGAAAATGTGACCGAAGAACGTTTTCCGAAATTTCGACTTTTTGACACTCGAAAGTTGTCGAGAACATTGTGCACACTTGGTGCAACATGCACACATTTATATATGTTAGGATTAGTATTAACACTTATGTATATTAACTTATATATATATTTATACCTAAGAATGGATGTAACTAATTATGATTTAAAAAGCATATGTATACACACACACACATTTGTATATATACAATTTTATGCCATACCTTAAGTACATACACATGGTTTTGCTTGCATAAATTAAGGAGTAAAAGGGGGGGGGGGGGGTAACATGTACAAGTGATGGGAGGGAGGTATAGTGGTTGTCATGTGCATGGCATGTATATATATTATTTTATACAAAGGATATTTTAGTAATTTCTAGTTTTCTATGCTTATAAATACCTCAACCTTCTCATGTCATTCACTTTACACTCTCATTTCTTCATTTCCATTTTCCTAACACTCTTCTTGCATACTCTTATTTCCATGGCTTCCAAACAAAATTCCTAAGTTAAAAACTTGTGTATACACTTTAAAAACTAGCTTAAAGCACCCCACTACACTTATACTACCACTACCTTCCAAAACAAACCCCATATACCCCCAAACCCTAGTAGGATGATCCCAATACTAGCCAAGGCTGAACCAAAGTTGTGCCTCCAAGGCCACACAAAGTCATATTTTCAAGTTAAGGCGGTTTGCTAGGAGTATATTCAAGTTTGGTAGAAGTTTGCCTTGATTTAGTGCAAGTTAGGTGAGCAAAGTTAGCACCCTTAAATCAATTAGTTAGCTTTATTAAAGTTATCAAATTTATGAGTTATAATGATGTTTATTTGTGTAAATATGTTATATATGATTTATGCATGAATATGTGTTGTTTTGGTGTTGACTGTTTATACCGAAGTCTGAGTAGGCAATAAAGATTATAACTTGAATACTTGAAAGGTTAGTTAGTATTGTGAAGTAACACTTTTGTTTATGATGGTGCTATAATTTTATGATGTGATATTATGTTTGAATTTTTTATTTGTTGTATTTGGATTCATGACACGAAGGTAGCAATTCGCTAACCAAAAGCGACGTCGAAATCCGTTTTTTGTCGAAAATTTGATTTTTGTTTAAAAGTGAAAAGTTTTCAAGTTAAAACTTTGATTTGGTTTTCAAAAGTTTATTTTCATTTTCCAAAGAGGATAAGAGTTCAAAGTAGAAATTTTTAAGCTTAGAAATCCAAATTTTTTAAAGTTAGAATTAAGAGTCATATAACGACGGGTTGCTATACGCGCAATTCGAGTAAACGAACAAATTTTCAAACTTTAATCGTTTTACACTTCGAAACTTTTTAGTAAATGTTTCCTAACCTTAATTAATATATTTTATGGTAATTAGTAAGTTTTTAATAAATTATTTATTTAATGATTTATTAATTAATTAATTATGGTAATTAGCACTAACCATTAGTTAATAAAGGTTGTTTATACTTAAAGTGTTAATCAATTAAGTTAATCGTGATTAGTAAAGTAATTAAAGTTAATTATTAATTAAGAATTTAATTAAGGGTTAATTAATTATTATTTTATTATTATTAATTATTATTTAAAAAGAGTTTAATACTAGTTAATTACTGATTAAGTTAACCAAGTCTTAATTAGGGCTCAATTAAGTTTAATTTCTATTTAATAAGGATTTAACGGTGAGTACTTAACTAATTAAAAAGGTTAGGAGTTTTAATTATCAATTGATTTCAAATATCGATTTATTTAAAATTGTTTTCTCTTTTTGAAAGTGCTTTCTATTTTTAAATGTTTTAATCAAAGGATTTCTATCGTTTACCCTTAAGTAACCTTGAACAAATATCAAACCTAAGTAAACTAGTGATACATTTGTGGGAATTAAGTCATACCATAGCTAGCACTAAAAGACAATTAGTAGGGCTGACCGCCTACTTATGAGATCTAGAGTTCATCTCCAAGCAAAGGATATGATAAGGTCAAAATGTTGGAAACGTGATAGGTATTGGAGATTTAATTTTCATAAGTGCTTCTCGTTTAATTAAATAGATGGTTATCCATAAATTAGTTGTGTATAATCTTTCTTAGGTAGCAAATTTCCGCTATTACAATTGACATGTTTTTAACTCAGGGAGTGTGATTTGTAAGTGCAAGTTCTTCGGTGAGGACCCAAATACATGTGCATACTTCCAAGAGAACCAAAATTGAGTTAACCAGAACTATCGCTTAGTTTGTATACCAGTTTCGGCTAATATGATTATTACAAACCACTCCAAACTAATAACGTTCGTATAGTATCATTATGAAGTATGCTGTGGAGTTGTACTATCCTTCCTGAGGTTGATTCCAATATGAAAGATAATAAGTTGTGAATGTTTGTTCGCTCCCGGAACAACTTGTATGGATGGATGCTAGTATTGCAACGATTGCCTAGAGGGCAATATTAGCATTCCAAGATGGGTTGCTAGGCGAAGTGGTAAGAGCATTGCCTCTCAAAGCCTCACAACCGAAAAAATGGATAAAATAGGGACATGCCGTAGGGCTATATGGGTCGCACCCATAAGGACATGATCATCCCAAATCTAGAGCGATATTCATGTATGCTTTGGGATCCCACTATATGGTTATTGATCACAACCAATGGATGATCATATTTGGTACTACTCGAGAAGGGGGTAGTGACGGTCTTGAGTAGCAGAGGTGTAGTGTTGTTGTTCCCTCCCGTACATTTTATGTACATTTTATCTAGAGGTGTACGGATTCGGCGGGTAGACCCTTATCCTGTAATAGTTGGAATCCATTTCCACTACGAGCTTTATGGACTTATTTATGCCCAATTTCTAGAATGTGAGATGCAAGCATTTCAGCTATATTTCATATTTATTTTAAAACCTAAACATTATGATAATATTTGAAGTTTTGATATAAAAAGGGTTTGATTATCGTAAGGTAAAAATCCATCCATGTTTATGTGCGGCGTGGTCTTACGGGATACCTTTGTTTAAAAGTTTTATGGAGTTAAACTATATGCTTTACTCACACCAGATCCATGTCTGACTCGGAGTTTATTTTTCTTTCCCTTAAACTTTGGGTGCCCTATTTTTTCGGACAGTCGAGTCCGATTTTGGATAGGGCACCTTGGAGCATTTTAGAGCAGTATGAAGTTGAAGATTTTAGTCTATCTAGTAGTTATCTTCGTATTTCAGTTGTGTTATGTATCAGTAGTAGTGATGTGGAAAGATAGCTATAACTGTCCTTAGATGGAGTAGTACAGGGTGTAACATGATGTAATATTTTGGAGTAACTTCATGTACTATTTAGTGATGTTGTAATATAATCCTCATGTTGTAGTAAAATCTGTGGTTTATTTCTCTTGTCCATTAATTTCTATACCAGCGACATGTCTTTTGAACATTTAAATGATCGACACATGAATACCGAGGATGTATTAAGTGTCGTCTTTAGGTGTAAGAAAGGCAGACCATCACATAGCATTTAGAAACGAGCTATTGCTAAGATCAATGAAAATTAGATACATTGAATGAATATTAACAATAGAGTGTAAAAATTTAACACAATTTTCTTTCCAACCCATCATTTGTCCCCCTGAGTACCCCTTAGATGGGAGACGAACCCAACGACTAAAATATAGACCCCTTAAACTCTTATAAAATCTGTATTAAGAAAATTCATTTTTCATTTCTTGTAATAGAGCAATATCAATGTTATTTTCTTATAAAAAGATCTAATTTTACTATATTATCCTAAGTCATATAAACTCCTAACGTTTCCAACTGATATATCTCATAATCCAGGTGTTCTAACACGCTTTAACTCTCTACTCCTAATGTACATGGTACTTAACTAAATATCATCAAAAATAAACCAAAACTCCTAGCTAGATAATGTATATCATTAGTAGATAAGCTACTCAAAGAACGTGGGCTATAAGTACTACCCAACAGAACATCAATACTTGGGCTAGAGTCATCGTGAACTCTAATAGTCATCTATGGAGACGGGCACCCCTCCTTATTGATATTGAGATAGAACCTTCATGAGCTTTAGTAACCCCTCTACGATGACCAGCTCTCCTGCTCATTTTTTTTCACTGAATTTGTATTACCAAACATCATATTAGTGTCTTCAGTAATTTGTTATCGGATTGAACTGTGGAATTTAATGTTAGATTTCACAATTTAATAAGGATATTATTAGAATTTTGACCTTTGACCGAGCTCTAAATATCTAAGTGATATAGTGACGATAGAGAGAGAAATGCATAATATATCGCTGCTTAAGGGTGTCTCTTTGAAAGGGAGAAATTGGATATCAACCAAATAATCTATAAGCAATTGAATTTGTGTCTACTACTATGCTTCAGCAAAGTCCGTACATGCTTTAATGTTTGAGTTATTTAAATATTATTAAGGCTGAGTTCACATCTGGGCATCCCATAACCGCAACTCTTAGTTTTCAACTGAAAATGATTTATGGAAGTTATAAATTATTATTATAGAGAAATATATAATGGTTATAATTTATTATTATTATTATTTATGATTAGAGGGCCTAAAATAAATAAATAAAACATATAATTGTTATACATTTATTTATTTATTTATTAGGCTAATACAACAATTTAAACATAGTAATAATATATGTATGTATGTAATTTTGGTAGCCGAAATTTTTAAAATACGATGGACCAAAATATACGTGGTTATGAATTAAATAAATTAGTTTAATTAATTAAGTGTGATAAGATCTCACTTATAATGAGTCATACCTTGAATAGTGGACCTAGGCAAGATATTTTCCAATAGCTTTAATTTTTCTATAAATATATCTAGATGTCTCATTCTACAAACAAGGAAATTCATTCTCAATGTCTAAAAATAAAATTACATCTTAATGGTGGAAGTTGCAACTCCACCATTAAGTTAGAGAAAAATTCTCTCAAAGTTGAAGCTGATTATTCAAGGTGCGATCGACCGGAATGATTATCAAGGAATCTGTAAAAAAAATTCTTTAACATAAATTATTGGAAATTTAAAATTAACTTTAAACAAATTAGCTGATTTATATAATTGGTTTAACGACATAATTTGTTTTAAAATCTTACTTTTTTCTTAAAAAGGGGGAAGTCTTTAGTTTTTCTATGCATACTTTGTGCACAATACGTGTATTCATACCAAGAGTTGACATAGGCGGACATAGGCGTCGGAGGGACACCGACGAGATGTGATAGGTGGCACATCAACCAATAGTATCGACGTCAGGCTAGATTACATACCGCACTTGATAGAGAAGAGGCCACCAGATCTTGATTAGTAAAGCTAGGATGGAGCTGCTAGTGATGAGCGATAGCGACTTGATTGAATGGAGTTTAACAGGCTGTGGTGGTGGAGAGAATGATTTAAGCATCGTGTATAATAGACGACTAAGGTTTATATGGAAGATGGGGCAATTTATTTTTACCCCTTTAAATTACAATATTTACACAATACCACATTAAAAGTGTAACCTTTATATTTGTCACATACAAACTCCGGATTATGCGCAAGTTGTTTCATTGAGGTTTTTATAATGATAAGAGTGATACTTTTGTTTAAGTAGAGCACTCATTATGATGTCTCAAGGGCTCGAACCCATGACTTCTAGAATCTTTGTCTAAAGCGTCATACCTCTAAGCGCCTAAGCTAGAGGTCCTTGACACTTGACACACACATACCTTTTAGTAGTAAATTATATGCTATCAATTAATATCGTAATTTAAATCTTAGAGGATTAATATGGTTAAATGTATATGTATGTGTGTATGCATGCATACACACACACATACATGCACACACAAAGACACAGTTAGTTAGAAATATATAAGAGTATTAATTAGCTCATAAATTTGATATTCAATTAAATTATACATTACTTATAATAAATAATAAACTTGTTAGATATTTATTTCATGATAATTGAGTTAAAAACAAATTAAATATTTACATAAAAGGAGATATTCGAATAAATGTTATTTGAAAACTACTTTATAACATTATGTTATTTTGATGGCAATATGTTTTAAATTAAACTACATATTAATGCAAATTTTAATTTAGTAAATAGATTTGATATTAAGCACTAGTATATTTCTTCTAAAGTCTCCATTAAACATTAAATATGATTTTAATGTTAATAATATTATCCATGATAACACCATAAAAGATCTAGTGCATAACGAATTAATTTTTTTTTGAAATTTTCCCTTTTTATCTCCTTGCTCGGTGAACCTGATCCAACAGTATTAACATATAAAAGACTGTCATTGAGTTTTTCTATGGTTATTCAAAGTAACCACAATTGCATAATCCTCCGGTTTCCATTTTCACAAAAAAAAATCCATTTTCAAAAATAGTCCTTTGGATTCCTCAACGATCATGGAGTAAATCATCGCCCATCATGCGGAAAGCATCACATACACTAGACTCAACAAATGTATCGATATCCTTTTATCGATACATCTTGACTAGGAATAATTTAAGGATAAATATTTCTATGTTCGATTCAAAACTCGTGGTTATGAACATATTCGCAACTATAATCGATAAAACATATTTATGGATTTTCTTTTTGTATATGTTTAATGTATTCATATCATTATTTATATCATAATGTATAACACTTATAATAGAAAACAAAGCCAAAAGCATAATTTATTTCGAATAAGATATCTATACAAGAGTTAAATTATATATTAAATTTCATAAATGTCAATAGAGAACACCCTTAACTCTATCAGGTTCATGGAGTTTGGAAGTGGCAGTTGTTGTTATTGAGCTTTTCAGCTCGATTTGAAGCCATATGAAGAATAGTTGAGATAACCTAAGACGCACTTGAGTTTCTTGGAATCTTTTGTAAGCTAAGGGAAGATTTTACAATATGGAAAAGGATTTATTGATGGAGATGATGGGTGGTGAATGACGACTGCCTACTAATTCGGGTGATTCAAAAACCATTTGCTCGTGAAGTTTAGACAACAAAATGACATGTTTGGTGGTTACTTCGAATTTTAGCATGCAAATATACAATACCTTTTGATCCTTCATCTTATTTTAATACTCAAATTTACATAGGTCTCTTGAATGACCATGAGTGGAATCTAGGTTTGTTAAGCCCTACGTGCACAAATCAAATATGAAAAATGATGCTTCCTATCCTACACTCTACCAAAAATAAACGACTACGAATTCGCAATTTTTCACATAGTCATCAAACTATGTTTGAGCATACAAGACTCATAATGATAATAGAAGCTGAGCAATTTCATACACTTTGGTGAATTAACCACAAAATTTAACTCTATTGCTTCTATGCATGATGACGAAGTTAAGAGATTAATGAACCGATTTAACAAAAATAATTCATAGTGCATCTCCAATAGTGAATTTCAAATCACAAATTATAATATATAACTCCGAATAGCTCTGCAATTGGGTGTGGAAAATGTAGTCGATTACAAATTCAGCCAAAATGATGACATATCTTTACTCTATCGGGGAGCTTATTGGACCAATGCCCAAACAATAGATGCTTGAAAAGCGGTGCTTGTTGAACACATGCTTGTTGCTTGGTGCTGGTTCAACAAGCACCAAATAACGGCTCCTCCAATGGCTAACCCAACGTCTCTCTCCCCTTCTTACCTTCAAATACCATTTACCTTCACTCTCTTCTCCACCCACACCAACATTCTAGGACATCAAAAATCATTTTACTCTCACTTCTCCCATCCCATAATGTTTTCTGATTTCGATGCCGATTCCACAAGATGCAACTTTGTAGGATTAAATTTAGAAGATAATACAAATCTAGGTAGAAGACTACAATTTATGTTACATTTGGTGTGCATTCTCAAGTGATCCGAACCGAGGTGCAGACCAAAGTGGTGATACTTTTTGTGGCAGAATTATGAATTGTTAAAATTGAAAGAACTTCGATCTCAAAAGATCGCTTTCATCAATCGAAGTTTGTTATAGAAATATTAATCATCAAACATAAGCATTTGGTTTTCAAATGTTTAATTTAAAGCAGACGAATTCTAATGGCTTTGGAAATGAAATGCATTTTGTAAGATTTAATAATTTTCACATGTCTATATTTTTTTATGATTCTTTAACAAATTTTTTATAGAGGATGATAACAAATAAATTGTTTAGACAAATCAATAGACCCGAGAATAAACAAGCACCTCATTTTTATCGGTTCATGCATGTTTATGACATGCTAGTTGAGCATATAAAATGGAAATATTCTCTTTGAAAAATTGTTCAAGAAGTCCAATTAAATCAATACTGAGATAAAGTGCCAAGAGTCGGAGAAAGCTCTAGCCATAGGGATTCACTAGGAAGCCAGAGTACAGGGTTAGAAGAGAAACTAACCCCTAGTAGAGAAGATTTTGTTAGGACTTAGAAGCCAAAGCAGCCAAAAGGAAGCAGGTTGTTGGGGGCGGATCAAGCGGAAATACGAATACTCTTACTGAAATATGAAGACAAATATAATCGTGCGATGGAGTTTCGGCCGCTCAATACCGAGAAAACATGTTGAAATTGGATCAAATTTTTGCTGGAAACAAACAGGGAGAAGAAGATGCAATAATACTGTGGATACATCGAATATGTCTGAAGAACAACGAGATTATATAGAATCTAGAAGAAGAGAAATTATAAGATATAGGTGTGAAGAGGGGCTGTATTTGTATTTGTATTTGTATTTTTAGAACTATTGTATCTTTGAATCTTTAGTTGATGTTCCCATTTGAACTTAATCCAATATTTTTAGAAGTATTATAACTAATCAAGCTTGTTTCACTTTTCAACCAAATGAAGTTGTGATATATTACTTTATATGAAATTCAATCGAAGTACATTAAAACAACAACGACCACAACAACAACATAAGAACAACAACAACAACATTAAGACAACAACAATAACAATAAACTTTTACAGATTGCCATAGAAGGTCCAAAAATGATTTACTAGATCATTTTGTAGTCTTTGGTGGAGTTAAACACTACAAAATGACCTTTGGCTAGAAATATGAAACTCGAGTTTCATAACATTTCCAATCATATCGTTGTGTTATATATCCGGTATTGCTGCAGCACCCTTGTAGTCAAAGTCATCTTTCATGTCCCTTTCATCCTCAATAATCATATTGTGTAAAATAACACAAGTGTACATTATTTTTTCCATTTTAAGCAGTGACCAACGTCTACGTGGATTGCTGACGATGACAAATCTTGACTGATGAACAACAATTGCTCTTTCAACGTCCTTTCTCTATCCTTCTTGTATTATCGCAAACTTTGATTGTTTAATGGGTTAGGAATTGTCTTGACAATGGTACTCCATTTAGGGTATATACCATCGCCAAGGTAATATCCATGATCGTAGGTATTATACCTCCTAAAGTGTAGGAACATGGAGTTAATCTACCATTAGCTAAATCATTAAATAAAGTCGATCGTTCAACAATGTTAAAGTCATTGTTAGAACCTGGCATTCCGAAAAAGGCATGCCAAATCCATAAGTCATATGAAGCTACTACTTCAAGAATAATTGTCGACCTATGAGGCTTATCCTAATAAACTCTAGCATATGCATTTGGATAGTTCTTCCTCTCCCAATGCATACAATCTATACTATCCAATATTCCTAGCCATCCACTACTACCATGCATCCCTGTTAATCTTGATAAGTCGGCTTCGTTCGATCTTCGTTAGTATTGATCGCTGTATATGTCGACGATAGCTTGAAAAAAATGGTCCAAAGATTTTAGGTGCAAATTATCATCGAGAGCATCTACTCTGCATATGCAAGCATTCTCATTGCAGTGATCATTTTTTGGATACTAGTCAATCCCTGAGTACGAGATGCATTAGGTTTAAAGACAAAGTATTTATCATGTTGTTTAATAGATTGTAGAATCCTAAGGAATAAACGTCGGCACATTTAAAATCTTCTTTTAAATTCACCATCAGTGTAAGTAGGATTTGGAATAAAATAGTTTTCATTGGTCTTTCATTGTAGCAGAATGTTTGCAATTTTTGTAGGAACGACCAACGACTGATCCACCATGTTGCCCGCTAAATTGACCAATTTGTAGTGCAGACATTGCTATTAGCTCTCTTTCACGATGGAATTTATCTTCCATCATTTCAACAAAGCTATCTTTGCTATTATCGGAAAATATAAGATCTTTAGCTGACATTATAGTTTTAGCTGCCAATTTATAGTGTAGATTTGAATGAGCATGGATGAATAAGATTACCAGGGGTATTTATATTTGCCAAAATATTTGGTTTTTAAGGTAGACAGAATGGCTCAATGTCCCATCATATCACACATTGTAGTCATGTTGTCCATCTGTCTATACATGTCAGCTTGTTTAATGAAAACAATATGGCTTGGTGTCTCATCATATCTAACAATATAGCCACATTGTCCACTTGTCCACACATTCTAGCTTGTTTAATGAAAACAAAAAGGCTCGATGTCCCGTGATATCAAACACTGTAGCTATGTTGTCCATCCATCCACACATGCTGGCTTGTTTAATAAAAACAAAATGGCCCAGTGTCCCGTCGTATCAAACATTATAGCAAAGTTGTCCATTTATCTACCCATGCCAGCTTGTTTAACGAAAACAAAATGGCTCAATGTCCCATCATATCAAACACGGTAGCCATGTTGTCCATCTTTCCACATGTGCTTTCTTGTTTAATTAAAACAAAATGGCTCAGTGTCCCATCATATTAAACACTATAGCCACGTTGTCCATCATTCCACACACGCCAGCCTGTATGTTGTATTATATTATACATAACATATTGCTTGGCATACTGCTCTACACTCATATCATCCCATTAGTATAAAAAAATGGTGGATTGCAACCATACTTCCTTGCCCTCATCATACTCATATGAAGGATCTATAAGCTACGATACCCCGTCGAATACATCATCATCCCAACTACTAAACGAGTGGTATGTTGAAATGGGGAAAGGCACTATGAAGATGTAAGAGAGCATGGGAGAGATCTATTAGTGCATAGGCTTCTAGAGGATGGAAGAAGACAAAAAGAAGAGCAGAGGAGACACAATGGGTGAAGGCATGAACTTCTCCACCAACTAATAAGAGGTTGATTTTCAAGTAATATACTGTAACTCTGGAGTTTCATGTTTTGTTTTCCATCATAAGAAATGAAATGACATTGGTCGACGTCATTATAGATGCCGCAATTTTTCGGATGGTGTGAACTTTGACAATGACTTGATGTTCCTTTACCTAATCGTGCAGTTGTGTATGCCACTGAAATTGAAGATGAAATTGGAATGCTTCATAGAAGACTGAGTTCAATTCAATTAGCAAGTGGTAGTAGACAGTTTTGATCAGTCCATGTGTTTATTTACGATCTATATTGTCCTTTCTATTTTAATGTTTGTTGCCTTATTTGTACCGTTTTAATTAAGTATTTTCGGTTTCCTATTTAAAATACTTACTTAACTTACATAACGTAACTTATATAACTTAATTAACTTACATCACTTGAATTTGAAAGTACATACAACTCACTTAATTTAAATAACTTAACTAACATACATAACTTGAATTCAAAAGTACATATAACGCCACTGACTAAAATAACTTAACTAACATACATAACTTGAATTCGAAAGTACATACAACGCCACCAACTTAAATAACTTAACTAACATACATAACTTGAATTCGAAAGTATATAGAACTTAATTAAGTTGAACAACTTAATTAATGTACTTAACTTGAATTCAAAAGTTAATACAACTTACTTAGCTTAAATAACTTAACTTGAACAACTTATATCATTCAAATTGTCTAATATAGCTAACTCAAAGGTCATATGTAGCATGTCCAACAAAGTTAGTACGATGCTATTAAAATATCGTAATTCAAACGTAGATCGTGCTAACAGAAATAGGTCTTCTTCCTCTATTATATTTATAATGCTTATGTATCTTCGACAAGCTTTAGTAAACGTGACATAAGTACTACGAGTTTTCAGAATCATTCTAATTAATCTATGATCAGGATGATTATTAAAAGCTTTGTTAGAGTAACCTAAAAATCTTCATTCAACCCCTCTTCCATATGTCTACGGTCGGCTTCTACGTACGATTTAATCTGTTTAAAATAATCTTTTGGAGTCCACGTTTCATTTGTCATTGATAATATTGTGAACTTTCAGTACAAAAACTTCATTTAAATAGAAAGTCCATAATCCACATCATATGAATCTGGTGTTATCTAAACGTCCATATGACAACCATCGTGAATTTGTGAAGAGACAAACACAAGTGTATTTGTTTTTTTATAAGGGTATTTTTTTATAAACTAAACAACAGTACAATTTCTTTTATTTATGTTATGAATATAGTACAAAATGAAAACATAATATGAACCATCATCATATGACCAATAAACGAATAAGTACACAAGCATGCATAAATATCATCATAATCCCAAACACACTTGTCTGAGGTACTGAAAGTCTATAGTATGGTGGATCAATTATACAAACGACAAGTATATGACTAATTTAAACTATAGTGTAACAATAGTAAAGTATATAAATAAGAATAATCACACCGGGGATTTTATACTGGTTCGGACCTCCCGTCCTACGTCCAGTCCCGAAGCTCCTCTTCGGAATTTCCTTTAACCAAATAACCCTCACTTTACCCGGAGGAACATGTTTACAATAGCAGAGTTTCTTTTTCAGGAATGCGTTCTCTACTACACGGATTTTGACTATATAGTACAATTGAACTTCCTATATCTCTTGAATGATTGAATACAATATTGTTTGAGAGAGTATGGAAGTGTATAATCTCAGATTTGCAGATTTGATAGCAAGTAGATGATTAGAACAAGAGATGATCAAGATAGAGAATCGAGTGAATTAGTTAAGTTATTTGATCCTTCTTGATTCTCGTTTATATAGTTGTAGAAGGTTGCTTCTAATAGTTACACCTCTTTCCTTTCAATGTAGAGTCGTCAGTGTTCACTGGTGAAGAGTTGTGGAGGAGAGATGGAGTTGTGTCTCTTCGGAGATGACAGTTGTAATTTGAATTATCTGTCCCGAGCCCAGTTTCAGTCGTCTGAATGGTGTTTTCAGACGTCTGAGAACCTTTTATTATTTTTGTTCATCTTCTACGTTCAGACGTTTGAAGTTCTGCATTCAGACGTCTGAACCTGTTAAGTGATGTTCTCCTGGGTTTATTCTTGAGTGTATCTCTCTTCGATCCTCGTGCAACTTTGTAGATGAATCTCTTCAGTGCTTTAGTTATCGTCTTGTCATAGTAGTTATTTGTCTTGCTTTGAATTTGTATCTGTATAGTTGTATGATATATATATATGATTTCCATTGTATAGTTGTCATCGTCGAAATCGTAAAACTAAGGGTTCTAACATTCTCCCCCTTTTTGATGATGACAACTATATAATGTACTTAGATAACAATTACAGAAAGGTTATCCCCCTATAGATGTGCATATTTATTTTTCTCCCCCTTTGCCATTATCAAAAAATAATCGAAGAATTATAAAAATAATGCAGAACCAAGTATGATGTACATACATAATTTTATTACTAACAAATTTTTTATGATTACATCATTAAGCACATAAAAAAAGAGGAATATTGATAGTGTCTTACCAAAACTTTGATAAGGGAGTTAATTACAACAAAATATTTACCTTATGAAGTCAAGGTAGTTCATCACGAGAGGAGTCTAATTTCCCTTTCCATTTATCGCCGGTTTTTGGCGATGTGTGAGGAGATTGAGAAGGTGTAGACCAGTCAGAAGAAGGTTGATGGATTTGTTGAAGTGCATGATTAAGTTTGGAAACCACTGAAACGAGAGATTCTTCAACTTTAGAAAGCCTTGTGGACAACGAGAAATCAAGCTTCGCTATTTGTTTACCAAGGATAATTTGATTTCTTGATAGGAGCACTTGGTTTTGTAAGATTAAGTTAGCAATATTCTCATTAGCATGAGGCTGAGTTCGTGCTTCCAATATCTCCATATCGGAGTGATATTCAAACGAGAAAGGAGGAGGTGGAGATGGTTGCCTTGGTAGTTCAACGTCACCTTCTTCTTGTTGTTGTTGTTGAAGAGGTGGAGGTTGATCTTGTGCATTTTTCCATTCTAGAAAAGTTATATAAGATGGTGGTTCCTCCGGCAAATGCATAAGATTGAAAATTTTTGTTCCACTATATTTGATAGGTAACTCCTCAAAAGCAGAAATGTATGATGGGATGTTTAGTGCGTTGAGAATTGGCATAATATAAGTCGGGTAAATGATTATATGGCGAGATCTATTCCAAAAACCTTTTAGTTCATCAAAAATGAACTGAACCCAATTGATCTTAGTTCGACTAAATAGTGCATATAGTGCTTTGTGTTAAAAATTAGTAATTTGTTCATGGCTACCTAATCAAGGGATAATGGTATTTATAAGCATTCGGGTAAGGAGCCTAGCACGTGGCCTAAGGAATTTGGATGAAAATTGAGGCATTCGATTTTCCCATAATTGATGAGTGATAGTATCACGAGGTTTGAATCGCATGTCCTCCATTTCAGATAAATTATGACCCGTATAAGAGCATTCTAAGAATCGTCCAATTATAACAGGGGTTATCTTGATCGTTGTCCCATAGACACTCGTCCATAACCAGTCTTCATCATTCTCAGTAGTCCATACCGATGGACTATCCATATTAGCGTAAAAAAGATATATAGCTAGTTGATCGATAGAAACATCGTTGGAATTAAAAGAGATAACGGTTTTCAATTCACCTTGCTCACATATGTCGTCCATATCATATGAAGGAAACTTGATTAGGCTATAGAAAGGTCCTAGATGCATCTTCTTAATCTTCAAGTCGTTAAACCGTCGTATATTTGTTGGATTATGAAATAACCAATTGTTGATTTGAGTATCAGTCACCATCAATGGTTGAAAGGAAGATCCTTCTCCATGCTTCCTTTTCTTAATTCCCATCTTTTTAGTTCGTGGTGGCATTGATTTGAAGAGAAATTCGATTTTAGAGATTTTGAGAGAGATAATTTTTAATTTGGAAATGAATTGAAGTGGTGAAATAGTTGGTGATCGATCAGGTATAGGGTTTGAAAAACCATCGTTTCCCATTCTAGACGTCTGAAAAAGGAGATCAGACGTTTGAAGATGTCAAAATTAGAAACAGGAAGTGAAGTCAGATGTCTGGAATCAAAAACTCAGACGTCTGGAAAGTTTTAATGTGAGATAGAGAGTGATTTCAGACGTCTGGACTTGAGTTCAGACGTCTAGGAACATATAATTTGTTCCAGATTCTTACTTCAGACGTCTGGAATCTATTTCAAACGTCTGAAAACTCCAGATTAGCTTTTTCTTGAGAGTTTTGTGAAAAAAACTTTATTTATAATCCTAAAAAGAAATTTAATTCTCCCATGTGTGACATTTCAAATTCATTTTTCATTATAATAGAAAATTCTACACATAAATTTTCATTTTTTGATCCAAATATGATATCATCGACATAAATTTGAATAACTAAAATATCATTATTTTCTTTTTTAATAAATAAAGTCATGTCAATTTTACCAATTTGAAATCCTGATGAGATTAAATGAGTTTTATGCCTATCGTACCATGCTCTAGGGGCTTGTTTTAACCCATATAATGCTTTATTTAATTTAAAAACATGATTTGGAAAATTTTCATGTTCAAATAATGGTGGTTGTTCAACATAAACATTTTCTTCGATAAAACCATTCAAAAATGCACTTTTGACATCCATTTGATATAATTTAAAATTTTTATGACAAGCAAAAGCGAGTAGAGTTCGTATAGCTTCTAATCTAGCTACAGGTGCAAAAGTTTCATCGTAATCGATTCCTTCTTCTTGATTATACCCCTGTGCTACTAAACGTGCTTTATTTCGAACTATATTTCCGGTTTCATCGGCTTTATTTTTAAATACCCATTTAGTTCCAATGCCGGATTGATCTTCCGGTCTTGGAACAAGTTCCCAAACATTATTTCGTTCGAACTGATTTAATTCTTCTTGCATAGCTAAGATCCAAAAATCATCTTTAGAAGCTTCTTTATAGTTCTTTGGTTCAAAATTTGAAACGAATTCAACATGACTTATTTGATTAAGTTGATTTCGAGTTACTCTAGAATTTAAATCTCCAATAATGTTATCTATAGGATGATTCTTTAAAATCCTAGGAGGTGAAACTAGAGTATTATTTTGATCAATAGCTTCATTAGTATTGTGAGGTGTGTTAGAAGAATCATTTGGATGTATTTCTTCTTCGTCATTAATTTGTGTAGTTACAAAATTTTCATCAAAAGAAACATGTAAACTTTCTTCTATAATATTTGTCCTTTTGTTATAAATTATATAAGCTTTACTACGATCCGAATAGCCAACAAATATTAATTCATCGGCCTTAGGATCAAACTTTCCTAGATTGTCTTTAGTATTTAATATGAAACATTTTGATCCAAATGTTATGAAATATGATACTTTAGGTTTCTTACCAAAAAATATTTCATAACAAGTGTTTTTTGTCATTGGTCGTAGTGTCACTCTATTCAAAACATAATAAGCTGTGGCAATAGCTTCAACCCAAAAATGTTTTGGTAGATTACTACTGTTTAATATTGTTCTTACACATTCTTGTAATGTTCGATTTTTCCGTTCAGCTACACCGTTTTGTTGTGGTGTACATGGAATTGAAAAATTATGATTAATTCCCTTTTTGTTGCAAAAATTTGTAAAAAAATCATTTTCGAATTCTCCTCCGTGATCACTGCGAATATTTTTAATTTTCAAATTCATTTGATTTTTAATTCTTTTTGCAAAAATTTTAAACATACCAAAAGTGTCACTTTTATGTTTTAAAAACAAAGTCCATGTATATCTTAAAAAATCATCAATAATTACAAAAACATACTTGTTATGATTTATTGATCTTACTTGAGTAGGACCAAATAAATCTAAATGCAACAATTCTAATGGTTGTTTTGTTGAAATATTATTTTTAGATTTAAAGGAATTCCTTTTTAATTTTCCAATTTGACATGTATCACACAAATTGTCTATTGTATAATTTATGTTTGGTAAATCTCTAACTAGTTCATGTTTTGATAATTTATTTATAAATTTGAAATTCATGCGACAAAATCGTTTATGCCATAACCATGGATCATCAAGTTTAGCAGTCAAGCATAAATCGGAATTTTGTTTTATATTCATGTTCAAAATATAAATATTTTAATTTCGAAATCCTTCAAATAATAAATTTTTATTATTATCAAATATATTGCATCGATTTTTCTCGAAATTTATTTGAAAACCTTTATCACATAACTGACTAATGTTAAGTAAATTATGTTTTAAATTTTCTACTAATAAAACATTAGAAATAATATGAGAGTTAGAAATACCGATGTTTATGACTTCTCCAATTCCGATGACATATCCTTTTGAGTTGTCCCCAAAGGTTACGGTGCCTCCATCGAAATATTTTATATTTGAGAGCATCTTGGCATTCCCGGTCATATGTTTTGAGCAGCCACTATCGAGTATCCATTTCTCCTTGCTTTTATTTTTAGGTACCTATAAAAAAAATTATTCAATTGGTACCCACTTCTTTTATTAGGGTCCTAAATGTTAGGAGGGAAGGGTAGCCATACCCATGTGGGTTTGGGTCCTTTAAAAACATAATTATTATTAAATACTACACTTGATAAAAAATTATCAATATGTTTTTGTCTAATTAACTTATTATTAGACTTTGGTATCCAAATTTTTATATTTTTAGATTTTACATCTTTACTTAACTTTGGTGTCTTTTTGAAAATTTGATACAAGATACTTTGCTTTATAGTATTACCTTTTTTCTTTTGTGAATTCTTTTCAAATCCCAATCCATTTCGATTACCAGAAGGTTTCGAAATTTTAATTAAATTATCAAGATCTTGTTTTCCTTTGTTAAACTTTGAAACATTGTTAGTAATTTTTTCTAGTTTATCCTTTAATTCACAAATTTCAGTTTTTGAGATTTCTATACTACTTTTTAGTTCAATATTTTCCTTATTCAAATTATTATTCTCAAGTTTTATCCTATCTATTTCACTAAGTTGTGTATCATATTCGATAGACTTTTTGTACTTTTCTTGTGAAATCTCCAATTCTTCTTCTAAAATAACTTTTTCATCCTTTAATAATCCAATTTCTAGTTCTAATCGATTTATTTTGGCTAGGTGTTCTTTATTCAATTTTTTGATTTGTCTAAACTTATCATCAAGTTCCATACTTAATTCTAATAGTTCATTATAGCTAAGTTCAGGACATGCCTCATCAGCGTTAGCCATAAAACATACATTAGCTTGTTCTCCATCGCTATCACTATCACTATCAGAAGATGATGATGAATCGGAATCGTCCCAAGTGACTTTAAAAGCTCTTTTCTTATTAAATTTCTCAAATTTGTTCTTTTTCTCATTGTTGCGTTTAGGACAATCCTTATTCATGTGTCCGTATTGATCACATTCATAACACTTGATTTGAGATAGATTTGTTGTATTGAACTTCCCTTCTTTTTGGAATTTGGTCATCTTTCTAAATTTCTTGAATTTGTTGTAATTCTTGGCAATGAAAACTATCTCTTCTTCATCCAAATCTGAGTCATCATTCTTTGCTTGAAATGCTATGTTCTTCTTTTCAACATTTTGTTCTTTTCTTGCCTGTAAGTTAGCTTTATAGGACATTAAATTTCCTATCAACTCTTCAGCCTTGAGAGTAGAAAGATCATTAGCTTCTTCAATAGCTAATACCTTCCTTTCCCTATCTGATGTTAAAGAGTTGAGTATTCGAGAAACTAAATCAAAATCAGTAAACTTAACTCCTAATGCTATAAGATCGTGTTGAGTAGTTTGAAATCTAGAATACATGTCAACAATAGTTTCATTTTGCTTCATTTTGAATGAGGAGAATTGGTTTTGCAAAATTGAAATCTTAGTTTGTTTGACCTTTGTTTTACCTTCGTGTGTAATTTGTAAGGTACGCCAAATGTCAAACGCAGTGGTACATAACATGACACGTGAAAATTCATTTTTATCTGGAGAGCAAAATAAAACATTCATAGCTTTAGCATTGTTTAAGGCTAAGGTCTTTTGTGCATTGGTCCATGTGCTCATAGCAGTGTCAGGTGCTTCATATTTATTTTGTGTAGCAGACCATATTTCTAGACCATTGGCTTCCATAAAAATACGCATACGGGTTGACCAATATGCATAGTTGGAGCCATTAAATAGTGGGGGACATGCGGTAGATTGACATTCTTGAAAGATACTTGCCATATTAGTGATTCAAAAACTTGTTACAGTAATTTTGATCAAACCAAGATCTGATACCAATTGAAAGTCTATAGTATGGTGGATCGATTATCCAAATGACAAGTATATGACTAATTTAAACTATAGTGTAACAATAGTAAAGTATGTAAATAAAATAATCACACCAGGGATTTTATACTGGTTCGGACCTCCCATCCTACATCCATTCCTGAAGCTCCTCTTCGGAATTTCCTTTCACCAAATAACCCTCACTTCACCCGGAGGAACAGGTTTACAATAGCAGAGTTTCTTTTTCAGGAATGTGTTCTCTACTACACGGATTTTGACTATATAGTACAATTGAACTTCCTATATCTCTTGAATGATTGAATATAATATTGTTTGAGAGAGTATGGAAGTGTATGATCTCAGATTTGCAGATTTGATAGCAAGTAGATGATTAGAACAAGAGATGATCAAGATAGAGAGTCGAGTGAATTAGTTAAGTTATTTGATCCTTCTTGATTCTCGTTTATATAGTTGTAGAAGGTTGCTTCTAGTAGTTACACCTCTTCCCTTTCAGTGTAGAGTCGTCAGTGTTCACTGGTGAAGAGTTGTGGAGGAGAGATGGAGTTGTGTCTCTTCGGAGATGACAGTTGTAATTTGAATTATCTGTCCCGAGCCTAGTTTCAGTCGTCTGAATGGTATTTTCAGTCGTCTGAATGGTATTTTCAGACATCTGAGAACCTTTTATTATTTTTGTTCATCTTCTACGTTCAGACGTCTGAAGTTCTGAATTCAGACGTCTGAACCTGTTAAGTGATGTTCTCCTAGGTTTATTCTTGAGTGTATCTCTCTTTGATCCTTGTGCAACTTTGTAGATGAATCTCTTCAGTGCTTTAGTTATCGTCTTGTCATAGTAGTGGTTTGTCTTGCTTTGAATTCGTATCTGTATAGTTGTATGATATATATATATATATATGATTTCCATTGTATAGTTGTCATCGTCGAAATCGTAAAACTAAGGGTTCTAACAGGTACATGTATAAATAGTAAAACATGTATGAAATATGAAAACAACATCAGTTTACATGAGGTGACCCAACACCACTCCTCACGTCATTGTTACTGTCTTTGTCACTATCATCATTAACATCATCCCAGTCTGGCTCTGGTGATGGTTGATGCTGCTGAATATGAGCCTGGTAATCATGTATTCGAGCCTAATATTGATAGAGTTAGGGGTATGCCCTAGGGATAATTATATATTTATTATGTATATCTAACTCTACGCCTAATCTTTCTCAAAATAAAAGGTGTTTTTTTTTCTATTATATACTTGTTATATTGTGATATAAGTAGTTAAGTAATTAATTTGAAGTATATAGATAGACATCCTTAAATGATATGTTATGTGATAGTAATTACAAAGTGTAGTAATCATGAGAGTTTTATCACATTGAAGATAACATATTATTTTATATATTCCTGGTCAAGATGATTTGAGAAAGGATATAATTCATTCGTTGAGACTATAGTATGTAACACTCTCTAAATGTTGGGTAGCGTATTTCTCATGGCTGTTGAGGGGCACCTAGAGGTTACGTACTGATCGATATTTCATTTCTTTCTCTAAAACTTATGCAATCAATTGAGGGAAAATACATCTTTATATGAAGAGAGAACCTTTCATTTCTCTCTCTTTAATTGAACTGAATGATGTATTAAATGTCATTGATGTTCAATTTAAACATGGCATGAAATGTGAGTAAATCCAAATATATTAATAGTGTATATTATGTAAGTGCAACATCTAAGAAGTGTACATAGTTAATGTTTCCCTTTTTATGTTTCTTTATTATCCATAGTTTTATTTAAAACACACACACACACAGATATATATATATTAATGGAAATTCTATATATACATATATATAAATATGTTAAAAAATATTTCGCAAGGCAAACTGGGTTTTTAGTGGCCCATCCACTTTTATAAATATAATTTATTATAAGTGTGAGGAGGAAGTTCCTTAGCAGCTTCGGCACATACGCCTAAAGTGAAAAATCACTCGACTAGTTGTAACAAGAAAACACAATGAGATTCACAATAACAACACATTAACCCAATCGAAGCATAAAAGCTTCCACTATGACATACAACACACCATAACAAGAAAATATGACCAAAAGAAGCATAAAGCTTCCATTTTGACATACAACTCCACACATCAAGAACCGAAAGAGTAAAATTGACCAAATTACATATGACACAAGATCTCCGACAAAAGGAGATACAAAATACCAATGAAAGAAGATGATTAATATTAAAATCCAAGGGCATATAACATTACGGAGAACCTACTGATGGACAAGTACTAGCAGACCCAACGCCACATCCTCCGCCTTGATTATGAAGCAAGACAAACAACAACAAAAGACATCAAGTATTATAGTGTTGGAGTGAATAAAGCCTTGGACTTGGGTGCACATATACCTCAACATCAAGTAAAATTGCCTATCATATAAGTAACCAGAATCACTATCCAAAATGAAGCAGCCAAAGCCAAGATCAAAACCGCCACAAAGGGGAATGAGCCAGCATCAGAAAATCCAAAACTCGACATGAAACACAATAATCACCAAGGATGAATTGACATGATGATACAAGGGAAGGAAAGAGCAGAGGCTGGACCCAAAACTAATAGATCTAGACACAGTCGGCGATGAACAAGCTTTAGCAGAATGTTAAAATTAAGTTTCACTATTTTATAGTTCAAAATTAAAAACAATAATGTTAACAAGAAAACTTGTCAACACCCAAAGCAAAGTTTAAAGTGTACGTAAATCATTCGAAACCACTTTTCGAACAGATGGAGATAGTTTAGGCCTTTCGAATCCCTTTATCTAACAAGCTAGGTGATTTAGATTTCCTTTAAGTCCACCTTTCGAAAAGGTTGCGGCTATTTAAACAACCTTTCAACGTGGTCAAAACACTCAAATCTCTTTTGATAATACATTTCGAACTAGTTGAACTGGCTTTGGATCCTATCGAAACCTCCTTTCGAAGTGGTCAAGGTGACTTGATGTTAAGACCTAATGATCTAAGGTTTTAGTTGAATTAAGGGGATTTGAATCCTTTGAGAGGTAACCTTTCGATCGTATCGATACAAGCAAACCATAACCAGACCACATAGAAACATTGAATCAACTAATATTCCAGAAATGCCATATACTTGGTTTGATAATAATTTCCTTTATTACTAGAAGATTAAGTAATACAAAGAAGCAGAACCCCTAATTTAATGTTTAGAATTAGGGTTTACAATTTCAAGAAAGATAGAACAAGTAACGAATGAGTCCGCCCCCCAAAACAAGACCCCTAGGGTCTTATTTATAGGCGTTGGTTGAACGCCTTTCGCATTAGTCCTTTCGACTTAGTTGAATGAGGATTTGAAGACCTTTCGTCATTATTGGATTCAGGACACCTTTCCAGCTCCGCTTTTGATTGAAACTTGGGTGCTTTTGACTCCATCGAAAGGTATAGGAGCGCTTTTCACCTAGTTGTTAATGTGCCATGTAAGGTGGAAAGGACATTGGCTTTCGATGCTGTCAAAACGTACACCTTGTGGGCTTCGAATGAGTTGAAGCATAGTAGAAAGCTTAGCTACAGAAGATAACATTCGAAAGCATCCTCTCCGATAGTGCGAAACCTCATTATTTAGTGTTTGAAGAAGTTATATTGAACTCGCGTAATTTTTCCTTTATAAGTGTAGATGGTTTCAACCAATTCGAAAGGCTAATGTATGCTTTCGAAGGGGTAGTGTAACATCCCTCACACTACACCAGAATTCTCATTTCTGGTGTCACTTGGAGGCTCAAAACTAACGGCTACAGATGCTGCAGTCATCCATAGTTATTAATCCTCGGCGACCAAATATGGTAATGTTAGATTCATTGATATAACAGAAACACATGGATATGGAAAATTTTAAAATCATTAAACAACTTTCATACTCCATTTCAAAACATTTCAAATTCATTACATAATCTCATATTCAAGAACCACGTTCAGAGAAAATATAATTATTACAACATACGCCAAGAGCGACATATGAAGACGCCCCCTTGGATGATCAGAGTATATAACTAGGCAATTAAAACAACTTTGCCTTTACAACAAAACACAGCAGAATCAAAAGGAAAATAACTCCTAATAGCTATCTTGCCTCTTGCATGTCTCCAGAAGCTTATCCATTTAAAGATGTACCTGAAAACCTCAACTCTCAAACTACTTAAAATAAATTGAGCACCCGAGAGTTTAAGGGGAAAATATAAACTTCGAGTCAGACATAAAACCTGGTATGGATAATAATCTACCATCTCAAACCATTTAGATAGCTAGTGAGACCATGCCGCTTAGCAGAATGGGTTTTCCCCTCTCTGGTGTCTTATCCAAAACTTTATAAAAACCATATACCGTGCTCCTGCATCCACAATAGTTAAAACATAATAATTCAAAATATTATGATGATATGCAAACAAGTAAATCAATTATGGATTAACAATTTCCATTCATTTTTGACTATTTGTCTCCGTTAAAGTTTCAAGGGTCACTATTAACCTAATAGTTTTCATGGGCTGACTAATAACATGTTAATGTTTGTGGACTCCCTGTCCGGTTTAATAGTTTTCATGGGATCACTAAGAACCTATTGGCCCCTACCAATAACTCCCTTATTCATGGGTTCTCCCTGAACATATTGGTATCTCCAATAACTTCCCTCTTATTCTAGTTTTCATGGATTGACTAGGAACCTATTGAATTCTATCAATACCTTAACCCGGATATAGTTTTCATAGGTTCACTACGAACCTATTGGCCCCTGCCAATAACTCTCTCTAATCATAGTTTTCATGGGTTTACTATGAACCTATTGGCCCCTGCCAATAACTTTTCCTAAACATAGTTTTCATGGGTTTACCATGAACAAGTTGACAACTTCTTTAATCAATATTTAGGCATCCTATATTCTAGTCTATCTGACCTCCTGGATGCAATTCTACTCATTTAGAAGTTAACTCAATTTATATTCACCACTGGATCAACCTAGCTGGTTATTCTGTCCTTTTTCCCAAAATACAGTTATGGGTCTATATTAAAGTATATTTAGAAGAAGCAAACATAATAACATGATAATACCAACACCTGTAGTTTAACATCCTTGAAATTACTTACATATGAAACATGGTTAATCCCTTTAACCTATTATCTATCAAGGAAAGCTTCTTCAAAAACTTAATAGTTAAAACCATTTCAAAACTCCTTTATTTTAGCCATGAGTTTTTCCTTTAAAAATGAGATTGGGTTCTTTGTTTTGAAAACTAAGGCTTTCGAAACCTTAAACTTTTACTTTCGAAACCATTGAATAACCTCCTTCGAAAGCATTCAAATCTTCTTTTCAAAACACTAAGCCTTTCAAAACACTTTAAAACATCTCTTTTGAAACCAAAAAACTATACATTTCAAAAGTATTAAAGCATTACTTATTAACTCTTAGAAGCATAATTTCGGAACTACTTGAAAGTACCCTTTCGAAAGCATTGGGTTTATCTTTAAAAATATCTCTAAGGTCAAAGTGAATATATATACGAAAGTATCCCTTTCGAAACCTTTAATCTGTATATAAAATTGCTTTAGGGAAAATTGATGGCTTCGGAACCATTCTTTCGAAAGCTCAAAACATTTAAGTAAAACATTTGAAGGATGGCTTTGAAACCCCTTTCAAATCCGTTGCCTTGGAAACCCTCAAATCCTTTCATAAGCTTTAGGAAGTGGCTTGGTTCGGGTTTAAAACAAAAGCTACCTTTTGAATTGTTGATGACTTCAATCCATTCGAAAGGCATGGGGACGACAGCAAGGTTTCGATTAAGTCAAGACTACCCTTTCGAATATTTGTTTAAAACATAGGGACTCATTCAAAAGCTACACCTAAACAAAAAGGTGGCAACCCCTTCGAAAGTTATTTAGAAGACCCTTTTGAAAGCATTTGTTTTGACACCTTCGAAAGCTTTTAGTAAAAACAGGCAAGCGCATTTCTTTAGAAAGTAAAACAAAGGTTTCTATCCCATCGAAAGTAAAGGTTTCGACACCCTGCCTTCCGCCTTTCTCCAATCCATCGCATATCAATGTATTGATACCTTGTGTATTGGTTTCGGCTTGGTTGAAGCGGAAGCATAGGGTCAAAAGGTTGCTTCTAAAAGAGGCGGAACATATTTTCTGAATAAAGTCTGATTTAATGACATTTAAAGTAATTACTTTATAACTAACTTGCCTATATGTAAACATTTAATTGGTTGCCATAAACTTTTCAAATTCTTTACCAAAATAATCGCTGCATAATTCCAGATCTAAACAAGATTAGTTTAACAAATAAGCCCTTTCATTAAGCAAAACTATTAAAATAATTACATCCTTTATCTAAAATAATTTTATTTCCACAGTAAAATACTTATGAAAAATCACCAAAAATTAAAAAAATTCACTTTCAAAATGTTGTCTAAGATATAAAAATTTCTAACCCAAATTCTTCATAAAATAACTAAAATTAATTTCTAAACCCAATTGTTCGTATTTTCCTTTGAAAATTCATAATAAATTTCCATAGCTTGGAAACTTATAAAAATTGAAACCCATCTCCAAATTCATGTTTTACATAATATATAATTTCCTTATGGCATTCGAAATTCAACATAATCAGTTTTACCCTAAAACCGTATAAATAATTATCAAGCAATTTTGTTTGAATCAAATATGTTATAAATCCAAGCATATCATCATCAAAAATCATCATAATGGCTTTAATCTTAAACCCGAAAATGAAATAATCATAAAAGCAAAAATAGAGATGGTTTTGATTATTATTCGCCTTGATTAGGATGAGAACTTTGAGATTTGATCCTTGATTAATTCCCCTAGCTTGAATCCTTAGCTTTAGATTTAATTTCTCCTCTTTGGTAATGGCCAGCTTCTCCCTTTGATTTACGTTTGTTTGTGTTTTGTAAAAATAAAGGTGAAATGAAAGGAAACGTGGGTTTAAGGTATTAAGGAGTTATGGTGCTCAATTCCTAATATGCCCTTAATTAAGTAACATATAAAACCATTCATAAGCCCATTTATATAATTAAGCTCGGCCTCTAAGTATTTATTCAAATCTCAATCCCCTTTTCTCTATAATATTTACATTATTATATTTAATTTATCTAATTAAATCTCCTAAATAATGTTATTAAAAATTAGGGGTTTTACATGTAACTTGGGCCAAACACCCTTCTGGGGAAGGTAAATAAAGACGAAACCAATTGTTTCGAAAGGCTTGGCACACATACGGAAGCTTGTTATCTATTGCCTTCGAAAGGTACCTTTAACACATACGAAACCCCTTTATGCATGCAAAAGCTACTGTTTCGAAAGGTTTAACTGAAGTGAATGGGTTTCCTCTTTCCTCTACGACCCTTTCGAAATTCCATTGCTCATCCAATAGTTTACAAAAGCATCCCTTCGACTCTTTCAAAAATGGCTAGCTATTGTTATCATTCTTCATAAATCCTTCCTCTGCATTCTTTGAGGTTTCGAAATAGTTGAAGTGATTTCTAATGATAACAATGGTCTTATGTCTTCTTAATGTATTCGAAGGTGCCACTTTAATACCTTCGAAAGCCCCTGTTAACTTTCAGGAAAGGTACTTTAATGCTTACAAAAACCATATTAACACAGGAAGAACCCCATCGCCGCTAAAGTTCCTTCTTTCATACTTTTACTCTTAAGAAATTTTTTTGGATAACATTTAGCCCCCCTGGTATGAAAGAAGCTTTTATCCTTTAGGAAAAATTCCAAGAATCCCTTTAAAACTGCTCAAACTTCAATGAAATTTCTTTCTTTGTTTTCCTGCAAAACAGATAATTATTTCTGTGAGGATTATAACCTTATCATGAGAGCTTGATGAGTAACTCTAAACTCTAAAATTAAAATTCAAGATACTATCTGGTAATATTACTTGGTGAAGCATTCAGAAAAGTGCATGACCAAGCCCTTTTTATTACTAATAATAGAAATATGGAATAATGTCCCTTGGTCAACAGACGTTGGTTTAAGTAAATAAACCTTCCAAGAAGGTTATCTTACACTCCAAATCCTATTTTCTTGGGTTAAGTTTTCTTCAGCCATTGGGTATTAGTTCCTTGCTTTAGGTGGCTTTATCTTGTCTCTTTGTTATAATTTTATTTTCATTCCTGCACTATATGCTAGTAACTTTCATTCATTCATTGACAAATTAGCAGATAGTTTGGTATTGATGTTGTTTGATAATATGAAGATTAGAAGGCTCTCTTTTCCTTTTACCCTATCCTCAAATGGAAGCCCATCTGATATCGAGAGAATCTTGTTTAAAACTCAAATCCAGAAATTCAATGGCAAATCCACAGATCATCATGAAAATTCAATAAGGAAATCAAGAATTCATAAAGCTAAAAGTCCAATAATAAATCATCATGAAAATTCACTAAGGAAACCAAGAATATGAAATCCGCAAATCTCATAAAAATCAACAAGGAAATTTAGAATTTGGAAATTCAACATGAAATCATTATGAAAAGGAACAAGGAAATTGAAAGTTCACAAAGTCAAGGTTTAATCAGAATTTGGTCAGGATCTCATTTGGCAAATCGACTGCGTCGAAATTTTATTCGATATAAGTACAAGGTTGGAAAACTGTCTAGTAATGGTAATCTAAGTAGACTTAAGCAAAATATCCTTAATCCTATTTTCCCTAATTCTAAAGTTCTACTTAAAATTTTATGCTAGAGATTTATTAGAACTCATGCCTTGAATAACAATAGGGATTCCCCCTATTCAAAGGAAAGTATCCTATTAATAAATGTGTAGCTCCTAATGTGCCTATAAGTTAGTGGTATTATTGTTATATTGGAGCCGACTAGTTTCATAAAGCCATGCAATCATTCAGAATAGTAGTTCCGTAATACCAGTCAACCATTTAGAATAGTAGTTCCATAAGACCAGTCAACTATTCAATAGGTAATTCCGTTCAGCTTTTCAGCCGTACAACCGTTCAGTAGGTAATTTCGTTCAGTTGGCTGGTCGTTCAGCGGTGCAAGCTCCGTTTGACTAGTTGGTCGTTCAGCTGTGTAAGTTATGTCCTACTGTTCGGCCCTTCAGCAGTGCAATGGTCCAAATAACTCATTAAGATACATAATACAAAGAATCTCTTATCCTAAAGGGTCACCTTATTTCTGAGGATTTAGAAGTGTTTTACTCGATCTATCCTTCGAATGTAGCCACTTTTATCCTTGTAGAAAAAATTTGTTATCTGTTCCATTCCTTTAGTTTTTGTATAGATCTTTATTTTTTGTTCCAAATTGCGAATCTCTTTATTCATTTGCTCATCTCATGTTTCCTTTTAGGATGCAGACTACGTAATTCTTTGCTGTAGGGGATACTTTTTAGGCATCAGATGCACTAAAGATTGCTAGCTATACTTTGTCCTTTTTTGTTTATGATCTTGGATATCTTATCCATTCCTGTCTATAGCGTAGGACATCTTTATCCTTTTCCCTTTGTTTGTACTCCCTTTTTCGGGCTTCATCTTTGTTTTAGATGATGGTTAGCTTTAAACCTTTGACCCTTAGTTCCCTTGGATCTTGACTTCTGTTTGATGCCCCCTTTGGGCTTCCCTTGATTTTAAGGGCTATATTATATGTTAGATTGACCTTCCTTTAAAAGGTTCCTAGTGGGTGCTAGACCTAACCCTCCCTCTAACAGGTGAACTGGACGTTAGTGGTTTTATTCCTCCTTCCAAGTGGTGCTTCGGAGTGGACGTCGGAGGCTCGTTCTCAAAAATATTTTGCTCTGGAGTGGACGTCAAAGGCTCATTCTCCAAAACATTTCAATTTTTTTAAGAAATAAGATTTCGTTCCTCTTTTTAAGAGCTAAGGACCAGAGGTGAGTGATTGTAATTATTTTAAGATTTCTTTAAGTAATTTAAAATAATAGAGTTTCTAATAGCTGTAGTTTTACTACGATTTTTGGAATAACCTTTTTAGCAGTTTTATTTACAGTTTTTAGAATTATTTTCAGTCTATTTCTTTCTAGCTATTCTTTTCAGTTAATTTTAGTTATTCAGTTAATTATAGATTTTCCGTTTATTTACAGTTTATTTACAGTATTTTAGTTTATTTACTGGTATTTGTGCGTTATTTACATCTTCTTCCTACGTCTTGGATTTTCTTTTATTTTCAGTTTATTTTATTTCTCCTTCTTCTTCACATATGGATTGGAATAGAATTAACGCGAAATTAGATTAAATTATAAGAATTCTGGAATAACGAAAGATAAGATGTAAATTATAAAGACTGTAATAAAATGGAATGAAGACTGAAATTATGCCTAATTATGATATTAATTGGACTGAATTAAATAGATTGGCCTATTTATAATTATGAGATGTAAATTATAAAGACTGTAATATAAATGGAATTGGACTGAAATTATGCCTAATTATGAGTAGAATTGGACCAATTAATTGGCTTAGTTATAACGTAGAATTATAACTAAAAAGAGTAAAAGATGAAAGCAACTTATTTTCACTCTTAGACCTTGGGTTAAGTAATAAGCATGATTATAACGTAGGTTATAATAAGAAAAAGAATAGAATTAGGCTTATTTTAAGGCTTGGGATAAATTAATAAGCGTAGAAAGTAAAGATGATAATAAAGGCTTATTTAAATAATTTATCTAAGTTAATAATCAAAGATGAAAGTAGAACCTGTACCATATAACATTCCCTATTATACAAAACAGTGCCTCACTGTTTGTACCAAAATTGGGCACACCACTCTTCGGAAGTTTTTGAAGAGATAAAATGAAGAAATTAAATGGAAAAAGAGGATTATCTAACAAAAACTCCAAAAACAGATAATGAAAGTAATAAGAGCGCACAGAAACACAAGAATTTAGAGTGGTTCGGCGTGTTGCCTATGTCCACTATGAAGTTGATTGCTTTATTGATGTTTCTTTGATGATTACAAGTGAATTCAGCGAGTTACAGCAGATAATTATGATTTACAGCAGTGAAATTCGTTATTGGCGGCAGCTATGGGGTTTAGATCTGGATCCGGCAGAGCCTGGGCGTTGGAGAATTCAAAGAAGAGGAAGATCCCCTTTTCTGTATGCCCTGGGGCTCTATTTATAGGTGTAGGAGGCTGATATCTCGCTCAGATCTCAGGAGACTATTTCTGGCACGTGAGTAGGCCCGCGCGACCAAGCCCGTGAAGTTTCGGCCCGATCCGTGATCGATGCGAACGGATTTCATATCGATCAAGATTGCATCCGATGGAGTCGAAATTTGGCGTGGACATTCTTTAGCATGCACGTAAGCTTCTATGAAAATTTCATAGCATTTGGACTTGTAGAACATGAGATATGATCGATGCAAGTTGGAGTTTTTCCACCCGCGATCGATACGAACGAATTTTGTATCGATCAAGATTTGTCCGATCGAGTCGAAATTTGGCAGGAACATTATTTATATTGTACATAAGTTCCTGTGAAAATTTCATAGCATTTGGACTTGTAGATCATGAGATATGATCGATGCAAGTTGGAGTTTTTCCATCCGCGATCGATACGAACGAATTTCGTATCGATCAAGATTTTGTTCGATCGAGTCGAAATTTAGCAGGAACATTCTTTATATTGTACTTAAGCTCCTGTGAAAATTTCATAGCATTTGGACTAGTAGATCATGAGATATGATCGATGCAAGTTGGAGTTTTTCCATCCGCGATCGGTACGAACGAATTTCGTATCGATCAAGATTTCGTCCGATCGAGTCCAAATTTTGCAGGAACATTCTTTATGTTGTACTTAAGCTCCTGTGAAAATTTGGTGGCATTTGGACTTGGAGATCTCGAGTTATGATCGATCCAAGTTGGAGTTTTTCCATCCGCGATCGATACGAACGAATTTCGTATCGATCAAGACTTGCTCCAATCGAGTTGAAATTTGGCAGGAACATTATTTATGTCATATGTAACCTCGTGTTAAAATTTGGTGGCATTTGGCCCTATAGATCTCGAGTTATGATCGATGCAAGTTTGGATTTCTCAACCGTGATCGATCAATATCTTGAGCATACGAACTCCGATTGACATGAAATTCGGTACGTTGGCTCTCATAGCTTTTCTTGTCATGTCATATCAATTTTAGCTCAATCCGGACTCGGACAAAATTTGTCGATATCCATAGTGAGCCTACGTATAACCGATCTCCAAGACGAACTGTCATTGGTTTCTAGTCAAATTCTTGGTGTCACGGCCTTGCCAAAAGGCGGGATGCCTCACATTAGTCTGAAGTGAGATGAGGGCACGCTTATGTTAAGAATGGTAGTAATTGGTCAAATATATAGAAGTTCAAATCACGGGGGATTTGGATAAGGGGTGCAACTAGATATTGTTTGGATGATGGGCCGGTACCAACAACATTTCCCTATGGTTTCTATGGACACATGGTGATCTCACATTAGCCTGAAGTGAGATGAGGGGCATGCTTATGCTGGAGTTTGAGGTAATAAGAAGACCCAATAGGTGGAGCAAAAGGTAGCATGGGCATGGTGGCAGTTACACGTGCGACTTTCATTCTGGTGCTCAGTAATCGCTATGAGTTCCAAGCGCTTAGTATGGGTGTCTTTCGTAGACACCATTGCCTTTTGTGTAGGGAGCTATATATGTCGTCCAGATCCATAGTGGGTGCTTTGTGCATCTTTCATAGATACCATTGGCTGCTGTGTAGGGAGTTATATAGCATCTGGTCCGTAGTAAGATCTATGGAGTAGCAGGCCGATTAAAAAGGGTAGAATTAGGGTTACATCCTAATTACAGGATTAGGAATTCAGCCTAATCAAAGCATAAATCAAGGACAAGTGCAAGCAATCAAAGTTAACCTATCTTATTAATTGAGTACTAGTTAATTTGTATTTATTTCCAGCTTTATCTCTCCTATTTCCTTTTATATATACTAGAACTATTGAAGAGTCTATTACTTTTACTTTGCTTAAAGATTCTAGTAGTTACTATCACTCACCAGACTTTTAGTTTGACGCACTCCTCTATTTTCCCTTTTGTTCCCATAGGCAATCAAGGGAGAGGGCAGTTGATTGCAGTGCTCGGAGGTTTCTTGGAGAGGATTCTACTATGTATTTCCCTACTTTTTCAGCTTTTGGTTCTTTCTTTGTATTGGCACTTAAGAGGGATATTTGTACTCTGATTTTTGTTGAGACTACGAGTTTTTATTTCATGAGACATGTTGGGTTTTTAGACATGTATGTTGTATTTGGATTTTAACTTATTTGGTTTATGAAGCAATTATGAAGCTTTTGTTTTAAATAAGTTATTATTTTATTTTCCACTGTATTTACCTATTTTTGTCTTGTGAATCTTTGTCTCTGTTAGTTTCAGTTATACCTACAATGCATCACGCCTTTTAATGTGTCCTTTTAGGTATATTAAGGGGTGTAGGGTGTTTCACTTGGTATCAGAGCGAGGTTGCAGGATTCCTAAAAATTTATTTTAAAAGTAAAAGTATTTTCCAAAATAACTTCTTTTAAAAAAGTATTTTCCGGAAAAGAACTCTTAGAAATAGTTTTTAAGTATAAAAAAGTTTTTATAAAAATCCCCTCAAAATTCCAGTTCAATCTCCCTTCGACTCTTTCCTAAACTATCATTTTCTTTTCGTAGAATGGCGGATGCCCCGAACCTTCTCGAGGGCATTCCCAGCCTAGTTTCATAGGTATCTACAACCCACGACTCCAGAGGTGCACGAGCAAGCACCCAACCCAGCACCAGCGGGTGGGAATCCCATCAACCCACCTGCCGCCATCAATTTCTCTAAGTTTTGTAAGGATTCTGCGAGTTTGGGTGGAAAGACTTTCTCTGGCATGGAGAATTCAGAGGAGACACGAGCTAGGTTGGAGAATATGGAGCAAAGGTTTAGTCGGTTAGGTTTGGAGGACCGACAGAGTGGTCAACCTATATCTTGGCAGCTGGAAGAAGAGCTTAAGGGGGTTCCTACAAGCTCTAAGAAGCCATGGTGTAAGGGCAAGAAGGATAAGCGGAAAAGGGAAGGTTTAGAAGCGAATCAAGAAAAGTGGGAGATGTAAGCGTTGTAGAATGACTGGTCATAATGCAATAGACTGCAAGAGAGAGAAGGTGAAGAAGTGTTATAGCTGTGGACAACCCGGTCATCTTAGTAAAAAATTTCCTCAGAAGATGGGGCAGGGAGCGAGTGCACCTGCAGCGCAGATTCAGGATTTGGATGCGACACCTTCCAACAGCGGACCAGATTGAGGTAGGAAAATTTGTTTTCTATTTTTGATTTTCCCATTCGGACTCTTTTCGAGCCTAGAGCATCACACTCTTTCATCTCTAATTCTTTGGTAGATTGTTTGCACTTAGACATCTCTTTAGTAGTAGACCCCATTGTTGTTTCAAACCCCATAGGAGGATCGACACTCTTGTCTATGGTTTGTAGGGGTTTGAAAATTTATATCCTAAGCGTAGAATTTGACTATGACGCCTATATTTTGGGATTTTCGGGGTATGAGATGATTTTGGGAATGGATTGGCTATCCACATATGGAACTATACTAGATTGCAAGAGGAGAGTCGTTAGACTAGAGACATGCATCAGTAGGACTCTCGAGATTTCTTGCAACCCGCAAGGGTCGGTTATGTTGTGCTTCCTTTATTCCCTCGACTCATCATCATCAAAGTTAGATTCGGTTCCCGTCGTCAGAGATTTTTCCAGACATCTTTGAGGAGGTTAGGGGACTACCCCCCTAAGAGAGAGATTGACTTCCGGATTTATTTTGCTAGCCAGTAGCATTACTCCTAGGGCATATGGCGCCTAGGGAAAGGAAGGGATTGAGCAAGCAAATCTGTGAGCTTTGGAGAAAGATTTCATAAGAAGAAACATATCGGAATAGGGAGCGTCAGTCGTCTTCGCTACCAAAGCAGGTGGTTCTCTTCAACTTTGCATTGGCTATAGAGAATTGAATAAGCTCACAAAGAAGAACCATTATCCACTCTCTAGGATAGATGATCTTTTCAACCAGTTAGTTGGCTCTTTAGTATTCTCCCAGCTTGATTTAGCCACTGGATTTCATCAGCTTAGGGTCGCTGATGATAACATTGATAAGGCCGCATTTAGGACACCGGATGGATTTTTTGAGTGGTTAGTCATGACTTTTAGGCTAACCAATGTCCCAGCCTATTCTATAGATTTGATGAACCATGTTTTTAGAGATGTCCTAAAATAAATTTCATGGTGGTATTCGTGGTCGACATTTTGGTGTTTTCCAAGAAGTATGGAAGAGCATGTTATTCATCTAAAGGAGGTTCTTTGTACGCTTCGTGTTCGTCAGTTGAGAGCAGAGTTCTTGAAGTATCACTTTTGAAGTGCATTTATTGGAGCATAGAGAATGTCTGTACATTAGGGATTTAAGAAACGGTTTTGTACATTTAGGATTGGGATCGTGGAAATCCAAAAGGAGGTAGGCCAAGGTTAGAGATGTACAATAAAATTCAGTAGATAAGCAGAGAAGAAAGTCCATGTGTAGGTAATTGCAGAAATTATAATTGTCTCAGACAAGTGGATTTGACGATGATGCCTTAGAATAAATATGAGTATACAAGAGGTAGGAGTAAAAGCCTTCAGTTTAGGAAAAGTACTCTGAGGGTAGTAAGTAGGAAGACCCACTTTATGTTAAGCCCAATAAAATGAAATTTTTGAATTTAAAAAGTTGGAAAAAAAATTGATTGGAATTGAAAATTTTCACTGTTAATATTTTCTTTCAGAAAATAAACATGGGGTTTTTGAAGAATTGTATGAAATTTAATTGGTTTTTATATAATGAAAAATTGGAATTCTTTTTGAAGAATTATGGAGTATATATATATAACTCACTAGTTTCATTGTAAGTAAACAAAGATTTTAAACATAAAAACCTAGAGTGTATCAAGTATCGAAAACGTAGATTACAACTTTTATTGTTGTAATAAATGTTTTCGTGAAAAATGTGAAGCATAGTCTATAACACTATTGTTATAGTAAGTGACTCTCAAGAGAAATATTTTTACGTGGGTATATGAGATTTATTGGTATTTATTTAATTGAATCCGTACACTAGTATTTTTTTGGGTTATAGTAACGGTGTTTTACGCAACATCCGTTTTAACCCAAATAAAAATTTATTTTAAAAGGTAATTTCTAAGTATAGAAACAAAATGGTTTGTAAAGTACACTTATTATTAATAAGTATAAGGAAGTGTTTTTGCAGTTATGGAAATATTAAAACAGTTTTGAAGATGTGTTTTTCTGAAAGGAAAATGTGTAAGTTAGATATTAGAAAATATTTATCATGGAAGAATATAATTTAAACATATTTTAATATATTGGAATGAAAAGAATAATGGTATGATTTTCTATGAAACCAATAAAAATATTTTGTGCAAGTTACAAGGAATACATGAAAGAGATATACAAGGTATGAAAAGCACCATATTTTGTATAGCCTATTTCAAAAAAGATAAAATTAGTTCCTTGTAATTTCACATAAACATGAAATTCTCTTTTAAAAGGTTCATAGAAGATTTTAGCATTAACAATTTCTCATTTGTGAAAGTAGTTCCAATATATTAAGGTATGAGACCGTAAGGTATAATAAGAAGATGTTTTGAAACACATAAAAACAGTTTAAAGATCTTTTAAAAGAAAATGGTTTGGTAAAAAAGTAATTAAGTTTTTGGAAATGAAAAACTTAATAAAAGTTAAATTTAAAATTCCCAATTTTTATAGAAAAGCTGTAAAAGTCTTTAAAAGAAAATGAGGAATAAGTTTTAGACTTAAAAATTTGGTAGTTTTTCCCCTCTAGGTTTGGGGAATAACGTTAAGTGGCCCAGTATTTTTGAATTTAATAGAAACTTAAAAATAACACTTTTAAAGACAAAGATTTTTGGATTTGATGCTTTAAAAAATTTAGAAACCTTAATTTTTAAAATGGAACTATAAACACCGAACCAAACTCCTAAATGTGAAGTAGATAGGAATCATTTCCTATGGGTAACGGTAAAGGTGTAAGGCTATAAAGGAGACAACAGTAATTACTTTTGGAAGTAATAATAGAGTTTTTGTAAAGAGTATAGGACCCTAGTGAGAACCTAGAAATGTTGATTCATGTGAGAACACTAAAGAAGAACAGTAAAATGGAGTTAGTAAAAATTGTAGGACACGCATGGTTGAGAATGTATATTCCTGATTTTGGAAGAACTTGGGTAAAGCATCTTCCTTTAGTGGAATTCGCATAAGATAGTAGTTCTCAAGCTAGCATTGGAGTGTCACCTTTCAAATCTCTTTATAAAAGACATGCAAGTCGCCTTCGCATTGGATAGGGTCTACAAAGGGATTGCCTTGGTTCCGACATAGTTAAGATGACTTCAAGGAGGATTAGTCTGATTGGGAGAAAATTCGTATTTCGTATCCATATTCCTTCGATAGTAAGTTTTTAGAATTTCCTATTTCCATCTTTAGTGTTGAATAGATTCTTTCCTATATTATCCATTGAGAGGGTAGAATTAGGATTTAACCTATGGATGGTAGGATTTGATGTAAACATGTTAATAGAACATGTTATGAATGATGTATGCTAGTGATTGCAAGTGTTTGCTAGTGGATGCTAATAGACGCATATAGGTACACTAGGCACTTGTATTCTTTAGGGATCAGCCTAACTAGGACAGTAGAGCATATGCATATGGATGTGTGCGCATTTATTCTATTTTCCATGGTTGCTATAAATGGATGATTTTCACATGGTTGCTGCATTTGGATGATGTTTGTAGCACGCATATAGAATTATCAATTATCATTAGGAAACTTTCGCATTCATTTGGATACATGTCACGGACATGATTGCATAAAAGGAGGTCAACTGAACCAGTGGACCGCCTGATCTTTTGCATTAGTTAGGGACATTTACACTACACTAATTGCATAAGTATCATAAATTGCATTATAAAAACTTAAGGACAATGGATGAATGGTTGATGATTGAGTATTTGGTTGTAGAAGTGGATGGAAACATTTAGTACATTCTTTTATCCTTAGAGATTTCGGGGATTAAGGAGGTGAGAATGTAACAACCCAAAATTTAACCCGTAATAATTAATTCGTTAATTAACTAAATAATAAAATAACTTTGTGAAATTATCAGAATTAAGCCATGGGAGTTTCACCATTGTGTCCGTTGTGATTTTCTGGTTAATTTCCATATATAGAACGTCATAATCCGAGCTAGTATGGAGGAGAAAAAGAATAAAAAAAAATCAAAGGAAGAGAAAAAAAATATAAAGGGAGGTCGACCTAGAGGTCGACCATCCCAAGGTCCAGGTCGATCAGTCGGTCGACCTAACACTAAGGGCGGTTGACCTAAAGTCGACCCGCCTACGAGAATGAAGCGAAGGAAGAACTCCTTCGTGCTTTGCGATTTTACCACGTTGTTTTGCGTTCTTTTAATCAATCTAGTCCTTGTGTGCTTCCATCTGATGGCTCCTATTCATCCTATGACGTGGTTGCATCCTATTCAATCTCCAAATTCAACGGTCTGAGATCCACTTCTACCCCTATAAATAAGACCCTAGGCCTAACACTTTTTCTCATTTTAGATTTTCTCCGCTTGGGTTCACCTTTTCAGGAAGGACCCTAAAAGGAATAATTTTCCAAGGAGAGAATTTTTTTAATAAAAATATTTTAACAACCCCAAGTGGATCCGTGAAGGCCTAAAGGGAAGAGCTAAGGACCAAAGGTGAGTGATTGTAATTATTTTAAGATTTCTTTAAGCAATTTAAAATAATAGGGTTTCCAATAGTTGTAGTTTTACTACGATTTTTGGAATAACCTTTTTAGTAGTTTTATTTACAGTTTTTAAAATTATTTTCAGTCTATTTCTTTCTAGCTATTCTTTTCAGTTAATTTTAGTTATTTCTGTTAATTATAGCTTTTCCATTTATTTACAGTTTATTTACAGTATTTTAATTTATTTACTGGTATTTGTGCGTTATTTACATCTTCTTCCTACGCCTTGGGTTTTCTTCTATTTTCAGTTTTCTTTTATTTATCATTCTTCTTCGCGCATGGATTAGAATAGAATTAACGCGAAATTGGATTAAATTATAAGAATTCTGAAATAATGAAAGATAAGATGTAAATTATAAAGACTGTAATAAAATGGAATAAAGACTGAAATTATGCCTAATAATGATATTAATTGGACTGAATTAAAGAGATTGGCCTATTTATAATTATGAGATGTAAATTATAAATACTGTAATATAAATGGAATTGGACTGAAATTACGCCTAATTATGAGCAGAATTGGACTAATTAATTGGCTTAGTTATAACGTAGAATTATAACTAAAAAGAGTAAAAGATGAAAGAAGCTTATTTTCACACTTAGACCTTGGGTTAAGTAATAAGCATGATTATAATGTAGGTTATAATAAGAAAAAGAATAGAATGAGGCTTATTTTAAGACTTGAGATAAATTAATATGCGTAGAAAGTAAAGATGATAATAAAGGCTTATTTAAATAATTTATCTAAGTTAATAAGCAAAGATGAAAGTAGAACCTGTACCATATAGCATTCCCTATTAGACAAAACAGTGTCTCACATTAGTCTGAAGTGAGATGAGGGCACGCTTATGCTAAAAATGGTAGTAATTGGTCAAATAGAAGTCCAAATCATAAGGGATTTGGATAAGGGGTGCAACTAGATATTGTTTGGATGACGGGCCGGTACCAACAGCATGTCCCTATGGTTTCTATGGACACACGGTGATCTCACATTAGCCTGAAGTGAGATGAGGGGCATGCTTATGCTGGAGTTTGAGGTAATAAGAAGACCCAATAGGTGAAGCAAAAGGTAGCATGGGCATGGTGGCAGTTACCCGTGCGACTTCCATTCTGGTGCTCAATAATCGCTATTAGTTCCAAGCGCTTAGTATGGGTGTCTTTCGTAGACACCATTGCCTTCTGTGTAGGGAGCTATATATGTCGTCCGGATCCACAGTAGGTGCTTTGTGCATCTTTCGTAGATACCATTGGCTGCTGTGTAGGGAGTTATATAGCATCTAGTCCGCAGTAAGATCTATGGAGTAGCAGGCCAATCAAAAAGGGTAGAACTAGGGTTACATCCTAATTATAGGATTAGGAATTCAGCATAATCAAAGCATAAATCAAGGACAAGTGCAAGCAATCAAAGTTAACCTATCTTATTAATTGAGTACTAGTTAATTCGTATTTATTTCCAGCTTTATCTCTCCTATTTCCTTTATTTCCTTTTATATATACTATAACTATTGAAGAGTCTATTACTTTTACTTTGCTTAAAGATTCTAGTAGTTACTATCACTCACCAGACTTTTAGTCTGACCCACTCCTGTATTTTCCCTCTTTTCCCCCATAGGAAATCAAGAGAGAGGGCGGTAGATTGCAGTGCTTGGAGGTTTCTTGGAGAAGATTCTACTATGTATTTCCCTACTTTTTCATCTTTTGGTTCTTTCTTTGTACTGGCACTTAAGAGGGATATTTGTACTCTGATTTTTGTTGAGACTACGAGTTTTTATTTCACGAGACATGTTGGGTTTTGAGACATGTATGTTGTATTTGGATTTTGAGTTATTTGGTTTATGAAGTAATTATGAAGCTTTTGTTTTAAATAAGTTATTTGGATTGAGACTTCTATTTTTGTCTTGTGAATCTTAGTCTCTGTTAGTTTCAGTTATACCTACAACGCACCACGCCTTTTAATGTGTCCTTTTGGGTATATTAAGGGGTGTGGGGTGTTTCAATCAACCTTGATAGGTCATGACATTCCTCAGTCTTATGCCCATTTGCTTTGTGGTAGTCGCAATAGTCTTTCTCTTCAAGTGGCTTGGGATGGCTTGATACTTTGTGAGTAATTGAAAAACTTTCAAAGTCTTATTCTATGGTGAAAATATGAGAAAGGGGTTTTTTCAGATTTACGTTTTGGGATTCAAAAATCTCGCTTTGACTTTTTCTTCTACTTTTCTTTCCTTTTGATATTTTACTAGAAGACTTAGAGTTGATCTCTTCTTCTCTTTGATTGTGTTGGGATTCCCTTGCAGCGGGACGCCTCTTCTCTATTTGAATAAATTTCTTAGCTTGAAAATAGAAGTTTCGTAGATCTCTACATCCACAAAGGATAAAGATCTAGGATCTCTTCCCAAAAAGGGGTTTACTCGATAAATCCTGATCGAACTACCATAAGCTTTTCTCTATTGGTTGTATTTCTTGCTTTCAATGCTTCTGTACCGAATCTTTTCAAGTATTCGTCAAGTAGTTCTCCCGGTTTTTGTTTAATAGTAGCTAACAAGCTAAAGTCCATAGTTGGATCTTTGGATACATAGAATTGTGTCACGAATTCATAAGAGAATTTTTCCCCGGAACGGATGGTTTTTACTTGGTAATTCTTGTACCATTTGATAGCTACTCCTTGAAAAGTTAATGGGAAGTTTGCAACGAATTTCCCTAAAAGAATTGTAGAGATCCATTCGTATTCCGAAAGCTACTAAGTGATCCTCTGGATCGGTGGTGCCATCATACTTCAGCAGGGGAATTTAAATGCGAGGAGGAATGCTATTTGCCATTATTTCGTCTGAAAAAGGAGCCTTTTGTGGGATAACATATTTTCCTAGGTCAGGAATTTCTTTTTCTTTAAGCATATCCATTATCATTTTTGTGTAGGATATCTGCTTGGTCAGTTTTGTTTTTGTAGCAACTTTTATTATTTATTTGGATTGAATTATTCGATTGCTAAAGGGACATTTTAGCTTAACTTTCCTGGTATTCATATTTGTCTTTATTTGGAGATTGCGCTTCATCATCTCCTTCCACAACCCTTAATGATCCTTGAGGTGGAGCCCCTTCAAGAAGTTCTCGCATAGCCATCACTTGTTTTAGTAGATTATGGACTTTAATCTCATTGTTTTCAAATTTTATTGGGGTTGAAGGTTGCCCAATTTCCATACTCAGTAATTTAAAGTTCGGGACTATATTATCTTCCAAAGTTGATTGTGATGTAGCTTCTTCATTGGGATGTCATTATTACTCCTTGCTCTTACCATCTTCTTCTTTCGAATGAAGAACTCTTATGCAATTAATCTACATAGAAGGTTATTTGGAATCGGAGGTTCAAGCCCTCCTTCTAGCACTAAAAATGTTAACAAGAAAACTTGTCAACATCCCAAAGCAAAGTTTAAAGTGTAAGTAAATCCTTCGAAACCACCTTTCGAACAGATGGAGATAGTTTAGGCCATTCGAATCCCTTTATCTAACAATCTAGGTGATTTAGATCTCCTTTAAGTCCATCTTTCAAAAAGGCTGTGGCAATTTAAACTCCTTTTAAACAACCTTTCGATACGGTCGAAACACTCGAATTTCTTTTGGAAATAACTTTCAAACTAGTTGAATTGGCTTTGGATCCTATCGAAACCTCCTTTTGAGTGGTCAAGGTGACTTGAGGTTAAGACCTAATGATCTAAGGGTTTTAGTTGAATTAAAGGGTTTTGACTCCTTCGAGAGGTAACCTTTCGATCATATCGATACAAACAAACAATAACCAGAACCACATAAAAACATTAAACCGGCTAATATTTCCAAAAATGCCATATATTTGGTTTGATAATAATTTCCTTTATTACTAGAAGATTAAGTAATATAAAGAAGTAAAATCCCTAATTTAATTTTTAGAATTAGGGTTTACAATTTCAAGAAAGATAGAACAAGTAACGAATGAGTCCGCCCCCCCAAAACCCCTAGGGTCTTATTTATAAGCGCCGGTTAAACCCTTTTCACATCAGTCCTTTCTACTTAGTCGAAAGGGGGATTTGAAGAACTTTCATCTCTGCTGGATTCAGGATGGCTTTCCAGCTCCGCTCTTGAGTGAAACTTGGGTGCTTTTGACTCCATCAAAAGGTATAGGAGTGCTTTTCACCTAGCTCTTAATGTGCCATGTAAGTTGGAAAGGACACTGGTTTTCGACGTTGTCGAAACGTACACCTTGTGGGCTTCGAATGAGTTGAAGCACAGTAGAAAGCTTAGCTGCAAAAGATAACATTCGAATGCATCCTCTCTGATTAGTGTGGAATCTCATTTTTTAGTATTTGAAGAAGTCATATTGAACTCATGTAATTTTTCCTTTATAAGTGTGGATGGTTTCAACCAATTCGAAAGGCTAATGTATGCTTTCGAAGTGGTAGCTTTGGCCAAAAGCCCTTCCGGGGAAGGTAAATGAGGACGAAACCAATTGTTTCGGAAGGCTTGGCACACATGCGGAAGCTTGTTATCTATTGCCTTCGAAAGGTACCTTTAACACATTCGAAACCCCTTTATACATATGGAAGCAACTGTTTCGAAAAGGGTTAACTGAAGTGAAAGGGTTGCCTCTTTCCCCATCGACCCTTTCGAAAGTCCATTGCTCATCCAATAGTTTGCAGAAGCATCCCTTCGACTCTTTCGAAAAGGGCTAGCTATTGTTATCATTCTTCATGAATCCTTCCTCTGCATTCTTTGAAGTTTCGACATAGTTGAATTAATTTATGATGATAACAACGGTCTTATGTCTTCTTGAAGTATTCAAAGGTGCCACTTTAATACCTTCGAAAGCCCCCCTTAACTCTCACGAAAGCTTCTTTAATGCTTATAGAAACCATATTAACATAGACAGAACCTCGTCACCACTAAAGCTCCTTCTTTCATCCTTTTACTCTTAAAAATATTTTATGGATAACAAACAACTTTGAATCTGGTTTCAGAGGTAAGAAGGATTCAAGGCTAAAATTATGATTTTTACACAAAAGTTCATTTTATAAATCTTAGGTTAACTGGATACACGCACACCCATACACCACACACATGTACCAACACTAGAAAATATGCTTCGAACCTTAAAAAACATGAATAAAATTTATAATTTAATATATGCTTGGAAGATTAAAGTAACAAAATAAAGTCTAAATTTAATTTAAAAGAAAATCAAAGGATTTGGGATATTTTGCACAAAAGTCCAGTTATAGTTATTTAATAATAACTTTTTAAATAACTTTTAAATATATTTAAAACAATAATAAAACAGATAGGACAAATCAGGCACATACGCATTTGTTGCAAAGGTTTCAAATCTAATCTATGTCAACAATGTGAACAATTATCTAAATGTAAAATCATGTGGAATAGATCTAAAGATGACAAAATGAAAAGGTAATCAATCATGGTATATTTTAAAATGGATTCAAATTAAAATAACATGGTGAACATATGTCATTAATTAAGATGTAGCAAAAGTAATATAATCAATGTAACATAATAAATAAATATATAGATGAGATGAGATATGTGATGGATCCAAATCATTGATTAAGGTGAATGATGTATAAATGATATTAGAATTATTACCTTCACATGTAGCCAAGAGAATGCACCTTGAATGATGAAATTACTGCTAGATCTTGAAATTAACCTCCAAATGTTGCAAAGATTAAGAGGTATAAACCACCTTTAATTTATTTGATTTGAATTTTTTTGAGAATTTTTTTATGTAGGCCATGGAATTTCGGCCATTAAGGGAGAGAAGGAGAGCAAGAGAAGTAAAATGAATTTGTTAGGAAACTGATAGAATGAATGAGGAAGAATATGTTTTAAAGGAAATATTGAAACCTTTCAATTCCCTCCTCGAAAACATTCCCTATTTAATTACCTATTAAATCTCACCAATTCCTCTTTCCCCATCATCATATTTTCGGTGGAACAAAAATAAAAATAAAATGAAAAAATCATTTCATGAATGAGATTTAAGTAGGATGTAAAAAAGGATTAAAGGATGCAGATTTATTTGCTTCTTTTAATTGCTCCTTTGGATTATCAAATCACATTTGAAATCTCTCCCTTTTACATCATGCATTTGGGCCTCAAAATTTTTTCCAACACTAATTGGCAATTAATATATTTAAGTCCAATTTAAATATTCCGTTGATATCGTATATCAATACACGCATTTATAACTTTTACATATGCACTTCATTAAATCCTATTAGTATTCAAAAAATCAAATAAAATTTAATAATTAATATTTCATAAATATTATTTAATTCACAATAATTTATAAAGTAATTAAATCATATGGTTTATTTGGAGTATTCATCATTATGGTTGTGCGACTTAAATGTGTAAATTTAGTCGGTGATTAATATCGAACAATTCAAATATTAACTTTCACACGTCACCTTAGCTAGTGGTTTGAAATTTTGGCTGAATTTATCGCTTATACATTTTTTGGTTTAATCCAATTTTACTTATTATAAGCGGTACCCGGTAGTAACAATTAATTACATCAATTCTCTTCGTCGACATATATCACATTAGGACTTATGGACTTTGGTTCCAAATTTCAATATCATCCACATTCAAATTGGTTAGTCCAAAAACAAAGTCCTTGGTTCAATAATAATATTTATTATTAACCATACTACTTTGGACAAAGATTCTGATTGAGTTGACTACATTTGACCGTGTCACTAACCCCATATAAATGAGGAAATGAATTCTCTATTAAATAGTGTTTCACTTCAAATACTTCAAATTAGACCCAACTATAGTCTCTTAATGGACGCCACGCCACAATTTAACTATAATCAAAGTGGAGTGTCCACATTGAAGTTCAATAATATTCTCAATTCGAGCGAACTGTGTAACATCATCCCTTCAAGGTTCTCCGTTTGACCTAAGTTATATTAACCAATAGAAAATCTTGAGTGAGTCATTTCATAGTTATCCAATAACTATTAGTACATAACCCTGTGATGCCCCATCAGCCACAACAAATATACTACCTAACATTTAGAGAGCGTTACGTACTCCAGTCTCAATGGATGAATCAATATCCTTTTTTGAAACATCTTGACTAAAAATATTTAGAACAATATGTTATTTTCAATGTGATGAAATTTTCATGATTACAACACTTTGTAATTACTATCACATAACACATCATTTAAGGATTTTCCACCTATATATTTTAAATTAATTACTTAAATATTTATATCACTATATAAAAAGCATATAATAGAAAGAAAAACACCTTTTATTTTGAACAAGATTGGTCATAGAGTTAAATATATGTAACAAATTACATAATTAACTTTTGGGCCTGTGTAGTTAAAGCGCTTAGCAGTTTTATAGTAGTGGAGTGTAAAAAGTTATAGCGGGGATAAAGTTGGGATATAGCGGAAAATAGCAGAGGTGTAAAAAGCTTCATTAGAAATAAAATCAAATATTTGAATTAATTTATTCTCATTCTAACATCATTTGTGAAGGAAAAGGAAATATTGTTTAACCTTATATAACAAAACTGAAGAATATCATGATTTGTGTAGTCCAGATTTGGTGCCCATAATAGATTTCTAACTTATATTGAGCACTTATACCTTAAAAATTATGTCTTTATCCTAATTTTTTGATTTGGTTTAAAAGTAAACTAGTCAAATCAACCTTTATATATTAATGTTGCTAAAGTGGATGCTAAAAAGCCTTGATTTAGCAGGTGTTGTAGAAAATAGCGAGCTTAAAGTGGACCTACTATTTATAGCGCTAAACTAAAATAGCGTAGCAAGCAAAGAGCGTTATACGCTAGCGGTGATTTTGTAGTGCTTTAGCGGGCTTTAACTGCACAGCCTAAGGCATAACCCTAATTCTACCAATCTCTCACTTGCACTTGGTTTCAATTATGGAACTAACTTCATCGGTCGGTTTTCTTAAAAACTAATCGGGTCAGTCCCTTAATAAATGGGTATGTTATTTTGCTTTAATTATCAACTATGTCAATCAACTCTCTCTGGTGCTCTTAAACTGCCTTTATTATTTGGGATTATTTGGAGTATGCCTCTTGACTTCTAGTGAACTTTAGGTTCTTTTACGAACTGTCTCGCAACATTGTTATCACATAAAAAATGTCATGGAATTCTCAACATTTGGAATCACGCTCAGCTCGGTTTATAAATTTGTGCATTTATTTATACTTCTTACATCGCAATAAACTTTGGTTGAATCGGCCATTTCTTATTGTTTGGAACAATTCCAATATAAGGTTGAATCGTTAACAATCATAAGTTTGTTGTTTACTTATAGTTTTATAAATATGTTTTAGTACCTATTAATATTCTTTCTTACAGAAACACACTTTCTCTACATTTTGACTGAAATTCAAATTATTTGTCTTCTCTGTCAAAATAGTTACCCAACCCTGATGGTTATCGAATTACACTCTCGTATCATTTCTTAGATCATATCTAATACTCACAAACTCAATTATCTCCCCACTAACATCAAGACATTTGGTTATTGTGTGCAAACAGTCTATTCTTAATCATTATTTAGAATTTTGTTTCAACATATATGTACCAAAACTTAAAGTCATATCAAATGATAAATTTCGTGAGTAAAATCCAAATCAACTAAAGCACGTTGAATGATGAATCTATTACGTATGTTTCAACAATTGATATTTATGATAATGTTCTTATCGACGTGGCTTATACTCCAATAGTATGGACATTCTTCTTGAAGATACTTTACAGCCGATGGATTATATTTTTTGGGTACTAATATCAAAATCATATTTTGACAACATACTTGGAATCCATTCTAGATTTGCACATCGTGCCACATGCTAGAGTCAATACTCTTAATGGCCTACTTAAGACCGAGGAAGTTCTTCTCTCAACATTAATAAAATTCACAATTTTGTCTCTGATGTGCGAGATTTATCATTAGACGTTCTAATGTGTCATGTCTATCTAGTTCGGTTAATTTTATTAAATCCTTCATTATCGATTTTATCTTTGGATCATACCCAAGTCAATTTTACTACCAATAATTTCTAAAATAAATTCTTTTGCTATGATGTTGACGTTTCTTGAAACAACAATGGTTTCTCGGTGCAACGGAATAAGTATTCATAAACATTTGATGAATTTCTTATATATATATATGTATAGAACTGATTTGGCTTTTGGTTTACAAATCTTTTGTTCATAACGTAAATTGGCTAATCAATATTGCTCAGTCCCAAACTCCTTGGGGGTGGTCCACATAAGATCACTCATGAACAAGCATTACATGCAGTCACTTGACTCACACAACCTGTAACTCCTTGACCTAGGATATGTAGGGGTTTTAGAAACTCTTATCTTGTATAACTTTGTAAACTATGCTTTAGATGAAGATAATTTTATCCTTATGCACTTACTCTTAAGTGTTCGAACTTACAGAAAGAAATTAACTCAACATCACTCATCATCAACCGTACTCTGTCTTACAAAGACCGATTACTCTTTATCGATACAACATTATGTATCATAAGGAGTTACTTTTGAGATTGAATTTTATTCATTTTAGGTACATTTCGAACTCTTTCCAATATACTCACCTATTTGATCAATTCGAACTCTTTCTATTACCTTTGCATATTCTGATTTCTACTTTCATATTAAATTTCATGAACTTATCATAGACATACTACTTGTGCATCAAATGCACGTATTCATTTCTATGATAATTCATCGATAAATCTTAACGAAGTATGTGGAACCATTTTGTATTAATAGACCTCGAATTGCATATATCTGTATATACCAATTCAAAGAGTTCATTAACTCTTTTGCCGCTCCTACTGAATGGGTGCTTACCTTTAATCTTCTTAGATATAGTTCATTTGGTTCATATGAATCATAATCATATGATTATTGAATGAATCCTAAAATATATTGCTTAGTCCATAATAAAAATGATTGTAATTTTTTAGATACTTCTATATATTCTATTGCATGACTTTTGTTATAAACACCATTATTTCATATTTATTTCAAAACGAATATTCATGATAATCATATTAAAATAAAGTTATACATATTTTCAATCAATAATGAAAATAGTTATTATTTTATAAATAATACTTGGTATACTGATGAAGGCAATCTTTCGTGACTTGATGCACCAATTAATAAGTGTTATATGGTATGCTCCCACTATTTACACCATTACTATAATAGTGCAAGAAATACAAAGCTCCATTCAACCACTTATTACTAAATTTATTTCATTCACCGTAACTAGTTGACAGTCGAGATTTCTAGATCAAATATCTTAACTTAAAGAAATAAATCTCATAGAAAATGGTTTTCTATATGAAAATACCTTTTGGAATAGAATTATATTTTTATTCCATATTAAGTATATTTTAGTACTTTGTGCAATTCTCGTTTCCGTTGCCTCTTCATGAAGCAGAGGTGACCAATCACTCTCTTATCTCAACCGTGCTTAAGTTACATCCACTCTAGTACATTCGATTTCCTTTTTAAAATGTGAACCATTCAAATTAAATCCTTACTATAATCAATCATATTGAATACACGATGGTGCATTATGATTTATTTGCTTATTTAAAATGAACTAATTTCATCGAAGTTTCGTATATTATGAATAATGACTTTTCACTATACAACTTTTATATGTGATTGATTATGGATCAAACATCCATTTTATTCTATTACTTACGCATTCATAACTCAAAAGACAATACAAAGTCTTATACAAATGAACAAAAAAGTGACCGAGGCACGAATATTTTAACGGTTGCATAAGTTGGCTCTTGCGTGGGTCAAGAAGTGACAACTTACCAAATGAATTAGGTAAGCATATTTTATATTTCTTCATCAATCCTTAATTTAGTTCATATGTATATTTTAACTGAGAACTGTTTTATCAATTTTATTAGTTGCACAAATTTATCGATGTAGATCGTTTTAACATTTTATAGCAAATGTTCTTACCATATTAGAAGGTTAAATGTTACCATTTCATTTTTCTAATAAGGCTCCTACTAGATTTTTATGTTTCTCAAAACCCTAAGAAAAACATTAAAATCTTTTGGTTTCTCCAGTGGGTGTTAGGACTCATATACTTTGGGATTTTGGCTTTGAGGAAAGCACAACAAATCATAGCCATCAAGCAATGGATAATACCTTATCGGTTGTATAATATACAACTCCTAAGCAACTGTCTTTGTCCTAATCTCATCTTGACTTTTTGGAAATCTCAACAAATAAAGAGAGATTATTCACTCGTACCACCATTTTGCGACGGCCTAAGTATAATGCACGTACCACGAGAAAAGCTCAATAAATACGTGCATGTATTTTACCCCATATAATCAATATATTAATAATACTACAAATAAATTCTTTAGCTTGAGAAAAAATCAACGACTAAAGAATATGCAGGTAATCTATTGATAAATAAATGGTAGTTGACAACTTATATATATTAGAGATTCATAATCTTCAATATATTTATTTTGAGCGACATCGATTTAGGGAACAATGTATTTATTGTGAAATATCCACGTCATTCTAGTGTCTAACACATCAGAAATAATGATATATGCACAATACGTATGTATTTGTTTATTAAATCTAATTTTGGTTTCTATCTAGTTCCACTTAATTTTATGCATTCATAGTATATAAGTTTATTCATTATATAACTTTTATAGTTTAGTTTACTTATATAATAGTGTTATATATATTTCATTAGATAAATGTTATTTAATATATTTAACTAATTAACATTTTAATTAACTCTATGTCATTTAATTTAATTCATAACATTTACATAATTTATATATATATATATATATATATATGTGTGTGTGTGTGTGTGTGTACATACGTATGTATGTATTATATTATTTGTAAATCAAATTTTAATTAACTTATTTAATTAAACAATTTTATTAAATATTAATTTCAAAAATTTCTTATGTGTATACATATATACTTACATCATCTTAAATAATTCAAGACAATGCAACATATATCATTATATATATTGTACACGTATATACTTTAATCAATCGATTATTTAATTAATATACCAATCAAACTAATAAATATTAAAATTTTCAAAATATGTTTATTGTATTTTCAATGCAAAACAATATTATTACATTTATACTATACATGGCTTTCAGAGCCAATTTTGAAAATCATATTACAACATTTATAATGTAATTCTCGTTTTAAATTTAACTTTTAAATTTAAAATCTTATTTTAATTTCAAAATAATTTTTAAATCACGGTATAACATTTATAATGTATTCCTTATTTTAAAATAAACTTTTAAATTTAAATTTTCATTTTTAATTCTTAAAATAGTTATGAAAATTAGCCTAAGGCCTAATTCAAATTGAGCCTTTTCTTTTAGGGCCAATCTTTAGGCTCACTTACTTTTCGGGCCAAACCATTAGCTAGTTATATTTATTTAATAATATTTTTTAAAGAATTTTTAAACATATTTAAAACAATAACAAAACAAATATGACGAATCGGGCACATATGCATTAGTTGCAAAGGTTTTAGATCTAAACTATACAAATAATATGAACAATTAATTAAATGTAAAATCATATGGAATAGATCTAAGATGACAAAATGAACAGGTAATCAATCATAATATATCTTAAAATGGATTCAAATTAAAATAACATGGTGAATATATGTCATTAGTTAAGATGTAGCAAAAGTAATCTAATCAATGTAACCTAATAATCAAATATACATATGAGATGAGATATGGGACAGATCCAAATCATATGAATAAGGTAGATGATGAATAAAAGATATTAGAAGTATCACCTTCACATGTAGCTAAGAGCATGCACCTTGAATGATGAAATAGCTAATAGATCCCGAAATCAACCTCAAAATGTTGTAGAGTTCAAGAGGTATAAACCGCCTTTAATTTATTTGATTTGATTTGAAATTTTTTGATAAAATTTTCATAGAGGACATGAAAATTTTGGCTATCGAGGGAGAGGAGGAGAGCAAGAGAAAGTAAAATGAATCTGTTAGGAAACTGATAGAATGAATGAGGAAGAATATGTTTTAAAGGAAACATTGAAATATTTCGATTCCCTCCTCAAATACCCTCCGTATTTAATTACCTATTAAATTTCATTAATTCCTCCTCCCCCCTCTTCATATTTTCAATGGAACAAAAATAAAAAGAAAATGAAAAAAATCATTTCATAAATGAGGTTTAATGGGACATAAAAAGGAATAAGGATTGAGATTTATTTGCTTCTTTTAATTGCTTCTTTGGATTCTCAAATCACATTTGAAATTTCTTCCCTTTACATCATGCATTTGGGCCTCAAAAATTTTTTCCATAACCACTTGGCAATTAATCTGTTTAAATCCAATTTAAATATTCTATTGATATCGTATATCAATACGCACGTTTATAAATTTTATATAAGCACTTTAATAAATCCTAATGGTATTCAAATAAAATTTAATAATTAATATTTCATAAATATTAATTAATTTAATCCATTTACAACAATTTATAAATTAATTAAATCATATGGTTTATTGGAGTATTCATCGTTATGGTTGTGCGACTCGAATATGTAAATTCAGTCAGTGATTAATATTAAACAATTCAAATATTAATGTTCACAGGCCACCATAGCTAGTAGTGTGACATTTTGGCAAAATTTATTGCTTATACATCTTTTCGGTAAAATCCAATTTTACTTATTATAAGTGCCACCCAGTATTAACGATTATTAACATCAATTCTGTAACACCCTTAATTTTAGTTTAGCATTATTCAGAAATTTTAATTAGATAGATAAAGAGAATTTAGTAGGACATGGAGATAAGATTTGATAATTAATTGGGTTAGGCCTTAACTAATTAAATAATAAGATTATTTTAAAACTTAACATATAAAAAGATATATGTATATATATGAGGAGGGTAAAATAGAAATAGATCTACCTTTTATCCCTTAGACCCTCACCCTTTCATACATTCACATTTACAGTCATAAACAATCGAAAGAAAAACCTAGAGGCCAACCATTTCTAAGGAGAAGAAGGGAACGAAATCAAAGGGGATTTGGAAGATAAAGCCTAGGGGAGTTAAACACTATTAAATCTCAACTCCAAATTATAAATTAAGGTGAAAAACAAGTAAATCGTCTCTATTTTTTGTTCTTGAATTCGACTATGGATAGTATCCGAATTATTTTGATAGTTTTTTCCAAGTTATGGATTTGTGATCATCGTTTTGATAGAATAATGAATTATGGAATTTTCATAAAATTGTTCGAATGGGTTTTAAGTGTAAAACCTAAGTTTTTAAACTCCAAATGCTTTTATTTTCGGGTATGTTGTGTAAAAAATTAATTTGGAGCTTGGTTTTTAATTTCATAATTTTCCAAGTTAAATTAAATGCTTTATGAATTTTCTAAGAAGGAAATAGTGTTTATTCGGGTTTAATTATAAAAAATTAAATATATAATTTTTGGCCTCGAAATTTTAATATGAGAAAGAAAAAAATAAATTCTGATTTTTAGATTTTTGGGGATTTTTCCTAAGTAATTATGAATTACTTTGAATTTATTATGTTAGATAAGCACTTAAATTTATAATTAATTAAGAATATTAATTAATTAAGTTGGTGTACGTTTTGGGAATGATAAATTGGTTACGGTAGGTTTTTTGAAAAGAATTAAGTAAAGTATAGTATTATCCAATAGAAATTTTACAAGAGTTAAAATTCGATGAAAATTAATTGCTTTTAGTGGAAGTAAATCAGTTTTTATGATAACTACGATATTTCCATGTTGCCTATATCAATACCAAATCCTAGCGACATCAATTTGAATGGATACATATGATATCAACTATGTTGGTATAGAATGGATCTGTCTGGTTGAAGTCATAGTATGAAATATGCAGCATAAAATTGATGCCGATATCGCAATCTCATAATGAATCAAGCCTATGCCTCCCGCCTTTATTTCTTTGTTTTAAAATCTATATCGCATGGTATTGATATAGATAATTTTCACTATTGTTTTAAAATGATGTCGCATACCACTATTTCAATATTTAACATCATAACTTGAGGCAGTGATGCCGCAAGTATTATTTTCGATATTAATTGTTTTACTGCGATGATGTCGCTATTACTTGGTTTTGGAATAAAGGAAATTTATATCATGGGTTGTCAATGCCGACACCTTATGTTTTACGGCATAAAGCCGAAGTACGATGTTTTACGGCATTATAGTATTAATGCCGCTAGTGATTGATTTTTGGTGATAATGCCAAGCGACATTGATGCCGGTACTTTTTATTTTCAATGTCGGCGAGGCTTTCTTTATGGTTACTAAAACTATGTTTTAAAGAGATGAGATAGCCTATGTTTAAGAAGGTTGATAACCTTATGATTTCGGCAGTTAGCCACGTGATTTATCAAAATCAAGTTTCTATTTCTAACTTTGAATAGAGGTTCGACATTGTATAGTGCAGCATGAATGCCACATATTTTCTGTATTAACGGCGATAAGCCATAAGTTTTATTTGACATTGTTCATTGGGTATACCAATGTAGATTAACTTCAATACGTTATATGCTTTAGAAATCTAACATTGTTCATCGGGGATACCAATGTATATCATATTGACACATTGTTTTATGAATCAACATTAATCATTGGGGATACCAATGCATATCATTTTGAGATGTAATAAATTTATGGTATACAACCTAATTGGGGACACCAATAAATATAGGTTGAACATTTGGGTTAAACATGAATTAAATTGATAAGTAATGGGTTCTTAGTCATCCTAGAAAAACTATGGGATGTGTGATGGATAGTCTACATTATGTCGAAGATAGATAGTCTCTATATGGTTGATGAATGTTTCATAGTCATCCTAGGAAAACTATGGGATATGTGATGAATAGTCCACGTCATTTTAACTAAATGAAATATGTGAGATGGATAGTCCACATATTGATAATGAAACCATATGCAATGGGTAGTCCATATGTTAGGGGAAGTGTAATCCAAATAATAATTACATGTGAGATGAGTAGTCCACATATAAGACAGATAGTCATTTGAAATTAAGACAGATAGTCATTTGAAATTAAGATGGATAGTCCAATGAATTGGGATGGGTAACCTAGTGCATGTTGCATGATTGCAAATGCTTATCTATTATGTTTAATCATTGTGGATGCAGAAGCACAGTATATGGTTGATATATTTTGGTTAAGATACTAGCGAGGGGAACGACGTGGTCACACTAGATATCTATTTTTTGTTCGAGATGGTAGGCTATTATTCACACTAGACTGTTTGTCTGACCTGAAGTTATTGTTTTTCCACTTAAACTCTCGGGTACTCATTTGAGTAGGTCGGGAGTAAAGGTTTCCATGTTTCCAGTAAGACGAATAAGCTTCTGGAGACGTGCAAGAGGCAATCTAGCTATTTTGGATTCGTATCTAATCCGTTGTGTTTTTGACTTTGTCTGTACGAATATAATGGCAAGTTATATAATTGCCAAGGATTAGACTTTGATCAACCAAGGAGGCATCTTCATATGTCGCCCTTGGAGTCTTTTGTAATAATTATATTTTCTCTGAACGTTGGATTGCGAATGAGATTATGTAATGAATATGAAATGATTTTTATAAAATGAAATGTGAAAGTTTGTTATTAAATTTTGTTTAAATATATTTTCATATTCATGTGCTTTTGATTTTTGATATGATTAACATTGCCGTATTTTGTTATCGGAAATTAATATTATGGATGACTGCAGCATCCATAGCACTTTGTTTCGGGTCTCAAAGTGAGGGATGTTACAAGTTGGTATCATAGCATAGGTTTATGTAAAATTCCAAAGATTAAAATATTTTTGAAAACATAATCCTAATGAATCAGAGAATAAGATTGGGGTTGGGATAACGGTATAGTAACGCACTTATATTTTCTATATATATATGTATCTATTCTCTCCTCTCTCTTAGACCGTTCTTATATTTCTTATTAAGGCTCGTACGTAGATTAGAGAAAGCAAGGTATGGAAGCAGGAAATGGAAGAGTGGATCTAAGTGGAGGAAACACTACGATCAATGGAAATGCTTGGAACAATCCCAGAAGGAACCGGGGTCGACAGGCAAATGCTAATCAATATGCAAATGCCAATGTAGGTGCTGGAATTCCACCAGTAGATATGTGGACTATGTATCAATTCTTTGTCAACATGATGCAAGCTAGAACAATTGTTGGTTTGGCTGGAGGAAATGATGCAAATATGGGAGGAGTTAATTCCATGGAGTCGGTTGGTAATAACTATGCTAAGTTGAACCGAGATTATACTAGTCTTGGAGGAAAGCCTTTTCTTGGAACTGAGGATGCTATTTGTTACCACCAATTCTCACTTCAACCTTGTAGAAACCAAGATGAATAGAAGAGATGGATGTACAAGAGATAATAGCATCAACAAAGTCCTTCGAAGGAGTCGACTGGATGCTACAACCAAATGTCAGATGTGCTACATGCTTTCAAAGGGGTCGAAAGCACCTTTTCGCTTCAATTGCTTCCTTTCGAAAGGATAGTTAAACCAATTGTGCAAGTTTGAGAGACTTAAGAGAAAGGAAAATAGGAGTTTCGACTGAGTCAAAAGGTTGAATAAAGAGAAGTTTATACTGCAACAACCTATTCGAAAGGTAGATTAAAGGAACTAATAAGATTCTAACTGCCTCTACCTAATCAAAAGGGGGTTTTGAAGGAGACTCCTACACTTTAAATTCTACTTTAGGGTGTTGGCAATTTTTCCTGTAAACATTTTTGGCGCTAGAAGGAGGGCTTGAACCTCCAACCTTGTTGAACTTCCAACTCCACTTTCCTCTAACCCAATTCTATTCCAAGCTTACCCACTTTAGACTTTAATTCATCTTGATTAGCAAAGTCAAAAGATCCAAGCAAGGATCCTCGGAGCCATATCCAATTGGATTCTCCCATGGAACAGTTAATGATTCAAATCTACATGAAGAATAATTGTTAAGAATGGAGGCCTTAAGGACCACAAGGAAAAAGAAAGTTGAATCCTATGATCCAAATAAATGGAGTTTAAACCCTTTTCATATTGGCCCCATACCTATCATTGCCTTAGGAGAAAAGAAAAATGGAAGTGATAACTTGTTTGATCAAATGAGGAAAACAACTCAATATTACAGCAAAGGCACAATCTTTGAAGAAGGAATGATGGCCGATTACAACGCCTTTGCACACAAATGGCATCAAGCAAAATGTGGGACACTACCAACAGATGAACTTCAAAGGGTTTTAAAAAGAAAACTAGCCATTGAGGTTGAAACTCCAGAACCAAGTAATAAAAGATCTAGAAACCATCCTCAAAAGACAAGCTTCAAGTTGAGACTTCCAAAGGAATGCAATTTGACAAATCAATCGAGAATGTTTATCTGCTAACCAAGGAAAAGCTCAACTATTGGCCATCACAAAAGAAACAAATCAATGCAGAGCACTAATAGGAATGATAATCAACTTTTTCAGACAAGGTAAAATTACTGGTTTGTAAAGAGATCCTAGATGAAGTCAATAAAGAACTACTTTACCAAGAAAAATCTACATGGTTGGGAGTGAAATTCTCCTTGCACTTGGACATTACCTTAAACGGTCAATGCCTTTATCCGCGCCAAGTTGGCCAGGTCAAAGTGCCTCCTGGAGGGAGATTAGAGTAAGCCTTTATCCGTGCTACGTTATGGCCAGGTTAAAGCATCGATAAGCCCTTGACCGCACCACGTTATGGCTAGGTTAAGGTGCCTCCTGGAGGGAGGACAGAGTAAGCCCTTGGTCCCACCATGCTATGGCCTGGCCAAGGCACCGAACAAGCCCTTGATCGCGCCACGCTATGGCCAGGTCAAGGCGCCTCTTGGAGGGAGGTTGGGTAAGTCAGTGGGTCCTGCTTATGGATAAGCTAACCAAGCGCACCAGACAACAATGGACTAAGACATCCAAGTCTGAGAAGCGGCATATTAAACAAAGGACTAAGACGTCCAAGCCCGATAAGCGGCATATCAAACAACCGACTAAGACGTCCAAGCCCGAGAAGCGGCATATCAAATTGCGGAGTAAGATATTTGAGATCAAGAAGCGGCAAGTCAAACGGCAACAACGTACAAGGCTTAAAGAGTTAACACATGTCGAAAGAGTCAAAATCCAAGGAGCGGTACAGAACAGAAGGCTTAAATAAGAATCTACAGCCTCCAACTAATAATCAAAGAAGAATTTTTGAACTTCACATATCAATACCCGAATATGGGTTTTGGGTCTTTCATTATTAAGTTCGGGACTTCACTTATTTATACCCGAATCTGGGTTTCAGGGCCATTGCTATTAATTACTAAACTTCACTCATTAATGTTTGAATCTGGGCTTAAGATTTCTATTAAGAAGATTATTATTATGGACTTCTGATTATCATCCACTAATACCTGAATCTAGGTTTCGGATTTTCTAACTTTTAAATTTCTTTTATTAATGCCCGAACCTGGGTCACTGGACTTCTACTACTTCTATTACACGATCATTATCAACTTTCTATTAGCTATCTCCAGAAAATGAATTTCTAAACATCTATAATTAAATCCTTAACTGAATTTATGGTTTTCTACCATTGGATTTCTGGTATTCCACCGAGATAATTGAAGTTGAATTCCCGGTCCTCTCTAATCATTACCGAAGATGGGTTTCAAGACATTCAATCGTATTCAATTATAGAATAATTTTCACTTATTATCATATGTTTACATAATAATAGATTAACCTTCGCAAGTAATGTGGATAAACTTCTATATAGATTTCAAGTTAACGATAAAGAATATTGTTTACTTTATATTTTTCAGGAAAATAAGATCAAAAAGGAAGACTAAGTGGATCAGAAATACAAAAACCATAGACCAAGCTATCAGAAAGCAGATTTAGAAACAATATTATAAGAAAAGACTACAGACCAAGTGATATTTACATAATTTATGAAATTATTTACAAGTATACAATACAAATATATATATTTCAAAAATCTTGGACAGCCTTATCTAGATTCTCGGTAATTAAAGGATCAACGATGTGCCAAATTTTAATATGAAGAACTTCCTTAAGCTTCTTCTCTTTTTTCCTTATCTTATCGGCGTCGTCAGTAGATTCAATATGGGTCTTCAAAGCATGATTAAAGGCTTTGTTTGCACCTTTGAGAGTTTTATTTTTCCTTTCTAAATCAACAATATGCTTCTGAAGAAGATACTTTTCATATTCAAGTTTCTGAATCCTGGCTACATACTCATTTATGCGCTGCGAGTACCTCACTTTCTACTGTTCATCAAAATATTTCATCATCTCAAATTTGACTTTCCTGCACCATTCTCCTACTACCTTCTTGTCTAGGCCAGGAGAAGGATTAGTCGTAGTAGGAAACTTTTGGATGGTAAGGGAAGTAGACCTTGTTGATTTTGCAACAGATGAAATAATGGGAGAAGCTGGTAAATCAATGTTTGAAATGTTATTCTCCATAATGAATTCTAGTGATTCACACTGAGCTTGAATATCTTTTAACTTAATCTCCAAACCACTTATTTGCTGGAGAAGCTCGGACGTTTTATGGTCAAAATCAATTGAAGGATTTGATTAAACTTGACGCTTTATTAGAGAAATTGCTCCGTCCTTGTTCTTGATATCCGCTTCAAGACTTGTAATCCGATCGTTATGTCCTCTAACAATCATATTCTGAAGCAAGAATCTCCTACGCCATTCTAGTGCTTCAGCGTTGCCTTGGAGACAGTAAACAAAGGATCACTATGAAGCTTCCTCTTTTCAATATCTTCTAACAACCTATCTCTAATACTGATAAAGCGAGATGTTGAATCTAATGAGAGCGGCGTTTAAGATAACTGTAACTCCTATTTAAATAAATAAAAAGAAAATAAAGTCAAGACTCGAATAAACAATCTCTATTATTATAACAATAAAAGATTACAACTTATGTAGAAATGAAACAAAAATAAAAAAAGTACAATTGGACATTTGTTTCACACTTAAAGTTGTGAAACTGCGTTTCTGACTTTACTCAAGGAATTAGCTGAAAGAATAACTATTGAATCAAAAGGAGCATTAGATCCTTCCGGGGTAATAACTGGAGGATATTTGCTATAGTCCCACTCCCCGGAAGGAGGACTATCACGACCGCATATCAATTTGGTATGATATGTCCGAATTTCCTTAAGAAGCTTACGTTTTCTTTGCTAAGAAAATTGAAATGTAAACGAGGATGCTCCATGTAAATTCTTTGCAAATCTCTAAGAATGCAATATCTAGCTAATTTTGAAGATTTCAAAAGTGAAGCTTTTTCTAGACAATATCTTCTTAATTTAACATACTTGCTTAAATAATCTCTAGAAACAAGGCTGCCTGGGGGACATTCATTCTATGGTAACGTAATAAAATACAGCTAACTATAAAAGGAAACTAGAGCAAGAAATTCATAAGTCAATATTATTACATAATTATGAATATTCATCTGGTTCATACAAAATTGACTTTTTGAATAATTCAGAAACAAATTTGTCCTTATAATATTTAAGTTTTTCATGAGGCAACTCAGGGGGGATCGATTGGACTCAAGGTAAGTTCCAGCAGGCTCCCAGATGTGGATCATATCCAAATTCATCCAAATATCTCTTGTGTAAACGCTTAAGTAGACCCCCACTAAAATCACCTAAATATGAAAAATCTACGGGTGGATGTCTACAGTAGGCTTTGTATAGGAAGTCTACAAGGATGTTCCTCTCTTTAACCAACATCCAAAAAAACGTAATTAACTCCTGATTTTCTTTCAAAATATTATCATATCGAAGGCGTGCCCTCCTCAATCATGAGGCAGCTTCTTGACCTTTGAAAACGCTAACACTGGCGCACTTCTGTTAAACCTATAACACTTGTTAGAGAGGGTATTATGTTTTTTTAACTGCTTATCTAACTCTCTATACAAGCTATTTATTTTTGCTTGTTTTCTTTCAAGTTCAGTTTTATAAAGGTGGATGGATTTCTTCCTTATCTAAAATAAAAGATGTAAACTATTATTATCTTGGAAGTGAAAGCCATTAAACAAGGAATCCAATACTTGAGAAATGGGAATTGTAGTTTGAGAGACCTGCTTTTTCTCTCTTTGCTCTTCAACGTTGATGTTTGATGTTTCTTCTTGAAGGTCAGAAGGCTCTGTGGGTTTAGGTTGGCTTGCTTCATGGATAATTGGATCGGGGTTGACCTTTTCTGAAGCCTCGGTGTTGTCATTGCAATCTTTTTCATGAACATCGGTGTGACCACGCCTGTCGCCACCTGAACCCTGGCCTCCATCTTTATCATCATCATCATCATCATCATCATTATCATCATCGTTATTATCATTGTCATCATCATTGTCGCCTTCTTCCTCGGCGGCTTCATCTTTATCACCTTCATCCTTATAATCGGAATCTACTTCGAGGGAAGGGACTTCGAAGGATAAGATTTTGGAGGCATCAAACTCCTCTCTCTTAGGAACTTCAACCCCAGCTCCATTTGTTTGACTTTTGCCATAAATCTACTGACAAGAGCAGGGTCGAGTGAAGTAAAGCTCAAATCTGGGCATTTTTCTATGTTTTCGGCATAAGCAAGCATTAGGGCGTCCTCGTAAGAGTTAACAATGATGTCATCAAGGGAAGTATTTAGGAATTGTGACACCTGTTGCTTAGCATAAGAGATAGCATTGACAGCCAACTTTAGAGAATTTTTCTTTTTCTTCAACTTTTTCATGAGAGAGGATTGTTTAGCCGCCATTTGAGCTTTTTCATCTTCGGACTCTTTCAGAGCCATTTTCAAGGACAAATTTTCATCAGCTAGAAGTTGATGTGCTTTTCTTTCCTTAGAAATAATGGACTCTGATTGAGCAAGAGAGGCTCTAAATCTCTTCAGTTCCATCATAGCTTCATTTTTACCAGTAGACAAGGATATGACTTGACTGTTCAAGTATGAAGTTTCCTCTCAAAGCTTGGATGTTTCTACGAAAGATTTTAACGCGTTTTCTTGCAGAGAGAGCCAGCTTTTGGAAATCTGAAAGGAAAACAATGATGCAAGTCAGCATTCAGAGAGAAACAATGATAAGAAGGATAAATAATGTGAAACATCCAGAAGTTGTTCTATAAGAGACCGACGGTGACCCGTCGGGTCAGGAATAGAAGAAGACGGTTGAATAGAAGAAAAGGATGAAGCGTTCAAGATAGATTGAACTATCTTTTCAAAATCACTTATAGGCATAGGTGACGTGGGTCCAGAAGGGTACAACTCCTGGGAGGGAGTTGAAGTTTCCAAGTCTTTTTGCATCTGCTCAATAACGTGAGGAGAGCAAGAAATGATGATGCGTGATAAAGGATCATCCTTTAAGGGAGTCGTCTTGGGTTGATCAATAGAAACTTCAACAATTAGACTCTCTGAAGTTTTACCCATACCAACAGCCTCACCCTCCTCTAGTGGCGGAGAATCTGGAACTTGAACAATCTTAGCCTTCTTGAGGGATGGTCCTGCCACGGCCACTACCTAATATTCTATTAGCAGCCATCTTTGACCTAGCAATGGCCCGAGTCAAAGATGATGCACGGGATGTAGAAGTGGGGAGAGCCGGATCACTTGGGATTGGTTCAACCTGAGGAGTAGTTAGCGAAGATTCAAAAAATTACAAGTCAGTGAAGTAATTTAAGAAGTAACACAACAACAAACTGCAGGTACTATGTTTAAGCCTACCGGAGTGATCAAGGTAAATTGGAGACATTAGGGAGAAGTTCTTTGGATCACCCAAAGATAGGAAGCATTTGCTCCAATAAGTGTGTTAAACTAGGGGAGGTTGACCAAGTACCCGTTGACCTGCAGGCAGGAGGGAATGCTTTTCAAGGTTTGAGGGATTCGACAAAGTAAGCCTATTTCCAATGCTACTCGAAGCAGCAATCAATAGCTTGACAGTTCTCTTATCCTTGTCGTTTAGATCTTTAGTGGAAGGACCTGACAAAGAAGTGTAGATTAGCAAAAGAAAGTAACTGAATAAAAATAAAGACTGTGATCAACTTACGAGGGGAAGAGAAGACTCCACTAATATTGGGAAAGCATTTGACAAAGAAGAATTGTGTTTCCCAATCTCTGAATTTGTTTACCCCCTCGAAAATTAGCTTTTTGGGGGGATTGGCTCTAAAAATTTGATTGTTCGGGTTGTTGAGTTTAACTAATCGAACTAGATAGTTCAGAACTTCGACATTTAGTGACAGAATCCCTGACCCCAGAGCCATAAGTTCCTGGGATATAAGATATGTATATACACTTGGAGATAACTGGATGGGAGCAATGCCCAAGTGGGTAAGGAATCTGGTCAAAAAATCCAGCAAAGGCAAGAAGGCATCGTGCCAAATATGGATAGTACTGTAGGTGAAATATCCTTCAGGAGGATTTTGAATGGTGTCGCTATCACTCCGAAGAATGGCTTCTACCCCAGTAATGCCGAAGTCATTTATAATAGCATCCACCTCATCAGTACTGTATCTTTTTCTGGTTTCTAAGAGGTCTTTTTCACGCCCATGATCCTGTCAGGTGAAATCATTTCGGTAATAAATTATAATTTGTTATATAATCAACATTTTTCAAGAACATCGAAAACCTATTACAACAATTCAAATATCAACAAAAATATGAAATTTCATATCCTTAAAGAATGTTAGAGTTAGTTTGGGAAAATGAAATTCGTTGAGCTTTCAACAGTGTCAAAAGGGAAAATGGAAGTGGAACTCCAACAAAAACCCTTCAGCAATGTCAAAAGCTCAAGGACAACTTTATTGTTGAAAGGAGTAGTTAAAGCCTGCACAACTAATTTGAATATAAATATACACTAACAACATTTAATAAACAAGACAAATAAACCTTTCGACACTGTCAAAACCCATGAACTTTGTTTTATTAAGAGAACATGAATGTTGTCGAAACCTATATGACAATTGAGTTGAAAGGTTTGAGTTTGAGTAATATTAATATAAATGAAAAGGCTATGGGACGTTTCGACTATATTTGTATAAAATGATGATCGAATCCCAATTAGTTACAAAGGGTGTCGAGAAAGTTGAAAGGGGTATATGGTTTTGAAAGCATACCCACAACCAAACTTGATTTGATACAGTGGGTTTCGATTAAGTCGAAAGGTTTGATTTGATTTCCAACTTAAACAAAAAAATGTTTTCCTCAATCCAATTTACGAAAAGAAAAATGAAATTATAACTCCTTACATTTCCTATAATAAATCAGAATTAGGCAGGTACTAGAGGTTTCGAAACCTTTAAAATAAAAATTATGCTTTCAAAAGTATTACTATGTAATCATTTAGTGAAGCTCATTAGGCAACTTCTTCGAAAGGTATCTGAATGTACTAAAGCCTACTTATGCTTTTGAAGAAGTCCACTCTATATTAACTATATCATCACGTTCAACGAGATCAATTGAGAGATAGACTCTGGACTTCCTTTCGACCCCATCGAAAGAGGCTGAAGAAGAAAACAAAGTTAGCCGCCTCCACTTCTTTCGAAGGAGTAGAAAGGTAAAATTACAACGTCAAGTCACAATTCATACGGCTTAAACTTCTCTATGAAGTAAATGGAAAACCCTTTCTTCCTCAAATTCAATTTTAACCCAATACTTTAAAAAAAATTAATAACAAAATTAATTTGAGCACGGATTTACAATCAATAATCATAAAATTCCCAAAATGTAAATTCAAACCCAAAAAAATGAAAATCAAATCAGATAAATTTTAAATATAAATTAACTGGGAAATGGAACAAAATAAGCCATAGAAAGAAACCAAAGGATACTTTTATATGAACGAAAAAACTTAAAATATCTTTATGAAATAAGAACAATAATTTGAATTCAAATCTAACGAATTTTAAAATAAAAATTTTAGCGTGGAAAGTTGGTTCAAAAAGCAGGATAACAAGAACTTACTTTGAATACGAGGTTCTGTTTACTGGAAATAAGAATTATTTAAGAGATTGAGAATTTTGATTTTTGCTGGAAGTTTCTTTTAATCGCAGGTAAATGAAAGAGGGGAAGAAAGAAGAGTGATTTATAAGAAAATTCAACATGCAGAACAGACCGTACGATCAAATTTAAATAAACGACAAGGATTTGTGCAAGAATATGAAAATGCGAGAAATCTCAATGCTAAAATAAGGAGGACTATCGAAGTAGATGACTTGGAAAGTCAAAGGCATCCCTTCGTGGGGGGGGGGGCAAGTGTTACTACCAATTCTCACTTCAACCTTGTCGAAACTAAGATGAATAAAAGAGAATGATGTACAAGAGATAATAGTATCAACAAAGCCTTTCGAAGGAGTCAAAGGGATGTTACAGCCAGAAGTCAGATGTGTTACAAGCTTTCGAAGGGGTTGAAAGCACCTTTTCGCTTCAATTGCTTCCTTTCGAAACAGATTCTTCCGGCTATATGAAGACGTTTTAAATAAGTTGGGGAATACCTTTCGAAGGCAACAAATTGCAGTCACTCAAATGCGCGCCAAACCTTTCGAAGCTAAAAGTTCCACCATCATTCATATTCTACAGAAGGATATTTTGTCGAAACAACCTCGTTGAAAGCATAATTAAGTCTTTCGAACAGGTTGAAACCATTCACAATTAAGAAAGAGACCTTTAGCCTTAAAACTTTCAGCGTCTCAACTCCTTCGAAGCTCCAAAGACCAACCTAACGACAGAGTCGAGAGCTCATACCTTTCCTTATCTGCAACAACACAGCAGCACAAAGTGGAGAGGTTCACCTACCCCTTTCGATGAAGTCTAAATCACTCAAATCCATTCAAAGGCGATGCAAAAGGATGCATAAGCGTTAAGAGCGATGAAAGGTCTCCAAAGCCACCTTTCCACCAAGACAAATGCACTTATTCGAAAGGTGCCAACCCGTACCTATAAATAAGACCCTAGGGGTCTGGTTTAGGGGATCTGAATTCACTCACTCCATTCTTGTAACTTATTAAATTAGTAAACTCTAATTTTGAAATCAAACGGGGGACTTAATCAATTTGTACAACATTAGCTTAATGAAAGCAAAATTATGATACTTTTCAATATGCAGCTGTTTTGAGTCTCTAATTGGGTTCAGTTATGATCTTCTTGTGTCGACTTGGTCGAAGGGTCATCTTTTAAATGAGTCAAAACCCTTAGCTCAACCAATATTCTAAAAGACTTAGCTCCTAACCTTAAGATACCGAAAGGTCACCTTTCGAGTGAGTCGAAACCTTTAACTCAACCTATTTCTTTAGATTTATAGGACAAAACCTAAGCCATCAAAGAGACCAGCTTTCGACGAAGACAGAACCTATCCATTTAAACCATATCCTTGAATCATTAGAGCCAACCTTTAGGACATCACAACTGTTTCAAAAGGGGGTTTCAAAAGGATAATTAAACCAATTGAGCAAGTTTGAGAGACTTAAGAGAAAGGAAAATAGGAGTTTCGACTGAGTCAAAAGGTTGAATAAAGAGAAGTTTATATAGCAACGACCTATTCATAAGGTAGAGGAACTAATAAGATTCTAACTGCTTCTACCTAATCAAAAGGGGGTTTCGACTACACTTTAAATTCTACTTTAGGGTGTTGACAAGTTTTCTTGTTAACACTATTAAAGTAGAGAATTGGCTATTGCATTGTACATGAATCTTTGCTAGCCTAGGGTTGAATGATGATCAGAAGAGGAGGTTGGCATCGAGGCAGTTGCAAGGAAATGCATTGTACTAGTGGAATGGAGTGACCGTTGGAGTGCCAGAAGAGGAACTAACTTGGGATGAATTTCAAAGGAGATTCGAGGAGAGATTTTTATTTGAAGCAGCCAAGTCAGCCCTGCTTAGAAATTTAATGGAATTGGAGCAAGGGGAAATGTTCGTATTGGAGTATGCTACCATGTTGATAAGCTATCTAGGTACGAATACGCCACCATTGATATGTTAATCAAGAGGAACGAGAAGTTTATCCAGGTTTTGAAGTGGGATAATGCTAAAGCAACCATGCCATATCTCCGAGATTCGAGTAATGTGTGTTAAATCATGAGTTTTGATTCATGACAAGGAGCATTAACAAAGACTATATAGCGATAGCAACAAAAAGAGAGTAACATATACATGGTATAAAATACAAAGAGAAGAGACTTCAAAACTAGTTTTCGTATGATTATTTATTATGTTTTTGAGTCTTAGATATGTTTAGATACTGTTAAAATCATTCCTCAAGTAGTTACACTTGCACACAAAACAAATTATTTTCGTTTGTATATGCATTGAAATTCACTGTGCAAAATTGCACAGGTCAGTCGACTGATTACAGTCGACCAGTCGACTGACCTGGTGCAAAATGCACAGTGAACAGAGAACATATATACAAATTTGAATTTTAGTCAACTGAGCTTCTGAACTCAGTCGACTGACCTGCGTATAACGGCTATATTTTCTGAACAGATGCTTCCTCTCGCGAAGAGTTTCAATCCAATTCGAAGAGTAATGGCTGCATCTATTGATTGAATCCCTTAGCAAAAGGTTGTATCTATCTATGCACTATATAAACACATCAAAATCATTTTCCAAATCACCGATTCTTGAATAATTTACTGATCTTACTTACTCTCTATATTCTCTGCATTCAAAAGCAATCAAACCATCTTCATTGCTTGAATCTTTGAATTCATATTCATATTCTTTGATTCATAGCGATAATCTTCCTTTCATATCTTCACACACACTCATATACTTGAGGATTTGATTATAGGAAGGGTGTACACACATTGACATATTTGTGTTATCAAGAACACATTAGTCAGACAATTTAATATCCTAGTAGAAGTCATGTTCTGCTGCTCAGGCATTGTGAAGTCCTCTTCAGTTGCTGAGGCATCCTGTTCTGCTGCTCAGGAGTTTGTTAGATACCTATTCCTCCAGATTAAGTGAGGGTTATTGATTAGTTAAATTCCAAAAGGAGTTTGGGACTGGACATAGAACGGGAAGTTCGAACCAGTATAAAAATCTTGGTGTGCTCACTTTTATTTTTACTTTACTCTACTATCTACTATCTTTGTTTTAATCTCATACATATTTAGTATATTTCCATATTGCACGATCCACACTCTCTTTCATTTTGTATCAGAGCAAGGCATCTTATAACCGTTACACAGTTATTTGATATTTTGCTAATATGGAAAACAACACCACCACAAGCACTGTCACTAACACTAGTTTTATTGAAGGTCAATCTACTGCACGACCTCCACTATTCAATGGCATGAATTACAACTATTGGGCAGCACGAATGCGTATTTATATGCAAGCCAATAGTTTTAATGCATGGAATGTTACATAAGCAGAATATACTGCACCTACTACTGAATATTCAACATGGACAGCTGCACAAAAACAAGATGCTACTGCTAATGCTAAAGCAAAAAATATGTTGTTTTGTGCATTAGATAAAAATGAATATAATCGAGTTAGCATATGTAACACTGCATATCAAATATGGCAAACACTTAAAGTTACTCATGAAGGAACTAGTAAAGTTAAACAAAGCAAAATATCTATGCTCAAGAGTCAATTTCAAAATTTCAGAATGAAGCAAGATGAGTCCATAAATGATATGTACTCCCGATTTCAAGATATTTATCATTCTCTAATAGAACTAGGAGAAAAGTATTCTGACTTTGATATCGTGTCCAAAATCCTAAACTCTTTAACCGATGAATGGGAAAGAAAAGTCTTAGCTATTGAAGAAGTAAACGACCTTTCTACCATGAAACCGGAAGAGTTAATAGGAAATTTAATGTCCTATGAAGTAAATTTACAGGCAAAAAGAGTTCAAGCACAAGACAAGAAGAATATGGCATTTCATGCAGAACAAGAGGAATCAGATTCAGAGGATGAAGATTTAGCTTTCAGAGCTAAAAAGTTTAAGAAATTTTTGAAGTACATAAAAGGAAATCAAAATAATGGCAAAAGAAACTTCAACAATAAGCCATCATCCTCAATACTAGAATGCTTCAACTGCCATAAGAAGGGTCATATACAAAAAGATTGTCCAAAATAAAGGAAGGGAAAACAAAATAAATATAGAAAGGACAAATTCAAAAAGAAGGCATTTTCGGTGACATGGGATGACTCAGATTCTTCGTCTTCTGAAAGTAGCAGTTATAGTGAAATTGAACAAGCAAATGTCTGCTTCAGGGCTACTGATAATGAGGTAAATGATCTTACTTTTGATGACATGATTGAAATAAATTCTGAATTATTAGATACTTTGAAAAATCTCAAAAGAAAATATAAAGAAGCTCTCGAAAATCAAAATAGAGCAGAATTCGAAAGAGATATGCTTAAAGATGGGAAGAAAATATTGGAAGAAGAACTTGAGAAAATTCAAGATTCATTTTCTAATGTTAATTCTCAACTTACCTTATTGAGTCAAGAAATTGAGACTCAAAAAGAAAAGAATGATGCTCTAGTTTCTGAAAATCATGAGCTAAAATCAAAAGTTAAAATGATCGAATTAGATAACACAGGTCTCAAAACTAAGTTAGACGATATTACTAGAAATGTGTCTAACTTTAATAAAGGCAGAGAAAACTTATCTAAAATTATTGAAACTTCTCAGTCTGTCTCAAATAAGAAAGGACTAGGTTATACTAAGAAATCAGTAGCTCCACCAAAAATTAAGCAGAATAAGAGAAATATTTCTAAACCTAAGTCTACCATTGTTCAACCAAAAAGGGATCAAAACTCAAAAACCATACAAATATGGGTTCCTAAAACAAACAACAGTTTGATTAGGAACAAATATATTGAGTCCTTTCTGAAAAATGTTTATAAAAATAAAAATTATTTATATAAAGGGAATACTGAACCCTCTTGGGTTTGGTTTCCTAAGACCTAACTCTTAGGACCCTATTAAAAAGTAGGTACCAATGTTATTCTTTTATTTTTTGCAAGTCCCACTTAAGAAAAGAGGAAAATAGAAACTCGACAGCGGCCTCAAAACACATGACAGGAGACAAAAATATGCTAACAAATATCACATATTCAGATGGAGGCTCTGTCACATTTGGAGACAATTCCAAAGGTTATATCATCGACAAAGGCGATGTGAGCAATTACGGTATATCTAATTTACCTCTCATTTCCAATGTTTTACTTGTCAAGAACTTGAAGCATAATTTGTTAAGTATTAGCCAATTGTGTGACAAAGGATTCAAAATCTCATTTTCTGAGGATAAGTGTAGCATTTATGATCACAAAGAAAATCTTATCTTTGAAGGTAATAGAGATAGAAACATATACGTTCTGAATATGAAAATTAATCATAATATAGATATGTGCTTAATAGCCAAAGAGAATGATCCTTGGTTATGGCACAAGAGATTATGTCATATTAACTTCAAAGCTATCAACAAACTTTCTAAAAATGATTTAGTCAAAGGATTACCAAAAATGAACTTTAAAGTTGATCATATTTGTGATGCATGTCAATTAGGAAAGTTAACTAAATCATCTTTTAAATTCTAAGAGAGTTATTTCTACATTACAACCACTTTAATTACTACACATGGATTTATTTGGACCCACTCAAGTACAATCCATAAATCACAATAAATATGTGTTTGTAATAGTAGATGACTTTTCGAGATACACTTGGACCTTTTTTATGAAAAATAAAAGTGATACTTTTGATCATTTTAAAAATTTTGTTAAAAGAATTCAAAATTTAAAAGGATTGAAAATTAAGAACATTAGAAGTGATCATGGAGGAGAGTTCGAAAACAAAGTTTTTGGTCATTTTTGTAAGAAGAAAGGAATCTTTCACAACTTTTCGTTTCCTAGAACTCCACAACAAAACGGAGTTGTAGAACGGAAAAATAGAACTCTACAAGAATGTGCAAGAACTTTGTTAAATGGAACACTTCCAAAACATTTCTGGGCAGAAGCCGTAGCAACTGCTTGTTATGTTTTGAATCGGGTTTCTATTCGACCTCTTACCAAAAATACTCCATATGAACTTTTTACTGGAAGAAAACCAAATATTTCATATTTTAAAGTTTTTGAATCAAAATGTTTTATATTGAATACCAAAGATCAGCTTGGCAAATTCGATGTGAAATCTGACGAAGGAATCTTTCTAGGATATTCAGATCGAAGCAAAGCTTATCGGGTATTTAATAAAAGAACAAATACCGTTGAGGAAACTCTTCATGTATCTTTTGATGAAAAATTTCTATAAAAACCAAGTATAAGAGATGATGAAGAACTTCCATATAACGTCACAAATAAGGACAATATAAATTTTGAAGATGATGAAAACATAATTGATAATTCTAGAGAAGATGAGAATGTTGTTCATCACAACAATGAGTTAAGATCTCCACCAAGAATATTACGGGATCATCCCGTTCAAAACGTCATTGGAGAAATTAATTCAAACGTCCGAACTAGAAGTCAATTAATCAGATGGGCCACATAGCATTCCTTTCCAATATCGAACCTAAAAACCCTAAGGAAGCTTCTACAGATGACTACTGGATCATTGCAATGCAAGAAGAACTAAATCAGTTTGAACGCAATGAAGTTTGGGAGTTAGTTCCTAGACCAAGTGATCAAAATGTTATTGGAACAAAATGGGTCTATAAAAATAAGGCGGACGAACAAGGCAACATCACTAGAAATAAAGCAAGGTTAGTCACTCAAGGTTATAATCAAGAGGAAGGAATTGACTACGAAGAAACGTTTTCTCCTGTCGCTAGATTAGAAGAATACGTGTTTTATTGGCCTATGCATATTTTCATAATTTCAAACTTTATCAAATGGACGTTAAAAGTGCCTTTCTGAATGGTTATATAAAAGAAAACGTGTATGTTGAACAACCTCCTTTATTTATCCATGAGAAATATCCAGACCATGTCTATAAACTTAAGAAAGTTCTTTACGGTATGAAACAAGCACCACGTGCTTGGTACGAACGGCTTAAGAGTTATCTAATAACTTCTGGATTTCAAATTGGAAAGGTTTATCAAACACTTTTCATTAAACATTCAAAAAGGGATATTTTAGTTGTTCAAATTTATGTAGATGATATCATTTTTGGTTCTACCAATGAAACATTATGCCAGGACTTCTTCGAAATTATGACCAAAGAATTTGAAATGTCCCACATGGGAGAATTGTCATATTTTCTTGGTTTACAAATCAAACAATTACAAAATGGTATTTTTATTAATCAAGAAAAATATTAAAATAATTTAATCAAACGCTTCGGAATGGAAAATACTTCTGCCAAACCAACTCCTATGAGTACAACCACACATCTCGATAGAGATGAAAATGGTAAAAGTGTTGATAAAAAATTATACCAAAGTATGATTGGATCATTACTATATTTAATAGCTAGTCGTCCTGACATAATGATGAGTGTTTGTTTATGTGCTAGATTTCAAGCCAATCCAAAGGAATCACATTTAAGAGTAGTAAAACGTATATTGCGTTATCTTAGTAATACCAAGGATTTTGGACTTTTCTATCCAAAAGTGTGTCCTTTTGAATTAGTATCATATAGTGATGCTGATTTCGGAGGATCTCGTACAGATCGGAAAAGTACAAGCGGTACGTGCCATTTTATTGGAAAATCGTTAGTTTCTTGGTTTAGTAAGAAACAAAATTGCGTTTCGCTCTCTACATGTGAGACAGAATATATTTCTACTGCCTTAGCTTGTGCTCAAGTAATCTACATGTAACAGACACTTAGAGATTTCGATATAAATTTAACAAGTTCTGTCATATATTGTGATAACATGAGTGCTATCAACTTATCCAAAAATCCAGTCAATCATTCACGAACGAAACATATTGACATTCGTCATCATTTTCTTCGTGATAACATTGAAAAAGGAACGATCAATTTGGATTTTGTTTCCTTAGAAAATCAATTGGCTGATATATTTACAAAGCCACTTCTCGAAAATATTTTTGTAAAATTACGACGAGAACTCGAAATCGTCTCTTTTAAGGATTTATAAAATTTTATGTCCGAGTAAAATTCTGCAAAATCTTTGCATTCTTTGCTTTTTCTAGTTTTTGAACTTAGCTCTCCAAACATGAAGATGTCTATTTTACCAAATGAGCTATGTTTTTTTCTTGTTTAGCTACAATATCCATATGAATAAGAAAACCAAAAAAATTTCAAGTTCAAAAATATGTGTAGCTGCCAAGATTTGAACTCTGGATCTTAGATTGGAAGTTGTATGTCTTTACCATATGAGCTAGTAATGTTATATGTTAGACTTAAAATGTAACATTATACTCATATTCAGTTTTAGTTTACACCTTCCATCTAAACAAACATTTCCTTCCGTTCATCTCTTTTTACTATTTTTAGTCTATGATTATGTTCTCTCAAGCTTTCTCAACCTCAAATTAATTTTCTTTTTAGCATACTCTTCACCTATTTAAACTTCATACTACCTCTTTTTAATCATCACTTTTCTTTTTAATATCATCTTATCATTCCTATCAATTTCTGCAATTCACCATGATGTTCGACCTATTTATCCTTCTCATTTCAATGACCTCCAATGGCCATGATGATTCCGACCAATCAACAACTGACTATTCAACACCATCCTCCGCTTATACTTCTTCCTCTCAATCATTACCTAGACCAACTCCTTGCTACGAACCTGCCAAGTTTGTATCTCCACAAAATCATACCGGACATACTCCAGAAAAGAAGAAAGCTCGTCGTTTCTTATTCTTCGGTTCTCCGTCAACTAAACAAAAGATTGATGATATGCATCATTATCAACGGGAACAACTAGAACTCCAACGAGAAATGTACTATGAGCAAAAAGTTAATTCCAAACGTCTTAACTTTCTGGAGCAACTCGGTTGGAAAATTTGTGGTTGTTCTACATCTAATGTTCATCAACCAACATCATCTTCCTATCACAATCCATGGGAACCCAGTCCTCGACCACCTCCAGTCTCACCACATACAATGACTCATAACAATATATGGTCTCCATTACGACCGCACATTGAAGATACAAAAGTAGAGCCGGATTAACAAACGACACCATATAAAACACCTCAAAAGACACCACGAAAATCACCATCCTCTAAATAATTTTTGCGTGTCTTTGTCTATGTCATTTTATATATTTTATGGTGTATTCATCTACTTTTTGTATAAGCTTTGGTATATATTGGTTTTTGATTGCTTAACAGGCTCACAGTGCATTTTAATAACAGTCAGTCGACTGACTACATCAGGTCAGTCGACTGAATACAGACCCAAAAAACTCTCGCGTTCCAGTTCAATCGACTTACCTACTATATTCAGTCGACTAAACGACGTCTCTGAGCCTTTTTACCCCCCCCCCCCTTTCCATCTCCTTTTTACCCTATCTCTTCATATTTTCACTTTTACATTCCTCTTTTTTACCCAAATTCTCTTTTTCCCAAACCCTCAAAATCCCATTTTTCATCCTTCTACCATAAAATTTACCACAAATCATGCCTCCCAAATGTTCAAAAACCGATGGATCATTCTCAACTGCAGCCGTAGACTCTCTCGTCGCTCAATGGCTCTATGATCGGACGGTGGTGGAAAGATGGAACATAATGAAATCGGTAAGGATATTTGAAGGTTCTTTTATGGTATTCCCTGATTTTGAATCTTATAAGCTTCAAGAATTGGCTGATCAAAGTGGCTTACAATCTTTAATAGACTTAAAATTGAATAGCCATAAGATTAATCACATTATGGTTAAGCTTTTCTATATGATAATCTTAACTTAGCACATCAACAACCTAGACATACCAACAATTATGTGTGTAGTCTTGTTCGTGGCAAACCTGTTTGGTTCTCTCTCGATCGCATTGCCCATATTTTACAATCACCAAATCATGGTGTCACCCTTGATGCAGTAGAATGCAACATGGCAACTCGAGATAGAATAAGTCATCAATTTTTGGACGATGATGCAACCGATGTAAAATCAATGTCTCTACGTCCTAAAGCTAGGATTATGCATAGGACCCTAATAAAAACTATTCTACCAAGGACCGGGTCATATGAGCTTGCCTATCAAAATAATCTTAAAGTTCTATATGCAATTTAGAGTAACACGCAAGTCAACTGGACGCAATTGATTTTAGATGAATTCCTCTCGTTTAATCAAGGAAAAATGAATGTGATCGATTTTGGGGAATACATTATACGTCTTCTTATCAACTTGGAAGTGCGCTTTCCTTATTCCGAAGTGTCAAATGTTGGTGCTATAAACATGAGAACTCTTAGTCTCAAGAAATTACCTGTTACTCCTCCTCCTATTATGGATTATGATGCATGGAAAGCACGCCAATGTGCGCGACGTCAACAACAACAAGATCAAGGTCCTTCCTTTCAACCACGTCGCTCACCTACTCCTCCATCACATTCCAGAGATGACGAGACTCAACTTGCAACCTCCAGTCATTCAACCCAACAATCTATTGAGATTTTATCTTGGAACCAACTTGTTCTTGACACACGTTTGAAAAGGGTTGATAAAAAGCTTGACAAAATCAAAAGTTTTTTCTCCATCTTATGGGATGTTATTTCTTGTTCTGCCTCTACTTCGACCATGCCATCTACAGGAAAACGCCCTGCGCAACAATTTACCGGGAGTACATCCGAGGATCACACCGGCACGGACACTAGCGGAACTAGCAGAGGTGGACATGGTGGTGAAGCATCATCTCGAGGCAAGTCTCCCGCCATTCCAGAACAAGAATATGACTGGGATGCCAATGAATAGTTGGGTGCTATTGTATTTGGATATGGTATTTTCTTTGCTCTTTTAATCAACTTTCTTTTCTATCAAGGCTTGTACTTAAATAGCCTTGTGTTATTTTGGTTTATGGAACTTTATTTTCTTTTTCCTATGATACATTATGTAGCCACATCTTGGTTTGTTATGTTAGTTATGCTTATTCTATGCTTTACTAGTTATGTCTACTCCTTTTTGTTGATGACAAAGGGGGTGAAAAATGTCTACTAACAAGTTTTATGCAGATTACATTATCGCCACACATTCAGGGGGACAGATATATATAACTTTTGTTATATAATTTCTACTGTATATCAATTCGTCAGTTATAGGTTGTCATCAATCAAAAAAGGGGAGAATCTTGAATCATGAATTTTGATTCATGACAAGGAGCATTAACAAAGACTATATGGCGATATCAACAAAAAGAGAGTAACATATAAAGAGACTTCAAAACTAGTTTTCGTATGATTATTTATTATGTTTTTGAGTCTTAGATATGTTTAGATACTGTTAAAATCATTCCTCAAGTAGTTACACTTGCACACAAAACAAATTATTTTCGTTTGTATATGCATTGAAATTCACTGTGCAAAATTTCACAGGTCGGTCGACTGATTACAGTCGACCAGTCGACTGACCTGGTGCAAAATGCACAGTGAACAGAGAATATATATACAAATTTGAATTTCAGTCAACTGAGCTTTTGAACTCAGTCGACTGACCTGCGTATAACGGCTATATTTTCTGAACGGATGCTTCCTCTCGCGAAGAGTTTCAATCCAATTCGAAGAGTAATGGCTGCATCTATTAATTGAATCTCTTAGCAAAAGGTTGTATCTATCTATGCACTATATAAACACATCAAAATCATTTTCCAAATCACTGATTCTTGAATAATTTACTGATCTTACTTACTCTCTATATTCTCTGCATTCAAAAGCAATCAAACCATCTTCATTGCTTGAATCTTTGAATTCATATTCATATTCTTTGATTCATAGCGATAATCTTCCTCTCATATCTTCACACACACTCATATACTTGAGGATTTGATTATAGGAAGGGTGTACATACATTGACATATCTGTGTTATCAAGAACACATTAGTCAGACAATTTTATATGCTAGTAGAAGTCCTGTTCTGCTGCTCAGGCATTGTGAAGTCCTCTTCAGTTGCTAAGGCATCATGTTCTGCTGCTTAGGAGTTTGTTAGATACCTATTCCTCCGAGTTAAGTGAGGGTTATTGATTAGTTAAATTCCAAAAGGAGTCTGGGACTAGACGTAGAACGGGAAGTTCGAAATAGTATAAAAATCTTGGTGTGCTCACTTTTATTTTTACTTTACTCTACTATCTACTATCTTTGTTTTAATCTCATACATATTTAGTATATTTCCATATTGCACGATCCACACCCTCTTTCAATGTGGTGGTGGAGACAGCTATAAGGAATGAAGAGATGCTTGCGAATTTTGAGAAAGGAAGGTCGATGGAACCCTAGAGTTCTCGGAATAAGATGAGGAAGTTATTTAAGAAAAAGGGAGCTTGGAAGGATGGAGCGGGCAAGAAAGGGAAAACATATATTATTTGTTATAAGTGTGACAAGAAGGGGCACTATGCTGATGAGTGTCGATCTGGTGATGGCAAGACATTGTGGGAAGGCAGAATGTAAAGTTTTTTAAATGCGACCAATTGGGGGCATTTACATGAACAAATGTCCAGAAGTAGCCAAGGCTAATAAAGGAAAGGTGTTTACTTTGGACCCGTCTACATCGAGACCGACTGCTGTTGAGAAAGGAAACTATGTGATGGAAGGAATTCTTTTGATTCATAGGATACCAGTTAGAGTATTGTTTGATACTGGAGCATCACATTCATTTATCTCTCAGTGTTTAGTAGGTTGGTTAAATTTAGAACCATCATTCCCTGTTACTTCCATAAGGGTAGCGAATCTAATAGGAGGGTATGCAACTCCGGGGATGAGATGTGACTATCTAGAGTTTGAGTTGCTAGGTTGCACTTTGACCTGCAGTTTGTTTGTGTTTGATTTTGTGGGTTTCGGGATTATTTTGGGTATGGATTGGTTAAACAGATATGATGCTAGGATATTTTGCTTAAGATAGAAATTATCATTGAGACACCCTGAAAGTAGTGACTGAACTATACGCTTAGCTGAGAATTCGAGCCCAGAAGTTTGTGTTCTATTGGGTGCCTCAAAAGTGGAAGATGAGTTAAATCAGGTTTATGTTGTAAAATAATTTGCAGATGATTTTGAGCCTGTTACATGAGTACCACCAAAACGAGCATTTGAGTTTCAGATAGATCTTGTACCTGCAGCTACATCCGTTAGTAGACCACCTAGCAGGATGACGCCTACCGAGATGAAGAAATTAAATGTGCAGCTAGTGGACCTAGAAGGAAAGAGTTTTATTAGACCAAGCATGTAACAACCCTGGTTTTGGTGATTACCTGTGATATTAAATTATAACGGTGGTTATAATTTAATAATGGAGAAATAAAATAATTTGGAGATGTAAATTTGTAAAAAATGGTTTATTTTAAATAAACAATGAGTTTTGTATAAGTATAAAATGTTGAAAATAAAGTTTTAGAAGTTTTATTATGTTAGTTTGTGATAAAAATGAGCATTATATGTATTTAATTTGATAAGATGCAATAATTTTGGAAATTATTTTCAAATGTTGATTTTTGTTAATTTTAATGAAGTATTAGAATTTAATATGTTATATATTATAAATAAAAAGGTGGAACTTTGTTTTAAAATAATATTTGGATATAAAAATCATGTTAATAAGGTTTGTTATATTTAATTGGACAAGAAAATGATTTTTGTGTAAATTTTGATGTTAGAAATATTTTTTTATGTAATTAATGGTGTAAATTGAGAATTTAAATAAAAATAAGGATACTTATGGTGGATATTGTTTTTAATGGTTAAAATAACTTTTTGTATGTTGTAAAATATTTTGTGAACATAAAATATGTTAGTTTGATTTTATAAAAGTTGAAAACATGAAAATGTAAGTTGTTTGGCTAAAATACAAGTTGTTCGGTTAAAATGTAAGTGTTTTGGTGTATATTGTGATAATTAGTGATAATACGATTATTTTCTTATTGGGTTTAAGCCCACTTACAATTTTAACTAAGAAGGAAGTCATCTCCTTCTCAAAACTGAAGTATGCAAAGTTCAGTAAGCTGTAAAAAGAAAGAAAACCAGAAAACCCCTTTTCTCTAAAAACCTAGAAATTCAATCTCCAATTTCTCCAAATTCTTTGCTAAATTAATCAATTTGAGGCAATTTATTTCAGGTAATCAATCCAAAACCAAAGTTTATTTCAAATTTTTAAGAGTTGAGTTGTATGTACTTCATTTCTTCTTGTTACATGTCTGTATACTCTTTTCTTTTCAGGTTCCTACAACTAAATCAAGGCAAAAGCTCCTATCTTCTTCAAGTTTGCTCTAGTTTGCTCAAAATGAAACTAAGATGAGTTCATAACTCACAAAATCTAGCAAAAATCAGGTTTGCAAGCTGAAATTGGTTGATTTTCGCTTACTGTAAACTATATCTATTGCTTGAGTGATTAGAGTAAGTAATGGTTCTAGAGTCCTTCTTTTTGTGCTCATATCTCTCAATTCTTGTCGTGAATTCATACCGGAATTTCTCTGGATTGTTGTATATGTGTTGTTGTTGGTGCATGTCAAATTTCATAGTCTAATTCATCTTGTAAATGCCTGAAATTTGTGCTCAAAAATTGGATCGAAGCGGGCAAAAACTACCTGTAGAAATCGCGACCTGAAGGTCGACCAAGATGCCATGGGGGTCGACCTTAGGGTCGACCCAGGCAATACATAGGTCGACCTTAGGGTCGACCTATGCAATATAAAGGTAGACCTATGGGTCGACCTGAGCTTATGTATTTTTCCGTTTTCTTTTGTTCTGCTGTGTTCTTCAGCTTTTACCAGTGACTTTTGCAACCAGTTTTTGTGATATTTTTTAGGTCTTTGGGAGGGCTGAAACCTATCAATATGTAAGCCAATTATTTGTGATTAATTGATGTTATGGTTGATCTTGCCTCTTTCGAGAAATCCTTATATGACATTTTAGTGGTTGATGAACATATTTGATGTTGCTTCTTCTCTTTCGAGAAGAAATATTATCATTTATCCATATACCTTTTCCTATCATTTGCTAATCAGTTTATTTAAGCTAGACTAACTCGTGTATTTTTATATGCTCGGGTCAGACCGAGTTATTTCAGGTTAGTCACCTGCCGTAGATTTTTGCTTTGCTGCTTCCGCTATGGATTATCTATTAGTCATCATTTGTTTTGTCTTGTACTCATTTTATGAACTCTGATATGTACTTATTCATTTTGACTCGATTTATATATTGTGGTTTATGTACCACCACTGTTGTATCACTATGTAGTGTACTGTGATGTATATGTTTATATGTATATATATGTGACTGCTTCTCTATGATATGTTGTACTTGTTGTTGTTATATTTTGTTCTAATTGATTCATTAGCCACCATAGTTTTGTGTTAAACATTTATTGAGTATGTCGATCCACTTGAGAAAGATAAAAGTGAAGAAAAAAATTAGAGCACCCAATCGACATATTCAATACTTGTTTAAGACAAAGCTATGGATGGTCGATCCTAACCAGCCCTATTCTCCGCATTAACAGACAGTATTACTCCGTGATACTCTTTGTTAGTGTGGGTCTCGGGGTGGGGCGTCACAGCTTGGTATCAGAGCTGAGTTTAGAACAAAATATGATAAATGCAGAACATAACATATATTACGGTACATCCAAGTACAGTATTAGTGTTACATATTCCCTAATCATCATGTCCTTAATCTTTTCGTAGCCTTGGAGGGTAGATATAAGTTGGGAATACGTCTAGGAATGCATTTTAATTCTGTAATATTCCATAATTGAATTAATGATATCTTACCTATGAACAATCTTTATCTTATCTTATACTTTCAGCTTATGGGTGGAAGAGGCAGAGGTCGTCGTTTTGATGCTAGGTCGTCCAGTGGCTCACATCCAGACGGTGTTTATATGTCTGCCGATCAGTTCATGGAGTTATTTAGGAGCACTCAGCCTCCAGCTCGTACTCCTTCGTCTCCTCCATTCAAGTCTGCTTTTGCACGTATGTGTAGTGATTTCTCTCATCTTGGAGGCAAGCCTTTCAAAGGCTCAGAGTCTGTTCTTGAGGTCCAGGCATGGCTTCATACATGTGAGCATATCTTTACTCGCATGGATATTTCGGACCATCACCGAGTTCTTGTAGCATCGAGTATGTTGCAAGAGTGTGCACTTGATTGGTTTGAGCTTCTTATTATAGATCTTGATGAGTCTACTCTTACTTGGATCCAGTTTAGGGAGCGATTCGAACTTAAGTTCGTTCTCGAGTCCGGGAAAGCCCTCTTAGCCCATCGCTTCCTTGAGTTGAAGCAAGGGAAGTCTTCAATTCCCGAGTATGTATCTTCATTCGAGGCCTTATCTAAGTATGGTCTCTAGTATATTATCACTTCTTATAAGAAAAATCTCAAGTTTGTTTCTGGACTCGGGAAATATTTGAAGAAGTCTTTGATGCTTCAGCTTAAGCTTTCTTTTGAGGAGTTGGTTGACTTGGCGCACCTTGAAGCTGTCGAGAAGGAGAAGGATAGTAGTGATGAAGCTGAGATTCGGAAGAATCCAAACAAGAAGAAGTTCCCTTTTCAGAAATCCAAGTCTTTTCCCTAGAAGAAGAAGAAGCCACTTCTCTCCAGCTCACATTCTGGTGCTGCCCATCCTTCTCATAAGTCATGTTTCAACTGTGGTTCGCATGATCATTTCGTTCAGGAGTGTCCTAAGCCTATCGTTTGTCGCAATTGCAAACAAGAGGGACACTGGTCTTCTAAGTGCCCTAATTCTTGTAAGGGTCCTCATTCGGGAAAGCTTAATGTGGTGGATGCTTCTAGTGGTTCTTCTCAGCCCAGAGGTACTTCTCCTTCTATCTCGAAGGTTCTATATTATTTCATAACCATTCTATTCGAGTTCTCTTCGATACGAGTGATTCGCATTCATTCGTATTGAAGGAGCTTGTTGATGCTATACCATTGGATGTTTCTTGCCTTATTACTTCTTTGAGGATTGCGAATCCTATCGAGGGATCCGCAACCCTTAGCATGTTGTGTGAGAATGTTGAGATTATTCTTTGTGGTTTTTCTTTCCGTGCGAATCTGCACATTATTCACTATCTTGGTTTTGATATGATTTTGGGGATGGATTGGCTTGCTTGTTATCAAGCCTGAATCCTATGTTCTAAAAGGATTCTATATCTTAGGCATCCTGATTCGGCTGATCATTTATCTCTTGTTCTTCGGAATGTTGATGGTGATTCTGAAGCATCTTTATTTGCTCTTGAGTCTCGAGATGATGATGTATCTCGAATTCTAGTCATTTGTGATTTTGCTGATGTATTTGAGCCTGTTTCGGGTTTGCCACCAAGCGCGCAATTGAGTTCCGTATTGACCTCATTCTTGGTGCTTAGCCTGTCAGTCGTCCTCCCACGAGGATGTCCACTAAGGAAAAATGAGGAACTCAAAAAGCAATTGTTGGAGCTTGAAGCCAAGCAATTTATTAAGTCCAGTTCTTCACCGAGAGGTGTCATGGTCGTCTTTGTTAATAAATCTGATGGTACTCTTAGGCTTTGCATCGATTACTGCAAGTTCAACGAATTAACCATTAAGAATAAGTATCCATTGCCTAGGATCAATGACATGTTAGATCAGTTGAGTGGTGATAAGGTCTTTTCTCAGCTTGACCTTGCCACTGGTTTTCATCAGCTACGAGTTGCGAAGAACAGCATTCCTCTTACCGCATTCTGCACTCGTTATGGTTCTTATGAGTGACTAGTTATGCCATTCGGTTTGACGAATGCTCCAGCTTATTTCGTCGATCTTATGAATCGAGTATTCCAGGAATATCTCGATAAGTTCGTCCTAGTATTTATTGATGACATTCTTATCTATTCTAAAACCGAAGCCAATCATGCTCATCATTTGAGGATTGTTTTGAATACTCTTCATCAACATCAACTTAAAGCCAAATTCTCCAAGTGCCACTTTTGGGAGAATAAGGTGAAGTTCCTTGGCCATGTTGTATCTTCTGATGCATTTCTGTTGATCCATCGAAGATAGAAGCCATTCAGAATTGGAAAAGGCTAGAGAATGTTTTTTAGATTCGCAGTTACCTTGGATTGGGGGGTTATTACCATCGGTTCATCAAGGATTTCTCCCGCATTGTTCTTCCTCTCACTAGCCTTACTAGAAAAGGCGTTTGATTTATTTGGTCTGATAAGTGTGAAGCTTCCTTTCAGAAATTGAAAGAACTTCTCAATAATGCTCCCATCCTAGTGGTTCCCGAAGGAAATCAAGATCTTTTTGTCTACACTGATGCTAGTCGATGTGGCCTTGGTGTCGTGCTTATGCAGAGAGATCGGGTAGTTGCCTATGCTTCTAGGCAATTGCATCCGAAAGAAGTTCGTTATGCCATCCACGACTTAGAGTTAGCCGCCATAGTCTTTGCCTTGAAGATTTGGCGTCATTATCTTTTAGGAGAGTGCTTCATTCTTTATACAGATCATAAATCGTTGAAATATCTGCTCACCCAGAAAGAGCTTAATATGCAGCAACAGCGTTGGCTTGAGTTCCTAGCCTCTTACGATTTTGATATCCAGTACACTCCTGGAAAAGGGAACCAAGTTGCAGATGCGCTAAGTCGCAAACACTCAGCTGTTGTCTCTATGATGTTAGCCGAGTGGGATATGTTGGAGACTCTATCTCTTTGTGATATTCGTGATCATGCTCTAGCTTAAGATTTTCCTATCTTGTTATTTTGTTTAGAAGCTCGTCCTAGCATATTGGATCGTATTGTCGATGCTCAGAGGCAAGATCCAGATCTTGTACGCCTTATTCATCTTTGTAAGTCTGAATCCCATGATGATGAGTTGAGGGATTTCAGCATTGATATTCATGGTTGTCTTCGTAAGAAGAATCGATTGATCGTGCCTTGTTTTCTGATCTTATACGGGACATTCTTGATGATTGTCACCGTTCTAAGTATACTATTCGTCCCGGCAGTAGCAAGATGTATGCTGATAGGAGACGCTTGTATTATTGGGAAGGCATGAAGCATGATGTGGCAAGTTATGTGAGTAATTGCATGACTTGTCAACTCATTAAAGCCGAACATCAGCGCCTCAGTGGTCTTCTTCAGCCTCTTGAGGTCTCGTTGTGGAAATGGGATCAAATCTCTATGGATTTCATTGATGGCCTACCTCGTTCGAGATCGGGCCATAGCAGTGTTTGGGTTATTGTGGATCGCTTGACTAAATCCGCTTATTTCATTCCTATTAAATCTAATAGGACAGCTTCTCATCTATCTAAGCTATATATTAAGGAGATCGTGAGACTTCACGGTGTTCTTAGTTCGATCGTTTGTGATAGAGATCTACTTTTTACCAGTAATTTCTGGTAGAGTCTTCAAAAAGCTTTGGGTACAAAGCTTTATTTCAACACAGCTTATCATCCGCAGTCTGATGGACAGACTGAACGGGTGAATCGTATTCTTGAGGATCTTCTCCATGCATGCATTCTTCATTTTGGTGGTAGTTGGGAGGACCACCTATCGCTTGTTGAGTTCTCTTACAACAATAGTTTTCAGTCCAGTACTGGTATAGCTCCTTTCGAAGCCCTATACGGAAGGCCATGTCGACCACCTTCTTGTTGGTTGGAATCCGAGGAGAAGTTGATTTTAGGCTCTGATTATGTTCGTGAAGTTTCAGAGAAGATCGATCTTAATCGTCAAAGAATGAAAGAGGCACAGAGTCATCAGAAATCCTATGCGGACAACCGTAGGAAGCCTCTTGAGTTCTCCATTGGTGATCTTGTTTTTATTCATGTATCTCCCTTTAAGGGGTAATGCGTTTTAGTAGGACCGGGAAATTGGCTCCTCGATTCATAGGGCCATTTCCTATTACTGAGCGTATTGGCCCAGTTACTTATAGAGTATCACTTCTGGCTCATTTATCTGGTATTCATGACGTGTTTCACATCTCTCAACTTTAGAAGTGCCTTCGTGATTCAGATTCTGTAATTGATTCTCCTTGTCTGCAAGAGCTAGAGATCTCACCTGATTTATCTATTATGCAACATCCTGTCCATGTTCTTGCTTCGGAGGTGAAACGCCTTCGAAATAAGGATGGGCCGCTCATGAAGATTCAATTGTCCACTAATCCCAATGACTACACTTGGGAAACCAGAGAATTTATCGAGTGATCTTATCCTGGTTTTCTATCTTCTTGTGGTGAGGGTGAGAATTTTAAACTCAAGCTTATCTATTTCCTTTGCTTGACGAAATAAATTATGTTGAATACAGCTCTTCTCTAGAAACTGCGAGGACACAATTTGTATAAGGGGGAGTCTGTAACAACCCTAGTTTTGGTAATTACTTGTGATATTAAATTATAACGGTGGTTATAATTTAATAATGGAGAAATAAAATAATTTGGAGATGTAAATTTGTAAAAATGGTTTATTTCAAATAAACAATGAGTTTTGTATAAGTATAAAATGTTGAAAATAAAGTTTTAGAAATTTTATTATGTTAGTTTGTGATAAAAATGAGCATTATATGTTTTTAATTTGATAAGATGCAATAATTTTGGAAATTATTGTCAAATGTTGATTTTTGTTAATTTTAATGAAGTATTAGAATTTAATATGTTATATATTATAAATAAAAAGGTGGAACTTTGTTTTAAAATAATATTTGGATGTAAAAATCATGTTAATAAGGTTTGTTATATTTAATTGGACAAGAAAATGATTTTTGTGTAAATTTTGATGTTAAAAATATTTTTTTATGTAATTAATGGTGTAAATTGAGCATTTAAATAAAAATAAGGATACTTATGATAGAAATTGTTTTTAATGGTTAAAATAACTTTTTGTATGTTGTAAAATATTTTGTGAACATAAAATATGTTAGTTTGATTTTATAAAAGTTGAAAACATGAAAATGTAAGTTGTTTTGGCTAAAACACAAGTTGTTCGGTTAAAATGTAAGTGTTTTGGTGTATATTGTGATAATTAGTGATAATACGATTATTTTCTTATTGGGTTTAAGCCCACTTACAATTTTAACTAAGAAGGAAGTCATCTCCTTCTCAAAACTGAAGTATGCAAAGTTCAGTAAACTGTAAAAAGAAAGAAAACCAAAAACCCCTTTTCTCTAAAAACCTAGAAATTCAATCTCCAATTTCTTCAAATTCTTTGCTCAATTAATCAATTTGAGGCAATTTATTTCAGGTAATCAATCCAAAACCAAAGTTGATTTCAAATTTTAAAGAGTTGAGTTGTCTGTACTTCATTTCTTCTTGTTGCATGTCTGTATACTCTTTTTTTTTCATGTTCCTACAACTAAATCAAGGAAAAGGCTCCTATCTTCTTCAAGTTTGCTCTAGTTTGCTCAAAATTGTGCTAAGGTGAGTTCATAACTCACAAAATCTAGCAAAAATCAGGTTTGCAAGCTGAAATTGGTTGATTTTCGCTTACTGTAAACTATATCTATTGCTTGAGTGATTAGAGTAAGTAATGGTTCTAGAGTCCTTCTTTTTGTGCTCATATCTCTCAATTCTTGTCATGAATTCATACCGGAATTTCTCCGGATTGTTGTATATGTGTTGTTGGTGCATGTCAAATTTCATAGTCTAATTCATCTTGTAAATGCCTGAAATCTGTGCTCAAAAATTGGATCGAAGCAGGCAAAAACTGCCTGTAGAAATCGCGACCTGAAGGTCGACCAAGATGCCCTGGGGGTCGACCTTAGGGTCGACCCAGGCAATACATAGGTCGACCTTAGGGTCGACCTATGCAATATGAAGGTCGACCTATGGGTCAACCTGAGCTTATGTATTTTTCCATTTTCTTTTGTTCTGCTGTGTTCTTCAGCTTTTACCAGTGACTTTTGCAACCAGTTTTTGTGATATTTTTTAGGTCTTTGGGAGGGCTGAAACCTATCAATATGTAAGCCAACATTATTGCTGATCCATACTCCGGATTGACATGTTTTTGGAGACGATTTCATATGTTGATTTTCAGCGTTTTAAGTGATTTTTGATGTCTTCGAGCGCGTGTTTTCTAAAATGGTTTTGAAATGATTTTTATGATAAAATAGGTTTCGAAATAATTATTTTACAATATTTATAATTACTTTTAAAGCTATTAATATATATATATACTCTCCATAATAAAGAGAAATTTCAAAGGTTTGTTTTCTAAACAATTTTCAAAAGTTGTTTTAAAAACTAGTTTTCTCAAAGCAAAGTATTTTCTACATAAAATACACGTTTTTGCACTCTTCGAGCGTATGAGAAAGAGAATTAAACGATTTAGTAAGACATGTGGTATGGGACACATGCGTTTACTTTTTCGATTAATTCTGGACTTGTTCGTTTGAAGCAATACACATTTCATGGACCTTCGAGTTGTTATTGCCAGTACTTGGGCTATTGGGTCCTATGTAAACATATATAGATGTTGGGCTAACCATGGGCTATTGGGTCCTATTTAAGGCTGTTGGGTCTCTTATACATTGTACTTGGCAGGCTATTGGGCCACTTATTGGGCTGTTGGGCTACGTTTTGGGGCTGTTGGGTCCTATACTTTACGTTGTTGCTTTTCTATATTTCTAGAATTTAAAGGATTTATTAAATGTTTTCACCATGGTTGCCCCTGTTGGTACTTATATAGCCTAAGCTCTATCATGTAGTTTATTATATGGTGATTACATTTTGGAGTTTTGAACTCTTAACCGAGTTTTACATACTGTGATTTATGGTTGCCATCCTTTGGATTTTTTGAGATTCATGATTCCCTATTTAGTAGTTATGGTGTTGATGGATGCCATTATATTGGTTGTTGATGTCGATGATATGTGGCGATTATTTGTGATTAATTGATGTTATGGTTGATCTTGCCTTTTTCGAGAAATCCTTATATGACATTTTAGTAGTTGATGAACATATTTGATGTTGCTTCTTCTCTTTCGAGAAGAAATATTGTCATTTATCCATATACATTTTCCTATCATTTGCTAATCAGTTTATTTAAGCTAGACTGACTCGTGTATTTTTATATGCTCGGGTCAGACCGAGTTATTTCAGGTTAGTCACCTGCCGTAGATTTCTGCTTTGCTACTTCCGCTATGGATTATCTATTAGTCATCTTTTGTTTTGTCTTGTACTCATTTTGTGAACTCAGATATGTACTTATTCATTTTGACTCGATGTATATATTGTGGTTTATGTACCACCACTGTTGTATCACTATGTAGTGTACTGTGATCTATCTATTTATATGTATATATATGTGACTGTTGCTCTATAATATGTTCTACTTGTTGTTGTTATATTTTGTTCTAATTTATTCATTAGCCACCGTAGTTTTGTGTTAAACATTTATTGAGTATGTCGATCCACTTGAGAAAGATATAAGTGAAAAAAAATTAGAGCACCCAATCGACATATTCAATACTTGTTTAAGACAAAGCTATGGATGGTCGATCCTAACCAGCCCTATTCTCCGCATTAACAGACAGTATTACTCCGTGATACTCTTTGTTAGTGTGGGTCTCGGGGTGGGGCGTCACGGCTTGGTATCAGAGCTGAGTTCAGAACAAAATATGGTAAACACATAAGAAAACATATATTACGGTACATCCAAGTACAGTATTAGTTTTACATATTCCTTAATCATCGTGTCCTTAATATTTTCGTTGCCTTTGAGGGTAGATATAAGTTAGGAATACGTCTAGGAATGCATTTTAATTCCGTAGTATTCCATAATTGAATTAATGATATCTTACCCCATGACCAATCTTTATCTTATCTTATACTTTCAGCTTATGGCTGGAAGAGGCAGAGGTCGTCGTTTTGATGTTAGGCTGTCCAGTGGCTCAAATCCAGACGGTGTTTATATGTCCACCGATCAGTTCATGGAGTTTTTTAGGAGCACTCAACCTCCAGCTCCTACTCCTTCGTCTCCTCCGTGCAAGTCTGCTTTTGCGCGTATGTGCAGTGATTTCTCTCATCATGGAGGCAATCCTTTCAAAGGCTCAGAGTCTGTTCTTGAGGTCTAGGCATGGCTTCGTACATGCGAGTGTATCTTTACTCGCATGGATCTTTCCGACCATCACCGAGTTCTTGTAGCATCGAGTATGTTGCAAGAGTGTGCACTTGATTGGTATGAGCTTCTTATTGATGTGCTTGATAAGTCTACTCTTACTTGGATCCAGTTTAGGGAGCGATTCGAACTTGGCAGGTTGTTGGGCCACTTATTGGGTTGTTTGGTCCTTTCTACATATATAGCTGTTGGGCTACTTTTTGGGACTGTTGGGTCCTATACTTTACGTTGTTGCTTTTCTAGATTTCTTTATGTTGATTTCTAGAATTTAGATGATTTATTGAATGTTTTCACCATGGTTGCCCCAATTGGTACTTATATAGCCTGAGCGCTATCATGTTGTCTATTATATGGTGATTACATTTTGGAGTTTTGAACTCTTAACCGAGTTCTACATAGTGTGATTTATGGTTGCCATCCTTTGGCTTTTTTGAGATTCATGATTTCCTATTTAGAAGTTATGGTGTTGACGGATGCTATTGTATTGGTTGTTGATGCCGATGATATGAGGCGATTATTTGTGATTAATTGATGGTATGGTTGATCCTGCCTTTTTCGAGAAATCCTTATATGACATTTTAGTAGTTGATGAACATATTTGATGTTGCTTCTTCTCTTTTGAGAAGAAATATTGTCGTTTATCCCTATACCTTTACCTATTATTTTCTAATCAGTTTATTTAAGCTAGACCAACCCGTGTATTTTTATATGCTCGAGACAGACCGAGTTATTTCAGGTTAGTCACCTACCATAGATTTCTACTTTGCTGCTTCCGCTATGGATTATCTATTAGTCATCTTTTGTGTTGTCTTGTACTCATTTTGTGAACTCTGATATGTACTTATTCATTTTGACTCGATGTATATATTGTGGTTTATGTACCACCACTGTTGTATCACTATGTAGTGTACTGTGATGTATCTGTTTATATGTATATATATGTGACTGATGTTCTGTGATATGATATACTTGTTATTGTTATATTTTGTTCTGATAGATCCATTAACCATCGTAGTATTATGTTAAACATTTATTGAGTATATCGATCCACTTGAGAAAGATAAAAGAGAAATAAAATTAGAGCACCCAATCGACATATTCAATACTTGTTTAAGACAAAGCTATGGATGGTCGCTCCTATCCAGCCCTATTCTCTGCATTAATAGACAATATTACTCCGTGATACTCTTTGTTAGTGTGGGTCTCGGTGTGGGGCATCACAAAGCAGTTCGCCTTAGGGAGTGGCTGAGGTGTTCGTAAAGAAACCGGACGGGTAATTAGATTGTGTATCGATTATCGTAAGCTGAATGAGAAGACAATAAAGAATAGATATCCTTTGCCAAGGATCGATGATTCATTTGATCAGTTGAGTGGCGCCAAAGTATTTTTCCTGTTGGATTTGGCGATAGGTTTCCATCAATTGAGGGTGGCAGAGGACAGTATTTCTTTGACAACATTTTGAACAAGATATGGTTATCACGAGTAGTTAGTAATGCCATTTGAATTGACTAATGTACTCGCTTTCTTTGTAGACTTGATGAACTGAATTTTTCGAGAGCACTTGGATAGGTTCGTACTAGTGTTCATTAATGAAATTTTGATATATTCTAAGGTTGAAAGAGATCATGAGGTTCATCTTAGAATAGTGCTTAAGACGTTGAAGCAGTATCAAATAAAAGTGAACTTTTCGAAGTGTCATTTTTGGAAAAGAGAGGTGAAATTTCTTGATCATGTAGTTTCAAAGAAAGGGCTGTTAGTGGATCCAGCTATGAACGAAGTTGTAAATGGTTGGAAGAGACTCAAGATGGTGATCGAGATAAAGTGCTTCCTTGGATTAGCGGGCTATTACTGGAGATTCATTAAGGATTTCTCTCGGATATTAGCACCCCTGACTAAACTAACCAGGAAGGACGTAAAGTTTTTTTGGTATGATAAATGTGAGGAAGCATTCCTTAAGTTAAAGCATTTGTTGACTAATGTGCCCGTGTTAGATGTGCCAGATGATAATCAGGACTTAGTGGTGTATACAAATGCATGCAAAACAGGGATAGGAGCTGTGTTGATGCAAAGGAGTAAAGTAATTATATGCGCTTCTCGACAGCTCATACCACATGAAGTTAGATATCCGACTCATGATTTGGAGTTGGTAGAGCTAATTTTACATTGAAATTATGGAGACACTACCTCTTAGCAGAAAGATTTGAGTTATATATGGATCATAAGTCTTTGAGGTATTTATTCTCTCAAAAAGAGTAGAATATGAGACAGTGGAAGTGGCTAGATATTATAGCAGCTTGTAATTTTGGTATTGAGTATACACCAGAGAAAGGAAATAAAGTGGCAGATGCACTTAGCAGAAAACATCTGGATGTGGTGTTAGCTATGTTGGTAGAATGGAAGGATTTAGAGGCACTGACTACTTGCGGTTAAGATTGACTGCTAGTTCTAATCAAAATACTGTCATGTTGTCTTGCTTGGAAGTTCGACTAGTATTGATCGAAAGATTGCTTCTAAGCAAAAACATGATCCATGGTTAGATGAAAGGATTAGAAGGTTGGAAGGTGGCACTGAGATTGATGATTTGAAGGATTTTGGTCTTGACCAGAAATGATAGTTAAGGAAGTAGGGATGGTTGTGTGTTCCAAATGTTGGTGATCTAAGGAAGGAATTTCTTAGGGAATGTCATCGATCGAAGTTTACCGTTCATGCTGGAGGAATCAAGATGTATCAGGATATGAAGAGGAGTTTCTTCTGGGAATGTATGAAAAGGTATGTAGGCTTATGGGTGAAGTAATGTTTGAATTGCCAGCAAGTGAAAACCGAGCATCAAAAGCCAAGTGGTTTGCTTTAACCTTTAGATATATTAGTTTTGTAACGAACCACCTTTCTTACTCCAAAAGACAAGTCATTAAGGGTAAGCGAAGAAGAAAGATAAGAACAGAAGAAACTAAAACAACAAAGAATCTCACAATGCAACGGAACATTATATATTACTCCACATAATACATTACAAAGTCATTTCAAAACGTTACATCAGAGTCATACAAATAAAATTCTAGCCTAGGACAGTTATAACAGTCTGTCCTTGCGGAACGGATACAATATACATATAATATAGTGGAAAAATAAGGTAATAACTAGCTATCGATGAAGCATCCTACTCCAAGCTACTCTAAAATGCATCCGTGGAAACCTAAACTACTTGGCTGCCCATAAAAATTTGAGCACTCAAGGGTTTTAGGAAAAGAAAATAAAACTCAGGGTCAGACATGGGTCTGGTGTGAGTAAACTCAAACAACTGAATTATTATGTTTAAAACCCTTTTATAATTAACGGTATCTCGTAAGACCACGCCGGACATAAACAGGAACGGGTTTTTAGCTTACAATAACCAAAACACTTTCTATAGAAAATCCATTGATGTTATAATAGTGTCTAGAGTACAAATATTAATTAATCATAGCCGAAATTGTTACGTTAATTAAATTCCAACATACTAGGTTCTACAATCAGAATCGTAAAGGTACATATTAGAGATTGGATTTCATACTATGGCAAGGTAAGGAACTACATTCCGATGGTACATCTCTAGATAAAATGCATCAGGGTTTGACAAGAACATCTTGTATCCCTGCCACACAGGACTGGCCTACCACTTGTTTAGTAGTGCCGAATATAATCACCCCTTTCATTAATGGGCCTAAAACATACATGAGTAGACAGTAATCGATCTAAATTTGGAATGACCATACCCTGATGGAAGCAACCCACTTGGCCCTACTACATGCCCGATTTTTGTCATTTCCCAGTTGATGAGGCTTGAGGCTACGTTTTACCTTTATATAGCACTTCTCACTTGAAATGCTAACACTGTCCTCCAGGCAATAAGGCAATGACAGCATGCATCCATACAAGTTGTCCAAGGGATGGACAAACCGAAGGCACTACTTCTACTAGATCCATTTTGGAATCATCCTCAGGATTATAGCAAGCGGCCCTTGCACTTCAAAGAGCTCTGTCTTCAATTCCATCATCTTCAAGATGTCTTCACTTCGAAACGCTTAAGTTGGATCGAAGTGGTTTTTGTTTGCACCAAAATTGGTCACAAACACCCGATAGTCGTTGAAAGCACCAGTACGTGATCACAATTCACAGATAACAAGCATGTAGAGAAATAAGAATGAAGAACACTCAGAAAATTGAAAAGAATAGCAGTAAACAACACAGATTTTATAGTGGTTCGGCGATCTTGCCTACGTCCACTCTGAAGCTTATGATTTTATTGATTCACTTGATAACTTCAATCTGTTACAGCAGATTACAATTGATGATAGCTCTCAAATTCGAATACAACAGTGATGGTAAGATGTAGAATTGAATCCGGCAGAGTCTGGACATTGAATGGCTAAAAGATCCATTTTCTGTAGGCTTCAAGGGGCTATTTATAGGAGTAGGAGGCTGAGATCGCGCTCAAATTTCGGAGACTTCTTCTGGCATGTGAGTGGGCCCATGCGACCAGTCCCACCAAGTTTCGACTCGATCTGTGATCGATACGAATTGATTTCGTATCCATCAAGAATTGATCCAATCGAGCTGAAACTTGGCAGGAACATTCTTTACCTTGTGTGGAAGCTGCTGTGATAATTTCGTGGCATTTGGAATTGTGGTTTGGGAGATATGATCGATTCGGGCTAATGATCTTCGGAATGCTGTCTGGTTCGAATCCATGGTTTCGAATCGATCTCTTCGAATCGATCCTCTCACGTGGCTTTGTGATGATGCGGCACGCACTCCTCGCTTCGATCCTCCTTTTGCGGCGAGTTGATTGAGTCACTCTGGATATTTGCCGCGTTCGCATCCAAGATTTAACACGTCATCTCTGGCTCGTTTGACTCGAAAGTATAGACAAACATGGATTCGAACATTGGGTCATGTTCGTATCGATCGTAATGTACTCCGGTCGATCGATACGAAAGTGTCATAGCAAGATGGATTCGAAGCAGCATCCCTTGATGGATACGAATGATGATGGTCCAATCGATACGAAGAATGGCTGACTGATGGATGCGGGTTGAGGTAATTCGATGGATTCGGTCAAGTACCTTCAACTGATGGATACGAGGTCGTGCGTGACGATGAATACGAACATATGCTCGTCGACGGATGCGAAGTTGATGATGGCTGATCGATGCGAATCGAGGCCAACTGCTCATGGATTCGAACAGGGAGACGCTGATGGATTCGAACAGAGGTGTTGCCTATGGATTTGAATAAGGGTATTCTCCTTCATTTTGCATCGATCATAACTCGAGCACACAAACTCGGATTGACTTGAAATCTAGAGTGCTGGCTTTCATGACTTTACTTGCCGTGTCCTATCAATTTTAGCCTGATCCGAGCTCGGACAAAATTCATCGATATCCATGGTGAAACAGTGTATAACGAACTTTTACGACGAACTGTCTATAGTTTTTCAGTTAACCCTTTGGTGTCACGGCCTTGCCAAAAGGCGGGATAACATTTGCCCCCCAAAACATGCCTTGCGGTAGGAAGGTGTGTTTTGTAGTTCCATAAGCTGGATGTTCATATCCTGTCATCGACCTGTAAAGAACTTGATAGTCTTTCCTGACCATGAATGACGATCGTTCGCGACCGTATGTCATTTGAGGTGATATGTGACCTTTCGAGGTCGGATGCCGTTCGCGGCGAATAACGAAATGGGACCGTTCATGGTCGGATGCCGTTCGCAGCAAATAAAGGAAGGGGACCGTTCGCGGTCAGATACCGTTCACGGCAGATAAAGAAATGGGACCGTTCGCGATCGGATGTCGTTCTAGACGAGTTGTGACCGTTCGCGATCGGGTGTCATTCTAGACGAATTATGATGGATTGTGACCTTTCGTGGACGTATGATGCACGAGATAAAATGTGATCGTTCGCGATCGGATGCCGCACGAGGCAGAATGTGATCGTTCACGATCGAATGTCATATTGGGTGAATTGTGACCGTTCGTGGTCGGGTGCCGCACGAGGCAGAGTGTGATCGTTCGCGGTCGACTGTTATACTAGATGAAGTGTGAACGTTCGCAGTCGGATGCCGTACGAGCCAGATCGTGACCGTTCGAGGTCGGGTGTCGTTCGAGGCTAAAGGTGACCGTTCGAGGTCGGGTGCCGTTCGAGGCGAATGAGTGTGCCCGGGGGGGACTTAGTATTATCGAACGGTCAGTTCACGTTCGGGTGAATTTCTGAATCAGCGATCGTGGCGGTTCGTCGCCATACAAGGTGTGGTTGTGGACCGTTCGCGATCCAAAGCATACGCGAGTAATTTCTTCTACAGTATTGCAAATATCAAATTAACGTTCACATGAATTCCATAACAGAAATGTCCAAACAAGCAAAGTTTAAATGTCCAAATCAACATGAAACAAAAGCAAAGCAAGGATGTCAAAGTGTAAATTCTCACTACGAGACGGTCAATAATCATTCAGAGCATGCCTGTGGATCGTTCGCGATCTCATACATGTGTAAATGGTTTGATGGTATTAGTGAGAAGTTTACGACTCGTTCATTGTTATTTAAATCAATTGATAACCATACGGTGCCCTGGCTCGGGGTTTACCCCTAGCTGATGTAGATGGTGGCCGCTCTGGTTCCACCGTTGGAGCTTGCCTTCTTACATACTGAAGTAGCCTACCGTTCCTGATATGCCCTTCTACCTCATCCTTCAGGTGTCTACAGTCATTTGTGCTATGTCCATTCAGCTCGTGGAATAAGCAATATTTGTCTGATTTTCTCTCGTCGGTAGTTGGATCCCGTCGCATTGGTCTACGATAGGCAACTTGCTCTCAGGTGTCTTGATAGATTCGCTCCAAACCCTCGTTCAGCTCTGAATAGGTGGTAAATCGCGGCTCCCTCCGCTGCCGCTTTGACCTGTCATCATTTTCTTCAGCCTTTCGCTTCCCTTTACCAGTCTTTGCACCTTTTCCAGGTGAATTACCGCCTCTAACTGGATAAACATCGATTTCTTCATCTCTCTCCCTACGAGCATCCTCTATCGCAAAAACTTTTCGGCTTCATGATAAAACTCTCCCAGGTCCGTAGGTGGATCCTTAGTTAGTGAATTCTTGAACTCCGTGCCATCAGATATTCCAGATACAACTGCAATCATGACCATAGATGGATCTGGTCGATCTACTGACGCTGCTGCCGCATTGAATCGCGTCAGAAAATTTCTCAAAGACTCCCCAGCTTTCTGCTTTAGAGTCGCCAAACTCATCACGTTCTTGGGTCTTGAAATATGAACCCTGAATTGTCTCATAAACCTTTCTGTCAAATCTGTCCAAGTCCCAATGGAGCCACTCTCCAGTTGTCTAAACCATAGCGCTGCAATGTCCGAAAAATACAATGGAAAGCACCGGGCCATGACTTCCTGTGATGCCCCCAGCACTTCCATGTGCCTCATATACTTCGTTAGATGGACCGCTGGATCTGTCCGCCCATCATACATTTCCACCGATGGTAGCTTGAAGTTTGGTGGATTCCTGGCCTGCCTGATTGTAGGAGTAAAGGGACTCCTATGTACATCCTCCAGATCTCTATTGACTAGTCCGCCTCTCATGGCCTGTCTGACCATCTCTGCCAACCTGTCGTTGTCGTCAGGCTGTGATCTTTGAGTGTCACCTTCGTTCTTCCCCCCTGGCTAAGCGTTCATCCCTCTATTGCCACCAGGTTGCTCGGATGTCCCTGAATCTCTTCCCGGGATTGGATCAACATGTTCTAAGTGTGGGCCCCCAGCTCCGGCGCTGCGCCAGATGGTCCTTCCCCGTTCTGGACTCTGGTTGTTCCTTGATTTTGCGCTCCAAGTTGTCCAATCTGTTGAAGCAAATTCTGGATCATTTCCTCCTGTCTCTTCATCATTGTCTCCATCTCATCCCTGGTGATGAAGATCGATGCTTGGTTTGCCCCCGAGGAAGCCTCTTGACTCCCTTCATGCTGACTTTGCTCTGGCCTTTGTCTTTTACTAGTTTGCCTCGTCATATCTTCTCAGATCTGAGCTCTTAAGTCTTCAAATTCAACTTCTAAATGATAGAACTCCTGAATTAGCCTTCTCAGTGAAAGCACCAAAATGTTTGCACCAAAATTGGTCAAAAACACCCGATAGTCGTTGAAAGCACCAGTACGTGATCACAATTCACAGATAACAAACATGTAGAGAAATAAGAATGAAGAACACTCAGAAAATTGAAAAGAATAGCAGTAAACAACACAGATTTTATAGTGGTTCGACGATCTTGCCTACGTCCACTCTGAAGCTTATGATTTTATTGATTCACTTGATAACTTCAATCTGTTACAGCAGATTACAATTGATGATGATAGCTCTCAAATTCGAATACAACAGTGATGGTAAGATGTAGAATTGAATCCGGCAGAGTCTGGACGTTGAATGGCTAAAAGATCCCTTTTCTGTAGGCTTCAGGGGGGCTATTTATAGGAGTAGGAGGCTGAGATCGCGCTCAAATTTCGGGAGACTTCTTCTGGCACGTGAGTGGGCCCACGCGACCGGTCCCACCAAGTTTCGACTCGATCTGTGATCGATACGAATTGATTTCGATCCATCAAGAATTGATCCAATCGAGCTAAAACTTGGCAGGAACATTCTTTACCTTGTGTGGAAGCTGCTGTGAAAATTTCATGGCATTTGGAATTGTGGTTTGGGAGATATGATCGATTCGGGCTAATGATCTTCGGAATGCTGTCTGGTTCGAATCCATGGTTTCGAATCGATCTCTTCGAATCAATCCTCTCACGTGGCTTTGTGATGACGCGGCGCGCACTCCTCGCTTCGATCCTCCTTTTGCGCCGAGTTGATTGAGTCACTCTGGATATTTTGCCGCGTTCGCATCCAAGATTTAACACGTCATCTCTGGCTCGTTTGACTCGAAAGTATAGACATGCATGGATTCGAACATTGGGTCTCGTTCGTATCGATCGTAATGTACTCCGGTCGATCGATACGAAAGTGTCATAGCAAGATGGATTCGAAGCAGCATCCCTTGATGGATACGAATGATGATGGTCCAATCGATATGAAGAATGGCTGACTGATGGATGCGGGTTGAGGTAATTCGATGGATTCGGTCAAGTCCCTTCAACTGATGGATACGAGGTCGTGCGTGACGATGGATACGAACATATGCTCGTCGACGGATGCGAAGTTGATGATGGCTGATCGATGCGAATCGAGGCCAACTGCTCATGGATTCGAACAGGGAGACGCTGATGGATTCGAATAGAGGTGTTGCCTATGGATTCGAATAAGGGTATTCTTCTTCATTTTGCATCGATCATAACTCGAGCACGCGAACTCGGATTGACTTGAAATCTGGAGTGCTAGCTTTCATGACTTTACTTGCCGTGTCCTATCAGTTTTAGCCTGATCCGGGCTCGGACAAAATTCATCGATATCCATGGTGAAACAGTGTATAACGAACTTTTACGACGAACTGTCTATAGTTTTTCAGTTAACCCTTTGGTGTCATGGCCTTGCCAAAAGGCGGGATAACAGTTTTTGGATAACATATACGATCCCGGTCTCTTCAAAACAATATTCGATAGTTTCTGATAAACTCAACCCTGGTTCTTTTGGAAATAAATAGTCAAAGATAAGAGAGAAGATCGCCTCCTAACAGGTAGTGGACGGATTTCCTTATTATTTTTCCTAGGAGAACGAAACAAGATTTATACGCACTGTTCAGCATCATCGAAGATGATTGTGCCATATAACTCATGTGTTTCCCCAAGGTATTTCCAAAGTTACCTTTTGGGTTCATATTTGATAGTTAGTTACTTAACTATCAAATAAACAAACAACAATCAATTCCATTTCAGATTTATTTATCCATAGCAACTGCTAAGCCTCAAAACAAATCTTTATTTAATAAATCACTTTTCAAAACGTTTTTCTAAAACATTCATATACTTATCTCTCTGACATAAGTATACCCACAAAACATTTGTGAATAACATCTTACTTCCAAATATGGTTAAAAAGGAGCAAATAAATGTCATTTAAATTGGAGGTAAGGACAACCCTTAAAACTATTCCCTCGGTGTTAAGTGTGGAACGGATGCTCCATACCACCATTTTAAAAGTCAGTTTAGAGAAACCCAAATCTCAAATTCTTTTTATATTTCTTTCGATAAATCCTTTTAAACCAAATCTGTTTCATTCATGAAATGTCTTTTTATTTTTGAAATCAAAACCATTTCAGAATACTTTCCAAAACTTTCAAATTCATTTATAAAACCCTTTATAAATATTCAAATCCATTTATACAAATTCCTTCATAAATGTCCAAAAATTTTATATAAATTTCTTATAAATATCCAAACCTTTTTATGAACTTTCTTTATGAATATCCAAATCATTTTCTAAAACTTCTTTTCTAAATACCCCCAAAATCATTTATAAACTTCTTTATAACCTTTCATGTTTAAACAACTTCTTAAATAACCTTAAGTCAAATTAACTTCCTTTAATAAGCAAATCTATTTTTTAAATCTCCTTTATTTATGAAATCTTCTATGCTTAAAACTCAAATCTATTTACCCAAAACACCCAATAAATTTCCATATTCATTTATAAAGCTCTTTATAAAAACTTCCTTTTATAACAGGGAAAACCATTCCCATTAGTTTAAAAAACATCTTTAGTAAAACCATTTGTCAAATCATTCTTTAAATATCTTGTTCAAAATGCAATAACTTTAAAACCATTTCAAAAAGAAAATAAAATATTTATCCGTACAAAATCAAACGGAGGCTTAACAATCACAATGGTGCTTTTAATTTGGTTTTACTTATCCAGTTTAACATGGCATCACATAACAACAGGTATATAATGAATCAACACATAACAATCAATCAACTTAAGTGAATGTCCAAGTTAATTGTAATAGCAGAATGGTGTTTTGTTTTGCTAATGGATGTCAGTTAGTTTTCCCAATCATATAGGGTTACTTAAGGTTAAGCGACACAGAAATCCCTTGATTTAAAATAAATTTGAAAAGAAAACATTTTAAAACAAAACTGATTACTTAAACTCAAAGCGATTTTAAAATAAATTAAAACCCTTGTAAATGACAATCAAATCCTTTTTAAATAGTATATAGACTCTAATTAAAAGTAATTAAACCTTATTAAAATATAATTAACTTTAATCAAAGATTAATTAAATAAGACCCCTTTTAAAATAATAATTAATTAATAATTATCTTAAATGAATAATAAAATAGTAATTAATTAATCCTTAATTAATAATTATTTAAAAATCAACTTTAATTAAGTAACAAATCACGATTAACTTAATCAATTAACATTTAAGTTTAAAAACCATCTTTAACTAATGATTAAGTACTAATTACATTTATTAATTAATAAATCAATTAAATAATTAATTAATTAAAAAATTAAAAAATTGTTCTCTAATTACTAAATTAAAGTTAGAAAACATTTTCTAAAAAGATTTTAAGTTAAAACAAGTTTAGATTAGAAAAATAGTTAGATTTTCCTAACCGCGTGGATAGCGACTATTACTACACGGACCCGTAATTTCAAAACTTGATTTTTAAGCAAATTAACTTCAAAACTCTATTTTTACACTTTAAAACTTATAACAAAGTTAGAAAACACCTTTCAAAAAGTTTCTAGATGGAAACAAGTTTCGAATTTGGAAATAGTTTGGTTTTTGCGAACCGCACGTATAGCGACTATCGCTATACGGGCCCGTAATTTCACTTTTTGAAATTTTGATTCCTAACCTTCGAAATTCCAACCTTGAACTCTTGTCTTCTTTAAAACATGAAAATAAACTTTTTAAACCAAAATTATAGATTTGAATTTGAAAACTTTTCACTTTGAAACAAAAATCAAACTTTAGACAAAAAGCGGATTTCTATGTCGCTTTTGGTTAGCGGATCGCCATCTTCATGTCATGAACACACATACAACAAATACAACATTCAATCACAATACCACATCATAACATTATAACACAATCATAAGCAAGGATATTACTTCATAATTACTAACCGACTTTTCCAATATTCAAGGTATAATCTTTATCGTCTACTCAAACTTCGGCATAAACAATCAACACCAAATCAACATATATGCATGCATACACAACATATAACATTACCAAATACTTAAGAAATATTTTAACTCATAAATTTTACAACTTTAAAAAGTTAGTAACTTGAGTTTTAAAAACATGAACTTTATTCACCAAACTTTCACTAAATCAAACCAAACTTACTCTCGACCTAGCTCACTTGCCCCTAGTACAACAAAGTGAAGCTACGAACCCTTGGAAGGCTAAAAAGGCACGGCCTTGGGCAATTTAGGCTCGGCTATGCATGTGTTTGGGTCAGCCATGGATGTTTTAGAGGAGTCAGGGTTTGCTTTGTGAAGAGAAGGGGTTTGGAAGTGAATGGAAGGTATTTAGTTATATTTTTACACTACTTTATCTATCTTTTCTCTTAGGAATTTGGAGATGGAAGCCATTGAAATACATGAAGATAAGAAGAGGGTTTTTACATGAAAATGTAAATGAAAACAAAGAAAATGATGTAGGAATGAGAGGGGTATTTATAGGCTTAGGAATTTATTAAAATATATAAAGTGACTTAATAAAATAATACATACATGCATGCATCCACTCATACCACTCCTCTCCCTCACATATACACTTACCCCCGAGGCCATGTTGTAGGGTGCTTAAGGCATGGCATGGTATTTGTATATATATAAGTATGTTTATATGTATATATATGCCTTTTATAACATAATTTGTCACATCCATGCTTAGGTAAAAATATATATAAGTTAATATACATAAGTATGCTTAATTAATACTAATCCTAACATATATAAATGCGTGCACGTTGCACTAAGTGTGCACAACGTTTCCGAACGAGTTTCGGGTGTCGAAAAGTCGAAATTTCGGAAAACGTTCTTCGATCACATTTTCTATTTTTATTTGAACTATCTTTATTGGTAAACAAATTATAAGAACTATTTTATCATCATTATTAAATAATTAAAATAGGCTTATTTGCTAATAAAAATTCATTTATTGACTGTATAAAATATATTTTAAATAGCCTATTTCAAAGTGGCAAAATCCTGGGTCGTTACATATCTATTTTACTATCATTTGTTGTTATTTAAAAGAAATATATTTCAATTAAAAATTATTATTATTTGAATATATAAAATTTATTAAATACATTCGCAAATCAAGGCCGTAAAATTATAGGTTGTTACAAGTTTGGAAGTGGGATTCGATATCCATGGATTTTATTGACGGGTTGCCAAAGTCGAAAAACAGAAATGAAAGTATTTGGGTCATAGTGAATAAACTGACCAAGAGTACACATTTCATTCCCGTTAAGTCAACCAGGATGGCACCTATTGGCTAAGTTGTTTATGAAGAACATTGTCAGACTGCATGGGATTTATGGTAGTATAGTCGGTGACAGAGATGCCATTTTCACCAGCAAATTCTATAAGAATATAGAGGAAGTGTTGGGTACCAAGCTTAAGATGAGTACCTCTTATCACCCACAGACGGATGGGCAGACAGAAAGAGCCAATAAGGTACTTGAAGACTTGTAGAGAGCTTGTGTACTAGATTTTGGTAGATCATGGGAAGACCATTTGCACTTAGTTGAGTTTTCCTATAATAGTAGTTATCATACTAGTATAGGAATGGCGTCTTTAGAAGATTTGTATGGAATGTCATGCAAATCACCAATATGTTGGTTGGAGACCAAAGACAGATTGGTCTTTGGTCCAGATATGTTAAGAGAAGCCACGGAGAAGATTGAGTTAATCTGAGTTAGGATGAGGGAAGCTCAGTCTAGGCAGAAGAGTTACGCAGATAAAAGTCATAAAGACTTAGAATTCTCAGTTGGAAATTATGTTTTCATTAAAGTATCACCGATGAAAGGTGTGGTACGATTTGGAAAGTTAGGGAAACTAGCATGAGATATGTTGGAACATTCCCTATTATAGAAAGGATCAGGAAACTCGCATACCGGATAGAGTTACCGAGTAGTTTGGCAGGAGTCCATAATTTTTTTCATGTTTCTCATCTTAAAAAGTATGTGCATGATCCGAGACTACTATTACTTCGAATGCATTGGAAGATTTAGTAGTAAAACCGGATCTGACTTTTATTAGGTAACCAGTTCATGTTGTAGCGAGAGATGAGAAGAAGTTAAGCAACAAGACAGTTAGATTGGTGAAAGTCCAGTGGAGCGACAACGAGAAAGACTGTACTTGGAAGACAGATGACAAGATTAGAGATACTTATCCTGAGTTGTTATAATGGTATGTTCTATAGTTTATATACATATAGACTTTATAGCTGGTAAGGTATACTAGCATTGCTTGCATGTTGATTGCTTGTTATGTAGTCCTTGCTGGATTTCGAGGACAAAATTCTTTAAGGAGGGGAGCCTGTAACATCCATAATTTTAGTTTAACATTATTCAAGAAATTTAATTAGATAGGTTATATAGAATAATATAGTAAGACATGGGGATGAGATTTGATAATTAATTGCGTTAGGCCTTAACTAATTAACTAATAAGATTGTTTTAAAACTTAACATATAAAAGGATATATGAGGAGGATAAAATAGGAATAGATCCATCTTGTATCCCTTGGACCCTCACCCTCTTATACATTCTCACTTACACTCATAAACAATCAAAAGAAAAACCTAGAGGTTAGTCATTTCTAAGGGGAAGAAGGGAACGAAATCAAAGGGAATTTGGAAGATTAATTTTAAGGGAGTTAAACACCATCAAATCTCAGCTCCAACATCTAAATTAAGGTGAAAAATAAGTAAATCATCTCTATTTCTTATTCTTGAATTCGGCTATGGATAGTATCTGAATTATTTTGATAGTTTTTACCAAGTTATGGATGTATGATCGTTGTTTTGATAGAATAATGAATTATGGAATTTTTATGAGATTGTTTGAATGGGCTTTAAGAGTAAAACCTAAGTTTTTAGTCTCCAAATACTTTGATTTTCGGGTATGTTGTGTAAAACATTAATTTGAAGATGAGTTTTAATTTCATAATTTTCAAATTAAATTAACTATTTTATGAATTTCTTAAGGGGGAAATAGTGTTTATTTGGGTTTTAATTGTAAATTAATTAATTATATAATTATTTTGGCCTCGAAATTTTATATGGGAAAGAAAACGTTGATTTTGATTTTTTTTAGAAATTTTTGGGGATTTTTTCCAAGTAATTATGAATTACTATGAATTTATTATGCTAGATAAGCATTTGAATTAATAATTAATTAAGTTGGTGTATGTTTTGGGAATGAAAAATTGGTTGTAGTGGGTTTTCTAAAAAGAATTGGGTATAGTATAGTATTATCTAGTAGAAATTTTAAAATTTAGTGAAAAGTAATTGCTTTTAATGGAAATAATTTCTTTTCTAATTTTTATTAGATCATTTGGATCAGTTGTAATTACATCGAATAAAAATTTCAAAGATTTTTTTGAGTTTGAATCTATTCCTTGCGCACATTCAAAATAAAAAAATTCAATTGAGGTTAAGGAATTTTCAATAGGATTCGATAAAAATTTCTTATTAGAATAAATCCTATTCTTATATCAATGCCGACCACAGCGACATCAATTTGAATGGCACAATCTCGTGATGAATCAGGGCTATGTCGCCTGTCTTTATTTCTTTGTTTAAAATCTATATCGCATGGTATTGATACCACTAGTTTTCACCATTGTTTTAAAATGATGTCGCATACCTTTATTTTGATGTTTTCTATATCAACACCATAGCTTGAGGCAGTGATGCTGCAAGTAATATTTTCGATATTAAATATTTTACGATGATGATGTCACTATTACTTGGTTTTGAAATAAAGGAAATTTATAGCATGGGTTGTCAATGCTGACACCCTATATCTTACGACATAGAGCAGAAATACTATGTTTTACGGCATAGAGCCGAAGCACTATGTTTTATGACATCATGGTATTAATGCCGCAAGTGACTGATTTTCGATGATATTGCCAAGCGGCATTGATGATGCCCCTACCTTTTATTTTCAATGCCGGCGAGGCTTTATTTATGCTAACTAAAACTATGTTTTAAAGAGCTGAAATAGCCTATGTTTAATAAGGTTGACATACTTTTGATTTCGGCAGTTAGCCACGTGATATATAAAATTCAAGTTTTTGTTTTCTAACCATGGATAGAGGTTCGACATTGTATAGTGCGGTATGAATGCCACATATTTTCTGTATTAACGGTCATGAGCCATAAGTTTTATTTGGAATTGTTCATTGGAGATACTAATGTGGATTAACTTTGATCCGTTATATGCTTTAAAAATCTGACATTGTTCATTGAGGATACGAATTTATATCATATTGACACCATTGTTTTATGAATCGACATTAATCATTGGGGATACCAATTGCATAGCATTTTGAGATGTTATAAATTTGAGGGGTATACAACCTAATTGGAGGCACCAATAGAGATAGGTTGAACATTTATGTTAAACATGAATTAAACTGATAAGTGATGGGTTCTTAGTCATCCTAGAAAAACTATGGGATGTGTGATGGATAGTCTACATCCTGTCGAAGACAGATAGTCTCTGTATGGTTGATGAAGTTTTCATAGTCATCCTATGGATACTATGAGATGTGTAATGGATAGTCCATATCATTTTAACTAAATGAAATATGTGAGATGGATAGTCCATATACTTTGATAATGAAACCATGTACGATGGGTAGTCATATGGTAGGGGGTGTGTAATCCTAGTTACATGTGAGATGGGTAGTCCACATAAATATAAGACGGATAGTCATTGGAAATTCAGACAGATAGTAAGATGAAATTAAGACGGATAGTCAAATGAATTGGGATGGGTAATCCAGTGCATGTTTATCTATTATGTTTTAACCATTGTGGATGCAGGAGCACAGTATATGGTTGATATGTTTTGGTTAAGATACTAGTGAAGGAAAACCCGTTCGTTCAGCGGCGCGGTCTCACTAGATACCTATTTTTGGTTTGAGATGGTAGGTTATTATTTACACCAGTCTGTTTATCTAACCCGAAGTTTTTGTTTTTCTCCTTAAATTTTCGGGTACTCATTTGAGTAGGTCGGGAGTAAGGGTTTCTAGGTTTCTAGTAAGATGAATAAGCTTCCGGAGAAGTATAGGAGGTAATCTAACTACTTAGGAGTACTTATCTAATCCGCTATGTTGTTTGATTTTGTCTATATAGATGTAATTACAAGTTATATAATTGTAAAGTATTAGACTCTAATCAACCAAGGGGGCATCTTCATATGTCGTCCTTGCAGTCTTTTGTAATAATTATATTTTCTCTGGACGTGGGATTGCGAATGAGATTATGTAATGAATATGAAATGATTTTTATGAAATGAATGTGAAAGTCTGTTATTAAATTGTGTTTAATTTTTTTTCATATTCATACTCATATCTTCTGATTTTTGATATGATTAACATAGCTGCATTTTGTCACATGAAATTAATGCTATGGATGATCGCAGCATCCGTAGCACATAGTTCAGGTCTCAATGTGGGAGATGTTACAAATTCTCATTATCAACACTATATCACATTAGAACTTATGTAATTTGGTTTAGGTCAAAATTTCAATGTCTTCCACATTCAATTTGGTTAGTCCAAAAACAATGTTCTTGGTTCAATAATAACATTTATTACTAACTGTACTACTCTGAGCAGAGATGTTGACATTGAGTTAACTACATTTGAATTTGATACTAACACATATAACTGAAGAGATGAATTCTCTATTGAATAGTATTTCACTTCCAATGCTTCAAATCAGACCCAATTATAGTCGCTTAATGGACGTCAAGCCATGATTTAACTATAATTAAAGTGGAGTGTCCACATTGAAGTTCAACGGTATTCTCAAGTCGAGAGAACTGTGTAACATCGTCACTCCAAGATTCTCTGTTTGACCTTAGTTATATTAACCAATAGAAAACACTTGAGTGAGTCATTCCATATTTATTAAATAACTATCAGTACATAACCTCTGGTGCCCCTATCAACCACAAGAAATATACTACCCAATATTTGGAGAGCGTTACGTACTTCAGTCCCAACGGATGAATCAATATCATTTCTTGACTAGTAATATTTAACACAATATGTTATTTTCAATGTGATAAAATTCTCATGATTACAACACTTTGTGATTACTTTCACATAACAATAATCAAAACCCAAACCGAACGCGACCCGAACCCGCAGGGTATTTCAAAATACTCGAGTCTGGTCCATCGGGTTTTCTAAGCCCGTTGGGTAACACCCATATACCGAACTCATAATATTATGTTAAAACCATACTTTAAACTTGCATTTTTGTAAAATTTATACATGAACAATGTTAACATACATATTGGATGGTGATTTAGCCAAGTTCACAATAAAAGTACGCTAAAACATCTACCACTACTAGAACAATAGTAAATAGTGGCAGAAGCTTCCAACGGCTGCCGATGGATAATTCCAACGGCTACCGACGACTAACGATCTCCGTGGCTTTTACATAAATAAAATATAGTGGTCGTGGTAAACCATCGAAAACCGATGTAAATATTCCGTCGGCGGTGGTCAAAAGTTGTCGAAAAATATCATGTATACAGGCACCAAGCCGAGACCTGATTCGTTATCCCCTTCCCCCGCCAATTCACTGAATCCCTAACTCCATCACCTCTCCCTGATCATCTCTAACTTCATCATTCTCCATTCTCGACAAGCCTAGGCCCTTCATCAATCTTCAATCAGGTTTTATTCCTAAACCCTAATTAATTTTGATTTGTTAAATTAGAGTTAATTTGTTATTCTATTTGTTTATAATACCCCATTGAATGCTAATTACAGTTATTATCATCTAAATGTCGAAAACATTAATTTGTTTAGTGTATGTTAGTGTATATACGTTGATTAATTAGTGCATATGCGCATTAGAGCTAGCTTGGGTTAATTAGGCTAAATGTGCATGATTTAGTGTATGTGTTTTCTAAAATGTCAAACACAATAATTAGTGCTTTATTTTTTATAAATTCCTCAAATAGTTTTTGGCCCCGTCTAATAAGTATTGTATATGATCGTTATATGGATATTCGTTTTTATCACAGAATAGACATCTATATTCATCTGATATAATATTTGTCGGATTTGTCCATGTATTAGACAAGTTAGAAACACAATAAAGTATTTACATTTTGTAAATTATTTCATTTTAAACAGTTCATAAAATTTCGGTAGCACTTCCTTTTTGTTCCCTGTGTACACGCATTTGCGTACGATACAGGGAACACGAGGGAAGTGCTGCCGAAATTTTGTTGACTCGTTTAAAATGAAATGATTTACGAAATGTAATTACTATTGTGTTTGTAATGGAAAGTAGGATTATCGACCATCAAAGTAGAAAACAATAACCTAAAAGTTTAATATTATACATAATGCCAATCTATAAATGTATAAAAGATAATTAAAATGAATTATGGTTAAAGAAACAATAAAATGGATAAATGAATTGAAAAATTAAAATTAAAAAAAATACTATACAATATATAAATCATTAAACTGTACGATTGAATTGGAAAATAAAATGTAAATCCATAAAATTATTAATACTTTTTTTAATTTCTATCATATGTTTTAATATAGGAAAAATGGTCAACTATTTTATTGATCGGATCTGGATGTATCAACAACGAAAGAATATGGGAGGCCCAATAAATGAACATTTTTATAATGGTGTACACATATTTATTGAATTCGATTTAAGTAATAATGGAAACGATGAAGAAATTCGTTGTCCATGTAGTAGATGCAAATTGTTGAAGCATTTGATACGGATACGGTTAGAGTTCATTTGAGCCAATACGGTTTCTGTTGAATTATTTGGTGTGGGATTGTCATAGAGAAATTGTAGCACCTAATCATGTACAGTTAGAGGAGGAGGTTGCTAATGAAATTATTACGACGAATCTCATAGAAGATATGGTTGAAGATGCAGCACGATCAATGTTCTCTACTATTGAAGTTGATAATGACGATGTTCATGTCGAAGAAGAATCAAATGCTGAAGCAAAAAAAGTCTATGATTTATTGGATGCTGCTAAAAAAACCCTTTGGGATGGCTGTACAAGCGGCAGTCAATTATCAGTAATTGCACAATACATTGCTGTGAAATCAAAATACAACTTCACAGAAGCCGAATTTACAGCTGTTGTACAAGCTGCTAAATGGCATATGCCACCCGATAATTTAATGTGCGAAAATCATTATGAAGTGAAAAAACTTGTGTCTACTTTTGGTTTGCCATATCAAAAAATAGATACATGTTTAAATGGTTGCATGTTGTTTTGGAAAGAAGACGTCAATCTTAGAAATTGTAGAATATGTAACCAGGGAAGATACAAACAAAGAAAAGGGAAGGGAAATGAAGTTTTGTACAACCATATGCATTACTTACCTATCACTCCTAGACTTCAAAGATTATATGCATCTTCTATAACAACGCATCATATGAGATGGCCCACTGTGAGAACACAGGAAGAAGGTACCTTAGCACATCTAGCTGATGGAAAAGTATGGAAGCATTTTGATAAGAAATATCCCGCTTTCGCAGCGGAAAGCCCTAGTGTTAGACCTGGTTTATGTACGGATAGATTTTCACTATTTTCTCAATTTGGTTTAAATATTCATCTTGGCCTATAATCGTTACACCTTATGATTTACCTCCATGGATGTGTATGAAAACTCCATATATGTTTCTCACAATCGTCATCCCCGGCCCTGATGATCCGACACAAGTAATCAATGTTTATTTACACCGTTAATTGAAGAGTTGAAAACATTATGGTACGAAAGAGTTGAAACATACGATATTTCAAAAAAAAAGAATTTTTGTATGTTCGCTTCTTTGTTGTAGACTATTAGCGATTTTCCTACGTACGCAATGCTTTCGGGTTGGAGTACGGTCGGTCGTCTAGCTTGTACTTATTGTATGGAGCATTTTCTTTACCGCATGGGAAGAAAATTTCATGGTTTGATTGTCATCGGTGTTTTTATTATATTAATCATCTTTTAGAAAACATAAAAAAACTTTATATCTAATAGACATGAGACTTTGCGACCACCAATGATTTGGCGAACGAAGATATACATGACCCAGTAAAGGATTATCCAAAGATACATGAAACCAGAGAACAAATTGAAATTCAAGGTAAATCAACGATTCATAATTGGTGCAAACAAAGTATATTTTGGGAGTTGCCTTATTGGAAAAATCTCCTAATTCGTTATAATATTCACGTGATGCACGACGAAAAAAATGTGTTTGATAATGTGTTTAATATAGTTTTGAATGTTAAGGGAAAGACTAAGGACGATTTAAAATCAAGACGTGGTATACAAGATATATGTAATCGTCTTGAGCTTCATATAAAGCCAAATAACATTAAAAAACCCAAAGCATGGTATGAGCTAGACAATAACCAAGTTAAAGTACTGTTAAAATGGGTGGAAGGATTAAGATTTTACGATGGGATTTCTTCTAATCTTTGTAGATGTGTCAACTATAAGAACGGTAATCTAAGTAGGATGAAAAGTCATGATTGTCATGTAATGATGGAAATTTTGTTACCCATCGCTTTCAAAGAACCGTTGCCTGCAAAAGTTTAGAAGGTTGTAACGAAGCTTAGTTTGTTTTATAAGGAGCTATGTTCCACTACGTTAAAAGTTGATCGTCGACGTAACTTGAGAAAGAGATCCCTATACTGCTCTACAAACTGGAGAAAATATTTCCTCCAGGTTTCTTTAATGTAATGGAACATTCACCTATTCATCTTCCATATGAAGCACGTCTTCGAGGTCCTGTGCAATATGGATGGATGTATCCATCTGAGAGGTATTAATATTGAGTATGTTAAATATTAATTTAATTACATATATAAGTAATTTTAATTTGAAATAATTTTTAATAGGTACTTAAATCATCTAAAGAAAAAAGTGAGACAAAAAGAATGAGTTGAAGGTTCGATTTGCAAATCATATATTGAAGAAGAAGCTTTGTTCTGTTTCTCCCATTATTTCAGTGATCATGTGAAATCATCATTTGAAAGTGTTAGGTGTAATGATAAAGGCATGGAACAAGATTCTTCTAAAGCGGTGTTATCTATTTGTAGACAACATGGCCGACCTGCTAGAAAATTGTGGACGTATGGTTAAACGATAGAGATTACCATGTAGCACACACATATATTCTTCTTAATTGTGGTGAAGTTACACCATTTGTTTGATAATATTAAATAACAAGTCTGGATTTTTTTTTTAATAATACACATGTACATTAATTATAATGCAATATATTATCTATATCTGCAGTGTTTGAATCACAACATCCAAGCGGCGATATCAGTAAAGATTTCGCTAGTTGGTTTTCGAACTACGTTTATGATCCGATAAATTGTGTAGTCGATGAAGGACTGAAACATCTAGCGATGGGACCAAAAAGAAAAGTCAAATCATATCCAATATTCTTCGTCAATGAATATAAATTCAACACCAAAAAATATGGTGCTGAATAATTAACTAACAATACTGGTGTATTTGTTAAAGGCAGTGATGATCCAAATGATCATGTGAACAAGAAAACTTGTTAACACCTCAAAGTGTAGTTTGAAGTATAAGTGATTACTTCGAAATCACCTTTCGAATAGGTGAAGGTAGCTATCACTCTTTGAGTAGGCAAAGATAGTTGGAAACGCTTCTAAAGTACCTTTCGATGCAGTCGAAAAGGCTAACCTCTCTTTAAAACCTCCCTCCGAGTTATTATGTTGATGACTCTACCGAAACCCCCTTTCGAAGCAGTCAAGGAGGCTTAAGATTGGGACTTGACGGTTTATGGAAATTGGCTGAGTTGAGTGGGTTTCGACTTCATCGAAAGGGTGGGCTCTTATTACTTTGTGGTTTTGAGCTAAAACTCAAAAGATATGTGTAAGCTAAGGGTTGTGACTCAATCGAAGGTAACCTTTCGATTAAGTCAACATCAGATGATCATATTTGTATGCAATAAGAAACTCAAAACAGCGAAATAATCAAAATTATCATAATCTTTCTTTTGTCGAACTAAAGATATACAGATTGACTGTATTCCCCAATTTGATTTTAAAATTAGTGTTTACTAGATTTTGAAAGTACAAGTAAGAAGTGAAAGAAATCGGATCCCTAAAACCAGACCCCTAGGGTCCTATTTATAGGTGCAGATTGGCACCTTTCGACCCATTGCTTTCAACATGGTCGAAAGGTCTGCTTTCCTCCTTTCGCATGCACCTTCTGAATCATAGCTTTCGACCTAATCGAAAGGATCACATGACCGACCTTCCGCTATCACTAAATATTGGGCTTCCCTCTATCTCGCTTTATTGCTTGATAGCTTTCGACTTCATCGAAAGGTAGATGGATGCGCTCTTCACTTAGCCGAAATATGTAAATTGAAAAATATGTGGGCTTTCGATGCTGTCGAAACATGTACTTTGTGGGTTTCGAATAAGTCGAAACACTGTTAAGAAATTAGCTACAGATGACATCATTCGAAAGTGCTCTATCTGAACAATGCAGAACATTATGTTTTGGTATGCTGGAGGACGTTATATTAAACTCGTACACTTCTTCATAAGTGAGAATGGCTTTAACCAATTCGAAAGGCTAATATATGCTTACGAAAGGGTTGTTTTGGCCATATGTTTTTCTGATGAAGGTAGATGAAGATGAAACCAATCGTTTCGAATGGCTCGGTGCTCATGTGGAAAGCATACTATTCATTGCCTTTGAAAGGTACCTTCCAACCTCTTCAGAAACCGAAAACCTGATATCCAATGTCTTCAAAAGGTACCTTTCGACATCTTTGGAAGCTCCTTGCTTGTCCAAAATACTGCTGGAGCGTCCTTTTGGCCACTTCGAAAGGCTTTGCTGATGTTGTCTTCTTCTTGTCGAAAGCTTTATTTAATGTTTTCTGGGACCACTTTAATTCCTTCTGATCCTCACCAATGCTCTTGCTCCTTCTTTCATACTTTCACTCTTGAGAATATTTTATGGATAACATATCATATAAATGATTTTTATGACGTGTTAATCCGGGTTTTGTTATTGACATATTTCATAAGACCCGCGGAGGAAGTTTTTCCGTTTAAATGCAACTGGTTCAGCAATGTTTCAGATTCTGGAATCAACGTGCACCCAAATTATAATCTTATTGAAATAAAGCATACCCTGCGTTATCATAAATACGATCCTTTTATACTCGCCAAACAAGCCCTAAAGTTTATTACACTCCTTATCCATCTTTAAAAGGAGATAAAGCGGATTGGTTGGCAGTTTTTAAAACGAAGGCAAGATTTACATTTGATGGAAAGAATATTTCAGACGAACAAGCTTATCAAGCAGATATCGAGAAAATGGCTAAATAACAATAACTGACGATCAAATCGATTTTGGGCCTCTAAACGAATCAAATGTATTAGTAGAAGCATTTGAAACTACAGAGGAAAACAATATAGAGTACGAGACCAAGTCTGAATCAGAAAACGACAAGAACTGATTAATAATGTACATTTAATAGAAGGTCATTTATGCGATTATTTATGTTACATTTTTCTCATTAACAATGTTATGCTTTCTCATAATTAAATGATATGTTCTGCCATAATAAAATGATATATTTGTGACATGTATTATGTCTGTTTTCTGACACCGCAGTTCTTCATATTCATATTCCCCCTCTTCTCTCAGAGAGGGACCACCGCTGGAGGTGATGGCAGCGGCCCATCAGAGCAGGCACCACGTACCGTAGTGATTTTGCAGCCTAAAGTGGATGGGTCATAAGTATTAATGTTAGAATTTAAAATATTTTATGTATGATGTATTAGTCATGATTTATTAAAAGTCTGTTTCATATTTAACACGGGACATTTGAGCAGGAGCCATCAGGGATTGTTTTTAGTATTTTGAAGCAGGCTTACATGAGCATGATGATTGCATATTGGCCTAGATGGAGTAAGATCTCAGACCTCATCAGGCAGAGTATCTGGCAGGACTTCCTTCTGAGTGTAAATTTATATATCATTATATATTACCACTTTACAATTTGCTGACTAAGTATAAATGTATAACTTATATTTTCTCAACTGTAGGGGGCGATAGACTTGCAGGAAGTTGACATTCCCCTTTGCCAGCGCCACTGGAGTTCAAAAATTGTTAAGAATTACCGAGACACAATGCCTAGCCTTAGGAAAGCGAGGAAGAAGCCTAACTGGATGAGCGCTATTGTGTGGGATGCTTGGGTTGCTTGGTGGAACAGCGATGAATTTAATGTATGTCTATCATATATCACTTAAATTTGTTTTACAGCTGTAAAATATAATGTCCAATTTAAATTGCAGGCGGAGTCAGAGAGGAACTCCGCGAATAGAAATAAGAACCCGGCGATACATCGCGGTGGTTCCAAGTCATTTCAGCATCATCGTGAGGATCTGGTAAATTTATTAATTGCAATTATAACAGTTATTACATTTGTATATTTTATGTTATAAGTTATTAATAAGCAGTTATTACAACAGTAATACATATATACTAATTATTTCAGGAAAGAGCGAGTGGAGGTTCCGTCTCATATATGGATGTATTTGTTCATACTCATGCCATCAAGCAGACAGACGAAGCTGGCAACCTCACGTACGCATGGGAGGACGAGGATAAAGCAACCGCTTCCTCTGTAAGAATATTTTAAATTTGAAGTTATTAATATTGATCAGTTTAAGTAATTAGTCAAAAAGAATTAAAATAATGTTGTATAAATTTCAATTGTATTTTCTTTTGCATTGTAGCAAAAATTTCAGGAAGCACGAGCACAGATTCTGGAGGGAACGAGACGGGATAAGTTGACGCGTGCTGAGGAGGATGTTACTTTTGACTCAATCATGGAACCAACGTCGCGATGTAGGCGTTTTGGCTATGGGAACTAAGCGGTAATTTATAAAAATAAACTACCTTATAAACGTTGCCCAATTTTTATAAAAGTTACATAAGTTCTATAACAACTTATTTCTATTCGCAGGCTAGGACCTCTGAGAAAGCATACCAAAAAACTCAGGACAAAGCAGAGATTGCAAAGCTGAGAGCCATGGTTGCACAGCTATAGAAGCAAGACCGCCTTCGTGCTGTGGAGATGGCACAGCTGAACCAACACTTGACGGAGTATGTGCAGCAGCATGGGTCGTTCCCTTCGTCGTCGGTGCTTCCGGAGGTGAGGACGAGTCTTGATAGGTACGTTATTTTGTGTTTGTGTTTGGACATTGTATATATGCACTTGGAGATGGTGAGTATGATGTGTTTTGTTATGTTTGATATACATTGATGAGAGGTTGGATGTTTTATGTTGATTTGGGTATGTTTGATGCATTTTGTGGAGATGTTGGATATTTGATGTTGATTGGATATGCTTGGTACATTTTGTGGAGATGTTGGATGTTTGATTTTATGTTTGTTGGATTGTTTGAGCTTGATTTGTTGTTAATATTGTTGTTGGTATAATATGTGATTTTAGCTTTTATATATATGATATATATGTGTAAATGGAGTTGTGATATATATTGATGTATATGGATTGTATGGAAATCGAATGGCTGCAGGAAAAAAAGCACCTAGATTACCGATGGCTAGCGACGGCTATCTGGTCACAATATTCGACGGATAGCGACGACTTTCGACAGAATATTAGTAAGGTTCGTGGCCACATGCACACTGTCAGCCGTCGAAAAACCGTCGCTAATAGCCGTAGATAGCCATGGTCGATTCCATCAAAAAGAGTCGGGAAATGCATACGCCGTTCCGACGGCTATTCCGTCGGTTATCGACGGCCGTCGATGGCTGTCTACCGTTGGAATATGATGTTATTCTTGTAGTGTACATGCAAACAAACAAAATGGTAAACAAATAACATACAAACTCATGTTTTGATACGACGGTAAACTAATAATTGGGTCAGACTCAAACCATGCCGGATTTTGGTAAAACCGTATCCAACCATAATAATAATCGGATCGGGCCTGGGTAGTTAAGGTAAAACCTGTACCCGCATTAATACGACGGGTTCGTGCCGCACTCGGACCGAAACTCGTACCAATTGACAGGCCTACGCATTAGTATCAAACGATACGTACAGGATGATAATATCGTAGTCATAAATACGAAGTTCATCTATATCTACCAATCCAGCTATATATCCAAGTCTAATCTTGCTCTTATTGTTTGAAAAAATATAAAATCAAACATATATAATAGAAAGAGATGTATAACAGGAGTGTGCATCTCCTCAGCATCCCTATCTACTATATACCTCTGTAAATATGTAAGTGTAACAATACCTCATCTAACCTTATCGTAGACTAAAGCCGGTAAATACGCAGAATATGACTCAAAATTCTTATATGAATTATCAAAGGGTACCGACGCATAATTTGATCGGCCAACCTTTATACCAGTCAGCATATAAAAGTCTGGAAGAGTCAATCTCAACTCAAAATGTGGACAATGAAACGTATGTGTAGTAGACCATCATCTCTCAGTAAGAGCCTCTACTACACAACGATCGACATGTGCAAATGTAGGCAACTGTAAAAAAACCATCGAAAAATGATGCATATAATGTGTGAAAGTACTCAGTAATGCGTCTACTCCAACTACCATGCATAGCTAGTGATCGATCGATATATGTAATTATTTAACATTAACGGTAAACTAAGCAAACTAATAAACAGTTATAGTTTGTGAAAGGCATGTTTATCTAATAGATCGTCGATGGCAGCTCGTGCAAACATCGCAGATCATCTGCGGTCATAGTAACATGTGAAATAGTATAAACTGCACCAGCGTTGACATCAATCGTGTAATGGACAATCCATCTAACAATTTCGACAAATCACGACGATGTTTCAACATATTAATGAAGAAAATTGGAAAAGGAAAAGAAACAGGGAAAGTTAAAAGTGAAGTAAAATTGAAAATAACACCTCATATAAACATGATTCTTAGACGTTTGTTTAACAAACGGCTAAATGTCGAATGTTTGTTGAACAAGCGCCTAAGTCATATACAAACACAAACGCTTGTTTAACAAATGTCCAGTCTTCAGATGCCTGAAGACCAAGCGTTGGTCGAACAAGTGGTTCAAAAAACAACTGGAAAACCTATGCCATTACATTTTGTAATCAAACAATTACATTGCTTTAAATTCCAATTGATTACATTGCTTTAAAGATACGTGAAACAAATTTAGTGTACCTAAACACATTTTGTAATCAAACATTAACGTTGAGTAAATCACCTACAATACGAGCTACTTCAACTGCAAGCATTGCATGGACGGTTCAATAAAACACATGTAGACGAGTTACTCACAATGCAGTAACTGAACCATGTTAATAAAGGAACAAATTACTGTAAATGATGTTTTGTGCGTTCACGTTTCATCCATGTTTTATAGATAAATTCCTCTGTGTCCTTCTGTTCATTATCAAATTACAGTCATATATTTTACTTAATTAACTGCGGAACTCACCATAAAAAATAAAGGGTGAAGATGGAAAAATCAATGATCGGAACATATTGAACGCATGAGGCAGCTAAAATGAAGACAGAGGAATAGTACTCCATGTTTTATTGTTTTTTTCACATATTGAAACGTCAAAGTTCCACTGCAGATTCATAGGCATAAGTCAAATTTCCCAGGGATGTGAACTAGGAAGAGCAAGTTTCACCGCTTGAAACTCACAAGTCAAACAATTAAAAGTACACCAAGGCAAATGGTTCATGCAGTCTAGACTAAGCAAGCATATCATTCAAGTAGACTCAAAGCTTAAACAACAGAAGCGATATATACAAAATTTTCATATGCATGAATTAGCCTGATTAGGAAAAGAGAAAAAAAATAGCAAAATGAACAGTCAGGATTCATCGATGCACTATCCTAAACGAGTGATTCCAGTTTCACTTGAAGCAACTCATGGAAATAATAACAATCCAGAGGAGGAAAACTCTGCAAATCAGCTGCCTATTCAAACACAAAAATAATATCAGAAAATTTGCAGTAATATATATCAATCAATGCACAGGTACTCTGAGTTTTAGGTTGATTAGGTATTTAGCATCAGTGTACATCAGCTGCCTGTTCAAATGCACAATAGCAGCAAACCCTTGTGCAAATGCATAGTAACCAGTCCCTCCTACAACTACATATTCTTCTACATTACTACGTCTTCGTGTACATGACTCTATAGCGATACTGCCATTATACCTTGGTGTATCAAAAGTGAGGTGCATAATGTTCATAAATGAAAACACAGATTTTATTTGTTTAGCTGGAAGAAGAAAGCCTTGTGCTCTTCCAACAACCTGAGAAGTGTTTTTTCCACTAACAGTGAGATTGTTATGGAATATGAGAGCTTTGGTGTTTGAATGGAGAAACTTTGGTTGATGTTGATATTGGGAATACGGAGGTTGAATGTAGAGGGAGATTGAAAGCGAGTGATACTTGATGTGAGGAGGAGAAGATTTGAAATTTGCCAGAAGAACGACTATGAAGATTGCTACTATGACTGAAATGAAGAATATGATTTTTGCCAACATTATGATCTGGCTTGGATTGTTTAAAAGTAGTATTCGGAACAACTTTGTACTTAAAAGCAGAAAATGGAGTTGGTGAGAGAATACTTGTAGTACCTAAGCCATAAAAAATATATAGATTTGACCAAACAAAACAACTAAAATTTTAGGATAACGAATGATATTGTAGTTGTTATAGCCTTCAGTGGATGTTTAAAAATCAAGTTTTGAAATGTGCATGTCAATTAAACAAATCTTGAAATTATCTATTCAGGATACACTATTTGGACAATACTGACAAATTACGAACAAAATAACAGGAGTAGCAAGTGAGTGTCAATAATCACTTGCGATCCCATTGGATGGTATAACCAAAATCTTCCTACCGGGTAGCTAAATTCAGCTACCTGGTAGTAAACGCTTACCCACGTTTCAGAAACTCGGATAAGTGTTTTATTTGTTTTTTCTGCATTTGGTGCAGAAAAGGCAGTGAAAGTTTCTGAAATACAGGTAAGTTAATAAGCTGCTTACTACTACTTGGGTAGCAGGCAGTAGCATACATGCCACTTCACCGTAATACCCAACAATGCTACTTGTCTACTGCTTTGTTAAGCTGGTAAAATAGCCAGGAGGTAAAGATCCATCTATGTGCTTAACAATAAGCAATCAACATGATAAAAATAATGCAGGCACAGTATCACTTTCTTCATGTGACTTATTTTCCTACCACACACTGACAACCAGAGTTGAAAAGGACATAGTAAACTTAAAAGGTGGTGCTCCAATTACCATAATTATGAACCAGAGCTATCACAAGTGCGTCAACATTTGCCAAGTAATCTTTGAGTTGTGTGCATAGAGAGTCTCTATATGTACTATAGCAAAGAACCCATTATTCTGCATTCAGAAATGTATGTGAATCATAAACTAAACCGCTGATATTAACACAAATCAATCATAAAATAATAGAAGATTAAATGTATCATAGCTGTAAGACAGCAGAGCGCACTCTACTTCCATTAGCATGTAATACCAAATTTTTTATTTAAAGGACACTCCATAGATATCAAAAATAATATTTCTACTACAGTTCAACAAAGACCACTCTTCCAAGTAAATGGCTACATCATTCTCAAGTTCCTCATTCCCGTAACATATTACCAACTCTAGCACTTTCACAAGCCATTTACACTAACGAACTATTGTTACACAATCAGACTCAATGTACTACAGATCATCATCAACGCCATAAAATTGCAGGTGAAATAATGCATTCATCTGATTCTCCAACCATAAACAAGTTCAATTTAATAACCTCTGTAAATTTTTGTTTCGTGTCTAATAACAGGAAAATTACTGTATAACATTTATCATGGGGAAACTACAATTAATGGTCTTCGTATAATATGTATTTTGTATCAAGTCCTTTTAAGCAGAATATAACAGCAGGAAAAATGGGTTTGAAGCAGCTAAGAATACATACCAAGTTAAGATGCACACGGATAGAAGCACTAGCAATTCACTTATGTAGTGTCTTGAGTATCAATAAAGGTGAACCAATTTTCAGAAAACCCACATTAGATGAAAAACAAAGAGAACCATACCTTCTTAGTCATTCAAAAATCTATATTTTCAGCAAAGGGTATTTTCCGAAACCTAGCTCCTAATCGCCAATCCGAGGGCTTCATTGTTCCATCTCTTGATCTTTTTCTTCTAGACATAAACCCTGGGTCTGATATGGAATTTAATAAAGATCCCATGTCCATCTTTTTTGGTTTTTTCCTATCGGCCTCTTCTTTCATGTATCTGGAAAAGGCAGAATATATTAAAATATTACCCTTCCATGTATAGTATTCAAACAATTACAAAATAATGGAGGGGGTTATGATTGTTATACCGTTCTCGGATTACTTTAAATGCTTCTTTTGTTGCATAAGGTAAACCTGTTTTTGGGTCACGATACCTGTAATATTTATCATCAATCACAAAAGCAAATCTAGATGTGAGGATCAAGATTCTTATCGTTTCTCTAGGATTTAATTTGAGATATGTTACTTGATACAAAATGATAATATTAAAAGCAAACAGAATTGGTAGTGGCAAGTAAAATATCATACTTGGCAGGCAATCCAGTAACCACGCACACATTTTTCTCAGGATCTGCAAAATATGTGAAGTTGCATCAGGGGAAAAAAGTCTGCCTCGATGCTATTATGCTATGATTTTAACAGTTTTAAGCGTAATCTGATTAATAACTTTTCAGGAGTTATATGTAATAGATGAATAGCAAGGTGACACTGCTTACTAGTACACAAACTTAACAGTGGTACATTCTATGTCTAAGTAGCAGTAGTATCTAGAGTATAAAAAATAGATGTAAATTAGATCAATTAGTTACATTCAAGACATCACATTATATTTTGTCTTCATATACAAGTATTTAAAATATTGGACTCGCAAATTAGAAGTGAGTGACAAGGGAAGAGCTAAACTACTGGGAAATTATACTGTCCAAGATTGTATCAGTTATATACTTGACGGCAAAAAGTATTCAATGCCTTGACTGATTTATGGTTAGATTATGCATATCTGCTTTGCACGTCTTTTCTCTGGACTATTTCATGATTCAATATAACAGAGAATTGTTGGAGGTAGAATGTCAAAACAAAAATAAAACGAGTATAACTATTTTCAGGTGTGTTTTCTAGTGGGTTATACAGTTAATCGAGTAGCTTCCATCATAATATAAATTTGGGAAACAAACCCTTTTCCGAAAAAATTCAAGGTTAAAAAGGCTACTGTGATAATAAAATGTGTGTGACTTACATGGCATGGACTTCGTGTTTATTTCTGACTGGAATGTTGCCCCCTGTCTAAATTCTAGTGTTGATATACCTAAAATTTTCAATAGCAGATGCCAAGTCAGATGATCTAGGATAAATAGAGTACAAACAAGAACATTATATTCTATTTTTGGATTTGAGCACTTGTAACATCAACATAAAGGCGGCTAACAATAGACATCATGGTTCCTTAAACTGCAAGATGTTTTATAGAAGATAAAAGTCAGAAAATATACTTGCCATTTTTGGAGGAATAGTGTATCTGTGGACCAGTATAAACATTTTTGTGCACAATAGCTCTTTTTTTAACTTCTTCCTCCCTTGCTAACATGCGTTCCAAATTCTTCATATTTATGATTTCTGAAATATTTTAGGTTAAGAAATATAACGCATCATCTGAAATTTCTGCATGATAATGTTGTTAGTTATTACACACCTGTCTGAGCAGCTTCGAGTAGCATTTCCTCTTGAGACATTCGTTTGTCCTCGGTCTCCTTTTTCCTCTTAATTGGCTGATGAACATGTGATGTTATTCGACTGAGGGTATATTATTATATTTTCATGTCAATTAAAGAGTAATGTTCTGAAATTTTCAAAATGTCACATATGAATGAAAAAAAAGTAATATTTGAAGTTTCAAATCACCCTTCAGTATAACTATGTGAGAAGATAAAGTGATAACAGTGAATAGAGGCATTCCCTCCTATTTCTGAATTTCTTTTATGATATTTCAAGTGACATCTAAAAGCTCACTAGGGTAGTGAGCTTACAACACAAGTACCATATACTGATCACAGCATCGGTGTAGTTTTGTTGTCACAGTTAATGCAAATAAACTTTTTCCAACAGTCGTTGTTTCAAGTTGTAGGCGCATCCTCTTAGAATATATTTATTTTGAAGAAAGGGTAAGTTGTCAAGTAATTATTCCAAGACCTTTGCATCCGGGAAACCTTCTGTACCAAGTTCCACCCCTTGTATTGATGATAGTATAATGATCAATTAAAGACCTGTGAAAAGATAGGAGCATTTTTTTGGACGAATACCAAACTCAAATAAATTGATGTCGAATTAGAGTTTTTTGGCAAGTGGTGGCAATTATCAAACCAGGCATTTGATATTACTCTGCCAAGACATTTTGTTGACAGAGTTGAATAAGATGAATGTTTGCTTGATGTGTGCACATACTAATACATTAAAATTCTGGATTAAGTCAGTACATAATATGCATGTACTGAGATTTCTAGGGATTATTGTTAATTTTCTTTGCTTACATTAATAACCTCCACCTCGACCTTTTGTGATGACTGGTTGTGGATTTAGTTTTTGTGCAACTTGCAAGAATGTTTTTATTGCTTAAATCAAAATAAAACTGAAGCATAACCTCATAGACACAATATTAGTAACTTTCACATTCTAATCTATGATATGACCATACTTTCACTAGTCATCAATATTCAATCATCAGCGTGCGTAGTTAATTCACAAATAATAGAAAGAATTACAGCAGCAATACCAGTATATGTGATTAGGAATATCAATATGGAATAGGATATTCTGTACAAAATATCCAAACAAAGAAATACCTTCATAGTTGCCTGTATCGCTTCACGTATAGCTTCTCTTTCTGCCTGCCTCACGACAACTGCTGTCCTGGTTGACTTTCGTACTATCTTCTCATTTTCTGTTTCATTATTAACTTCTTGAATATTAGTTGACTTCTTTTTCTCAGAAATCTTCGCAGATTCAGTACCATCTTCTGATTTTGGTACAGCTTTCTTCTTAGTAACTTTCTTCCTTAATGTCTTTCCAGGATATATCAATCTTTTTTTCAACGGCAACCTAACAATACAAAGAATAAATCATCAAATGCATAAACAAGAAGAAATGTGCTTAGGACCATAAAAGTCAAACCTCTCCTCAACAGCATTTTCAGCATCAACGACAGGTTCAGGTTCCTAATTTCACAGAATAGTTGCAAGGAAATAATATCGTTCACATGAGAAAATTCAGAATTTCAGCAGTATTCAAAAATAATATATAAGTATAGCCTTGTATTAATACTTGAGATTTAGAGCACTCACATCTTCATCAAAATCGCTATCAAATACGTCTGCAGCTTCTGGCTCTTGTTCATAATTATTATCCTCTTCCTCCTAATTAGGGAGGTAAAAGTTATACTTGTTATTAGTGAAAAGAGACACAAGGGTACAAAATAACTTGAGGTTCATCTAAGTTTGTAGTGCGCTGTCCACATATCACCCAATAGTATTATTGCAAGTATGTAATAGAAGAATGTGTGTACTTCTTTCAGAGCATCTTGATTCCAGAATTGCTCGTCATCCTCAATCTCTTCATCTAGCAACTTTGTCATTCTAAATAAAAACAGCGGTTATCAATTAAAAAAAGAAATACTGAAAAAAAATTGAATCATCTATGCCTCAAAATAAAATGTATTCAACAGCTGAGAAATAGAAGTTATGGAAAAAAGCTGAAAGAGCATAGTGATAACTTGTTGGAAGCCTTCAATAAACATGCTGAGAAACAGTAAATTAAATAGCACTTGATAACTAAAAAGCGAAATCGGGGAAAACTTCTTTTACAACCATTTAAAAGTATTTATAAGTTATAATATTTGAGTAGTTTTAAATTAACAGAAAATTGTGAACTGGTTGAATGGTATAAGTTGGAATTCTGAACAAATTTAAATGACAAAAGTTGAAAAAGAAAATAAGTGTGTTTTCTAACTTATGACCAGTTAACTTATTAGCAATTTCAAGTCAAAATTTCAAATTATTACGAAGATTTCAGATTTTTCCCACTACCATCGTTTGAGGTTTTCAAAATTTTGATCAACTTCAAAATTTTGGATTTCTGATTTCCATAATTTCTTAAAAGAAATACGTTTACTATATTGCATATTTGTCTTTACAAAATTAAAATATGTATTGTATTTAAATATGTAAAAGGAATATAAATTATACAGATTAAATATTCAAGGCAATACAAAATTAACAATTATAAAAGGTAAATAACAATCAAATTATAATTTAATTCTAATAGTAGATAATGCATAGAGCTATGGTGGTAATGCAAACTTTCCTTGCCGTTACCATAACATTACAAATCAATTGGTTAAGGTAAATTGGTATATCTGTACATTCGACGGCACCGATAAATTTACCATTTTTAATTGTAAAACATTGATATTTTTTTTTAAAACCAGCAATAACAGTAATTTACCATTTCATTTATAATACAAAAATATTCATATAAGTAGATGTGTTACATGCATTTAAAAGCAAGCAAAGAACCAAATTTAACTCAAGAATTTAGTTCAAATAATGATATTTGCATTATTATTTTCTTTCCCATTAATGTTTTCATTAAGCCGCACAATGGTAACGATTCTCAGTTTATCGGTATACCAGCCTACGAACATATCGACATCGGTATGCAATTTTACTTTATGTCTTTACCCATCGATGTGGTAATAGTATTTGCAACATGGTAGCACCAACTGTTAGCATAAATAGCTTATATGCACGTAGGATAAACATATACAAATCCGATCAAATATATCTCTTAAATAATATGTAACCTCACTTATTCAAAATCTATAGCTCAAATTCTACAGTCACTCCCAACAAAATAGGGTTCAAATTCAATTGTCTTCTTCATCGGTTGGTATTCAAAATGGAAAGTGTTGAGGTGTGTAGGAACCCTAGAGGGTCGAGCTTAATGACATTGGATTGTTTTGTGATGGTTAATGAATTATTTCTTTGGTTAAGCAATGTTTGATTTCATTTTATTCAATTATTATTTTCAATTCAAATTTAATTTGCTTTTACTTTTTATGGTATTACCATAATTTCTTACGGATGTCCTCATGATCAACTTCAAAACAGGATCAAATAGTTGAAATTTAGCATTTCGACGCGACTCTAACCATGGTTAGTATTGAACAACTTAAGTTCTGAAAGTTACATATTCTTTAAAGCGATGTCAAACGCCCTTTCGAACAAAGCTAAATTGCATAAATCAATTTGAACCTCAAAATTTATTTCCATAGATAAAACAATTAAAGGCATGCAGCTTTATTTCTTTTTTTACCATAACTCGATGTTTGTTATTGGTATCTTTTAACGGTTTTTTCTTTTTTCACACATCATTGCCAACATATTATTAAAAAAATATCAAACAAATTTCATTGAAAGTTCCATATTAGTATAAAATAAGATTATCTGGAACTATTATTTTGAATTGATTGTTTCCAATCATCGGTTTTGAATAATCTAGTTATCCAATTTTAATATCAATCCATCTTTTGTAACATGAATTATCGTTGTCATATTTGTATATTATTGCTCTTTCTCAAGTTCAATTTCATATTGTTATCTTTTTAGAACAAGAGTGGCACTTTATTCAAACAGAACACTCATTTTGATGTCTCGAGAGGTTTGAGCCCAAGACCTCTAAAACCTCGGTCTAGCGCATCTACAACTTGCCTTTGAGCTAGTGGTCCTTATCGAATTTCATATTTTTGACATTGGTCGTTAAAATGGAGTTTGAAAATGAGTAATTTAAAAAGAAGGTATTTTGTGCAATAAAAAATATCGGGCATGGACACTAAGGTTGGGTCCAAATATGTTTATTATAAACATCAGTGTACAAAGGCCATTATAAAGAAGTATACATCAAGACCAATAGCATATTCATGTAGCCTAGAACGAAAGAAATGACGCAACCAAAAACACAAATATTGACTCATTTGTGTAAAGCTTATAGCATACCTGTATTGCCTTTGAAATGTTGCCTTTGAAATGTGCATCAGTGAATAATGTGATTAGCTTGAGTTGTTTTGAATTTAAAAAGCGTGCAATGATTAATATTAGACAACTTTTTTCTTCGAAATTGAATACTTAGGTAGCAGTACATTATTGTATTGCAAAGTTTAGATAGCATATATCATACTAAAAGTCAACATATGTCCAGTGGTTTAAATCACGCTACGCTGAATTCAACCTGTAACCTCACATATCAAAACTGGAGCGCGCCTGGTTTTAAAAAACTTTGTAGTTATTGAGAATATTACCCACGGATGTCAGCAGCTCTGGTGGAGTTGGCGGGGGGTCTCATCTCCTCAGCAGATGGAGAAGATTCAAGCCTTGGCAGCTACACTTTAATAGCTTGTAATTTGCGGAGGCATTTAATAATCTCTTAAAATGAGTTGAAAATCTCGAGATCGAAAAGTGCCTCTGCGAGAGCACGGCTAAAAAGGAATGTCGATTGGGGCGGGCCTACCGAATTCCCTAGCTCTACTCTCCAGAGCATGGTTTTATAAAATATCACCCACTGGCCAAAGATTATATTATTACCCAATATATATGAAGGGATTACTCCATGGCTCATAATGTCATCGTTAATTGGTTTAATAATTGGTTTAAGTAGCATAACCATTTAATTTTTAGCGACACAATGAAAATTTGTTATGGTACCAATCTATTGATATTTGACCCGTATATTGGTTCAAGATCAAGTTAACAAATAAGGGGGGGACCAAATAACTATGTTATGTCCCATTCTTAAATAACGTGAATGCACTATTTTCAAAAACGCAAAGTTCTTACATTCGATTTAAAGAAAGACAAATCATACGCAAAACTTATGTATGCATCAGAAAATGGTGTGTTCGAAAGGTGGAAAAATGAGAGGTATAGTGGACATAAGTCTTGCATTCGACCTAAGAAATTGCAAAGGCCTTATATATGGATTTTTTTATACGTTCTTCTTTCACAATAAATCACTTATTCATTGATCAAACATGACTTCTGCATAAAAATCAAGATGTACATGCATCAAAAAGCCTACATTTTATTGGAGTGCTCACTCGGCAATAAAGTTTGCAAAATTGACTATGTAGGAATGTATAAAAAAAGCTAAAATATACCCATGTTGAAATAAAAGTTTATAGAGGTTACTAGACATCTCTTGATGGCTAAATAAACAACATGGTTACCAACGTAGAAAACTGTGAAGTGGGGAAATCTCAAAAATAAAACTAGAGCATATTGTGCTACAAAACATTTTTGTCAACAACAATAATTGGTAGGAGAATCGAGTTGAGTTATTTAATATTTTTCATATCGGTGTTATCCCAACTTTTGGCAAAGCTGAGATACCCAAAGATTAACTGAAAATCAATGATTACTAGTCATAAATATCAATTGTGCATCGCAGGTTCACCATGGATATCGATGAATTACACCCGAGTCCGGATCGGGCTACAATTGACAAGACACGTCAAGCAAGGCCAGATAGAACAACATTCCAAATCTCGAGACAATCCGAGTTCGTACGCCCAAGATATCATCGACGCAAGTGAAGGACATAGCCTTGAGTTCGTCTCCTAATGGTTCGAATCCCCTAGGGTCGAATCCATCAAGCTCGACTCCATCAAAACACTTCCAACGTTCGAATCCATCAGCGAACATTCGTTCGAATCGTTTCAGACAAGCCACTTCGAATCCATGATGCCACCTCACTTCGTTTCCTTCAGGTTGAAGTCTTTCGAATCCATCCTATGACTTTGTCCCGATTCCATCCTGCGAGAATAGCTTCGAATCGAGTGGGTAAGATATAGCGTGATCAATTCGAACGTGCATGCGTTCGAATCCATGTACTTTGAATCCACACTGTTTGAGGCAACTTCGAATCGATCAACTTTGTACCCAGATCGATTCGAACAGACCTTCGCTCATTCGATTCGAAGAGGGATGTCTTCGAATCCACTATCATGAATCCCCAGTCAAAGCTGCTAAAACCATGGAGTCGACCCAGTCAACTCGGCATAGAAGTCGGATCGATACGAAGGAGGCGCTCCACGTCATCACAGAAGCGCACGCTTGATCGATTCGAAGCAATCGAGTCGAACATGATCGATTCGAACGAAGCACTGCAACCAGAAAAGCGACCTTGAATCGATCATAACTTGAGATCTACACATCCAAATGCTATGAAATTTTCACAGAAGCTTGAGCACATGTTGAAGAATGTCCACACCAAATTTCAGCTTGATTGGACAATTTCTTGATCGATTCAAACCAAGGGTCGAATCGATCCCAAAGTGGGCCCGGATCTCCAGATTTCGGCCATGTGGGCCCCCTCACGTGCCAGAACTGGTCTCCCTTCAATTTAGGCGAAATATCAACCTCCTACACCTATAAATAGAGCCCCTGGTCATTCAGAAAAGAGGTCAGACAATTTGGAGAGCTAAAGAGCGCCCAGATTCTGCCAGATTTACTCCAGATCACCAGATTCTGCCAAATTTACTCCAGATCACCATTGCTGCCTTAGATTGAGACTTAGTTCAGCAAATCAGTTGTAATACAACACACGAAATTGTAATCTTCAAGCATCGAGCAATAAAATCATAAAAACCTTGAAGTGGACGTAGGCCGGAGATAGCCGAACCACTATAAATCGTGTGTCACTATTCATTATTTCTGAATTGCTATTTGTTATTTGTTTAGATCCGTGATTTGTGTGTGAATATTATTGATTTATATTCATACGCTGGTGCTTTCACTACACTTGGGGTTTGTGACCAATTTTGGCGCAAACACTTTGGTGCTTTCACTGAGAAGAACTAGCACCCGCTACACCAAATTCAAAATTTAGATTTGGAATTTTAAGGATTCAGATTTGGCTCTACAATGATTCGACAAACAAGACAAAGAGCTGAGAGGAGCCAACAGGGAGGAAGTCAAGAGGCATCCTCTGACACTGGAGAAGGACAAGCTTCGATCTACATTACTAGAGATGAGATGGAGGCTATGAATAACCTAATGCAGGAAAGAATGATGAAAAGCCAACAAGAGATGCTGCAGAATTTCTTCGAGCAGATGAGAGCTGCAGGGACACAGAACCTTGGACCAGCTACAGCGGCTGTGAATGTGGAACAAGGAGCTAGGGCTATGGAACCCAACGGAGGACAGAATGCAGAACCAGAAGGCAATCAACAAGGGCTTGGGGGCAGACCCGCAGGATCCAACACAGAAGAACCTTTGGAAGGAGCTCAACCGGCTAGGGCCAACACAAATGCTAACGAGCCACCCGAAGAGTATGTACCAGAATTCCCTACAAGACTCGGAGGGCAAGACAGAGACATGACAAGGGGGCAACCCCTAGATGGAGATGAAAGAATGATTGGCCTAGTGAGACGACTCATGAGAGGAGGGTTGTCAGGAGGAGGATTGGAAGAAGTTAGTCGGAGTCCGTTCGCTTCGAATATCAGGAATGCAAGGAACCCTCCGAAGTTCAAACTACCAACGCTGAATTCCTATGACGGAAAGTCAGACCCGACCATGCATATCACCAGATATATCAGACACATGGAAGTGCTGGGAGCATCCGAGGAAGTAATGGCACGATGTTTCCCCTTATTCTTATCAGATTTGGCTGCGCTTTGGTTTAGACAGCTAGAGACAGGATCAATCAGGACATGGGGCGAGCTTGTAGATTGTTTCATGAAGCAGTTTAGGGTTCACATAACGCGACCCAAGAGCGTGATGACTTTGGCATCAATAAAGCAAAGGACCGGAGAGTCCATAAAAGATTTTCTGTTACGATTTAATGCAACGGTGGCTTCTGTAGATCGCCCGGACCCATCGATGATTTTGATGGCGGCAGTGGCCGGAGTTGGAAAAGGCACCGAATTCAAAGACTCTTTGACTAAAGATCCACCGCAAGATCTTGGAGAGTTTTTCCATGAAGCTGAAAAATTCATTCGATTAGAGGAATCACGAGCCGAGAGGCAGGAAATAAATGTTGCACAAGGCGAAGGAAACGCCAGGGAACAGTCCAGGGCGGACAAAGGAAAGAGAAAGCAGGATGACGCACATGATGGTCCTGATAAACGGAAGAAATTCCGAGAGCCCAGATTCAGGCAATACACAGACTTGGTGGCAGGACTGGAACGAATTTACACCGAAACTCGGGGGCAACTCCCCTATCGAAAACCACCGAGGAGAGATCCCACAGAGCGGGAACGTAGAACCGAAAAATACTGTCTATTCCATGAGCTGGATGGGCACACTACCGATGAATGCCGCCACCTGAAGGATGAGGTGGAAGAACATGCCAGGAGTGGTAGATTGCCGCAGTATGTCAGAGAACGTGCAACGGCGGTTAGACCCGAACAACTACCGCCTCAACCTAACAGGAATGATCCTGGATCGGGATCACGACTCGTCATCAACTGATTGTGATGGCAAGGGCCAAGTTCAAGATTTGGACTCTGGTCGATTAGTTTTCTTAGATTTGATTTCCAAAATAAAACGGCTATCCCACTTAGTCATGTACGAGAACCGGAGAGATCCCTAGGCATGCTCTGAGATGGAAATAGACCGCTCCGCCCGGAGAGGCATTATCTTGTTTTTCCTGGTGTTTGAGATTGAACATCTAGGATTTGAATTTAATAAAGGAACACTTATTAAAATAAACCTTTGACCGGAGAGTTAAAGGATAAACATTAAATATCAATATAAACATGATCGTTTTATGATCCTGCCCGGAGAGGCAGGGTCCGGAGTGCAAGAAGTGAGTTGCTTCGCCGAAGAGCGACAGGATCAACTCACTTAAGCATCGTTTTCTATTCACCGGAGAGTGATTGGATCAGGATTCGATAAGAGCCCGGAGAGGCTATGATCGGCCCATGATTTAGGCCATGACATCGCTTAATGTTCAGATACACTGAACCGGAGTGCAGGAGGTGAGTCGTTTCGCCGGAGAGCGACAGGATTGACTCACTTAACGTTGTTTCCCCTTCACCGGAGAGTGACAGGATGGGATCCAGCATGAGCCCGGAGAGGCTGTGATCGACCGACGATTCAGGTCATGACATCGCTTAATGTTCAGATACACTGAACCGGAGTGCAGGAGGTGAGTCGCTTCGCCGGAGAGCGACAGGATTGACTCACTTAACGTTGTTTCCCCTTCACCGGAGAGTGACAGGATAGGATCCAGCATGAGCCCGGATAGGCTATGGTCGGTCGAGAACGACCAAGACATCGCTTTAACGCCCTAACTGGGGCCGGAGTGTAAAGGGTAGAAAGCAACACCGGAGTGCAATAGGATCTTTCTATTCGATCGCTAAGTCTGGAATGGGCTCGGCAAGGGTCCGGAGTGACCATCGATAATACGGAGAGACGGTAGAATCTCATTCTTAACTTCCACTAAAAGAAATTGATAACAATTCGGCTTCGAACAGCCATGGACTTGATTGAAAATGCTATAAGCTATGAGTAAAACATGAACTCACTGCATCCAACTTGAGACTGATCAAAACACGCCTTTTACCAAAAGGCATATTTTGGGGGGCAAAATGTTATCCCAACTTTTGGCAAAGCTGAGATACCCAAAGATTAACTGAAAATCAATGATTACTAGTCATAAATATCAATTGTGCATCGCAGGTTCACCATGGATATCGATGAATTACACCCGAGTCCGGATCGGGCTACAATTGACAAGACACGTCAAGCAAGGCCAGATAGAACAACATTCCAAATCTCGAGACAATCCGAGTTCGTACGCCCAAGATATCATCGACGCAAGTGAAGGACATAGCCTTGAGTTCGTCTCCTAATGGTTCGAATCCCCTAGGGTCGAATCCATCAAGCTCGACTCCTTCAAAACACTTCCAACGTTCGAATCCATCAGCGAACATTCGTTCGAATCGTTTCAGACAAGACACTTCGAATCCATGATGCCACCTCACTTCGTTTCCTTCAGGTTGAAGTCTTTCGAATCCATCCTATGACTTTGTCCCGATTCCATCCTGCGAGAGTAGCTTCGAATCGAGTGGGTAAGATATAGCGTGATCGATTCGAACGTGCATGCGTTCGAATCCATGTACTTCGAATCCACACTGTTTGAGGCAACTTCGAATCGATCAACTTTGTACCCAGATCGATTCGAACAGACCTTCGCTCATTCGATTCGAAGAGGGATATCTTCGAATCCACTACCACGAATCCCCAGTCAAAGCTGCTAAAACCATGGAGTCGACCCAGTCAACTCGGCATAGAAGTCGGATCGATACGAAGGAGGCGCTCCACGTCATCACAGAAGCGCACGCTTGATCGATTCGAAGCAATCGAGTCGAACATGATCGATTCAAACGAAGCACTGCAACCAGAAAAGCGACCTTGAATCGATCATAACTTGAGATCTACACATCCAAATGATATGAAATTTTCACAGAAGCTTGAGCACATGTTGAAGAATGTCCACACCAAATTTCAGCTTGATTGGACAATTTCTTGATCGATTCAAACCAAGGGTCGAATCGATCCCAAAGTGGGCCCGGATCTCCAGATTTCGGCCATGTGGGCCCCCTCACGTGCCAGAACTGGTCTCCCTTCAATTTAGGCGAAATATCAGCCTCCTACACCTATAAATAGAGCCCCTGGTCATTCAGAAAAGAGGTCAGACAATTTGGAGAGCTAAAGAGCGCCCAGATTCTGCCAGATTTACTCCAGATCACCAGATTCTGCCAAATTTACTCCAGATCACCATTGCTGCCTTAGATTGAGACTTAGTTCAGCAAATCAGTTGTAATACAACACACGAAATTGTAATCTTCAAGCGTCGAGCAATAAAATCATAAAAACCTTGAAGTGGACGTAGGCCGGAGATAGCCGAACCACTATAAATCGTGTGTCACTATTCATTATTTCTGGATTGCTATTTGTTATTTGTTTAGATCCGTGATTTGTATGTGAATATTGTTGATTTATATTCATACGCTGGTGCTTTCACTACACTTGGGGTTTGTGACCAATTTTGGCGCAAACATTCGGATAACTGTCGATTTGTTGATTTTTATGGTTTTTGTTTTTTGTAAAAAATCGGACATAGGATATTAGAATACAAAATTGTACTGATACTCAATTTGGAATATTTGAAGCAAATATTCAATTCGATGGCCACTAGCATAAATACGATCACATTTATTTGGATTGGTGATATTGAGCAAAATAGTTCACCTTCACCAAATACTTGAATCAAGTCTGCCTTCAATTACTTAAAAGATGAACTGAAATTGGTAACCTCCATTTAAAGACGGGAACTTGAATGACGTCCATGCAATTTCAACAAATGAAAATAAATTTATTAACGTGGATTATATTGACCTTGTTAGTCCTTCTATTTGGTTGCTCGTCGAAAAAGAAAGAAAAAGTTCACAAACCAATTTTATGAAATACGTTCACAATATAGTGGATATGATGGCAAGAAGTATTGTTTCAAGTCTTCAAGTCCTTCTGAGAGCTCTGAACATGGTGATTCCATACTAGACGAAGCCAAAACATGCATGGATCATGCATGAGTTTGTCAACAACAAATTAAATGTGAACTTACAAAACTAGTTCCAAATAAAGATTTTCAAAGGATGTGAAGGTGTTGGATGATGAAGAGCGAGCACGCATGTGCGTGAAGAGCGCATTTAAGGGTTTACAAGAGAATTGCTAGATCTTAGATATGTATTTCATTCAGGCTTATGCATTATCTTCTTCTTTTTTCATGATGCGGTTGTTTCTTAATCGTAGTAATAAAATTTTAAGCTTGTTCTCCTATATTAATTATTACTTTAAAATTATTATGTATTGATTTACTAAATTTAATTTTATAAATTTGTCAAATTATTAATTTTTGACAATTAATTATCCATTATAAATTATTAAACTTAATTTATTCATTATTAATTCATTATTAAAATTAAGTTATTCATTAATTTAATTTTATAACAAGTGGTTGAATAAATAATTAGTTAATTATTGATAACAAAAACAAAAGAACAATGTAACCATCTCATCTCTGCTCCCATGTTTTATGTATCAAACAAGTTCACTAAACCTCGTTCATTGAGCTTTGTGTTCGAGAATACATCCTTAATTTCCTAAATAACACGTTGGCGTTATTATTTTTGTATATATATACTTTTACTTGTTTTCCTTGTTTCTTTTTCAGATAATAGTAATACTATAATCTACCGGAAATCCTAGCCAGTGTTGGCCGTGCTCTTTTCACCCACATAAAACAAACAATAGTCATAAGCATGAACTGAACAATATCAACGTGGAAGCATGAACCAACAATTGAATCAGAAACTCAAACTTCAATATGCGTTATCTTAAGCTACGCTAAAATTTGATTAGAAGCTCCAAGGAAACAAGAGTCCAGTGAACCACTTCCTCACTCTTAAATTTCACGTCAAACAGGGAAAAATAATCCCTAATTGATGAATTCATACCATCGCGTAAGAGTTCAAAGATACAAGGGGAAAATTTTATGATTAGGGTTGAGTACCTCTTTCCTCGAGTAGACCTGGAGGAGCGTTCGAGAATGACGGGTTTCTCTTCTTCATTTGAATCCGCCATTACAAACTTCGCAATCGCAATCGAGGAGCTAAGATTTAACTTATTTCAATGTATTAATATTTCGTTCCTTCGGAGAAAGCAGAGTGCTAAGCGCTCAACGTAATGAGTTGCTATTTGTTCAGCGCTAGTCAGCATTTTCGTTATATGCAAAGCAGGGGCAAGGATTTGGAATGGATGCTACCGAGTGATATTATTTGCGGACACAAAGTAAGCAGGCCAGAAATAATACGGGTTATTTGAACGGGCAAGGTGATCAAAAGGGGAATGTATTTTATGAAGCAAATTAGATATTTGACCGAAGTATTAAAATATGATTTTTAATTTAATTGATTTATAGTTAATTAGTTATTTGTGTTTATTGCGTGATATATGTTTAATAATTGCAAATAATAAGAAGTAAATTTCGCAATTTCATTAAAATACAGTAATACATTTTTTAATTCAAATACATTCAAAAAACAAAGTAAAACTACCGATGACGACCATGCAACAAATCCAACTCATACATTATAAATCATGTTACTTCTTCATCACTCAATTTTTCCACGATATCCAAGTTTGTGGATTCGTTGCGAACAATTAACATAAACATCTACCGTTGAACACGTAGAATAAGAGCTAGTAAACCATAACAACTCTGCACGGTATTGTTGAAACGATCTGTATTCATGATCGACCTTCCAACGTCATTCCTGCTTGAACTGTCATGCTCGGTATGCCTACTGCGTCTAGGCAGCGAAGTAACTAGAGTGTCATGGGCCACCCAATCGGAGAAATAATATGTATCGGCAGTAATAAAAGGTTGAACGGGTGGTGTTTGTACCAAAAATGGACACAACACTCTTCGGAAGTTTTTGAAGAGATAAAATGAAGAAATTAAATGGAAAAAGAATTATCTAACAAAAACTCCAAAATACGGATAGGAAAATAATAAAAACGCACAGAAACACAAGGATTTAGAGTGGTTCGGCGTATTGCCTACGTCCACTATGAAATTGTTCTCTTTATTGATGTTTCTTTGATGATTACAATTGATTGCAGCAAGTTACAGCAGATAACATTGAATTACAGCAGTGAAATTCGTTTGCAGCAGCAGCCATGGAGTATGGGATTGAATCCGGCAGAGTATGGGCGTTGGAGAATTCAAAGAAGAAGAAGCCTCTTTTCTGTATGCCCTGGGGCTCTTTTTATAGGTGTAGGAGGCTGATATTTCGCTCAGATCTCGGGAGACTTCTTCTGGCACATGAGTAGGCCCGTGCGACCAAGCCCGTGAAGTTTCGGCCCGATCCGTGATCGATACGAACGGATTTTGTATCGATCAAGATTGCGTCCGATGGAGTCGAAATTTGGCGCGGACATTCTTTAGCATGCACGTAATCTTCTATGAAAATTTCATAGCATTTGGACTTGTGGATCTCGAGTTATGATCGATACGAAATGGAGACTTTCGGTTGGCTGCTTCGTTCGACTCGATCCTGTTCGAATCGATAGTTGCGCGTGATCAAGTGGTGACGTGGCGAGCATTATTCGAATCGACCCACCTTCTTCGCCGAGTTGATCGAGTCGTTCCAGGACGTTCGCCTTGTTTGTATCGAGGCACTTGTCTTGTTCGAATCGATGGAAGGTGACCCTTGTTTCGTATCGATGGAGAACACCTGGAATAATTCAACTGCTTGGCCTTGTTCGTATCGATTGGAAATGACTCCAGTCGATCGATACGAAGTTGAAGTGGCCAGATGGATTCGAACACTGGTAGCCAGATCGATACGAATAACCATGATATGGATCAATACGAATAAGGGCTCCTCGATGGATACGAAGTAACCAGTTTTGAAGGATACGAATAGTGATCCATTGATGGATGCGAAGTAGACTCTGGTGATCGATGCGGAGCTGATCGATTCGAAGTAGGCTTTTGTGATCGATGCGAGCTGATCGATTCGAAGTAGGCTTTTGTGATCGATGCGGAGCTGATCGATTCGAAGTAGGCTGTCCCTGATGGATTCGAACTCGATGGATTCGAACTCGATCGATTCGAACAGCGGCCAGTCGATGGATTCGAACTCGATCGTTTCGAATAGTGGCTAGTCGAGGGATTCGAACTCGAGACTGTTTTTCATCCAATCTTGCATCGATCATAACTTGAGCATATGAACTCGGATTGACTTGAAATTTGAAACGTTGGCTTTCATAGCTTCGCTTGTCGTGTCATATCAATTTTAGCTTGATCCGGACTCGGAAAAAATTCGTCGATATCTATAGTGAGCCTGCGTATAACCGATCTCCAAGACGAACTGTCATTGGTTTCTAGTCAAGTTCTTGGTACCACGGCCTTGCCAAAAGGCGGGATAACATTTGCCCCCTAAAGTACGTCTTGTGGAAACATGATGTGCTTTGAAATGCTGCAATCTTCATTCTGAATAGTTATCGTCTCTTCGATGAAAGTTGTAATCTTTGATTGATTTCCTCAGTAATGTAATTGTTGACTATCAACTGTTGTACCCTGTATTGTTGTAACTGATTGCTGCTTGACTGAGATTAGCTGTTTGTTGTTGTAATCATTATCAGATAAGTATCCAATTCCTGTGAATGTCAAAAATTGAATATTAGTCCGACGTATATGCATATACGTTAATTTGACTCTCGCTGACGTTCACGAGTCGTTGTCAGTTTATCTCATATTGAATTCTGTATCGATCCTCTCCTGAACCGATATGAAATTCGAATTGTAACAACGCTCAATGGTTGTTTTTGAATGTTCCTTCGTAATGGTCCTAACCTGAATCGATGTGAAAGGTTGAAATATTGTCTTTGCATCGGTATTCATTGTATTGATGGATACGAAATGAGCATTTTGTATCGATGGATGTGAGGTCCGATGGATACGAAATGATCGTTCGCATCGATGGATTTAAATGCTTTCAGAACAGCCCTTGTTGTGTATTTCGAATCGATGGACCTGGTGTTATTGGATACGAATAGACAATTCGTATCGATGGGTACTGGCCTCTGAGAGCTGTGATTCGATGGATTCGAACTGCACAGTTCATATTGTTACACTGGGGATGGAGTCGAAAGTGATCGATACGAATAAGGGCTTCGCATCGATGGATTTGGCGACGGCTTCGTATCGATACAGACTCGTGTTCATGGATTCGAATAGTTGTTTCGAACTGATTCAGAGGTGACACATTGCAACCGGTCGAGTTTACTGGAATGCGTATCATTTTTTACCTTCGCACTCGAGTCCATATAAATACTGTGGACTTAGCCGTTTTCCACTTTTTACTCGCTCGTTTCTTCTGCCTTGCCTTTGTATCGTTCTAGAGCCTCGGAAAAGAAAAGCTCTTGCCTTCGAATCGATTCAGAAAACTTTAACCCCTTTAACCAGTTATCAAAATCAGGTAATTAATTGAACAAGGTCACTCCTAAAATAATGAGATTCAAATTCTCATGCCATTCCCCTCAAATTCATGTCCGGACGTGGTTTGGGGAAGTAGATATTGCGCGAGGTCGAGGAAGGAGAAGATGGAGTTCGAATCGATCTGGGGAAGAAGGAGTGTGGAGGAAGATGGCTTGGTCCTCGTTTTCGTGTCGATCTGGAGTCAGGGCTTCGAGATGATGAGATGGAGGCCTTCATATCGATCGATGGCTAAGCTTTTGCATCGAGTCGGGATGATCGATGCGAGTGCCTCGAGCATGTTGATCGATACGAAGGGGTTGCGTTTGATGGATTCGAAACCCAGAGTTTTCGATCGATTCGAATTATGCTACAGGGGATCGATACGACGGCGACCCAATTGATGGATGCGAAATGATCACCCTGGATCGATTCGAAGTCTTCAGCCTTTGACCGAGTCGAACTCGCACACAGATGAATATAAATTACCGATGCGAACAAGGCTCTTGTGGTCGATACGAATTGAACGTTAAAGAACTTGTAATTCCCTGTACACTTGAAAAACTGACTCCGACGAGCTTCAAACTTGCATAATTGGACTTGACCTTAGAATGGCACATTTGACTGTCTTGCGAAGCTCGTCGATGGAACTTTAATTTAACAAAACAATAACAAACTTTAACTTGGATCGGTTGCTAATATCTGGATGGCACAGTTATGACGGTCAGCGATGATGGTCATTGCGACTGAATTTCGAAGTCTCGCCGTTTACATGCTGTGACGACCCAAAATTCCGTGCTCGGAAAATCGCATCATCGGAAAGAAAGAAAGGGGTGAGAAAGTAGAAAAGATTGAGAAGAAGAAGAAACAACATCGGAATCTCAACAGCGGAACGAATAAAATATAATATATCACATAAGAGAATACATAGTATCATATACATCATAGATACACAGCTTATACATCACATACTAGACAGTTATAAACACCTGTCTAGTTAATACAACTCGATACATCTCAAAACAACACAGAAATATAACACAGCGGAAATACGGATAAACACTAACACAACGGAACCAATATATATCTACACGCTGAAGCCTCCTGCTCCATTGCTCCTCCACGATTCATCAAAGCTAACCTGAATCCCTTGGCTACCCGTAAAAATTTGGGTACCCGAGAGTTTATGGAAAATAGAAATAAACTTCGGGTCAGACATGGGTCTGGTATGAGTAAACGGTTAAAGTTGGTTAACTTTTTTAAAAACCTTGAAAACAAAAGGTATCACGTAAGACATCCCACACATAAACATGGAAATGTTTTTACCTTACGCTAACCAAAACTTTGATAGGAAATTCAGTGATATTATAATAGTGTCTAGGGTTTTCAAGTAAATAGAAAATAGCCGAAATTGTTACATTCATTGAATTCCAGCATACATAGGTATACAATCAAATCCGATGGCACTTATTGGATTTTGGATTCCATACAATGGCAGGGCTACTGGGGTACCGCCCGTCACAGTACGTGGCCTAGATCACCGTACCGAGAACCCAACCTAAGTTCCCTGCAACACAAGGCCGGAACATCCCTTACTGGATAATTCCCGCACAAGATACCCCACGGTTGTCATGATCAACCGCACACAAAGCCGAATAATAAGGGACATCTAGACAGGGGTAATCTCGTCCTACTTGGGTGCTACCCACTAACCTTGCTGCACCTCCCCTGTTTTAGCCATTCCCGGTTGATGAGGCTTGAGGCTACGATTACCTTTAGAGAACACATCTCTTAGAATGCTCATCGTCCACCTGACGATGTTCTGAAAGCATTCAATCCATACAAGTTCGTTCCGGGTTCGAACGAAACCGAAGGCATTATCTCGTTACACTCATTTTGGAATCACCCTCAGAGTCAACGACAATAACCCTTGCATTCTGAATCACCATCTCGAATCTATAAGTACTATCTTCGTCAACTCATTACGGAATCACCCATAGAGTTATACTGACGTATAGTTCTTATACCTCGAGTCTTCACTTGCTCCATTTGAATTTCACGACCTAACGTTATTTTGGATCGATGTGGTATTCGGGTCTCCAGACCTAGAATCCCGGTATACGGAAACCCGATCCCGGTCTCATCGAAATCCAAACCGTGTCTTTTAAGGCCAAGTTGTTTTAAAGTTAAAACAATTTAATTCAATTATCTATATACACACAGATAGATAAATAACAATATAACAATAGATATAACATCATCATCATAAACAGATAATCCATATTATCATACTCAAACAGATAATCAATATTATCATATTTAAAACAAGCATCCATAACACAATAGATCTATATCTGAGATCACAATCAATCATGGAAATCAATATCATCCACCATATATAAACAAAGATTAATAATCACCTCATTTATAATTAATTTAAAATGAATTAAATTAATTACAAATCTCTAATTAATTTAAAGTAAATTAAATTAATTACCCCATCAATATTAATCTTGCTTACATAACCATTAATTAATTACAAGTTAATTAATTAATCATTTCCTACTTTTCCATCTTAATTAACCATTTTAGATTAATTATCTCAAATTATATTTAAGTAATTATCCTCTAATTATTTTACAAATTAATTACTTCATACTAATTATAGAAAGTAACCTTTTAAATTACTAAAATTAATTCCATTTCTTCTTAATTAATTACTCTAATGAATTGCTTCATTTATTAATTATTCCCAAATAAATCCATTTTAACTTGCATCATTAATTACAATAATTAATGATCTCTGATTACATTTATTTCATTTAGTAATTTATCTCCAATTAAACAAAATGTTAATCACCTTGATTAACTCCATTCAGTAATTAACTACCCTTAATTACTTCAATTAATAATTTAATTACTCCATAATTAATTATTCTCTAATTAATCCCTTGATTAATTTATACAAAGTAATTATACTCAAATTACTTTCATTATTACATCATCACAATTAATTACTTCCTTAAGTAATTATACTTATCACATCAACAAATGGTTATTTAAATTAATTAAACTTAATTAATTAACTTAAACAATTCATATTAAACTTGATTTATTAAAATGAGAAATTAATTTCTTAATAACTTCATAAGTAATTATACTTAAATAATTCACAATTTATTATCTTAAATAAATAAATCTAGTTAACTATCAAATAATCATTTTAATCCATTATTTTATAATACTAGTTAATAGCCTTCATTAATCATTAACACTTCTTAAATTTACTTTTCTAAAGTAATTAAATTAAGATTTATTATCTATTTACAATTACATTTCATCTTTAATAACTCATTAATAAATCCTTAATTATTTAATTAATTAAGTATTCAATATCACTTAATTAATTCTTGCTTACTTTATTAATTAATAATCATAGATAAAAATTCAACTCTTATTTAATTAATGATTCTTAATTTTCCATTTATTACCAATTAATTATCTTAACCCTTAAGTAACTAATTTAACCTTTAATTACTAAATTAATTAATTCCATCATTAATTAATCAAATTATTTAATTATTCATTTTAATTTACTTAATAATTACAAATCTATAAATCTACATTTATTTAAAAGGAAAGGCATTTTCTTATTAATGGTCAAATTCTCCCTTATAAATGCCTTTGAAACATTTTACCGTTGACTCTACTTTTACATTCCATTTCAATTTTAGATTCAAGATAATTACAACTTAACTTAGCTAAATTTAAAACACTTTAAATATACTTTAGCACATTATAAAGTTACTAAAACACTTCATTTTTTTTTATAAAACTTATTTTTATTTAAAAACTAGGAGACAAAATAAATTTGAATCCTATCTAAAAATCTGGTTTAAAACTTAGTTAAAATCCTGTCTAAATTTTTAAATCTTAAAACTAACAGGCTTTACAAAACCTGGCAACAACCCATAAACTAACTCGAGTTTTCCTCCTTTAGCTTCGAGTCGAACATCAGAAAACTTCGGCAACTTCCCCACTTTACTCGAGAAACTCGCGAGAGAGAAAAACCAGGGAAACAAACTCCCAGGCATAACCATATTCAGGAAAAACCGAGCTCGTGCACGTGCACGGTGCCGGCGAGCCTTTTCCAGCCATCACTTCATCGTCGAACAAAACGTCGATCATCCCAAATCCATCCCCGACCCACTCGAGCATCACCATAATTCTCGAATTCGAAATCGAGAAGAAGAACGAAACCTGGAACGCCACTCAACACCTCCTCAAACCTGTCAACGATCCAATCTCACCGCCTCGACCCCCGGAGGTCACGAAATTCTGGCCACGGCTTCACCTACCACCTCGCTACCATCCTCCAGAGTGCGGTCGCACTCGATCCATCATAGGGAGCGAATGAATCCAAGCAAGTACCCTCGTAAATACTAGGGTTAAAAATTTGATTCGATCACCATCCTCACCCCAATGCTTTGATTACCCACCTGGCATTTTTCTCACCATCGCCGATCATCCTTCTTCCACCAGAAAGAATCCCGATCGTCAAAACACTCTAGATCATCAGAAAATCTCGGAAACCCATTTTTCAGACATCACTAAATATCACATTCAATACTTCATTAAAAATTGTAAATTTGTTATTAAAAATCCCATCTTTCATCTACTATTCCAGATATATAATTGTATTAACAAATTATAAGGTTTGGTTTTAACCTTTTCTCAAGTTTATCTGTTTTCTTTGCTTCCAGACAATGTTTACTATCTATGATTATTGCAATTATTTTTAAAGCTTAGTTTAGTTTTAAAACAACAACTTTGGTTTACATACTTAAGCCTAAAGAAGATTAGAGTAGGAAGAAATTTGAAGTTTGATCTAAGTTTAATTTTCTGGAATTTAGAAACAGAGATGTTACAGTATTTAACTATACATACACACTTGTTTCCAGAGTTTCAAAAACAATCATACAAACACAATTCCAAGCAACATCACTAGATCATTCCAACAATATGTCCTATGCATCAAAACTAAGGTATCTCATGTTTCAGTTTTAAAACAGAGGCTTGAGCTAAAATCTGGGATGTTTTAAAACTACAGATATGCACACTTACATACATTCACAAGCATTGCATATACGCATACATATAAACAAACATAATCACAGAAATTCATAGATTACTTAAGATTTGTTTTAAAAAGTTTACTCACCTGACATATAGAACAGAGAGCTTTATTCTTTAGTTTGAAAAGAGGCAGTTTGAAACTTGCATGTGAAAACTTGCATACATTTCAGTTTTGATTCCAGAAAACTTGAACATGCTTAAACTTGAAACTGAAATGTTTGGCTCCTAGTTGATTTCCAGGTTTGTATACTTCTTTTATTATTTCTTTTACTTGGTTGTATTTGTTTTAAGACTTTTAGAAACTGGGTGCTTGGCTCTTATATACGAAATGGAATGAGGCAATTGATAAATAAAACAAGTATGCTCACTTGTTTATTGTCCAAGTACCCAAAAATTCAGGGATTTTTCTAAAAGGAAACTGAAATGAAGCATTTCGTGTACTTGCAGTGATGGCATTCAATGTCTTGCTCTTATTAAAGTCTACAACAGCCCATATTCTATTCTTGTATGTACAACCTACAAACATATGTTTATTATTTAACTTAAACTTAGCATACTTACCCTATCTTCATTCGTATGCATAGAGATGTTTTCTTGCCTGCAAATGTATTTGCTAAAGTGTACATAATATTTTACTTTAAGCTTTACTTTGTAATTGATAAGGTTATGGTTATGGTATTATATTAGTTTGCATATTTGTTTCTATCTCTACATAAGTGTATTTATTTCTAATTTCTAACATGAAGGTATTTATATTTTAAAAGATAAACTATCAATATATAATTACCCATTACATTCTATTTTATACTTACCTTAAATATTTATAAGGTATATTTTATTATCTATAATTATTATATTTATTTTAGAGATTTACATAAATTTTAAAACCATAATTCCTTTTCAAAATATATATAACAATTTTCATTTATAATAAAAATCTACTTATATAGACATTATATTATAAATAAAGCTCATTATCAAATTAAAATAATTTATAAAAGAATTCATCACTTAATTACTAATTTTATCAAGCTATACTTTAAAAAGAACAACAAACCTTTTATTTAATTTAAATCTAAGCTAAAATCATTTAGACAATTTTAACTTAAATCTTGAGTATATTTTAAAGCCATATGATTATTTATTAAATATTGAATTTAAATCAAATTTAAAACAGACATTGACTATTTACAATATATACAAATATATATATAAATAAATAGAAAACAATTTATTAGCCTTTAAAAGATAATTTATCAGTTAAATACTCATTTAAAAGAAAATTATTAAATCAATTCATATATTATTAACAATTATCATCAAATCAATTTAATATTTTATATAGATTATTAAATTGATATTGCTCGAAATTCCGGGATGTTACATTCCTCCCCTCTTAAAAGAATTTCGTCCCCGAAATTTAAAACAAAGGTAATTTAATAATCTCATTACTGATTAAATTTTAAAAACACAAGCATATCATCAATATATACTAACAACCATAGCAATCAATCATCCAATCAAACAGATCTAACTATCCAGACAAAATACTGGATAGAATTTCCTCGAGTTTCCCCGAGTATAAATACCGGGTTACTCGCTCTATAGAATCCAAACAATCAATACTACTAAGCTACACACATCTAGATCTACGAACAAGATAGGATATCAGACTATAAACAAGTCTGACTCAACATCCAAAACTCCCTGAACAGCTGGTTCTACAACCAGAGATAACTCATACACGTACTCCCTCAGAGACACGTGAAACCAACGAATTTCAGTTATCCAAACTGACAAATCACTCCTGAAGATCAAACACTTATCCAAAATCAAACCTCCGATTCTGGAAATCTAAATTCCTTCGGACGATCCTGGGACTCCTACATCCTTACTGATCAGCTTATCCTTCGCTGATGCCCTCGAAACATCCTTAACCAAAACAATCAACAAAATGATCTTTCCAAGATCAACCAAAACTCAGAACTCCAATCTACTCCAAGATCCAAAGACAGATCTCACCACTCTTATTCGGAAGAGATAAAATAGATGCTCTCCAAACTGCTTCCGCTGCACAACTCTGATCCGAGCAGATGAAAATGCTGATGACGAACTCAAGCAAAGACTGGAAAAACACTTCCCAAAAATATGATTCAATAGATCTAAAAAATAAAACTCAGCAGTTCCTCCAAAACCCTGAGCTGCTTCACTAAACTCTCTCCAAAAACCATCCTACTACTAAGCTGAACCATTGGTACCACTTCTGAAATCAAGTCGATACCATCTCAAACTCCAGATGCTAACAAAATTCTGACTTCCTGAAGTCATCCAGAAAAATCACTGACAACCCAAGAGAACACTCAATCCATCGCAAGTCACTTTTGCGATCAACTCGGCCTAATTCCAAGAAAAACTGTTCTCTCTTTATCAAGCAGAACAGCTTACACTTAACTTGCCAATCCAATGAAGAAATGGAACCACTCTGCTGCTTCTGAACTCCACTGCTAAGCTAGAAAGCTTCTTGCCAATACACAGAATACTCCGAGCTGCACTGTTGACACCAATGCCAAGGAATTCTAAATCCAAAGCTCTTCGAGAAACTCGAACCTCAAACTAAACAGAAACACTCTGCTGAACACAGCCACTACACCGAAGCAGATACACTTCTTAAAACTTGTTCCAAAGAAAACATCTTCGGAAACATCCATAGTCACCGTGTCTCATCACACAGCTACTAATCCCTGAGGTATAAAGATATCATCCTAGCTTCTGTCCAACCGACAGATCCAAACTCTAGCTCATCCAACTTACACTTCGAAGATGAACTCCAAACCTTAACAGGTTACCTTCAGAGATCGATGAAATCCTTACATCAACAAAGCTTACTCGAGAAAGACTGTAGACCCAACACCGTCTCGGTAGATACACTTCCAAACTCAACAAACTCCAACCATCGGTAGTCGTGTGACACACCACTACCCTATCTACCTTTATAACTTATATTGGGAAACCCGAACAGGTAACCCAACAGACAGGTAGAAATAGATATATATATATATATATATATATAGATAAAAATTACAAGTACGCTCTCTCAAGATAGACACCACTCCAGAGCCTAGGTATTCACTCAACCTATGCTCTGATACCACCCGTGACGACCCGAAATTCCATGCTCGGAAAATCGCATCATCGGAAAGAAAGAAAGGGGTGAGAAAGTAGAAAAGATTGAGAAGAAGAAGAAACAACATCGGAATCTCAACAGCGGAACGAATAAAATATAATATATCACATAAGAGAATACATAGTATCATATACATCATAGATACACAGCTTATACATCACATACTAGACAGTTATAAACACCTGTCTAGTTAATACAACTCGATACATCTCAAAACAACACAGAAATATAACACAGCGGAAATACGGATAAACACTAACACAACGGAACCAATATATATCTACACGCTGAAGCCTCCTGCTCCATTGCTCCTCCACGATTCGTCAAAGCTAACCTGAATCCCTTGGCTACCCGTAAAAATTTGGGTACCCGAGAGTTTATGGAAAACAGAAATAAACTTCGGGTCAGACATGGGTCTGGTATGAGTAAACGGTTAAAGTTGGTTAACTTTTTTAAAAACCTTGAAAACAAAAGGTATCACGTAAGACATCCCACACATAAACATGGAAATGTTTTTACCTTACGCTAACCAAAACTTTGATAGGAAATTCAGTGATATTATAATAGTGTCTAGGGTTTTCAAGTAAATAGAAAATAGCCGAAATTGTTACATTCATTAAATTCCAGCATACATAGGTATACAATCAAATCCGATGGCACTTATTGGATTTTGGATTCCATACAATGGCAGAGCTACTGGGGTACCGCCCGTCACAGTACGTGGCCTAGATCACCGTACCGAGAACCCAACCTAAGTTCCCTGCAACACAAGGCCGGAACATCCCTTACTGGATAATTCCCGCACAAGATACCCCACGGTTGTCATGATCAACCGCACACAAAGCCGAATAATAAGGGACATCTAGACAGGGGTAATCTCGTCCTACTTGGGTGCTACCCACTAACCTTGCTGCACCTCCCCTGTTTTAGCCATTCCCGGTTGATGAGGCTTGAGGCTACGATTACCTTTAGAGAACACATCTCTTAGAATGCTCATCGTCCACCTGACGATGTTCTGAAAGCATTCAATCCATACAAGTTCGTTCCGGGTTCGAACGAAACCGAAGGCATTATCTCGTTACACTCATTTTGGAATCACCCTCAGAGTCAACGACAATAACCCTTGCATTCTGAATCACCATCTCGAATCTATAAGTACTATCTTCGTCAACTCATTACGGAATCACCCATAGAGTTATACTGACGTATAGTTCTTATACCTCGAGTCTTCACTTGCTCCATTTGAATTTCTCGACCTAACGTTATTTTGGATCGATGTGGTATTCGGGTCTCCAGACCTAGAATCCCGGTATACGGAAACCCGATCCCGGTCTCATCGAAATCCAAACCGTGTCTTTTAAGGCCAAGTTGTTTTAAAGTTAAAACAATTTAATTCAATTATCTATATACACACAGATAGATAAATAACAATATAACAATAGATATAACATCATCATCATAAACAGATAATCCATATTATCATACTCAAACAGATAATCAATATTATCATATTTAAAACAAGCATCCATAACACAATAGATCTATATCTGAGATCACAATCAATCATGGAAATCAATATCATCCACCATATATAAACAAAGATTAATAATCACCTCATTTATAATTAATTTAAAATGAATTAAATTAATTACAAATCTCTAATTAATTTAAAGTAAATTAAATTAATTACCCCATCAATATTAATCTTGCTTACATAACCATTAATTAATTACAAGTTAATTAATTAATCATTTCCTACTTTTCCATCTTAATTAACCATTTTAGATTAATTATCTCAAATTATATTTAAGTAATTATCCTCTAATTATTTTACAAATTAATTACTTCATACTAATTATAGAAAGTAACCTTTTAAATTACTAAAATTAATTCCATTTCTTCTTAATTAATTACTCTAATGAATTGCTTCATTTATTAATTATTCCCAAATAAATCCATTTTAACTTGCATCATTAATTACAATAATTAATGATCTCTGATTACATTTATTTCATTTAGTAATTTATCTCCAATTAAACAAAATGTTAATCACCTTGATTAACTCCATTCAGTAATTAACTACCCTTAATTACTTCAATTAATAATTTAATTACTCCATAATTAATTATTCTCTAATTAATCCCTTGATTAATTTATACAAAGTAATTATACTCAAATTACTTTCATTATTACATCATCACAATTAATTACTTCCTTAAGTAATTATACTTATCACATCAACAAATGGTTATTTAAATTAATTAAACTTAATTAATTAACTTAAACAATTCATATTAAACTTGATTTATTAAAATGAGAAATTAATTTCTTAATAACTTCATAAGTAATTATACTTAAATAATTCACAATTTATTATCTTAAATAAATAAATCTAGTTAACTATCAAATAATCATTTTAATCCATTATTTTATAATACTAGTTAATAGCCTTCATTAATCATTAACACTTCTTAAATTTACTTTTCTAAAGTAATTAAATTAAGATTTATTATCTATTTACAATTACATTTCATCTTTAATAACTCATTAATAAATCCTTAATTATTTAATTAATTAAGTATTCAATATCACTTAATTAATTCTTGCTTACTTTATTAATTAATAATCATAGATAAAAATTCAACTCTTATTTAATTAATGATTCTTAATTTTCCATTTATTACCAATTAATTATCTTAACCCTTAAGTAACTAATTTAACCTTTAATTACTAAATTAATTAATTCCATCATTAATTAATCAAATTATTTAATTATTCATTTTAATTTACTTAATAATTACAAATCTATAAATCTACATTTATTTAAAAGGAAAGGCATTTTCTTATTAATGGTCAAATTCTCCCTTATAAATGCCTTTGAAACATTTTACCGTTGACTCTACTTTTACATTCCATTTCAATTTTAGATTCAAGATAATTACAACTTAACTTAGCTAAATTTAAAACACTTTAAATATACTTTAGCACATTATAAAGTTACTAAAACACTTCATTTTTTTTTATAAAACTTATTTTTATTTAAAAACTAGGAGACAAAATAAATTTGAATCCTATCTAAAAATCTGGTTTAAAACTTAGTTAAAATCCTGTCTAAATTTTTAAATCTTAAAACTAACAGGCTTTACAAAACCTGGCAACAACCCATAAACTAACTCGAGTTTTCCTCCTTTAGCTTCGAGTCGAACATCAGAAAACTTCGGCAACTTCCCCACTTTACTCGAGAAACTCGCGAGAGAGAAAAACCAGGGAAACAAACTCCCAGGCATAACCATATTCAGGAAAAACCGAGCTCGTGCACGTGCACGGTGCCGGCGAGCCTTTTCCAGCCATCACTTCATCGTCGAACAAAACGTCGATCATCCCAAATCCATCCCCGACCCACTCGAGCATCACCATAATTCTCGAATTCGAAATCGAGAAGAAGAACGAAACCTGGAACGCCACTCAACACCTCCTCAAACCTGTCAACGATCCAATCTCACCGCCTCGACCCCCGGAGGTCACGAAATTCTGGCCACGGCTTCACCTACCACCTCGCTACCATCCTCCAGAGTGCGGTCGCACTCGATCCATCATAGGGAGCGAATGAATCCAAGCAAGTACCCTCGTAAATACTAGGGTTAAAAATTTGATTCGATCACCATCCTCACCCCAATGCTTTGATTACCCACCTGGCATTTTTCTCACCATCGCCGATCATCCTTCTTCCACCAGAAAGAATCCCGATCGTCAAAACACTCTAGATCATCAGAAAATCTCGGAAACCCATTTTTCAGACATCACTAAATATCACATTCAATACTTCATTAAAAATTGTAAATTTGTTATTAAAAATCCCATCTTTCATCTACTATTCCAGATATATAATTGTATTAACAAATTATAAGGTTTGGTTTTAACCTTTTCTCAAGTTTATCTGTTTTCTTTGCTTCCAGACAATGTTTACTATCTATGATTATTGCAATTATTTTTAAAGCTTAGTTTAGTTTTAAAACAACAACTTTGGTTTACATACTTAAGCCTAAAGAAGATTAGAGTAGGAAGAAATTTGAAGTTTGATCTAAGTTTAATTTTCTGGAATTTAGAAACAGAGATGTTACAGTATTTAACTATACATACACACTTGTTTCCAGAGTTTCAAAAACAATCATACAAACACAATTCCAAGCAACATCACTAGATCATTCCAACAATATGTCCTATGCATCAAAACTAAGGTATCTCATGTTTCAGTTTTAAAACAGAGGCTTGAGCTAAAATCTGGGATGTTTTAAAACTACAGATATGCACACTTACATACATTCACAAGCATTGCATATACGCATACATATAAACAAACATAATCACAGAAATTCATAGATTACTTAAGATTTGTTTTAAAAAGTTTACTCACCTGACATATAGAACAGAGAGCTTTATTCTTTAGTTTGAAAAGAGGCAGTTTGAAACTTGCATGTGAAAACTTGCATACATTTCAGTTTTGATTCCAGAAAACTTGAACATGCTTAAACTTGAAACTGAAATGTTTGGCTCCTAGTTGATTTCCAGGTTTGTATACTTCTTTTATTATTTCTTTTACTTGGTTGTATTTGTTTTAAGACTTTTAGAAACTGGGTGCTTGGCTCTTGTATACGAAATGGAATGAGGCAATTGATAAATAAAACAAGTATGCTCACTTGTTTATTGTCCAAGTACCCAAAAATTCAGGGATTTTTCTAAAAGGAAACTGAAATGAAGCATTTCGTGTACTTGCAGTGATGGCATTCAATGTCTTGCTCTTATTAAAGTCTACAACAGCCCATATTCTATGCTTGTATGTACAACCTACAAACATATGTTTATTATTTAACTTAAACTTAGCATACTTACCCTATCTTCATTCGTATGCATAGAGATGTTTTCTTGCCTGCAAATGTATTTGCTAAAGTGTACATAATATTTTACTTTAAGCTTTACTTTGTAATTGATAAGGTTATGGTTATGGTATTATATTAGTTTGCATATTTGTTTCTATCTCTACATAAGTGTATTTATTTCTAATTTCTAACATGAAGGTATTTATATTTTAAAAGATAAACTATCAATATATAATTACCCATTACATTCTATTTTATACTTACCTTAAATATTTATAAGGTATATTTTATTATCTATAATTATTATATTTATTTTAGAGATTTACATAAATTTTAAAACCATAATTCCTTTTCAAAATATATATAACAATTTTCATTTATAATAAAAATCTACTTATATAGACATTATATTATAAATAAAGCTCATTATCAAATTAAAATAATTTATAAAAGAATTCATCACTTAATTACTAATTTTATCAAGCTATACTTTAAAAAGAACAACAAACCTTTTATTTAATTTAAATCTAAGCTAAAATCATTTAGACAATTTTAACTTAAATCTTGAGTATATTTTAAAGCCATATGATTATTTATTAAATATTGAATTTAAATCAAATTTAAAACAGACATTGACTATTTACAATATATACAAATATATATATAAATAAATAGAAAACAATTTATTAGCCTTTAAAAGATAATTTATCAGTTAAATACTCATTTAAAAGAAAATTATTAAATCAATTCATATATTATTAACAATTATCATCAAATCAATTTAATATTTTATATAGATTATTAAATTGATATTGCTCGAAATTCCGGGATGTTACACATGCTTTCTCCAATTCTGTAGAACTTCTCAAGTGATATACAGTACTGCACTGCACAACACACTCACACACTTTACACCGGGGGATGCACGAGCGTTATTGTCTGTTTAACCATGTTTTTTCATAAGCTAGTTAGTCATGGAACCTTCAAGTTCACAACAGTAGGAACTCCCGAGTTCAATTCCTTCAACCATCGAGATACCGGTCATCGAAGCCGAAGTCATGGATCCAGCTCCGGACGAGTTTCCAAACGCCCGGTTCATTTGTCATCCACAAGATTCTGTGTCGTCCGGCATCTCCGAAGATATGCTGGGATGGATTTGTTTAAGGCACGGTTTGTCGCTTGACGACGTGTTACTGCCAAGGCCAAATGATAAGCCGCATGCTCCCCCGGAGGGGTTTACTGCTTTCAACCGTCATGCTTGTACGACGGGAACACTTCCTCCATTCAATCAGTACATAAGGGAAATGCTATCATTCCTTGGAATCGCTCCATCCCAGCTACACCCCAACGGTTACGCCTTGTTGAATAGCACTTTCATTCTGTTTATGGAAATTCTCTTTCGACCACCAAAGCCGATCGAGATTAGATATCTATTTAACATTAAGAGTCATGGAGACAACCCTTCTTTCACATTCTTGGAAGCGGTTAGGAACTGTCAAATAGCAACAGGGTCCTGGGGAAGGCTGAGTTACTTTAAGATGGAATGGTTCTATGTTCGATGCCCCCTTGGATTCGCTAAGCGATGGCTAGATAGACGTAAGCGTTGCAATCCTTCTCATGAATTATCGAAATAATAATAACCGACCTCAAAACTGACATACTTCTCTTCCTTTACAGCCGCAATCTCACGACCCGATGGTGGATATTTCAGAGAGCTAGTTCGGATCCTCTAAGCGGTTCCGGATGAAGAGAGGCACATTGACTTGGTTCTAACCGACTGAAACTTGAGAATTGTCGAGCTGATTGAACGTAAGCAAAGCATACGGCTGGAAGGGACACTTAGAGTGGTCTCGAAGAAGCGGGTGAAACGCAAGGCGCCCGGAGTTGTAATAGCTGAAGAAGTTGACCCAGAGAGAATGCCTACTGATAACGAGCTCCAAGTTGGGCCTTCTTCCGATGTCCAGGATTCAGGAGGAAGGAGAAAAGGCAAGGCCGTTGCTCACAAGCGTTCTAAATCCATGATATTGAAATCCGTGGTTGTCTTTGCCTATTCAGGGGATTAGAATTTTGGAGGCTCCTCCCCCGCAAGTAGAGAATCCTTTCGAAGGGCTTGCTGATATTCCAATTCCGGATTATGTGTCGTTTCAACACGACACCGGGATGGAGGAGCTTGATAATGCTCTTGAACTGAGCGGGTCGCTTGCTATGAGTGTGGTTGACATTTCCGGTTGGTCGGGGGGTTGCACATGCATACACTTCACTGCACTACATGATTCATAACTGTAAATCGTCCAACCCAAAAGATCACTAACTTTTCCTTTGTTTCTCGTTTTCAGGTACAATGTCCGGAAGAGGATCAATGCTTGGGAGCCTTCGCTCGGCTCGAAAATCTTCTACCTACTATGACTCCCGCATGAGGGACTCAGATAGAGACTGCGATCGCGGGTACTCTAGTCAAGAGAGGTACGAGCGGGACAAGGGCAGAGAATATAGACATCGATCTAGGTCTCGCTCTCCTCCTCTTAGACTTCCATCTCCACCTCATGTTTTTGTTCCACACCCGCCAGAGCCTTCACGACACGGACCATCTTCTCAAACTTCGAGGTCTGAAACTCAACACCGGCGAGTTGAACCCGTGCCCCTCATAATTGCAGAGCAGGCCATAACTGAGCCCACGGGGGAAGGGGCTATTAAAATTGCTCAGCTGAGGAAGGAGTTCCCAAACATATGCTTCGATGGCTACGTCTTTCCACCTCACTTAAAGAGAATCCCATCTGGGGTAGAAAACACGATGCATGATTATATTCACGACGTCTACACCCAGTATAGAGAGTGGGTAAAGGCTGTAGAGAAAGCTTCCAAGTTGGCCTTTGAGCGAGCCAAAGCGATTGAGAAAATGGAGTCTGAACTCGCTCAGAAGGATCGAATTATACAAGTCCTCAATACCGAGGCCGAGTCTTCTCGGAAATCTGAAATTGAGGCCACCAAAAAAGCTGACGAAGTGACTGTGGCGATGGATAGGTTAAGGCAGACACACGTTGCCTTGGTGGAGGAGATGGGCCATCGAAATACCACAGTCACCACCGAACGGGATGCGACTGTTAAGGAACTTAACGAGCTTAAGGCCAAATTTGCTGACATGGCTAAGGAAAGGGATGATGCGAACAACGCGGCCCAAGAGGTGTGCGAGCAGGCTGTCTTGCTCTGGGGTGAAAAGGACGCGGCCGTGGCTAAGGTCCGCGTGGTGGAGACTGTGGTTGAGGAGAAAGTGAAATCGGTTGAGTTCAGGCTAGAGGTTGATATCGAAGACCTTCTCGTTGTTTACAACGCTAACGTGCTAAGGCACAGGGGTCTAGCCTGGCTTGATGATTATCCGGCGCATCTATACAACGCTTGGGGCTGATTAGTTGAAGAAGAGAAGGAGGCGCATCTGGGTGAGTCTGTGGATGACTTTGAACTCGAAAATCGCATTCTGAATGAAGATGAAAGGAAGATTCTTCACGAGTCATGATTCTGCATGAAAAGGAAAGACTCGGCGCCCAGCACTTCGAAGTAGGAGAGGGTTCAGGGGTTGATCATCATGAGGTGAGTCTTGAAGTTCCAGCGTCAACCCAGCCTGAATCCTCGTCTGCAGTCGATCCCCAAGCTGTTCCTGCTTACAATCCGGATCAGTCGCAGATGTCTCCGGCTACAGAGCAAGTTACTGAAGCCGTCCAACCGCTTACAAGTCAAACTGAGGAAGGTATTCTGAACATTCCACATATCTGCCTTGAGTTGGAATCCTCACTCGAATTAAGTTATAACAGTTCTCTTATTTTTTGTCCAGTGATTGATGATGCACCGGTCGTGCCTCCAGCTACTCAAGAATCATATCAGACGCAGGGGGTTATCGTTTCTGAAGCGACCGCCGCGACTACAACTACGCCTCTCGACGATATGCAGGGAAGCTCACTTGTTCTTGATGAGCAGATGATGGAGGAACTCTTTCGCCGTCATGGCGATCCTTTAGCTGACTTGCCATTTGTCATGGGCGGAGGCGTTCCTACTACAAGCTCTTCGATGCCAACTGCTGATGCTCCCAGCGAGGCTCGAGTGATTACTGAAGAGGATATTTTGGCCGAAATCGATGCTGAAATGGCAGCAGCGGCTCATGGTAGCAGTTTTGGAGGCGGAATGGCGGCACTTGGTCCAGCTCCGCTTAGAATGATATCGCCTGGTGGTACAGTTTTCGACACCAGTGCGCCCATTCCGTCTTCTACACTTGATCATGTTCCTCCGACCCCGCCGGCAGTAAGCATCCCTATTCACTCGAGCTCGGCGGAGGATGTCGAGATCATGCCCCCGCCTGAAGACCAACCACCGAAAGTCAAAGGCTCAAAGAGGAAAGGTAGTGGCGGCTCTAGGGCTGTTATGGTAACGGTTACCGTTACCGTTATACAAATACCGTTACCATACCATTTTCTTCGGTAAATAAAAAACGCTTACCGTTACCGTTACCAATACGTCGGTAACCGTTTTGTCGGTATACCGATATGTCGGTAACCGTTTTGTCGGTAACGGTAAATTACCGCTCCTTGAAAATAGTAAATATTATACTTCTCTAGCTGTACCAGTCTACCAGATCATGTATCAAAGGTCCGAACATGTACCAAATCATGCAGAATAAATCAATAAACATGTTAAGTAGTAAATACATTACATACATGCTACTTCATATCAGTTTTAAATCTCACTGGTAGAAAACAACAAAATGAAACATACAATTCAAGTGAAATAACAAGCACATATATGGTATATAAATTTTGGATTACACATCATTTCAGTAGCAAAAAAAAAACTAGAAAAACAGTTTTAAATGGAGTTAACAAAGCCAATAAGCCACCGTGGATGTCCCAGTTTTTTCATCTGTTATATGATAATATGATGCATCTCCCAATAGTGTAGTCAACTAGGTGAATTGGAGGAAGATGATCGACCTGAAGGTGGAGCTTTATCATTCAAGCCTGTGAAGGTAAAAATTTGAAAAACATTTTATCATGTAAGACTGTAAGTTTGGGACTAATAATGCAGGCATATCAAGGAACATTTCTCACTGTTAGTTCAAGTAAATAACTGTTAGTTTATCAGTAAATGTAAATTTGAAATTTTTTTCTCATTCAAGCCTGTGGGGGAACATTTGAAAAACATTTCTCACTGTTAGTTTATCAGTAAATAACTAATAATGCAGGCATATCAAGGAACAACAATAGCTAATTAACTAATACTGCATTACATGGATTATAAGGACTGCATTATGTGGATGATCCCTGCATATAGGGCATGATATATCATATCGTCCCAATGTTTGGGACTGCCTTTCATATCTGAACTGCAGATTATAAGGACTGTGGACTTATGTGGAATTGTGGATGATCCCTGCATACAGGACATGATATATAAAGACTGCAGATTAGAAGAGTTTAAAGCCAATTTTATTTCCATTCATTGTTTAGATCAAAAGATTTGCTTAAAGAACATAAGCCAACTTTATTTTATTCAGTGGCAAGTGCATAACAAGCCTTTTGTTTTATATAACATACATGTATGTTCCTGAAAACTTAGTTTGCACCAATATAACATACACTATAAACAGTAAATAATGAGCACACTAATGTTGCAAGAGAAGTAGCATGAAACTTACATATAAATGAACCACAAATGGTTCTGACAACTTGAAAATAATTAAGGTTGACTTAAAACTGTGCAATTTAGCTGTAAGAGAATTATTCTTCAGTCTTTAATGAAACTTGAAAATAATTAAAGTTGACTTAAAACTGTATTATTTGTAAGGGGTTATACGTTATACACATGAGTGGTTTTACTCATTCGATTTTACTGAACGCATTTTTGAACGTTGATCTATTTTACTCATTCGATTGATTGATCGAAACATCACGAAGAGCACTTAAACAGTAATAATCATCAAGGGCGAAGAACTATTTGATAGTTTTTGTGCTTTTCATTGAACCGTAAATAAAATTATGAGAGTGATGGGTGCTTTTCAGAGTTGTTCTCGTTAGGGAATTTTTGGCATGCACCTCGTTGAAGTTTCAAAACTACAAAAACAACTAAGAAACTTAAAATTTAAAAACGTACCACAATTCGATTGATCTGGTTCAATCAAAGCTCAAAAACCTCTAGTCGGCAATTGAAACAAGGAGAAAGGAGAGGAATGAGTCGCGGCCTCGCGGCAGCCACGTTAAGTCGATAATCACCGATTCGCCTGATCGGCAGAGGAGAAAATGAGAAATAAAAAGAAGAACGAAGAAGATAAAAAATATTAGGGCTGGAGCGACTTGCAGTTGCGGCTGCGGCTCTGTTGTATACTTATTTATATTTCTTATTTTCAAACCCTAGCAATTAAGCAGCGTCAGATGTTAAAGTCCATGATCCAATGGACCAAAATATAAGAAAGTTTGAAACACATCAATTTGTCGGTAAATTACCGATACCGACGGTTCAAAAAAAAAATTTACCGATAATTTACCGCTTGTAACGGTAAAATTACCGTTACCGTACCGAATTTATTGGTATACCATTTTATTTTGTAATCGGTAACCAATTTATCGGTAACGGTATGGTAACGGTAAATTTACCGTTACCATAACAGCCCTAGGCGGCTCCAACAGGTCTACACCAAAAAGGAAGCCGAGGAAGAAGAAAGATTAGACATGCTTCCCTGATTTATTTTGATTTTCATTTTGTTGGCCATGTATAGATGCGGGTTCGGCCCCTGCTAGTAAGAATTTTTTGGAACAAACTTGTACACGAATTTCTTTCATAAATAGTAGAAATGAAACTTTTCTTTTTTAGCTTCTTGTGTATTTGCTTAAGTGTTTCAATGTTTGAAATGCACTTGTAAAGTTCCAGCTTCCGAGTCAAGTTTGTCTTTTGGCACCAAGTCTGGAAACTGTGGACATGGTTCGCGACCGGGAAGCGAGTTGAATTTTGACGTCGCATCGCTTCAGTCAATGGTCGATGCTTAAGTCCTACCCCCAAGTCTCGGGGGTGAGTTGTAGAACATCAGTCAGCGATTGCTTCTCACTTATAACATGTTGAGTCTAATGCCACTGAATGGATGTCTGAGACAAGCGGAGATTGAGCGGTTTATTCACGCTTGTCTGATTGTCGACGATCATATCCGCACTCCGGGGATTCTCATTTGTTTATTGGTGGTTGGTTACGCCGGCTTAAGTTTAAATCATACGTCCGCGCTCTGGGGACTCGGAATCGACATTTATGCTCCAACTCGCACTCTGGGAGTTCGGAGTTGATATTTATACTTCAATTCACGCTCTGGGAATTTGAAGTTGATGTTTATACTCCGTTTCGCACTTTGGGAATCCAGAGTTGATGTTTATACTCCGACTCACACTCTGGGAATTCGGAGTTGATGTTTATACTCCGACTCGCACTCTGGGAGTTCGGAGTTGTTGTTTATACTCTGTTTCACACTCTGGGAATCCGGAGTTGATGTTTATACTCCGACTCGCACTCTAGGAGTTTGGAGTTGTTGTTAATACTCTGACTCGCACTCTGGGAGTTCAGAGTTGGTAAGCAGATGGTCAGTCACATCTGCTATATGATTTTGGATTTCGCTCGCACTCTGGGAACGAGAGGTGTATCAGGATCATGGATGGTCGGATCACATCCACCCTGAATTAACAAGTGAGGTCGTTAGATGGACGGGTCCACCCTCCTCAAACTTGATGCAGATACGGACGAAGTCGCTAGGCGGATGGATCCACCCTCTTCGTAGACGTATTTTCGTACTCCGGTTCGCGCTCTGGGAATCTGGAGTTAAGTGAGGGATTGTCGTGTATCAATCCGTTTTTGACTTTGATGTGATGGCTTGTCCCCGAGATCGAGTTTCACTTAGCGAGTAACCGATTGCATCATAGTCACTCCCTATTTGAATAAATTCCACCGTATGGTGAAACTTAGCTCTCTGTGCATAGTGATGATCATATGAAGCATTTCAAGTAAATCACAGCTCTGGCTCGAAGAGATTGCATTTTATTGCTGAAATAAGAAAATATGGCAAAGTCAGCTGCCTTATTACAAATTCTAATTTCGAAATGTAGAAACAAATTACAAAATGGAAAATAAACTAAATGAAATAACTTAGCCTATTATGTGTAGTAGCGACGAAGACTCTCGCTATTCCAGGCTCTTGGCAAAGTAAGACCGTTAATGGTCGATAATTTGAATGTGCCATCTCCAAGCCTTCGTTCAATGACATACGGTCCTTCCCATGTCGGCTTCATATGCGAAGGAACTGGATAGATTCTTTTTAGGACGAGATCGCCTAGTTCAAAGGTTCGCGGGCGGACCTTGGCGTTGTACAATCGGGTGACTCGACTTCGATGCGCGGCTGCCCTCAAATCAGCCTCTTCACGCTTTTCATCTAGTAAATCGAGAGATTCAGCAAGTAATATAGCATTAGTCTTCGGATCATAGTATGTCACACGATGAGAAAGTACTTCTAGCTCGACTGGAATAACAACTTCTGAACCATAAGAGAGAGAGAATGGAGTGTGACCGGTCGTGGATTTGTGGGTTGTTCGGTAAGCCCATAAAACCATAGGAAGTTCATCGACCCACTTGCCCCCGACTTTTTCCAATCGTTTTTTCAGAATGGACTTTATAACTTTATTGACAGCTTCGACCTGTCCATTCGCTTGAGGGTGTGCAACTGTAGAGAATTTCTTTTGAATGTGAAATCGTTTGCAAAAATCTTTAAATTCAGCACTATCGAATTGGGTTCCGTTGTCAGTAATAATGGTGTGCGGGAGACCGAATCGACAGATAATGTTGTGGACTACAAAGTTGATTACTTTTTTCGTCGTTATGGTCGCAAGAGGCTCAGCTTCAGCCTATTTTGTAAATCAACTGCGACGATGGCGTATTTCGCACCACCTTTTGCCAGAGGTAAAGTACCAATGATGTCGATGCCCCACATTGCAAACGGCCATGGGCTGATCATTTTTGTTATCTCGGTAGGCGGGGCTCTAGGAATTCGAGCATGCTTCTGACATCTATCACATTTCTTTGCATAATCCGACGCATCGCGATTCACAGTCTGCCAGTAATATCCATACCGAAGTATTTTCTTGGCAAGTGCTTGCCCCCCAGTGTGATCGCCACATTCTCCCTCGTGCACATCGTGTAATACTCGTTTAATTTCATCGTGAGTGATACACCGGAGTAAAGGAACAGAGTACCCTCTTCTGTACATGACTCCATTCTAGATGGTGAATCGTGAGGCCTTCCGAAGGACTTGTCTCTTTTCACTCCTACGCTCCGGCAGGGTTCCATGATCAAGATAATTTTTGAATGGAGTCATCCATGACTCCTTATCGGGAACGGTTTCACATACCCAATCTATTTCTGCCCGGTCAATTCTTGGGGAAGTTAGCGTCTCCACGGGAACGAGTCCCATTTGCTGAGCTTCACCTGTACTAGCTAACTTCGCCAATGAATCGGCTTTCTGAATATGTTCTCGAGGTATGCAATAAATGGTATAATAATCAAACTGATCCAGTACTTCCTAAACTCGAGCTAAGTAGGCAGCCAGCCTTCGATCTCTCGCTTGATATTCTCCCCGAACCTGACACACAACTAATTGCGAATCACAATAAATGTCCACAGCGATAATTCTCAAATCTTTGGCAAGTTTTAGTCGAGCTAAGAGGGCTTCATATTCAGCTTCATTATTGGTTGCATGAAAATCAAACTTTAAAGCGTAACATATAGATCGGCCTTCGGGGGTTTCAAGTACAACACCAGCGCCCGAACACCGGTCATTTGATGCACCATCAGTGTACAGCTTCCAGACGTATTCGGGAGATTCGCTGGTTTCGGGCAAGTCCTCTGGAATGGTAAACTCGGCTATGAAATTAGCTAGGACTTGTCCTCGAATGGCTCGCTTCGGAGTATAAGTAATGTCAAACTGACTCAGTTCGATGTTCCACTTGAGTAACCTACCAGACGTCTCAGGCCGCGTAAGGACCTGTCGTAACGGCTGGTCGGTGTAAACAATAATAGGATGTGCCTGGAAATATGGTCGGAGCTTCCTTGATGCAATAACAAGGCAATAAGCCAACTTCTCCAGCTTTGGATAATTCCTCTCAGCTCCAGTCAACCGTTTGCTGATGTAGTATACTAGCTTCTGTATCCTGTCTTCTTCTCGAATCAAGGCAGCGCTGATGGCGTTTTCTGATATTGCCAGGTAAACATACAACTTCTCATGGTCAATAGGCTTTGACATGATAGGTAGTGTGGATAGATGCTGAAGTAGTGCTTGGAAAGTACCCTCACACTCCATGGTCCATTCAAAGTTTTGTTTCCCTTTTCAGATCAGATCGAAGAAGGTAATGCATTTGTCAGTGGACTTTGAAATGAACCTGCTCAATGCTGCTACTTTCCCATTAAGACTCTAGACTTGTTTTATAGTTTTCGGAGTTTCAAGATTTCCGATAGCCCAGATCTTTTCAGGATTAGCTTCGTTCCCTCTAGCGTTGATGATAAACCCAAGGAATTTTCCGGATGCAACTCCAAAATGACATTTCAGTGGGTTGAGTTTCATTCTGTATTCTCGAAGTATGTTGAACATAGTTCCCAGGTCTTTAATATGGTTAGTGGAAAATCGTGACTTCACAAGCATGTCATCCACATATACTTCCATGGTTTTCCCAATTTGATTGGCAAACATCCGATTGACCAATCGTTGATAAGTAGCCCCGACATTCTTGAGTCCGAATGGCATAACTTTGTAGCAATAAAGTCCCAGATTGGTTATGAAGCTGGTATGCTCTTGGTCAGGTAAATGCATCGGTATCTGATTGTAGCCAGAATACGCGTCCATGAAGGATAAGAGCTCATGCCCAGCCGTTGAATCTACTAGCTGATCAATTTTGGGAAGCGGGAAACTGTCTTTGGGACATGCTTTATTCAGATCGGAGTAATCGACACATGTTCTCCACTTTCCGTTCGACTTTCGGACGAGCACAGGATTCGACACCCATTCTGGATATAATGCATCTCGAATGAACCCATTCACTTTAAGCTTTTCTACTTCTTCTTTAAGGGCGGCAGATATCTCTGGATCCATACCACCCCTTTTCTGCTTAATCGGGACATGCCGCGGGTCAATATTCATAGTGTGGCTCGCGATGTCCGGCGAAATCCCACACATATCAGAATGCGTCTAGGCGAATACATCAAGATTCGCTCGTAGAAATTCAACCAATTCCTCTTGAGTTTATTGGCTTAACTGAGACCCAATCTTTATCATTTTCGAATCGTCATCATTGTCAATTGTGACATCGATCGTCAGTTCGGCCGGGGATGCTTGATTTTCTTTAGATTCTCCTTCGTCCTCGGTTTCTCTTGGGTCAAGATCCCTTTGGAATTGGCTGGGGTGCCCGGGCCTAGGCCCAGGCGTTAATTGTCAATTATCGGCAAAACGGACACAGAGAGACTCCTCTATGCCCTTTCCTTTCTCCTTTCGTTGCGCCTCCCGCAGCTCGGCAACATAGCAGGCTCTCGCGGCGGCCTGATCTCCTTGAATAACTCCCACTCCACGATTAGTGGGAAACTTTAGGGTTAAACACCATGGGGCAATGGCTGTCCTGAACTCAGCGAGGGTCGGTCGGCCCAAAAAAGCATTATAAGAGGAGTCTATGTATAACACAACGAACTGTAATATCCGCACTCTCCGGCGTTCTCCAACTCCCAACTCCACTGGTAGTTCCACTACTCCGGTGGGTATAGTGACGCTTCCATTGTAACCGTGGATTCGGGACTGACATGGTTTCAAATCCTTGGCTTCCATTTTCATTTGGTCGTAAGCTCGTTTAAACAAAATATTCACTGAGCTTCCACTGTCAACTAAGATCCTCTTCATCCAAGGACCTACTTGAGCTGAGATGACCAGTGGATCGATAGTGGGAGCTTCGACTTTATCAGCATCTCTATCTCTGAATACGATGTCATCAATCATCGTTTTTTGTTGTTTGGCTGGAGCCCCTTCATCAAAACTACTATAACACTCGAAGTCTGCATGCTTGATAGAGCTGGCATAAGACTCCATTTCCTTCCAGCTTCGGTTTGTTGGATGAGGACCACCACTTATTGTATTAATAACCAACCTCCCGCCAGTACGAGCGGGTTCCTCCTGTCTTTCTTGATTTGACGTACGATTCTGATTCGATGGGCCCGCACCTCCTGACTGCGGTGCCCGCACATACTGATCCAACTTTTGTTCACGTATCAATTTCTCAATGAGATCTTGTAAATGACGACACTCATTTGTATTATGGACATAACTCTCATGGAATCTACAAAACTTCCCTGTTTGGACCTGTCTTTCTGTCGACGGCTTCGGGGCAGGCTTCTTGTATTGCATGGTATTACAGGTCTGCAAATACACATTCTCCAGCGATGTATTTAATGGAGTATAATTGTCAAACATGGGAGCTCTACATCGTGGACCACGGCTTTGATCTCGCTTCTTACCTTGATTTCCACTGTCCCTCTGCTGATTCTGCTTGTTTTGTATATTCAACTGAACTTTTCCTGAACTCTCCCCGGATTGTTTAACGGCGATGTTACTCTGAATTCCTTCAATGTTGGCCCTGTGTCATCCTGCTTCCTAGACTGTCTTGCATCCTCCCTTCTCAAGAATTGGGCTGCCTTGGAATAGAAACGGTCCAATGACGCAGGCGGTTTTCCAGCTAGCCAATTTCCGAACTCGGAATCAGGATCAATCCCCTTAGTCAATGCCATCAGGATAGAGTTGTCATTGGGATTGCTTATTTCTACACACGCAGCATGGAATCGCTCCAAGTAATGTCTAAGTGTTTCTCCGGGAGCTTGAGTAACACTAGAAAGAGTGTTAACATCTTTAGGCCTTGCTACGTGCATACAGAGCTATTCAACAAACTTGGTGGCCATCTGGTCAAAATTAGAAATGGATCGTGGTGGCAAACGAGTAAACCACATAGTTGCAATGCCCCCTAGGGAAATGAGGAAACTACGGCATTTTACTGCGTCATCAGCTCTCGCAGCGTTCATCAGCCATTCATACTTCAAGATGTGTTGGTTGGGATCGGAACTTCCTTCATAGACTGGTAAAGTTGGCATCCTGAAGTGCCGAGGTGGTTCAGCATACAATATGTCATCGGTGAAAGGGGTATGACTCCAGGAGATTCCCTAGTCATCATTGGTGAGACCCTGACTTTCACGGATCATTTGGCGAATCATCATTGGTATATCTGGCATCCGGATATTAGGAGCATGCTGTACCAAGGTGTGGTCGGGTTCCACAGCGCGAGTGTGGACCGGACGCGGTCGACGGTCCGGGCCTTGCCTCCTTGGTTCAACATTTTCTGGGACATAAGGCTCTGGAGTATGATCTCGTTGGCTAAGATGAGGATCAGCTTGGTTCCTAGCATCAACCCCTTGTTCGATAGTGGTGGTGGTAGCAAGGTTGCCTATGACATGATAAGGAGCAGCACCTCCTCGGGATGAAGGTCATGTATGATGACTAGTGGATGGTCCAGTTCTGGGTTGTCCAAGATTCGAAGCAGGTTGGTGTCTTGTGGCCTGGGTGTAGCTTACATCCAGCCGTGGGCATGTGGATCGGTGATGACCATCAGATGAGGCTGAACTCTCTGTGGAAGAATAAGAAGCTTGATCTCTTCTGGATCTTCTGCGCCTTTGGCGATTCATCTGGTTGGTCAACTATGTGCTGGCGCGCAGTTGTTCAGTTAGATGTTGCCGACTCTGGGTCAATTATTGGAGCAACATTTGAAACTCTTATCTGGTAACCGGGCCTGATGGATCTGAAGGTCCGGTGGCATCTTGGTTGGATGGAGGCAATTGCAAGGGATTCTGTCGGTCCCGTCCTTCTTGATCAGCAGCTCTAGAGGTAGTTCGTGTACTTACCATGGTGAATTAATGAAAGTCCTTTCCTAGATCTGATGCAAATCTGAATAGAATGGAAGGGCTTCGAGGTCTGAGATCTGGATCTTCTTCTTGGATTTATGCAATCCGGTATCGATAGGAGATCCAAGGAGCAGGAGAAAAATTGGGTTTTTTCTCAGTGAAAGCACCAAAGTGTTTGTACCAAAAATGGGCACAACACTCTTCGGAAGTTTTTGAAGAGATAAAATGAAGAAATTAAATGGAAAAAGAATTATCTAACAAAAACTCCAAAATACGGATAGGAAAATAATAAAAACGCATAGAAACATAAGGATTTAGAGTGGTTCGGCGTATTGCCTACGTCCACTATGAAATTGTTCTCTTTATTGATGTTCCTTTGATGATTACAATTGATTGCAGCAAGTTACATCAGATAACATTGAATTACAATAGTGAAATTCGTTTGCAGTAGCAGCCATGGAGTATGGGATTGAATCCGGCAGAGTATGGGCGTTGGAGAATTCAAAGAAGAAGAAGCCCATTTTCTGTATGCCCTGGGGCTCTATTTATAGGTGTAGGAGGCTGATATTTCGCTTAGATCTCGGGAGACTTCTTCTGGCACATGAGTAGGCCTGCGCGACCAAGCCCGTGAAGTTTCGGCCCGATCCATGATCGATACGAACGGATTTCGTATCGATCAAGATTACGTCCGATGGAGTCGAAATTTGGCGCGGACATTCTTTAGCATGCACGTAATCTTCTATGAAAATTTCATAGCATTTGGACTTGTGGATCTCGAGTTATGATCGATACGAAATGGAGACTTTCGGTTGGCTGCTTCGTTCGACTCGATTATTTCGACTCGATCCTGTTCGAATCGATAGTTGTGCGTGATCAAGTGGTGACGTGGCGAGCATTATTCGAATCGACCCACCTTCTTCGCCGAGTTGATCGAGTCGTTCCAGGACTTTCGCCTTATTTGTATCGAGGCACGTGTCTTGTTCGAATCGATGGAAGGTGACCCTTGTTTCGTATCGATGGAGAACACATGGAATAATTTAACTGCTTGGCCTTGTTTGTATCGATTGGAAATGACTCCAGTCGATCGATACGAAGTTGAAGTGGCCAGATGGATTCGAACACTGGTAGCCAAATCGATACGAATAACCATGATATGGATCGATACGAATAAGGGCTCCTCGATGGATACGAAGTAACCGGTTTTGAAGGATACGAACAGTGATCCACTGATGGATGCGAAGTAGACTCTGGCGATCGATGCGGAGCTGATCGATTCGAAGTAGGCTTTTGTGATCGATGCGGAGCTGATATATTCAAAGTAGGCTTTTGTGATCGATGCGGAGCTGATCGATTCGAAGTAGGCTTTCCATGATGGATTCGAACTCGATCGATTCGAACAGCGGCCAGTCGATGGATTCGAACTCGATCGATTCAAACTCGATCGTTTCGAATAGTGGCTAGTCGAGGGATTCGAACTCGAGACTATTTTTCATCCAATCTTGCATCGATCATAACTTGAGCATATGAACTCGGATTGACTTGAAATTTGGAACGTTGGCTTTCATAGCTTCGCTTGTCGTGTCATATCAATTTTATCTTGATCCGGACTCGGACAAAATTCATCGATATCCATAGTGAGCCTGCGTATAACCGATCTCCAAGACGAACTGTCATTGGTTTCTAGTCAAGTTCTTGGTACCACGGCCTTGCCAAAAGGCGGGATAACAGGTGGTTTAGGAGCTATCAGATATATGTAAGTCATCTTTCTTATGTAGTCTCAAAAAAGTTGATTCAACTCTCTAAATTTGAAAACGGACTTTTTTCTGAATCTCTTTTATCTTCGTGCAGTCGTATTCCACTACTCCTCGGGACCGTCCATATAATCATTCTCCAAATCTTAAATCCTTCTTTTAGCTGTAGTAATTTGTCTCATTCAATCTAAGAACGCTTCAGGTTGTCTCATTTGTTATTTATTTGTGTTTAGTACTAGTCGAGATTCAGTCCGTCGTTAAATGCGTTTGTCACCTACGCATAAAAGAGCCGATAGAGTTCCTTCTTTCCAGTAAATATTCCACTCGCAAGTCTATGAAAATTGTAAGTCTTTCGGACGTCCACAAAGCAATAAGCTGAGAGGAAACAGAATCATAAGATCCGTGCGATATTTTGAAAATTAAAAAATACAAAATATAACAAAAAAATCATAGAAAAATAAATGTTATAGATCCGGATAAGATAAACACAAAAACGTAAAAACATATATGAAAAGATAACTGAATTGGTGTGTAGACATTGTTGAATTTTTTAATTTGGGGTGTGGAGGTGGAAAGGGAGATGAATGAATAAATAGGAGGGGGAAGGAGAAAGCTGTTTGGAGGCTAAACGGCATGATGCGTCTGACGTGTCCGACGCCCACGTGTTATTTTCCTCATTTTGTCCCAACGGTCCAAATGACGCGTTTGGACCGTTGAGGCATCAGACATGTCCCTAATGGTAACGTGGTTTTATTTGTCTGCGAACGGTACCTAATGCAACTCCTCTTGCCCACCTCTTCCCTTAGCCAACAAATATTTATCTCATCCACTCACACCCACCTTCTTCTTTTTACCGCTATTTGATAGAAACCAAGCATCCTCTCGTTCTCTTCTCTTTTTGCAAAAAAGATTTTTCCTTCTCAAAACTAAAATGTCAAAATCAAATTTGTTGGAAATTCAATATCTCAAAACTGCTCATTTATGATTAAAATAATAAACTATGTTTTACTTACATTATTATCTCCTTTTGCCTTCCATTAAGGGATGAGATGAGAAAAATATTATTATGAATTACAAAAGATAATACGCATAACAACGATAAAAGGTAATATACAATATTAGTTTAACGTTATTGATTATCATCATACAAATAATAAAATTGCCATGTTAATCTATTACTTAAAACTTAAAACAAAAAGAGGGTCCACATATATTTTTAGTATTTCAAAATTCAAGACTCATATTCCATCACTTTATTTTCTTTTAACCAAATAGTAATAGATCCCACCCACTATCTCCTTAATGTTTATTTCCTCTTTCCCATCAACATGCAACTCAACTGAAATCATCCGACGATATAGTAACCATCGCTCAAAGTCTTATTTAATTTATGACAACTACTACGCTCTATGTCTTCAACTTTGGTTATCTGGTGAATGAATTTATCTATTGTCAAATTTAGGTTACTACATTGATCAAATTGCAAGCAAGATCTTATTAGCTGTCAACTGAAATGCTTTTCAAGTAATCACAATTTTCGCTAATTTACTTACAAGAGCGGTTGTTCTAGATTCACAATCTGTTTGTACAATTCCCTAGGGGTGTTACGGTTGCGGTAACCGTCGTTATTACCACCAACCGTAACCGTAACCGTTATTGACGGTTATAAATTCTTATAACCGTTACCGCAACCGTCTATAATGGTTAACCGTCGTGTTTTCAATTTTGAAGCATGTCGTACATATATTTTCAATTATATGCATTATTGATAATAAATTGATATAACTCTAACTGTTTTTTGCAAATTTATTTGTTTGTTTATAAAACGACCAATATGCATGCACATGTTATTAGTCCATCAAGGCACATATTATTAATGCACAAGCTATTCCTTTAACTTAAATTATTATTTTTTATACTTTAATGTTAAATATTATATAAAACAATCATGTATGGTTGGTACGGTTAACCGCGGTTTTAAATTCTTCAACCGTTACCGTAACCGTTACCGTTATAGATGGTAACCGCATGAACGGTTGGTACGGTTGAGCGGTTGAGCGATTCAACCGTAACAGCCCTACAATTCCCTTAATTTAGCACCATTTTTCTCTATTTTATATACCATTTATTTGCTATAATAAGTGTTGCAAAAAAATTTCATATGAATACGACATTGCAACCAGTTTGATATATTGCATTTCTTCTTCTGTTTTTTTTGCTTTCAATTTTATTCTGTAAGTTATTGAGTATTTAACTTCTAAATAATATTGTTCGTTATAAATGACTAAATAAATAGGTTCTCTTCTTCCAGATTTAACTATATATTTTAATTGTTACATCACTCTGTATAATTTATTAATTTGTGTTGGAATTGGTATTATAATATTTCTTAAAGTTGGAGAGGGTTGTGATTTATGATACAAAATCACATTTAATAAATATACAAAAGAAGGAAAGAGAAAATTTGTGAAAAAATTTATTTTTCTAGGATTTTAAGGATTGGGGTATTTCTTAATTTTTAGGCTTTCTCTTATAATATTTTTATGAATTAATAAAGGTTTTTGTTTGGAGAAATCTATTTATCATTATTTTTCTTTACTTCTATCTCTTCTAAAATCTAACTGTGTAGGGATCCCAAGAACCCTAACGGTTTTATCGGAGTCTACTATACAAATTTTTTAAATAGAGTTTGGTTTTGGAGAATGTAAGTGTTGAAAACTTAATGGGGAAAATTGGGGGTTATGAAAGACGAAAATAGAAGATTTTATGTATTTCAATGATCTTTATCAACCATTGGAGAACCAAGAGGAGGAACTTAGTAAAGTATCTGAAGCAATTCAGGAACCTTTGGATAGGAAGGCTGTGACGGCTATTCGGTGTTTTCTGGAGAATACATGTAACACCCCATATTTTATAACATTATTTAGGATATTTAATTAGCTAAATTAAATAAAATAATGTGAAGATTAATAGATTGAGATTTGATTAGACTAAGGGTAGCCGTGTCATGTTAGTGTGTTAATTAAAATAAAATAACATAAATAAAGGTGTTAGGAATGAGTAAGGGTAATATAGGAAATAGGAAAGGCTTATACCCTAAACCCTTAGGAAATGAAGCACATGTTCATTTCATTTTCACTCAAACTAAAATTATACCAAGGTCGGCCATCATTATTGTTCTCAAGGAAAAATTAAAGCTAGGATTCAAGAAAAGGAAGATAATAAACTAATTCAACATCAAATATCACATCTTTTAATCTCAAAGCTAAGGTGAATAATTACTACATCCCATTTTCTTATAGTTTTCGGTTTTAAGATTGTATTCGAAACGTTTTTCCAAGTATATGTCATGTTTTGATGATTAAAATATATATATTTGTTTGCTGGTGAATTATGCATGTTCATATTAGTATTCATGAAATGTTTGATATGAAAACCCTATTAAATGACATCCAAATGCCTTGCAAATTTAAATATAGGTTAGAAATGATATTTTAGAGATGGGTTTCAATTTTCATAATTTTAAGAATTTATGTGGATTTTATATTAATTTTCTAGTGAAGAAAATGATTTATTGGGCTATAAATTAATTTTATATGTGCTTTCGAAAGGTTTATGTTTTTAGAGTTTAATGCTTTCGAAAGGCTTTGTTTTGAATGGTTTCAAAGGAGTCGAATGGTAACCTTTCGAAGGGGTCGAAAGGTAGCTTCCGAAAAAGTCGAAATGTTCTATTTTTGAATGATATCGGAAAGTTTTAAATGGAAGGTTTTCTAAGGCAATGTTTTAAAGTGTTTATAAAGTGGTGTGTCTAAAGTTTCAATGGTTTCGAAAGGTTTGAGTTCAATGGTTTCGAAAGGTTTTCGTTCAATGGTTTCGAAAGGTTTTAGTTCAAAGGTTTCGAAGGGTTTGAGATCAATGATTTCGAAAGGTTTGATGAATGGTTTCGAAAGGTAAGGTTTTGGCTTCTTCGCCTAGAAAATTAAAGGGTTTTACTTAGGTTAGAAAGAGGTGCTTTCAAAGGTTTAGAAAGAGGTACTTTCAAATGTTAAATGTTTTCATCAACTAATGTTTGAGTAAAGAATGTATATGTATATATATATATATATAACATGGCAATGTGATTTTGAGTAAAGCTTAAAGATTTTATATTCCCTTGTTTAAATTTGATTTAAAGGGTTAAATCATTTTGAAAATGTTTTCAAGGAAAATTATGGGAGGGGATCCTTAAGTGAAAATGACTCGGATATTAAAATACCAGATGGGACTAGTAGAGTATCGCGCCCTATACATTAGCTATTAGCCCCAGCTAATTGTTGTCCAAAATTCCAATGCGTAGGGCTTTGTCACAAGTAGACTAAAATTATGATTACACACCGAAAGAAATATATGTTTGTATATAGATAGGTTATTGGTGAGCCCAAAAAACCATTAGGATCAGAAAGACATGGGAGATGAGTAAGTTAGGGATAGACTATCCTGAAGCGAAGTATTTAACAGATAGTTAAGGACAGACAGTCCAAAAGTGAAGTATTTAACATATAGTCAAAGATAGGTAATCCATAAGAAGAATAACTAACAGGTGTTAGATTAATTTTGATTATATTGTTTGGTAGGCCCGAGTCAGCCAAAGGTTAAAAGTTATCCAAACAAAACTTATGTATTTGAACATAGAGTTTATAGATGACTGCAGTATCTATAGCGCTTGGTTTTGGGCCTCAAGATAGGGGATATTACAGCTTGGTATCAGAGCATGGTTTATGAAATACTTTAACTAAAAAATGATTTTTGAAAACATAATCCTTAGTAATTAGAATTAAGATCGGGGTATGGGATAACGCTATAGTAACGTGCTTGCATTTGCTATATATAAGTATACGCTATATCTCTAGACTCCTATTTAGTTACGCTATTCATCTATATCTCACGAAGCCTGAATACAGATATGGAAGGAAGAAGAGGCAGAGTTAATCTTAGAGGAGATAGCACCACCACTAATGGAAATGCCCGACCAAATGCTAGAAGAGGTCCAGGTCAGGCTCAAGCTATAACTGTTGGTGCTGGGGTTCCCCGGGTGGACATGGGAGCCATGTATCAGTTCTTTGTAATAATGCAAGCTGGAATTACAACTGGAGTTGTCGGAGGAAATGCTGCTGGAGGTGGAATACAGGAAGCTTCGATGGTCAACCAGTATGCTAACTTGAGCAGAGACTATATCAGGCTTGGAGGGAAGTCGTTCATTGGAACTGAAGATGCGATTGAGGTTGAAAACTGGTTGTTGCATTGGGAGAGAATTTTTGCTGACTTAGAATTGAATGACAAGCAAAAGAGAAGATTGGCCTCAAGATAGCTTCAGGGAACTGCCCTATTTTGGTGGAATACTGTTGTAGCTGGTGTTGATGAGGAAACCATGACTTGGGCGGAGTTTAGGAGAAGGTTTCAAGAAATTTTTATGTCGGTGATGGAGCTGTCAGCGTTGGTGAGGAAGTTTCCGGAACTAAAACAAGGGGAGATGTCTGTTTTAGAGTATGCAAGAAAATTTGAAGAGTTAGCCCGGTACGGCTATGCTTTGGTTGGTACGGTGATTAGGAGGAACGAGAAGTTTATAAGGGGCTTGAGGCTGGAGTTGATAAGTGCTACCTTACCGCACTTAAGAGATCCAAGTGATGTAGTGGTAGAAATGGAACTGAAGCAGGAAGAGGCATTAGCTTGTTTGAGGAAGAAAATGAAGGAGGCCCAGGTGGGAAAAGGCCAGAAAAGAAAGTTTTTCCATAAGAAGAATGCTCAGAAGGGAGGAGCACAGAAGAAGGGAAAAGCTAAGGTGGTTTGTTATAAATGTGATAAGAAAGGACACTATGCTAATGAGTGTCGTACTGGAAAAAAAGAGAAAGGAAAGGAGGTGAATGGGAAGAAGAACATCCGATGCTTTAATTGTGATCAGATCGGTCATTATAAGAATCAATGCAAAGAGTAGAGATGGAAAGGGACAGATGTATGCATTAGAGCCTGCAATTTCAAGGCCAGTTGTGCAGGAGAAAGGGAAAGCTATTCTAGAAGGCTCGCTACAGATTCACGGTTTGTCTGTTAGCGTTCTATTTGATACTGGGGCATCACATTCTTTTATTTCTCAATGTTTGGTAGATAAGCTTAACCTAGAATCCTCATATTTAGTTACTTCCTTAAGGGTTGCAAATCCGATGGGAGGGTATGCGACACTTGGGATGAGGTGTGACCATTTAGAGTTTAATAGTATTCCTTTGACGGCGTTTAGGATAAGATATGGGTCATACGAATGGTTAGTTATGTCGTTCGGACTAACTAATGCGCCGACATTCTTTGTGGAGTTGATGAACCAAATTTTCCGAGAGCACTTGATAAGTTCATGTTGGTCTTCATATGACATTCTGATATACTCTGAGGATGAGAAGGAGCATGAAGTTTATCTTAGAGTTGTGCTTGAGACGTTGAGGGAGCATCAATTGAAGGCTAAGTTTTCGAAGTGCCATTTTTGGAAGAAGGAAGTGAAATTCCTTGGTCATGTAGTCTCAGGGAAAGGGTTGTTTGTAGATCCGACTAAGATTGAGGCGGTGAATAATTAGAAGAGACCTGAGACGGCGACCGAGATAAAGAGCTTTCTTGGATTAGCTGGATACTATCGAAGGTTTATAAAGGATTTTTCACGGATAGCTGCACCGATGACTAAGATTACGCGAAAAGATGTGAAGTTTGTATGGACTAATAAATGTGAGGAAGCATTCCAGAGTTTGAAACACTTATTGACTCATGCACCGGTGTTGGTGGTTCTGGAGGGGAATCAAGATTTGGTTGTCTATACTGATGCGTGTGAAATGGGATTGGAAGCTGTGTTGATGCAAGAGGTAAAGTGATTGCTTATGCTTTTAGGCAGCTCAGACCACATGAAGTTAGGTACCCAACACATGATTTGGAGTTAGCTGCCATTATATTTGCTTTGAAGGTGTGGAGGCATTATCTTTTGGGGGAGTAATTTGAGCTTTATATAGATCATAAGTCATTGAAGTACTTGTTCTCTCAGAAGGAGCTGGACATGAGACATCAGAGGTGGTTGGAGTTTATTGCTGCTTATGATTTTGGAATTGAGTATACACCTGGAAAAGGGAATAAGGTAGTGGACACACTTAGCAGAAAACATCAGAATGCATTATTGGCTATGATTGCTGAGTGGAAAGATTTGGAAGCATTATCAGCTTGCATTGTGCAGTATAGATCCGAGGCAGGTTCTAGTGCAGGAAGTGCTATATTGTCTTACTTAGAAGTTCGACCGGTAATGATTGAGAAGATAGCTTATAGATAGGAGGAGGATCCAGTTTTGGCTGAACGAATTAGAAAGTTAAAGGAGGGAACAGAGAGCGATGACTTAAAGGATTTCAGTCTTGACCAAAATGGGTGGTTGAGAAAGAAGGGAAGGTTGTGTGTTCCAAACATAGGAGACATGAGGAAAGAAGTTTTAGATGAATGCCATCGTTCGAAGTTCACTATCCATCCAGGAGGAATGAAGATGTATTAGGATATGAAGAGAAGTTTTTTCTAGGAAGGTATGAGCGGGACATTGGTTTATGTGTTAAGCAGTGCTTGAATTGCCAGCAGGCAAAGGCTGAACACCAGAAACCAAGTGGGTTGCTTCAACCGTTGGAAGTTCCATTATGGAAGTGGGATTCTATCTCTATGGATTTTATCGATGGGTTGCCAAGGTCTAGTAGAGGAAATGAAAGCATATGGGTCATAGTAGATAGACTAACTAAGAGTGCTCATTTCATTCCAGTAAAGTCAACTAGGACGGCACCTATTCTGGTGAAGTTATTTATGAAGAATGTGGTTAGACTGCACGGGATTCCTAGTAGTATCATCAGTGATAGAGATTCTATGTTTACTAGTGAGCTCTGGAAGAGTCTACAGGAAGCTTTAGGAACCAAGCTCAATATTAGTACCGCTTACCATCCACAGACTAATGGGCAAACTGAAAGAGTTAACAAAGTCTTGGAGGATTTGTTAAGAGCTTGTGTATTGGATTTCGGGGGATCATGGGAAGACCTTCTTCATTTAGTCGAGTTTTCATATAACAATAGTTATCAGACTAGTATTGGGATGGCACCGTTTGAAGCTTTGTATGGAAGGCCATGCGAATCTCCCATGTGTTGGTTAGAGACCGGAGATAGGTTGGTTCTTGGTCTGGATTTGGTGAAAGAAGCTGCAGAGAAGATTTAATTGATCCAAGCTAGGATGAAGGAAGCTCAGTCTAGGCAGAAAAGTTATGCAGATAGAAGGAGGAAAGACTTGGAATTCTCTGTTGGAGACTATGTGTTTATTGAGGTTTCACCGATGAAGGGTATAATTAGATTTGGAACATCAGGAAAGTTAGCATCTAGATTCGTTGGACCCTTCCGTATTGTTGAGAGGATCGGGAAAATCGCTTATAAAGTGGAGTTACCAAGTAGTTTAACAAGAGTCCATGATGTTTTCCATGTTTCTTATCTTAGAAAGTGTGTTGGAGACCCTAAGACTACCATAACACCTACAGTGTTAGAGGATTTACTAGTAGAGCCGGATTTGACTAGAGTTAGAAAGCCGATTCAGATTGTCGCTAGAGACGAGAAGAAGTTGAGAAACAAGACAGTCAAATTAGTAAAGGTCCAGTGGAGTGACGATGCTAGAGACTGTACTTGGGAGACCGAGAGCAGGATTAGAGACTCTTACCCTGATTTGTTTGATAGTATGTTTTACCTTTGATTGTTTTATATGCGCCTTATAGTAATATCGAGGACGAAATCCTTTAAGGCAGGGAGTCTATAACACCCCATATTTTATAACATTATTTAGGATATTTAATTAGCTAAATTAAATAAAATAATGTGAAGATTAATATGTTGAGATTTGATTGGACTAAGGGTAGTCATGCCATGTTAGTGTGTTAATTAAAATAAAATAACATAAACAAAGGTGTTAGGAATGAGTAAGGGTAATATGGGAAATAGGAAAGGCTTATACCCTACACCCTTAGGAAATGAAACTCACGTTCATTTCATTTTCACTCAAACTAAAATTATACCAAGGCCGGCCACCATTATTGTTCTCAAGGAAAGATTAACGCTAGGATTCAAGAGAAGGAAGATAATCAACTAATTCAACATCAAATCTCACATCTCTTAATCTCAAAGCTAAGGTGAATAATTACTACATCCCATTTTCTTATAGTTTCGGTTTTAAGATTAGATCCGAAATGTTTTTGCAAGTATATGCCATGTTTTGATGATTAAAATTATATATTTGTTGGTTGGTGAATTATGCATGTTCATATTAGTATTTATGAAATGCCTGATATGAAAATCCTATTAAATGACATCCAAATGCCTTGAAAATTTAAATATAGGTCAGAAATGATATTTTAGAGATGTGTTCCAATTTTCATGATTTTCAGAATTTATGTGGATTTTATATTAATTTTCTAGTGAAGAAAATGATTTATTGGGCTATAAATTATTTACGGTTAAATAAATAATTATTTGGATTTGAAATTTTAATATGTTGGAAAACATATTAAAATAGATTTTCTGGAATTTTTCCAAATTTTTCCCAAGTGTTTTGATGAATATATAAAATTATTTAATGTACAAGACATAAATGTTTTATATATTTAATTAAGGAAAAGGGGTTTTTATAAAATAAAATTATTATTTAATTTTGAAATTAGTGGCAGCACTTTTTTGAAAAATATTTGTTAACCAATGAGAATTTAACAAACAAAGGTATGTTAGTTGAAAAGTTATCCTTTTTAAGTTAAAAACAAAGAAATAATACTTTTAGCATGTTTCAGCCTTTTACGGCATCAAACCTTCCGACCCAGACCTTTCGACAAGGTCAAACCAATGCATACGGTATCAAGTTACTTGGTACGTAATGAATTGGACACGGTCGAAGGGTACTTAGTCAAAAGGTTGATGGCCAAAGAGATTGGAGTATGTTTGTTTTATAAACCAAGAGAATCGCCTGCTTTGTTTCTGAATAAGAGTTTTCGACTTGGTTGATTTTGACTAGGTCAATTATTTAAAATAATTTTTTTAAACCTTCCGACAAAATTGAAAGGTTACTACCGCTTTATCATAGTTTTGCTTTGAACCTTCCAACAAAGTCGAAAGGTTTACTTGTTTTAAAACCAGTCACTTCTCCATGCTTTTGAAAGAAAGCTTTCGACTTAGATGATTTACCCTTGTTTTATAAATTGAATTATAACCCGAGCTTTCGAAGGAGTTGTTTTAAAGGCAGAGGCCTATTGTTTTAAATAATATATTATAAAGCTTTCGAAGCAGAGCTTTCGACAAAGTCAAAGGTTGCTTCCAAGGAAGTCGAAAGGTTTTAAAGGAGGATTTTCCACACGTTTTAAATTGTACCCAGTGTGCTCTTGAAAGGTTTATGTTTTAAGAGTTTAATGCTTTCGAAAGGCTTTGTTTTGAATGGTTTCAAAGGAGTCGAAAGGTAACCTTTTGAAGGGGTCAAAAGGTAGCTTCCGACAAAGTCGAAAGGTTCTATTTTTGAATGATTTAGGAAGGTTTTAAATGGAAGGTTTTCCAAAGGTTTTCTAAGGCAATGTTTTAAAGTGTTTATAAAGTGGGGGTGTCTATAGTTTCAAGGGTTTCGAAAGGTTTGAATTCAACGGTTTCGAAAGGTTTTCGTTCAATGGTTTCGAAAGATTTTAGTTCAAAGGTTTCGAAGGGTTTGAGATCAATGATTTCAAAAGGTTTGATGAATGGTTTCGAAAGGTAAGGTTTTGACTTCTTGGCCTAGAAAATTAAAGGGTTTTACTTGGGTTAGAAAGAGGTGCTTTCAAAGGTTTAGAAAGAGGTACTTTCAAATGTTAAATGTTTTCATCAACTAATGTTTGAGTAAAGAATGTGTGTGTGTGTGTGTGTGTAACTTGGCAATGTGATTTTGAGTAAAGCTTAAAGATTTTATATTTCCCTTGTTTAAATTTGATATAAAGGGTTAAATCATTTTGAAAATATTTTCAAGGAAAATTATGGAAGGGGATCCTTAAGTGAAAATGACTCTGATATTAGAATACCAGATATGTATAGTATGGGGTCGCGCCCTATACATTAACTATTAGCCCCAGCTGATTGTTGTCCAAAATTTCAGTGTGTAGGGCTTTGTCACAGGTAGACTAAAATTATGATTACACACCGAAAGGAATATATGTTTGTATATAGATAGGTTATTGGTGAGCCCAAAAAACCATTAGGATCAGAAAGACATGGGAGATGAGTAAGTTAGGGATAGACTGTCCAGAAGCGAAGTATTTAACAGATAGTTAAGGACAGACAGTCCAGAAGTGAAGTATTTAACATATAGTCAAAGATAGGTAATCCAAAAGAAGAATAACTAAGAGGTGTTAGATTAATTTTGATTATATTGTCTGGTAGGCCCGAGTCAGCCAAAGGTTAAAAGTTATCCAAACAAAACTTATGTATTTGAACATAGAGTTCATTATTACCCGATGTTTATGTATGTTTACATAATGAATTGCTTTACGATATTTAACCAGTTTTGGTTACAGAAAAAGATTTTGCAAAGATATGTTTTAAAAGGACGTTAGTGAGGGGAAACTCGTTCCGCTAAGTGGCATGGTCTCACTTAACATATTAAACCGGGATGTATAATATTATTCATACCAGGCTTTATGTCTGACTTGAAGTTTATATTTTTCCCTTAAACTCTCGAGTGCTCAAAACTAATTTGAGTAGGCTGAGGGGTTAAGGTCTTTTCAGGTTTAGTAGAATGACGAATAAGGCTACTGGAGGCATGCAGGAGGCAAATGGATAGCTATTTAGGAGTTGCAGTTTTATGTTTTGTTGTATATATTTCCGCTGTGTTTGTTTTAAGTCTATTACAACCATATGGCTCTGATCGTCCAAGGGGGTATCTTCATATACCGCTCTTGGCATAATTTTTAATAATTATATTTTATCTATGCTTGGGAACGTACTGGGAGGATTATGTATTAAGAATATGGAATATTTGCTTTAAATATAATGAAGAAAAGTTGTTTTGAAATCTGTGTTTTGTTTCATATTCAAGTGCTTCTGATATTATAGATACTATTAACATAGCCATATTTAGTCGCCGAAAGCTAATACTATAGATGACTACAGCATCTGTAGCGCTTATTTTTAGGCCTCCAGATAGGGGATGTTACAATACAGTGTTTTATATTATTGCTAATGAAATATCTGTTATTGGAATTTGGAAGAAATTAAAAGGAATATATGCAAAGAACTCGACAACAAATAAGGCTCTTCCAATGAGAAGATTGGTGAATCTAAAGCTTAAGGAAGGTGGATCGATCGGAGAGCATCTCAATGATTTTCAAACAATTGTGAATCAATTGGTGATCGTAATAAGGTGGATGATGAAACACAAGCCTTGATGTTGATGAGTTCATCATCGAAAAGTTGGAAAACGCTTTTGGTTGTATTGAACAACTCAAATTCTGATAGAGCTGCTTCAATAGGATCGGTAGTTAGCAGCTGTTGGTGTCAAAATTGGCCACCAACACAGAGTTATAAAAGTACCAATATCCAATCCAATCACAAAAACATTAAGAAAAATAAATGAAGAAAAAAATTAAAACAATCGGAAAGCAAGTAAAAAGAGACAATATTTATAGTGGTTCGGTTAACTCCGGCCTACGTCCACTCCCAAATAATCCTTTTTATTATACTGAAGTTTGTTTATAGTTATAATCCGAAATCCAAGAATGAAATTGGCAGAGTGTAGCCTAGGTTAAAGATAAAGAGAAGTAGAAAGAAGCCCCTTTTCTGACGTCATGCATGCTGTATTTATAAGGGAAGACGTACACGGATCAGGCTGAAATTTTGGCAGAAGGTTTGAGAGACCAAAATGAGGCCACCCAAAAATAACCCATTAGGGTCCACAATAGGGATCGGTACCGATCCCTATTAGTGTGTCCAAATGGTTTGCGACCCCTATGAGGGGTGCCACATGATGTTAGTACTTGCTTCCCAAATTTCATGCAATTCTGACGTACAGTTTATGAGATATCACATTTTCCGTGAAGTGATGTTGCTTGAATTTTGATTTCTACCGATCCTTCTAGAGGGATAGGTACTGATCCTTCCAATCTATTCCAATGCCATGTGATCCCTAGGAGAGCTTCTCTATGTTGTATTATGCTTAGTCTCTAAGTTTCACGCCAATTAGATTAGTAGAACTAGAGTTATTGATCAATCTTTGTTGCAATATGTTGTGAAGACTGATTATAGCTGATCCCTATGGAGGGATATGCACCGATCCCTCCAACTTGCTCCAAATGATATGCGATCTGTATGGGGTGTTTTACATGTTGTAATTAGCTTGTCGTCCAAGTTTCATGTCAATTGGATGTGTAAATGTTGAGATATTGATCGATCTTTGCTATAAAGTTGGGTTTAGCTGATCCCTAAGAGGAAAGAGGGTCAATCCCTCTTTCTTCATCCTTTTGATGTGCGATCCCTAGGGTAGGCTCCTTAGGGTCCCCACATCTTACTCACAAAATTTTATATGCATTGGACTTATAGATTTTGAGATATTGATTGTTTTCCATTGAGTTGTACTTGCTTGGTTGAAATACGTCGATCCCTTTTATACCGATCCCTTTTATACGATCCCTTTCTTACGTGAAGTAATTTTCCCATAACTTGCGGATACAAACTCCAAACGACTTGAGATTTGAAATGTAGCCTCATGGGGCCTTCCTTGTCACTTTATACCGGTATCACCCAGTTTGGGCCAAAAATTGAGGACATGTACCGATCCCCTAGGGGAAGAGATAGGCACCGATTGCTTGCCTGGGTGAGGCACTATTCCATACTTAGAATATTCTGGAGATTCTATCTTTTGGTATCGGTTGATCGTCGCTTCATATCATTGCCTACACTTGATTTCTAGACCTCACAATCATCGCTCTTGACTAAGGGCCTTGATAATCATGAAGTCTATTGGGTTAAATCCGCATGTCTACTGCCTTAGCAAAAGGTGGGTTAACACTTTGCCCCCCAAAACATGCCTGGCGATAGGAAAGTGTTTGAATTGCCATAAATCTGAAATCCATAACCCATTGATAGCCATATTTTCCAATCCAGAATCCAATCAAAATCCACAGTCTCTCTGGATCGTTTTATTGAATCTGCATCCATCCAAAGCCAAATCCATTGCTATTCGAAACTGATATCTGAATCCATGACTCTCCGGGTTGTTATCTTAATCTAAATCCTCGATCTCACTGGATCCTTGCCGAGCACAATCCCTACTCGATGACGAGAGTAGGTCGATCCATCACATTCGAGCAAAGTGACCCACCCCTTACCAGGCATAGTCCATACCTGACGACCTTGATCTCTCTGGATCCTTGACGAGCACAATCCATACTCGACGACCTGAGTAGGTCGATCCATCACGTTCGAGCGAGACGACCTACCCCTTGCCAGGCATATTCCATACCTGACGACCTTGATCTCTCCGGATCCTTGCTGAGCACAATCAATACTCGACGACCCGAGTAGGTCGATTCATCGTGTTCGAGCAAAGCGACCTACCCCATTTCAAGCATAGTCCATACCTGACGACCTTGTTGGGTTTTATTCTTCAGCCTCGACATCCAATCGAGGACTTAATCCATGATGCATGAGTCCATTTCATCGTGTTTGCCTGACGAAAAGACCCATTCCTTGCGATTATTATCCTGTCTCTCTGGACAAGACAACAATCGCGACCTATGCTACCTATTACGTTAATCCAAATTTAAGCATTCCTAAGTCCACTTGCCAAAATATAAAATAAGAGTCCGTACAACCAATAAACCATAGTTCAAACAAAAAATAGAAAAATAAGAGTTCGAAGTAAAGAAGAAGAAAAAAACAAATTTCACAAACCCGAGCAAAACGGTTTATCATCATCTCAAAGCATGCCTAGGGACCGCCCTCGATCCCGTACATGTGTAAATGACTTATCTATCCTACTGTAGAGTTTGTTACTTATTCCATGCCATCCTGATCAATTGATGACAAGTTGATGATGATGCCTTGATCTAGTGCCACCATTTTCATTCGAGGTGGACGGTGGCTGCTCTTATTCCACTGCCGCAGCCCGAGTGCTTACATATTGTTGTAGCTGGTCATTCCTCACGTGTTCCTCAATGATATCCTTCAAATGCCTGCAGTCATTTGTATTGTGCGCATCCAGCTCATGAAATAGGCAGCACTTTCCTGATGACCATTCACGTTCGGAGGGTTCCCTTCTTGTCGGCCTTCGATACGGAAGGAGTCCTCGAGTATCCAGATATATCCGTTCTCAGGTTTCATTTAATTCTGAGTAAGAAGGGAATTTAGGTTTCCCTCTCTATCACTTCGATACATCGAAGCTACTATCCATGTTCCGTTTACCCATGTCCTTTCCCGAGCTTTCACCAAGCGGTTCTCTACCCCGCACCGTATTAACTTCCATTACCTCTTTATCAACTTTCACATCTTCTTATCGTAGAAACTGATTCTTGGTAGAATTCACCAAGATCCATTGGTGGATCAAGTGTCAGTGATATCTTAAAATCTGAATTATCTGCAACTCCTGACACTTCTGCCATCAAAACCATCGATAGACCTGGTCGATCCACCGAAACAACTACCGCATTGAATCTGGTTAAAAACTTCTTGAGTGATTCTCCTGCTCACCAATGTCATCGCATTCTTGGGTCTCGTAATGTGAACCCGAAGCTGCTTCATAAATCTTTCAACCAATTCCATCCATGTGCTAATAGAACTGCTCTCCAACTGTCTGAACCATAGCACAGCTACATCCGCTAAGTATATAGGGAAGCATCATGCTAGGACTTCTTCCATAACCCATAGTACTTCCATGTGTCGTATATACCTTATCAAACACATAGTTGGATCCGACTTTCTGTCATAAGCTTCCAGTGTTGGTAGTTTGAATTCTGGTGGATTCTTAGCATTCCTGATATTAGGAGCGAGTGGACTTCTATTTACATCCTCCAGATCCCTGTTCACTAATCCTCCACACATAACTCACTTGATCATCTTAGAAAACTTGTCATTGTCTTTTAATGGTAGTCTCCTATCATCATGTCCAAGCTGCCCCCCGAGTCTACGAGCGAATTCTAGAACGTATTCCTCTGGACGAGCATCCAAATTCCGACTCGTACCAAGCTCCATGGGATTAACCACAAATCCTCTAGCATCACGATTTACCAGACCCAGGAGCATGCCTCCATGTCTTTAGGGATCAGTGCCGATCCCTCTAAGATGGTCGGGGAGTACCTCGGCTGCTCCGTTCCACTCCTTTGTCCAATAGCTCCGTCTCCATGCTCCCGATTTTGATTTCCAATGAATCTTGCCTCCTCAACTCCTTGATCCATAGCTCTAGTAGTCCCTATTATTCCAACTTTTTGGTTTTGCATTCCAGCAGCTCCTATGGCTCCTGCCTATCTGATCTGCCGAAGTAGATTCTGCATTAGCTCCTCCTATCTTTTCAGCATTCGTTCCTATATAGCGGTTCCCATTTCATCTCTGGTGATGTAGATAGATGTTTGATTAGATCCAGCTCCTGAGGAAGCCTCATGACTCCCTTCATGATGGCTCTTATCTGCTATTTGTCTCCTTGTTGATTGCTCACCATTGCTCCAAATCCAAGCTCTCTAATTGATTCCAAATCTAAACTCCAAATCCGCAGGGGCTAGCTCTCTCGACGAAAGCACCAATATGTTGGCATCAAAATTGGCCACCAACACTCAATTATGTAAAAGTACTAATATCTAATCCAATCACAGAAGTATGAAGAGAAATAAATGAAGAACAAGATTAAAACAATCAGAAAGCAAGTAAAAAGAGACAAGATTTATAGTGGTTCGGCTAACTCCGGCTTACGTCCACTCCCAAATAATCCTTTTTATTATACCGATGTTTGTTTACAGTTATAATCCAAAATCCAAGAATAAAATTGGCAGAGTTTAGCCTAAGTTGAAGATAAAGAGAAGCAGAAGGAAGCCCCTTTTTCTGACGTCATACCTGCTGTATTTATATGGAAAGACGTACACGGATCGTGCTGAAATTTTGGCAGAAGGTTCGGGAGACCAAGACGAGGCCATCCAAAAATTTCTAGGCCCATTAAGGCCCACAGTAGGGATCGGTACCGATCCCTATTAGTGTGTCCAAATGGGCTACGATCCTTATGAGGGGTACCACATTATGTTAGTACTTGCTCCCCAAATTTCATGCAATTCCGACATACGGTTTGTGAGATATCGCATTTTCCGTGAAGTGGTGTTTCTTGAGTTCTGATTTATGCTGATCCCTCTAGAGGAATAGGTATTGATCCCTTCAATCTCTTCCAAATGCCCCACAAACCTTAGGGGAGCTTCTCCATGTTGTATTATTCTTAGCGTCCAAGTTTCACGCCAATTGGATTAGTAGAACTCGAGTTATTGATCAATATTTGTTGCAATATCTTATGAAGGCTGATTATAGCTAATCCCTATGGAGTGATAGGTACTGATCCCTTTAACTTGCTCCAAATGATATGCGATCCCTAAGGGGTGTTCCACATGTTGTAATTAGCCTGTCCTCTAAGTTTTATGTCAATTGGATGTGTGTATATTGAGATATTAATCGATCTTTGATATAAAGTTGGGTTTAGCCAATCCCTAAGAGGGAAGAGGGCCGATCCCTCTTTCTTCATCCTTTTGATGTGATCTTGCTTACAAAATTTCATATGCATTGGACTTATGAATTTTGAGATATTGATTGTTTTCCATTGAGTTGTATTTGCTTGGCTGAAATATGCCGATCCCTTTTTATACAATCCCTTTCTCAAGTGAAGTAATTTGCCCATAACTTATGCATACAAACTCCAAATTACTTGAGATTTGAAATATAGCCTCGTTAGGCCTTCCTTGTCACTTTATACCGGTCTCACCCAATTTGGGACAAAAATTGAGGACATGTACTGATCCCCTAGGGGAAGGGATAGGTATCGATCCCTACTTGGGCGAGGCACTAATCCTTACTTAGAATATTCTGGAGATTCTATCTTTTAGTATCGGTTGATCGTCGCTTCATATCATTGCCTGCACTTGATTTTTAGACCTTGCAGTTATTGCTCTTGACTAATGGCATTGATAATCATGAAGTCTGTTGGGTTAAATCTGCCTGTCTACTGCCTTGGAAAAAGGTGGGTTAATAGTAGCATGCTTAATGAGGAGATGTGAAGGATGAACCTAATGGAAGAAAATGATAAGGAGGAAAGGGAAAGTGGAAATTCGATTGAAAAAGTCAATCTTTCTTGGAGGAGCAATCATCCAAATATGGAAAGATGATTAAATAGATTGAACATGAAAATAGATTTCAACTGCTATTACTATGAAAAACTTGGTCACCAACTGATATTTTGCAACAAGCTTAAAAAGGATAAAGAAATAATAAAAGCATTTTAGGAAGGCAGAGACAAGATTGATGAAGGAAACGATGACAAGTTGAATTTTGGTACTAGTAATGTCATTCTCTGTGTTGATGGAAGATAAGGAGATGGTTGGGTGCTTGATTCGGATGCAGTGGTCCATATGTGTCAGAAAAAGGAAGCATTAATTGATTGTAAAGAGTAAGAGAGCAAGGTGGAGTCCGCTAGTGGTAGAAATGTTGAGGTGAAGGGTATAGGTTCAGTTAGGCTGAATATGTATGATGGAAGGGAAGTGAAACTCATGGGAGTTAGACATGCTCCAGAAATTAAGGAGAATTTTGTTTCAGTAGGACATTTGGAAGGGAAATGATGCAAATTTTAAACTCAAGATGGAGTCATTAGAGTTTGGAAGGGTAATAGGATGGTGCTGCTTGCAAAAAGGGAAAGCAACGATATGTATAAATTGCTTGGGAAAACGATGAAGAATGAAGGGACTTCTCGAAGTGATGTTGGATAGGCAAATTTGTCTGAATTAAGGTGGAGCAAACAATGGAAAGCAGCAAAGACCGCATGAAGGCCTTTGTGGTATTACAAGCAGTTATGAGCTATTGATAATATGGATGTTCAATTGGATAGCATGTATATATTGGTAGTTTGGAGGTTGCTAAATTTTTATTTTGGGGATGGAGACATTTGTTTCCATAGAGATATTGAAGATTGTTTGAAGCTTGAGGTTGTAGGTGGAGTTCTAACGATGTTCACAAAATATAGTATCAAGGTGGAGATTATTGGGATTGGTGCTACGGTATTTCTTAAAGTCTGAGAGGATTGCAACTTGTGATAAAAAATCACATTTAAAAGGAAATAAACATACAAAAGAAGGAAAGAGAAAATTTTGAATTTTCCATAATTAATAGGCGCATTTGGTTATGCTTATTTCTTTATTTAATTGGATAATCAATTTATATATTGTCATATACAAATTAACTTGGGAATTAAGTAATTGTTTGTTATAAATAGATCGTAGAAAAGAGAGTGGAAAAGCGTGAAAATGTTTATTTTTATAAGATTTTAGGGATTGAGATATTTCTTAGTTTTTAGGCTTTCTTTTATAATCTTTTGGTGAATTAATAAAGGTTTTGTTTAGAGGAATATATTTGTCATTATTTTTCTTCACTTCTTATGTCTTCTAAAATTTAATTCTGTAAGGATCCTAGGAAAAACCCTAACAGTTTGTTCTATGTTCATGTAGAGAAGTTAAAGGGCTATCAAACCTTGCTTATATTTTATTCCTTACTTCCTTTTTACAGAGTCTTCTGGATAATTTAGAAAGCGTTAGATGTCTATTGTATATATCGACATAACATCTCTCATAATTATTTTATATTCAACTATGTTCTTCGGGTATGAATTAATCTATGTATCTCGGTTTGTTGATTCAATTTTATTTTATAGTTGAGGTTAAGATATTTATATAACTTAACAATAAACAACTAAAAAAGATGTTTAACTTTATTTCTCATAAAGAAAAGTTGTGATCAAATATTGCAAGTGCGCTACTACCTACTGCGGTGGTTATAAAGTATTTTATGTTCATTAATATGCCAATTAGGTAAGGTGTAACATACTCTGCCGTCCAAAACAAAATTTCAAATGCACATTTAATATTTTTTCATAACAAATAGTAATTGTGTTCTCTGTGAACTTTATCTGTAATTTTTTTATAGTTGAATGGTTTGTTAATTTGGTCACGGTATTGGTTGTCCAATGACAAATATAATATTATGTTAACGCTAATGTAGCTTTGGAATCGACGAAGGAATTGCTGAGATGTGATATAAGGGTTTTTTTGTTTAACCTATGACTTTTGATGCACTTCAACAGCTCTGATGAGGTCTTTTAAAAATGATAATGTACTAAACATCATGGGATATGTCATAGATTACTATTTACAACGGATTCTCAAACATGAGCTATGTTAATGGTGGCTTGCAAATGCCCCTATTCTGGAACTCTAGTCTATCCATGATCTCAACCACATCTCTAATTTAAGCACAAGCTTAGAAGAAACTTATAACGACCCGTATTTTACGTATCGGAAGATCATAAAATATTGCTTTTAAATTCATTTGAGATCACATGACTCTATAACTTAGGAAATGCCTACAAGTGACATTTCCTATATTTGGAATTAGCATCCACAAACACTTCCATTGGAAAGATATATTAGTTTTCATTTCCCTAGAGTGGTCACAGTAGCGATTTGGACTTTTTGGCTAGGAGATATGGCTGTTTGAACTTGGCAGTATTTGGAGTAGCTTAGTGGGTAATCAATGAGTTTGGAGGCAAGCCACTAACCCATTTCGGATTTGGAGAGCATATTAGGCTGACCATCATCCCCAGTCACTTTTCCTACTTCCTAAATAGGTCTAAGCCTCCATTAACCCCTTCTTCACTCAAAACTTTCTCTTTTCTCCTCCAAATTAAGTCTAAATCATATAATAGTGTAGTTAACAAGGGGAAATGATTAGTGATCTTCATATTTACATTTTAGGGAAGAGAAAATTCCACATTTGCTATTCATTTTCGGATTTGCACCGATTTGCGCGTAAAACTTGAATTTTATGTATTTACATGATGAATTACTATGATTTTGATGTGTGTTTGGATGATTGGATCTTGGATGTAATTTGTGTGTGTTGTGTTCGTGTGAATACTTTAATGGTTAAAACACTCATCGGAGAGACTTACAGTTAGGAACCGTGAAACCGACCTTTGACAGATTGATTCTAGATTGTCGGGAGCTGTATCATTGCATATGGAATGCACGAGGGTCGAAGAACGGAGCATAGCGGGGAAGATCAATGCGAAGCTTGGATTCTATGATGCTACGGGATTTTGATTTGGCATTGGTTGGTTCGGGTTGGGTTTTGGCTTGGTAGAGGAATTGGATTGGCAACCAGCCAAGAAACTCGGTTTTATGGTCGAACATGGAACTCTCTTCGATGGTGGGCCGGAGCGGTGGCCAAACATGGAATTCGGTTCGGTGGTGGGACCGATTCGGGCACCAAGCGTGGAAGTCTGTTTGGCAGTGAGGGCGTTCGATGACCAGACATGAAGCATGGTTCACATGATTGTGTGGTTAGCTCGGTGGTTGCATCTTGCTTGACTTGATCAGAAGTTGGACTGGTAGCGGTGGCACACGGGGTTTGACTATGACTTCAGGCATGACACAGATGTATTGTGAGGCAAAGTTTGGGGGTCTTTGATGAGTTGATGGGAGCAAGGGTGGATGACTCTAGGACAACTCAGGATGACCTTGGACTTCATGTAGCAACTAGTGAAGCAATGACATGGTGCTTCGACATTAACGATGACGACGACTTCAGGACTTTGGTATGATGGCTCTATGACTTACGATGGATGTCTAGAGGCGTCCTGAAGATGATGATTTAATGATGGGAGTCGTAGTGGTGATCCACAAGGGCAAGTTCAATGATGGGGGCTTGCGAGTGGGATTTGCGACTGTGCCTTGTTGTGGAAGTAGCCATGACGGAATAACGATTGAGTTCCATCATGGAGACGCGTACAAAGGCATCGTTGATAACTTGGAGCCTTCTAGTGTGCTCGTAAAGAAGGGTATGTGGGGACGCCCACCTGGATTTGTGATTATGTCTGGATCTTGTAATAGTAAATTACGCTGCGCTTTGTGATTGTGGGCCTGGTTCCTAGCCTTTCAGAGTAGCATGGATTCGAGCACCAATAAAGCCAGGATTATGGTTCGATCCTTGGTTTGCGATTGTGCCATATGAGTTATTATATATCTGATGCACATGATTGATGGTGAGGATTGTTTGATGGATACTATGTTTGCCATGGTTGTTTATCACTCTAGCTTGTCACATGATGTAGGTATTTTCGATCGTGTACCTAGACATTGGACCCTGTACTTCAATTATACTATACATGTATGGTTGTGATAGTAGATTAGCATATATAAATTGTTATGTGCTAACTCTTTAGATGCAAGGACAGGTCCGGTATGGTTCTTTATACCCTATATCTGTATTTACTTATACGGTTTTTATAGTATTTTAAGACGATGCATCGGTCATGCCAGACAGTTGTCTGATCCGAGATTTTATGCTTTGCTTCTTAATTCTCGGGTACTCATGAATGAGTAGATTAGGGATAACAGGTCCAGATAGCGTATGGAGCTGTATGGAGCACAAGTAAGAGTTTGTGCTTTCTTATATCTATACTTGGAGCTTAATATTGCTTATATTCTGTTGTGCAGTACTGTGAAGCTATGTAAGTACTTGTATTTTGAGAGACAAGTTATGGTTTATTTTGGAGATGGGGAAGTATAAACTCTTTATTTCAGTTTTTGTATAGTTGTGAACCTGATGCACTCAGATGTTTTATTTATGGTCCAATTTATTATTTCATTGTCTCAACTGTTTTACACCTATATTATTATATTATATTTTGCTCGTGTGTTATGAGATGTTCTACAGGTTATGTGTTTTGGATCTTTCTCTACATTATATTCTTGGAAATTGTCCTACATCGACCGGGTACCTCCACAACACGTTATATAGTTATATTAGGTACCGGAGGTGTGGGACGGTCGTCACATTTGGTACCAGAGCTTAGGTTGCGTAAACGATCTAAGTTGATATATGGATCCATTAGAGATAAGGAAGAAGCTGTCGCCTTAGAAGGGATCAAGCGATATATGAGAGAGAGTGCTTGTTATATTTTGGTTTTCAAAAATATATATTTGTGTATATATATATTATATATAGTATATAAGTCCCATTGCATTCCCGAACACCAATTATTCCTTTTATAGAGACTGATCATTCTTATTACAGCTTGTAAGAATGAGCCAACTAATAAGGAATGCTGCTAGGAACTCCATTTCCGGAGTTGAGGAGGGGGCGGGATCGGGGACTGCTAACCCCGACTTGCAGAGCATGTTCGCTTAGATGGTGCACAACATGGTTTAGAATGCCCAAGTTGCTCCTGCTGTTGCTGTTGGTGGTGGTGCCCCAGTGCAAGCGTCGAGGGCTGACTTAACTAAATTAAAGAAGGATTATTCTACTCTGGGAGGTAAACCGTTCCTTGGAACGGAATCAGCCATTGAAGTGAAAATTTGGTTGGACACCTACGAACGCACCTTTGACGATATGGAGTTAGATGATGCGATGAAAAGGAAGCTGGCCTCTAGACAACTTCATGGAAAGGCTATGGGGCGATGAAACGCCATTAAAATCACTATTCCTGAGGATCAGATTACTTTGGAGCAGTTTAAGGCGAGATTTGAAGAGAAGTATATACCGACTGCTCAGAAGTCGGGCTCTTTCGAAATTTTGCTGACTTAAGACAGGGGATATGTCTATATCGGAGTATGTGGCTGAGTTCGATACACTGTTGAGGTAAGACCTATCTTTTATCGATACTCCACTCAAGAAGAATAAGAAGTTCATTATGAGCTTGGATGATTATCTTTGAGAGAAGTTAGTAAGACATATCGATGAGACCTTCGAGAGGCTGGTGGAGAAGGCTCTTCGACATGAGAGTCTGTATCCCAGGCCTAAGTTGGTTGTTGTTCCAAGGATAGGCCAAAGCATCAAGCTGGCGGGGGAAGTAAGAGGAAGTGGGACGACAACAAGAATAAGAAGCGGTTTCAAAAGAGTGGTGAAAAGAAGGGCAAATGGGAGCCTGCTTGCTATAATTGTAGGGAGAATGGTCATCTTGTCAAAGACTGCAAGGCAGGAAATGCTACAACTGCAACAAGCCAGGGAATATTAAGAAGGACTATCCAGAACTGCCAAGGAATAAGCAGGTTGTGTCTGCTTATGCTTTGAACGCTATCCCAGCTTCGTCGAGTGCTCCATCGACGAAGGAGAAGGGGAAAAGTGTCATTATACAGGGTATGTTTTCTATTTCTAGTACACTTGTATGTGTTTTATATGATACCGAGGCTTCACATTCCTTCATATCTAGTGATTTGGTAGATATATTGGGATTGAAACCCAAGATTGTTGACTGGCCCTTGATTATGATTAGGTAGTGCATCCGGTTAGCTTTTGCATCCATATGTACCCGATCAAGGTGTGCATCCAATTAGCTTTTGCATCCGTCTGTACTCGATTAGGTTGTGCATCCGGTTAGCTTTTGCATTCGATGGTTAGCTCGGTTAACCAATCTATCTTGGTTACAGATTGGTTTTCGTATGTACCCGATAAGGTTGTGCATCCTGTTAGCTTTTACATCTATATGTATTCGATTAGGTTGTGCATCCGGTTAGCTTTTGCATTCACATGTACCGGATTAGGTTGTGCATCCAGTTAGCTTTTGCATCCGTATGCAGATTAGGTTGTGCATCTAGTTAACTTTTGCATATGTATATACGCGATTAGGTAGTACATCTGGTTAGCTTTTGCATCCATATGTATCCGATTAGGTTGTGCATCTGATTAGCTTTTGCATCCATATATATCTAATTAGGTTGTGCATCCGATTAGCTTTTGCATCTGCATATACCCGATTAGGTTGTGAATCTAGTTAGCTTTTGTAATCGATTGTAAGCTCGGTTAGTCAATCCATCTCGTTTACATATTGGTTTCCATACATACCCAATTAGATAGTACATTCGGTTAGCTTTTGTATCCATATGTACCCGATTAGGTTGTGCATCCGATTAGCTTTTGCACCCATATATAGCCAATTAGGTTGTGCATTTGGTTATCTTTTGTATTCGATTATGATCTCGGTGAACCAATTATACAATAATGCTACTGTGTAGTATCAGTTTTGTATTTATTGAACTAAAAAAATACATCAAATTTACTTCAATTTTATTATATGATAGTTAACCTTACTTATGTTATTACTTTTTGATTAAATGATACGACTCAGTAGCATTTTATAATTGCTATATTATTTTTTACATCATTTCTTATATAATGATACGGTATAGTATCGTTTTTTACATATTGCTATTTTTGCATTAATTGATGGTTGGTGAGCAAGATGAGGTAACCGACGATGTTATTATGAGTTAGAAGATATAGACGGTACGGTAGGCGGTGAGTAGAGGCATGATTTTGTTTAGGGTTATGTTCGAGGAGGTGGTGGCTAGGGATGTGGCGGTTATGGAAGGCGTCGACTTTAAGCAGTGGTGGAGATGAGGTGTATGGCGATGTGGTGAGTTCGGCGTCGTGGGGTGCGATGGCTTGGGGTGCGACGGCATGGGAAACCGCGATTTTGCCTTCACGTTAAAATGTGTTCTTATGGCAAAATTTTGTAGCTGCATCCTAGGAGCCAAAAAAGTTTGAAAGTTTGTCCTTTAAATAAAATTATCCATAAAAAAAATTTGAATCGAAGATTTTGAAATATGACGCTTTTAATTTCTTTTCAAAGAATAACTTGTAGGAGGTATGCATGGTCAAGGCCTTACTAGAAACATAATTTAAAATATAATAAGCAGTAGCTATCGCTTTATGACTACATTTATTGTGGTGTTCTAGCACATGAGTGATGGAACTGGACCAACATGCAGTGGGGTAAATGTGTAAAATTCAAAAAAATTATTCCATTTGGATCTTATTGGGCTTATGAGTCTAAATTTATTTATATCTTATCTAAATTTATTTTAAATAAAATTAATATTTTATTCAATTTATGAGTAAGGTTTTAATTATTATCGTGTTTACATATTATATAATATAATATGTGTATCATATAAACATATGTGTGTACATGTACGCACTACATAAGTCGTGTACATAGTTTAACATGCGGTGTATAAATACTCGGATTTACACTACAATGGACATATTAGCCCTCCATTTACATATGTATTGTCTAATATATATGTGTATATATGTGTGTGTATATATAGTTTTATAGATAATATTAAATAATGTTCGTAAAATATGAATGTTTATATGTATATATATATACATATTATTTTTGCAAAGCAAGACGGTTTTATAGTGAACCGTTTATTGATATTATTAATATAAAGGAGAAAACAAGCAACAAAAATAAAAAAAGAACATCAAAATATAAAGCTTAAAAAGCCCAATAGACCTACAATAAAAATTCGTTTAATGCTCCAAAAAGAGCATTAAACCAAATTTAAACCCTAAGCCGATTCAAAATCGCGCCCTAATTATGAATAACTTTCTGAAATAAGGTCGGTAAAGGAAGACCGATCCCTTTAAACAGCCTGGCATTCCTTTCTTCCCATATCACTAGAAGTACCTTTCTTCATCAATTTTAACAACGTGGATGAGGTAGCAGATCTCCATCTAGTTGCTTTGAAAATCCTTATCCATTTTGTTATATGATCTCTAACTGGGGTATGAAGGTTGTAATTATTTGAGAGCCTTTTCCATAGTTTTGCGAACATACAAGCAATTAAAAAATAGAAGACCTATATTTTTAGGAGCTTGAACACATAGTAAGCAGTTTGAATTGTAAATTATTTGTCTTCGTAGAAGTTTGTCCTGAGTGTGTATAGCATTGTTGAAGATTTTCCACATTAGCAAGTTCTCTTTAGGCTTGGATCATGATTTCCAGATTATAATATGCCAAGAGAATATGTTTAGCTGTTGATCTTTCAGAAGAGCTTGGCATATGTCCGATATGGAGAGCATGCTCTTATTATTCTAATGTATGTTCCTATTAGATAATGGAGAGAAAGAATTTTCGATGGAATACCATAAATTCTGATTGCTATAGAACTGACATGAGGTAAGGTTATAGTGCCATCTTGAAAGTAATCAATTGCAACAACAGATTCAGGAATACCAGAGTTTGCACGTAAATCATAATCAGTTAAAGATGATATAACAATTCCAGTATTACTCTGTGGGGAATGCCAAAAGGACAGTTGAATATTACATCCGATCATAGGAAGAAATTTGCTTCTGTTCGGAAGGATACATCTCCAAAAGAAATTGGAATCTGGGCAAATTTCCATGGTTCAAAAATTCCTATGTTTCATGGCTGGTTCCAAAGGGCCCGATATACATACATATTATGTATGTTTGGAAATAATTTTTTTTAATTTGTATGCATGTATTATATATATATATTAAATTAATATTTTTGAAAACACACGTATGTGTATATATATAAGCTTTGGTATGAATAAATGTGTGTGTGTGTGTGTATACTTGGCCTAAAATAAATAAATAAATAATTATAAATAGTTTTTAGTTTTAAAAATTAATTAATTTTATTAAGATTTCCATATGGAAATCTCAAAATAAATTGCTTTAAAAAAACTATTTAATGCATATCTATAATTTTATTAAATACTTATATTTATATATATTTTACAATGTGTGTATGTATATATATACATTTACAGTATATATAATTAAGTATAATAACTAAATGAAATACATATATATAATAACTATATACGATTTAAAACATAAATAAATAAATATAAATATATATAATTTTCGCAAACTATAATATACATAAACTAATAAAATAGATATACATATATTTTATATAATTATATATGTGTTTTAAAATCAATCTTTGTATTAAAAAATAATTTTTTAATATTAATTAAATAATTTATTTTAAAATTATCAGCCATGAACTAAACGTAATTATATACATATACAAAAAAATTCCATTTAAATATATGTACGCACATACATATATATTATCATAAATGTTGACAGCACATACATATGTGGATTTGTGATATTCATATTTTATCTAAGCAAATAATGGCATGTGAACATGAACAATTGTGTATGTATATATAAACATATGTTTAAATAAAGGATTTATCTTTTCTAAAGCCTTGATGTAACATCTTGAAACGCTGAATCGAAGAACTCTTTGAACCAGTTTCCAGAATCCAGAAAGAGCTACCAATCTGAAAACAACAACCACCGATCTTCGAATTATATTAATTGGTACTTTAATGGCTTTAAAATTAGGAGGAGGAGAGGAAGGGGGCCAACCTTGCTGGTCTTCGAGAAGCAAAAAAATTCGGATCTAAAGTGGGCAAAGAGATGATTAAATAGCCAAAATCCTAAGGAGTGAAAAGAGGATCAAGATCAACCTTTTGCTCTTACCAAATCATCTTTTTTTGAATCAAAATTCCACTCACAACTCCCTGATATGGCCAGCCACTACATGCCCCTTTCTAGCCCTTGAAATCACTTCAAACCCGATCAGTAAATAAAGCACTTATTAATCCAAATGCACATTGATATCGTATATTGGTACATGTGTTTATAACTATAATATACACGCTATTCAATATTGATCAACACAAATTAAATAAATCTTTTATACTTAATACTTCATAAATATTAATTAATTTATAACAAATATAATCAATTTAATCAAGTGTTAATATGAGTATTCAATATTTCAGTTATGTAATTTGAATCGCACTCGGTCTGGATGAGTCTAGGTTTAACCTGACCTAACCAGTCTTCATTTTAAGTTTGAGATTCTATGATTTGTTTATACCATCATTATACTTTCTAAACGTGTCCGTATATTATCATTTCCACACACATACACGCATAAAATTCATATAGTTTTATATAGCTTCGCTTATTTTAAGTTAATTAACCAATAAATTGAATTACTCCATTAATTTTCAATTTGATCATTAAATTCATTATAAGTTCATAATTATCATCTAACCGGACCCCTAATAATACCAAAACATTCTAATTGCATTATATAATCGTAGAGAAGGTTCAATCACTCAAAAATGCATGACAAATCTTGCAATTTTTCACTGTCCTATTCTGTAACTGCAAAGGAACCTCCATGTTTTTGTTTATTTATTTCAGTAGATCATAATACTCATCTCCACGACCATTTTGATGGGTAGATCGTAAAAATACGCTGAAAATTTAGAGACCTGTGACACTTTAAAGTTGTGAAATGAATGGGGAAAAACAGTGATAGAAAGAGAAAAGGTAGATTAGTTTTTCTGGTCCAAAATGGTGCTTTTGTAGTGTCGAATTTGGTTTAAAAACTGTTACCACCATTTACAATAACCTATTATTCGCGTAGTGTCCATCAATATTACTTAGAAATCGGTATGCACTGGATCGATGATGGCCAAATATATAGATACATAATTGAAGCACGGTAATCATAGCAGTGAAAATATAAATATAATAGCAGCGGGAATAAATAATAAATTAAAGCAAAAAGCAATCACACTAGAGTTTTTATACTGGTTCAAACCTCCCGTCCTACATTCAGTCCTAGATTCATTCTGGAATTGGCACCTAAGCAGCAGAACGGGATTTCAGTACACTTGCCCGAGCAGCCGAACGGGACTACAATCTTTTCTTTCAAAAAAAAACTTGGCTATATATCGTGTCTTCAATATACTGAATAGTCGAACTGGAGTACAACCTCTATAACCTTTAAAAATGATGCAGAATGAGTGTGCAGTGGTTAGAAAGTAGATTAAGACCAGACTCAAATATTATAGAGTGAAAGAGCGCTGGTCTAAGTTTGCTTTTGTAATTAATATAGATCTTGGAGCATTTGAAAGTAATATGAAAATGATTTGAAAGAATAGAATTATGTTATTGTTTTTGGGATAGCGGGAGGCTTATATAAGAGTGGTTGGAAGTCAATAAACAGTCCCAATTCTTCATAAGTTCGCATTAGAAAAGATGCATCCATTAGAAGTGTGCAATTGGTCGAATAGGCACTTGAATATTTGTTTTGCAACGTTAATCTCATGTAGCCATTAGTCTACAATTCATAGCGATTTGTAGCATGTCAGTTAGCATGCCACATCCCTCCTATGTGTGCTGGATTCGAGTCCCACCTTGTTCCATTTTGCGCATGTTGACTTTTGCTTTTCTATGGAAATCATATCATGTGCTACCGCCTTATACATTAAAACACTTATAGCGTAGTTGGTTAAGGGTGCATGCCCTCTCACGTGCCGCCTGGGTTCAAGTCCCAACGTTACCCTTTTTTAATTTAGTTTCACGTCTAAGCAACAAGAGAATGCAATGCACATATTTCAACAAATGTGACTATAGTGTGTTGGTATAGTGGCGCATGCTGCTATGGTGCGATGGATTTTGCTTTTATTTCCTTTACCGCCAATGTGTCCATGTTATCCAAATTTCAAGTGTAAGTGGATGCGCTCTTCAACTTTGTCGATCCAAGTTGACTTTTGCGCATGTTGACTTTTACTTTTTTGTGGAAATCATATCATGGGCTACCGCCTTATACATTAAAACACTTGTAGTGTAGTTGGTTATGGGTGCATGCTCTCTCACGTGAGCGTTACCCCTTTTTAATCTAGTTTCACATCTATGCAATGAGAGAATGCAGTGCACAGATTTCAACAAATGTGACTATAGTATGTTGGTATGGAGGTGCATGCCTTTACTGTGGTGCGCTGGATTTTGCTTTTATTTCCTTTGCCGCCAATGTGTCCATGTTATCCAAATTTCAAGTGTAAGTGGATGTGCTCTTCAACTTTGTCGATCCAAGTCAAAGTTTTGCATTTCTTTAACAATTTATCTTATGTAAACTCTATCATTCATCTTATGCCCAGTTGACCTGAAATCACCCAGTAAACATATTAGTAGCATTGTCGTATGGTTGTTATCATCAAAACAATATATATGTAGTTCTTTCATTCTTCCCCTTTTGATGATGACAACCACACAACTTTATAATGTAATATAATAGCTCCCCCTAAATATATGCTATATGTATATATATAATAGTTTGTTTCCCCCAATTTTATATAATGTCAATACAAAATATGTAAAGCACATGTTCTTCCCCCCTTTGTCATCAACAAAAAGAATAAGCGCATATGCATATTATATTTTAATAACTTCCCCTAAATATAATATTTCTCTTAAGAAATAAATCTATGCACTTTTTATATATATGTGAACCTTCTTCTTTTTTATGAAAGAGATAAGTATCATAGATAAGTGGATAAAATAATTTAACATTAATGCAATTTGATGAGTATCCAATAGATATGTCAAATGTAAGCACAATGGTACTCATTTTACAGAAAAATATTTTGTGTTTACGACTTAGAAAACTATATTCAACTAGATGTGGTCGATCCTTTAAAAATATAATTTTCATTATTAATCACAGTGTCCTAATAATTGCTAATGCATGATTGTCTATCATGATTGGTTAGATTAGCAGGAATCCATATATCAACATTAACTGTCAGTGATTTAGTATTCAAAGAATGTTCTCTATTTCTAATTAAATTACTATCATGACATAAAGTGGGTTTAGAACTATTTCTATTTTTAGTACTAGTATTAAAATGTGTATACATGAATGCATATCTAGTTCTATTTTTATGTTTATCGGACTTATAGCCAAAACCACTTTTATTATTGGGAACTTTATTATTTATTATTAAGGAAGATAAATCATCTATTCCTTTATTGAATTTTGTAAGTTTCTCATTTAATTTATCAAAACTCGCTTTAGAGATACAAAATTCCTTTTGCAAAATAACATTATTTTCTTTAAAAAGATTGCATTCTTTAATTAAATCTAAATTTCTAGCATTCAAAGCACTATTCTCCTTTTCAAGAAACAAAAACTTAGAATTAGATTCATTTAAAGAATTTTCTTAAAATATAATTTTATTTTGAAAAGATTCATATTCCTTTAAAAGATTAGTATAATTATCAATCAAAAGCTCATCATCTTTTAAAAGTAAATTATTTTGTAAAACAAGTTCTTCAATGGTAGTTTCAAAAATTCTAGTTTATTTTATTAAGGAATCATTTTCTTCCTTTAATTTATCATATTTAAGTTCATAGTCCTTTAATTTATGTAAAGCAACATTATTGACCTTTCGTAATAATTTAATTTTTTTAAATAAACTATCATGTGATGCTAAAAGATCATTATAAATAGAATCATTGTGTGCCGACTTTGATCTAAGTCTGGCCACATTGCACGTGTATCGAGATTCTATTTCCAGTTGCCTACTTTCAGAAATTTGTTTTTTTTTCAACTGTCTTTAAGCTCTGACTAAATCTTCTCTTTCCGGCCATTGCTCTAGGATGTTGTTATGATCAGTAGAACATGGGGCTCTTGTATCACTTATTAGTCACTTAGCTTCAATTAATATTACTTAGAAATCACTATGCAATGGATCGATGATGGCTTAATATAGATACAAAATTGAAGCACGGTAATCACAGTAGTAGAAATATAATAGCAGCGGGAATAAATAATAAAGTAAAGCAAGAAGCAATCACATTAGAGTTTTTGTACTGGTTCGGACCTTCCGTCCTACGTCCGGTCCCAGTCTCCTTCTGGAGTTAACTAACAAACACCCACTTCGTTCGGAGGAATAACCACCTAAGCAGAAGAACGTGATTTCAGTACACTTGCCCGAGCAGTCGAAAGGGACTTCAATCTTTTCTTTTTTAAAAAATAACTTGACTATATATTATGTCTTCAATACATTGAGTAGTCGAACTGGAGTACAACCTCTATAACCTTTAAAAATGATGCAGCATGAGTGTGCAGATGTAACAACCCAAAATTATGGTCATTTGATTTTAAATGTTTAATTAATTTTGAATATTTAAATAATTGGATTTTCGAATTTAATAACTTATGATCCAAATATAGGGAATGGTTAAATATTTGAATTGTGGAATTGAGTGTTAATTAAATGGATTTAATAATTTTATTCAACTCATTTAATTAATAAATAATATTGGTGAATTCAATTTGGAAAATTTATTTACAAAATAGATCGGATAAAATCGATAATTGGATCGAAAATATAAAACGATATTTAAATCTGTGAAATTGTCATTCTGGGTCATTGTCTCGAATTTTGACGAAACTAGTTTCATTAGATCCATAATAATTAACTATAATATGCCATCAAATTTCATGGTAATCAGACGTATCATTTGGTCGTGCGAGTTCAAAACGCGTAGAAATTAATTTCGGAAATTTAATATAATAATTGGGTTTGAAAAGCTATCTTCTATATATGATCGAATTAGGGCTCGGGACTAGTTCTATTATATTTGGAATAGGGGTATAACATATAGAACGTCATGCGCCACGTCTCGTTTGGAGTTTGAGATTTTTGGGTATGTTGGACCGGATATTTTAATATATATATATATATATATATATATATATATATATATATATATATGCTATTTTAGGTCCATACTTTATTTTAAGGCCATACCCATATGTTCTCACCTTTCCCTATTGCGTGCAGCCCATACCTCACTTCCCTTTTATAAAACATGCTTATAACATGTAAAATAAGAAATTTTCCCATTTCAAAAATCCTAATCAAAATAAATAAGCAACTAAAAATCATAAAATATATATATATATATATATATATTTAAACTCGTATTGAGTTGTGCTTCTCATCCATGGCCTCGGATTTGAGTGCGGTCATTTTTGGGCAGTGTTCGTTTTAGAGCAGCGAACTAGGATTTGATTTTGATTGAATTAGTGATGTGTAACAACCCTAATTTTGATTAACATTATTTAGGACATTTAATTAGATAAATTAAATGAAATAATGTGAATGGTTAAGGGATTGAGATTTGTAAAACTTTAAGGGGGCCGTGCCTAATTAACTAATGAATAGAAAGGGAATTAACATAAAATAAGGAAGGGTAGTAGATAAGGGAAAAATAGAAATAAGTTATATTCTTATACCCTAAACCCTCATGCCACTTTCATTTTCCATGTTTATAATAAAAAATTAAACCAAGATTGGTAGGCCACCATTAGGAGAAAGCAAGGGGAAGATAAACAAAAATCAAAGGAAGAGGCTTAATTAAATTAATTCAAGGGTAAATATCAAAGTCCTTAATAACGAGCTAAGGTAAATAATAGATTACATCTCATATTTTTTCTTATTTTTGGTTCTATATCAGATCCGAGTATGTTTTGCAAAGTATTATGCCATGTTTTGAATGTTAAATATATATATATATATATATGTATGTATATGTATATATATGCTTATTGATGAATTTTGTCTGTTCATATAGATTTTATGATAAGTTATGGTTTGAAAAACCTACCAAATGACATCCAAATGCCTTGCGATTTTGATATAAGATCAAAAATATTATTTTATATATGGCTTTCAAGTTTCATAATTTTCTGAATTAATGTGGATTTATTATGAATTTTCTAGTGAAGAAAAATGGTTAAATTGAGTTTAAAATTAATTACGGCTATTATATGTTAGCTATGGGTCAGAAATTTAAATATGTTGGAAAACATATCAAAAGCAATTTATGGGAATTTTTGTAGAATCTTCCTAAGTATTTTATTAAAGATATAAAATTATTTAAGGAATGAGACTTAAATGTTTTATATGTTTAAAAAAAGGGGGATATTTGTAAATGTTTTAATTTGTTAATTGCTGAAATTCGGTAGCACTATTGAAAAAGATTTTAGAAAGAATTGGCAATCAATCACATGTTGACAAACAAAGCAAGTTAGTTGGAAAGAAATTACTTTATAAAGTTAAAAACCAGTTTTGTTAAAGTTTTACTGCTTCGCCACTTATATCAGCCACCTTTCGACCTCATACTGCCGCCTCCATCTAAGTCTAAACCAATACACATGGTATCAGCTTCGGTACGTAGTGGATTGGAGTTTGGCGAAGGGTATGGAGTCGAAATAGGCTTCCGAAGAGGTTGAAGTAACTTTTGTAAACTCAGAACTATTTTGGTTTCAAATGAAACTTTCGAAGGAGATAGCTTTTGACTTAGTCAATTGTTTTAGAAAAAGGGCTTTCGAAAGAGGTTGTCGCCTTTGTTTTAAAAAGAAGCTTTCGAAGGGGTCGAACCCCTATTACCCCATTCTACCTTTCGAAGCAATGCCTTCGAAAGGGGCCTTTTGCTTTAAACCTTGAAGCCGCTTCTCCAAGCTTTTGAAGGGGTTGGTTTTGACACCAGCCACTTTCTTTTATTTAGGAAAAATGCTTTCAAAAGAGATGCTTTCATCCTAGTTCTTTAAAGACCCTTTAATATTTTGAAAGTTAAACTCAAAGGTTTCGAAAGGAATGGTTTTAAATGGTTTCGAAACTATGTTCCACAAACTTTTACTTAAACCCAATGCTTTTGAAAGGTTTGTTTTAAGTAAAGGACTTTATTACTTTTGAAAGGTATATATTGAAGGTTTCGAAGAGGTGATTCCCCAATGTTTTTTGAAAGGTTTACTTTAGTAATTGAATGGAAGGTTTCCAATTCTTTCAAAAGAAAAGTTTGAAATGTTTTGAAAAGAGGATGTCTAAGGTTTTATAAAGCTTTTGAAAGGATGCTTTCAATGGTTTCGAAAGGTCTATTTTAAATGATTTTGAAAGGTATGTTTTGGCCTTTCGGCCTAGTGTTACAAGGTAAAGTAGTTCACCTGTTTTGAAAGAGGTACTTTCAATGGTTTTGGAAGAGATTGCTTAAAGATTTTAAACAAGGGTTTCGAAGGTTTTCATCAACAATGTTTTGTGTAAAGCATATAGCATAACAAAGAGATTTGAGTAAAGCAAAAGTATGTTTTCCTTGTTTAAGTATGATTTAAAGGGTTAAATCAATTTGAAAGAAATATTTTCAAGGAAAATTTGAAGGGTAGTTAACCCTGAGTAAATGCCTCGGATATTTGAATACCGGATGGAACTAGTACATGGTCGCGCCATATACTTTAGCTATAGCCCATAGCTAATTTAGTCCAAAATTCCAATGTATAGGGCTTAGTCACAGGTAAGACTTAAATGATGTTACACACAGATAAGAATATACAGAGAAGGATGATGGGTTATTGGTGAGCCCGCAAAACCATTAGGATCAGTTGACCCTGAGAGAAATAAGTTAAGGACAGACCATCCAGAAGTGTGTCTAACAGATGTTAGATTATTTATTTTGTCCGGTAGGCCCGAGTCAGCCAATGGTTAATAGTTAGCCAAACAAAACTATATTGTTCAGACAGATAGTCCATTTATTACCTGATTTTATGAGCATATATGATATTGCTATTATTGTTTTAATCAGTTAGATTGCAGGATTCTAATTTGCAAAAAGATATGTTTTAAAGAATATTAGTGAGGGGAAACCCGTTCCGCTAAGCGGTATGGTCTCACTTAATCCGCTAAGCGGTATGGTCTCACTTAATTTCAGAAATCTAAGATGTAATAGTATTATTCACACCAGGCTTTATGTCTGACTCGAAGTTTATCTTTTTCCCCTTAAACTCTCGGGTGCTTAAAATTTAATTTGAGTAGATTGCGAGTTAAGGTTTTACAGGTTTAGTAGGTGGGCGAATAAGCTTTCGAAGACGTGCAGGAGGCAACGCTAGCTATATTTAGGAGTTATTTGGTTTTATTTCCGCTGTGTCGTATTAAGACTGATTGTCTATTTAGTACTCTGATCATCCAAGGGGGCATCTTCATATGTTTCTCTTGGCAAAATTTGTAATAATTATATTTGATCAAACCTGGGGATCATTTGGGATTATGTATCTGGATATGAAATGTAATCAGAAAAGTTGTTTTAAATCTGTGTTGATTTTATTTCATATTCATGTGCTTCTAATATTATGGATATTATTAACATTACCGTATTTTGTCACCAGAAGTTAATACTATAGATGACTGCAACATCTGTAGCGCTTAGCTTCGGACCTCAAGATAGGGGATGTTACATGATGGAATTGGGTATTTGGATTGTTGCTTTGGGTTGCTCGCGTCAAAGGGCATCAGAGCCATGATATTGGGGATGCGTAGCGCTAGGTGAGGGACCGTGACATAGAGCAACGTCGACGAGTTAGGAGCAGATTATGATTTTTCCAGGAGCCTTAGGGGCATGGTTTTTGGTACGGGTGAGTCGGGTTCGTCGAGAGCAGCGCATCGGTGAAGGCGGAATCAAGTTTCATCGTGTTTTGCTCTATGTCAATGGATGATTATGCAAGACCATTTGGGTTTCCTGCATTGCTGTGCATGTTATTAAGGTTGGGGAAGAAACAGTTTAAGGGTGATGATGTGGATTATTTTGTAATTAGTGTTTAATTTTAATTTAAAAACCTGATAACTTATAAATCAAATAAATTTTGAGTACAAGGTCGGATTCGGACGTTGTTCATTGTGTTGCACTCGTATGGACATTATCTATGCATTAGAATTGGTCTTATTAGATTTAGACCTTGTTGGAATTTATGCTAAAATTGAACATTCATTCGACTTTAGTCTGAATCGGAACGTTTCGGCGAAAACGAAAATCAATGTGAGTTTAACTCACATTAAATTTTACTGTATCATATCTATAATGTTATAAACTATTATTGGTTTGCCTGGATGATAGTTAAATTGCTTGATTGATTGTTTTGTTGAATTTTCATTTGGAAAATGGATGACATATAAATTTGATTGTTATGAACCCATATGATTATATATATATTATCCATAACCATTGTTTTGCAAGAAAAATCTATAGAGGGACCCTGAGGGGTTTCTCGACAAAAATTATTTATGTACATCCATATGCTGTTATATTGATAGTTAATTGAAATAAATCTTGAATTCCTTTTTATTTGTTAAGTGTCGTTATAGCGATTTCGCTATATCATCATTTATTAAATTTCATCCCCAAAACCCTATCGTATGTTTTTGAACTTGAGCTTATGTTTTCACTAAACGGAATGTTAAAATTCATTAATCATTTTGATTAATGATAATTTAAATTAATTTAGTCATTTTAACTAATGATTTTGAAATTAATTAACCAATTTAATAAACAATGTTTAAAATTGGTTTATCTTTGATATTTAAAAGTAATTAATCATTTTAAATAATGATATTTGAATTTAATTAATCATTTTTAGTTAATGATGTTTTGAAATTTATTAATCTATTTGATTAATGAGATTTGAATTTAAATAAATCATTTTAACAAATGAAGTTATAGTTAATCATTTTAACTAACGATAGTTGGAACTCAGTTAAATCATTTTAGTAAATGATGTTTTATAGTTAAATAAATCATTTTAACAAATGATGTTTTAATTAATCATTTTAATTAATGAGATTTGAATTTAATCAATCCAATTAATTTATGATTATTTGAACTTAATTAATTATTTTAATTAGTGGTATTTAAAAAAATTATAATTTTAATTAATGATGTTTGAGATGAATTATTCATTTTAACTAATAATTATTTGAATTGAATAAATCTTTTTAACTAATGATATTTAAAGTTAATTAATTGATTTAATAAAAGTGATTAAAGTAAATTAACTATTACAAATATTTTAAAGTTAATTCACTAATGATATAAAAGTGTTTGGAAATATTTAACTATTTTATTTAAGATAATAGATTTGTTCACTTAAAAGAGATTATACATATGTTTAGTTATCTTTCGGGATAATTAATATTGTTTTTAAATTTATAAAGGTATTTATATTGCTTTATTATCTTTTAAGGTAATAAATATTGTTTTAAATGTATAAATAATGGTTTATAAACGATAAAATCCTTTAAAAGGAATTATTAATAAATAAAGCTATGTGTAAATTGTTGTTGGGTTTGTAGTAAATAGTGTTTCAACGACATTTGTTTTGACCCTTGTTTTAATACACTTAGTATTATAATTTTTGTCTTATAAAAGAATGTTTTGAATGAGTATTTATAAAAAAAGGTTTTACCAATATTGAAATATGGAAATCAAGCATAAGTTTAGTTTTTTAAAAGTTAAAATTGTAGAATATGCTAGTATATATGATTTTTGTTTGATGATAATAAACATATATATATTCGTTTAAATGTATTTGTTATTGTACTATTTTATTTTTCCACATAATTAAATTAATATTTGTTGAATAAAATAAATAACTTAGAATTCATATTCAAACAAATATTTTATTCAAACAAATATTTTATTACAAATTCAAATAGTACAAATTTGAGCTCCCACTACTTTTCACATTTTCAATTACAATACAATTTCATATTACAACACAATTTTCACTGCACAATTTTTACATACATTTTACACCTCATTACATAATTAACTCAACACTCATATTTGATCTTCAACTCTATTCCAGTTTGTATCCAGCATTTGAGCTATCTGCAAAATAAACAATGATGCGGTAATATTGAAAAAGAAAATATTTTGCAGTGCAAAATAAAGCGTGTTTTGAAATGTTATTTGCCTCAGTTATTTGGCTTGTTCATCATCATTTTTCTTTTGAATTCATTTTACATGAACAACTTGTGACATGCACAGTGTATCACTGTACATGCCACAAGGCCGTGCACACCGATATACACTTGCTTGTTAAAACTACAGGGACATGTGAGCATAAGGTCAAACCCGAGCCATGGCTGGATTCAACTCAAGTGCAAATGCAAATAACAATAAAGCAGCCTCGACCAAAAAATGAACATGAATATAAAGCAACTATTTTCACAAGACCCAGCAGAATGTCCAAGCATAACAAGTTCAATTTCAAGTGCACCATACACATGAAGACCAAAACACAAATGAACATAACCAAACCTGACAACATGAAAGCATGACAATACATATGGCACCAGAGCAATGCAATGACCAAAGGCAACAATACCCAACAAGACTCCAAAACGACCCAGACCAATATTGGACTCAATGAAGCTACCATAAGACTCAACACAGAAATGATCATAACAAAATTAGTTCAGGCATGAATGCAAACACACACATACAACAATGTCAGAAACCAGATAGGAGTATGTACAAAGTGAACACGACCACATGCATACAACATGAATACCCAAACCAAACAGTTCAAGTGCTCAGGCAAGTGGCATGGCACCAATGCAACCCAGATCAATGAAGACATGAAACCACACACACACATGAATGCAAATAGGTTCAGACACAAATGACCATACACGAGGACTTCAAATAAAACCATACGCAAGCTTTCAGTTTTTAACATTACAACATGTAAAAAGCTTCAAATATCAGATTTGTCAACATAACCAAACTCGAAGCAACCAGACTTCCAGTCACAATGCAACATACATCAGAGAAGACTACAAGAGCAGAGGGCATATAAAAATTGGAGCATGCAGACTTCAAAATACACAACCAGATCAACAACACAACCAGTCAAGACCACATAAATCAAAGGATTGCAACCAAGACCAGACCAGTCGAAGCAATCAATGTAGACCAGAGGCAACCAACATCAAAACACATGAAGATTCAACCATATGTAGTGAACACACATGAAATCACTTGAACAAGATGAAGTACACAAGCATTCAAATGGAACAGCACAATACTCGAGTGAACCAGAGTGAAATGGACAGAGCATGACACACACAAATATACAACAAGCCAGATGCAATCAAGTCAACCACACATACATACATACATACATATATATATGTATATATGTATGGAGACCATCATATAACTCGAAGCAATATAGGGCTAACAAGATCAGATGCCTCGAAGTAACTATCGCTTGGGTGAACAAAGAGAATAGCAGTTCGAACAAACTCAAGAATTGTTTCAAAAAGTCAAGGCAGCAAAAACAGAGAATGGTCATACGAATTGAACAAATCGAAGTCGCAAAATATTATCTCAAAAATTCAAATGCCGAAGTCAAAGGAGCAAATAATGGAACCAATTCAAGTAAAATTCAAATTTATCAAAGATGAACAAGTCAGACTATCCTCAAACATTCAAGAAAAAATCAAATGGCTGAGCATAATTTTCGAAGAATTCAAATAGAAATATACGACCGTATATTTAGGGATTTTATCCCTATTCAATCCAACATCATCATCGACATTCAAGGCAGTCGAGTTCAAGCATATCAAACAGAGAAATAAAAGTAAAAATTACATACCAGTATAATTCGAACTCAAAACAATTGGAACAACCGCAAGCCAATCAAAGCCTAGAGATGATTGACGAAGCAGAGCAAAGAAAAATTAATTACTTCAATCGATCGACAATCAAACGGTGACTTCAATTTGGAAAAACCCTAGCTTTTGAAAAGGAACGAAGGAACAAAAGGGATCGGCTGATAATACAAAAGAAAGGGAGACGACCTTACTTTTACTTGAGTTATAATTTAAGTGGGCCGATCCTATTTTAATTATACCGGGCTTAGAGTTTTAATTAAATAGGGTTTTGTTTAGTTGTTTTATTTTATTTTGTAATTTTTCTTTTAAAATTGTGTAACTCTCTAGTCGTGTGACTAGGTACAAACTACGGGGCATAGTTTGAGAATTTGCAACTCAGTGGCTGAGTTGTGACAGGGTTTTGAGCATAGAGTTAGGTTAGTCAAGTAGAGGGTGTCGCAAGTTTACGTGTGTCATCCGACTACTTAATTTCTAGTAGAAACCTTGGGGGAAGCATGTAGGCAGGGTTTTGCCGAAGCTCGGTAAATTTGTGTGTGACCTCTTCTACTTTACTTTCTATTATTATTTTTATTTTCGCATTAATTTTTATTATTATTAGTATCACCCTATTCACCCCCCACTAGGGTGAAAACGATCCTACAAGTGGTATCAGAGCTAGGAACAGAAACCAGTTTTTTTAAAAATTTTGATTTTTTAAAATAGCTTCTTTTAATAATGCTTTTCCTGAGGGTCAGTCCATAGATAGACCACCCATGTTCAATGGTGAATATGCTTATTCGAAAAATAAAATGAATTTTTTTCTAAAAACCATAGATGCGTGGAATATTATTGAAACGGGATATAGGACACCAACAATAATGCTAGATAATCAAGAAGTTGAAAAACCTATGGATCAATGGACAGATCTAGAAAATAAATTGCAAAATGCTAATGCTAAAGCTATGAATTCTATTATTTGTTCATTAGATCAAATTGAATTTAATCGTGTCTCACATTGCCTAACTGCACAGGAAATTTGGCACACGCTTGAAGTGACTCATGAAGGAACCTCCCAGGTTAAAGAATCACACCTTGCCATGCTTAGTAGCGAGTACGAGAACTTCACAACGGCAAAGGATGAAAGTGTCAAAGAAATGTATGGACGACTTTCTAATCTCGTATACAAATCAAAATCCCTAGGAAGACCATACACGGAGCTGGAAATAGTTCGAAAAATCCTCAGAATTCTTCCACGAAATTTTGAAGCAAAAGTGACTGCCATTCAAGAATCAAAGAATCTTAAACAGGTAAAAGTCGAAGAACTCATCGGAAATCTCACCACTTATGAGGTAGAAATCAAATTCAAGGAAGAACGTGAAGGAGGAGATACTCAAAAGAAATCAATAGCTCTCAAAGGAACAACAGAAAGTGATGGTGATGATGATGATGGAGCAGCTGAACTAGCACTGATAATAAAGAGATTCAAAAGGTGGAACCGCATATATGGAAATCCTGCCCTAAATCAACAACTGAAGAACAGAATAGTCAAAGTTCTAGATAACTCAGAAGAGCAGGAGATCATTTATCACAACTGCAATAAACCTGGCCATATTAAGCCAAATTGTCCTCAGAATCGACTCAGCAAAGGAAAGAAACCAAAAAGGAGAAGTTTAGCAGCTACTTGGGATGAAACTGATGAAGTTGATAAAAGCACTGGCAGTGAAAGTGAAAAAGCAAATCTGTGTGTTTTAGGAGAAAAAACTGACAACGATGATGACGAGCCAAACGAGGTATCAAAACTTACTCACTCAGAATTACTTTTATATTTTCATGAGGTAAATGGCTATTTTGAAAGACTTAGGGAGAAGTACGCTAAAATTGAATCACGAAGAGATAGTTTAATAGAACTAAATAAGCAGCTTGATCGATTGGTTAAAAACTATCGAAATAAGATCCCTAAGTGTGATAAGTGTCCATCACTTGAAGAAGAAATTAAAAAATCAGAAATTAAAATTAAATCACTTGAAAATGAAATCCTGATTTAAAAAAAAAGCGAAAACACTAGGAGAGAAAATTCTAATAAAAAATGCACTTTGTTATTGAATGAAAATGAATCTCTCAAAACACAAGTCCAACAATTGTCTACAACTTTAGGAAAATTCTGCAAAGGAGAAAAATCACTAAATATGCTATTAGGAAAACAAAATGTTAATACTGTTAGACAAGGACTTGGGTATACTCAGTCTGAAAGAGTTAGAAGTGAAATTAATCAGGTCAATTCCAAGTGCACGATTTGTGGAAAAATTGGACACAATCGCAATAATTGCTGGTTTAGACCCAAACACACGAAAACCATACCAATTTGGGTTCCAAAAGGCACGAATGTAAAATCTCTTAAATCAAACAAATCTGGGTGCCAAAAGGAACAAATATAGACTGTTTTGGTTCTACGCAAACTTATTTTTCAAAATCATTTGTCACTAACAATCATAGACCTATGAAAAAAAAATAGGTCACAAAAATCTTTTCTCGTGTAGGTGTGGTGGCAGACTAAGGAACAACAAGAGTGGTACCTGGATTCTGGCTATTCCAGGCACACGACAGACAACAAAATCAAAGTTCCTTAGCCTAGAGAAGTACAAAGGTGGCAGAATCAAAATGGGCAACAAACGATGTATTATATGTTGAAAATCTACAGCATAATCAGATTTCAATCAGCCAGTGATCAATTGAGAAAATTTAAGCACCACAATTAAATTTGACAAGGATGAAAAAGGTAAGGTAGTTGATCAAAAGAAATATCGAGGTATGATTGATCACTTCTTCATCCTACTGCTTCTAGACATTATGTTCTCTGCTTACTTGTGTGCACGGTTTCAATCAAATCTAGCAAAATTTTATTTTAAAAGCTCTAAAATGATTATTAGGTATTTGTTGCACACCTCACGGTTTGGTTTATGATATCTATCTAATGATAACTTTGAGTCAAAGGGGAACTCAAATGCAGATTACACTGGTAGCCTAGTTGATAGAAAAAGTACTAGTGGAACGTGTTTTATGTTGAGACATTCATTAGTTGCATCACATTTCACAAAGAAAATATCTGCATAAAATTCATTTCAACTGATTTTCAATTGGCAGACATTTTTACAAAACCTCTTCCAGAAAATAGTTTTTTGTTGACTTCATCTCATTTTAGGCATTTTTAAATTTTGATTTTATATTTATTTTTGGATTTGATCTTAAATGAATATATTAACTAATCTGACTCCCTACTGATTATAAAAAAGATAAATAGTGACTGAAAAATGATGAGTGTTGATATTGATCTTACATTTTTACTTGAGACAGTATATGTAGTAAATTTCTTTAAAAATTTTAAAAAAATTTGTAATAACTTTAATTGGTAAAAAATTCCACGACCATCTCTATTTCTATCATATTTCTAACGACCATCACTCATCAAAGTCCAATATAGTATGTCAAAATGTGGTATTTTAAACGGAAAAATATTCATTTTTTTAAATTTAATTAGCAATAAAAATATCCAAAGTATTCACTCTCATTTAAAAGTTCTCACGGTTATGCATGGGTGAATTACTTGGAATCTTTGATTATGTGCTTTCATGCTCATTTAAAAGTCCTCACGGTTATGCATGTATGGAATACATATCAAAATTGATTATTAAACAGACAAGTTGATTCTAATTCCATTTAAAATTCCTCACGGTTATGTGTGGTTAGAAGATACTTGAAATTCATTTTTAAAAAAATCGGGAATACTACTAATCTCATTTAAAAGTCCTAACGGTTATGCATGGTTAGTAAGTATTCAAATTCCTGTCATAAATATACCACAAATAGATATAACTATATGATTTTATATACCGACATCACCCTTATCACTCTAAAGTGGAATATGCGCCTAACAGAGTATTTATGATTTTTGTTCGATTTTTTTTGAAATTTAATATTTATACTCGATTAGGTATAATGTTGTATTAATGTTTATCACTTTATCTCTATTTTTCTAACACTATTTCTCTTTTGCTGATAACAAAAAGGGGAGAGATAAGTTAAGATTTTGGCAAATAAATTAAACTGTTTTATTTTTGCATATACCCATCTAGTTCTCATCTAGGTTCATTATAATCTGCATATTTTTTTAACTTCTTTTCATGCATATGAGAAGGGGAGCATTATTGTAGGGGGAGCATTCAAATAGGGGGAGCTAATAGAATTCATCAAGGTCAAATACATTTAGTAGAGTCAAAATCTTAATATATGTTTGTTGTTATCAAAAGGGGGAGATTGTAGAATATGCTAGTATATGATTTTTGTTTGATGATAATAAACATATATATATTCGTTTAAATGTAATTGTTATTGTACTATTTTATTTTTCCACATAATTAAATAAATATCCGTTGAATAGAATAAATAACTCAGAATTCATATTCAAATAATTTGAGCTCTCACTACATTTTCACATTTTCAATTACAATACGATTTCATATTACAATACAATTTTCACTATACAATTTTTACATACATTTTACACCTCACTACATAATTCACTCAACACTCATATTTGATCTTCAACTCTATTCCAGTTTGTATCCAACATCTGCGCTATCTGCAAAATAAACAATGACGCAGTAAAATTGAAAAAGAAAATATTTTGCAGTGCAAAATAAAGTGTGCTTTGAAAATTTTATTTGCCTCTGTTATTTGGGTTGTTCGTCGTCATTTTTCTTTTGAATTCATTTTACATGAACAACTTGCGATATGCACAGTGTATCACTGTACATGCTACAAGGCTGTACACACCAATATACACTTGCTTGTTAAAACTACAAGGGCATGTGAGCACAAGGTCAAACCCGAGCCATGGCTGGATTCAACTCAAGTGCAAATGCAAATAACAACAAAACAACCTCAACCAAAAATTGAACATGAATATAAAGCAACTATTTTCACAAGACCCAGCAGAATGTCCAAGCATAACAAGTTCAGTTTCAAGTGCACCATACACATGAAGACCAGAACACAAATGAACATAACCAGACCTGACAACATGAAAGCATGACAATACATATGGCACCAAAGCAATGCAATGACCAAAGGCAACAACACCCAACAAGACTTCAAAATGACCCAGACCAATATTGGACTTATGAAGCTAGCATCAGACTCAACATAGAAATGATCATAGCAAAATTAGTTCAGGCATGAATGCAAACACACACATACAACAATGTCAGAAACTAGATAGGAGTATGTACAAAGTGAACAAGATCACATGCATACAACATGAATACCCAAACCAAACAGTTCAAGTGCTCAAGCTAGTGTCATGGCACCAAGGCAACCCAGATCAATGAAGACATGAAACCACACACACATGAATGCAAATAGGTTCAGACACAAATGAACATACACGAGGACTTCAAATGAAACCATATGCAAGCTTTCAGTTTGTAACATTACAACAGGTAAAAAGCTTCAGATATCAGATTTGTTAACATAACCAAACTCGAAGCAACCAGACTTCCAGTCACAGTGCAACATACATCAGGGAAGACTACAAGAGCAGAGGGCATATAAACATTGGAGCATGCAGACTTCAAAATACACAACCAGGTCAACAACACAACCAGTCAAGACCACATGAATCAGAGGATTGCAACCAAGACCAGACCAGTCGAAGCAATCAATGTAGACCAGAGGCAACCAACATCAAAACACATGAAGATTCAACCATATGTAGTGAACGCACATGAAATCACTTGAACAACATGAAGTACACAAGCATTCAAATGGAACAACTAGCACAATGCTCGAGTGTGAAATGGACAGAGCATGACACACACACACAAATATACAACAAGCCAGATGCAATCAAGTCGACCACACATATATACATACATACATATATATATATGTATGTATGTATTTATGTATGGAGACCATCATAGAACTCGAAGCAATATAGGGCTAACAAGACCACATGCCTCGAAGTAACTATCACTTGGGTGAACAGAGAGAATAACAGTTCGAACAAAGTCAAGAATTGTTTCAAAAAGTCAAGGCAGCAAAAACAGAGAATGGTCATTCGAATTGAACAAGTCGAAGTCGCAAAATATTATCTCAAAAATTCAAATGCCAAAGTCAAAGGAGCAAATAATGGAACCGATTCAAGTAAAATTCAAATTTATCAAAGATGAACAAGTCAGACTATCCACAAGCATTCAAGCAAAAATCAAATGGCCGAGTATAATTTTTGAAGAATTCAAATAGAAATATACGACCGTATATTTAGGGATTTTATCCCTATTTAATCCTACATCATTATCGGCATTCAAGGCAGTCGAGTTCAAGCATATCAAACAGAGAAATAAAAGTAAAAATTACATACCAGTATAATTCGAACTCGAAACAATTGGAGCAGCCGCAAGCCAATCAAAGCCTAGAGACGATTGACGAAGCAGAGCAATGAAAAATTAATTACTTCAATCGATCGACAATCAAACGGCGACTTCAATTTGGAAAAACCCTAGCTTTTGAAAAGGAACGAAGGAACAAAAGGGATCGGCTGATAATACAAAAGAAAGGGAGACGACCTTACTTTTACTTAAGTTATAATTTAAGTGGGACGATCCTATTTTAATTATATTGGGCTTAGAGTTTTAATTAAATAGGGTTTTGTTTAGTTGTTTTATTTTATATTGTAATTTTTCTTTTAAAATTGTGTAACTCTCTAGTCGTGTGACTAGGGACAAACTACGAGGCGTAGTTTGAGAATTCGCAACCCAATGGCTGAGTTCTGACAGGGTTTTGAGAATAGAGTTAGGTTAGTCAAGTAGCGGGTGTCGCAAGTTTACGTGTGTAAGCGTCTGACTACTTAATTTCTAGTAGATAGGCAGGGTTTTGCCGAAGCTAGGTAAATTTGTGTGTGACCTCTTCTACTTTACTTTATGTTATTATTTTTATTTTTGCATTAATTTTTATTATTATTAGTATCACCCTATTCACCCCCCCAGGGTGAAAACGATCCTACAAAAGTTCGATTTCAGTTACGAAAATGTAGTTCTGTAATCGATATCACTTATATATGAAGGATCTAGTCATACTTTTAACGCTGAACGTTGGGGCTTGGACTCATTTCTATCTTGAAGGTTAAAAATGTCATCAAGGGGATGCCTAGAGGTAACACTACGTCAACTTTCCTGGCTTTATTTTCAACCGAGAGATAGCGCTTGTTTGGAATCAACGAGTAGTGGTAAATTAATATATGATATTTAATTTCCATATACGATCATTTTTATTGTCCCCGATAGTTGATTTATTAATTATCGGATTCAGCTTTCTTCATGGTGTACCATCACCTTAAAAACAATTTGCTACTCTTTGAGCTTTGTTATCCTTTGTCGGGAAATGACTAAATCAAAATCGGGAAAGGGGGCCAAGCTATGTGGGATTGCTCCCATTATGGTACTTCACATCTCATCTAGATTTTGTGTACCGTCACGCAAAAACCGGCTAAGATTTAGATGTGAATATTTGGATGCTCGGTAAGGTTTGGCGGGGTCCGGCTTGGATTGTCTGAAGAAGTGTCACAGAGTATATTACAAGAGGTATACTTCAAGGGGGTGCACCTTCGTAGTCATTTGTTGGAAATTTTCCTTTCCTTATTTGATTTGAAAACTTTGAATCAGATTATCTTTAAACAACCATGAGAAGAGTCAACCACTTTTCGTGGTGTTTAAGTATTGATTAAGTTCATTCCATCAAGTTTGGACTATTACCTTATTTTTTCCATTCTATCAAGCATGGACTGTTACCTTATTTTGTCCATTCAATCAGATTTGGACTGTTTCCATGTTTTATCCATTCTGTCTAGTTTTGATTTTATTCAGGTTATTTCCATTCTTTCAAGTCTGGTTTTAATATTAATTATGCCTATTCTTATTTGGATTTGTTTCCAGATATTTATTTCTTCTCTTGCATGTATGGATATTATTCTTGTGAGGTAAAAACCCATTTGACGTTAGCAGCATGGTCTCACATAACTTTTATACGTTTCCCATTATTTGAGTTATCTCACGCTGGTATTTCCAAACTGATTTGGGTATTATTTTATTATAATACTCGGGTCACACCGATCCTAGGTTTTCTTTGGTGTTATGGAGATCTTGGAGGGGAGCTGGAGATTCATATATCATAGTATATTATTTTCTGTTGTGTTATATAGTATCCCTATCAGCATTGTAAGGTCAGGATTTTATAACTGTCCAGCTGATAAGGTTTGTTTTTAACTCTGTTATACTCTGTATTTTTGGAGTGACAGTTTCTACTGTCCTTGTTATGTTATATGTTGTCGATTCTGATGTGAGATTCTGTTTTTCTTATGTTCTCTGTTCTTTTCTTTTTATTTACCAATAACAATCCGCCCTTTTGTCTATTGGATGTGTGATATTAAACACAGTGGTAGTATTCGATGTCAACTTTCAATGGTCAAAAAGGCGGGTCGTTACAGCTTTGTATCAGAGCCCAAGATTAAGCGAGAACCTTGGCTTTGGTAGAGTTTGGCTAATTAATGATAGGGTAAGCGATACCCTAGAATGAGTTTGAGAGTATTGTATATATGAGAGCGTATTTGTTAATGTTATACAAAAGTATTATGTTAATTGGTCTATTGAGTTTTTATAAATCCCGGTCGAGACTTGGGACACCACGGTATCGATAGGGATTTCTAAACACTCAACCAAGGCCAATAGACAGTATTGAAATTTTTGGAAATTTTGGCAAATTAAATATTTTGCCTATAATTATATTTTATATATATAAAGGAATAAATTTCAAAACTTTATATAGTTATAGAGTGTGTTTGTTTGAATGTGACAATATTTGCTTATTATCACTAATGTTCGATCAGTTATGCTCGATTAAACTAGAAGCATTGACTTTTGTTTGTCAGTTGTTAAAAAAATTTATGCTCGGTTTATTTAGAGCATTTATGGCATTGATTTAAATGAACCCTTTGTGAATTAATTTTCATAATTTGACTATAAGGTGTTCGGAGAATATGTTAAGTTAAAATTAACCTTTTAATAATGGTGGGTTAAGGATTAAACTTAAATAAAAAGTTGTGAATATAATCTAAATGGTTGGATAAGATATTTAGAGAATAAATATTCGAGATAATTCTATTATAATAAAGAAGAATTATTATAAAATAAGATGATTTTATATAAAGGAAATCTGATATAAATTTAGTTTACAAAATGTGTTTAAAAATATTTTTGAATCTAAATCCCGGAATTTTTGAAAATAATTTCAAAAGGTTTTTGAGAAATAAAATAGTATTACTTTTGAAAGTAAAAATATTTTGGGAAGTAAAATTTTAAATGGAATGCATTTTCTTTCGTATAATTAGGAGGAAATCACTTCGATTAGTTCTATGTAATTTGAATAATCTTCTAAGTGACGATCAGATGTTTGCTTAGATGAACATTATGGAGTACTTAGTAAATTATTCTCTTTATCATTGTACGATCGAAATGAGTTCAAATCCAATAAGCCCAAAATGAGTTTTAATAAATAAATCGTTTGAAGTTATTTCATATAAAAATATATGTAGAATGCTTTCAAAAAAATGAGTTACTGAAATAAAAATCGGGTATTTAACTTTTAAGTTCCCTTAAATGGAATTGGTTCTAGGATAAAAAGTATTTCTAATAAGTGATTTGTTTGGATAAATGAGATTTTACCCTTAGATAAATAAGGACAATCTAACATAAGTTTATAATGGGTTAGATTGGATAAGAAAGTTTTGATAAAAATTGTTTTATTTAAAATCATAACTTTTGTTTAAAACATCTCAGTAGTGTAAATTACTTGTTGATTGGGTCAACCCATAAATATCTTCCATTTTAACACCCTAAGTTAAAGAGGTTAATAGGTTGACTCACTTTTAAAAGACCTAAATTTTGATTAGATCTTCACCTGAACTGCGAGAAAGTAAAATAAAATTTGTATGTACTCTTAGGATATAAAATAGTATTATACAAGTAAATAAAGTGGAATAAGTTACTATTTGATGTTCTATAAAGAAATGATTTTATAAAATATTTTTAAAACTTAGGTGAAAATTAATGAAATAATTCATAAATAATTTTAGTATTGAATAAAATACTAAGTGAAAATACAAGTGATTAAGATAATCATCCGAGTATCACTTTAGAATTTTTTTAAAAGTTAGTTAAGAAAATAATAAAATTTAGAGTATAACTTTCCATTTTGCTCGAGTGAGTTTGGATAATATTCTAAGCAATAACCAAAGGCTAATGAGCAAAACGGTACGCTTAGATAATTATATATATTTTTAAACAATTAAGAAAGTTTTGAGCCTAAGTTGAGATTTGTTTGTTAGTCATTTGACATTTCAAAATGTGAAGTGATAGGATTTCCCTTATGGAATTTGATTGATTGACTGATAGCGTTGGCTTATTCCTATAAGGAATTTGATTTGATTTGACGGAATTTGATTGATTGACTTGATTTGATTGAATATTGATTAACTGATTTTGTGATCATATACACCATAGTTTATAAAGTTAAAATTTATAAACCATGGTTTTTGAATTGTTGTTATTAGGACCTAAATCCCGGTGGTTTTGAGAAAAAGGAGATTTTTGAAGATTTTGGGAAAGGAATGATACTTATTCACTCTAGTTGATGTTTTTGGAGGAACCGGAATACCACTGGATGCTCCATGTTGTTTTTATTCTAGAGTTTCACCATACTTTATTAAGAGGAATCCCCTCCTTGTCACTTTGATTTTTGATCTCTGATTTAATTCCCATCCGATAAATTTGAAAATAAAATTTAATTAAAAAAACCCTCGGCATTTAGATCTAAATTTATCATTTGAAAATTTTGGATGCATAATATCTATTACAGAATATTCTCTGTATTTTGTCGCATATTATTGAGATATGGTTGTTGATTTCATGTAGATTTATATTAGACTAGTTTTTGCATATAAAGTTACATCACATTGCTTTTGTCAGCCTCATTTTCTTTTAGACTATGCAAGTACAGGGAAGTAAGGGATTTCCACTTGACTTCTTGTGCACCTGCATCTGCATAAAGACAATAAATTACTTGTCAAATATAAATCAAACATAAAAAGGTACGTGATAAATTTAGAAGTTGATGATGTTATGCCCTCGATATGGGAGGCCACTTGGCTTTTGTTTTCTTTGGTTGGTTTATAGCCTGTAGAGGCAATTTGTAGTTATCCCATCGAGCTGCGCAAAGGAGACGCCGACGAAATTTTCCGTAAATTTAAGAGTTAGAATTTTTTTGAGAATTTTAGAAAAATTTTGATAACTAAAATTTGATTTTTGAGATTGGAATGAATAAATGGAAGGGAATTAGTTGGTATATGTGGGTGAAATTAAAAGACTCGGAAATTTTAGAATCTATTTCAACTATTTAGTTTTGAAAAGTTAATAAGTTAAATAACTCATTTTATTTAATAGTTTTAAACTTAAGGGTTTGGAAACATTTTCTTCCGTAGGAACTTCGGGACGAAATTCATTTAGGGGGGGAGAATGTAACAACCTAAAATTCTGGTCATTTAATTTTAAATGTTTAATTAATTTTGAACATTTAAATAATTGGATTTTGGAATTTAATAACATGATCCAAATATAGGGAATGGTTAAATATATGAATTGTGGAATTGAGTGTTAATTAAATGGATTTAATAATTTTATTCAACTCCTTTTAATTAATAAATAATATTGGTGAATTTGATTTGGAAAAATTATTTAGAAAATAGATCGGATAAAATCGATAATTGGAATATAAAATATAAAACGATATTTAAATTTGTGAAATTGTCATTTCAGGTCACTGTCTCGGATTTTGACAAAACTAGTTTCATTGGATCCGTAATAATGAATTATAATATGCCGTCAAATTTCATGGCGATCAGATGTTTCATTTAGTCGTGTGAATTCAAAACACGTAGAAATTAATTTCGAAAACTTAATGTAATAATTGGGTTTGAAAATCTATCTTCTACATATGATCAAATTAGGGCTTGGGGCTAGTTCCATTGTGTTCAAAATAGGGGTATAACATATAGAATGCCAGGCGGCACATCTCGTTAGGAGTTCAAGATTTTTTGGTATGTTGGACCAGATATTTTAGTATAATATATATATATATATCCTATTTTATATGTCCTTACCTAATCATTTCAAGGCCATGCCAACATGATCTCACCTTTCCCTATTGCGTGCAGCCCATACTTCATTTCCCTTTTATAAAACATGCCCGTAACATGCAAAATGAGAAAATTTCCCATTTCAAAAATCCTAATCAAAATAAATAAGCAACCAAAAATCATAAATAATATATTTGAACTCGTATTGAGTTGTGCTTCTCGTCCATGACCTCAGATTCAAGTGCGATCATTTTTGTGCAGTGTTCGTTTTAGGGCAGTGAACTAGGGTTTGATTTTGTTTGAATTAGTGATGGAATTTGGGTATTTGGATTGTTACTTTGGGTTCCTCGCGTCGAAGGGCATCAAAGCTGTGAATTTAAGGACGCGCGGCGCTAGTTGGGGGGTCATGACATGGAGCAGCGACGACAAGTTAGGAGCAGGTCCTAATTTTTCTAGGAGCCTTAGGGGCGTGATTTTTGGTACGGGCAAGTCGGGTTCGTCAAGAGCAGCGCATCAGTGAAGATGGAATCGAGTTTCATCGTGTTTTGCTCCATGTCGGTGGATGATTGTGCATGGCCATTTGGGTTTCGTGCATTACTGTGCACGTTATTAAGGTTGGGGAAGAAATAGTTTAAGGGTGATGATGTTGATTATTTTGTAATTAGTGTTTAATTTTAATTTAAAAATCTTACAACTTATAAATCGAATAACTTTTGCGTACGAGGTCGGATTCGGACGCCGTTCATTGCGTTGCACTCGTGCGGACATTATCTATGCATTGAAATCAGTTTGGTTGGATTTGGAGCTTGTTGGTATTTATGATAAAATCGAACGTCCGTTCGGTTTTAGTCTAAATCGGAACGTTTCTGCAAAAACGAAAATCAATGTGAGTTTAACTCACATTAAATTTTAATATATCATATCTATATCGTTATAAACTATTATTGATTTGCCTGGATGATAGTAAATTTCTTGATTAATTGTTTGGTAGAATTTCCATTTGAAAAATGGATGACATATAAATTTGAACATTATGATCCCATATGATTATATATATATATATATATATATTATCCACAACCGTTGTTTTATAGGGAAAATCTGTAGAAGGACCCCTGAGGGGTTTTTCGACAAAAATTATTTATGTACATCATGTGTTATTATATTGATAATTAGTTGAAATAAATCTTCAAATTCCTTTTTATTTGTTAAGTGTCGTTATAGCGATTTCGCTATGTCGACGTTTATTAAATTTCATCCCCAAAACCCGTCATGTGTTTTTGAACTTGAGCTTGTGTTTTCACTAAACAGAATGTCAAATTTCATTAACATTTTGATTAACGATAATTTAAATTAATTAATCATTTTAACTAATGATTTTGAAATTAATTAACCAATTTAATAAACGATGTTTAAAATTGATTTATCTTTGATTTAAATGAGATACGATTTAATTAATCATTTTAACTAATAATTACTTGAGTTTAATTAATTATTTTAATTAATAATAATTGAAGTTAATAATCATTTTAATTAATGATATTTAAAAGTAATTAATCATTTTAAATAATGATGTTTGAATTTAATTAATCATTTTTAGTTAATGATGTTTTGAAATTTATTAATCTATTTGATTAATGAGATTTGAATTTAAATAAATCATTTTAACAAATGACATCTTAATTATTCATTTTAACTAATGATATTTGGAATTTAGTTAAATCATTTAATTAATGATGTTTTATAGTTAAATAAATCATTTTAACAAATGATGTTTTAATTAATTATTTTAACTAATGAGATTTGAATTTAATTAATCCAGTTAATTTATGATTATTTGAACTTAATTAATTATTTTAATTAATGATGTTTGAGATGAATTATTTATTTTAACTAATAGTTATTTAATAAAAGTGATTAAAGTAAATTAACTAATACAAAGATTTTAAAGTTAATTCACCAATGATATAAAAATGTTTGGAAATACTTAACTATTTTATTTAAGATAATGGGTTTGTTTACTTAAAGAGATTATAAAAATGATTAGCTATCTTTCGAGATAATTAATATTATTTTTAAATTTATAAAGGTATTTAAATTGCTTTATTATCTTTTAAGGTAATAAATATTATTGTAAATGTATAAATAATGGTTTATAAACGAGAAAATCTTTTAAAAGGAATTATTTATATATAAAGCTAAGTGTAAACTGTTTTTTGGGTTTATAGTAAACAATGTTTTAACGATATTTTTTTTACCGTTGTTTTAATACACTTAATATTATAAATTTTATCTTATAAAAGAACGTTTTGAAAGAGTATTCCTAAAAAAGGTTTTTACCAATATTGAAATATGGAAATCAAGCACAAGTTCAGTTTTTTAAAAGTTAAAGTTCGATTTCAGTTATGGAAAAGTAGTTTTGTAATCGATATCGCTTATATGGAAAGGATCTAGTCATACTTTTAACGCTAAACGTTGGGGCTTGGATTCATTTCTATCTTGAAGGTTACAAATGCCGCTAAGGGGATGCCTAGAGGTAACACTACTTCAACTTGCCTGGCTTCATTTTCAACCGAGAGATAACACTTGTTTGGAATCAACGAGTAGTGGTAAATATATGATATTTAAATTCCATATACAATCAGTTTTAGTTGATTTTTTAATTATCGAATTCAGCTTTTTTCATGGTGTAACATCACCTTAAAAACGATTTGCTGCTCATTGAGCTTTGTTATCCTTTGTCGGGAAATGACTAAATCAAAAGCGCGAAAGGAGGCCAAGCTATATGGGTTACTAACTTTAGGGTATTTCATATCTCATATAGATTTGTGTACCGTCACACGGAAAACGATTAAGATATATCTGTGAAATATTCGGATACTCGGTAAGATTTAGCGGGGTCCAGCTTGGAGGGTCTCGAGAAGTGTCACAGAGTATATTACTAGAGGTATACTTCAAAGGGGGTGTACCTTCCTAGTCATTTGTTGGAAATTTTCCTTTCCTTATTTGATTCAAAAACTTTGAATTTGTTAATCTTTAAATTGCCACGAGAAGGGTCAACCACTCTTCGTAGTGTTTAAGTATTGATTTAGTTCATTCTATCAAGTTTGGACTGTTACCTTATTTTATCCATTCCATCAAGTGCGGACTGTTACCTTATTTTGTCTATTCAATCAGGTTTGGACTGTTTCCTTGTTTTATGGATTCTGTCCAGTTTGGATTTTACGTAGGTTATTTTCATTCTTTCAAGCCTTGTTTTAATATTATTTATGCGCATTCTTATTTGGATTTGTTTACTGATATTTATTTCTGCTCTTGCCTGTATGGATATTTTTCTTACGAGGTAAAAAGCCATTCCGCGTTAGCGGCGTGGTCTCACAGAATTTTTATATATTCCCCATTATTTGAGTTATCTCATGCTGGTATTTCCAGACTGATCTGGGTGTTATTTTATTATAATGCTTGGGTCAGATCGAGTATTTTTCCAGGTTGTCTTTTGTGCTTTGGAGACCTTAAAGAGGAGTTGGAGATTCATCTATCATAGTATTTATTTTTCGCTATATTATATAGTATCCCTATCAACATTTGTAAGGTCAGAATTTTATAACTGTCCAGCTGATAAGGTTTGTTTTTAACTCTGTTATACTCTGTATTTTTGGAGCGACGGTTTCTGCTATCCTTGTTATATTATATGTTGTCGATTCCGTTGTGAGATTCTATTTTTCCTCTGTTCTCTGTTCTTTTCTATTTATTTACCCTAATAATCTGCCCTTTTGCTAATTAGATGCGCGACATTTGAACACAGTGGTAGCGTTCGGTGTCGACTTTCGATGGTCAAAAAGGCGGGTCGTTACAGTAGAGGTTAGAAAGTGGATTAAGAACAGACTCGAATATTGTAGAGCAAAAGAGCACCGTCTAAGTTTGCTTTTGGAATTAATATAGATTTTGAAGCATTTGAAAGTAATATGAAAATGATTTGAGAGAATAGAATTGTATTATTGTTTTTGGGATAGTGGGAGGCTTATATAGGAGTGATTAGAAGTTAATAAATAGTCGCAATCCTTCATAAGTCCGCATTAGAAAAGAAGCATCCAAGTCAAAGTTTTGCATTTCTTTAACAATTTATCTTATATAAACTCTATCGTTCATCTTGTGCCCGGTTCAAAGCATATTAGTAGTATGGTTGTCATCATCAAAACACTATTTATATGTTGTCCTTTCATACCAACTTTTATTTTGAATTTTAAAAACTGAAATTGTCATTGATACGTCGACTCATCATTTCATGTATGTCGAAATACTTGTCAGATTTTCATGTACATCAGCGTATAATTTCACATATGTTGGCATACTTGCCATAATTTCATGTATGTCAACATATCATCTCATGCACGTTGACATACATGCCAGATTTTTTCCAAATTCACTTAACGATTGATTCGTTTGTTTCTCCTTCATATGACCTCCAAATCAAACAAACCTATATACCATTTTGATTCGTAAAACGAGCCGCTCAAAATGGAGCAGGTCACATTGTCAAATTCAAAAGTTGGAAAATGGACCATTTGGTGACTCTTTAATCAAACCGACCGTAGGGAGGTTTGCTTAATTCTACTGGCCAAAATCGATTTCTCTGCAAAAAAACATGCTACAGCCTTCTCCGTGTTTTCTCCTGTTTAGCGCTCGTCTTCTCCGTGACCACTGCACCCAATTAGCTGCCGGCTCCATCGGAACTTGTTCGGTTTCCAAAACCTAAATCTCAAGTTCCTCTTTCCTCCACGACGATCGTAATACTCTAGGGTTTCTTCTTCATCCTGTTCCAAACTGCTACCTTTTATGCCTTTTCTTTTCGTTTACGAAACTAGGGTTTTTAGCACGTCCCTGTTATAATTATTACTTGCATTTCAATCCCTAAAGAATTTACGGTTTTAGATTTTAAAAACACTCACTGACCTGGATTAAAATTACATGGTAGATTTCATTGAGCGACTGGTGGTTGATTAAATCGGAGACCGATGTTGATGGAAAGAGACTTGCAGTTGGTGGATATCATTATTCATGGTATTTTTCCAAATTCCTGTTGATTGATATTCGTTCTTTTAATTTTTTTTATAAAGTTTAGATTTTTTTTGATTGGTTGGATTGACTGAGTTTATATGAACTGTTTTCTGCTTGCAGTGAAGAAAAAACTATGCATATTTTTACTTCTGCACCAGTTGTGAAGACATTTGATCCTTATACTGTTGAGACTGCTGATGGTTCTATTCTAAGGCTTCAGGGTGGAATCAATAGATCACGAATGCAGCAGAATGGGTTTCCTCCTGAGGTACATTGTTATTTTGCTAAACTGTAGTTTATAGACGAAGTATGCAACAGTGATTTTTATTTTAAGTAGTTGCATGTTTAGTTTTAACTTTGCTGTTCATGAGCTAAGAATGCTCGAAAAATATATCAATGTCCATCTCCATAATTTTGAATAATTAGTTCTAGTTTCATACTATTTGGTAAAGTGGAAGAATACGAAGTGAAAATTAAGAGATTGCCTTATTACAGAGGTAAGAGTTCAACTTTTAATGCACGTGGATTTGAGGAAAAACATGAAAATATTTTGTAGCCAATAGATTTGATAATATTTGTTTTTAGTTCAGTGGAAACATAAACGTACTGCAAATCTTAATCTCCTCATGCGATACTTATTTTTTGAACTTTCTTTTAAAAAAAATTGGTGATTTTTTTTTTACATTTTTTTTGACAATATCAACTTTGATTGCTATTATTACATTGCTTAGTATGTGATTGCTAATAGTGCACATGACGTTATGGCTTATATTATTCATGATCCATCAGGTTTCCCAATGTTTCTTTATTGGTTTTCCATGTAACTGGGAATATTATGCAAAAAAAGATTTTTGGCCCATAATTCCCAATTCTGCAACTTTTCCAACAAGTTCAGTCATCAGCAATGAAGGAATATTTCCAGTTCCTGAGGCCTTTGAATTTCCATTGGTTAAGTTATTTAACGATTGTGCTTCCAATCCTGAATCATCGGTAGATGATCTGCTGCTAAAAAATTTAACTTCCAGCCCAGTCAATGCTGAATCAGACGATACATTATATATCAATAATGATAGTGTACAAAGTGAAACTATAAGTGCATCCGAGAAGGGCAATGATGATGTAGAAAGGTACACACAACATGAATGTCATGAGTTGCATAATGGGGTAAGTTGTGAACATTTGATAAGTAATTCGCCAAATGTGAATTGTGATAATCAGAATGAAAGTAGGCAAATGTTACAAATTGATTATTTGTCTGATAATGAATCAGAAATCAACAATGAAAAGTTACGTTTTGAAAACACCTTCGATTCTGTCAAAACTACCGATGATTTTTCAAATGCTTTATCACCTAAGGTTTTGGAAAGTTCACATACCCAACAGGAAGATAATTCTGCCGGCAAGGATCCAGAAGTTATAACCAGAAAAATGAGTTCAGCTTTGGAAGCTTCATTTGAATCACCATAATCTTACGCACAGAGAAATCATCGAAATAATGAATTTTAAATAACAATATTGATTTTTGCTCTTTTTTTTTTGAAAACAGGGAATTGAAATTCACAAATTTTTGTAATAATTTATTTAATCTGTGCATTTTAGTACCTATTCTAATTCTAATTTTAAATAACGTGAAATATGCTTATGACATTGGTTCAGAACTGGCAAATGAAGAGGGATTTTTTGAATGGTTTAATCAGTGGCTTTGTTTCTGAAGTACCCATTAATGGTTTTAGAGGTATTGCATTTTTGTTTCTTTCATGCTTTTTTTAGAGATATTGCATTTTCCCACATTTTTTTCCATTCTCTTTTTATGTTTCAGAACGAATCTTACACAAGTCACTCTTTATGAGTAACATGATATAACCTGCTATAAGAAATTTGAAATAGCATAAAGTATGGTAGCATAATTTAATTATGTTTTTTCTTAATAATGTCGCATCTTAGCATGCTGTTGACTAATTTTGTTAAAGGGAGATAATACTTTAAGGCTGAGTAACATTATATTAAGCAATTAAAGCATCAAACTATTTTAAACATTTTATGTATATAAATTATTGTTGTAGGTTAACGTAGGTAGTAATTATTAAACTAGAGGAGATAACTCAAGGTTCATGCACAAAAATCTCTCCTCTTCCCAACAGTTTCGTTTTCAATTTCGTCATATACTTTATATCTGATAAATCGACTAAAATAAAAATAAAAATTAAACACCATCATGATAAGAAAATCAATTTGGCCTCTTGGTAATTTTCATAATACCTACCATTGTCAATAAATTAGGATTTTCAAATTTTGAGCTGCCTATATAAATGGGAGTATATAACAGATTATTCCATAGTTATCAAAAATTTGGAATCTTTACATTTAGCCACACTGCTAATGTAGGATAAAATGAAAATTATTTCATGCTTATTTTACCCTCAAATAGGAATCCATCTCAGTGTCTACCTCTGTATATATTTTCAAACCGATCTATGCTCCTCGTTATTATTTCCTTTATCAATGCAAGGTATTTCACTAAAAGAAAATTTTAGAATTGTAGTTGATTAATATGATCCCTGTTGAGCATGTTTTGTGGAATATAATTGTCTGAACCTATTGCATATGGACTTAAATACCTATTAACATTTTTCTAACATTTCAGTGCATTATCCATTGATATATGATTGGAACTTTGTGGAGAACCTTATTTGACCATGGTGTGAACTGATTGGGATTTAACTAAATTAATAGACAACCAGGGCTAAGGTGTCACAGTATTTGAAGCAGAAGGAAATAAGTTGGTCCCTGCTTTTTACACCAAGCTTATGGAGAAGTGTGCTTTTGGTTCCTATGAGACTTCTATTGTCATTTGGGATTTAGCAGATTTTGATATTTGAGTTAAATTGTTCTTTGGGATTTTTCTTCTTCCTATTTTCGGGTTTTTGCATGTTATTCTTATTTTAACCGATTACTTTCTCATGACATGTTGCATTATAAGTACTGAATATGTTGGCTGTAGTTTTGCTTTTTTACAACTTTGCTATAGTACTTTGATTGAATTATACAATATGTGCCATAAGATGAATATAAGATAAGTACGTATCATGCATTAAGCTAAGCAATGATAAAATGAAGTATATACAAAATACACCGTTTATTTTCTTCAAAATTTTACTTTAGTTACTATAGATACAGATATTTCTTGATGAACATATTATTATTTTCCGTTTACTTGAAATTAATGAAAAACTTCAGCAAATGCTTTTTCAAAATTATATTATGAAACGGTCGGTTTTTCCACCGTTACACGGTTGTAATAGTTTAAATTGATTAGTTAGTCATTTAAAAATTCATTATTATCTATTATTAAAAATACATGGCATTACACTAGCCCAATAATCGCTAATAGCCTATGTTGTTGGGACATGGTCATCACCGTTATGCAAAAAAAACTAGGACAATGTTAGACCAAAAATGGTTAATGACATCAGTCTAACGTTTTACAACGATATCTTGCATAGCCGCTTAACCTTCTCCTTGTGACGTTCCTCAACTAGAGTAGCTTGGGTTGGCCCAATGAGAGAGGATATAGAGGATCTTGGAGGTTTTGCAGTAGGTTACTCCGATGACTGCATAAGGGGCCGAGATTCAAGGTTGGCAACTTTGACCTCAAGAGCACTTACACATCATACAAAAACATGTCACATGCATTCCATGTCATCTAAAAGTTGAGCCTTAGTCTTTTTAGTCGACTTAAAGAAGGTGCCAAATAGCTCATTCGCAGTAAAACAAAACTGTTCCTTACCACCCTTAAACTCATTTTTCTTCGCTCGTAAATGGCTTTCAGCTCATTAAACCTGGATCTGTAATAGTTATTTAATTCATTCTTTTGTTTAAAAGTCACATCACAGTCCATGTTAGGTGGAGATGCTAGGACTATGTGTGGCCTAGATGATGCATGATGAGTTAGAGCCGTGGAGGGGTTCTCTCCTTTGTCAAGCAGCTTTACAACTTACAGACAAAACCCGTCAATTGTACTTAAGCTTCTTATCTCCTCTTCAAAAGAAGTATCATATAACCCTTTCGTGTCCTTCGATAACTTCTCCAAGTTAGCACGGCTCCAATGTAGATTTCAGTTCAGCTTCCAGCTCGTGTGTTCTTTTTGCACAGATGTCAAATCAACTTTTTGTTTATTGGTGTTGTTGTACTGTCGAACATTAGCTTGCTTAGATTCTTCCAACTCCTATACTTTTTGTTTTGACTTAGTAAGCATTTCTTCTTGTACCATGTCAGCAATTTGTTCGTTCTCTTTAATAAGATATTCTTTAACGGCCTCAAACTCCCTGATTCGACTTTCGTAGGTTCAAAAACACTAGCAATATATAGTAGCAACACTCATCAACCACATGATTTCCATTGCTGTGGACGTAAGAATTCTAAAATAACTATGAAAAGGGTAGCCTGCATATATTATTCGTTTCTCGTAGCATTTGGATGTCATCTTATATGCACGAGAGTAAAGGAAATATGTAACCTAAACCCGCAAGTGTACCTTTTTAAGTTATAGTTGATAAGTGAAGGGATATAGGATGTGGTATTCTACTACTAAGAAGATATTTACTAGAAGATATGTGACTTTAATGAAAATGCCATGTTGAAGGTGGAGCATTCTTAAGCACATGACCATTCTAGGACACATTCAAAATACTTGACACAAAACGAATCATCTTGTACTTTCCATATAGAGATAAATGGTGTTTCCAACGACGCTAGGTGACTCAAGGTGGAGCTTTTTCATTGCCTAGGCCAGTTAAAGAGAGAAGAAAGCCTAAATGAATCGATGACTTTATTGGAATGAGTATAAAAGACATTGACTTTGATGATATGACACCGTATATATGCTTTGAGTGTTTTCGACGACAATCTTATAGAATATAGTGAAGTTATTACCTCAAATGACAATTGTAGTTGGTTAGTTATTGTGGAGGTGGAGATGGAGTCTTATACAAGAACCATACTTGGGATCCGGTGCCTTTTCCTTTTGGCAAGAGAGCGTAAGTAGATCTATATGGTGAAAGACGTAAAAAAATGGCATTTTAAGGGACAATGCAAGGTTAGTAGCAAAGAAGTACGCTTGAAAGAACGATAATGAATATCATGACATATTTTCTTCATATGTAAGACGTACTTCAATTCACATTCCATTGGCATTGGTTGCTCGTTCCGATATGAAACTTGGGTAACTGGATGCTAAACGACGTTCTTGCATGTCGACTTGGAGGAAAATATTTATTCACAGCAAACAAAGAGGTTCATTGATATCGAACTCGAGAAACTAGATGCTAAAGCAACATTCTTGCATGGCGACCTAGTTTTGTTTACAAGCGTAGTTTTGTTTATGATTTCATCGATATATAGCAGTAGAAATAATCTTGTTTGTAAGCTTAATAAAACTCTTTATAAATTGAAACAATTTCCTAGACAGTGTTATAAGAGTTTTGACAAGTTTATGATTTCTTAGAAATATTCCTGAAGCTTCAAGTGTAAGTGTGTTTATTTCATATTTTAGAAGATGTGATATGATATATATTTCATCATATGGAGATGATATGTTAATTGCTTCTGAGAATATGGCTAGGATACTAGCGTTGAAGACGTAACTTGGTAGGAATTTGACATAAAGGATTAATGCATAAAAGATTTGGGTTGAAGATGCTTGAAGACTAAAAGCACATAGATTTGAAGCTCGCTCAGGCTCGATACATAAATAAAGTCTTATCTCGATTTCGCATGTGAAACGCCAAGCCGATGGGTAGGATCTTATTTAAAGTTCGACTAAAGGCATGTCTCCTACATCAAAAGATAAAGGCATATGTTTTCCAGACCTTACTTTAGTGCAATTGGTAGCCTTACGTATGAAATAATTGCATATGTAAGGCCATATTTGGCCTATGTAGCAGGTGTTGTTAATCGATATATGTCTAACCCATGCAGAAAAAATATTGACAAGTGGTAAAGTGGATACTTAGTTAGTGTGGTACTTTAAATATTGGCTTATTATATGGTGAAGTTGATACCGACATCACTCTAAAGGTATAATGTGATTCAAATTGCGCACGAGATAAAGATGGTAGTAGGTACTTGTCGAGCCATGCTATATACATGACATCTACTTGATTTCATAAAGGTCAAGTTCGTAGTCTATAATAGCTCCATCAAATATCAAAATCAAATTAATATCGATTGTGAAAGAGGTAAATGAGGGGTTGTATATGTTGCAGCTATTAGATGATTTTTTAGTGTCATCGAAGACAGCGGAATAATATTCAAATAGTTAGTTTCATGCATCATGTTTAGAATCAGATCCCTTGCTCATATACTAAACACGCTAATGCTAAGGGGTTCTTTATTATATTGGATGAGGAACAAAGTAAGCTTAAGCTGCGAAAGGTTCATACCAGTGACAAACCTATTGATACGATGACAAATTCACATTATAGAGAAAGTTTGAGTGTCTCTCAAACTTAGTTAGCTTAGCATCATCCACTTAGTGCCATGGAGAGTAAACTAAACAACTTTTAGTTCATTATCAATAGGTGTGAGACATGTGCGTATTTGAATCAAAGTGGAGCATTGGATTTTTAAAATTCAAACATGTGTAAGATTGTATGTTATGTTGTAAAGAAGTTTAGCAGGTTTGAAACAAAACAAAAATAATAATAATTTGGAGTCAATGAGCGAAGGTTATAAGCTTTAAAGATTGAAGAAATTTCAGCATCAGTACATAAGTCAAGGAGCAGTAACAGAGAGCTAACTCGTCGACCATTGCTCCATATAGGTGTCAATGGCTACTAGAGAAATGGTCAGGTTTGTGGATTCAACAAGAACAATTTATAAAAGTATAGAAAACTAAGGATGAAGAAAAGATAAAAGGAAGCAAAGAGTGTCACATCAGGATGGACTGGATATGATGTACCATTTAAGCAATAGTTAGTAGATTTGAAGTATTCTTCCCATTTCTAAATGGAGTCGATGATTGAAACATCAACAAAAAACGTTTTAGAGCATCTCAACACAAAAGTCAGTCAGTACATTAAATAAGTATTACTTTTCACCGACCGACGCCGACTCACCCTAATAATAAACATCTTTATCCAGTATTTATAATACGGGATAAATATATATGACCTGAATTTTAATCTACGTGAAAAACAGTTAATCTTGACTACATACTTATCATGCATTAATAATGCGGAATAACTTATCGACTGTCAGAGTGATCTTGGCAGTCAGTGGTGAGCTCATTTTTGGGCTCATCGATTCTTTGTTGGGGGTCAGTCACCAAGTGATTGATTCTCTTTGGGAATGCTGTTAGTGAGATTGTATATAATTTTGTCCGAAAGATACGATGTTATAGTATCTGCCATTTAATAATGTGCTGTTTAACGAGAGCAGCTTGAAAAATGTATTTTCGTTACCAAAAATGAAAATAAAACATTCGACCCAAAGGCCATGCACAAAAAATATAGAATTATCTATACATTATATAATTCAAGCCCCGTTTTCCCTAATGCTGATCTCTTCCTTTGTTGTCGGACGTGGGACGAAAGTAGTTGTAGATGATATGAATGATTTCATTTACTATATTATTGTAAATGATTTTTAGATTGTACATTTGAGAGCTTTTTGTTCCTTTCACGTTGCGATAGGCGTATCAGATGCAATTGACATGGAGCTCATCCAATGCACCATTTGAGCCAACCAATGAAAAAGTAGTGGTTGGCTCAAACGGTTCATACATGTCTGAACTTTCCACCATTTTCATCTTCTATTTCGTTTCATTTCGCGTGCATTTTTCGTACACAAGAACACATTCCTCTATCAGATATCCTTAGGTGTGTCCCTTTGGTATGGTTTAACAACACACACTTAATTTCATTTTATCAGCTACTTTAGTTTATCTAAAGGTCAAACAAATTTTCAGTTTTATCTCTCACCACTGAAGTATTAAGAGGTGATTTGCTTCATAATTTCAGAAGACTTATGCAATGCATGTCTCCTATAGAACAATTATATCTCTATGGATTTTTATCCAACAGCGAGACCGTGCATCTTCACGTTTTTAAGTATGGACTAGAAATGGTTTCATACCATATATAGCTGATTAGTAAATTTTTATTACATTCCCGAGTTATGATAATAAAATGTAAATTGATAATTACGGGGATCTAAGTTTTCGAATTCTTTTGCCTAACATTCACTCATTTTAATTGAGAATCTTCTATTTTATTGTATCATGCAATTACTTCACTTTGGTGGAACATTTTTATATTGTCAAAATATCTTTGCAAACCATTTGTGATTATATACATCAAATCTTTCTTATCAAATATTTCTTATTAATATCAGAAGAGAAGTTGACTATTCTGATTTCGCTCGATTTTATTTCTCATTTCCAATGTCCAACCAATCTCATTTGACATATGAAACATACTTGAATGCACATAATCACCTTCAACGGATTGCACATAACAAAGTACAAGTAGAATATAAACTTTATAGCACATGAATCAATGAACACACAAACATTTGGTTTCGTTCAAGTCCAAGCATCTTTAATAGTGGGTATACAAATTACAGTTGTGTAAGTTAAACCTCAAAATTACAAATCTTTTAATATCACAAAAAAATAAAATCTAACAAATAAAATTCTTTTACAAATTTAGAATATCCATTTGCAAATACTATTAAATTTTAATATCACTTAAAGATTGAATCTAACAAATAATTATTAATTAATAATATAAATAAAAATTCAAACTTTTAAAAAATAAATGTTGCAACTTAAAAATAAAATTTAAATTAACAAAAATGATTTCAACGCAAAAATATAGTTAAATATTTCTATAAATTATTCTTTTGAATGTGCTAAACATATATAATTTACTAAAAAGAAAATTCATACGCGAAGCACTTGCCATCATCATGCGCGAAGCGTGTGCCATTCCGGTCGTTACAACATATGCAATACACATGCATTTACAACTAATCTACGACATCTTCGTACTACTAAAATGCAAATTTGAAACACCATGGTTTCAGTTTTGGCCCAGATTTACATATTAGATAAAATAAGGACCAAAGTAGGCCCGCGAGGTCAATACCGTAAAAGGGTAATTTAGTCATTTAAGTACGCTGAGATTTCTTTTTATACACCGCAGTCGAGATTAGGGTTTCCCGTTCGCCGCCACTTCATTCCAGCGTAGCTTCACTTGCTCATTCGCTCGACTGGTCGTCATCATGGTAAATGTTGTTGATTTATCTTCTAACGATTTTTCATTTGTTTGTTCGCTTCAATGATAGAATTTATTCGCAAACGTTCTTTTTTGTTGAAATCAGCGATTAACTTAGTTGCATTCAAATCCGTAATTAAATTTCAACTGTGCCGAGTATCAAGTATAACGAGCTATACTGTGTTTACGTTTATAGGATTGAGATTTAGATGATAGTTTACAGTTCTATCTATGGGATAAATCACTAGTTGATTAACTGTAACTTAGAACGCTGAAATATCTGTAGATTCACCTACTACATCAAACTCGCTGTAATTTAACAGCATTATATATTTATTTTAATGGTTTTTGTTTGTATCCCTCCAAAGAGTTCCGGTCTTATGTAATTGTATTTGCGAAGAACATAAGGCAAAGTATTGTCTTAATGGCGTATTCCATCAAAAGGTTGCTAACTCCTCCAAAAGCTTACTTTTTTTAGGGCCGTAAAACCATATTGTTTTCTTATCTGCCTAATTTTTGACTGTTTCATCTAGTAATGCTTTGCTTTTCAAGAACAGCTGTATTATGTGCTTTCCATCATCCATAGGAATTTAGATTATTGCAACAGCATTGCATGTTTTGCAACATAACATACAATAATCTTTTGAGCATTGACATTCACACCATAAAATACATTAAACATTACCCAGACTTAAAAATATCCATGCCAACTTTAACTTACCCAATCTATTGCCTATTTATGCCAGTTGACTATAAATTGCTGTTTGAATATCTCTGTAATATGCACCAAGTCAAATGACAGTAGAATTTGTAATACCCTTTTATTCATTGGCACTCTTCTGCCGACCGATTAGATAATTTTCATTTGCATAGTAACAAATAGTTTTTTTGTTAAATTATTTTGGTAATTTTAAGTCGATTTATAGTGGTGAATGGTAATACTCAGTCTTCCTACTGGCTTGTTTATTCACCATAAAATGGAATCAGGTTTTTGTGTTAATTTATGGGATACCTAATGGATTGGATATAAATTATGTAGTCAAGGAAGAAAGTTCGTGAACCCAAGGAAGAAAATGTCACTCTTGGACCTGCAGTCCGTGAAGGGGAACATGTGTTTGGGGTTGCTCACATTTTTGCATCGTTCAATGATACTTTCATTGTGAGTATATGTATTACTGTATGATAATTGCTTGATACATGGATGTATTTTTTTTGACGAACATTCTATGTTTTCTATAGCATGTGACTGATTTGTCTGGAAGGGAAACTCTTGTCCGTATCACAGGTACATCTTTTGCTTTCATCTTATCAAACATATTAGAATATGTCGAAGTTGCATTGAATATCAATCTCAAGACACACCTTGAGCTGTGCTGGCTTAAATAGTTAATTTTCTCATAATCTTCATTGATTTGGGAGTTATTTTGGTGATATTTGGATGATATTACATGTTAGTGTTTTCACTTGTGGTTTAAATGTAATTTAAGATAAAAATGCTAACATTCCCTGTCCACTTTGCACTCATGTCATATCGTGTTTCTAGATACAGCTTGTATTTCAGCCTCTTCCATTATAAACGGTTGCTGAGACAACTATTACATGTTTATGAACACTTCAAAATACAGTCCTTATTGCATGTCTTTGAATACTTCCACTGTGAATGAATGAATGTGGAAGCTAGTGGGAAATGACCCTCATCATTGATATTTCTGACATAGGTGGGATGAAAGTCAAGGCTGACAGAGATGAATCATCCCCTTATGCTGCTATGCTTGCTGCTCAAGATGTGGCACAGAGATGCAAGGTGTGTTTTTCGTTTATTGCTGATCAAACCGTTTGTTTTTTTACTTTTGAATATCAAGTTGTAATTTAGTACTTCAATTCAAAGATGAAAGAATGTTGAGTGCTTCAGTCTTAAAATATATATTATTTCTTTGTAGGAACTTGGAATCACTGCATTGCATATTAAGTTAAGGGCGACCGGTGGTAATAAGACTAAAACACCTGGTCCTGGTGCCCAATCCGCTCTTAGGGCTCTTGCTCGTTCTGGAATGAAGATTGGCCGCATTGGTACTTTCTTCTCTCAGTATATGCACATTATATGGTTTTTGTGGTTTTTTCCTTTTCAAAATTGGGTTTTGGAAGGGGGGGAGGTGTGGGGGTGTTAATAGTTTCAATGATGATACTAGTAGAGTTCTCAATTTCCAGTTCTTCTTAAGGCTTATTGCGATAAAATAGGATAAAAAAGAAACTTCATTAACATATAGTTTGCTCTTCACAAAGACTATAATAATAGTTTAACATTTGTTAAAATTTCCATGTTCACGGCAAAATTATGGGGACTGACTGGCCTATGAGGAAATCAGATTTTAAACACACCATCTTTCGGGACTGATTGGTTCATACCATGCTGTCATTTCTGCAATTCTGAGGCCAGACATTTAGAAGAAGTGATTATTTTATTGGATGAGTTAGTTTTTCTTGTTTGTGAATGCAGCTTAATAAATTGATCACTCTGTCTCTTTTGTATGTTGTGATGCTACAATAATGTTTTTTATTAAATAAACACATTTTCTTCTTTACCGTGTCTCCAAGTATTAATGAGTGAAGAAACTCTATAGTGCAGTGAGAGACATACATTTTATAAACCAGCCTATGAGGAAATCAGATACACACACACCATCTTTCGGGACTGATTGGTTCATGCCATGCTGTTATTTCTGCAATTCTGAGGCCAAATATTTAATGAGAATTGCTATTCTTATATTAAATGATGATATGATCAACTATATTTCTTTTCGTTGATGCTTACGACAATAAAACAAAAATCTCCCTTTTCTTTTCTTACCATATCCAGAGTTATAAGGGTTGAAGGTACTCTAATAGTGTATCAAAATAAACTCTTGTACAAAATAAAATCTCCACCAACCATTTTTCAGCAAGAATTAGTTTTTATGCCCCCAAAAAGACATTATATTTCTCTGATATTAGCAATGAAATGATACTCTAAATTAGCTTATGTTCAGTGATCATTTGATTTCACAATTTCTTTTGTATAATGGTTCTCGTTCTCTAAGTGTCCGACCCAATAATGAATATGTGCTAATCTGGCTGCAACTTAATTTTGTTTGATATTTTTCAGAGGATGTGACACCAATTCCAACTGATAGTACCCGCAGGAAGGGTGGAAGAAGAGGAAGAAGGCTTTAGTTTTCTCAGAGTTTATTGCTTCAAGGAATTCAGTATCATTTTCCATCTCCGCCTTTTGTTTTGGTTTTTTATCTAGAGCTGTTGAATTTATGAACATGTATGTATTGTTAATGCTCACTAGTTGGGCTAATATTTAATGTTACATTAAGTTGCCATCTTTGTGTTTTCTGCTTTACGTCTGTGGGACTTTTACTTTTTTCCCTTTTTTTCCCACTTATAGCTATAGGGCTGTTGAATTACGTCTCTAAACCTTAAGAGTATAGTGCCAACTGAAGCTTGGTATGCTGACTAATTTGGTATGTAATGGGTATGCTGTTGGATGAAGAGTGAGTTGTCAGGGGTTCAGATTGACTTGATTGACTTTAGAGTTCTTCGTATTTGAAAAAGAGTGGCAATTCTTGTAAACAATATAGTGCAATGCTACAACAAATTACACACATTATAAACACCACTCTAGCAAGGAAAACATAAAGAAGAAGAATAAACATTACCTTTCGAACTACTTTCAAACCGGCCCAACCCAACACATCATGGTGCAGCTGAAAATGTATAAAGTTTAAAATGTACATCAACTTTGATGCGCTTCATACTCTCATCGACACCGTACCGCTTTCGGTTCCTGTCAAGCCAGACGTGGTTATTACAGCATAATTGGGGTTATTGTGCTTTGTATCAACTCAGCCATATCCCTGTAAACAATAAGGTGCTATCCCAACCATCAAATTTCCAAGATGCTTTATTTATAAGTGCATAGTTAGATGGGTTTGGATAATGACACTCCTAATACTTTACTTGTAATATTTCCTCCGTCATATCCAGAATTGATAAAATTTCCTATTTATTTTATGTATCTCTACTGAAAAAAATCTTTCGATTTACACTGACTAATGCGCAGTCCAACTGTTTCAAAGAGATCTTTGGAAATATTCTTCATAATAATTGCATTAGCTGGTGAAACACTTTGAAAAATCATGACATCATCTGCATATAACAAATGCATAACACATGGTTGTACTTTTGATATTGGCTTTAAATTACTATAGAGAATAATAGCACCTTCCGTTTCTAAGGAGAAGAATTCCACGGCAAGACAAAATAAATAAGGCGATAGTAGATCTCCTTGTCGCAACCCCCGTGTAGACTTGATAAAACCATTAGGAACACCATCCACCAAAATAGAAAAAGTAGGTATAGTTATACATTCGTGAACCAAGTTAATAAGAGAAAGAGGGAACCCCATGGTATATAACATGTGACATACAAAATTCTCTTTTCACTGTATTATATGCTTTCTGAAGATCGATTTTAATGCACATTTTCCCCTTTTCTTTTTTCTTGAAGTCACTGACCATCTCATGCGCAAGTAAGATATTTTCTCCAACATTTCTATTAGGGATGAAAGCCAATTGGTATTCTGCAATTAGAAAAGGCAAAAAATGCTTAATTCTAAAGCATATTATTTTGGAAAGTATTTTGTACAAAACATTTACACATGAAATTGGATCATAATCTGAAATATATTGTGGCTTATCTTTGTTAGGTATCAGAGATATGAACATGTGGTTTAAGCCTTTTGCTATCTTCCCAGACTAAAAAATATTTGTAACTGCAGCAAACAGTTGTCCCTCAAGCAGATGCCAGTGCAATTTAAAAATTTGGAGGAAAAACCGTCGAGAACGGGGCTTTTTGAATCGTCAATTGAGAACAAAGCCATTTTCATTTCAGCGATTGAGACAACCGCAGATAAGTATCTTCGACCTTCATTGTTTATAATCATTCTTGGTTATACATTAGGAAATGAAACTGCTAAATTGCCATTAAATAGTTCAGAATAGTAGTCCATCGCTTGATCAATCATTTTCTCGTTGTCATTAATATATTTACCGTTTGGATCCAATAAAGCTTGGATTCAATTTCTCTGTTTCCGCATCGCCTTTTTCACATTAAAGAAATTGGAATTCGTACCTGTAGTTTCAACCATAAAATCTTGCTTTCTTGCTTTTGGAAATTAATCTAATTTTTAAGATGTTCTTTTAAATGGACTTGAATATTAATAAGTTATTCGTAACATGCTTCCTCCTCCGGGTTATCGTCCAGTAACAAGTAGGGGTGAGCAAACGGTCGGTTCGGTTTGGTTTTATGTACAAACACTGAAACCAATTCAAAACCGAATAATACTTAAACCAAATCAAACCAAACCAATTTGAATTAAAACCAAGCTCGAACCAAACCAAATTAAATTGGTTCGGTCCGGTCGGTTAGTTCGGTTATTGTGGTTTAACTAAGTTAAATATAAATCATCTTGCACATGAAATATATAGTTGAACGCAATGATAGTATATGCAACAGAATATTGATCAATGCTCAGTATTAACTGAAAATACTAATTTAATGCAACATTCAGCTGGTTAGATCAAGTTACATTTTACAAACAGCACTAAACCCAAACACAATTATAAACAGCAATAAAAGTTTTGCAAACCAAAATAACCCAAAACACTGTCACAGTGAAACTGACCCAAAACACATTCATTTTGCTAATTAGCAGTTGCCAAAATGATACATCATACAAATGAAACTACACTACTAAAAATAGAAGACATGCATATCAACCTTTTCACATGTTATTAATGGGATCTAAGGCTAGCTTGCTCACATCTGCATATAAAGTAAACATGATAGTTATAAATAGAAGACATGCATGAGTAAATAAAACTATAGAAAAATATTATAATTATTTACCTGCCTCTAACTGCTCCATATTACTTAAATCTTCTCCTAGATCAATTTTACTCGTAGAAAAAGAATTACGCAACCAATCTTCTGTACAAATAAGCGACTGATTGCACATATAATAACAAGATTTCATAACTTATTATTCACGTTTGCCAAAGACTGATTATTCACGTTTGCAGGGAAATCTTTATTTGCAGCAAAGACTAATTTTGCAAAGACTGATTATTCACGTTTGCCAAATTAACCGTTCTGTTGCATAAAAAATTCGGAAAAGCAAATTGATAACTTATTGATTCCAAATTAAATCATACCATAATAAATCAAAATTTCTTACCTATGTTGATAGCAGCCCTAAATTAACGTTGTTCGAACCCAAAAAATTAGGAGATCTGATGCGAAGAGTAATGCAACCCCACTCGGCAAGTCGCAGCCGCTGTCGCCTGTCGCATGCTTGGAAGTTGGATACGAAGAGTAAATCGAAATTGGGAGATCTGAAAATTGGATTTGGGTTGTTGAATTTGGGCAGAAGATGAGTAAATATAAGATAAATGAGAGAACAGGAAACGTTGTTTCCTTTGAATCCATGGAGATTGCTTCGTATTCTTCAATAGTTTTGAAAATCGGAAAACATAAAAAGCTGGGTCGGTGTATTAATGGGAAAGAAACGTGAAAACTGAAATGCCTCTTGATTTTCTTCGGTTATATCGGTTGAACCGAAGTTTTCTTGTTAAAATCCAAAACCAACCAATAAACCAAATTAAACTAAAAATAAAAACCAAATCCAACCAAACAGCAAAGACAACCGAACCAAACCGACCAAACCAATTTGGTTCGGTCGGTTAATTCGGTTTGAACCAAACAATGCTCACCCCTAGTAATAAGAATGTCTTATGACACTGGTCCTCAAGTTGCTGTGTTAGGTTATTTTTACTTTTGGACATGTTTCAATTTTTCAAATTTCTTTTGCTAGATTGCAAAATATTGATGAGTTTAAAATACTGCACTTCCCCAAGTGGTTGCTTTGAGTCCTTCTTGAAAACATTCTAAATAACTAGGTCTGTTATGGTAACGGTAAATTTACCATTAACAGTCAATCGGTTACCATTTTAAAGTAAAGTCGATATATCAGAATAATCGGTACGTTAACGGTAAATTTATCATTTTTTACGGTAAAACATCGGTAATATTTTTTCAAAACCAACGGTAACGGTAATTTACCAGTCCATTCATAATACATTGATATTCATGTAAGATGTTGTATTACAGGTATTTAGAAGTAAGAAAAACAGTTCAATTTATTTTAGTAATTCAACTCAAATGATGATAAATACACTTCTTTTCTATGTCCTTTATTAAGTGACCTAATGAGATATATAACGAAACATCTTCAGTATAAAAATATACCAACTTATTATTTTCTAGACAAATGGTAATTTATCATAACCAGTATAACAGTTACCAGTTTATCGGTATACCAGTCATCGGTATACCAGTCAATCGGTAACGGTAACGGTAAACAATTTTAGTTTACCAGTAAAAGCGGTACGATAACGGTATTTACAAAATGGTAACGGTAACCATTACCATAATAGCCCTATAAATAACTGTCATTTTGGTATCAAGTATTAACATATCTAAAGGGTTTACCTTTGGTACGCTGCTTTTGAACGGTAAATTTTATCAAAATTTGAGTATGATCACCTGAATAGACGACACTGCAAGTTTGACTAAATCTTGGAATTTTGTCAAGAAGTCGTAGTTAACAAGCACTTTAATGATGTTTGTTGCCATGTCTCTCCTAGGCCATGTGTATTTAGAGCCCTGTAACACGGTTTCCACCAAACTACAAGTAAGCGTACAATTTTTAAAAATTTCTATATAGGAGAAAGGGATTGGATTTCTATATAGGAGAAAGAGATTAGAAGTCCTCCTCTTTTGTCCTTTGGACTTGAAGCATTATTAAAATCTCCTAATACCATTTAGGGCAGTCCTATCAAAGAAGCATTAAGTCGTAGATACCCCCAGAGATTTTCTCTTTCCCCATAAAAATAAGTAATTGAGAATGGAACCGTCCAATGTTACTACCATCTAATTTATTTTCCAAAAAACCCAAAATACCGAGTTTGTGGATTTTCAAAAGTGTGAATACATGATGTATTTTAGCATTTATATTCATACCTCTTATGTTCCAAGACATAATATTCATTTAATCTGTTCGGAGCTCCTTGTTCATCTTTTAGGGAGAGATGTTGATTTTTGGGGGACCTAATCATATGCTTCTTCTCGTATATAGGATTGCAGTGGTGAAGTGGAAAGCATTAATTTTATCATCTTATTTTGGTATTTTAGTGATATCACTACACCAAAACAGGTGATTCCCAACGAGTATAACTGTCGCAAACAGTTTCAGCAACGCTTATTAGCGTCGCTGTAGGGGCGTCGCAATTTATTGCCAACGCTTATAAGCGTTGGCAAGTTTAGTTTCCCAACGCTTATAAGCGTTGGAAGGTTGTATTCGCCAACGCTTATAAACGTTGGTGTATATTATTTAGCAACGCTTATAAACGTTGGCAAATTAACCATCCAACATTGTTTAATTTTCTATGCTGACGCTTATAAACGTTGGTAAATTTTAATTGCCAACGCTTATAACGCTGAAATATTTTCATTCTCAATATAGTCAATTATTTTAACATTAATAAACAATTAATAACTGACATGATATGCATTATTATACTACATTCAATAGGAACCCAAAATTTACAATATTCATAATCAAATAACAACATAAATTTCATAGTCAACTACTTCATAACAATGTCAACTACTTCATAACAAGTACAATACATAATTAAGTTGGTTAATTCAATACATAATCAACTACTTCATAACAATGTCAAATTGGAATACAAAAGACAACGTAAATTTCATAGTGAAATTCTACAAATACCGAATACGAAACTCCGGCCATATAACGAAACCTCCACCTGAAAAATCACATAACTTGTACATTCCATTTTGAGGACCATCATAAATTGGTGCATCCGGTTCAAGAACATCATCCACCCAAATTACTTTCTCTACATTCGGTATCACCTTCCTAAAATGACAAATAGTTTGTGTTCCAACATAACCTTTAGCTACTTCCTTCTCTAAATCTTGTGGCAATAGCATTACATATTTCTTTTCCATTGTAGATGACCGAATATCATTATTTGACATGGTTGGAGTAACAACTACATTATTGTTTGTATGAGAATCTCCTAAATTAGAAGCACCTTCCGTTTGTGGAGTCGTAGGACTTGCAACATATTTTTCTTGCAAACTAGGCATAAATTTCATAAAAGTTGAACTAATTGAATTGATGGCATTATTAACTTGATTAGCTACTTGCCTTTCTATCTCCAATTTCCAAATAGACAAATCCACGGCTTGCTTCTTTTCAGTTACAGCTTTTACAGCTCGAGCCATCTTCACTTGTTTTATAGAAGAAGTAGAAGTAATTGCTCGACAATAATTTTTCTTCGTGTCAGAACCAAAAACTTCTGCAATTAGGTCATCTTCAAGATCTTCGACTCCACCCTTAGAACTATCATCCAACTTCCTCTTTTTTTCCGTTTCCTCTAGAAGTGCCTGCATTTAATATCACGTTAAATTGAATTTGCAGTTCCTTTATAAAAATTAAATTGAACATTAAATTAAGTTGATAATTAACCCGGCTACTTTATACATAATTTGACCCAACTTTTTTATTTTCCCTTCCAATTTTGGCACATACATTAACATGGATTTCACCATTTTACCTACTGCTCAAACTACTGCCAATTTTAACCACTTGCTTTTTTGGAAAGCCTAACAGTAAAAAGTCCAAAAATGCTTATATGGAATATTTTAATAGACTCAAATTATTAACATCATTTATCAAAGACAGTAAATCGTTGATCCGAAGACCAGTGTTTATGTGCTCTACTTTAAATAATAAAGTCAGCCACTCATAATAATTGTTTATGAGAAAACAATACTATTTATTTTCTTATTAACAATAAATTAGAAGGGATAAGCACATCTCTTACTTCTACTACAACATGTATCAACAATAGTGGTTCATAAAAAACACAATTTCTCTTCCTTAAAATAACCAATTACTATTAGTTACATTGATACACTTCTAAACTGAGAAATAGTGATTAATTAACAATATTTTAAATGACTAGCATGAAATTGAATACCAATGATTGACGGATGAAAAAAAATCAAAAAAGGTTAAAGTAAATGCAAATATAAAATGATATATCCAGAGAAATAAGTATCTAATACGGTTTATATCTATAATCTGGTTATGGTAATATAGTATTGATGTCTAGAAGTATAATATTGTTTATTATGTTACCAAAAACATCATCAGTCAATATGGACAGTCAACCTATGAATGATTTGAAGTGCTCCATCTGCAACTTATATGCATTTGCTTCTTTTAGTACTAAAAGGCAGAAATTTTGTGTTGGCCATCCAATTGAAGAAACAACATACATTCTTTAAGTCTTAATCTATAATTAGTGATATCATTTATACTCAATCTTTGCAAGTAAAGCCAATAAAAATAAGTGTAGTCCAATATAACAATCGTTAAGTTGAAAGTAGATCTTTGCCCAGCCAGGTAAAAAAATATGACGAAGAACCTTAAAGATGCCTTATTATAACAAATGCATTAAAAAGTTGCATGCAAATTTTAGTTGTTTAATACCCAAGATGGACAATAAATAGTAAATATATTATATATATACATACACACACACACACACATATATATATATTCTAGAATAGCTATAAAGCTAAACACTTCATATAAAATTTATTAAAGCTTATCTTATACTCTAAACTAACAACAACTAATGTCAAAATATTAAGACTTAAAATGTACATATTATTCAATAGTTCATAATTGAACAAAATATAGTGAAACTGCATATTTAAAGAAAACAAAATAGTTGGGCTTACATAGGCTTACATGGACCAGTCAGAGATGATACAAATGTACATCAAAACGCTTCAGAACTCAAATATGCGGTTTGAAGACAAGCATGTGGAGTAATGCATAATGTTGTACACATAAGTACGTAGTGAAAACAAAGGTGCAAATAAAAATCAGTTCTTTAAAATGAGGTGTGCAAGACATAATTAAACAACATTTCATATCTCAGCCTTACATATATTACTGTACCCGCTTGCTAACACTAAAACACACTAATGCATGCACATATATAAGTAGAGCTCAGTAGTATATGCACTCCGTAGAAATTCACACTTACGCATGCAGGGAATGAAACTCAATAAATCACAACAAACCCAATAAAACAGAAGTTCAAAATAGTTCAACAACTAGGCCACACTACAACAAAACAGGCTTTTTGTTGTAGTGCCAATATCAAAGTAAAGTACACTTTCACAGCAATAATAAATTATATATTCAAAGTGTCAACTACAAGGTAGGAACATACAAATATGCAGACCCACTCACGTTTATCAAATGCAAATACATGATGTCGTACACACTCATTGATGCACGCACATAGTTCAAAAGCAGGAAATAAAGAAACAAAAAGATCACTTTCTTTTATTAAATTATTACAAAAGAAAGGTTAATAACTTATGTTGAGGAACTTAAGCAGTTATCTAGGATATATACAAAAATATGGGCTTGTTGTTTGCAACAAACAATTATGATATTTTATTTTCATTGTCTGATATGAAACCATACTAGTAGTCCCAAATGCTTATACATGAATTAATTAATAGTTATTAGTATGTATTCTACAGACATATTTAAGTTCCAAGTTTTGGTTAAGATAAAATATGACAGTACGCATAGTATCTAATTAACATAATAAGCCAGGACCTTAATTGTTTTATTATTATTTTTGCACTATCAGGTAATGTTTTCAAGGCTTTATTCAACTTGGCTAGCTAATATTTTCAGCAAACACTGAAGCAAAAAATTCAGTTCCAACCTATCAAATTTGTACTACTGCAGTTCTAATTTGCAGCAACAAATCGAACCATAAAATACCAATGCATAAGCAATCTACAATAGAAAGCTTCAATAAACCCAAATAAACGCAAATGAACAAGTCACCAGGGCGAAATCCAATACTTGAAGTCGAGATCCTGAATCGCCTGAAGCTGTAACAAATACCTGAAGTCAAATCGCCAAATTGCCTGAAGTGTTGGCGAGATCCTGAAGTTGTTTTGCAGAGCGAAGGAAATCGTTTTGCAGAGCGAAGGAAATCCGTGGTTTCGTTATATTTTTTCTAAGCGACAGAAGAAAAAAAGCGTGGAGAGGTGGAGAATTAGGGCTTGGGTTGAAAACAGTCCACATTTACATTTTTGCCCCTACCAATTCAATTGAATTACACTTTAATCAGATTTTCCAACGCAAATATGTGTTAGCAATAAAAAAATTATAAATATGTATTTTCAGTCACACATTTATAGCTTGCCAACAGTTATTATTGTGACTGATCTACAACACAAATAAGTGTTGGCAATTGAAAAAAAAAGCGTTGCAAAATGGCTGTAATGGTGTAGTGTATGTTCTGCAATGTTATCTTTAAGCTGATGCTTTGCGTCGTCAAATACTACTTCTACCAGACAATAATTATTTTCACTTGAATCATCAATGTCAACGTCTTCCACTATAACTGGGTCGTACTATTTCGTATTGTTGTCTGTTGTGCAGGCTATGGTCGAAGCTTGATGAGGGCCACTTTGTGCTGCTGCATTGGAAGATGAAGGCATTTGCTCAGTAGCCAAATAATCGAAGATATTAGAAACAAGGATTGTAGTAGTATTTTGTAGCACGTTATCATCACATAGATGTATGTATATCTGTGTGTATGCCTGCATATATGTAGTTATGTCATAAATAAATATAAAATTGAGCTGAGTAATTTAGAATTTATAGAAGCCATAAAATTTACATTAATAGAATGTGTCTGAGACATTAAGTGAATATTTGAATATCAGATTTAAAACATGTGTCTAAGATAATAATTGAATACCAAACAATCTAAAACATACAAGACTAGCGAAAAATATGAAGTGTGCTGCTAAAAGCACATCTTCCTAATACCATAAATGTTTTAATAAAAATTAATAAAATTACATACTTCATAATACCATGTTTAGTTTTTCACCGGTCTCCACATCAACGAAGTTCATATTTGAACTCTCTTCCTAATCCATCTCCACATATTATCGCTAACTACTAAAACTTCATTCCCAAAATTACCTCAAATTCTAATCAAAACCTAACATAATCAGATACCAACTAAAATTTACCTCAACACACATATTAACTGATTAACATATAATTCGAAATAAAAATTGAAAAAGCGGATAATTTAATTTAAAAAAATAATATGTGAAGGAGATGCTTCTGGTTAGCTTGGATGATCGTCTCATCTCTTGATTTAAAATCAAGAATTTATAAGAGTTTTTACTGCTCCTCGACGTTGGTGCTCTTCTGGTTGACTTTGGATGATTTTCTCATCTCTTGGTTTGGAATTAAGAGTTTTTAAAGAAATTGCAGTTTTCAAATTTAAGTTAAGCAAAAAAAAAATGAATGGGACGCGATGATGTAGCATATAGAGGGAAGCATTGTATTAATAAGCAAATGTAATGTTAAGTTGTGGCATTTTTTAATGTTGGTGTTAAGAAGAAGTTTATGGGTGCTTTTTGCAGCACATTAATATAAATTTTAATTTATAGTCAGTTATTATGTTTAATTAAGAAATTATTTTAAAATCATTTTTAAAAGGCTAACACAATTAAGACTGAAAATAAAAAAAATCAGCAAAAGTCAAATTTTAAAGAAGTGAGAAATTAAAGAGTAAACTTCATTCTCAAATATGAAGAACGATTATTATTTATTAACTTATTGCTTGTATATTTTGAAAATATATAGAAAAACGATTCAAACCTTGAAATTCTTGAAATAGAGAGATCTACGATAAACAAAGTTCCCAAATAATTTTTTGTAAATATTTAATTTATTCCAGTAAAAATCAAACTATACTAAAATTACCTTTTTTGGCGCTTTAAGAAAAACTTATAGCTGTTAACATTACAAAGTAGCGCATGGTTGGCGCAAAGCAGTGCCTCAGTGCCGCCCCTAATAGCATAGTGTTGATAGAGTTAGGAGAATGCCCTCAGGAGAAATTTGCAATTTATTGTAAATTATAAACTTTGTAATAAAATCTCTATCGAAATAAAGATGTTTTTCTTTTGGTTATATGCATTTTATAACATGTTATAAATAATTAATTATTTAATTTAAGTATATTTAACAGAAAATTCATAGATGGTGTGTCTGTGATAGTAATTACAATTGTTGTAATCATGAGTATTTTATAACAATATAATAAACATATCGCTTTAAATATATCTAGTCAAGATGTATCGAGACTTGATATCGATGCATCCGTTGAGACTAGAGTACCTAATGCTCTCTAAGGGTTGGGCGGTGTGATACTCATGAATGTTGTGACACTAGAAGTTATGTACTAGTAGTCATTGGATAACTATGAAATGACCGACTTGATAGTTTCCTGTTGGTTAATATACCTAAGGTCAAACAGACAATATCAATATGACAATGTTACATAGTTTATTTGACTTGAGAATACTATTGATCTTCAATGTATTCGTTTTGATTATACTTAAATCGTGGCACATCGTCCATTGAGCGACTATACTTGAGTTGTGTGGAAGCATTGGAAGTGAAACACTATTCAAAAGAGGATTCGTCTCCTCAGTTATATAAGGTTGGTATCCCAGTCGATCGAATTCAACTCAAAGTCAAAATCTATGGTCAGAGCAGTTCGGTTAATAATAATAGTTATTATTGAACAAATGACTTTGTATTTGAACTATTAAGTTGAACATGAACGATATTGGAATTTTGACCAGTACCAAATTATACAAGGCCTGATGTGATATAGTTTTGAAGAAGAGAATTCATGTAAAAAAATTCCACTGCCAGGCAACTCTTAGATAAATTAAAATTGGATTTTCTGAATCTTTATAAGCGATAAATTTGGTCATAATGTCACACCACATGCTAAGTAACGTGTGAACATTAATATTCGAATTGTTCGATATTAATCCCTGACCGAATTTACACCTAAGAGCCTCACAACCGAAACGTTGAATATTCCTTTTACCATCCGATTTAATTAATTTGTAATTTGTAAGTTAATTAAATTAATTAATATTTATAAAATTTTAATTATAAAATTTTATTCGATGTATGTTGAATGCTATTAAATAGTGTGTTTATAATTACAGTGAGTTTTGAAATACAAGAGAGATAAATGGACCAGATCAGATCCACTTTTAGCTCTCATCCTCTTTATTATCTAAACACTAATAACCACTTCATTTTGCTATTTGATTTTTGCCTCCTTTCCACCATAGTTATGGTTGAGCCTCGACCCTTCTTATCAATTTCAAGCACTTCCAACAAAAATTCAAATACAATTTGTAAATTGTGATAAAGTTAGGGGTATGCTCTAGAGGCAATTATGTAATTGTTACATATATCTAACTCGATAGCCAATCTTCTTCGAAATAAAAGACGTTTTCTTTCGATTATATAACTGGTATGACGTGTTATATTAATTAATTAATTTAACTGAAAGTATATTAATGTAAAATCCATAAGTGGTATGTTTTGTGATAGTAGTTACGCTATGTTATAACCATGTGTGATTTATCATAATAAAATAAACATACCACTTAAAATATGCCTAGTTGGATTTATCGAGACTGCATATTGATACATCCTTAAAACTAGAATACATAACGCTCTCCAAATGGTTGGCACTGTGCTACTCATGGCCGTTTGGGGGCACCAAGTAGTTACGTACTGGTCGTTACGGATAACTATGAATTGACTCACTCGATAGTTTTCTGTTGGTTAATATAACTAAGGTCAAACAGAAATATCGATGTGATAATATTACATAATTCCCTCGACGTGAGTATACTGTCGAGCTTCAATGTGGAAATCTCGCTTTGATTATAGTTAAATCATGGCACGACATCTATCAAACGACTATAGTTGGGTCAAGTGGATGCATTATAAGTAAAACGCTATTCAAGAGAGAATTCGTCTCCTCAATTATAAATTCTAACTTGCTTCGATTCGAAGCACGTCATGTTTGAAACAAGATGCACTTTGAGGGGCAAGTGTTATCCGACCTTTTGACTCGGCTATATTCAAACTATTGGACAAGTTAGACCCAATGATGGATAAGGCAAGCAGCCATAGAGGTGATCATGGAGTCCAGAGATCAAGCACATACAACAATATGAAACGATGATCAAGCGAGATCAAGAGATAGACTCTCCGAAATATTCTAAGTATGAATTAGTCCTCCCCTAGGCAGGGGATCGGTACTTATCCCTTCCCCTAGGTAGGGGATCGGATCGCATCACAATGGAATGGGACCCACACGACCGATCGCAGCAAGCCACATGGCTAGGAAGACTGATTGGTATCGATCCCTCAGTATCGGGAAATGGGCCTCGAAATTTTCTAGATGACCTCATCTACATCAGGAAATTCTGCTAGCGAGCATGAGGATATTCGGTCGTTTACCCCTATAAATACAGAGTTCATGATTCATTTTAGGGATCTTTACGTTGTTGTTTTACTTGTACTCCATTGTTATCAAGGATCATCTGATCTGATCCCCCTATGCTCAAAATTCCAAGTGATTAACAAAGCAATTCATTCAAATTGGACGTAGGCAATCAACGCCGAACCACTATAAATCTGCATGTTCTTGTTTAATGTTTGTTTCCTCTGTTTTAATTTTAGTTCTTTACTTTATTTCTCTACATTTAATCTATTGGGTGTTTGTGCCAATTTTTGATGCAAACAATTAGACGCCCTACTAACTGAGTTGTAAGCTTACTCGGTTAGCCATAATATGACTAATTTTGACCGCATAGGCTATTGGGCTATGATACCATTGTTGGAACTGGGCCAGCTCACAATGGAAGAAATAAGTGTTGGATCTTTATGTGTAACGACCCGTAAATTTTATTAATTTTATTAATTGAATTTTTGTGAAATTTTAAATAATAAACTTTGGAAATAAAATTTAATATTTGAAATACGTCTAATTAAACATAGCAAATAGTAAATTTTCAATTTATAATGTGGAAGTTTATTTTGTTGTGTAATTTTATTTAAATTTACATCAATTAGAATTTGATGGTAATAAAATATTTTACAAACCTGAATATTTTTATACAATAAATTTGTAAATCATCTTTTGAGTGAGAGTCATCTTCCGTTTCAGCAAATTTGGACTGCTATTGCTCCGTTTATCTTATTTCTGGCAAATTAGCAGCATTTTGGGTACCGATTATCGACTTTTGATAGGATGATCGCATCATTGATATTTGTATACCGTTTTGATCGTCTCGTCATGCTCATCTCTGCGGTATATTCAATTCTGTGCTTTGAAGTCTGGTACACAGTAGAATCCATGAAACGGTTACCGTAATGATCTGCTTTGTTTCTCTATGACCATTCGTTATCCAACGTTTAAAACATAGGAATAGTTGCTTTTATTATTACTTGAATTCAACTTTTGACTTTTATTATTCCTTGATATTCACATCTGACCTTTTATTTTCCACTTTTTGAGCCTAACTATTGGTTCATTCGAGAATATATAAAACACATCTATTTTGTTCCAGAACTTGTTCAACATCTCCTTTCCCATTTTTGCCTGTAGCTCGCGCAAACCCCTTCGCCTCTCCTCTGCATGCCGAGCCCAGTCACCACGTCACCATCTTCGAGCCATCACTCCGACATACCGCGAAAGCCACCTCGCCTGCAGTGCCACATGCACCCCCTCACTTTCTCCACGAGAACCGTACGCCGAGCTCATCCTCTCTTCCTCTTTTTTTTTTCATATACTGGTAAATCATTTATATACATATATATATATATATGAGTTGTTTATATATATGTGTCAGTTAGACCTATATGTTTATGTAAGTTTATTTATATGATTAGTTGTATGTATAATCTACATCTGGTTCGTATATATATAAAGCTATATTCTGTTAGTGATATTTAAAAGTATATATAGATAGTTATATAAAGTCTGTTTTGTTTTAAAGGTTATATTTTACTAGTTGTTATATATATTAGTTACTTGAGTAATATTGTATATATATAGTTATAATTTTCGTTTTATCTATTATTGTATATACAGTTATAAGTGTTATATATATATTATTATATAAGCTTATACTTGATATGTTTTATAGTATATGAATTTTAACAATATAAGTTTTATTAACTGTATGTGATTATATAGGTGAAGTAATATATATAATATGTATATAAGGCGATAAAGGTTTTGTGTACAATCTGTTGTGGTTATATTAGTTTATATAAGGCGTGTAAAAAAGGTTGTTGTGTATATATAATAGTTTATAAACTTTTACTTTCTGGTTTATTGTATAAGTTCGTATAAAATGTTGCTCATATATATATGTATATACAAGCTGTTGTTGATTCATGTTGTTTAACAGCCTATGCCTATATTATGATTTGTTTTTATATATAGTTTACATATATATAATTTAGTCTATACATATATATATTTCGCATGCAGCCTGATAATATAGTATGTTATCTTGTTTTTATTATTATAAACATTTGTCTTTAAAATATAATATACATATTAAGTTATTAAGCTTTGTAGCAGCATATAATATGCTCTTGCTTTTACGAATATATATAGATTTATTAATTCGAGTATATGTAAACAGTTGTTGCATATGTGGTGTACAGGTTTATAATGTGTGCAGTATATATATGTTATATGCTATAGGGAAGTTGTTTGTTATATATATTAAGTATGTATTATAAGTTTATCTATTCTTGTATAGTATATATATATATGTTCTACGTTATATAAATATATATGTTAAATGGATAAGTTCTAATGTACGGATACAAAATTTATTTTATATATATACGTTTGACTTTAATATTAGAGTTTTAGTTTTAACAAGGATTTTTGAAACACATGTATATATATTTTATTTAATATGTGTTTGAAATTAGAATATGGTTTTGTATATATATACAATTTTATATGTTATATATATATATATATATATATATATATAAGTTCACTTATACCATTTATCTTCGTCAATCCAGTTTTGATTTGATTTCGTCAATTCCTGTTATCAGCCCTGTTCATCGAATTCGTGCCAATCTAGCTTTGCTTTGGAATTCGTGCTTGGATCCGTAACTCAATTCATTGTCTATTTTTCTCTAGCCTCGAAAGGTGAGTAACCACTCACGATTAACGTTCTTATATTTATTAAATTTGATTTCAATTGAAACGACAATTGAAATATGTTGCTGTTAGTTATTTACATATATATATATATGCTATTATCTATATATGTTCACCTGTGACATCTGACATTGTTATCTGTTATTTACATTGATGATATATGCCTGTTATATTATTATCATATCTGTTATCACTCTCCAAGTTCCCTGTTAGTATAGAACTCCCTATGGGTTGAAATGATACATACCCGAACGATCCGTAGAATAGGAGAAAATCGTTATGGGTTGAAATGATAAACCCAAACGAGAATTTGGGATTGCGGGTTGAAATGATATATACCCGTAGATATTTAAATTGCGGATTGAAATGATAAATATCCGTATCACTTGACCATAGGATAGAGAATTATATACAGACACCGTTGGTCTATATATATATATTTTGAAATGATTTCCAAGGTTTAAAAGATATATATATGGTTTTATATAAATATTGATTTTTAAATATTATATATATAAATGTTATTTTATATATAGTTAAATTCTTGATTTTTAAAATTATATGTTTTGAAAATTTTAAAATTATAAGTTAGTTTTGAAATTATAAATTTTAAAAATTTACTTATAATTTTACTATTTAAAATTTTGTATAAATTAGTTTTAATATAAAATAAGTTTAATAATAAGATTTAAGTTTAATAATAAGTTTGATTTAATTAATATATAATGTGTTTAAGTATTTATTTAAATTTATATTTTAAAAGGAGATTTTTTAATAATTTGAATAAATTAAAGTTGGGAAGATAAAATTAATTTAATTTGAAATCGTATTCTTTTGAGAGTTATATTAATTTTAAAATCAATTAGAAACCTATTGAATTTGAGACTTAAAGATATGATTCTATAACTTGATTTGATTTAAAGTGATAAATTGAATATTCAAGTTTAAATAAATTGAAGGAATATCTAGTTTATTTCAAATGCAATTCAAAGTTTAGTTAAATGATACTGGATTGATTAAGTGAATATTTCAAAACTAAATAATAATGAAGTTAAATTTAGATATATATGAAATTATCAAACTTAGTTTTGAAAATGTGGAATATTTAAAGCTTTGAAATAAATTGAAATTGAAATGGTTAATTTTGTGGTTCAAATCTATATTTGAAATCGATATAATTTGAAAGGGTTATTGATAAACTGAATTGAATTGAAATTGATGAATTGAGATTGAATTAAATTTGACTTTTTGAATTCGAGTTGATTTGAATCGATTTGTGAAATTTGAGGAAGATATTTTATTATATAAAGTATTTTTAAATTATATTTAAAACTATTTATATATTTTACTTTATAAATTTTTAATATAAACTATTTTAATATACTAATTATTTTAATATAAACTATTTTTATTATAAACTATTTTGATATACTAATTATTTTATAAGCTATTTTATTATATAAACTATTGCTAATATCTAAATTGTTTAAGTGGGAAGTTATGATTTCAAAGTTATGAATTTCAAAGTATTATGTTATCAAGTGTTATGATTTCCAAAGTGTTACAAATTCTAAGCTTTATAATTTCGAAAGTGTTATAACTTTGAAGTGCTATGATTTTGGAAATGAATATATTTTAAGTGAAAGTGATATCGTATTGATATGGTTTGAAATGGAAATGATATTTTGGTTTGAAGTATAGACTATTTTGAAATGACCACGGTGTTATAATAACGATTGGTTGTTAAAGAGACCGGGATCGGTTATTGTCATACTCTCTGCCAATGCCGAAAACCACTTTAACAACCGTGTACGCGGTGGAGATTCTAGAATGAAGTAGGATGGTGGCGACGATCCTATATGAGGTATACACATGGACCCGACTTCCGTGAGTTGGCATAAGGTGGCTAAAATAGGAGCAATCAACGGGCCAAGTGAGGTAGCTCCTCCGATCGGACACACTTCTTCGTATGCCATTCTATTACTTTATGATTGATTTGGTGCGCACCTTTGATTTGGGAGTGTGGCTCGAGGTGGGTGGTAGTTGCTGCTATGCGTTACCACCAGACCAAAAGTGTAATTGGTATATCTACCCTGGCATTGCCTAGTTGTTCCGTGTCACCTACCTTATCGAGACCACTACGAGTTTGTTTTGTACCATACCTATGGAGTGCCCTCTGACGACGCCCAGTACGGGGGAGATTACGATACTGTATAGACTATGGGAATATATAAAATGTGTTAAGGGGGATATGGTTAACACCTTAACGCTATTTTAATAGTTTACTTTACTTTAGACATTATTATAATAGCATATATTACTACATAGTAGATAGTTTCACGGATCCTTAGAGGATGATTATCCCAAACATCCTTTGAGTTACATGTATTTCAGTTGATATTTCACTTGAGTTGGATTTATTGATATAAGAATGTTAATTATGACTCGAGTGTTTTGTGTTTTGCTTTGCGCTCGGGTCAGACTGAGTGTCACAGCATTAGAGACTCACCTTTGGAGTTGGAGCTTCGCTTGGAGATCCATCTATATCTATTCAGCTTCCAGTATTCAGTTGAGTCCAGTGATATATTCAGATTTTTTGTTATTTGACTATTGTATTCGAGACTTCTGTTGTATTTTGTTTTAACTTTGTTATATATATAGTAGCTTCATGAATTACTATTCATTTGTTTTCTGCTGCTTATTGTTATATTACTCTGTGTTTGTGATTCTGTGATTGATTTATTTACTGTATATGCTGAGTTTTGCCAAATATAAATTAACAATCTGATATTTTGAGCAATTCAAGCCTGACATGTGCGGATGCGAATGGTTGAAAATATCGGGATGTTACAGTTGGTAATAGAGCTCTGGTTTTAGGCAAAACTAAGTATATAAAGTAGATTTAATTACAGAATCGCTTTCGTTCGAGCTTGAATTCCTTCCTCTTTAATTCGGATTCCTTTGAAATTTGGAACTTTCCTCTTCGTTCTGAAATTCATTCTTGTCTCTCCCTATTCGCTTGATTCTGGAGTATCCCATATCTCCACTTCGGATGATCTCTATAATGAATCGACAGTTCCGCCAATCTTAGACTGATTTGTAAAGGGGTGAAACTCCTTTACAACAAGCATTGATTCACCGGAGATTTCTGTATCCATGGTTTAGATGCTGCTATCTCTTGCTATGCCCGAATTCTATTCTCTTGTGATCGGATGTCGATTTGCTTCAGAATTCGGCATCGATCTTATTCTTGAAGTCACGGTTGACCCGGTTAAGGTCGCCCGCGATTTATATAAGTCTATCCATCTTTTATCTTTTGCTATTTAATCATCTTATCTTCGTTTCAAGCTTATCTTCCTGTTAGAATTCTCTTTGATTAGGGTCCCCTTAAATTTGAATCTCTATCCTTGTTTTGGAATCTATTCTAGAATCATCGAGTGAGGCAGTGTATTTGTAATTTAAAATTAAAATGTTTTATAATGTGTTGTTTGAGTTGTTAAGTTTGAATTTTGGATTTCGACCGATTCGTCTAATCAACGCTATCGATAGGAATTCCAAAACACTTGAACAGAGAAAACCGACAAAATATTGTTTTCAAAATTGATAAATTTTGTATGATTATATATATATATATTCTGAAATTTAATAGCTAAATGATATAGTTGTTAGAAATGATAATGCAAAATTTTCATTTATTGTTTTATTAACATTTTCTAAACCATTAACTATTATTGTATACTATTGGGAAATGAAGTTATAAAACATGGTTTATAAATTGATTTGGAATTGAAATGAAATTAAATTAAGAATTTGAGAATTCGATTTCCGATATTTTTAAGAAAATTTGGTTTGTAAAGTTTTGGAATATATTATTTGAATGTATTTTCGAATAGAAATCGCTTCCAAAGAATTTTTAAAGGTTTTAAAATCAGTGCTCTTTTCTTTTGTCGTTGGAAAATAATTTCGGTGATGACTACAGCATCATCGACATTCATTTTTGAGTTTCAAAGTGGAGAGACGAGTTAGTAGCTTTGCTACACTTTTGTTTTGGAAAATGAATTTGATTTAAATTTCTTAAGTATGATTTGATTTGTATAATATATAGGTATATGATAATAGATTTTGTTTGATGTATAGAATATATATGTATATATGTATCTCTAAATGGTTTGAAATTAATCGAAAATTTAATTCTTAAAAATTTATGTTATGGAGTGATTTCAGTAATAAAATGAAGCCAAAATTTTTTGAATGAATATTTAAACTTGAATAATTGAATTAGAAATTTTTTTACTTGTAAACTACTCAATTGCATTCCAATATAACTTACCTAAATCATTAAGTTGAATATGTAATTGAATAGTTTACAATGTAAATTGATGTTAAAGGAATTTATAATTAAATTTGAGTGATTATAATAAATGTTTAAAAACTTAATTTATAATTTATAGAAATGTTAATTGAGATAAGATTGAATAATAGGATAATGAATAAATAAGATAAATAAAGTAAATAAAGTAAATTTTGTTTTGAAGGAATTAATAAATTGAAATCAAATCAACTTAATGAAATACCTTGAATTTAAAATCAATTATTGAATATTAATTAATTTAAATTGAAATCTATATGGTTTAAAATTTATTGTTTTATTTTTATTTTCAAATCTATTTTTCTTTCTAGTTGCTACTATTCTCCTACCTCGTTTCTTTTCGGGGACGAAAAGTTCTGAGTGGGGGAGAGTGTAACGACCCGTAAATTTTATTTATTAATTTAATTAATTGAATTTTTATGAAATTTTAAATAATAAACTTTGGAAATAAAAATTTAATATTTGAAATACGTCTAATTAAACATAGCAAATAGTAAATTTTCAATTTATAATATGAAAGTTTATTTTATTGTGTAACTTTATTTAAATTTACATCAATTAGAATTTGATGGTAATAAAATATTTTACAAACCTGAATATTTTTATATAATAAATTTGTAAATCATCTTCTGAGTGAGGCGTCATCTTCCGTTTCATCAAATTTGGACTGGTATTGCTCCGTTTATCTTATTTCTGGTAGATTAGCGGTATTTTGGGTACCGATTATCGACTTTTGATAGGATGATCGTACCACTGATATTTGAATACTGTTTTGATCATCTCGTCGTGCTGATCTCTGCGGTATATTCAATTATGTGCTTTGAAGTCCGGTACACAGCGGAATCCACGAAACGGTTAACCGTAACGGTTCGCTTTGTTTTTCTGTGACCATTCGTTATCCAACGTTTAAAACATAGGGATAGTTGCTTTTATTATTACTTGAATTCAACTTTTGACTTTTATTATTCCCTGATATTCGCATCTGACCTTTTATTTTCCACTTTTTGAGCCTAACTATTGGTTCATTCGAGAATATATAAAACACATCTATTTTGTTCCAGAACTTGTTCAACATCTCTTTTCCCATTTTTGCCTGTAGCTCGCGCAAACTCCTTCGCCTCTCCTCTGCACGCCGAGCCCAGTCACCATGTCACCATCTTCCAGCCATCGCTCCGACATACCGTGAAAGTCACCTCGCCTGTTGTGTCGCATGCACCCCCTCACTTTCTCCACGAGAACCGTACGCCGAGCTCATCCTCTCTTCCTCTCCTCTTTTTTTCATATACTGGTAAATCATTTATATATATATATATGAGTTGTTTATATATATGTGTCAGTTAGACCTATATGTTTATGTAAGTTTATTTATATGATTAGTTGTATGTATAATCTACATCTAGTTCGTATATATATAAAGCTATATTCTGTTAGTGATATTTAAAAGTATATATAGATAGTTATATAAAGTCTGTTTTGTTTTAAAGGTTATATTTTACTAGTTGTTATATATATTAGTTACTTGAGTAATATTGTATATATATATAGTTATAATTTGCGTTTTCTCTATTGTTGTATATACAGTTATAAGTGTTATATATATTATATAAGCTTATACTTGATATGTTGTATAGTATATGAATTTTAATAATATAAGTTTTATTAACTGTATGTGATTATATAGGTGAAGTAATATATATAATATGTATATAAGGTGATAAAGGTTTTGTGTACAATCTGTTGGGGTTATATTAGTTTATATAAGGCGTGTAAAATAGGTTGTTGTGTATATATAATAGTTTATAAACTTTTACTTTCTGGTTTATTGTATAAGTTCGTATAAAATGTTGCTCATATATATGTATATACAAGCTGCTGTTGATTCATGTTGTTTAACAACCTATGCCTATATTATGATTTGTTTATATATATAGTTTACATATATATAATTTAGTATATATATATGTTTCGCATGCAGCCTGATAGTATAATATGTTATCTTGTTTTTTTTAATAAACATTTGTCTTTAAAATATAATATACATATTAAGTTATTAAGCTTTGTAACAGCATATAATATGCTCTTGCTTTTACGAATATATATAGATTTATTAATTCGAGTATATGTAAACAGTTGTTGCATATGTGGTGTACAGGTTTATAATGTGTGCAGTATATATATGTTATATGCTATAGGGAAGTTGTTTGTTATATATATTAAGTATGTATTATAAGTTTATCTATTCTTGTATAGTATATATATATGTTCTAAGTTATATAAATATATATGTTAAATGGATAAGTTCTAATGTACGAATACAAAATTTATTTTATATATATACGTTGACTTTAATATTAGAGTTTTAGTTTTAATAAGGATTTTTGAAACACATGTATATATATTTTATTTAATATGTGTTTGAAATTAGAATATGGTTTTGTATATATATACAATTTTATATGTTATATATATATATAAGTTCACTTATACCATTTATCTTCGTCAATCCAGTTTTGATTTGATTTCGTCAATTCCTATTATCAGCCCTGTTCGTCGAATTCGTGCCAATCTAGCTTTGCTTTGGAATTCGTGCTTGGATCCGTAACTCAATTCATTGTCTATTTTTCTCTAGCCTCGAAAGGTGAGTAATCACTCATGATTAACGTTCTTATATTTATTAAATTTGATTTCAATTGAAACGACAATTGAATATACTGCTGTTAGTTATTTACACACACACACACACATATATATATATATGCTATTATCTGTAAATGTTCACTTGTGACATCTGACACTGTTATCTGTTATTTACATTGATGATATATGCCTGTTATATTATTATCATATATGCTATCACTCTCCAAGTTCCCTGTTTGTATAGAACTCCCTATGGGTTGAAATGATACATACCCGAACGATCTGTAGAATAGAAGAAAATCGTTATGGGTTGAAATGATAAACCCAAGCGATTTTCATTGAATTGAATTTGAGATTGCGGTTTGAAATGATATATACCCGTAGATATTTAAATTGCGGATTGAAATGATAATTATCCGTATCACTTGACCATAGGATAGAGAATTATATACAGACACCGTTGGTCTATATATATATATATATATTTTGAAATGATTTCCAAGGTTTAAAAGATATATATATATATATATGGTTTTATATAAATATTGATTTTTAAATATTATATATATAAATGTTATTTTACATATAGTTAAATTCTTGATTTTTAAAATTATATGTTCTGAAATTTTTAAAATTATAAGTTAGTTTGAAATTATAAATTTTAAGAATTTACTTATAATTTGACTATTTTAAATTTTGTATAAATTAGTTTTAATATAAAATAAGTTTAATAATAAGATTTAAGTTTAATAATAAGTTTGATTTAATTAATATATAACGTGTTTAAGTATTTAAATTTATATTTCAAAAATAGATTTTTAATAATTTGAATAAATTAAAGTTGGGAAGATAAAATTAATTTAATTTGAAATCGTATTCTTTTGAGAGTTATATTAATTTTAAAATCAATTAGAAACCTATTGAATTTGAGACTTAAAGATATGATTCTATAACTTGATTTGATTTAAAGTGATAAATTGAATATTCAAGTTTAAATAAATTGAAGGAATATCTAGTTTATTTCAAATGCAATTCAAAGTTTAGTTAAATGATACTGGATATTGATTAAGTGAATATTTCAAAACTAAATAATAATGAAGTTAAATTTAGATATATATGAAATTATCAAACTTAGTTTTGAAAATGTGGAATATTTAAAGCTTTGAAATAAATTGAAATTGAAATGGTTAATTTTGTGGTTCAAATCTATATTTGAAATCGATATAATTTGAAAGGGTTATTGATAAACTGAATTGAATTGAAATTGATGAATTGAGATTGAATTAAATTTGACTTTTTGAATTCGAGTTGATTTGAATCGATTTGTGAAATTTGAGGAAGATATTTTATTATATAAAGTATTTTTAAATTATATTTAAAACTATTTATATATTTTACTTTATAAATTTTTAATATAAACTATTTTAATATACGAATTATTTTAATATAAACTATTTTTATTATAAACTATTTTGATATACTAATTATTTTATAAGCTATTTTATTATATAAACTTTTAATAGTATCTAAATTGTTTAAGTGGGAAGTTATGATTTCAAAGTTATGAATTTCAAAGTATTATGTTATCAAGTGTTATGATTTCCAAAGTGTTACAAATTCTAAGCTTTATAATTTCGAAAGTGTTATAACTTTGAAGTGCTATGATTTTGGAAATGAATATATTTTAAGTGAAAGTGATATCGTATTGATATGGTTTTGAAATGGAAATGATATTTTGGTTTGAAGTATAGACTATTTTGAAATGACCACGGTGTTATAATAACGATTGGTTGTTAAAGAGACCGGGATCGGTTATTGTCATACTCTCTGCCAATGCCGAAAACCACTTTAACAACCGTGTACGCGGTGGAGATTCCAGAATGAAGTAGGATGGTGACGACGATCCTATATGAGGTATACACGTGGACCTGACTCCCGTGAGTTGGCATAAGGTGGCTAAAACAGGAGCAATCGAGGGGCCAAGTGAGGTAGCTCCTCCGATCGGACACACTTCTTCGTATGCCATTCTATTACTTTATGATTGATTTGGTGCGCACCTTTGATTTGGGAGTGTGGCTCGAGGTGGGCGGTAGTTGCTGCTATGCGTTACCACCAGACCGGAAATGTAATTGGTATATCTACCCTGGCATTGCCTAGTTGTGCCGTGTCACCTACCTTATCGAGACCACTACGAGTTTGTTTTGTACCATACCTATGGAGTGCCCTCTGACGACACCCAGTACAGGGGAGATTACGGTACTGTATAGACTATGAGAATATATAAAATGTGTTAAGGGGGATATGGGTAACGCCTTAACGCTATTTTAATAGTTTACTTTACTTTAGACATTATTATAATAGCATATATTACTACATAGTAGATAGTTCCACGGATCCTTAGAGGACGATTATCCCAAACATCCTTTTAGTTACTTGTATTTCAGTTGATATTTCACTTGAGTTGGATTTATTGATATAAGAATGTTAATCCTGACTCGAGTGTTTTGTGTTTTGCTTTGCGCTTGGGTCAGACTGAGTGTCACAGCATTAGAGACTCACCTTTGGAGTTGGAGCTTCGCTTGGAGATCCATATATATCTATTCAGCTTCCAGTATTCAATTGAGTCAAGTGATATATTCAGATTTTTTGTTATTTGACTATAGTATTCGAGACTTCTGTTGTATTTTGTTTTAACTTTGTTATATATATAGTAGCTTCATGAACTACTATTCATTTGTTTTCCGCTGCTTATTGTTATATTACTCTGTGTCTGTGATTCTGTGATTGATTTATTTACTGTATATGCTGAGTTTTGCCAAATATAAATTAACAATCTGATATTTAGAGCAATTCAAGTCTGACATGTGCGGATGCGAATGGTTGAAAATATCGGGATGTTACATTGGGCCTATGAAGTCTAATTTATTCCGAACTTTTCTAAATTTCTATTAAATAAAATCGTTATTTTATTTAAGTTTATAAATAAATTTTGAACTATATTATTTTGTATTATGTTTGAATATGTGTATCGTATACACATGTGTGTATGTGCACGCGCAATATAATAAAGTATGCATGGTTCGACATGCCCATGTATATGTATTGAGATTTACACTGAAACGGAAATAATAGCCATCTAGTATTCCATGCATTATCTAAATGAATATATATGTGTGTGTATGTGTTTGTCCATGCATCAAATGTTATATATTTATATATATCAGGTAAATAGGCAAAAGGAAGAAGTTGCAAAAAAAATTAGTCTCAGGGACAACAAGTTTGCTTTTTAGTCTGAAGGACACTTTTTAGTGTAAACTGAAAATGATAGTTACAACTATCATTCTTTGATTTACACTAAAAAGTGTCCTTCAGCCTAAAAAAAAAAATTCTTGTCCCTGAAACTAAATTTTTCTCTAACTTTTTCCTTGAGCCTAAAAACCCCTATATATATTTACATAAAATTATACATTTAAAAAATGCAATCATATATTTATATATAAACATATGGAATGGTAATAATTCATATAAAATATTTAAGATGTATTTGTACAAATTTTCATTTATATTAAATAACAAAATCATTTAATAAATAATATAAAATAATTTTAATTTTTTAAATTGCTGCTACAAAATCGAGAAGAAAATTAATTTTTTTATTCTATTTGATAAATAATTATAAATATACAAACATGTGTGTGCGCGAATACACATAATAATTTTTAATAAAATCATTGCAAGATGACTTGGAGCTCACGGCACAAAAAAACGAATATATAATTTTTTTTAAATAAAATAATTTAAAACCGGTCGAAACTAATTATTAAAATTATTGAAAATTTATTTTCTAAATCCATAATTTTGTAATGTTATTAAGTAAAATTTATAAATAATTTCAAATTATTTTAATGCATATATATTTATATATAATCAATTTCTAGCTAAATAAATAGTTATATTAATATATAAATATACAATAAACATAAATATGTATTAAAATAATATAAAATTTGGTGCCGAATTGTTGCTGTGCAAATTCAAAATTTTAGAGATTTTAAAATAATCATTATATGATTTTATTCTATAGAATATAATTTTTTAATTGGTAAAATTATATATAATATTATTTAATTAAAAAATGGGTTTTTTAGGCCGTGTTAATATTAACAAAGATACAAAGTAAATTTTTTTCTTTATTTTTTAATATATAGATACACTGATATATTTAACCATCCAATATGTGATAGAACATCAATACATTAGATTCGTAATATAATCTAATAACCTATAATATATTATAATTATAATAATATATAATAATATTAATTGAATTAGTGGACATGTTGAAAACCTTTCACCAAAGCCTAGCACTACTGGAACAACAGTAAATAGCGATGGAGCCTTCCGATGGCCACCGACGTCTTTTTCCGACGGTTGTCGATCTCCGTGGCATTTTGTAAATAAAATATAATAGCCATCGCAAGTCGTCAGAGACCGACGTAAAACTACCGTCGAGGGCTGTTGCTAGCCGTCGAAAATTATCATGTATACAGGCTCCAGACCGAGAGCTGCTTCATTATTCCTCAATCCCCATTTTCACCAAAAAACCTACCTCCACCATCTCCTCCTCATCGTCAGCCAACCCTCGTGCCTACCCGAGCATCTCCAACTTCATCATTCCCGTCTCTCGACAAGCCTAGCCCCTTCATCAATCTCCAATCAGGTTTTATTCCTAGACCGTAATTAATTTTGATTTGTTAAATTATGGTTAATGTGTTGTTATAGTTGTATAATACCCCATTGATTGTTTGGTATATCATATGAATGCTAATTAGGTTGTTATTATAATTGTTTATCATTGAAATGCTGAAGAAAAAAATTGTTTAGTGTATATGTGCGTTAATTGGTGTATATGCATTGATTAATTAGTGCATACACGCATTAGGGCTAGTTTGGATTAATTAGAGTCGATGCTCGAGATTTAGTGTATGCATTTCTTTGAATGTACATAAATTATTGTAAAAGTTGTTGTATAATACGATTTACTTTTTATAAATTCCCTAGAGAGTTTTTGGCCTTGTCCGACAAGTATTGTATATGTTCATTGTATGGATGTTCGTTTTTATCACAGAACGGACATTTATATTCATCCGATACAGTATTTGTCGGATTTGTTCCTGTATTAGACAAGTTACAAACACAATAGAGTAATTATATTTTGCAAATCATTTCATTTTAAACGATTCACAAAATTTCGACAACACTTTCTTTTTGTTCCCTGTGTACACGCATATGTGTACGATACATGGAACAAAGGGGAAGTGCTGTCGAAATTTTGTTGAATCGTTTAAAATAAAGTGATTTGCAAAATATAATTACTACTATGTTTGTAATGTGAAGTAGGATGACCAACAATCAAAGTGCTAAACAATAATCTAAAAATTGTGGATTATATTCAATAATAATTTGTGTAAATTTTTTTAAAATTAAATTAAATAGAGTAATATTATATATTTGTGAAAACTTAAATGTTTGATTTACGTTTGATGGAAAGAATATTCCAACCGAACAAGCGTACCAAGCGGATATCGAGGAAAATGGTGAAATTAAAATAACAGATGATCAAACCGATTTTGGACCTCTAAATGATGAATCAAATGTATTAGTAGAAACATTTGAGACCATAGAGGAAAACGATATAGAGTACGAGACCGAGTCTAAATCACAAAACGACGAGGACTGATTTAGTAGTGTACATGCTGAACAAAGGTAATTTATGGGAGTATTGATGTTACACTTTTTTGTATGTTATATGCAATTATCGATGTTAAATCTTGATATGTTTACGCATAATTAAATGATATGTTCTGACATAATAAAATAATATGTATATGACAGATATTACAGATGTCTTTCTTTAGGCGGCGGAGTTCTTCGCAGTCCGGTTCCCCCTCTTCGTCTTAGAGAGGGACCGTTCACAGCGAAGATGATGGCAGCGGCCCATCCCAGGAGGCACCGCATAGGGTAGTTAGATTGCTACCGAAAGAGATGGCTCGTAAGTATTAAATTCACTTCAGCATTGTAAATATTTTGTATGATATGTTAGTCATGATTTGTCTGTATCATATTTTATGCAGGGGTCTTGAGCTTAAGCCTTCAATATAGTGCTCAGCATATCTAGGCAGACATACTTGACTGCATGCTGGCAGAAATAGAGTAGGATCCCTGAGCATGTCCGGAAGAGCATCTAGCAGGACTTTCTGGTAAGTGTAAAATTATATATCATTATATGTAATCATCTTACAATTTGCTGAGTAAGTATAAATGTATAACTTATATTTTTTTCAACATATATACAGGGTGCGATAGACCTGCAAGAGGAGAATGTTGCTCTTTACTAGCGCCACTAGAACTCCAAAATTGCGAAGAATCACCGGGATACGATGTCGAGCAAAAAAAAATCCGATAAAAAGCCAAACTGGATGGGCACCAGTGTATGAGATGCTTGGGTCGCGTGGTGGGGTAGCGATGAGTTTAGGGTAAGTCTATCAGTTGTCACCTTAATTTGTTCGGTAGAGAATACATAATTTATACCTGTAAAATATGATCTTAATTTTTAATTTGCAGGCGGAGTCAGAGAGGAACTCGACGAACAGGCAGAAAAATCCAGCACGCACCGTGGGGCTCGAAATCATTCCAGCATCACGCGAGGACCTGGTAAATTGATTAATTTCAATTACGAACAGTTATTACATTTTTTTTATAAATTTGTATGAACAACAATTATATACACCAATTATTGCAGGAAAGAGCGTGTGGGGTTCCCATCTCGTATATGGACGTATTTGCGCATACTCATGCCGTTAGGCAGACCGACGACGAAGGATCAGTGACATATGCTTGGCATGAGGATGATAAAGCATTCGCCACATATGTAAGTATATTTTAAGTTATAAGTTATTAATAATGGCCATTTTAATTAATCAGTAATAAATTATTATAATAATGTCATGTAATATTTACTTGTAGTTGATTTTGTGTTGTACGAAAAATTTATGCAGGCACGTGCGCAGATGCTTGAGCATTCGAGACGGGAGCAGTTGACCACTAATGAGAAGGACGCGATCTTTGACTCAGTTATGGACCCGACCTAGAGAAATAAGCGCTACGACAATCAATCGGTAATTTATAAAAATTAACTAAGTTGTAAAATTTGCTTAATTTTTATAAAAGTTACATAATAAGTTAAACATATTTCGACTTGTTTTGTAGGCTCGGGCATCACAAAGGGCTTACCAAAGGGCTCAGGACAAAGCGGAGATTAATGAGCTTCAATAGCAGATCGCATAGCTGCAGGAGCAGGACCGCCTCTGAGCAATGCAAATGGAGCTATTGAACCAGCGTTTGACCGAGTATATGGAGCGTCATGGAGCACTCCCTTCCTCCAGTCGTTCGGGAGCCGATGACGAGTCATGAGGTACGTTTTGCAGTTTTTGTTTTTAAAACTTGTGTTTATATACTATGATAGATGGCGAGATTGATTTGTGGATATTTGGTGCTTGATATTGATTTTTGGGGTTTGGTGTTGGATGTATATATTGTACATTGATGTTGGATTTAGATATTGTGAGGTAATGATGGATGGTTTGTATTGATTGGAATGTTTGAGTTTGAGATGGTAGTGTTTGAGCTTTACATTATTATTGATATTGATATAGATTTTAGCTTATATATCTGATATATATATATATATATATTGATTTTGATGCGTTGTGATATATATTGATATTGACGCGCAATTGGGCTGGTGAAATTTTTTTTACCCCGATTTCCGACGGCTACCGACGGCATATAAGTCGAAATATTCCGATGGCTTCTGACGGCTAATCGGTTGTATATTCCGATGGTTTTCAGATGTGTTTTTAAACCACGTGGACGCCAGCACCGTCGGAAAAAATATCGGAACTGCCGTCGAAAAAGCAATCGGAGGCCGTCGCAAATCTGTCGTCGTTTCCGTCGAAAATAGACGAAAGCCGTGTTCTATATACCGGTAGCATTTCCGACGGTTTCCGACAGCCGCCAACAGCTTGGAGCCGTTTGAAATGACCGCATTCCTTGTAGTGTAAAGATCTCACTTTGAAATGATGAAATAACTCCTTGAATCAAATTCCAAGTTCTAGAGTTGCTGCTCCTGAACAGTTTTTATCACCGACGATTGAATCGAAGAGTTTTGATGTGAATTGTGCTTGGATTTTTTTTGGGTTTAAATGGGGTCCATTTTCGACATTTATAGAGGGAGAGGAGAGAAAAAGTATCAAAAAGAATGGTGCAGAGAGCAACACATAAATAGGAAGTCAAATGGAGAGAAAAGTGGATTTTATCCTTATTTCTCTTTTACAAACTCCACTCTTTTAAACCATTCAAAATCACCCTCTCTTTAGTTGGCCTTTCCAAGCCATTTTAGCAGAAATTTGAATGCCCCATATGGGCCTCAAAGCCAATTCCAACCCGAACAATGTCCGCTGCATTTAAATCTAAATTTAAACGTATACTAATATCATATATCGACTGATATATTTATAACTATTGTAAATGCATTGTTTAACACTGTTCAACATATCAAATGCAAAATTTTGCGATTAATAGTTTATAAATTTTTATTAATTTAATTAATTTATAATAATTGCAAATTAATTAAATCAGGTGATAAAAGAAGTATTCACCGTTTCGATTGTGTGACTCTTAGGTGTAAATTTGTTAGCGGTCAATATTAGACAATTCGAATATTAATGTTCATACGTCACTTAGCAGGTGGTGTGATATTTTAACCAAATTTATTGCTTATTTGATTTTGGTAAAATCCAATTTTACTTTGTTAAAGTTACCCGGTAGCGACGATTATTTACACCAATTTTCTTTGCAAAACCGTATCATTTTGGACTCATGGAATTTGGTAATGGACAAAATTCCAATATCTTCCATATTCAACTCTATAATCCAAACACAAAGTTGTTGGTTCACTAATAATAATAATTATTAACCGAACTGCTTTGGCTAAAGACTTTGACTTTGAGTTGACTTCAGTTAACCGTGATACTAACCTCATATAACCGAGAAGACGAATCCTTTCTTAAATAGTGTTTCACTTCCAATACTCTTATGAATAGTTTTGTTTCAGTATGAGTATTATGAATATTCATTATAAAATAAAACTATAATAGTGGTATTTGTGATGCATTGGAAAATACAGAAGTATCTAAATTTATTTGCAATTATTTATGAACTATGGACTAAGTGATAGTTTGAAGAACTAATTCTTTGATTATATGATTATTAATCATATGGTACTAATGAATTATATCTCAAACAATAAAGGACAAAGCACTTATTCAGTGGAAGCGACATAAGAGTTGATGAACTATTCGAATTCATATATATATATATATATATATATGTATGTATGCAATTGTAAGTCTATTAATACTAAAACGGTTCCAAGTACTACGTTATATTCACCGATGAGTTATCACCGACATGACATGTGTATTTGATACATATGTTACATGTAGAATGTCTGTGTTAAGCTCATAAGTATAGAACATAAGTAAATAAAATAACGTGCAATAGAATATATATATATATATATATATATATATATATTAGAAAACACTTATGTATTTGGAAGGGCTAATCTGCCCGTTGTGGTGTATATCACAACATCTATATTCGGGTATGTTAAACCATGTACATTGCATATATTGCATGTGCACGTACACACACACATGTGTATATGATGCGCATGTTCATATTGTATAATATAAACATAATATCAAAATAAAACTTTATTTAAAATTAAATAAAATATTGATTTTATTTAAAATAAATTTATATGAGATCTAAATAAATTTAGACTTCATGGACCTAGTAAGATCCAAATGGAATAATTATTTTAAAATTTACCCATTTACCCCGCTGCGTGCCGGTCCAGTTCCAACTCCAAATAGCTCTCTCGATCGCATCACACCCAGTTGTGTATCATCTTCCCAACACGGTCCTTAACAAGGTTCATAGTTTCTTTCATATCGTCGTTAGCCATCGATTAGCTCAGCAAGACTTGTCACGTAAGCACTAAAGTAAACGACAAACTGTCCATCCACCTATCCGATGCGCTGTAGCGGGGAGGCTGAACTAACTTGGCTTACCATAAGCATTAAATGCGCATTTAATACGAAATATGTGCATTTAATGCGAAGTCCGCGCATTTGATGCGAGGCCCACGCCTGGTGTAGAAGAACAATGAGTATATTTTCATCCGCCACACATTTTCTTACAATATGACAGCTGTCTCCGTCCGTCCTTACAGCCATATCAATGGTTAGACGTTTTTCCTGCCAGTTCTACATCTCAGTCTCAACCTCCATCGTCCACTTCAGCTACTATAAATATCTCTTGCAATGCAACTTCAAAAGGGTTGAAACATACCAAGAATCTGAATACTACACATAATTCAAGACTCTTGATACCGTAAGTCCTTAAGATTATCCAGCTTTATTAGTCTTAAGCCTCTCTTGCTTTCTTATCATTTTCTTGTAATTGCTCAGTGGAAGTAGAAAACTTTGCTGAACCACTCTATATTTGTGTTATTTACCTTTCAGCTGCACACTTAACTCCACATTTTTCACTTTAATCCTTGTTTTAGCAAGTAATCTTTGCGCATGAGTCTAAATCCGATTTTGGCTAAATCTCTATTCAACACATGTATGGTCCAAGTAAATAAAGTGTGCTAATTCGTAAACTAACTTTTATCAGATAAAATAATATAATAACTCGATAAGTACAAAAACAAGAAATTATAGTTTGTATATCAAAACAAAAACATGATTGAATTATTCGTAGATTTAAATATTTAATAATACGATTTGATTTAATTTTTTTTACAATATTACAACACATGCGATGTTGCACAAAATCATAGGAAAACACATACATCCATCGAAATAGGTTGTATATTGATTCGGTAAAAGAAAATCATGGCTTCGTTGGTCCAGATATTTCACAGCAAAGCTAGAAGGTCCGAAATTTGAGATAGAGTTATTGCAATAAACTCTGATATTTTTTCTTTTTTCTTAAAATGAACGGCTCCTCCAAATGAGAAATTTTGATATACATCCTTATGATTATAAAAAAAAGTGAAAATTAGGGACACGTCCCTTTTTTCTAAACTTATTTGTTTTACATCCTTCCCTTTTAGAAACTATTTTACGTATCCCTCTTTTTTGAATTTCTTTCTTTTTTTGCTTCTCTCGTTTTAAAATTTAAATGCAGCCATTATGGCGGGTATTACGGCGGTTATGATTTATGGACGTATATCCTAAAAGAACATGTTAAGGTTAGTAAAATTACTCAAACACCGCCATGAAATTTCAAAAAAAATAAGGATGTAATTCATAAAAGAAAACTGAAAGAGAATAATGCTAATATTTTTAATCATAAGGATGTATGTCAAAATTTTCCTTATAAAAAATTAGTCTTAAGTCTCTTTCAATTTACTTTTATAAATTACATCTCTATTTTAAAGACAAAAGATGAAATTCAAAGGGGTGTTTGGATAATTTTACTTATCTTAACATGCGCTTTTAGGATATACATGTATAGTCTTAAGTCTTAAGTCTTTTTAAATTCGAAAACGAAAGAAGTAAAAATAAAAATAAAAAAAAGAGTGACCCACAAAATAGTTTCAAGGAAATGGTATAAAACGAAAGAAGTAAAAATAAAAATAAAAAAAAGAGTGACCCACAAAATAGTTTCAAGGAAATGGTATAAAACAAGTAAATTCAAAAAAGAGAGCTATGTTACTGATTTCCACATCCGAATTCTGCCCGTGAGCGAACTTCCACCTCCCCTCACAGGGCCCACTATCATCTTCCGATATTTGGATATCAAGGATAATTTAGTCTTTTATCAACAAATCCCAGATTATAAGTAATCGTCTTTATCTCTTCAGAAATTGATTGCCTTCACCCAGAAATGCAGATCTTCGTCAAAACTCTAACCGGAAAAACTATCACTCTTGAAGTCGAAAGCTCCGATACAATCGACAATGTCAAAGCCAAAATCCAAGACAAAGAAGGTACCTTTGTTTGAATTTTCGCTTTTTCTCACACCTTTTGGATCTTCTGCAATAATAATCCTATTTTTCTGTTGCAGGAATTCCTCCGGATCAACAGAGGTTGATTTTCGCTGGAAAGCAGCTCGAGGACGGTCGTACTTTAGCTGATTATAACATTCAAAAGGGTAACCATGGCAAATTTTATTTTTTGATTTCGACGTGTTTAGGTTTGTGCAACTTTGTGCTGATGTTTGTTGTTTCGTATAAAATCGTGTGCAGAATCAACTTTGCATTTGGTATTGAGGTTGAGAGGTGGAATTATTGAGCCTTCTCTAATGGCTCTTGCTAGGAAGTATAATCAGGACAAGACTATTTGCCGCAAGTACGTGTTCTTAAGATCTTTTCTCCTTTACAACTTAATGTTTTTTTCCTCATAGATTTGTTCTATTTTGTTAAGAAATTTCCAATCGCTGTGATTGTTATTTGTCATAATACAGATATACTGTAATGTTAATAATTGACAAGAACCAATAGCGTTTCTCAAAATCTGGAAGAATTGCCATTAAGTTTTGGATTTTTATCAAATCTGGCGAAGTAATTACTGTTATGTCTCCTTTCATGTGTTCTTTTGACTTTAATTTGTTCAATAACTCATTCTTTTCAGAAGAATTTTTTTTCATGTTATTATTTGGTTTAATCAAAGGTGATTGTATAATCATGTAGCTTGCAAGCTTATTGTTCAATGTCTGCGCGTCTATGTTACCTTTTGTATTATATCATGCCATCATTTATCAAATATCCGTTGTTGGTTTTTAGTCGTTTGGCCATATAATATACTAAGTTCTATTTGCTGTTCCAACCCTACTTCTGTCTAACATCTCTTATTATAATATTGTAACAAAATAATTATGTTGAAAATTCAAATATTTTATTCACGATCTCATTTTTTTAGTATCGAGTTTGTATGCGAATAAATCATTTTTGGTTACTTGTATTGAGATAAATGAGGTATATATGAATATTTCATTTTTTGTAAAGGAATTAATATTTGTTACATCGATAAATGAATCTATTTTAACTATGGTTATTCAATTAATTTGCAATTAATATTGTTATTTTTTTGGTTATAAAATTGTGAATTTTACTATTTGATGTACAGTAGAAAAGTTATGGTAATGATGATGGGTAGATTTTAAATTAAAAAGTTTATTTTTGAATGGTAATTATGAAAATGTATATGACTTGAGTACAAATATTTATGCTGGTATTAGAAAGGGGCGAGAATTTTGAATTTGTAGAGATCTCAATTTGGAAATATTAAAAGAGGATTAAGTAAAGTAGACAATAATTTTGAAGATATGAATGTATTGGTATAAGGCATTGATTGTTGGCTATACGATTGGAACATATCAATTCATGTGTGCAGTGTACTGATAAATTTTGTTCAAGTTCTAATAGACTGACCCTTGGGAACATTGAAACTAAAAAGGTAAGATGATGCATTTCAAATTCAAGTTGATTTGTATTTTTTTCTTGAATCAAAATTCGACTCACCCTTAGGTTATTATTTTTCATTTCACGTTAGCTGATGTATTGTTTTGATTAATGAAAAAATGAGATTCACCTTAAGCTTGGAGTGGGTCGTAATACCTGTTTTGTACAATCCAGGCTGCACTGGCCTACGGCAACCAAGGTGGGTTGCTTTAGCCCTTCGAATATCAATGTTTTCGGTGCGCCCTATAAATTTCTAAATCATACATGTTGAATATGTATAGAACCTAAATCGGAAATATTGACAAGATAATTAAGTAAAGTGGACGATAATTTTGAAGGTACAAATGTACTAGTGTTGATTGTTGGCATATATAATGGGAACATTGGAAGTAAACAGGTAAGGTGATGCATTTGAAGTTCATGGTGATTTTTTCTGGATGTACTCTTGCTTATCATGTTCATTTCATGACGATGTATCATTTTAACTTATTGAATGAAAAAAAAAATTGAATTTGAAATGCGTTAGACTTAATGTTCTGTATAATCAGGACTGGCCTTGGTCTAAGGCAACCAAAGTGGTTGCTTTAGGCCTCCATTTTTGCTTTTCTGAAAGATGTTTTGCAGAAGTTACTATATATTGTTTACTTTAAGGGCCTCCATTTTGAATGATCTTTTATTCAATGATAGTTATAAACAACTTTTATCCAGTGACACATATGATCACATTGTATAATGAATGCTTTTAATTTATGAACACTGGTGTTAACAGGTGCTATGCAAGACTTCATCCGAGGGCTGTCAATTGCAGGAAGAAGAAGTGCGGTCACAGCAACCAGGTGAACTTATTTTTTTAGCCTGTATAGTTTCTTTTTACACAGTTAAAAACTTTTTTAAGTTCGACCTTTGTTACGAGCATTGATGTACTCGTGTTTTCTTGATGTTTCACAGTTGAGGCCCAAGAAGAAGATCAAGTAGATGCTTTCTGTTGCTGCTGGATGCCTTTTTAGACCTTTATTTTCAGAGAACTTTTGCTTAGTTTCCCTTAGTTGAGTTGTTAACTTAATTTTTCATTCTAGTTTGTGCTTTGTTACGTATTTTTTTTTTTAACTTTTAAGTGCAACTATATATCTCATTATGTTTTGGCTGTTTATTTTTGGTGCTTTGACGAATAATGATGGTCTTTTGCTTCTGTTATTGGTATATGAATCTTTAGAGGCATTTTATAGACGGCTCTTACATCGATGTCGAATGCGGTTGCCCAAATCGATAGACAACATTTGTGTATTGAATAGGAACATCGGTTGATAGAAATGTATGTTCATGGGGAGCACGTTTGCCCATTTTTTTAACTTTATGTTAAGTGACTGGAAAGTAGATCCGTCAAATGGGTTGGGTCATAATGGATAGGGTCGAAATTGATCCGATCCATTTTGTGATCCAACCCATTTAATACATTTGTTAAAAAAGAAATATGATCCAATCCATTTCTTATAGGATCAACCCGTTTAACCTACTTAAAAAACATCCAATATTCTATCAAATAAAAGAGAAAAGTATAGTTGCACATACAACCGTACATAATGCAAATAGCTTCATTCATTGATATTGCACAAATATATCATGAAATACCATAGATGGAGCTGAAAGTGCAAAAGTATAACATTGAGACTGTTTAAACTGCCGAAGTACTTAATAAAATCATCAAATAACATCTAAAAGTAAGTAGGAAACATGTACTTGTATAATACAAGTGAGGTAGAATTTCAACAAATCGTACATCATAGAATCAAATTATCAGTTGCAGATCAAATTTCCAGTTCCTTGCAACTCAAATTTCAGTGCCTGTCGAAAATTTAACACATAAAAAAACATTAGGAAAATGCTCAGAATAAAAGGTGAAACATTCAAATAGCATAATATCATACAAGAGTTAAAAGACTGCTTCAAAATTTGGTTAAAATTTCAGAAAGTATAGCACAAACAAAAAAAATGAAGTTACCTAATGCATCTCATAATTTAATTGCTTGGAAAACATGATAACTAGACTAAAACTTTAATGAAAGAGTAAGGCATAATGCACAAGCTACAGGCTATATGAGGAAACGTAAGCATACATCAATCATATATTATCTTTCACGCTCATGATCTTTTGATATAACTAATAACACAATCAAGCATACATCAAGAAATCCTATTATGGATGACTGAATCGAGTGAGATGGATTAGGAATTTAGAGAGAGTCGGCGACATGTTTTTAGGAAACGAGAAATGAAAATGAATTCAGAGTTTGGATTTTGGAAGGGTAAAAGGGTCAAGCGGGTTGTATCATATTTTTAGTGAGCTAAGTGGGTATTGACCAATTCAAAAAATGATTGAATTAGTCTGGATCCAACCCTATTAAAATTGGGTTAATATGGTCGGATTAAAGAGTCAGGTTGAATTTTGACAACTCTAGTGGCAAAGGTATGAAGTAACCATTGAGAAGATAAACTATGGTTTTATATCTTTTAACAAACTATGAATTTTAAAGCTATAGCTGTAGTGTTTGATTTTCTAAAATAATCGAAATCAAGTAAGATTGTTTTGCTAAAAGCATCTAAAAAAGGTGCCGATTGATACCATAATTTTTTAATCAACCTCAATCGATTAAGATGCTTTCTAATACCATTTTTATTTCTCCACTCAGATCATTAATCACCGAGCTTGATACATTCTTTCTCACAACATGCGCCTTTTCTACTTCATCACAATTAAAACCTAAAACCCTAATACCTAACTTCATTACATCGTTTATCCTCTTCTGTTTATTTTCTTCCTCCATCATCCTCCGTCATTTTCATTGCTCTCTAACTTTAACTACCTAAAATCTCCCACTCTCAAAAAAAAAACTACCTAAAATCTCCAAAGTTTAAATTCGCATTATCAAAATCGGTTAAATTTTTAACTTTGAGTAGCTAACCAATGAAGGCAGAGAACATTTCTAAGGAAGAATGAGACTTAGTAAATAGTCAATGTTTCAAGGAAGAAAATAAGGTGATTTTGATTTAAATTAATTTTGTAGTTTTTTAACGTTATTTTGTAATGTTTATTTGTTCTTTGGAGTTTGTTCAATCTTTTTTGTGGTATTTAAAAATGATCATTAATGTTTTGTTGAGATGCTTTCTTAATGACTCCAGTTGGCTTTCTCATTGTTGCGAAGTGAGGTAATTTACTTCAATCAAGAACACGATGAAAAAGAGGAAAGTTAGAGTTATATGAAATTGTAGTCTGTTTCATTTGTTTGATGATATGAAATAGCATGTATGGTGATTAAATATGGTGCTCTTTAGAAATGATATTACTCGGCAATCAACACACTTGTTTAAAACAATATGATTAAATATGATTAACTGTGGCTGAATGAAAATGAGAACGCTACCTATATAACTAATTCACTGTTGGAGAGATCAACTGTTCTGCGCGTTTAATGAACGAAGGTAAGACCAAATAACAATAAGGAGTTACACCACAAAGTCGAAACAGTAAATCAAAGAAACAGAAAATTTCAGCTTTATTATGGTTAGACATCAAAATCCTTTTCCAAGGTTAAAGAGTAAGGTAGTTTCCACAAAATCTCTCGCCTACTTAACATATTGATGGAAAACAAGCTCATACAACAAACTAAACTCCAATGATGGTAAATATATTAGTTATATGGATGTTCGCAAGTTAATTTCTGCTTTTAGCTTCAGTACATGTGCACGTACTCCGCACATGAGCAACAAAAAACATACGAGGGTAAAGAATGTTCGAACACATTGCTTTATATTTTGTTTGTCCTTATCTATAAAAATAAGGATATTTTTGAGATTTGGGTCATTTTTGCAAACTTGTTTCGGATATAGGACGGTTTTATAACTAATTACATAAATATGCCATTTTCGACCACCTCAGCATCACGTTGACAAAAGTACACAGGCGTAATTTCAAATGCTTTTTTCTTTTTCTTTTTATTTGAACTAAACTTAACTAGCAACATTTCAAATAATGCATATTGTTTTTTGTTTAAACGTCATTTGAAACGTTGTCTATTAGGTTTTAATAAAAAACATGTTGGCGTATTTTCAAATGACGCCTGCGACAGACTCTATTTCAAATAATGCCAAATATGTTTTTACGTATAACCAAGTAGACGACTTTTGAAAAGTCATCTATGGACGCTTTTTCAAATACCGGCTATATTCCTGACCTTGTAAGAACAACCACACTTCTTTCTCTCTCACCATTCTAACCTTATCAAACTTCTATATAAAAAAATCCCAATGCCCTCCTACTTTTCTTTTGCTGAAATCTCTTTTCTTCGCATCAAAATCAATCAAAACTTGTGTTTGAATAGATAAAGTTCAAGAATAACATCTCATTGCTTTGCCTCAATCAAGATTTGGCTTTGCAAATCTTTTTTTTGTTTTTTGTTTTTGGTAATTCTAAATGATATTCATGTAATGTTACATTCATTGTTATTGTAAAACGACTTTTAATTTTGTTTCAACTATTTGTTATTTTGATGGTTAGTTGGTTATTGATGAACAAATGTGTGAAAAGTATGTTGATGATTCATGTAAACCGACAAAAGTAATGTTCCAACTTAGAACAATTGAAAGAATTTGTTTACAAAGCAATGAAGGCAAAATCAGAGGTGTTTAATATTGGTCTATTTTGCAATTGGCTTACAGATTCCGAATCAAAAGCAATAAAAATTGTTGACGCTGACAATTTTGAATTAATATTTTCTGCTATATTTAAATCCATAGGGTTGTTTGCTAGAAAAACTAAATGGTTGTCGGTAAAACAACGTATGCCGCTACCCATAGTTAATTTTGACACTGAAGAGTATTCTAGAATGGTGGAGACCATAAACACTGTTCAAGGAATTGTTCTTCCAGCTATAGTAATCCGCTTATGAATATAGCGAACTATGACCAACAAATGTTCTTCAGATGTTATCCTTTCATGAATTATCAATGAAGTGTAGAATTTAGCTATCCATATCTGATCCATGATAACTTTGCACGTATGAGTCAAATGTAACATGTATTTGCTAATCTTCCTATATCATATTATATTCATTGTACTAGAGTTGATACAAAATTTGAATTTGTGGCTTTAATCCACAACAACATACAACGCCAAATAGTGCTGGACCATCGAATAGTCGTATGTCTTGTCCAATGCAGCCCACACTCTCCGAATTATAATATATGAGCCAAAAGTATATTTGTTTTGTAATGCTAATTAGTTGACCAACATTATGTAAATATATTAAAAATATTATATATTCATATTGCAGCTTTTAGACACATGATATTGTTACACGATCGAACATTTAACCAACAACTGATTTGGAAGTTCCAAATGTATCAATTGATGACGATATAGTTATAGATATTGATGTAGATGTACATGACGATTTGACTCTTGATAGCATGACTGTTGAAACTAGATCGGAGAATGATAGGACGTGGATCAATAACATACAAGTCAACGATGAACCACTAAACTATGATTTTGGAGTTGAAGCCTATCTATAACACTCCTTATTTTAAATAACATTATTCAAGAGATTTAATTAGATAAATTAAATTAAATAATAAAGATTAGAGTGATAAGGGGATTGAGATTTGAAAATTTATTAGAGGCCGTGCTTAACTAAATAAAATTTAAAAAAAATGAGTTTATGGAATTGATTTTATAAGTTAACTAATAAGAGAATAAGGCAAGAGTATTATGGGGAATAACCATCCACCATAACCCTTAACCCCCAAACCCTTATTCCCATTTTCATTTCACAAGTTTATAATTTTAAAACATAAACCAAGGAGCTCAAGCCAGCCATAACCTAGGGGATAAGAGGATTAAAAATCAAGTAAAAGCTAAGGAATCAACCAAGGAGAATTAAGCGAGATCAAATCTCAAGTTTCTCATCCAAAGCAAGGTGAATAATAATCAAAACCATCTCATTTTCATTTTTTAAAGAGCATTTGATTTTTGGTTTTAAGTTTAAAACCTTTATGATGATTTTAATGATGATATGCTTGGATTGCATGATATGTTTGATTCAAACAAGTATGTTTGATAAATGTTTTATTTGATTTTAAGGCTAAAATCGTATATATTGGGTTTCGAATGCCATGAGGATTTGATATGTTATGTAAAACATTGTTTTGGAGATGAGTTTAAATTTTCGCTATTATCCAAGCTACTGATAATTTATTATGAATTTTTGAAAGAAGAAATAATTAATTGGGTTTAAAAAAGTTTATTTCGAATATTATATAAGGATTTTGGGTCTGAAATTTATATATGTTAGATAAGATATTAAAAGTGAATTTTGATGATTTTCGGCGATTTTTCCTAAGTAATTTACTATGTAAATTAAATTATTTAAGTGATAGGACTTAAATGTCTTAGTTGTTTTGTTAAAGGGAAGGGCTACTTTGTAAATTATTTTAATTAATTCTGGATAAATTCGGCAGTCATTAGAAATGATTTCTGTAAATATTATGGCAACCAATTATATTTTATAAATATGCAAGTTAATTGAAAATCAATTACTTAAAAAAGGCAACAAAACAGTTTTGTACAGATTTATTGTTTCGCCACTTCCAGTAGCAACCTTTCGACCTCATACCTCCGCTCCCTACCAAGTCGAAACCAATACACATGGTATCAATGCTTGGTACGTAGTGGATTGGAGAAGGCGCAAGGTATAGAGTCGAAACCATGCTTTCGAAGGGGTCAATGCCATTTTAAATATTTTTCGAAGGTCTTTGTTTGCTTTCAAAAGAGATGCTACTTGCCTAATTTTTAATGGATGCTTTCAAAAGGGTTGAATTACTTTTATATAACTTTCGAAGGGGTTGCCGGCTTTTTGTTTAAAGGGTAGCTTTTGAAGGGGTTTCCGTATATTATGTTTTAAAGAGAAGCTTTCGAATGAGTAGTTTTGAACCAAGTCGAAGCCTTGCTGCCGTCTCCATAACTTTCGAATAGGCTAAAAGTTTTCAATGAGTTCAAAAGGTAAGCTTTTGTTTTATAAATACAAAAGCCGCTTCCTAATGCTTTCGAAAGGGCTCCAGTAGTCATTTAAAGGCAATAGCTTTGAAAGGTGTTTCGAAGTTATCCTTCTAATTGTTTACTTAAAAGATTAAAGTTTTTGAAAGGATGGTTCCGAAGCCATCTGTTTTCTCCAAACTCTTTTACTTGAAGTTTAATGGTTTCGAAAGGGTTACTTTCGTTTATATTTACTTTGACCCAAAAGTTATTTTTAAGAATAAACCCATTGGTTTTGAAAGAGGTACTTTCAAATTGTTTCGAAGCTATGCTTCTGTAAGTTATAAAGATATGCTTAATACTTTAGAAAGGAAGGGTTGATGCTTTCGAAAGAGATATTTTAAAGTGTTTCGAAAGGCATATGTTTAAGTGTTTTGAAAAGAAGATTTGAATGCTTTCGAAAGATATGTTTTAATGGTTTCAAAAGCAAAGGTCTAAGGTTTCGAAAGCTTTAGTTTTCAAAACAAAGGACCCAATCTCATTTTTAAAAGAAAACCTATGGCACTATAAAAGAGCTTTGAAATGGTTTTTAAATTTTGAGTTTTTGAAAAAGCTTGCCTTGATAAAAATAATGGGTTAAAGGGATTAACCAAATTTCATATGGAAAGGATTTCAAGGATATTAAACCATAAATGTTGGTATTGTTATGTTATTGTATATGCTTCTTTTATAAATATATTCACTATATAATGAACCCATAACTATATTTTGGGGAAAAAGGCATAATAAACGGCTAGGTTGAACCAGTAGTGAATACAAATCGAGTTAACTCCCGTATGAGTAGAATTGCATCTAGGAGGTCAGGTAGACGAAAACATAGGATGCCCAAAGACTGATCAAAAAGTTGACCGTTTAGATAGGTTCACAGTAAACCCATGAAAACTATGTTTGGAGGGAGTAATTGGCAGGGGCCATTAGGTTCGTAATGATCCCATGAAAACTATGAAAGTTTGTGTGGATCGGTTGTATGGATAAATATACTAACTTAAAACCTGTGTGATATAGCAGCGGAAAATAGTCGATAAATAAAAGAAATGTAAAGCCGTAAGTAAATGACACCGGATATTTTTATACTGGTTCGAACTTCCCGTTCTACGTCCAGTCCCAGACTCCTTCTGGATTTACTAACACCCTCGCTTCACCCGAAGGAATAGGCACCTGAGCAAACAAACAGGATTTCAATACACTTGCCCGAGTAGCCGAACGGGACTTCCAATACAAAGTATTTAGTTTATTGACTTGATGTGTTCTTGAATACACTGATTAGTCGATATAGTACGCCCTTTCTATAATCTTCTCCTTTGTGGTATGTAGTGTTTGTACGTGAAAAGAATGGAAGATTTAAATAGAATTCTCAATAGAATGCTTGTATGAATGTTTTTAGAAAGCAAAGACTATAGAGAGTAGAATCAAAATAGGATAGAAAGAATTGTAATGATTGTTTTCCTGAATTTGATTCTTGGCTATATTTATAATGAATCAAGAGTTGTTTTCTTTCACGAACAGTAGTGCTGAAAAGAAATGGAAACAACCTTGAAGTTGAGATGTTTCTCTTTATTGAAGAGACGCATCTCTTCGTTAAAAACTAGCCGTTATATGAATTCAGTAGGCTGACTGCAGAAGATTCAGTCGCCTGATCCAAAGCCGAAAATAAATAGTGCAAAAGACAGTACATTCAACCGTCTGATCCAGTGGATTCAGCCGGCTAAATATTGTGGTAAATTTAAATTTACCCAGTATTTAGCCGGCTGAATAGCTGTAGTCAGTCGGCTGAAATATGTGTCTTGTGCATGTGCATGTGCATACTTCTAAGATACGTGTCAATTTTATTTTGCAACATACCACTTTGGAGAGATTTTAACATATTTCTAACTAGACTCAGAAATATTAAAACATCTAATCTATCTTCGCATATTTCTGAATCCATCCTTCAAAGATTTATCTTCTTCTGCAAATTTGGTTAGTATACAATAATAATATAGCTTATATAGTTGTCACATTCAAAATCATAGATTTTTGGATCTTAACATTCTCCCTCTTTTTGATGATGACAACTATGTAAGTATAATGCAATATAATTTAGAATATACTCCCACAGATTTGTTGCTCCCCCTATCGATATGATTTACCTTCTCCCCCTTTGTCATCGAAAAAAAATGAGTAGTCGATAGAAAGTAAGCATAGATATGATAAATAGAAATATCTTAAGCACATAGCACATCATAATATTCAGCACTTATAAACAGCATTTTTACCAAAGTTATGTAATTTAGCATAGTTATATATATGTATAAAACTATGTAGTAAAACATCACATAACTAACAATATATCAATATCATAGAAACATCACAAAACATTACAGACATATGCTTTTTCAAAATTAAAGATTGTCACAAATTAAACATACACATACAACATAATGTTAAACCACAGAAGTTTACAGCTAAGTTATCACAAACATTTTAGCCCGAAGTTTAAAAAGTTAAAAAGAGATAAAATAAGATTCATACCAAAATGTTTCATTCTTCATCCGTAGTATCCCATTCAAGAGTAGTCAAATTTATATATAAGTGATGATGTTTTGAAGATTTCTGATATATATATAATTTCTATTATTTATAGAAATGCAGTTTATGGTATAAATTTATTAACAATCACTACAACAAAAATACCCTATTACAACGTCCTTTTTACAACGGGCATATTATGTCCGTTGTAATAGAGGGCTATTACAACGGTCATTTTAGGACCGTTGTAATAGATGCTTTGTCCAACGCCCTTTTTACAACTTGCATTATTTGCCCGTTGTAATAGAGAGATATTACAACGGTCAACTTCTGCCCGTTGTAATGGAAGTATATTTTACAACATTCATCAAATGCCCGTTGTAATAGATCGACTACGAAATTAGGGCACTTCTTTCCCCAGTTATCACGTGGTTTATCGGCAACGAAATTAGGGCCCGTTGTAACAAAGTACGGATGTAAATTTTTTACTTTTTATCCAGTTTATTGACTAGGTCTTTCATTTTTCCAGACTACGAAATTAGGGCATTTCTTCTCTCCACTTCGCCACTACGTCTTCTCCCCACGCAAACGAAATTTATCTTCTCTCCACTTTGCCACTATGTATTTTATCTTCTCTCCACTTTGCGATCGAAGAAATCGAGGAATTCAGGATTCAAAATTTATACCCACTTCCTATCGACGTCGCCTGCCGACTTCCGCGTGATCGAAATTGGTTCAATAAAGGGTTTTGTGCACGGCTGCTAGATATTCTCCCGATGTAGGTACTTATTATTCCTTCATTCTACCGACAGATGTTAGGTTAGTTAGGTCCCTGTTCTTCCCTTTTTACTTCGATTAGGGTTGTCGATTTCTTATATCAGAAACATGATTTTGGATGCTTACGTTGCTTCGTTCGTTGTTTCGCGACTGCGTCTTCTGGTGGTTCAGTTTTTTGGTTAGGCCTTCGGCTACAGTATAAAAATGAAAATTTTAGGGCTTAAACTTTTTTTAACTGCCTACGCTCATTTTTCACTGATTTTAATTTAGGATTTTTTTTCCTTGAAATTTGTTTGTTCTGTTGGCATTTGGTCTTTAGAAATTTTTTAGTTATCACTGTCAGTTGTCTGTGTTGATTTCCTTAGGGCGTTTATGGTGTACATTTACTTTATATACTTTCAAGTCTTACATGTTGAACAATCAAAATGCTTTATTTGGTCTTTTTGATACAAAAATATTTTGTTCCAAAATTGCAGTAACACTAGAGAGTCAATATATAATGTGTTATCCATTGTCAATATATCAAAACTGTTGATGATCTCATTATACAAAAAAACATGTTACTAAACAACTATTTTAAATTATCTCATTCTTAGATTGTTCTCAATGATTAAATACCTGATGAAATTCCATGTGTTTATATTGTTCTTTAATAACCCGCTTTTCAATCTTATTTAAACAAATAATCATATATACTCTGGTTTCATCTATAAAAACAAACACTTTTTTTTCTTACATATAGTCTTTTTTTTACAGACTTGGTATGATTATTATTGTTATTTTAGTTTATAAATATTAGAAGTTATTGTCATCTATATCTAATTTTTTTGGATATTGTTTTGGTTCTTTTCTATGTATGGTGAAAAATACATTTTTAAGTGATTTTAGCTGTTTAATCCATCGTCGCTTATTGTGTAAAACAACTGATGTGCAATATAGTTGGATAATATCAAAATTCAAATTTGGTTTGATTATTATGTATCTATACCATATATATCATTTATAATTTGTACTTTGAACTATTTTTTAAGGGTATTCAACTATTTCTGGAAATAGTTTATCTAGCTGAATATATAGAAATATTTTTTCTGGAAAAACATATAATTCACCTCTAAATGTCACTGAGAATGCATCTAATAAATCTATGAAATATCTGTCATATCTAATCTATTTGGAAGTAGGTGTTATAATATATCAAAGTTGCATGTTTAATGCATGAAAATATTACAATACAACACTTAAACTTAGCTTCAGAAAAAAGCAAGAATACAAAAGATGAGCACTTTTACTCATTTTATCTTTGTTTGGACTGTTTCACTTTTTTTTCCACCAAGGTAGGCTCATTAAGTTTTATAATAAAGTGAAATAGTGCTTTCTCTTCTCTTTTAAGTCATGGTGTTTTCTTACAGGGCACTGAGAAGAATTTGACGAACTTGATTGTGTAAAAAAAGCATTTTAGTTCCATGTTACTACCAAATAAGGTTTTTGTAACAGTGAAAATTTTAGACTATATGAGATTTGCCTTTTATTTTATTTGCGATGTCACTATATTAAGTATGTTTTATTTAAGTCATGAATTTAACTGGATATATATTTGATTATATTATGTTTTTCCCAAATCAGTCTGTATATCTTTACTTAAAAACAATTGTGTATGTTCACTATAGATTTCAATAAATATACACTAATTTTACGTTTCATTGCTTTGTATTTAGGTGTTAACTTTTCATTGGAATTTGAAGTTTTTTTGCAAATTTCCATTGAAATGGTGGCGTACTCTTAGACAATTCTATTTGAATTAAGTTGATTACTACCAAGAACCATCGGGTTTTCTATTTATGTACGTCATTAAATTCAATATATTTATATTTCTTAACTAGGCTAAATCAGTTTGTCAATATCAGTTCAGGGCTACTTAATTGATTCGAAATTTGTTAGAGGACTGAATAAAATTCGGTTGATTCAAGTGAAAATTCGATCAGCCTGCATCAAATGAATGAGCTGGAAAAAATTAGTGTGGAGACTAAAAATTGAAGTTTTATAGAGATTCCAAAATGTAAGAAGTAAAGTATCAGTTTTAAGACTCAAGTATCTTGTATAATACTAAACAAATATTTCTTTATTTCAAATCTAAATTTGAGTTGCCTTCTACTTGGAAAAGATTGATTAGCTTCTTGTTTTAAACTTGCTTGTTAATATCTTTTTGTTCCCATCATTTTTATGTTGTGTCATTAAATCTTGTTTTAAATAGAAATTAGTATAAAGTTGGAGTTGATAATCACTGAAGTGGTAAATTTTTGTTTACTCTAACTTTAACATGCATTTTAACATTGGCCTATTTTTATCGTAGGCTATGATAGATAAGACCAAACTGGATTCAAAAGAAGTTGGTGACATTATAGTTGATTCAGTTTTGGCTCCTGGTTCTAAAAGAGCAAATGAATGCAAAATGGCTGCATTCTATGCTGGTTTTCTTGGCAAACTAGTTTAACTATTTAAACAGAAAGCCACTTTTTAAAAAAAAATGATACACTTGCTAGCCTGTTGGTAATAAATTTCTACTAACAAGATTTTATTTATTTTCTTCTGAGATCTAACTATAAGTACATAAGTGCAAAGCTTCCCTTAATTCGTGTAATCTCCAATCACTTTTTTTTACAATGTTACTGTTTTCTACGCAGAAACTATTCTGGTTTGAAGGGTCAATTGACAGTGTTCATCTGGTCTTCAAGCTGTAGATGACGTTGCTGCTGCTACAGAAGCTGGTTTTTATGATATAGGTATTAATTAATTTACTTGTAGTATTGTTTGACTGTATATTCACTGTGTCTCTTCTCTCGTTTTGTGAGTTGTATGTAAGGTATTGGTGCTGGGTTGGAATCCATGACTACCAATTCAGTTGCTTTGGAAAGGTCCATAAATCGAAAGTACATTTTCTATCTGACCTTTTATCTTATTGATGAATATATTCATCTTATACTACTGTAATAGACATATGAGTATTATTGCAGTGGGTTCTGTCATCAAAGAGATAAATTTCCCTTATCCAATAGGTCTGACTTTACTCCATATGATCTTTTCTTCTGTATTATGCTTTTTCCTCACCAAAGTTTTTAAGGTAGTTAATCTTTCTTTTCCACTTTTACTGTTTTATTTCCATTTATGCTTCGAGTGCACTTCATACAAACCAATGAATTTTACCTATTGTTTCTATATAAATTTTGTTTGGATATTTTTTTGAGCGGTAATTTTGTTTGGATATTATTTTCCAACCTTTTACTGTGATACCATTCTTTTTCTTACAGATCATAAAGATTGAGGAAGGGATGAACTGTACCCCAATTTTTACAGTTGTGTGAACATAGCATAGCTGTATTCATCCTGAAATCTAAGGTTCACTCTCTAATAGCTTTCCCATGCCCTATCAATATGCACTTCATGGATGATTTCTTGCTATAACCATTTATTCAAATGATCAATATAGTTTATTGTTTATTCAACATTTATGATTTCATGATTATTACAAAGTTACAAACTTATACTTTGTAGAATGCACAACAGAATTATTAGTACACTATGAGTCTCCTGATTGTGATTTTGATATTCATGAGCAAATCGTAGTTAAGTCTTCCCCATAACATAAAAGCTTATATTGATTCTTATCTCAAGTACCGACCATTAAGTATGTGATTTATTGATTATGTTCATCCATAACCTAGTCACCTTTGAATATTATCTCAAATGCTAATAAATATTGTAGCTTGATAGATATGAATTTGAGTATCATTGATAGCTTTGGGTAATTTAATCTGTTTACATCTTGAAATATTCATAAGATATATTATTTTTTACCTTCACACACACACACAGATATATATATATATAATATATATAACATGTTTTAAATTTGGAATTTGCTGATGATCTCAATTCTTAGATATGCTACATCAGTTATACCAATTGGTGCAATGTTTGCCATGACTCTATGGCTTGGCAACAGTGCGTATCTCTACATATCTGTTGCATTTGCCCAGATGTTGAAAGCTATCAGTAAGTTCTGAATGGCGCGATTCATCATATCTGCATTGATTATGCAATAATGTTTTAATATTACACCCTACACCAATAGCTAACAACTTTTTTATTTATTTTTTGAACAAACAATACAGTGCCTGTTGCTGTTTTTATTCTTGGCGCAGCGGCTGGGCTTGAAGTACTGAATTGCCGAATGTTTCTTATAATGTCAGTCATTAGTCTTGGAGTTATTGTGGCTTCATACGGTGAGGTTACAGTTGTTTGGATTGGAGTAGTATATCAAATGGGTGGTGTAATCGGTGAAGCATTAAGACTAATATTCATGGAAATTTTCGTGAAACGAAAAGGTGTACGCTTGAACTCAATATCCATGATGTATTATGTTTGTCCATGCAGGTAAAATAACTCCTTGGTCAATAAAATGTTTCACCTACGATATTTTCTTACATATCATCATTTCATATTCTGCATTTTGTTTGCTGCAGTGCACTTTGCCTCTTTGTTCCATGGTTATTTTTAAAGAAACCAAAAATGGAGTCAGGTGGAGCCTGGAATTTCCCGCTGCATATAGTAATTCTCAACTGTCTCAGCACTTTTGCACTCAATCTTTCAGTGTTTTTAGTGATATCACGTACAAGTGCTTTGACGATACGAGTTACCGGAGTTGTGAGAGACTGGTTGGTTGTTTTGACGTCAGTTGTGTTATTTGCTGATACAAAGCTGACACCCATAAACCTTGTTGGATATGCTATAGGTAAGCGTTTATTTACAAGCTTTTTCCCTTTAGTAGTCTATTTATTTTGAAAAGTATTACAGTACGAGGTCTAAGGACCATAATTTAAGGATTATTCTCCACTACTATTTTCGTGAAAACTACAGAAGTGATACAGGAATAAATTGGAAGGACGTGAACTTATGTTGAAATTTTGTTGTAATAAATATGAATCCTGTTTACATCAGTATGTCCTTTAACAACAAAAGATTGCATAAACAAATACTTGAATCATGTAATTAACTACATGTTGTGGTATGTGTAGCCATTACTGGTGTGGTGGCATACAATAATTACAAGCTGAAGAAGGAAGCTTCTGCGGTAAACACAGATGAAGACAGTAATAACACTAATGATGAGCAAATGAGACTTGTAGACAATTCAAAAATGGGTGATGGCAACATTGGAGATGGAGATAGATTACATGGTGTTCAGATAAACAGATAGTAGATTTGTATTCAAGGAAGTACAATTTGACTCAAACAGAGCGAACAAGCATCGATCAAATCCTTTCTTGAGATAACTATTGGTTGATTTGTGTTATTACTTTAACCTGGTGTTATTAGCATGGATGTATTGCATGGATGCTGATGTAATTTTTTTTAAAATTTGCACTTATTTTGCAACGGGCAATGTGCGTTGTTATATGAGCTTTTTACAACGGTCAATGCATGTTGTGAAGCAGGCTATGCAACTAGTATGGTTAGTCTATTGCAACGGGTTTTGGCCATTGTATTATAGTCTATTACAATGGTCATAACCCATTGTAAAAAGGTATACTGCAACGGTTTTTACAACGTGCTTTGCCCGTTGTAAATGTGGTGGATCTTTTACAACGAGGCCTATTACAACAGGCACATGTCCATTGCAAAAACAATATTACAATGGGCATTGCCCGTTGTAAAAAAGACTGTTTTGTTGTAGTGAATTGTAGACCATTACTAGTTTTAGATGTTCTATATATAACTTTTAATAAAAAAATTATTTTGACTAAAAATTATTATAATTTTATAAATCTTTTAGTGATAAAATTCCTAGTTCTCTTCTTAACTTTATAAACGTATTTTCGTTTAATGGTTTTGTAAAAATATCAGCAACTTGATTTTCTGATGAAACAAATTCTAAAGAAATTTTTTCTTTTTCGATATTATCGCGTAGAAAATGACGTCTAATATCAATATGTTTGGTTCGAGAATGATTGATCAGATTCTTAAATAAGTTAATAGCACTAGTGTTGTCAGAATATATTGTTGATTTTGATAAATTTATTCCAAAATCCTGAAGTGTTTACTGCATATAGATGATTTGAGCACATGCTAAAGCAGCAGATATATATTCTGCTTCACATGTCGAAAGTGAAACACAATTTTGCTTTTTACTAAACCAAGATACTAAAGATTGTCCAAAGAAATGACAAATTCCACTCGTTCTATCGGTTCGACGTCCTCCATAATCAGCATCACTATATGATACTAATTCGAAAGAACATTCTTTTGGATAGAAAAGTCCGAATTCTTTAGTACTGCTTAAGTAACGCAAAATTCGTTTAACCGCTCGCAAATGTGATTATTTAGGATTTGCTTGAAATCGAGCACATAAGCAAACACTCATCATAATATCAGGACGACTAGCAGTTAGATAAAGTAAAGAACCTATCATACTTCGATATAGTTTTTGGTCAATATTTTTGCCATTTTCATCTCGATCGAGATGAATTGTAGTACTCATAGGAGTAGATTTGGCAGAAGTGTTTTCCATACCAAAACGTTTTATTAAATTATTACAATATTTTTCTTGATTAATAAATATTCCATTTTTGACTTGTTTAATTTGAAGTCCGAGAAAATATGACAGTTCTCCCATATGTGACATTTCAAATTCTTTAGTCATAATGTTCGAAAATTCTTGACAAAGTTTTTCATTTGTAGAACCGAAAACAATGTCGTCAACATATATTTGCATTACTAAAATATCCTTTTTATCTTGTTTTATAAAAAGAGTTTGATCTACTTTTCCAATTGCAAATCTAGAATTTAAAAGATAACTTTTAAGTCGATCATACCAAGCACGTGGTGCTTGTTTTAATCCGTATAATGCTTTCTTTAATTTGTATACGTGATCTGGAAATTTTTCATGAGAAAACAAAGGAGGTTGTTCTACGTAAACATTTTCTTTAATAAAACCGTTTAAAAACGCTCTCTTGACATCCATTTGATATAGTTTAAAATCAATAAAACAAGCAAAGGATAATAAGATACGTATTGCTTCTAGTCTAGCGACAAGAGCAAATGTTTCTTCATAATCAATAACTTCTTCTTGATTATATCCTCGAGCTACTAATCTAGCTTTATTTCTAGTAATATTTCCTAGTTCATCAGCTTTTTTTTTGAAAACCCATTTAGTGCCGATGACGGTTTGGTTTTCTGGTCTAGGAACTAAATCCCATACATCATTTCGTTCAAATTGATTTAGTTCTTCCTGCATTGCTAAAATCCAATAATCATCCATTGAAGCTTCTTTAGCATTTTTAGGTTCTGTAGTAGAAATAAAAGGTATATGACCCATTTGATTTAGTTGATGTCGTGTTTTTACATTTTCGTTAACTTCACCAATTATATTTTGAATTCGATGATCTTTTAAAATTCTTGGTGGAGATTTTAAAATGTTTTTGAGATGATTTTCTGAAGAATCATTTTCCATAGTTTTATTTTCAGAATTCAGTTCAGAATTACTTATTATTTCATCATCATCGTATTTATTAGTTTTGAAGTTTTCATCGAACGAAACATGAAGTGTTTCTTCAATGGTTTTAGTTCTCAAATTATAAACTCTATATGCTTTACTACGATCTGAATATCCTATAAAATTCCTTCATCTGATTTTGAATCAAATTTTCCAAGTTGATCTTTAGTATTTAAAATAAAACATTTTGAGCCAAATATTTTAAAATATGATATGTTTGGTTTTCTTCCATTAAACAGTTCGTATGGAGTATGTTTTGTTAGAGGACGAATGGAGACACGATTCAAAACGTAACAGGCAGTTGCTACTGCTTCTGCCCAAAATTGTTTTGGTAGTATGCTTCCATTCAATAATGTTCTGGCGCATTCTTGAAGTGTTCTATTTTTCCTTTCTACAACTTCATTCTGTTGTGGAGTTCTTGGAAATGAAAAATTATGAACAATTCCTTTCTTGTTACAAAAATTTTCAAATAATTCGTTTTCGAATTCTCCTTCATGATCGCTTCTAATATTTTTAATTTTTAAGTCTTTAACATTTTGAATTCTTTTAACAAAATTCTTAAAGTTTTCAAATGTTTCATTTTTATGTTTCATAAAAAATGTCCAAGTGAATCTTGAAAAATCATCAACAATTACAAAAACACATTTATTATGATTTATAGACTGAACTTGAGTTGGTCCAAATAAGTTTAGATGTAATAACTCAAGTGGTTGTAATGTTGAAATGATTTTCTTTGATTTAAAAGATGCTTTTGTTAACTTTCCTAGTTGACAAGCATCACAAATGTTTTTAACTTTAAAGTTCATTTTTGGTAAACCTTTTACTAAGTTGTTTCTAGATAGTTTACTTATAGCTTTGAAATTTATGTGACAGAATCTTTTGGGCCATAACCAAGGATCATTTTTTTAGCTATTAGGCACATATCAATGTTGTGTTTAATTTTCATATTTAAAACATATATATTACGTTCTCTAATTCCTTCAAATATAAGATTTTAGTTTTGATAAAAAATATTGCATTTATTTTCTGAAAAAGATATACAAAATCCCTTATCGCAAAGTTGACTTATACTAAGCAGATTGTGTTTTAAGTTTTTAACTAATAAAATATTTGTAATAAGAGGTAAGTTAGATGTACCGTCATTGCTCACATCGCCTTTGCCGATGACATATCCTTTGGATTTATCTCCAAAAGTGACAGAACCTCCATCTGAGTAGATAATATTTGTCAGCATTTCTTTGTTTCCTGTCATGTGTTTTGAGCAACCACTGTCCAGTATCCACTTTTTTTTCTCTTATTTGGCACCTGCAAAAAATATTGAATTGACGTTGGTACCCACTTCCTCCGTTAGGGTCCTAAGAGTTAGGTCTTAGGAATCCAAACCCAAGTGGGTTTAGAGTTCCCTTTAAAAGTATAATTAATATTCTTATGAATACTGAAAATAAATGACTCTATATACTTACTTCTTATGAGACTATTGTTGGTTTTTGGTACCCATATTTTAATAGTTTTCTGATTAATAGTGTTAATTATAGTTTTTTTTGTAGTTTTCTTTTTAAACCTACCATATAACAGATCATATGATTTTCCAGAACTACTAGCTTTGCCATAACCTAGACCTCTCTTACTTGAAGTATGTTGGGAATTTCCAATAATTTTAGAGAGATTCTCTCTTCCTTTGTTAAAATTCGAAACATTCTTTGTAATACTTTGTAGTTTGTTCTTTAGACTCTCTATTTCTAATTCTAAGGTTTTATTATTGCTTTTCAAATCATGATTTTCTGTAGCTACTAAATCATTCTTGTTTTTCAATGATTCTATTTCTTTTTCAATCATTATGAGTTGAGATGATAAATTTCTTTCTTATTCTTGAATTTTTACTAATTCTTCTTCAAGAATTTTCTTCTCATATCGTAACATATCTACTTCTAGTTCACTCCTATTTAATTTTGCTAATGTATCTTTATTTGATCGTTTCTGATTCTTAATTGTTTTTAACAATTCAGAGTTTACTTCTATTAAATCATCAAAAGAGAATACACTTACATCGTTTTTAGATGCCATGAAGCACATATTAGCTTGTTCGGTGTCGCTATCACTATCGGATGACGAAGAGTCGGAATCATCTCAAGTAACTGAAAAAGCTTGCTTTTTCTTTTTGAACTGTTTCTCGTTTTTGTTTTTCTTGAGTTCCGGACAGTTCTTTTTGATGTGGCCTGATTGATTGCACTCGTAGCATTTCAGAGATGAGTGTGAAGGAAAGTTGTTTTGACCATTATTGCTTCCAAAGTTTTTCTTCTTTTTGAATTTCAGAAATTTTCTAAATTTTTTGGCTATGAATGCTATATCGTCAACATATTCATCGTTTGATTCTTCTTTCTCGGCTTGAAATGCTATTGTTTAACGGTCTTGTGCGTGTACTTTTCTTGCCTGCAAATTTACTTCATATGACATTAGATTTCCTATCAACTCCTCTGGTTTTATGGTAGAAAGATCGTTAGCTTCTTCGATAGCTAAGACTTTTCTTTCCCATTCATCTGTGAGAGAGTTGAGTATTTTTGACACAATATCAAAATCCATATATTTTTCTCCTAGTGCCAAAAGTAAATGATATATGTCTTGAAATCTAGAGTACATATCAATTATGGTCTCATCTTGCTTTATTCTAAAGTTTTGAAATTGATTCTTAAGCATAGATATCTTACTCTGTTTAATTTTGTTAGTACCTTCATGTGTAACTTTAAGTGTGTGCCATATTTCATATCCAGTAGTACACATACTAACTCTATTGAATTCATTCTTATCTAGTGCACAAAATAACATGTTCATTGCTTTCGCATTTGCAGAAGCATCTAATTTTTGAGTGTTAGACCATTCTGCAAAATTATTAGTAGGAGCATGATATTCTTGTTGAATAACGTTCCATGCATCAAACCCGTTTAATTGTATATAAACTCTCATCCTAGTTGACCAGTAAGCATAGTTTAGACCATTAAATAGTGGTGGTCGTGCAGTGGATTGTCCTTCAGTGAAATTAGAGTGACTATTGTTATCCATATTAACAAATATCATATAACTATGTTATGGCTTTGTGATGACCGTGCTCTGATACCAAATGAAAGTTTGTGTGGATCGGTTGTATGGATAAATATACTAATTTAAAACTTGTGTGATATAGCAGCGGAAAATAGTCGATAAATAAAAGAAATGTAAAGCGGTAAGTAAATGACACCAGATATTTTTATACTGGTTCGAACTTCCCATTCTACGTCCAGTCCAAAACTCCTTCTGGATTTACTAACACCCTCGCTTCACCCGGAGGAATAGGCACCTGAGCAAACGAACAGGATTTCAATACACTTGCCCGAGCAACCGAACGGGACTTCCAATACAAAGTATTTAGTTTTTTTGACTTGATGTGTTCTTGAATAACACCGATTAGTCGATATAGTACACCCTTCCTATAATCTTCTCCTTTGTGGTATGTAGTGTTTGTACGTGAAGAGAATGGAAGATTTAAATAGAATTCTCAATAGAATGCTTGTATGAATGTTTTTAGAAAGCAAAGACTATAGAGAGTAGAATCAAAATAGGATAGAAAGAATTATAATGATTGTTTTTCTGAATTTGATTCTTGGCTATATTTATAATGAATCAAGAGTTGTTCTTTCACGAACAGTAGCGCTGAAAAGAAATGGAAACAATCCTTGAAGTTGAGATGTATCTCTTTATTGAAGAGACGCATCTCTTCGTTAAAAACTAGCTGTTATATGAATTCAGCAGGCTGACTGCCGAAGATTCAGCCGTCTGATCCAAAGCCGAAAATAAATAGTGTAAAAGACAGTACATTCAGCCGTCTGATCAAGTGGATTCAGCCAGCTAAATATTGTGGTAAATTTAAATTTACCCAGTATTTAGCCGGCTGAATAGCTGTAGTCAGCCGGCTGAAATCTGTGTCTTGTGCATGTGCATACTTCTAAGATACGTGTCAATTTTGTTTTGCAACATACCACTTTGGAGAGATTTTAACATATTTCTAACTAGACTCAGAAATATTAAAACATCTAATCTATCTTCTCGTATTTCTGAATCCATCCTTCAAAGATTTATCTTCTCCTACAAATTTGGTTAGTATACAATAATAATATAGCTTATATAGTTGTCACATTAAAAATCATAGATTTCTGGATCTTAACAAACTATATCTGGATAAAGTTATTGACATAAGTCAATAGGTTCACAGTCAACCCATGAAAACTATAATATAAGAGAAGTTATTGGAGATACCAAAAGGTTCAGAGAGAACCCATGAAATACTGAAGTTATTGACAAGGGCCAATAGGTTCTTATTGATTCCATGAAAACTATGAAACCAGACAGATAGTCCATAAGCTTTGAACAGGTTATTAGTCAGCCCATGAAAACTAATAGGTTAATAGTGACCCTAGAAACTATTACTGAGACAAACAGCCAAATGAATGTGGATGGGAAATCCAGGATATTTTGCTTGTTTGCGTATCATCGTGATATTTTAAATTGCAATGTTTTAACCATTGTGGATGCAGGAGCACAATATTTGGTGATTATAAATTTTTGGATAAGATACTAGTGAGGGAAAAACCCGTTCCATTAAGCGGCATGGTCTCACTAGATATCTAAATGGTTCGAGATGATAGGTTATTATTCATAGCAGGCTTTATGTCTGACTCGAAGTTTATGTTTTTCCTTTAAACTCTTGGGTGTAAAATTGATTTTGAGTAGTTTGAGAATTGAGGTTTTCAGGTTCTCCTTTAGACGAATAAGCTTCCGGAAACATGCAAGAGGCAAGCTAGCTAATAGGAGTTCTTTTATATTTGATTCTGTTGTGTTTTGATGTAAAGATAAAGTTGTTTAATTGCCTATGTTTAGACTCTGATTATCTAAAGGGGCATCTTCGTATGTCACTCTTGACGTAGTTTGTAATAATTATATTTTCATTGAACGTGGTTCTCGAATTTGGGATTATGTAATGAATTTGAAATATGATTGAAATGGAATGAGAAATTTATTTGATAGTTTTAATTTTTTTAATATCCATGCATTCCTGTTATATCAATGTTTCTAATATTACCCCATTTGGTCATCGAGAATTAATAATTATGGATGACTACAGCATCCGTAGCCGTTGGTTTTGGGCCTCCAAGTGGGGGATGTTACACTATGCTCAGGGAGATAGTGATGAACCAGACAAGGAAATACCTTTGGATGATGATTTCTGTAATGCATAAATGATGACTAGATCCGTCGTTGTAAATATACAATTCAACGATGAATTATTCTTATCCTCCGGTGTTCAAAATAAGTTCAAAGTTGGCATACTATTCGAGTGCAAATAATTTTTTTTGCAACAATAAAGTGAATAGTCTATTCTAAATGCAGTTCCTTTTAAGCCAATTAAGTCGAACAAAACAAAGTACACAGTCATTTGCAATGTCGATTCAAATTGTCCATGGAGAATACATGCTATAGTTTTCAAAAATCTTAACTAGGATGCTGGGTTATTAAAAATATCTAAGCGATCATGGTTGTGCTAATCCAATAATTAACTGAATCACAAGCAAGTAACATCTACTTTTTGGTTTTAAAGATCATGCCTTTTGTAAAAGCAGATTTGAGCATAACAATTGGAAAAGTGTAGGTGTTAATGGAAGAACTATTGTTTATTAAAATTGGTTGTATGGAAATGTGGAGAGTTTTGAGTAAGGCAATAGAATGAATTTATGGTGATTTTGTAGAATCTGATACCAATCTACAACCGCATTTTGCTGAAATTTCAAGTACGAACCTATATATTGTTGGACATGTAACAACTAATGAGTATGGAGTTTTTAATTGAGCTTTTTTGGGCTTTTGGGCCTTACATGGATGGTTTTGTACATTTTTGGCCTTTACTTTGCATTGATGGCACACATTTGTATGGAATATACAAAGGCACCTTGCTTGTTTCAACGGCAGTAGATGCGAATGACCAGCTCTACCCTTTTGCTTATGCAAATGTTGAGTTAGAATCATGTGATAGTTGGGATTGGTTTTTTGTTGCATGCGAAGGTTCGTTAATAGTGTCAATGATCGACGTGTTATTTTCATTTTTGATAGAATGAAAGGAATATCGACAGTGTTGGAAAGCAATTAGGGATTACCGTACAAGTATATATTTTGTGCTAGATATTTGAAAGAAAAATTTCAAGCTACAAGCTTTAAAGATAAACGACTGGTTAGTTTATTTTATGCTGCAGCATGCGCTTCAGAGGAAGTCGAATATATAAAAATCCTAGAAGAAATTAAAACCACCAATATCAGAGCGCACAAATGGATAGAGAAAATTTTAGGTGGGAAAGAGGGAAACTTGGCATTGTACAAGGACAATGGTGGTCGATTTCATATTATGACTACTAACGCTTTAGAAATTTTTAATGCTGTGCTTAGAGATGCATGATCGTTACTAGTTAAAGTTTTGGTTGGACGTACCTTCTATCGATTGGTGGATTATTTCTACCAAAGAAGAGAAGATTCTAAAACTTTGAAAACTCATTTAACGTAAAAATGGGAAGCAAAAATAGGCGAGAGAGAACGTGAAGCAAGATATTCAAGGCTAGTTCGATTCGGTCAAATAATGACAAGTAATTCACTACTTTGACGATGAATTTAAACTAAAAATCGATGTTAATACTCGTTCTTGTATATGCAACATTACTACAACAGTTGCCTCATGCACATTTATGACTGCTCCTTTGGCAGTTGTAAATGGTGCGAATAGTGCTCATCATGACTTCTTATCACCTTGGCTCTCAATTCAGTAACTACTTGGCGACGTTGACCTAAATTTCATCACATTCGTGGTATTATTATTGAAGTGCACATGAGGGTAAGTTGGTTCTACCACCAACAGCTCACATACCATCATGAAGGCCTTGGTCAAAAAGGCGCTACAGATGAGATGCACGCTCCAAAGGAAAATAGGTGCAGTAGATGTGGAGTGCATGGCCAAATAATAATCGTTGCACTTCTGCAACTTCGCATTTATGTTTTTTTCTAGTTGTTTGGGGTAGTAGTAAATTTCTTTGTTTTAGCTGGTGGTAAATTTATTTGTTTGAAAAACTTTTTATGAAAAGGCATATTCGAATAATCCAATTTTGTTTTCTTATTTGATATGAACATATTTGATGACATGTACGCTATGTATTTTCATATTCTTTGAGTTTTAAACATTCTATTGTATTTGTCGTAGGTTTATGTTTTGAACTTGTTTTGATAGGGGCAATATTTCAAATAGTGCCAACAGGCTATTTAAAATAACATCAACTTGCAATATTTGAAATAGCCTCTATTGGCGTCATTTCAAATATTGCCCTAGTCAAAACAGATTTCAAATAGAAATTAACCTGGAAAACACACCACAGTTCATTTACATCTACCAATATGGACAAATTCCATTTTCATCAGCATAATCCATTACACAACTGCATGACAGACGAGAAAATACCCCAATTCATAAAATTAAAGATCCATTAAATCCATTAATCCATAATACAAAAGGAAACAACATTACATACACCCTACCAACTCCGTACAATATTCAACAAAATACCACTTAATCTCTCAGATTACGAACTCCATGCGGAGTCTTTCTTTTTGGCTTGCTCCGCTATAATGTAGACTCCTTCGGCGAATCCTCCTCATTGTCTTCTCCTTCATTTTCTTCCATTAGTAGCATTGTCTGTGGAGGTTGTGAAGGACCAGGGCTATATTCCTCCTAAGAAGATGAACTTTGTTTTATTCATCGACGTCTATGATATGTGACAAGCCCACTAGAATAAGATGGAGGAGGCATGTAGTCCGGTGGCGGTGGTTCTATGTGCGCAGGAGGAGGTGGAAGAATATGAGGGGGCGGTGTGGATCTTGATAGCTTGTTCTTCTGTGACGATTGAGGGATTCGAACCTCTACCTTCCCAAAAAGAAGCACCATGCACTAACCACTACGCTAAAAGATCTTTGTGTTAACTTTCAAAATGAATATTAAAAACTACCCCCTTTAAAGAGCTTAACGTCCTTGTTGGCTCATCACCATGCACCGCCAAGGCGTTGTGTTTGTAACCCACATCAGTTTTACAACCATCTAACATCCGTAGCATTACAACACACAATTCCGACTGGATACTAGCTCTGATACCAATGACTGCGGGATCGAACCTTTGCTATCCCAAAAAGAAACATCATGCTCTAACCACTGTGCCAAACGTGTTAACTTTCCTAAGGGATATTACATTCACCAAAATTGATTGTAAAATCCACTTCACACTAAAGCATTTACCCTTTGATCGCTTTGATAATTCTTTAGAAAGCTTGTCAACCAACTCTAATGCATGGTAAATGTCATCTGCCTACACACAAAAATTGAAAATTAGTACATATATTAATCTATTCCGCTTAATTAATCAATATGTATACATTCCACATTCCTCTCAAGAGGTGCTCTACGCTTGTATGGATCAGTCACAACGAGAACATCTTTGCCACGTAGAACATAGTGGCACTTGATGTTCCAATACCAACTGTTGTATTCTTTGACAGTTAAAGTCAGGTCCCTTTCTTTTTATGTGTGTATATGGAGATGATTTCAGGACTCAATTAGATATCATACTACCTGGCTTCTATATCAACCTGATAGAAAGGAGCATTTTCTAGCAAATGTTGTTGCATACCAAATTACCCCATCACTTTGTCGGAAAGTTGATATGCTACATCACTAAGACATATGATTGGAATCCGTATAGTCCATAAATGAATGAAAACAATGCATAAGTTAGGTGGCTCTCCAAGCACTTATGGTGTATACGACATCCTTGTTACCAAATCATAATCTAGTACGTCAAGTTCGTTTCAATAGAAAATAACATTCCGTCTTGGAGACTTCGCGGTATTCTTGGGTCCAATCCACCTAAAAGAGGGAGTTATTATGAATTACATGATCAAAACATATGAATGTGATAAGATGACGCAATAAATATACCTAGAACCATATGGTAGAGATTCATCCACAATAGTCCTCTTCATTGTTATTCTATCGGTAAGAATACGTCTAACATAACCACAAACTTGTATGCACATAAGATTGCAATGTATATTAAAGTATAAAAGAAATGCATATGGAGGATAATTATGAAAATATATGTACTAAATGTGAGTCAACGGAATAGAGATCTTAAGGCTAAATTAACATTAGAGGTGGGTGAATAGTGTTTAATTGATTATACAAATATTTTTCATATTCTTTAAGATCCTACTTGGAATAATGTAATTAACAATCACAGAATCAGAATGCAGAAAAAAGTAAATGCAGTAAAAGTAAAAAGGAAAGAACACACTAGGATTTTATACTAGTTCGGAGTTACCCTACATCCAGTCCCGCACAATTCCTTATATGGATTTCTTTTCAAATAGTAAATGCAAATATAATCTCGATTTCAAGGATATGAGATACACCCTCCAGAATCCCGACCTCTGGGTAGAGTCACTTGATTTCTGGGCCACAAGCACACCCACAAGATTTACGGACTACCATGCACACCTAATTGTTTTTAACAGGCTACAATCATACCTACTTGAATTTCAGGGATACCAATCATACCACAAAGTATAAGATTATAATTTGGTAGATTTTACAGACTCAGATCTTCGATTTTGATTACAGTTGATCCTATAACTATTGAATAACACTTTGACCTTGAGAGAGATGAGAGAAATCAGATGGTATATGAAAGAGAATCAAACTTGTAATGACTGAATTAGATTATGGTTGAATTTCGATAGAGTTTCAATAGAAATTGATTTAGAAATCAAGAGAGTGAAAAGAGGTGAGAAAAATAAGAAAGTAGTAAATGAAAATTCATTTGGAAGTCTAATATATATAGGGTACAACGGTCATGTCCATTCGCAAAGAGATATGACGAAAAGACACTTCCATTCAAATTTGAATTTTGAATTTTACAGCCACTATGTTGACATACATGGATAAGAGATGTTGACATATCCCATTGTATTTTGAAAAATAGTTTAATATTATTTTTAAAATCCATTACTTTGTAAATTAATTTGATAATTTTTAGAATCATTTAAATATAGTTTATACACATTTTAATCAAAATATAACTTAATAAAACTTTATAAAATAATTTTGAAAGATTTAATAAGAATATTTAATAATATATATATATATATATATAATATAATTATAACTTATTAAAATATAAACAAAATTCAATATACAATAATATATATATATACTTAAAAACACTAAAATGATATCTTTGTAAGTAAGAGATTGAAAATCATTTTGGGAAATATTTTGAAATGATTATTAAAAAACATAATATTTGAAAAACAATTTAATTTTTTTTAGAGAAGATGAGAGAGATCATGAAAGTGCTGTTAAGGTTTTAACATAAATTCCATGGCTCTAACTTATCTGGAATATCTTGAAACCTTGAACTCTTCATTACTCATGAGTCTTCATTCTTGAACTCTTGAAACTCTGTATCAGCATCTTGAATCTACTCTTGATATTGTACAGTCTTCTTAGTCAACACCTATCAAATATCCTGTACTATATACTATATATATCTTAATAAAATAGTAGTATCTATATTTTTTATAATGTTCTATAGTTGCTATCATCAAAACTAATACCCATGATACTAACAATCTCCCCCTTCTTGATGGTGACAACTATGTATATAAAATATATTATAACTCTCCCTAAGTTACAAAACCCCATCTTAATCTATGCCAAAATTTTATATATTTCTCTCCCTTTGTCATCAACAAAAATAACTAACTAAAACTATAAATCTAATACTAACTCTGGCTCCAATTCAAACTCTAACTTCTCTAAATGTAATATTAACCAATATGTGTAAGAATTATATATAATGATGATGAGAAAGATTATATATAATCATGAAATAATCAACCCAAATATTCATCCAAATCAAACAAAGTTTATGTCACACAACATTCAAACAAATACAAACAAAGAAAAACCAATCAAATCCAAATCAAATTAAGTATTATTATTTATATACAATCAAACTTATTTAAACTAGACATTTAGGGGAACTTCGACCCATCCTTCAATGTCAAAGATTAGATCCACTTTGATAGCATCCCAATCTTCATCACCTTTATTGATGGTACACTCTGGATTGGTGGTTGGTTCTTCTTTGTTCAAGGCAGAAATCACCCACTGAATTGTGTTGAAATGTTTTTCTTGCTCCTTGATCATCTGCACTTGACTAATTCTAAGTGTCTTTGGTTTCTTAGGATGAAAGTAAGAATGTTCTTGAATGATTCAAGAGTTTGTTCGAGGTTTTCGGTTAGTTTTTTAATAGAATAAGCCATTATTTTGGTTTTAGAGTTTAGGAATACAAAGGGAGAAGAAAGAGAGTAGAGAATATTGATTCTCTGTTCTTGATAGGTATTTCAAGGGGTGGAAATTTGTTGGAAATGAATAGACATTTGCTGTCTATTGAATTTTCAAAATTAATTTTTTTTTCGAAAATTTACCGTTGTATGTCGACATACATATCTAGGGTATGTCACCATATATACAGAAATTTTCAAATTTTTTTTTTGATATTCTAATGTATTTAGCTTATACTATTATACCTGTTATGTTTTTCAGAGATGATAAACAATGTATAAAGCAAGGAAACAGATTTTTCATTAATACTTAGATTGAGATTACATAGAACACAAAAAATGAAAAGATACATAAGTTCAAACCAAATTTAAACTACAATACACTCATAATCAACTAGATAAAAAGATAAAAAGATGTTGATGAGGAAGATGATGAAGATATCCCAAGCTTGCGTTTCACTTTTTCAAAGAACTTATCCATTTTGTTAGAAATAGTGTTTAATTTCTTACTAACCGAAGGCTTGAGAATCTTTTGGTTTTCAACACCTTCTTTTGATTGTTGAGAAGGTCTTAATTGGTTGGTCAGAGTGGAAAGTCAATGCTTTCTAAGGAGATTTCCTCCTCCTCCTCCTCTTCTTCTTCAATATCTATATCTTCTCCATATTCCTCTTCCCCCTCTTCATAAGCTAATCTTTTTTCTTTCTCCGCTATAGTTTCATATGGCTCGAAAAAGGGTGGAATTTTCATAAGAGTGATGTTGGCTTGAATAAAGACTTTACGAGAGATAAATTCTTCTCCTTTAAAGTCAACATCAAAGTAATTGAAGATTCAGGTAAGATACACACTATGAAATAGTGTGTTTTTATGATTGGAAAGATTTTTGGGATAAAATTCATCCAAAATACATTGAGCCCAATTCATGTCATATTGACCATAAATGGAAAAATGGGCTTTACAAACTTTTAAAGTTGGATTATTAAAATTTCTCAACCGAGGAGTGATAGTATATCGTAAAACAAGATATAAAATACTTGCTTTTGGGCGAAATATTCAGTTTTTGAACTCAAAATTATCATCACCTTCGCAAATGTTGTGAAATAGTTCATGATTTTGATCATCATTTTTGAAAAATGTAAGGTCCATTCTGGTAGATTTACATCCAAGAATGGTACCCAAAATTTCACAATTTAAAACAATTAAAATTCCTTTTACACTACTCCATACTTCTCTTTCTTTTCCATCATGAAATTTTCCTTTCAAGTTTGCATAAAACATTTTGACCAAGTGTGGATAACAAACAAAATAATTTTGGATAGCATCAATTAAACTGAGAACTCCATTTTGTAAACAAGAGAATCAAGTTCATAAGTAGAAAAATCATTGAAAATAGCAAACTTTCCCATAGATACCTTTCCATAACTCATATAACTAATATATACTTTTATAGCCTCTTGATCATATAAGAGAAAATTCTTGATGCTTTTGGAAAGTCTCATAGATGTAGAAGTGCTTGAGGAAGCCATTAATGAAGAGTTTTGAAGAGATAAGAGAGTTTATGATTTTTGTATTTGAAAATGGAAGTGAGAAATGAATGGATGGAGATAGAGTAAGTAAATAGGGAATCAAAGGACTTGTTCTCTGGTCAAAAGACAACTTTTCAGAACATAGGAGTTGGTGAAAAGGTGGAGGAAAATTCAAATTTTGAATTTGAATTTGAATTTGAAATTCAAAACCTGTCTACATATATTGACATATGCTCGTGGGGTATGTCGACATATAGGTCGAAATTTTCAAAAATGATTATTGTTTAACTATATCTATTTTATTATATAGATCTATTTATAGCTATTCTATTTTCAAAAAAATAATTTTAAAATAATGTTAAATATATTTTATATTATTATTTTATTACTAAAATATATAAATATTTTATATTTAAAATATTTTCACACAATATTCAACCAATATTATTATTAATCTATAGGATATTCCTAACAACCAATAAAGCAACCAAAAGAAAAGAAAAATTTATTCAAGAAATAAAAAAAACTTTTGATATATTAAAAGCATACTTTTTTCTGATCCATTTTACCATTTTGTTTTGAATTATGTATTACCGTGAACCACATGTTAGCAATTTATGTTCTGATTCATTATCACTTGAGGATGTGTCTGAATCGTCTAGTGGTGCAATATAGGCTCTTCTTCGTTTTCTGGATGAATCAATGTTTGGTGTAGTTTTTAATTTATCGGGATGTGGACAGTCTCGTTTTAAATGACCAGGGTCATCGCAGTTATAACATCTAACTCCATTTCGGTTTCCACTTCCTCTTCCTAGATTTTTGTTGTCATTTCTTTTGAAATTTCCATCTTCCTATATTTTAGAAATTTTCTAAAATTCCTTGTCATGAAAGCAATTTCTTCATCATCATCGCTGTCTGATTCCAGATTATCCATTATTGCATTAAAAGTTATAGATTTCTTCTCTATTGCTTTGCTTTCTCTCCTGTCCTGCATTTGTGCTTCAAAAGACATTAAATTGCCAATTAACTCTTTAATTTTTAGAGTGCCATTAGCCTCCTCGATTGCAAGAGTCTTTTGATCCTATTCAGGAGTAAGTGAATTAAGGATTTTTCTAACTTGATCCTCTTCAGAAAAACTTTTACTTAGTGCAATAAGTGAGTGTACTATATCTTGGAATCTACTATATATATATATCAAATGTGGACTCATTTAGACTCGTTTTGAATAACTGAAACTGGTTTGTAACATGGAAATTTTGGTCTGTTTGACCTTACTTGTCCCTTCATGTGTAACTTGCAAAGTTCTCCAAATTTCAAATGCAGACTTACATATAAATACTCTATTTAATTCATTTCTACCCAGTGAACACAATAATATATTCATTGCCATAGAGTTACTTTGTGCAACTACTTTTTGGTCAGCAGTCCACTGCGTAAAATTAGTTTCGAGTTCAGTGTACTCAGTTTGTGTGATATTTTAAGTGTTTAAACCAATTGATTATAAATAAATTTTCATTCTACATGACTAATATGTGTAATTACTGCCATTAAAAAGTGGAAGTCTTGTCCTTTGACAAATGAGTTACTAACAAGTGTATTAACAGTGTTACTAACAGTACTATTACCAATGTTGGTAGCCATTTAAACTTTTTCCAAATTAGACGATTAATACTTTGAAAACCAATGCTCTGATACCAAATGTGAGTCAGTAGAATAGGGATCTTAAGGCTAAATTAACACCAGAGGGGGTGAATAGTGTTTAATTGATTATATGAATAATTTTCAAATTCTTTAAGATTCTACTTGGAATGATGTAATTAACAATTACATAAACAATCATAGAAAGATAAAAGTAAATGCAGTAAAAGGAAAAAGGAAAGAACACACTAGGGTTTTATACTGGTTCGAAGTTACCCTATATCCAGTCCCACAAAATTCCTTATACTAATTTTTTTTCAACTAGTAAATGTGAATACATTCTCAATTTCAAGGCTACGAGACACACCCTACAGAATCCCGTCCTTCGGGTAGAGTCACTTGATTTTCGGTCCACAAGCACACGCACTAGATTTACGGGCTACTAAGCACACCAAATTGATTTTAACTGGCTACAATCACACCTGCTTGGATTTCAGGGATACCAAGCACACGACAAAGTATAAGTGTACAGGTTTATAGATTTTACAGACTCAAATCTTCAATCTTGATTATAATTGATCCTATAGCTCTAGAATAGCACTTTGATCTTGAGAGAGATGATAGAAATCAAAGAGTATATGAAGGAGAATCAAACTAGTAATGATTGAATTTGATTCTGCTTGAATTTTGGCGTATTTGATAGAAATTAATTTAGAAATCAAGAGAGGGAAAAAAGGAGAGAAAAATAAGAAAGTAGTTAATGAAATTCGTTTGGAAGTCTAGTACGTATATAGAAACAATGGTCATGTCCATTCGCAAAGAGATACGATGAAAAGACACTTCCATTCAAATTTGAATTTTGAACCATTTCGTCGAAATACATGGATAGGATATGTCGACATATCCCTTTGTATTTTGAAAAACAGTATAAAAACATTATTTTGAAAATCCGTTGCTTTGTAAAATAATTTGATACTTTGTAGAATCATTTAAATATAGTTTATACACATTTTAATCAAAATATGACTTAATAAAACTGTATAAAATAATTTTGAAAGATTTAATAAGAATATTTAATAATATATATAAAAATCAATATAATTATAACTTATTAAAATATAAACGAAAATTCAACATACATAAGCTGAAAAACACTAAAATGATATCTTTATAAATAAGAGATCGAAAATCATTTTGGGAAATATTTTGAAATGATTATTACAAAACAGAATGTTTGAAAACTAATTTAAAACAAAATTAGAGAAGATGAGAGAGATCGAGAAAGTGATATCAAGGTTTTAAGAAAAATTCTATGACCCTATAACTTATTTGGAATATCTTGAAATCTTGAACTCTTCATTACTCATGACTCTTCATTCTTGAACTCTTGAAGCTCTATATTAACATCTTGAATCTATTCTTGATATTGTATAGTCTTCTTAATCAACACCTGTCTAATATCCTGCACTGTATACTATATATATCTTGATAAAACATTGGTATCTATATTTATATAATGTCCTATAGTTGTTATCATCAAAACTAATACTTAAGGTACTAACACTAAAGTCAAACAACCACCAATTGATTAGTTCTCTAATAAAGCAAGCCTCGACAGCTATCCGTGTATGTGTAAGCTATAACTACACTAACCCACGGATACTGTCGGCAAGCATCGAAGTCCTCAAGGAAAGGAAGCTATTTGAGCCATACATGCATCTTAAGGTGACCTTAGACTAAATGAGAACTGATGATATGCAGAATAATAGCTCGAGCACGCTGTACAATCTTAATCTTGGAGGCGTCTATTAGAATATCGTCACCAAGCAACTACCTATACGAAGTCGTAACTATTATCTAATTACCACACTTCCGCTCATTAGGAGGAGATGGTCCTAAGAGCGGCTCACACAACTCCATGTAATATGTGGGCTTAGGGTTGGTCGACAGAGCACCCTCTATGGATAGACGAGCAGAATAGCTACATCAGCCAACGTAATAGCCATCTCACCAAACCGACGGTCGAATGAGGATGTCTCTTGTCTTCATCTATCTACCAGAGTAGTAACAAGGTGTTGATCCAATCAGGTGTACCCCAGCTACATAATTAAAAAATCTAGCTCGATCTATGAGCTCTAACATGGCGGGATGAGATAAAGTGACTTTCTTTAGCGATGACGAGTAATCAATGGTCGAATTCAGAGTAGGCGCTGCTAAAAGAATCAACAAAATATAAGCACTACATATAACCAACACAACTCTATATTTTTATTCAATATGGAAAAGCGTTACTTCCATCCACTCGGAGTTGTTCATGCGATTGCATTATTGCAAGTACAACATGCTACCATCTATATGTCCTGATAGGATCTCGGAGTAATATAATTAATTAAATCAAGTGGTAGTCAGAACATTCAACATTACGACTTTGTGACTCTTAAGTGTAAATTCGATCAGCAATTAATGTCGAACAATTCGAATATTAGCATTCACACATCACTTAGCAGATGATGTGACATTATGGCCAAATTTATCGCTTATGCAACACCCTATAATTTTACGATAAATAATTAAATTAAACAGGGGAAAATCATAATTTTGCATAAAGGAAAAAACAGTAAACTTCTACAGGAAATGGAATCAAGCTCCGAGACCTCTTTTATGGCATTTATAATGTCTTTTATAGTCAGAAAACACATATAATTTGCTGAATTCGGTTAAATGGGCTAGAAATTAGAAGAAATCAAACCTGACATTTTTACAATATATTAATTTTGAGATTTTAGCCAAAATATTACATTTTTCCACCCTATAAATATATCTCTAACCTATTCCTTTTGCTCTAATAAATATTACCTCCACTTCCAAAACCTTAATCCTCAAATTGATTATATATTCTCCAAATCAAATTCAAATTAAATAAATTTATATATGAAACTGATTGTCGTGAAGAGGGCTGCATAAATAAATCAAAGCTATCGAGAAATTTGCAGTTTTGAAGGCATGTAAATTCTAGATAGAAATGGAGAGGAAGGATCTACATCAAATCGGAGAGGAGGCATGACTAGTCGATGAGTGAGATTTATCATACTTGTGTATATATTGATAAGATGTAGTAATTCACCCTTCACGATCTTAAACCAAATATATAAATGATGTAATTCATAATCAAAATTTGGTTTTTTCTATACACCTGATTAGGATGTAGTATGCCATGTCTAGATAATTTAAAAGTTAATTTTTATCGACTGTAATTAGCAAAAGTTACTTAAATTAATTAAAAAGTGTAATATATATAAGTGTTCCAAACTAGACATATTATATATCCAAACTGTAGTTCTTGACGACATGAATCCAATGGTGTTGTTTGTTTAACGATTGAGTTTATGGATTGAACGGATAACACGTCAGAAGTTCGATAAACGTGGATTGTTCGTTTTGATCAAATGCCAAAATGACAACGATACGACGATTGGAGGACACGGGGACGTAGAGGAGATCTAGCAGGTTGCTACAGTGGGGTTTGATTGACCATACGAGGTCAGAGATCTCCCTAATTGGTTGAAATGTTCAGGCGGTGGTTGGTTGACTTGGGAAAGCGGAGATGGACCGGAGGGTAATGCGTGAAGAGTGGAGTCTTCTAGTGTGGTTGAATTTGGCGTTGGAGACCGGAGGTGTGCATTGTGGTGGTATAGAGTGGCAGTTGGGAAGATGCGAATGAGGTTGGATTTCGTACCTTTAGCTATGAGGGATAAAATCGATAATAAATTAAATATATTAATTAAAGGGGGAATAAGTTTAAAGGATAAAAATTTGTATTATTTTAGCCTCAAGGATACAACCTCCATGTTTTAGCCACAAGGACAAACATTCTTCGAAAATTAGTCATAAGGACAAATAGCCAAAATTAACAACCACCATGCCTCGCACCACCACCCGCCGTCATCACCTAAACCACCAGTTTCATCACCACTCCCAACACCACCACAATCGTCAAAATCTGAAATTTTAGTAGCAGGTTCGACGTTGCTACTACGTAGTATCAGTTTCCTTTTATAAAATAAAATTTATACTAGGTAGTATCATTAATATCATTATAAGCTAAAATATTACATATATTTCTACTTTCGGAAACTAAATTTACTTCTTTATAATCACCATCAATACATATCCTACTATACATAAAGAAAATGTGCATCATTAATTTAAAAAATAGAAAAATTAATACCGCACATTGTCATTTATATCTACTATCAAAAAACTATTACTAACAAATGTGTATCTACTATCAAAAAACTGCTAATATCAAATTTGTATCTACTATCAAAAAACTTCTACTATCAAATGTGTATAAAACTGTTATTATCAAATATGTATAAAACTGCTATTATAAAAGTGCTACTATCAAAATGTGTATAAAACTGCTACGATCAAAAAATGTGTATACAGTATCATTTACTGCTACTATCAAAAAATATAAAATGTATATAAAATTGCTACTATAATTCATAAATACTATTAAATATGTATAAACTGCTACAAAAATTCATAAATACTATTAAATGTGTACAAACTGCTGCTGCAATTTCAAAAAAACTAAAATTCATAAACTGCTACTACAAACAGAATAAATGCACACTTCATCTATAAAATGTACATTTGTTCAAAAAGTGCTAACAAAAACTCATGAAATGTTATTATAATTCATAAACTGCTACCATAATTCATAAATACTATTAAATGTGTATAAACTGCTATTATAATTCAAAAAAACTACAATTCAGAAACTACTACTATAAGCATAATATGTATTAAAAAATAAAATAAAACGATGCTACAATTGTAATTTTTATTACAAGTAAAATACAACAAAATACGTGGAACAAAACTGATACTATATAGTATTATTTTATTCTTATTTATTTCAATTAAAAATATTATTACAACTTGTAAAATGCTACTACAAAATAACATTGTAGTCTAAGATTATACACTCCACCTACAAAATGATATTACAAATCATAAAAATACTACTACAAATCAAATAATGTTAAATATTGCAAATCTGCCACTGTAGTTCATAAAACTGATACTATACAGTAGCTTTGTCCTTCTGCTATATTATATTGAAAAGTTTGTCCTTCTAACTAAAAATTGAGAGCATGTCCTTGAAGCTAAAAAAATTGATGAACTTTGTCCTTCATATTATTTTCCTGTTAATTAAATTACTAATTACATAATTATAACAAATACTCTACCATTTACGTTTATAATTCTCGAATGCAACCTCAGTTTCACACGCGATTTGCAGCATCAGCATCGTGGTAGAATGAGGAACGTTTTGGCTTATTGTTGCTATGGTTTGAGATAATTTAGAAAATTATCTTATTTTGGCGAGTTCGTCGTATACGGTTTGTATTTGGCGATGTGATATCCAAGTAGCTTAGTCCTCAATATGTTTATAACCTGAGGAGATGAGTCCTCGATATATTTATAGTCCAAGGAGATGAGTCCTCAACATATGATAGTCCAAGGAGCTGATTCCTCAACATATGATAGTCCGAGGAGCCGAGTCCTCAATATGATAGTCCGAAGAGCTGAGTCTTCAATATACGATATAATCCGAGGATTTGAGTCCTCTATATATGATAGTCTGAGGAGCTGAGTCCTCAATATACGATATAGTCTGAGGAGCCGAGTCCTCAATGTACGGCAGTCCTGATAGAGCTAGGGGTATGCCTTAGGGGCAATTATGTAATTTGTTACATATATCTAACTCGATAACCAATCATGTTTGAAAATAAAAAGTGTTTTCATTCTATTATATACTTGATATAATATGAATTAACTAATTTAATTAAAAGTATATTTGATAAAAAAATCCATAAATAGTTTGTTTTGTGACAGTTGTTACAATGCGTTGTAACCATGAGTGATTTATCACAATAAAATAAACGCACCATTTTAAATATTCTCGATCAAAATGTATCGAGACTTGATATCATTGCATCCGTTGAGACTATAGTATGCAACCCTCTTAAAATATTGGGCAGTGTATTACTCATGACTACTTGGAGCACCAAAGGGTTTACGTACCGATAGTTATTAGATAGCTATGGAATGACTCACTCGATAGTTTTTGTTGGTTAGTATAACTAAGGTTAAATAGAAAATATTAATATGATAAAATTACATAGTTCTCTTGACTTGAGAACACCGTTGATCTTCAATGTGGAAGCATTTGATATAATTAAATCATGGCATGGCATCAATCAAACGACTATAGTTGGGTCGAGTGGAAGCATTGGAAGTGAAACACCATTCAAGAGAGGATTTGTCTCCTTAATTATATGAGTTTAGTATCATGGTTAACTGAAGTCAAATCAAAGTCAAAGTCTCTGGTCAGAGCAATTTGATTAATAATAGTTGTTATCATTAAACCCAAGGACTTTGTATTTGGGCTATAAAGTTGAATATGGATGATATTGGAAATTTTGACTATTACCAAATTCCATAAGTCCAAAGTGATATAGTATTAACAAAGATAATTGGTGTAAATAATAGTCAAAATCGGGTAATGCTTAACAAAGTAAAACTGAATTTTACCGAAACTAAACAAGCGATAAATTTGGCCAAATTGTCGCACCACACGCTAAGTGACGTGTGAATGTTAATATTCGAACAACTCGATATTAATCGCTGACCAAATTTATACTTAAAGAGTCGCACAACTGAATCATTAAATACTCCTTTGCCACATGATTTAATTAATATTTATGAAATATTAGTTATAATATTTTCTTCTGATTTGTTAAACAGTATTAATAAATATGTCTATAATAGTTATAAATATATTAATCAATATACGATATTGATACGCATTTTAATTTGGATTTAAATGCAACGAATATTGTGCAGGTTTAAATGGGTTTGAAGCCCACATATGGGCTTATGAGTTTGGCCATGCGTAGACCAAGTAGGGGGTAGTTTAGATATGGAGAATATGCTAGGGTTTTGATTGGAAAAAGGAAGAAAATGGGCAAGAGAGAAAAGTGGATCTGGATCGTAACTTATCTCTCTAGTCTCTCCTCAATAAATAGATCATAACCCTCGTTCTTCTACTAAAATTTTGAAGCCTCCACTATCCTTACAACTGGCCGAATTTCATCCTCACCCTCTTCCATTTTCAAGTTCAAATCAAATTAAAATAAACACTATTCGATAGTTAGTGGTCTTTAATTCGAAAGATTTCACCTTTCAGAATTGGAATTTGATTCAGGGTTTTATTTCAACACTTCAAGGTGTGTGTGACGACCCACCTTTTCAGACCCCTAGGAACGACACTAAACACATCCTTGGTGTTCGTTTACCGTTTCCCAAGCATTGGAAAGATGAATCATCATGGGGTAAAACAAAGAACAGAATAGAAAACCTCATAGCAAAACTGCATAATAAACCATAACAGTCAATAGTACATCATGTTACTCCTTAACATGGAGTTATCAGAGTTACTCAAAAGTACTACAAATTAGCTTAGGCTGTTATAAAACCCTACCATTACATATGTTGAAACAAAATGCACTTGCACAAACAAGATAATACAGCGGAATAAGCAACTAATAATATGAAAGCCTCATGCTCGGACGCCGTCTTCAAAAGATCCCTCAAATGACCTGCTATTCTCGGACTACTCAAATAAAATGAGTACCCGAGAGTTTAGGTAAAAAACAACTCGGGTCAGACGATATGTTTAATATGAGTAAAACTTTAAAACAATGGGTGTGAAATAAAAACACAAACATGTGAAACCACACCGCTGAACACGGAATGGGTTTACTCTCACATAAATCAATATCCAAACATAAAGAATGGATTAATAATTATACACCATGAAGAGTGGTTGACTCTTCCCAATGCAAATAAGGGAATAAATTTGAAAGTTCGAATCAAATAAGAAAAGGAAAATCTCCAACAAATGACTAGGAAGGTGCACCACCCTTGAAGTATACCTCTAGTAATATATTTCTAAAAAGATCATATACTCTATGTCACTTCTCGAAAATGTACCAGCCGGACCCTACCAAACCTTACCGAGTATCCGAATACTTCACATCTAAATGCGCAAATGAATCCGATCTAGATGAGATGTGAAAATACTTTAATAGGAGAAACCCCACATAGTTGGACGTCCATTTGCGCTTTGGGTTCAGTCATTTACCAACAAAGGATAACAAAGCTCAACGGAGCAACAAATCATCTTAAAATGACAATAATAAAGAAGCTGAAGTAACTGATAGCTGAGAAACGAACTATCGAGGATATAAACGATTGTATATGGAAATTAATACTTGTATACTTACCACCACTTATTGAATTCAAACTTGTACTATTTCTTGGTTAACAATAATACCTGACAGGTTAAGGTAGTGTTATCTCAAAGCCATGTCCCACGATTATTCTTAACTTTCGAAGTAGTGACAAGTCTACTTTTTGATGTTTAGTGCTAATTATACAAATAAATCGTTTCCTTATAAGTGAATCACTTTTACAGAAACTAATTCATTTCCATAAACGATTCAAACTTTTTTCTTTTAAAAAAAACCCGAATTCGTACTTGGCTTCACATTATAAGTATTAGCTTTAAAACGCTTTGTTATAAGAGTTTGCTAACTTTGAAACATCATTAAAAAGGATTTAACAACTTAAAACATCCTTATTACATTGATTAATTAACTTTAAAACTTTGTTAATTAGTTAATTAATTTACTTCAATAACCCTTAATTAAAAGGGTAAGTCTCTTTTAAAACATCATTAATTCAATTAATTAATAATATAATTAATTGTATAATAATTAAATATCATTATTTAAAAGTGATTAATTAATTTAAAACTTTATTTAAGGAAAGATTAATTAAGGTAAACAGATTTATTAATCTTTAAAAGTCATTAATTAAAAAGGATTAATTAATTTTAAAAACATCATTAATTGATAAACTAATAAATCTTAATCCAACTTTATCTAAAGATTAGTTAGCTTTAAACATCATTAAATAAAATGATAACTTAAATTTAAAACACCATTAACTAATAAATTAGTTAAATTAAGACACATCGTTAATAAGTTAATTGGTTAACTTCAATCCTTATTAATTAAATAATTAATTAAACTAGATATTATTATTAAGATAATTAATTATTTTACATCAACCAATTCAGAATACTTAGTAATGGCGGCTTCTTTTCCCCCTCCTCCCTCGATCCATTCTCCTATTTCTTTGATTCCGTCTCCTCCTCCCCCGCTTCCTCCTCCTCGTTCTCCTAGGCATCTTTCTTCTTCCAATCCTGCTCCCCTTTCTACTAGTCTTCTTCTATCTTCCCCTTCAATCCTTTCCCCTAGTCTTCTTTCTTCTTCCTCGATCCCTAATTCATCTTCTCCTTCCAAGCCCATTCCTGATTCTTCCAATACTCTTCCAATCTCCTCTCCTTTTCATCCGTCTACCATTTCTAAGTCTGCTTTTGATCGGGATTTAGTATCTGAGAATATTTCTTCTTCTTTGTTGAATAGTAATGCTGAGCTTCCTTCTTCTTGTTTTTTTGAATCTAATGTTTCTTCATTAGAGACTGGGAATAGTGTTGATCATGATAAAATTGATCAGAGTAATTCTGGTATTTGGATTTCTTGCGAGAATTCTAGGAAAATTGAGGATGTTTCTTTTGTTGGTGAGGCAGGTGTACAAAGTAAAGTTTTTCCCAATTGGTCATCTCTTTTCAAGAATAAGCCTAGGAATGCAGGAGTCTATATTCCTTGAAATTTCGATATCATTAAAGATGGAAAGCCAAAGCAATTACCAGAGGAAGTGAAAAATGAAGGACTTAAATTTTGGAGTGATCATTTGGTAGGATTTTTTCTGGATGGTACTCTTTCTTATCTTACAGTTGTTAATCATCTTAGAAGATTTTGGAAACTTAAAGGTGAAGTAGATATCAAATCTGATAATGAGAATTTTTACTTCAAATTTTCGAATGAGAAAGACAAATTTCATATACTTCAATCTGACCCCATTTTCATCAAAGGAAAAATGTTCATAATCAATAATTGGGATCCTTCTATAGGCTGTGTTCAAGCTAGTATAAGAAGAGTTCCAATATGGGTTCATTTTTATAAAATTCCTACGATTGCATGGACTCTAATGGGTATAAATTGGCTAGCATGTCATATTGGTAGACTGATTTGTTTTGATGAAAATACGGAAAAGCTTAAAAGATTTAAATATGCAAAGGCATTGATAGAAATAGAACCTAATCAAATTCTTCCTGATTATGTTGAAATTGATGGTTTGGGTGAAGGAAGCTATAAAGTGAGAATTGAGTATGATTGGAGACCTAGAATTTGTGATGTTTGTAAAGTATTTGGGCATTCTAGAGAAGAGTGTTTGGAAACTAAATTGGATAACAGCTATGTGGAATTTGATGATATTGGTTATGGGAATAATTTTTCTGAAGATGCTAGATATATTAAGGAGCCTTTCGATACAAAGTTGTTGACTAAAAATCTTTCTCAAATTAATAATTCAATGAATTTGGAAGAAAATAATTTTGTTTTTCAGAAGAAGAAGACTAAGGTATGGAAAAAAAAGGAGTCTATTCCAGTGGTCAGTAATAAACAAAAGTCAGATATAAACAAGGATGAATTTGGAAAAGGAAATGGTATGCAGGCTGTTGAGCTCCTGAATAATATCAATAGTAAGGATGATTATAAGTTACCGATTGATAAGGAAGAAAAATCAAAAGGAAAGTGTAATGCAGCTCCAAAGTCTAATAATGTGGTTTCATACAATTCTTTCTCAATTCTTGCTGATTTTTGTGAAGGTGATTATAACAAATCGGATAATGAAATGGTAGAAGGTATTGGTAAGGTACCTGATCAACCTCTTTCAAATAATAATTCCTCTCCATACTCTCATTTATCTCCTCCTTCTAATATAATCCTTCCTCCTCCAATATCATCAATTCCTAAACCACCTTCCTCTCTTCCTTCTACGATGGAGAAGTCTACTGTTAAATTGACTGAGCCAAATAATAATTCACCCAGCATGACAGTTAAAAGAGGTAGGAAACCAAAGAGTAACAAGTCAAATAAATCCGATGAAATGATGGATATAGACAATGGTTTTGAAAGCAATATTGATGATATTCAGCCAAAATCAGACTGCAAAGACTTAAACTTTTCAGGGAAGTTTTCAAGACATACAAGGAGGCATCCAAGTAACTTAATTATTCCTAATACATGATGTTGATGAAAAATATAGCTTACTGGAACATTAGAGGAGGGCATTTGCTCTCAAAACAAAAAGAAATTAAGAAATTGATGGATGAGGAAAATATTCATATTATGTGTGTGAGTGAAACTAAGTTGAATGCAGAATTAACTAGAAAAGCTTGCAAGTTTATAGCTCCTAATTGGCAATATGATGATAATTTATCAAGTGCGTCATATGGAAGATTAATGGTATTGTGGAACATGGATTTTTATCAGCTCAATAAATTGGAAGAATCAGATCAATTCTTGCATTATGAAGTATCTGTTATTGGAAACATCTCTACTTTTTTCCTGACATTTGTTTATGCCCAGAATTGCACTGATAGAAGGAAGCTCTTAATTAATCATTTACCTACTCTTAACCAATCAGCTTTCCCATGGCTTGTTTTAGGTGATTTCAATTGTATGTTCTTATCTTCTCATAAATCAGGTGGTACACCACTATCTTCAAAGGATATCTCCCCTCTTTCTCAAATGTTATTGCATTCTTCTCTATCTTCAATTCAATCATTTGGACCAATTTTTACTTGGAATAACAAGAGTAACAATGGTCCTAGAACTTTTTGTAAACTGGATCACGCCTTTCAAAACATATCAGTTATTTCACTTTGGCCTTCTTTATATTGTAACATTCTTCTTCCATCCATTTCTGATCATAGCCCACTTATTTTATCATGGGGAGAGGTTGCTAAAGCTAAGTATTCTTCATTTAAATTTTTTAAATCTTGGACTAATCATGTTTCTTTTCAGGACTTAGTAATGCAGGTTTGGCAAGAAAAGATCAATGGTAACCCCATGTATATCTTGAAGACAAAGCTTTTAAAACTTAAGAACAAATTGAAAATATGGTCTAAAAAGAATTTTGGAGCTGGCTCTGATATATCATGTGAATTGAGGGAAAAGCTTTCAATGGTACAAAAAGCTTTACTTTCTGATCCTTTGAATTTATCTCTTGCTAGGGAGGAAGCTGATATATCCAACTCATTGCAAGATATGTTAGAATATGAACTGTCTATGTCTAAAGAGTTACTCCATGCTAAATATGAGAAATATGGTGACAGGAATACTAAATTCTTCCATAATTCGATTAAGATCAAGCAAGCTAAGGATAGAATAAATTGCATCTATGATATCAAGGGTATAAACAAGATAATGAGGAGAATATTTCCAGTGCATTTGTAGATTACTTTACATCCATTCTAGCTAATCCTAGGCCTTATATTACTGATGTGAGTCCTCTTTTTCACCTACAAACTCCTCATTTATCAGATGCTCAGGCTAATAGTACTATTGAGGAAATTACTAATGAAGAAATCGAGTCAGCTGTTTTTAATTTGAATAAGGAAAGTTGTGGAGGACCAGATGGTTTTAATGCCTATTTTTTTCAGTATTGTTGGAAGATAATCAGGTTTGATGTATTAAAAGCTGTGAAATTCTTTTTCATGTCTAATAAACTTCCAAAAGGATTTAATTCTACTTCAATTACACTAGTGCCCAAGATTGATAATCCTACTAATGTTTCAGAATTCAGACCAATTTCATGTTGTAATGTAGTTTATAAGCTAATATCAAAAATTATATCTTCTAGATTGCAAGCTATTCTCCCTTACATTATATCAAAGAATCAGGTGGCTTTTCCTCCAAATAGGAATATAAGTGATAATATACTTTTGACTCATGAGTTACTAAGGGGTTATGGATCTTCGAATATTTCTCCTAGATGCATGTTAAAGCTAGATATTAGAAAAGCATTTGATTCTATTTCATGGACTTCTATTATTGCAATTATGGCTAGGATGAATTTTCCAAAACCTCTACTTGCTTGGATATATACTTGCATATCTACTCCTTATTTCTCTATCTCTAGAAATGGATGTTTAAATGGGTACTTCAAGGGCACACAGGGGGTTAGGCAAGGAGATCCAATTTCACCTTATTTGTTTATCATCGTAATGGAACTGCTAAATGTTTTAATAAAGGAACAGGTAGAAAATAAATCCTTGGAATTGCATCCAAAATGTAAGAATCCTTTAATCACTCACCTTCTATTTGCGGATGATTTGGTAATATTTACAAAGCCTACTGTTTCAAACATACAGTCAATATTGGATGTTCTTGATAAATTTCATATTATTACTGGGCTTCAAATTAACATCAAGAAATCAAATATTCTCATAGCTGGGGTTGAAGAGGATTTCAGAAATGAGTTGATTAAATTTTCTGGTTTACGGATTATGGAATCTAATGCAACATATTTAGGTTTACCCCTTGTAACATCTAGGCTTTCTAAAGCTAATTGTTTACCTTTATATGAGAAAATCACAGAAAAACTTACCTCTTGGCCTAGCTCAAATTTATCATAGGCTGGAAGACTTGTTATAATACAATCCATTGCTACGGCCATGTCTACATATTGGATGAGGAATTATATTTTACCTGTTAAACTTATTTCGATGATAAACAGTGCTTTGAATAGATTTCTTTGGCATGGTGATCCTTTCTCCAAGAAAATCATTCCTATTTCATTCAAAAAGATTATACTACCAAAATCTAAAGGTGGATTGGGTATCACTAATTTACAAATCTGGAATCAAGCTGCTATCTCAAAATACTTTGATAAAATTTTGAGTGATAGTGAAGACTTATGGACATTATGGATAAAAGAAAATTTGATAAAGAGGAAGAATTTTTGGGATATGCAAATTCAGCATAATAGTAGATGGAGTTGGAGGAATATATTAAAGCTAAGGGAGAAATTCTTACCATTGATACAAATCAACCCTAAAAAGAATTTAGATTGCAGGTTTTGGTCTGATCCTTAGGCAAAACCTGGATTAATTCTAAAGAATTGTATGAATTACTCTAATATAATATCCACTGGCATTCCTCTACAGACCAAAGCTTCAAATTTTTTACATGACAGTGGAGTTGTACTGCCATATAGTAGTTCAATGGAAGTTAGAAAGATTTGGAAAGAAGTTGCTAAGATAAGAATTCCAGAAAGTGAACTCTCAGTTTTATGGTCAGAACAGAGGAAAATACATTCAATAAATCTAGTATACAACTTGCTGTTGGATAATGTTTGCAATGAAAAATTTTCTTGGAATAATAGAATTTGGAACTCTGATAGTCCAACAAAAGAAAATTTCATGCTATGGAAAGTTATGGCAAATGCTTTATTAACAAAGGATAAATTAGAGGACTATGCTTTATTAGACAATAGTAAATGTGTATTTTGCAATGACCAAAGGGAAAATAATACTCATCTGTTTTTTAGTTGTGCATTTACAGGTAATATTTGGAGCAAATTGATGACTGTTGGTAAATTTCACAGTCCTGACAAGAATTCAAAAGAAGAATGGTTCAATATTTACAAGGCTACAAGATGGAAGAACCCTAAATCCAAAGCATTGCTGGCAGTCCTGAAAAACTTTGTTTATGTAATTTGGAAGGAAAGGAATGAGAGAATTTTTTCAAATAAATTTAATTCAGCAAATGATTTGTTTACAAGAATTAATAATTTGATTGTTAGAAGAGCTAACAGAGGAGCGGATCTCTAAAATGATGGGATTAGGCTGACTAAACAGTTGGTACTATAGATTGCTGTTTGGATCTTCTAACTGTGTCTGATCATAATGGTGCATAATGATAATTACATGAACTCTGTAGTTTCAAGCAAAGGTATAATGCAAGATAAGCTGATACAATGATGGGTTTCTAATGATAAGAGATAGTAGCATGAGCATAAAGAAAAGAAGAGCAGGCTATTGAATTTGCTGATTTGTAATATCATTACTTTTTCTTTGTTTGTATGTGTAGATATAGGAAGGAATGTATAATGTTGAATGTATTACTGATGTAAATGATTTGTGATATAATGAATGGGCAAGGCTCCCTTAGCCTATTGATTTTCAAAAAAAAAAGTTAATTAATTATTTTTGAAAACATCATTAATTAAAAACTTGCTTAACTTGTAAAATAATTCCAAGCACGAAAATGAAACTAAGCGGTTTCGATAAAAGGTGATTTTCCGAAAGTGTTGATATAACGACTATCGCTATGCAGGTAATTCGGGAAACTAGCTCATGTCATTTTTCATCCATCAAGTCATCGCACAATATATGAGTAATCACATAAACATGGTATGTACATCTATACAACAAGTAGGAAACAAGACTTGCAAAATTTCAACTTTAGCTTACTAACTTGTCAAGTTACTAACTAACTTCCAAAATGTTAACTTTTCGATGCATAATTCAAGCCAAAACCACCATAACACAACATATATCCAACATGCATTCACCAACAATATAAATGAACTATATTTAAAGTTACAAACTTGGATTTTGAAAGGTGAGATTTTTACTCACCAAAACGCTTAGTAGTTAAATCGAAATTGCACTAACTCTTTGAACATCACTAAAACTAAGCTTTCCTATGGACTTGACTTGGATTTATGAACTTTTATGGGCTTGAGGGGTGCAAGGTGTCTTGGCCTAGGCTAGGTATGGGCTCACCATTGGAGTTTTTGAGGTGGAAATTGCTTTTGTCTTGATCGAGGGGTGTTTGTTTGAAGAGGAGTGGATGTAGTGAGCTTAGAAATGAAGAAGGGATAGCTTTTCAAGCATTTTTTTAGGATTTTGAGTGTGTGGAAGACATGGATCATTTCATGATCATGAATTTATAGTAATTAACTTTGGAAATGAAAATGCAAAGTGAGAAAAGAGTATGTGTGGTGGTATTTTTAGGTAAAGAAAAGGAGTATCAATTTAAATTAACTTAAACATTTAAATAATACAAATGTTGTCATGCAACATGGAAGACACGCCTCTCCACCAGTCCTAGTACACACGTACACCCCTTGGTCCCTTCCTTCACCATGCCTTAGGTCCTAGTTTAGGTGACGGTGGTGCATAAGAGGTTATATTATATTTTATTTTTCTTTTATTTAAATATATTATGTCTTATCATGATTATATTTTAATTATCATGATTTATTACCTTTAATGCCTTCATTAACTTACCATATGACATGTGTACAAGTGTATGCATGTGTACAAGAGTTACACAAAAATGTGCACAATGTTTTCGATGACATTCCGAGGCTAAAAAGTCGAAATTTTGGAAAAAGTTTTTCGGTCACATTTTCTATTTTTGTTTGAACTATTTATTTTGACAAACAAAATTTAAAAATGATTTTAATGTCATGATTTAATGTTTAAAATAAGTTAATTTGTTATTAAATCCATTATTTAAACATTTAAAAACGATTCAAATATTCAAATACAAAGCGATAAATTTATGGGTCGTTATACTCTCCCCCCTTAGGAGAATTTCGTCCCCAGAATTAATACACAAAAGACAATCCAAAAGATATATATTATAAAAAGAAATTCATATAACAATGCAAAGCAAGTATGCCATACATAGTTCATTTAAACAACAAACAACTAACCTGACATTACATCATGGTAAGTTTCTCTAATATGATCCTCAGTCTCCCAAGTACAATCGCAGGGATCATCACTCCACTGAACCTTCACAAGCTTAACCATCTTGTTCCTCAATCTCCTTTCATCTACAATATGAACTAGATGTCGGATTACTGTCAAATTCGATTCTATTTCCAAGTCTTCTTGAATAGATGTCCCAAAAATCAAAGATGGATCATGAACATGCTTTCTCAGATAAGATACATAAAAGACATTATGAACTTCTAACAATCTTTCAGGAAATTCTGCTCTATAAGCCAACGATCCAGTTCCCTCAAGGATTCTATCTAATGAATCTGGGTGCCAGCTTTCCTGTCCTTCTATATCTTACAACTCCTTTCATCGGGGAAACTTTCATAAATACCAAATCCCCTACCGCAAACTCTAATCCCTTCTCCATTGATCGACATAATTTTTCTATCGATCATGGGATTCTTTCATCCTTTCCTTGATCATAGCCACTTTCTCTTATGCTTCTCGAATCATTTCTGGTCCAAGAAGTAATCGATCTCCAGTCTCAACCCAATATGAAGGTGATTTACATGGCCATCCATACAAAGCTTCATAGGGTACCATGCCAATGCTAACTTGGTAATTATTGTTATAAGAGAACTCTACCAAATGTAGATGATCTTCCCAAGAAACAAAATCCAAAATACATGCTCTCAAGAGATCCTCCAAAATCCAGTTCACCTTTTCGATTTGCCCTTCTATTTGCGGGTGATAGGTTGGGCTCAAATTCAATTCTGTCCCTAAAGCGGCTTGCAATGCTCCCTAAAATCGACTAATGAAGATGGGATCTTGATCACTGACTATACTTACTGGGATTCCATGCAATTGAACAATCTCCTTCAAATAAATCTCTACCAAAGAAGCTGTAGTTCTTGTAGACTTCACCGGAATAAAGTTAGCGCTCTTTGTTAATCGACCTACAATTACGCAAATGCCTTCATTACCTTTTATCGTTCTAGGCAACCCATCGATAAAGTCCATGGATACTTGCTCCCACTTCTAATTCGGTATCTTCTATGGTTGGATCAACCTAACCGTCTTCTGCTGGTCACTCTTGACCTATTGACAATTTGCACATCGGCTCACGAAGATCGAAATGTCTCTCTTCGTCCCTTTCCACCTAAAGGCCTTCTTCATATTCTAAAACATTTTGGTCATTGCTGGGTGGATAGATAACCTTGATCGATGGTACTCTCTTAGCACGTCTTGTCTAATTCCATTCAAATCTGGCACACAAATCCATCCATTCATTCTTAAAATGCCTCGAGAGTTTATCTGAAAACCAGAGATAGTTCCATCTTCAATATCCTTCTTAAGCCAAGCTAGAATATGGTCTTCTTCTTAGAAATATGCAATTCTCTCCATTTGTGCTGGCTTAACTTCCAAATTTGCAATCGTCGCCACAATCCTACTCAACGCATCTACAACGACGTTTACTTTCCTTAGGGTATAAAGAATATTTAGGTCATAAGACGCGAGAAACTCAAGCCATCTTTGCTGCCTTAAGTTCAAGTATTATTGGGTAAAAAGATACTTTAATGACTTGCGATCCGTACATAAATCAAACTTTGCACCCAAAAGATAGCGCCTCTACACCTTCGATGCAATGACAACTACCAAAAACTCCAAATCGTGCGTAGCATAATTTTTCTCATGAGGTTTCAGCTGTCGACTCGCCTACACTATTACTTTACCATTCATACATCAAAATCACTCCTAATCTAGTTCTACAAGCATCTGTGTAAACTGTTAATCCTTCACTCCCATCTGGAATAGTTAAAATATGAGCACTTGTCAATTTATCCTTTGACTCATTGAATGCTCGATCGCTCTTGGGCGTCCACACAAATTTAGCATCTTTCTTCGTCAACTTTGTGAGATGAGAAGCAATCTTCGAGAAATCTTTAATGAACCTTCTATAGAAACCAGCCGATCCTAAGAAACTTCTGACCTCAGTCGCACTTTCGGGTTTCTTCCAATCTTAAACCGCAACTACTTTAGCTGGGTCCACCGATACACCTTCTCCCTCTACATGCCCTAGAAATCTAACTTCAGATTTCCAGAAGTGGCACTTTGAAAACTTTGCCTTTAAAACATGACTTCTTAAAGTACTTAGAACAACATGAAGATGGTACTTGTTCTCTTCCTCCGTTTTAGAATAAACAAGAATGTCATCAATGAAGACTAGAACAAGTTTGTTAATAAAATCCTGAAACACTCTATTCATCAAATCCATAAAGTAAGTGGGTGCATTAGTCAATCCAAACGGCATGACTAACCATTCATAAAAACTATCAGGGGTTCGAAAAGCTGTTAAGGGTGCACTCTCCTCTGTTATCCTTAATTTGTGAAAACTAGTGGCAAGATCCAACTGAAAAAATATCCGAGCTCCGTGGAGCTGGTCAAAAATGTCGTCAATCCTAGATAAATGATACTTATTCTTGATTGTACTCTTATTAAATTCTCGTTAATCCACACATAATCTAAGAGAACATCGGCCTTGATAACGAACACTATTGGCAATCCCTAACTCGATGTGCTGCGTCTGATCAAACCCTTCTGCAATAAATCAAACGTCTGCTTTTCTAATTCTCTCCTTTTCTTCGGAGCCAACCTTCGAGGAGGTTGTACAATAGGTCTGGTTCCTGAAATCAAATCAATGCAGAACTCTACTTCCCGATGAGAAGGTAAACCTTGCACTTCTTCAAAAATATCCTTGAAATCCCGAACAATTGGTATGTTCCTTATCTTCTCTTTGGGTACTTCGAGGGAATACAGAAAACTGCTCATCAACTTGTTAGGCTCTCCACAACAGATATCAATACTTCTACCTACTGCATCTTTTATCACAACGATTCTTCTACTACAATCTAGGATGACATTGAACTTAGATAACCAATCCATTCCCAAAAGTAACCCAAAAGTCAAGATTTTTCGGACCGCCAATGGGGTTCGACACACAAAGAGAATTATGAAGCATAACATATTTAAGATTCAACTGGTTCATTAGGTCATATGAGATAAAACTATGGGATGTACCGGTATCAAATAACACTCTAACATGAATATTAGAAATGGATAGTGTACCTTGCAACATCTTCTTTCCTTTTGGGTCCATAGAAGTAGGTGGTATTTCCTTAATAGTAAAGGCTTGTCTTTGTGATCCCTTCTTTGGAAAAGGGCACTGGCTCTTCATATGTCCATGTTTGTTGCAATTGTAGCAGAGTGGTCCACTAGCCGGGTTAGGGCACAGATTTGCAAAGTGGCCCATTTGGTTGCACTTATAACAAAAGATCTTGGAGAAGACGATCTGCTTTTTCAGCGTTGGAGCTCCCCCTCCAGGTTTCTTTCCCAACCACTTCTTCTTCCCTTTGCGCTTAAAAAATGGCTTACTAGCAACTGGAATCACCGATAAAGGTTGGGCATTAACTGTTGGCAATACTCTCTTCTGCACTCCTTACTCAATATCAAGGGCTTCAAACCTCAAAACCATACTGATCAGATTGGTAAAGGTACCGTTCAGATGATTGGTCATTTCCTGATGAAATTCTGGTTGCATTACTTTCACAAACATTTCATTATTTTGAGTGGCGTATCAATCAATCTCGGTCCAAAGTAGGAAAATTCATTGACCTATGCTCATATTGCGCCACTGTCATCTCACCATGTTTCAAATCCATAAAACTTATGAACAACCGAGTCCTTCCTACCTTCGGAATAAACAGAGCTTCAAAAACCTCCTTAAACTATGCTCAAGAGAAATCTTCTTCTGGTGTATTCATGATGACTGAATCCCACCAATCCATTGCTGCTTTCTGAAGCTGACGCGATGCCAACAATCAGCATCTCGCAACTGAAGATCCTTGAATATTCTTTCACAAGAATGGCGCCATGTCTGAATTCCCAAAATATCTTCAGTTCCATAGAAAGGCTTACCACCTAAAGCAATGTAATTCTTGCACAAAGTCGCAAAGTTCTGAGGCGACTGAACTTGCATCACTACTTTCACTATTGGCTCTACAACCGGCTCATTTTTAGGAGCTCTGCCATTTGTAGTCGTGCTGGTTCTAGATCCCCTCCCTCTTCTTCCTCTTGTACTCATTTTCAGTAACTTGGATAAGTGACAGATCTCATTAGAATACAAAGATAGGGTCAAAGATGATAAAAGGGAAACTGTAATAAAGGATCTCAAACCAGACTTTTAGGGGAGAAAAGGAAATGCTGTCTCCAGATTAACTCATTCTAAGGATCTACTGACCCTATCTCTAAGGTGTTCGCTCAACTGAAGCTCTGATACAAATTGTGATGACCAGTCTTCTCTGACTCCTAAGAACGACACTTAACACATCCTCAGTGTTCGTATGATGTTGCCCAAGCATTGGAAAGATGAATCGTCGTGGGGTAAAATAAAGAACAGAATAGCAAACCTCATGAAGAAACTGCAAAATAAACCATAACAGTCAATAATACATCAGGTTACTCCTTAATAGGGAGTTATCAGAGTTACAAAAAAGTACTACAAATCAGCTTAGGCAATTATAACACCCTGCCTTTACATATGGTGAAACAAAATACACTTACACATACAATATAATACAACGGAATAAATAACTAAGAATATGAAAGTCTCCTGCTCGGATGCCGTCTTTAAAAGAGCCCTCAAAAGACCTGCTACTCTTGGAATACTCAAATAAAATGAGTACTCGAGAGTTTAGGAAAATAAACAACTCGGGTCAGACGGTATGACTAATATGAGTAAAACTTTTAAAACAATGGGTGTGAGATTTAAACACAAACATGTTAGACCGCGCCGCTAAACACGGAACATGTTTACTCTCACATAAATCAACATCCAAACGTAAAGAATGGATAAATAATTAAACACAACTAACAGTGGTTGACTCCTCCCAATGCAAATAAGGGAATAAATTTGAAGGTTCAAATCAAATAAGAAAAGGAAAATCTCCAACAAATAACTAGGAAGGCGCACCACCCTTGAAGTATAACTCTAGTAATATGCTTTTGAAAAGCTCATATACTCCGTGACACTCCTCGGAAATGTACCAACCGGACTCCACCAAACCTTACCGAGTATCCGAATACTTCACATCTAAATGCGTAAATAAACCCGATCTAGATGAGATGTGAAAATACCCTAATGGGAGCAACCACACATAGTTGGACGTCATTTTGCGCTTTGGGTTCAATCGTTTACTGATAAAGGATAACAAAGCTCAACGGAGCAATAAATCATCTTAGAATGACGATAATAAAGAAGCTGAAGTAACCTATAGCAGAGAAATCAACTATCGAGGATATAAAACGATCGTATACAGAAATTAATTCTTGTATACTTACCACCACTCATCGAATTCAAACTTGTACTATTTTGGGTTAACAATAATACCGGACAAGTCAAGGTAGTGTTATCTTAAAGTCATGTCCCATGATTATTCTTATGTTTTGAAATAACGACAAGTCTATTTTTTCGATGATTAGTGCTAATTATATGAATAAATCGTTTCCATTCAAGTGAATCGCTTTTACAGAAATTAATTCATATCCATAAACAATTCAAACTTTTTTCTTTTAAAAAAACCCAAATTCGTACTTGGCTTCACATTACAAGCATTAGATTTAAACACTTTGTTATAAGAGTTTGCTAGCTTTGAAACGCCATTAAAATGGATTTACAACTTAAAACATCCTTATTACGTTAATTAATTAACTTTAAAACTTTGTTAATTAGTTAATTAATTTACTTCATTAACCCTTAATTAAAAGGGTAAATCTCTCTTAAAACATCATTAATTCAATTAATTAATAATATAATTAAATAAATAAATTAAATAATAATTAAATAAATTAAATAATAATTAAATATCATTTTTTAAAAGTGATTAATTAATTTAAAACTTCAAGGAAAGATTAATTAAGGTTAAATAGATTTATTAACCTTTAAAAGCCATTAATTAAAAAAGGTTAATTAATTTTAAAAACATCATTAATTAATAATTAATGAATCTTAATCCAACTTTATCTAAAGATTAATTAGCCTTAAACATCATTAACTAAAATGATTACTTAAATTTAAAACATAATTAACAAAGAAATTAGTTAAATTTAAAACACATCGTTAATAAGTTAATTAGTTTACTTTAATCCTTATTAATTAATTAAATTAGATAATTAATATTAAAATAATTAATTATTTTTGAAAACATAATAAATTAAAAACTTTCTTAACTTGTAAAATAATTCCAAGCATGAAAATGAAACCAAACAGTTTCGATAAAAGGTGATCATCTGAAAGTGCCGATATAGCGACTATTGCTATATGGGCAGTTCAGAAAACTAGTTCATGTCATTTTTCATCCATCGAGTCATCGCACAACATATGAGTAAGCATATAAACATGGTATGTACATTTACACAATAAGTTGGAAACAACACTTGCAAAATTTCAACTTTAGCTTACTAACTTGTCAAGTTACTAACTAACTTCCAAAGTGTTAACATTTCGATGCATAAGTCAAGCCAACAACCACCATAACACAACATATATACAACATGCAATTACCAACATTATAATTGAACTATATTTAAAGTTATAAACTTGGTTTTTAATGGTGAGATTTTTACTCACCAAAACACTTATTACTTGAATCGAAATTGCACTAACTCTTCGAACAACACTAAAACTAAGCTTTCCTATGCACTTGACTTGGATTTATGAACTTGTGTAGGCTTGAGGGGTGTAAGGTGGCTCGGCCTAGGCTAGGTATAGGCTTGCCCTTGGATTTTTTGAGGTGGAAATGGCTTATGTCTTAGTGGAGGTGTAACGACCCAGAATTTCCGTCATTTGAAATTCGTATATTTAATTAATTTTAAATATTAATAAGTAAGATTTGGAAGTCGAATTTATTTAATTTCGATATAGTGATTTAATTGGACGATTAAATTATTAGTTTAATACTTGAAATTGGGTAAATAATTGAAATCTGAATTAAATGTGATTGAAAATGATTTATAAAGTTATATTAAATCATATTGGAGTTATAGTGATGTTATAGAACTTTTAAAATCGAATTAAAAGTTAATTTGTGAAAATTGAATATTTTAATATTTAATTGACAAGTGAAAATGACCATTTTTCAAACGGTCTCGAATTTCAACGAAACTAGTTTTATCGGATCCGTAATGTGAAATTATTGTAAGATTTCAAATTTCATGTCAATCAGATGTACCGTTTGTCTGGGGCAAGCTAAAACGCATCGAAATCGGTTTAAATCGATTTGATTTAAATTTGATCGTTTATTTCCGTAACTCTCACATACCATCGAATTAGCTCCCGAAACACGTTCCATTGTGTTCGGAACACGGGATAAACCTTATGAACGTCAGTCGGCACGTTTGATTTCGAGAAATTTCGAGTGAATAGTGTTCGTCAATTTTCTATAAAAGGACTTCAACTCTTCATATTTTCAAGCAAACCCTAGTTTGAACGTGGCCGCCATTTTCGTTTCTAAGGCCAGAGATTGTCGATCTTCCTCTCCAATTTTCTCTCAATCCACACGTTAATTCAAAAAACTTCCAACTAGTAAATTGTAGACCTCGACGAGATCTTTAATCTCAACGGTGATGATCGTCTCCGGCGAAGACAATCGGCGACAATATGGGATTAAAGGCGACGTGTTCAATCACGTTTTTTGAGTGACAGGGCTGACCGAGCCTGGCCGTGCTCTGGCCGGAAGTCGAGGGAAGCTAGGGCGTTCGAACGGCTATACCTGATCATCGTCGAAGTCATCGGAGTGCGTGCGTTTTGGAACCCTAGGAGGCGGCTTTGGGTTATTTGCGTGCGTTCGAAATTATCTGGAGCGGGGAGAAGATGATGCGCACGCGGCCAGATGTTGCTTGATCAGATCGAACGGCAATGATGAACTAGGTTTAGATTTGAAAATAAAAATTTGTAAATTGATTAATATAAATTCGTATAATGTTTAAAATATCGTAACTTGGTCATACGTTATCAGATTCTGACGAAACGACTTGCGTTGGAATCGTATTGTCGAGCACTACGCAATGGAACTGGATTGGAGTCGATTGGAGATAGTTAAAATTTTGAGTAAAATTAAATGTCTGTTTAATTTTATCCGAAATAAAACGCTACAACCGTTTTTGACTGACAGCAAGGTGAGAACTTCTCACTCAATCGAATATTTTGTTTCGATTTAAATTTTAATCAGTTAGATTTAAAATTGTAGATAGTGTTGATTGTGTGATTGGATGATAAATTGTTATCTATTGTGTTAAATAGACCCTATACGCCATATATTACGCGGAGGTTATTTATTAAAAACATATACCGTGATAATTCTACTGTGAAGTGAAATTGATATTATATATGTATTTGGAGTTGATTTCCCGCATTATATAGCGGATGAGACCCTATTGCACCGCATAATAGCGGATAATATTTATAAATCCCATATACCGCGATAATTTCACTGTGAAGTGAAATTGGTATTGTGCTAACATCCGTGGATGCAGGGAAACAGGTTGAAGAGATCCAACTGGATTCCTCAAACATTTGAATTTATTTCAATGTTGTGTGTTGATTTATTTATAATCATCGTGTGATTATATTGTGATGGAATCTGTAGACGGCTATAAATTAGCCGAAGATATTTTTGGTATCGATGGATACCAGAAATATTTAAAATTGGATTTTTGAAATTTAAGTTGGAAATTTATCGAAAATTTATTTTTGATAATTGGATAAATTTTAAAAGGAGTTTTATAAGATAAAAGTTTTATTTTTGAATTATATTGGATTGAATTTCAAGTTTGGAAGAAAAGGCTTAATAAATGGATTTCAGAAATATTAATTATAAATTGAAGAATTTATTTGAAATTGGATTTTTTAAATAGATTTGAGAAGATAAAGACATGTATTTTAAAAAGGAAATAATTTGGAAATGTTAGGAAATTTATTTGGTGTTTTGAAATAAATTGGAAAATCGATTTGAAATTTATTGATTATTAAATTACTATAACTAGTAAAATTGATTTATTAAAATTTATCTAATTTAAATTAATCAGATAATTAGAGTAGTCTTATTTCTGGATGTTTGGATTATATTGGATTTGAATTGTTTGACATATTTGATGTGATGCTTTGTGATAGATCCTGTTTTGTATTGTGATCCGTGATTTGTTTATCTATGATATATATATATATATATCTATGATCTGTGAATGGAAGATAAGCGTTATATTTATACCGCTTATCAATTATATTGTTATATTTGATCTGTGATGATTGAATGCTATTGCACTATTGTGTTAAACCCTTGGACTACACAATACACACACAAATGTGGATTTCACGTGGAAATCGGTTAAGTCACAGTTTTATCAATTTTGGAAAATTGAGTTTTTGAATCCAAAATAGTTTTGGAATTGGAATTGAAAGTTTTTTTTTTGAAAATGAGTTTCAAAAATAAAAGTTATTTTAAATAACTTAATAGAATTGGAATTTAAATCATTTGATTTAAGTTTGAATTCAATATTTTGAAATTGAATTCAATGAATTGGGAATTTTGGTTTAAAAGATTTTATAAGTATAAAAGGTGTTTATATGGGTTTTTAACCAATTAAAATACGGTCTTGGGGAAATTTAAATTTATAATTCAAGTTTATACTTGAATGGCTTTAACCTGTGTAAATGTAACCAGTTTTTCCCAAAATGAAAACTATCTGTTTCCAAATAATAATAGCTTTTATAAAGTGAAAAAATTTCCAATTTTGTATTGAAAACAATTTCAAGTTGAAATGAAATTGTAAATAGTTTGAAAAACTATGAATTAACCTTTGTAACGATAATTAAACTTTATTTTGAAATAAAAGAATATTTCAAAAGGTGTATCTTTTATATTATAAATGACTTGAATTGTGAATAGTTTTGAAAGCTATAAATTAAATCTTAATTTTAAGATTTAATGGGTTATTCAAATTGAAATGGAAATTGATTTGGAAATCTGTAAATGAATCTTTGTGAAACTAGGTAAACTTTGTGAAGTAAATCTTTTTGCTTAAAGATTTAAAATGGTATTTGTTAAACCATTTAAAGGAAAGGATTTGGGTAATAAGTTGTGACTTAATTGAAATCCTATATCCATATGTTTTAAATATTTGTGCTCACTATTCGGGTTAGCCGGGAAGAGACCTTTGTGTCATATAACCCATTCCGAATTAGTGATACGACGATATGGATCGTATTGAAGACCGGTGGTGAAGACCGGGTATTTATGAAAATGATAGAATGACCTATCGATTGTTTCTGCACCGTTAGCTACGGTATAGAGATTTCCTTTGTGATGGGAAGTTTTATCGGGATGGTGAATACCCGGATTTGCAAGGGCTTCTTTTGAAGTGCCTTCGGTTCTGTTCAAACCCGGAACAGACTTGTATGGTTACATGTATGACATTAAATTTTGAGATATAAAGCTGATTTCTTTCAAATACATTTCTGTTGGTGGCGGAGAATTTATTCTCTTAGCTTAACACCCTTCTCTGAGACGTACGAGCTCAGAGGTTATGTAGTTGAAATTTATCAGTGATATACTCCCAATTTGGTAGTGTGGCATGCTGAGTGTTGCTGTGTGATGATCATTTATTGATCATTTGTGATCAAAGCGTGGCTTTGTGGATGAGACTTCGTCAGACCTCACAACCCAAAAATGGTCGAAACAGGAAAGATGCGGCAAGGTTTCAGGGGTAGCGCCCCTAGGGTATGACCATTCCTTCTGGAAATAGGTAGTATCATGGTATGGAGCCCAGATACTTACTCATGTGGACACACTTTATTTATTATGTGTGATGTTGGTTACTGAGCGCTCGGATAAAGGTCCCAAAGGACCGGGGGTGGCATATCTCAGGTTTACTGCCCGGGAAGGGAGTAACCGGCCTTGTGTTGGCAGAGAGCAGGTTGTCTCTCGGAGCGTCCCGCCAGAGGCGTTCCTATGTGGCATAGGAAGTTCCTTAGCTTGACCATTTGTTGGAAATCCATCTTCCAATACGAACCCTGTACGGTTTTAGTTGTAGAACCTGCCATTTACTTATGGTGGCGCCCCACTGTTTAGATGGTAGCTATAGTAGGCATAGTTCGGAATGTATATGTTGGCTAAGATTAATATTATACTTTCGAAATGTTTTCCACTATGCACTAATAATAATAATCCATTGATTTGCGTAGTAAGCATGTTTGACTATCATAAGAAGAAATCTCCTCCAATTCTGCGTTTGCATTGTGTGTGTGGTGGGAGGTCTTATGGTAGTTTCATTTTCCAAAAGCATTGCGGATATTTTCTACTTGCTTTGTTGTTGTGTTTTAAAGATAAAACTGTTTTAAGTTCTCACACCAGTCACCATGACTGACCTGGAGTTTATTGTTTCTTTCCTAAACTCTGGGTGCCCACCAATTTCCACACGGGCAGTCTAGAGTCAGGTTATCAGGTCATTCTGGATTCAGGAGATGTTGTGGAGCTCAGTGGCGAGCTGGATGGCGAGACGTATCACTTGTATATGATATTATTTATTCCGCTGTGTATTCTGTATGAGGACATGTTTATATAACTGTCCAGTTGTGTTGTATATTGTTGTTGTAAACTCTGATGATGTAATGTATAAAATGATATAGTTCTTTGATTTAAAGATTATTCATTTATCTATTATATGTTGTTCCACTACGATATGTGAGATTCTGAAGTTGTTATGTGTTTTTCTGGTGTTTCTTCTTTCTTTTTCTTCTGTCTTCTTCTACCTCTTCTTTTTCTCCATAACAATTCGGTTTTCCGACATTCGATTGCTCGGCAGTTGATACAGTGGACGTATTGATGTCGACTTTCGAGCGACGAAAAATCGCGTTCGTTACAGGAGGGGTGTTTGTTTGATGAGGAGTTGATGTTGTAAGCTTAGAAAAGACGGGCTAGCTTTTCAAGCTTTTTTTTAGGATTTTGAGTGTATGGAAGCCATGGATCATTTCAAGAACATGAAATTATGGTAATGAACTTTGGAAATGAAGATATAAAGCGAGAAAAAAGTATGTGTGGTGGTATTTACAGGCAAAGAAGTGGAGTGTTAATTTAAATTAACCTAAACATTTAAATAATATAAATGTTGTCATGCAACATGAAAGCCATACCTCTCTACCACACCTAGTATACATGCACACCCCATGTTCCCCCCTTCACCATGCCTTAGGTCCTAGTTTAGGTGATGGTGGTGCATGAGAGGTTATATTATATTATATTTTTTCTTTTATTTAAACATATTGTGTCTCATGATTATATTTAAATTATCATGGTTTATTACCTTTAATACCTTCATTAACTTACGATATGACATGTGTACATGTGTGTGCATATGTACATGAGTTATACAAAAATGTGCACAACGTTATCGACGACTTTCCGAGGCTAAAATGTCGAAATTTCGAAAAAAGTTTTTCGGTCACATTTTCTATTTTTATTTGAACTATTTATTTTGGTAAACAAAATCTAAAAATGATTATAATACCATTAATTAATGTTTAAATAAGTTTATTTGGTTATTAAAATCCATTATTTAAGTATTTAAAAATGATTCGATTATTCAAATACAAAACGATAAATTTACGGGTTGTTACAGTGTGTTCCTTTTGCATTGGTGAAAGGTAATATCTGGTTTATGATTATAGACTAATATTTAGATAATTTATATATCATATATTTGCTTTGTTAGTTTGATGACGATCCTAATATATCGCTATATCATCACATTCAGAATGGATATTTGTCTATATGCTTATATATTTAAAAAAAATTATGACATATACAAGCCTTGATACTCAGGGCTTAAGATAAAAAAAGAAATTTGATCTATTTTATCTAAATTAATTTAATATACATTATTTAAATACCATAAATTTTATAATTTAAATACTGAACTTTATATTATACAGAATATGTTTTTAAAATCACATATAATAGTTTTATACCTAAAATATTTCTTGACATTAAAATAAAATTTTAATATATATATATATATATTATTTAGTTCAAATCACTTAAATAATTATAAATAAATAAATACATCTTATAAAATACAATTTAAAATTTATAAAATCATTTTCACTTTTGATAAACTTTCGACTATAAAAGAAATTATTTATAAATATTAATTAAATACTAATACAAATGCAAATTAATTTTAAATTACAAAATATATATTGAAATATTCAAGGGCTAAAATATCATCTAGATATTGTTTTAAATATTAAAACACAAAATTATAATTTTGTAACATATTTTCTATACATAATATTATTATTTTATTTCAAGGCGGAAACTTAAATTAAAAAAAAATAGATTTCCCTTGAGCATTATTAGGTAACTATATATATATATATTAATATATTTACATTATATATATATTTCATTCATATATATTTATACATATATATTTATTTATTATTAAACTATTCATACGAATATTAATATATATATATATATATATTATAAAAAAATTATTCTGTTTTCGATTCTACAAAAAAATAAATAATTAGATTTTATGTAACAACCCTGGTTTGGAGATTACCTTTCAATATTGAATTATAATGATAATTTATAATTTAATATTGTAAATTAAATTAAAATTGGAGAAATTAAATTGTTTATTTGGAATAAACAATGAATTTTAGAATTTAAAATGAGAAAATGAAATTCCAAGCCTTATTCTATTTTGTTTGGAGTGATAATAAATGGAATATGGGCTTTAAATAATAAAAATGATTTCATTTTAGAGAAAATACAATAATTATATTAATTATTGTTTGATTGCTTCTTTTAATAACTTTTAAAAGAAGTAGGAAAATTTTAAAGGTGGTTCATTGAAACAAAAGGCGGAAACTGGGTTAAAAATAAGTTTTGGCTATAAATAATATTTTGAAATGGGTTAAAATATTTTTCTAAGTGAGAAAATAAATTTTATGGAATTTTGGAAGTTAAAATAATGTTTTATTCATTTATTTGAGTAAATGGTGTATTTTTGTTAAATAAAGGAATTTAATAATAGAAATGTTTTTAAAAAAATTAATCTTTTTATATGGTAAGAAATGTTTTATTTTACAAGTATGAAAATTTTCATATTTTTCTTTTATGTAAATAAGAAGAAAATGAATTTTTATTTTTGTATACGTGATATATACACATATTTCTTTGTTAAGTGTTGTTTTTTTTAGCCTAAACCATTTTATTTCGTTTTATTTTCAAACCCATCTTAGCCCATTTAGCCTTGGCCTGGTAAGAAGGAGAAAAAAGAGTTGGCTGTACATTCATTTTCCAGTCCTGCTTCTTCTTCCTCCAGCTGAAATAGAAAATAAGAAACCTTTTCACCAATTTTTCAAAACCAAACTAATTTCTTTAGCAAATTCAACCAAACTCAAATATTTTTGCAAGTTAGAGATAAATAAAATGTATACAACTCTAAATCATACAATTTCATCACCAAATTCCTTTTACAGTAAGATGTTTTCTAATTTTTTTACCGTATTTGTTTTGCATGTTCTGTAATTGCTTTCTACAGGTTCTCAAGGCTTATAATCTCAAGCAAAGCTTCCTCTTATCATCAAAAATCTGAGCTTTTGCAAAAAATCAGCAAGGTGAGTTGTATAAACTCATAATCTAGCAAAACAAAAGTGCCAAAGCTTGAAAATTTTGAAAATTTGCTTCTGCTCGTTGTTTTCCTGTAGTTGAATTTTCTCTGTTATGGTCAGTTTATGTTGCTCCTTTGAGACCTTGTATCTTGTGATTTCGGCAACGAATGCTACCGGATTTCTTGCATTTGGTAGCTTGCATGTTGAATTACATCTTTGTAATTTTTTGTTGAAAACTGAGGTCATTTGCTATGCTAAACTCAACCTAGAAAATCAGTTCACGAGTAGGAATTGCATGAAACAAAAAAATACGTAGACCAGGTCGACTGCCTACCTCCTTGGGTCGACTTGGAGGTCAACCCAGAGGCTCCTAGGTTGACTGCACAGTCGACCTAGGGGGTCGACCTGGTGGAAGGCAAAATCTTGCCTTGTTTCTTCGTGTGTTCGTCGTTTTCTTGCTTCTTTTGCTCAACTTCTGGTTTGATTTTGTGATGTTTTTGATCGTTTTTGAAGGCCATGATGTCTATCAATAGACTAGCCAAATTTTGGAGATTTTAAAATTCAAATTTTGAATTATTTTGAATTTAATTTGAATTTAAATTTGAATATCGATTTGGGTGAATTTCCTTGTTTTTATTCATTTTCGAGCACGGTTTTCTCCAAATCTTTTTGGAATAATTTTTAAAATTAATGGGCATTTCAAAATAATTATTATATAATATTTTAAAGTATTTTCAAGTATAAATTCTATTTATTCTCTATAATAAGGGAAATGTTCAAATATGACTTTCAAATTGATTTCGAAAATCTGTTTTCAAAGCTTGTTTTCCAAAGTAAATTATTTTATATATAAATTACACGTTTTAGCACTATTCGAGCGAATGAGAAGGAGAATTAAACGGTTTGGTAAAACTCGTGGTATGGGACACATGCATTTATTTTATCGGTTAATTCCCGACTTGTCCGTTTGGTCGTTTTGACATTCGAGTCAAGTTTACCGATGAGATGAGGTAAACTTTTTACTGCTTTGAGTGTGAAATTTACTAGCAGTTAGTAAACCATTTAGTACGAATGTGTGGTATGGGACACACGTTAACACTGTTCGGGTTCCTATCCGATAGTTTGTGACACATTTGCCATTGCGGCGTGCTAGTACGGGACCTTCGGGCCATTGCCATTGCGGCGTTTGCCATTGCAGCGTATTTGTTTTCAAGACGTTTGCCATTGCAGTGTATTTGCCATTGCGGCGTATTTGTCATTGAGACGTTTTGCCTTCGGACGAGGTACCTATTTGAGATAACAGTACTCGGCAAGGCTTCGGCCACATGCACGTGCTAAACTTTTGAGATGATTTTTTTGGCTATTTTCCCTAGTGTATCGCCCCTTTTCGGAATTGGTCCTTTGAACCATTTGATATATTTTTGTGGCGATTACCTTTCGGGAATTTGAACTCTTGGGAGTTCTATTTTTGAGATTTGAATTTCCTACACTGGCGTTATTTGAGATTTGCCTTTTGGCTACATTATATGAGATTTGCCTTTTGGCGTTTACATGAGATTTTATTCTCCTCTTTGGAGATATACTGGCCTTATGGCGTGTTTGAGATGGGATCTTTCTGTGCATGTTTTGGATTGCCGATTTGGCGAGTTAAGGTTTTCCCCCTTAACCATATTTGATGTTTTATTAATGCCGATGATATGAGGCTCGCTACTTTTAGCGTTTATGGGTTGTTCTATCTTTTTTCAGATTATATGTTGTATAGTGATACCCTTCATCTCATGAAGTAACTAGACCCTTTAAATTGTCCCTTCTCACTTGGGAATATTATCACTTTATCCTTATGCTCATATTATCACTTATCCTTGTAAATTGATTTGTTTAGCTAGACTGACCTGTGTATTTTATGCTCGGGTCAGACCGAGGTGTTTCAGGTTAGGTACGTTTGGACTTAGCCTATTCTGCTTCCGCATGGACTATTCTGCTAGCTTTTTTTGTTATAGTTTTTTGTGGTCCTTTTTGTTTGCTACTATGATATGTATATTCTTTAGACTCGCTTGTATATTGTGGTTGCTATACCACTTGACATGTATCAGTTTGTTTACTCTGTGATGTATATGTATATGTATATGTATATATATGTGTGATGATCTGCTGTTCTGTGATGTGTTTCGCATTTGAGTTATTGTATTTTATTCTGATAGATCCTATAGCCGCCTATGGCTTTGTGTTAAGTATTTATTGGATATGTCGATCCACTTAAGTTAGAAAAAAATATAGCATTTATCGACGTATTCAATAGATAATTAAGACAAAGCTATAGATGGTCGCTCGTAACCATCCCTATTCTGTGCATTAGCGGACAGTATTTCCCAGTAATACTCTTTGTTAATGTGGGTCTCGGGGTGGGGCGTCACATTTCATAATATAGTTTAATTGTTTTTATATACATAATTATACATGTATATTTATGTACATTTTATAAAATACATATACATACATATATATATATAATCATTCAAAATAGTGTATATATATAGTAGTTTATATACATAAATTAACATATATAAGCATATATTTGGATGATATATTTGTATACTATATGAGCTAACATGTTCGTTACGAGGTAAATCCCAGCACTTATACACGTGCATGTTAAACCTTGCACGGATTACTATGTGACATATGCACACACATATATATGTGTATATGAAACACATATGTGTGTATGTTATAATAGTAATTACATAATATAGAACCATATTATAAATATAAATAAAATAATGATTTTATTTAAAAGAAATTTAGAAATGTTCTAAATAATTTAGACCTCATAGGTCCAATAAAGATTCAATATGGTAAAAATAATTGAATTCATCCATTTCTTCTACTGTGGGCTAGTCCAGTTCTAATAATGGTGTCGGAGCCCAATAGCTTATGAGGTCTAAATTAGTTATGTTAGAGTTAACTAATTAAGCTCACAGGCCATATAGTAGGGTGTCTAGAAATGTAATGTCGAAGGAATGAGTTTAGGTAATCAAGTAATCTGTCCTACCTTGTACCGACTTGCCCGAAAAAATATGTGAGCCCAAAAGGTTGCCCTTATAGAAGAGGCCCAATTTGAATTGGTCATTGGGATAATTTTCAAAATTGTTTGAAAATTAAATATAAGATTTTAAACTTAGAAGTTATTTTAAAATAAAATTTATACATATTATAAATGGTATAACATAATGAAAATTTTCAAAATGTTTGAAATTTAATATAAATTAATTTCAAAATTTATAAATTTTTTTCAATAAGATTAATAAAATATATAAATTACTTATATTTATTGAGCTTTCCTCAAGGTATGTGCATTATACTTTGGTTGTCGTGAAATGGTAGGTCTGGGTGAATAATCCTACTTTATTTGTTGAGCTTTCCTAAATGTAAAAGCACGATTATGACAAAGTACCATGAGTTAGAAGTTGTGTATGATACAACCGATAATGAGTTAGCTATCGTGTGTGGGAGTATGATCTATTGAACTTTCCTTAAGGTCAGAATCTCAAGACATACGAGTCCTAACACCTACTAGTGAAGTCGGAAGACTTCTATGTTTTAACTTAGGGTTTGGTGAAACATAAAACACCAGTAAGAACTTATTTGTAAAATGAAATATAAAGTTTGACGTTACTAATGTTATAAGAACATCTGCTATATAAAGTTATAATAATCTACGTCGATAAATTTGTATAATTAAAATAATTGGTAAAATGTTTATCAGTTAAAATATACAAATGAACTAAATTAATATTGCCAAATAGAAATATAAAATATACGTACCAATAAATTTTTACATGTTGACCCATGCAAGTGCCTAAACGTTTATAACTTGGTCACGGACGAGTTTACCTGCCCGAGACTATGTATTGTTTTCAATGAGTTTTGAACTTTAAAAGCAATACAAGAAAATGGATTTTTAATCCATATGCGATCACATATAAATGTTATATGGTGAATGGTCACAATTCATTATGTATGAAGTCTCAATGAAATTAGTTCATTGAAATAATCAAGTAAATTGTAGTGCGAGATCATGTATTCAATATGATTGATTACAATAATGATCCTGTTGTGTTAAATGTAACACAAGACCAAAGGCTACAAGATATATCTAAGAATTCGATCACTGAAATGTTAGTTTGGTTAGTTTACGTAATGTGCAATTTATTTGATGTCCTTAAAAGTTAAGGATGACCAAATGCACTTTTGTATAAATTCATTGTGATATTGTGTTTGTAGGAAGGATTTTTTTTTGAATGGTTCGACCGCATAAAAAGTAAATTGAATGTATAAGAGTGGATGTAACTTAAGACACGGTTGGGATGAAGAGAGTGAATGTTCAATTTTTCTTTATAAATAAACATCGGTAACAAGAATTGTAAAATAATAATTGTTACTTAACGTTGGAATAAGTTATATGACTTCTATTCCAAAATGTATTTTCAAATAGAAAATTGTTTTTTATGAAATTTATTTCTTTGAATTTAAGATATTTGATCTAAATTTTCTCAATTGTAAACTAGTTACAGTAAATGAAATATATAACCGATATTAGATGGTAGAATAGAGCTTCGTATTTCATATGCTATTATAGTAATTACAGAAATATTGGGAGCATGCCATATAGCACCTATCAGACACATCAAATTACGAAAATTATTTTCATAGAACATACAAAACATTATTTATTAAATAATAATAATTTTACAGTATTGATAGAAAAATAGACATGGTTTTATTTAAATATGAATATTATGAATATTCATTATAAAATAAAACTATAACAGTGATATTTTGTGATGCATTGGAAAATAAAGAATTATCTAAATTTTTTTGTAATTATTTTAGAATTATGGACTAAGCCAAAGTTTGGAGAAATAATTTTTTTATTATATAATTATGAATCATATGGTGCTAGTGAATTATATCTCAACCAATTGAGGGCAAAGCACACATTCAGTGGGAGCGTGATAAGAGTTGATGAACTCTTCAGATTGATACATATAGATGTATGCAATCGCAAGTCTATTAATACCAAGATGGTTCCGAATACTTTGTTATATCCATTGATGGGTTATAGTTGACATGGACATGTATATTTGACAAGCTCATAGAGTATAAAATGAAAGTAAATAAAATAACGTGCAATGGAAAGTAAAATTGATTCGATTTGGTCTAATAGGTGAGTATATCGGAAAGAGTTCGAAGCGTACCTAAAAATGAATAAAGATTCAATCTCAAAATTCACTCCTCTCTATGATACATAATGATTTATTGATAAAGAGTAATCGAACTTTGTTGAACTAAGTATGATTAACGGTGAGTGAAGTTGAGTTAACTTCTTTCTATAAGGTCACATACTTAAGAGTAGTACCTGAGGTTAAAATTAATTTCATTTCTAGAATAGTTTACAAAATCATACAATATGTGGGTTTATAAGAACCCAACATATCTTAGGCCAAGGAGTTGGCAAGTTGCGCGAGTCGAAAGACTGTACGTAATAATTGTTCGTGTGAGATCTTATATGAATCACCCCAAAAGGAGTTTGTGAACATTGTCATTGAATGATCAATTTATGCTTTAAACATAAGTGTTGTAAAATGAATCGAATCAGTTCTGTATGTAACAAAATTTATAAAATGTTTATGAATACTTATTTCGTTGCATTGAGAAACAACTGTTGTTTCAAAATACCAACTTCATAGCGAAGAAATTTATTTAAGAAATTATTGATAGTAAAATGGATTTGGATACGGTCCAAAGGTGAAACTGGTTACGATGGATGAAATGAGATTAACCAAACCTGAATGAACACATTGCATCAGAATGTTTATTAAATATTCTTGTATAATGAAAAGAGACTGAGTTTCTTATCAATACTGAGAATAAATAATACTCTGTTGTCAATTAAAACCATTAACAGTACTGACTCAATGATATGGTATGATACACAAATCCAAAAGGATGAAGGATCGTTTTCACCCTAGAGGGGGAGGGGGGTGAATAGGGTGATACTAAAATTAATGTGGAAATAAAAATAATAACACAAAGTAATGTAGTAAAAATCACACAAAGATTTTCCCAGCTTCGGCAAAAACCTGCCTACTGCTGCCCCTAAGGTTTCTACTTGAAATTAAGCAGTTGGACTCTTACAAACACACGTAAACTTGCGACGCTAACTTGACTAACCTAACTCTAAGCTCAAAACCCTGCCACAACTCAGCCACTGAGCTACGAATTCTCTAACTACAAAACCGTAGTTCGTACCTAGTTACATAACTAGAGTTTGACTCAAATTTTAAAAAGGAAATTACAAATAATAAAACTAAACAAAACAAAACCCTATTTGAAAAAATTATAGTCCAATAAAAAAGAATACGACCCAAGAATAATTAAGAGACTGTCTTTATTTATTCGAGTAATATCTTTGGCTGCCTTGTTTCTCTTATAATCTGGAATTAGGGTTTTCGAAAATTAAAGCGCCGCTTGGAAATTGATCGATTGAAATATGCGTTCACTTGATTGGCTTCATCAACCGATTCGTTGGACTTAATAGTTTGCGGGTGTTTCAATTGTGTCAAGCTCGACTGGTATGAAAATGGTATGTGATTTTACTCCTTTTTCGATTTTGATTATTGCTCGATTTCGATGATTCGAGTTTTTGGATTTGTTTTTATTTGTTCAAAGTATGCTCTCTGTTTTGCTTGAACTCGAACTCGAATACCTATTGCCGATGATGATTTTGGGTTTAAATAGGGATCGAAACCCTATTTTATTGTTTGCATATTTTTGATTTGAATTCTTCAAGTTACTATGCTCGGCGTTGATTTGTGCTTGAACGATGGTGATGATTTTTGACTTGTTCATCTCTGATACTTTAATTTGTTTGAATTTTTTGAATCAATTCCGTTCTTTCTCCAACGACTTGTTCAACATACCATTCGTTCGCTGACTTTTTACCCTCTACGATTTAAACAAATTTCTGAAATTTTAGTATGCGTTTGTACCATGCTCTGACCATTGCTTTTAACCTACGGTGCTAGTTGCTTCGAGTTCATGGTCTGGTTGTATAGACTTGTATGTGTTATGATTTTGTTCCTCTTGGAGTCTGGTTGCATTACTGATTCTGGTTGCTTTGTTATCATGGTCTCGTTCCACGTTTTCATGTTGGTTTCCTTGTGCCATTTTAAAATCTGGATGCATTTTCTCATTCATGTTAATTTGTGTCTGAAACATTGGCTCTACCTTTGTATATTTGGAGTCTAGTTTCCTCGAAGTTTTCATATTGCATTGATTTTGTACATTTGTTGAATCTCCATGGGTATATTCATGTAGTTTGCATTGTGACTTTATTTTGGGGTTTGCTTAGGTACTTCATGTACTTGTGTGTGTCATTGGTATTACTGCAGCTCTTGTGTGTTGCTTATGTCTTGTTAGCCTTACATTGCTTTGAGTTCAATTTCTAGTTGCTTCAATTCATCCATGTTGACTGCTGTGTTCATTACTTGCCGTGTCTGGTCTCATTGAAGTGCTTTTGTATTGCTGTGTAATTTTGAAGTCTGCATTTTGAAGTTGTTCATGCCTGCACTTGATCACTGTCACTGTTTTGCCCTATCACATGCTTGTGCACTTGTCCATGGTTTCATATGAATAAAGTCTTCATGTGTGTACATTTTGTTGAGGCTTCATGAGTTTGCACTGTTTGAAGTGTTGTATGTTGTTTTGTGTGTACACACTGGTCTTGTGCACTTGTTACTGTAGTCTAGGTTCATTGATGACCTGCTTGCTTTTTTGCGCATATGTACTTTGATTTTGTTGCTCCTAGTCTCTGTTGCAACCATTCAACCTGACTAGCTCCATTTTGGTCTGGTTCACCACTCTGTCATGTATTGTTGCCTCTGAAGCCCTGATCTATGTTGCATTTGAGTTTGGTTCACTTTCATGTTGAAACTGAATGTTTGCATCTTTACTTGTTTGATTTCTACTATATATATATATATGTGTGCGTACATGTGCGTACACATATGTATATATGTATGTGGTCAATGAAGGTCCGGTGCACTTTGAATGCTGAAGTCCTGTTTTGTTTCTGAACCTGCATTTGCTTATGATTTTGAAAATCATGCACATATTCATGTATATACATGCATACATATGCATGTATATATGTGTAATTGTGTAATAAATGTGCCGTATCCATTTATACTCGATTTGTACATGTGTGCATTTGCACTAGTTTGTGAGATGAAATTCGAAAACGGCCTTTTAATATTCACAGTGATACACTGTGAATATTACAAGTTGTTCATGCACATATATTTGGTCCCTGTCAAAAATATGAAAAAAAAACAACCCAAATACCTGAGGCAAAAACAAATTTTAAATTCAATTTTATTTTTACAATTTAAATTTATTTCTTTTTCCAGTTTACTGCACTATTTATTTAACAGGTATAACAGATGGCTGGATACAAGCTGGAGCTAGTTAAGATCAAGTATATGAGTGTTGAGTGAATTATGTAGTGAGGTGAAATCTGTATAAAAAAATTGTATATTTGAAAATTATGTTGCAATTGAAATTTGTATAGTGGGAGCTTAAATTTGTACTATTCGAATTTGTAATAAAATATTTGTTTGAATAAAATATCTGTTTGAATATAAATTCTGAGTTATTTATTCTATTCAACAAATATTTATTTTATTGTTTGTACCAAAATTAGGCACAACACTCTTTGGAAGTTTTTTGAAGAGATAAAGTGAAGAAATTAAATGGAAAAAAAGGATTATCTAACAAAAACTCCAAATTAAAGGTATGAAAGTAATTAAAATGCATAAAGGCACAAGAATTTAGAGTGGTTCGGTGGGTTGCCTACGTCCACTATGAAGTTGATTGCTTTATTGATGTTTCTTTGATGATTACAAGTGAATTCAACGAATTACAGCAGATAATGATGATTTATAGCAGTGAATTTCGTTATTGGCAGCAGCTATGGAGTTTAGATTTGGATCCGGCAGAGTCTAGGCGTTGGACCATTCAAAAGATGAAGAAGCCCCTTTTCTGTTGGCTTTGGGGGTCTATTTATAGGTGTAGGAGGCTGATATTTCGCTCAGATCTCGGGAGGCTCCCTCTGGCACGTGACTAGGCCCGCGCGCCCAATCCCACGAAGTTTCGGTCTGATCCGTGATCGATACGAACGAATTTCGTATCGATCAAGATTGCATCCGATGGAGTCGAAATTTGACGTGGACATTCTTTAGCATGCACGTAAGCTTCTGTAAAAATTTCATAGTGTTTGGACTTGTGGATCTCGAGATATGATTGATACGAAATAGGGACTTTCGGCAGTTCATATTGTTTAACTCGATCATTTCGACTCACTCTCGTTCGAATCGATGGCTGCGCGTGGCTGTGAGGTGACGTGGCGTTCGAATCTCTGGACCACTCCGCTTTCGATGTCGAGTTGAATGAATCGCCTTCGAACTTCGCTTATTCGTATCGATGGTCTTGCCTTGCTCGTATCGATAAAAGATGCACAGTTCGCATCGATGGGGGCTTCTCTGTTCGTATCGATCTTTATGCATTGTTCGTATCGATCGCGGGGCCTAGTTCGTATCGATAAATGCGCTCCGCCTAGATGGATTCGAACAAAGGCTCTGTGATGCATACGAAGTAATGGTTGTTCCATGGATACGAACTAAGGTCAACTGAGGGATGCGAACTATAGAAGCCTGATGTATTCGAACAGGATTCTTCAGGCAATGGATGCGAAGTTGACACTGGCTGATCGATACGAAGTGCGTTATTCCTTGATGGCTGCGAAGTTGATCGATACGAAGTAGACTCTGGAGATGGATACGAACTCGGTCGAACAGAAGCTTTCTGATGGAGTCAAACCCGATCGATTCGAACTGAGGCTCTAGGATGGATGTGAGGTCACTGTCGCTTTGATCGATACGAAAGTGATGGATTCGAATAGAGGCATAGCTATGGATACGAAAACTGAGTTGTTCCCTTCATTTTGTATCGATTGTAACTTGAGCATATGAACTCGGATTGACTTGAAATTTGGAACGTTGACTTTCATGGCTTCGCTTGTCGTGACATATCACTTTTAGCTCGATCCGGACTCGGACAAAATTCGTCGATATCCATAGTGAACCTGCGCACAACCGATCTCTAAGACGAACAGTCATTGGTTACTAGTCAATTCCTTGGTGTCACGGCCTTGCAAAAAGGCGGGATAACATTTTCCCCCCAAAGTACGTCTTGTGGAAACATGATGTGCTTTGAAATACTGCAATCTTCATTCTGAATAGTTATCGTCTTTTCGATGACAGCTGTAATCTTTGACTGATTTTCTCGATAATGTAAACTGTTGACTGCCAACTGCTGTCCCCTGTATTGTTGCAACTGGTTGCTGTATGCTAGTGATTAACCGTTTGTTGTTGTTATCATTATCAAATAAGTTTCCAATTCCTGTAAATCTGGAACATTGACGATTATTCCGACATATATGCATATATGTTTATCTGACTTTCGTTGACGTTCACGAGTCGTTGTCAGTTTATCTTATATTGAATTCCGTATCGATCCTCTCCTGAACCGACGTGAAATTCATTGTAACAACGCTCGATGGTTGTTTTTGGATGTTCCTTCGTAACGATCCTCTCCTGAATCGATGTGAAGGGTTGAAACATTGTCTTTGCATCGGTATTCATTGCATTGATGGATACGAAATGAGTCATTTCGAATCGATGGATGTGGGGTTTGATGGATATGAAGCGGTCGTTCGTATCGGTGGATCTAAGATTCGATGGATATGAAATTAACTTTCGTATCGATGGTCACAAACTTTGGTGGGATTCATTTTTGAATTGGCGCGAGCCACTAAAATGGATGCGAAATGTGCCTTCGTATCAATGAATATTGACCTCTGGATGCCGTGGTTCAATGGATTCGAACTGCAAACTTCATGTCGCTGAACTGGGGATGGAGTCGAAGATGATCGATACGAACAGTGGTTTCGTATTGATGGATTTGGGTGACTCAGAAAAAGCCTTTGTTGGCAACTTCGCTTCGATAAAGTCTCGTGTAGATAGATTCGAACAGCGCAATGCTCAATGGATTCGAACAGAAGTCTCACGATTGATACGAAATAGTAGTCATCTGAGGGTTGATGGATTCGAAGGGCCTGTTCGAATCGATCCCGGGGCGATGTTTTGCAACCGGTCGAATCTATGGGGATGCGAATCGTTCTTTGCCTTCAACTTCGAGTCCGTATAAATACCATGGACTTAGCCATTTTTCACTTTTCACTTTTTACTTCTGTGCCTTGCCTTTGTATCGCTCCAAAGACTTGGAAAAACGAAAACCGCTCGACTCCGAATCGATTCAAAACCTTTAACTCCCTTAACCAGTTATCTAAATCAGGTAATCAAATGAACAAAACCAGTCCTAAAACGATGAGGCCCAACTTCTCTTGCCACTCTATCCCCTTCGAGCTCGTGTTCGATCGTTGCTCGAGGAAGTGGATAACGTGCGAGGTCGAGGAAGGAAGGAATGGAGTTCAAATCGATCTGGGGAAGAAGAAGAAACAACGGATTCGAAATGGTTGGTGGGCAGTCTTTTGGCCACAATCTCGTATCGATTGAGGAAGAGAGTGTCTTGCTTCGTGTCGATCCTCGAATTGAAATCTTGTATCACTGTCTCGCCTTGGGCTTCGTATCGGTCACAGAACAGTTACCTAGCAACGGCAGTTTCAAATCGACATTGATCGATACGAAATTGACATTCTATGATCGATACGAAATTGATGCTCCCTAATCGATTCGAAGTAGATGCTTTTCTGATCGATACGAAGTAATAAGCTTCGATCGATTCAAACTGCGAGCCATGGGATCGATAAGAAAATGTCTTTGAACGATCGATACGAACTCGAATCCGTTCCCCTGATGGATACGAACTACTGCACAGATCGATGTAAACTTGAACTTTGATGGTCGACAATGGGCCTAACTCCGATGATAACGAAAACTCTTGTGCATTTTGAACATCTAACTCCGACGAGCTTCATTTTGGCATAATTGGACTTGACCGTTGAACTGCATATTTGATTTCCCTTCGAAGCCCGTCGATGGAACTGCAACTCTATCAAAATTTTAACAAACTTTAACTTGGATTGATTGCTAATTTCTGGGTGACACGGTTGTGACGGTCAGCGATGACGGTCATTCCGACTGAATTTCAAAGTCTTGTCGTTTACATGCTTCCTCCAATTCTGTAGAACTTCTTAAGTGATATACAGTACTGTACCGCACAACACACTCACACACTTTACACTGGGGGATGCACGAGCGTTATTGTCTGTTTAACAATGATTTTTCATAAGCTAGTTAGTCATGGAACCCTCAAGTTCACAGCAGCATGAACTCCCGAGTTAAATTCCTTCAACCATCGAGATACCTGTTATTGAAGCCGAAGTTGTAGACCCAGCTCCGGATGAGCTTCCGGGCGCCCAGTTCATTTTCTGTCCACAAGATTCTGTGCCGTCCGGTATCTCCGAAGATATGCTAGGACAGATTTGTTTAAGACACGACTTGTCGCTCGATGACGTGTTACTGCCTGAGCCAAATGACAGGCCACATGATCCCCCAAAGGGGTTTACTGCTTTCAACCGTCACGCTTGCACAGCGGGGACACTCCTTCCTTTCAATCAATATATAAGGGAGATGTTATCATTCCTTGGAATAGCTCCATCCCAGCTACATCCTAACAGATACACTTTGTTGAATAGCACCTTCATTCTGTTTATGGAGATTCTCTTTCGACCGCCAAAGCCGATCGAGATTAGATATCTATTTAACATTAAGAGTCGTGGAGACAACCCTTCTTTCACCTTCTTGGAAGCGTTCAGGAATTTCCAAATTGTAACGGGCTCCTGGGGAAGGCTAAGTTACTTTAAGACTAAATGGTTCTACGCTCGGTGCCCTCCTGGATTTGCTAAGCGATGGTTGGATAGACATAAGCGTTACAACTCTTTCTCTTGAATTATCGAGATAGTTATAACCGACCTCGAAACTGACATACTTCTCTTCTCTGATAGCTGCAATTTCTTGACCCGATGGTGGATATTTTAGAGAGCTAGTTCGGATCCTCCAAGCGGTTCCGGGCGAAGAGAGGCATATCGACTTGGTTCTGACTGACAAAAACTTGAGGACTGTCGGGCTAATTGAGCGGAGGCAGAGCATAAGGCTGGAAGGGACACTTAGAGCTATCTCAAAGAAGCGGGTGAAGCGCAAAGCGCCCGGAGTCGTAATAGCCGAAGAAATTGATCCGGAGAGAATGCCTACCGATAACGAGCTCCAAGCCGGGCCTTCTTCCGATGTCCAGGATTCAGGAGGAAGGAGAAAAGGCAAGGCTGTTGCTCACAAGCATTCTAAATCCGAGAGATTAAAATCCATGGTTGTGTCCTTGCCCGTCCCGGGGATTAGAATTTCGGAGGCTCCTCCCCCGCCAGTAGAGAATTCTTTTGAAGGGCTTGCTGATATTCCGATTTCGGATTATGTGTCGTTTCAACACGATACCGGGATGGAGGAGCTTGACAATGCTCTTGAGCTAAGCGGGTCGCTTGCTATGAGTGTGGCCGACATTTCCGGTTGGTCGGGGGTTGCACATGCATACACTTCACTGCACTACATGATTCATAACTGTAAATCGTCCAACTTAAGAAATCACTAACTCTTTCTTCGTCTCTCATTTTCAGGTACGATGTCCGGAAGAGGATCAATGCTCGAGAATCTTCGCTCAGTCCGAAAGTCTTCTACCTATTATGATTCCTGCAGGAGGGACTCGGATAGAGACCGTGATCGCGAGTACTCTAACCAAGATAGGTATGGGCGTGATAGGGACAGAGAATACAAACATCGGTCTATATCACGCTCTCCTCCTCTTAGACTTCCATCTCCACCTCCTGTTCTTGTTCCACATCCACCAGAGCCTCCACGTCACAGGCCATCTTCTCACACTTCTAGATCCGAGACTCATCTCCAGAGAGTCGAAACCACGACCTCCACGATTGCAGAGCAGGTCCCAGCTGAGCCCATAGGAGAAGGGGCCCTTAAATTGGCTCAGATGAGGAAGGATTTTCTGAACATATGCTTTGACGGCTACGTCTTTCCACCTCACTTAAAGAGAATCCCATCTGGAGTGGAAAACATGATGCATGATTACGTTCATGACATCTACACCCAGTATAGAGAGTGGGTAAAGGCTATAGAGAAAGCTTCTAGGGTGGCCTTTGAGCGAGCAAAAGCGCTTGAAAAAATGGAGATCGAACTCGCTCAAAGGGACCAGATCATTCAAGTGCTCACTGCTGAGGCCGAATCTTCTCGGAAATCTGAAATTGAGGCCACCAAAAAAGTTGACGAAACGAACGTGGCAATGGAGAGGTTGAGGCAAACGCATGTTGCCTTGGTGGAGGAGATGGGCTTTCGGAATACTACAGTTACTGCCGAGCGGGATGCGGCGGTCAAGGAACTCAATGAGCTTAAGGCTAAATTCTCTGATGGCCAAGGAAAAGGATGATGCGAACAACGCAGCCCAGGAGGCGTGCGAACAAGCTATTCTGCTTAGCGGTGAACGGGATGCGGCTGTGGCTAAAGTCCGCAAGGTGGAGACTGAGGTCGAGGAGAAAGTGAAGTCGGCCGAGTCCAGGCTAGAGGCTGATATCGAAGACCTTCTCGTTGTTTACAATGCTAATGTGCTGAGGCACAGGGGTCTAGCCTGGCTCGATGATTACCCGGCACATTTATACAACGCCTGGGGCCGATTAGTTGAAGAAGAGAAGGAGGCGCATCTTGGTGAGTCTGTGGATGAGTTTGAACTCGAGAATCACATTCTGAATGAAGATGAAAGGAAGATTCTTCACGAGTCAATGATTCTGCATGAAAAGGAAAGACTCGGCACCCAGCACTTCGAAATAGGAGAGGGTTCAGGGGTTGAACATCATGAGGCGAGTCTTAAAGTTCCAGTGCCAACCCAGCCCGAATCCTCGTCTGCGGTCGATCCCCAAGCTGTTCCTGCTTACAATCCAGATCAGCCGCAGATGTCTCCGGCTACAGAGCAAGTTACTGAAGCTGTTCTGCCGCCGAAAAGTCAAACTGAGGAAGGTATTCTGAATATTCCACATATCTGCCTTAGGTCGGAATCTTTATTTGAATTAAATTCTGACAGTTCTCTTATTCTTTGTCCAGTGATCGATGCTGCACATGTCGGGCCTCTTGTTACTCAAGAATCACATCAGACACAGGAGGCTATCGTTACCGAAGCGATCACCATAACCACAACTGCCCCACTTGACGATATGCAGGGAAGCACGATTGTGTTTGATGAGCAGTTGATGGAAGAACTCTTTTGCCGTCATGGCGATCCTTTAGCTGACTTGCCATTTGTCATGGGTGGAGGCGCTCCTGCTACAAGTTCTTCAATGCCGACTACTGATGCCCCCAACGTGGCTTGAGCAGTTATTGAAGAGGAGATGTTCGCCCAAATCGACGCTGAAATGGCAGCAACGGATCATGGTGGCAGTTTTGGAGGTGGGATGACAGCACCAGGACCAACTCCACTTAGAATGATATCTCCTGGTGGCATTGTTTTCATCACCAGCGTGCCCATTCTGCCTTCTGTACTTGATCATGTTCCTCCGACTCCGCCTGCAGGAAGCATCCCTATTCACTCGAGCTCGGAGGAGGATGTCGAGATTATGCCATCGCCTGGAGACCGACCACCAAAAGGCAAAGGCTCAAAGAGGAAAAATAGTGGCGGCTCCAGCGGGTCTACACCGAGAAGGAAGCCAAGGAAGAAGAAAGATTAGACATGCTTCCCTGGTTTATTTTGACTTGCATTTTGTTGGTCGTGTATAGATGCGGGTTTGGCCCCTGCTAGTAAGAAATTTTTTTTGGAACAAACTTGCACACGAATTTCTTTCATGAATAGCAGAAATGAAGCTTTTTCTTTTTGAACTTCTTTGTGCCTTTGTTTAAGTGTTTCAATGTTTGAAATGTACTTGTAAAGTTTCAGCTTCCGAGTCAAGTTTGTCTTTCTGCACCAAGTCTGGAAACTGTGGACATGGTGCACGACTGGGAAGCGAGTTGAATTTTGACGTCGCATCGCTTCAGTCAATGGTCGATGCTTAAGTCCTGCCTCCCAGTCTCGGGGATGAGTTGTGGAACATCAGTCAGCGATTGCTTCTCGCTTATAACGTGTTGAGTCTAGTGCCACTGAATGGATGTCTGAGACAAGCGGAGATCGAGTGGTTTATTCATGCTTGTCCGATTGTCGACGATCATATCCGCACTCCGAGGATCCTCATTTGTTTATTGGCGGTTGGTCACGCCGGCTTAAGTTTGAGTCATACGTCCACGCTCTGGGGACTGAGAATCGACCTTTGTACTCTGACTCGCTATCTGGGAGTTCAGAGTTGATATTTATACTTCAATTCACGCTCTGGGAACTTGAAGTTGATGTTTATACTCTGTTTCGTACTCTGGGAATCCGGAGTTGATGTTTATACTCCGTTTCGCACTATGGGAATCCAGAGTTAATGTTTATACTCCGTTTCGCACTCTGGGAATTCAGAGTTAATGTTTATACTCCGACTCGCACTCTGGGAGTTCGGAGTTGATGTTTATACTCGTTTCGCACTTTGGGAATCCGGGGTTGATGTTTATACTCCGACTCGCACTCTGGGGGTTCGGAGTTGATGTTTATACTCTGTTTCGCACTCTGGGAATCCGGAGTTGATGTTTATACTCCGACTCGCACTCTGGGAGTTCGGAGTTGATGTTTATACTCCGACTCGCACTCTCGGAGTTCGGAGTTGATGTTTATACTCCGATTCGCACTTTGGGAGTTCGGAGTTGATAAGCAGATGGTCAGTCACATCTGCTGTATGTTTTTGGATTTCGCTCGCACTTTGGGAACGAAAGGTGTATCAGGATCATTGATGGTCGGATCACATCCATCCTGAGTTAACAAGTGAGGTCGTTAGATGGACGGGTCCATCCTCCTCAAACTTGGTTCAGATACGGACGAAGTCGTTAGGCGGACGGATCCACCTTCTTCGTAGACGTATTTTAATACTCCAGTTCGCATCTGGGAACCGGGAGTTAAGTGAGGGATTGTCGTGTATCAATCCGTTTTTGACTTTGATGTGATGGCTTGTCCCCGAGCTCGGGTTTCACTTAGCGAGTGACCGGTTGCATCACAGTCACTCCCTATTTGAATAAATTCCACCGTATGGTGAAACTTAGCTCTTTGTGCATAGTGATGATCATATGAAGTATTTCAAGTAAATCACAGCTCTAGCTCGAAGAGATTGCATTTTATTGCTGAAATAAGAAAATATGGCAAAGTCAGTTGCCTTATTACAAATTCTAATTTCGAAATGCAGAAACAAATTGCAAAAATGGAAAATAAACTAAACGAGATAACATAGCCTGTTATGTGTAGTAGCGATGAAGACTTTCGCTGTTCCAGGCTCTTGGCAGAGTAAGACCGTCAACGGTCGATAATTTGAATGTGCCATCTCCGAGCCTTCGTTCAATAACATACAGTCCTTCCCATGTTGGCTTCATATGCGAAGGAACCAGATAAATTCTTTTTAGGATGAGATCGCCTAGTTCAAAGGTTCGTGGGCAGACCTTGGCGTTGTACAATCGGGAGACTCGACTTCGATGTGCGGCTGCCCTCAAATCAGCCTCTTCACGCTTCTCATCCTAGATCGAGAGATTCAGCAAGTAACATAGCATTTTTCTTTGGATCATAGTATGTCACACGATGAGAAGGTACTTCTAGCTCAACTGGAATAACGGCTTCTGAACCGTAAGATAGAGAGAAGGGAGTGTGGCTGGTCGCGGTCTTGTGGGTTGTTCGATAAGCCCATAAAGCCATAGGAAGTTCATCGACCCTCTTGCCCCCGACCTTTTCCAGTCGTTTTTTCAGAATGGACTTTATAACTTTATTAACCGCTTCGACCTGTCCGTTCGCCTGAGGGTGTGCAGCTACAGAGAATTTCTTTTGGATGTGGAATCGGTTGCAGAAATCTTTAAATTTAGCACTGTCGAATTGGGTTTCGTTGTCCGTAATAATGGTGTGTGGGAGACCGAATCGACAGATGATGTTGCGGACTACAAAGTTGATTACTTTCTTCATCGTTATGGTAGCAAGAGCTTCAGCTTCAGCCCACTTTGTAAAGTAATCAACTGCGACGATGGCGTATTTCGCACCACCTTTTGCCAGAGGTAGAGTACCAATGATGTCGATGCCCCACATTGCAAATGGCCATGGGCTGACCATTTGCGTTATCTTGGTAGGAGGGGCTCTAGGAATTCGAGCATACTTTTGACACCTATCACATTTCTTTGCATAATCCGACGCATCACGATTCACAGTCGGCCAGTAATATCCGTACCGAAGTATTTTCTTGGCAAGTGCTTGCCCCTCGGTGTGATCGCCACATTCTCGCTCGTGTACATCGTGCAATATTCGTGTAATTTCATCGTGAGCAATACACCGGAGCAAAGGAACAGAGTACCCTCTTCTGTACATGATTCCATTCTGGATAGTGAATCGTGAGGCCTTCCGAAGGACTTGTCTCTTTTCACTCCTGCGCTCTGGCAGGGTTCCGTGCTCAATGTAATTTCCGAGTGGAGTCATCCATGAATCCTTCTCGGGGATGGTTTCACATACCCAGTCTATTTCTGCCCGGTCAATGCTTGGGGAAGATAACGTCTCTACGGGAACGAGTCCCATTTGCTGAGCTTCACCTGTGCTGGCTAACTTCGCCATTGAATCGGCTTTTTGGTTGCGTTCTCGAGGTATACAATAAATGGCGTAATAATCAAACTGATTCAGTACTTCCTGAACTCGAGCTAAGTAAGCAGCCAGCCTTCGATCTCTTGCTTGATACTCTCCCCTTACTTGACACACAACTAATTATGAATCACAATAAATCTCCACAGCGATAATTCTCAAATCTCTAGCAAGTTTCAAACCACCTAAGAGGGCTTCATATTCAGCTTCATTATTGGTCACATGAAAATCGAACTTCAAAGCATAACATATAGATCGGCCTTCGGGAGTTTCAAGTACAACACCAGTGCCCGAACACCGGTCATTTGATGCACCATCGGTATAAAGCTTCCAGATGCATTCGGGGGATTCACTGGTTTCGGGCAAGTCCTCCGGAACAGTAAATTCAGCTATGAAATCAGCTAGGACTTGTCCTTGAATGGCTCGTCTTGGAATGTCGGTAATGTCAAACTGGCTCAGTTCGATGTTCTATTTGAGTAACCTACCAGACGTCTCCGGCCGCGAAAGGACCTGTCGTAATGGCTGGTCGGTGTAAACAAATATGGGATGTGCCTGGAAATATGGTCGGAGTTTTCTTGAAGCAATAACAAGGCAATAAGCCAACTTCTCCAATTTCGGATAATTCCTTTCAGCCCCGGTCAATCGCTTGCTGACGTAGTATACTGGCTTCTGTATCCTGTCTTCTTCTCGAACTAAGACAGCGCTGATAGCGTTTTCTGATGTCGCCAAGTATATGTACAACTTCTCATGATCAATGGGCTTTGACATGATAGGTGGTGTCGATAGATGCTGAACTAGTGCTTGGAAAGCGCCCTCACACTACGTGGTCCATTCAAAGTTCCGTTTTCCTTTTCAGATCAGATCGAAGAAGGGAATGCATTTGTCTATGGACTTTGAAATGAACCTGCTCAGTGCCGCTACTTTCCCATTGAGACTCTGGACTTGCTTTATAGTTTTTGGAGTTTCAAGATTTCTGATTGCCCAAATCTTTTCAGGATTAGCTTCGATTCCCCGAGCGTTGACGATAAACCCGAGGAATTTTCCGGATGCAACTCCAAAATGACATTTCAGTGGATTGAGCTTCATTTTGTATTCTCAAAGTATGTTGAACATAGTTTCCAAGTCTTTAACATGTTCAGTGGAAAATCGTGACTTCACAAGCATGTCGTCTACATATACTTCCATTGTTTTCCCGATTTGATTGGCAAACATCTGATTGACCAATCGTTGAAAAGTGGCCCCGACATTCTTGAGTCCGAATGGCATAACTTTGTAGCAATAAAGTCCCAGATTGGTTGCGAAGCTGGTATGTTCTTGATCAGGTAAATGCATCGGTATCTGATTGTAGCCAGAATACGTGTCCATGAAGGATAAGAGCTCATGCCCAGCTGTCGAATCTACTAGCTGATCAATTATGGGAAGCGGGAAACTGTCTTTGGGACAAGCTTTATTCAGATCGGAATAGTCGACACATGTTCTCCACTTTCCGTTTGGCTTTCGGACGAGCACGGGATTCAACACCTATTCAAGATATAGCGCATCTCGAATGAACCCGTTCGCTTTAAGCTTTTCTACTTCTTCTTTAAGGGCGGAAAATCTCTCTGGATCCATACCATGCCCTTTCTGTTTGACCGGGACATGCCGCAGGTCAAAATTCAGAGTGTGGCTAGCGATGTCCGACGAGATTCCACACATGTCAGAATGCGTCAGGCGAATACGTCAAGATTCGCTCGTAGAAATTCAACCAATTCCTCTTGAGTTTGCTGGCTTAACTGAGACCCAATCTTTATCATTTTTGAATCATCGTTATCGTCAATTGGGACATCAATCGTCAGTTCGGCCGGGATGCTTGATTTTCTTTAGATTCTTCTTCGTCTTCGGTTTCTCTTGGGTCAAGATCCCTTTGGAATTGGCTGGGGTGCCCGGGCCTAGGCCGTGGCGTTAATTGTCAATTATCAGTAAAGCGGACGCAGAGAGATTCCTCTACGCCCTTTCTTTTCTCCTTCCGCTGCGCCTCCCGCAGCTCTGCGACATAACAGGCTCTTCCAACAGCCTGATCTCCCTGAATGATTCCCACTCCATGATCAGTGGGAAACTTTAAAGTTAAACACCACGGGGCGATGGCTGTCCTGAATTCAGCGAGGGCCGGTCGACCTAGGAAAGCATTATAAGGAGAGTCTATGTCCAAAACAATGAACTGTAACATCCGTACTCTCCGACGTTCTCCAACTCCCAACTCTACTGGCAGTTCCACCATTCCAGTGGGTATAGTAGCACTTCCGTTGAAACCATGGATTAGGGATTGACAAGGTTTCAAGTCTGTGGCTTCCATTCTCATTTGATCATACGCTCGCTTGAACATAATATTCACTGAGCTTCCACTGTCAACTAAGATCCTATTCATCCTAGCAGGACCTACTTGAGCTGAGATGACCAGTGGAACGGTAATCGGGGCTTCGACTTTATCAGCGTCTCTGTTTCGGAACACGATGTCATCTGTCATCATCTTCTGTTGCTTGGCCGGAGCTCCTTTGTCAAAGCTACTATAACACTCGAAGTCCGCATGCCTGATGGAGCTGGCATACGACTCCATTTCCTTCCAGCTTCGGTCTGCTGGATGAGGACCACCACTTATTGTATTAATAACCAACCTCCCGCCAGTTCGAGCGGGTTCCTCTTGCCTTTCTTGGTTTGGTGCATGATTCTGATTTGATGGGCCTGCACCACCTGACTGCGACGCCCGCACATACTGATCCAACTTCCGCTCAAGTATCAGTTTCTCAATGAGATCTTGTAAATGACAACACTCATTTGTATTATGGCCATAGCTCTCATGGAATCTACAAAACTTCCCTGTCTGGATTTGTCTTTCAGTTGGTGGTTTCGAGGTAGGTTTCTTGTATTGCATGGTATTGCAGGTCTGCAAATACACATTTTCCAACGACGTGTTCAATGGAGTGTAATTATCGTACATGGAAGCTCTACGCCGTGGACCACAATTCTGATCGCATTTTTTGCTTTGATTTCCATTGTCCCTTTGCTGATTCTGTTCATTTTGTACGTTGAACTGGACTTTTTCAGAACTCTCTCCGGACTGTTTAACAGCGATGTTACTCTGGATTCCTTCGACGTTGGGTCCTGCATCATCCTGCTTCCTAGACTGTTTCGCATCCTCCCTTCTCAAGAATTAGGTTGTCTTGGAATAGAAACGGTCCAATGACGCAGGCGGCTTCCTAACCAATTTCCGAACTCGGAATTAACATCAATCCCTTTAGTCAATTCCATAAGGATAGAGTTATCATTGGGATTGCTTATTTCTGCACATGCAGCATGGAATCGCTCCAAGTAACGTCTAAGTGTTTCTCCGGGAGCTTGAGTAACACTAGACAAAGTGTTAACATCTTTAGGCCTTACCACATGCATACGGAATTGTTCAACAAACTTGGTGGCCATCTGGTCAAATCTAGAGATGGATCGTGGTGGCAAACGAGTAAACCACATGGTAGCAATACCCCCCAGGGAAATGGGGAAACTACGGCACTTTATTGCATCATCAGCTCTCGCAGCATTCATCAGCCATTCATATTTCAGGATGTGTTGATTAGGATCAGAACTTCCTTCGTAAACTGGCAAGGTTGGCATCCTGAAGCGCCGAGGTGGTTCAGCATACAATATGTCATCGGTGAAAGGGGTATGACTCCGGGAGATTCCCCAGTCGTCATTAGAGAGACCCTGACTTTCATGGATCATTTGGCGGATCATTGTTGGTATATTCGGCATTCGGATATTAGAATCATGTTGTGCCAAGGTGTGGTCGGGTTCCACATCGCGAGTTTGGACCGAATGCTGTCGACGGTCCATGCCTCGCCTCCTTGGTTCAACATTCTCAGGGACATAAGGCTCAGGAGTATGCTCTCGTTGGCTACGATGAGGATCAGCTTGGTTTCTAGCATCAACCCCTTGTTCAGTTGTGGTGGTGGTAGCGATATTGCCTGTGATATGATAAGGAGCAGCACCTCCTCAGGATGAGGGTCCTGTACGGTGACTAGTAGATGGCCCAGTTCTGGGTTATCCAAGATTCGAAGCAGGTTGGTGCCCTGTGGCCTGTGTGTAGCTTACATCTAGCCGTGGGCGTGTGGATCGGTGATGACCATCAGATGAGGCTGAACTCTCTGTGGATGAATAAGAACCTTGGTCTCTTCTGGATCTTCTGCGCCTTTGGTGATTCAGCTGGTTGGTCAACTCCGTGTTGGCGCGCAGTTTTTCGGTTAGCTGTTGTCGACTCTGGGTCAATTCTTGGAGCAGCATCTGAAACTCTTCTCTGGTAACCGGGCCTGTTGGATCTGAAGGTCCGACGGCATCTTGGCTTGATGGAGGCAATTGCGCGGGATTCTGCCTGTCCCATCCTCCTTGATCAGCAGCTGTAGAGGTAGTTTGTGTACTTACCATGGTGAATTAATGAAAGTCCTTTCCTAGATCTGATGCAAATCTGAATAGAATGGAAGGGCTTCAAAGTCTAAGATCTGGATCTTCTTCTTGGATTTATGCAATCCGATATCGATAGGAGATCCAATGAGCAGGAGAAAAATTGGGTTTTTCTCAGTGAAAGCACCAAAGTGTTTGTACCAAAATTGGGCACAACACTCTTCGGAAGTCTTTTGAAGAGATAAAGTGAAGAAATTAAATGAAAAAAAAGGATTATCTAACAAAAAATCCAAATTAAAGATATGAAAGTTATTAAAATGCATAGAGACACAAGAATTTAGAGTGGTTCGGCGGGTTGCCTACGTCCACTATGAAGTTGATTGCTTTATTGATGTTTCTTTGATGATTACAAGTGAATTCAACGAATTACAGCAGATAATGATGATTTACAGTAGTGAATTTCGTTATTGGCAGCAGTTATGGAGTTTAGATCTGGATTCGGCAGAGTCTGGGCATTTGACCATTCAAAAGAAGGAGAAGCCCCTTCTGTATTGGCTTTGGGGGTCTATTTATAGGTGTAGGAGGCTGATATTTTGCTCAGATCTCGGGAGTCTCCCTCTGGCATGTGACTAGGCCCGCGCGCCCAAGCCCGCGCGCCCAAGCCCGCGAAGTTTCGGTCCGATCCGTGATCGATACGAACGAATTTCGTATCGATCAAAATTGCATCCGATGGAGTCAAATTTGGCGTGGACATTCCTTAGCATGCACGTAAGCTTCTGTGAAAATTTAGCGTTTGGACTTGTGGATCTCGAGATATGATCGATACGAAATAGGGACTTTCGGCAGTTCATATTGTTCGACTCGATCATTTCGACTCGCTCTCGTTCGAATCGATAGCTGCACGTGGCTGTGAGGTGACGTGGCGTTCGAATCTCTGGACCACTCCACTTTCGATGTCGAGATGAATGAATCGCCTCCGAACTTCGCTTATTCGTATCGATGGTCCTGCCTTGCTCGTATCGATAAAAGATGCACAGTTCGCATCGATGGGGGCTTCTCTGTTTGTATCGATCTTTATGCATTGTTCGTATCGATCGCGGGGCCTAGTTTGTATCGATAAATGCGCTCCGCCTAGATGGATTCGAACAAAGGCTCTGTGATGGATACAAAGTAATGGTTGTTCCATGGATACAAACTAAGGTCAACTGAGGGATGCGAACTACAGAAGCCTGATGGATTCAAACAGGATTCTTCAGGCGATGGATGCGAAGTTGACACTGGCTGATCGATACGAAGTGCACTGTTCCTTGATGGCTGCGAAGTTGATCGATACGAAGTAGACTCTGGAGATGGATACGAACTCGGTCTAACAGAAGCTTTCTGATGGAGTCGAACCCCATCGATTCGAACTGAGGCTCTAGGACGGATGTGAGGTCGCTGTCGCTCTGATCGATACGAAAGTGATGGATAATCAAGATCAACACTCATCATTTTTTTTAGTCACTATTTATCTTTTCGATAATCAGTAGGGAGTCAGATTAGTTAACATAGGCATTTAAGATCAAATCCAAAAATCAAATTTCTGGAATGCCTAAACTAAGATGAAGTCGACAGAAACTATTTTCTAGAAGGTGTTTTGTAAAAATGTCTGCGAATTGAAAGTTCAGTTGAAATGAAAATTATGCAGATATTTTCTTTGAAAATGTGATGCAACTAACGAATGTCCCAACATAAAACACATTCCACTAGTACTTTTTCTATCAATTAGACTGCCAACATAATCTGCATCTGAATACCCCTTTAACTCAAAATTATCATTAGTTAGATACCATAGACCAAACCGTGAGATGTGCAACAAATACATTATAATCCTTTTTACAGCTTTTTAATGAGATTCTTTTGGATTTCATTGAAACCATGCACATAAACAAACAGTGAACATAATGTCAAGTCTAGAAGTAGTAAGATAAAGAAGTGCTCCAATCATACCTCGATATTTCTTTTGATCAACAACCTTACCTTTTTCATCCTTGTTTGATTACCTTTCCTCTAACTAGCTGATTGAAATCAGATTATGGTGCGGATTTTCAACATATAATACATCGTTGTTGCCCATCATTACTCTGCCACCTCCGTACTTCTCTAGGCTAAGGAACTTTGATTTATCATTCATCATGTACCTGGAACAACCAGAATCCAGGTACCACTCTTGTTGTTTCTTTGTCTGCCAACACACCTACACGAGGAAAGATTTTTGTGACCTATTTGGTTTTATAGGTCCATAATTGTTAGTGACAAAAGATTTTGAAAAACAAGTTTGTGTAGAACCGAGATAATCTATTTTGTTCCTTTTGGCACCTAGATTTGTTTGACTTTAAGGGATTTTACATTCATGCCTTTAGGAACCTAAATTGGTATGGTTTTCATGTGTTTGGATCTAAACCAGCAATTGTTTTGATTGTGTCCAATTTTTCCACAAATCGTGCGCATGGTGTTGACATGATTAATTTCACTTCTGACTCTTTCAAATTGAGTATACCCAAGTCCTTGCCTAACAGTATTAACAGTTTCTTTCCCTAGTAGTATATTTAGTGATATTTCTGCTTTGGAGAATTTTTCTAAAGTTGTAGACAATTATTGGACTTGTGACTTAAGAGATTCATTTTCATTCAATAACAGAGTGCACTTTTTAATAGAATTTTCTCTCCTAGTATGCTCACTTTCTTTCCAAATCAGAATTTCATTTTCAAGCGATTTAATTTTAGTTTATGATTTTTTTTATTTCCTCTTCTAATGATGGACACTTATCACACTTAGGGAGCTTATTTCTATAGTTTTTAACCAATTGATCAAGCTGCTTATTTAGTTCTATCAAACTATCTCTTTGTGATTCGATTTTAGCGTATTTCTCCCTAAGTCTTTCAAAACAGCCACTTACTTCATGAAAATATATAAGTAACTACGAGTGAGTAAGTTTTTACACCTTGCTTGGCTTGTCATCATCGCTGTCACCTATTTCTCCTTGAAGACACAGATTTTCTCTTTCACTCTCACTGCCAGTGTTTTTATCATCTTCATAACTTTTATTCCAAGTAGCTGAAAAACTTCTCTTTTTCGGTTTCTTTCCTTTGCTAAATTGATTTTGAGGAAAATTTGGCTTGATATGACCAAGTTTATTGCAGTTGTGACAAATGTTCTCCTGCTCTTCTGAGTTGTCAAGAACTTTGACGATTCTGTTTTTCAGTTGTTGATTTAGGGCAGGACTTTCATATTTGCGATTCCACCTTTTGAATCTCTTTATTATCAGTGCCAGTTTAGCTGCTCCTTCATCATCATCTTCACTTTTCGTTGTTTCTTTGAGAGCTGTTAATTTCTTTCGTATATCTCCTCCTTCACGTTCTTCCTTGAATTTTATTTTTAGCTCATAAGTGGTGAGATTTTCGATGAGTTCTTCGACTTTAACCTGTTTCAAATCCTTCGATTATTGAATGGCAATCACTTTTGCTTCAAAATTTCATGGAAGAATTCTGAGGATTTTTCGAACTATTTCCAGTTCTATGTATGGTCTTCCTAGAGATTTTGACTTGTATACAAGATTAGAAATTCGTCCATACATTTCTTTGACACTTTCATCCTTTGTCATTGTGAGGTTCTCGTACTTGCTACTAAGCATGGCAAGGCGAGATTCTTTGACTTGGGAGGTTCCTTCATAAGTCACTTCAAGTGTGCGCAGTTAAACAATGTGAGACATGATTAAATTTAGTTTGACCAAGTGAATAAATAATAGAATTCATAGCCTTAGCATTAGAATTTTGTAGTTTATTTTCAAGATCTGTCCATTGATCCATAGGTTTTTCAACTTCTTGATTATCTACCATAATTGTCGATGTCCTATATCCCGTTTCAACAATATTCCATGCATCTATGGTTTTCAGAAAAATTTTCATTCTAGTTTTCCAATATGCATATTCACCACTGAACATGGGTGGTCTAACTATGGACTAACCCTCGGTAAAAGCATTATCAAACGAAGCCATTTAAAAAATCAAATTTTTAAAACAAAAAATGGTTTTTGTTCCTAGCTCTGATACGACTTGAAGGATCGTTTTCACCCTAGAGGGGGGGGGTTGAATAGGGTGATACTAAAATTAATGCGGAAATAAAAATAATAACAGAAAGTAATGTAGTAAAAATCACACACAGATTTACCCAGCTTTGGCAAAAACCTGCCTACATGCTGCTCCCAAGATTTCTACTAGAAATTAAGTAGTCAGACGCTTACAAACACATGTAAACATGCAACACTAACTTGACTAACCTAACTTTAAGCTCAAAACTCTGCCACAACTCAGCCACTGAGTTGCAAATTCTCGAACTACAAAACCATAGTTCGTACCTAGTTACACAACTAGAGTTTGACTCCAATTTTAAAAAGGAAATTACAAATAATAAAACAAAACAAAACCCTATTTTAAAAAATTGTAGCCCAATAAAAAAGAATACGGCCAAAGAATAATTAAGAGGTCGTCTTCATTTATTCGAGTAATACCTTCGGCCGCCTTGTTTCTCTTATAACCTGGAATTAGGGTTTTCGAAAATTGAAGCGCCGCTTGGAAATTGATTGATTGAAATATGCTTTCACTTGATTGGCTTCGTCAACCGATTCGCTGGCCTTGATAGTTTTCGGCTGCTTCAATTGTGTCGAGCTCGACTGGTATGAAAGTGGTATGTGATTTTGCCCCTTTTCCGATTTTGATTATTGCTCGACTTCGATGATTCGAGTTTTTGGATTTGTTTTTATTTGTTCGAAGTGTGCTCTCTGTTTTGCTTGAACTCGAACTTGAATACCTATTGCCGATGATGATTTTTGGTTTAAATAGGGATTGAAACCTTATTTTATCGTTCGTATATTTTTGATTTGAATTCTTCAAGTTACTGTTCTCAGTGTTGATTTGTGCTTGATTGATGGTGATGATTTTTGACTAGTTCATCTCTGATACTTTAATTTATTTGAATTGTTTGAATCGGTTCCGTTCTTTTTCCTATGACTTGTTCAACATACCATTCGTTCGCTGACTTGTTACCCTCTGCGATTTAAACAAATTTCTGAAATTTGTTTATGCGTGTGTACCATGCTCTGACCATAGCTCTTAACCCACGGTGCTAGTTGCTTCCAGTTCATGGTCTGGTTGTATTACTGATTCTGGTTGCTTTGTTATCATGGTTTCGTTCCATGTTTTCATGTTGGTTTCCTTGTGCCATTTTAAAATCTGGATGCATTTGCTCATTCATGTTAATCTGTGTCTGAAATTTTTCTTCTGCCTTTGTATATTTGGAGTCTGGTTTCCTTGAAGTTTTCATATTGCATTGATTTTGTACATTTGTTGAATCTCCATGGGTATGTTCATGTAGTTTGCATTGTGACTTTGTTCTGGGTTTGCTTGGGTACTTCATGTACTTGTGTGTGTAATTAGTTTTACTGCAGCTCTTGTGTACGTGTTGCTTATGTCTTGTTAGCCTTGCATTGCTTCGAGTTCCATTTCCAGTTGCTTCGATTCATCCATGTTGAACTGCTGTGTTCATTACTTGCTGTGTCTAGTCTCATTGAAGTGCTTTTGTATTGCTTTGTTATTTTAGAGTCTGTATTTTGAAGTTGTTCATACCTGCACTTGGATCACTGTCACTGTTTTGCCCCATCACATGCTTGTGCACTTGTCCATGGTTTCATATGAATAAAGTATTCATGTGCGTACATTTTGATGAGGCTTCATGAGTCTGCACTGTTTGAAGTGTTGTATGTTGTTTTGTGTGTACACACTGGTCTAGTGCACTTGTACTGTAGTCTGGGTTCCTTGATGACCTGCTTGCTTTTTTGCACATATGTACTTTGATTTTGCTGCTCCTGGTCTTTGTTGCAACCATTCAACCTAACTAGCTCCATTTTGGTCTGGTTCACCACTCTGTCATGTATTGTTGCCTCTGAAGCCCTAGTCTATGTTGCATTTGAGTCTGGTTCACTTTCATGTTGAAACTGAATGTTTGCATCTTTACTTGTTTGATTTCCACTATATATATATGTGTGTGTGTGTACATGTGCGTACACATATGTATATATGTATGTGGTCATTGAAGGTCCGGTGCACTTTGAATGCTAAAGTCTTATTTTGTTTCTGAACCTGCATTTGCTTATGATTTTGAAAATCATGCACATATTCATTTATATACATGCATACATATGCATGTATATATGTGTAATTGTGTAATACATGTGTCGTCTCCATTTATACTCGATTTGTACATGGTGCATTTGCACTAGTTTGTGAGATGAAATTGGGAAACGGCCTTGTGATATTCATAGTGATACACTATGAATATTACAAATTGTTCGTGCACATATATTTGGTCCTTGTTAGAAAATATTAAAAAAAAACAACCCAAATACCTGAGACAAAAACAAATTTTAAATTCAATTTTATTTTTGCAATTTAAATTTGTTTCTTTTTCTATTTTACTGCATTATTTATTTAACAAGTATAACAGATGGCTGGATACAAGCTGGAGCTAGTCAAGATCAAATGTATGAGTGTTGAGTGAATTATGTAGTGAAGTGAAATCTGTATAAAAAAAATTGTATATTTGAAAATTGTGTTGTAATTGAAACTTGAATAGTGGGAGCTTAAATTTGTACTATTCGAATTTGTAATAAAATATTTGTTTTAATAAAATATCTTTTTGAATATAAATTGTGAGTTATTTATTCTATTCAACAAATATTTATTTTATTATGTGGAAAAATAAAATAGTACAATAACAAATACATTTAAACGAATATATATATATATATATATATATATATGTTTACTATCATCAAACAAAAATCATAGGTTACTGTATTCTACAAAGGATTTTGAGTACGTTATCAAAATATGATTTTGGTAGTAGTACTCAAAGGGATGTGATCCATCTACTAAAATTGTGTCTTTAAGAGCAAGACTAATGCAATTGGAATTTAATGAGCAACATTGATAAGAATAACTTATAAATTTGAATTGTTTAAATTAGCATAATAGATTTTTTATTTAATGTGCTCAAGTTAATTTAGATTTATTTTCAAATTATTGCTTAGTATGACTTTGTGTTTTGTTACGTATGTGTTGAAACAGAAAATTATAAATAATGATTTAAAATATGTTGTTTGCACATAACAACCTAAATGTCTCAAAATCAGTGGAAGCAATATTAAGTTTTTGAGTTTTAGGATATGATCCAAGAAACGATACAAAAGTATCATTTTATAAGCATCGGAGTTGAATAAGTATTTTGATAGAAATATCAAATGGTTTGATTTTCAGTCAAAATGCAAAGGAAGCATGTGTCCATAAGAAATTTAAAGAGTACATAGATATTTCTAAACCATAAGTAAACAATATAGTGCTGATTGTTAACAATGTACTTGTGTTAAAATCAGCTTCAGTTGTTTTAATACTTGACGTTGGATTTGTAAATGATGTCTTTCATTGATAATATAAAGGACGTTGAGAATATCCCAGACGATATAGAGAAACGCCTTATTAAAATGTTTAATAAGGAACATGTGAAATGGATTCCATATGCATTAGTAATATGAATTAGCGTACATGTTAAGTTGTCTACAATATCGTGATTTGTTAATGTATTTGGTACATGAAGCAAAGATCAAATCCAAATTAAAAGATCACTAAATGGTAGTTTGGTGTGTTCTCATGTATTTACTAGATACTAGAAAATTGTTCACAGAAACAACAAACTCCTTATAAAGAAGAAATTAGATTCAAACTTCATGAGTGATATTGAGTATAATACGTCAATATTAAATTCATGTTCAAACCATAATTAAGAAGCTTAAGTTGGAAAATGTTCCAAACAAAAGGTTGTGGCTGATTAAACGAAAGTCTAAGTACATCGCCTTGAATGGCGCTACAATAAAAGAAATGAATAAATATAAATGCACAAATTTATAATTGAGCTAGGGGTGATTCCAACTATTAAGAATACTACATCATTGTTATATGATAACAATGTAATAATAAGAGCTCACTGGAAGTCGAGAAACATACTCCAAATAATTATACATGATATGTGTAGTTTATTAACATAGGAGAGAGTTGATTGATAAAGTAGTTAAATAAACCAACAAAACATATCCATTCACGAAGGGTCTATCTCAATCAGTTCTCATCAAACTGATTGAAGGGGTAGGATAGAGATTCCATAATTGACCCCAAGTGCAAGTGGGAGATTGATAGAGTTAGAGGTATGCCCTAGAGGAAATTATGTAATTTTATATATATCTAATTCGATAACCAATCTTGTTCGAAAATAAAAAGTGTTTTCTTTCTATTATATGCTTGATATAATACGTTATATTAATTAATTAATTTAGTTAAAACTATATTTAATAGAAAATCATTAAATGGATGTTTTGTGATAGTAGTTACATGCATTGTAACCATGAATAATTTATCGCAATAAAATCTATGTACTGTTTTAAATATTCCTAGTCTAGATGTCTCGACACTGGATAACGATGCATCCGTTGAGACTAGAGTATGTAACACTCTCCAATTGTTGGGCAGTGTATTACTCATGCCTGCTGAGGGCATCAAGGGGTTACGTACTGATAGTTATTGGATAACTATGGAATGACTCACTCGATAGTTTTCTATTGGTTAATATAACTAAGGTCAAATAGAAAATATCGATGTGATAAAATTATACAGTTCTCTTGACTTGAGAATAAAGTTGATCTTCAATGTGGAATCTCTACTTTGATTATAGTTAAATTGTGGCACAACGTCCATTGAATTACCATAGTTGTGTCAATGGAAGCATTGAAAATGAAACACTATTCAATAAATGATTCGTCTCCTAAGTCATATAGGGTTAGTATCATGGTCAACTGAATTCAACTCAAAGTCAAAGTCTCTACAAGAGCAATTCAGTTAATGATAATTGTTATTATTGAATCAAGGACTTTGTACTTGGACTATAGAGTTAAATATGGATGATATTGGAATTTTTTACCATTACCAAATTCCATAATTCCAAAGTGATATAGTTTTGACGAAGAGAATTGGTGTAAATAATAGTTAAAATAGGGTAACGCTTAACAAAGTAAAATTGAATTTTTACCGAAACCAAGTAAGCGATAAATTTGGCCAAAATATCGCACCACTTACTAGCGATGTATGAACGTTAATACTCGAATATGTCGATCTTAATTGCTGACCAAATTTACACCTAAAGAGTCGCAACCAAATCATCGAATACTTCTCTAACTACATGATTTAATTAATTTATAATAGTTATAAATTAACCGAATTAATTAATATTTATGAAATATTAGTTATAATATTTTATTTTGATTTGTTAAACATCATTAATAAATATATTTATAATAGTTATAAATATATTAATTGATATACGATATTGATTACATTTAAATTGGATTTAAATGCGACAAATATTGTGTGGGTTTTAAATGGGTTTAAAACCGATGAATGGGCTTATGAGTTTAGGCATGCATACACCAGGTAAGAGGAGGCTTGGATATGAAGAATATGCTAGGGTTTTGATAAGAAAAAGGAAGAGAATGGGTAAGCGAGAAAAGTGGATCTGGATCGTAACTTATCTCTCTAGTCTCTTCTCTATAAATAAATCGTAACCCGCATTCGTCTATTGACTTTTTGAAGCCTCTACTATCCTTACCTCTGGTCGAAATTCATCCTCCCCCTCCTCCATTTCCACGTTCAAAATAGATTAAAATAAACATTATTCGATAGTTGGTTGTTTGGAATTCGGGAGATAGCACCTTTCAAAATTGGAATTTGATTCAGGAGTTTATTTCAACACTTCAAGATGTGGTCCTTGGGTATTTGTGAAAGGTAATTATATGCTCTATGATTGTACACTAATATTTAGATTATATATATATATATATATGTATATATATATATATATCGTATATTGCTTTGTTGGTTAGGTGACGATTCTAGGATATCGCTATATTCGAAACGAATGTTTGCTTATATACCTATAAATTTTAAAAAAAAAATTATGACATATACATGCCTTAATACTCATGGCTTAAGAAAAAAATTGATTTTTTTATTTAAATTAGTTTAACATACATTATTACAATAAAACAAACTTTATAATGTAAATACTAAACTTTATACTATACAAAATACGTTTTAAAAAACACATATAAATAGTTTATGTCTAAAATATTTTTCAGCATTAAAATAAAATTTTGATACGTATAAATATTATTTAATTCAAATCACTTAAATAATTATAAAATAAATAAATATATCATATAAAATATAATTTAAATTTTATAAAATCATTTTCACATTTGATAAACTTTCGGTTGCAAATAATATATATATATATATATGTATGTATGTATGTATTAATTAAATATTAATATAAATGCCGAAAATAAAATTAAAATTTTAAAATTGCTTTTAAATTAAAAAATACACTTTGAAATATTTCAATGCTAAAATATCATTTATAAATTTCTTCTTAAATTAAATACAAAATTATAATTTGAAGCATATTTATTATATATAATATTATTATTTTATTTCCAATAGGAAATTTAAATAAATAAATTAAAAAAATAATTTTTGCCATAAGCATTATTAGGTAAGTATATATATTAATAAATTTACATTACATATATATATGTTTATATTTCATATATATATATATTATTAGACTATACATTATATACAATTACATCAAATAAATAATTAGATTTTATAATATATTTTAATTGTTTTTATATGCATAATTATATATGTATATATTTATACATTTTATAAAATCCATATATATATAATTATTCAATATAATGTGTGTGTGTCTGTATTTATAATGTTTTATATACATAAACTAAAGCATATAAGCATACATCTGGACGATATATTTGTATACTAGATGAGATAACATGTCCATTGTAGTGTAAATCCCAACACTTATACAAGGGCATGCTAAACCTTGAATGGACTGATATGTGAGACATGCACACACACATATATATATGTATGATACACATATGTGTGCATATATATGTTATAATATTAATTACATAATATAAAATCATATTATAAATATAAATAAAATAATGATTTTATTTAAAAGAAATTTAGAAATATTCTAAATAATTTAGACTTCATAGGCCCAATAAAGATCCAATATGATAAAAAAAATCACTCATTTCTTCTGCTGCGGGTTGGCCCAATTCCAAAAAGGCCAAGGAGCTGAGTTCTCAGTATTCAATTTGACATCACGACATGTTTAGAGGAGTCGAGTCCTTAGTATACGATTTGATGATAGAAGGTTGAGACTTTGGGGTCAAACTATGGGTATGTGATTGGACATGAGCTAGACTTTAATGGGACCTTAACATATGATGTCACTATAGTAATATATTATGTTTGGTTGACTTGTTGATTGCAGGTGACCCAATTTAAGGTATGTATTCGAGCATAAATATTATTTTACTAGCTTATTGGTATTATACACTTATATGATGCATTTCACTCACCAAACGTTTGTTTGACCCCCTCTATCATTTTCTTCTTTTTAGTTATACTTTGATAGAGCGAAAAAGAGGACTGGTGGTAACTTGGAGGTGCGATGGTGCAATGGAGACATGTATTCATTCATTAACTATCAATTATTTTTATTTCATTTATTCCTAGACATTATATTATTCCCACTTCCAATATATAGAGAGATGTTGTAATCGGAACTTATTCGATTATGTTTTGTTATATTTGTCTGGGATTGTATTATTGGTTACTAATATGTTTTATTCCTTCCACTCTGAGTTTAAGAAAGCGTAGAACATTATAGATAGCTCTGTGATCAGTTTATATACTTTATTTTAAAAAGATCCATCGTCTATGAGGTCCTCGATGCCAGTTCCACTTTTAGACGTGGGTCGGGACATCGTAGATGGCGGGTTGTTGCATTTAGCATCAAAGCTTAGATTAGGCGATTCCTAATAAATTAAGGCTTATGAGAGAGCATGTTTGTAATTTTATTATATATACTAGTACATATGCACGCCCAGGTGGGTCTACATTTAATCACAACGTGCATGCATTTTTAGTTGTACCTGTTGAAGTAGATTTGATAGTAGCATCCCCATATTTGAATTTTGCCTTGGCAGAAGCCGCTATTTTTTTTGTTCAGACTTCAATAACTTCTTCATACTAACTCGGAATTAGGCGAGACTTCGACCGATGAACTCCCATCTAAATTACAGACAATAAGGAACACTCAGATACTTAATCTAGTGGTGACTAACAGTTGTACTTAGAAAATAACAGGCTACATCCCCGTATTTGAACTCCGCCTAGGCAGAAGCCGCTATTTTTTTTGTTCATACTGCAATAACTTCTTTAAACTAACTCAGAATCGGACGAAACTTCGACCGATGAACTCCCACCAAAATTACGGACAACATGGTACGCTCGGATACTTCATCTTATGCACGCACACTATAGTTCTCCATGATGACAAACAGTTGTACTTAGAAAATAACAGGCTATATCCCCACTTCAACGTTCACTGTAGTTCTCCATTATGACTAATAGTTGTACTTATAAAATAATAGGCAACATCCTCATATTTGAACTCCGCCTAGGCAGAAGCCGCTATTTTCTTCTTCAGACTGTAATAACTTCTTCATACTAACTCAGAATCAGACAAAACTTCGATCGATTAACTCTTACCTAAATTACGAACAATATGGTACACTCGGATACTTCATCTTTTTAACGCACACTGTAGTTCTCCAAGGTGACTAACAGTTGTACTTTGAAAATAACAGGCTACATCTCCATATTTGAACTCCGCCTAGGCAGAAGCCGCTATTTTTTTGTTCATACTGCAATAACTTCTTCATACTACCTCAGAATCGGACGAAACCTCGACCGGTGAACTCCCACCTAAATTACAGACAGTATGGTACACTCGGATACTTCATCTTGTAAACGCACACTGTAGTTCTCCATGGTGACTAACAGTTGTACTTAGAAAATAACAGGCTATATCCCCGCTTCAACGCTCACTGTCATTCCATGGTGATAATAGTTATAGTTAGAAAATAACAGACTACATACTCATATTTAAACTCTGCCTAAGCAGAAGCCGCTATTTTTCTTCTCAGATCGCAATAACTTCTTCATACTAACTCGGAATCAGCAAAACTTTGACCGATGAACTCTCACCTAAATTACGGAAAATATGGTACACTCGGATACTTCATCTTGTGAACGCACATTGTAGTTCTCCATGGAGACTGACGGTTTACTTAGAAAATAACATTCTACCACATCCTCATATTTGAACTCCGCCTAGAGTAGAAACCACTATTATTTTTGTTCAGACTGCAATAACTTCTTCATAATAATTCGAAATCCGACGAGAGTTCAACTGATTAACTCCCACCTAAATTACGGACAATATGGAACACTCGGTTACTTCATCTTCTGAACACACACTGTAGTTCTCCATGAGGACTGACAGTTGTACTTAGAAAATAATAGGCTACCACATTCCAGTATTTGAACTCCGCCTAGTGCAAAAGCCGCTATTCTTTTTGTTCAGACTGCAATAACTTCTTCATACTAATTCGGAATTAGGCGATACTTCGACCGATGAACTCCCACCTAAATTATGGACAATATGGTACACTTGGATACTTCATCTTGTGAACGCACACTGTAGTTCTCCATGGTGACTAACAGTTGTACTTAGAAAATAAAAAGCTATATCCCCACTTCAAAGCTCACTGTAGTTCTCCATGGTGACTAATAGTTGTACTCAGAAAATAACAAGCTACATCCTCATATTTGAACTCTGCCTAGGCTGATGCCGCTATTTTTTTTCTTAAGGCTGCAATAACTTCTTCATACTGACTCGAAATCAGGCAAAACTTCAACAGATGAAATCCTACCTAAATTACGGACAATATGGTACACTCGGATACTTCATCTTGTGAACGCACACTGTAGTTCTCCGTGGGGACTAACAGTTTACTTAGAAAATAACATGCTTCCACCCTCCTCGTATTTGAACTCCGCCTAGTGCTGAAGCCGCTATTATTTTGTTCAGACTGCAATAACTTCTTCATAATAATTCGTAATCCAGCAAGACTCAATCAATCAACTCCCACCTAAATTACAGACAATATGGAACACTTGGATACTTCATCTTGTGAATGCACACTGTAGTTCTTCATTGGGACTGACAGTTATACTTAGAAAACAATAGGCTCCCACATCCCTATATTTGAACTCTGCCTAGTGTAGAAGCCGATATTTTTTTGTTCAGACTGCAATAACTTCTTCGTACTAACTCGGAAGCGGACGAAACTTCGATCGATGAACTCCTACCTAAATTATGGACAATATGGTACAGTCGGATACTTCATCTTGTGAACGCACACTATTGTTCTCCATGGTGACTACCAATTGTACTTAGAAAATAACAGGCTATATCCCCACTTTAATGCTCAGTGCAGGTTTCCTTGGTGACTAATAGTTGTACTTAAAAAATAACAGGCTACATCCTCATATTTGAACTCCGCATAGGCAGAAGCCGCTATTTTTTTTCTTCAAACTGTAATAGCTTCTTCGTACTAACTTGGAATCAGGCAAAACTTCGACCAATGAACTCCCACGTAAATTGCGGACAATATAGTACACTCGGATACTTCATTTGTGAACGCATATTGTAGTTCTCCATGGGGACTGACAGTTTCCTTAGAAAATAACATGCTACCACATCCCCATATTTGAACTCTGCCTAGTGCAGAAGCCGCTATTTTTTTTCCAGACTGCAATAACTTCTTCATAATAATTCGGAATCCGGCGAGACTTCGACCGATTAACTCCCACCTAAATTACGGACAACATGGAACACTCGGATACTTCATCTTGTGAATGCACATTATAGTTCTCCATGGGGACTGACAATTGTACGCAGAAAATAACATGTTACCACATCCCCATATTTGAACCCCGCCTAGTGCAGAAGCCGCTATTTTTCTTTGTTCAGACTGCAATAACTTCTTCATACTAACTCGGAATTAGGCGGAACTTCGACCGATGAACTCCCACCTAAATTACGGATAATATGTTACTTGGGTAGTTCATCTTTTGAACGCACATTGTAGTTCTCCATGGTGACTAACAGTCGTACTTATAAAATAACAGGCTATATCCTCACTTCAATGCTCATTGTAGTTCTCCATGGTGACTAATAGTTGTACTTAGAAAATAACAGGCTACATCCTCATATTTGGAAGAAGCCGCTAATTTTTCCTTCAGGCTGCAATAAATTCTTCATACTAACTCGGAATTAGGCAAAACTTCGACCAATTAACTCCCATCTAAATTACAGACAATATGGTACACTTGAATACTTCATCTTGTGAATGCACACTGTTGTTCTCCATGGTGACTAATAGTTGTACTTAGAAAATAATAGACTACATCTTTGTATTTGAACTCCGTCTTGGCAGAAGACACTATTTTTTTTGTTTATACTGCAATAACTAATTCATACTACCTCAGAATCGGAAGAAACTTCGACCGATGAACTCCCACCTAAATTAGAGACAATATGGTACACTCGGATACTTCATCTTGTGAATGCACACTGTAATTCTCCATGGTGACTAACAGTTGTACTTAAAAAATAACAGGCTATATCCCCACTTCAACGCTCACCAACGTTCTCCATGGTGACTACTAGTTGTACTTAGAAAATAACAGACCACATCCTCGTATTTGAACTCCACCTAGGCAGAAGCCGCTATTTTTTTTAGATTGCAATAACTTCTTCATACTAACTCGGAATCAGGCAAAATTTGACCGATGAACTCCCACCTAAATTACAGACAAAATGTTACACTCGGATACTTCATCTTGTGAACGCACACTGTAGTTCTCCCTGAGGACTGATAGTTTGCTTAGAAATTAACATGCTACCACATCCTCATATTTGAACTTTGCCTAGTGCAGAGGCCGCTATTTTTGTTCAGACTCCAATAACTTCTTCATACTAATTCGAAATCCGGCTAGAGTTCGACCGATTAACTCCCACCTAAATTATGAACAATATGGAACACTCGAATACTTCATCTTGTGAACGCATACTGTATTTCTCCAAGGAACTGACAGTTGTACTTAGAAAATAACAGGAAACAACCTCCTCATAGTTGAAATCCACTTAGTGCAGAAGCCGCTATTTTTTTGTTCAGACTCCAATAACTTCTTCATAATAACTCGGAATTAGGCGATACTTCGACCGATGAACTTCCACCTAAATTATGGACAATATGGTGCACTCGGATACTTAATCTTGTGAACACACACTATAGTTCTCCATAGTGACTAACAGTTGTACATAGAAAATAACAGGCTATATCCCCACTTCAACGCTCACTATTGTTCTCCATGGTGACTAATAGTTGTACTTAGAAAATAACAGGCTACATCCTCATATTTGAATTCTGCCTAGGATGATGCCGCTATTTATTTTCTTCAGGCTGCAATAACTTCTTCATACTAACTCCTACCGATGAACTTCGACCGATGAACTCCTACCTAACTTATAGACAATATGGTACACTCGGATACTTCATCTTGTGAACGCACATTGTAGTTCTCCAAGGGGACTGACAGTTTACTTAGAAAATAACATGCTTCCACCTCCCCATGTTTGAACTCCGCCTAGTGCAGAAGCCGCTATTTTTTTGTTCAGACTGAATAACTTCTTCATATAATTCAAAATCTGGCAAAACTTTGACCGATTAACTTCCACCTAAATTACGGATAATATGGAACACTTGGATACTTCATCTTGTGAACGCACACTTTTTTTCCATGGGAAATGACAGTTCTACTTAGAAAATAATAGGCTATCACATCCCCATATTTGAACTCCGCCTAGTGCAGAAGCCGATATTATTTTTTCAGACTACAATAACTTCTTCATACTAACTCAGAATTAGGAAATACTTCGACCGATGAACTCCCACCTAAATTACGGACAATACGGTACACTCGGATACTTCATCTTGTGAACACACACTGTAGTTCTTCATGATGACTAACAATTGTACTTAGAAAATAACTGGCTATATCCCCACTTCAACGCTCACTGTAGTTCTCTATGGTGACTAATAGTTGTACCTAGAAAATAACGGGCTACATCCTCATATTTGAGCTCCGCCTAGGTTGAAGCCGCTATTTTTTTCCTTCAGTTACAATAACTTCTCCATACTAACTTTGAATCTGGCAAATCTTCGACCGATGAACTCCCACCTAAATTACGGACAATATGGTACACTTGAAAACTTCATCTTGTGAACGCACGCTGTACTTCGTCATGGTGACTAACAGTTGTACCTAGAAAATAACAGGCAATATCCCCACTTCAATGCTCACTGTTGTTCTCTATGGTGTCTAATAGTTTTACTTAGAAAATAATACGCTACATCCTCATATTTGAACTCCACCTAGGCAGAAGCCACTATTTTTTTCTTCAGACTACAATAACTTCTTCATACTAACTCGGAATCAGGCAAAACTTCGACCGTTGAACTTCCAACTAAATTACGGACAATATGGTACACTTGGATACTCCATCTTGTGAACGCACACTGTAGTTCTTCATGGGGACTGACAGTTCACTTATAAAATAACATGCTACCACATCCCCATATTTGAACTCCGCCTAGGCAGAAGCCGCTATTTTTTTGTTCAGACTGCAATTACTTCTTCATATTAATTTGGAATTCGGCAAGTATTCGACCGATTAACTCCCACCTAAATTATGGACAATATGGAACACTCGGATACTTCATCTAGTGAATGCATACTGTTGTTCTCCATGTGGACCGACAGTTGTACTTAGAAAATAACAGGCTACCACATCCACATATTTGAACTCCGCCTAGTGCAGAAGCCGCTATTTTTTTTGTTTAGACTACAATAACTTCTTCACACTAACTCAGAATCAGGCAAAACTTTGACCGATGAACTCCCACCTAAATTACGAACAATATAGTACACTCTGATACTTCAACTTGGGAACACACACTTTAGTTCTCCATGGTGACTAACAGTTGTATTTAGAAGATAACAGGCTATATGCCGAATACTATTTCTCTATGAGATGTAAAAGGGTATATTTGGAATTTCAAAAAGGCACCGAGTAAATCTATTCAATGAATTCTCTTTATTATTAGTAAAGATATATATATATATATATAATTACACCATACCCTATATATTTTGACTTGTTGAGGTAGTTGTTGGTTTATCTATTATTGAAGTAAACAACTATGAGGTAAATAAATGTTTATATTAAAATAGTTTGGGATGGTAGATAAATCCATCACATTTGTTTTAATTTACTTCATAGAATATTGCTAAAAGAGAGTTTGTATGCCTTGTAGCAGTGGAGAATTGTGCGACTAGGGATAAATGAGAAGGAGAGTGGAATCCTTAAGTCCATAGGATATAATGTGATGTTTTTATGGGCTAATGAGGGTACTTAAACTTTTTTTATTATAGTTCGGCTTGTGTAAGTTATGATCTACTCCAATTAAAGTATTTGAATTATCGAAAATGTTTTTCCTTAAAAGTTTGAAATAAACATGTTTGATATTTTTTTGGAAGATTATAGAAGTTGAAGTTTGTTTAAAATGTTGAAATAATAACCCCTTATTTCAAGTTTTAAATGTGAGAAAATTTAATAAAGGAAAGTTTCCATGAATATACTAAAGTCTTTGTTTTTGAAAAAAGATCGTGTAAGGCGCGCTGGTGCCCTTATATTGTATTATATACTTTTCTTTAAAGAAACATTTTTAAAGTAAATTAATTAGTAAAGACACATCCTTTTGAATTTACTTTATTTTATAAATAGTTTTGTCACACTTTGAAAAAAAATATTACTCTTGCTTTATAATTTTGTGAAAATTTAGAATTTATAAATTAATGTTTGAATGGTGCATTTTATATTTATATTTTTCTAAGTCAAATCTGAACAAGTTTGGATAAAATCTAAATTGCAAAAAAAAATTATTATTTTAAACTTTAGAAATTTTCAATTGCAATACATATGTATTTTTAAATGGAAATTAAAGGATTTTTGATATAAACTCTTGAAAATATGCATTAATAAAAGGTTTAAAAGTTTGAATTATTTCTGAATCTAATATGAATATAGTCAGTAAGAAAAAATGAATTTCGAGAATATATTTTTATGTATATATATGATATATGATGTATTAGTTAAAAGGTATTGGAAATTAACTAACTATAAAACAAAATGAATTTAAAAATTAAAATTTTTGTATAGACATTAGATATCATTTAACAATGATTGAGCTTGGCTAATTACTAAATAAAATGATATATACTAATATATGATAAAATGGTTATAAATTATATGAAATGATATTTTAAAAATGAAGTATAAATATTCTGGAAAATAACCGAAGTTAAATCAAATCTATTTATATTTTGAGTAATTAATATCAAATTGGTAAATCTATAAAGGGTTGAATTTTGAAGGTTAAATATTTTAAAGAATAGATATTGTTAAGAAATATTGAAAAGAAATTAGCTTTGGAAATTAAAAGAATTATAATCGTTTATTCGTGAACATATGAACAAATATGAATAATTAAATTAATATAAATTTGAGTTATGATTTCATATGAAATTATTTAAAATGAAACGTATAAAATAAAAACTTTCAAAAATCTATTTAAAAAAATTAAGATTTTATTTGAATAAAAATCTGATGATCAAAATTAAACGTTGGTTAAAGTTAATAGTGAATTTTATAGTTTTCAAATCTTACTAGTTTTATAAAGGATAAATTTGAGATCAATGATTTGGAAAAAAATTGAATTGAAAAGTTATTAATATTTTCAATTGAAATTTGATTCGAGCCAGAAAAGAATTACATAACATGTAAAGTTTGAATTGATTATGGTAAACTAGATAGGTCAGTCAATATGTACTATGCTTTGGACTATCTAGAAATAAACGTTATGGATCCGAGACTTAGGGAGTTGTATTGAAAATTAATGAGGGTATTATTTATGAGTTTTGGAAAATTTTGAAAAAATAACAAAAAATCTATTTTGAATTGGAAATTTACTATTAAAGTATTATTTAATTTAAATAAATGGTATTATGATTTTTGGTAGACTATCTAGATTTGAGTAAGTAATAATATGATTGTTATATGGAGTTTATTAAAAAATTATTATTATTTAAGTAATAAAAACAGAAGGTATTCTGAGAATAATAATAATAAAGTGATATTTCCAATGAATATTTTTAAGATAAATTATTACTATTTTTAATATAAATAACAATAAAAAGATTTTTGGAATTTAATGTAGAATGTTATTTTTGAATTATATAGTAACAAAATGGTTGTGAAAAAAAAGATATAAATAAATATTGTTGCTTTGATGTAAAGTAATAATGATATTATTTGTTTTAAGGAAGATTTAATGAAAATTATTATTATTTTTGTATTAAATAATGTTTTTGAGATATTTAAAATAATGTCATGAAAACAAAGGATTTTTGAAGTATATCATCGATTTGGAAAAAAAATATGTATATACTATTTTGAGATGTTAGATGTTAGTTATTTAATCTAACAAGTGTATTTAATCTAACAAGTGATATGGATTATGTTGCTTACTAATGAAGTTGTATGTATGTTTATCTAATCGCTAACTCGATTAGTTGTTGTTTTAAAATTGTTTGAAATGGTTTTGAGTAATTTAAATATGAAAAGGATACTTCATAAGCTTGTATTAAAATTTATGGTTAGACTTTGTAAAATAATTTGAGAACTTTTAAATGATATTTAAAAAAGCATAAAGTTTGGATTTCTTTTTCAAGGTTGCTTAGTAAATTTATATTCAAGTTTGAAGAAAGAAGAGGTATTTATACTTAAATTCTTTGAAAAGGAATTCTATGGAATTTTATAACTAGAAAAATGGTTTTTGAATTATTTTTAAACTATAATTTGAATTCGAGTTTTTTATTGTAGTATTGTGTTTGCTGAAAATAAGGAATCTTCTACTTGTGATATTTAGAAATTAAATGGTGATGGGTTATGGGGTTCCACTATGAATCCTAAAAGTTAATCAACTTAAAGGTAAGACACCATCCATTATTGTGTTGTCATTCCAATGGACTTAACGAAGGAGTTTAGTGAGGTACGTCAAAGGATGCAATGAGGGTTTCCATTAATCGAGGACGAAGAAGCAAGTGGTGGAGCATATTGCAAGGTATTTGATTATGGAGATACACCAGTAGTACAATCTATTTAAATTAAAGCTATACTTGGACATTATATGATTTGACACACCTCAACGATACATCAAGAGATGGAAACCCTATAGGATAGGCATGCATAGAGAGTTCATAGTGGGTAGCTCGGTAGGAAAAGGACTCGTTATTGAGATATGTTATGTGGGAAAGCTTCCACCATTAGTTGTTGGGCCTTTCCCGATGTAACACCCTATAAAAATTAACAATAATTAATTAAAAAAATCAATAAATAATTTATAAGGCTCAAAAATGAAATTTGAGCAAACGTTAGAATTTGGCCATAAAACTTATGCCATTGTGTTCGTGGCGATTTTCTGAGCAACTTTCATGCTAGAAGCTTCGCGATCGGAGTTCAAACAAAGAAGATACTGACGTTTCAAGTTTTCAAATCGAAAAGAATTTAAATAATAATTAATCATCGGGACCCACTATGCAACATGTCGACCCCTTCTTTGCAACATGTAGATCGCTTCTTTGCAACATGTCGACCCCTTGTATGGAAGCGGTAGGGATCGACTGCTCTATGCACCCAGTCAACTGGTTGGAGTTAGGGTCGACGCATTGAACCTAGTCCTAAACGACCTAGATTTAATAAATAATAATCTAATGGATGGAATTGATTCCAGCACCTTTAAATACAGGTATAGCCCGTCACTTTTCTTCTCATATTTTTTGAACTAAGTAGCGAAGCTCTGCCATTTTTCCTTCTCTACTACTTCTAGAAATTATAAAAATAATACATACACATACACTAGAGAATGGGGAAATTAAAATAGAAGAAAAGGAGCGAACTGATTCTATGAAAAAAGTAAATTTATATATAATTTATATTCCACTCAAGCTCAAATCTCCTCTTGGATCTAAAATTCTAATAGGTATATATACACTTTTGATACGTATTTTTAGTTGAAAAGAAAAGGAAGTTAAGTAAGAATAATGCATTTGGATCTGGAAATTTGGAAGCTACATGGTGAGTAGGAAATTATGTAATTTACATAATGCTGTAATTTACATAATGCTAAGTTTACTTCATTGAAATTTCTAATTTTGTTATTATGCATATGTGAAAACCAACGAATTGTAGGCTCAAATAAATAATCTAACTTGAATCATTGACCACATAATCAAAAGTTGTTTAACCTTGATGAAATAATATTGAAACACTTAGATATGAAGTTAGGCGGAATAATCCATAAACTTATGAAATGTAATATCAATAGAATTTTGTAGCTAGTTCCAAATTTTTGTTATTTGGATTGTAAATGGTTAAACTTGACAACCTTCAATTGAAGAGGCTTAAAATTGATTTGGGATTTTAATATTTATATTTAAATCATTGGAATTGTAAAATCTCCATAGGAATTTCCACAAATTGTCCAACATCGTAGATACATATGAAAGATATGTTGTTTGAAATAATGAGGAATATGCATATCTAAAGGAATTAGATGTGCAAAATTGGGATGTTTTTCATAATTTGCACTGCCTATTTCAATAAAGATAAAATGAGATAATTACTTGTAATTATAAACATAGCTCAATCTAACTTTTGGTAGTTCATGGCAAATTTCAAATGGTAACATTTTCTTCTTTGAAGAGATATAATTCCAATGCATTAAAATATGGAAATAAATATTTTTTTAGAAGTTTCACATGAGTGTATATCTAGAAATCCCTAAAATTAGAAACTAAAAGGTCATAAATAGAAATATAAATAACCCCGTTTATCAATCAAATATATATATATATATAAGCTTAAGAAATAGATAAATAACCATCTGTTATAACATAAATGTGTGTATGTGTATGGTAAGGTACAATTAATTGTATGTAATCATATTAATTATAAATAAAACGCTAAATACGAATAAGGTAATGAATTAAGGAATGAAAGGGAAGTCACTATAATCAAGTTAATATGGGTAGTAAACCATTTAATGAATTTAATTACAGAAACCAAATATTGAAATGGTAAAAATTGAATAGATATGATAGATAGATGTTATCAAAAACCTTAATGGAAAGGAGAAATAAAGACAGTAAACTTATAAAATAAGAAGAAGTAATGACAAGTAAATGAATGAATGAATAACAAATTTAAAAGGGATGTAATAATTTCCATAACTGAAATTATATGGCCTCAATATTATGGTTACGACTGTTGTGAATTAGTGAACTTATCCCAATATTTAGGAAAATTATAAGTGATTTTGTTTAGTATGGGTTGGAATGTGAGTTTAATAGAGTTACACAATGGAAGTCTGCTCTTCACAAGGGGCTACCAACAGTTGTGTATATGTACTATTTATACGAGACATCTCGACTATAGGACCCGTAGGGGATATACTTTCACAGGGTTGGGAAAATATACCAATGGTTCATCTCGGATTTGAAGTAAATGGTTGTTGGGTCTGCTTCGGTACCAAACAAGAGGTATTAAGTAGCCGATAATGAGCATTTAATTTCCTTGATTTGCCTTTAGGAAAATCTAAACAGGAACTGTGTAGAGAGGTCGGAGCTATGTTATCATTATATACTGGTAATTGTAGAGTAGGGCTGGCCATAAGTCAAGCCTCCGTTGGTCCCAAGTGGTCGATTAACAAAGATTTGGTAACGCCTGTATGGATTGCACTTCCTACTGGTGTGGTGTCTATATGGGATATGCATTGATTTCAAAGTTGTTTCTTTGTTTCTTGATTAGAAGATGGCTAGTTAACCCTTAGATAAGTCTTTGAATTGTGGTAGTAATATGACTAGTTAAATTATAGAGTCGTGCCTAGGAGTCATAGGCCTTAGGGTCGGTTGACTATCGATTACCTTTCGATGGCGTTTTCTTCTTGGGAGGATAGGGATGTTTATACATACATACATACATACATACATACATACATACATATATACATACTTATACCTTGGTGCAGGCTAGATAAATCGTACACGTAGGTGAAATTAAATCTAGAATCTTTAAATAATAGACATAGACTTAAGTGGAGATCAATCGGTATAAACTAGTGTTACGAATAAAGTATGTAATTTACCAGCCACTAGAACGGTCTTCTAACACCCTCCTTATTACAACCCATATGATATATTTAGAAGGGCATGATACTGGTATAGGACGGCAATGGTAAATGGACAGGTCTTTTCATTCATGCTCAGCACTGACAAGCAACTAGATTTCCAAAGAATAATATTGGTCCCTAGGTTGAAGCCTTAGTAAGTATATATCTTTTACCATATGTTATTATTCCACTGTTAGTATATATAGATAGACCTTTGATATACTTATGTTTATTACAAGTTACCAACACCAATGATCCATACCCTAATGAACTTGGTTTTTCGATTTAGTCAAAAAATCGGGTCTATTAAGGTGCAGGTAATTACACCCGATTATATGGAGAATAGGAAAGTCGGCACGTTTGAGCGGGCTTCTTGAAAATTTGGTGGGTGTTCACACATTTTATGTTTATCCCATATGCAAATGCACATTAACGATTTAGCGGTTATGGTAGAGACTAATCGGCTTATGCGGCGAATGTAGAGAAGGAGTCTAGAATACTCATGGGTGTATTCACATCTCAGAACTTGATGTGAGATGAAATAAAAATGAGGAAATGAAGTTTGTCCAAATAAGGTGGGGAAAAGGTTTGGATAGGAGAGTGCTGGAGCTCGAGGAGGCAATCCGAGTTTTCTCATTACGGGCTAAGTTCTTTTTTAGTTAGTTTGTAGGTTATTTTGCTTGTTAGGTCGTTGTTTTTTTTCATGGTTGCTTTAGCTAGTGTAATGACTTAGAATTTTGTTATTTGATTTTGGAATATTAAATTGATTTTAAATATTGAAAAGTTAATTTTATAAGTTAAATAACTTGAATTTCAAATATAGCGATTTAATTGATAATTAATTGTTGTATTTAATATTTGGAATTGTTTAAATACTTAAATCTTGAATTTAATGTGAATAAAAATGATTTTGAAAGTTGATTTAAATTCTATTTAAATAAAAATGAAAATAGTAAACTTTTAATTTAAACTTAAAAGTGATTAATTTGGTTTTTATAATAACTCGTTTTAATTAACGTATGAAAATAGCCTTCCGGGGAACTGTCTTGGATTTCGACGAAACCAGTTTCATTGGATTCATAATAGTGAAGTTGTATGTTAATGAATTTTATGGCGATTGGACGTATCATTTGGTCGTGCAAGCTCGAAACACTTAGAAATTAATTATAGGAATTTATAATATAATTGAGTTTGAAAAGCTATCCTCTATATATGATCGAATTAGGTCTCGAGCTAGTTCCAATGTGTTCGAAATTGGGATATTACATATAGAACACTGGGCGACACATCTCAATTGGATTTCAAGATTTTCGGGTACGCCAAGCTAGATAATTTGAAATAATACACACACATACACATACATAGATACATATATATATCCATATCCTAGCCTATGCTCTTCATTGTGCATGCCATTCCCCCACATCTTCAATCCCATACCTGTCACTTCGTGTTTCCCTCCATTCCCCTTCATTATTCATTCCAGTGAACGAATTTGAAAAGCTCGTAAAAAAACTTTGATCTTTGAGTGGCTTTTGGCAAGCTCTTCACTTTTTATGTATATGGAAGGTCGTAGCATCATTGAGGAGTTTGACAGTAAATGGATAGGAACTAGGGTTGGAGTTTTCACTCGATTTAGTCGATGATTGTCGAAATCGAGGGGATATTTGTATTCGGGTTGTCGAACGACACTTGTAATAGATTTTTGGTAGCGTGCGGTGCTTTGGAGGGGAATGCGACCTGGGGGGGTCAACATGGTGCATGTTTGGTTCGTGTTTTTTTGGGGGGGGGGGGTTTAGTCAATAGATGGTTGTGACGTGGAGGTAGAGGTCGGAAAGGGGAACTCAATGGTGATGGCAGAATGTTGTCTCGTGCGAAGTTGGAGGAGGTCAAAGGGGGTTGGCTATGGTGGTTTTTTTATCAAAGAGGAAGTAAGAGGTTAAATGATAAGGGGAAGAAGGATTACTGTTGATTATGGTAATTAGAGAAATAAGAATGTAATTTGTGACGACCGCCCATGACCCCTACACCGAATCTAGAGATAGAGCGCTGTAAAGTGTGCCAGGCGACCATGGACGATTGTCAAGGTAAGATTAAAACAACAGGATCTATCGTATTACTCACAGCGCATGGACAAAATACAATAGAACATATGTATAGTGAAGCTTCACAGAATAAAATGACATCATATAAAACTCCATAATAGTTGAATACAAGCATCCACATAGTCAATACATCCAGCCTCACTACATAACTCTCAGAGAATACAAAACAGCGGAAAAAATCCAGTACATAAGAAGATAATATGCAACCCTCTAGCTCGTCTTCGATATCAGCATCGTGAGAAGAGAACAGCACCTGTCACCTGCTACCTAGTCTGCCCGTCCCAAAATGGACGAACAGCCCAAGGCAATAAGAATTAAAACATAAAGCCTTGAGTCAGACAACAGTCTTAGTGAGCAGTAAATTAACTAACAACATACCAAAAGAGCATAAAGGAAAAGGAATAGGAATACAACCCTCCCACTCCAACCTCATTCTACAGTGATAGCCCCCAGACACACACTAAGCAGAAGCAAACATAGCAGAGCATACAATTTAAAGTAAAGCAATTGTCACTCGAGTCAAGAGCGATGTTTTCCAAGTACAAATCCCAAGGTCTAAAACCAAGGTCAGATAAGCACCCAGGAAATACCGCTCTTGAGACCGAATGATGATACAACCAAACATCCATGACTCGGCTATCACTGTTATCATTGTTGCGATATCACCGTTAATTGAATGACCGGCACATTCTTTCAGCCGTCCGTCAAGGGCTAATGGTAACCCCGGTTCTAGACATAACTCCCGCACGTCATCGTGACCCGTGCCTAGGATTATCGAATCTACCCAGAGTACTCGACCATCAACTTAGTCTTTTGGGCGTCCCCATGTACTCTTGCTTAGAGCATGCTAGAACCTTCAACAACGATGAGATCTCAACCTCCTAGTCATCCTCCTCGACGACTATTGCCATACTAGCTCAAGCGCTTCTCGAGCATCCATTATCCTCAACTCGAATCACATCACCGAGTTATCAACATGCTTGGAATGATCCCGCCTGGATTCGACCAAGTCTTCATCATATGATTGCCTCGCTTCATAACATCCTCGCGAAGCTTCATCTCAACATCACATCATCAAATCTATGCATAAGAGCTTCATCATCCCGCTACATATGCCCCGAGCAGCTTTCCCAATCCAAGAGCCTTTCCTTTAGCTTTTGAATCACCTTTGGTCTAAATCTAATCATCAATCATCTAGTTCATAACAATCAATCAAATCAAACATCAATCCAAGCAATCAAGCATTCAAATATGATCTAAGTAGACAATTATAACAATAATGGCATTTTCGTAATTAAAGAGTTGAAAGTCCAATAAGCATGAAAACATGTATTATATCTCTACAAACTTGATGAATGAACTTGCATAGGTTAACATATGATAAAATGGATACAACATCATCATGAACAATGGATCTATATGGATCTACACATAGGATGAAGAAAATGCATGGAAATCTCTATTTTAACACCAAAACGAGCCAACAATCCGATATACTCCTTTGGATCCGTGTGAGAGATAATCACCACTCACCAAATCACCTAAACAATCCAAAAGATATCAACTTCAGATCTGGACAGCGAAGAACTAAGCTAGATCCGACAAGATCTCACTTCAAACGATGAAATCTCTCTTGAAGAGATGAAGATCTTCAATCTAAGCTCTTGAATCTTTAATCTTGATCTTCGATTTGGATGGATGGAAGCACTAGATTAGAGTGGAGAAAAGAAGTGAAGAAGTGTAGAAGTCGAGCTCTCAAAATGGCAGCACTTCGTCGCTTCAAAATCCGGATCCCAAAAAGTGAGAACAACCCCTCCTATTTATAGCTGAAAACTGCCTGAGTCGTAACTCGGCTATCTCCTTAAGTCGTTGCCGACCTAACATATGCCGACCTACGACCTAAAAACCCCCACGACTTAACAGAGCCTCCGACCTAACCCTTAGCCAACAACTCCGACCTAACAGATACGCGCGCCTCAACTCCTACGATCTAACACTTCTGCGCATACGACCTAACTATTAAGTCGACCTACGACTTAACACATACTTCGACCTAACACTTAGACGAAACCCAGCGACCTACGACTTAACAGGTTACGACCTAATTCCTTAAGCCTCCACGCGACCTAACACTTAGCCTAACTCCTAAGGTCGCCAACTTGTTAACTCCTTAGGTCCTTAGGTCGCCAACACTAGGTCGCTAACTCGGCAACTACTAGGTCGCTAACTCGGCAACTACTAGGTCGCTAACTCGGCAACTACTAGGTCGCTAACTCGGCAACTACTAGGTCGCTAACTCGGCAACTACTAGGTCGCTAACTCGGCAACTACTAGGTCGCTAACTCGGCAACTACTAGGTCGCTAACTCGGCAACTACTAGGTCGCTAACTCGGCAACTACTAGGTCGCTAACTCGGCAACTACTAGGTCGCTAACTTTCCCAGCCGACCTAACACTTAACAAAACTTAGGTCGCTCACAACATTCTCTTAGGTCGTTGCCGACCTAACTCTACCCCAGAATACTTAGGTCGCCTACTACTCTTCCTTAGGTCGCCTAAACTTCTTAAGTCGGTCAGTCTTTAGGTCGTTAACTCGCCCTGCCGACCTAATTACTTAACTAAATCCTAGGTTGCACAATTTTATAGGTCGCTCCAACTAACCCACGACCTAACACTAACTCGCAAGTCCTTAACTCGGTCACGACTTAGCTCTTAGGTCGTCCACGACCTAGGACTTAGACAAATTTCCCCAAAAATCTGAAATGACTTAAAAATGCAAAAATTCCAGATTTGACGAACTTTTCGATCCGTGAAAAATACGGGTCGTTACATTCTCTCCCCCTTAGGAATTTCGCCCCCGAAATTCCAAGCAAACAAAGCAATCAAAGACTATTCTGTACGCCTACCATCCATAGCAATCAACAAACAATGCATCCAATTCTAACTTAGCGTACAGAATTCTAAAACTTAGAACAAGTTACAATATCGCGAGATGAGACGACACCTTAGGGCCATACCTTGAAGAGTTCAGGATGAGCTGCTTTCATCCTCTCTTCCACCTCCCACGTACAGTCGTTATCATCATCACTCCATTGTATCTTGAGCATCTTAACTACCTTCCTCCTAAGCTGTTTCGTGTCGGTTTCCACAACACGAAGTGGCTTACGAGGTCTTCTATCAACTGGATCAACTTCAAAGTCTTCATAGCTATCAGCAGAAACCACCGTACTCGAGTCGTGCACATACTTCCGTAGATATGATACGTGAAAAACATTGTGCACACTCGACATTTTCTCTGGTAACTCCAATCTGTAAGCGAGCTTTCCAATTCGCTCGATAATCGGGAATGGTCCAACAAATCTCGGAGTCAATTTTCCTTTCTTCCCGAATCGAATAACATTCTTCAGTGGAGAAATCTTCACAAAAACCATATCTCCAACGTCGAATTCCAAATCCTTACGACGTTTATCGGCATAACTTTTCTGACGGTCTTGGGCTGCCTTCATCCGTTGCCGAATGATCTCTATGCAATCCGAAGTCTGTCGAATCATCTCTGGCCCAAGCATCAGCTTTTCTCCAGTTTCCAACCAACATGTCGGAGAGTTACACGGTCTTCCATACAATGCCTCATATGGTGCCATACCAATGCTTGACTGGTAACTGTTGTTGTACGCAAACTCCACCAAATGAAGGTGATCTTCCCATGATCCTCCGAAATCCAAAACACAAGCTCTAAGGAGATCTTCCAAAACTCGGTTGACTCTCTCAGTCTGACCATCTGTTTGAGGGTGATAAGCTGTACTCAAACACAACTCGGTTCCCAAGACTTCCTGGAAGCTCTTCCAAAATCCACTAGTGAACAATGGGTCTCGATCGCTCACTATACTCTTCGGAACACCATGGAATCGAACTATCCACTTCACATACAACTCAGCCAACTTTGATGCAGTCCTAGTCGATCGAACAGGAATGAATCGTGCACTCTTAGTCAGACGATCCACAATGACCCAAATCCCTTCATTTCCCGTTCTGGTTCTAGGCAATCCATCAATAAAATCCATCGACACTTGTTCCCACTTCCATGTAGGAACTTCTAAGGGTTGAAGCAATCCACTTGGCTTCTTCTGTTCAGCCTTTACCAACTGACAGTTCATACACTTGGAAATGAAATCTCCAACATCCTTCTTCATGCCTTCCCAGTAGTAGGTTCTCTTCATATCCCGATACATCTTATTTCCACCTGGATGAATTGTCAACTTCGAGTGATGACTTTCCTTCAGAACTTCACTCCTCAATTCATCTATATCGGGAACCACTAGTCGTCCTTGCTTTCGAAGCCAACCTTCTCTATCGACCTCGAATCCTTTATCCTTTTCTGGCTCCAATCCAGATTCCAATTCACGGATAATCTTGACAAGCTTATCATCTCGCTTTTGACTCTCGCCAATCCTTTCCACAAGAGTCGGTCTTATCGATAAGTTTGCCAACATTTCAGGTTCCAATTCGCATCCAGGCCTGAAGTCAAATCCAGCTAAATACTCGAGACTCTTCCATTCAGAAAACATGGCTCCCAATCCTGCATGTCTTCGACTTAACGCATCAGCCACTGCGTTACCTTTTCCCGGAGTATAAGCTATACCAAAATCATACGATGCCAAAAACTCTAGCCAACGTTGCTGCCGAAGATTCAAATCCTTCTGGGAGAAAAGATACTTCAACGACTTATGATCCGTAAACAACTCGAATCGAACCCCCAACAGATAATGCCTCCACATCTTCAGAGCAAATACAATCGCCGCTAACTCCAAGTCATGAGTTGGGTAATTCCTTTCATGCGGCTTCAGTTGTCGACTGGCATACGCATCAACTTTATCCTTCTGCATCAGCACTGCTCCAAGTCCAGTACCACATGCATCGGTGTAAACCACCATCTCATCATTCCCACTTGGAATAGTCAAAACAGGAGCACTCGTCAATCGCTCTTTCATGATTCCGAAAGCTTGCTCACACTTAGCACCCCAACTGAACACTTGGTTCTTCTTCGTCAATCCTGTTAACGGTGCAGCTATCTTGGAGAAGTCTTTGATAAACCGTCGATAATATCCTGCTAATCCAAGAAAACTCCTCACATCAGATGCATTCTTAGGTCTAACCCAATCCTGGATTGCTGCCACCTTAGCGGGATCAACCGCTATTCCATTTCCAGAAATCACATGGCCTAAGAACCTCACTTCACTCTTCCAGAAGTGACACTTCGAAAACTTAGCCTTCAGCTGATGTTTCCGTAAGATCTCCAAAACAATACGCAAGTGCGTCTTGTGCTCTTCTTCCGTTCTGGAATAAATCAGAATATCATCCACGAACACAAGTACGAACTTGTTCAACTGATCTCTGAACACTCTATTCATAAGATCCACAAAATATGCTGGCGCGTTAGTCAATCCAAATGGCATTACCAGCCACTCAAAGAAACCGGATGGTGTCCTAAAAGCAGTCTTCGACACACTATCCTTTGCCACTCTCAACTGGTGAAATCCCGTTGCCAAATCCATCTGAGAAAACACCTTAGCTTCGTGAAGCTGATCAAACAAGTCATCTATTCTCGGTAATGGATACTTGTTCTTCTTAGTCACCTTATTCAGCTCACGATAATCGACGCACAATCTCAACGACCCATCTGCCTTGGTTGCAAACACAACTGGTGCACCCCACTCGGACACACTACGCCGAATGAATCCTTTCTGCAAAAGATCATCAACTTGCACCCTCAACTCCTGCTGCTCCCTAGGCGCCATCCGCCTAAGAGGCATCACAACAGGTCTGGCTCCTTCAACTAGATCTATACGAAACTCGATCTCTCTATGCGGCGGCAACCCTTTGACTTCGTCAAAGACATCCTCGAATCCATTAGCGATCGGTACTGATGACAGTCCATCCCGTGGAACAACTAGCGAATACATGAAGCTCATGAAGACGCCTTCTTCATGCTTACATCGTATCACAATCTTTCGCCCCTCCACATTCTCGACTGTCACTTCCAACTTTTCGCAATCAACCTTAGCCGCATACTTCCTAAGCCAGTCCATACCCAAGATAATTCCGAACCCCGTAAAGTTCAGAACAAAGCAATCACAAACAAAAGAGCAACCATGACTCGACACAACTAGACCACGGCATAACATACACAAACAAGACGAACCCCCAACTGGATTAGTCACTACCAATGGCCTATCAACAATATCCGGCTTCAAACCTAACCGGCCTACTAGTTCATTACAAACAAATGAATGCGACGCTCCAGTATCAAACAAAACTCTAACTGGAACACCACATAGGAAAAGAGTACCTTGAACAACCACACTCTTTCCCTTTTCTTCAGCAGTAGGAGCTTTCGAAGACGACGGAACAGCTCCCAAAGCATAGGCTTGCACAATCTGCCTGTCCTTCCTTGGTTCTGGACAATTCTTCCTGAAATGCCCCGGCTTGTCACAGTTGTGACACTTCATCGGTGCCTTCGGATTCTTACAATCCTTAGAGAAATGGCCCTTCTGCTGACAATTGTAGCAAGTTACCTCGCCTTTCGGCTTCTTCTGGCCATCCTTACCCTTCTGCTGCTGCTGCTTCCTCTTCTGGTTTCCACCCTGCTGTGGTTTAGATTCTCCCTTGGTAACAGCAACAACAGGTCCTTCCTTAGGAAACAGACTCTCATGCCTAAGAGCTTTCTCCACAAGCTTCTCAAATGAATCGTCCAAATGATCCACCAACTGTCTCCCAAGATAACTATCCAAGCCGGTCACAAACTTCTCATTCTTCTGATAAGCAGATTCAATATACGACCGGGCATACTTGGACAAAGCTTCGAACTCAGAAACATACTCAAGAACAGATCTTCCACCCTGCTTGAGCTCTACAAACTTCTTGAACAGAACAGACTTCTGAGATGTAGAAATGAACTTAGCTTCAAATCTAGCTTGGAATTGCTCCCAAGTAATCTCTTCCTCCGCAGTATCGATGGTAATAGAATTCCACCAATCAGAGGCTCTCCCTTGAAGCTGCCTTGATGCCAACTTCCTCTTAGTTGCATCATCAATTCCCAAATCACCAAAGATCCTTCTACAAGCATCTATCCACCTCTGGACCTCAATGGTAGATTCTGTTCCCAAGAAAACCTTCCCTCCAAGAGCAGTATAATCCTTGCACAGCTTAGCAAAATCCACTGGTTTCGGAGTTTGGACTTGAACTCCAACATCAACTGCCGCCCCCGGAACTGGTATCCTTCTCATGATCGAAGTCATCATAGCTTCGAACATGGCTGCATAATCAGCAGTCTCTTCAGTAGCACGACCTCCCCTAGCAGCTGGTCTCCCCCTTCGACTCATTCTCAATATCTATAAGAAGGAATGATTAGAACATCTAGAGAATCAACTGCATAAAGGACTCAAATTCTACTAAGCCACTATATTATATATAGTAATCATCCATCAAAATACAATTACGTCTCTCATACGTAGTTACGACAGCGAGCGTTGGGTAAAATCGATTAACCAATGCTCTGATACCAAATGTGACGACCGCCCATGACCCCTACACCGAATCTAGAGATAGAGCGCTGTAAAGTGTGCCAGGCGACCATGGACGATTGTCAAGGTAAGATTAAAACAACAGGATCTATCGTATTACTCACAGCGCATGGACAAAATACAATAGAACATATGTATAGTGAAGCTTCACAGAATAAAATGACATCATATAAAACTCCATAATAGTTGAATACAAGCATCCACATAGTCAATACATCCAGCCTCACTACATAACTCTCAGAGAATACAAAACAGCGGAAAAAATCCAGTACATAAGAAGATAATATGCAACCCTCTAGCTCGTCTTCGATATCAGCATCGTGAGAAGAGAACAGCACCTGTCACCTGCTACCTAGTCTGCCCGTCCCAAAATGGACGAACAGCCCAAGGCAATAAGAATTAAAACATAAAGCCTTGAGTCAGACAACAGTCTTAGTGAGCAGTAAATTAACTAACAACATACCAAAAGAGCATAAAGGAAAAGGAATAGGAATACAACCCTCCCACTCCAACCTCATTCTACAGTGATAGCCCCCAGACACACACTAAGCAGAAGCAAACATAGCAGAGCATACAATTTAAAGTAAAGCAATTGTCACTCGAGTCAAGAGCGATGTTTTCCAAGTACAAATCCCAAGGTCTAAAACCAAGGTCAGATAAGCACCCAGGAAATACCGCTCTTGAGACCGAATGATGATACAACCAAACATCCATGACTCGGCTATCACTGTTATCATTGTTGCGATATCACCGTTAATTGAATGACCGGCACATTCTTTCAGCCGTCCGTCAAGGGCTAATGGTAACCCCGGTTCTAGACATAACTCCCGCACGTCATCGTGACCCGTGCCTAGGATTATCGAATCTACCCAGAGTACTCGACCATCAACTTAGTCTTTTGGGCGTCCCCATGTACTCTTGCTTAGAGCATGCTAGAACCTTCAACAACGATGAGATCTCAACCTCCTAGTCATCCTCCTCGACGACTATTGCCATACTAGCTCAAGCGCTTCTCGAGCATCCATTATCCTCAACTCGAATCACATCACCGAGTTATCAACATGCTTGGAATGATCCCGCCTGGATTCGACCAAGTCTTCATCATATGATTGCCTCGCTTCATAACATCCTCGCGAAGCTTCATCTCAACATCACATCATCAAATCTATGCATAAGAGCTTCATCATCCCGCTACATATGCCCCGAGCAGCTTTCCCAATCCAAGAGCCTTTCCTTTAGCTTTTGAATCACCTTTGGTCTAAATCTAATCATCAATCATCTAGTTCATAACAATCAATCAAATCAAACATCAATCCAAGCAATCAAGCATTCAAATATGATCTAAGTAGACAATTATAACAATAATGGCATTTTCGTAATTAAAGAGTTGAAAGTCCAATAAGCATGAAAACATGTATTATATCTCTACAAACTTGATGAATGAACTTGCATAGGTTAACATATGATAAAATGGATACAACATCATCATGAACAATGGATCTATATGGATCTACACATAGGATGAAGAAAATGCATGGAAATCTCTATTTTAACACCAAAACGAGCCAACAATCCGATATACTCCTTTGGATCCGTGTGAGAGATAATCACCACTCACCAAATCACCTAAACAATCCAAAAGATATCAACTTCAGATCTGGACAGCGAAGAACTAAGCTAGATCCGACAAGATCTCACTTCAAACGATGAAATCTCTCTTGAAGAGATGAAGATCTTCAATCTAAGCTCTTGAATCTTTAATCTTGATCTTCGATTTGGATGGATGGAAGCACTAGATTAGAGTGGAGAAAAGAAGTGAAGAAGTGTAGAAGTCGAGCTCTCAAAATGGCAGCACTTCGTCGCTTCAAAATCCGGATCCCAAAAAGTGAGAACAACCCCTCCTATTTATAGCTGAAAACTGCCTGAGTCGTAACTCGGCTATCTCCTTAAGTCGTTGCCGACCTAACATATGCCGACCTACGACCTAAAAACCCCCACGACTTAACAGAGCCTCCGACCTAACCCTTAGCCAACAACTCCGACCTAACAGATACGCGCGCCTCAACTCCTACGATCTAACACTTCTGCGCATACGACCTAACTATTAAGTCGACCTACGACTTAACACATACTTCGACCTAACACTTAGACGAAACCCAGCGACCTACGACTTAACAGGTTACGACCTAATTCCTTAAGCCTCCACGCGACCTAACACTTAGCCTAACTCCTAAGGTCGCCAACTTGTTAACTCCTTAGGTCCTTAGGTCGCCAACACTAGGTCGCTAACTCGGCAACTACTAGGTCGCTAACTCGGCAACTACTAGGTCGCTAACTCGGCAACTACTAGGTCGCTAACTCGGCAACTACTAGGTCGCTAACTCGGCAACTACTAGGTCGCTAACTCGGCAACTACTAGGTCGTTAACTCGGCAACTACTAGGTCGCTAACTCGGCAACTACTAGGTCGCTAACTCGGCAACTACTAGGTCGCTAACTCGGCAACTACTAGGTCGCTAACTTTCCCAGCCGACCTAACACTTAACAAAACTTAGGTCGCTCACAACATTCTCTTAGGTCGTTGCCGACCTAACTCTACCCCAGAATACTTAGGTCGCCTACTACTCTTCCTTAGGTCGCCTAAACTTCTTAAGTCGGTCAGTCTTTAGGTCGTTAACTCGCCCTGCCGACCTAATTACTTAACTAAATCCTAGGTTGCACAATTTTATAGGTCGCTCCAACTAACCCACGACCTAACACTAACTCGCAAGTCCTTAACTCGGTCACGACTTAGCTCTTAGGTCGTCCACGACCTAGGACTTAGACAAATTTCCCCAAAAATCTGAAATGACTTAAAAATGCAAAAATTCCAGATTTGACGAACTTTTCGATCCGTGAAAAATACGGGTCGTTACATAATTAATTATTAATTTAAATACCGATAATTTAAAATTTTAATAACTCTCTCATACGAGGTCCAATCGAGGAGTGGACTTTTGCATCGTAGTCGTAACAATGAAAGCTTCATCATGGAACTGGTTTGAACGAATTTGGAGATAGTTGAAATTTGGGCTAAAATCGGACGTCATTCGATTTTAGTTCCAAACCAGAATGCCTCGGTGACAACAAAAATTTGGGTGAGTTAAACACATCTTATTGGTTAACCAGAAATGTTATATAATTAACAAATATTGTTGATTGGATGTTTGGATGATTTACTGTTTTTTGTCAGTTGGTTTCAATTTATTTCCGCCCGTGGAGCGGATGACCTTTTATATATATACCCTCCTAATAGCGAATGACCTTTTATATATATACCCACCTAGTAGCGGATGAACCATATTATATAATTGTATATTGTTGTGATTTTATTTACATATATATGAGTTGTGATGCAAGTGGAAACATGTTGGAGGAATCCAACGAGATTCCTCGCCTTTTGTAGAAATGTTTTCAATAATATTTTTGTTGAATGATTACGAATATCAAACCCGACTATTAACCCTGTTGGTTATAACATTGTTATATGAGCAACTAAAATCCCTGTAGTGATAGGAAATCAATATTGGCATGAGTAAGCATTGGTAGCTATTGGCCTAAAATTAATATTTTAAAAACACTATAAATTGCCATCTAAATTGGAATTGGTTTTTGAGACAGGGAATAATTTTAAAATCTGAAATTGAGTCTCGGAAATATTTGTTTTAATGGGATTTAATTTCTATTTTACTCCAACCTTATAATTTGTTTTTCCTAGTCATTTAGAACGGTTTAAAAGATTATGTGCTTATATTAATATTGTTTTAAAGTAATTTATTTATACTAGTATTGTTTTAAAGTTATTTATTTATATTAATATTGTTTAAAGTTATCTGCTTATAGATATATTGTTTTGAAGTTATTTATCAATATGTTAATATTTTGAAAGGTTAATTATTTTAAAAATAAATATTGTTTGAAATTAGTAATAAGGATTTATTGATAAGGTTTTGGAAATAAATTATTATTATTTATAATAATGTTGAAAATTAATTATTAGTGTTTTATTAATAATGTCTTTGAAATTATTAATTATTATTTTAAGATGTTTTAAAGATAATAATAGTTATTTATTTATCTTAATGTTATTGTTAATAATTATTATTATATAATAGTGTTTTAAAAGTAAATGATTTTTATTTATTTATAATTGTCTCTGAAACGTATAAATAGAGTTTATAAACAGGCTTGGCGATAAACATAGAAATGTGTTTATTTCTGCACTTATATTTCATCTGTTTTGTATATAAATAAGTATTACATTGGGTATTATTTTTTAATTTTACAGATAATTTGAACAAGCCTCAAGCACTCCTAAAAGTGAATAACGTGTAAAAATAGAGATCAGCTTGCCATATGTATGAAGATTTGCAGACGAAGAAAAGAGATTACACATAAAGCTTCCTTTGAAGTCTAATTTTTGTTCGTATTTGTGAAGAGGATTTTATCCTAAAAGAATTAGGAGAAGAATCCATATGCAATCTCATCTCAAGATTATTTCCATAAAGCACATTCAATAAAAGGCATGCGATGAGAGGGAATAATTCTTTTATGAAGGCATAGGTATTCATAGATTTGATTAAGGTTTTTTTGGTTGGCAACTCTACTCTATAAATACTAATGCATTTCATTGTAATGAATGTTCCCATTTGGGAATAGTCTTCTTCTTGTTTTCTGTTTTTTGTTTTTCTTCTCTTGTAATAGTAGCTAGTTAACAATGGCCATCAATTAGGTTTGTCAGCATTTTAACTACTACTATGTTTTTTCTTTTCAGCCATTGTTATTTTCTTTTATGCAATTTTAATAAAGCTCTATTTTTTGTCTTCTCTCATTTTGTTTTGCATTTTTCTTACAGTTAGTTGTGTTATCTAGTCAATTAGGGTTGCTAGAACACAATCATTATTTTATCTGCATTTTCTCTGTCTTATGTTCAATTCCTTTTTGCTGTTCTTAGCTAGTTATTTTATTTGATATAGATCCGATTAGGTACGAATCTGTTTTAAATAAAATAGTAGTTTTTATTCGTTTGTTCAAAAATTACCTTTCAATCTCATTTAACACGCCCAAGGTTTTTCTTAAAAAACAACTAATTTTTGATAACTTCCTGTGTTCGATTTGCATACCACACACCTATGCGCTTGTAGAATATTTCATAATTTGTTGTTTCTAATTCAATAGAAATAGTCGATCAAGTTTTTGGCATCGTTGTCGGGGAGTAATTTGATTTTTATTGTTTTTTGTTAAACTAGATTCGTGTTAATTTATTTCTGTTTTTGTTGTTCTTACTTTTCTTTTCAATAAAAAAAAAGAGTTTTCTTGACTTTAGTATATTATCTCTTTACATTGGTAAGAGATACAATCTGTTATAAAAGTATATATAGAAGAAAAGGAGGTTCTGTACTTTTTTTGCTTTTCTTTCTCTCTTTTTTTCAAAAATTTGTTTCCACATTTTAATTCTTTCTCTCTTTCTTCCGTTCTAAAAAACAATCTAAAAATCTTCACATTTACTTTTGTTAATTTATTTCCCATTTAGTTTTTATATTTCTTAAAAAAAATCTTTTCATCTTTATTGTTTGTTTCTCTTTTTATTTCCTTTGTTTTATTTTATTCTTTTTCAAAAAAATCATTCTTGATTGTTCAGAATTGGCATATTATTTCTATATGTAAGATACGATGTAGTCAAAGTCTAAACAAGAATACAAAAAAATCTCATCTTATTTCTTGCCCTTTGCAATTCTGCTTCCATTTCTAGCATTAAAAATAAATATTTGCATTGTATTTCTTTCCATTTACCATTTAAATCTACATTTATTTCCCTCGAAAAAAAATGTGAGAACAGTTTTTTATATCTAAGCATTGTGTTTGATTTTTCCTATTTTGTTCCCCTTATTTCATTTCCTAATTTTTTTTCTTTCTTCCATCATTCTTTTTTGTTTTTTTCCTCCACCTTGTCATTCTTTTTTCTTTAAAACAAAAGCAAAAAAACATCAAGGATCAAAGAGAAAAGAATTCAAGCAAAGAAACAAGAATCTAGGGGTCAAGCAATTGCAAACTGTTAGGGTTTGAATCGCTAGCGCTACTCATTTGCTCTGGATGGATTGCCATACCCTATTGTATGTTGCTCTATCTCTATAGGTACCCACTCCGACGTACAAAATTGCTTGTAGAAAATTATATGTACATCGGCTTTGCTTGTAAATTTTAATTTCTGCAATTATTGTCTTGCTTCTATATGGTTGCATTACTGAATCAATTTAGTTAGGAGTAAAATCCCATAATGAACATCAGATGGGCTAAGTCTTTACCCTTTCCTTAGCTCCAAAATAATTAAATTCATCACTCTCATTGTCTTTCAACTTTAAAAGACATTAGGCGTTGGCCCTAGGACAAACATGAGCTCATAGGAGAAAATAGCTATAATTGAAAAGAGGTGCTTTGTGAAATTGACTGTTTCGAATAATTAGATCGTGGATATATAGTAGTTCAATTTATTGAGCTATCAGCAAAAGAGGTTGCATACTACCCCTAAAACATTGGTCATATCCCTTATTATTTTATACTATACGTGAACAGCCATAAGACCCTCTTCCCCCTTTTAGTTGATTCAGTCAACTAATAGAGTACAACTTAGTATTTTATACTATTTTGAAGTAAGAATCATTTCTGTCAGAAATTTTCAAAACTTTCAAAAAAAGAGTGAAAGCCACCAAAATTGACCAAGGGAATCTCATATAAATCAAAACTTTTCAAAAAAGATCGATCAACAGAATTTAATGAATCAAAACTTTCAAAATCTCAACGTCAAATTGAATAGACCCTTATCTCTTAGGGAGCTATGCTTCCAACAAGGACTGCCAACCTTCGGCTATTCTCTTTCCACCAGCCGAAGGAAATTATTTCGAATTGAAAAGTTCTTTCATCCAAGGGGTTCCTAAATTCACGGGTTTGGAAAATGCATACGAATTTCTTCAAGATTTCCAATTCTATACTTCCACATTGAAAATGGAACAATTGTTGGACGAATCCATTAAGCTTCGATTGATTCCATTTGCGCTACAAGCTAGCGCAAAAAGATAGTTAAATTCTCTATCGCCGCACTCTATTCAAAGTAGGAATGAGTTCAATAATATTTTTATGTAAAAGTTTTTGACTTTTCATAAAATCCTTAAAATTGTAAATGAGATTAATCAGTTCACATAAAATGGAGAGACTTTTTCACAATATTTTAAACGATTTAAAGAACTCTTATATAGTTTCCCTCATCATGGAATTTCCAAAACCATTCTATACCAAGTTGCATATGAAGGGATCAACTATCCAACTTGAAACCATGTGTCAAAATGATTTTATGAGCAAATCGATGAGGCTTCGGCCTACCTCGAAGATTATGCTGAAAATGACCAACAATGGAAATCAATTCATGTTCCATCCCATGTACAACCGAGAGGAGTACACGCAATAGACCCCTCATTGTTCCCCCTTGAGGACTCCCAAGTCAAAGGAGGAATACCCCAAGTGTACCCTTCGGAATAGGCCAATGCCCTAGCCCACAATAATGCCTACACTTCTCATTACCACCCCAACTGGAGAAGCCATCCAAATCCGTCGTGGTCAAACCCTAATAATTTTACGAACCCTTCGCACTTTTATCTCATGAACTAAAACGCTCAAACTTCTCAAACGGCCACTCCATCTAAACCTTCGAATCAACCATATAGGCATCCTAACTCATCAGCTCAACCTTTTCAATCTCCTATGTCCATATCTTCGAGAATACCTCCAAACTAGTTTGAGTCTGTTCTAGAACAATGACGATTTTGCCCTTAACTCCTCATATTCACCATGTAGTGGGCGAAAATGCCACAACATGTACAACTTCCAAATCAGTCTATATTCTAATTTCAGCAAAGATTAATGAAGGTTTCATAATAATTATATAAGTAACCCCCAAGGTAGTGCAGTGGTTAGGACATGCGGCGCTCACCTTAAAGATCGAGGGTTCAATCCCCGCCAACTATACATCCTTGTGAACTACCTGAAGTATGTGTTGTGGGTTCGGTGCATACTTCCTTAGAGTTTACAAGCAAAGCTTGGTTCTCTAGGTCTTCAAAAAAGAAAAATTATATAAATCTTGGTTCTTAACCAGATCAGCAAATATTTCATAAGTCTTGGTTCATGTTTAATTGGAACATCATATGCTTATTGGTTTTCAGTTTTACTACCACCACAACAATATTTAGTAATAATTGCATAAAATACAACATAGTTGACACCGCCACAACAATAGCAGCAAAAATACGAAGTTACAGAAAATATTATAATATAAGTATTTAGTTAGCATTCGAAGTTAATGAAGATTTCAAACCGCCAACTCAAATCCAAGAAATAGTGTAGGTGCAAGTGTGCAAATCCAAATATGTAGACAGTCCATGCCGGGTTGCAACCTTTGAACCAAATTCAAAATATGTAAAAATCAGTCCACTTCAAAATATACAGCCTGTGAAACTAATTTCAAGTCCACCTTCATGTTTTTAGACTAGGTCAATGTGGAAAAAATATTGATGTATAAATTAAACAAATTAATTTGGCATTGGCCATGTTACCTTTTGCTTATGCAAAATCAAAAGGCAATGCTCTATTTGTATCATTACTTGTTTGTTGGTTTAGACAAAAAGGTCTGTAAAACATGTACAACCGATGAAACATATTATTAGTTTACTTAACTTCAAGTTACAAATTTAAACCACTTAACTTGAAGTTTTGAATATTTTCAGTTTGAATACCTAAACTTAACTTAAAGTTTGAACACTCAAATTCCAAATCTAAGAACAGTTAACATGTTACAAGTTCAGGGTTAATCTTAAAAAATGGGAAAATTTTTAAGTCTGGTTTGATACATGTATATATTGTACTAGTAAAATTTCGATACATAAAGTTTTTGTTCTGTAACTCATTTGATATATGTAAAAGTTTACATGGAAAGTAAATGCCAAATATCATAAATATTATATCATAAACTAAAATCAACTATGCTATTAAAAAGCAAAAGTAACTGTACCATTAAACGGTAAATATCCGATGTTGGAATTTGTTTTAAAAGTGAATTGGTTTTCAGTTTATTGGTTTTCAGTTTTACTACCAAGATTGGGTAATTTTCTACAATGACAAAGCAATGATGACTTTCAGTTTTGTGTTTTGAGAATTTAAATTTAAACTAATGAAGCTTTTGATATGGACAGTAGGTTTTATTGAATTGCTTCATTAGGTGGTCAAAAATTAATTCACATTTTTCAATTTAAACCTGCTTTTGAAGCGTTAAGAAGTGAAAAGAGGGTCAAGAAGAATAACCCAGGCAATAAGTGCAGTACTTGATTCATTGACTAATTAAAATAATTTTGATAGATTAGTTGAAATGTATAAAAAAACATAGAAGCATATAAAACGAAATGTTAAAGAAAGATATGTCACCTGAATGCTTTCCCATAAAACATCTCTCAAATCATCACTAAGGTGTCTCCAATCATTTAATGTGACAGGAACCACTTCTCGTCCAAGCGGCCCTAAAAAGGAAGATAACTTGATCGACCCATCTCCTATTAGTTCACCGGCACCATTAAATTCAACTTCGATTACCTCCAGAGAGTTGAATGGAAGCCTTCTAGCTTTAGTTGGCCCTCTACTTTTTTTCCCACATTTAGACATGCACTGCCACCATGCATATGTCTCTCGCCATTCATTTCACCTTCAGAATTTTCTTCCAATTGAATTACATTGTCTTCGTCTATTTATGAGTTGTCTTGTAGTTGAGCATTGTTGTTTTATTCATTTTGTAACTGATATTTGTCTAATTCTTGTGGGTTGTGTTCGTTATGAATCTCATTGTCTACCTCAAACTGCTCATCTCTTGCAATGTGTTTGTTGGGTGTAGATTTGGGCTCTTCGGCTTCTTTTTGCTTGTCAGTATGCTTTCTCTTTTTCACAGTACTGCCCATTTTCTATTACAAAAATTGATCATGTTACAAAAAGATGTGAGATTACATGAAGTAAGAATAGGTAAGCATATAGCAATGAGAAAAAATCATGGATGCTACTTTCTAATTCTGTAGTTAAATGTATAAAGTCATTCGCATAAAAAAAACGAAGAAGTAGTTCATCGACTTGATTAAAAATACATAGCAAAAGTTTGCATTTAAATACAATTGTCAATTTTGGTGAGTGCAGTTTTCAGAGCATACCTGTGAAACCGTCTGACAAACATTAGATTGGCTTTCATATAATCCACCATTATGCAACAATAAAATAATTTAATAGTACACATGTACAATTAGTTTCTTAATTGACTGTACTAATTCATTAGCCAAAGAACATAAATGCTTTAACATTCTTTTGCATTAAAAAGCCACAGGTTCCAAAGAAGATGCACGTCAAAATAACATTAATTCTTTAAGTCATTGCTGAATAAAATAACTGTATGCTACAAAAATCTGCTTATGAAAAAAATCTCCATATTTGTGTACCATCTAATTATTAAAATAAATGTTGATTTGTTCGTTATTGTTTACGTATAAAAACTGAAAAATAGTATAATATATTATTGATGGATGGAATGCCTATAAAGACTGCTATTTTTCAATTTTCTGGTATTATTCTGTTTTCCTTCCCTTTGACTGTTGAAGAGAAAAAAGCACAAATGAGTACACATTTCAAAGTGCGGGTCCAATTTCAGGATTTCAGATGCATATGTTTAGATGGTTACATACAAACTTTGAAAGAAAAATCATGCACATTTATATAATTTCATATGCATCAGTGCTTATTCAAGTCGGCTAAGGGTCCAACTGCACTAATTTGGTGACAGCCATAAACAAAAAGGACCAAATAACACAACAAGAAATAAAATACGAGTGGAAGCCAGTTGCTTTTAGGCATAGTGAAAAATATTGATAGTGACATATATTCTCTTTCTCAAATAAATTACCCCCCTTGTTTGTTCATACTTCACAGTCGACATTTATAACAACAATTATAATCAGTCACATGGGACAATACTCTACAATTTTCATTCCGGTTGGCAATAAGAAAACTAACCATCCATAAATATTTTAATATATTGTTCTTAGAAACACTTCACATGATCAAACAAACTAAGCATCCATTGTACCTAATCAAGAAATAGCTGCAATTACCAAACACTTGATAAAACAAAAGGGAAAAAGTTGATATTTTGCCTAATGGATTGATCTCAGAAACACTTAGCAAGATCAAAGAAACATCAGCATCCCTTATAGTTGAATAAGAACATCTGCACTTAAAAAAATAAAAGTAAACTTGTATTTTACATAGCTTTAGCTGTCTGCATAGTGTATCATGATGCATATACTTAACAAAAAAGCATAAACAAAACAAACAACATCTGTTACAGGTCAGCAAATTCAAAATGATGCAGACAATCAACTTAATAAAGAAGTTAGGGAAGTTGAAAATCTAATCATAACAAGAATAAACAAGCCAAACACTCATAACAAGCCTCACAAGCAAATAAAGTTGAAAATCTACTCAAATATGTCTTCACAATCTTCTCTAACATAACTAATATTCTCCATGGAATTAATATCCATATCAGTTTCTTCATAATTTGTCCCAACAAAGCTAACTTCCATAACATGATCATCTGTCTCTAATTCATGAAAACCTCTTGGTGGTGCCTTCATTACAACATACCAGTTAGAATGATCATTCTCCCTTGAATAAAAAACTCGTTTCACTTGAGATGCAAGAATATATGGATCTTTTACAAATGAAGCTTGATTTTGATGTAAATTGACAAGAGTGAATCCATCTTCAACCTTCACCCCGTTTCCTATATTTTCCCAATGACACTTAAATACGGGAATATAAAAAACATGATAGTTTAACAAGATTATGTTAGTCACTATCCCATAATAAGTGACCATATCAACTCTTTGAGAAATATCTTTTGCACTTGCCCTACACATGGTAGTCGCATCATAAGTCACCTCGTAATTTTGAGTTTCCCTCTCGACGTCTTTTGTGTGAAAACGTTATTCGTTAATTACATACCCTTTATAGGACAATGCACTACAACTCGGACCAAAGGCACTCCATTTTAACATTTCAACATTAGTTGAGTGAATAGATATCTGCGAAAAATTCATTGTACCTAAATTTTGAAAAAAATGAATTCTTGCCAATGAAAGGATAAATTAAAATTAAACTAACCTTCTTTTTAATCCAATCAGAGAAATTATTTGTATGTTTTTTTCCAAAGAATCGTTGCATTTTTTCCATGCGCTTATCTAAATTTTGTAACTCCTTCAAATGCATACTGGTTTTCAAAAAAATTTGTTAAGTAATATTTAATGATGCAATTTCACCAAAAAATAGAATCAAAATATAATATGTACTTACTTAAATATGGTTCCACCACAGCCATATTCATTAACACGGCCAAATGAGCAATATCTTTTTCATTAGATGACAATTCAATTGTCTTCGGCTTCAAAATTGGACGTCCTTCGAGTATCACATTGTTCTCGTAATCTTCGTTTTGAACTTGTGTCTCCTCCATTTGTACTTTCTTTTTTAGAAATTCACTAAAAAATCTCATTGACTCTTCTACAAGATAAGATTCTACAATACACCCTTCAGGTCGTGCATAATTCCTCACGTAATCTTTAAGTGTTTTCATGTATCTTTCGAATGGGTACATCCAATGAAAATGAACCGGACCACACAATTGCGCTTCTCTTCTAAGATGAATTGTCAAATGTATCATTATAACAAAAAAAGATGGTGGAAAATATCTTTCAAGCTCGCACAAAATTCCAATAATCTCATCATCAAGTTACCGCAACTTCTCTCATTCAAGAACACGTTGACATATTTTATTGAAAAAAGAACATAGACGAATTATTGTTGTTCTAGCCTTCTTTGGCAGTAATCCTCTAATTGCAATGGATAACAATTGTTGCATTAGAACATGATAATCATGAGACTTCAAACCACTAACTTTGCAGTCTTCTAATGATAAAAATCTTTTGAAATTTGAGCAATAACCATCAGGACCCTTAAAATCATATAATTTTTTACAAAATAATTTTTTTTAGACAAAGATAATGTATACGGAGCCGGTGGAAGATATGTTCTATTTCCACGAGGTTGCACATAAAGACTTTGTCGAATCCTCCAATCCTCCGAATCCTTTTTGGAATTAGTTCCATCTTTCGATTTATTATCATGCAACATTGTGCCTAATAGGCTTTCAACAACATTTTTCTCCACATGCATTACATCTAAATTATGCTGCAAGGGAAGTTCCTACAAATATCAATAATATAATGGTTCAATGAGATAATTTTTTTATTGTTAGGCCAATGAGAAAAAAGTATAATTTAAATACTAACCACCCAATATAGCAAATCAAAGAAGATTGATCTTTTTTCCACCTTAACAGCTCATTCTGCTCATCATCTTCATCTTTTTTTTTGTTTACTCTTCCTCTTTTTACTTGTTATCTTCATACTCAACTTCATATTTAACTTCTTCTTGATCTCCCACTTTTTGGTTTCTTTATTCTTATTTTTTCCAAAAACATTTAGAAAGCCTTTCATAATAATAGAAATGTTTCTTCTAGTTAAAATTCTAGGCTTGTTACCTTTCTCTACGGTGTTATCAACCAAGTTTTCTGTTTCCTCCATGGATGTGAAGGATCTAGAAATCTTCTAATTCCCATGTAAACAACCTTTCGACTATGTTTTAACCATCGATGATGCATTTTGACACCACATAATGGACAAGCTTTTTCGCCTTTCACACAACATCCTGCAAGATTTCCGTAGGCCGGAAAATCATTTATTGTCCATAGTAAAATTGCTCTTAATTGAAAATGGTTCTACTAAACGCATCATAAATATCAATTCCATTATTCCACAAATGATTTAAGTCTTCTATCAATGGCGCCAAATATACATCAATATCCTTTCCGGGTTGCTTTGGACCAGGAATTAGTAATATCAGCATAATATTTTCCTTCTTCATACACAACATAGGCGAGAGCTTATATGTCACAAGCATGACGGGCCGACAACTATATTTGGAGCTCATCGAACAAAATGGATTGACACCATCTGTGATAACCCGAATTTTTGGGCATCTGTTAATTAGAAATTAACAGGATTAAATTTATTAAAATACTTAATTGATAAATTGAACAAATAAATGTAATAATCTCCTTTATAAATTATTTAAAATTGGTGAAACTGTGTTTTCAAAACAATAATAATAATGTGTTGTTTTTATATATATATATGGATTTTTAATAAAATTATTATTTACAAATTGAATTTGTGTTTGTTTAAATATATATGTTTGAGTTGATTTTTAATTAAACTTGTATTTGAATTTAAATTTGAATATAAAATATCTTAAAATATATTTGGATTCAAAATATTAACATATGTGTATGATTTTATTAATAAATTAGTATTAAAACTTTTTCTCTTAAAGTTGTATAAATATAACAAAGGGATGTGATTATTTATTTAGTATAATTAGATTTCAAATCATTTTCTTTTAAAAGAATGTATACATATATAAACATAAGGATATGATTCATAAATTAAAATGAAGTAGGGATTTAAAACATAATTTATAAATTAAATATAAAAATGAGACAAGGATTTAAACATAAAAATACAAACTTATGACAAATGTTTAATAAGTAAAATAACAAATTTACAAGTGTTAGTTAGCTTAGACATTTGGCAAAACTTTTTATTTAATTGAAAGTAAAAAGAAAAGTCAGGCCATTTTTCTCCATATTTCAAAACTAAACCTGAAGTAAAACTAATTAGAGGAAATCAAATCTTGTAAGGCAAACCTCAGATTAAAACTAAAAACCAAGTTCAAATCTGAAAGTAAAGCAAATCTGGGAAGCAAGATCAGTTTCAAATCAAAGAAACAAAATGCAGATCATCTCAAAACATCAAGCAAGTAAGCAAGTACAGATCATGATAAATAGCAGTTCAATGATCAACTTCCCAAGCTCAGTTTACAGATTTTCGAACCTGCTCTGTTCAAACAATAAGGTGAGTAAACTTTGAGTTAACTCAGTTATGGATCTGTGATAAATCTAGTTGCATGTAGTCTCGAATGCTTGCTTGAGTTTTGGATATAAATGTGTGCATATTAGTTATCATGCCTGTAAAATGGACTCTGTATATTTCATTGTGCTCTGTATTTAACAGACCCATCATCATCACAAGATAATGCCTATCTTCCAGTATAATCAATATTAAAATTTGATTTCTGAAATAAATAAATAAATAAATGTGTTAATAAGGATGTGTTCTTGTTTTTAAAAATAAACTTAAGTGATTATATTGGATAAAATGTTGTAAGTTTAAAGGTCACAGTAAAAATCAAAAACAATCCAGAAATTAGACTTTCATATTTTCAAGACTTTCGTATATAATCTGATTCGTTTTTAATAACCATGAATTTTAAAGAAAGAATCAAGATTTTTAGTGAAGTATTGATCGAGAAATCAGAGGATGAACGGAATTGGTACTTTTGATAATTGCTGGTCATCGGCGTGACAAGGAAGGTCGTGGTCACGGCTGGAGGAAGCCTAGGGGACGGGGATTCATGGAAAAATGCTCGCTAAATTTTTAGTTGATCGTGGCGATGGCGCGGCGAGGATCTAGGGTTTAAACCCAGCTTTTAGTCGATCGTGTTCTCGAGGCAATGGCCTCGTCAACGTCGAATCGGGCTCGACCGGGGCTGGTGAAATCGGAGCATGGATCGTTGACGAAGAGGTGAGAGTGAAGGCGAAGGTTCAGGTGGCCTGAGGCGACGGAGCAAGGCGATTAGGTTGATCGTAGTGGTGTTTCAGGTTTGGTCGAATAGCTCGTTTGCGAGTTCGTCGTCGATTCGGGTTGCTGGGTGGCCTGGGGGTTCGAGTCGATCGTCGACAAGTTGTGGAGGATGGCAGAGTTGATCGGAGTTCGTCTGATGGACTGTGCATGTGCACAGGTATCATGTATATATCTAGAGGTAATTGTGACGTTTTGGGAAGACGAAGTTTACTCGAAGTGGAACTGGGTTGACTCGAAGAAAAAAGGGAAAATGTAGGTTACTCGAAGTTGGACTCGGGTATTCCAAACATTTGGCTCGGGTTTTAGTTGAATTAAAGTAAGCAAGTTTTAATTTAAAAGAAATAGCAAGTTTTAAAGTTTAAAACTTAATCAAGATTAAATAATTTATTAACCATTTCTTTAAAATAATTAATGTTTAATTAAGATGGAATTTATTAAAGGCTTGAAAAATAAATTTATTTGAGCTTAAAGTATTTCAATATATATATAACCTTTGTTTTTAAAAAGTTTATTTTAAATAAACTTAATATTGTAATTAAGTAAATGATTAAAAGATGAAGTGTTTTAATCCTTAATTTAACTTAAGGATTTTAGTTAAGTGGTTAATGATAATTAATTATAAGATTATTAAACAAGGTAAATGATAATTAAAGAAATCAAGATAAAATGTTTTATCTTTTAATTAATTAAGATCTTATGTTATTAATGATTTATTAATGAATATAAGTAATTAAAGGATAATTACTTGAAGAATAATTACTTAATTAAAGATTGATTAAGGTTAATTAATTAAAATTTAAGGTTAATTAATTTAATGCTTAAGGTTAATAAATTAATGATTAAAGGTTAATTAATTTATGATTAAAGGGTTAATTAATGGTTAAAGGATAATTAATTTATGTAATTAATTAGAGAATTAATTACTTAATGTAATGATTAATTAATTAATGTAATTAATTAAAGAATAATTAAGTAATTAAAGGTTAATTAATTAATGAAAGTAATTAATAGTTAATTAATTAATGAGTTAAATTAAAATAATTATTAATTATGTGAAATTAATCTTTCTTATGGATGGTTAAATTGTATTGAATATCTTTGATTGTTATTGACTCTAGTATGTACTTTGTAATGTTCTGTGATATGAAATGTTTTGTTGAACTATGATAAATATGAGTTATTTATCTGTAATGGAATTGTTATGGGAATATGACATTCTGAAGTTAAATTGAATTGTTTAAACTTCAACAACTTGGCTTAAAAAGATGGAATTGAATTCGAAGAGACCGGGATCGGATATCAGCGATATCCGAAACCACTTCGATTAGTAATATATAATTCTTTATAGATTTGATATGTGAAATCAATAGGCCGGTTTGGGATAATATGGACCATTTAAACTAAGTTGGATACTTAGATATTGTTTTGTGAAAATAAATGTTGATTATATAAGTTGTTTACTTGTAGTAAAGTACGAATTACCCCGGGTTTAAATAAGTTCTATGGGTTGAAATTTCATGTTAGATGAGTTTACTCACGCTGGTTTCCAGCCTGACCCGGGTGTTACTTTGATGTAATGCTCGGGTCAGACCGAGTATTACAGATTTCCAGGTAAGGACGTTCTGGAGCTCAGGAGGCGAGCTGGATGGTAGGAACGTATGGAGTGTATTCCGCTGTGATATATTATAGTTGTCCAAGACATGTTAATTCTAACTGTCTAGTATATTTGTGAATGTTGTAACTCTGATGTATAAAAATGTAATTAACAAATACAGGTTTTCTTTGTATAAATGCTATTATTTGTTATTATATTTAATCCGCTGCGAATGTGAGATGTTGTGTTTTCTGTTCTTCTTTCTTCTTTCTGTTTCTTTCTTCTATCTCTTTTCTTTTTCTCCTAACTATCTGGAATTTTCGGGTTCGAAAATTCCGGGTCGTTACACTTGGTATCAGAGCTGAAGGTTAAGCAAGAACCTTGGCTCTGTTGAGATTACTCGTTAAGGATAGGGTCAATGGTACCCTAGAACGAGTTGAGTGTATATATATATATGAGAGCGTATTTGTTATTTTCATATATAAAGATTTCAAATGATTTTTATATAAGATTATATTTGATATATAAAGCAATATTTCTTTTAATATATTAAAGAAATTGGTGTTGAATCATTGGAATTAAATAAGATAATAAGAATTAAGTGGTAATAGAAATACAACGAAATTGAAATTAAATGAAGATAAGTTTGAAATGAATCCAAACTGAAATTAAAATCTCGAATTTATAGAAGTGTTATCAGAATAAAGATAATAATGAAATGTTGTTAATAATTAAGCAAAATGAAATGTTTTAGGCAAATAAACTTTTAGGTAAGTAGGACTTATGAATTGGAATTAAAGATAATTTGAAATTATGAAATTTTAAATCTAAATCCAGAAAACTTGAAATTGTTTTAAAGAAGTTTGTTTTGAATTAAAACCAAAGGTGGTTTAAAAATTTAAAGTATAACTTGGTGTGTAAAGAAAATATATATATGAGGATATACATAATATCAAAGATGCTTTGAAATAACTCTAAGTGTTGAGTTTTAAATTTTTCCTGGAAATGTGATGTGAAAACCCTAAGTGAATTAAGTTTTTAAACTTAAAGGGGGAAAGATTATTAATCTGAAGTTTAAAATTTGAATGGGAATTCAAATTGTGTAAAGTTGACCGGATTAAGTAAATTTAATTTAACTTGGAGGAAGTTAAATAAGTTTGAACAAATAACTTGAATTGGAAATTTCAAGATGAAATTTAAATTTAACTTGGAAAGTTAAATGGTTGTTTTTTTTAAAAAAAAAGGGAGTTATGAGTGATCTCAAAATGGGTTTGAGATCTGGAAATTGAATAATGGATACTGTAAATTGGTGTTAGGATAAATTTGGATGTTTATTTATCCTGATATTATTCTATTATTTTAAATAATCAATGAAATTGAGAATTGGTTTTGAAAATTGAAAATGGATAATAAATTGGAATCTGAAGAATAAATTGTTTTGAATTCTTATTTGAACTTTGTAATAAGTTAAGTAAAGATAATTTTAAAATGAAATTTTGGAATTTGGGTTCAGAATTAAATGGTTTAAAGATTTAAGTTGTTAAATTAAAAATTTAGGTTGATTTGATTTAAAAAGTAAAGGTTAATTTAATTTAAAGGATTAAATCAACATTTAAAATATTTAACTCGAATTTATATAATTCGAGATGGTTTTAAGTTGAGATTTGAATAGAATTAGTTCAAATTGAGTTTGATTTGAATTAATTAGAATTATGATATAAGATGGATAAGCATAAGTTTAAATGATAAATTAGAATTGAAATGATTTGAAATTGAAGCTGGTTCAATTTGAAATTAATCCAAATTGAATTGAAATAATTTGGAATTGTGATTAAAGTTGAATAAGTTTAAAAATCAAATGGAATTTGATTTGAATTAGGAAAGAAATTGAGGATTAATTCAACTTGAATTAAGGATAAATCAATTTCAATGGAAATTGAAGTTATTTAAATTTGGAATTGAGTTAATTTAAATGGGGTGGAAATTTAAATTGAATTGATGAGAATTGAACAGTTTGACTCTGGTTTATTTTCAAAATAAATTGTTTTAGTACAAATATATTTTTCCAAACTATTTACTATACAATCTTTCTTCTTAAACTCTAAACTATTTTATACTTATTTTACAATTATTTTGGATCTATTTAACTATTTTGAAATTGTCTTATAAACTAATTACTATTTTTCAGTTATTTATATCTAATCACTATTTTAAAAACTATTTTACAATTATCTAACTATTTTATACCTACTTAACTATTTTACAGCTATTTTATAAACTAATAACTATTTTTCAACTACTTGTCTATTTTTAAACTTTTTCAAGCTATTTTTAAAATTTAAATTGGTTAGAGTTCAAACTGTTTATAATTGAAGTAATAACTCAATTGGAAATGGAAGCAATTGAGAATAAGTGAATGGAATTAAAGGAAATATAAATAGAAAAGAGAATTGATTTGGCTAATAATCAATAAAGATAAATACGAAGGATGTACGTATATTATTCTATTCGCATAGTGATTTGATCCAGATTCGAACACAGAATTTCGAGATAGTATTATCGATCCGAGTTGGGATTTTTCGCTCGATTTTCGACGGCGAACCTGGATATGGATTTTTGATTGGTTCTGGATATTCTCTATCATAGCTACGACTATGCAAGGAGAATGATGGATTCTGGTCAAGAAACCAGATCTGAGTCCGCACTAGGAAGTCGGGTGGACGATACTAGTTCGGAAGTGAAATTTTGTGATCGATTGAGCGATCAGACTGATATTGCGTACGGATGATATGTGTATATCGTACGGGTTTGAATGAAATTGATATTGAAGTTGTGGATAAGGATTGTAAAATGATCTTTGAAATGAAAAGTATTTTTGTGAAATATAATGGAATTGGATATTTCTTTGGTTGAAATTTACTTTATGGAGATAAGTAAATGGTAAATAACTTTATAAAGAAATCAAACTTGAATATTTGATTTGGCAATAAATAAAGTTGTATTTTGTAATATGATAAACTTCCCTTATTGAATCTAGCCAGAATAAAAAGGGTTTTGAAATAATTGAAGTATAAAAGAGGTTTTATACAAGTTTGAAATAATCCAAAGATTTTCAAAGTTATATATATCTATATATATATAAAAGATCTTATGAGAATGATGTTGGAAAAAGTTTTTGGGAACCTATATAATTTGGAAAAGGCTTTTGATTTTTGGAAAATCAATTTTGGATTTTGAAAAGCCTAGTTTGAGAATTATCGATTTTGGTAATCGATTTTGTGTAAAGGAGATTTTGATAAATCATAAAGGGTATGATTTGAAGATACTATAAGTATATAGTATAAAGTGTTTTGAGAATAGCTCTGGGGAAAAAGGCGCTTCCTTGAAATGAACTTCTCAGGAGTACCACTGGGTGGTACTGCCTTGAGCCCCAAGGGGGGTTTCTAAAGTTGATCCTGTGAGGAGTCCGGACAAAACTAGTTCCTGAGGATTATTTGTGTAGCGAAAGTCAAGGGGCTGGTGCCCACAGAGGCATTTGAGTTATGCTGTGACAACAATTTAACTCAATGTCACTGCGATCTACTGCAGACCATAGCGGAAGTCATGTGTGCCGCTGAGAGCCAACCGTCTACGTTTGATTTTATATCGGTAGACTGTGACACTATGGTAACATAGCGAAAGTCGTTTGAGCCGTTGAGAGCCAACAGCCTGCGTTTGATTTTATATCGGTAGACTGCGACCTATGTGGAGAAGTTTCATTTTGACAGCGAAATCGTGTGTGCCGCTGAGAGCCAACAGTTACATGGACTTTTGCTGCGACGGCAACGTAACCCTGGAATGTAACTGCGATCTGTTGTGGGTTCTATGGTGTAATCAGTTACATGGACTTTTGCTGCGATGGCAACGTAACCCGTGATGTAACTGTGACCATGGATGGGAGTGATGATTTCCAGAGCATTTTTCACCAAAGATATTTCCTCTATTTTCAAAATTGTTTTCTATATTTTCAATAAAATTATTTTCCAAAATATTTTCAAGTATTTTCAAGTATTTTCACTAGGTGTTGAAAACGGGTTTACCAAGTACTGATAGATTTTCAGTCTTACGCCTGATCAACGTATGACCGAATTTCTATGGGAACAAGGATAGACTGGTTGAGACATCGAGTTATAAAAAGTATTTTTATAAAAACTATTTTGATAATATTAAGTAGATTTTTAAAATATTTTGAAAAATTTAAATAAAAAGAGTTAAGAGTTAAGATATCTAAGGAATAATTTAACTAATAATCAACATTATAATAAAATTCTAGTTTCGTTCCTTTTCGAGGACGAAAAGATTCTAAGGGGGAAGGAATGTGATAACCCGAATTTTTGGGCATCTGTTAATTAGAAATTAACAGGATTAAATTTATTAAAATACTTAATTGATAAATTGAACAAATAAATGTAATAATCTCCTTTATAAATTATTTAAAATTGGTGAAACTGTGTTTTCAAAACAATAATAATAATGTGTTGTTTTTATATATATATGGATTTTTAATAAAATTATTATTTACAAATTGAATTTGTGTTTGTTTAAATATATATGTTTGAGTTGATTTTTAATTAAACTTGTATTTGAATTTAAATTTGAATATAAAATATCTTAAAATATATTTGGATTCAAAATATTAACATATGTGTATGATTTTATTAATAAATTAGTATTAAAACTTTTTCTCTTAAAGTTGTATAAATATAACAAAGGGATGTGATTATTTATTTAGTATAATTAGATTTCAAATCATTTTCTTTTAAAAGAATGTATACATATATAAACATAAGGATATGATTCATAAATTAAAATGAAGTAGGGATTTAAAACATAATTTATAAATTAAATATAAAAATGAGACAAGGATTTAAACATAAAAATACAAACTTATGACAAATGTTTAATAAGTAAAATAACAAATTTACAAGTGTTAGTTAGCTTAGACATTTGGCAAAACTTTTTATTTAATTGAAAGTAAAAAGAAAAGTCAGGCCATTTTTCTCCATATTTCAAAACTAAACCTGAAGTAAAACTAATTAGAGGAAATCAAATCTTGTAAGGCAAACCTCAGATTAAAACTAAAAACCAAGTTCAAATCTGAAAGTAAAGCAAATCTGGGAAGCAAGATCAGTTTCAAATCAAAGAAACAAAATGCAGATCATCTCAAAACATCAAGCAAGTAAGCAAGTACAGATCATGATAAATAGCAGTTCAATGATCAACTTCCCAAGCTCAGTTTACAGATTTTCGAACCTGCTCTGTTCAAACAATAAGGTGAGTAAACTTTGAGTTAACTCAGTTATGGATCTGTGATAAATCTGGTTGCATGTAGTCTCGAATGCTTGCTTGAGTTTTGGATATAAATGTGTGCATATTAGTTATCATGCCTGTAAAATGGACTCTGTATATTTCATTGTGCTCTGTATTTAACAGACCCATCATCATCACAAGATAATGCCTATCTTCCAGTATAATCAATATTAAAATTTGATTTCTGAAATAAATAAATAAATAAATGTGTTAATAAGGATGTGTTCTTGTTTTTAAAAATAAACTTAAGTGATTATATTGGATAAAATGTTGTAAGTTTAAAGGTCACAGTAAAAATCAAAAACAATCCAGAAATTAGACTTTCATATTTTCAAGACTTTCGTATATAATCTGATTCGTTTTTAATAACCATGAATTTTAAAGAAAGAATCAAGATTTTTAGTGAAGTATTGATCGAGAAATCAGAGGATGAACGGAATTGGTACTTTTGATAATTGCTGGTCATCGGCGTGACAAGGAAGGTCGTGGTCACGGCTGGAGGAAGCCTAGGGGACGGGGATTCATGGAAAAATGCTCGCTAAATTTTTAGTTGATCGTGGCGATGGCGCGGCGAGGATCTAGGGTTTAAACCCAGCTTTTAGTCGATCGTGTTCTCGAGGCAATGGCCTCGTCAACGTCGAATCGGGCTCGACCGGGGCTGGTGAAATCGGAGCATGGATCGTTGACGAAGAGGTGAGAGTGAAGGCGAAGGTTCAGGTGGCCTGAGGCGACGGAGCAAGGCGATTAGGTTGATCGTAGTGGTGTTTCAGGTTTGGTCGAATAGCTCGTTTGCGAGTTCGTCGTCGATTCGGGTTGCTGGGTGGCCTGGGGGTTCGAGTCGATCGTCGACAAGTTGTGGAGGATGGCAGAGTTGATCGGAGTTCGTCTGATGGACTGTGCATGTGCACAGGTATCATGTATATATCTAGAGGTAATTGTGACGTTTTGGGAAGACGAAGTTTACTCGAAGTGGAACTGGGTTGACTCGAAGAAAAAAGGGAAAATGTAGGTTACTCGAAGTTGGACTCGGGTATTCCAAACATTTGGCTCGGGTTTTAGTTGAATTAAAGTAAGCAAGTTTTAATTTAAAAGAAATAGCAAGTTTTAAAGTTTAAAACTTAATCAAGATTAAATAATTTATTAACCATTTCTTTAAAATAATTAATGTTTAATTAAGATGGAATTTATTAAAGGCTTGAAAAATAAATTTATTTGAGCTTAAAGTATTTCAATATATATATAACCTTTGTTTTTAAAAAGTTTATTTTAAATAAACTTAATATTGTAATTAAGTAAATGATTAAAAGATGAAGTGTTTTAATCCTTAATTTAACTTAAGGATTTTAGTTAAGTGGTTAATGATAATTAATTATAAGATTATTAAACAAGGTAAATGATAATTAAAGAAATCAAGATAAAATGTTTTATCTTTTAATTAATTAAGATCTTATGTTATTAATGATTTATTAATGAATATAAGTAATTAAAGGATAATTACTTGAAGAATAATTACTTAATTAAAGATTGATTAAGGTTAATTAATTAAAATTTAAGGTTAATTAATTTAATGCTTAAGGTTAATAAATTAATGATTAAAGGTTAATTAATTTATGATTAAAGGGTTAATTAATGGTTAAAGGATAATTAATTTATGTAATTAATTAGAGAATTAATTACTTAATGTAATGATTAATTAATTAATGTAATTAATTAAAGAATAATTAAGTAATTAAAGGTTAATTAATTAATGAAAGTAATTAATAGTTAATTAATTAATGAGTTAAATTAAAATAATTATTAATTATGTGAAATTAATCTTTCTTATGGATGGTTAAATTGTATTGAATATCTTTGATTGTTATTGACTCTAGTATGTACTTTGTAATGTTCTGTGATATGAAATGTTTTGTTGAACTATGATAAATATGAGTTATTTATCTGTAATGGAATTGTTATGGGAATATGACATTCTGAAGTTAAATTGAATTGTTTAAACTTCAACAACTTGGCTTAAAAAGATGGAATTGAATTCGAAGAGACCGGGATCGGATATCAGCGATATCCGAAACCACTTCGATTAGTAATATATAATTCTTTATAGATTTGATATGTGAAATCAATAGGCCGGTTTGGGATAATATGGACCATTTAAACTAAGTTGGATACTTAGATATTGTTTTGTGAAAATAAATGTTGATTATATAAGTTGTTTACTTGTAGTAAAGTACGAATTACCCCGGGTTTAAATAAGTTCTATGGGTTGAAATTTCATGTTAGATGAGTTTACTCACGCTGGTTTCCAGCCTGACCCGGGTGTTACTTTGATGTAATGCTCGGGTCAGACCGAGTATTACAGATTTCCAGGTAAGGACGTTCTGGAGCTCAGGAGGCGAGCTGGATGGTAGGAACGTATGGAGTGTATTCCGCTGTGATATATTATAGTTGTCCAAGACATGTTAATTCTAACTGTCTAGTATATTTGTGAATGTTGTAACTCTGATGTATAAAAATGTAATTAACAAATACAGGTTTTCTTTGTATAAATGCTATTATTTGTTATTATATTTAATCCGCTGCGAATGTGAGATGTTGTGTTTTCTGTTCTTCTTTCTTCTTTCTGTTTCTTTCTTCTATCTCTTTTCTTTTTCTCCTAACTATCTGGAATTTTCAGGTTCGAAAATTCCGGGTCGTTACACCATCTATAGCAAGACCAAGTCTGAGATTGCGTGGATCGGATGAAAATGATTTCCACCTTTTATCCACTACATTCCATGTTACAGAATCTACAGGGTAACGCATTAGTTCATTACTACTTTTATTATTGAAATGCCACCTTAGGCCTTCCGCCATTTTTTGAGATCTATACATTCTCCTAAATCTTGGAATGATTGGAAAGTATCTCAACACTTTAGCTGGAACTCCTTGCATAATCTCCTTTGAGTCTTCATTTATCTTCCATCTTGAAGAGTTACATTTTGGACAACCATCTAAATCTTGGTATTCATTTTTGAAAAGACAACAATCATTCTTACAAGCATGAATCTTTTCGAATCCCATGTCGAATTCTTTAAGGAATTTCTTTACATCATATAAAGTCTTAGGAAGTACATTATTCTTTGGCAACAACAACTGTAGCAAGGCCAAAAGCTTATCAAAACCATTATCGGATAATCCAGTCTCACGTTTTAGATTGTACAAAGCAGTTATGGCAGATAACTTAGTTTGATCTATACAATCAGGATACAAGGGGGTTTCTGCATCTTCCAAATTTTCAACTAAATCCTCCTCTCGCTTTTTCACATCCTCTTTTTCTTTATCATCGGAAAAAAAAGTAGTATTCAAAAAATCTTCATCTTTATGCTGAATGGCTTTAAGTAAGTCATATTTATTATCCAACTTGATTTCGTTGCCTACATTGATTTGTTTGCCATGATTATACCATCTACCGCTCTTGTACTTAAGATCCATCCTCTTATAATTAAATGTTCAACGATAACATCATCATGATGTCGACTAAGATTCCGACAATCTACACAAGGGCATAAAAGTTTCTCTACATTTCTTAACTTTCTCCCTGCAGCATCAACAAAATACCTAGCCCCTTGCTCATACTCTTTAGTTGCTCTTTAATGAAAAAATATAAAAACGGCATAAATATTAATATACTATCAAATAATTTTTATTTTTGAAATTAAAAATGATTAAAAATATTGTATTATCTATTTACCTGTGTAAATGAACCCAATCTTTTTCCATCGGCGTATATAATGTCAAAAGAAGCAAATTTCTAGAGTACAAAGCATATGCATTAATAATTAAATACAAAATATGATGGTAATGTACATATTATCAAGTTAGACATGACAAAATGTGGTTTTCTATAGACAGTAGCTTGATATATGTTCAGATGTAAAGCTTTATGCTACGAAATGTAATGCAAAGGTCAGTATTATGTTCCAAATTGAAATATAATACTATGATAGCTATCTTGTTATAAGCGCAAAGAAAAGGCACAAAACAATCAAAAACCTAAACGGATCAGCTTGATTATATTTTTGTGAACATATCTTGACTGACAATTATATGAAATGGTCAATTGGATACAGAAAGTAAAGGTGCATGCACTTTGAGAAGGAAGAAAAAAAATACCAAATATAGACTCTGTTGGAATATTGTATGGCAATCTTAAAAGCTTGCCAATATCAGAATTATATCTCAAAACAGAAAGCAAGCCATTATCATTCACAATATACATCTAAGAGGTGCCATAGATTATTGCAAATGCGGTTAAGTTGGTTTCACATTGGAGAAAATTAATCAACCATCTGTGTTCAAGATCCCAGACTTGTATGTCATTATCATTTGTTACACCAATAAGTAACCCAAGGCATAAACATAATGATTTGCTTTGTCATGTTTGTGCATACCTCAATATGGATTTCTAAACTTAACAACTAAAATTTTAGCATGAGAAAAGGAAATGTGAACTTTTTTCTACAGCATGCATAACCAAAATTAGACAAAATCTTCCGCACTAACCCACTAAACTGAGATTTAACCTAAGGATATCTTCATGTAAAATTATCTGAAGTGCAGATAGTTACTTGCAAGATGTGTGCAGACAGTGGCAGAGCCACATCTGACATGCATAATCCGATTGCACAGAATGCACTAGCCTGAAAAAACGATATATTGCGCAATGTATAAGAAACAATTTACAAAAGAAAAGAAGAAACAAGAGCCAATGAGGGCAGCATCTACTCCTACCACTAGGTGCAAAGCCACCTCTTAATGTCTTTACTTTACTAGAATGTGAGGGTCTAAATAGTGATGCTGGAAAACTAGATCTCTTTAACATTAGAAACAAGCTAAACCTTGCTTTTATGGCATTTCTTGAAAATAAAATGGGTAACCAATCTATGGAGCTATTTGAGAACAGATTTAGAGCTGATTGGCACAACATTCATAATAATCCTATGCAAACGAATGGAAGAATCTTACTGGTATGGCACAAAACAATTTGTACGGTTAAACTGATAGATATGGATGACCAAAAAATTACAGTTGAAGTAACAAACGTGGGAGGATTATGTATAAATATGTCGGACAAAATGCACTAGCCTGAATAAAAAAAAGACATACATGAATTTTCTTGAATTATCTAACAGGGTCAACATACTAAAGTACCTCCGGCTAACAAGGCACAACATGAAGTAACTAAGGAACTACAACATGTGAATCTAAATGAATTGTCTAGTACAGGAGACTGCCAAAATGATAAAGTGCCTACTGCAAACACGTAGGCACAACCTGAAGTAAACAAAGAATATCGGCATGATGCAAATAAGGAGAATAACTTATTAAAAGATAATGACAAGGCACACATTAATATACATGAATTAGTTAACAAGGGAAAATGTAAAAAAGCAAAAGTGAATACACATGTAGCAAATAAGAAGATTCAACCTGTTACAAGCAGAGAGTATCAGCCGGAAGCAAATAAGGAAATTAAACTTCATATGACATAGATAAGGGTCCATGATCAAAAAAGAAGATAAGGAGGTTGAACCATCAACTAAAGTGGAGGAAGCTTCATCGTGAGGAAACAAAAAAGAAAATGAAGGTATTTTATTTAATGCTATTGAAATTTCATATATGAATAGTGCAGAGTCATCTGATAATGAAATTAATCTTAATGATGAGAATGACCTTTTTATTAAGAATGTTGTAAATTCCATTAATGAGATTCCTAATGAGGAAAATAAAGCAAAAGATTTATCAGGCTATGTTAGGTTTGGATTTCAAAGCGAAGAAAAGAAGAAGAGATAGAAAGAAAAATACAAAAGATATTACTTATCCTAAAAGAGACAGTTTAAGGAGCCAAAGAAAAATCAAATGAATATAATTAGCTGGAAATGAACTCGGAACCTAGATGGAATGATATAAAAAAACTCCTAACTATTCATATACCTAATGTTGTTTTCCTGATAGAAAATAAATCGATCGAACATAATTTATGGTAAATCTATTCAAAATCAACAACCTAATGTAGTTTTAAATTTAACTTCAATTGTACATTAAATAATTTATGGTTAAATTTAAACATGAGGGTATTAAAGTATTTTTATAACCCTAGCATATACCCTTGTAATCTAACATAAATATGTAATTCCTGTTAATATAGTGCATACATAAAAAATAAATGATGAACAAGCATGAAATAGAACCCAATGGCCTGATCTCATCAACATAGCAAGACAAAAAACAATGTAAAACATCGATACTACAACAAATTAGTTGTTTATTTAACTATTTAATCATCTGTCATCAACGATAACCACAAAAAACACCTACATCATGTACTTCAAACGATACACAAACTATCTATACTTACATACACTTCCAACACAAATTTAAAATATCAACAAGCAGGAATATAAAGATTGTTTGACAACCACCTATATGCTATTTATAAATAAGATTGTCCAAAAAATGATTTTTATATTAATCAGTTTTCTCTTTAAAGTAAAAATTTACTTTTTTTAACTTGTAAGTTGAACAAACGATACAAAACTGCATAGTGAATGAATATTAGCTACTTGATAATTAAAAGAAAAGCTTTTTGTAAATGCATATATTAAGTATAAATGAAATGTTGTTTCTTCAAAATTCGATAATAAATTCCAAAACAGGATGAGATGTGACAAATAAAAAATAGAATAAAGCCTAACCATTCTCTAGCAATTGAGTGAAAAATCGCATGATTAACCATTAAAAAAATAAGAGCAAGAACTTACTGTCAAAATACAACAATGATAAAAGATATTTAATGAATTTGAAAGAAAAAGAGGAAGAAACTACAAGCTTTACATGTTCCTGTTACCACTCGGATTTTATTTAAAAATTATTATTTCCTTCGATCGAAAGTTACAGCTAAGATAATTGAACCGGTAGGGGTATTAGTTCTCGGATCAGATGTATAATTTAGCTTAAATCATTGGCATCTTCAAATAAACGCTAAGTCGTATAGGTTGAGCTTTGACATTTTGGAAAATTGGATCCATTTTTTTTTAAATTAGGGATCAACCCACTACTAGTACAACATTAAATTTTTAAACAACCATATTTTCTGGCATTAGATAAACAAATTACTTGAATTGTACATTAAATTTAACCACCTCAAAATTTTGACCATCCTAAGTTTGACAAAATGGGACAAAGATTAGATCTTACACTAGGACAAAGTTAGCTAAATAAGATTGGAACACTTCATTTCGACTGCAGTAACCTACTGAAGCTGCTAACTTACATGTATATTTTACACTAAGTGATCTTAGTACCTGCATTTTTGACTACGGTAACATATTAAAGAGTTAACTAACATGCAATAACTTATTAAGAAGCTAACTTATACATATATTACCCCTATTAAAGATGCTAACCTGCATTTTTGACTTTTGTATTTAGCAAACTAACTTACAAGGTTGGACAAAGAATGGTAATACAAGATACAATAAAGATCAACAGAAATTAAATGCCATACTTTTATTATTGAGTAATCATAGTCACTATTAAAATATTAACAAAAACCGCAGATCAATTTTTTTTAAATATCAACAAAAACAACAAGTTAAAAAAAAAATCTGAACAAAAACTGTAGATAAAAAAACCACAGTTCAAACAATTACTAATTTTTACTATCAAGTATTTATTATAACAAAACATATGAAGTAAATATCACAGTTTTAATAGTTTTAAGTAAATCAAAGAGAAGTATAGCTTTGGTTTTCATGATGGTTTGCTCAAAATCTTTGAATTAATTTCTCAATAAAGACACGGTTTACTGGATAATCGTACGAACTAACAATCATTTAGTTATCATGTTTCATATAGAGAATGAAAAACCAATCAGACAATAATATACCTTATAAATTATTCGTATGAATAAAGAAGAATCAATTAGTTCGGAGAATGATGAAGATCAAAATCGTTTATAAATTAACACGTTTGATAATATACCTTCGAGTGTTTGTTCTTGAGCAAAATTGAAGATCGAAGATTGGAGATTAGGGTTCTTGACATCGTCGACTTCTCAACTGCTAAAGAGTGAACTATTTAAGATCAGAGATGAAGTAGAACGCCATAAGTTTGGTGACTGGAGATGGAAATAGAGTAGAACATCGATTAGGGTTTTCTTCGTTTTGGGAGGGAGATGAAAAGTGTTAAGCGTTACTTGGGAGAGAGACGAAATGGTTAAGTGTTTTTGGGAGGGAGTCAACAATTTTGGGACCAGCGTTACATACCTACAGTACAAATTAAACAAGTACAAAACAAATCGAATAGAAAAACAAATAATTAAAGCCAAATAATAACGCTTAGAATAATGCGCTATTAAGTTGCGTTATCAATAACATATTTTCTTATAGTGACTGGTGGTGACTTGGAAGCACGATTGTGCAATGGAGATGTGTATTCATTCAGTAGCTATCTACTATTTTTATTTCATTTGTTCATAGACATTATATTATTCTCACTTCTAGTATAGAGGTAGATGATGTAGTTGAAATTTGTTTAATTTTATATTATTATATTTGTTTGGTATTGTATTATTAAATACTATTATATTTTATTCCTCCCGTTGCGGGTTTCAGAAAGCGTAAAGCATTGTAGACAGCTCTGCGATTAGTTTTATACAACTTACATAAAAATGATCTGCCGCCTGTGAGGTCCACGATGCCAGTTTTAGACGTGGTTCAGGACTCGTAGATGATGGATTGTTGCAGCCTACATAGTTTCGATAAAATCTAATTTTACTTTATTTATGTGTTACCCTTTAGTGACAATTATTTACACTAGGTCTTTTCGTTAAACATATCGCTTTGGACTTATGGAATTTGATAATGGTTAAAATTCCAATATTGTCCATATTCAATTCTTAATTCCAGAAGCAAAGTTCTTTGTTCAATAATAACAATTATTATTAACCAAGCTGCTCTGACCGGAGACTTTGAGTTGACTTCAGTTGACCATGATACTAATCTCGTATAACTGAGAAGACGAATCCTCTCTTGAATAGTATATCATTTTTCATGCTTCCACTCAACCCAACTATAGTCGTCTGATGGACGTTGTGCTATGATTTAACTATAATCAAAGCTAAGCCTCCACATTGAAGACAAACAGTATTCTCAAGTCAAGAGAACTGTGTAATTTTGTCACATCACTTTTTTTCTATTTGACTTTAATTATATTAACCAACAGAAAACTATCGAGTGGGTCATTTCATAGTTATCCAATAACTATCAGTACGTAACCCCTTGGTGCCCTCAAGAAGCCATGAGTAATACACTGTCCAACTTTGGAAAAGCGTTACATACTCTAGTCTTAATGGATGTATCGATGTCTAGTCTCAATTGACTAGAAATATTTAAATCGATGTTTATTTTATTGTGATAAACCACTCATGATTAAAACACATTGTAACTAATATCACAAAACATAATGTTTATGGATTTTCTATTAAATATGCTTTTAGTTAAATTAATTAATTAACATAACACATTGTATCAAGTATATAAGAGAAAGAAAACACCTTCTGTTTTAAACAAAATTAATTATCGAGTTGGACATATGTAACAAGTTATATAATTGCTCCTAGGGCATACCCTAACTCTACCAGAACCGATGACCTGCATTCTTTTTATTTCTACACATGATCACATTACGTTGAAGTCCGCAGTGACACCATTTCATAGGAGGTGCTCTCCAATAGTTAATCCTTTATTGCGCTTCATCAACCTATTGACAAAAGACTCTTCTTCATTAGTGTGTCCTGTATCACTATTACCTTCTACGTCTAGTAAACGAACAACTAATTCCGAATCAATGCAAACTTCTTTATTCGCCTACGCTCAATTGCCTCAACATTCATTTGAGTTTTGGGTACAATACCATAATTATGGGAATGTTGTGACAATTGTGTTTGGGTTCAAATTCAACAACACCGATATGACATTACAATCGAACTCCAAACTGCCATAAAATTTAAGCAAAATCTCATAGTCAATTTCCCAATTATTCATAGAAAATACAAAAAAACAACTAATTTTAGCAACAAATATATAAGTAAAAATCAAGTTTAATTATTGACAATTACCTTAGACAATGAAGCAAATCTACTGAACTTAGACAATTTAAATGAAAAAAATGGAATTGTGGAAGAGGATAGTGGCGAGGATTTTGGGTCTTTTGTTTGATGTTAGTAATGTAGAAATGGGAGAGAGAAGAATTATAGGTGATGTTTTGTACAACAGGCCCAAAGGACTCGATGACTTTTCAAATGACGCCTCACTGGTGATGAAGAAACTAGTGCTTCTGTTTTTGAATGTGCGCTTTGATCTTCCTATTACATTTCACTTTCATATTCCTGCTCCACCTGTTTCTTAACACCACCATTTTTTGAAACAACAATGGACTTCACAGTGGAATTAAACATAGAATTTTCATCAAAGGCCATATTTCTACTTAGTATAATCCTCCCTTCAGACGGAGACCAGATTCTATATCATTTAACACTATCTCTAGAGCCTACAAATACTCCATTTTTAGCTCTTGGCTCTAATTTACCCTCATTTACATGATAATAAACAGTACAACCAAATGCTCTCAAATGAGAGTAATCAACAGACTTACCCGACCAAACTTCGTAAGGAATTTTCAGATGTATACCTATATGAGGTCCATGATTTATCAAACCAAATATTATATTATAACTTCTAGTTACCTTTGACTGTCGATAATAAGAATTTCAAGATCTAAATCTTAAAATTTGTCACTGTTTCTTAGTCAAATATTAAAGTCAAACTTTTCTTAGTAATAATTACCAAAGCCTCTGCTTTGATAATTCATAAAACTTGTAGTATTTCATATAAATTCTTGTTTATTTCCATAATCAAACTTCGAACTTTATGTTCATTTTGTCTATTCAAAATGTAAGAATCTGCATGGATATATACTATAATTGAGATTTTCAACGTATTTTTATTCGAGTATGCTAAAGAACAACGTCCTTTGAATCAATAATTCAGATGTAACTTAATGGTTTTCAATCCAAACCATGTTGAACTTCTGATTCAAATAAATTATTTATACAACTTCGGTTGTTAAGTTTTGTTCTTTAATTATATTTCAAAAATCTCTTTTGAAGATTATTTGCACTTATTTATTAGAGAATAATACATATTTTGAATTATATATTGACATCTATTCGGGAGAGTTCAAAAATTAATAATAATATTTACAACAGAAATAAGAATATCTTCTGGACACTTGAAATGCTATAGAAATATGCAATTATATTTGTTACACATATATATCTCTTTAAGATGGTATTTATAGCTTTAGTGAAAAGTATAATATGGCATATATATTATCTCTTTAGGAGAATATCTAAATATATTTCTTCAAGAAAATGGTTATACATATAATATTTCTTACGGAATAATTAAGAACATGACTTTTAGGATATAATTAGACATGTGAACATAGAATATTGTGTTCTAGAGATAGTTTGATTTCTTACCTATTTGGGAGGTTTGATATAATCATAATGAAATATATGGTACACATTACATATCGTTCAAACTTTAAGTTTGAATCAAATCTAAACTGTAGAATATACCAGTTTATGATTTTTGTTTGATGGTAATAAACATATATATATTCGTTTAAATGTATTTGTTATTGTACTATTTTATTTTGCCACATAATTAAATACATATTTGTTGAATAAAATAAACAACTCAGAATTCTTATTTAAACAAATATTTTATTCCAACAAATATTTTATTACAAATTCAAATAGTACAAATTTAAGCTCTCACTATACATTTACACATTGTCAATTTCAATACAATTTCAATTACAACACGATTTTCACTATAGAATTTTTACATACATTTTCACCTCACTACATTCACTCATCACTTGTATTTGATCTTCAACTCTATTCCAGCTTGTATCCCGCATCTGAATTATCTGCAAAATAAACACTGACGTAGTAAAATTGAAAAAGAAATATTTTTGCAGTGTACAATGAAGTGTGTGTTTGAAAATATCATTTGCCTCAGTTATTTGGGTTGCTCGTCATCATTTTCTTTTGAATTCATCATACACGAACAACTTGTGACATGCATAGTGTATCACTGTACATGCCACATGGTCGTGCACACCGATATACACTTGCTTGTTAAAATCGCAGGGACAGGTGAGCATAAGGTCAAACCCAAGCATAAGCTGGATTCAACTCAGGTGAAATACTAAAACAAAAATAGAATGGTCAAGTACGAGTTTCAATGAACAAGTCATCATCAACATGAAACACAAGCCAGGGCAATTAAAATGAAGAACACACAAATTCATATGAAAACTTCAACATGTACACACATGAGAGCAGACTTACATGTGAAGCCATGAATACACAATGCAGACTTCAATAACACAACAAAGTTTCATGTTGAAAACAATGCACATCACAAGTCCGGACTGCAAAATGTACAAGGCAACAAAACTTCGAATGAAAACAAAATGTTTAAGTGAAAACAAGACCAAGCCAGTGCAGTTAAAACAAAGTGGTGAACCGAATGGAAGTAGCAAAGTGAAGCACAAGGACTGTACAATCAAGTGCACCAGATCAATGAAAGTGCCTCAACACAAAGGAACCACACAAACCAAACTTGAAGAAAAGAATAAAGCAATGGTATACAAAGCATCAAGGCATGAGTAGACACCCACACATATGCAACAGTAAAACACCAAGTTCATTTGAATCCAAACTACATGGGCAACAAGTGCACAAGAACAGGTCCAGAAACAAAACTTGACTACAACAACAAAGTGACCAGACTTCCAATGAATCAAGCAAGCCAGAGAATGCAAGTTACAATGCAACAGTAAACATACATGAAGATACACATGTATGCATATATATGCATATATACATACACATGTCAGCCTCAAATTCACAACTCAGACCAGTCTCCAAAATGAACACAAAGGGGTGCAACCAGATCAGGTAAATGAACTGGCTCGAAGCAAATGAAGTCCAAACCAAATTGCAATACAACCAGATTCAATATCAAACCACCATACATATATATACATATGTATACACATATGTATACATATATATATGCAGTAACACACAGCAGCCTCAACCGTTCAAACTCAAGGCAAGAGCAACCAAACAAGAATGAAACCAGACCACTCTAAAATGAGACAAACTCAAGTATACATGGAGTTGACACATGCGATGACCAAAGGCAACAACACCTCTTAAGTATACCAGACTCCAAGAGGACACAACCACACATGCAACTGCAATGCCTTAACATACATATATAGAAGCGTGTATACATGTATATACACAGTGAATGGTGAAATGCAACAGAAAATTCATATGCAACCATGTATAAAGCAACCAGACTGGAAATGAGCAACAAGCATGAAGACATTTCAAATTCGTATGTATACCAGTTCGATGAAAGTCAAAGCCGTTAACATGAATTGAACAAGTCGTAAGTCATGAACAAGTCAAAATCATCAAGTCTATTTCAAAGTCCATTTTAATCTCAAAAATTCAAATACCACAATCGATTGCTAGCAAATCATGGTGAGCCAGTAATATTATCTCTAATTCAAAATATCGAAATCATAAGAGCACATGAGAAAAAGAACAGAACTGACTCAAGCAATAGAATTCAAATTCATGGAATAAAAAGTACGAAATGAACCAGTCGGAGATCTCAAGTCATACAATCAAAATTCAACGTAGATGATAAAATCATGACAAATTCAAAAAGAAAAATACGAACGCAAATATAGGGATTTCAATATCTACAAATTCCCACATCATCATCGGCATAAAATCATGAGTTCGAGCCCAAGCAATAAACAGAGCATAAAGTCGAGCTTAAGCAAAAATCGAAAAGGGGCAAAAAAAATCACATACCAAATTCAAACCATTTGAACTCATCATTGGAGCAGCCAAGTGAGCAATCAAAGCCAGAGACGATTGACGAAGCAAAGTGAAGTGAATACTTTCAATTGATCAATATCAAGCGCCGCCTCGATTTTACAAAACCCTAATTGTTGAAGAGGAATGAAGAAAGAAGGCGGCCAGAGCTACAGAGCTACGAAGTGAAAAGAAAATGGATTTTCTTCTATTAAATTTGGGCCGGCCTTTATAATTTTATTTGGGCTTAATTGATATATAGGGTTTTGTTTAGTTTGTTTTATTTTATTTTGTAATTTTGTAACTCTCTAGTCGTGTGACTAGGTTACGAACTACGTTGGTGTAGTTAGAGAATTCGCAATTCCGTGGCTGAGTTGTGGTAGAGTTTTGAGCGTAAAGTTAGGTTACTCAAGTAGCGGATGTCGCAAGTTTACGTGTGTAAACGTCTGACTACTTAATTTCTAGTAGAAACCTTGGGGGCAGCACGTAGGCAGAGTTTTGTCGAAGCTGGGTAAATTTGTGTGCGATCTCTACTGCATTACTTTCTGTTATTATTTTTATTTCCGCATTAATTTTTATTATTATTAGTATCACCCTATTCAATCCCCCCCTCCCCCCTCTACGGTGAAAACGATCCTACATAAACTACATAGGAATCCTTCATAATCAAATTTCTATACAGTTATTTGGTTTAGTAAAATTATCAAATATATAAACAAATCTCTTCTAGAGATATTTTGTCGTTTCCAAATAAACAAATCTCTTCTAGAGATATTTTATTATCACCACTTCTGGAACAAACATACCTCTTCCATAGATATATCTATGTGTGTGGATATGCAAACTTTTGGAAAGTCATAATCAATATACAATATTTCTTTTACATAAATTACATAACTACTACTTTTACAGTAGCATAAAATGCCCCTGCTGGAAATTTTTGTTGTAACTACTTTTGAAATGTCATATCAAATTTTAAATAAAGTAGCAAAATTCGATGCGCTAAATAAAAAATAAATTGAGAAATAAAACCACTACTTCTGGAGTATAGTATTAGTATATAATATCTCTTTTGGAGATAAATTATTATCCCTTTGCTAGAAATTTATATGATGTTCCTTCAGGGGATATAGTGTTTCTTTTTAAGGAATTGCAATTTAACAAAAATAAAAATAAAATTTCTATAACATCTCTTCTGGGATGTTGGATTTTGCAAAATAATAAATATAAATAAATACTATTGGAAACTTTCCTCGATAATGATTATCAAAACTTTTGGTTTACTGATTAATACTACAGAAAAATAGAAACAAGAAAGAAGTTGCAAAAAAATTTAATCTCAGGGACAACAAGTTTGCTTTTTAGTCTGAAGGACATTTTTTAGTGTAAACTGAAAATGATAGTTACAACTATCATTTTGTAGATTTACACTAGAAAGTGTCCTTCAGTCTAAAAAACAAACTTTTATCCCTGGAACTAAAGTTTTCTCCAACTTTTTCCTTGAGCCTAAAAACCTCTTAATACTATTAGCAAATAATTGTAGAACTTCAGGTTCCAAGTTTTCTTTAAAACGAAGTCCTTGTTTAGTACTTCAGATCCTAAATGGTACTCAACTTGATTTTCATTATCAAAATTCAAGTTTGATATTCAAAGCTTCACATCTTAAATTTATATATTTGAGTTTTGACTATTAACTTTTGAGAATACAAACTTATATGCATGATTTTATTTAAGAACTTCAGGTCTTCAAAATTGATTAAAACACAATGAAACATGAGGACCCTTCAGAATTATATTCGAACAAGAGAATCATATTACTATTTTCTCTTTAAGGAAATAGTATTTATTACATTTGTAATGTTATAAGATCTGAGTATATTTCCATCATATTGTTTTTGTGTTAGGTCTTTTGGACATAACAACATCTTCTTTCAGAATTGCTATATTTTATTTAACATAAACAAAGATCAAATAGTTTTAAATCATATAAAGTAAATAAATACCCGTAAATTTGATAAAGTTAACCATGTAATAAAGGCAACCACATAAATAAAGACCGGACGCACTACCCCACTTATTGCAAATTATCAATCTATTCATAGTAAGAATCGCGTATACAAAAATATTTATATTTCCATACTAGTGAAAACAATATATAATACAAACATATGGAAGCAATAATGAAATATTACTATGTTTTATTGTGCTTTTATAATTTATATCAATGTGAAGTATAACATTGATACAAATTAATGAAAGCCTTGATGTTCTTATAAAGGAAGAATCATGTAGCCTTTTAATCGAGTATAATGGTACCATTCCTCTTCTTTTGGTAACATTTAATTGGTGATTTGCGTTTTTAAAATGAGCAAAGGTAACAACAGAATAAATGGTAGTATTTGACCAAGCTAAAAAAGGTTTGTTTATGAAGATTTTTTCTTCTTCTTTTGACCATGTCATAATAAACAGAATTATGGACGCATACATCCAAATATCCAATTTCAGAAACTCTTTTTTTGATTGAATTTTCAAATCCATTCCTTTCATTGAAGCCTCGGGTCCTTTGCTATAAGGAAATATTGATCGCACTTATTTGCTTCAAGGCTTTATTTCAGCTTATGAAAGCTTTAACTTTTCATCTTCGTACAATATGAACTTCAGGTTCTTATTCTTTCAAATTCCAGAGAATTTGTTTACTTCATGAACACTTTTTTTCTTTCAAATTCACTTCTGATGATAAATCAATATTGCTATTGATTTAAAAACTACACCATGATATTTCATACCCATAATTTGGTTACATATACATCAAAGAAAAATGAACATCTTTTCAAGAAATAGCCAGACTTCAATCTTTCCAGAAACATTACATATGAAAAGAGTAGATGGAGGAAAGATAAATTTAGATCCATATCTAGATCCTCAACGAGTCTCGTGCTGATAAAATATTGTAAACTATATAAAGATAGAAGCCAATAAAGAAAAAGAGAGAAGAGACTTTATCCATTACAAAGATTGATGCATTCATTTCCGTTACATGTGCTTCTTTATATATAGGTTTTAGAGTTTGGGATTGAACTCATCTCAGATGTGGGACTAAACAAAAACATTGTATCACATTTTTAGCATATTCACTCTTATAATTTCATATATTATAACTATTTAATAGATTTGATTAGATATATAGTAAGTAGATTATGTTTTAGTTAGTCCCTATGATACGATAAACTTTTCCAAAATTGAATGTGTAATATCAACACGTTGATGTATTTTCATTCATTTTGAAGGTTTGGATATTAAAATATTCATCAAAAATGAATATAGGATATTTGATTACAAATCAAAATAAAACTGGACTGGAAATAAGAATTGAAATGTGAGGAACTATATTGATATTTTAATTTTACTAAAAGTTATTTTACTTTTTAATCCATTTTTTATATTTTAATAATTTTTTCTCGTGACGCAACTTTGAGAACAGTTATGAATCATTTCCCTCAAAACAACTTAGCAAGTGTAAAATTATTACTTTTCCTTGAGCTTAAAAAATATAAACTATATAAAATTAGAAACGAAAATGAGTCAAACAAAAATGAAAATATGATCGTATTTTTATGATTCAATGCAAAGGATATTACGTTTGACATAGAAAAATAAAATCCAAAGTGAATATTAGTATAAAAAATTGAAAGAAGAAATAAGAATTAAAATGTGAAAATATATATTGATGTTTAAATTCGTTAAAAAATGTTTTACTTTTTTTAACCCTTTGATTCATATATTATAATAGTTTTCTTTGTGATACAAATTAAAGAAAAAAATGATCAAATATCTATCTCAAAATATGTTAGCAAGTGTTTTTTTCTAAAAGTAAGAGTGATCCTCTTATGGAGAAGAGCATTTATTGCAAGTAAATAATTATTATTTATGTTTATACTAAGTTCTAGGAAATAATTTGTCAAAAAATAAAAAGTAAAAGAGTGAAATATGAATGAATATATGATTATATCATAACAATTAATGGTAAAGGAATATTAGTGATGTAATAGTAATGTAAACAAAAGTGAATAGTAATGTAATAATAATAACTGGAGCGAAAATTTTAATTTGTAAGGACTTTACTATAATTGGAGACAGTGGCGGATGTATGTAGGGGCAAGGAGGGTCAATTGACCCCTCTGAACTTGCCAAAAATTACAAATATACTTCAATTCTCAACTAAAACTAAAATTCAAACTGCTGCTTTGTATTCTTCAAATCTCATTTTCAATTAAAAATATGAACTTGCTACTATTATAACCCCCAGTTTGAAACTTGCTACTATTATGACCCACCAGTTTGAATATTCTGGATCCACCACTGATTGGAGAGAATTACTACAGATAAGAACATCTGAGATGAAAGGCAATTAAGCATGCAATTTTATGCGGTATTGTTATCTTATAGAAATAGTATTCCAATCACCCTTCCATACACATCATAAAACTTTATTAGCTTTAAATTTGTAAGCAATTACGTATACCTAAACATAAAATGTACCAAACAATAATAAAAATAAAAAGAGGAACCAAGTAATAAGGCACCTGGGGCCAATGAGCCAGGGCAAAGTTCATTGATTTTAGATCGTAAAGTGCCAGCTGAACAACTGCATGTTTGCAAGCCAAAACAAGAGACTAAAAGCATATCTTGCAATTTTGAAGGATAAAAGACGGATTTAAACGGCAAATTACAGTGAAGAAACTGCACCTGGAGCCTGTGCATTACACATGTTAAACATATAAAGAGGGCCGTTATTAGTTGCATAAAGTCCATATTTTGTAATAAAATCAATTCATTTCCGAAAGAAATGTCAGTTCATAGAAAACTGAATATGTAATACATGTCATTTTAAGTACAACCTCATTTGAACCCTTAAAATCTGATGTCGTGTAATTATTATTCAATGTTACTTTGTTTTATTAGCCTACTTTTTTTTCCCGATATGTTCAAACAATTCAAGCTGATACTCTGCCCAGGCCTAAGATTCAACCACAAAATTGCTTTTTTGCGAATGTTACTGGCACACCACCGTGTGTAAACAGACATGTTGCCACTGAATAGTCAGATTAACGTGAAACTGGATATCATTATCAGGATGCACAATCTTAATTATGCCTCTTTTTTTAACCATTGGTGTACCTTGAAAATTGTTACTAAAAAAAATCGCTACTTAGCTCAGCTCCACTATCATGCTACTCAAATATGCATCAATATACAGTCTTAGTTTGGCATATTTAGATTAGCATCACACCATGCATTAACATTTTATATGTAAGAGAGACTGAACAAAGCAGAGGGAATGATACCAGCATACGGACTTCAGATGTAAATGCAAGGCAGAATTTTCTTTGGTTGAATTCCTCCTTATATGGCAGGACGTTAGGTGACTAATAGATAGCAAAATGTGTTAATTAGCTTATATCCGAAATTACCTGTGCATACCAACTGAGAGAAAGTAAGCTTACTTGAACTCAAAATCAGATTTCAAAATCACAGAAAATGGTTTCAGTTCATGCTCTAATTAAGATTGGCAGAGTGTCATGTTTGCATGCAGATTGCCACAGAGACAATTTCTTTACCAACTTTAGGCTTTAATATTTCAGTGTATATCATTTTGGCTGACCATGGAAACAGAAATGCACAATTAATGGTGAGTTCTGAAAGTTGATTCAAAATTTACTAGATAAAAAAAGCATATCCCTAGAAACCTGATAAAAATGCAAGTGTATACAGGCCACCTGGAGCACAGGAGAATTGGAAATAATACAGTACTCATGGATATATTTTTTCCCTTTTCTTACTTTTGCATCTGGTTTATTAAGATGAATGGAAGTTACCATTTAGTTCGCTTACAAAATAAATGCAGGAATATACGAATAAAATGATTCAGACCAAGTTATTTTAACTTAAAATAACTTATTTTACTGATAAGAAGAAGCAAAGCAAATCCCAATTGTCAATCATCAATAAATTGATAATTTTATACCAAGAACATATAGGAATTTCATACTTGGCTCAGTGGGAAGAGAAATAATGCATGACCCCATTTTCTAGAACTCTTAAGAAGGAAAACTAAAGTTTCATGTATAATTCATGTTGTTCAAAATCGTTGAAAACGTGAAATAAATTATGTGAAAGTCCAAAATATATTGAGAAAAAAGTTCAAATGAAAATCAAACTTATAATTCAAAATTAAAGAAAAAGAATAAGGCGATAATGGACATAATTCCACAACAAAAATAATAAGCAGCATTCAAATACAACCGAGAATTTTACATAATAAATCCACAATAAAATTCAATCTTGATGAGTCTAAGAATAATCAGGGAACAAGTGAGGAAATTTACTTCTGTGATGACAAATGGAAAGGAGTGCTCAGTGATCACTTGAGAAAAATATATGATTCCAACGAATAGCACAAGGAAGAAGATGCTCTGCTTTCTTGGAAAACCAGAAAAGATTTTTGATTTCCTAGTAAAAAGAAATATTCATGGATAATTCAAGTGGATAATGTAGCCAATGTGAACTGAACTCTCGATCTGGAAACCAACTTCATCAACCAACTACACTACTTTGAAGTGCAATTAATTCTATTTTTTGGTGAATATAATGTGTTCTTTGAAAGAAAGAAAGGAAAAAAAAGTGCACTTTGTCAAAGGGAGTTTCGAAGATCCATTCAGCGTACAGGTATAAAAAGTTTTTATACACTACAAGAAAAGACCTCATTTTGTGTCGGATGGTTGCAATGGCTAGTAACGGCTAAATAATGCGGCCGTTGCTAGCCGTTGCATATCGCGATTACAGATCTGGAACCCGCGAACAGAATCTCATTTCCCACCAAAATCATTTTCTCTCCAAAACCCTCCTCCCCGTCGCAATCCGCCGCCTCTCCAACTCCAGCCATCGCTTGTTGCCTCCACGTCGCTCAAACACCTCCAAAACTCGCTGGTATTTCTTCTAAACTTGATTTGGCTTTGATTTAGGTTTAATTTAGGATTAATTGGAAAACCCTAATTTCGAAAATAATTGTATTAGTTGATCATAGTGATATTGGGTGATGATTATAGTGATATTGAATGATGATTATAGTGTTTTAAGTTAGGTGGAAGTTAAATTAGTTTATGATTATGTTGAAAATGATGATTAATGCGTATTAGTTATGGTGATATTTGTATTAGTTGATTTTGATTGGTGGTTTGATTTTAAAATTAGTGTATATTATTGATGAACATGCTTGTTGATATTTAAGTTTATGACAATATTTGTTTTTATTTAAAATAATGTGTATAGTTTACGCCAAAGTTAATTGTATAGTAATTAATACATATCTTGATAGATTGGTACAGTTAACGATAATTTAATTCAGAAGTGCTAATTATAACTGTTATCGTAGTTTAAAATAAATATTCCTGATTCTGGAATTAACGTGCACAAAGATTACAAGCTCATTGAAATAAAGCATACCTCGCATTACTATAAGTATGATCCTTTCATATTAGCCAAACAAGCATTACAAGTTTATTTTGCTCTGTATCCATCCTTAAAAAAAGATAAAGCAGATTAGTGGACTGTTATTAAAACAAAGACAAGATTTACATTTGATGGAAATAATATTCCAGATGAAACAGCGTATCAAGTAGATCTGGAGCCAAATACTGAAATAATAATAACTGACGATGTTGACGTAGGATCGTTGAATGATGAAGCGAATGTTTTAATAGATGCATTTGAAAGTACCGAAGAAAACGATATAGAGTACGAGACCGAGTCTGAATCAGAAAACGACGAAGACTGATACATTACACTGTTTTTTTAATGTATGCATGTATGATGTTTTATTTTGAGTAATGTATTAAGAATGATGAATGCGTTCTGTATTATTCTGAGCTATGTAATAATAATGATTTTGTTATGTATTATCATTCTGTTTTATTTTGACCTATGCGTTATTCAGAGATGTGTAATAATAATAATGATTATGTTCTGCATTATTCTGAGCTATGTAATTACAAAGAATGATTATGATGATTAATGGAACATGTGTTGTAATAATAATTTGTTTTCTTTTCATTATATGATATGATTATGTTTGTGGCAGATATGTCTCACAGAAGGCGCAGTACATCTCAGCCTTCTCCTTCGCCTTCTCATGGCGCAGGTCCCAGCGGTACGGCTCCGGACTTACGCCGTGAGATAGAGATAGTTCCCAAGAATGTTGGGTAAGTATCTAATTAATTTCAATTATATTATTTAAAATATATTAATTATATACATCAACATTTATACAGGGGTTTTGAAATAGAGCTGACGGATTACATTCTTCAAGTTTCAAAGCAATCCTATAAGAGTAGGCTGTCTGGTTGCTGGCCTTATTGGGACGACATCCCAGGCGAAGTGATGAACGCTATAGTTGCTGATTTGATGGTAAGTAAAATTTTATATTTCAATTTAAAATTAGTATAATGTATATAATTCAAATTATTTTTAATAAGCAGGCTGCAATACGTGTCCGCCCGAAAGATAAGAATGTCTTCTTCAATCATTGGAATAAGAGGATGCGGAAAAATTACAGGGAGACTCTTTCGAAGGCCAAGCTAAGCGAAAAAAAACCCAGTTGGATGGGTAATGATGTTTGGGCTGCATTTGTCACCCACTGGGAAAGTGAAGCTATCAAAGTAAGTTATGTATTGCTGTATTGTTAGTATTATTTATTTAAATTATGTATGTTAGTTGCATTATTAATTTAATTAACCGTGTATTTAAATTAACAGGAAATAGCAAAGCGAAATAGCGCGAACAGAAATAAAAATCCAGCGTTACACCGTGGTGGGTCCAAGTCATTCCAACAATGGCGAAGGGAATTGGTAAATTTGTAATTTGAGTTTATAAACTGTAATATTATTTAATCATATTAGTAACGTTTTTTATTCATGTATAATTTCAGCATTCAAGAACCGGACAGGAGCCTACAATGGCTGAGGTTTTTAGAGTCACTCATGCGGTGGAGCAAACCGATGATGATGGGAATGTCACCTATGAGTGGACAGATGCGAAGGCTGAATCTGTTATGGTAAATATGTTTATTCGCAATGACGACGTTTCACATTCCTTTAGTAGTGTATAAGTAAATTGTATAGCTATATATTGAGTCAAATTTGTATTCGTAATTGCAGGGTAGATATGAAGCGGAGCGGGCAGCGATGGCGCAAAGAACTGGACGGGAGGATATTACGCTTCAAGAGTCCAATCAAATATGGGATAGAATTATTGATCCGCCTTCTCGCAATAGGCGTTATGGATACGACATTCAGGAGGTAAACTGTTTTAATAACTTATATTTGAATTTAATATAGCCGTTGCGAGCGTGAATTAGAACTAGTTTGTTTGATCGTTTTACAGGCTCTTAACTTACAGAGGGCTTACAAGAAATCTATGGCCGAGGAGGAGATAGCCCAGATGCAACGACAGCTGGACGAGATAAATGATTGACGACAGAGCTTCTTGTCTCAGCAGATAGATGAGCGCATTGATGCATTCGTTTCAGAGCATGGGACCATGCCAGGGTCTGGTGGTGGTGGTGATGACGATGATGCTGCTGATGATGAGTAGGTATGTTTTGTTGATGGTTATTTTTTTTGGGCAAGATTGTGGTTTTAATGGATATTTGTTGGACTTGTGTACTTACGTTGGTTGATGGACTTGATAGTTTGTTTGGTGTTTTGTGTACCTATGGTGTTGGTGATAGATATTATGTGTGATGGATTTGAGATGTATTTTGTTTGGTTGATGATGAAATATTTGTGTTAGTTGATTATATAGTTGCGTGATTATTGATATATATGTGTTTTATTTGATTATTTGCGATGTATTTGGTTATATGATGGTTGGAATTGAATGTATACGATGGATTGGAAGTGATTATTGTGATGTGGAATGGTTTGCGACGACAGAGGTTGGAAGAGTGAAAGCTAGCTGCTGGAAAACAAAAAAGTTCCAAGCTCGCAACGGCTCTCTGGTTCAGTCTAGCAACGGCCATCTGGTTCCAGACTTGCAACGGCTCGCGACGCCACGGGACGACAAGGATTGGAACTAACTGTTGCCACGTGGACAACTTGTCGTCGCTAGCCGTTGCTAAATTGGTAACGGAGCCGTTGCTATTGCCGTTGCTGAAACAAGTAGCAACGAGCTAGTAACGGCCGCCAACGGCTATTTGCCGTTCCTATACCTTCCGTTCCTTGTAGTGATAGTAGTAAACACGGTTTAAAAATAATATTTTGATGATTAAAAAGAGTTAAAATGATTTATTGTAATTTATTTGACAAGAGAACAATTTATGTACAAATTGTTGAATTAAAAATAGTGTTTGTAATAAAATAGTGTAAATTACAAAATATTGTAAAAATAAGGTTTTATTTGTCAAAATATCTTTTTGTTGTTGTTAAATTAAATTTTTATTTTGTTATAATAACAATTTTATTTCAATACAATTGAATGTATACATTTTATTGGGGCGTCACAGTAAATGGTTTTTAGAAAACCGTTTAACTTTCTTAACCCTCTACATTCAAAAAATAATAATTCAAACTTATATACTTTCATTTTTGGCCATTGCTTCAATTTACAACATAATTTTTAGTTTTTAATAAATTTTTAGGTATGAAGCAACTTGAATTTTTCTGGTTGAGTCTTTTCTGTATTTTGCAGGATTATTTTTATTTCAACTCTTCTGGATATGTTTTCAATTTTTCAGTTGATATTCAACAAATGAAAATGAAATTAAAATAGGAACCAGATTAATTTTAGAAGATCAATAAAAAACAACCATAACAGTTAGAAAAGCAGCCTAGGCCCAGAAAAAGAACCAAAGTATCTTTAGTAACACCCACAAGTAGGAGAGAAACATTTTGGTTTAGTAATGGGCAGGGGCCGCGCGAACGCGTACCCCCAAAGCAACAAATAATGACGTCCACTCTCCCACTTGGGCAGATGGTAGCCCAGCGCATTCTCAAAGTGCAATGAGAACCACTAGGCTAGGCCTGGGCCTTCTTGATCACCCATTGACCCCGTCCAGGTAAGTATGGAATACATTGCACCACATGAGCCACTTATATCCTTTTGATGCCAACCTTCCATCAAATTCCACGGTATGGGACTAATAAGAGCTTATGTTTATTCCTCTTCTGCCGCTTGCTGCTGTTTCGCTCTTGCTTTTATCCCTCATATAAAATCTCAAATTCACTGTCTTTTTTCTTTCTAATATTTGCATCTCACCTCTATGCTTATACATGGTAACAACAACTTATGTGTTTATTTATGTTAGTTGCTAAGCTCTTACTTTATAAAAAAGATTATATATGATGAAATATTTGTTCCTTGTTTAACACTTACTGCAATTTATTGTTTAAAATTGTTTATACACCACCTAATTCATTTGCTTAGTTTTTTGCCCTTCATGTATTCATATATAAATAACTGATATGAACTTGGATAATCTTCTCAGCACACTTTTTCTGAATTGCTTAGCTTTGTGGTCATCTGTGCCTTTGGTTTATATGTCTTAAATGGGTAAATATTAAGCACAGTTAAAATAATATGTTGAATATGGACGAACATGTAGCCAACCAAAAAACAAAGATATATCATGGCAATATCTCCAACAAAAAAGTTCTATTGAGAAAATGTTGCCATTATCGACTTATGTTTGCAATGTCAAAACTTCTGAAATATAGAAAATATAGCTATAGTATTCCAGGCAGTACCATGTGCATGAGCAGTGTGATTTTGTTGTGACATGTTTGCTCGTTTTCAACTAGAAGTCTACTTAGTGTCCTGCTCAAATAAGAGCTTTGCAAACGCTAAAATACAGTGCAGAAACAGCATCTGCAGGAGCCTGTGCATTATATGTTAAACATGTAAAGAAGGCTATTAGCTACATAAAGTCCATATTTTGTGATAGAACCAATTCATTTCCGAAAGAGATGTTAGTTCATAAAAAACTGAAAATATAATACATGTCATTTATTCATACAGTTTTCTCGTTGGAATCCCTTAAAGTCTGATGTCGGCTAATTATCATTCAAAGTTACTTTGTTTTATTAGCCTAATTTTTTCTGTGAATATATTCAAACAATTCAAGCTGTTACTCTGCTCAAGCCTAAGACTCAACCACAAAATTGCTTTTTTGCGAATGTTACTGGAACATCACCGCATGTAAACCTGTTGCCACTTAATAGTCAGATCAACGTGAAAGTAGATATCAGCATCACAGTATGCCTCTTTTTTCCACCATTGGTGTACCATGAAAATTGTAAAAAAAAAAACAACAACGAAAAAAAAAAACCATTACTTAGCTCAGTTCTACTATTGTGCTACTCGAATATGCATCAATATATGGTCATAGTTTGACATATTTAAATTAGCATCACACCATGCATTAACATTTTATGCGTAAGAGAGACTGAACAAAGCAGAGGGAATGATACCAGCATGTGGACCTCAGATGCAAATGCAAGGCAGAATTTTCTTTGGTTGAATTCCTCTTAACAGGGCAGGACGTTAGGTGACTAATAGATAGCAAAATGTGTTGATTAGCTTATATCCGAAATTACCTGTGCATACCAACTGAGAGAAAGTAAGCTTACTTGAACTCAAAATCAGATTTCAAAATCACAGAAAATGGTTTCAGTTCATGCTCTAATTAAGATTGGCAGAGTGTCATGTTTGCATGCAGATTGCCACAGAGACACGATTTTTACCAACTTTAGGCTTTAATATTTCAGTGTATATCATTTTGGCTGACCATGGAAATAGAAATGCACAATTAATGCTGAGTTCTGAAAGTTGATTCAAAATTATACTAGATAGAAAAAGCATATCCCTAGAAACCTGATAAAAATGCAGGGGAATACAGACCACCTGGAGCACAGGATAATTGGAAATAATACAGTACTTATGGATATATTTTTTCCCTTTTCTTACTTTTGCATCTGGTTTATCAAGATGAATGGAAGTTACCATTTAGTTGGCTTACAATAAGCAAATTCCAACTGTCAAACATCAATAAATTGGAAATTTTATACTAAGAACATATAGGAATTTCATACTTGGCTCAGTGGCAAGAGAAATAAAGCATGCATGACTCCATTTTCTAGAACCCATTTTCCAGAACTCTTAAGAAGGAAAACTAAGGGGTCGTTCGGTTTATTTTGTATTTTAGGGTCCGTTTGGTTTGCTGTTTTTAGTTTTGTGTTTTCATCTAAACAAAAATGTGCAGTTTTTATGCATTGTTGGAAAACACACAATTTTGAAAAATGAAATTAACATAGAAAATAGAAAACAAGTTTATTGGATTTTTCGTGTTTTGAGACATAACAAAGGAACGGAAAACAATTCCTCCCCTCCATTTCTCATCCATCGTTGTAATGGCTAAGAATAGTAAAAAAATTCTCATGTTTTTTTGTATTTTGTAGTGTATGTTGAAAACACAAAACACAAAACTCAAAACGAAACCAAACGGACCCTTATGTTTTGAGTTTTCAACATTAATTACAAAATATGAGAAGAATGATGGGAGGTCGGAAGGGATGAACGAAAGATTGGAGGGGACCACGAAGTGGATGGAGGAACGACGGAAGGATGAATTGTTGCTCGTGCTTCCGTTTTTCTCAAAACACGAAAAATGAAAAAAAGTTGTTTTCTATTTTATGTGTTAAATTTGTTTTCTAAAATGATCATTTTTTATAATATACATGTGTCGTGCGTATTTTTGTATGGACGAAAACTCAAAACTAAAAACGGTAAACCAAACATAACCTAAAGTTTCATGTACAATTCATGTTGTTCAACATTGTTCAAAAGTGAAATAAATTACATGAAAGTCCAAAATAGATTGAGCGAATGAAAACCAAACTTTATAATTCAAAATTAAAGGATGAGAATGAGGCGATGATGGACATAATTCCACAACAATAATAAGCAACATTCAGATGCAACCGAGAATTTTACCTAATAAATCCATAACAAAATTCAATCTTGAGTAAAGAATAATCAGGAACAGATGAGGAAATTTACCTTCTGTGATGGCAAATGGAAAAGAGTGCTCAGCGATTTCCAGTTGAGAAAAATTTAAGGTTCGAACGGATAGGAGGAAGAAGATGCTCTGCCTTCCTAAAAAAGCAGAAAAGTTTTCTAATTTCCTAGAAAAAGAAAATATTCGTGAATAATTCAAATGCATGTAGCCAGTGTACTGAACTCTCGATCTCAGTGGGGAAACCGTTGGAAAATTCGGTTTAAAAAATGAATTATTAAAAATATGGACAAGAATATATAACGTCTCTCTTATTGAATAGTCCCACGGTGTAGGGAATTATAGAGTGTTTCTATTTAAATACAAATATATGATTCACAGGAGAAATGACGAGTATTTTTGGACAACCAATGTTTCCTCTTCTGTTGAGGAGGAAAACCATACTCATCATCGTGCGCGCGTCAACCGACAAATTCTACCAGGAGTTGACTTGGCTTGAATAATGTGGTGTTGAACTCTCATCCAGATCCGATTTTTTCTCCTGACTCAGCCTCGTTTTTACTCTCTATATAAAACCTAGCAATTGACACAAAAATATAATCGGTTTTAAAAACGGAGTTCTCTTCTTCTTCTGCCTTAAAATGCAACTTTAGATCCGAACAATATTTCTTGGGTGCTATTGAATCAACGGTCTTTGTGCAAGAGACTGTTGATACTGATATTTAGGGTTGTTTTATCCTGAAGACGGCGCTGCATCAAAGACCGCCTTGCACAATTTCGACACAGCGGCGAAACGTCTTAAAAAGAGCGATCTAGTCCGCGACTCAGTCACAAAGACACGGCAGATTCAGATCGAGGTACAATAATTTTAAGATGTTATGGGTTCGATCACTGACGACTCTACTGCCGCGACATCAATATTTTAGGTTCTGATTGTGTCTGCTGCATCGTTCAGATTCGAAGGCCTACATTTCAAACGATGACGCCAAAAGATGGAGTTCTTTTTTACTACGTGGAAAGTGGTCGTTGTACTAACAACAAACAAAGCACAGCTGCCAGACAAACCCATCGAAGCTGAGACGGAGCAGATGCGAGCCTGGACAGAAAAACCAAAAAAGGTGCAGTCCTGGACGGAGCAAGATTATTTGTGCAAGAATTTCATTATCAACGGACTCAGCGATGATTTGTACGATTACTACAACTCAGACAAGTTAGAAGATTTGGGATGCGCTGCAAAAGAAAGATGATACCGATGAAGCTGGAACGAAAAAGTATGCTTTTAGTTACAATTTAAAGTTCCAGATGACGAACAACAAATCTATGGAGACGCAGTCGCACGAGCTTTAGAAAATTGCGCATGAGATCATCTCCGAAGGTATGGCTTTAGATGAACAGTTTCAGATTACTGTGTTAATTGATAAATTACCCCCAGTTGGAAAGATTTTAAAAATATTCTCAGATATAATACTTAGGAGTTTTTCTTAAAAAGTTTGATTACTCGTCTTTGTATTGAAGAGGAGGCCAGAAAATAGGACAGAAAGAAGATGTGCTTCTTGTATCTAGTAACAACACTAAGAAATCCACAAATGTGGGTCTGAAACCAAATACAATAAATTTCAAAAATCAAAATCACAAACCAAATCAGAACTGCAACTGTTATCCCGTCTTTTGGCAAGGCCGTGGTATCATCGACTTGGCTAAAAACGAATGGTTGTCAGCCCTGAGAATCAACTATATATAGTGTTGTTGACGATGAATGAGTAGGTTTGGACCGGATCCCAGTCAAAGTGTAATCAGTATGAAGTGATAATCAAAGCTCCATGAGGCTACATTTCAAATTTCAATTCAATCGGAGTTCGAATGCTAAAGTTACGAGCAAAACAAGGATTCATATGGATCGATCGGAAACGATCCATAAAACGGCGCAAATCAACGATGATCGATTGATATATCAAAATCTACAAAGCAAATTTACTTGAAACTTTCAGAGCATCAATATATTGAAGAGTGGAGCCTCCAGGAACAATCGCAGGTCAAAACTCTCAAGTTCATGAAATTGCCGATCGTTCATAACGATCGGTGTATCTCAGCAAGCAATCCAAATACCATAGAGATCGACAAATATCTCACAAACTACAACTTAGAATGACACCATATTTTAGGAGCAAAGTCTAGAGGCATGTAGGACCCCCCACAAACTATCGCACATCAATCAGAAATGAAAAATAACGATCGGTACAGCCATTACCGATCGTTCCAAAATGACGTTTTGTGACTACCGATCATTATGGTAGGCCCTATGGACCTGGAGAGCCCTCGGTCGAAATCTTAGCGAAATATCTCGTCATCTCACCCTATAAATACAGACCTGTTGGTTCATTTTCAGGATCTTTTTTACGTTGCTTGTTACTCTAGACTCCATTGTAATCAAATGCTAGCACCATTCTACCATTGTAATTTGATTTACAAGAGAATAATAAAGCATAATCTTCAAAGTGGACGTAGGCACACAACACCGAACAACTATAAACCTCTGTGTTTTTTATTACTGCTTATTTGATGTTGCTTACTTATTCATTTACTCAATTTAATTTTACTTCTCTTCATTTACTTCTCTACAAAAACTATTCTTGGGTGTTTGTGATCATTTTTGCTGCAAACATTTTGGTGCTTTCACTGAGAACCTTGATTCTTAACTTATTAGGTTCCCTTTGTTGCTACTGGATTGCATAAATCCCCGAAGGAGATCTATAGTTATCTTCACGAAGTTTGCTCGCTCTACTCAGATTTGCAAAAATCTAAGCAAAGCTATCAACAATGATGAGGAACACTAGATTTACTTCACAGAACGTGGAAGGAAACTAAGTACAATGTCTTTTATGAAAGAGAAGGTTGTTACTACCTCCTCGCAACCTTCTGTTGAAGCAGTCTTAGCACAGAGACCGACCTTTTGGAAGATGGAGTGCAATAGGGAGCCATGGATGTATAAGCTTCCTACCGATCCATCCAACCGATCATTCGCACAAACGACCCATCGTTCCCTCTATAGCACCTTCGACTGATCGTTCTGCACACTTCACCTTCTAGAAATTGCAACAACTGATCGTTCTCATATGATCGTTTCAATATCATTCTCATCCGAGTGTTCCATATCAATTGCATATGATCATTACTGCAAATCGATCACATAGGATCGTTCCTCTCTCCAGCATCATACAATGGTACTTATACGATCATTCCATTGCTATGTGTTTTTGTACGATCGTTCCCACCAGATCATTTCTATACCATCGTTTCCACACCGATCATTTTTATACGATCGTTCCAACTAGATGGTTTCCACCGATCGTTATTCCAACTGATCGTTCGACTTGCCTCGGTATTCCAACCGATCGTTTTTCCAAAAAATATTTTTTGGGTACGATCCTATTCCAAAAAAGAGAATAAAAAAATTCGGGTGTAGAGCACCCGAACCCTGGCCGCAGCGCAGTGTCCCCATATTCTGGATTTGGAACTCAACTAAAAAACGGTGCATTATATCCACTCCACTAACGTCCTGTGACTAACCGAGGCAGAGCGGATCAAGCAGCGGCTGCTAAATTACACCAAGGAATGGATAAGGAAATGCTACTCAAACAGTACTCCCAAAGGCAGAAGAACCAAGTTGATATGGAAAAAACTAGGATCGATTGTTGGATCAAACTTCCAGGGTGGATTGTGACTGCCCCCAATTAACCAGCTTCCAAACGCTTGGATTGACGGCTATGGTTTTCGAAAAGCTCACATCAGGGTTGACTCGAAGTCAGCTAGGGTAATCACCAATTCGACTCGAAGCAAGCTCTGGAAGATTTGACTCGAAGTCACACTCGGGTAATCAACAATTTGGCTCGAAGCAAGCTCTAGAAGTTCTGACTCGAAGTCAAACTCGGGTAAAAACCGAGATTTTCTCCAAGAAAATAGCAAATTTTCTCGGGTCGGACTCCAAGTAAATTATCGCATGTCCTTCACCACCTGACCATCTTCTTTTGAACATAACACGAGCATATGAACTCAAAGTAACTTGATCTCACCCAATTTGGGGCACGAATTGGGATGAGTCCCGATTCCACTTGGAATTACCACTAAATCATCTTTAATGACATATCTTGATCACATCAACTCCAAATGACGTGAAACTTGGTGTACAACCTCGAGAGGCCTTCCTCACTGCGTCATATGAATCTACGTAACACCCCATATATTTAATAACATTATTTAGGATATATAATTAGCTAAATAAAATAAAATAATGTGTTGATTAAGGGATTGAGATTTGATTTAATCAAGGGGTAGCCGTGTCATTTAAACAATGAATTAAAAGAAGAGTTTAACATGAAATATAGGAGGGGTAAAATAGGAAAGATATCATTCCTATATCTTTAAACCTTGGCCGTGTATCCTATACACGTTCATTTCATTTGTTTAAAATTTTAAAAGCTAAGGCTGGCCACCATTAACAAGAGCTAGAGAAAGAAAGAGAAAGGGAAGCTTAATCAACATCAGATTCATTCAAATCTCATATCCCTAATCTCTAGAGCTAAGGTGAATAATGTTTACATCTCTCATTTGTTTTGTTTTCGGTTTTAAGGCGAAATCCAAAATGTTTTGCAAAGTTTTGCCATGTGTTTGAATAATGGAATGATTATATATACTTGTTGATGATTTATGCATGTTCATGTTGATTTTATGATATGTTTTAAGGTAAAACCCAATTAAATGACATCTAAATGCCTTGCGAATTTTTATATAGACCATAAATAATATTTGGGAGATGGATTTCGATTTTCAGAATTTTGTGGATTTTATACGAATTTTCTAGTAAAGATAATGTTATTTTGGGTTATAAATTATTTACAGTTAAATAATAAAAGGTTTGGGTCTGAAATTTTTATATGTTGAAAAACATATTAAAAGAGATTTTTAGAATTTTTGTAGATTTTTCCTAAGTGTTTTAATGGATATATAAAATTATTTAAGTTGACTTAAATGTTTTATATATTTGTAAAAGGAGAAAGGGGCTCTTTGCAAATAGTTCATATTTGTTATTTCTGGAAATTGGCAGCACTTTCGAAAAAGTAAAATGGCAACCAATCAGATTTAGATAAATAAGGCAGGTTAGGTACAAAAGAAATAGTTTAAAATGACAAATAAATAGGTTTTTCACTGTTCCGATGCTTTTGGCACCAGGTTCCACCTCTTCACCTTCGTCTCCGACACAGTCGAAACCAATGCACATGGTATCAAGGAACTGGTACATAGTGAATTGGATGTAGGCGAAAGGTAGTGGGTCGAAACCAGGAGGTTCCGAAGGGGTTGAAACATTACTTAGATTATAAAGGAAAATGCACTTGCTTGCTTTCGACTAAGATGCTTTCGACTTGATTAGCTTTCGACTATGTCAAATGGTTTAAAAGGGAATAGTTTCGATTGGGTTGCGCCTTTTTTATAAATAAATGCTTTTGACTAAGTTGACACCTTTTGATGCCGCCTTTTTAACTTTCGACCCAGAGGGTTTCAAAGGGGTACTTTGTTTTCTAAAATTTGGTCACTTCTCCAATGCTTTCGAAGGGATGGTTTCGACACCATCACTTCTTTACTTATGAATGCTTTCGAAAGGTAGGCTTTCGACTTAAATGGTTTTAATGACCCTTTTACTCAATTGAAGTATAACCCAAATGGTTTCGAAAAAGATGATTTAAATGATTTCGAAAGAAGTGCTTTCGACTTTAATGGGTTTATGATCCTTTTGCTCTCCTTGAAGGCATAATCCAAATGGTTTCGACTGAAATGTTTTTCAAAAGGTTTCGAAGGAGTAAGTTTTGAATGGTTTTAAAAGGTTCCACATATTTTAAATTGGATCCAAATGATTTTGAAAGGTTTAGAATTGATACTTTCGAAAGGTTTTATAGTAAGGTTTCGAAGGGGCGGTTCCTCAATGGTTTCGAAGGAGTCGAAAGGTATGGGTTTTCTGGTTGTTTCGAAAGGATTAAAAGGAAAGGTTTTCTAAGGATTTAAAAAGGCAATGTTTAAAGGATTTAAAGAAAGATGTCTAAGGTTTTAAAGCTTTCAAAAGGAAGGTTTTTTAGAGGTTTCGAAAGGGTTTTTGAGAATGGTTTCGAAAGAAAGGTTTTGGCCTTTCGGCCTAGATTAAAGGAAGGGTTTTACTTGGTTTCGAAAGGGGTACTTTCAATAGAATCGAAAGGAGGACTTTCAAAATTTAAATGATTTCATCAACTATGATTTGGATAAGGTATATATATAACTTGGCAAGATGATTTTGAGTAAAGCATAGAATATATATATATATATATATATAGACTTTCCTTGTTTGTGTTTGATTTAAAGGTTTTTAATCATTTTGAAATGGTTTTCAAGGAAAATTATGGGAAGAGATCCCTAAGTAAAATGACTCGGATATTAGAATACCAAATGAGACTGGTATAGGGTCGCGCCATGTACATTAGCTATTAGCCCCAGCTAATTTTATCCAAAATTCCAATGTGTAGGGCTTTGTCGCAGGTAAGACTAAAATTATGAATACATACAGAAAGGAATATATGTTTGTATATAGATAGGTTATTGGTGAGCCCACAAAACCAATAGGATCAGGTGACCCTGGAAGAAGATAAGTTAAGGACAAACCGTCCAGAAGAGAAGTATTTAACATATTGTTAAGGACAGAACGTCCAGAAGAAGAGGAATGTCTAACAGATGTTAGATAAATTTTGATATGTTGTCTGATAGGCCCGAGTCAGCCAAAGGTTAATAGTTAGCCAAATAAAACTAAAGTGTTTGAACATATAGTTTATTTATTACCTAATATGTATGTTTACATAATGATGCTTTACAGATTTTAACCAGTTTTGGTTGCTGGAAAATATTTGCAAAAGATATGTTTTAAAAGGATGTTAGTGGGAGGAAACCCGTTCCGCTAAGCGGCGTGGTCTCACTTAACATAAAATGACAGAGATGAACAGTATTATTCACACCAAGCAATGTCTAACTCGAAGTTTTTGTTTCCCCCTAAACTCTCGGGTGCTCAAAATTGATTTGAGTAGGCTGAGGGTTGAGGTTTTCAGTGTGAGGAATGCGGAATATGGATCTTAAGGCTAGGATGAACACTAGAGGGGGTGAATAGTGTTTATTAGAAATTACTAAATCTTTTTGAGTTATTGTTGATTTGTACACAGATGTATGTAATATTCAGACACAGATATAATCACAGAATCAAACACAGATGCATAAATAAAGTAAATGCAGTAAAGGAAAGAACACACCGGATTTTATACTGGTTCGGAGTTACACTACATCCAGTCCCGCACAACTAAGTACGGATTTCCTTTCAAAAGCAATTCAACAATTACAACCCTCGGTTTCAAGGCTACGAGGTACACCCTCCAGAATCACAATCCTCTGGGTAGAGATACTTGATTTCCGGGCAACAAGTTCACCCAATTGATTTCTCAAGGCTACAATCACACCTTTTCTCGCTTGATTGATTTCCAAGGCTACAATCACACCTTTTCTCGCTAGATAGATTACAAAGAAGCCTATAACTCTGAATAGCACTGGGATCTTATTGAGATAGTGATAGAGATAGAGAATCAAACCAGAGATGATCTAGTTAGATTCATTGTTGATTTCGACAGAGTGATGATAGGATTTTGAATAAGAAAATGTGGAAGAAGAAGAGAAGTGAAAAACCAGAAAATCTGATATTAAATTCATTGAAACCAACCCCTATTTATAGAAGAACAACAGCCATGTCCATTCGTGAAAAGTTATGGCGAATAGACACTTATTTTGAAATTAAAATTTTTGAATCTAACTGTCACTATGTCGACATGGGGTACTAGGGCATGTCGACATCCCAAAGCATTTTTTGAAGATTTGATTTTCTTTGAAAATAACCTTTATCTTATATTAAAAACTATTTAAACTTTATAAATATACTTGACTATAGATAAAATACATAGATAAATATAGAGAATAATATATATAAAATTTTACTATAATTTTATATTTAAATCTAAGTATAAATATATTATAATGAAAAGATAGTTTAAAACAAACGAAGTTTAAAACAAGAGTTTATTAAAAACAAAAACAAAGAATATTTTAAGGCTAAAACATCTTTTTGAAAATCATTTTGAAATGATAATTTTTAAGGCTAAAACATTTTGAAAAGCAGTTTTGAAAATCATTCTGAAGTAGTTTTGAAAATCATTTTGAAGTAGTTTTGCAAGCTTCTTCCTGCAGAATATCTCATCACATCAGGACTCGAGAACTTGTACAAAACCAGGATGTTCGTGAGTTTGTAAGCGACTTGTCGTAGGTTTGTAAGCTACTTGTCGTGGGTTTGTAAGCCACTAAAAAGGTAGAAATGGGTTCCATCCCAAAAGAAAAATGGAGTGAAGATTTCAGTGCTATTATGAAGTTTTAACATAATTCTAGACTCAATATTTATCTTGAAATCTTGAACTTTTGATAATCTTGATATTCTTGATACTCATGAGTCTTCAATCTTGATATCTTGAATCTCTATACTGTACGGTCTTCATTCTTGGTACCTGCATGGTTAAATCCTGCATATACATATATATCTAAACTATAATGTTAGTATTTATATTTTATAATCTTATTTTAAGGTTATTGTCATCAAAACCATCATCTCAAGGACTAACATTCAGGTTTTGTTGTTTTGGCGAATAAAGCTTCCGAAGACGAGCAGGTGGATGACGGATAGCTAATTAGGAGTACAAATTATTTTGTTTATTCCCGTTGTGTATTAAGTCAGATATGACTATATTGCTTTGATCGACCAAGTGGGCATCGTCATATGTCGCTCTTGGCATATTATTGTAAATTATATTTGATCATTGCTTCAAAAACGTTTTGGGATTATGTAACTTGGATACAAATTATTGTTTTGAGATATAATCAGTAAATTTTGTTTTTCAAATATGTGATTTTGTTCATATTCAAGTGCTCCTGATATTATGGATACCATTAGCATTTCCGTATTTTGTCACTAGAAGTTAATACTATGGATGAGTGCAGCATCTGTAGCGCTTAGCTTTTGGCCTCTAGAAACGGGATGTTACAACTTGGTATCGGAGCATAGGTTTATGAAAAAAATTTAAACTAAAAATGGTTTTTGAAAACATAATCTTAAAGAATTAGAGTAAGATTGGGGTATGGGATAACGTTATAGTAACGTACTTGTATTTGTTATATGTAAGTATATGCTTTATCTATAGTCTCCTATCTTTGTTGGGTTATTTTTCGGTATCTCACGAGGTTTGAATATAAATATGGAAGGTAGAAGAGGAAGAGTTAACCCAAGAGGGGAAGGCACAGGTGGGAATGCCAGGCCTAATGCGAGGAGAGGTCAAGGTCAGGCACAAGCAGAGAATGTGCGTGCTGGAGTCCCACAAGTTGGAATGGAAGCTATGTATCAGTTCTTCGTGAACATGGTGCAAGCGGGTGTTGCTGCTGGAGTAGTGGGAGGAGGTGTTTCGAGAGCTCCAGTTGTCAACGAATATGCTAAGTTGAGTGGAGACGACACTAAGCTCGGAGGGAAGCCATTTATTGGAACAGAGGATGCCATTGAGGTGGAAAACTGGTTGTTGCACCGCAAAAGGATTTTTGTAGACACGAGGCTCAATGATGAGAAGAAGAGGAGGTTGGCATCGAAACAGCTTCAGGGAGCTGCTTTGTTTTGGTGGAATAGTGTGACTGTGACAGTGGATGAGGAGACTATGACCTGGGCAGAGTTTAAGAGGAGGTTCCAGGAGAGGTTCATGTCGATAATGGCGTAGTCTGTTTTGTTTAGGAAGTTTGCTGAGCTAGAACAGGGAGAGATGACTATTCTGGAGTATATCAGTAGGTTCGAAGAGTTAACCCAATATAGTTATGCTGCTGTTGATACGGTGATGAAGGGGAACGAGAAGTTTATCAAGGGATTGAAGCCTGAGTTGGCCAGGGCTACTTTATCGCATATTAGAGATCCATGTGATGTGGTTGTAGAGATGGCTTTGAGATATGAAGAGATGCTTGCTTGTTAGGAGAAGACTAAGGTGAAAGAAGCCCAGGTTGGGCAGAATCATAAGAGGAAGTTCTTTCACAAGAATAGTGCTCATAAGGGTGTAGCGGCCAAGAAGAGGAAGTCTGAGGTGGTTAAGCGCGACAAGAAGGGTCATTTCGCCAGTGAGTGTCGTATTTGGAAGGCTAAGGAAGTGATCGAGAAGAAGAACATTAGGTGCTTCATCTGCGATCAAATAGGCCACTATAAGAATCAATGCAAGGAGCCCGCTAAGGATGAAAAAGGCAAGGTGTATGCATTGGAGCCTGCTGCTTCGAAGCCGACAGCTTAGGAGAAAGGAAATGCAGTTTTGGAAGGTACGCTTCAGATTCATGGTATGTTTGTTAACGTTCTATTTGATACTGGTGCATCGCATTCTTTTATATCTAGACATTTATTATTATTATTATTGACCCAATGACGGGTCCTGATATGTTAAATTGGTATTTTCAATGATATATGTTCGACTAATTCAAAAAAATTCGTTGTTGAAAATCTAACTCGCACGACCAATCGATGCAACTTTTAGTCGATCCGCTATACAATTCGATAAAGTTGGTTATATGTAACATTTTAAAGAATTAAAATAATGTTTTAAACCGTTGGGTAATCAATTATGAATTTTTAAATGTATTTGGTATAATAAAATTATATAAAATAAATTATGCGGCGTAAAATTAAATTCTTTGTGTGCTATGTCGATCTAAGGTATTTTGGACATGTTTCCAGAATATGGTTTAAAAATAAACGAATCTGGGATGTCGATCTTGAATTTCAAATTTATGATCGTTCGTGGACTTTCGAACAAAAAACCTTCGTTCGACGGCCGAACGACCTTCAAACGAGACCAAATTTGAACAAGTGATGTTTTGTAGTGTTTTAATCGAATCCGTACAGCTGGATTCACAAAAATATCATCGAAAATATAATTATCCCAGAAATATGTCATTTTGTAGGAGTTAGCTATAACACTTATATATTATAAGTGTTATAGCTAACTCCTAGACAATGACATATTTCTTGGATAATTTTATAGACGATGATTTTTTTGCGAATCCATTCGTACAGATTCGATTAAAACACTACAAAACATCACCGGTTCAAATTTGGTCTCGTTTGAAGGTTGTTCGGCCTTCGAACGAAGGGTTTTTTGTCCGAAAGTCCACGAACGGCCATAAATTTGAAATTCAAGATCGACACCCCCAGATTCGTATATTTTTTAACCATATTCTGGAAACATCTCCAAAATACCTTAGATCGACATAAGATCCAAATAATTTATTTTTACGCCGCATAATTTATTTTATATAATTTTATTATACCAAATACATTTAAAAATTCATAATTGATTACCCAACGGTTTAAAAAATTATTTTAATTCTTTAAAATGTTACATATAACCACCTTTATCGAATTTGTATAGCGGATCGACTAAAAGTTGCATCGATTGGTCGTGCGAGTTAGATTTTCAACAACGATAACTTTTTGAATTACACGAACATATATCATCGAAAATACCAATCTAACCTATCGTGACCCGTCATTGGGTGAATATTAATAATCATACATGTCAATTTTATTTTTTTGCCATTTTAGTACAGTTTTCATTTTTTCAAATGAAATAGGTGTATATAAGAAGTAGATTGAGAAAATAATTAAATAGCCGACGCTAGCCGTCTCTATCCGTTACAGGCCGACTCCAGCCGACGCAAAGTTTAATAAAATATTATGCCGTCCCCAGCCGACTCTAAAAAGGAGACGGAGCTGACTCCGGCCGACTCCATGCTCCGTCCCCATTTTAAAGTATTCTAGTTGTGATCATTTCTCTCAAAACAACTTAGCAAGTGTAAAATTATTACTTTTCCTTAGCTTAAAAAATATAAACTATATAAAATTAGAAACGAAAATGAGTCAAACAAAAATGAAAATATGATCGTATTTTTATGATTCAATGCAAAGGATATTACGTTTGACATAGAAAAATAAAATCCAAAGTGAATATTAGTATAAAAAATTGAAAGAAGAAATAAGAATTAAAATGTGAAAATATATATTGATGTTTAAATTCGTTAAAAAATGTTTTACTTTTTTTAACCCTTTGATTCATATATTATAATAGTTTTCTTTGTGATACAAATTAAAGAAAAAAAATGATCAAATATCTATCTCAAAATATGTTAGCAAGTGTTTTTTTCTAAAAGTAAGAGTGATCCTCTTATGGAGAAGAGCATTTATTGCAAGTAAATAATTATTATTTATGTTTATACTAAGTTCTAGGAAATAATTTGTCAAAAAATAAAAAGTAAAAGAGTGAAATATGAATGAATATATGATTATATCATAACAATTAATGGTAAAGGAATATTAGTGATGTAATAGTAATGTAAACAAAAGTGAATAGTAATGTAATAATAATAACTGGAGCGAAAATTTTAATTTGTAAGGACTTTACTATAATTGGAGAGAATTACTACAGATAAGAACATCTGAGATGAAAGGCAATTAAGCATGCAATTTTATGCGGTATTGTTATCTTATAGAAATAGTATTCCAATCACCCTTCCATACACATCATAAAACTTTATTAGCTTTAAATTCGTAAGCAATTACGTATACCTAAACATAAAATGTACCAAGCAATAATAAAAATAAAAAGAGGAACCAAGTAATAAGGCACCTGGGGCCAATGAGCCAGGGCAAAGTTCATTGATTTTAGATCGTAAAGTGCCAGCTGAACAACTGCATGTTTGCAAGCCAAAACAAGAGACTAAAAGCATATCTTGCAATTTTGAAGGATAAAAGACGGATTTAAACGGCAAATTACAGTGAAGAAACTGCACCTGGAGCCTGTGCATTACACATGTTAAACATATAAAGAGGGTCGTTATTAGTTGCATAAAGTCCATATTTTGTAATAAAATCAATTCATTTCCGAAAGAAATGTCAGTTCATAGAAAACTGAATATGTAATACATGTCATTTTAAGTACAAACCTCATTTGAACCCCTTAAAATCTGATGTCGTGTAATTATTATTCAATGTTACTTTGTTTTATTAGCCTACTTTTTTTTTTTCCGATATGTTCAAACAATTCAAGCTGATACTCTGCCCAGGCCTAAGATTCAACCACAAAATTGCTTTTTTGCGAATGTTACTGGCACACCACCGTGTGTAAACAGACATGTTGCCACTGAATAGTCAGATTAACGTGAAACTGGATATCATTATCAGGATGCACAATCTTAATTATGCCTCTTTTTTTAACCATTGGTGTACCTTGAAAATTGTTACTAAAAAAAATCGCTACTTAGCTCAGCTCCACTATCATGCTACTCAAATATGCATCAATATACAGTCTTAGTTTGGCATATTTAGATTAGCATCACACCATGCATTAACATTTTATATGTAAGAGAGACTGAACAAAGCAGAGGGAATGATACCAGCATACGGACTTCAGATGTAAATGCAAGGCAGAATTTTCTTTGGTTGAATTCCTCCTTATATGGCAGGACGTTAGGTGACTAATAGATAGCAAAATGTGTTAATTAGCTTATATCCGAAATTACCTGTGCATACCAACTGAGAGAAAGTAAGCTTACTTGAACTCAAAATCAGATTTCAAAATCACAGAAAATGGTTTCAGTTCATGCTCTAATTAAGATTGGCAGAGTGTCATGTTTGCATGCAGATTGCCACAGAGACAATTTCTTTACCAACTTTAGGCTTTAATATTTCAGTGTATATCATTTTGGCTGACCATGGAAACAGAAATGCACAATTAATGGTGAGTTCTGAAAGTTGATTCAAAATTTACTAGATAGAAAAAGCATATCCCTAGAAACCTGATAAAAATGCAAGTGAATACAGGCCACCTGGAGCACAGGAGAATTGGAAATAATACAGTACTCATGGATATATTTTTTCCCTTTTCTTACTTTTGCATCTGGTTTATTAAGATGAATGGAAGTTACCATTTAGTTCGCTTACAAAATAAATGCAGGAATATACGAATAAAATGATTCAGACCAAGTTATTTTAACTTAAAATAACTTATTTTACTGATAAGAAGAAGCAAAGCAAATCCCAATTGTCAATCATCAATAAATTGATAATTTTATACCAAGAACATATAGGAATTTCATACTTGGCTCAGTGGGAAGAGAAATAATGCATGACCCCATTTTCTAGAACTCTTAAGAAGGGAAACTAAAGTTTCATGTATAATTCATGTTGTTCAAAATCGTTGAAAACTGAAATAAATTATGTGAAAGTCCAAAATATATTGAGAAAAAAGTTCAAATGAAAATCAAACTTATAATTCAAAATTAAAGAAAAAGAATAAGGCGATAATGGACATAATTCCACAACAAAAATAATAAGTAGCATTCAGATACAACCGAGAATTTTACATAATAAATCCACAATAAAATTCAATCTTGATGAGTCAAGAATAATCAGGGAACAAGTGAGGAAATTTACTTCTGTGATGACAAATGGAAAGGAGTGCTCAGTGATCACTTGAGAAAAATATAAGATTCCAACGAATAGCACAAGGAAGAAGATGCTCTGCTTTCTTGGAAAACCAGAAAAGATTTTTGATTTCCTAGTAAAAAGAAATATTCATGGATAATTCAAGTGGATAATGTAGCCAATGTGAACTGAACTCTCGATCTGGAAACCAACTTCATCAACCAACTACACTACTTTGAAGTGCAATTAATTCTATTTTTTGGTGAATATAATGTGTTCTTTGAAAGAAAGAAAGAAAAAAAAGTGCACTTTGTCAAAGGGAGTTTCGAAGATCCATTCAGCGTACAGGTATAAAAAGTTTTTATACACTACAAGAAAAGGCCCCATTTTGTGTCGGATGGTTGCAATGGCTGGCAACGGCTAAATAATGCGGCCGTTGCTAGCCGTTGCATATCGCGATTACAGATCTGGAACCCGCGAACAGAATCTCATTTCCCACCAAAATCATTTTCTCCCCAAAACCCTCCTCCCCGTCGCAATCCGCCGCCTCTCCAACTCCAGCCATCGCTTGTTGCCTCCACGTCGCTCAAACACCTCCAAAATTCGCTGGTATTTCTTCAAAATTTGATTTGGCTTTGATTTAGGTTTAATTTAGGATTAATTGGAAAACCCTAATTTCAAAAATAATTGTATTAGTTGATCATAGTGATATTGGATGATGATTATAGTGATATTGAATGATGATTATAGTGTTTTAAGTTAGGTGGAAGTTAAATTAGTTTATGATTATGTTGAAAATGATGATTAATGCGTATTAGTTATGGTAATATTTGTATTAGTTGATTTTGATTGGTGGTTTGATTTTAAAATTAGTGTATATTATTGATGAACATGCTTGTTGATATTTAAGTTTATGACAATATTTGTTTTTATTTAAAATAATGTGTATAGTTTACGCCAAAGTTAATTGTATAGTAATTAATACATATCTTGATAGATTGGTACAGTTAACGATAATTTAATTCAGAAGTGCTAATTATAACTGTTATCGTAGTTTAAAATAAATATTCCTGATTCTGAAATTAACGTGCACAAAGATTACAAGCTCATTGAAATAAAGCATAAATCGCATTACTATAAGTATGATCCTTTCATATTAGCCAAACAAGCATTACAAGTTTATTTTGCTCCGTATCCATCCTTAAAAAAAGATAAAGCAGATTAGTGGGCTGTTATTAAAACAAAGACAAGATTTACATTTGATGGAAATAATATTCCAGATGAAACAGCGTATCAAGCAGATCTGGAGCCAAATACTGAAATAATAATAACTGACGATGTTGACGTAGGATCGTTGAATGATGAAGCGAATGTTTTAATAGATGCATTTGAAAGTACCGAAGAAAACGATATAGAGTACGAGACCGAGTCTGAATCAGAAAACGACGAAGACTGATACATTACACTGTTTTTTTAATGTATGCATGTATGATGTTTTATTTTGAGTAATGTATTAAGAATGATGAATGCGTTCTGTATTATTCTGAGCTATGTAATAATAATGATTTTGTTATGTATTATCATTCTGTTTTATTTTGACCTATGCGTTATTCAGAGATGTGTAATAATAATAATGATTATGTTCTGCATTATTCTGAGCTATGTAATTACAAAGAATGATTATGATGATTAATGAAACATGTGTTGTAATAATAATTTGTTTTCTTTTCATTATATGATATGATTATGTTTGTGGCAGATATGTCTCACAGAAGGCGCAGTACATCTCAGCCTTCTCCTTCGCCTTCTCATGGTGCAGGTCTCAGCGGTACGGCTCCGGACTTACGCCGTGAGATAGAGATAGTTCCCAAGAGTGTTGGGTAAGTATCTAATTAATTTCAATTATATTATTTAAAATATATTAATTATATACATCAACATTTATACAGGGGTTTCGAAATAGAGCTGACGGATTACATTCTTCAAGTTTCAAAGCAATCCTATAAGAGTAGGCTGTCTGGTTGCTGGCCTTATTGGGACGACATCCCAGGCGAAGTGATGAACGCTATAGTTGCTGATTTGATGGTAAGTAAAATTTTATATTTCAATTTAAAATTAGTATACTGTATATAATTCAAATTAATTTTAATAAGCAGGCTGCAATACGTGTCCGCCCGGAAGATAAGAATGTCTTCTTCAATCATTGGAATAAGAGGATGCGGAAAAATTACAGGGAGACTCTTTCGAAGGCCAAGCTAAGCGGAAAAAAACCCAGTTGGATGGGTAATGATGTTTGGGCTGCATTTGTCACCCACTGGGAAAGTGAAGCTATCAAAGTAAGTTATGTATTGCTGTATTGTTAGTATTATTTATTTAAATTATGTATGTTAGTTGCATTATTAATTTAATTAACCGTGTATTTAAATTAACAGGAAATAGCAAAGCGAAATAGCGCGAACAAAAATAAAAATCCAGCGTTACACCGTGGTGGGTCCAAGTCATTCCAACAATGGCGAAGGGAATTGGTAAATTTGTAATTTGAGTTTATAAACTGTAATATTATTTAATCATATTAGTAACGTTTTTTATTCATGTATAATTTCAGCATTCAAGAACCGGACAGGAGCCTACAATGGCCGAGGTTTTTAGAATCACTCATGCGGTGGAGCAGACCGATGATGATGGGAATGTCACCTATGAGTGGACAGATGCGAAGGCTGAATCTGTTATGGTAAATATGTTTATTCGCAATGACGACGTTTCACATTCCTTTAGTAGTGTATAAGTAAATTGTATAGCTATATATTGAGTCAAATTTGTATTCGTAATTGCAGGGTAGATATGAAGCGGAGCGGGCAGCGATGGCGCAAAGAACTGGACGGGAGGATATTACGCTTCAAGAGTCCAATCAAATATGGGATAGAATTATTGATCCGCCTTCTCGCAATAGGCGTTATGGATACGGCATTCAGGAGGTAAACTGTTTTAATAACTTATATTTGAATTTAATATAGCCGTTGCGAGCGTGAATTAGAACTAGTTTGTTTGATCGTTTTACAGGCTCTTAACTTTCAGAGGGCTTACAAGAAATCTATGGCCGAGGAGGAGATAGCCCAGATGCAACGACAGCTGGACGAGATAAATGATTGGCGACAGAGCTTCTTGTCTCAGCAGATAGATGAGCGCATTGATGCATTCGTTTCAGAGCATGGGACCATGCCAGGGTCTGTTGGTGGTGGTGATGACGATGATGCTGATGATGATGAGTAGGTATGTTTTGTTGATGGTTATTTTTTTTGGGCAAGATTGTGGTTTTAATGGATATTTGTTGGACTTGTGTACTTACGTTGGTTGATGGACTTGGTAGTTTGTTTGATGTTTTGTGTACCTATGGTGTTGGTGATGGATATTATGTGTGATGGATTTGAGATGTATTTTGTTTGGTTAATGATGAAATATTTGTGTTAGTTGATTATATAGTTGCGTGATTATTGATATATATGTGTTTTATTTGATTATTTGCGATGTATTTGGTTATATGATGGTTGGAATGGAATGTATACGATGGATTGGAAGTGATTATTGTGATGTGGAATGGTTTGCGACGACAGAGGTTGGAAGAGTGAAAGCTAGCTGCTGGAAAACAAAAAAGTTCCAGGTTTGCAACGGCTCGCAATGGCTCGCAACGGCTCTCTGGTTCAGTCTAGCAACGGTTATCTGGTTCCAGGCTTGCAACGGCTCGTGACGCCACGGGACGACAAGAATTGGAACTAACTGTTGCCACGTGGACAACTTGTCGTCGCTAGCCGTTGCTAAATTGATAACGGAGCCGTTGCTATTGTCGTTGCTGAAACAAGTAGCAACGAGCTAGCAACGGCCGCCAACGGCTATTTGCCGTTGCTATGCCTTCCGTTCCTTGTAGTGATAGTAGTAAACACGGTTTAAAAATAATATTTTGATGATTAAAAAGAGTTAAAATGATTTATTGTAATTTATTTGACAAGAGAACAATTTATGTACAAATTGTTGAATTAAAAATAGTGTTTGTAATAAAATAGTGTAAATTGCAAAATATTGTAAAAATAAGATTTTATTTGTCAAAATATCTTTTTGTTGTTGTTAAATTAAATTTTTATTTTGTTATAATAACAATTTTATTTCAATACAATTGGATGTATACATTTTATTGGGGCGTCACAGTAAATGGTTTTTAGAAAACCGTTTAACTTTCTTAACCCTCTACATTCAAAAAATAATAATTCAAACTTATATACTTTCATTTTTGGCCATTGCTTCAATTTACAACATATTTTTTAGTTTTTAATAAATTTTTAGGTATGAAGCAACTTGAATTTTTCTGGTTGAGTCTTTTCTGTATTTTGCAGGATTATTTTTATTTCAACTCTTCTGGATATGTTTTCAATTTTTCAGTTGATATTCAACAAATGAAAATGAAATTAAAATAGGAACCAGATTAATTTTAGAAGATCAATAAAAAACAACCATAACAGTTAGAAAAGCAGCCTAGGCCCAGAAAAAGAACCAAAGTATCTTTAGTAACACCCACAAGTAGGAGAGAAACATTTTGGTTTAGTAATGGGCAGGGGCCGCGCGAACGCGTACCCCCAAAGCAACAAATAATGACGTCCACTCTCCCACTTGGGCAGATGGTAGCCCAGCGCATTCTCAAAGTGCAATGAGAACCACTAGGCTAGGCCTGGGCCTTCTTGATCACCCATTGACCCCGTCCAGGTAAGTATGAAATACATTGCACCACATGAGCCACTTATATCCTTTTGATGCCAACCTTCCATCAAATTCCACGGTATGGGACTAATAAGAGCTTATGTTTATTCCTCTTCTGCCGCTTGCTGCTGTTTCGCTCTTGCTTTTATCCCTCATATAAAATCTCAAATTCACTGTCTTTTTTCTTTCTGATATTTGCATCTCACCTCTATGCTTATACATGGTAACAACAACTTATGTGTTTATTTATGTTAGTTGCTAAGCTCTTACTTTATAAAAAAGATTATATATGATGAAATATTTGTTCCTTGTTTAACACTTACTGCAATTTATTGTTTAAAATTGTTTATACACCACCTAATTCATTTGCTTAGTTTTTTGCCCTTCATGTATTCATATATAAATAACTGATATGAACTTGGATAATCTTCTCAGCACACTTTTTCTGAATTGCTTAGCTTTGTGGTCATCTGTGCCTTTGGTTTATATGTCTTAAATGGGTAAATATTAAGCACAGTTAAAATAATATGTTGAATATTGACGAACATGTAGCCAACCAAAAAACAAAGATATATCATGGCAATATCTCCAACAAAAAATTTCTATTTTGGAAAAAAAAAGTAGATTTTGTAATACAATTTTCAACATACTTTTTAGTCTTAGTAACTTTTAACTATGAAGCAACCTGAACTTCTCTAGTTCAGTCTTTCAGTATTTTGCAGGGTTGTTTCAACTCTTATTGAGAAGTTTTCAATTTTCCGGTTGATAAGTTAAAATAGGAACCAGATAAATTTTAGAAGACCAACAAACAACCAGACCATAATGGTTGAGCAATCTTGGCTTAGAAAAGGAACACAGGCTTTGAATTTAGCAAAACAAGCATCTGTAGTAACAGATAAGCACAAAAAAGAGATACTTATTTTAGTTTAGTAATGGGCAGGGGCCGCGCGAACACGTACCCCCAAAGCAACAAATAATGACGTCCACTCTCCCACTTGGGGAGATGGTAGCCCAGCGCATTCTCAAGGTGCAATGAGAACCACTAGGCTAGGCCTGGGCCTTCATGATCACCCATTGACCCTGTCCAGGTAAGTATGGAACAGGCTGCACCACATGAGCTACTTATATCATCTTCTTGCCAACCTTCCCATCAAATTCCACGGTATGGCACTAATAAGTGCTTATGTTTATTTCTCTTCTGCTGCTTGCTGCACTTTCTTGCTTGTTTTCCCCATCCATTATGAAATCTCAAATTCACTCCTTTTTTTTTCCTTTCTATTATTAGCATCCTTTGCGGTTACCTTAATTGATCAATAAAATCACTGTATGTGCATCTCACCTCGATGCTCATACATGTTAACAGCAACTTATGTATTTATTTATTTTTAATTGCCAACCTCTTACTTTTATGAAAAGAGATGACGGATTGAAATATTTGTTCCTTGGTTAACACTTACTGCAATTAATTGCTTAAAATTGTTTATAAAGCAACTTAATTCATTAGCTTAATTTCTTGTCCCTCGTGCATTCATATATAACTTACTGATATGAATTTGGATAATCTTTTTAGCACACTGTCTGAATTGCTTAGATTTATGGTCATCTGTGCTTTTGTTTATATACTAGCCTTAAATGGGTAAAGATTAAGCACAGTTAAAATGATACGTAGTATATTGACGAACAAGTAGCCAACAAAAAAAAAAGTTAACATGGCAAGGTCTCCAACAAATAAATTTCTATTGAGAAAATGGTTGCCAATATCTAGTTCAGTGTGATTTTGTTTTGACGTGTTTGCTGTTTTCAACTAGATGCCTACTCAAATAAGAGCTTTGTGAAGTGCAATAAGTTAAATAAGTGCATTTCAAAACAAAAGCATAACAAAGTCGATGATCATCACCTAAGGAGTGCTGCTATTACCTTGTTTGAAGAACATCAGATCATCTGTGGCAAACAATTTTAAGTGAACGTCTGCGATAATAACAAGAGCATCTCCAGCAGTCTGCAATAATTCCAGGCAGTACCATGTGCATGAGCAGTGTGATTTTGGTGTGACATGTTTGCTGTTTTCAACTGGAAGTCTATTTAGTGTCCTTTACAAGTACAATAAGTTAATTGAGTACGGCTTAAAACGAAGTATAACGAAGTAATGATTGTCACTTAAGGAATGCTGCCATTACCTTGTTTGGAGAATATGAGGTTTCTGGATCATCCAAGTATCCGAGGTAAACTATTTTAAGTTAAAGTTGCCATGATGTGCAATTTGGTTTTCCACCGAGGACTTTAATTAGGGTAGCAAGAGCATCTCCTGTAGTCTGCAATAATAACAACGTTGTAATAACAACAGACTATTATAACTCTACATACATATTTTTATCTTTGCTTTGATGAAAATACACCTTGAACACATATCATATGCAAATCATACATGGTTCTTGATCATCATTTTTTTTCTTTTCATATGCATATTTCTCGTTTTACTTTTCACAAAAAACTGCATCAAATGACCATCTAAAAAATAAATGTGCACATTACCATATAATATTACTTTTAACTACACCATTATTAAAATGAGAGTATTATAGTTGATCCCAAAAGTGTAGTTCGTTTGGTCAAATCACTAAAGGTTCGCAAAAGGCTGAATTTCAATGAAAACGGTAAATCTCTTTGAATAATATGAATTAACGCCGTATGGTTTATGCATAAACAGTTAAGAGTTTACAAACATTGTTTGATATAACTAGATATTTTAAATATAGTATTAAATTTAACTATTAATTATATCAAATAAAATATATATCAATACATCAGAAAAACACAAACAGAAGGGGAAAAATCATAAAACGAATACATGTTTATTGAATGAATACATATGCATATAGTACATATTCAAGAATTTTAATTGTGCATAACAGTGGTACCAGGCATGTTCAATAAACTTCCAAGTGAGTGCATCTAGTTAAAACACATTGTTATGCACGCCAGTTGGCTACTTCCTTAAATCTTCTGTAATTTTGTAGATTACAATTGATGAAGATGCTCTAATTACACATTTTAGAACAAATCATTAAACTAATTACAGCTTAAGTTGTCATTTTACAAATGCAATATCTTCTATGCATGTTATTTTGTTATTGAGCTCCAATACCGTATCATATTCTTCCTAATAATTATTGATCTTGAAAACCAAGTTTTAAAAAAAAAACAAAATTTATCATGCATAATACTGTAACACATATCAAATAGGATTCTGCGTCGTTGTAACATACTTAATTTATTAACAAGTTTAATGTTATATGCAAAAAATTATAAACAAGAGCTATGCTGTTAAATGTAAAGCCACGCCAAAGCACTGAAGTTTCTATAATTTCCAAAGGCTAATAAATGACATTATAAAAGAAGCGAATCAATTATGTTACAATTTATATCTTTATTCTTTAGATAACAATTAGTATGTTTTATTGAATATCAATTTTAAACACATAAGTTGTCTCAAGATAGTTCCAATATACGCTTTAAAGATCTGAGATGTCAATCCGGAATGTACACTAAATGTAGACTCGTCTCGTCCGATCTCATCCTTCATGGTATATCGCATGTGAAAATGTCGTGATACAAAGAAATTTGATATTTGAAACATAGTTCTAAAGGTGTGGCACTATTCTCCAAACTTATGATGTAATATCTCATTCATACAATGTTGGAAGTGGACAAATGTTTATACGTTAATCATCCGGACAATAGCAACAAATGGATACGAGATCCAACACATTTAGAACATGAGTCCCACTCAAATTGAGTCCCAATGTTTTTGGCCTGCTCAAAACTCAACATCATCTTTCATCGTTCTCATCCCGTGCAAAGGCTTCCGCTTTCACAATATTATTTTACAAAGGCCTCACCGTGGTAAGAGAAACCTCAAAAAGTGGGTTTGATATATTTCATTACCATGTTTCTACCCTCGTTATATATTCTCTGTTATTTAGGTTAAAAAAAATCTGAATCACTAATACCATGTAACAATGAAAATTGATCGGAACAGTGTCTTTTTATTATGCTTATTGCAATAGAAACCAAAAAACCAAAATTAAGTATGTAAACACTCACCTATGAATGCATTGTTATCGAAAATCTTGAAATCTTACGTTTTAGATCCTGTTTCACATTGGATCTCTCACTTTACGATACGATTTACATTCTTATTCAAACTTAGTTAAGACAGCAATTTAGAAAAACGATTTTATTCATACTTATATATTACTTATTTGGATTCATAATTCCAAATCTAATGTTTTCAAAACAAATAAAAAGTGGAACAAGAGAAAAAATTGAATTTTAGGTTTAGATCAAGATTTGAGATTTCGCCCGAAACATCGAGTGTTGACTGTATTTTTCGTCAACCTCAGAATTGCATCCAAAAACCAGATATAGAGTGGTTCAGCAAAACTACCTACGTCCACTGTGAATTCCTCTTATCATACGGCTCTCTTACAATTACAAGAAATTACAAAAGATGCAACAAGATAAAAAGAGCGACTCAAGACTAATGTTTTTGCTAATCTTAAGTACTTGTTGAGCTTAGAACTGTGAACGATGAGCTGCTGTGAGAATCTACTGTTTGATGCTAAGCTGAGAACATGGGATCATGAGTGATTGATGAATCCTCTAAATAAATCGACCTTTGAGGGTGACGACCAACCTTCGAATAGTCGACCATTGGCGGGTGGCTACCGATAACCTTGAAATTTTTATGCATGGGGTATTTATAGTGGTTGAAACTGATGCTGGGACGGCTGAGATGATGCTGTAAAACTGGCTAGAAGGGCATTGCACCGTAAATCTAATTAAACGGGTTTAATGAGGGACAGCCGACGAAATGAAGGGAATCAGCGGTTGAGGTCAACATTAACAGGAAAAACCCTGTAAGATACATGCTCTTACTGTTCAGGTACTGTTTTTACACAATGACACCATGTTACACAGTATGCTATGTGTCATGCTTTGTATCAGAAGAGGACACACATGGTTGTACTTCTTTGTCAGCTTTGCATGCATGCTGTTGTGGCAAGGTGAACCAGGCAGGACAACTGTTTCCCAAGGATATGGAAAGAGGTGGAAAACTGTCAGGGGTAGTGCTAAAGAAGCGGGTTAAGCCGGGTAGGTCTGGATGTACTGCTCAAAATGATACGGAGAACCAACTGTAGATTCGCTTACGGGAGGCTACATTGGAGCCGAGTTGACGATAGGTCATGCCCAAGGAAATTTAGAGACATGTTGATCGTTAGATGGTTGAAGGGGGTGCTTGAGCATACGAGATGTCTGAGAGCCAGCTGGTTATAAGAAGGGGCCGGATGATGGGGACTGGGCCAAGTAGTGCAAATTTCATTCTTTGCTTGATGAGTTGGTTGTTTGTTATTGCTTCGGGGTGCACTGACCGAGGACCGACCTGGGTTTAACCTGCACTACCTAGGGTGACACTGGCGCTGAGTGGGAGCGCATGCTTACCCATGGGTTCTCATATGTGATAAGCAGTCATGTGCATAGCGTCGGACGGACCCTGGCTCGAACCGGAGCGCGCGAGGCTCGTGGGTTCTCCAGGGTGACAAGTCGCATATTACATAGTCCGGCTCGGCTTGGGGGGTGCATGGCTGGCTCGAGCACTTTTATATGATGGAGTGATAATGATGAGACGGATGGCTGGTGTCGTCGCTCACAAGAACTTAGCAGATAGAAATTGTTAAAAGTGAACTTATCTGTCTAATGCTTTAATGGTGGATGGTCCCAGTTTAACCTAAGCGTTGCACGGCTTGAAAGTTCCCTTAGGTGACATGCTACAAGAGGAGGTAGACCTGGCTTATTTTGCATGGACACTATAGATGTCGAACTTTTGTGTCACTCAAGGTAACATCGGCATAGACAACAATGTCACACCCTGTTCGGAGGATGAGCGGGATCATGGACGAGCAATACGGATCGTTGCGGTCGCGCATCCAGTCGTCGATGTGCCTCGAGCACAGGGGACAGGCGTCTCATCCAAACGTCCGTCTAGGGGGGCTGTCCCCAAACAAAGAAACGAATACATGATTCAATTTTGCAGGATAACCTGGCAGTATCCAACAAGAAAATGAATTCTCAATAATTCATTCTCATGGATAGCTTGCTGGCCAGAAGGGAAGCGATGGCTTGCGCGGTCATTGACGGCGAAGGTTGGAGGTCCCCAAATAAGGTGATAAGCACATGAAAATTCATCCTCGTGAATAGTGTGCCGGCTAAGAAGGGAGCGACGGCTCGCGCGGTTCTCAAACAAAGTAATGAACACATGAAAACTCATTCTCGTTGGATAACCTAAACGTTCCCTTACAAGGAAATGAGTTCTCGGTAATTCGATCTTGTAGATAGCCTATTGGTTAGAAAGGAAGCAACAGTTCATGCAGTCCTGCACGGCGAAGGACGGCGGTCACCAAACAAGGTAATGATCACATGATGACATGAAAACTCATCATCGTTGGATAGCCTTAATAGCAGTGCTGAACAATGCGGGCTCTGACAACTTCAATGCTCTCGACACAGAAGTTCATGGGCCTGTGAGCCAGCTTGAGAAAGTCGTTAGTTGCTGATCTCGGATGCTCCCGACATGTAGACGGGCATCTGGTTGCTCTCAAGAACCTTTAACGACGAAGACGGAGGAGGGATCCACTCGACAGCCTGTGGGAAGCTGCCTTAGGTATTGACATGAGTGTCGGGTCTCAGGGATTTTCTAGGGAGAAGCGAGATGGAATCGAGATCACTGACGATGGTCATCCTGCCCCCGGGTCTAGTCATGAGACTGGTCTATCAAAGCATCTCGCAGGGGCGAGCTTGGCAAGCGATGGAAGGTTCATTCCCCGTGTTGGGGTCCTTCCGGTGATCGAAGGGGCGAGCAAGACTGCACTCGCGGTTGTTATAGTTCATACTAGATGTGGGATACCAAGTGTGAAAAGAGCTTGCACAGGAGGCTACTAAAGAAGGTTCAGACCCTCCTAACACCAGATTGTAACCTGTATTTTTCGTCAACCTCGGAATTGCACCACGAAAAGCAAAAGTCGTTTGCTAATCGTCCGATTTAAGAGCTGAAATGAACATTCAATGAGTAAATGACGCCAGATATAGAGTGGTTCGGTAGGACTGCCTACGTTCACTGTGAATTCCTCTTATTATACGGCTCTCTTAGAATTACAAGGAACTGCAAGAGATACAACAAGATAAAAGGAGTGATTCAAGACTAATGCAACCGCTAAACTCGAGTGCTAATTGAGCTTAGAACTGCTAATAGTGAGCTGCTGTGAGAATCTGCTGCTAAATGCGGAGCTGAAGACGCGGGATCATGAGTGGTTGATGGATCCTCTGAATAAATCGACAATTGAGGGTGACGACCAACCTCTGAATAGTCGACTCTTGGCGGTGTCCACCAATAACCTTGAAGTTTCTATGCATGGGGTACTTATAGTGGTTGAAACTGATGCTGGGACTACTGAGATGATACCGTAAAACTAACTAGAAATGCGATGCGTTATAAATTTGATTAAACGAGTTTGATAATAGATCAGCTGGCGAAGTGGAGGAAATCATTGGCTGAAGTCAACATCAACAGAAAAAATCATATAAGACATATGCCCTACTCCTACCATTTAAGTAATATTTGTTAACCCAAAAAATGGATCAACGCCCTGCTTAGAGTTTGAAAGCACCAGCCATGTTCTGACAGAGCAATATCACAGATCATAGATATAAGAAAAGAACGGTAAAAGAAAGAAGACAAAGAATTTTTATAGTGGTTCGGCTGTTAATGAAGCCTACGTCCACTTTATAATTTTTCTTATAGACTGATTGTTGTTACAGAAGATGTTTGATTACAAGGCTTTGATTATCTTTAGCTAGATTGAATCCCCAGAGTTGGAATCCACTGAAGAATCACAGTGAATTCCTTTGGAGATTGTTGTGAGGGAGGTAGAGAGTGAAGAATAATTCCAGCAGAGCTCCAGCAACCAGTCCGGAGAAGATCCTCTTTGTGTTGCAGGTGGATGATATTTATAGAGGTCGGAGAGCTTCTGGGCCAGGCCAGTCTTCATCAGCTTGCAGGTAGGCTATAGGCGACCTAGGGGGGCTTTGGCTCGCAAAACGAGCCAATACTTGGTTCGTTTTGCGCGCCAAGTCTTGCCTCTTTTTGATAGTGTTCCATATCTAGTTTGTTTGATGGTTTAAGCAGAGGTATAGGTAGCTGATGATCCAAGCACTTAGGATTTTTCTGGAGTTTGGAATTGGAGATGTTTCCGTAGTCTTTTATCGTAGTTGTTTGCGTAGTATCGTTGCATGTTACTCCGTCTTGATGACGATCTGCTGGCTGATTGTGCTTTGATTGCTGACTGGACTAAACTGACGCTAGCTTCTTAGTTCAGTTGAACTTGATCGTTGCTTTAGTAATATGATTTGGCTCTCGTCAACTCCTTGCCTTAGCCTTTCTGGTCAAGCTCTATGCCATTCTGATGTGATGGGATTGTTCTGTATTCTGATGTATCCTGTTGAGTTAAAAAGCCGGATAACATTTGCCCCCCAAAGTACGTCTTTTGAATGAAAGGTGTGCTTTGCTTTAGAACAAGTCATGGCAACGAGTCTTCGGTTGTTGAGCTTTAGTCTTGGTGAATCGCCCAGTTCCTTCGGATTCTCTTGCCAGTCACAAGTCGTTCCAAACCTGTTACAGTCTAAGACTCTAGACTCTGCCTGAGTGTAATTTATACATCACAATCATTCTGATTTCATTCGGGGTTATTACATCACATGTCTCTAATTACATTGCACATCTCTAATCGTCCCGCGTTCATTCGGGATTTACATCACTATTAATTTTTGCTTTTCATTCAGAGTTTTTACATCATATATCCAAATAATATATCAGAATCACATTATATCACATCATGTCACAACATATATCAAAATTACACTGTATCACATCATATATCAAAGTCATCCTGTGTTCATCCAGGATTTATCCGTTTTATTCTATTTATAAGGCATTCGGATCCTTTTTTGCAAAACCAAATCTGTTTTAAGGTCCAATCTTTCTGGACCGCTTAAGTAAGTATAACGCGTGATCTCTTCGGATCATTTAATGTTTAGTTTAATGTGTGATCCCTCTGGATCGTATAATGTTTAGTTTAATGTGCGATCTTTGAATCATTTAATGTTTTAAGTTAAGGGGACGATCTTTCCAGATCTTTTGTTTGTTAAGTCAAGGGGGATTAAGTAAGCTCATCCGCTCACTCTCCGGTGATGCGACTTACTTCTTGCACTCTGGTCCCGTGGTGAGATTCTAAGGCGATCAATATCGTACAAGTCCATTCACTCGCTCTCTGGCAAGGGGACTTGCACCTTGCACTCCGGTCCTGTGGTGGGACTCTAAGGCGATCAATATCAGTTATCAAAATTCAAATCAAAACAAATAAACAGAAATTAAACAAGCAGGAGTCCTAAATGTTCATCTCAGGCATTCGACTCAGAGCGTGCCTAAGGACCGTTCTGGATCCCGTACACGTGTAAGCGGCCTTCGATTGTTATTGTCCTAAGTTCTCTCAGGCATCCGACCCAGAGCGTGCCTAGGGACCGTTCGGGATTCCGTACATGTGTAAACGGCCTTCGATTATTATCATCTACATACCAAAAGAAAAGTGCGGGAAAAGAAATGATAAAACAAAGCATTGGAATCGAATCCGACTCCTGTTTACCCCGATCATGGGATAATTTGTCTTGGCGCTTGTCCCAGGGCGTTTCTTGATGCATTTGCCACGGATGGCGGTTGTCCCTGCAATTCCACCACAGTTCTGTTCCTCACATATTGTGGCAGATGGTTGTTCCGGACCAGTTCTTCTATCAGATCACGAAGGTGTCGACATTCGTTCGTCTCATGCCCATTCAATTCATGGAAGATGCAAAACTTTTCAGATCTTTTCTCTCGGTCAATGGACTCCCTCCTAGGCGGCCTTCGATAGAGGTTCTACCCCCTCGTATCCAGGTATATCCTCTCCGGGGTTTCAGTCAGGTCGGTGTATGAGGAGAATCTTGGCTCGTTTCTCTGTTGTTTTGGGTCTTTGATGTTGTCATCAGCTTTCCTCTTCACTTTGTCTTTTCCAATTCCAGCTCCAGACGGTCCCCCGCCTTCGACGACATTTATTTCAGCATCCTCATCCTCGGCTTCGGCGTCTTCCTGACGTAGGTACCTCTCAGCTTCGTAATAGAATTCTGCAAGATCCATCGGTGGGTCCCTTTTCAATGTGGCTTTGAAATCAGTCTTGTTCGCGACTCCAGATACTGCCGTCATTAGGATAAACGATGGGTCCGGTTTGTCCACTGCAGCCGCCGCCGCATTGAATCTTGTTAAATAACTTCTCAAGGACTCTTCAGGCCTTCGTTTTACGTTTGAGAGCGTAAGTACATTCCTTGGTTGTGAGACATGAACCTTGAATTGTCTCAAGAATCTGCTCATTAAGTCGGTCCACGTGCTTATGGACCCATTTTCCAATTGTCTGAACCACATTGCAGCCAAATCTGTTAAGTATAAGGGGAAGCATCGCCCCATTACTTTCTCAGAAGCACCCAACACCTCCATATGTTGGATGTATCGCATCATATGAATCGTCGGGTCTGTCTTCCCGTCGTACATTTCCAGTGTCGAAAGCTTGAAATTTGGAGGATTTCTCGCGTTCCGGATATTAGCAGTAAATGGATTGCTGTTCATATCTTCCAGACCCTGATCTGGGGGGCCTCCTTTGATGAATCTCCGTACCAATTCAGCAATTCTATTCTCACCGTCCAATGAAGGTCTCTGTCCTAAAACAATATTTTGCCCTTTGCCCCGTTGGGGGTATCCCGAGATGGACTCTTCCGGCAACATACCTATGTTCTGATTTGCAACTCTAGCTTCATTCATTCCTCCGTTCCTTCGAGGAAGTTCGGGTACATATCCTTATGTCTGCCGCATCCTAGTATTCGGATCAGCTCCCGTGCCACCAGTCCATGGTGTTTCAACGGTCGCTCCGGCATTGGCATTGATTCTCATGTTGATTCCAACGCTACCCCATGTGTCGGTTGCTCTGGGCGTGGGGGCAAGGCTATCCACATACCTTGCTCCAATCCAAATCCGACAATCCCTGCATTGTTCCCTGGAGTTTGATTCCTATTCCCTGCAGATCTAGCCATCCCCTGCTGCTCCATCCTCTGGAAGAATCCATCCATCATCTCATGTTGTCTAGCTAAGAGTCTATCTTGCATCTCTTTCATCATCATTTCCATCTCCTCTCTAATCACATAGCTGGGTTGATGAGAATTTGAGGACACTTCCTGGCTGCCTCCAACCTCCGGTTGACTTGCTCCAGTTTTAGATCTGGTGTTAGGCCTCTTCATTTTCTTTGAATCTCGGATTCAAACTTCAATTTGAACTCGTTCAAGGTTTTCAGTGAAAGCACCAAAATGGCGTCCACCGTTGTAAGACATATGCCCTACTCTTACTGTTCAAGTAATATTCATGCACAGTAGCAGCATGTTGCACAACATGCTCTGTATCAGAAGAGGACACACTTGGTTGGGCTTCTTCGACTTTGCCTGCACGTTTTTGTAGGGAGACGGACCAGACAGACCAGCTTTTTCCTAAGGATATGGAAAGAGGTGGGAAACTGCTAGGGGTAGTGCTCAAGAAGAGGGTCGAGTCGAGCAGATCTGGCTACATTGCTCCGAATGTTATAATGAACCAACCGTAAGGTCTCTTGCGGGGGGTTGCATTGGAGCCGAGTTGGCAATAAGTCATGCCCAAAGCAATCTAAAGACGCATTAAACGACGGACGACTGAGGGATGTGCTCGAGTAGTCGGGGCTATCCAGAAGCCACCTGGTTATAACAGGTGGCCGGACGATGGAAATGGGACCGAATAGTGTATATGTCTTACTTTGCTTGATGAGCTGGTTGTTTGTTGTTACTTTGGAGTACACTAGCGGGGGGCTAATCTAAAGTTTCACGGAGAGGACAGGCTGACAGGAGTCCAAGTTGGACAGCAGTCGAGAAAGACTGGGTGACCTGTTTCTGATTATTGAGTAGCTTTGCGGTAGGCTGGTCTGGATCCAAGCCACCCCGAATCGAAGTGAATTAAGCTAAAATACTTTGATTAGTCTATTTTCTTGCTTACGGAAAATTTGAGTAACAGTAACACCGAGATTCCGGTCGTTCCGTTCCAATTTCAGTAGGGACTGAAACGAAGCCAAACTGAAATCTCGATTCAATAAAAAAAACTACTGAATTCAAATTTTATAGAAGAAAATTAAAAGGAGAAATTAATTTGAATTTCATATATATAAATATCCAAAATTTGAAATTTGAACTTCGGAAACATGTAAAATCACAAAATATATGAATAGTATAACTAAAAAGGTTAAATACGAAATAATAAGTAAATACTTGTTAGTGTTATAAATATTTAAAGTTAATCAATATTAATCATTCATATCTTATTTTTCAATTAAAGATAAATCACACATCTTGTTTTAATCAATTAAGCAAATACATGTGCAATTATCATGTTGTGAGGTTTTGGCCGAAATAGGGAAATTCCAACCACCTCAATTCGATTTTGGTCGACTCCGGGACAATATCCTAGCAAGAATCTGGTTTCGGTTGGAAACAGGAAAAGGTTTGAAATTTTCGAAAGTTACAGGCTTCTATTTGAACTATACAATATAAAATTATACCGTCTATATCAAACAAACCTTAAATTATGAACTTTTCCATTGATTGAACAGATCTCTTCGAATCTTTCTTCTCCATCATCGAATTTGAAGTCGATTTCTACATACCCACGTTTTTACCTTCGTATTTAATCTTGATTTTAGACCTAATTATCATCATTTTGAGCTAACGATGGATGTAACAACCCGAAATTTAACCCGTAATAGTTAATTCGTTAATTAATTAGATAATAAAATAACTTTGTGAAATTATCAGAATTAAACTACGGAAGTTGCACCATTGTGTCCGTGGTAATTTTTTGGTCAATTTCCATATATAGAACATCAGAAACCGAGCTAATATGACCAAGTTATAAAATAAACAAAATAAGCAGAAAATATATATATATATATATATATATATATACAGGTCGACCGGCCGGTCGACCTGGACAATGGTCGGTCGACCCGCCTTGCCTTTTGGCAAGCGAACGAACGTTCGTTCGAACGAATCAGCAGCGATTGAACACGTATTTTGCATCATTTTAACTGATCTGGTCCCTCCGTTTCTGCATCCGATGGTCCATATTCAGCCTATGACGTGGTTGCATCCTATTCAATCTTCAAATCCAACAGTCCGAGATCCACTTCTACATCTATAAATAGACCCTTAGACCTAACACCTTTTCTTATTCTAGGTTTTCCCCAATTGGGTTCACCTTTCTAGGAAGAACCCTAAACGGAATAATTTTTCCAAAGGAGAAAATCGTTATAAATTAAATTATTTTACAACTCCAAGCCGATCCGGGAAGACCAAAGGAAGAGCTTAGGACCGGAGGTGAGTGATTGTAATTATTTTAAGATTTTTTTAAGTAATTTAAAATAATAGGGTTTCCAATAATTGTAGTTTTACTACGATTTTTGGAATACCTTTTTTAGTAGTTTATTTACAGTTTTTAGAATTATTTTCAGTCTATTACCTTTCAGCTATTCTTTTCGGTAATTTTAGTTTATTACTGTTAATTATAGCTTTTCCGTTTATTTACAGTTATTTACAGTATTTTAGTTTATTTGCTGTTATTTATACGTTATTTACATCTTCTTTCTACGGTTTGGATTTTCTTCTATTTTCAATTTTCTTTTATTCCTCCTTCGCATATGGATTAGAATATGATTAACGCGAATACGGATTTAAATGGTAAAAAAACTGAAATAATGGAATATAAGATGTAAATTTCAAAGACTGTAATATAAATGGGATTGGACTGAAATTACGCCTAATTATGACGTTAATTGGACTGAATTAAAAAGATTGGCCTAGTTATAACTTAGAATTATAACTAAAATGAGTAAAAGATGAAAGAAGCTTATTTTTACACTTAGACATTGGGTTAAATAATAAGCATGATTATAACGTAGGTTATAATAAGAAAAAGAACAGAATAAGGCTTATTTTAAGACTTAGGATAAATTAATAAGCACATAATAGAGAAAAATGTAAAGGCTTATTTAAATAATTTACCTAAGTTACTAAGCAAAGATGAAAGTATGACATGTACCAAATAGCATTTCCTATTAGACAAAACGGTGAGCCTAGGGCACGCTTATGCTAAGAATGGTAGTAGTTGGTCAAATAGGAGTCCAAATCATGGAGGATTTTGATAAGGGGCGCAACTAGATATTGTTTGGATGAATGATCGGTACCAACAGCATTTCCCCTATAGATTCTATGGACACACGGTGATCTCACGTTAGCCTGAAGTGGGATGAGGGGTACGCCTATGCTGGAAGTTGGAGGTAATAAGAAGACCCAATAGGTGGAGCAAAAGGTAGCATGAGCATGGTGGCAGTTACGCGTGCGACTTCCATTCGGGTGCTCAGTAATAGCTATGAGTTCCAAGCGCTTAGTACGAGTGTCTTTCGTAGACACCATTGCCTTCTGTGTAGGGAGCTATATATGTCGTCCGGATTCACAGTGGTTGTTCTGTGCATCTTTCGTAGATAACATTGGCTGCCGTGTAGGGAGTTATATAGTGGTTGGTCCGCAGTAAGGTCTATGGAGTAGCATGTCGATAAAAAATGGTAGAACTAGGGTTACATCCTAATTACAGGATTAGGAATTCAGCCTAATCAAAGCAGAAATCAAAGACAAGTGCAAGCAATCAAAGTTAACCTATCTTATAAATTGAGCAATATTTAATCGTACTTATTTCCAGTTTATCTCTTTCATATTCCTTTGTTATCCTTATTTATGCTAGAACTGTTGTAGAGTCTATTACTTTTATCTTGCTTAAAGATTCTAGTAATTAATATCATTCACCAGACTTTTAGTCTGATTTACTCCTCTATTTTCCCCTTTCCCTCCCATAGGCAATCAGGGGAGAAGTCAGTGGATTGTTGTCGCTTGGCGGTTTCTTGGAGGAGTCCTCTACTATGTATTTCTTTTATTTTCAGCTTTTGTTCTTTCTATGTACTGGCTTATTATGAGAGATATTATGTACTCTGATTTTGAGACTGAGTTTTGTTTCATGAGACATATTGAATTTTTAGACATGTATGTGGTACTTGGTATTTGACTTATTTATGAAGTAATTATGAAGTTTTCTTTTAATTAAGTTATTATTTTAAGTTTCCGGCTGCTTTTATATATATTTGTCTTGTGAATCTTAGTCTATGTTAGCTTTGGTTATACCTACAACGCACCACGCCTTTTTAATGTGTCATTTTGGTATATTAAGGGGTGTGGGGTGTTTCAATGGAATAAAGAAAGAATTGAATATAACCCCTAATTTTTTGGCGAATGGGGGTAAAAAGAAGGGACTTACTGGGTCGGGTTTTATTTGTTTGTTGGTTGTGCAATATTATTAGGGCATTGGATTAATCAAGGTCAACTAGATAGCTGTTGTGGGCTTTTGTTGATTAGTTGCGAAAATTTTTTTAAGTGATATTAAGATTTAGTAATACTTGTAGACGGGGTTTTTGAATTTGTAAAGAAAATTTGTTTATTATGTCCTATTTTTAAATGATAGTAAGATTTGGTAATATTTATAAAGGAGCATTTTGAATTGGTAAAGAAAGTTTATTTATTAGGTCATACTTTTAAATGATATTAAGATTTGATAATATATAGAGAGGGCATTTTTGGTAGTTCACGCTTACACCGGAAAAGTGTGACGACAAAGGTATTACAATTATTTTTATAAAAAACCCACTCCGAAGAGTAGAGTCCCAACCCAGTTAGTCTGACCAGAGCCAGGAATGGGAGGTTAGCTAGCCCAGCAGGAAGCATTCGTTTTCCAACCGTGTTTAGTTGGATTTAACAGGAAACACAACTTCCCGCCATGAGAGAGTAGGACAGATGGGTATCGAACTCGTGACTTCATTAACATGTTGCAAGTCTCTACCACTGCGCCACTACTGCGGACGAGGTATTACAATTATTATTAAAGATAAATTATAATGTTTGGTTTAATTATAATGTTTATACTTAATTTTAGTATATATTTTTACAATTTAAACGATTGTCTATATTTAATCATGTAATTATTGAAAAAATACTGAAATCAAAACCAAACCAAAACTTACGAAATTAGTCGAAACTTCAAAATTTTCAATAGTCCGAAACCGAAACTGAGTTCTCAAACTTCGGTAATCATATGAAATAATAATGAATTCCAAAATCGAAACTTGAATCGAAATTTACGAATTAGATCGAAATTCCTAAAATTACAGAAGACCAAAATTGAGATCTTGAACCCTGGTTTAGATGTAGAAGTTCAAATATCAAAATCAATTTAAAATGTATAAAACAAAAAAGTACGGATCTTTTGAATCTATGGTTTACAATTTAAATCTCATTTCGATTTAAATATTGAACTTTACGATTTAAATCTCGTTTCGATTTAAATATTGAACTTCACGATTTAAATCTTGTTTTAAAAACCTTGTTTGAAAGTTTAGAATTTTCCAAAATTTTAACTTTTATGGAAAGAAAATTTGATATATCTTGGAAAAAGATGGATTTTTTATCACGATTTTCAACATATTTTTTTGTTTTGATGAACTTTTAAGCAGAGGGTAATTTTAAAGGTTTTGACCAAAATATTGAGATTTCCGTCGTTCCATTTAGGTTTTAGTAGGGACCGAAAAGAAACCAAAGTGAAACTCTGGTTCATAAAAAAATTTATTGAACTTTAAATTTTACAGAAGAAACTCAAAAAAAGAAGTAGTTTAAGTTTCAAACATATGAATATCCAAAATCTAAGGGTCCGTTTGGTTTTATTTTGTATTTTGAGTTTTGTGTTTTCAACTTGCACTAAGAAATAGCAAGAAATAAGAGGAGAAGATTTATAATTCTTAGTCATTGCGACCACCAACGGACAACGAAGGAGTTGGATTGTTTCCGTGCTTTGGTTTTCTCTCGAAACACGAAAAACAAAATAAACTTGTTTTCTATTTTAAATGTTAATTTCATTTTTCAAAATTGTTTGTTTTTCAACAATACATACAACGGACGCGCTTTTGTATTGACGAAAACACAAAACTAAAAACGACAAGCCAAACGGGGCCTAAAATTTTAACTTAGAGAAAATACAAATTCACAAAAAAAAAATGGTATAACTATAAAAGTTTAAAATGGAGTAATGAACAAACATGTTTTAGTGTTATAAATATTTATAATTAATTAGTATTGTTTGTTTATATTTTATTTTGCAATTAAATTAGGGCTATTATAGTAATGGTAAATTTACCATTACCATACCATTACCAGTCAATCGGTTACAATTTTAAAGTAAAGTCGGTATACCAGCATAATCGAAACGGTAACAGTAAATTTACCATTTTTACGATAAAACATTGGTAATATTTTTTCAAAACCAGCGATAACGGTAATTTACTAGTCCATTCATAATACATTGATATTCATGTAAGATGTTGTATAACAGGTATTTAGAAGCAAAAAAATAGTTCAATTTATTTCAGTAATTCAACTCAAATGATGATAAATACACTTGTTTTCTATATCATTTATTAAGTGACCCAATAAGATATATAATGAAACATCATTCAGTGTAAAAATATATCAACTTATTATTTTTCTAGACAAACGGTAATTTACTATTACCAGTGTAACGGTTACCAGTTTATCAGTATACCAGTCATCGATATACCAGTCAATTGGTAACGGTAAACAATTTTAGTTTATCAGTAAGAAAAGTACGGTAACGGTATTTACAAAATGGTAATGGTTGATAACCATTACCATAACAGCCCTAAATTAAATACATATTATACGTTTTGTTCCGATAAATTAAATAAATATGTGTAGTTGTATGAAAAATAAATAACGAGATCCGAAATAAAAATTAAAATCGAAATTTACAAATTATGTTCAAATTCCTCAAATTACAAAAACCCAAAACCAAGATCGAACCTTGTTATTTCAACTCTTTTTGAGAAGGTTTTCTTCATTTGATATTCTTACAAAGGAAAACAACGTTAAAATAGGCAACAGATAAATTTTAGAAGACCAACAAACATCAAGCATAGAATCAAGACACAAAAACAAGCAACTGGGCTTTGATTTTGACCTAAGAAGTATCCCTCATAACACGTGAATATTTTAGTTCAGTAATGGGCAGGGGCCGCGCGAACGCGTACCCCCAAAGCAACAAATAATGACGTCCACTCTCCCACTTGGGGAGATGGTAACCCAACACATTCTCAAAGTGCAATGAAAACCACTAGGCTAGGCCTAGGCCTTCTTGATCACCCATTGACCCCGTCCAGGTAAGTATGGAACATGTTGCACAACATGGACCACTTATATCCTTTTGGTGCCTCCCTTCCATCAAATTCCACGGTATGGGACTAATAAGTGCTTATGTTCATTTCACTTCTGCCGCTTGCTGCTGCTTCTTGCTTGCTTTCTCCCTCCGTTATAAAATCTCAAATCGACTTTTCTTTCCTTTTTCTAATATTCACATCATCTACAATTATCTTAATTGATTGATAAAATCACCGTATATACATCTCACCTCAATGCCCATCCATAGAACTTATGTATTTATTCATTTTTAATTGCCAAGCTCTTACTTTTATAAAAAGGATTACTAGATGAAATATTTGTTCCTTGTTTAACAAATACTGCAATTTATAATTTAAAATTGTTTATACACTAACTGATATGAACTTGACTAATCTTTTTAGCACACTTTGTCTGAATTGCATAGATTTATGGTCATCTGTGCTTTTTGTTTATGTACTTGCCTTAAATGGGTAAAGATTAAGCACAGTTAAAATAAAATGTGGTATATTGACAAAGATGTAGCCAACAACAACAAAAAAAAAGTTGTCATGGCAAGATCTCCAACAAATAAAATTATATTGGGAAAATGGTTGCCAATATCTACTTCAGTTTGAAATGTCAAGATTTCCAATAAGCACTGGGCTTAATATAGCTAACAAAGTTCTGAAATATAGAACATATATAGCTGTAGCATTCCACACAGTACTATGTACATGAGCAGTGTGATTTAGTTGTGACGTTTGCTGTATTTCAGCTAGATGTCTAATCAGTGTCCTATTCAAATAAGAGCTTCGCAAAGTATAATACGTTCACTAAGTACATTTAAAACAAAAGTATAACAAAGTCGATGATCGTCACTTAAGTAGTGCTGCCCTTACCTTGTTTGGAGAACATGAGGTTTCCAGATCATCTGTGGAAAACTATTTTAAGGGAAATTGGCTATGATGTGCAATTCGGTTTTCTACTGAGAACTTTAATTAGGATAACAAGATCATCTCCAGCAGTCTGCAATAATAACAACATTGTAATAACAACAGACTATCATAACACTACATACATATTTTTATCTTTACTTATGAAAATACACCTTGAACACATATCATATGCACATCATATATTGTTCTTGATCATCGATTTTCTTTTTCTTTTCATAAGCTTATTTCTCATTTTATCGTTTTACAAAAACTGCATCAAATGAGACCATCTAAAAAATAAATGTGCACATTGCCATATAATATTACTTTTAACATATTGCACCAATATTAAAATAACAGTATTATATTTGATCACTAAGTTTAGTTCATTTGGTCAAAGCGCTAAAAAAGCACTAAATGTTCACAAAAGGCTGAAATTTAATGAAAATGGTAAATCTCTTTGAATAATATGAATTACTGTTGTAGGGTTTAAGTACAAATACTAGGAGTTTAAAAACATTGTTTAATCAAACTAAATATTTTAAAAATGGCATTATATTTATCAATTAATTATGTCGATAAAATATTTCAATATATTAGAAAAACACAAAAAAGGGGAAAAGAAAAAAATCATAAAACTATTACATATTTATTAAACGAATATGTGTGTGTGTATGTATGTATATAGATGCCTATAGTACATATTTAAGAATTTCAATTTTGCAGAACAGTAGCACCAGGCATGTTCAATAAACTTCTAAGTGAGTGCATCCAGCTAAAACAAATTGCTATGTATGCCAATACGCTGCTTTCTCAAATCTTCTGTAATTTTATAGATTACAATTGATGAAGATGCTTTAATTGCACATTTTAGAACAAATCATTAAACTAACCATGGCCTAAGTTGTCATTTTACAAATGTAATATCTTATATACATGTTATTTTATTATTGGGCTTGATATCGTGTTTTTGCTAATAATTATTGATCTTGAAAACCAAGTAGAAAAAATCCAAAATTATCAAGCATGATAATGTAATACACATCAAATAGAATTTTTGAAATTTTTTAATATGACGTAGAATACTTATTTTACTGTTTTTATTTCTTTATCGTTTGAAATGCGCTCACATATCTATAAGACGTAAATATTATATATGGTTTTCTTCATTGTTATAACATACTTTAATTTACAAACAAGTTTAATGTTATATACTAAAATATTATAGACAAAAGCTATGTTGTTAAGGGTAGAGCAGCGCCAAAGCACCGAAGTTTCCAAAATTTCCAAAGGCCAACAAATAACACTATAAAAAAAAGTGAATCGGTTATATTACAATTTATGTCTGCATTCTTTAGATAACAATTGACATGTTTTATTAAATATTAATTTTAAACACATAAGTTACCTCAAGATTGTTCCGATATACGCTTAAAGATCTAAGATGTCAATATAGAATGTACATAAAATGTAGACTCATCTCATCGATCCCATTGTTTACGGTATATCGCGTGTGAAAATGTTGTAGTACAAGGGACCGAAATTTGAGATTTGAAGCATAGTTTAAAGATATGGCATTATTCTCCAAACTTATGATGTTAATATCTCATTTATACAATGTTGGAACTGGACGTATGTATATACCTTCTTAATCGTCCATACGAATGGATACAAGATCCGACACATTTAAAATATACGTCCCCACTCGAATTGAATCTCGACGCTTTTGGCCTGCTCTAAACTCAACATCTTCATCTAGTGCAAAGGCTTCCGCTTTCACAATATTGTTTTACTAATATCTCTATTTGTGGACGTTTTTTCAAACACTCTTCATCAGTTTCAAAATTCACTTCCACCCCTTGTCAAAAACATTTTTCACGGAAAACTCTTATCATTATTTTTTACGAAAATGTACATTCTACCATACAAATATTTACAGTTCTAACGGTACTTTTTTGTAAAATAAAATTTACAGTTTACACAGCAAATATCAGCATTCTGCACTGTAAATTATTATTCTACAAAAATGTACAGTTAAGATTGCAAATATTGGCAGTCTGCACTGTATATTTTCGTTGAAAATAGATAGAGGTTGTTACCCGGTATCCTAACCCGGCTATATTGAGCTGATTGCACAAAGATAGATCCGACTGTTATCAAGTTCGATGACCCCGAAGTAATGATTGTGGGGACCGGGAGTAAAAGTACAGATGGTTATATGAGTCAAAATTGAACGGAATTGGTAGATAAACAATGAATGATGATTGAAATATGGAATATAGCTTAGACAAGTGAAGGAATCGGCATGACTTGGTAACTTCATAGGGATCGGCATGATTGTATAAAGGAGGGCTCGGCATAGTTGATTGAATATGGACATAATTCCACAACAATAATAAGCAACATTCAGATGCAACCGAGAATTTTACCTAATAAATCCATAACAAAATTCAATCTTGAGTAAAGAATAATCAGGAACAGATGAGGAAATTTACCTTCTGTGATGGCAAATGGAAAAGAGTGCTCAGCGATTTCCAGTTGAGAAAAATTTAAGGTTCGAACGGATAGGAGGAAGAAGATGCTCTGCCTTCCTAAAAAAGCAGAAAAGTTTTCTAATTTCCTAGAAAAAGAAAATATTCGTGAATAATTCAAATGCATGTAGCCAGTGTACTGAACTCTCGATCTCAGTGGGGAAACCGTTGGAAAATTCGGTTTAAAAAATGAATTATTAAAAATATGGACAAGAATATATAACGTCTCTCTTATTGAATAGTCCCACGGTGTAGGGAATTATAGAGTGTTTCTATTTAAATACAAATATATGATTCACAGGAGAAATGACGAGTATTTTTGGACAACCAATGTTTCCTCTTCTGTTGAGGAGGAAAACCATACTCATCATCGTGCGCGCGTCAACCGACAAATTCTACCAGGAGTTGACTTGGCTTGAATAATGTGGTGTTGAACTCTCATCCAGATCCGATTTTTTCTCCTGACTCAGCCTCGTTTTTACTCTCTATATAAAACCTAGCAATTGACACAAAAATATAATCGGTTTTAAAAACGGAGTTCTCTTCTTCTTCTGCCTTAAAATGCAACTTTAGATCCGAACAATATTTCTTGGGTGCTATTGAATCAACGGTCTTTGTGCAAGAGACTGTTGATACTGATATTTAGGGTTGTTTTATCCTGAAGACGGCGCTGCATCAAAGACCGCCTTGCACAATTTCGACACAGCGGCGAAACGTCTTAAAAAGAGCGATCTAGTCCGCGACTCAGTCACAAAGACACGGCAGATTCAGATCGAGGTACAATAATTTTAAGATGTTATGGGTTCGATCACTGACGACTCTACTGCCGCGACATCAATATTTTAGGTTCTGATTGTGTCTGCTGCATCGTTCAGATTCGAAGGCCTACATTTCAAACGATGACGCCAAAAGATGGAGTTCTTTTTTACTACGTGGAAAGTGGTCGTTGTACTAACAACAAACAAAGCACAGCTGCCAGACAAACCCATCGAAGCTGAGACGGAGCAGATGCGAGCCTGGACAGAAAAACCAAAAAAGGTGCAGTCCTGGACGGAGCAAGATTATTTGTGCAAGAATTTCATTATCAACGGACTCAGCGATGATTTGTACGATTACTACAACTCAGACAAGTTAGAAGATTTGGGATGCGCTGCAAAAGAAAGATGATACCGATGAAGCTGGAACGAAAAAGTATGCTTTTAGTTACAATTTAAAGTTCCAGATGACGAACAACAAATCTATGGAGACGCAGTCGCACGAGCTTTAGAAAATTGCGCATGAGATCATCTCCGAAGGTATGGCTTTAGATGAACAGTTTCAGATTACTGTGTTAATTGATAAATTACCCCCAGTTGGAAAGATTTTAAAAATATTCTCAGATATAATACTTAGGAGTTTTTCTTAAAAAGTTTGATTACTCGTCTTTGTATTGAAGAGGAGGCCAGAAAATAGGACAGAAAGAAGATGTGCTTCTTGTATCTAGTAACAACACTAAGAAATCCACAAATGTGGGTCTGAAACCAAATACAATAAATTTCAAAAATCAAAATCACAAACCAAATCAGAACTGCAACTGTTATCCCGTCTTTTGGCAAGGCCGTGGTATCATCGACTTGGCTAAAAACGAATGGTTGTCAGCCCTGAGAATCAACTATATATAGTGTTGTTGACGATGAATGAGTAGGTTTGGACCGGATCCCAGTCAAAGTGTAATCAGTATGAAGTGATAATCAAAGCTCCATGAGGCTACATTTCAAATTTCAATTCAATCGGAGTTCGAATGCTAAAGTTACGAGCAAAACAAGGATTCATATGGATCGATCGGAAACGATCCATAAAACGGCGCAAATCAACGATGATCGATTGATATATCAAAATCTACAAAGCAAATTTACTTGAAACTTTCAGAGCATCAATATATTGAAGAGTGGAGCCTCCAGGAACAATCGCAGGTCAAAACTCTCAAGTTCATGAAATTGCCGATCGTTCATAACGATCGGTGTATCTCAGCAAGCAATCCAAATACCATAGAGATCGACAAATATCTCACAAACTACAACTTAGAATGACACCATATTTTAGGAGCAAAGTCTAGAGGCATGTAGGACCCCCCACAAACTATCGCACATCAATCAGAAATGAAAAATAACGATCGGTACAGCCATTACCGATCGTTCCAAAATGACGTTTTGTGACTACCGATCATTATGGTAGGCCCTATGGACCTGGAGAGCCCTCGGTCGAAATCTTAGCGAAATATCTCGTCATCTCACCCTATAAATACAGACCTGTTGGTTCATTTTCAGGATCTTTTTTACGTTGCTTGTTACTCTAGACTCCATTGTAATCAAATGCTAGCACCATTCTACCATTGTAATTTGATTTACAAGAGAATAATAAAGCATAATCTTCAAAGTGGACGTAGGCACACAACACCGAACAACTATAAACCTCTGTGTTTTTTATTACTGCTTATTTGATGTTGCTTACTTATTCATTTACTCAATTTAATTTTACTTCTCTTCATTTACTTCTCTACAAAAACTATTCTTGGGTGTTTGTGATCATTTTTGCTGCAAACATTTTGGTGCTTTCACTGAGAACCTTGATTCTTAACTTATTAGGTTCCCTTTGTTGCTACTGGATTGCATAAATCCCCGAAGGAGATCTATAGTTATCTTCACGAAGTTTGCTCGCTCTACTCAGATTTGCAAAAATCTAAGCAAAGCTATCAACAATGATGAGGAACACTAGATTTACTTCACAGAACGTGGAAGGAAACTAAGTACAATGTCTTTTATGAAAGAGAAGGTTGTTACTACCTCCTCGCAACCTTCTGTTGAAGCAGTCTTAGCACAGAGACCGACCTTTTGGAAGATGGAGTGCAATAGGGAGCCATGGATGTATAAGCTTCCTACCGATCCATCCAACCGATCATTCGCACAAACGACCCATCGTTCCCTCTATAGCACCTTCGACTGATCGTTCTGCACACTTCACCTTCTAGAAATTGCAACAACTGATCGTTCTCATATGATCGTTTCAATATCATTCTCATCCGAGTGTTCCATATCAATTGCATATGATCATTACTGCAAATCGATCACATAGGATCGTTCCTCTCTCCAGCATCATACAATGGTACTTATACGATCATTCCATTGCTATGTGTTTTTGTACGATCGTTCCCACCAGATCATTTCTATACCATCGTTTCCACACCGATCATTTTTATACGATCGTTCCAACTAGATGGTTTCCACCGATCGTTATTCCAACTGATCGTTCGACTTGCCTCGGTATTCCAACCGATCGTTTTTCCAAAAAATATTTTTTGGGTACGATCCTATTCCAAAAAAGAGAATAAAAAAATTCGGGTGTAGAGCACCCGAACCCTGGCCGCAGCGCAGTGTCCCCATATTCTGGATTTGGAACTCAACTAAAAAACGGTGCATTATATCCACTCCACTAACGTCCTGTGACTAACCGAGGTAGAGCGGATCAAGCAGCGGCTGCTAAATTACACCAAGGAATGGATAAGGAAATGCTACTCAAACAGTACTCCCAAAGGCAGAAGAACCAAGTTGATATGGAAAAAACTAGGATCGATTGTTGGATCAAACTTCCAGGGTGGATTGTGACTGCCCCCAATTAACCAGCTTCCAAACGCTTGGATTGACGGCTATGGTTTTCGAAAAGCTCACATCAGGGTTGACTCGAAGTCAGCTAGGGTAATCACCAATTCGACTCGAAGCAAGCTCTGGAAGATTTGACTCGAAGTCACACTCGGGTAATCAACAATTTGGCTCGAAGCAAGCTCTAGAAGTTCTGACTCGAAGTCAAACTCGGGTAAAAACCGAGATTTTCTCCAAGAAAATAGCAAATTTTCTCGGGTCGGACTCCAAGTAAATTATCGCATGTCCTTCACCACCTGACCATCTTCTTTTGAACATAACACGAGCATATGAACTCAAAGTAACTTGATCTCACCCAATTTGGGGCACGAATTGGGATGAGTCCCGATTCCACTTGGAATTACCACTAAATCATCTTTAATGACATATCTTGATCACATCAACTCCAAATGACGTGAAACTTGGTGTACAACCTCGAGAGGCCTTCCTCACTGCGTCATATGAATCTACGTAACACCCCATATATTTAATAACATTATTTAGGATATATAATTAGCTAAATAAAATAAAATAATGTGTTGATTAAGGGATTGAGATTTGATTTAATCAAGGGGTAGCCGTGTCATTTAAACAATGAATTAAAAGAAGAGTTTAACATGAAATATAGGAGGGGTAAAATAGGAAAGATATCATTCCTATATCTTTAAACCTTGGCCGTGTATCCTATACACGTTCATTTCATTTGTTTAAAATTTTAAAAGCTAAGGCTGGCCACCATTAACAAGAGCTAGAGAAAGAAAGAGAAAGGGAAGCTTAATCAACATCAGATTCATTCAAATCTCATATCCCTAATCTCTAGAGCTAAGGTGAATAATGTTTACATCTCTCATTTGTTTTGTTTTCGGTTTTAAGGCGAAATCCAAAATGTTTTGCAAAGTTTTGCCATGTGTTTGAATAATGGAATGATTATATATACTTGTTGATGATTTATGCATGTTCATGTTGATTTTATGATATGTTTTAAGGTAAAACCCAATTAAATGACATCTAAATGCCTTGCGAATTTTTATATAGACCATAAATAATATTTGGGAGATGGATTTCGATTTTCAGAATTTTGTGGATTTTATACGAATTTTCTAGTAAAGATAATGTTATTTTGGGTTATAAATTATTTACAGTTAAATAATAAAAGGTTTGGGTCTGAAATTTTTATATGTTGAAAAACATATTAAAAGAGATTTTTAGAATTTTTGTAGATTTTTCCTAAGTGTTTTAATGGATATATAAAATTATTTAAGTTGACTTAAATGTTTTATATATTTGTAAAAGGAGAAAGGGGCTCTTTGCAAATAGTTCATATTTGTTATTTCTGGAAATTGGCAGCACTTTCGAAAAAGTAAAATGGCAACCAATCAGATTTAGATAAATAAGGCAGGTTAGGTACAAAAGAAATAGTTTAAAATGACAAATAAATAGGTTTTTCACTGTTCCGATGCTTTTGGCACCAGGTTCCACCTCTTCACCTTCGTCTCCGACACAGTCGAAACCAATGCACATGGTATCAAGGAACTGGTACATAGTGAATTGGATGTAGGCGAAAGGTAGTGGGTCGAAACCAGGAGGTTCCGAAGGGGTTGAAACATTACTTAGATTATAAAGGAAAATGCACTTGCTTGCTTTCGACTAAGATGCTTTCGACTTGATTAGCTTTCGACTATGTCAAATGGTTTAAAAGGGAATAGTTTCGATTGGGTTGCGCCTTTTTTATAAATAAATGCTTTTGACTAAGTTGACACCTTTTGATGCCGCCTTTTTAACTTTCGACCCAGAGGGTTTCAAAGGGGTACTTTGTTTTCTAAAATTTGGTCACTTCTCCAATGCTTTCGAAGGGATGGTTTCGACACCATCACTTCTTTACTTATGAATGCTTTCGAAAGGTAGGCTTTCGACTTAAATGGTTTTAATGACCCTTTTACTCAATTGAAGTATAACCCAAATGGTTTCGAAAAAGATGATTTAAATGATTTCGAAAGAAGTGCTTTCGACTTTAATGGGTTTATGATCCTTTTGCTCTCCTTGAAGGCATAATCCAAATGGTTTCGACTGAAATGTTTTTCAAAAGGTTTCGAAGGAGTAAGTTTTGAATGGTTTTAAAAGGTTCCACATATTTTAAATTGGATCCAAATGCTTTTGAAAGGTTTAGAATTGATACTTTCGAAAGGTTTTATAGTAAGGTTTCGAAGGGGCGGTTCCTCAATGGTTTCGAAGGAGTCGAAAGGTATGGGTTTTCTGGTTGTTTCGAAAGGATTAAAAGGAAAGGTTTTCTAAGGATTTAAAAAGGCAATGTTTAAAGGATTTAAAGAAAGATGTCTAAGGTTTTAAAGCTTTCAAAAGGAAGGTTTTTTAGAGGTTTCGAAAGGGTTTTTGAGAATGGTTTCGAAAGAAAGGTTTTGGCCTTTCGGCCTAGATTAAAGGAAGGGTTTTACTTGGTTTCGAAAGGGGTACTTTCAATAGAATCGAAAGGAGGACTTTCAAAATTTAAATGATTTCATCAACTATGATTTGGATAAGGTATATATATAACTTGGCAAGATGATTTTGAGTAAAGCATAGAATATATATATATATATATATATAGACTTTCCTTGTTTGTGTTTGATTTAAAGGTTTTTAATCATTTTGAAATGGTTTTCAAGGAAAATTATGGGAAGAGATCCCTAAGTAAAATGACTCGGATATTAGAATACCAAATGAGACTGGTATAGGGTCGCGCCATGTACATTAGCTATTAGCCCCAGCTAATTTTATCCAAAATTCCAATGTGTAGGGCTTTGTCGCAGGTAAGACTAAAATTATGAATACATACAGAAAGGAATATATGTTTGTATATAGATAGGTTATTGGTGAGCCCACAAAACCAATAGGATCAGGTGACCCTGGAAGAAGATAAGTTAAGGACAAACCGTCCAGAAGAGAAGTATTTAACATATTGTTAAGGACAGAACGTCCAGAAGAAGAGGAATGTCTAACAGATGTTAGATAAATTTTGATATGTTGTCTGATAGGCCCGAGTCAGCCAAAGGTTAATAGTTAGCCAAATAAAACTAAAGTGTTTGAACATATAGTTTATTTATTACCTAATATGTATGTTTACATAATGATGCTTTACAGATTTTAACCAGTTTTGGTTGCTGGAAAATATTTGCAAAAGATATGTTTTAAAAGGATGTTAGTGGGAGGAAACCCGTTCCGCTAAGCGGCGTGGTCACACTTAACATAAAATGACAGAGATGAACAGTATTATTCACACCAAGCAATGTCTAACTCGAAGTTTTTGTTTCCCCCTAAACTCTCGGGTGCTCAAAATTGATTTGAGTAGGCTGAGGGTTGAGGTTTTCAGTGTGAGGAATGCGGAATATGGATCTTAAGGCTAGGATGAACACTAGAGGGGGTGAATAGTGTTTATTAGAAATTACTAAATCTTTTTGAGTTATTGTTGATTTGTACACAGATGTATGTAATATTCAGACACAGATATAATCACAGAATCAAACACAGATGCATAAATAAAGTAAATGCAGTAAAGGAAAGAACACACCGGATTTTATACTGGTTCGGAGTTACACTACATCCAGTCCCGCACAACTAAGTACGGATTTCCTTTCAAAAGCAATTCAACAATTACAACCCTCGGTTTCAAGGCTACGAGGTACACCCTCCAGAATCACAATCCTCTGGGTAGAGATACTTGATTTCCGGGCAACAAGTTCACCCAATTGATTTCTCAAGGCTACAATCACACCTTTTCTCGCTTGATTGATTTCCAAGGCTACAATCACACCTTTTCTCGCTAGATAGATTACAAAGAAGCCTATAACTCTGAATAGCACTGGGATCTTATTGAGATAGTGATAGAGATAGAGAATCAAACCAGAGATGATCTAGTTAGATTCATTGTTGATTTCGACAGAGTGATGATAGGATTTTGAATAAGAAAATGTGGAAGAAGAAGAGAAGTGAAAAACCAGAAAATCTGATATTAAATTCATTGAAACCAACCCCTATTTATAGAAGAACAACAGCCATGTCCATTCGTGAAAAGTTATGGCGAATAGACACTTATTTTGAAATTAAAATTTTTGAATCTAACTGTCACTATGTCGACATGGGGTACTAGGGCATGTCGACATCCCAAAGCATTTTTTGAAGATTTGATTTTCTTTGAAAATAACCTTTATCTTATATTAAAAACTATTTAAACTTTATAAATATACTTGACTATAGATAAAATACATAGATAAATATAGAGAATAATATATATAAAATTTTACTATAATTTTATATTTAAATCTAAGTATAAATATATTATAATGAAAAGATAGTTTAAAACAAACGAAGTTTAAAACAAGAGTTTATTAAAAACAAAAACAAAGAATATTTTAAGGCTAAAACATCTTTTTGAAAATCATTTTGAAATGATAATTTTTAAGGCTAAAACATTTTGAAAAGCAGTTTTGAAAATCATTCTGAAGTAGTTTTGAAAATCATTTTGAAGTAGTTTTGCAAGCTTCTTCCTGCAGAATATCTCATCACATCAGGACTCGAGAACTTGTACAAAACCAGGATGTTCGTGAGTTTGTAAGCGACTTGTCGTAGGTTTGTAAGCTACTTGTCGTGGGTTTGTAAGCCACTAAAAAGGTAGAAATGGGTTCCATCCCAAAAGAAAAATGGAGTGAAGATTTCAGTGCTATTATGAAGTTTTAACATAATTCTAGACTCAATATTTATCTTGAAATCTTGAACTTTTGATAATCTTGATATTCTTGATACTCATGAGTCTTCAATCTTGATATCTTGAATCTCTATACTGTACGGTCTTCATTCTTGGTACCTGCATGGTTAAATCCTGCATATACATATATATCTAAACTATAATGTTAGTATTTATATTTTATAATCTTATTTTAAGGTTATTGTCATCAAAACCATCATCTCAAGGACTAACATTCAGGTTTTGTTGTTTTGGCGAATAAAGCTTCCGAAGACGAGCAGGTGGATGACGGATAGCTAATTAGGAGTACAAATTATTTTGTTTATTCCCGTTGTGTATTAAGTCAGATATGACTATATTGCTTTGATCGACCAAGTGGGCATCGTCATATGTCGCTCTTGGCATATTATTGTAAATTATATTTGATCATTGCTTCAAAAACGTTTTGGGATTATGTAACTTGGATACAAATTATTGTTTTGAGATATAATCAGTAAATTTTGTTTTTCAAATATGTGATTTTGTTCATATTCAAGTGCTCCTGATATTATGGATACCATTAGCATTTCCGTATTTTGTCACTAGAAGTTAATACTATGGATGAGTGCAGCATCTGTAGCGCTTAGCTTTTGGCCTCTAGAAACGGGATGTTACAACTTGGTATCGGAGCATAGGTTTATGAAAAAAATTTAAACTAAAAATGGTTTTTGAAAACATAATCTTAAAGAATTAGAGTAAGATTGGGGTATGGGATAACGTTATAGTAACGTACTTGTATTTGTTATATGTAAGTATATGCTTTATCTATAGTCTCCTATCTTTGTTGGGTTATTTTTCGGTATCTCACGAGGTTTGAATATAAATATGGAAGGTAGAAGAGGAAGAGTTAACCCAAGAGGGGAAGGCACAGGTGGGAATGCCAGGCCTAATGCGAGGAGAGGTCAAGGTCAGGCACAAGCAGAGAATGTGCGTGCTGGAGTCCCACAAGTTGGAATGGAAGCTATGTATCAGTTCTTCGTGAACATGGTGCAAGCGGGTGTTGCTGCTGGAGTAGTGGGAGGAGGTGTTTCGAGAGCTCCAGTTGTCAACGAATATGCTAAGTTGAGTGGAGACGACACTAAGCTCGGAGGGAAGCCATTTATTGGAACAGAGGATGCCATTGAGGTGGAAAACTGGTTGTTGCACCGCAAAAGGATTTTTGTAGACACGAGGCTCAATGATGAGAAGAAGAGGAGGTTGGCATCGAAACAGCTTCAGGGAGCTGCTTTGTTTTGGTGGAATAGTGTGACTGTGACAGTGGATGAGGAGACTATGACCTGGGCAGAGTTTAAGAGGAGGTTCCAGGAGAGGTTCATGTCGATAATGGCGCAGTCTGTTTTGTTTAGGAAGTTTGCTGAGCTAGAACAGGGAGAGATGACTATTCTGGAGTATATCAGTAGGTTCGAAGAGTTAACCCAATATAGTTATGCTGCTGTTGATACGGTGATGAAGGGGAACGAGAAGTTTATCAAGGGATTGAAGCCTGAGTTGGCCAGGGCTACTTTATCGCATATTAGAGATCCATGTGATGTGGTTGTAGAGATGGCTTTGAGATATGAAGAGATGCTTGCTTGTTAGGAGAAGACTAAGGTGAAAGAAGCCCAGGTTGGGCAGAATCATAAGAGGAAGTTCTTTCACAAGAATAGTGCTCATAAGGGTGTAGCGGCCAAGAAGAGGAAGTCTGAGGTGGTTAAGCGCGACAAGAAGGGTCATTTCGCCAGTGAGTGTCGTATTTGGAAGGCTAAGGAAGTGATCGAGAAGAAGAACATTAGGTGCTTCATCTGCGATCAAATAGGCCACTATAAGAATCAATGCAAGGAGCCCGCTAAGGATGAAAAAGGCAAGGTGTATGCATTGGAGCCTGCTGCTTCGAAGCCGACAGCTTAGGAGAAAGGAAATGCAGTTTTGGAAGGTACGCTTCAGATTCATGGTATGTTTGTTAACGTTCTATTTGATACTGGTGCATCGCATTCTTTTATATCTAGACATTTATTATTATTATTATTGACCCAATGACGGGTCCTGATATGTTAAATTGGTATTTTCAATGATATATGTTCGACTAATTCAAAAAAATTCGTTGTTGAAAATCTAACTCGCACGACCAATCGATGCAACTTTTAGTCGATCCGCTATACAATTCGATAAAGTTGGTTATATGTAACATTTTAAAGAATTAAAATAATGTTTTAAACCGTTGGGTAATCAATTATGAATTTTTAAATGTATTTGGTATAATAAAATTATATAAAATAAATTATGCGGCGTAAAATTAAATTCTTTGTGTGCTATGTCGATCTAAGGTATTTTGGACATGTTTCCAGAATATGGTTTAAAAATAAACGAATCTGGGATGTCGATCTTGAATTTCAAATTTATGATCGTTCGTGGACTTTCGAACAAAAAACCTTCGTTCGACGGCCGAACGACCTTCAAACGAGACCAAATTTGAACAAGTGATGTTTTGTAGTGTTTTAATCGAATCCGTACAGCTGGATTCACAAAAATATCATCGAAAATATAATTATCCCAGAAATATGTCATTTTGTAGGAGTTAGCTATAACACTTATATATTATAAGTGTTATAGCTAACTCCTAGACAATGACATATTTCTTGGATAATTTTATAGACGATGATTTTTTTGCGAATCCATCCGTACAGATTCGATTAAAACACTACAAAACATCACCGGTTCAAATTTGGTCTCGTTTGAAGGTTGTTCGGCCTTCGAACGAAGGGTTTTTTGTCCGAAAGTCCACGAACGGCCATAAATTTGAAATTCAAGATCGACACCCCCAGATTCGTATATTTTTTAACCATATTCTGGAAACATCTCCAAAATACCTTAGATCGACATAAGATCCAAATAATTTATTTTTACGCCGCATAATTTATTTTATATAATTTTATTATACCAAATACATTTAAAAATTCATAATTGATTACCCAACGGTTTAAAAAATTATTTTAATTCTTTAAAATGTTACATATAACCACCTTTATCGAATTTGTATAGCGGATCGACTAAAAGTTGCATCGATTGGTCGTGCGAGTTAGATTTTCAACAACGATAACTTTTTGAATTACACGAACATATATCATCGAAAATACCAATCTAACCTATCGTGACCCGTCATTGGGTGAATATTAATAATCATACATGTCAATTTTATTTTTTTGCCATTTTAGTACAGTTTTCATTTTTTCAAATGAAATAGGTGTATATAAGAAGTAGATTGAGAAAATAATTAAATAGCCGACGCTAGCCGTCTCTATCCGTTACAGGCCGACTCCAGCCGACGCAAAGTTTAATAAAATATTATGCCGTCCCCAGCCGACTCTAAAAAGGAGACGGAGCTGACTCCGGCCGACTCCATGCTCCGTCCCCATTTTAAAGTATTCTAGTTGTGATCATTTCTCTCAAAACAACTTAGCAAGTGTAAAATTATTACTTTTCCTTAGCTTAAAAAATATAAACTATATAAAATTAGAAACGAAAATGAGTCAAACAAAAATGAAAATATGATCGTATTTTTATGATTCAATGCAAAGGATATTACGTTTGACATAGAAAAATAAAATCCAAAGTGAATATTAGTATAAAAAATTGAAAGAAGAAATAAGAATTAAAATGTGAAAATATATATTGATGTTTAAATTCGTTAAAAAATGTTTTACTTTTTTTAACCCTTTGATTCATATATTATAATAGTTTTCTTTGTGATACAAATTAAAGAAAAAAAATGATCAAATATCTATCTCAAAATATGTTAGCAAGTGTTTTTTTCTAAAAGTAAGAGTGATCCTCTTATGGAGAAGAGCATTTATTGCAAGTAAATAATTATTATTTATGTTTATACTAAGTTCTAGGAAATAATTTGTCAAAAAATAAAAAGTAAAAGAGTGAAATATGAATGAATATATGATTATATCATAACAATTAATGGTAAAGGAATATTAGTGATGTAATAGTAATGTAAACAAAAGTGAATAGTAATGTAATAATAATAACTGGAGCGAAAATTTTAATTTGTAAGGACTTTACTATAATTGGAGAGAATTACTACAGATAAGAACATCTGAGATGAAAGGCAATTAAGCATGCAATTTTATGCGGTATTGTTATCTTATAGAAATAGTATTCCAATCACCCTTCCATACACATCATAAAACTTTATTAGCTTTAAATTCGTAAGCAATTACGTATACCTAAACATAAAATGTACCAAGCAATAATAAAAATAAAAAGAGGAACCAAGTAATAAGGCACCTGGGGCCAATGAGCCAGGGCAAAGTTCATTGATTTTAGATCGTAAAGTGCCAGCTGAACAACTGCATGTTTGCAAGCCAAAACAAGAGACTAAAAGCATATCTTGCAATTTTGAAGGATAAAAGACGGATTTAAACGGCAAATTACAGTGAAGAAACTGCACCTGGAGCCTGTGCATTACACATGTTAAACATATAAAGAGGGTCGTTATTAGTTGCATAAAGTCCATATTTTGTAATAAAATCAATTCATTTCCGAAAGAAATGTCAGTTCATAGAAAACTGAATATGTAATACATGTCATTTTAAGTACAAACCTCATTTGAACCCCTTAAAATCTGATGTCGTGTAATTATTATTCAATGTTACTTTGTTTTATTAGCCTACTTTTTTTTTTTCCGATATGTTCAAACAATTCAAGCTGATACTCTGCCCAGGCCTAAGATTCAACCACAAAATTGCTTTTTTGCGAATGTTACTGGCACACCACCGTGTGTAAACAGACATGTTGCCACTGAATAGTCAGATTAACGTGAAACTGGATATCATTATCAGGATGCACAATCTTAATTATGCCTCTTTTTTTAACCATTGGTGTACCTTGAAAATTGTTACTAAAAAAAATCGCTACTTAGCTCAGCTCCACTATCATGCTACTCAAATATGCATCAATATACAGTCTTAGTTTGGCATATTTAGATTAGCATCACACCATGCATTAACATTTTATATGTAAGAGAGACTGAACAAAGCAGAGGGAATGATACCAGCATACGGACTTCAGATGTAAATGCAAGGCAGAATTTTCTTTGGTTGAATTCCTCCTTATATGGCAGGACGTTAGGTGACTAATAGATAGCAAAATGTGTTAATTAGCTTATATCCGAAATTACCTGTGCATACCAACTGAGAGAAAGTAAGCTTACTTGAACTCAAAATCAGATTTCAAAATCACAGAAAATGGTTTCAGTTCATGCTCTAATTAAGATTGGCAGAGTGTCATGTTTGCATGCAGATTGCCACAGAGACAATTTCTTTACCAACTTTAGGCTTTAATATTTCAGTGTATATCATTTTGGCTGACCATGGAAACAGAAATGCACAATTAATGGTGAGTTCTGAAAGTTGATTCAAAATTTACTAGATAGAAAAAGCATATCCCTAGAAACCTGATAAAAATGCAAGTGAATACAGGCCACCTGGAGCACAGGAGAATTGGAAATAATACAGTACTCATGGATATATTTTTTCCCTTTTCTTACTTTTGCATCTGGTTTATTAAGATGAATGGAAGTTACCATTTAGTTCGCTTACAAAATAAATGCAGGAATATACGAATAAAATGATTCAGACCAAGTTATTTTAACTTAAAATAACTTATTTTACTGATAAGAAGAAGCAAAGCAAATCCCAATTGTCAATCATCAATAAATTGATAATTTTATACCAAGAACATATAGGAATTTCATACTTGGCTCAGTGGGAAGAGAAATAATGCATGACCCCATTTTCTAGAACTCTTAAGAAGGGAAACTAAAGTTTCATGTATAATTCATGTTGTTCAAAATCGTTGAAAACTGAAATAAATTATGTGAAAGTCCAAAATATATTGAGAAAAAAGTTCAAATGAAAATCAAACTTATAATTCAAAATTAAAGAAAAAGAATAAGGCGATAATGGACATAATTCCACAACAAAAATAATAAGTAGCATTCAGATACAACCGAGAATTTTACATAATAAATCCACAATAAAATTCAATCTTGATGAGTCAAGAATAATCAGGGAACAAGTGAGGAAATTTACTTCTGTGATGACAAATGGAAAGGAGTGCTCAGTGATCACTTGAGAAAAATATAAGATTCCAACGAATAGCACAAGGAAGAAGATGCTCTGCTTTCTTGGAAAACCAGAAAAGATTTTTGATTTCCTAGTAAAAAGAAATATTCATGGATAATTCAAGTGGATAATGTAGCCAATGTGAACTGAACTCTCGATCTGGAAACCAACTTCATCAACCAACTACACTACTTTGAAGTGCAATTAATTCTATTTTTTGGTGAATATAATGTGTTCTTTGAAAGAAAGAAAGAAAAAAAAGTGCACTTTGTCAAAGGGAGTTTCGAAGATCCATTCAGCGTACAGGTATAAAAAGTTTTTATACACTACAAGAAAAGGCCCCATTTTGTGTCGGATGGTTGCAATGGCTGGCAACGGCTAAATAATGCGGCCGTTGCTAGCCGTTGCATATCGCGATTACAGATCTGGAACCCGCGAACAGAATCTCATTTCCCACCAAAATCATTTTCTCCCCAAAACCCTCCTCCCCGTCGCAATCCGCCGCCTCTCCAACTCCAGCCATCGCTTGTTGCCTCCACGTCGCTCAAACACCTCCAAAATTCGCTGGTATTTCTTCAAAATTTGATTTGGCTTTGATTTAGGTTTAATTTAGGATTAATTGGAAAACCCTAATTTCGAAAATAATTGTATTATTTTCGAAATGATATTGGATGATGATTATAGTGATATTGAATGATGATTATAGTGTTTTAAGTTAGGTGGAAGTTAAATTAGTTTATGATTATGTTGAAAATGATGATTAATGCGTATTAGTTATGGTAATATTTGTATTAGTTGATTTTGATTGGTGGTTTGATTTTAAAATTAGTGTATATTATTGATGAACATGCTTGTTGATATTTAAGTTTATGACAATATTTGTTTTTATTTAAAATAATGTGTATAGTTTACGCCAAAGTTAATTGTATAGTAATTAATACATATCTTGATAGATTGGTACAGTTAACGATAATTTAATTCAGAAGTGCTAATTATAACTGTTATCGTAGTTTAAAATAAATATTCCTGATTCTGAAATTAACGTGCACAAAGATTACAAGCTCATTGAAATAAAGCATAAATCGCATTACTATAAGTATGATCCTTTCATATTAGCCAAACAAGCATTACAAGTTTATTTTGCTCCGTATCCATCCTTAAAAAAAGATAAAGCAGATTAGTGGGCTGTTATTAAAACAAAGACAAGATTTACATTTGATGGAAATAATATTCCAGATGAAACAGCGTATCAAGCAGATCTGGAGCCAAATACTGAAATAATAATAACTGACGATGTTGACGTAGGATCGTTGAATGATGAAGCGAATGTTTTAATAGATGCATTTGAAAGTACCGAAGAAAACGATATAGAGTACGAGACCGAGTCTGAATCAGAAAACGACGAAGACTGATACATTACACTGTTTTTTTAATGTATGCATGTATGATGTTTTATTTTGAGTAATGTATTAAGAATGATGAATGCGTTCTGTATTATTCTGAGCTATGTAATAATAATGATTTTGTTATGTATTATCATTCTGTTTTATTTTGACCTATGCGTTATTCAGAGATGTGTAATAATAATAATGATTATGTTCTGCATTATTCTGAGCTATGTAATTACAAAGAATGATTATGATGATTAATGAAACATGTGTTGTAATAATAATTTGTTTTCTTTTCATTATATTATATGATTATGTTTGTGGCAGATATGTCTCACAGAAGGCGCAGTACATCTCAGCCTTCTCCTTCGCCTTCTCATGGTGCAGGTCTCAGCGGTACGGCTCCGGACTTACGCCGTGAGATAGAGATAGTTCCCAAGAGTGTTGGGTAAGTATCTAATTAATTTCAATTATATTATTTAAAATATATTAATTATATACATCAACATTTATACAGGGGTTTCGAAATAGAGCTGACGGATTACATTCTTCAAGTTTCAAAGCAATCCTATAAGAGTAGGCTGTCTGGTTGCTGGCCTTATTGGGACGACATCCCAGGCGAAGTGATGAACGCTATAGTTGCTGATTTGATGGTAAGTAAAATTTTATATTTCAATTTAAAATTAGTATACTGTATATAATTCAAATTAATTTTAATAAGCAGGCTGCAATACGTGTCCGCCCGGAAGATAAGAATGTCTTCTTCAATCATTGGAATAAGAGGATGCGGAAAAATTACAGGGAGACTCTTTCGAAGGCCAAGCTAAGCGGAAAAAAACCCAGTTGGATGGGTAATGATGTTTGGGCTGCATTTGTCACCCACTGGGAAAGTGAAGCTATCAAAGTAAGTTATGTATTGCTGTATTGTTAGTATTATTTATTTAAATTATGTATGTTAGTTGCATTATTAATTTAATTAACCGTGTATTTAAATTAACAGGAAATAGCAAAGCGAAATAGCGCGAACAAAAATAAAAATCCAGCGTTACACCGTGGTGGGTCCAAGTCATTCCAACAATGGCGAAGGGAATTGGTAAATTTGTAATTTGAGTTTATAAACTGTAATATTATTTAATCATATTAGTAACGTTTTTTATTCATGTATAATTTCAGCATTCAAGAACCGGACAGGAGCCTACAATGGCCGAGGTTTTTAGAATCACTCATGCGGTGGAGCAGACCGATGATGATGGGAATGTCACCTATGAGTGGACAGATGCGAAGGCTGAATCTGTTATGGTAAATATGTTTATTCGCAATGACGACGTTTCACATTCCTTTAGTAGTGTATAAGTAAATTGTATAGCTATATATTGAGTCAAATTTGTATTCGTAATTGCAGGGTAGATATGAAGCGGAGCGGGCAGCGATGGCGCAAAGAACTGGACGGGAGGATATTACGCTTCAAGAGTCCAATCAAATATGGGATAGAATTATTGATCCGCCTTCTCGCAATAGGCGTTATGGATACGGCATTCAGGAGGTAAACTGTTTTAATAACTTATATTTGAATTTAATATAGCCGTTGCGAGCGTGAATTAGAACTAGTTTGTTTGATCGTTTTACAGGCTCTTAACTTTCAGAGGGCTTACAAGAAATCTATGGCCGAGGAGGAGATAGCCCAGATGCAACGACAGCTGGACGAGATAAATGATTGGCGACAGAGCTTCTTGTCTCAGCAGATAGATGAGCGCATTGATGCATTCGTTTCAGAGCATGGGACCATGCCAGGGTCTGTTGGTGGTGGTGATGACGATGATGCTGATGATGATGAGTAGGTATGTTTTGTTGATGGTTATTTTTTTTGGGCAAGATTGTGGTTTTAATGGATATTTGTTGGACTTGTGTACTTACGTTGGTTGATGGACTTGGTAGTTTGTTTGATGTTTTGTGTACCTATGGTGTTGGTGATGGATATTATGTGTGATGGATTTGAGATGTATTTTGTTTGGTTAATGATGAAATATTTGTGTTAGTTGATTATATAGTTGCGTGATTATTGATATATATGTGTTTTATTTGATTATTTGCGATGTATTTGGTTATATGATGGTTGGAATGGAATGTATACGATGGATTGGAAGTGATTATTGTGATGTGGAATGGTTTGCGACGACAGAGGTTGGAAGAGTGAAAGCTAGCTGCTGGAAAACAAAAAAGTTCCAGGTTTGCAACGGCTCGCAATGGCTCGCAACGGCTCTCTGGTTCAGTCTAGCAACGGTTATCTGGTTCCAGGCTTGCAACGGCTCGTGACGCCACGGGACGACAAGAATTGGAACTAACTGTTGCCACGTGGACAACTTGTCGTCGCTAGCCGTTGCTAAATTGATAACGGAGCCGTTGCTATTGTCGTTGCTGAAACAAGTAGCAACGAGCTAGCAACGGCCGCCAACGGCTATTTGCCGTTGCTATGCCTTCCGTTCCTTGTAGTGATAGTAGTAAACACGGTTTAAAAATAATATTTTGATGATTAAAAAGAGTTAAAATGATTTATTGTAATTTATTTGACAAGAGAACAATTTATGTACAAATTGTTGAATTAAAAATAGTGTTTGTAATAAAATAGTGTAAATTGCAAAATATTGTAAAAATAAGATTTTATTTGTCAAAATATCTTTTTGTTGTTGTTAAATTAAATTTTTATTTTGTTATAATAACAATTTTATTTCAATACAATTGGATGTATACATTTTATTGGGGCGTCACAGTAAATGGTTTTTAGAAAACCGTTTAACTTTCTTAACCCTCTACATTCAAAAAATAATAATTCAAACTTATATACTTTCATTTTTGGCCATTGCTTCAATTTACAACATATTTTTTAGTTTTTAATAAATTTTTAGGTATGAAGCAACTTGAATTTTTCTGGTTGAGTCTTTTCTGTATTTTGCAGGATTATTTTTATTTCAACTCTTCTGGATATGTTTTCAATTTTTCAGTTGATATTCAACAAATGAAAATGAAATTAAAATAGGAACCAGATTAATTTTAGAAGATCAATAAAAAACAACCATAACAGTTAGAAAAGCAGCCTAGGCCCAGAAAAAGAACCAAAGTATCTTTAGTAACACCCACAAGTAGGAGAGAAACATTTTGGTTTAGTAATGGGCAGGGGCCGCGCGAACGCGTACCCCCAAAGCAACAAATAATGACGTCCACTCTCCCACTTGGGCAGATGGTAGCCCAGCGCATTCTCAAAGTGCAATGAGAACCACTAGGCTAGGCCTGGGCCTTCTTGATCACCCATTGACCCCGTCCAGGTAAGTATGAAATACATTGCACCACATGAGCCACTTATATCCTTTTGATGCCAACCTTCCATCAAATTCCACGGTATGGGACTAATAAGAGCTTATGTTTATTCCTCTTCTGCCGCTTGCTGCTGTTTCGCTCTTGCTTTTATCCCTCATATAAAATCTCAAATTCACTGTCTTTTTTCTTTCTGATATTTGCATCTCACCTCTATGCTTATACATGGTAACAACAACTTATGTGTTTATTTATGTTAGTTGCTAAGCTCTTACTTTATAAAAAAGATTATATATGATGAAATATTTGTTCCTTGTTTAACACTTACTGCAATTTATTGTTTAAAATTGTTTATACACCACCTAATTCATTTGCTTAGTTTTTTGCCCTTCATGTATTCATATATAAATAACTGATATGAACTTGGATAATCTTCTCAGCACACTTTTTCTGAATTGCTTAGCTTTGTGGTCATCTGTGCCTTTGGTTTATATGTCTTAAATGGGTAAATATTAAGCACAGTTAAAATAATATGTTGAATATTGACGAACATGTAGCCAACCAAAAAACAAAGATATATCATGGCAATATCTCCAACAAAAAATTTCTATTTTGGAAAAAAAAAGTAGATTTTGTAATACAATTTTCAACATACTTTTTAGTCTTAGTAACTTTTAACTATGAAGCAACCTGAACTTCTCTAGTTCAGTCTTTCAGTATTTTGCAGGGTTGTTTCAACTCTTATTGAGAAGTTTTCAATTTTCCGGTTGATAAGTTAAAATAGGAACCAGATAAATTTTAGAAGACCAACAAACAACCAGACCATAATGGTTGAGCAATCTTGGCTTAGAAAAGGAACACAGGCTTTGAATTTAGCAAAACAAGCATCTGTAGTAACAGATAAGCACAAAAAAGAGATACTTATTTTAGTTTAGTAATGGGCAGGGGCCGCGCGAACACGTACCCCCAAAGCAACAAATAATGACGTCCACTCTCCCACTTGGGGAGATGGTAGCCCAGCGCATTCTCAAGGTGCAATGAGAACCACTAGGCTAGGCCTGGGCCTTCATGATCACCCATTGACCCTGTCCAGGTAAGTATGGAACAGGCTGCACCACATGAGCTACTTATATCATCTTCTTGCCAACCTTCCCATCAAATTCCACGGTATGGCACTAATAAGTGCTTATGTTTATTTCTCTTCTGCTGCTTGCTGCACTTTCTTGCTTGTTTTCCCCATCCATTATGAAATCTCAAATTCACTCCTTTTTTTTTCCTTTCTATTATTAGCATCCTTTGCGGTTACCTTAATTGATCAATAAAATCACTGTATGTGCATCTCACCTCGATGCTCATACATGTTAACAGCAACTTATGTATTTATTTATTTTTAATTGCCAACCTCTTACTTTTATGAAAAGAGATGACGGATTGAAATATTTGTTCCTTGGTTAACACTTACTGCAATTAATTGCTTAAAATTGTTTATAAAGCAACTTAATTCATTAGCTTAATTTCTTGTCCCTCGTGCATTCATATATAACTTACTGATATGAATTTGGATAATCTTTTTAGCACACTGTCTGAATTGCTTAGATTTATGGTCATCTGTGCTTTTGTTTATATACTAGCCTTAAATGGGTAAAGATTAAGCACAGTTAAAATGATACGTAGTATATTGACGAACAAGTAGCCAACAAAAAAAAAAGTTAACATGGCAAGGTCTCCAACAAATAAATTTCTATTGAGAAAATGGTTGCCAATATCTAGTTCAGTGTGATTTTGTTTTGACGTGTTTGCTGTTTTCAACTAGATGCCTACTCAAATAAGAGCTTTGTGAAGTGCAATAAGTTAAATAAGTGCATTTCAAAACAAAAGCATAACAAAGTCGATGATCATCACCTAAGGAGTGCTGCTATTACCTTGTTTGAAGAACATCAGATCATCTGTGGCAAACAATTTTAAGTGAACGTCTGCGATAATAACAAGAGCATCTCCAGCAGTCTGCAATAATTCCAGGCAGTACCATGTGCATGAGCAGTGTGATTTTGGTGTGACATGTTTGCTGTTTTCAACTGGAAGTCTATTTAGTGTCCTTTACAAGTACAATAAGTTAATTGAGTACGGCTTAAAACGAAGTATAACGAAGTAATGATTGTCACTTAAGGAATGCTGCCATTACCTTGTTTGGAGAATATGAGGTTTCTGGATCATCCAAGTATCCGAGGTAAACTATTTTAAGTTAAAGTTGCCATGATGTGCAATTTGGTTTTCCACCGAGGACTTTAATTAGGGTAGCAAGAGCATCTCCTGTAGTCTGCAATAATAACAACGTTGTAATAACAACAGACTATTATAACTCTACATACATATTTTTATCTTTGCTTTGATGAAAATACACCTTGAACACATATCATATGCAAATCATACATGGTTCTTGATCATCATTTTTTTTCTTTTCATATGCATATTTCTCGTTTTACTTTTCACAAAAAACTGCATCAAATGACCATCTAAAAAATAAATGTGCACATTACCATATAATATTACTTTTAACTACACCATTATTAAAATGAGAGTATTATAGTTGATCCCAAAAGTGTAGTTCGTTTGGTCAAATCACTAAAGGTTCGCAAAAGGCTGAATTTCAATGAAAACGGTAAATCTCTTTGAATAATATGAATTAACGCCGTATGGTTTATGCATAAACAGTTAAGAGTTTACAAACATTGTTTGATATAACTAGATATTTTAAATATAGTATTAAATTTAACTATTAATTATATCAAATAAAATATATATCAATACATCAGAAAAACACAAACAGAAGGGGAAAAATCATAAAACGAATACATGTTTATTGAATGAATACATATGCATATAGTACATATTCAAGAATTTTAATTGTGCATAACAGTGGTACCAGGCATGTTCAATAAACTTCCAAGTGAGTGCATCTAGTTAAAACACATTGTTATGCACGCCAGTTGGCTACTTCCTTAAATCTTCTGTAATTTTGTAGATTACAATTGATGAAGATGCTCTAATTACACATTTTAGAACAAATCATTAAACTAATTACAGCTTAAGTTGTCATTTTACAAATGCAATATCTTCTATGCATGTTATTTTGTTATTGAGCTCCAATACCGTATCATATTCTTCCTAATAATTATTGATCTTGAAAACCAAGTTTTAAAAAAAAAACAAAATTTATCATGCATAATACTGTAACACATATCAAATAGGATTCTGCGTCGTTGTAACATACTTAATTTATTAACAAGTTTAATGTTATATGCAAAAAATTATAAACAAGAGCTATGCTGTTAAATGTAAAGCCACGCCAAAGCACTGAAGTTTCTATAATTTCCAAAGGCTAATAAATGACATTATAAAAGAAGCGAATCAATTATGTTACAATTTATATCTTTATTCTTTAGATAACAATTAGTATGTTTTATTGAATATCAATTTTAAACACATAAGTTGTCTCAAGATAGTTCCAATATACGCTTTAAAGATCTGAGATGTCAATCCGGAATGTACACTAAATGTAGACTCGTCTCGTCCGATCTCATCCTTCATGGTATATCGCATGTGAAAATGTCGTGATACAAAGAAATTTGATATTTGAAACATAGTTCTAAAGGTGTGGCACTATTCTCCAAACTTATGATGTAATATCTCATTCATACAATGTTGGAAGTGGACAAATGTTTATACGTTAATCATCCGGACAATAGCAACAAATGGATACGAGATCCAACACATTTAGAACATGAGTCCCACTCAAATTGAGTCCCAATGTTTTTGGCCTGCTCAAAACTCAACATCATCTTTCATCGTTCTCATCCCGTGCAAAGGCTTCCGCTTTCACAATATTATTTTACAAAGGCCTCACCGTGGTAAGAGAAACCTCAAAAAGTGGGTTTGATATATTTCATTACCATGTTTCTACCCTCGTTATATATTCTCTGTTATTTAGGTTAAAAAAAATCTGAATCACTAATACCATGTAACAATGAAAATTGATCGGAACAGTGTCTTTTTATTATGCTTATTGCAATAGAAACCAAAAAACCAAAATTAAGTATGTAAACACTCACCTATGAATGCATTGTTATCGAAAATCTTGAAATCTTACGTTTTAGATCCTGTTTCACATTGGATCTCTCACTTTACGATACGATTTACATTCTTATTCAAACTTAGTTAAGACAGCAATTTAGAAAAACGATTTTATTCATACTTATATATTACTTATTTGGATTCATAATTCCAAATCTAATGTTTTCAAAACAAATAAAAAGTGGAACAAGAGAAAAAATTGAATTTTAGGTTTAGATCAAGATTTGAGATTTCGCCCGAAACATCGAGTGTTGACTGTATTTTTCGTCAACCTCAGAATTGCATCCAAAAACCAGATATAGAGTGGTTCAGCAAAACTACCTACGTCCACTGTGAATTCCTCTTATCATACGGCTCTCTTACAATTACAAGAAATTACAAAAGATGCAACAAGATAAAAAGAGCGACTCAAGACTAATGTTTTTGCTAATCTTAAGTACTTGTTGAGCTTAGAACTGTGAACGATGAGCTGCTGTGAGAATCTACTGTTTGATGCTAAGCTGAGAACATGGGATCATGAGTGATTGATGAATCCTCTAAATAAATCGACCTTTGAGGGTGACGACCAACCTTCGAATAGTCGACCATTGGCGGGTGGCTACCGATAACCTTGAAATTTTTATGCATGGGGTATTTATAGTGGTTGAAACTGATGCTGGGACGGCTGAGATGATGCTGTAAAACTGGCTAGAAGGGCATTGCACCGTAAATCTAATTAAACGGGTTTAATGAGGGACAGCCGACGAAATGAAGGGAATCAGCGGTTGAGGTCAACATTAACAGGAAAAACCCTGTAAGATACATGCTCTTACTGTTCAGGTACTGTTTTTACACAATGACACCATGTTACACAGTATGCTATGTGTCATGCTTTGTATCAGAAGAGGACACACATGGTTGTACTTCTTTGTCAGCTTTGCATGCATGCTGTTGTGGCAAGGTGAACCAGGCAGGACAACTGTTTCCCAAGGATATGGAAAGAGGTGGAAAACTGTCAGGGGTAGTGCTAAAGAAGCGGGTTAAGCCGGGTAGGTCTGGATGTACTGCTCAAAATGATACGGAGAACCAACTGTAGATTCGCTTACGGGAGGCTACATTGGAGCCGAGTTGACGATAGGTCATGCCCAAGGAAATTTAGAGACATGTTGATCGTTAGATGGTTGAAGGGGGTGCTTGAGCATACGAGATGTCTGAGAGCCAGCTGGTTATAAGAAGGGGCCGGATGATGGGGACTGGGCCAAGTAGTGCAAATTTCATTCTTTGCTTGATGAGTTGGTTGTTTGTTATTGCTTCGGGGTGCACTGACCGAGGACCGACCTGGGTTTAACCTGCACTACCTAGGGTGACACTGGCGCTGAGTGGGAGCGCATGCTTACCCATGGGTTCTCATATGTGATAAGCAGTCATGTGCATAGCGTCGGACGGACCCTGGCTCGAACCGGAGCGCGCGAGGCTCGTGGGTTCTCCAGGGTGACAAGTCGCATATTACATAGTCCGGCTCGGCTTGGGGGGTGCATGGCTGGCTCGAGCACTTTTATATGATGGAGTGATAATGATGAGACGGATGGCTGGTGTCGTCGCTCACAAGAACTTAGCAGATAGAAATTGTTAAAAGTGAACTTATCTGTCTAATGCTTTAATGGTGGATGGTCCCAGTTTAACCTAAGCGTTGCACGGCTTGAAAGTTCCCTTAGGTGACATGCTACAAGAGGAGGTAGACCTGGCTTATTTTGCATGGACACTATAGATGTCGAACTTTTGTGTCACTCAAGGTAACATCGGCATAGACAACAATGTCACACCCTGTTCGGAGGATGAGCGGGATCATGGACGAGCAATACGGATCGTTGCGGTCGCGCATCCAGTCGTCGATGTGCCTCGAGCACAGGGGACAGGCGTCTCATCCAAACGTCCGTCTAGGGGGGCTGTCCCCAAACAAAGAAACGAATACATGATTCAATTTTGCAGGATAACCTGGCAGTATCCAACAAGAAAATGAATTCTCAATAATTCATTCTCATGGATAGCTTGCTGGCCAGAAGGGAAGCGATGGCTTGCGCGGTCATTGACGGCGAAGGTTGGAGGTCCCCAAATAAGGTGATAAGCACATGAAAATTCATCCTCGTGAATAGTGTGCCGGCTAAGAAGGGAGCGACGGCTCGCGCGGTTCTCAAACAAAGTAATGAACACATGAAAACTCATTCTCGTTGGATAACCTAAACGTTCCCTTACAAGGAAATGAGTTCTCGGTAATTCGATCTTGTAGATAGCCTATTGGTTAGAAAGGAAGCAACAGTTCATGCAGTCCTGCACGGCGAAGGACGGCGGTCACCAAACAAGGTAATGATCACATGATGACATGAAAACTCATCATCGTTGGATAGCCTTAATAGCAGTGCTGAACAATGCGGGCTCTGACAACTTCAATGCTCTCGACACAGAAGTTCATGGGCCTGTGAGCCAGCTTGAGAAAGTCGTTAGTTGCTGATCTCGGATGCTCCCGACATGTAGACGGGCATCTGGTTGCTCTCAAGAACCTTTAACGACGAAGACGGAGGAGGGATCCACTCGACAGCCTGTGGGAAGCTGCCTTAGGTATTGACATGAGTGTCGGGTCTCAGGGATTTTCTAGGGAGAAGCGAGATGGAATCGAGATCACTGACGATGGTCATCCTGCCCCCGGGTCTAGTCATGAGACTGGTCTATCAAAGCATCTCGCAGGGGCGAGCTTGGCAAGCGATGGAAGGTTCATTCCCCGTGTTGGGGTCCTTCCGGTGATCGAAGGGGCGAGCAAGACTGCACTCGCGGTTGTTATAGTTCATACTAGATGTGGGATACCAAGTGTGAAAAGAGCTTGCACAGGAGGCTACTAAAGAAGGTTCAGACCCTCCTAACACCAGATTGTAACCTGTATTTTTCGTCAACCTCGGAATTGCACCACGAAAAGCAAAAGTCGTTTGCTAATCGTCCGATTTAAGAGCTGAAATGAACATTCAATGAGTAAATGACGCCAGATATAGAGTGGTTCGGTAGGACTGCCTACGTTCACTGTGAATTCCTCTTATTATACGGCTCTCTTAGAATTACAAGGAACTGCAAGAGATACAACAAGATAAAAGGAGTGATTCAAGACTAATGCAACCGCTAAACTCGAGTGCTAATTGAGCTTAGAACTGCTAATAGTGAGCTGCTGTGAGAATCTGCTGCTAAATGCGGAGCTGAAGACGCGGGATCATGAGTGGTTGATGGATCCTCTGAATAAATCGACAATTGAGGGTGACGACCAACCTCTGAATAGTCGACTCTTGGCGGTGTCCACCAATAACCTTGAAGTTTCTATGCATGGGGTACTTATAGTGGTTGAAACTGATGCTGGGACTACTGAGATGATACCGTAAAACTAACTAGAAATGCGATGCGTTATAAATTTGATTAAACGAGTTTGATAATAGATCAGCTGGCGAAGTGGAGGAAATCATTGGCTGAAGTCAACATCAACAGAAAAAATCATATAAGACATATGCCCTACTCCTACCATTTAAGTAATATTTGTTAACCCAAAAAATGGATCAACGCCCTGCTTAGAGTTTGAAAGCACCAGCCATGTTCTGACAGAGCAATATCACAGATCATAGATATAAGAAAAGAACGGTAAAAGAAAGAAGACAAAGAATTTTTATAGTGGTTCGGCTGTTAATGAAGCCTACGTCCACTTTATAATTTTTCTTATAGACTGATTGTTGTTACAGAAGATGTTTGATTACAAGGCTTTGATTATCTTTAGCTAGATTGAATCCCCAGAGTTGGAATCCACTGAAGAATCACAGTGAATTCCTTTGGAGATTGTTGTGAGGGAGGTAGAGAGTGAAGAATAATTCCAGCAGAGCTCCAGCAACCAGTCCGGAGAAGATCCTCTTTGTGTTGCAGGTGGATGATATTTATAGAGGTCGGAGAGCTTCTGGGCCAGGCCAGTCTTCATCAGCTTGCAGGTAGGCTATAGGCGACCTAGGGGGGCTTTGGCTCGCAAAACGAGCCAATACTTGGTTCGTTTTGCGCGCCAAGTCTTGCCTCTTTTTGATAGTGTTCCATATCTAGTTTGTTTGATGGTTTAAGCAGAGGTATAGGTAGCTGATGATCCAAGCACTTAGGATTTTTCTGGAGTTTGGAATTGGAGATGTTTCCGTAGTCTTTTATCGTAGTTGTTTGCGTAGTATCGTTGCATGTTACTCCGTCTTGATGACGATCTGCTGGCTGATTGTGCTTTGATTGCTGACTGGACTAAACTGACGCTAGCTTCTTAGTTCAGTTGAACTTGATCGTTGCTTTAGTAATATGATTTGGCTCTCGTCAACTCCTTGCCTTAGCCTTTCTGGTCAAGCTCTATGCCATTCTGATGTGATGGGATTGTTCTGTATTCTGATGTATCCTGTTGAGTTAAAAAGCCGGATAACATTTGCCCCCCAAAGTACGTCTTTTGAATGAAAGGTGTGCTTTGCTTTAGAACAAGTCATGGCAACGAGTCTTCGGTTGTTGAGCTTTAGTCTTGGTGAATCGCCCAGTTCCTTCGGATTCTCTTGCCAGTCACAAGTCGTTCCAAACCTGTTACAGTCTAAGACTCTAGACTCTGCCTGAGTGTAATTTATACATCACAATCATTCTGATTTCATTCGGGGTTATTACATCACATGTCTCTAATTACATTGCACATCTCTAATCGTCCCGCGTTCATTCGGGATTTACATCACTATTAATTTTTGCTTTTCATTCAGAGTTTTTACATCATATATCCAAATAATATATCAGAATCACATTATATCACATCATGTCACAACATATATCAAAATTACACTGTATCACATCATATATCAAAGTCATCCTGTGTTCATCCAGGATTTATCCGTTTTATTCTATTTATAAGGCATTCGGATCCTTTTTTGCAAAACCAAATCTGTTTTAAGGTCCAATCTTTCTGGACCGCTTAAGTAAGTATAACGCGTGATCTCTTCGGATCATTTAATGTTTAGTTTAATGTGTGATCCCTCTGGATCGTATAATGTTTAGTTTAATGTGCGATCTTTGAATCATTTAATGTTTTAAGTTAAGGGGACGATCTTTCCAGATCTTTTGTTTGTTAAGTCAAGGGGGATTAAGTAAGCTCATCCGCTCACTCTCCGGTGATGCGACTTACTTCTTGCACTCTGGTCCCGTGGTGAGATTCTAAGGCGATCAATATCGTACAAGTCCATTCACTCGCTCTCTGGCAAGGGGACTTGCACCTTGCACTCCGGTCCTGTGGTGGGACTCTAAGGCGATCAATATCAGTTATCAAAATTCAAATCAAAACAAATAAACAGAAATTAAACAAGCAGGAGTCCTAAATGTTCATCTCAGGCATTCGACTCAGAGCGTGCCTAAGGACCGTTCTGGATCCCGTACACGTGTAAGCGGCCTTCGATTGTTATTGTCCTAAGTTCTCTCAGGCATCCGACCCAGAGCGTGCCTAGGGACCGTTCGGGATTCCGTACATGTGTAAACGGCCTTCGATTATTATCATCTACATACCAAAAGAAAAGTGCGGGAAAAGAAATGATAAAACAAAGCATTGGAATCGAATCCGACTCCTGTTTACCCCGATCATGGGATAATTTGTCTTGGCGCTTGTCCCAGGGCGTTTCTTGATGCATTTGCCACGGATGGCGGTTGTCCCTGCAATTCCACCACAGTTCTGTTCCTCACATATTGTGGCAGATGGTTGTTCCGGACCAGTTCTTCTATCAGATCACGAAGGTGTCGACATTCGTTCGTCTCATGCCCATTCAATTCATGGAAGATGCAAAACTTTTCAGATCTTTTCTCTCGGTCAATGGACTCCCTCCTAGGCGGCCTTCGATAGAGGTTCTACCCCCTCGTATCCAGGTATATCCTCTCCGGGGTTTCAGTCAGGTCGGTGTATGAGGAGAATCTTGGCTCGTTTCTCTGTTGTTTTGGGTCTTTGATGTTGTCATCAGCTTTCCTCTTCACTTTGTCTTTTCCAATTCCAGCTCCAGACGGTCCCCCGCCTTCGACGACATTTATTTCAGCATCCTCATCCTCGGCTTCGGCGTCTTCCTGACGTAGGTACCTCTCAGCTTCGTAATAGAATTCTGCAAGATCCATCGGTGGGTCCCTTTTCAATGTGGCTTTGAAATCAGTCTTGTTCGCGACTCCAGATACTGCCGTCATTAGGATAAACGATGGGTCCGGTTTGTCCACTGCAGCCGCCGCCGCATTGAATCTTGTTAAATAACTTCTCAAGGACTCTTCAGGCCTTCGTTTTACGTTTGAGAGCGTAAGTACATTCCTTGGTTGTGAGACATGAACCTTGAATTGTCTCAAGAATCTGCTCATTAAGTCGGTCCACGTGCTTATGGACCCATTTTCCAATTGTCTGAACCACATTGCAGCCAAATCTGTTAAGTATAAGGGGAAGCATCGCCCCATTACTTTCTCAGAAGCACCCAACACCTCCATATGTTGGATGTATCGCATCATATGAATCGTCGGGTCTGTCTTCCCGTCGTACATTTCCAGTGTCGAAAGCTTGAAATTTGGAGGATTTCTCGCGTTCCGGATATTAGCAGTAAATGGATTGCTGTTCATATCTTCCAGACCCTGATCTGGGGGGCCTCCTTTGATGAATCTCCGTACCAATTCAGCAATTCTATTCTCACCGTCCAATGAAGGTCTCTGTCCTAAAACAATATTTTGCCCTTTGCCCCGTTGGGGGTATCCCGAGATGGACTCTTCCGGCAACATACCTATGTTCTGATTTGCAACTCTAGCTTCATTCATTCCTCCGTTCCTTCGAGGAAGTTCGGGTACATATCCTTATGTCTGCCGCATCCTAGTATTCGGATCAGCTCCCGTGCCACCAGTCCATGGTGTTTCAACGGTCGCTCCGGCATTGGCATTGATTCTCATGTTGATTCCAACGCTACCCCATGTGTCGGTTGCTCTGGGCGTGGGGGCAAGGCTATCCACATACCTTGCTCCAATCCAAATCCGACAATCCCTGCATTGTTCCCTGGAGTTTGATTCCTATTCCCTGCAGATCTAGCCATCCCCTGCTGCTCCATCCTCTGGAAGAATCCATCCATCATCTCATGTTGTCTAGCTAAGAGTCTATCTTGCATCTCTTTCATCATCATTTCCATCTCCTCTCTAATCACATAGCTGGGTTGATGAGAATTTGAGGACACTTCCTGGCTGCCTCCAACCTCCGGTTGACTTGCTCCAGTTTTAGATCTGGTGTTAGGCCTCTTCATTTTCTTTGAATCTCGGATTCAAACTTCAATTTGAACTCGTTCAAGGTTTTCAGTGAAAGCACCAAAATGGCGTCCACCGTTGTAAGACATATGCCCTACTCTTACTGTTCAAGTAATATTCATGCACAGTAGCAGCATGTTGCACAACATGCTCTGTATCAGAAGAGGACACACTTGGTTGGGCTTCTTCGACTTTGCCTGCACGTTTTTGTAGGGAGACGGACCAGACAGACCAGCTTTTTCCTAAGGATATGGAAAGAGGTGGGAAACTGCTAGGGGTAGTGCTCAAGAAGAGGGTCGAGTCGAGCAGATCTGGCTACATTGCTCCGAATGTTATAATGAACCAACCGTAAGGTCTCTTGCGGGGGGTTGCATTGGAGCCGAGTTGGCAATAAGTCATGCCCAAAGCAATCTAAAGACGCATTAAACGACGGACGACTGAGGGATGTGCTCGAGTAGTCGGGGCTATCCAGAAGCCACCTGGTTATAACAGGTGGCCGGACGATGGAAATGGGACCGAATAGTGTATATGTCTTACTTTGCTTGATGAGCTGGTTGTTTGTTGTTACTTTGGAGTACACTAGCGGGGGGCTAATCTAAAGTTTCACGGAGAGGACAGGCTGACAGGAGTCCAAGTTGGACAGCAGTCGAGAAAGACTGGGTGACCTGTTTCTGATTATTGAGTAGCTTTGCGGTAGGCTGGTCTGGATCCAAGCCACCCCGAATCGAAGTGAATTAAGCTAAAATACTTTGATTAGTCTATTTTCTTGCTTACGGAAAATTTGAGTAACAGTAACACCGAGATTCCGGTCGTTCCGTTCCAATTTCAGTAGGGACTGAAACGAAGCCAAACTGAAATCTCGATTCAATAAAAAAAACTACTGAATTCAAATTTTATAGAAGAAAATTAAAAGGAGAAATTAATTTGAATTTCATATATATAAATATCCAAAATTTGAAATTTGAACTTCGGAAACATGTAAAATCACAAAATATATGAATAGTATAACTAAAAAGGTTAAATACGAAATAATAAGTAAATACTTGTTAGTGTTATAAATATTTAAAGTTAATCAATATTAATCATTCATATCTTATTTTTCAATTAAAGATAAATCACACATCTTGTTTTAATCAATTAAGCAAATACATGTGCAATTATCATGTTGTGAGGTTTTGGCCGAAATAGGGAAATTCCAACCACCTCAATTCGATTTTGGTCGACTCCGGGACAATATCCTAGCAAGAATCTGGTTTCGGTTGGAAACAGGAAAAGGTTTGAAATTTTCGAAAGTTACAGGCTTCTATTTGAACTATACAATATAAAATTATACCGTCTATATCAAACAAACCTTAAATTATGAACTTTTCCATTGATTGAACAGATCTCTTCGAATCTTTCTTCTCCATCATCGAATTTGAAGTCGATTTCTACATACCCACGTTTTTACCTTCGTATTTAATCTTGATTTTAGACCTAATTATCATCATTTTGAGCTAACGATGGATGTAACAACCCGAAATTTAACCCGTAATAGTTAATTCGTTAATTAATTAGATAATAAAATAACTTTGTGAAATTATCAGAATTAAACTACGGAAGTTGCACCATTGTGTCCGTGGTAATTTTTTGGTCAATTTCCATATATAGAACATCAGAAACCGAGCTAATATGACCAAGTTATAAAATAAACAAAATAAGCAGAAAATATATATATATATATATATATATATATACAGGTCGACCGGCCGGTCGACCTGGACAATGGTCGGTCGACCCGCCTTGCCTTTTGGCAAGCGAACGAACGTTCGTTCGAACGAATCAGCAGCGATTGAACACGTATTTTGCATCATTTTAACTGATCTGGTCCCTCCGTTTCTGCATCCGATGGTCCATATTCAGCCTATGACGTGGTTGCATCCTATTCAATCTTCAAATCCAACAGTCCGAGATCCACTTCTACATCTATAAATAGACCCTTAGACCTAACACCTTTTCTTATTCTAGGTTTTCCCCAATTGGGTTCACCTTTCTAGGAAGAACCCTAAACGGAATAATTTTTCCAAAGGAGAAAATCGTTATAAATTAAATTATTTTACAACTCCAAGCCGATCCGGGAAGACCAAAGGAAGAGCTTAGGACCGGAGGTGAGTGATTGTAATTATTTTAAGATTTTTTTAAGTAATTTAAAATAATAGGGTTTCCAATAATTGTAGTTTTACTACGATTTTTGGAATACCTTTTTTAGTAGTTTATTTACAGTTTTTAGAATTATTTTCAGTCTATTACCTTTCAGCTATTCTTTTCGGTAATTTTAGTTTATTACTGTTAATTATAGCTTTTCCGTTTATTTACAGTTATTTACAGTATTTTAGTTTATTTGCTGTTATTTATACGTTATTTACATCTTCTTTCTACGGTTTGGATTTTCTTCTATTTTCAATTTTCTTTTATTCCTCCTTCGCATATGGATTAGAATATGATTAACGCGAATACGGATTTAAATGGTAAAAAAACTGAAATAATGGAATATAAGATGTAAATTTCAAAGACTGTAATATAAATGGGATTGGACTGAAATTACGCCTAATTATGACGTTAATTGGACTGAATTAAAAAGATTGGCCTAGTTATAACTTAGAATTATAACTAAAATGAGTAAAAGATGAAAGAAGCTTATTTTTACACTTAGACATTGGGTTAAATAATAAGCATGATTATAACGTAGGTTATAATAAGAAAAAGAACAGAATAAGGCTTATTTTAAGACTTAGGATAAATTAATAAGCACATAATAGAGAAAAATGTAAAGGCTTATTTAAATAATTTACCTAAGTTACTAAGCAAAGATGAAAGTATGACATGTACCAAATAGCATTTCCTATTAGACAAAACGGTGAGCCTAGGGCACGCTTATGCTAAGAATGGTAGTAGTTGGTCAAATAGGAGTCCAAATCATGGAGGATTTTGATAAGGGGCGCAACTAGATATTGTTTGGATGAATGATCGGTACCAACAGCATTTCCCCTATAGATTCTATGGACACACGGTGATCTCACGTTAGCCTGAAGTGGGATGAGGGGTACGCCTATGCTGGAAGTTGGAGGTAATAAGAAGACCCAATAGGTGGAGCAAAAGGTAGCATGAGCATGGTGGCAGTTACGCGTGCGACTTCCATTCGGGTGCTCAGTAATAGCTATGAGTTCCAAGCGCTTAGTACGAGTGTCTTTCGTAGACACCATTGCCTTCTGTGTAGGGAGCTATATATGTCGTCCGGATTCACAGTGGTTGTTCTGTGCATCTTTCGTAGATAACATTGGCTGCCGTGTAGGGAGTTATATAGTGGTTGGTCCGCAGTAAGGTCTATGGAGTAGCATGTCGATAAAAAATGGTAGAACTAGGGTTACATCCTAATTACAGGATTAGGAATTCAGCCTAATCAAAGCAGAAATCAAAGACAAGTGCAAGCAATCAAAGTTAACCTATCTTATAAATTGAGCAATATTTAATCGTACTTATTTCCAGTTTATCTCTTTCATATTCCTTTGTTATCCTTATTTATGCTAGAACTGTTGTAGAGTCTATTACTTTTATCTTGCTTAAAGATTCTAGTAATTAATATCATTCACCAGACTTTTAGTCTGATTTACTCCTCTATTTTCCCCTTTCCCTCCCATAGGCAATCAGGGGAGAAGTCAGTGGATTGTTGTCGCTTGGCGGTTTCTTGGAGGAGTCCTCTACTATGTATTTCTTTTATTTTCAGCTTTTGTTCTTTCTATGTACTGGCTTATTATGAGAGATATTATGTACTCTGATTTTGAGACTGAGTTTTGTTTCATGAGACATATTGAATTTTTAGACATGTATGTGGTACTTGGTATTTGACTTATTTATGAAGTAATTATGAAGTTTTCTTTTAATTAAGTTATTATTTTAAGTTTCCGGCTGCTTTTATATATATTTGTCTTGTGAATCTTAGTCTATGTTAGCTTTGGTTATACCTACAACGCACCACGCCTTTTTAATGTGTCATTTTGGTATATTAAGGGGTGTGGGGTGTTTCAATGGAATAAAGAAAGAATTGAATATAACCCCTAATTTTTTGGCGAATGGGGGTAAAAAGAAGGGACTTACTGGGTCGGGTTTTATTTGTTTGTTGGTTGTGCAATATTATTAGGGCATTGGATTAATCAAGGTCAACTAGATAGCTGTTGTGGGCTTTTGTTGATTAGTTGCGAAAATTTTTTTAAGTGATATTAAGATTTAGTAATACTTGTAGACGGGGTTTTTGAATTTGTAAAGAAAATTTGTTTATTATGTCCTATTTTTAAATGATAGTAAGATTTGGTAATATTTATAAAGGAGCATTTTGAATTGGTAAAGAAAGTTTATTTATTAGGTCATACTTTTAAATGATATTAAGATTTGATAATATATAGAGAGGGCATTTTTGGTAGTTCACGCTTACACCGGAAAAGTGTGACGACAAAGGTATTACAATTATTTTTATAAAAAACCCACTCCGAAGAGTAGAGTCCCAACCCAGTTAGTCTGACCAGAGCCAGGAATGGGAGGTTAGCTAGCCCAGCAGGAAGCATTCGTTTTCCAACCGTGTTTAGTTGGATTTAACAGGAAACACAACTTCCCGCCATGAGAGAGTAGGACAGATGGGTATCGAACTCGTGACTTCATTAACATGTTGCAAGTCTCTACCACTGCGCCACTACTGCGGACGAGGTATTACAATTATTATTAAAGATAAATTATAATGTTTGGTTTAATTATAATGTTTATACTTAATTTTAGTATATATTTTTACAATTTAAACGATTGTCTATATTTAATCATGTAATTATTGAAAAAATACTGAAATCAAAACCAAACCAAAACTTACGAAATTAGTCGAAACTTCAAAATTTTCAATAGTCCGAAACCGAAACTGAGTTCTCAAACTTCGGTAATCATATGAAATAATAATGAATTCCAAAATCGAAACTTGAATCGAAATTTACGAATTAGATCGAAATTCCTAAAATTACAGAAGACCAAAATTGAGATCTTGAACCCTGGTTTAGATGTAGAAGTTCAAATATCAAAATCAATTTAAAATGTATAAAACAAAAAAGTACGGATCTTTTGAATCTATGGTTTACAATTTAAATCTCATTTCGATTTAAATATTGAACTTTACGATTTAAATCTCGTTTCGATTTAAATATTGAACTTCACGATTTAAATCTTGTTTTAAAAACCTTGTTTGAAAGTTTAGAATTTTCCAAAATTTTAACTTTTATGGAAAGAAAATTTGATATATCTTGGAAAAAGATGGATTTTTTATCACGATTTTCAACATATTTTTTTGTTTTGATGAACTTTTAAGCAGAGGGTAATTTTAAAGGTTTTGACCAAAATATTGAGATTTCCGTCGTTCCATTTAGGTTTTAGTAGGGACCGAAAAGAAACCAAAGTGAAACTCTGGTTCATAAAAAAATTTATTGAACTTTAAATTTTACAGAAGAAACTCAAAAAAAGAAGTAGTTTAAGTTTCAAACATATGAATATCCAAAATCTAAGGGTCCGTTTGGTTTTATTTTGTATTTTGAGTTTTGTGTTTTCAACTTGCACTAAGAAATAGCAAGAAATAAGAGGAGAAGATTTATAATTCTTAGTCATTGCGACCACCAACGGACAACGAAGGAGTTGGATTGTTTCCGTGCTTTGGTTTTCTCTCGAAACACGAAAAACAAAATAAACTTGTTTTCTATTTTAAATGTTAATTTCATTTTTCAAAATTGTTTGTTTTTCAACAATACATACAACGGACGCGCTTTTGTATTGACGAAAACACAAAACTAAAAACGACAAGCCAAACGGGGCCTAAAATTTTAACTTAGAGAAAATACAAATTCACAAAAAAAAAATGGTATAACTATAAAAGTTTAAAATGGAGTAATGAACAAACATGTTTTAGTGTTATAAATATTTATAATTAATTAGTATTGTTTGTTTATATTTTATTTTGCAATTAAATTAGGGCTATTATAGTAATGGTAAATTTACCATTACCATACCATTACCAGTCAATCGGTTACAATTTTAAAGTAAAGTCGGTATACCAGCATAATCGAAACGGTAACAGTAAATTTACCATTTTTACGATAAAACATTGGTAATATTTTTTCAAAACCAGCGATAACGGTAATTTACTAGTCCATTCATAATACATTGATATTCATGTAAGATGTTGTATAACAGGTATTTAGAAGCAAAAAAATAGTTCAATTTATTTCAGTAATTCAACTCAAATGATGATAAATACACTTGTTTTCTATATCATTTATTAAGTGACCCAATAAGATATATAATGAAACATCATTCAGTGTAAAAATATATCAACTTATTATTTTTCTAGACAAACGGTAATTTACTATTACCAGTGTAACGGTTACCAGTTTATCAGTATACCAGTCATCGATATACCAGTCAATTGGTAACGGTAAACAATTTTAGTTTATCAGTAAGAAAAGTACGGTAACGGTATTTACAAAATGGTAATGGTTGATAACCATTACCATAACAGCCCTAAATTAAATACATATTATACGTTTTGTTCCGATAAATTAAATAAATATGTGTAGTTGTATGAAAAATAAATAACGAGATCCGAAATAAAAATTAAAATCGAAATTTACAAATTATGTTCAAATTCCTCAAATTACAAAAACCCAAAACCAAGATCGAACCTTGTTATTTCAACTCTTTTTGAGAAGGTTTTCTTCATTTGATATTCTTACAAAGGAAAACAACGTTAAAATAGGCAACAGATAAATTTTAGAAGACCAACAAACATCAAGCATAGAATCTAGACACAAAAACAAGCAACTGGGCTTTGATTTTGACCTAAGAAGTATCCCTCATAACACGTGAATATTTTAGTTCAGTAATGGGCAGGGGCCGCGCGAACGCGTACCCCCAAAGCAACAAATAATGACGTCCACTCTCCCACTTGGGGAGATGGTAACCCAACACATTCTCAAAGTGCAATGAAAACCACTAGGCTAGGCCTAGGCCTTCTTGATCACCCATTGACCCCGTCCAGGTAAGTATGGAACATGTTGCACAACATGGACCACTTATATCCTTTTGGTGCCTCCCTTCCATCAAATTCCACGGTATGGGACTAATAAGTGCTTATGTTCATTTCACTTCTGCCGCTTGCTGCTGCTTCTTGCTTGCTTTCTCCCTCCGTTATAAAATCTCAAATCGACTTTTCTTTCCTTTTTCTAATATTCACATCATCTACAATTATCTTAATTGATTGATAAAATCACCGTATATACATCTCACCTCAATGCCCATCCATAGAACTTATGTATTTATTCATTTTTAATTGCCAAGCTCTTACTTTTATAAAAAGGATTACTAGATGAAATATTTGTTCCTTGTTTAACAAATACTGCAATTTATAATTTAAAATTGTTTATACACTAACTGATATGAACTTGACTAATCTTTTTAGCACACTTTGTCTGAATTGCATAGATTTATGGTCATCTGTGCTTTTTGTTTATGTACTTGCCTTAAATGGGTAAAGATTAAGCACAGTTAAAATAAAATGTGGTATATTGACAAAGATGTAGCCAACAACAACAAAAAAAAAGTTGTCATGGCAAGATCTCCAACAAATAAAATTATATTGGGAAAATGGTTGCCAATATCTACTTCAGTTTGAAATGTCAAGATTTCCAATAAGCACTGGGCTTAATATAGCTAACAAAGTTCTGAAATATAGAACATATATAGCTGTAGCATTCCACACAGTACTATGTACATGAGCAGTGTGATTTAGTTGTGACGTTTGCTGTATTTCAGCTAGATGTCTAATCAGTGTCCTATTCAAATAAGAGCTTCGCAAAGTATAATACGTTCACTAAGTACATTTAAAACAAAAGTATAACAAAGTCGATGATCGTCACTTAAGTAGTGCTGCCCTTACCTTGTTTGGAGAACATGAGGTTTCCAGATCATCTGTGGAAAACTATTTTAAGGGAAATTGGCTATGATGTGCAATTCGGTTTTCTACTGAGAACTTTAATTAGGATAACAAGATCATCTCCAGCAGTCTGCAATAATAACAACATTGTAATAACAACAGACTATCATAACACTACATACATATTTTTATCTTTACTTATGAAAATACACCTTGAACACATATCATATGCACATCATATATTGTTCTTGATCATCGATTTTCTTTTTCTTTTCATAAGCTTATTTCTCATTTTATCGTTTTACAAAAACTGCATCAAATGAGACCATCTAAAAAATAAATGTGCACATTGCCATATAATATTACTTTTAACATATTGCACCAATATTAAAATAACAGTATTATATTTGATCACTAAGTTTAGTTCATTTGGTCAAAGCGCTAAAAAAGCACTAAATGTTCACAAAAGGCTGAAATTTAATGAAAATGGTAAATCTCTTTGAATAATATGAATTACTGTTGTAGGGTTTAAGTACAAATACTAGGAGTTTAAAAACATTGTTTAATCAAACTAAATATTTTAAAAATGGCATTATATTTATCAATTAATTATGTCGATAAAATATTTCAATATATTAGAAAAACACAAAAAAGGGGAAAAGAAAAAAATCATAAAACTATTACATATTTATTAAACGAATATGTGTGTGTGTATGTATGTATATAGATGCCTATAGTACATATTTAAGAATTTCAATTTTGCAGAACAGTAGCACCAGGCATGTTCAATAAACTTCTAAGTGAGTGCATCCAGCTAAAACAAATTGCTATGTATGCCAATACGCTGCTTTCTCAAATCTTCTGTAATTTTATAGATTACAATTGATGAAGATGCTTTAATTGCACATTTTAGAACAAATCATTAAACTAACCATGGCCTAAGTTGTCATTTTACAAATGTAATATCTTATATACATGTTATTTTATTATTGGGCTTGATATCGTGTTTTTGCTAATAATTATTGATCTTGAAAACCAAGTAGAAAAAATCCAAAATTATCAAGCATGATAATGTAATACACATCAAATAGAATTTTTGAAATTTTTTAATATGACGTAGAATACTTATTTTACTGTTTTTATTTCTTTATCGTTTGAAATGCGCTCACATATCTATAAGACGTAAATATTATATATGGTTTTCTTCATTGTTATAACATACTTTAATTTACAAACAAGTTTAATGTTATATACTAAAATATTATAGACAAAAGCTATGTTGTTAAGGGTAGAGCAGCGCCAAAGCACCGAAGTTTCCAAAATTTCCAAAGGCCAACAAATAACACTATAAAAAAAAGTGAATCGGTTATATTACAATTTATGTCTGCATTCTTTAGATAACAATTGACATGTTTTATTAAATATTAATTTTAAACACATAAGTTACCTCAAGATTGTTCCGATATACGCTTAAAGATCTAAGATGTCAATATAGAATGTACATAAAATGTAGACTCATCTCATCGATCCCATTGTTTACGGTATATCGCGTGTGAAAATGTTGTAGTACAAGGGACCGAAATTTGAGATTTGAAGCATAGTTTAAAGATATGGCATTATTCTCCAAACTTATGATGTTAATATCTCATTTATACAATGTTGGAATTGGACGTATGTATATACCTTCTTAATCGTCCATACGAATGGATACAAGATCCGACACATTTAAAATATACGTCCCCACTCGAATTGAATCTCGACGCTTTTGGCCTGCTCTAAACTCAACATCTTCATCTAGTGCAAAGGCTTCCGCTTTCACAATATTGTTTTACTAATATCTCTATTTGTGGACGTTTTTTCAAACACTCTTCATCAGTTTCAAAATTCACTTCCACCCCTTGTCAAAAACATTTTTCACGGAAAACTCTTATCATTATTTTTTACGAAAATGTACATTCTACCATACAAATATTTACAGTTCTAACGGTACTTTTTTGTAAAATAAAATTTACAGTTTACACAGCAAATATCAGCATTCTGCACTGTAAATTATTATTCTACAAAAATGTACAGTTAAGATTGCAAATATTGGCAGTCTGCACTGTATATTTTCGTTGAAAATAGATAGAGGTTGTTACCCGGTATCCTAACCCGGCTATATTGAGCTGATTGCACAAAGATAGATCCGACTGTTATCAAGTTCGATGACCCCGAAGTAATGATTGTGGGGACCGGGAGTAAAAGTACAGATGGTTATATGAGTCAAAATTGAACGAAATTGGTAGATAAACAATGAATGATGATTGAAATATGGAATATAGCTTAGACAAGTGAAGGAATCGGCATGACTTGGTAACTTCATAGGGATCGGCATGATTGTATAAAGGAGGGCTCGGCATAGTTGATTGAATATGGATCGGCATGGTCGAGCAAGAAAGGGATTGGCATGGTTTGTTGACTTGGGTAGGCATACTTTAGCTCATAAAGGAGGGCTCGGCATAGATGCTTGAATATGGATCGGCATGGTTGAGTAAGTAAGGAGTCGGCATGATTAAGTAAACGAGGGAACAACGTAGTTAAGTAAGTATGGATCGACATGTTCAATTTAGAGGGTTCGGCTATGTTCAGTGAACAAATCATATCAAATCAAAGACCAATCAATAATTTGAGCTCCAGCGGTCCAAACGACATGATATTTGAAGAACCAACATATTTGAGCATGCAGAAACCACAATATGGATCACTGTCCAAAAATCGACCAATGAAGGGATCGGTATATTTGAGCATGCAGAAACCACAATAGAGATCGCTGTCCAAAAATCGACCAATGAAGGAATCGGTACCGATCCCACTTCATTGGGATTTGGGTCTAGCGACCCCTCTGGTGGACCCATGTGGATTAGAGGGTCCTTTAGCCGAAGTTTTAGAGAGATTGGTGGAAATCTTCATCTATAAATACTGGCCTAAGCGGTCATTTTGGGGATCTTTACGCAGCTGATTACTTTAGTCTTTATTGTGAACTTGTAACCTCTCGCACCAAAGTCAAAGAATTTAACCACTGGGACAATGATGCTTGTCGTTTCTAATTATTGTTCTTTACCTGCTGTTATTTAATTCTATTCCTCGGTTTTAATTTTACTTTCTTCATTTACTTCTTTACATAAATCTACTTTTGGGTGTTTGTGACCAATTTGGTTGCAAATAAAGGTATTTCGTGAAACTATTTTTTGAGAAGGTTTTCGGCTATTAAGTTTGAAAACAACAGACGGATCCTAATTTCCACCACTATTTATTCTGTTTTCTTAAACAGGCATAAGAAAATCTAAATAACCAACACTGTGCAACATTGAAAATTGATCGGAACATTTTCTATTTATTAGGCTTATTGCAGTAGAAACTTAAACAAATAAAATTATGTAAACATTCTTATATATTGATTGAAAGTTTAAAAAAATTCAAAATTTTAAGTAGTGTTTGGTTTGGAAATGAGTTTTGTGTTTTAAATGTATGCTAAAAGGCATGAGAAAGATTAAGGGTTGAAAAATCCCAAGTTTTCCACCAAAGGGGAGAGAAGATAATTTTTAATATTTTACAAGAGGTGGAATACAAGAAAAAATCATTTTCAATTTTATATGTTTAAATCATTTTTCGAATAGTTCTTGTTTCCACTCCTTGTACTCTCTCATGCATTTTGAACTACATGTTGAAAACACAAAACTAAATTTCCTACCAAACACTACCTTAATTTTTTCAAATAGAAAATTCGATATATTTTGGAAAGAAGATGGATTTTTTATACAATTTTCAACATAATTTTTTGTTTTAATGAACTTTTAACTGCAAGGCAACTTGAATAATTCTAGCTGAGACTTTCTATATATTTTGCAGTGTTGCTTCAACTCCGAGTTTTCAATTTTTTCGGTTGATATTGACCTAACAAGTAACTTTACTAACACCTAAAGCGCATAAGAGAAATAATTATCTTGGTTCAATAATGGCAGGGGCCGCGTTTCCTCCAAAGCAACAAATAATGACGTCCACTCTCCCACTTGGGGAGATGGTAGCCCAGCACACTCTCAAAGTGCAATAAGAACAACTAGGCTAGGCCTGGGCCTTCCTGATCACCCATTGACTCCGTCCAGGTAAGTATGGATCATGTTGCACCACATGAGCAACTTGTATCTTTTGATACCAACCTTTCCATCAAATTCCATCGTATGGGACTAATAACTGCTTATGTTTATTCCTCTTCTGCCGCTTGCTTCTGTTTCGCTCTTGCTTTTAATCCCTCGCTATACAATCTCAAATTCACCATGTCATTTTTCTTTGTGATATTTGCATATCACCTAAATGCACATCCATGGTAACAACAACTTATGTGTTTATTCATTTTAATTGCCAAGCTCTTACTTTCGTGTGTATATATAAAATATGATGAAATATTTGTTCCTTGTTTAAAACTTACTGCAATTTATTGTTTAATTTATTTTTTATACGCCACCTAATTCATTTGCTTAATTTCTTCCCCTTTATGTATTCATATACTGATATGAACTTGGATAACCTTCTTAGCACGCTTTTTCTGAATTGCTTAGCTTTGTGGTCATCTGTGCCTTTGGTTTATATACCTGTCTTAAATGGGTAAATATCAAGCACGGTTAAAATGACATGTTGAATATTGACGAACGTGTAACCAACATTAAAAAAAAAAGTTATCATGGCAAGATCTCCAACAAATAAAGTTCTATTGAGAAAATGGTTGCCAATATCGACTCCAGTTTGAAATGTCAAGACTTCTGAAATATAGAAAATATAGCTATAGTATTTCAGGCAGTACTATGTGCATGAGCAGTGTGATTTTGTTGTGACATGTTTGCTGTATTTCAACTGGATGTCTAATTAGTGTCCTACTCAAATAAGAGCTTTGCAAACTATAGTAAGTTAATTAAGTACGTTTTAAAACAAAGTATAACAAAGTTGATGATCGTCACTTGAGGAATGCTGCCATTACCTTTGTTTGGAACACATGAGGTTTCTAGATCATCCGAGTATCCGTGGTAAGCTATTTTAAGTGAAAGTGGCCATGATGTGACTTTAATTTGGACAACAAGAGCATCTCCAACATTCTACAATAATAACAATGTTGTGATAATAGTAGACTTACATACATATTTTTACCTTTACTTTGATGAAAATGCACCTTGAACACATATCATATACACATCATATATTATTCTTGATCATCATTTTTTTTTCACGTGCATATTTCTCATTTTTATTTTTTACAAAAATTGCAGCGAATACCATCTAAAAAATTAAATATGCACTTTACAATATAATATTTACTTTTAACAATATTGCACCAATACTAAAATTACGGTATTATATTTGATCCAAATATGTGTAGTTGTATGAAAAATAAATATTAAATTCTTTATTGTAGATATGATATTCCAATAAATTGAACAAATATGTGTAGTTGTATGAAAAATAAATAAGGTCCGAAATCGAAATTCTCGAAATTTACATACAATTCTTTTTGAGAAGGTTACATACAATTCTTCATTTGATATTCTTACAAAAGAAAACAAAGTTAAAATAGGGAATGGATAAATTTAGAAGACCAACAAACAACAAGCATAAAATCTAGGCACAAAAACAAGCACCTGGTCTTTGATTTTGACCTAACAAATATCTCTCATAACACTTAAGCACAAAAGAGAGATGAATATTTTAGTTCAGTAATGGGCAGGGGCCGCGCGAACGCGTACCCGCAAAGCAACAAATAATGACGTCCACTCTCCCACTTGGGGAGATGGTAGCCCAGCGCATTCTCAAAGTGCAATGAGAACAACTAGGCTAGGCCTAGGCCTTCTTGATCACCCATTGACCCCGTCCAGGTAAGTATGGAATACATTGCACCACATGAGCCATTTATATCCTCTTGATGCCAACGTTTGAATAAAATTCCATGGTATGGAACTAATAAGCGCTTATGTTTATTTCTCTTCTGCTGCTTGCTGCAATTTCTTGCTTGTTTTCCCCATCCATTATGAAATCTCAAATTCACACTTTTTTTTTCCTTACTATTATTGGCATTCTTTGCAGTTACCTTAATTGATCAATAAAATCACTGTATGTGCATCTCACCTCGATGATCATACATGGTAACAGCAACTTATGTATTTATTTATTTTTAATTGCCAACCTCTTACTTTTATGAAAAGAGATGACAGATTGAAATATTTGTTCCTTGGTTAACACTTACTGCAATTAAATGTTTAAAATTGTTTATAAAGCAACTTAATTCATTAGCCTAATTTCTTGCCCCTCATGCATTCATATATAACTTACTGATATGAATTTGGATAATCTTTTTAGCAATGTGTCTGAATTGCTTAGATTTATGGTCATCTGTGCTTTTGTTTATATACTAGCCTTAAATGGGTAAAGATTAAGCACAAAATAGGAACCGCGTATATTTTAGAAGATCAACAAACAACCACCATGATAGTTAAAAAAGCAATCTAGGCTTAGTAAGGCACCCTGGTGAAGGAAGGAGCTTGAAATGGTATGGAAAAGCTTACTACATGCAATCAGTCGATTGATTGAAGGTAAAAGCCTGTAGTTTATCCTGAGAGAAAACAATGCAAAATTAGTCATTTTCAGTCAATTGTTCAGAAGCAAACAGTCGACTGACTGATTGAAGTAGTCAATCCAACGTTTGCCCCAAACAATCAAGTGTTTAGCGAATGGTGATATTTGCTGAATTGATTCAGTCGGTCGATCCCTCTAGTTAGGCGACTGATTGGTTACTGCGAAATTTTTCTAGGAAAATGCTGAAGCGACGTTTTCCAAGGACATTTTCGCCAATTTCGATTGTAATTCTTTTATATTATAAAAGAGAATCGAAAATAGAATTCACCGATTGGATCTAGGGTTTCCACCATTACTTTTTTCTTCACCTTTTATCTCCACAAAATTAATTCAAATTTTTTTTATTTATTCAATCCCACTCTCTTTGGTATTGTTAGACTCTTCCCAAAATGGATGTACACTAGCATGACTTAGTGAAACCTCTAAAAATCTTGGATTGAGAAATTATCTGATTGATTGTTTTGCATCACTTGTGGCCTGTTTAAAATTTCCGCTAACTTTGGTGTTAATTTGTGTTTGGAGATAGTTTTAACTGTCTATCGATTAAATCTATAAGTACCCTTACATTATTATTATCATCGTCGTTATTATTATTATTATTATTTTGAAAATTGACGATCACTGTCTGAAGTATTCAAACCTAAAACCAGTAGATCCACACTTTAGAATTCTTATAACTATACCAGTGGTTCTCAGCATAATAATAACTGTTATGTTTACACGATAAAACACTACAAGTACAATAGTAACCTATAAAATTCATGATTTTTTTAATATTGCAATGGTATTAAAAGCTAGATTTGTAACCAATATAATTTCATGAAAAAAACACTTATAATTCTGTCTCTAATCACATAATTTCTCGATCTTTAGAAACATTTCTAAATGTCTAGAATCAAAATAGAAAGTTATTTAAACCATATTGAAGTTCAGAATATCTTAAAAATGTTGCATTACAACCACGTTTAAATATACGAAAAATGTTGGTACATTTATCTCTAACATCTCAGGTATATCGATTTTGCTACTTATATATAACATCAATGCACTAATAAATACGAAAGTTTCCTGAACAAATATTTCCCAGGTAATTAGAGTGATTTGGACTAAGATTGGTGTAGACAGTTTCAAAAACTTGAATATAGTCTACTCTATTATGCAGTTATGTACACCTAATTTAAGAAGTGGACTTAAAATGAGCGTTTACAACAATGAAAAGAAGCAGAAAATCATCATCAAATAGTTAAACTTTATGAGGTTAACTTTAAACAGGTTTTTGTGGTAGAATATATAAATAATGACATCTATAATGCACAAAAACCTCATAAATAAACAAATATATAACCTCGTCCGAAAATTCTAAGAGAGATTACGTTTCACGATATTGTTTTACAAAAGGCAATTGAAGTCTCGCTGCAGCCAAAAAAACCTCAAAAAGTCAGTTTGATATATTTTGTTTCCATGTTTCTGCCCTCACTATTTATTCTTTGTTCAGTAGAAAAAAATTGAATAACTAATACTCCGTGCAACAACGAAATTTGATCTGAAACCTTTTCTTTTTACTGGATTTACTGCATTAAAAACTTTAAAAAAAATTGCAATTCTTATGTAACTTTCTTATATTGTTTGAAAGTTTAGAGGTTTTGGAATTTTCAACTTTTCCTGACAGAAAATTAGATATATTTTGGAAAAAGAAAAATAGATTTTGTAATACAATTTTCAACATACTTTTTAGTCTTAATAACTTTTAACTATGAAGCACCTTGAACTTCTCTAGTTCAGTCTTTCAGTATTACCATAATAGTTAAGCAATCTAGGCTTAGAAAAGGAACACAGGCTTGGAATTTGGCAAAACGAGCATCTGTAGTAACACAAAAGCACAAAAGAGAGATACTTATTTTAGTTTAGTAATGGGCAGGGGCCGCGCGAACGCGTACCCCCAAAGCAACAAATAATGACGTCCACTCTCCCACTTGGGGAGATGGTATCCCAGCGCATTCTCAAAGTGCATTGAGAACCACTAGGCTAGGCCTTGGCCTTCTTGATCACTCATTGACCCCGTCCAGGTAAGTATGGAATACATTGCACCACATGAGCCATTTATATCCTCTTGATGCCAACGTTTGAATAAAATTCCACTGTATGGGACTAATAAGCGCTTATGTTTATTCCTCTTCTGCCGCTTGCTGCTATTTCGCTCTTGCTTTAATCTCTCTTTATAAAATCTCAAATTCACTGTCATTTTTCTTTTCAATATCTGCATCTCATCTCAATGCTCATCCTTGGTAACAGCAACTTATGTGCCTATTTATTTTAGTTGCCAAGCTCTACTTTTATTTTTAAAAAATATGATGGAATATTTGTTCCTTTTTCAACACTTACTGCAATTTATTGTTTGAAATTGTTTATACACCACCTAATTCATTTGCTTAATTTCTTGCCCTTTATGTATTCATATATAAATAACTGATATGAACTTGGATAATCTTCTTAGCACGCTTTTTCAGAATTGCTTAGCTTTGCGGTCATCTGTCCCTTTGGTTTATGTCTTAAATGGGTATATATTAAGCACAGTTAAAATGATATGTTGAATATTGACGAACATGTAGCCAACAAAAAAAAAAAGTTATCATGGCAGGATCTCCAACAAATAAAATTCTGCTGAGAAAGTTGTTGCCAATATCGACTTCAGTTTGAAATGTCAAAACTTCTGAAATATAGAAAATATAGCTATAGTATTCCAGGTGGACCAGGCAGTACTATGTGCATGAGCAGTGTGATTTTGTTGTGACATATTTGATGCATTTCAACTAGATGCCTAATTAGATTCCTACTCAAATAAGAGCTTTGCAAAGTATAGTAAGTTAATTAAGCACGTTTTAAAACAAGTACAACAAAGTTGATGAGCGTCACTTAAGGAATGCTGCCATTACTTTGTTTGGAGAACATGAGGTTTCTAGACCATCCGAGTATCCTTGGTAAACCATTCTAAGTGAAAGTGGCCATGATGCGACTTTAATAAGGATAACAAGAGCATCTCTGCGATAATAACAATGTTGTGATAATAAACTATAACATTACATACATATTTTTATCTTTACTTTGATGAAAATACACCTTGAACACATATCATATACACATCATATATTACTCTTGATCATCATCTTCTTCTTTTTTCATGTGCATATTCACTTTTTTTTTTTACAAAAACTGCAGCGAATGACCATCTAAAAAATGAATATGCACGTTACCATATAATATTACTTTTAACAATACTGCACCAATATTAAAATTACAGTATTATATTTGATCCCTAAAGTTACCTCATTTGGTCAAAGCACTAAACGTTCGCAATAAGCTGAATTTCAATGAAAACAGTAACTGTCTTTGAATAATATGAATTAGTGCTGTAGGGTTTATGCATAAACAGTTAGGAGTTTACAAACATCGTTTAATCTAAATAAATAATTTAAATATAGTATTATATCAAGTTAAATATTTCAATATATCAGAAATACAAATTTATTAAACAAATACGTGTACATATGCATATACTACATATTTAAGAATTTTAATTTTGCAAAACAGTAGTACCAGGCCTGTTCAACAAACTTGTAAGTGAGTGCATCTAGCTTTAAGCAAATTGCTACGCATGCCAATTCGCTACTTAAACCTTTTGTAATTTTAAAAATTACAATTGATAAAGATGCTCTAATTACACATTTTAGAACAAATCATTAAACTAATTATGGCCTAAGTTGTCATTTTACAAATGTAGTATCTTCTATGCATGCATGTTAGTCAACAGTGTTGGTTCAGTTGGTTGGTAGGTTAGACTACAAGATTAAAAGTCAAGAGTTTGATCCTTGAGAACGACACTTGTTGGCATTAAAAACCATATTCGAAAAATATATTATCTATGCATGTTATTTCATTATTGGGCTCCAACATCCTATTGTTCCTAATAATTATTGTTCTTGAAAACTAAGTAGAAAAAAATAATATAAGATTATCATGCATAATAATGAAATATATATCAAATAGAATTTCAATATAATATAACGTAGAATGCTATTTTATTGCTTTTATTTCTTTAGTGTCTAAAATGTGCTCTTATATCTATAAAACGTAAACATTATATATATACACACATATATATAGACACACACACGGTTTTCTACGTCGTTAGCACTTTAATTAATATACAAGATTAATGTTATACACACAAAAATTATAAACAAAAGCTATGTTGTTAAGGGTAGAGTAGCGCCAAAGCACTGAAGTTTCTAAAATTTCAATAGGCCAATAAATGACATTGTAAAAGAAGCAAATCAATTATGCTACAATTTATATTTGTATTCTTTAGATAACAATCGGTATGTCTTATTAAATATCAAGTTTAAATATATAAGTTGCATTTTCATTAAAAAAAACATATAAGTTGCATCAAGATTTTTCCAATATACGCTTGAAGATCCGAGATACCAATCCAGAATGTATACATTAAATGTAGACTCGTCTTGATCGATCTCATCCTTCACGGTATGTCATGTGTGAACATGTCGTAATACAAAGTGATTAAAATTTGAGATTTTAAACATAGTTATAAGGATAAATTTTTAATTTGGACCAGTTTTAAAAACTAATTACAATTTTAGACCTGTTTAATAACTTATTACAAAAATAGACCACTTTGGCCACATCAGCGCCACACATACTGGAGGCATCTCAAATGCCACCAGTACAAAAAAAAATTCTTTAAAGATAGTTGGCGGCATTTCAAATGCCTTCAGTGTGCGACATTTGAAATGCCGCCCAGAGTTATTTTTAAAAAAAATAGGTCACGGCATTTGAAATGCCGCGAACTATTTAAAGAAGAAGAAAAATGAACTGGCAACATTTGAAATGCCGCCAATACACGCGGCGCTGATGTAGCACAAAGTGGTCTATTTTTGTAATAAGTTATAAAACTGGCCTAAATTTCTAATTGGTTTTTAAAAGTGGTCCAAATTAAAATTTTATCCTAGTTATAAAGATGTGGCACTATTCTCCTTCATGCAATGTTGTAACTGGGCATATGTATATACCTTCTTAATCGTATCGATCGACAACAGCTACAAATGGATACAAGATCCGACGCATTTAGAACATCCCATTGGAATTGAGCCTCAATGTCATTGGAATGCTCAAAACTCAACATCATCATTCATTATTCTCATCCAGTGCAAAGGCTTCCGCATTCACAATATGTTATACGAAAGCCTCACTTTAGTAAGAAAACCTCAAAAAATTGTTTGATATATTTCATTTTCATGTTTCTACCCTCACTATTTATTCTTTATTGTTTCTAAACAGGTTTAAAAAAAATCTGACTAACAAATACCACGTAACAACAAAAATTGATCGCAACGTTTTCTTTTCATTGGGCTTATTGCAACAGAAACTTTGTATATATTGTTTGAAAGTTTAGGATTTTCCAAAATTTTAACTTTTACAGATTGAAAATTCGATATATTTCAAAAAAAAAGATGGATTTATTTTTTACAATTTTCAACATATTTTTTAGTTTTATTGAACTTTTAACTATGAAGCAACTTGAATTTTTCTAGTTGGATCTATCTATATTTTGCAGGGTTATTTCAACTCCTTTTGAGATATTTTCAATTTTTCAGTTGATATTCTTACAAAAGAAAATAAAGCAAAAATAGGAACCAGGTAAATTTTAGAAAGACCAACAAACAACAAGCATAGTAGCTAGAAAAGAAATCTAGTTCCAAAAAAGGCACCTGGGCTTTAATTTTAACCAAGCAAGTATCGTTAGTGACACTAACCACACAAAAGAGATAACTATTTTAGGTTTAGTAATGGGCAGGGGCCGCGCGAACGCGTACCCCCAAAGCAACAAATAATGACGTCCACTCTCCCACTTGAGGAGATGGTAGCCCAGCGCATTCTCAAGGTGCAATGAGAACCACTAGGCTAGGCCTGGGCCTTCTTGATCACCCATTGACCCCGTCCAGGTAAGTATGGAACAATGTTGCACCACCTGAGTCAATTATATCCTCTTGATGCCAACCTTTGCATCAAATTCCACAGTATGGGACTAATAAGTGCTTATGTTCATTTCTCTTCTGCCGCTTGCTGCAGCTTCTTGCTTGCCTTCTCCTTCCATTATAAAATCTCAAATTGGCTTTTCTTTTTTTCTTTCTAGTATTCGCATCATCTGCAGTTACCTTAATTGATCGATAAAATCAATGCATATTCAGCTCACCTCAATGCTCATCCATGGTAACAGCAACTTATGTATTTATTCATTTCTAATTGCCAAGCACTACTTCTATAAAAAGATCACCAGATGAAATATTTGTTCCTTGTTTAACACTTGCTGCAATTTATTGTTTAAAATTGTTTATGCACTTATTGTTGTCGAAAATCTTAAAATATTACGATTTAAATCCCAACTCAGATCGGATCTCTCCCTTTACGATTCGATTTATATTTCGATTCAAATTTAGCTAAAACCGTAGCTAAAAAACATTCAACTTGGATTAACTTATTTAATATGCTTATTTAGATTCACAATTTCAATTATAATGTTTTCAAAATAAAATAAGAATGGAATAAGAGAAAATTGAGTTTTAAGTTTAGTTGTATAAGTCCAAACATCAAATCAATTCCAAAATGTGTAAAATATGTATCCTTTGAATCTACAGTTTACGATATGTATCGCATTTTGATTTAAAGTTTGATCTTTACTACTTACGATTTAAATCCATTCTAAAAACCTTGCACTTACTGATATGAACTTGAATAATCTTTTTAGCACACTTTGCAATTGAATAAATTTATGATCATCTGTGCTTTTTGTTTATGTACTTGTCTTAAATAAGTAAAGATTAAGCCACGGTTGAAATGATATGTAGTAATATTGACGAAGATGTAGCCAACAACAAAAAAATTAAGTTAACACGGCAAGATCTCCAAAAAATAAAGTTCTATTGAGAAAACGATTGCCAGTACCTACTTCAGTTTGAAATGTCAAGACTTCCATTAAGCACAAGGCTTAATATAGCTAACAAAGTTCTGAAATATAGAATATATAGCTATAGTATTCCAGGCAGTACCATGTGCATGAGCAGTGTGATTTTGGTGTGACATGTCTGCTGTTTTCAACTAGAAGTCTATTTAGTGTCCTTTACAAGTACAATAAGTTAATTGAGTACGGCTTAAAACAAAGTATAATGAAGTAATGATTGTCACTTAAGGAATGCTGCCATTACCTTGTTTGGAGAACATGAGGTTTCTGGATCATCCAAATATCCGAGGTAAACTATTTTAAATGAAAGTTGCCATGATGTGCAATTTGGTTTTCCACCGATGACTTTAATTAGGGTAGCAAGAACATCTCCTATAGTCTGCAATAATAACAACGTTGTAATAACAACAGACTATTATAACTCTACAGACATATTTTTATCTTTACTTTGATGAAAATACATCTTGAACACATATCATATGCACATCATATATTGTTCTTGATGTCATTTTTTTTCTTTTCATATGCATATTTCTCGTTTTACATTTCACAAAAAACTGCATCAAATGACCATCTAAAAAATAAATGTGCACATTAGCATATAATATTACTTTTAACTACACCATTATTAAAATGAGAGTATTATAGTTGATCCCTAAAGTGTAGTTCGTTTGGTCAAATCACTAAATGTTCGCAAAAGGCTGAATTTCAATGAAAATGGTAAATCTCTTTGATAATATGAATTAACGCCGTTATGGTTTATGCATAAACAGTTAGGAGTTTACAAACATTGTTTGATATAACTAGATATATTAAATACAGTATTAAATTTAAGTATTAATTATATCAAATAAAATAAATATCAATACATCAGAAAAACACAAACAAAAGGGGAAAAATCATAAAACAAATACATGTTTATTAAATGAATACATATGCATATTCAAGAATATTAATTTTGCATAACAGTGGTACCAGGCATGTTCAATAAACTTCCAAGTGAGTGCATCTAGTTAAAACACATTGCTATGCATGCCTAACTGAGAAAATGATGCTTTATTCGATTGAATATTCGATACAAAATGTTGTTTACAACGTTACTTCTTTGTATCAGTATACAGATATATTTATAAGTTTTCGGCCCGCTCCAAAGTTGTAAAAATTACATGAATGCCCTTGGGCTTGATGACTGGTTCAACCCTGGCTTGATCAATTGATATAACTTCAGCTGTGTATTTCATTTTTACTCATTCTCTTATACTCCCCTCAAATCGTGCTAGGGTTTTCTCAATCTCCCCCTTTCTTCAGCCGCCATCAAAAACTTTGATTTCCTGCTTTACTCTTTCAAAATTCTTCCTTGATAATGGTTTGGTAAGTAGATCGGCTCTCTGGTAAGTGGCTGGTAAGTGATTTATGCTCAGTTTTCCATTGATTACGCGTTCGCGAACAAAATACAGGTCAATTTCCATGTGTTTTGTTCGTGACTGCAAGATCGGGTTTGATGATAGAGATACCGTGCTTAAATTGTCGCACCAGATTATCGATCTTTGTTGTACTGAAAACCTTAATTCATACGATAGAGATTCTATTCAAATAATTTCAGCAGTTGCAGCGGCAACGCTTCTGTATTCTGCCTCTGTGCTTGATCGAGATATGGTAGGCTGTTTTCTAAAACACCAGGAAATAGGGTTTTCACCTAGGTATATACAGTAGCCAGTGGTTGAATGCCTGTCATCTGGGTCACTGGCCCAGTCTACATCTGCAAATCCTTGTATGTTTAAATTATTTCCTGCTTTTAGATGTAATTCATGACTTGCTGTGCCTTTTAGATATCTGAGTATTCTTTTTACTGATTTCAGTGTCCATCACGTGGTTGTTGCATGAATTGACAGACTTTGTTGACACTATATGTTATTTCAGGCCTTATAATGGTTATGTATTGAAGTGCTCTAACAATACTTCGATATTGTTTTTCATTGCTTATGATTTCACCTCTGTATTTAGATAGATGTAGATTGCTCAACATTGGTGTAGGTAGAGAATTGGCTTGATCCATGTTGCTTTTGATAAGAACTTCTGTGATATACTTTATTTGACTGAGAATTATTTTTGAATTGGATTTTCTTTTGACTTTTATGCCCAAGAAGTAATTTAACTCACCTAAGTCTTTAATAGTGAATTCTTGATTTAGAGTCGACCTGTCTTGAGTTACACATTGGGAAATCCGGGAAGGGGAACTAAATGCTCAAAATCGAATTTCTTTCTGTATTTTCTTTTTCAATGCGAGAGGTCTGCTGAACTACTTTGTTGACTTCTGATTCATTATCTCCAGTGATTATAAAATCATCTACATACACTAGTATAAAAGTAGTGGCATCTTCACTGTGTTTGATATATAATGAGTTGTCTGATTTGACTGCAGCATACTCTAATTTTATCAGTGTTGCTTTTAATCTATCATTCCACACTCTGGATGCCTGCTTTAAACCATAAATTGCTTTATTCAATCTGCATACCATATTGTCAACCTTGATATGCTTGAATCGCTGTGGTTATTCCATGTACATTTCTTCTTTGAGAACTCCATTAAGGAAGACATTGTTTATATCCAGCTGCCTTATTTTTCAGTTTTTATGTAATGCAATAGTGAGAATAACTCTTACAGTGGTTGGTTTTACTATTGGTGAGAAGGTTTTTGTAAAATCAAAACCATATTATTGTGTGTATCCTTTGGCCACAAGCCTTGCCTTATATTTATTGATGGTTCCATCTAGATTTTTCTTCAGTTTGAATGTCCACTTGCACCCAATTATGTTTTGAAGTTCTGGTCTCTGCACTAGATTCCAAGTTTTATTCTTCATAAGAGCTTGACGTTCTTCATTCATTGCAGCTTTCCATTTGTTGCTTTTTGATGCTTGCTCATATGTGACTGGCTCTTCAAGTTCTGAAGTTACTGTATATACTTTGGGTTTGAAAATGCCTCTTTTTGACCTTGTTATCATATGATGGCTAGTTTGCACAGGTGTTGGTTCATGTGATTGAGTGGCTTCATGCTGATAATTATCTTCATGAAGTTCTTGCTCATGATCTGATACTTGTCCATTGTCATAATTGTTATTAGTTGGATAACTTGTGTCCCCTGATGTTTCTTTTGATTGCATCGGCTTATTTTGCTCATCAGCTTCAGCATCACTGATAGCATCAGCTCTTCCTTCACGTTCCTCCTTATACAATGGTATTGGAGGATAAGAGGAATTTGCATTGTATGTCTTTTGATTCACTTTCATATTTTTTTCTACAAAAGGAAAAACATTTTCATTAAAAGCAACATGTCTAAAAGGTGTGACACTATTCTCCAAACTTATGATGTAATATCTCATTCATACAATGTTGGAAGTGGACAAATGTTTATACGTTAATCATCCGGACAATAGCAACAAATGGATACAAGGTCAGATACATTTAGAACATGAATCCCACTCGAATTGATGAAAGTTTGTATGGATCGTGTAATATGGAACAGTGTAAACCAAGCAGTGCGGAAGTATAAAACTGAGGACTGATAATAGAGTAAAGTAAATAAAATAAAAAACAAGCACAACATAGATTTTTATACTGGTTCGAACTTCCCGTTCTACGTCCAGTCCCAGACTCCTTTCTGGAATTTCACTAACAACAATCCTCACTTAACCCGGAGGAACAGGTTTACAACACCTGAACAACAGAACAGGATTTCGATGCCTCAACAGCCGAAGAGGACTTCACTCGCCTGAACAGCAGAACAGGACTTCAACTTATACAGAGAGTATTTGACACAGTGTGTTCTTGATAACACGGATTTGTCTCTTGATAGTACAACCTTCCTATAATCTTCTCCTTTTGATATATATGTGTGTATGTGAAGAATATGGAAGTAAATGAATGATTTTGTATGAACTTGAATGCACAAGAGTGTGTTAGAATCAAAGTAGATTAAGAATAGAAAGAGTTAGATCGATTAGGTGAATAAAACTGATGATTCTAACATGTTTATATAGATTATAAAAAGGTGCAATTGTTCATGATGCAATTGTTCATGAATAGTTATCATGAAAGTATATGGTCATACATGTTGATTAAAAGTCGTATCTCTTTGTGGAAGAGAAATGTCTGTTCAGAAATATAGCCGTTATAGGAATTCAGACGTTTGAAAAATAGAATTCAGACTTCTGAAATCGTTCACGTGCAAATCAAAAAGCAAATAGGTCATTTTTGACCTGATTCAGACGTCTGAATATTTTCATTCAGACGTCTGAATATTGTGAAACAATATTCAGGTTTCAGCATTCAGACGTCTGAATGACATTATTCAGACGTCTGAATTTAGCTTGTAACAAAAAATTATCGTAGCTCAAGTGGTTAGAGCACTTGCCTTTTGAACTAGTGACCTGGGTTCGAGTCCTGCTCCATGCAATTTTTGAAAACTTGATTTTTCATTTAAAATATGAATGTATAAGTGTGTATATCATTTTGAGAAGATTTTAACATTTGTAAACTCTAGACACGACACTCTATGACTAATAATACTTTGTTTGTCACATTCGTCTTGTCTCTATCGTATATATCTCTTCTTGTATCTTCATATACATTCTTTCATACTTTTGTACTGTGTATCTTCATTTTGAACGTATTTGATTATCTCTTTTTGATGCTCATGTACCTGCAAATTAGCTTAGAGATTCTTTGACATAATTGTATAGTTGTTGTCATTAAAATCCAACAATTGAGGTTCTAACAATTGAGTCCCAACGTTTTTGGCCTGCTCAAAACTCAACATCATCTTTCATCGTTCTCATCCAGTGCAAAGGCTTCCGCTTTCACAATATTATTTTACAAATGCCTCACTGTAGTAAGAGAAACCTCAAAAAGTGGATTTGATCTATTTCATTACCATGTTTCTGCCCTCGCTATATATTCTCTGTTATTTCTAAATAGGCTAAAAAAATTTGAATCAATAATACCATGCAACAATGAAAGTTGATCGGAAGCATCTTTTTATTATGCTTATTGCAATAAAAACCAAAAAATCAATAATTAAGTATGTAAACACTCGCATATATTTTTTGAATGCATTGTTATCGAAAATCTTGAAATTTTACGTTTTAGATCCTGTTTCACATTGGATCTCTCACTTTACGATACATTTTACATTCTCATTCAAGCTTAGATAAGAAAGCAATATAGAAGAATGACTTGATTCATACTTATATATTTAATATACTTATTTGGATTCATAATTCCAAATCTAATGTTTTCTAAACAAATAAAAAGTGGAACAATAGAAAAAATTGAATTTTAGGTTTAGATCAAGATTTGAGATTTCGATCGAAACACCGAGTGTTAACTGTATTTTTCATCAACCACAAAATTGCACCCAAAACCACATATAGAGTGGTTCGGCAATACTGCCTATGTACACTGTGAATTCCTCTTTTCATACACTCTCTTACAATTACAAGAAATTACAAAAGATGCAGCAAGATAAAAAGAGCGACTCAAGACTAATGTTGTTGCTAATCTTAAGGACTTGTTGAGCTTAGAACTGCGAACGATGAGCTGCTATGAGAATCTGGGATCATGAGTGATTGATGAATCCTCTAAATAAATCGACCTTGAGGGTGATGACCAACCTCCAAATAATCAACCATTGGCGGGTGGCCACCGACAACCTTGAAATTTTCATGCATCAGGTATTTATAGCGGTTGAAACTGATGCTAAGACGGATGAGATGATGCAATAAAACTAGCTAGAAGAGCATTGCGCTGTAGATCTAATCAAACGGGTTTGATGAGGGACAGTCGGCAAAATGAAGGGAATCAGCGGCTGAGGTCAACATTAATAGGAAAAACCTTGTAAGATACATGCTCTTACTGTTCAGGTACTGTTTATGCACAGTGACACCATGTTGCACAGCATGCTATGTGTCATGCTTTGACACACTTGGTTGTACTTCTTTGTCAGCTTTGCATGCATGCTGCTGTGGCGAGATGGACCAAGCAGGACAACCGTTTCCCAAGGATATGGAAAGAGGTGGAAAATTATCAGGGGTAGTGCTGAAGAAGCGGGGCAAGCCCGGTAGGTTTGGCTGCACTGCTCACAATGATACGAAGAACCAACTGTAGAGTCGCTTACGAGAGGCCGCATCAGAGCCGAGTTGACGATAGGTCATGCCTAAGGCAATTTAGGGACATGTTGATCGACAGATGGTTGAGGGGGTGCTTGAGTATACGAGATGTTTGAGAGCCAACTGGTTATAAGAAGGGGTCGGACGATGAGGATCGGGCCGAGTAGTGCAAATTTCGTTCTTTGCTTGACGAGCTGGTTGTTTGTTATTGCTTCGGGATGCATTGATCGGGGGGCGACCTGGGTTTAACCTTCACTACCTAGGGTGACACTGGCGCTGAGTGGGAGCACATGCTTACCCATGGGTTCTCCTATGTGATAAGCAATCATGTGCATAGCGTCGGACGGACACTGGATCGAACCGGAGCATGCGAGGCTTGTGGGTTCTCCAGGGTGACAAGTCACTTGTTGCAAAGAGGGCTGCATGGCTGGACTCGACTGGGGATGCATGGCTAGCTCGAGCATTTGCATATGATGGAGTGATAATGATGAGACGGACGACTGGTGCCATCGCTCATAAGAACTTAGCAGATAGAAATCGTTAAAATGAACTTATATATCTGATGCTTTAATGGTATATGGTCCCAGTTTGAACCTAAGCGCTGCACGGCTTGAAAGTTCCCTTGGGTGACATGCTACAAAAGGAGGTAGACCCGGCTTATTTTTGCATGGTCACACTACAGATGTCGAACTTCTGTATCACTCGAGGTAACATCGGTTTAGACAACAATGTCCCATTATGTTCGGAGGATGAGCGGGATCACGAACGAGTGGTACGGATCGTTGCGGTCGTGCATTTAGTCGTCAATGTGCCTCCTGCACAGGGGAGAGGCGTCTCATCCAAACGTCCGTGGAGGGGGCTGTCCCTAAACAAAGAAACGAATACATGATGATTCAATTTTGCAGAATAGCCTGACAGTATCCGACAAGAAAATGAATTCTCGATAATTCATCTTCATGGATAGCTTGCTAATCAGGAGGGGAGTGATAGCTTGCGTGGTCCCTGACGGCGAAGGTTGGGGTCCCTAAATAAGGTAATAAGCACATGAAAATTCATCCTCGTTGGATGGTCTGGACATTCCCAACAAGGAAATGAATTATCGGTAATGCATCCTCGTGAATAGTCTGCCGGCTAGAAGGGGGCGACGGCTCGCGCGGTCCTAGTTGATGAAGGGCGGCGGTCCTCAAACAAAGTAATGAACACATGAAAACTCATCCTCGTTGAATAGTCTAAGCGTTCCCTGACAAGGAAATGAATTCTCGGTAATTCATCCTTGTAGATAGCCTGTTGGTTAAAAAGGGAGCGACAGTTCGTGCAGTCCTGCACGGTGAAGGACGACAATCACCAAACAAGGTAATGAGCACATGAAAACTCATCCTAGTCGGATAGCCTTAACAACGGTGCTGAACAATGTGGGCTCCGACAACTTCAATGCCCTCTTTACAGAAGTTCATGGACTTGTGAGCCGCTTGAGAAAGTCATTGGTTGCTGATCTCGGATGCCCCCGACATGTAGACGGGCATCTGGTTGCTCTCAGGAACCTTTAACGACGAAGATGGAGGAGGGATCCACTCGACAACCTGTGGGAAGCTGCCCTAGGTAGACATAAATGTTGGATCTCAAGGATTTTTGGGGAGAAGCAAGGTGAATCAAGATCACTGACGATGGTCATCCTGCTCCCGGGTCTAGTCATGAGGCTGGTCTATCAGAGCATCTCGCAGAGGCATGCTTGGTAAGCGATGGAAGTTCATTCCCCGTGTTGGGGTCCTTCCAATGATCAAAAGGGTGAGCGGGACTGCACTTGCAGTTGTTATAGTTTATACTGGATGTAGGATACCAAGTGTGAAAAGAGCTTGCACATGAGGTTACTAACAAAGGTTCAGGCCCTCATAACACCAGATTGTAACCTGTATTTTTCGTCAACCTCGGAATTGCACCATGAAAAGCAAAGGTCGCTTGCTAACCGTTCGATTTAAGAGTTGAAATGAACATTCAATGGGTAAATAACGTCAGATATAGAGTGGTTCAGTAGGACTGCCTACGTCCACTGTGAATTCCTCTTATACGGCTCCCTTTGTAACGACCCGTATTTTTACGGATCGAAACATCGTAAAACAGTTGTTATTAGATTGTTAGTGTTGTTAAGTCGACTAGAGCTTAAGTCGTGTAGAAGTTAGGTCATCTGGGAGTTGGGTCGTGTGGTAGCTTAGGTCGTGGGGTAGGTTAGGTCGGATGAACGACTTAAGAATTGGAGCGACCTAAGGGAAAAACAGCGACCTAAGTTAGTGAGCGACCTATAGGAGTTAGTAGTAGAAGTGAATGACTTAAGAGTTAACGGCTTAAGGAATTGGCGACTTAAGGTAAGCGGCGACTTAAGAGTTAGCGGCTTAGGGGAGTTAACGAACTAGGGGGTTAAGCGGGGTTAACGACTTAAGGATTATGGGATAAGTCGTTGAAGTTTAGGCCGTGTCTATGTTGGGTCGTAGACGACTTATGTTAGGTCGTGTGGGTGCTTAAGTCGTTAGGTCGTATCTGTGATAGGTCGTAGACGACTTATGTTAGGTCGCGTGGATGCTTAATTCGTCAGGAAGTGTCTGTGTTAGGCCGTGTATGCTTTAGGTCGCGCATAGGCCTGAGTCGTTGAGTCGTAAGTCGTTGGGACTTGGCTTAGTGTTAGGTCGTAGGTCGCGCATTAGCAATGAGGCTTAGGTCGTTGGGTCATTAAGTCGCGCACGTGAGTATAGTTAGGTCGGAAGGTCTGTTAAGTCGTAGGATGTGTTGAGTTGTTGAGTCGTAGGTCGTGGGTTTTCATAAGTCGTGGACGACTTAAGGAGGCGGACGACTTAAGGGTTTTCAGCCTATAAATACACGTCCATTTCCTCACTTTTTGGGATTCGGATTTTGAAGCGACGAAGTCATGCCATTTTGAGAGCTTGAGTGCTGCACTTCTTCACTTCTTTTCTCCACTCTAATCTTGTGATTTCTTCCATCCAAATCGAAGATCAAATCGAAGATCCAAGAGCTTAGATTGAAGATCTTCATCCATCGAAAAGAGATTTCATCGTTTGAAGCGGAGTTTTGGATAATCGAGCTAGATCCTTCGATGTCCAGATCTGAAGTGTGTTGCTTTTGAGTTGTTTAGGAGATTCGGTGAGTGGTGGTTATCTCTCACACGGATCCAAAGGAGTATATCGGATTAGTGGCTTGATTATGTGTTAAAATAGTGATTTCCATGCATTTTCATAAACTTAAGTATAGATCTATTGTTCATGATGATTTGACATCCATTTTACTGCATGTTAACCTATGCAAGTTCATTCATCAAGTTGTAGAGATATTGCTCATGATTCATGCTTGTTAGATTTAGACTCTTTATTTACAAGAGTGCCATTATTGTTATAATTGTTTATTAGATCATGTTTGAATGCTTAATTACTTGGATTAATGTTTGACTTGATTGATTGTTGTAAATTAGTTAATTGATGATTTGATTTGGACAAGTTGGTTGAAGATGATTCAAAAGCTAAGGGAAAGGCTCTTGAATAAGAAAAGCTGCTCGTGGCATATGATGTGGATGATAAAGCTCATATGGATAGATTTGATGATGATGTTGAGATGAGGCTTTGCTATGATGAGATAAAGCGAGGCATGATGTGAGATAGCCTTGGTTTAATCCAGACGGGATCATTCCAAACATGTTGGTAACTCGGTGAAAGGGTTCGAGTTCGAGGATAATGGTTGGCTCAAGAGACGCTTGAGCTAGTATGAGAATAGTCGTCGAGGAGGATGACTAGAAGGCTGAGATTTCATCGTTGTTGAAGGTTCTAGCAGGCTCAAAGCAAGAGTACGCTGAGCAGATTCGATAGTCCCTAAAGATTATGATTGGTAGTCAAGTACTCTGGACAGATTCGATAGTCCTAGGCACGGGCTGCGACGACGTGCGGAGTTATGTCTAGAACCGGAGTTGCCATTAACCCTTGACGGACGGCTGAAAGAATGTGCCGGTCATTCAATTAATGGTGGTATCGAAGCAATGATAACAGTGATAGCCAGAGTCATGGATGTTTGGTTGTATCGTCATTCGGTCTCAAGAGCAGTGTTTTCTGGGTGCTTATCTGATCTTGGTTTAGGCCTTGGGGGTTTGTGCTTAGAAAACATTGTCTTTGACTCGAGTGATAATTGCTTTACTTTAAATGTCTGCTTTGCAATGTTTATTTATGCTTAGTGTGTCTGGGGGCTATCACTGTAGAAAGAGGTGGAGTGGGAGGGTTGGATTCCTATTCCTTTTTCCTTTATGCTCTTTTGGTATGTTGTTAGTTAATTTACCGCTCACTAAGACTGTTGTCTGACTCAAGGCTTTATGTTTAACTCTTATTGCCTTGGGCTGTTCATCCGCTTTGGGATGGGCAGACTAGGTAGCAGGTGACAGGTGCTGTTCTTAGTTTCCGACGATGATGATGACGAAGACGAGCTGGAGGCTTGCATATTATTTTCTTACTATATGTACTGGATGTTCCGCTGCTTTGTAGAATTCTCTGAGTGATATGTAGTGAGGCTTGATGTATTGACTATTCAGATGTTTGTATTCAACTATTATGAAGCTTAATTGATGAGATTCTATTTTGAGATGCTTCACTATATATATTCTCTATTGTATTTTATCTATGCGCTGTGAGTAATACGATAGATTCTGCTGTTTTAATTTACCTCTGACGGTCGTCCATGGCTGCCTGGCACACTTTACAGCGCACTATTTCTATGTTCAGTGCAGGGGTCATGGGCGGTCGTCACACCCTTAGAATTACAGAGAATTGCAAGAGATACAACAAGATAAAAGGAGTGATTCAAGACTAATGTAGCCACTAAACTCGAGTGCTAGTTGAGCTTAGAACTGCGAACAGTGAGCTGTTGTGAGGAACTGATGCTTAATGCAGAGTTGAAGATGCGGGATCATGAATGGTTGATGAATTCTCTGAATAAACGACAATTAAGGGTGGCCACCAACAACCTTGAAGTTTCCATGCATGGGGTATTTATAGTGGTTGAAACTGATGTTGGGAGCGTTGAGATGATACCGTAAAACTGACTAAAAAGGCGATGTGTCATAAATCTGATTAAACAGGTTTGATAAAAGATCAGCTGGCGAAGTGAAGGAAATCATTGGCTGAAGTCAACATCGACAAAAAAAACCATGTAAGATATATGCCCTACTTTTACTGTTCAGGTAATATTCATGCACAGTAGCAGCATGTTGCACAACATGCTCTGTGTCAGAAGAGGACACACTTGGTTGTGCTTCTTCGACTTTGCCTGCACGTTGTTGTGGCGAGACGGACCAGACAGGCCAGCTTTTTCCTAAGGATATGGAAAGAGATGGGAAACTGCAAGGGGTAGTGCTGAAGAAGTGGGTCAAGCTGAGGGGTCGAGCCGAGCAGATCTGGCTACATCGCTCTGAATGTTACGATGGACCAATCGTAAGGTCTCTTGCGGGGTGTTGCATCGGAGCCGGGTTGGCAATAGGTCATGTCCAAGGCAATCTAGAGACGTGTTGATTGACGAACGACCGAGGGATGTGCTCGAGTAGACGGGCCGCCCAGAAGCCAGCTGGTTATAACAGGTGGCCGGACGATGGAAACAAAACTGAATAGTGTATATTTTTGCTTGACGAGCTGGTTGTTTGTTGTTACTTCGGAGTGCACTAGCGAGGGGCTAATCTAAAGTGTCATGGAGAGGACAGGCTGACAGGGGTCCAACCTGGACGGCAGTCGAGGAAGACTCGCCGACTTGTTTCTGATTATTGAGTAGCTTGCGGTAGGCTGGTCTGGGCCGAGGTCGGCCCGAATCGAAGTGGATTAAGCTAAAAAAACCTTGATTAGCCTATTTTCTTGCTTATAGAAAATTTGAGTCACAGTAACACCGAGATTCCGGTCGTTCCGTTCCAATTTCAGTAGGGACCGAAATGATGCCAAACTGAAATCTCGATTCAATAAAAAAACTACTGAATTCAAATTTTATAGAAGAATTAATTTAAATTTCAAATATATAAATATCCAAAGGTTAAATACGAAATAATAAGTAAATATCTGTTAGTGTTATAAATATTTAAAGTTAATCAATATTATTAATTCATATCTTATTTTTCAATTAAAGATAAATTACACATCTTGTTTTAATCAATTAAGCAAACACATGTGTAATTATCATGTTAAGAGGTTTCGGCCGAAATAGGGAAATTCCGACCACCTTAATTCGATTTTGGTCGACTCCGGGACAAAATCCTAGCAAGAATCCGGTTTCGGTTGGAAATAGGAAAATGTTTGAAATTTTCGAAACTTACAGGCTTCTATTTGAACTATATAATATAAAATTATACCGTTTATATCAAACATACCTTAAATTATGAACTTTTCCATTGATTGAATAGATCTCTTCGAATCTTTCTTCTCCATCATCGAATTTGAAGTCGATTTCTGCATACACACGTTTTTACCTTCGTATTTAATCTCAGTTTTAGACCTAATTATCATTTTTTGAGCTAACGATGGAATAAAGAAAGAATTGGATATAAACCCTAATTTTTTGGCGAATGAGGGTAAAAAGAAGGGACTTACTAGGTCGAGTTTTATTTGTTTTTGTTGATTGTGCAATATTATTAGGGCATTGGATTAACTAAGGTCAACTAGATAGTTGATGTAAGCTTTTGTTGGTTGGTTGCAATTTTTTTTGAGTGATATTAAGATTTGATAATACTTGTAGATGAGGTTTTTGAATTTGTAAAGAAAGTCTGTTTATTAGATCCTATTTTTAAATGATAGTAAGATTCGGTAATATTTATAAAGTAGTGTTTTGAATTGGTAAAGAAAGTTTATTTATTAGATCATATTTTTAAATGATATTAAGATTTGATAATATATGTAGATGACATTTTTGGTAGTTCACGCTTACACCAAAAAAGTATGACAGCAAAGATATTACAATTATTATTAAAGATAAATTATAATGTTTGGTTTAATTATAATGTTTATACTTAATTTTGGTATATATTTTTACAATTTAAATGATTATCTATATTTAATCATGTAATTGTGAAAAAATACCGAAATCAAACCAAAACCAAAACCAAAACTTACGAAATTAGTCGAAACTTCAAAATTTTCAATAGTCCGAAACCGAAAGCAAAACCGAGTTCTCAAACTTCGGCAATCATATGAAATAAATAATGAATTCCGAAATCGAAACTTGAACCGAAATTTACGAATTAGATCGAAATTCCTAAAATTACAGAAGACTGAAACCTAAGACGTAGCGTTTGGTCTTCGACCAATATTACTATTAGTACCATTATTACTGTTAGTATTATTATTATCATTTTTTTCTTCTTTATATATTTTTATTTTTTAATATTATTATTAATTTACTTATTTGACTTTATTTTATTATTATGACTTTTAAACTGACTTTGTCATTTAGTTTTGGGTTTCATCTCTAGCCAACCCCAGTTTGTTTGGAAATAATGGCGGGGTTATAGTAGTAGTATAGAAGACTGAAACCTAGACCGAAATTGAGATCTTGAACCCTAGTTTAGATGTAGAAGCTCAAATATCAAAATGAATCTAAAATGTATAAAACAAAAAAGTATGGATCGTTTGAACCTATGGTTTATAATTTAAATCCCATTTCGATTTAAATATTGAACTTTACGATTTAAATCTCGTTTCAATTTAAATATTTAACTTTACAATTTAAATCTTGTTTTTAAAAATCTTGTTTGAAAGTTTAGAATTTTCCAAAATTTTAACTTTTACGGATAGAAAATTTGATATATCTTAGAAAAAGATGAATTTTGTATTACGATTTTGATCATATTTTTTTGTTTTGATGAACTTTTAACTATGAAACAATTTGAATTTTTCTAGTTGAATCTTTCTGTATTTTGCAGATGGTAATTTTAAGGTTTCGACCGAAATATCGAGATTTTCGTCGTTCCGTTTAGGTTTTAGTAGGGATCGAAAGAAAACCAAACTGAAACTCTGGTTCAATAAAAAAATTTATTGAACTTTAAATTTTACAGAAGAAACTCAAAAAAGGTAATTTAAGTTTCAAACATATGAATATCCAAAATCTGAAATTATAACTTAGAAAACATACAAATTCACAAAAAAAAATGGTATAACTAAAAAAATTTAAAATGGAGTAATGAACAAACATGTTTTAGTGTTATAAACATTTATAATTAATTAGTATTGTTCGTTTATATTTTATTTTGCAATTAAATACATATTATACGTTTTGTTCCAATAAATTAAACAAATATGTGTAGTTGTATAAAAAATAAATAACGAGATCCGAAATCAAAATTCTCAAAATTTACGAATTAGGTTGAAATTCCTCAAATTACAAAAGACCGAAACCGAGATCAAACATTGGTTATTTCAACTCTTGTTGAGAAGGTTACAATTCTTCATTTGATATTCTTACAAAAGAAAACAAAGTTAAAATAGGAATCAGATAAATTTAGAAGACCAACAAACAACAAGCATAGGAATGTAGGCACAAAAACAGGCACCTGGGCTTTGATTTTGACCTAACAAGTATCTCTCATAACACCAAAGCACAAAAGAGAGATGAATCTTTTAGTTCAGTAATGGGCAGGGGCCGCGCGAACGCGTACCCCCAAAGCAACAAATAATGACGTCCACTCTCCCACTTGGGGAGATGGTAGCCCAACGCATTCTCAAAGTGCAATGAGAACCACTAGGCTAGGCCTGGGCCTTCTTGATCACCCATTGACCCCGTCCAGGTAAGTATGGAACATGTTGCACAACATGAGCCACTTATATCCTTTGATGCCTACCCTTCCATCAAATTCCACGGTATGGGACTAATTAGTGCTGATGTTCATTTCACTTCTGCCACTTGCTGCTGCTTCTTGCTTGCTTTCTCCCTCCATTATAAAATCTCAAATCCACTTTTCTTTCCTTTTTCTAATATTCACATCATCTGCAATTACCTTAATTGATCGATAAAATCAGTGTATATGCATCTCACCTCAATGCCCATCCATAGAACTTATGCACCTATTCATTTTTAATTGCCAAGCTCTTACTTTTATAAAAAAGATGACTAGATGAAATATTTGTTCCTAGTTTAACAAATACTGCAATTTATAATTTAAAATTGTTTATACACTAACTGATATGAACTTGACTAATCTTGTTAGCACACTTTGTCTGAATTGCATAGATTTATGGTCATCTGTGCTTTTTGTTTATATACTTGCCTTAAATGGGTAAAGATTAAGCACAGTTAAAATAAAATGTGGTATATTGATGAAGATATAGCCAACAAAAAAAAAGTTGTCATGGCAAGATCTCCAACAAATAAAATTCTATTTGAGAAAATGGTTGCCAATATCGATTTCAGTTTGAAATGTCAAGATCTCCAATAAGCACTAGGCTTAATATAGCTAACAAAATTCTGAAATATCAAAAATATAGCTGTAGCATTCCACGCAGTACTATGTGCTTGAGCAGTGTGATTTAGTTGTGACGTTTGCTATATTTCAGATAGATATCTAATCAGCGTCCTACTCAAATAAGAGCTTCGCAGAGTATAATAAGTTCAATAAGTACATTTTAAAACAAAAGTGTAACAAAGTCGATAACCGTCACTTAAGTAGTGCTGCCCTTACCTTGTTTGGAGAACACGAGGTTTCCAGATCATCTGTGGAAAATTATTTTAAGGGAAATTGGCTATGATGTGCAATTTGGTTTTCTACTGAGAACTTTAATTAGGATAACAAGAGCATCTCCAGCAGTCTGCAATAATAACAACATTGTAATAACAACAGACTATTATAACACTACATACATATTTTTATCTTTACTTTGATGAAAATACACCTTGAACACGTATCATATGCACATCATATATTGTTCTTGATCATCGATTTTCTTTTTCTTTTCATTATCCATATTTCTCATTTTATCGTTATACAAAAACTGCATCAAATGAGACCATCTAAAAAATAAATGTGCACATTGCCATATAATATTACTTCTAACATATTGCACCAATATTAAAATAACAGTATTATATTTGATCGCAAAGTGTAGTTCATTTGGTCAAAGCGCTAAAAAAGCACTAAATGTTCACAAAAGGCTGAATTTTAATGAAAACGGTAAATCTCTTTGAATAATATGAATTAGTGTTGTAGGGTTTAAGTACAAATACTAGGAGTTTACAAACATTGTCTAATCAAACTAAATATTTTTAAAATAGCATTATATTTATCAACTAATTATGTCGATAAAATATTTCAATATATTAGAAAAATACAAAAAAGGGGAAAAGAAAGAAATCATAAAACTATTACATATTTATTAAACGAGTGTGTGTGTGTGTGTGTGTGTGTGTGTGTATATATATATATATGCCTATAGTACATATTTAAGAATTTCAATTTTGCAGAACAGTAGCACCAGGCATGTTCAATAAACTTCTAAGTGAGTGCATCCAGCTAAAACAAATTGCTATGCATGTGAATTCACTGCTTTCTCAAATCTTCTGTAATTTTATAGATTACGACTGATGAAGATGCTTTAATTGCACATTTTAGAACAAATCATTAAACTAACCATGGCCTAAGTTGTCATTTTACAAATGTAATATCTTCTATACATGTCATTTTATTATTGGGGTCGATATCGTGTTTTTGCTAATAATTATTGATCTTGAAAACCAAGTAGGAAAAATCCAAAATTATCAAGCATAATAATGTAAACGTCAAATAGAATTTTTGAAATTTTTTAATATGACGTAGAATACTTATTTTATTGTTTTATTTCTTTATCGTTTGAAATGCGCTCACATATCTATAAGATGTAAATATTATATATGGTTTTCTTCGTTGTTATAACATACTTTAATTTACAAACAAGTTTAATGTTATATACTAAAAGATTGTAGACAAAAGCTACGTTGTTAAGGGTAAAGCAGTGCCGAAGCACCAAGTTTCTAAAATTTCAAAAGGCCAACAAATAACACTATAAAAAAAGTGAATAGGTTATATTACAATTTATGTCTGCACTCTTTAGATAACAATCGGCATGTATTATTAAATATTAATTTTAAACACATAAGTTACCTCAAGATTGTTCTGATATACGCTTAAAGATCTGAGATGTCAATCTAGAATGTACATTAAATGTAGACTCGCCTCATCGATCCCATCATTTACGGTATATCGCGTGTGAAAATGTTGTAGTACAAGTGACCGAAATTTGAGATTTGAAGCATAGTTTAAAGATATGGCACTATTCTCCAAACTTATGATGTTAATATCTCATTTATACAATGTTGGAACTGGACGTATGTATATAGTATATACCTTCTTAATCGTCCATACGAGTGGATACAAGATCCGACACATTTAAAATATGTGTCCCACTCGAATTGAGTCTCAATGCTTTTGGCCTGCTCAAAACTCGACATCTTCATCTCGTGCAAAGGCTTCCGCTTTCACAATATTGTTTTACTAATGCCTCACTACAGTAAGAAAAACCTCAAAAAGTTTGTTCGGTATATTTCGTTACCATGTTCTCGCCTCTCTAGTTATAGACGTTTTTTCAAACACCCTTCATCAATTTTAAAATTCACTTCCACCCCTTCTCAAAAACATTTTTCACGAAAAACTCTTTATCCTTAATTTTTACGAAAATATACATGCAAATATTTACAGTTCTAACTACACTTTTTTGTAAAATAAAAATTTTCAATTTACACAACAAATATCAGCATTTTGCACTGTAAATAATTATTCTACAAAAATGTAAAGTTAAGATTGCAAATATTGGCAATCTGCACCGTAGAGGTATTTCGTGAAACTATTTTTTGAGAAGGGTTTTTGGCTATTAAGTTTGAAAATAACGGACGGATCCTAATTTTCACCACTATTTATTATGTTTTCTTATATAGGTATAAGAAATCTAAATAACCAACACTGCAACAATGAAAATTGATCGGAACATTTTCTATTTATTAGGCTTATTGCAGTAGAAACTTAAATAAATAAAATTATGTAAACATTTTTATATATTGATTGAAAGTTAAAAAAAATTAAAATTTTAGATAGTGTTTGGCTTGGAAATGAGTTTTGTGTTTTGTGTTTTAAATGTATGCTAAAAGGCATGAGAAAAAGGAAGGGTTGAAAAATCCTAATTGTTCCACCGAAGGGAAGAGAAGATAATTTTTGATATTTTACAAAAGGTGGAGTACAAGAAAAATTCTTTTTCAATTTTATATGTCAAAACCATTTTTTGCATAGACCTTGTTTCCACTCTACTCTCTCATGCATTTTGAACTACACGTTGAAAACACAAAACTCGATTTCCAACCAAACAGTACCTTAATTTTTTCAAATAGAAAATTCGATATATTTTGGAGAAAAGATGGATGTTTTATACAATTTTCAACATAATTTTTAGTTTAGTTAACTTTTAACTGCCAGGCAACTTGAATAATTCTAGCTGAGGCTTTATATATTTTGCAGTGTTGCTTTAACTCTTTTTGAAAAGTTTTCAATTTTTCAATTGATATTCTTACAGAAGAAAATAAAGTTAAATCAGAAATCGAATAAATTTTAGAAGACCGATAAACAAGCATAGAAGTTAGAAAAGTTATCTAGGGCCAAAAAAGGCACATGGGCTTTGATTTTGGCCTAACAAGTAACTTTAGTCACACCTAAAGCGCATAAGAGAAATGATTATTTTAGTTCAATAATGGACAGAGGCTGCGCGAACGCGTACCCCCAAAGCAACAAATAATTGTTAAATTTTGGTGATACAAAATCACAAATAGAGAGAAAGAAATATGCAAAAGAAAGAAAGAAAAGATTTTGTTTCCCCTAATTAATAGGCATATTGACTATGTTTATTTCTTTCTCTAATTGGCTAATCAAATTATTTTTTGCCATCTAATGTTAACTTGGGTATTAAGTAATTGATTATATAAATAGAGACTAGAAGAGATGGTAAAAGTATGGTGGAAAATCTATTTGTTAATTTTCTCTTCTTCATTTTTGTTCTTCTTCTCCAACAATTTTAGCCATATAGATATTTGTTCTCTTTCTCAATTTGGTTATTGATTTAATGGTATTTTGTTTATTTTAGCTTTGTTCTATTAATTGTAAACAAAAATTTTGATGAATCAATAAAGTGGGTGGTTGGATGGAATATCATGTGTTATTGTGTTTTGATTTCAATTCCGTCTTGTTTTCAATCCAAGTTATCTCTTTGTGATTTTGGTGACAAAGATCCGTTAATATAAGCTTCCGCAAAGCGCTACCATTTTTGCACAACAGTTTGGTATCGGAGCACAGATCATCGCAAAGCTTAGAGTAATTTCAGATTGAAAAATTATTGATGTCGGATATGATTTCATTTTCGAAGATGGCTATTTTGGATGGGAAAAATTGGGGTATTTGGAAGCCTAAGATGGAGGATGTTATGTACCTCAATGATCTTCATGATCCAATTGATGGAGATGGAAAGAAGCCCTCTGATGTAAATGAGGGAAAATGGAAGAAGATGGATAAGAAGGCGATTGCTTTGATTCGCCAGTATCTTGATGATTCAGTTTTCCTCATGTGGCTAGTTGTGAATCCGCGAAGGCTTTGTGGGACAAGTTGGTATCTTTGTATGAGTCAAAGAGTGCTACTAGTAAGGCTTTTCTGGTTCGAAAGTTGATACAACTGAGATTAGATGAAGAGAAGTCTGTTGCAGAGCATTTGAATGAATTTCAGGATGTAATAAATCAATTGGCAAATATGAAGGTCAATTTTGATGATGAGTTACAAGCTCTTTTATTGATTAGTTCGCTTTCAGAAAGTTGGGAAACTTTGGTTGTTTCATTGAGTAATTCCAATGCTAATGGAACTATCTCTTTGGAAACTGTTCGAAGCAGTCTTTTGAATGAGAAGCTTAGAAGAAAAGGGTCAGGTATGAAATCAATTCAAAGTGAGGCTATGGTGGCAAGGGACTCGAAGAAAGATACAATTTGGAAGAAGAAGGATGCTAATGGTAAATGTGTTATCACTTGTCATTATTGTAATAAGAAAGGTCACATACGTAGCAAGTGTTATGCTTATAAAAGAGATCAGAAAAAGGCTACGCATGGTGATACTAGTAGTGATGCACATGCAGGTTTTGTTGAAGTTACCGATAGTGATGCTTCTTATGATATCCTCTTTAGTGAAAATAAGCCTTGGAAGATGGATTCGGGAGCCAGTTTTCATATTTGTAGAGATGTGAATTGTTTTTCTTCTTATGAAAAGAGTGTCGACATGATTAGGACAGCCAATGGAGAAGAGCTACCGATTTGTGGTATTGGATCTATCCGGTTTCGTATGCATGATGGTGTGGTTAGAGAAGTCTCTGGAGTGAGACATGTACCCACTTGTTCGCATAATCTTATTTCTCTCGGTCAGTTGGATCGCCATGGTTGCACTTATGAGACTCAAGGTGGAGTTTTGAGAGTGAAGAAAGGTGGTCGTGTAAGGATGAAAGGAGTATTGGAAGAAGGAAACCTTTATAGCTTGGTTGGTTTTATAGTCGACAATGGAAAGCGAGTGACGGTTGAAGGACCTAGTCCACAGCAAGGTGGAGAGGTTAATGTGGTCACTGCTTATGATTCTAGCATTGATGATCATATTTTAGACAGGAGTCTTCATGTTGATGATGCTCGAGGGATCGATAGTGATCAGGTAATGAGCTCAGATCGAGTGATAGACGGGTGTCGAATTGCAAAATCCACAAAGACAAGACGAAGATCTTTGTGGTATTACAAACATTTTTGAGACCGGATTTGTGTGGTGCACCTCATGTGGGAGATGCATCACTTGCAGACGGTGGTTGAGGTTTGTAATTTAGTGTGGTTGAGATATGGGGATTTGTGATAGATCTAGATATGGTATGCTCGATATGTTGGAGATATGTGATTTTGCATCAAGGTGGAGTGTTAAATTTTGGTGATACAAAATCACAAATAGAGAGAAAGAAATATGCAAAAGAAAGAAAGAGAAGATTTTGTTTCCCCTAATTAATAGACATATTGACTATGTTTATTTCTTTCTCTAATTGGCTAATCAAATTATTTTTTGTCATCTAATGTTAACTTGGGCATTAAGTAATTGATTATATAAATAGAGATTAGAAGAGAGGGTAAAAGTATGGTGGAAAATCTATTTGCTAATGGTTGGGTGGAACATCCTGTGTTATTGTGTTTTGATTTCAATTCCGTCTTGTTTTCAATCCAAGTTATCTCTTTGTGATTTGGGTGACAAAGATCCGTTGATATAAGCTTCCGCAAAGCGCTATCATTTTTGCACAACAATAATGACGTCCACTCTCCCACTTGGGGAGATGGTAGCCCAGCACACTCTCAAAGTGCAATGAGAACCACTGGGCTAGGCCAGGGCCTTTTTGATCATGCATTGACCCTGTCCAGGTAAATATGGATCATGTTGCACCACATGAGCCACTTGTATCCTTTTGATGCCAATCTTTCCATCAAAATCCATGGTATGGGACTAATAACTGCTTATGTTTATTCCTCTTCTGCCGCTTGCTGCTGTTTCGCTCTTGCTTTTAATCCCTCGCTATACAATCTCAAATTCACCGTGTCATTTTTCTTCCTAATATTTGCTTCTTACCTAAATGCTCATCCATGGTAACAGCAACTTATGTGTTTATTTATTTTAATTGCCAAGCTCTTACTTTCGTGTGTGTGTGTGTAAAATATGATGAAATATTTGTTCCTTGTTTAAAACTTACTGCAATTTATTGTTTAATTTATTTTTTATACGCCACCTAATTCATTTGCTTAATTTCTTCCCCTTTATGTATTCATATATAAATAACTGATATGAACTTGGATAATCTTCTTAGCACGCTTTTTCTAAATTGCTTAGCTTTGTGGTCATCTGTGCCTTTGGTTTATATACCTTTCTTAAATGGGTAAATATCAAGCACGGTTAAAATGACATGTTGAATATTGACGAGCGTGTAGCCAACATTAAAAAAAAAGTTATCATGGCAAGATCTCCAACAAATAAAATTCTATTGAGAAAATGGTTGCCAATAACGACTTCAGTTTGAAATGTCAAGACTTCTGAAATATAGAAAATATAGCTATAGTATTTCAGGCAGTACTATGTGCACGAGCAGTGTGATTTTGTTGTGACATGTTTGCTGTATTTCAACTAGATGTCTAATTAGTGTCCTACTCAAATAAGAGCTTTGCAAACTACAGTAAGTTAATTAAGTACGTTTTAAAACAAAGTATAACAAAGTTGATGATCGTCACTAGAGGAATGCTGCCATTACCTTTGTTTGGAAAACACGAGGTTTCTAGATCATCCGAGTATCAGCTATTTTAAGTGAAAGTGGCTATGATGTGACTTTAATTTGGATAACAAGAGCATCTCCAACATTCTGCAATAATAATAATGTTGTAATAATAATAGACTTACATATATATTTTTATCTTTACGTTGATGAAAATACACCTTGAACACATATCATATACACATCATATATTATTCTTGATCATCATTTTTTTCCCCACGTGCATATTTCTCATTTTTATTTTTTACAAAAATTGCAGCGAAATACCATCTAAAAAATTAAAAATGCACTTTATAATATAATATTTGATTTTAACAATATTGCACCAATATTAAAATTACGGTATTATATTTGATCCCTAAAGTTACCTCATTTGGTATAAGCACTAAATGTTCGCAAAAGTCTGAATTTTAATTAAAACAGTAGATGTCTTTGAATAATATGAATTAGTGTTGTAGGGTTTATGCATAAATAATTCGGGGTTTACAAACATAGTTTAATCTAAATAAATAACTGAAATATAGTATTATATTTAACAATTAATTATATCAAGTTAAATATTTCAATATATCATAGATACATATTTATTAAACGAATACATATGCATATAGTACATATTTAAGAATTTTAATTTTGCAAAACAGTAGTACCAGGCATGTTAAATAAACTTCTAAGTAAGTGCATCTAGCTTAAACAAATTGCTACGCATGCCAATTCGCTACTTTCTTAAATCTTTTGCAATTTAAAAAATTACAATTGATGAAGATGCTCTAATTGCACATTTAGAACAAACCATTAAACTAATTATGGCCTAAGTTGTCATTTAACAAATGTAATATCTTCTATGCATGCTATTTTATTATTGGGCTCCAACATCCTATTTTTCCTAATAATTATTGTTCTTAAAATCAAGTAGAAAATATATATATGATATTATCATGCATAATAATGTAATATATATATATCCAATAGAATTTCAATATAATATGATGTAGAATGCTTATTTTACTGTTTTTATTTCTTTATTGTTTAAAATGTGCTCATATATCTATAAGATGTGTGTGTGTATGGTTTTCTATGTCGTTACAGCATACGTTAATTAATAAAGTTTATTGTTATACACACAAAAAAATTATAAACAAAAGCTATATTGTTAAGGGTAGAGCAGCACCAAAGCACTGAAGTTTCTAAAATCTCAAAAGGCCAATAAATGACACTATAAAAGAAGCAAATCAATTATGGTACAATTTATATTTGTATTCTTTCGATAACAATTAGTATGTTTTATTAAATATCAATTTAAAACATATAAGTTACATTTTCATAAAAAACATATAAGTTACATAAAAAATATTCTGATATACGCTTGAAGATCTGAGATACCAGTCCAGAATGTACATTAAATGCAGACTCATCTCGTTCGATCTCATCCTCCACAGTATGTCACATGTCATAATACAAAGTGATCAAAATTTGAGATTTTAAACATAGCTTTAAAGATGTGGCACTATTCTCCTTCAGACAATGTTAACTGGATATATGTATATACCTTCATAATCGTCTCGATCGACAACAGCTACAAATGGATACAAGATCCGACACTTTTAGAACATGAACCCCATTGGAATTGAGCCTCAATGTTATTGGAATGCTGAAAACTCAACACCATCATCCATTATTCTCATCCAGTGCAAAGGCTTCTGCACACACAATATGTTTTACGAAAGCCTCACCGTAGTAAGAAAAACTTCAAAAGGTTGTTTGATATATTTTCTGTGTTTCTACCCTCACTAGTTATTCTTTGTTGTTTCTGTTAGCGCCAAAATTGGTCACTAACCCCCAAATCCAGATGAAAGCACCAAATGTCAATCACAGCTCAGAGATAGAATGTATGTAGAGAGTAATAATGTGAAGAACAGTTAAAACTGAAATGAAAGCAGTAAAGAACAACAGATTTTATAGTGGTTCGGCTAACTCCGGCCTACGTCCACTCCAGAAGTTTACTTTTTATTGCTGTAATAATCGATTACAGTTACAAAATGGCAGAGTTGCCTTAGCCTTAGAAAAGAGAAAGTAAGAGAGCAGAAAGAAGATCCCCTTTTACTGTGCCCCTGCCTCTCTATTTATAGACAAAGATGGGTTGGACTTCCTTGGTAGGCCTGGTAGCCGAGTACCTCAGCCCAAATGGAGTGGTCTCTATATGCCGAACCATAGATGCCGAACGCTGAATGCCGAACAAGATGTGAATGCCGAACGATCTCCTCATGCCGAACGTTGGGAGGTGCGAGGTACTGAGGTATTGAGGTACGGAGGTGCGAAGTATGGAGGTGCGGAGGTGCGAGGTACTGAGGTATTGAGGTACGGAGGTGCGAAGTATGGAGGTGCGGAGGTGCAAGGTACCAAGATATGGAGGTGCGAGATATGGAGGTGCGAGGTGCAATGCCGAGCGAGGTGAGGTTTGCCGAACGACCCATCCAATGCCGAACGCTCCTTGATGCCGAACGATCCATCCAATGTCGAACTTTGGTTAATGTCGAGCGCTCCATCCAATGCCGAACGTCTCCAGGTGCCGAACGTTGGTTAATGCCGAGCGCTCCATCCAATGCCGAACGTCTCCAGGTGCCGAACGTTGGTTAATGCCGAGCGCTCCATCCAATGCCGAACGACGAACTCTCTATGCCGAACGCTCGTCCAGTGCCGAACAAGATTTATACCGAACACTCCATCCAATGCCGAACGTCGATCTCTCTATATCGAACGCTCGTCCAGTGTCGAACATCCCTTTATGCCGAACGATCCTTCTAATGCCGAGCACTCGCTCAGTGCCGAACGATCCCTCTAAATGCCGAGCACTCGTTCAATGCCGAACGATCCCTCTGGATGCCGAGCGCTCCTGGATGCCGAACGCTCTGTGCATGCCGAGTACTCTTGAATGCTATTCGAACATGAATAGTGAATGCCAGACGAACATGTAGTTGATTAAGTTAAACCCGTCTGTCCGCGGCCTTGCCAAAAGGCGGGTTAACACTTGCCCCCCAAAACATGCCTTGCTTTGAAAGGTGTGTTTTGAATAGCCTCAAGTCCAGTATCCAAAGTCCATGTTTTATCCATATCCAATAACCAATGGGGGACTTTAGAACCTCTTCGGGTCGATATCCAAATCCATAACCTCTCCGGGCTCTTGCCAAGCGCAATCCACACCTGATGACCGTGGTCCAGTGTCCCTGAACGTTGAGATAACCTCTCCGGGTTCTTGCCAAGCGCAATCCACACTTGACGACCGTGGCCCAGTGTCCCTGGGCGTTGAGCTAACCTCTTCGGGTTCTTGCCAAGCGCAATCCACACTTGACGACCGTGGCCCAGTGTCCCTTAACGCAAGTAATGTCGTGGCTTAAGTCCTAAGCCGAATCCTGGTCGCTCCGGACCCTTGCCGAGCATAGTCCATACTCGACGACCTTTAAGCCAAAATCCAGAGAAAATCCAATCCGAAAAACAAACATTCAAACCAGAATTCAAACCAGAAAAACGAGAAAAACATGGAGTTCAAACCAAGCTCCAAAACCAAACCAGAAAAAGCAAATGTCCAAGTCAAAGGAAAAACAGATTTCACAAACCCGGGCGTTTCGGTAAGCCATCATCTCAGAGCATGCCTGAGGGTTATCTCCGACCCCGTACATGAGTAAGTGATTTAACCGTTTGCCCGGAGTTTGTTACTTATTCCAAACCATCAATATTAGTTGATGACCAATCGGTCACCATTCCTGGGCCTCGCGCCCTCGTCGTTCAAGGTAGGCGGAGGCTGTTCATGTTCCACCGCCGCATTCCGAGTTCCGACATACTGTCGCAACTGACCATTCCTTATATGCTCCTCGATTATATCCTTTAGATGTCGGCAGCTGTTAGTATCATGCCCGTCCAGGTCATGAAAGAGACAGTGCCTTCCTGATGCCCTTTCACGTTCTGTGGGTTCCCTCCTTGATGGCCTTCGATAGGGAAGACGATCTCGAGTATCTAAGAAAATCCGCTCCAATGTTGCGTTCAATCCTGTGTAAGTGGAGAACTTTGGTTCTCCCCAGCGCTTCCTTTTCCCTTTATCCTTGTCCCCACCTGAGCTTTCGCCGAGTAATCTTCCATCCTTAGTCATGTTTACTTCCTGTGACCTCATGTCCAAACATGCATCCTCTTGTCGAAGAAATCCTTCAGCTTCATGAAAGAATTCCCCAATATCTAACGGTGGGTCCCGTACCAACGATACTTTGAACTCCGAATTATCTCTGACTCCTGATACCGCAGCCATCAGAACCATTGATGGATCTGGCCGATCCACCGAAGCAACTGCTGCATTAAATCGAGTTAAGAATGTCCTGAGCGATTCATCTGCCCCCTGTTTTACTGATGTTAGTGTCATCACGTTCTTTGGCCTTTTTATGTGAACTCGAAATTGACTTAAGAACTTGTCCACCAGTTCTGTCCATGTTCCAATGGATCCATCCTCCAGCTGTCTGAACCACATAGCAGCAATTTCAGTCAAGTACAGAGGGAAACATCGGGCCATAACCTCCTCCGTTGCCCCCAGCACTTCCATATGCCTAGTGTACCTCATCAAGTGGTCGGTGGGATCCGTCTTCCCGTTGTATACTTCCAGAGTGGGTAGTTTGAAATCGGACGGATTCCTAGCTGTCCTGATGTTCCGGGTAAACGGACTTTTGTTAACTCCCTCTGAATCCCTGTTTGTTAGACCTCCGCGAATAGTCCGCCTGATAATGTCAGCCAATCCAGTGTTTCCAACTAATCCAGACTGCCTCCCAAGTCCCCGAGGAAATTCTGGCACATATTCTTCATCACGTACTCCTGTATTCCTATCGACGCCATGCCGCGTAGCGTCATCCGGTATCCCCCCATGAACGGGTCCAGCATTCCCTGGTGGTGTGCCCCCGAGTCTAGGTCCATCTAGATTGTTAGCTGTTTGTTGATTGGGAGCTGCCTCCTGTTGAATCACTCCATCTGTCCGCTGGTTGAGTCCCTCTGGTCCAGTTTCACGAACTTGAGCTCCTGCAGTTCTTGGTTGTTCAATGCCTGAGAAGAGCCTGCATCATCTCCTCTTGTCGTTTCATCATCTGCTCCTGCATAGAATTCATCATTGCCTGCATCTCATCCCGAGTTATGTAGATGGATGCATGATCCTCTCCAGCTTCAGAAGAGGCTGCTTGACTTCCTTCCTGATTGCTTCTTTCCACTACTTGCTTCCTTGTTGGTGGTCTAGCCATTGCTTTCAAGGATCCAAGTTCCTAACTCCAAAGTTCCTGAGTTCAGTTCTCAGTGAAAGCACCAAAGTGTTAGCGCCAAAATTGGTCACTAACCCCCAAATCCAGATGAAAGTACCAAATGCCAATCACAGCTCAGAGATAGAATGTATGTAGAGAGTAATAATGTGAAGAACAGTTAAAACTGAAATGAAAGCAGTAAAGAACAACAGATTTTATAGTGGTTCGGCTAACTCCGGCCTACGTCCACTCCAGAAGTTTACTTTTTATTGCTGTAATAATCGATTACAGTTACAAAATGGCAGAGTTGCCTTAGCCTTAGAAAAGAGAAAGTAAGAGAGCAGAAAGAAGATCCCCTTTTACTGTGCCCCTGCCTCTCTATTTATAGACAAAGATGGTTGGACTTCCTTGGTAGGCCTGGTAGCCGAGTACCTCAGCCCAAATGGAGTGGTCTCCATATGCCGAACCATAGATGCCGAACGCTGAATGCCGAACAAGATGTGAATGCCGAACGATCTCCTCATGCCGAACGTTGGGAGGTGCGAGGTACTGAGGTATTGAGGTACGGAGGTGCGAAGTATGGAGGTGCGGAGGTGCGAGGTACTGAGGTATTGAGGTACGGAGGTGCGAAGTATGGAGGTGCGGAGGTGCGAGGTACCAAGATATGGAGGTGCGAGATATGGAGGTGCGAGGTGCAATGCCGAGCGAGGTGAGGTTTGCCGAACGACCCATCCAATGCCGAACGCTCCTTGATGCCGAACGATCCATCCAATGCCGAACTTTGGTTAATGTCGAGCGCTCCATCCAATGCCGAACGTCTCCAGGTGCCGAACGTTGGTTAATGCCGAGCGCTCCATCCAATGCCGAACGTCTCCAGGTGCCGAACGTTGGTTAATGCCGAGCGCTCCATCCAATGCCGAACGACGAACTCTCTATGCCGAACGCTCGTCCAGTGCCGAACAAGATTTATACCGAACACTCCATCCAATGCCGAACGTCGATCTCTCTATATCGAACGCTCGTCCAGTGTCGAACATCCCTTTATGCCGAACGATCCTTCTAATGCCGAGCACTCGCTCAGTGCCGAACGATCCCTCTAAATGCCGAGCACTCGTTCAATGCCGAACGATCCCTCTGGATGCCGAGCGCTCCTGGATGCCGAACGCTCTGTGCATGCCGAGTACTCTTGAATGCTATTCGAACATGAATAGTGAATGCCAGACGAACATGTAGTTGATTAAGTTAAACCCGTCTGTCCGCGGCCTTGCCAAAAGGCGGGTTAACAGTTTCTAAACAGGTAAAATAATCTGAATAACTAATACCCTGCAACAATAAAAATTGATTGGAACATTTTCTTTTCATTAGGCTTATTGCAATAGAAACTTCAGAAAAATACATATAATCTTTTAATTATACAAAAACTCATTTATATTGTTTGAAAGTCCAGAATTTTCCATAATTTTAACATTTACATATAGAAAATTCAATATATTTTGGAAAAAATATGGATTTACTTATTACAATTTTCAACATATATTTTAGTTTTAATTAACTTTTAACCATGAAACAAATAATGACATCAACTCTCCCACTTGGGGAGATGGTAGCCCAACGCATTCTCAAAGTGCAATGAAAACCACTAGGCTAGGCCTAGGCCTACTTGATCACCCATTGACCCTGTCCAGGTAAGTATGGAACAATGTTGCACCACGGGAGTCAATTATATTCTCTTGATACCAACCTTTGCTTCAAATTCCACAGTATGGGACTAACAAGTGCTTATGTTCATTTCTCTTCTGCTGCTTGCTGCTACTTCTTGCTTGCTTTCTCCCTCCATTATAAAATCTCAAATTGACCTTTCTTTTTTTCTTTCTAGTATTCTATTGTGGATATATTTTAGGATCGGTTGATTAATTCATGTACAACTCATATTCTTAGAACTGACTAATTCTTGTACAGTTCATATTCTTAGAGCTATATATATACAGATTGTAAAGCCTGCGCAGCCGGCAGAGATTTACATTTTTCTAATAAAGTTTATCATGGTATCAGAGCCAATGGTTTATTGATCCTCAAATTTTTTATTTTTTTTACCTTTGCCGCTAGTTTGTCGTCGCAGCCTCGTCTTGGCGCACAGTGTTTCAACCTAAGGTCAGTATCTCTTTGATTTTTCTCCATGGTTCCAGTGGAGATGGTAAACGTCCAATACAATTAATTCATGATGCTTCTTCCATATATTATTTGCATCCATCTGAAGGCCCTAACAATTCATTGTCTAAGTATTTGTTAAAAGGAGACAACTATGATATATGGGAGCAGGCTATTATCAATGCTTTAGAAGGCAAAAATAAATTTGGTTTTATTAATGGTGATTATGATAAACCAACTGATGAAAAAAGTGCTGAATTTGTGGCTTGGAAGGCAAATAATTCCACAATCTGTTCCTGGATTTTCAATTCTGTTGATGAGTCTATTCAACCTAGTGTTGTGTCTCATAAAATTGCAAAAGATATGTGGAAAGATTTAAAGGAACGATATTGTGTTTCGAATGGTCCTCGCCTTAATCAACTAAAATCAGAGTACCATTCGCTCCGTCAAAAAGATCTGTCTGTTGTGTCTTATTACAACAAATTTGTGGCATTGTGGGATGCTCTGTATGGCAAGGAGGATCTGATTTGTGGGTGCACGTGTGCGGCTGCTGCCAAGCTCCGTGCTCGCGTTGAGAAAGACAAGACCCATGATTTTGTGTTAGGACTTGATGATGAGCAATACAAAGCCCTTCGTACTCAAATTCTAAGTATGGATCCTTTTCCCAATTTTAACAAAGCTTTCTCATTGGCATCTCAAGAAGAACGACACAGGAGCATTATTCGTGAGCGCGATGATAAAACTGAAATTGTTAGTTTTGCAGTTCAATCTGATTCTAATTCAGTCACACCTCCTGCCCAAAATACACCTCCAGCTAGTACTAACTCCACTTCACCAATTTGCACTCATTGTGGAAGACGTGACCATGACTATGAGCGTTGTTATCAACGCATTGGTTTTCCCCAGCGTGGAGGAAAAGGTGGCAAAGGCAGGGGTGGTCGTGGGCGAGGGGGAGCTTCCGGTGGTCGTGGGCAGTCTTTACCATCCCCAGCCACGGCGAATGCTGCACAGCAGGCCGGCAATAGCAGCACCTATACTAATGTCAGTTCTAATGCAGGTTTCTCCAATGAACAGATGCAGCGTTTAATCACTCTCCTTGAGAATGCTCAATCCAACGATAAGTTGTTTGGTAAGTTTAATGGATGTACTTGGCTTCTTGATAGTGGTGCATCTCACCACATGACAGGTACTTTAGAAAATATACTTGATGTTTGTAAAATGCCTCATAGTCCCGTGAGTCTTCCAGATGGTGTGCAAACGGCGGCAACTTCTAAAGGGAGTGTGAAGTTAGGAAATGGATTAGTACTCAGAGACGTTCTATATGTTCCTAATCTCAAATGCAATTTAATTTCTGTTGGACAACTTATTCTCGACTCACATTGTACTGTCACTTTTACCGACCGTCTTTGTATTGTGCAGGACCGCTTAACGAAGATGGTGATTGGTCTCGGTGAGCTAAGGAATGGAGTGTATGTCTTTCGGGAAATGGAGCAAACAATATCGTCTCATGCTACTACGGCAGAATCAGCTCTCCTTTTGCACCGTCGTCTTGGTCACCCTTCGAGTCAACATTTATCTTATGTTAGTAGTGCTAGTAAGAATAGCAAAATAAAGAAAGAGTTAGACTCTTGTGATGTGTGTTTTCGTTCCAAACAAACACGTACTGTTTTTCCTTTAAGTGAGAATAAAGCTGATGATTTGTTTAGTTTAATTCACTGTGACCTATGGGGTCCTTATACAAAATCTTCTTCTGCTGGTTCTCATTATTTTTTGACAATTGTTGATGATTATTCACGCGCGGTTTGGGTGTATCTTATTAAAGAGAAAAGTGAAGTTCCTAGTTGCTTACGTAATTTTCGTGTTATGGTAAAAACTCAATATGACAAGGTTGTCAAAATCATAAGATCTGATAATGGCACAGAATTCACAACTGCACCTTTGTTACAGTTTTATCAAGAAGTAGGAGTATTATTTCAATCCTCCTGTGTGGGTACCCCACAACAAAACGGGCGAGCTGAACGAAAACACAGGAATATTCTAGAAGTGGCTAGAGCTTTAAGGTTCCATGCTTCACTTCCTATTCGTTTTTGGGAAGATTGTGTCAAAACAGCAGTTCACTTAATTAACCGAACTCCGACTAAGTTGCTTGAAGGCAAGTCACCATACGAGCTGCTGTTCGGTAAAGCTCCAAATTTGGAGTTATTAAAAATGTTTGGTTGTTTGTGCTACGCTCATAACAAACCACGAACTAAGGACAAGTTTGCTCCTCGTGGTCGGAAGTGTGTATTTTTGGGGTATCCCTTTGGGAAGAAAGGATGGCGTGTTTATGATTTGGAAACAAGGGAGTTCTTTGTTTCGAGAGATGTTCGATTTATTGAAGATGTATTTCCGTTTTCTACAGAATCTCAAGTTCAAACGCCACAAAATTTAACAATGGAGTTTGCCGATTTAGACTTTGGAGTGCTTGGTAATGCTAGAGATCCAGCACCTGTCTTCGAATTATCCTTACACGAAGATAGGGGGAGTACCTCGGCTGCTAACCTGTCGGAGCACACACTTGCTCGTGCTCCCCTCGTTTACACGCGTAGACCGCGCACAGCCCAGCAAGCCAGCAGCACACATGAACCTGCACATCAGCCTGCATCTACTGTGCGCATGGGCGATGATGAGGCTGTGCAAGCAGACCCCTCACTTGCAGCAAGCAGCACTCCAAGTGCACCTATGCCACATTGTCCACCTCAGTCAGAAGTCTCGACTACTTCTGATAATGCGCCAGCTCCACCGACTCGTCAACGACGCCCCCCTTCTTGGCATACAGACTATATTTGCCACTCAGCTAGACATACACACTCCATCTCCTCTACATCCGAGCCATCACCTTCCTCAGGTATGCGGTTTCCTTTAGCTCATTATGTTACGTATGATAAGTTTAATGCTAGCCACTGTAATTTTGTTACTGCTTTAAGTACTAACAAAGAACCCAGTTCATACAAAGAAGCGTCACAACATGAACGTTGGCGCAAAGCCATGAGAGCTGAGATTGATGCACTAGAAAGAAATCATACGTGGGAGATTACTGATTTGCCTCCCGGGAAGAAACCGATTGGTTGTCAATGGGTGTTCAAAGTTAAACTCAGGTCAGATGGTTCGGTTGAACGAGATAAAGCACGTTTGGTTGTTCTTGGCAACCACCAAAAAGAGGGTCAGGATTATACAGACACTTTTGCTCCTGTGGCAAAAATGGTCACAGTTCGTACCTTTTTAGCAGTTGCTGTTGCTAAAAACTGGGAAGTACATCAGTTAGATGTCAATAACGCTTTTCTTCACGGTGATTTGCATGAGGAGGTGTATATGCGTCTTCCTCCAGGTTTTTCCGGTGCTTCTCCTGGTAAAGTGTGTCGTCTCCGCAAGTCTCTTTATGGCCTGCGACAATCACCTCGTAATTGGTTTCATAAGCTTACTGCCTCCCTTCGAAAGTATGGTTTTCGACAATCTCACGCTGATCATACTTTTTTCACATACCGGAAAGGGGGAGATATCTTGTCAGTTCTTGTGTATGTTGATGATATCCTAATTGCCGGAAATAATCCTATCTTGTGCACATCTTTTAAGCGCTATCTAGATAATTGTTTTCATCTTAAAGATTTAGGTCCTTTGAAATATTTCCTTGGCATCGAATGTGCGCGGTCTTCGGAAGGTATGTTCCTCAACCAACGTAAGTATGCGTTAGACATACTAAAGGAGGCCGGTCTTCTTGCGTGCAAGCCTGTTGAGTCACCTTTGCCACAGAATCACCAGCTGGCTTTGTCTACTAGTCCGTTGTTCAAGGACCCAGCACAGTATCGCCGTTTGGTTGGTAGATTGATTTATCTTACTATCACTCGACCCGATTTGTCATATGCAGTACATATTTTGTCTCAGTTTATGCAAGCTCCAAGACAAGATCATTTTGATGCTGCTACTCGTGTGTTGAGGTACCTGAAAGGTCATCCAGGTCAAGGTTTAATGTTACGAGCTGATTGTGATTTGCAACTTTATGCCTTTTGTGATTCGGATTGGGCTAGTTGTCATATCTCTCGTCGTTCTATTAGTGGATACTTTGTGACTTTGGGACGTTCTCCTATTTCATGGAAGACAAAGAAGCAATCAACTGTCTCCCGTTCGTCTGCAGAGGCTGAATACCGCGTCATGGCTCATACTTGCGCTGAGGTTAAATGGCTACGACTTCTGTTGGCTTCACTTGGCGTCCAACATCACCAACCAGTTCGCTTGTTCTGTGATAATCAAGCTGCCATCCACATAGCTTCCAACCCGGTTTTTCATGAACGCTCAAAGCATATAGATATCGACTGTCATTTTGTGCGGGAATTGTTGCTACGTGGTGTGATATCTATGGCGCATGTTGGTACTAAATTTCAGTTGGCAGATATGTTCACCAAGGCACTTGGTGTCCAAGCTTTTTCTTTCCTATTGTCCAAGTTGGGCGTTCGTGATCTTTACGCTCCCACTTGAGGGGGAGTATTGTGGATATATTTTAGGATCGGTTGACTAATTCATGTACAACTCATATTCTTAGAACTGACTAATTCTTGTACAGTTCATATTCTTAGAGCTATATATATACAGATTGTAAAGCCTGCGCAGCCGGCAGAGATTTACATTTTTCTAATAAAGTTTATCATATTCGCATCATCTGCAGTTACCTTAATTGATCGATTGATAGATAAAATCAGTGCATATGCGTCTCACTTCAATGCTCATCCATGGTAACAGCAATTTATGCATTTATTCATTTTTAATTGCCAAGCTCTTACTTCTATAAAAAAGATCACTAGATGGAATATGTGTTCCTTGTTTAACACTTACTGCAATTTATTGTTGAAAATTGTTTATACACTGACTGGTATAAAATCGTTTATACAATTACTAATATGAACTGGAATGATCTTTTTAGCACACTTTGTCTCAATTGCATAAATTTATGGTCATCTGTGCTTTTTGTTTATATACTTGCCTTAAATGTGTAAAGATTAAGCCATAGTTGAAATGATATGTAGTATACTGACGAAGATGCAGCCAACAAAAAAATTAGGTTAACATGGCAAAATCTCCAACAAATAAAGTTCTATTGAGAAAATGGTTGTCAATATCTACTTCGGTTTGAAATGTCAAGACTTCCATTAAGCACGAGGCTTAATATAGCTAACAAAGTTCTGAAATATAGAAAATATAGCTATAGTATTCCAGGCAGTACTATGTGCATGAGCAGTATGATTTTGTTGTGACATGTTTGCTGTTTTCAACTAGAAGTCTAATTAGTGTCCTGCTCCTTTACAAAGTATAATAAGTCAATTGAGTACGTTTTAAAACAAAGTATAACAAAGTCGATGATCGTTGCTTAAGGAATGTTGCCGTACCTTGTTTGGAGAACATGAGGTCTCTGGATCATCTATGGTAAACATTTTAAGTGAAAGTGGCCATGTCGTGCAATTTAGTTTTCTTTTGAGGGCTTTAATTAGGATAACAAGAGCATCTCCAATGGTCCGCAATAATAACAAAATTGTAATAATAACAAACTACATATTTTTATCTTTACTTTGATGAAAATACACCTTGAACACATATCATATACACATCACATATTGTTCTCGATCGTCTTTTTTTTTCATATGCATATTTCTCATTTTAAAAACTGCACCAAATAACCATCTAAAAAATAAATGTGCACATTAACATATAATATTACTTTTAACAATAATACACCAATATTAAAATGACAGTATGTGATCCCTAAAGTGTACCTCATTTGGTTAAAGCACTAAATGTTCGCAAAAGGCTGAATTTCAATGAAAACAGTAAATGTCTTCAAATAATATGAATTAATGTTGTGGGGTTTACGCATAAATAGCTGGAAGTTTACAAACATTGTTCGATCTAACTAAATATTTTAAGCATAGTATTATATATAACAATTATTTATATCAGATAAAATATTTCAATATATAAGAAAAGCATAAAAAGAGGGGAAAATAATAAAATCATAAAGTGAATACATATTTATTAAACGAATACATATGCACATGGTACATATATTTAAGAAATTTAATTTTGCAAATCGGTAGTACCAGGAATGTTCAATAAACTTCTAAGTGAATGCATCTAAATTGCTATACATGCTAATTCGCTGCTTTCTTAAATCTTCTGTAATTCTATAGATCACAATTGATGAAGATGCCCTAATTACACATTTTGGAACAAATCATTAAACTAATACGGCTTAAGTTGTCATTTTACAAACGTAATATCTTCTATGCATGTTATTTTATTATCGGGCAACAACATCGTATTTTTCCTAATAATTATTGATCTTGAAAACTAAGTATAAAAAATATAATATTGTTATGCATAATAATGTAATACATGTCAAATATATTTTTTGAAATTTTAAAATATAACGTAGAATGCTTATTTTATTGATTTTATTTCTTTATCGTTTAAAATGTGCTTATATATCTATAAGATTTAAATATTATATATATGGTCTTCTACACCGTTATGACATACTTTGATTTATAAACAAGTTTAATGTTATACACAAAAAAATTATTAACAAAAGCTATGTTGATCAGGGTAGAGCAGCGCCAAAGCATTGAAGTTTTTAAAATCTCCAAAGGCAAATAAATGACATTACCAAAAAAAAACTAATCAATTATGTTACAATTTATATATGTACTTTAGATAACAATTAGTATGTTTCATTAAATATCGATTTTAAACACATAAGTTACCTCAAGATTATTCCGATACTCTTAAAGATCCGAGATCTCAATCCAGAATATACATTATGATAGAGTTAAGCATGTGTCTAGGGGTAATTATGTGGTTTGTTACGTAACTTAACTCTTATAAACAAATCTTGTTTGAAATAAAGTATGTTTTTGGTTTTATTTTTTTTATATATGTTGTAATATAGAGATAAAGTAATATTAATAAACATATATAAGTAAAAAAACCTTAGAAGAAATATTTATCGATTGCAGTTACGAATGTGTTCGTTACCATAAATATTGAATCAATATTTAAGTACTCCTTAGATATTCCTAGTCAAGATGTATTAAGAAAATGATATTGATACGTTTGTTGAGACCCGTATATGTAATGTTTTCATACGACGAATGAATCGTTACTCATAAGCACTGGGGACACTAAAGGATTACGTACATGTGGTTGTTTAGAACAATCACAAAACGATTCGACAAGAGTCTTCTATAGGTTAATACAACTTAGTCAAAATAGAATATTCCATGATAACAACGTGCAGTGGTCTTCAGACTTGAAGGTACTGTCAATCATAAGTAACTAGACGTACTCTTATTATGGTCAAACACATGATTGAGGATCATGTTACAACCACTGTTGGGTACATGTTAAACGATTTAAAGTGACACTACTCGATTGAGGATTCATCTCTTTCATTGTAAAATGTTAGTATCACCGTAATTGGTAGTCAACTTAAAATCAAAATATCTAACAAGAGTAAATCGATTAATCGATAATGTTGTCGGATTGAACCAATGACTTTAATGTGGTTTACATAATTAACTATGGATTTTAATATAGTTTTGACCTTAGACTAAACTCTGGATATCTTAGTGTTACCGTGTTGATAGAAAAAACATGCATAAAATGTTGTTATTAAATGCAGCTTAATAAAGATTAGAAATTGGATTTTGCCTAAATAATCTATAGGTGATTGAAGATATTGTGCTTCAGCAAAGTCCGTACATGCTTTGGTATTTAAATTATTTAAATATTGACCAAAGACCGAGTTCGCATCAGATATTCAACACAACCGTGTTGTTAGTTAACTTCTGAGTACGGCGAATGTAAATTTAATTTATAAATGTTATAAATTAATACAAATGTACTAAATTTTATGTTATTTTTAATTATTTGTTTCAAGCCTAAAATTAATCAAATTGATGTATAAAAGTTATACGTTAATCCATCACCATTATTCCAGTGGTTAGACGCTTTGGTCCGTAAGGTCATGAGTCGAATCATGCATAGTCTGATTCGAACCATTGAACATATGTTGATTTGTAGTATGTTATATACTACCTAAGACTTATAGTACAATTATGTACTACCATCGAAGTACCCAATTAAAAAAAGTTATACGTTGCCGGCCCAAACCGGGGATAGCCAAAAAAAGTAATAGGAGGGTGGTAATTTACTTGGCTATAAATAGTCAAGACTTCCAATAAGCACAAGACTTGATATAGCTAACAAAGTTCTGAAATATAGAAAATATAGCTATAGTATTCCAGGGAGTACCATGTGCATGAGCAGTGTGATTTTGTTGTGACATGTTTGCTGTATGTCAACTCTACCTGTTCAAATAAAAGCTTTACAAAGTATGATAAATTAACCAGTAAGTTTAAAAACAAAAGCCAAAAGGGCATTTGGTCTAGTGGTATGATTCTCGCTTCGGGTGCGAGAGGTCCCGAGTTCGATTCTCGGAATGCCCCTTCTGTGTTGCTCTGTTTTTACCCTTGCGGTCATGAAAAGCACATATACAATTTGACATGGTATAGTTTGACCCAGAATAATACCCTAATGTAATATTCTTACTATTACTTTTAATTTACATACAATATATTGCTGACACAAAACCACGTATCTTGACCATGTGAATATACAATTTGATATGTGCAGTTTTAGCCGCAGAATTAACATATGCATTCTTCGAAACCCATTACATATTACCATTATTACGCATCCCCACAAAAGTTATTCACTACGAATAGTTACACCCATAGCTAAACATAGCCCAACTTAACAATGACAAAAAATTGGTAAACCAATTTCGGTAAGCACATTTTTCATGTTCGTAATGAAAAAGAATCCTCAGTACTCCCTATTTAATTTGTAAGCTGACAAACAAGTGATAAGTTGCTCCAAAATGTGAAAGTAATGGCAGAAGTTATCTATATGCAAATAAACATTCAGAAGAAATAATATAATAGTAGTAGAATACTTGGGAATGATAAACTTCTGAAGAAGTTGAAAGGGTCGGTTACCTTGAAAGGTCACCAGCATGGATTTAGTCTTTTATCTTTTGAATTAACTTGTAGAAATAACTTGGATCATCATCGTAACTTGACAAGATAAAACGTTTTACCTGAGCTACCCACTTCACCAGATAGGAGAAGAATTTGGAAGACCAAGTGAAAGAGAGACGCGTCGTCGTCTTCTTATCCCAACTTAAGTAGCTTATCCTCCACCAGTCAGCGCACCATAGCCTAGGGCAGATCTTCCGCCAATGAAGGTGTCCTCACCTCTGTTTCGACGTAAGTCGATTTTGACGGAGACTCTTGTTCTGACGGCTGATTTGACGCCGGCGCCTCTTCAGCTGCCGATCCGGGCATTTTATTCAATTTGTGATTGAATTTTGAGATTAGGGGTTAAAGACAGCGGCACGGTAATGGTACTTTCCCGCCTTGTGGTATTAGCAGTACATGCCGGATTCGGGTTATGCTAACACGTTGCAAGAGGTTTACTGTGTTTCGTTGTTTCTAATCTGAAGCTGAACAAATTTTTGTCAAAACTAAATAAACCAACCGGAACAGGTTATTTTTGATCGGTTTGGTTTGATTTTGAAGTTGAATTGATTTACAATTAGCATGTAAAATAATTTGGTTTGATTATCTATTTAATCAAATTAATCAGATTTTTATTAGGAATATTATGGCATACATCTTTGTCCTTATAATCGTATAAAATAAATTTTAGATCACTTTCAATTTCATTTCATAAAATATATCTTTATTTTCGAAAAATAGATGTAATTCAGGGGTTTTTGGATAATTTTACCTTAATATGTGCATATGTTATTATTTTTCATAACTCATAATCACATGTAATATACGCCATGGTAGCCGCTCTTAATTTGAAAATGAGATATGTAAAATAGAAAGAATTATAAAAAAAATGTATGTATAAAATAATTTAGGGAATAATGTAAAACAAATAAGTTTTAGAAAGAATGATTTGTCCCTGATTTCTATTTTTTATTATAGCTAAATTTATTTTATCGTATATCTGTTCAAAATAATATTAAAAAATATATAAATACTAAATAAGAATACTTTATTCGTATATTTGTTTTATTTTAAAGTATAATGAATATTCCAAACATAAAATGTGAAATATTTTTAATTCGGTCAAACCCGATAACTAACCAAACTTAATTCGATGGATTTGGTTTGGTTTTCATTTTAACGGTTTTAGTTTGTTTTAACAATTTTCATCGTCGAACCAACCAAACACTCGTTTTAGCTTCCTATGGTGATTTTATTTTGGGTAAAGAAAAATAAAAAATGACTTTTAAATAGCCCAAAATTAGGGTCACACAACTCATATTAAACCCTGTCTAACCAAAACCTAACCCATATAAACTTGATCCAACTCAATTTTGGAGTGAGATGTTTTTCTAACCTAATCCTACTCTCATATTTAAAGTAAACTCAAATGAAACTAGAGCTCTTAAAAATCCATATACATATACTCTTTTATTCAAATAGTCAATCGGTCCATTATCACAAACTATCAGTAATGTACTAACTTGTTTTTCTTTTAGACCATTCCCAACAGTCAGTTTTGTTCACTCCGTACTTTTGTATCGTAAAACCTGCACAAAACAACCACTATATCTAGAAGCACCCACACCAACCAGAGAACCAGTTTTTTAAATAAATCACGAATCATTAAAATATGAAATAAATAATATGCATGGTGTTAACCCAAAAATTGGTTTAACATCCAAGATGCCATGCTGAACCAAGTCCTGGTTTAACACCCTTAACATTACTTAAAGTGAAGTTATTTGATAGGTTGTCAAGATGTTCTTACAAAGGTTGGCTCATTGTCCAACAAAGAAAACGCGATTCAACTCGTCTTCTACCTCCACAACACCCAACAAAGCATTAACCTCAAAACTAGGGTTTTCTACGGAGTATATAATCCAGTCACTACAATTAGGGTGTCTAAGCGATATTTTTCTATCATGGCAAAATATTCTAGCATCGTATTTATTTAACCAATCCATACCCAAAATAATTCTGAACCCTACGAAATCAAACACATGCAAACTGCAAACAAAGGTATGCCCTAACAATTCAAACTTTAGTAGTCACATCTCATCCCAAGAGTCACATAACCTCCTATCTAATTTGCAACCCTAAATGAAGTAACTAGGTATGTGGGTTCTAGGTTAAGCTTATCTATCAAAAGTGAGATATAAAAGAATGCGATGCACCGGTATCAAATAGAACGCTAACTGATACCATGAATCATAAGCGTACCTCCCAACATAGATTTTTCCTTTTCCTCTGTTGTTGGCCTCGAGGTAGCTGGCTCCAATGCAAACACTTTGTCATTTCCATCCTTGGCTGGCTCTTTGCACTGGTTCTTATAATGTCCAACAGTTGAAGCATCTAATATTTTTCTTTCCGATCACTTTCTTTCCATCCCCTGAGCGACATTCATTTGCGAAATGCCTTTCTTATCACATTTATAGCAAACAACCTTTGTCTTTCCCTTCTTGGCAGCTCCACCCTTCTGAGCTCCCTTCTTATGGAAAAACTTTCTCTTCTGACCCTGCCCCACTTGGACTTCCTTTGCCTTATTTATTGCCAAAAAAGCAAGAATCTCCTAATGTCTCAAAGCTATCTCAACTACAACATCACGTGGATCCCTGATATGCGATAACGTGGCCTTTGCAAGCACAGGCTTCAACCCTCTAATGAACTTCTTATTTCTCTTAATCACGGAATCCACCGTAGCATAACTATATCTCGCTAGCTCCTCAAACCTCGTTGCATACTCCAGCACAGTCATGTCTCCCTGCTCTAACTCAGCAAACTTCCTGAGCAGAGTGGACTTAGCGATCTTCGACATAAATCTCTCCTCAAATCTCCTTTTAAACTTGGTCCATGTCGTAGTCTCCTCATGAAATACAATAGTAACACTGTTCCACCAATACAACACCGCTCCTTGTAACTGTCTAGAAGTAAGCCTTCTCTTCTGCTCATCATTGATCCCTGGATCAGTGAAAATCCTCTCGCAATGAAGCAATCAATTCTCCACTTCGATTGCGTCTTCAGTACCAATAAACGGCTTTCCTCCAAGTCGTGCATAATCTCTACTCAAAACAGCATGGTTGTTGACCACTAGAGCTCCCTGATTTCCTCCTACAGCATTTCCTCCAACTACTCCAGTGGCAACTCCCGCTTGCATCATGTTTACAAAGAACTGATTCATTGCTCCCATTTCTACTTGCGGGACTCCAACACCCATATTTGCAGCTTGTTCCTGACCTTGGTTCCTCCTGGTATTTGATCTGGCATTTCCATTTGTTATGGTGCTTCCCCCTCCAAGGTTAACTCTTCCACTTCTAGCATCTATATCTGCATTCGAGTCTTCGTAAGATATAGAAGAATAGCCTAAGAGAGATAGGAGGATAGAGATATAGCGTATACTTATATATATATAGAAAGTACAAGTACATTATTATAGCGTTATCCCATACCCCGATCTTACTCTAATTCCTTAGGACTATGTTTTCAAAAATCATTATAGTTTAAAGTTTTTCATAAACCTATGCTCTGATACCAAGTTGTAACATCCCCTATCTTGAGACCAAAGCTAAGCGCTATAGATGCTGCAGTCATTTATAGTATTAATTTCCAGCGAAAAAATACGGTAATGTTAATGGTATCCATAATATCAGAAGCACATGAATATGAAACAAAATCATAGATTCAAAAACAACTTTTCTGACACTACACCAGAAACAGCTTTTAACAGCGTTTCAAAAACACTGTTATATGATACGACAGCGTTATTATAAACGTTGTATAACGACATGCTGTCGTAGATGCAAAAGTTTTAACAGCAAAATAGAAAACGCTGTAAAAAATTTGATACCACAGCGTTTATTAAACGTTGTTATATGACACAACAGCGTTAGAACAAACCTTGTATAACGACAAGCTATCGTATAAAGAGAACTTACAACAGCTTAATTTTAAACGCTGTGGAAATTATTCTTTTGACAGCGTTTTATTTAGACTGTTAATATTTTTATTACAGCGTTTAATGCGTGCTGTGTTATGTTTTTACAGTTGGGATGATGTTTTACTACAGTTTACAACAGCGTTTAATAAACGCTGTTACTCACTATTTAATGATAATTACAACACGAATTAAACGTTGTTGTTTCTTCATTGACAGCATTAAAATAGATGCTGTCTTCTATTTATATGATTTTTACAGCATTAACATTCCACTATATTTGCATATTCCAGAACTACATTTTGAGTATAATCAAGCAACTAGTATATATAACATGTTCTAATGAATAATAATCTGTTAAATAAACTAGCTAAAACAATATTAATATACAAAAAACATCTATAAATCAAGTTTCAATAATATCCATAAACAAAAATAACACAGTAGACCAATTACATGGGAAAGCCACCCTCAACACTCAAATTTCACAAAGTTCATCAGCAAATCAACCAGACCACCTACAAAGTTCACAACACTCAACCCTTGAATGTACAGCCACCCTCCATCTCTTGCTAAACAATTAACTCCTTCATAGCTACATCACCAGACTAGCTGCGAACACCAACCTACAACCTTACCTTCTTACTGCACTTACATCCACTTCCTGTACATCGGAAATTTATCCCATTCACCTAAACTGCCACTACAGTCCAACACCTCATTCAACCACTTAAAGCATCACAACTTCAATCCATTCCAACACTACCAGTCCCCTACTCCTCCACTTCCATCACATACACCAAACTGTCCAGTTCAACCTGCACATTCATCTTCAACCCCCTTTCACTGATGTCCACCCACTACCTACGAACAATCTTCACCTTCCTTCTACAGCATCTACAACCAATCACTGCCTTCCTCGACCACTACCAAGTTCAAGCAACAAAACCTCCATCCGAACACCCTCCTTATCCTTATGACAATTCAGTAATCACACACGCTCTCATTTGGGACAACAGTCGCAGTTGAAAATTTACCTTATGACCAAAACAAAAACACAATAATCCAAATATTACCTTATGACCAAAGGTTTAACACAAAATTCAATACGAACATAACATGTACATAAAAATGCTTCAATTATTAACTAGACTGCACTATTGTGTGTTCGGATATTGCAAAATAGTTGTTAATTTTTCAACTGCGAATAAGAATGCATATAAACATGATGTTGTGAAACTTACATGGAAGTTGAGCTCATTCTAACATTCGCCATTAGTACATAGAACAAGCAGAAGGATGATAAATATTGTACAAATTGACTACACTATCATTAGCACCTTTGGTTTCAGTAGCCAATAAGTGTTCCTTGGCTAAAGCTGGTGCAATTCCAAGCATCAATGCAGCATCACTTGGACTTATTCCTGACCTAAGAGCTTCAGGTTTTTCCACAAGCGATGATATTTTTGCAAAGACCTGTGTTCAATATTAGCTTCCAGTGAATAAAATATAAAACGTTGATGTTATCATACGGAAATTCAAAGGTGATACAGCAAGAAAAGTCATTTCATGGATACCAATTATGGAAATAACGTTATATTACATATGTTTAAAGTTTTACAGTGAAAGGTAAAAAAAATATACATGCACATGTGTGCATGCACGTATGCTCACATGCATGTATAGTTTGTACACATCTAAAATAGATGCATTCAGTAGAGGATTGGTTGCTACCGGACCATCCTTAACTCACAAACACACTGAAATTGGCCCATCCTTAACTCACAAACACACTGAAATTGGCAAAATATAACAACCGATCTCAAATTAAGCAGACAATTATATCATTTAGTGAAGCTTCCTACATACAGACAACACTGATGATGGTCGATAAATTCGTGCACAATTCAAAATATATTTTATAACAATTTTTTATTATGAAAGGTGCACAATTCACCAACCTTATGTGCAAAACTACAAGTTCTAAACTAAAAATGATATGTTTAGAACAAAGCTGCAACTTATATCATGTGCGTTTTTTCATATTTACGAACAAAGCTGCAACTTATATCAAATCTTAATTAATTTTTATAAAATTTAGTTAACTTAGTTAATTTATTGTTATTATTATTACAATAATATATTTAGTTATATTTTATATTTTTATAATACTTAGTTAATTTTTATAAACTTGTTTAATTTTTATAAAACTTAGTTAATTTTTATAAACTTGGTTAATTTATTATTGTTATTATTATCATATACTCATTTAATTTTTATAAAACATAATTAAAGATTAATTTGGTTAATTTATTATTGTTATTGTTGTTATCATAGACTCGTTTAATTTTTATAAAACATAGTTAACTTAGTTATTTATTTATCATACAGATCCAGTAGGATATATGTTGTAATTTTCAAACCCCAGTCCAAACTATAATTGGACATCTTATATTGTATCAACTACTGCATAGTTTGCAAATTTATTGATATGAAAAAACATCATATATAGAATATATGATGCATTGTAGCTTTATAATTATAGTATGAGATCACTGTTTTTTGTAAAAATTAAAATGGAACGACATGGTTTACAAAATAATGGTAATGACCAAATTTAATATAAAAAATGCATCATATAATATTTTCTGTTGATGATAATTAGCATTAGTATACAAAAATAACTGTTATTCATGGCCAGCATGAAGAAAGAGTTCCATAATTGAAAGTAATAACAGTGTGTAAGCTGAATAATAATATTTGAAGAAGAAAAACACTTACCTCAAGAAATTACCTCAGCCATTGTTCGTACCAAATGTTATATGCTAGCCTGAAAGAATGAGATCAGCAAGAAGACGAGATAAATAACAGATTTAATGGCCTGAAAACTGAAGTAAGTAAACTATTGGTTTTGTTAGTTTAATTAAATAAACGTACGCATCTTTCCACAGTAGCTCTTGGTTTGAACTTTGACAGGCTGGAGCAAGAAACATGCATTGTATATATTGCAATGTTTGGTTGATCGTAGCTTTTTATTAATAGGCTTGGCCTTTGGGTACATAACAATGAATTCAAACCCAACATTAGTCTTTTCATGCTTGTTCATAAAATTTTCATTTTCCTGTTAACAATTTTTGAATAGTTTTCATTATTGCTACTTTGTCGAAAGAGACCCACAACGCAAAACCCATGAATAATATAAACTTGGGCCTAAGTTTAATATGAACTTTAAAAGTTCGGCTTTACAGAGTGAGAAATTTGAAGAAACCATTACTTATCATTCAGTCCAAGGAGTGACGAAGACAGTGATTCCTCAGTTTGTGACAAAAAAGAAAATTAGCATAGATCATTTTTTTCTTCTTATACTATGCAACCTTTTGTTTAAAAAATAGTGTAAAATCAACAGGGAGTGTTTGTACCAGACCACTTCCACATAAGCACTTACACATATAATCATAATTTAAACATAGAAGATTTTGCAGTACCTACCCAAATGAAACAAGCCCATAGCAGTAAATAACCGTTACCGGTTGGAATAAAGGGTGACAATAGAAGCATTTGGAAGCTGCAACATGAATTAACAAATATAATTAGAATTATAATGGAATCTATTTTTCTAGTAAAAGTATATGTGGCTAGGACATGTGTCAAAAGATCAAGAATTCAGTTATTTGCTTTTTTCTGCCTATAAGCTCGTGTATTACCTATAAAATGACCACTACTATGTATATTGGGTTATTATGTATGAAAATGAAATCTTTCTTATTTATTTTATTTACCTTTTCCATTTATCCTTTTGTTTTGTATTTGCTTCTTCTTCATTTTATCACTTCTTTGTTAGTAGTTGTTAGTTCACCTTACTCCCTTCTCTCTTCACCTCATTGCTTAGATCATAGCCATGCTCCCAAACATCAACAAGAACCAAGTTAGTACCTTACAGAAAGTGACGTTTTTTACAAAAATAGAAAAGAATAATCAAAGGAGAGGGCCCATGATAGGGGTACCTCATTTCTTATGAAGACAGTTAAGAGGGAAATAACATCATTCTGCTTATTGCTATGGTTTTTATACTAGTTTTACCGCCACAACCCACGTGGCCTTCGTGTGTATAAAAATTTGGAAATTGGAACTAATTGAACTCATCCTACTGAAATGCTGACTATTGATATGTATATGTATGTTTATGTTGTTATATAGTTTTACCTGCTCTAATTTTTTGAATATGTTTTATATGTTCATGTCTTTCTGCACTCTACTCTAACCAATGAACAAGTTAAGAAACCACCCACTGAAAAGTGGAAAATAGGATTGGCCTCAAAGAAAGAGACACTAATGTACTTAGTTCATCAAAAATAGGTAATATATACATCAGATACTTCTTACTATAAATCAACATTTAATATTCTGAAGGCTGATATCTTCTATTTGTGGACATTTTTTTATATAAAAATCTTCAGGCTTCAAAAATATTTATTTATATCAAATTAACTGATTTTAAGTTTAAATTGAAAATTACACAACAGAACTAACTTTCATATGTTCCAACGAAAATCTGTCATTTGCTATATTTAAATAAACGCATTCCAAATATTAAATTTTCAGTGCTAAATTTAATTGTTTATTTTCAAACAAAAAATTTAGTTAATTAAGTTATTTAAAATCGTTAAAATTTATAGGTCGTTACAGCTTATCAGGTTAAAGAAACATTCAGCAAGTAAAAATGGTAAACACGCTAAAAATTGATCAAAAAACAAACCTTTTGCTCTGAACATACACAACCTAAGAATACAATAAGAAGTTGTGAAATATGGAAACATAGTAAAATGTCACCTGAAGTCATAATACAAGACTTTATAGCAGCAGCAAACCACGAAGGTTGAACAGCTTTGAACAATGCGACAAGTCCAGTCATATGAGGACAAGACATGGAAGTTCCCGATTGAACATATATTTCATGCCTTTCGAAGCAGAAGACCATGCTGCTAATATATTCAGACCAGGTGCCATAATATTGGGCTATAGCAAAAATATAAGCATATGAGTAAGTTTACAAATTTATTTAATCCTCTAGGCTAAATGATATAAATCTCTGACCTTTAATATCCTAGGCATCAGCGAGTTTGGACCTCTGGATGAGAATGCAGCCACACGTGGAGCTGCTCGTTTCCCTATTACCGTCTTTGCAGGTAAAATAAGCAATCTAGCTGTCCTTAAAAATATATTTGCAAGGTAAAATATAAAAAATGATGCTACTGCAATAAACTGAACAATTGAAATGTGACTAGTAATTGAGAAAATGAAGATTTGTTATAAATTATAACACAGTGAATTCACTGTGTTATAATACATATTTTAACCATTATACCCTTATGCCCTTTGAATTCAATATTTCAGAAATGGTACAGATGGGTATAATTGTAAAATAACACATTTGCATATCCCTCTTAGTAGTTTAGTACCTTGTGTGATTAACATAAGATAAAATTTTGTCTCCAATGTGTTTATCCACAACTACTGCCGGTATACTAAATACTGTGGCCAGTCCTGCTTCCATTTCATCAATTAAAATCATTCCTACCACTCTTGCTTGTTTGGCTACGTTATTTGTTTTTCTACTTTTGATTTAGATGTACCGCTAGGGTAATAATGATAACTTATCCTCTCACTTTTTTTGCATTTAAAGAGCTATCCAAACAATAACTACAAAAACACATGGAATTGGATATTTTCAACTTTTATTTTGAATTGAACTGCTTCTATAATAATCTGATAAATACTTTCTTAATACCTGGATTGATTGGGTGTGAAATATCCTGCATTTGCTTCTGCTGCAGATATTGTTGGTGCAGGTTCTTTCATTCTAATGGTGTTCAAGCTTGTTCCCTGCATATCCAGATATTGCTTATAATTGGAATTTTTATGCTATGACACTTATAATTTAGGGTCTCTTTTTTCAATAATCTTTGAAGGTTATTACAAGTTTAATTATTACTGTAAGACATCTTACAAATATAGTACACTTAGGTAGAAAGTGATTATTTGTACTATGGCTATTTCAACTAGTATAAATACAAATTTCTTCATTTGAAACAACTTCAACACACCTTTTTCTCCACACAAAAATGAGCTATAGCTATTAGAAAAGCGTCGATGGACTGTCTGTGAAACAAACACAATTATTCTATTTCAAATAGCACCGGTAAAAATGATCATTTCTATACTAGGTAAGCAGAAAGTGACAGACATATGTAATTAGTTTTGAGAAAAGTGGTATAAATTGGTTTTAGAAAAATCCCTTTTTTTCTCTTATATACATGCACGCAAAAATATGGCATAATATGCATGAATTCGCTAAGATGGAATACTTACAATCATCTTAGTCTTGTTATCAAGCCGAATAACCGAAACGAACTCCCGATCCATCGAGCTAGTAGCAACAGTAAAAATCCATGGTGCAACAATCATAACCGTCTGCCTCCCTCCTTTGTTTCTAGCCGAAGCAACCACAATGATCCCATTACTCATCACATGAAAAGACCCTATAGAAATTGCATCATTAAAATAGTCGCCTTGAGGAGCCCCAGGGCCCAAAGAGATGGATATAACATCAACTCCATCCTTAATTGCATCAGTTAATGCAGCCAACAGATCCGCATCGTAGCATATGGGAAATCATTGTGCCTAGTTATAAGATAGAGAAGTATAACAGCATATGGGAAGTCACGTTTATCTATAAGCTTGTCACACATTACATAAGCGCACCCAACAACTACTTACTATATATTATAGCTTCATACATACTAACTGGCATTAAAACCAATAATTGACAGCACATTTTCACGTTATCTCCATTGTTACACACAAATTATTCGATAATACGTGTTCATATTTGATCACCAAACAATGATGCAAATAATTCAAAACATGGTGCTTCTACTAATCATTGAAATACAAAACTAAAATTTTTGCTACTATTCAGAACTTATAACAAGCATTTTATAGGCAATACTTATGTAGCTCCAACTACCCATGCATAATTTGACTAAAAACTTTCCTAAACATAAATCATACTTTGAACGAATCATTTAACTAAATTCAATCCCAAAATAACCCCAATAAGCTTAGACTTTCTACTATATGAAAAGAAAAAACATTAGGGTGGAAAAGGATCACCTCGTTTCTAATAGTTAATAAAAACTGAAAGAGTCCTAAATTATCTCAATAGCCTAGACAAATCATAGAACCAAGTAGCTTATGTAAACCAATAAAGCTAATTCTACGAAAACTCAATTTTCATTAAAAAGGAAATCACAAAAGAAAATATGAATATTGTTTAGTTAAGTCGACTCTAAACCAGTATACAAAAATATGAATTAAGTCGACCTCTTCAACCAAGCCATTTCAGGAACTTGAGAATCCTTATAGGAAAACTTGAAGCCGAACGAGAGAGGTTTCTTATTATCTATGTTTCAGATTTTAGAGTGGAGGAAAGAAAGAGGAAAATAGACATGAGCGATTAGAGATGTTAGGTTTCTTATTGTAGGGTAAGGGGAAAATAAGCTTTAAATGGGGAATAAAAATAACATAGGGAAATTTTGGCGGGCTATCAAAGTGTACTGGATAGTAACCTTAACACAGCGTTCTGCTGTGTTGTGCTCTGTTTCTCAAAATAGGATGAGACTTATACAACAGCAAGTAGCGTAAAAACGCTGAGTTTAGATGCTGTCTAACGTGATATTTCTTGTAGTGTGATTACATAACATGTTTCATATCCAATTACATAATCCCAATCGTTTCCCAAGTTCAGATCAAATATAATTATTACATAAATACACCAAGAGCGATATATGAAGATGCCCCCTTGTATGACTAGAGTACAAAATAGACAAAATCTGTCTTAATGCATCACATCGGAAATAAAAACATAACAACTCCTAAATAGCTAACTTCAGCCTCCTTCTCGTCTTCGGAAGCTTTATTCGTCCAACTACTAAAACCTGTAAATCCTCAACTCTCAACCTACTCAAATCAATTTTGAGCACCCGAGAGTTTAAGGGGAAAAATATAAACTTCGAGTCAGACATAAAGCCTGGTGTGAATAATATTATACACCTCGGTTATATGATATTAAGTGAGACCACGTAGCTTAGAAGAATGGGTTTCCCCTCACTAATATCCTTTTAAAAACATTTCTTTTGCAAATCTGAATCCTGCAACCAAACTGGTTAAAACAATAATAGCAATATCATGCATGCAAACAAATCATGTAAAAATGGACCATCTGTCCGAACACTATAATTTTGTTTGGCTAACTACTAACCTTTGGCTGACTCGAGCTTACCAAACAAAATAAACAAATAGTCTAACTTCTGTAAGATACTCTTCTGGATGGTCTGTCCTTAACTTACTTCTCCAGGGTCAACTGATCCTAATGGTTTTTCGGGCTCACCAATAACCTATCCTCACTCTGTATTTTCCTTTCTGTGTGTAACATCATTTTAGTCTTACCTGTGACAAAGCCCTACACATTGGAATTTTGGAATTCTATTAGCTAGGGGCTACTAGCTAAAGTATAGGGTGCGACCTCATACCAGTCTCATTTGGTGTCCTAATATCTGAGTCATTTTACTTAGGGTCAACTTCTCCATTAAATTTTCCTTGAAAACATTTCTTTCAACTTGATTTAACCTTTAAAATCATTCTTAAACAAGGAAAGTATATTCTATGCTTTACTCAAATCACTTTGCCATGTTATATATATTTTACACAAAACATTGTTGATGAAAACATTCGAAACCTTTGAAAGTATCACTTTCGAAACTATTGAAAGTACCCCTTTCGATAAAAGTAAACTACTTTACTTTATAACCTAGGCCGAAGCCAAAACATGCCTTTCGAAACCATTTACATTAAAACTTTCAAAAACATTGAAATCATCTCTTTCAAAAGCTCTATAAAACCATAGACATCCTTTTTTCAAAACACTTTAAATATGCCTTTCGAAAACATTGAGGAACCACCCCTTCGAAACCTTTATCTTAAACCTTTCGAAAGCATTAAGTCCTTTACATAAATCAAACCTTTCAAAAGCATTTGGGTTCAAGTAAAACATGTGGAACAACCTTTCGAAACCATTTAAAACCATTACTTTCGAAACCTTTGGGTTTAACTTTCAATAGAACAAAGGGTCTTAAAACAACTAAGTCGAAAGCACTCTTTCGAAAGCAATTTCCTAAGTAAAAGTAGATGGTGTCGAAACCAATCCCTTCGAAAGCATTGGAGAAGCAGCTTAGAGATTAAAGCGAAAGCACCATTTCGAAGGCATTGCTTCAAAAGGTAGGATGGGGCAGCAAGGAGTTTCGACCCCTTTGAAAGCTTCTTTATAAAACAAAAGGCGCAACCACTTTCAAAACCATTCTTTAAAACCATTTAACCAAGTCGACAACTATCTAAGTCGAAAGCGTTCTTTTCGAAAGCAAAGCAGACGCATTTCCTTTTAAAAGCAAAGCAAGGTTTCGACCCCTTCGGAATCCCTTATTTCGACTATATACCTTTCGCCTATGTTCAATTCACTACGTACCAAGTCTTTGATTCCATGCGCATTGATTTCGATGGAGATGGAGGCGGAAGTACCTAGTCGAAAGGTAGGTGTCGAAAGTGGCGAAACAGCAAAAGCATGGTAAAACTGAATTTTAACTTTAAAAAGTAATTCTTTTCAACTAACCTGCTTTGTTTGTCAACATATGATTGATTGCTAATTTCTTTTCCAAATTATTTTCTAAAAGTGTTGCCGAATTTCAGAAGTAAATAATTTAAAATGTTTACAAAATGCCCCTTCTCCTTTTATAAATATATACAACATTTAAGTCTCATACCTTAAATAATTTTATATACCTATTAAACATTTAGGAAAATTCTACAAAAATTCTCATAAATCACTTTTAATATGTTTTCTAACATATATTAATTTCTGACCCAAAAACAATATAAATTAGCTATAATTAATTTTAAACCCAATTAACCATTTTCTTCACTAGAAAATTAATAATAAATCCACATTAATTTAAAAAATTATGAAATTTGAAACATATCTCTAAAATATCATTTCTGACCTTATACTAAAATCGCAAGGCGTTTGGATGTCATCTAATAGGGTTTTCACATTAAAACTTATCATAAAATCTATTTGAAATAGCATAAATCATCAACAAGCATATATATTCATTTTAATGATAAAAAACATGGCAATATACTTTGCAAAAATATTTGGATCTGATCTAGAAACCAAAAACATCAAAAATATGAGATGTAACCTATAATTTACCTTTAGCTTAGTGATTAAGGATTTGAGATTTGATTTTGGATTAAGTTGCTTAAGCTTCCTTCCTTTAGATTCTTGCTTATCTTCTTCCTGCTTTCCCTTATTGGTGGCCGACCTCTCTAGTATTTTATTTTATTTTGAACGTGTAAAATGAATGGGCATGAAGGGTTTAGGGTATTAGAACATGTCTTATTCCTACTTTGCCCATTATCTATTTGCCTTACCTATTTCATTTTAGTTTCCCTTAGTACATTGTTTTAAATTGACACGGCTACCTCTATTAACACAAATCTCAATCCATTAACCATTTTATTATTTCATTTAATTTAACTAATTAAATGTCCTAAATAAAATTAACCAAAATTAGGGTCGTTACATTAGGCGAGACCAAAGGCTTACTCCGTCCTTCCTCTATGAGGCACTCTAACCTGGCCACGTAGGTTGGACCGAAGGCTTGCAATGCTTTGACCAAGCCATCTTAGGCTTGACCAAAGGCTTGCTTGGACCTCCCTCAAGGAGGTGCTTTGACCAGGCCTTTATGGTGGGATAAAGGCTTTTTTGGCCCATTACTACCATCTTAGGTAGTGATTTAGGCTTTTCCTTTTAGTTCATTTCTTTCATTTGATTATTCACTCGGTGGATATGCTTATCTCAATCTTTTTATTCATCCATTGTAGGGAAGTATGGCCTTAAATGTTCGACGTTCCAAGTTCTTGCTATTACGTTACCATCAGGTCAGCACAATCGATAGGTCCCCGGTGGAATTACTTCATGAATAACGAAAGGACCTTCACAATTTGGTCCAAGCAGTCCGTTTGACAATTTTTTGGTATTTGCTATGATTTTTTGGTGTACTAAATCTCCTTTTTGAAATGATCTTCCATTAACTTTGGAATTATAATATCTTGATATTCGACCATTCGTATGGTCGTCTCGTCCCTTAACTCGTTGATCAAATCTAAGAATTCTTTCCTTAATTCTTGATTGGGATCAAATGCATATGCAATTCTTCGATGGGATGGAACCTGAACTTGGATTGGAAGCATTACTTCACATCCATATGTTAAAGAAAAAGAAGTATGTCCAGTTACAGTCTTAGTAGAAATTTCATATGCCCAGAGCACTAGCTGTAGTTCTTCTACTCAATTTCATTTTGCTTTGTTTAGTCGTTTCTTAAGAATTGTTTTAATAGTATTATTGGCGGCTTCAACAACTCCATTAGCCTTTGGATGAGAAACAGATGAAAAGCTTTTGACTATCTGTTCTTATTACAGAATCTAGTGAATTCTTCGCTTTCAAACTGAGTTCTATTATCGGATATTACCTTATGTGGTATCTCAAACCTGTGACTATATCCTTAATCACAAACTTTAACACCGATGTTATGTTCGGTTATAGTTCTACTTCTATCCATTTGGTAAAATAGTCAATGACTACTACTGCAAATTTATCTTCTCCTTTAGATTTAGGTAATGGTCCAATTAAATCGATTCCCAAAGGATCATGGACTTGAAACCGAGGTCAATTCACTTGAGGGTATATGTGAAATTGTAGAAAATTTCTGACACTTCTCACACCTCTTTATATGATTTACCGTATCATTACTCATTTGGGGCCAATAAAAACCTTCCCCCATGACCTTCTTTGTTAGTTTTATTCCATTAGAACGATTTTCACGGAATCCCTTATGTGCTTCTCTTAACGGCCTTAAGCCATTTTTTGGACTAACACACCTTAAGTAGAGAAGTGCATATCCTTTTTTATAGAGTGTTCCGTTTATCATGGTAAAAGTTGGGGCTTGGCGCCTTATCTTTCTTGCCTCTCTTCTATCCCTTGGTAGCTTTCCTTCTACTAACTACTCAGCAATGGGTGTCATCCAGCTATTTTCGTATTGATTATTAATCTCTACATGAATGGCTCCTTCTTGATTGTCTTCACTATTGTTTCTTGATTTGTCTTCTTTATTTACTTGTTCAAGGGCTCGGGATCTAGTTAATACCATAACCTCATTTTCAGGTTCTGGAGCTTTTTCCTCTATGTTGGGGTTTTGTTGGAAGTCTACAGGCACAATTCGAATTTCTAATACTTCTTGTGAGCTAGTTAGTTTTGCTAAAGAATTGGCTTGAGAATTTTTTCCTCTAGGAACTTGGTGTATGGAAAAGTCCTCAAATTGAGCTAGCATATTTAGTATCTTCTTGACATAAAGGATTAGTTTGACATCTTTCATTTGATATCTAATTAACCATTAACTGAGAATCGTTGAAAACTTTTATCCTTGGAAGTTTTAACTAAAGAGCTAGGGTAAGTCCAGCTACCATTGATTCGTATTCAGTCGCATTATTAGTTGTGGGGAAACCTAACTTCATACCATAATGCATTCGATGTCCATCGGGGGTAATGATTATATATCCTACACCTGCATTATGTTCATTTGACGCTCCATCAACAAATAATTTCCACTTAGGCTTCTAATCTTTTTCCTTTTCCGACTGTTCTCTGATGAATCTCGTGCATTCATAGCTTGTCCATTAATTGCTACTTGGGTTGGAACTCAATATCATATTGGCTAAGCTTAATTCTGCATTCCACTAATCGTCCTAATGTCTTTGTTTTACTAAAAACTTGTTTGAGCAGAAAGTTGGTTAAGACTTTAATTGGGTGTGCTTGGAAATAAGCTCTTAGCTTTCGAGCGGTGAGCATTAAACAATTTGCCAACTTTTATATGATCGGGTATCTAATTTCGGCATCCTTAAGCCTCTTACTAATGTACTATACCGGAAGTTGGGTTCCATTTTCTTTCCTTATTAAAACCGGACTTACCACATGTTCGGAGATCGCCATGTAAAGGTATAAATCCTCTCCCTCTATAAGGCTAGATAGAATTAGGGGTTTTTTAAGATGATCTTCAATTCTTTAAGGCCTTTTGATAATCCTCTCTCTATTTGAAGTTCTTCTTTTTCTTAATTACATAAAAGAATGGTATGCACATATCAGTGGCTTTGGGGATGAATCTGTTCAAGGCTGCCACTCTCCCGTTTAAGCTCATCACATCTTTGCTTGTTTTTTGTTCCATCATATCCTTAATCGCCTTGATTTGGTCTGGGTTGGAATCAATTCCTCTGGCGCTAATAATATACCCCATTTATTTCTCAGATTGTATACCGAAAGAGCATTTTTGTGGATTCAATTTTATCTTATACTTTCTTAGTACTTCAAACATCTCTTCAAGATCCTTTAAGTGATCGACTTCCTCTTGAGATTTGACTAGCATATCATCTACATATACTTCCACGTTTTGACTAATTTGTTCTTTAAACATACTATTTACCAGTCTTTGATACGTAGCCCCTGCATTATTCAGCCCGAAAGGCATAACTTTGTAGCAGTATATTCCTCAATCTATTATAAAACTTGTGTGTTCTTCATTCGGTCTAAACATGGGGATTTTATTATACCCTGAGTATGTATCCATAAAAGACAACAGTTCATGTCCACTTGCTGTGTCAACAATTGGTCTATTCGAGGTATGGATAACAACCCTTGGGGCATGCTTTATTCAAATCAGTATAGTGTACACACGTTCTCCATTTTCCGTTGGGCTTTTTGACCAGTAAAGGATTGGCCAACCATTTTGGGTAGAAGGCCTCTCCAATGAATCTGTTTTCAAGTAGCCTTTTGATTTCCTCTTTCAATGCATTAACTCGAACCTTATAAACTGCCTTTTCTTTTGTCGAATAAGAGTGGTATTTGGATTTATGTTCAGGGCATGGCTCATGATTGTTGGATCTATTGTGATCTCCAGGCAAATATTCATTTCTAGACCGAAGAAACAGGATAAGTTCCCTTTCGAGCTTGTCTTTTTAACTCCCAACTGACTTTTACTGCTTTTGTTGGATTGAGCGAATCCAGGTTTACTTCTTCTAGGTCTTCGGTTAGCTTTATTCTTCACTGCTCATTTCTACAATCTAGTTCAGTGACAATTTCTTCCCCATCTATTTCTTTATTTATCAGGTTTGCCACTTTCCTTTTTTCTTTTCTTTCAGAAAAGTTAAATCCTTTTAGCACATTCTTGGTTTTTCCAGTTGTCCTCATCTTCTCATTTTCCTTGGATGGTTGGCTTAGAGGACCATCATCTAAGGGCCTTTTGATTTCAATTTTGACCGATTCATCTTTCTCTAAGTCATAATAAGAAAGATTATCCCTTTTGCATTGATCGAGGGTAGCAAAATACAATTCTCGAGAGCTGGATTGCTCTCTCCTTATTGTTCCCCATCAACTCTTAGTTAGAAACTTCACCATTGGATACTTTTGTGACACGAAAGCATCAACCTCATCCAGGACTGGTCTCCTAAAAAAAGTATTTTAGTAGGAAGGTTGGTCCATTATGACAAACAAGGTTTCGAAAGTTCTCAAATAGGATGGAATCCCCATCTACACTAGAAGTTTAATCTGCCCCATTGGAATGGATCCTTTGTTATTGAACTGGAAGATGGGCTCGAAGCTTGGCTCTAATTTTTCTTTTTGAATTCCCGTCTAAACGAAGACATTCTTAAAGGTAACATTTACCGCACTTCCAGTATCAACTACTACAGAAAGCCAGATCCGTGCAGTTATCATTAATAGGTAATTGTATGGATGGCGAACCCTTCTCACCTCCTATGGGGTTATTTTTAAGTTGGGCATCTGAAGTTGGTACTTGCGATTTTTGAGTAGTGGCTCCTCCTAAATAGAAAAGACTCCATCTCTTTCCTTTCTTATGTACCTGCCTCTAGCTCCTGCTGCTCCCAGCTAAATGTGGTCATTCATGAATAATATCTATTCGATTAATTTGTGGAATAAAACCTTGCTGAAAATCATTTTCTACAAAATTCGCAGCATTATTTGGTGGCCTTTGGTTACTCTCTTCAAGATGGGCAGGTTTCTGATTCTCTTTGATAAATTCTTTCAGGAGCCCAGATCGAATCATATTTTGAATTATTCTAGCTAAAACACGACATTCGTCAGTTTTGTGTCTGTTCGCCTTGTCGTAGACACAATATTATCCTCCCTTTCTTGGCTCGGGGTTATTCCTTGCCTTGTAGGAAGTTAGGAAGTTGCCTTCATCTTTAGTTGTAGCAAAAATATAGGAAATTGGTTTGTTTAAAGCCATACAGTTAGTTTTCAAGATCTTCACACATCTTCCTCTCTTGCTGTCATCCCATCTTGGCTTCTTGTTAGGGTAATCAAGGCCAGATTTTCCTGCTTCCTTCTTTTTCTAAGACTTTTTCTTAGCGTGATACATCTCATTCATATGAATGAATTTATCAGCCTGGAAATGAAAACCCTAAAGGTCTTAGCACCCATGGATATAAAGTTCCTTCCAGAAGAGGGTTCGCTCAATTAACCCTAAACGCACTGCCATCAACTTTTCTCTATCAGTCATGGTCTCTACTTTCAGTGCCTCCCATTGAATCTTTTCAAGTATTCAACAAGCTGCTCTCCTGGTCTCTGCTTAACATTGGCCAGTACGCTAGAATCGATAGTAGGGTCCTTGCACACACAGAACCATGTTGAGAATTCAGAAGAGAACTGCTTCTAAGAATAAATGGTTTTATATCTATAATGTCTATACCACTTTGCAACCGCTCTTGAAAAATGGTCGGAAAGAGCCTACGACATACAACTTCAGAAGTATTGTGAAGGTCCATTTGGCTCTCGAAGGCTAGAAGGTGATCATTGGGATCAGTGGTCCCGCTATACCTTAGCGATGGAATCTTGATGTGTGATGGTTGACAGACATTACTCTTTCTGGGAAGGGGACGAAAATTGTTGTTGACTATGGAATCAAGAGTTCACTTTCCTTTGATATCAAACATGTCCTTTGTTATTTTATCAGCTATATCTCTCAAGTAAGCTACAACATCGTTGTAATCACCTCTATAGGGCACGTACTCCTTGCACAAGATTGGGCTTCTGATTGTTTATTAGACCTTTCCACTAATTCTTCACGATGATTTTCTTTAACCTTGTTATTAGCTAGTGACTTTAGAGAGAATGCTGCAGCTCCAATCTTCTAGGTTCCTTTTTTCTGTTAGGTCATAATAATTTTGCCTTTATCCTTGCTTCTGAGCATGGAGGTATCTAGATTTCTCCTTGGAGATTTGGTCTCTTCTCCTTTAGTGAGCCTTGTTGTTTTCGAAGACTTTTGTGAAAGAACCTTCTCTAGTAACTCTTGTATTGCTGCCATTTGCTGCGTTAAGTCTTTGATTTTGGCCTCATTATTTGTTGGCTTCACTAGTTCTGAAGGTTGACCAGGCTCTACATTTCCCGGATTAAAGCGTGGAGTGACATTATTTTCCAATGTCGTTTGTTGCACTATCTCCTCATTTGGAACGTTAATTATTTTAGCTCTTCCCATTTTCCTGAAACAAAACTTTAATTAATTTCAAGGTAAAGTTACAATAATATAGAGGTTCAAGGCCTCCTTCTAGGGCCAAAATGTTAACCAAAAATTGATTTAACATCCATGATGCCATGTCGAACCAAGCCCTAGTTTAACACCCTTGCCATTATTTAAAGTGAAGCCATTTAATAGGTTGTCAAGATGTTATTAAACCAAAGGTTGGCTCATTATCCAAGACTTTTCATAAGATGATGTTATTCGAAATGGTGCCATGTTGCCAATGGACTCTATTGAATTATGTAAGTGCTTAAGAGTTCGTGCCATACGTTCAAGAGAAAAATAGGCAAATTGCACAAGTATGCAATAATCCGTCAACCATTAGTTAAAAAGCAAAAATAGGCAATGAGTAGTTATAATTCATTATTCATATGAAGATGGGAAAGATGGTCATTATGCAAAATGAATGCAAATTCAAATGAGGGCTTAAGTGGCCTTGTATTAAATAAAGGCCCAAGGTCAAGTCCAAAAATTAGTTATATGCATGTCCATATTCAATGATAGTCAAATTTGCCCGATTAAGATAATAGGCTATGCAAGATTATCGATCCAAGTCAGTTTTCATAAGTGTCAAAAGTTACATATCAATTCTAGATTTTTGCCCCAATTCAATTTAGGGTTAAAATACTTCAAGAAAGAGAGAAAGAAAAAAATCGCCCCCTCTAAGCTGCTATCAGATCCATATTTATAGGGTTGAAAGTAGGCGGCCTTATTGCCATGTGTCATTCGATGCCCTTGACTTTTGGCATCACTGGCCGCTTCGATGACGTTCGACAAGTACTTAAATGGTTAAGATTCGACATTCTCTTGTGAGTTGATAACATTCGACATCTGTTTATTTATATTGATGGAAGGCGGCATCTCTCGTAACTTCAGATATCCGATACCTCAAATACATTATTGAGACTCAACATTGTTTGCTATGTTGATAATATATGATATCCTTGGGCACACGGTTGAATTTCGACATCCTTCTTTACATTGTCAACATTCGATATCCCCTCACATTTCGTGATGCTCGGGGTCCTTCATCTTGCCAGTATTCGACATCTACTATTATACTGATGAAATGCGGCATCTTGCCTTGTTGACAATTTATGACATCAGTCCTTATATCGATGATATATAACCTTCCTGCTTTGTTGATGATATACGATATCTTTTATAAACATTAACGATCAACGGAACTCTTATTGCATCATGACTTACAACACTTATGCCGCTTATACTGATTATATTCAACATCTCCCCTTCTATTGTTTAATGTAACACCCCATATTTTTAGTAACATTATTTAGGATATTTAATTAGTTATATTAAATAAAATAATGTGTTGATTAATGGATTGAGATTTATGATTAAATTAAGGGGTAGCCGTGTCATATTAATGAATAGATAAATGAAGTAAAATAGACTTAAGTGTTGGGAAATAAGGGAGGGCAAAAAAGGAAAATGACTAAACTTATACCTAAACCCTTAGGAAACCAAACACATGTTCATTTCATTTTTCTCAAGCAAAAACATTCTAAGGTCGGCCACCATTAGCAATCTCAAGAAAAGATAAAGCTAGGATTTTTAAGAGGAAGAATCAAATCACTTAATCAAGAGCATATCTCACTTCTGTAATCACAAAGCTAAGGTGAATAATTATCACATCCCATTTTTCTTATGGTTTTCGGTTTTAAGGATATTCCAAAATGTTTTTGCATGATAATGTCATGTTTTGGATGATTAAATGTTTATATATACTTGTTGGTGATTTATGCATGTTCATATTGATTTTTATGATATGTTTTGATATGAAAACCCTATTAAATGACATATAAAATGCCTTGTGAATTTAAATGTAGATCAGAAATGATATTTTAGAGATGGGTTTCAATTTTTATAATTTTCCAAATCAATGTGGATTTTATATTAATTTTCTAGTGAAGAAAATGATTTATTGGGTTATAAATTATTTAAGGTAAAATAAATAATTATTTGGGTCTGAAATTTATATATGTTATAAATCATATTGAAAAAGATTTTCTGGAATTTTTATAGAATTTTCGCAAGTGTTTTGATGAACATATAAAATTATTTAAGGTATGAAATTTGAATGTTTTATATATTTAATTAAGGAGAAGGGGTATTTTGTAAAATAAAATTATAGTTTATTTCTGAAAATATTGGTAGCACTTTTGCAAAAGGTATTTAGTAACAAACGAAATTTTGACAAACAATAGCATATTAGTTAGAAAGTTTCTCTTTTAAGTTAAAAACAAAGATAAAACGTTTTTAGTGTGTTCCGCTACTTTCGGCAGGGGGTTCCGACCCAAACCTTTCGCCACCATTGGTTTCGAAACCAATACACATAGTATCAAGCTACTTAGTACATAGCGCACTGGATAAAGGAGAAGGGTACTTAGTCAAAATGCTAGGTTTCGAAGGGGTTGGAGTATCCCTTGTTTTAAAAATAAAAGATAGCGCCTGCTTTGCTTTCGAAAGGCTGGATTTCGACTCAGTTGGCTTTCGACAGGGTCAAATATTTTAAAAGGAAAGGTTTTGAATGGGTTGCACTCTTTTATTTTAAGTAATGCTTTCGAAGGGGTCGAAACCCCTAGCTGCCGCCTTTCTACCTTTCGAAGTCAATAGTTTCGAAAGGTATACTTTGTTTTAAAAGTTAACCAGTTCTTCAATGCTTCCGAAGGGATAGTTTCGACACCATCACTTCTTCACTTAGGAATATGTTTCAAAAGGAAGGCTTTCGACTTAGATATTTTAAATGACCCTTTTTATTCTGACTGAAGCATAACCCAAAGGTTTCGAAAGAGTTGGTTTAAATGGTTTCGAAAGGTGTTTTTCAACATGTTTTAAATTGAACCCAAGTGCTTTCGAAAGGTTTGAGTTTCTAAAGGTCTAATGCTTTTGAAAGGTATTTAAAATGGTTTCGAAGGGGTGGTTCCCCAAAGGGTTTCAAAGGAGTCGAAAGGTGGTATTTCCTGATAGTTTCGAAAGGATTGAAATGGAAGGTTTTCCAAAGTTTTCCAAGATTAATGAAGTAATAAATGTGGAATAAATAGGGAGTTAGAAGAATTTACTAGAGATATAAATATACTAATTATGGAGAGATAAGGAAGGCATAATAGGTAAAATTAGAATGAATAAATAAATGTCTTTAAGAATCATTCGTTAGAATTCTAACCATATATTACGACAATTGACATTTATAGAAATAGCATGTTGGGTATTAATTAAATATTATAAGGCAATATATTTGTTAACATTTGGAAGAAAGATGTGAAGAAGGAGTGAAACAAGCTTCCATAAGTAGATATTCATTAATCGCCACAAAAAGATAACTAAATCTTTAAAGGTTGAGTAGGAATGTTGAAAAGAAGGAACAATTAAAGTCAATTTCTAAAACCCAACGCCGTGAGAAAGAATTTGATAAAAAGATTTTTGAGAATTCCTTTAAATGTTTTGAAAGGGCTTTTCAAAGACTTATTAAACGTAATCTGATGTATCACAAGTTGAATTTTCTTTGAAAGAAAGTGATTTTAGTCGGGTTTGGAAATATACTAGCAATTGGTTTGTGAAAGTTTGGAAAGACGATGTAATTTTAAAAGTGGTGGAACGTTTTAAAAACAAAATGGTGGATAAAATTTATAAAAATAAAATTGTAAATCTGAAGATTTGAAGAGTTGAAAATGGGTTTTCATTTTTGAAATTTTAATTAGTTGAGTTAAATAGTTTTCAATTTATGGATTCTTCATTTTTGAAATAAATAGAGCGTATGTTGGATCCAATGATTTTTCTCGCGTTATAAATTTGGAAATTGTTATTTCAAAATAGCGAGGAAATTAGAAAATTTATAATTTATAAATTAGTTGAGTTGAAAAGTTCTAACTTAAAAAGAATTTTTGCATTCTCGAAATTCTTAGTTTAAAATTTATTGATCCAAAAAGTTTTTGGTCTAAAGATTTCTGATAAAGGAACTTTTCATTTTTGAAATAAAAGTAAAGTAGAACATAGGTTAGACTTGTGTTAGACTTGATAATTTTTCCTACCTTATAAAATTGGAAGTTCTTTTCCTTGAAGTTCTTTTAAAATGGTGTATAAATGGAAAAACAACACTTGATTAAAATAGGATAGAAAGAATGGAAAGTTAATATGCTCGATAAGGTAAGTAAGAGGAATATTCCCGTATAAGGCATTGCGGAGAATAATAGCTGAGATAGATAGTAATGACATTAGGGATTTATATAAAGTATGATTAGTGATCTAGTTAGAAATAATACAAGAGGAAAATGATAGAATGTAAGTTATCGTTGTCTACTCCACTTTTCATTATTTAAAGTCAAACAAAATGTTTTTGAAAAAATTGAAATGAATGATTATTTAGTATGATAATTGAGTTTTTAAATGATTTGGGTTAAAAATGTAACTTTCAAAAGAAGTAGGTCTTTATTATAGGAAGTCATTAAAAAGGGAAGTTTTTCATGATTCTTTTTTGAAAGCGAAGCAATTTTTGAATATTATGAATGAAAAGTCTAATTTTTAAAAGAACAAATCTTTGATGTAGAAAGTATTCGAGAAGGAAGATTATTTTACTCCTTTTTGGAACTTAGCAATTTTAAATTCTTAATAAAGGTTTCTAAGTTTATATTTTTAAAGATAAAGATTTTGGATTTGGCACTTCATGGTTGTGAAATTTCAGTTTTATAAGGAATAGTGCAAACTAAACCAATTTTTTTAATGTTGAGTAGATAAGGATTACTACCTAGATAAGACAAGTTAAAAGTTTTAGTATATAAATAAAATGGGAATGGTTTGTACGACTTGACCTAAAATTTTGAAATCAGTCCCAAGCCTTTATTTGTAGAAGGTGGTGAAGTTGTTAAGATATTCCAAATCTACAATTGGGTTGTAAATTAGGTTACTCATAGAATGTGAATTTATATATATTTATTTTGGAGTGGTTTCCATGTAATTTACATAAATTATCCAATTCCAAAATATGTATAAAAGCATGCTATTTGAATTAACAAGGGTTGTACAAAAAAGGAAAAGAGATGTGTAAGATATGGATATTCTTTTCCATAGTTTACACCGTTTATTTCAATAAAAGAAAGAAATAATCCCTTGTAATCTCAAACAAAGCAAGAATCTCATTTGTGGATTAATTGATGGAGAATTATAACGGTATTCCAGAAAGATAGCTCTGATAAATTAAAAATGTGAAAACAAGTGTTCTAATTTAGAAATTAGTAGTCAGAAATATACATACACGCATAACCACGCTTAACGACTAAAAATAAAAATAAATATATAAATAGCATAATTTACTATTATATATGTATTGGTTGGTAATTAACAGATTAATATTTATATACATTGATCACAAATTTAACGGGCAATAAATTTGTAATTGATGAGAGTTAAAAGAAATTAGAAAGGGGTCTGATTATGAAAATTTTAATATGGCATTTATGGAAGAATTGAATCAGAGTAATAAATGGATTTTTAAATTTGTAAAAGATTAAATGAGGACTGAATAGAAATGGTCCAATTTTGACAATAATGGTAAATTATTATGGGTATATTAAATGAAGTAATGAATGGACCACATTTATTAGAAACCAAGAAGGAAAATTAAAGAAAGTGGGAAATTGTGGAATGACATATTATGAGTGTCCACCTTAATCCAGTAAGGAATGTTAAGAACTCAATACCATTTTGTGGAATGACATATTAGGAGTGTCCACCTTAATCCAGTAAGGAATTTTAAGACCTCAATACCATTTTGTGGAATGACATATTAGGAGTGTCCACCTTAATCTAGTAAGGAATGTTAAGACCTCAATACCATTTACACCATTTGATGATAAATGGCAACTTCTAGCAAAAAAATTCTTTTAGAGTTTTTGGGTTGTAATCGCTAGTTATCCCCTTAGTTATTGAGAGAGCGTAAGGTGTAGTATAAAATATGCCCTTGTTCTATCACTGTGTTGATTTTATAAATGGGGTTAAAACGCTTGAGAAATATATATCTATTGAGAAGCCACATAAATAAAGGAATTTTAAAAGGATACTTAACTAGCGATGATATGTAGATAAGACTGGAAGTTAATGAGGGAATTAAGTTAACAACCAGAAATAAAAGAATGCTTTAACCCTAGAAATTTTAAGATTTTGGGAAAAATAAAATTTTGCTTGTAGAATGTTACCATTCAAGAAAAATATAGAATTTATAGGGATGTGAAGAGAATTCCTATTGGAAAAGGATGAAGAAGAAGGTAGCAGAATTTTTCGTTATGAGCAATAAGATCGCAACATCTCTGGCATAGATATATATCAAGGAGGTGATACGATTTCATGGAATTTCGGTTAGCATCGTTAGTGACAGGAACCTATTATTTACTAGCAAATTTTTGAGAAGTTTGTGGACAGCTTTAGAATCTTCGTTGAACTTTAGCTCCGCTTATCACCCACAGACCGACATACAAACTGGAAGAGTGAATAGAATCTTGGAGAATTTGTTAAAGAACTTGCATCATGGACATTGGAGGACACTGGGAGTAGCATGTACCTTTAGTAAAATTAGCGTATAATAATAGTCACCAATAGACGATTGGTATGGCATCCTTCAAAGTTCTTTATGGGAGGCCATGCAAATCGCCAAATTGTGATGAGGAACCACCAACAAAATCCTACTCGAACTAGATTTAATTCACGAGACTTTGGAAAGATAGAGTTGGTTAGACAGCATGTGAAGGTTGTAAGATTTTGAAAGTCAGGAAAAGTTGGCATTGAGATTAATTGGGCCTTTGCCAATTTTGGGAAAATAAGAAAATTTGTGTATCGTGTGGAGGTACTTGATAAGTTGGCAGGAGTCCATTGCGTTTTTCACGTTTTGCATTTGAAGAAATGCCTTCATAAAATAGCCATTGTGGCATAGCCTAATCAATTGGGGGATTCTGAGATGGAGCCAATAACATCCCATTCCACCGCACGCATTGTGGAGCACGAAACTAAGAAGCTCTACAACAATGAAATTAGGTTGGTTCAAGTACAATGGGGAGAAAATCCGATGGAAAGCATGAGGTCCCCTTATCCTAAGCTTTTCTCCTATAAACTTTCCTCCCTAAAATTAGGTTTTGATTGCATTATGGTTGCTAGATTGGATGGTAAGAGATGGTTGCTATATTTTTCATTACCACTTTACACTCATGTAGAAATTTTTTCATGTTTAGGTTGCTTGCATACATACTTATATGTCACGATCACACACTCACATTAGGATTGAGCTCATTTATAGTTTGTCTACAGTACATAACCATATTGCACTTTTGGTTGAGTAGATGGTTGCGTAGATAACTTGGTTGTATAACATGGATGTTTATTGCGCATTACCTGTTTGCCCCTTAGGAAGATTTTGGAAATGAAATCCTTCTAATGGAGGAGAAGGTAACATTCTGTAAAATCATAAATAAATAGATTGGATAAATTAATTTAAATAAGATAGGGTTAAAAAGGGAAATTTTGCAAAAATTGGGATTTGACCACAAAATTATTCTGTTGCATTCATGGCGAAATCATGATCTATTTTCATATATAATATACTGAAAATGAAGCTTAAACGAAGAAGTTATGGGCATTTGAAGTTTTCGAGTTTAAAATAATTTAAATAAAATTCAAATTCAAATAAATATTTAATTTTCAAATTTGAAATCCTAAAGTTAACGGTTATTATACCTGTGGGATAAGTAAACGTTAAGGTTAACTTTAAATTATAATTAAGGAATTAAATAAAAATAAATCAACGGCAGTCAAAATATTTCCAAAATAGGGGGAGCGGTCGACCCCTTACCCAAGACCGATCAACCACTAGCGGTCGACCGTTGGGAAGGCAGAGGTCGACCGCTGCCTGTAAGCGGCGGTTATGGTTTGTTTGTTTTAACGTTCCGAATATTGTAGTTTAAAACCGGCTTAAATCTGACGGTTCCAGTGCATTCCAGGGACTATAAATAGGAGCCTAGCCTCTCACTTTTATTCATAAAATATTTTGGAAACACTAGCGAAGCTCTATCGGTTTGTCTCTTCATAGATTCAAAAAACTCCATTAGAGTTTCAAGTAAGAAATCTTATATATCTATTTTTGTTTATTGTTTATCTTCTAAACTTCTTCTTCTCAAAACCTCTAATTTTATGACTCTAACGTATATACAATCCCTTAGTGTATATATCAAAAAGAAAAGTTCCGAAGGAGATTATTATAGGCATGTCAAATCCAAGAGAAGGTAAAGCTAAGGACATTTGTGAATGGAAATCTTTGTTTTCTTATTTTGGTAATTAAATAGCGTACTTTGGATTTGACATATGCCTTGGGGAGTTTTGGATTACGAAAACATCACAATAAAAATCCCCAAAATTTACCCAAAGCGAAATGTCAATTCTTTGGTTGAAATCTTAATTGTTTTGTATTAAAATAATGGGGTTTTGTGGATTTTGCAATATATGTGTTTTGCCATCTATTCCACTTTATATTTTCATGTAAAAAAAGGAGTTTAATGGAGCGTAAAATTAGTCAAATTGTAACTTTCCATTATTGTTGTTTTATTCCATTGTTTTAATATAAAATAAGTTGGAATTGGATTCTAAGTACAATTCTATTAATTTGATTTTGGAATATTGGATTTATGGTAGAAATGCTATTGTGCAAATGAGACTTATATAACATTGGAAGAGTTGACAAACGTCAGTTTAGGGTGTAATCTCTGCACGCCTAGAAATTAATAAATGCATACTTATATAAGGGCTTTTTTATAATTAGGTGAAATAAGAAGGATTTTTTAAGGCCTAAATAATGAATACGATGAGATGTGTGATAATACACTTAGAAAGTGTTATAAGATATGACTAAGTTATAGGGATGCGAGGTCAGTCAAAAGCACACAGAAGTCTGCACAGCTAATTTGGTTACCAGGAGTGTGACTTTGGGGTTGATGTGAGACATTGCCTATAACAAGTAACGACGGATGATGCGTGGTTAGTTTCAATTCTGCAGAGTAAATCTATCCAGCTAATCTGGCTACCTGTTCCTACGTATAGTCGGACTAATGTGAGACGTCTCCATGGTGTATGGATCATAATACGAAGGACCTGCTTTACGGAATTGAAGGTATTAAGTGGTTGTTTGAGGGCCCGCCTCTTTCCCTTATATGAAGTATTGAATGGTTGGGATTGGATTTAGGCACAATTAAGTATATCTCGGAAAGGTCCGCTTCAATAGAAAGTTTTATGTGTCCAAAGAGATTTCTGAACAATGTCAGCTAGAGAGAGGGACTTGTGTGGAGTCTACCTTAGGAATATGTATTAAATGATGGATGCCTACCTCAAGTGAGGTCATTAAAAGCTATTAAGTGACTTGGGTTCTATCTTTCGCATTGATAGACATTAATAACGATGGTTATGGGTTATTGGTTATGGGAAAACCTGCTTCGAGGATTGAAGGTATTAAGTGATTGTTTGAGGGCCCATCCCCTTCCCTTATATGAAGTATTTAATGGTTTTGAATATAGTTTAAAATGCAAAAGACATATCCTTATTTAAATTATACTGCCCAAGTACTAACATAGAAAGGCTCGAGATTTTCTATTCACTATACATTGTTGTTCTCACTCCCTCCCCATTACAACATAGGTAAGGGAAGGAGACGATGATCATGATGGAGATGACGATGAGAGGAGATTGTAGCAGTAGTCTATTTATCTATTTATGCTATTTTCTTATGTACCCATTTGAAGTTAAAAATGTATTTTTGAGCAAGATGATGTAACGATTATTGTTGACATTATGTTATGGTTTTGTTTTGTGACATTTGGAATTTGAAATAAAATGGGTATCGTTTATGCGATTATATTTTATCCTTTCGTCGTGAGTTCTGAAAGAATAGATAAATGGCTCTGTATTGTTCTTTTTACCAACCAACAACCAACTTTGGAACTAGTCTAAGTTTCGATGGTCCTTTTCTGGGTTGGGATTTAGGCATGTTTCACGGCGGGTTGTTATAGCTTAACCAACACATAGTAATCAATCTTGACGAAAATTGAACCAATCCATTCTATGAATAATTTATTTTACTCGTAATGTTATTATGTCGAAATATCTCATTCTAGTGTTTAGAAATCCCTATCGACAGGCTGTCCAAGCGTATCAACTAGAATTCATAACCTCTCAACAGATAAGTTGACAAAATCAAATTTCCAATATTATTCATTCCTTATAGAATAAGATTATTTTAATCCCCTTGTGGTTTACCTCTGAAACCACTAGCTTTTACTTTGTTCTAATAAATGAATTTAATATCATGAATTTAATATGTCCTTGAATCTTTGCCAAGTTATTCTTTCTTCTGATATTACTGCATTGATGGCATCGTGCCAGTCCAAAGAACTAGAATGTAATTGACGAGACGCTAATTTCCTTTTCTCTTGGTCTGTTGAATCCAAATCTTTGAAAATCCTTTCACAAGATCTCAACCAAGTATGCACACCCATAACTTCTTCATTTCCCAATAATGGTTTACCTCCAAGACATGTATAGTCATTGGAAACCCTTATAAATTATGTTCTAGGATTTGAGCATGGTTCTCTAGCAACATCTATATCTTGAACATGTCTTATAGGTTCCATTTATTAGTCCGTTGTTAATAGTACACTTAGATTTTTTTGACCCACTTCCTTGATCATTTGGTAATCTAGAAGATATACATGTTGTAGGTCTGCTAGGTCTAAATATTTTTTGATAAACAACATTTATCACTCATTAGATAAAAAAAATTATTTGTCCAGCACTTATCTCAAAAATTTCACTAACAATTATGTACGTATACTAAATACGTATATAAATTCTATCCTAGTATTCTTCCCTCGGAACACTAATCTTAACTCGTATATGCATACACGAGTTATTCCCGACTCTACCTGGGTTGTAATGACAAGGTAACAACCTATGTTAGACTATTCTATAATCAAATATGTTCTGATTCCTGATTTACTCAATTCTAGCTCAACATCGGCTCTGATGCCACAATGTGATGCATTGGCTCCAACATCGAATTACTAAAGGGAGTTTACCACTCGATAGCTCGGATAAAAGGGCACGAAATGAGCGATCTCTCTTATACACTACTTTGGATCAACACGAATATGTTTCAATACCTGAATACATATAAAATAATATGTATCATGCCTCAACGCAAAGTAGTGTATACAAGTTTTAGATGAATAAATTACATATCAAGAACACATATAAATAAATGACACATGTATCGATATCAGAGCGAAAATGGTGACATATGCGTATATGTATCTCAAAATAGGTCAGATACATGGACTACTATAATATATTAATTTAAACTCGGTAGACTATCCACGATCCAAAGACTACCAATTTCAAATGTCCATGTACAGCACTTCCAACAACAAATCTTTAACCATATCCATAGCTCCTTGAATCATCTCAATCCCATCATATTTTCGAATGACTTGAATAGTGCTTCGGATCTTGACTTCCAAGCGATGGTTTATAAACTCAAATATGGTAATACTCCATAACATATATATACTACGTATAATCTCCTTTGGGGATTGCTCAATAAATAAGACTGGCTGATGTCCATAGATATCTATCCTGAAAACACAACACCTCACTACCTTAGTCTAACCCAAGGCATTGCCATATACATGACAAACCTCGAGTCGGACTAGAAATCTTGCTGTGAGAATAAAAAATCATAAACAATAAATGTATGATGTCAGGTTTAAAGGTGACATTTCCAAACACATATATGTCACTCACATCATACCAAATCTCACCCATAGTTTATCAAAATGGTTTTAACATGTGTTACGACTCTATTCATCGTGACTCATGGCTGCAATTCCAGTCAACTATGATATAATAATCTATCCATATTATATGAGTTGCTTTTTGTTGTATAAGTATAAAACATCATTTCAAATTGATAATTTTACGAGTTCGACATTTCTACTTTTGCTTTTGAGAAGGTTGTATCATCTCCTCGTTTGTGAGTCCCAACAGGATTTCACTTTGATAAATATCCTCGGTGGAGTTGCCCGCTACATGGACTATCTACCTTGGCAAGTCATCATATTCCACCCGAATACTTCCGATCAGTTATGGTGGCCCCCACATGATCCCTTCATTATCATACTCTCATGGTATCTGAAGACATGATAAATCTTATTGGTTCTATAGTTCACTTCATCATACCTCCATCTAGTGGTGCTATTTTTCTTGATTGTACTACATCTCTAATAATCTTCAATAACTTCATTTGTCATAGCAACAGATCGTTTGGATGTTGTGATAAGGGACAAGGTCGTCATGATTCTGGTTGCGATCCTCGAATCGGTATGCTAGGATGGATACTAGCAGTCTAGTAGTCAATACCTCGTACCGTTCTCGTCAAATGTTAAATTTCAACTTTTAAAAACATTTTGCTGCCCAAAACACCATTATTTCCCAAAATGATGTTATATCCTAAATAAATGTTGTGTATATTCATTTCAATTCATCAAGCAATAGTGTGTTCAAACATGCCAGTTAAAACATGCAATTCATACATTCATATCAATATTAATGGGATATAATAAACTTGCATCAATATATACCATTGGTGAATTACATAACATAATTCTATACTTGCATTTCTAGAATCAAACAAGGATTTAAAATCACCCAAATTCATTTAAACATACAATTTATTCATTTAAACTTGCATTTTAATTATACTTGGCAATTTACTATATATTTACGATACTTCACATATTATTCGAAGCCAAGTGTTATTTGATCTATCCAAATTCAAATTAAGCAAGTTTCAATTAATTATCTTATCGTGAGTATAATAGCAAGGTATGTGTAAATCAAACAATCAATAACATGAATCAAATCTAACAAGCTCTTTATTTGTCCGATTTAAACTCATACTTCATATTTTATAAAATATACTCATGTTTTCCAAAAAAATTATATAATCGTATGCTTGGTTGTTCTTCCTTTAAAACCATGCTATAATCCTTTTAAATTTAACCGGTATTATTCAATATCATTTAATTATCAAATCAAAATCATATAATTGTATTTATATAACAAATGAATTTCCACTTCATTTATAAAATACTTTCAACATCATTTCGAATACTTCTCCAAAATTCCTTTTTATGGAAAAGCTTGTACAATTAAACCATTTATCACTTCTAGTTTAAATTCACACTCAAATCATTTCTTAAAAAATTAACTTCATTTCATAAAAGCTTTTTTACTTTAGAATTCGAAAATATTCATATTATTCAAGCAAAGTCATTTGAATTATTTTAAAATAAGATCTCTATCCTTTATTCAAATTTACATCCAAAATATTTAAGTAATTTAAATTTAAACTTTAAAAATATATATTCATCTCAAATTACTTCAATATACCTCATGAAAATTTTCAAAGCAATACACTTTGAATTTTCCAATTTTCCCATTACTAAACCTATAATTCAAATTTAAATCCAAAATATAGTTAAATAATTCAAATTTAATCTTTTAAAAACATAGATATTGCCTCAAAATATTTCAAACATAATTTCTTGAGTTTTCAAAACTACAAAACAAGTATTAATATCAATATTTTCATTATTTGAAAATATTTAAATATTAAAAACTCTCCTTTTGAATTCAAATTCAAATAAGTTAAAATATTTTGATATTTTCAAATTTGACATTTTTAAAACATCATGTACATGTCACAAGTTTACATTTAATATTTTTAAAAATTCAAATATCTGAAAATTTGATTTTAAAATGAATTATCAATATACTGTCATTTTCTGGAAACTGGTTTTTTAAATATCCAGTAAACTAAACTCCTTTTGAAAATAATTATAGTACATCAAATCCTAACACTAGTGAGTTTTGATTTGTTTATGAGGTGTGAATCAAGTTTAATTTAATCATAAAAGTGTTATACGATCAAAGGAAGAAGGAAGGATAAAGCAAAAAAAAAGTCCGGCATAGGTTCAGGGCATTACTGCCCTGAACATCAACTCCATCGGTCGACCGCCAGTGATTTAGGCGGTCGACCGATCACGACGATGTTCTGGGCAGTAACGCTCAGAACCTCGTCCCCTCCGGTCGTTGTTCGATGGTGATCATTGGTGAGCTTGGGGTAACTTTGCCAAGGGTTTCTACTTCAATTCCCGACTTAAGTTGCTCACAAAGTCGATGATCGAGCAAGAGCTGAACAAAGATTATTGATTTCAATTTTACAGTAAGGTAACATAGGTATAATACTGGAACAAAATAGGATATACTCACTTCAATGATGTGGATGATCTTGTTGAACTTGCTTGAGCCTGGTTAAATTATTTGATTTCAGTGTGAATGAAAGAGTATCGGAGTGGAGGGGTTTATATAGGTTTAGGAAGTGGATAACTTTAGGGTTAAGAAATAGAATATGTAAAAGATAATTATTATGAAGATAAAATTAAAAGTTGAGGTCCAATTAAACTTTTCCAATTATCTTTATTTTCTTTTAAATTTAAATAATTTTGCATCCTAATTTTTTAATAAATAAATAAATAAGTAAGTAAATAATTGTACCCTTAACCATCCTATTACCCTGACCGCCATTATATACCCGTTTAAAATTCCACTCGATGCGTTTAATTCAACTTTTACTTTATTTTTATAACGATATTTCTTATTGAAAAATATTACATTCCAATTTTCACTAATTATAAAATAATTGTTTTATTTTCAAAATAATTCAAAATTTCTCAAATATTATTCATTTTGCTAAAATAAACTTCCAAACATCTTTTGGGCTTTAAAAATATAATTCAAATTTCACAAAATTTCAAATTAATATTCTTCTTTTCTTGTCAATAAAATCCAAAAATTACTTTTATTGAATTTAAATTCAATATATTTCCAAAATTATTTTCAAAATCTGTTTATAGATTTTCTCAACTTTTAATCAAGTTAAAAACGGTTTTCCATAATTTCAAATCCATATAAAATTCAAATTTCTTTGATTTAAATTCCAAAAACCCCTTTATTTATAAAAATGCCATATGATACCCTAAATACATTTTATTAATATTAATCAAATAGTGGGACGTTAGAAAGTGTTTGTTGGTGTGTTTTTTGGATTATTGTGAATTGAGACAACAACAATAGTAATCAAACAAATAAAGATTTTTTCAAGACACGTCGTTTTCCTTAAAACGTTATTTGTCATATCCACTCGTTTAAGCAAACACTCAGATTTCCAGCAAATCGCCTCGTAAGATACAATTGAGTCGAGAAGTTATTTCTCTCTTATGGACTTGGTTTGCACTACCGAAGTCGATTCAAACTATACGAATAACTGCAGTAACAAAAGTTTCGAGTTTGTTATTTACAGTATCACAAACCTATATATTATTTTTGAACAAGAAATCAAAACAGAATAAAAAAGAGAGAGAAAGAAAAGATAGTGGAATTCTCTAAATATATCACCAACCATAAAACTCTTTTAGCATGAAAAACAAACTTATTCAGAAAATCGGAATAAAAATCTCAAAAATCAGAAACCTTAGAACAAATCATTTTTCCAACAGGATGGTAATCATAACATAAAATCCCCGACTCCATTCATAAAATTCCAAATTATTCCATATACAAAACATCACTTACCATACTGCCACCACAAAGCTAATAACAATACATCACTCAACAACAGGAAACCATTAAAGATCTTCCACTTCCACCATCAAAACAGATCTTAGTAAAGATCGGTTTCCTTATGGGTATAGATAACGCAATCCTGAGTAGGATACGAAACGCAAGTAAGCAAGTACCCCTCCCTCATCTGCGCGTCGTCTAGAAACGACCCATCGGACTGATCCACCGCCCCCGACTCCATCTTCCCGGCGCAAGTCGAGCATGAACCCGCCCTGCACGAGTACGGTAGCTCCAACCCCGCGTCCTCCGCCGAGTCCAGTATGAAACTGTCGTCCGGCGCTTCGAATTCGTGCTCGTCGCCTTCCGGCGTTATCAGCTTCACTTTGTACGTTGCGCCGGCCGCAAATGAGTTTCGGGATCTGAGGTTGAATGGTTTGGGGGCGTTTGCGAGGAAGGTGAGGGAAGAGGGGGTTTTGAGGAATTTTGTTGGGGAGGCGAATTCTGCGATGGGTTTCAGGGTGGAGTTGTTTGTTCGGAAGGTTGCTGTGCTCGACATTTTAGGGTTCTGTTCCTTTTTCGTGAATCTGAAATGTTGATCTGGGAAGGTATAATAAGTGTGGCTTCATGTTTACTGATTTTGATCAGTTTATATAATAGGCGGAACTTTAGTTGGAAGAAAAATTGTCTTGGCTATTTGCATTTTAAGAGGTCGGCTTGTAGAGAAAAAGATTGGTTTTAATTTCATAAGCGCTGTATGTGTACTCATTTTGTTGATACTCTCTTTCACGAGAGTTAAGGGCGAACATAACTTAATAATGTCGTGGTTTCCTGTCATTTTGTTTTGCCTTTTTGTTAATTGATGAATGACAATTAAGGGTTGTGCATTCTAAGGGATCGTTCTTTACAAAACGAGCGGAGTGTTTGAACAGAGCAATCGAATAAAAAATTGATTGAAAGAGAAATGCGTTTGACGATGCAAAAGAGATATTTGAACAGAATATTTAAATGCAAAAAGGGTACACGAAGGAAGAAAGAGGGACAAATGATACGAATGCACCAAATTCCTTCATTCAGCATAACATGACATATGTCCCGTTGTCATTTCTAACATGTCAGACGCGTCCGACGTATGGGAAACGGTAATGTGTCAAAATTTTGATAAGAACGGTATCTAAATAATGGATAATATTTTGTTAGAAAAGGCCCAGATTCCTATCATAATATTTTCCCAAAATTCCACCATTAGTTATTTTGATCTTCGTTAACTTGGATTTGGTAATCTTTTGTAGCTGTGATGCATTTATTACATGGATCGCATTAACTTATGATTCATGTTAATTTATGATATGTAAAATATAAAAGTCTTAGAATAATCTGAACATTTGTGAAAACGATTTACACTATATAGAAAATTGAAAATATCATCGTTATTTATCAATATTATACCTACATGGCGTTTACATGACATTAACGCAACATTGGCAAAATTTACGATGTGGACATAGAATGACAAAGACGTAGAAAATTCTCTATTCCTTCCCTACACACCGTTGTTTAAATGACACCAAATTGTACTATAGGGAAAACACAGAAAGTTAAATACGCCTTCCCTACTCCCGATAATTTCACGACACCATTAAGTGGCATGCGTAGTAAAGACATTGAGAAATTTTTGTTTAATATATTTATTTTCCATTTTATATTATTTTCTTTTTTTATTACTGTTAAATATTAAGTTTTATAATATTTGTTTTACATTTCTAAATATTGTATAATATATTAGTTTCTACAAAATAAAATTTGTTATTTTTATATTTTTTTGAAACTGACTAAAGATTCAAAATTAATGTTTTTCAATTACGACATACATAAGATTGATGATCGAATTGAGTTGAAATGACAAATTATCATATGTTTATAATTCTCACATAACATTACAAAATCTACAATCGTACTTTGAGAATTCATAATGTTATCTCCATCCCGTACTAGCCAATTTAGAAATAAGTTATATTGATAATGGCCAGTTTGAACTTACAATCTAGTTTGTGCTTGGAATTTTGGAAATTCGGTCATACAAAATCATTAGTGTTGTCGAAAACTCTTACGTATATATAATATAATGCCATTCAAACTCAATCATATGCTCGATCTTATATGGTATTTGATTTTATTCAATAATAAACAAAATTAATAATTTACCTTGATTAGATCAATGACCAATTTGAGTTCAAATGACATGATATTATATATTTAAGCTTTTTATTTAACATTAAAGGATTTGTACATTCAGATTTTAAAATTTTAGAATGTTAACAAAACTTATAGCAACCTAGAAAATACATTGTAAAAGTTGATCTATGAAAACTTTTGTCTAGTATGACACAAGCTTGGAAAGAGGCGAAAGCATAATGGATTGAGTAAAGCGGAAACAATGGATGGAAACCATTGGGCTATAGACTGAAATAGGGAGGATCAGAAAGAAGGCAGTCAAATTTGGTGGCATAAACTAGATCTATTTCTATTTGGTTTGATAGAGGATACAATATTGAGGGAGAGCCACTTTGGAATAAGTCATGGGACCAATAGAGACTAAAAATACCTTCTTCTCATATTCTCTTAAGTGATAATATATTTAAATTCAGAATCATGAAATAGAGAGAGTAAAGGAAAAAAAAGACTTGGAAGAACGAGAGGGGAATCGAAGAAGAAGATGGTGAGAGTGAGAAAAGAAGCATAGCACATAATAGATCTTAGATTGGAGGCTTATAGATCAACGACTATGGTTCTCGACGATAAATTAAAAGGTGAAATTGGTGAGTAATTCTCAGCTCAAATATCTCATTCGCTTACAATTAAATAACTTTTGTACTGTATTTGAATTATTTTTCTAGTGGTGCTTGAATTGAGGATATAGTGTTAGAGTTTATGTTTGTGAAGTTTCTGTTAATTTGTTGATGTTATGCTGCAATTTGACTAGATTGTGGATCAAATTTAGATCTAGTGGTTAGTTGTGAGAGATCGATGCCTAGATGTGAATTTTTATGAGATTTAGTGAGATCGAGGAGATAAATGATGAAATAATGTCAGTCTTGATATGTGATTTTCATATTGACATATGTCTTATACTGTTGCTTTAGAGTGATAATCAATTTATGGTTTGGACCTGTTGTGTTAGGTATGCGTGTGTGTTTAATTTATGAGATGATGAGAAAGACTAGTAGTTCCATGTTGAGTAAGTGGCTTGATATGTATCGACCTCATTTAAGATCCACTGACATGCAAGGATATCACTAAGCGTCTGCTAATAGCTCTCAGTTTAAGTGATTGATTTGCATGGAGACAATCGTGGTAATAGGTCGGTGGTAGAATTAAGTATTTCTATCATAGTTCAGGTGATAGTTCCTTATATGGCAAAATCCTTAGTGATATGCAATGGATTTGAGTTGTAAGTTTCTCCTTAGAAATCTCTCCACGCCTACAAAATCACTTCCAACTGAATAAGATGGGATTGGAATCCCATAGTGGAACTTACCTTCTGGAGCTAAGTACTTGGGTTTTTTCAATCTATTTCTTTGAGATGCGAAGCGGTTGCTAAGCACTTGGGGAAGGAATAATTATGAGGATGGTAAAGAAACAGTGTTAACGAGCATGTGCGCTCTTTTTATGTATTAAACGAGCAGATATATGCATGCGATGGTAGTGCTCTAAAGTATGTGATTATGAAAATGCGTGAGAGTGAATTCTTATAGTGTGAATATGTGTATGTGTATGTGGAAATCAAAGTAGGTTATGTAAGTGAGAATAACGAGCTGCGTGAATGGAGTATTGAACCATACCGGGTTCGTAAGTGATGAGCAATGTTGCTCTATAGTGTGTGACTAGTAGTGTAGCTTTAGGTGTTTAGGAGGTCGGTGAGGTTAGGGTGGGCTACTTGGTGGCAACACTACAACAAATATGAGTGTCGTTCGCTTAAAATAGGGATAAGCATGAAAAACGGATCACACAAAGTCTAGATGAAGATTGATTAGCTCTAGAAAACGATATGGATAATAATTTTTTGGGAAGGACCCAGATCCCTATCATAATATTTTCCTAAAATTCCACCATTATTCGTTTGACCTTCTTATTTTGGATTTGATAGATGTGGTGCATTTATCATTTGGATCATTAACTTATGATTTGAAAATCCTTTGTCTTCTAAATATATATTTTTGACGATTTACATTAATTTATGATTTTTAAGAGGTAAATGTCTCAGAATAATTGGAACATTTGTAAAGATAATCTACACACTATAGAGAAAACTGAATATATTATCGTTGTTTACCGACACTATACCTACGTGGCGACCTATATGGCATTAGCGTAACACCGGTAAAATTTATTACATTGACAGGGAGTAACGTGGGCGTCGAGTATTTCCTACTCCTTCCCTATACACCATGTTTTAAATAACACAAAACTGTATCATATGGAAAACGTAGAAAGTTACTTATGCCTTCCTTACTCTCGGTAACTTCTCGATGCCACTAAGAGGCCTGCGTAGTGAAGACATCGAGAAATTTGCGTTTAATATATTTATTCTCCATTTTGTATTATTTCCATTTTGATCCATGTTAAATATTATTTTTATAATATTATTTTTAACTTTTTAATATTGTATAACTTATTAGTTTTTTACAAAATAGCAGTATTACTTTTATATGTTTTTTTGAGGAGAATGGTTGTGTAGTGCGCAACTACACAATCGAAAAAGCATATATAAAATAAGTAGATAACCTCGACCAACATGCTTGGTCGGTGGCCAAAATTAGTCTAGATGAAAAATATATAGTAGCTGATCAATAGACAACTTAAGCAATACAAAAAAGTATCAAATATACATCAAAATCCAAAGCATCAAGTCAGCCATTGACATTCAATTTCCAGTGGGGTTAACATTTCTAGATCCAGCATCACAGCTATCGAACGACTAACCATCATATGCAGTGCCAATGATTCTCATGGCTAAGGGAAGGATAGGCTCACGTGTTCCAGCATGAAATAAATGTAATGTTTTATGACATAAAGTAATATTCTTACTAGCTTTATTATTGAAGCATCCAACATTACTTTACCCCCAAATGACCCAACAGAATGCCGAGAGGATGGTTCAGTGTGTAATTGTCGTACTTATTATATTGCTTGAAGTCGAAAAATATGGTGATAGGAGGGGTGATTTTAAGGATATATATAAGCGGCTGTAACAACCCGCATATTTATCGATTGCATATTTAAATATTTTATTTAAATATAACATCGCTCGTCGGATTATAGTCCAAAAATCTACTTTTTGCAAACAGTCGAATTGAGACTCGAGACCACTTCCATTGAGTTCAAAATGCCATTTGCGATCTTTTTGAGTATAAGCTTCGATATGTTTGGAGTAAGTTGAATTTTGCTACTTTTTCTATTTGGGTTTGGATTCAGCCCACTAGCTAACTTAACACCCTAACTCAGCCCTCTCCTCTCCATTCACTCATTCTCATTCCTCAAACTCAAGCTTCAACTGAAAATGGTGGAAAGGAAAGGGAATTAGAAATTCCAAGCCCTAGTTCATTTGCAAAATCCAAATTCTTGCTCCAAAATTAAAGAGAAGCCATTGGTAAGCCTCCTCTTCATCTTCTCCAACTCTTTCTTCCTTCTATTTCAGAAATTCCTAAACCTAAATTTGGAAAATGCTTGTTTTGATCTAGATTGAAGCTTGTAGAGTTGAAGTGGAGAACGGTTGGTCTTCTCTGTGCAATTGAGCTCCTTCTTCTTTGTTTTTGAGTTAAAAGGTGAGATTTTTATCTCACATCTATGTATATATCTACCTTTGTTGTTAGGTATGAATTCCTAACACTTGTCCATGTGCATTTGATTTTGGTTTGGAATGATTTTGTGTATATTCCAATTTTTGGTGTTTTGGTTCAATTTTTGTGATAATCCTATTATGGATATTTGGACATTGATGATCGAGACGTATCGAAGAGCCGTTAAGGCTGGGTTGTCACATGGCATAATTCCTTAGTCGTTGTTGCTCGTCCGGTCGTATCAATATCGTTTTGGCCATCATTGGTCCAGGTTCAGGAAATGCCAGAAATTCCAGTTTCAGACTGAATTGATATTTCAGACATCTGAATATTATTCTGGGAAAATTTCTATTCCCAGATTCAGACGTCTGAATTGGTTCGTTTGCAACCAGTCCAGATTCAGACGTCTAAATCTAGCCACCAGACGTCTGAATGCAACTAGAAAGAAATTAGGCTTAAATTGCCTATTTCAGACGTCTGAAATATTTCGTTCAGACGTCAGAATCTGTGTTCTGGAAAATATTTAATTTTCCAGATTCAGACGTCTCAACCATTTATTTCAGATGTCTGAATCTGCTATCTTTTGGCCAGTTTGCCTATTTTTCTGGATTTTACAAATGTAATCAATTCGTGTTGATCCGGATAGTTGCTGTCAATTATTATTGTCTTTGATGATTCTTTTTCTTGATTTTCATACACGGGGTTTTTATAAAATAATCTTTCAAATCATATTAAAAGCTCTGTTCTCCAATTTATAAATTCTAATTAAAACACACACGCTTTTGCACTTCGAGCGAAGAGGGAGGAGAATTAAATGATTAGATTAAACGCGTGCAATGAACATGTGCGTTCATCTTTTCAGTTAATTCCCAATCTATTCGTTTGAACGTTTTGACCTTTGGGTTTGGTTTACCGATGAGATGAGGTAAACGTTGTACTGCTTTGAGTGTGAAATTGACTAACGGATAAGAAACCGTTTAGTGCGAACGGGTGGTTATGGGACTCACATTAACACTTTTCGGGTTCCTTTTCGGGAGTTTGTGACACATGCTGCCTTTGGGATAGTGTCTTCGGACTGTCTCCTTCTGGCTTGTTGCCTTTAATATCGCTTTTGGAGTTGGTCCTTTGCCCCGGCTCGAGAGATATTTGGGATTGTTGTTGCCCTATAGTATCGCTTTCGGAGTGGTTTCTTCACCCCCGCTCGAGAGATATTGGGGTGTTGCTTTTTATAGCGCTTTCGGAGTGGTTCCTTCACCACCGCTCGAGAGATATTGGAGTGGTTTCTTCACCACCGCTCTAGAGATATTGGAGTGGTTTCTTCACCACCGCTCAAGAGATATTTGGGTTTGTTGCAGTTGGAATTTTCTATTGTTTCTTTGATACGTATATTCCCTAGGTATCTCCCTTCGATGTTGGTCTTTTGAGCCACACGATGTATAGCGGGTACCTCGTGGAACTTGTATTACCTTCATCGGTATTTGTTAATTGCCTTTTTGGCTTATTTTGGGATATTTGTATCCTTTGTTTATTTGAGTTACCTATGATATGAGGCTTGTTTTGATTCATCTTATGTTAGATGATATGGTTATCTCCTTTGGAGATTATTGTGGTACTTTATGATTTTGTATGGGCATTATCATTTAGTTATCTAACTGATTTGTTAGCCAGACTGACCCGTGTATTTTATACTCGGGTCAGACCGAGATGTTTTCAGGTTAGGTGCTTTTGGACTTAGCCTCTTTTGCTTCCACATGGATTATTCCGCTAGTTTCTTTTGGCTTAGCTTTTGTGTAGTCCTTATCCGTTGTAACTCTGATATGTATTCTTATGAACTCGTCTGTATATTGTGGTTTGCTATACCACTTGATATGTGTCATTTTGTATACTCTGTTTTGTATCAGTATATGTGTTTATGATGATCCACTGTTCTGTGATGTGTATTACATTTGAGTTGTTATATTTGTTCTGATAGATCCTTCAGCCACCTATGGCTTTGTATTAACTATTTATTGGAGATGTCGATCCGCTTAAGTAAGAAGTGGCATTGTCGGCGTATTCAATAGATGGTTAAGACAAGGCTATAGATGGTCGCTCCTAATTAGCTCTATTCTCCGCATTAGCAGACGGTGTTACCTTGTAATACTCTTTGCTAATGTGGGTCTCGGAGTGGGGCGTCACAGCTTAGTATCAGAGCTGAGTTCAGAACAAAATATGATAAACATAGAACAGAAGCACATATTAAGGTACATCAAAGTGTAACAAGTGTTACAAATCTTTGAATCATCTTGCCTCTATTCCTTTCGTGTATTTTGGGTAGATAGGATTGGGGAATACGTCTAGGAATGTATTCTTATTCCGTAGTATTCCGTATTGAAATATCTACCTTGAGATTAATCTTTATCTTATTTAACTTTCAGCTTATGGCTGGAAGAGGCAGAAGACGACGTTCGGATGCTGGGCAATCCAGTGGCTCGCATCCGGACGGCGTTTATATGTCTGCTAATCAGTTCTTGGAGTTATTTAGGAGCACTCAGCCTCCAGCTCCTATTCGTGCATCTCCTCCATGCAAGTCTGCTTTTTTACGCCTGTGCAGTGATTTTTCTCATCTTGGTGGAAAGCCATTCAAAGGCTCCGAGTCCGTTCTTGAAGTTCAAGCTTGGATTCGCACGTGCGAATGTATCTTCTCTAGAATGGATATTTCTGATCATGATAGAGTTCTTATAACTTCTAGCTTATTGCAAGAGCGTGCCCTTGATTGGTACGAGCTTCTTGTAGCCGAAATTGATGAGTCTGCTCTTTCTTGGACTCAGTTTCGGGAACGATTCGAACTCAAGTTCGTTCCTGAATCTGAGAAAGCTTTATTGGCCCGTCGCTTTCTTGAATTGAAGCAAGGGGAGTCTTCCGTTTCTGAATATGTTTCATCTTTCGAGGCCTTATCTAAGTATGGTCTTGAATTCATTAGCACTTCTTATAAGAAGAATCTGAAGTTTGTCTCTGCTCTTAAGAAATATCTTAAGAAATCGTTGATGCTTGAGCTTAAGCTTTCTTTTGAGGAGTTAGTTGATTCTGCACTTCATCTCGAAGCCATCGAGAGGGAGTGCGATAGTGGTGATGATGTTGAGGTTCGCTAGAACCCCAACAAAAAGCAGTTTCCATTGGATAAGCAGGAATTTTTCCCTTCCAAGAAGAAAAAGCCCATTGAATCCGATTCTCAGTCTCAGTCTGCTGGAACACCTTCCATTCGGAAGTGTTTCAACTATGGTTCTTCCGATCATATAATTCGAGCTTGTCCTAAGCCTCTCTTCTGCCGCTACTGCAAGAAGGAAGGCTATCGTAGTTCCACTTGTCCTATTGCTCCGAATAATCCTCTATCTGGCAAGCCAAGGATAGCGGATGCTTCTGGAGGTTCTTCTCAGGGATAAGGTATGTCTCCATCTATTTTGGCAGATTTCTATTTTCCTTTATGATTTCGATTCTAATTTGATGGCATCATTTTATTCTTTAAGCCCTCATGATGAGGAAAGTGTTATTTTTCTCATTCTTGCAGTTTGAGAATTTTCCAGTATTTTTGACCTTGTCTTAGGATTATCACCTAAGCAATATCTTGAGTGATGTTAAGGTCTTTTCAGCTCGACCTTGCCACCAGTTTTCATTTGATAGGAGTTGCGGAAGTTAGTCTTTCACTTACCGCATTCCGCACTCGTTATGATTCTTTATAGTGACTATTATGTCATTCAGTTTGTTCAGCTTATTTCATCCATTTTATGAATCGAGTATTCTACGAATATCTCGATGACTCCATTTTTGTATTTATTGATTTTAGATGGAAAACAACAATTTAAAATCTTTGCAAATCTTTTTCATAAGATTTATTTATAAGTATAATTGGATTTTGTTCTTAAACGAGCAAAGAATATTCTCAAAACTTTTAAGAGATATTTTTATCATATAGAAGATGATTTTGTGATTGTATTGCCCATTAAGTGCTTTAAGAATTCTGGTCGATGCGCTTGATCAATGTTATCGATAGGAATCTCCTAAACGCTTTGATGAGACAGTCAGACACGATATATTGACTTGTAAAAAAAAATGTAAATTTTTTCTAAAAGGGTGTTACATAGAGATAATTGTAATTTTTGAAGTTTTAGTTTTTCGGGAAAGAATATTATTTAAAAGAACTCTTTCTTTCCGGTGCTCTTATCCTTGTGACTCCCGAAAGGGAAATCGTGTTGCCAACGCCCTTTGTGTAAGCAACAAGTGGTTGTTTCTTGGTTGATGTCCGAATGGAATGACCTTTTTACCTAGTTCATCGAATGTTTTGTTATACATCGTGTTGTTGAGCTTCGGTGCATTTAACGTACCGTTTGTATTACGTCGGTGTTTCGAATTATTTGAGCTTAGGAATCCAGAGAATTCTCTGAGCAACCAAGTTCGGGCTTATCCTTTCGTGCTCTTCATGGTGAACTTTTTATTTTTGATATTCTTTTGTGTTGGTATGCTTTTATGGTTGTTACTCTTTATTTTCTTCTTAAGAATTGTGAGGACGCAATTTCTTTAAGGAGGGGAGTCTATAACAACCCGCATATTTATCGATTGCATATTTAAATATTTTATTTAAATATAACATCGTTCATCGGATTATAGTCCAAAAAATACTTTTTGCAAACAGTCGAATTGAGACTCGAGACCACTTCCATTGAGTTCAAAATGCCGTTTGCGATCTTTTTGAGTATAAGCTTCGATATGTTTGGAGTAAGTTGAATTTTGCTACTTTTTCTATTTGGGTTTGGATTCAGCCCACTAGCTAACTTAACACCCTAACTCAGCCCTCTCCTCTTCATTCACTCATTCTCATACCTCAAACTCAAGCTTCAACTGAAAATGGTGGAAAGGAAAGGGAATTAGAAATTCCAAGCCCTAGTTCATTTGTAAAATCCAAATTCTTGCTCCAAAATTAAAGAGAAGCCATTGGTAAGCCTCCTCTTCATCTTCTCCAACTCTTTCTTGATTCTATTTCAGAAATTCCTAAACCTAAATTTGGGAAATGCTTGTTTTGATCTAGATTGAAGCTTGTAGAGTTGAAGTGGAGAACGGTTGGTCTTCTCTGTGCAATTGAGCTCCTTCTTCTTTGTTTTTGAGTTAAAAGGTGAGATTTTTATCTCACATCTATGTATATATCTACCTTTGTTGTTAGGTATGAATTCCTAACACTTATCCATGTGTATTTGATTTTGGTTTGGAATGATTTTGTGTATATTCCAATTTTTGGTGTTTTGGTTCAATTTTTGTGATAATCCTATTATGGATATTTGAACATTGATGATCGAGGCGTATCAAAGAGCCATTAAGGCTAGGTTGTCACATGGCATAATTCCTTAGTCGTTGTTGCTCGTCCGATCGTATCGATATCGTTTTGGCCATCATTGGTCCAGGTTCAGGAAATGCCAGAAATTCCAGTTTCAGACGTCTGAATTGATATTTCAGACGTCTGAATATTATTCTGGGAAAATTTCTATTCCCAGATTCAGACATCTGAATCAGAGGCTTCAGACGTCTGAATTGGTTCGTTTGCAACCAGTCCAGATTCAGACGTCTAAATCTAGCCACCAGACGTCTGAATGCAACCAGAAAGAAATTAGGCTTAAATTGCCTATTTCAGACGTTTGGAATAATTCGTTCAGACGTCTGAATCTGTGTTCTGGAAAATATTTAATTTTCCAGATTTAGACGTCTGAACCATTTATTTCAGACGCCTGAATCTGCTATCTTTTGGCCAGTTTGCCTATTTTTCTGGATTTTACAAATGTAATCAATTCGTTTTGATCCGGATAGTTGCTGTCAATTATTATTGTCTTTGATGATTCTTTTTCTTGATTTTCATACACATCTTTCAAATCGTATTAAAAGCTCTCTTCTCCAATTTATAAATTCTAATTAAAACACACACGCTTTTGCACTTCGAGCGAAGAGGGAGGAGAATTAAATGATTAGATAAAACGCGTGCAACAAACACGTGCGTTCATCTTTTCAGTTAATTCCCAATCTATTCGTTTGAACGTTTTGACCTTTGGGTTTGGTTTACCGATGAGATGAGGTAAACGTTGTACTGCTTTGAGTGTGAAATTGACTAACGGATAGTAAACCGTTTAGTGCGAACGGGTGGTTATGGGACTCACGTTAACACTTTTCCAGTTCCTTTTTGGGAGTTTGTGACACATGCTGCCTTTGGGATAGTGTCTTCAGACTATCTCCTTCTGGCTAGTTGCCTTTAATATCGCTTTTGGAGTTGGTCCTTTGCCCAGGCTCGAGAGATATTTGGGATTGTTGTTGCCCTATAGTATCGCTTTCGGAGTGGTTTCTTCACCCCCGCTCGAGAGATATTGGGGTGTTGCTTTTTATAGCGCTTTCAAAGTGGTTCCTTCACCACCGCTCGAGAGATATTGGAGTGGTTTCTTCACCACCGCTCTAGAGATGTTGGAGTGGTTTCTTCACCACCGCTCAAGAGTTATTTGGGTTTGTTGCAGTTGGAATTTTCTGTTGTTTCTTTGATACGTATATTCCCTAGGTATCGCCCTTCGATGTTGGTCTTTTGAGCCACACGATGTATAGCGGGTACCTCGTGGAACTTGTATTACCTTCATTGGTATTTGTTAATTGCCTTTTTGGCTTATTTTGGGATATTTGTATCCTTTGTTTATTTGAGTTGCCTATGATATGAGGCTTGTTTTGATTCATCTTATGTTAGATGATATGGATATCTCCTTTGGAGATTATTGTGGTACTTTATGATTTTGTATGGGCATTATCATTTAGTTATCTAACTGATTTGTTAGCCAGACTGACCCGTGTATTTTGTACTCGGGTCAGACCGAGATGTTTTCAGGTTAGGTGCTTTTGGACTTAGCCTCTTTTGCTTCCGCATGGATTATTCCGCTAGTTTCTTTTAGCTTAGCTTTTGTGTAGTCCTTATCCGTTGTAACTCTGATATGTATTCTTATGAACTCGTCTGTATATTGTGGTTTGCTATACCACTTGATATGTATCATTTTGTATACTCTGTTTTGTATCAATATATGTGTTTATGATGATCCACTGTTCTGTGATGTGTATTACATTTGAGTTGTTATATTTGTTCTGATAGATCCTTCAGCCACCTATAGTTTTGTATTAAGTATTTATTGGAGATGTCGATCCACTTAAGTAAGAAGTGGCATTGTCGGCGTATTCAATAGATGGTTAAGACAAGGCTATAGATGGTCGCTCCTAACTAGCTCTATTCTCCGCATTAGCAGACGGTGTTACCTTGTAATACTCTTTGCTAATGTGGGTCTCGGAGTGGGGCGTCACAGCGGCGTTGCTGGTCCATATAAAGAAAGCGGCATCATAATTGAAGAAGACATGGTTAATGCTTTTGTAACAACTCACACCGACACGGGCCTAAATTTCGACCCAAAAAAGGCTATTCGAAACTTAAAACCATTCTAAGGTAAGCCGTTGGTAGTAAAAAGAAATAACATTGCAGAGCCATAACTAAACTTATAGAACTCACAACAGATGAAACAAATTATAATAGTAAAATGTACCCATTTATTTCAAAATCATAACTATGTCAAAATACAAGATACCATCAAACCGTAACATAATCCATTACAACAATAGTCTGAAAACATGGGTACATATGAAAGCAAATAAAAATGGTAAATACTGCCACAAGCCCACCACCTCCGTCTCCAAGCGCCACCATTTCCATCAACGTCTTTAATCTATGTTGTAATGAGGAGGGAGTCAAAACAATAGGTGAATAAAAATCTCAAGTCTTACCTCTTCAGTACTTGGGTAGTATATCTCAATATAAGAGTATGTCTATGAAAAATAAACCATTAAACCATTTAATACTTCTTTATAAAGAAAGAAGGCGGGTCTAACCACTTAATACCTTCCATTCCAAAAGTAGGTTTCTAGAATCCTGTATCCCAATCATACATCATAAACAACTAATAATGTGAGAGACGGTAACCAAGCCACTTAATACCTTTTATTGGAGAATAGGCAGACTCCGGTCATTTAATACCTTAATTAAGGCAGACCACATCATTTAATACCTATTTTCAAGACGTGCTTCTCAATGGTACCATCTAGCTAACATCATATGGAATCTCTTAGGCCACTTAATACTTCCTTGTGGAAAATTGGCAGACTCTGGTCATTTAATACCTTAATAAAGGTAGACCCCATCATTTAATACCTATTTCCAAAAGCGGACCCCATTAAAATACCACCTAACGTAACCCCTTGACCATTTAATACTTCATCTAGGAAAGAGACAGGCCCTCACAAAACTACTTAATACCTCAAGACCCCGAAGCAGGCCCTTCGTCTTATGGCCCATACTCATAATGACGTCTCACATTAGTCCGACTATTCGTAGGAACTGGTAGCAAGATTAGCTGGGCAGATTTCCCCTACAGAATTTGGGACTAACCTCGCGTTATTAGAAATATTTATCATAAGGATATCTCATATCAATCAAAGTGTACACAACTGCTAGTAGTCTCAAAGTGAAGAGCAGACTTCCGTTATGTAACTCTATTAACCTTGCATCCTTATGACTTAACCATAAATCAAATACTCTTCATACACACACACACACACACTATATACTATATACATACACACACATACTCATTTCACCGTTTCATAAATAAGGCCTTATAAGGAACCTTCCTTATTATGCCTTAAAATAATAATTAGGCTATATAAGAGTTTCCTCTAGTTTTCGCCTAACAATCAATTACCTTCCTAATAGAGGAAATAAATGAAAATAAATACCTAATTAACAACGTAATATATGCCATAATTATACGTTAATTATGCTAATAGAGATAAATAAATATTCGCATGTAATAAATTCTAAATGCATGGATTTAACGACTTAAACTAGCGTTAAATGTCAATTCCCTAATCAAATAATATTACAAATCTTTTTCTTCAAATTCCCAAGATTTCAACATACCAAAATAAGGGATTCTAATATCCAAAACAAGGAATAAATATTCATAACCAAAACTACAATAACAGATTTGTAAATAAAATAGAAACTAAATTTATTACACCAATTCAATGGAATATCCTAAACAATAGGAATTGCAATCTAAATTCCATATTCTATTGAACTCCTCTTTTACAAAGTAATAAATAAAAATAAGTGGTGTAAACTACGGATAGAATTCGTAATCTAATCACCTTATTTCATTAAAGAATCACAATTTGAACCAAAGAAGAAGGAGAAGTGGAATATACTATGAAATTATCAAAAATTGCATAAACGAAACAAACTCCATCAAATTAATGTAAATAATTGAGAATCTCTATATAGAATTGACATTTTGAAATAAAAAGGAATTTTGGGGGATTTTATCTATCATATTTTTCGCAATCCCAAAATCCCTAAGGCATATTCAAATCCATAAAAATACACTAAACAATTATTGAAAAAGAATACTAAGGTTTCCACTCACAGAGTAGCCTTAGCTTCGCCTTCCTCGGATGTGCATGCCTCACAATCTCTTCCAAAATCTCTCTCTTTTGATATATACAAACACACACAATAGGTAATAGGTATACATATTTATTAGATTTAGAATAGTTGGAGGGGAATAGAATAAAATAGGTTGGAGGAAGAAGAAATAAACTGAAAATAGATTGGATTCTTACCTGAATTCTCTATGGAGTTTTTGAATCTAATTTGGAGAGATAGCAATGGCAGAGTTTCATTGAATTCCCTAAAATAATATGAATAAAAAGTAAGAGGATATGGTTCTATTTATAGGGGTTGAAATGCACAAGAACCGCATGATGGAAGTAGGTGAGGAATGAATAAATCTGGAGCATTAAAATAATAACACACCCCTTCAAACCCTAGTTGTCACTACCAAAATCTGGCACCGACCGGTCGATCGCTAGAGTTCGACCGGTCGTGACTAGGGTGTTGACCGGTTGATTATTTCGGGAAATATTTGATTCCTTTGCTTTATTAATTTATTTATTTCCCCTAATCAACTTTAACGGTAAACGTTAATTAACGTTTACTTAGCCGCCAAGCTAATTTTTAAAATTCAAATCCTACATTTAAATTATTATTTAAATTTGAATTCAAATTAAATTAATTTAAATCCAAAAATTTCAAACGCTCATAACTTCTTCGTCTGAGCTCCATTTTCAGCATATTATATATGGAAATAGATCAGAGTTTCTCAACGAACGCAATGGAATAACTTCTGTGGTCAAATTCCAACTGTTATAAAATTTCCATATTTAACTTTACATTATTTAATTCATTTAATTAAGGTTCATTTTATGAGGTGTTACAGCTTTCCTCCTCGTTGTTGTACATAGGGCAAAGCAAAGAGATTTGGAGGCCTTGCGAATAAGTCTATCTTTGGTGTTTAGTTTTCTAAACAAGTAGCCACATAAGAAATTTAACTTTGGGGGGTAAGTTACATTTGCATGGTCCAATAAAAGTAAAGTGACTTCCCGAGTCATTGAGCCTTCTATATAATGATTTAACAATGAAGATGCCATTATTCTCGGGTTCATAAGAAAGGCAGTCTGGGTTTGGAGATAGTGAAAAGCAATTAAGTCAGGAAAGTAGGACATGAAGTTGGTAGAGAGCATTGCCAGTGACGACATAATTGAATTATAGACTACGAAGTCCCGAATAGAAAGCATTATAAACAATAATCTTCTTATTGGAGGCAATGCTGAAGTGTTCAGGCATGAGGCTTTTAAAAGGGATCGAGGAGAACTAGACATCAAAGAAGCTTTTTTCTCCATTGCCAATATGGACAGTAGGACAAGCATTAACCCTATCAACGGAAAAGAAAACTCTGGTCCAGAAATTTGATAGCTTGCAGTTGGAGGAGCATTCATGGAATCTGATCGGGGATAAGTTCCTATAGTATTTGTTTAAAACCCATGATTTCCAAGGGTTCCCATTCGAAAGGCATATCCAAATCCATCTAGTGAGAAGAGAAGAATTGAATCAATAACGTTTAATGACTCCCAAACCACCCTGAGATATAGATCTGCAGACAACATCCCAAGCGACCAAATAATTAATTAGAGAGCTACTAACACGTCCATGCTCAAGGAAGTTCCTTATGATCTGATCAATCTTTGTAATAACCCAGTTAGAAATTTTTTAAAGAACAGCCAGTAGGTGTGGAGGGAAGAGAGGACCGAGTTGAGAAGGACTAACTAGCCAACTCTGGATAAGGATAAGGCTTTCCAAGATGATAGACGACTCAAGATTTTAGAGATCAAAGGGTACCAATCATCCCTATGAAATTTTGTGGGGCCAAGGGTAATGCCAAGGTAAAGCAGGGGAAATGGTCAAGTCTATAGTTCAAGGTGTTGGCAGTATTGATTCCGACTTGGTCATTAGCTCCCACCATGTAGATGGAACTCTTGTTAAAATTGATAGTAAGGCCAGATATGTTCTCAAAAGTGTAAAGGAGGAGTTTGAAATTGTGAATATGGAAATGAGCATGGGGATAGAATAATATAGTACCATCAACATATTGAATATTCTAGATGCATATGTCATGAGGTCAGCCCCAATCCAAAATAGAAGTGAAAAGGAATCAAGCTAGGTCAAAATAGGTTAAAAGGTGAATTTCAAAAAGTTTTATTATTTGGGATCTTTGTTGGACCTCTGAATTCAAATAGCTATTAGATCCAATCTAAAATATTTTAAATAGAATCTTATTTAATTTGATTTTATTCAAAGAAGTTTTAATTAGTTTAAATTTAATTATATTATTATAAGTGTATCAAATGCACTCATATGTGTATAGTGCATATGCAACATATAAATAGTGTATATAGTTAATGTGTACATTTATAAGTGATGGTATTTACACTACAATGAACACACACTCTTTATATATACCTTTATTGTCCTTAGCTATTATATATATATATATATATATGTATGTATTTGTGTGTGTGTGTGTATGTATATATGCATGTATGAGTGTATGTATGTATGTATGAAATTATAAACTAAATTTAAAATAATAAAATAATAAAGATTATGTAAATATTAATTGAGATTAATTTTGACTAATTCAAAATACACATACGTATATATTTTTAAACTTAAAATAATATCTTTAAAAATAATAATCTAATTTTGACTTAGAGTAACTCAAATTAGATCTATAATTTTAAACAAAATATCTGTTTTAAAACATAAATTAAATATGAATAATATATATATATTTAAAAAATTAAATTTATTCGAAATATATATTTTATAAAATTAAATTTATTTATGAATTAGATAAAAAAAATAAAAAATCATATTTAAATGTATATTATATATATATATGATCGAAAAAATTGAACTTTTCCCCTTTCCATCAAATCCGTATAAATTTTGTTTATAATTTTTTAAAATATATGTATGCATTCACATATTACAATATTTAAAATGTATATTTAATTTATTATTTATAAAATTAAATTACAATATATATATGTATATAGCTGGTTGCATATAAATATAGATTTAAAATTAGTTCTAAACTATTTAACTATATTTATTTTATGTATTTATATATAATGTATAAAATTATTTTAGGCAATAAAATAAATTATAATTTTGAAAATTATTATTTACTCAAATAAAATATAATGGCCAATATATATATATAATAATGGCTTTATAATGATTTTTTATTAAACTTGAATGTATATGCATATTAGATCAGACAACATTGGCATATATAAATTCTTTATAAAGCATATGGGAATCTACATGAACATAATGATATTTATAAATAAAATTGGGATTGAAAGGTTACCAAAATGAAGTCGCCTATCATATGCACTTTGAATGAATGAAAGCTCCTAGATTCAGTGGAACCACTCTAGAAATTGCAAGATCTGTATCACCACCTTTTGTATTTATTTTAATTGGTTTTGGCTTTGTATTTGCTCTTGGATTTTTGGCTATTCCCCTTTGAACCCACAACCAAAATGAAAAATGAATGAGCCAAAAGATCAAAGTGTAATGTATTTAAGTAGCATTTGAGAAGAGGTAAAAGTGGAGATCTTTTCTCCTTTTCTTACTCTTTCTTTTGCTTGCCTTTTCAAATCACATTTCAATCCTTAAACCCCATACCCTAGGTTGGCTATCTCATGGCCTTATTGGGTCTACAAAATCCAAAGCCCATTTAGAAAATAATCATTTTAAATCAAACTTAAATTTCCATCACTATCTTATATCGACGCATACATATATAGCTTTTATATACAAACCAAAATCAAACAAAATTTTAATATTTAATATTTCATAAATATTAATTAGTTTAATTAATTTACAACAATTATATATTAATCAAATTGTATGGTATATCAGAGCATTTTACGGTTGTGCGACTCAAAGGTGTAAACTCAATTAGCAATTAATATTGAACAATTTGAATATTAACCTTCATAATTCAACTTAGCTAGTGGTGTGACAGTTTTTGTTCGAATTTATCGCTTACACATCTTTTTGGTAAAAATCCAATTTTATTATTTTAAGCGGTACCGGTTAGTAATGTTTATTTACACCAATTCTCTTCCTCAAAATTATATCACTAAAGGACTTACGAAATCTGGTTTTGATAAACATTCCAATATTGTTCACATTCAACTTGGTTAGTCTAAAAACAAAGTTATCGGTTCAATAAAAATTATTATTATTAACTGTACTGCTCTAACCAGAGACTTTGACTTAGGGTTGACTACAACTGACCGTGATAATAACCTCATATAACCGAGAAGACAAATTCTCTATTAAATAGCATTTCACCACAAAATGATTTAACTCAAACCCAATTTTAGTTGTTCAATGTACGATGTGCCATGATTTAATTGCGATCAAAGTGAGTATCCATACCGAAGTTCAATAGTATTCTCAAGTTGAGAGAATATCTAATATCGTCACTTCGAGATTCTTTGTTTGACCTTCGGTATATTAGCCAACATAAACCTCTTGAGTGGGTCATTCTATAGTTATCCAATAACTATTAGTACATAACCGCTAGGTTCCCTTAGCAACCATGCTAATCCACTGCCTAAAATTTGGATAGTGTTACATACGCTAGTCTCAATAGATATATCGATATCATAAACATCTTGACTAGGAATATTTATTATAATATGTTATTTTTAATGTGATAAATTTCTCATGATTACAATACATTATAATCACTATTACATAATATGTTGTTTAAGGATTTTCTATTAAAATAATTAAAAATAATAATTAATTAACATATCATAAAACAAAACGTATACAATAGAAAGAAAAACCCATTATAGAGTTAATAATTTATAATAAATTAAATAATCGCCCTTAGGGCAAATCCCTAACTCTATCAAACACCCACCTGCACTTATGGCGAATTATGGAATCTCAATCTTCTCCTTTCGATTAGTTTGCTGAGAATTGACCGAGCTAGTCCATTTATGAATGGATAATGCTACATTGTCTAACTTATTTACTCTATAAATCAACTCTCTTTGATGCTGATAAACTGCCTTTATTATGTTGAAATTTTAGGAGTATGTTTCTCGACTTTCAATGAGCTCTAGGTTCTTTCACGATCTCTATCACGATGCTGTCAACATATAAAAATGCCATGGGATTCTCAATTTTGGAATCACCTTAGCTCAGTTATAAATTTGTGTATTTTGTATATATTCAAGACGGTGAACTTAGCCTTTCCACAACCTTGATGTTTAGAACATTTCCAATTTCAGGTTCCTTAACTATAGTCTGAAGATAAATTTAACTATACTCGGTATCACTTATGAAGTTCAAGTCTGAATACTCTTTCATAGGGAGTTCGTTGTTTCTACCAACAATTCTCTATTATTTCGCAAATACTTGAGGCTACTCTTACCTACCATTTAGCAATCTTAATTCGGATTTGATACTCGCTCAATGTACTAATTACATAAGTGATTAGACATCATGGCATGTATGATAATTCTTGTTGCTAATGCATTAGGAGTATGTCTCATATTCTCGCATTAAATATTTTAATATTGTGTCTATGTATATCATATGGGACTATCCCAACATTCTTTTATGTTGATTTTAAAAGATGTCATTTTCAAATTCAATGTCGAGTATTAAATAATAAAACTAAAATAATTCTAACATGAATACATTGTTAACAATCATAAGTTTATCATATACTTATAGTTTAGAAATATATCGGTACCTTGTAATGTTCTTTCTTACGAACACATGCTTCTTCTGCATTTTGACAGAAAATCAAACTGTTCGATTTCCTCGTCAAAATATTTGCTCAAATCTGATGTTGGTCGAACGATACTTTTGTATCATATCTGAAAATCAAACTGTAATGTTGTAACACCCCATATTTTGGAGGGCCCATATATGGGAAATTAAATTAATAATAATAAGAGAAAGAAATTACTTAAAGGTGAATAAATAATCTATTTGTAAGAATTTCCTAAGGGTAATTTGGTTGATTAAGTGTGGGACACTTTAAATTTTTAATTGAATGAACCAAGAGCAATTAGAGCACTTAACGTTGGACTTGTTAATGAAGATAAATAGATAAAATTTTAGAGTGAGAAGGATTTGTGTTAGTGAGAAAGTGTTTTAAATCTCGGATTTTGGCCAATATCTCGGGAAAATATCTCGGCTATCTCGGGCGATATTTAAAACACTTATAACTAAATAGGCTGCTAAATCTCGGATTTTGGCTGATATCTCGGATTTTTCATCTCGGCCATCTCGGGGAGATTTAAAAGCCTGAGTGAGATGCATTGGTGAGACTAGATTAGAAGGGATATTAGCCCAAGCCAAAATCTCTAACCTATTTTCTTTAGCCTTATTCCCTCATTCCATACTATATTCATTTACAAAACTAAATCCTTAAAACTTAAGCAAGACAGGCCATAATTTTTAAGCAAGAGAAGAGAAAATCAAAAGTTAGGAGATTCAAGCTCTCAATTTTAAGAAGAAAGAGGATTAAATTAATGTTTTCTTAATCAAGATGAGTAAAATTTTCCTAAAACATTTTCTAACCCATTTGGGTTCGAATTTATTTTTAATTGGATCATTTTGATAATGATAAATATGTTTAGATGATTAAATATAGCTTTGAATATGTTTTGAAATTTAAATAAAAGGATATGCTCATGTTTTAGGGTAAAACATGATTTAATCATATTTAAATGCTACAAAAATTTAATATGATGTTTGTAATGTTTATTTTTATAATTTGTGGAATTTATTAGGATTTATTATGAGTTTTTTAAGTTGATAAAATGGTTAATTTTATAAAACTTAATTATTAAAAATAATATATATAATAATTTTGACCTGAAATTTTGATATGAGCTAAAACACAGTAAATTGAATCTATGGTGAAATTTTGGGTTTTTTCACATTATTTTCAATTTTATATTAATTAATTGGAAAAGGAAAGAATTAATTAATTAAAGATAATTTATTAATTACTAGGAAGTGTAATTAATGAACCTGAAAAGAATACTGTAAAGTTAAATATTAAACAATGAGAATTCGACACCAAATGAGGTTTGGTGTAAAGTATTTACTTAAGAAGGAAACAAAACAATTTTCAAGTTAATTACGAGAATGTCATATCAACCTTCGATAAACCATATGGGTATTAAACTTGTGATAGCACTATAGTTATCAACTTGAGATAGCCAATGCATGTCAACTTGGGACAACCATTGGAAGCCAACATGCGATGACTATATGAGAGTCAACTTGTGATAACTATCAACTTGCGATATGTTATTCAACTTGCGATGGCTTGATAGAAGTTCAACTTGCAAAGGCTTGAAGGCATCTCAACTTGTGATGGGTTGATGGAAGCTTAACTTGCGATAGCTTGATGGAAGTCAACTTTCAATAGCTACTTGGAGCCCAATGTGCGATAATTAGTGGAGTACCAATTCAACACATGATAGCTAGGGCAGCTATCAACCTGCAACAGCTCATTAGAGCTTAAGTTATGATAACTAATAAACTATAAACATGCGATGACTAGTTGAGGGTCAACTAGCAATGGCCTAGGGAAATTAACATGTGTCGGCTATGGGATAGCCGATACGCGATAGTTAGGCTTGACTTGTGATGACTATGGAATAACCAATATGTAACAACTAAGTTTAACTTGCGATAGCTTGGGAAGCTATGACTCTCTAAGTAAAATGAGTGCATTTTGGAAGACAGTTTCCAGGTATTAATTGACTATTTCATATGGATGAAACAATGGAAGAATTTTATAAGTTAAAATTGTGTTAACTTATTTTTAAAATGGAAGAAAAATTAGAGAAGCTAATAAATGATAGGGTATAATTCGAATCAAAGATAAAGATGTCTTATCTAAAGAATGTGTAGGGTACACAACTAATTAATGAAGGAAGAGGGTTGAATCATGATCGTAAAGGTATACCAATTCATAGAAAGGTGCCTTGACTATTAAGTTGAAGTCTAGTGGTATTAGCAGGGTGCCACGATAGGGTTCAATCCAAAAAGGCTTAACAAATCTAAAGGGGATTTATGGCAGTGTGCCAAAACATCAGGGTGGTGTTATAAATAAAATAAATTGGAGGCATAAACAATGGCAATTCGGTAGTAAGAGGGGCTATTGACCCTCACTAAGGGCACTTGCTAGAATGTATTCGAGTGATTACATTCAACCTCTTAGGAGAGTCAGATGGCTTCCATGGTGAAATAAGTGGCTATTTCATCGGGCGAGGTTGTTCTAGAAAAGATAAATTAGTGATAGACATGCCTAGGGAGGTAATCACTAAATAAGTTAATGATAACTTAAAGATGAACACCTAAAGCAAGTATTTAGGTGATGTTTGAATAGATGTTGAATGATGATATAACTGAGTTCATGATCGTATATTAAGCCTAAGGTATACTTAATTTGAATTGAAGGAACTAATATGACATGGTTTTTGATTGGATGAAAAGTGTAGGGTGCATTTATGGATTGAATATGATGCACGTAGTTGCTCTTGATGTAATGCTTGTTTACATAATGTGATGTAATTGATGTGATGATAAAGTCAGAGGCCCATTTTATGTTATAGTGGCATGGTCTCACTACAGATGCTTAGGGTAATGATTTTACTTATACCAGGCTTTATGTCTGACCCATATTTTTATTATTTTTCATAATCTCACGGGTACTCATTCGAGTAGGTTGAGTTTATGGATTAAACAGTTACCTTTTGGAAGGATGAATAAAGAGTCTGAAGATGAAACAAATGGCTTATCTAGCTAATAAAAGGTATTTTGAAATTTCTATCGTGTAAACCAGTAATCAAGCAAGTTATGTATTATGTTGGAATCTTCATATGTTAGACATGGCACTACTTTTATTTTCTTATTTTTTTTACCCTTACATGGGAACAAAAAGGTTAATGGTGATGCAATGAATCTTGTAAAACTAATTTGTGTAATGGAAATTTATTTAATTTCTCTGTTTACTTATTGTTATGGAAAATAATACCGAACTCACTTTATCGCTTGAAAATGATCCTGGTGATGACTGTAGCATCATTGGCGTCCATTTTTGGGTCTAGAAGTGGGGGATGTTACAACTTGATATCGGAGCTTAGGTTAGGCGCACCTAAGTAAAATAGAGCTAAGTAGAAATTTATTAGTAGAAAACGAATACCGTGTGGAGCATATACGCTATGTATATATAATGTACTTGTATTTTGATATGGATATATCATATTTTATATCTACTCCTCTACTATTTCTCTCACTCTCTTCACTTTTATTTGGTACGAAATTTCAGCAGAAAGTAATAATGGATCTATGTAAGAGACGTTTGACTATGGGAAGCACAAGAGCGAATCCTAGTAGAGGAACTTATAGTACACATACTATTGGCTAAGGAGGGGAAGCGGCCTTGAAAGTTCATGCAAAACCGGTACTCAAGTGCCAACCCCGATTGAAGGAGGAATGGATATAAATGCTTTGTTCCGCTAATTTATAAAGGAAATTATGAGGCAATAGCTAGCCGAAGTTGTTGAGCCAAGAGCGGTGGTAGCTAGAGGAATAGATTTTTCTAAGATGACACAGGACTATAAGAACCATGGAGGAAGAGTATTTACGGGGAAGGATTCCGCTCTAGAAGTGTTGAATTGGTTGAAGGTATGTGAACATATTTTCAGAGACTTGGGGGTATGACAATGCTCAAAAGAGGAGGTTGGCTCCTCATCAACTTCAAGTGGATGCATTGTATTGGTGGAAGCCTGTAATTATTGAAGTCCCAGAGGAGGAGATAACTTGTGAATAATTTAAGGAGCAATTCAAGGCTCAGTTCAAGCCTAAATCGTAGAATTTTGCATTATGTATGGAGTTCCTTGACTTGAAGCAAGAAGCGATGCCTTTAACAGAGTACGTTCAGCGCTTTAATGCCTTGTCGAAGTATTGAAAGGAGCAGATTAATACTCCACTGAAGAAGAGTAAGAAATTTATAGAAGGTCTGAGGAAGGGGCTAAATCACAAGGTGATGATGCATATATTCTCTCCTTTTGAGATGGTGGTTGAATTGGCGAGAAGGTATGATCACTTGTTTCAGGAAGAGAAGAAGGTTGATGTTAGGCCCAACAGTGGACAGAAGAAAAGAGTCAATCCATTTCAGATAGGCAAAAAGAATCAGAAAGGAGGAAAGGCTTCTAGAGGAGGGCATTGAGGCCAAATGTGGAAGATGTTACTTGTAACTACAGACAAAAGAGACACTATTCCACTAAGTATACCCAACCGGAGAACAAGGATAGGGCCAAGTGCTTCGTATGTAATAGAACTGGCCATAAGAAGAAGGATTTCCCAAAAGCAAAATAGTCTAACGTTTATGCTTTTGGAGGACCTAGGTTTGGACCTACTGCCATGGAGTAAGGAAGGGTGTGCTTGGAGGTACGATTTCAATTTTCGGTATATCGGTTAGATTCTGTTTGATATTGGAGCTACTCATTCTTTTATTTCAAGAGATTTAATTGATAAGTTAGAATTAGACACTACTAATTTGATTACGTTTTTGCGTGTAGTGAATCTGATTGGTGGGTATGCCACTCTCGGATTAAGGTACGCTGGCCTTGAGTTTGATTTGTATGGACGTATGTTTGTTTACGACCCATTTGTGTTTCGCTTCATAAGGTATGAGTTAAGTTTGAGTATGGATTGGTTGGTGCATAAAGATATTATGATCTATTGCATGGATAGAATTATTTCCTTATGGAATTCAAGAGACGGAGAGAGAATTATGATAACATTAGACATAATGAAGGAGAAGTCATGTTTGTTGTTATGTGCTATGAAAGAGGATGATGATATTTGTAAATTATGGGTATTTAGGGAATTCACAGATGTTTTTAAGCCTGTGATGGGATTACCACCAAGGAGGTCAATCGATTTTCGAATAGACTTGATGGTACGGGTGCAACCTATCAGTACACTACTTAGCAAAATACCACCCAAGGAGATGGAAGAATTGAAGCAGCAACAAGTGGAACTTAAGGATAGAAGTTTCATTAGGTCGAGTAGTTCACCATGAGGAGCATCTACAGTATTTTCATTGAAGTCAGATGGATCTTTACGGATGTATGTTGATTATCGAAAGTTGAATGAATTGACAGTAAAGAATTGTTATCCATTGCCCAGGATAGACGACTTGTTTTATCAGTTTAGTGGAGCTCGAGTGTTCTCGCAGCTAGATTTGGCAATGGGGTTCCATCAACCGAGAGTATCATAAGATAGTATTCCATTGACCGCATTTCGAACAAGGTACAGTTCGTATGAGTAGTTAGTAATGTCATTTGGACTGACCAACGCCCATGTGTTCTTCATTGATCTTATGAACCGAATCCTTCTCGATCAGTTGGACAGATTTGTGTTGGCCTTCGTTGATGATAAATTGGTATACTCTAAGGATAAGAGGGATTACAAAGTCGATCTGAGAGTGGAGTTAGAGAGAGACGTTAGGAAAACACAAGTTGAAGGCAAAATTCTCGAAATGTTATTTTGGAACTAAGAAGTTAAGTTTTATGGGCATGTTATTTCAAAGATTGGATAAGCAATGGATCCTTTGAAGATGGAAACTATTAATGGTTGAAAGAGATCTGAGAAGGTCACGAAGATGAGAAGTTTCTTGAGTATAACTTGTTATTACTATAGATTCATTAAGGATTTATCACGTATAGCAGCAACCTTGACTAAGTTGACTAGGAAGAACGAGAAGTTTGTATGGACTGATAAGTGTGAAGAGTCATTTCAGGAGTTGAGGAAGTTACTGACAAATGCTCTTATTTTGATCGTGCCTAAAGGGAATCAGGAGTTGGTTACGTACACTGATGCTTATGGAATAGAACAGATTTAGGAGTAGTGCTGATGCAAAGAGGACAAGTGATAGCCTATGCATCAAGGCAACTGAGGCTGCTTGAGGTTAGTTATCTGACTCATGACTTAAGAAATTATTTTTGGAAGAGTGGTTCGAGTTGTATATGGATCACAAATCCCTTAAGTATCTATTCACTCAAAAGGAGTTGAATATGAGGCAATATAGATGATTAGAGTTTCCGACGGCTTATGCCTTTGGGATATAATATATGCCAGGAAAAGTGAACAAGGTTATCGATGCTTTGAGTAGGAAGCATCAGAATGGAGTGTTAGCCATGATTGAAGAATGAAAGACATTATAAATATTAGCCTTTTGCGGAGTGCATTATAAGTAGAATACTGGATCAAGTATGGATTCAGGCGTGTTAGCAAGTTTAGAGGTACGTCTAACACTTGTGGATATCATTGCTACAAGGCAGAGAGCGAATACACTGATTGGTGTGAGGATTACGTGACTAGAGATGGGAGCAGATGTTGAGGATCTTAAAGGATTCGAGATAGACTTGAAGGGATGGCTTAGAAAGAAAGAAAGGCTGTGTGTTCTGAATTTAGGAGATCTTTGGAAAGTAGTCTTGGAGGAAAGTCATCGGTCTAGGTTTACTATTTATTTTGATGGCATGAAGATGTATCGTAATATGAAGAGAGTTTTCCTTTGAAAAGGGATGAACAGGAACATAGGAGAATGTGTGAGAGGTGCTTAACCTATGAGCAAGTGAAGGCTGAGCATCAAAAGCCGAGCGGTTTACTTCAATCCTTGGAAGTACGGATTTGGAAATGATATCCAGTGCCTATGGATTTTGAGGGTGGGTTGCCTAGGATGAGGATGAGAAATGATAGTATTTGGATGATAGTCGACAGACTAGCTAAGAGTGCCAATTTTATCCCGACGAAGTCGAAAAGTGAAAGTCTATATGGATCGTATATAGTATATGACAAGTAAGTGTATGATAGTATGGATCACACAATATGATAAAGAAGATAAAAATAGAAGTAATTACACCAAAAATTTTATACTGGTTCGGACCTCCTGTCCTACGTACAGTCCCGAAGCTCCCCTTCGGAATTTCACTAACCAATTGCCCTCGCTTCGCCCGGAGGAATAGGATTTTGATACAAGAGTATTTCTTTGACAAGTGTGTGTTCTAAGTAACAGTGATTTTGTCTACAAGTACAATTTCTTCCTATAATCTCCTTGAGTAATGTACACGTGTATGTGCTTGAGAATATAGAATGGTTTAGATCAAAATGAATATAATTTTGATTGTATACTTTGAAAGCAAGAAGGAAAAAGTAAGAACTGAGATTTATAGATAGAGAAGATAAGTGATTCAAACTCAATCGTTGTCTACATATTTACAGTTGTAAAGAGTTGTGATAAATCATTGCTTCTATTTCTCTTTTGATCTAGAGTTGCTTCTGTTCAGGTATGAAGGGATTTGGAGAAGAGATATAGAAACACCTTTTCAGATTTGATAGTTTTGCCCTTTTTAAAAAAATCCCGAACCAAGAGTCAGACGTCTGGTGTGAAAGGTCAGACGTCTGACCTTGGGTTTTTTCTGTGTATATTAAAAAAATTCCAGTAGCCAAGTTCAGACTCTGGCTTCTCAAATCAGACGTCTGATCCAGGCTTTTTCTGTGTATTATGAAGTTATGTGCATGAGTGTGTATATGTATACTTAAGGAGATTTTACATAATCATTCTACGACCATATATATACATACTACTAACTTATCATTTGTGCTTTGCCTTATGTCTTCCTATCAGAATCGTCTTCTTGCTTGAAGTGAATTACCTCTGCATAAAGAAATTTGAAATATATATATGATTGTATAGTTGTTGTCATCGAAACTATAGAATGGAGGTTCTAAAATTCTCCCCCTTTTTGATGATGACAACTATACAATGTAATTAATTTATTAATAAATGAATTTACTCCCTGTGTTGAAGCATTTATGATATCCCCTTGCATATATGAACAACCCTGCAAATATGAAGATTATATACAAATTTCTCCCCTTTTGGCATTGTCAAAAAGGATAAGAGATTATATACGATTGAAAATAACTGAACCCACAAAACAATAATCCAGCAGTAGTCCACAAAACAGCAATCCAACAACCGTTTTAAACATTACGTAAAGAAAATACATAAATAAAAAAGCAAAAGAACTAAGAAAGGTCATCACTGCCATGATCATCTCCACCGTGTTGTGGCTCCTCATGCATAATTTCTTTTTCTGAAAACTGAGTAGAAGTTCCAGCTGCATGTGTTGGAAGTGAAAAATGAGCAGGTGGTGGTGGTGGAGAAGGGGAAGAGGATGATGAGAGGAAGACTGACCATGGACTTTTCTCAAAATCTTTCCCAGAGTTGATACACATTCTCAAGAGTTTGTTCAACTTTTGTCATTTGGGTGGAGAAGGAATGTTCAAGACGACTTACTTTCTTATTTAAAATTATCCAATTGCGAGAAAGTAGTTGTTGATTCTGAATAGACAAATCTCGATATGACTCATTAGGGTTAGTGTCAGTACGTGCTTCCAAAATGTCAGAGTCGGAATGGTACTCTAGAGGTTGTTAAGAAGTTGATTGTTGTTGTGGATGTGGTGGCATCGGATGCTCGGTTTCTTTCAATAATTTCCATTGTTCAAAAGTAATGAAATTTGGTGGCTCATCGGGTAAATGCATAAGTTTGAAGAACTTTGTCCCACTATCCTTAGTGGATAATTCTTCGAAGCTGGATAAATATGAGGGTACTCCTTAAGCTTTAAGAATACACATTATATATGAAGGATATATAATTGTAGGTCGTTTGTGATTCCAAATTTTCTTTATTTCATCAAAAATGAATTGAGTCCAATTTATTTGCATACCACCAAAGATAGCATACATAGCTTTATGGTCGGTTTCATAGATTTGTTCATGACTTTCAAGCCTTGGTATGACAGTATTGATGAGCATTCGATTTAACAGTCTTGCGCAGGGTCGTAGATGCTTGGTAGACCATTGTGGCATTTGATCTTCCCAAATCTGATGAGTGACTTCATCCTGGGGTTGAAATCTATGGTCCGATAATTCGTCAAGAGTCATTCCGGAATAAGAGCAATTTAAGAGGCGACCAAGTAAACCCGAAGTTAATTTAATGACATGACCATATACACTAGTCCAAAGCCAGCCATCATCATTCTTCGGATTCCATAAATCATTACTACACAAATTCGCGAAAAATAGATAGATTGCAAGTTGATCTATGGGCAGGTCATTAGGGGAAGACTCGATTAGATTAGCAATCCCGGGTTCTTCGCATAAATCATGGATTTGATACACTGGAAACTAAAGTAGGAAATAAAAAGGACTAAGATGAAACTTTTTTACCTTCAGATCCTCAAATCTGTTTGCACCATTGGGGCTATTGTAGAGCCACTCTTGTATGTGATCGTTGGTGACCAGTTGAGGTTGTGAAGATGATTGTTGATCTTGCTTCCGGCGCTTGAAGATGGTTTTCTTTCCTTTGGGAGCCATTTTTTGAGTGAGGATGGGAGTAAAATCGATTTTAGGGTTTTAGAATTTGTAAAAATGAAAAGGTAAGTGTGAAGGGGTAGGAGAATTTAAGTTGTTTCGGTTCAGATCTTTAAACCGAAGATACAATCAGACGTCTAGATAATAAGGTCAGACGTCTGGTTTTTGAATTCTTTGATAACCCGAAACGAAAATCAGGCGTTTAGCATTATATCTCAGACGTCTGGTTTTACAGCAGAATAGTGATATTTTGATTTTTGTTTGTGACTTCTGACTATTATTCTTATTATTTTTTTATTTTTATTTTTTTATTTTTATTAAGAACAAGGTATATATTACAATCATGAATATCTTCAACTTATTATAATAGAAATATATATAAGAAATATAATTATTGTTAGAGGAATGACATTATTTCTTTTCCCACGAATTCGGTTCTACCTTCATATTTTCTTTCAATGGTCGTAGCGAAGACCGGGAAGGAGATACGAGACTTGATTGGGCTTCAGATGTACCTTCTCCCTATAGTTTCATTGGAGTTATCCGATGAGCACGTGGAGGAGTTTCTATCGCTCGAGGACAGCGTACATGAACACAATCCTTCGTAGGGGAATGTCCACATATCGCAAGGATACACTTCTCCAAAAAGTTTAGATGAGCTCCTTGATTTCGTTTTGTATAATACATTTCTTTTTGAACATCCATCATTTCGTTTTGATAATGATGGACTTTGTCAATTTTGTGATGAAGAGAGGCTTTTTCAAGATTAATACCATATTTGACCTTTTTTCCTTTCAAAGAATAGCCAGTATGATACAAAGGAGTAGGAGTAGGAACAACATTTATGGAAGGGGACGATTTTGGTGCTGTTTTGGTAGGAGAGGTATATATACTCCTAGATGAAGGGGACGAGAAATCAATAGCTAAGTAGGTTGAATCGTGGTCGGACGTAATTATTGAAAATTTATCTAGTTGTTAGAAAATGAAAGAGTATTTGCTTGAAAAATTTTATCTGTGATAATTTTTTTATAGACACACATATATATATGTTTTTCATTTTCTATTTAAGCAAAAGTTTGTTTTGTTTGTTAAATATATGGTTAAAAAGAACTTGTTTTTATTAAAACAACTTGTGGTGTTCAGAAGGTTTACAAAATGAAAGGTAAAGAAAGTTTTTGTTTGTTAGCTTTTCTGAGTAACCATTAATAATATTGAGAGGAGAATTAAAAAAACAGGCAAAAGATAAAGAATATATGGTTTGTTAGCTACAAATATTTATTTTAGAAAGACTATAACAAGAAAAACGTATGGTTAGTTTTTTTATCTTCTTTTAAAATAGTTTAGTTTAGTTTATTAACTCATTATATGAACAAATTCCTAAGTCTCATCTAAGTTTTACAAATGATTGTTCATTTAATGGTTTGGTAAATATATCAGCAATTTGATTGTTGGTGTTAACAAATTCAAGAGCGATAATTCCTTTTTCTACATTATCTCAAAGAAAATGATGTCGTATGTCTATATGTTTAGTTCGAGAATGGTTAACTGGATTTTTAGATAAATTGATAGCACTAGTATTTTCGCAGAGATTTTTCAATTATTTTATCAAAATCTCTAACTGTTTGTTGCATATAGATTACTTGAGCACAAGTTAAGGCAGCAGAGATATATTCTGCTTCACACGTCGAGAGTGAAACACAATTTTTCTTTTTGCTATACCACAAAACCAAAGATTGACAGATAAAATGGCAGGTTCCACTTGTGCTTTTTTTGTCCGTTTTAGAACCTCCAAAGTCTGCATCACTATATGATACGAGTTCAAAAGCAGTACCTTTAAGATAGAATAAGCCATAATATTTGGTGTTGGTTTAGTAACGCAAAATTCGTTTTACTGCTTGATGATGTGATTCCTTAGGTTGAGCTTGAAATCGAGCTTACAAATAAACACTCATCATTATATCGGGTCGACTAGCTGTTAAGTATAATAAGGAACCGATCATACTATGATATGATTTTTGATCATAGTCTTTTCCATTTTCATCTTTGTCAAAATATAAGGTTGTGCTCATTGGAGTTGGTTTACTAGATGTGTTCTCCATTCCGAAGCATTTAAGTAAATCTTTAAAATATTTTTCTTGACTTATAAAAATTCCATTGTCCAATTGTTTTATTTGTAATCCTAGGAAAAAATTAAATTCACCCTTGTGTGACATTTCAAACTCATTTTTAATTATTTCAGAAAATTCATTACACAAACTTTCATTAGTTGATCCAAATATGATGTCATCAACGTATATTTGTACAACTAATATATAATTATTTTTATGTTTTATAAATAGTGTAGTGTCTATTTTGCCTATTTGAATCTAGAATTTTGTAGATGTGTTTGTAGTCGATCGTACCAAGCACGTGGTGCTTGTTTTAAACCGTATAAAGCCTTTTTAAGTTTAAAGACATGATCTGGATATTTTTCGTGAATAAATAACGGCGGTTGTTCTACATATACTTTTTCTTTGATAAAACCATTTAAGAAAGCACTTTTAACATCCATTTGAAATAATTTAAAGTTTTGATGACACGCAAAAGAAAGTAGAGCACGAATTGCTTCGAGACGAGCTACGGGAGCAAACGTCTCTTCGTAATCAATTCCCTTTTCTTGGTTATAACCTTGAGCCACTAATCTTGCTTTGTTATGAATAATATTTCCATTTTCATCTGCTTTGTTTTTGAAAACCCATTTTTTCCTATTACAGATTGATCTAATGGTCTAGGAACGAGTTCCCATACATTATTACATTCAAATTGATTTAATTCTTCTTGCATCGCTAAGATCCAAGAATCATCTTTAGAAGCTTCTTTATAATTTTTAGGTTCTGTATTTGAGATAAAAGCAATGTGACTCATTTGATTTAATTAATTTCTAGTGACTAGAGAATTCAAGTCTCCAATTATATTATCCAAAGGATGATTTTTCAATATACGTGTGGGTGATCTTAAAACATTTTCATTATTATCGGAGGATGAATCATTCACATTACTTGTATTTTTAGTTTGAATTTTAGTTAAAATGTCATCTTCATCTTCTTTAATAGTTTGTTGGAAATTTTCATCAAAAGACACATGTAAGCGTTCTTCGATAATATTTGTTTGTTTATTATAAATTCTAAAGCTTTACTACGATTTGAATAAACAATGAAGATTCCTTTGTTGGCTTTAGGATCAAATTTCCAAGATTATCTTTAGTATTTAAAATAAAACATTTTGACCCACTAAAATACGAAACTTTTTGTTTCTTTCCAAAAAAAATTTCATAACATGTATTCTTAGTCATAGGTCGAAGTGTGACACGATTCAATACATAGCAGGCAGTGACAATAGCTTTAGCCCAAAAATGTTTAGGTAAACCACTACTATTTAGTAATGTTCGTGCACACACTTGTAAAGTTCTTTTTTTACGTTCAACTACACTATTTTGTTGTGGTGTTCGTGGAAACGAAAAATTATGACTAATTCCCTTTTTGTTACAAAAATCAGTGAATAATTCATTTTCGAATTCTCCTCCATGATCACTACATATATTTTTAATTTTTAAATCCATTGAGTTATTAATTCGTTTTGCAAAGATTTTAAACATTCCAAAAGTGTCACTTTTATGTTTTAAAAATATTGTCCAAGTATATCTTGAAAAATCATCTACAATTACAAACACATATTTGTTATGATTTATCGACCATACTTGGGTTGGAACAAATAAATCTAAATAAAGCAATTCTAATGGTTGCTTAGTGGATATATTATTTTTAGATTTGAAAGAACTTTTCTTTAACTTGCCCATTTGACATGCGTCACATAAATTTTTAATTTTATAGTTAATTTTAGGTAGACCTCTAACTAGATCATGTTTTGCTAGTTTGTTAATATATTTAAAATTTACATGACAAAAACATTTATGCCAAATCCAAGGATCATCATGATTTGCAGCTAGACATAAATCTGAATTGTTTTTAATGTTCATATTTAGGATATATATATTAAGATTTCTAAATCCTTCAAAGAGTAGATTTTTGCTTTGATCGAGAATTTTACATTTATCCTTTTCAAATTTTATTTCGAACCCTTTATCACACTTATACTAAGAAGATTATGTTTTAGGTTTTCTAATAATAAAACATTAGAAATAATAGGAGAGTTAGACATACCGATATTGATGACTTCTCCAATGCCAATGACGAACCCTTTTGAATTATCGCCAAAAGTTAAAATGCCACCATCAATGTACTTTATATTTGACAGCATGTGAGCATTTCCCGTCATGTGCTTAGAGCATCCACTATCTAATATCCATTTCTCTTTATTTTTGTATTTGGGTACCTGCAAAAATAAGAAAGTTTAAATTAGTACCCTTTTTATTCTTGGGTCCTAGGTGTTAGTAGATGAGGGTAACCATACCCATGATGGTCTGGTTCCTTTTGAAATATAATTATTATTATGAACTACTTCTTTTATATAATTATATATACATTTCTGTTTAATTAAGTTATTATTTGTTTTAGGAACCCAAATTTTAAGCATTTTTGAATTAGAGATCAATTTCTCATTTTTGGGAGAAGGTTTTTTGATCTTAGTCTAAATCTTACTATATTTTGTAGGTTTTGTCTTATCCTTAAATCCTAGTCCATTTCGATTTTTGAATGGCTTGGAAATTTTAATTAAATTCTCCAATTCTTGCTTTCCTTTGTTAAATTTTGTAACATTATTAGTGATTTTATCTAACTTGTTTGAGAGTTCACTGATTTCTATATTTTTGTGTTCTACTTGATTTAGTATATTAGTTTTCTCCTTTTCAAGTTTTTCTTTATCATTTTTCAAATTTTCTAGTTCTTGTAAAAGAAGACTATGTTTAGCTAACAACTCTTTATTATCTTTTTGTACAACGTCTAATTCTTCTTCTAAAATAGTCTTTTCATCTTTTAATAATCCAATTTCTAATTCTGATCTATTTAATTTTCCTAAGTATTCTTTATTTAATTTTTTTGATTCTCTGTACTTATCATCTAATTCGAATCTAATTTCCATTAATTCATCATAGGATATTTCAGAAAGTACCTCATCGGTATTTGCCATGAAACATACATTTGCTCGCTCCGTATCACTTTCATTGTTACTATCAGATGAAGAAGAAGAATCAGAGTCATCCCATGTGAGTTGGAATGCCTTTCTCTTTTTCTTAAATTTCTCAAATTTATTTTTCTTTTTCTCGTTGTTGAGAGATGGGCAATCCTTCTTTATGTGTCTGAACTGATCACATTCGAAGCACTTGATCGAAGTTTGATTTAATGAGTTTGATTTTCCGCCATTTTGGAATTTCGTCATTTTCTTGAATTTCTTAAATTTGTTGTAGTTCTTGGTAATGAATATGTTAGTCCTTGAGATGATGGTTTTGATGACAACAACCTTAAGACTTGTTATAAAATATAAATACTAACGTTATGGTTTAGATATATATGTATATGCAGAATATAAACATGCAGGTATCAAGAATGAAGACTGTACAATATAGAGATACAAGATTGATGAATTTAAAGATCGAAGATATCAAGATTGAAGACTCGTGGATATCAAGAAATCAAGTTATCAAGAGTTCAAGATTTCAAACAGTACAAGATAATGTAGTTAGTCTAGAATTATGTTAAAACTTCTTGGAAGCACTTACATCTTTATTCGAAATTTATTCGTGGAATGGAATCCACTTCGAGCCTTTAAAAGGGATGGAACCCTAGTGGGATATCTAGTGGAACATATACTGGTCCTATTTTGATATCCACTAATTTTATAAAAATGTTTTTCAAAAACATATCTCTTGTGTTTTAAATAATGTTTTCAAAACTTTCTTTTCAAAAAGACTCTCTCTTGTTTGAAATATTTTAGCCTCAAAACTATTTTTATCATTTTTAATATTTTGATTTCAAAATTGTCCTTGTTTTTAAACCATCTCTTGTTTTAAATATTTAGCTTTAAAATATTTATATACTCATATTTTAAATCACTTTATAGATAAATATTATATATATTAAAAATTATTTTCTAAATTATTTTATATGTTTAAACTATATTCAAATATATTTACAAAGTTTAGAAATTGTTTTGACAAATTATAGAAACCAATTTTAATAAGAAAATCAAAACATCAATTTTGCCTTGAGCATGTCGACATTCCCCAACCCCCCATGTTGACACGGTGTTCGTTATTTTCAAATTTCAAATTTCAAAAGAAGTGTCTATTCATCGTATCCTTTCACGAATAGATATGGCTGTTGCTCTACTATAAATACCAATAAGTTCTAAACGAATTTTTACCAGATTTCATTTATTTTCTCTCCTCTTCATCTTCCACATTTGTTCTAAAGAATCCTAAACTATACTCTGCCAAAATACCAAGTGAATCAAACTTGATTATCTCTTGTTTGGTTCTATGCCACTCTCTCCATAAGATCTCAGTGCTATTCAGAGTTATAGAATCTTTTGTAAATCAAACTGTTGAGTAAAAGGTGCGGTTGAGCCTTGAAATCAATTGGGTGTGATTGTAGCCCCAGAAATCAATTAGGTGATCTTATAGCCTGGTTAAATCAAGAGAGTTTGCCCTGGACTCGAATACAGTAGGGTGTACCTCATAGCCTTGAAACCGAGGGTGTAATCTGGGAGATTATTTTGATAAGAAATCCATACGATTGTATGGGACTGGATGTAGGGTAACTCCGAACCAGTATAAAATCATGGTGTGTTCTTTTCTTTACTACTTTTATTTAGTATTTGCATCTGTGTCTGATTCTGTGGTTATATCTGTGTTTGTGAATTGCATTTATTGGTGTTTAAATTGAATAAAATTAAAAAAGATTTAAAAAAATCCATAAAACACTATTCACCCCCCTCTAGTGTTATTCTAGCCTTAAGATCCGTAATTCGCATTTCTCACATTTGGTATCAGAGCATTGGTTTTCAAAGTTTTCATAATTTGAATTTTGAAAAAGTTTTTATAATGGTTATTTTTGGGGATTTTGTTAACACTAGTTTAAAACTGTTCAAATCATCATTGTCTCATAAGTCTGCATATAGGTATTATAGAAAATCAAGTTATCTACCGAGTTTGTATTCTGTGCAGAAAAAAAATGTTATATGGCCTTTGAAGAATCAGCACTCAATGGACAAATTGTGCAAATCAAGAAGAATAAGTGGATACTTGATAGTGGATGTTCAAGACACATGACAGGTAATGCAGATATGCTGAATGATATTATCTAGAAAGATGGAGGATTGGTTAATTTTGGAGACAACTCAAAAGGATATGTGATTGGTATCGGCAATGTCGATAACTCTAAAACTCCTACTATTTCTAATGTTTTATTAGTTAAGAATCTAAAACACAATCTGCTTAGCATTAGTCAACTTTGCGATAAAGGATACAAAATTAAATTTGAAAAAGATGAATGTCACATCAAAGATAATAATTCAAATATTATATTTGAAGGAATTAGGAAGAAAAATATTTATATTCTTAGTATGAAAATCTCAAAAGATAATCTATGTCTTTTGGCCAATACAAGTGACCCACGGATTTGGCATAAAAGATTTGGGCATTTGAATTTTAAACTCTTATCTAGACTTTCTAAACTTGATCTAGTAAGAGGTCTCCCTGGAATGAATTTTAAAATAGATAGTATATGTGATGCTTGTCAATTAGGAAAACTTAGGAAGAGTTCTTTCAAATTAAAAGATATGATTTCAACTTCAAAACCTCTTGAGTTACTTCATCTAGATTTGTTTGGTCCATCTCAAATTCAATCAATAAAATCACAATAAATATGTCTTTGTAATTGTAGACGATTATTCTAGGTTTACATGGACAATTTTTATGAAACATAAAAGTGATACTTTTGATTCATTGAATTTTTTTACAAAAGACTCCAAAACCGACTTTCTTTAAAAATTATAACTGTTCGTAGTGATCACGGTGGGGAATTTGAAAATGAAAATTTTGAGAGATTCTACAATAAAAAAGGAATAACTTATAATTTCTCTTTTCCAAGAACTCCACAACAAAACGGAGTGGTAGAACATAAAAATAGGACGATTCAAGAGTGTGCTAGAACAATACTTTCAGATAGTAATTTACCAAAACATTTTTGGGCTGAAGTAGTCGCTACAGCTTGCTACATTTGAAATAGAATATTAATTAGACCATTAACTGATAAAACACCTTATGAACTTCTTTACAAGAAGAAACCAAAGGTATCTTATTTTAGAATCTTTGGAAGTAAATGTTTTATTCTAAATGCAAAAGACAATTTGGATAAATTTGATCCTAAATCCGACAAAAGAATCTTTATCGGATATTCTAATAGAAGTAAAGCATACAGAGTTTTCAATTTAAGAACTAATACCATTGAAGAAACAATGCATGTTTCGTTTGATGAAAATTTCAAAGATGTTGAACAAATTAATGATGAAGAAGATTTTGCAACCCTAAATAATGAATCAACTGAAACAAATAATGATCTTATTCATCCAAATAAAAAGGTTAAGCTTTTAAAAGATCATCCTATAGAAAATATACTAGGAGATATTGAATCTATTGTTAGAACTAGAAATCAACTAAATAACATGAGTAATGTAGCTTTTATATCATCTATTGAACCTAAAAATCCAAAGGAAGCATCGTCTGATGATTCATGGATTCTGGCTATGCAAGAAGAACTGAACAATTCACCAGAAATGATGTTTGGGAAATGTTCCTAGACCCGAGGATAAAACTATAATAGGAATTAAATGGGTTTACAAAAATAAAATGAATGAACTAGGTGAGGTTTTTAGAAATAAAGCTCGATTAGTCGCACAAGGTTATTGTCAAGAAGAAGGAACATATTTTGATGAAACCTTTGCATCCGTAGCAAGATTAGAAGCCATTAGAATTCTACTTGCTTTCGCAAACTATAATAATTTCAAGTTATTTCAAATGGATGTTAAAAGTGCTTTTCTAAATGAATTTGTTAAAGAGGAAGTTTATGTTGAACAACCTCCACTCTTTGAAGATGAAAAATTTCCGAACCATGTTTTCAAACTTAAGAAAGCTCCATATGGTTTGAAACAAGCTTCTAGAGCATGGTGTGACAAACTAAGATCTTTTTTATTACAGTCAAATTTTGAAATTGGTAAAGTAGATAATACTCTTTTCATTAAAAGAAATAAAAATGATATCCAACTAATACAAGTTTATGTAGATGATATTATTTTTGGTTCAACTAATCATGAAATGAATAAAGAATTTTCTGAAATAATGACAAAAGAGTTTGAGATGAGTCATATGGGTGAAATTACTTTCTTCTTAGGTTTACATATAAAACAATTAGATAATGGTATTTTTATTAGTCAAGAAAAATATGCTAGGGATCTAGTTAGTAAATTTGGTATGACTACTGCAAGTGGAAAACCCACTCCCATAGCAACCAATGAAGCTTTAAATAAAGAAGATCTTTCAAAAGATGTAAATAAAAAACTATATAAAGGAATGATTGGATCACTACTTTATATCACTGCGAGTATACCTGATACCATGCATAGTGCTTGTCTCTGTGCAAGATACCAATCTCAACCTAAAGAGGCTCACTTAAAAGCTGTGAAACGTATCATAAGATATTGTAAACATACTTTTGACTATGGTTTAATTTACCCTTAAAATGATTCGTTTGATTTAATCTCTTATTGTGATGCTGACTATGCTGGTTGCAAATCTGACCGAAAAAGTACAAGTGGAACTTGTCACTTTTGGGGCATTCTCTGGTTTCATGGTTTAGGAAAAAGCAAAACACTGTTTCTTTATCAACAACTGAAGCAAAATATATCTCTACTGCTTTGGCTTGCTCTCAAGTCATTTATATGCAACAAACCCTAAAAGATTTTGGATTAACAATTTCAAAATCACCAATTTATTGTGATAATACTAGTGCAATAAATTTATCTAAAAATCCTACTCATCATGCTAGGACTAAACATATTGATATCAGACATCATTATCTCAGAGATAATATAAGTAAAGAGATTATTTCTCTTGAATTTATCAACTCCGAGAATCAAATTGCTGATATTTTAACCAAACCCTTAAATCAACATATATTTACTAAACTAAGAAGAGAACTAGGCATTTGTTCAATAACTGAGATATAGAATATAGATATAGTAGCATATATTTTTAGTAAAAAGAGATATACAAGAAAACCAAATTTTTCATAGGGATGTCGACATACCCCTACCACTCATGTCGACATACAATGGTAAAATTTGGAAATTTTATTTTCCCTCTAAAATCAGTTTGGTAGTTATATAAACCTATGTATTTCGAATTCTTCTATCTTCTCTTTTTCAGTAATAAACTTCTGAAAATTAAAATTAATGGCCTCCTCCACAAAATCAAACCAAAATGACATCGTTTCTTTTCCTTCTCCTCATTCTGGTCCATTCCAACGCACTACACTGGCACGTGTGATAAAGATTGAAGAATCTATGAAGTATGCCATGCAAATGTTGACTAAACTTCAAGTTGTGCAAATAAGGATGGCAAAAGAACAAGAAAAGCAAGGCAAAATTCTTTGGAATTTGCAAAAATTCCTAATGGATAATCATGCAAATCCTATTGTGATTGAAGAAGATTCTCCTAACATTCAAGTGCATAACCCCTTAGAGCACAACAAAGAGGAAGAAGAGGAAGAAGCACCTATGGAAGAAGATGACAACGTGGTCTGCGTAGGCGAAGTCTATTTTGACAAAGATGGTAATTTGGTCGAACAACGTGGTTTTGTTTTCATTATCCAAATTGTTCGATTCACAAATCTCCAATTGTCAAAAACTCTCGTTAGTAGTGTTATTCTATAATTTATGTACTTGAATATATTTGTGTGTTTATGTTCCATATATATGTAAATATAACATCGTATATAATAAAATTTTTGTTTCGCTTATTATACTTCCTTATTAGTATTTAGTTTGGATAGTAATAGTTTAAGGGGGAGCTATATATAAGTTTAGAATTAGTTTTTGTTGATGACAAAGGGGGAGAAGTATAAAATAGAGTAGTTAGGCTTAGATTAAGCGGGAGTTATTAGTTTTAGGGGGAGTTATAGTGAAGGTGAAGTATATTTTATAAACATAGGTTGTCATCATCAAAAAGGGGGAGATTGTTAGTCCTTGAGATGATGGTTTTGATGACAACAACCTTAGGATTTGTTATAAAATATAAATACTAACGTTATGGTTTAGATATATATGTATATGCAGAATATAAACATGCAGGTACCAAGAATGAAGACTGTACAGTATAGAGATACAAGACTGATGAATTTTAAGATCGAAGATATCAAAATTGAAGACTCATGAGTATCAAGAAATCAAGTTATCAAGAGTTCAAGATTTCAAACAGTACAAGATAATGTAGTTAGTCTATAATTATGTTAAAACTTCTTGAAAGCACTTACATCTTTATTTGAAATTTATTCGTGGAAAGGATTCCACTTCGAGCTTGTTAAAGGGATGGAACCCTAGTGGGATATCTAGTAGAACATATAATGGTCCTATTTTCATATCCACTAATTTTATAAAAATGTTTTTCAAAAACATATCTCTTGTTTTTTTTAAATGTTTTCAAAACTTTCTTTTCAAAAAGACATCTCTCTTGTTTGAAATATTTTAGCCTCAAAACTATTTTTATCATTTTAATATTTTGATTTCAAAATCATCCTTGTTTTTAAACCATCTCTTGTTTTAAATATTTAGCTTTATATATTTATATACTTAGATTTTAAATCACTTTATAAATTAAGATTATATATATTAAAAATTATTTTCTAAACTCTTTTATATGTTTAAACTATATTCAAATATATTTACAAAGTTTAGAAATTGTTTTGACAAATTATAGAAACCAATTTTAATAAGAAAATCAAAACATCAATTATGCCTTGAGCATGTCGACATCCCTTAACCCCCCATGTCGACATGGAGTCCGTTCTTTTCAAATTTCAGTTTTCAAAAGAAGTGTCTATTCGTCGTATCCTTTCACGAATAGATATGGTTGTTGCTCTACTATATATACCAGTAAGTTCTAAACGAATTTTTACCAGATTTCATTTATTTTCTCTCCTCTTCGTCTTACACATTTGTTCTAAAGAATCCTAAACTATACTCTGCCAAAATACCAAGTGAATCAAACTTGATTATCTCTTGTTTGATTCTCTGCCACTCTCTCCATATGATCTCAGTGCTATTCAGAGTTATAGAATCTTTTGTAAATCAAACTGTTGAGTAAAAGGTGCGATTGAGCCTTGAAATCAATTGGGTGTGATTGTAGCCCCGAAAATCAATTAGGTGATCTTGTAGCTTGGTTAAATCAAGAGAGTTTTCCCTGGACTCGAATACAAGAGGGTGTACCTCGTAGCCTTGAAACCGAGGATGTAATCTGGGAGATTATTTTGATAAGAAATCCGTATGATTGTACGGTACTGGATGTAGGGTAACTCCGAACCAGTATAAAATCCTGGTGTGTTCTTTCCTTTACTTCTTTTATTTAGTATTTGCATCTATGTCTGATTCTGTGGTTATATCTGTGTTTGTGAATTGCATTTGTTGGTGTTTAAATTGAATAAAATTCAAAAATATTTTAAAAAATCCATAAAACACTATTCACCCCCATCTAGTGTTATTCCAGCCTTAAGATCTGTAATTTGCATTTCTCACATTTGGTATCAGAGCATTGGTTTTCAAAGTTTTCATAATATGAATTTTGAAAAAGTTTTTACAACGGTTATTTTTGGGGATTTTGTTAACACTAGTTTAAAATTGTTCAAATCATCATTGTCTCATAAGTATGCATATAATTATTATAGAAAATCAAGTTATCTACCGAGTTTGTATTATGTGCAGAAAATAAAATGTTATATGACCTTTGAAGAATCAACACTCAATGGACAAATTGTTCAAATCAAGAAGAATAAGTGGATACTTGATAGTGGATGTTCAAGACACATGACTTGTAATCCAGATATGCTGAATGATATTATCAATAAAGATGGAGAATAGGTTAATTTTGGAGACAACTCAAAAGGATATGTGATTGGCATCGGCAATGTCGATAGCTCTAAAACTCCTACAATTTCTAATGTTTTATTAGTTAAGAATCTGAAACACAATCTGCTTGGCATTAGTTAACTTTACGATAAAGGATACAACCTTAGGACTTGAGATGATGGTTTAGATGACAACAACCTTAGGACTTGTTATAAAATATAAATACTAACGTTATGGTTTAGATATATATGTATATGCAGAATATAAACATGCAGGTACGAAGAATGAAGACTGTACAGTATAGAGATACAAGACTGATGAATTTAAAGATCGAAGATATCAAGATTGAAGACTCATAAGTATCAAGAGTTCAAGATTTCAAACAGTATAAGATAATGTAGTTAGTCTAGAATTATGTTAAAACTTCTTGAAAGCACTTACATCTTTATTCGAAATTTATTCGTGAAATGGAATCCACTTCGAGCCTGTTAAAGGGATGGAACCCTAGTGGGATGGAACCCATGACAATATCTAGTGGAACATATAGTGGTCCTATTTTGATATCCACTAATTTTATAAAAATGTTTTTCAAAAATATATCTCTTGTTTTTTAAAAAATGTTTTCAAAACTTTCTTTTCAAAATGACATCTCTCTTGTTTGAAATATTTTAGCCTCAAAACTATTTTTATCATTTTTAATATTTTGATTTCAAAATTGTCCTTGTTTTAAACCATCTCTTATTTTAAATATTTAGCTTTAAAATATTTATATACTCAGATTTTAAATCACTTTATAGATTAAGATTATATATATTAAAAATTATTTTCTAAACTCTTTTATATGTTTAATTTATATTCAAATATATTTACAAAGTTTAGAAATTGTTTTGGCAAATTATAGAAACCAATTTTAATAAGAAAATCAAAACATAAATTTTGCCTTGAGCATGTTTGACATCCCTCAACCCCCAGTCGACATGGTGTCCGTTATTTTCAAATTTCAATTTTCAAAAGAAGTGTCTATTTGTCGTATCCTTTCACGAATAGATATGGCTATTGCTCTACTATAAATACCAGTAAGTTCTAAATGAATTTTTACCTGATTTCATTTATTTTCTCTCCTCTTCATCTTCCACATTTATTCTAAAGAATCCTAAGCTATACTCTGCCAAAATACCAAGTGAATCAAACTTGATTATCTCTTGTTTGATTCTTCGCCACTCTCTCCATAAGATCTCAGTGGTATTCAGAGTTATAGAATCTTTTGTAAATCAAACCGTTGAGTAAAAGGTGCGATTGAGCCTTGAAATCAATTGGGTGTGATTGTAGCCCCAGAAATCAATTAGGTGATCTTGTAGCCTGGTTAAATCAAGAGAGTTTGACCTAGACTCGAATACAGGAGGGTGTACCTCGTTGCCTTGAAACCGAGGGTGTAATTTGGGAGATTATTTTGATAAGAAATCCGTACAGTTTTACGGGACTGGATGTATGGTAACTCCAAACCAGTATAAAATCCTGTTGTGTTCTTTCCTTTACTACTTTTATTTAGTATTTGCATCTATGTCTAATTCTGTGATTATATCTGTGTTTGTGAATTGCATTTGTTGGTGTTTAAATTGAATAAAATTCAAAAAGATTTAAAAAATTCATAAAACACTATTCACCCCCCCTCTAGTGTTATTCCAGCCTTAAGATCTGTAATCCGCATTTCTCACAGAATACAATTTCATCTTCATCCAATTCAGAATCTTCATTGCTTGCTTTAAATGCTATGTTCTTCTTTTCATGGTTTTGTTCCTTTTTGGCCTGCAAGTTAGCTTCATATGACATTAAATTTCCAATCAACTTTTCAACTTTGAGTTCAGAAAGATCATTAGCTTCTTCAATAGCTAATACTTTTCTCTCCCACTCAATTGTTAAAGAGTTGAGAATTCGAGATACTAAATCAAAATCAGTAAACTTGACTCCTAGTGCCATAAGGTCGTGTTGTATAGTTTGAAATCTGGAGTACATGTCAAAAGTTGACTTATTTTGTTTCATTTTGAAAGATGAGAATAGATTTTGTAAAATTGATATTTTTGTTTGTTTGACCTTAGTTGAACCTTCATGTGTAACTTGTAAAGTACGTCATATATCATAAGCAGTGGTACATAAGATAACACGTGAAAATTCATTTTTATCAAGGGAGCAAAAAAGTACATTCATAGCTTTAGCATTATTAGAAGCATCAGTTTTTTGTGCATCTGTCCATGTGCTAATATTTGTTTTAGGTGCTACATACTTAATTTGAGTTGCTGACCATATTTCTAATCCATTTTCTTCCATGAAAATTCTCATACGTGTTGACTAATATGCATAGTTAGATCTAGTGAATAGAGGAGGACGTGCAGTTGACTGACCTGCTTGAAAGATACTTGCCATATTAACGGGTTTCAAATACGTGTTACTATGATTTAAACTAACCCATCTCTAATACCAAATGAAAGTCTATATGGATCGTATATAGTATATGACAAGTAAGTGTATGATAGTATGGATCACACAATATGGTAAAGCAGATAAAAATAGAAGTAATCACACAAGAATTTTTATACTGGTTCGGACCTCCCGTTCTACGTCCAGTCCCGAAGCTCCCCTTCGGAATTTCATTAACCAATTGCCCTCGCTTCGCCCGAAGGAATAGGTTTTTGATACAAGAGTATTTCTTTGACAAGTGCGTGTTCTAAGTAACACTGGTTTTGTCTACAAGTATAATTTCTTCCTATAATCTCCTTGAGTAATGTACACGTGTATGTGCTTGAGAATATAGAAGGGTTTAGATCAAAATGAATATAATTTTGATTGTATACTTTGAAAGAAAGAAGGCAAAAGTAAGAATTGAGATTTAGAGATAGAGAAGATAAGTGATTCAAACTCAATCTTGTTCTACATATTTATAGTTGTAAAGAGCTGTGACAAATCATTGCTTCTATTTCACTTTTGATCTAGAGTTGCTTCTGTTCAGGTATGAAGAGATTTGGAGAAGAGATATTGAAACACCTTTTCAGATTTGACAGTTTTGCCCTTTTTAAAAAAATCCCGAACCAAGAGTCAGATGTCTGGTGTGAAAGGTCAGACGTCTGACCTTGGGTTTTTTCTGTGTATATTAAAAAAATTCCAGCAGCCAAGTTCATACGTCTGGCTCCTCAAATCAGACGTCTGATCCTGGCCTGTTCTGTGTGTATTATGAAGTTATGTGCACGAGTGTGTGTATGTATACTTAAGGAGATTTTACATAATCATTCTACGACCATATATATACATACTACTAACTTATCATTTGTGCTTTGTCTTATGTCTTCCTATCAGAACCGTCTTCTTGCTTGAAATGAGTTATCCCTGCATAAAGATATTTGAAATATATATATGATTGTATAGTTGTTGTCATCGAAACTATAGAATGGAGGTTCTAACATTCTCCCCCTTTTTGATGATGACAACTATAAAATGTAATTAATTTATTAATAAATGAATTTACTCCCTGTGTTGAAGCATTTATGATCTCCTCCTGCATATATGAACCCCCCTGCAAATATGAAGATTATATACAAATTTCTCACCCTTTGGCATTATCAAAAAGAATAAGAGATTATATACGATTGAAAATAACTGAACCCACAAAACAATAATCCAGTAGTAGTCCACAAAACTGCAACCCAACAACCATTTTAAACATTACGTAAAGAAAATACAGAAATAAAAAAGCAAAAGAAACTAAGAAAGGTCATCACTGCCATGATCATCTCCACCGTGCTATGGCTCCTCCTGCATAATTTCTTTTTCTGAAAACTGAGTAGAAGTTCCAGCTGCATGTGTTGGAAGTGAAGACTGAGCAGGTTGTGGTGGTGGAGAAGGGGAAGAGGATGATCGAGAGGAAGACCACCCATTGACTTTTCTCAAAATCTTTCCCAGAGTTGATACCACATTCTCAAGAGTTTGTTCAACTTTTATCATTCGAGTGGAGAAGGAATGTTCAAGACGACTTACTTTCTTATTTAAAATTATCTGATTGCGAGAAAGTAGGTGTTGATTCTGAATAGACAAATCTTGATATGACTCATTAGGATTAGTGTCAGTACATGCTTCCAAAATGTCGGAGTTGGAATGATACTCTAGAGGTTGTTAATAAGTTGATTGTTGTTGTGGATGTAGTGGCATCTGATGCTCGATTTCTTTCAATAATTTCCATTGTTCAAAAGTAATGAAATTTGGTGGCTCATCGGGTAAATGCATAAGTTTGAAGAACTTTGTCCCACTATCCTTAGTGGATAATTCTTTGAAGCTAGATAAATATGAGGGTACTCCTTAAGCTTTAAGAATACACATTATATATGAAGGATATATAATTGTAGGTCGTTTGTGATTCCAAATTTTCTTTATTTCATCAAAAATGAATTGAGTCCAATTTATTTGCATACCACCAAAGATAGCATACATAGCTTTATGGTCGGTTTCATAGATTTGTTAATGACTTCCAAGCCTTGGTATGACAGTATTGATGAGCATTCGATTTAACAGTCTTGCGCAGGGTCATAGATGTTTGGTAGACCATTGTGGCATTTGATCTTCCCAAATCTGATGAGTGACTTCATCCTGGGGTGAAATCTATGGTCCGGTAATTCGTCAATAGTCATTCCGGAATAAGAGCAATTTAAGAGGCGACCAAGTAAACCCGAAGTTAGTTTAATGACATGACCATATACACTAGTCCAAAGCTAGCCATCAACATTCTTCGGATTCCATAAATCATTACTACACAAATTCACGAAAAATAGATAGATTGCAAGTTGATCTATGGGCAGGTCATTAGGGGAAGACTCGATTAGATTAGCAATCCCGGGTTCTTCGCATAAATCATGGATTTGATACACTGGAAACTAAAGTAGGAAATAAAAAGGACTAAGATGAAACTTTTTTACCTTCAGATCCTCAAATCTGTTTGCACCATTGGGGCTATTGTAGAGGCACTCTTGTATGTGATCGTTGGTGACCAGTTGAGGTTGTGAAGATGATTGTTGATCTTGCTTCCGGCGCTTGAAGACGGTTTTCTTTCCTTTGGGAGCCATTTTTTGAGTGAGGATGGGAGTAAAATCGATTTTAGTGTTTTAGAATTGGTAAAAATGAAAAGGTAAGTGTGAAGGGGTAGGAGAATTTAAGTTGTTTCGGTTCAGATCTTTAAACCGAAGATACAATCAGACGTCTGGTTTTTGAATTCTTTGATAGCCCGAAACAAAAATCAGACGTTTGGCACTATATCTCAGATGTCTGGTTTTACAGCAGAATAGTGATATTTTGATTTTTGTTTGTGACTTCTAACTGTTATTCTTATTATTATTTTATTATTTTTATTTAGAACAAGGTATATATTACAATCATGAATATTTTCAACTTATTATAATAGAAATATATATAAGAAATATAATTATTGTTAGAGGAATGATATTATTTCTTTTCCCACGAATTTGGTTCTACCTTCATATTTTCTTTCAATGGTCGTAGCGTAGACCAGAAAGGAGGTACGAGACTTGATTGGTCTTCAGATGTAACTTCTCCCTATAGTTTCGTTGGAGTTATCCAATGATCACGTGGAGGAATTTCTATTGCTTGAGGACAACACACATGAACACAATTCTTCGTAAGGGAATGTCCATATATCACAAGGATACACTTCTCCAAAAAGTTTAGATGAGCTCCTTGATTTCGTTGTGTATAAGACATTTCTTTTTGAACATCCATCATTTCTTATCATGATGGACTTCGTCAATTTTTTCATGAAGAGAGGCATTTTCAATATTAATACCATATTTGGCCTTTTTTCCTTTCGAAGAATTGCCAGTATAATACACAAGAGTAGGAGTAGGAACAACGTTTATGGAAGGAGACGATTTTGGTGTTGTTTTGGTAGGAGAGGTATAAATACTCCCAAATGAAGGGGACCGGAAATTAATAGCTGAGTAGGTTGAATCGTGGTTGGACGAAATTATTGAAAATTTATTTAGTTGTTAGAAAATGAAAGAGTATATGCTTGAAAAATTTTATCCGTGATAAAATTTTTTTATAGACACACACACAGATATATATATATATATATATATATATATATATATGTTTTTCATTTTCTATTTAAGCAAGAGTTTGTTTTTTTGTTAAATATATGGTTAAAAAGAACTTGTTTTTATTAAAACAACTTGTGGTGTTCAGAAGGTTTACAAAATGAAAGGTAAAGAAAGTTTTTGTTTGTTAGCTTTTCCGAGTAACCATTAATAATATTGAGAGGAGAATTAAAAAACAGGCAAAAGATAAAGAATATATGGTTTGTTAGCTATAAATATTTATTTTAGAAAGACTATAACAAGAAAAACGTATGGTTAGTTTTTTTATCTTCTTTTAAAATAGTTTAGTTTAGTTTATTAACTCATTATATGAACAAATTCCTAAGTCTCATCTAAGTTTTACAAATGATTGTTCATTTAATGGTTTGGTAAATATATCAGCAATTTGATTGTTGGTGTTAACAAATTCAAGAGTGATAATTCCTTTTTCTACATTATCTCGAAGAAAATGATGGCGTATGTCTATATGTTTAGTTCGAGAATGGTTAACTGGATTTTTAGATAAATTGATAGCACTAGTGTTGTCGCAGTATATCGAATGTGTCCGTGAAGGTTTCTCGGATGCGAGGAGTTATGGGCTTTGGGATGGTAGGGAAATTAGCACCTAGTTATGTAAGACAATTTCAACTGATTGAGAGGATTTGTAAACTCGCACATTGAGTCAAGTTATCAAGTAGTATAGCAGGTGTACATATTGATTTTCATATATCACTGTAATGCCCCAGAAATTCATGAAACCTTATTTTGGTTGAATTTTGAAAATATATGAATTTATTTTTATAGGAATGTATGGAATTAATTGTGTGCAAGGTGTGTGCATGTGTGCACATGCACACTGATATGGCACAAGGAAGAACCCCAAATTTCCTGAAACCAAAACAAGAATTAAAAAGCATTACAAACATGATTTTGTAATGAAAATTATTAAACCAAATATGGATATTTGATTTTTGGATTATATGAATTATTTTGTTTGAACAAGTAAACAGATTTTACTTAATTTAAACCCAGGATAAATTGGATAAGAATTTGAAACATGTATGCACATATATGTGTATGTTTTTCTGAAACTAAGGAGGAGTTAAGTAAGCCTAGATAAGATATGTATGCATATGTACATTTCTATAAGTACTGAAAGTAAAAAAAAAAGAAATAAGCAAGGGGAAAGCATAACATAAAAATAGCAAAAGACATATTGCAAGCAAAACAATTGCTTTAGGCAGAAAATAGAAAGGAGGATTTTTAGAAAATAAACAAGTGACAATGTCACACAATTGTCATGATTTAGAAAGAAAACAAAATAGAAATTCTGGAAAAGGAAAAGGGAATAAGCATTACATGGCCGGGGTACAAAGGGTGAAAATATGCAAATCTGAAATGAAAAATGCATGAGTATTGGCCAGGGTAGGAATGGGATTTTACAATGATGAAACCCTAGAAAAATCTCTTATAAATCCAAGTTTAAACCAGTAAAATCATTTTTTACCCGAGACATTTAAGAAAAAGAAGAAGAAAAATATTGCAAAAAGAAAGGCAAAGTTTCAAAGAGTTTCTTTTCTGGATTTAGTAAAAGGAGCATTTTCTGTGAGTAATCTCACTAAATCCCATGGCATTAAGGCCTATTTGAGGCAGCCAAGTTTATGTTATTTTTCTACATATTTCTGATTTTATTACTATGGTTTTAATGGATGCTTTAATGGGTGTTTATGAATGCTTTTGATTGCTTTGATGGTTGAGTATTTTGCTCTGTTTGGTTACACCCAGAAATGTTAAAGTATGAGATCATGAAAGTAAATAGAGAATACTTGTAACTGGTTTAGATATGGCATGAAAAATTTAGAAATCAAAAAAAAATATGAGTTTCATTACACTTGTGTAAGTGCTGAGGCTCAAATGAAAGATTCAAGGGTGCAATGGAAATATCCAAAGGTGTTGAACCCTTGATCAAATAGAAAACCCATAAGCCAGAAATCTTGTTTAAGCTAGATCTTGAATTTAGTTCAAACATGGTTGCTTATGAAACAATAATAACCCACATGCCTAGTCTCTATCCATAGTTGTAAATATTCTTGTATTTTCTTTAAGCCAGGATATTTGAAAATATGATTTCCCCTGGGTATGAATGTTAGCTTGTTTTTGAAGTATGCTTGCAAGTTTTATGTAATGTTTCATGTACACTGTGATTTAATCACCTAGCTATCTCATGATAGGATCAAACATGAACACTTAGTAAATAAACTAAGGATTGTGAGCCAAGAAGACTGCTGGAATGCTTGTTATATTTAAAGTATGCAAGTTGGCACATGGTTTGTTTAAGCCCTGAGATCTTTGTGCAATATTGTGAATTATTATATTGCAATGTGTCCCCGTGATTCCTTTATGGCAGATGAGGCTAGGAATTAATTTGGTAAATGCAACCTTAAATTGATGAAGTAGGAACTTGAGTTATTCCTAGGTTGGTTGGATTTGAGCTATGATAGTTCATGAGTATCTCTGTTTGACATGTGTGTTTGCATAGTTGAAAGTGTGTACATAATTAGTTTTAAAACTGATCATATATGCACAATATATTAGAAACAAGTCAGGCAAATTGATTAAAGAAGTTATGCCAACCTATACAAAATGCTTTTGTCTCACTTATCTACTCAATATCATGGAATTTTTGATATTGCTCATACCAGATCTTGTATCTGACACTTGTTTGCTTATGGCATCTGGGGTGTCTCATTAAAATGGGGCAGCCTCTAATGCTCTTTCAGGGAATGCTGGTTCTAAATAGGAAGCTGTTATGGCTAGTGAGAATGTTTGGATAAGCATGCTAAATTAGAAATTAAATAAGAGCTTAGAATGAATTATTTGCATGTAATCTTGGAAGTTTTATAATTCTAATTTTGTTGTTATGTAATGATCTTGAATGTTTGGATTTTATTTAGTTGTTTCAATTGAATTCTGGTAATGTATTAAGGTTGGGAAAAACCAAAGACTTAGTTGAATCTTATGCAAGAAAATATACTTGAATATTATGGTAGAAATCTGTAGTTGATATATGCCTATATTTAAGAAATGGATATATATATATATATATTTTGTATTAGTCAGTCTTGAGTCACTTAAAAGCTTTAAGTTTTGAGGTTAAAATCTGAGTTTGGTTAAGAATATTCTTTAAAGAGTTTTGTGTCTATATGCTGAAGTATTTTGATAAAAGAAATCATGTATTTTTGAACACTAGTTTATGATGTGTATATGTTTTAAGGGATTTTTCAAATATCTTGTATCTGAATTTAAATTGCAATAGCCAGGCACTAATGCTTTGATGACCCAGTCATAAGGTTAACCCACCTCAAAAGGAGTGAGATCTGGGTTGATCAAGATGACCAGAGTTTTGGGTTTAAAGGAAGAAAATGCATTTTGAAAAATCTGAAGCTTTCTTTGCAAAGGCATGTACAAAGACATTTTTAAATACTTGAGCAATTCACTTTTATTTTGAGGAGCTTTCTTAGTCCAGAGAGCACAATACATCTGATATGCACACATATTACTTAAATACTACCTTTGTTAAATGACCATAAAATATGGATTTTCTAAATCCAGTATAGCAACCTTTAAATCAGGATACAAGCTGAGGTAACTCAGGGATTAGGGAATGGATTTGATTCAGAAAAACACAACTATATAAATTGTGAATGAATTACTCAACTGGCTTGGTTATAAGTAAAGGAATTTGTGATAAAATCACTCAGGATGAAAATGATAAATGTGTATATCATTTTTCTTTCTGGCTTTTGATAAAACATCAAACAATTTGATTAAAATAGGATGACTTACTATATAATCTGAGATCACTTTGCTAAGTCAAACTAACAAACAATCACTATAAGAATGATCAAAAATTACTAGGCATAAATCATATATGAATATAAGATTCACTCTCATGACCCAAATATAAAAACAAAAGAAAATGAGCTATGTACTGATTGACTAGAAAATTCAAATTCAATCAGGATGCACTCTTGCTTACCAACACTCTGAAATAAGCAAGAGAGTCACATACATCTTCACATGTATGTGAATATATTTATTAATGAACTGATATAAATATATTAGTAGAAAATTAGGATCCTGGATAATTTAATAGAAAGGCTAAATGACTCTAGGGAATTTATTAATGCAAAAAAAAATCCTAGTAAAAATTAGGTGAAATAAATAGGGTCATTTCATTTGGTATTAGAGCTATGTTAAAACTATACATAGCTAAGAATGATTGTATTGATTGATTGAAGTACTATAACCATATGTATGTACTGTTTGTTTGTTTGGGTAAAATAATAATTCAGATAGAAAATTATAGTAAAAGAAAAATACTCATGATAAACTAACTCTATCTACCCATACCCTAGTTATCAAATCATGGTAGGAAGAGGATCTCATCACGATGCAGGATCAAGTGCACCACAAATGCTTGATATGCAAGACTTTATGAGGGATTTAAGGGATGGAGTAGGGCAGACTTGAGAACCCACATGAGGAACTTTCAAAACTATTAAAGACTTATACCAATTTGGGAGGCAAGAGCTTTGAAGGGACTGAAAATGTGATGGAAATTCAAGCATGGTTGAGAACACTGGACAGAATTTTCAATGACATGCAATTGGAGGATCAAAGGAAGAGGCAAGTGGCCTCAAGACAACTGAAAGGTGTGGCTTTAAGCTGGTGGGAGGTAGTCATAGCTGGGAGGATTGAGAATGAAATCACTTGGAACCAATTTAAGGAGATGTTGGAAGCTAGATTTGTTCCAACATCAGCCAAAACTCTATTGCTTGAAGAATTCATCAGACTTAGGCAGGGAACCTTGAATGTAACCGAGTATACTCAAAGATTTGAGGGCTTGTCTAAGTATGGAGCTATGCTTATAGCTGATGAGGCATCTAAGAATGATAGGTACATTAAGGGTTTGAACCCAGGGCTTAGTAGAGCTACGCTGCCATATGCAAATAAAACCTTTGATCAAGTCATTGATCTGGCCTTAAAGTTCGAGCAACATGACAAGGAGAGGGAGAAGTATAGGAGTTTTAAGAACAACAACAACAAGAAAAATAAGGGAAGGTATCACCCCTATGACAAAAAGGAGGAGACAGAAAGTAAGAAAACCAATGATACTAAGACCACTGATACAAAAAGGAAAATAGTGTGTCATCATTGTGGAAAAGAAGGACATATCAAACCAAGGTGTCCAGAATTGAAGGGAGGAGCTTTCAAGTGCTACCTATGTGGGAAGGAGGGACATATCAAGAGGAATTGCCCTGAGTATAAACAGTAAGGGAAGCTAGCAAGTTTGGAGAGCAAAAGCAAATCCACAGTAGAGGCTATTGCAGAAAATCATGGTCAAGTGGAAGGTACCTTATTTATTTGTACCCTACCTATATCAGTAGTGTATGATACAGGGGCAACCCATTCTCTGATTTCCCATGAATTAGTTGCATTGCTTAAATTAAATTGCATACTGGTTGAAACCCCTTTGTTAGTGCAAAGCCCATTGGGAAGTTCTAGTGTTTTAAACATGATTTGTGTGGATGTGGAATTAAACATAGGAGGAAATGTTTTTATTTCCAATTTATATGTTTTAAATTATCCAAATATAGGTGTTATATTGGGTGTAGACTGGTTAAGGCAATACAAAGCCATAATTAATTTAGACTCATCCACCATATAATTACAAAATTTTAGAGGCCAAAGGATCACAATTTTGTGTGAAGTGGCCAAAGAAAGGAAATTATATCATTTGATTGACTTAGAGAAGGATACTAGTGAGCCTTCTATTGAAGAAATCCCCATAATTAACAAATACTTGGATGTATTTGGAGAAGTTATGCAATGACCCTAATTCTTAACCAAATTTTTTTTTTCATACTTAGCTAAGACTACCTAGGGTCATCCTTCCCTATTCTCATATTATCCAGGATCTTTCACAATATAAAAATATTGTTTTAAATCTAAATCATTCCTAACATACATATATGAAGATATCTATGTTATATTCTACTAGAATCAGAGCATGATAATATGTAAGTAGAAATCCTTTTAAATCTATTAAAATGTGATAATTCCCTGATAAAAGATTAATTATTGTATCCTGATTTTTGACCATAGAATCCACTGGAAACATGTACTTTAGTCTGTTATTCTAATTAAGAAATGATCAAGTAATAATCAGGTGGAAGAAAGCTTTTAATATGGATGATTGTGTTAAAGTCTGTATAGTATCAAACTCAGGCTAAAAGAAAGTGGATCATAAGTGAACACAAGCAACATCTAGGCGTAATGGAAACGCGCCTAACTTACACATGAGAGGTCACGAGTTCGAGTGCTATGCTGGTCGGTTCAAACCCATTTTTTTTTCTTTTTTTTCTCCTGTATGGTTTAAAATCTGATATCTACCTATATCTACACATATATACTTAATTTTTGCCTATAATCTAACATACAAAACAATATTTCTTGCTTTATTATTTTTAAAACCCATTCCTACAACTGTTCTAGGAATTTATATTTATATTTTTGCCCAAATATCAACATGTACACAGATATACATGTACATGTCAATGTCTTTGCTCATTTTCCAGAAAACTGGGTTCAAATGGTTCCTTGCTTCATTGATTTGAAGTGAACATTTGGCCTGACCTATGGTCTAACCATGTGGTTAATCTGACCATTCTTTTATTTTCATTTTACAAACCAGAATCTTCCCAAAACATAGATACTCCTTCTTTTCAAAAGCATGTTTATATATGTATGAATCAGACACCTTGTGATCAGATTTATATCATCCTTCCTAACCATAATTCTCTTTTAAAAATGCATATTCAGGGTATATACACTTTTACTTGCATTTGGACATATATCAATATCATGACTTGAAAATATAACAGTTATAATTCTTTCTGGATTTTCCCAATATAATTTCCTATATATCTATCTTTTGAAAGGACTTAGGATGAACTAAAATCATCATAAAATGATTATGCTTATAAAATCCAGGTTTTTCCTCTAAATCAATAACAACTTTAGCAAATAGATTTTCAAATCAGTTTAACATCAATATCCTTAATACATACCAAACCAGAAATAACCAGAAACAACATAACACGTATTTCTTATAAGTTCTTCCTTCTTAATACATTTAGATAGCCATATCAATCAGGAAATACATGCATGAATTAACACATTCTAGCTCTTATTTCTAATTATCTTAGCATTCTCTATTCCATATCTTTTTAATCTTGCTTACTTAGCTCCATCACAACCTGCAAAAGCATTAGTGGCTGCCCCATTATGAATGAGACACCCCCATGTGCCATGAGCAATAAGGGTCAGATCTATGATCTGGTGTGAGCATTTCTAACATATCCATGATATTAAGCTAAGGATACAACATAAATGTACCTTGCATAACTTGACAGGTATTATCATGAATGATTAATGTATAAATAAATCAGGTATTCCCATATACATACATAAGAGCAAACATATGCATTAAAACAATTTTTATCTGGAACTACTAAGGTTCCTCATACCAACCCTAATCCCGGAAAGACCCAAGTTTCCTATATCATCATTTAAGGTTGCCTTTTCTTCTTATAAATTCCTGGCCTCATCTGCTATAAGGAATCAAAGGGACACATTGCCATGAACTAATTAACATCATGGCACAAAGATCTCAGGACTTAAACAAGCCATGTGTCAACTTGTCTACTTCAAATAGGACAAGCATTCCAGCAGCCTTCTTGGCACAAAATCCTTAGTTATATTACTAAGTGTATTCATGTTCATTTTATCAATGATAGCTAGGTGTACAGACCACTTATATACATGAAACATACTAGTTACCTTGCAGACATAATATTGCAAGCAAGTTAAAGGTTACTTTCTAGAGGTATAACACCCAGTCATTCCATCTCACATTATTTAGCATATAAACACCCTATTCAAACATATACCAGAATGTTTGCAACTGAGAATAAATGCATGGCTCTATTGGGTTTATTTTGATTTTGCAAGCAACTATGTTTAGCCAGATTTTTAACCTTGTTTAAACATAATTTTTAGGCTTGTAAATATTCTGTTTGGTTTAGGGCTCAGCACTTATAGAGAAAGACTCCATTGCACCCTTAACCAATTATTTCAAGCCTCAGCACTATACCATTGTATATGCAGCTCATAGTTTTTTTTTCTTCATTCTTTGTCTTAAGCCATGATTCAGACTAGTTACAAATACTCTCTTACATGTTCTTTAAGGTTTTGGTATAACATACAGGGATGAAAATAGAACAACAAAGTTATACATCCATCATAGCAGATCATATCTCATCAAGCATTCATGAAACCATCAGTAGTCAACATGGTTTGTAAATCAAAACATGCAAAATATAGCATATAAAAGCTTAGCTGCCTAATCTCAGGTCTTAATGCCATGTATATGAGTGAGGATACTCACCTAAATGCTTACACAAGCTTAATCCAGAAAACCCCTCAAATCTTTAGCCTTTTCTTCCTCTTCTTCCTTAGGTTAATTAATTCAGTGAGAGAGTAGTTTTCTGGTTAGGCTCTTGATTTATATAAGGGTTCTACCTAGGGTTTTGGGTGATGCAAAATCCCTATTTTAGCCCAAACCAGAATCATGCATTTGGCATTGCATATTCTCTCCCTCCTAACCCTTAATGTCCCGGCCAATATTTTAAAACAAGGCTAAGTTGTGCCCATTTTCTTTTCTTTCCAGAAAGTGATTACTTTAAGTATTTTTATTATACTTACCTCAAACATGATAATGGTGTGACTTTCTATTTTCTGCCTTTATACATTTGCTTTCTTGCACTTTGGTTCTTACTATTTTAGTGCTTCTTTTACTTATTTTTCCTTTATTAATTTTCTGCTCAAATAATATCTGTATATATATACATTTATACAACTATGGGTGTTAGTTTAACTTTAACCTTCTTTTATTTGCAGAAAACATGTGAATTCTTATATGCATTTCTACACTCCTATTATTCAAATAAAATTTCACTTATTCATTATAAATCAATGTTCTCTTCTATCTTAATTTCCAAACAAGTCATACATATGCATATATATATATAGATATATATATATATATATACATATCCTCAGGAATTTTAATATTCATGTCTAGGCCTATATTTCCTTTATTTAAAACATTTTATCTAAATGTTTTCCTTCTTTGTTTTATTATTCAGGAATTCTGGATTTTCTCTTAGTGCCATAACTAGTGTGCACGTGCACACATGCACACAACCTTGCACCACTGAAAATCCCACCTATATAATAATTCTGATTTTCCCCCAGAATTTTAATCATTTATTTAAAAGAATTTTCCTCAAAATCTTGGGGTATTACAATCACCCCTTCTTTTAGGAATTGTGTCCTCACAATTTGCAACATAATCTTTGAGTACTTCTAATTTCTTAGGGAAAAATTATTCAGCATATGCATGAGCAAATCAATTAGTCACTGTCTATCATACATATTAAACTTTCTTAGTAATCTAAGAATTTACCTTTTAAATTTGCGAAGAGCCTAGGGTAATCCATCCTGATTTTATCCTCTAGCTCCCAAGTACAATCACTAGGATCTATACTCCATTGAATCTTTACAAGCTTCAATGTCTTGTTTCTTAATTTCTTTTCTTCCCTTGCCACAATTCCCACTGGCTCTTTCTCATAGATTAGATCTGGATTAATCTGAACTTCAGTAGGCTTTTCTAAGATTTCCTCCTTGTCATGTACCCATCTCCTTAGTTGTGACACATGAAACACATTGTGTATTGCACTCATCCCCTCTGGAAGCTCCAGCTTATAGGCTAGTGAGCCTATCCTCTCCAAAATCTTGTATGGTCCAACATATCTGGGTCTGAGTTTCCCTTGCTTGCCAAATCTCAAGACTTTCTTCATTGGTGAAACCTTAATGAAGACATAATCACCTACTTTGAATTCCACTGACTTCCTCTTTGCATCAGCATATTTCTTTTGCCTATCTTGAGCTGCTGCCATCCTCTTTCTCACCAGTCCTATTTTCTCTGTGATGTCCTTGACATATTCTGGCCCTAGGATAGCTTTCTCTCCTGCCTCAGCCCAACACATAGGTGATAGACATGGCTTTCCATATAGGGCTTCAAAGGGTGCCATTCCAATTGTGCTTTGGTGGCTATTATTGTATGTGAACTCAGCCAAATGGAGATGGTCCTCCCAATTTCCTCCAAAGTCTAACACACATGCTCTAAGCAAATCCTCTAAAATCTTGTTTACCACTTCTGTTTTCCCATCTGATTGGGGGTGATAAGCAGTGCTTAGGCACAATTCACTCCCCATAGCTTCTTGGAAGCTCTTCCAGAATCTTGAAGTGAAGATTGTATCCCTATCACTCACTATAGTTTTAGGAACACCATGCAACTTTACCACTTCTCTCATAAAAGTTTGGGCTAGCCTAGGTGCATTTCTGTCTGCTTTTACTGGTATGAAGTGGGCTACTTTAGTCAGCCTATCTACAATTACCCAAATACTTGTATTTCCCTTCTTGGATCTAGGAAGACCATCTATAAAATCCATAGATATGTTTTCCCACTTCCACTGTGGTATGCTAAGTGGCTGCAACAACCCTGAAGGTCTTTGGGTCTCAGCTTTTATTTGTTGACAAACCATGCACTTAGCAACATGTCTTGCTACATTAGACTTCATTCCCTTCCACCAATAGTCCCTTTTTAAGTTTTGGTACATCTTGGTGCTGCCTGGATGTATGGAATATTTGCTCCTATGGTACTCATTAAGGATTTCTTCTTTCAATTCTATGATGTTTGGGACACATATCCTACCCTTGTACCTTAGGTATCCTTTTCCATCAATGTGATAATCCTTCACTTCCTCCTTCTTTAATAGGAGAGACCTCTTTTCTGCTAAGTCTTGATCTTCTTCTTGCATCTTTGCCACCTTCAAGACCAAATTTGATTGTAAAGTAATTAAACTTAACCTTCCTTTACTCCTTTCTTCCTCAACTATCTCCATACTTATCCCACTGCTCTCATCTATTTCCAAATCAGTGAGCATGGTCAAGTCTCTAAACTCCTCCATCATCAACATGGCCACTTTTGCATGCTGCCTACTCAATGCATCTGCCACTTTATTAGCCCTGCCTGGTGTATAAAGTATATCTAAGTCATAAGCAGCAAGAAATTCAACCCATCTGTGTTGTCTCATATTCAAATCTTTCTGTGAAAAGAGATACTTTAAGGCCTTGTGATCAGTGTATAAAATGAACTTTGCACCTAATAAGTAATGCCTCCAGAGCTTCAAGGCATATACTACTGCTGCCAACTCAAGATCATGAGTTGCATATCTAGTTTCATGGGGTTTTAGTTGTCTAGATGCATAGGCTATGACCTAATCTTGCTGCATCAACACAGCCCCTAGCCCTGACCCACATGCATCTGTATATACAACTAATCCCTCATTGCCTTCTGGTACTCTCAACACTGGTGATTTTACCAAAGCCTCCTTGATCTGGGTGAAAGCTTGTTCACACTTATCAGTCCATATAAACTTTTGGTTCTTCCTAGTCAGGTTAGTGAGTGGCATTGCTATTTTAGAAAATCCTTGTATAAACCTCCTATAGTATCCTGCCATCCCCATGAATGACCTAACTTCACTAACATTGTTAGGCTTCTTCCATGCTTGGATTGCTACTATCTTGTTGGGGTTTACAGAAATCCCTCTAGCAGAGACAACATGTCCAAGAAAATGTACTTCCTCTTGCCAGAACACACACTTAGAGAACTTTGCTTTCAAATCTTTTTCTCTTAATCTAGATAAGACCAAATGTAAGTGGTTCTCATGTTCCTCTATTGTTTTAGAATAGATTAGAATGTCATCTATAAAAATCAGAACAAACTTGTCTAAGTAATCTCTGAATATCCTATTCATTAGGTCTACAAAGTAAGAAGGGGCATTTGTTAGCCCAAATGGCATAACCAGAAACTCATACAAACCATATCTTGTGTTAAATGCTGTATATTTAACACTTGAATCCACAACCTTCATCTGATGAAACCCAGATGCCAAGTCTAGCCTAGAAAACACTTTAGCTCCACTGAGTTGATCAAAGAGATCATCTATCCTGGGTAATGGGTATTTGTTTTTGATGGTTACTTTGTTTAATTCTCTATAATCTATACACATTCTTAAGGTACCATCATGCTTTTTAACAAATACTACAGGAGCACCCCAGCATGAATTACTTGGCCTTATAAACCCCTTGGCTTCTAATTCTTCCAGCTGGTTCTTTAGCTCCTTTAATTCACTTGGCCCCATCCTTGTAGGCTTTTTGATAATTGGGCTAGCCCCAGGCATAAGGTTAATCTGGAATTCAACAGGTCTATGGTGTGAGACACCTTTTACTTCCCCAAATACATCCAAGTATTCTTTAACTATGGGGATTTCATTAATAGCTATTTCCTTGGGATTATTTTCTAATTCAATTAAATGATTTAGCCTGTTTTCTTTGATAGGTTCACACAGAATTGTAACCCTTTGGCCTTTAGAATTTTGTAGTGAAATGGTGGATGCATCTAGGTCAATTATGGCTTTGAATTGTCTTAGCCAATCTGCCCCTAATATAACTCCTATATTTGGGAAATTTAGAACATATAAATTGGAAACAAATGTGTTTCCCCCTATGTTCAAATTCACATCCACACAAATCATATCTAATACACTAGAACTTCCTAAAGGGCTTTGTATTAACAGAGGTATTTCAGCCAAATTGCAGTTCATTTTCAACCTTTTAACTATTTCATGGGAAATGAGTGAGTGGGTTGCCCCGGTATCATATATTACAGCTAAAGGTATGGTACAAATAAATAGTGTACCTTCCACTTGACCATGGTTTTCAGCATTAGCCTCAATTATGGCCTTGCCCCTACCTTCCAGGTTTGCCACTTTCCCTTGTTGCTTGTATTCTGGGCAATTTCTTTTCATATGCCCTTCCTTCCCACATAGAAAGCATTTGAAAGCTCCCCCTTTAAGCTCTGGGCATCTTGGCTTAATATGGCCTTCTTTCCCACAATGGTTGCAAACTATTTTTCTTTTGGCTTCATTGGGTTTTGCATCTACTGCCTTCTTACCATCTGCCTCTCCTTTCTTCTTATCATAAGGATGGTACTTCCCTTTGTTCTTCTTGTTGCTATTGTTTTTGAAGCTCCTAAACTTATCTCTTTCCTTATCATGCTGCTCAATCTTCAGAGCCAAATCTATCACTTGATCAAAAGTTCTGTCAGCATAAGGTAATATAGCCCTGCTAAGCCCTGGGTTCAATCCCTTGATGTATCTATCATTTTTGGATGCTTCATCAGCCACTAACATTGCCCCATAGGTTGACAATCCCTCAAACTTCTGGGTGTATTCTGTGACATTCATAGTCCCCTGTCTAAGTTTGATGAACTCCTCAAGTAAAGTGGTTTTTGCTGAGGCTGGAACAAACCTTGCCTCTAACATCTCCTTAAATTGATTCCAATTAATATCATTTTCATTCCGGCCAGCTATGATAACCTCCCACCAACTCAAAGCTGCACCTTTTAATTGCCTTGAGGCCACTTGCCTCTTCCTTTGGTCATCTAGTTGCATATCAGTGAAGATCCTCTCTAATGTCCTCAGCCATGCTTGAATCTCCATTACACTTTCAGTTCCTTCAAAGCTCTTGCCTCCCAAATTGGTATAAGTCTTCACTAACTTGGAGAGCTCCTCATATGGGTTCTCAGGTCTGTGCCCAATTCCATCTCTCAAAACTCTCACAAATTCCTGCATGTCAAGCATTTGTGGTGTGCTAGATCCTCCTTGATGATGAGACCCTCTTCCTACCATATTTCTAAAAGTATATGTATTTCATTATATTAGTTTATAATACTTCGCTTTAATTTTAAATTGGTTGTATCTTTCCTATTTAATCATTGTGTATGTCACATGCACACACATACATTCAGGGAATACTTATAAACAGTCAAATATATCACAAACAAACCTAGTATAAACATAAGCACACAAATATTTTGCTATGTTAATTAAAACATAGCTCTGATACCAAATGCAATGACCCTAATTCTTAACCAAATTTTTTTTTTTCATACTTAGCTAAGACTACCTAGGGTCATCCTTCCCTATTCTCATATTATCCAGGATCTTTCACAATATAAAAATATTGTTTTAAATCTAAATCATTCCTAACCTACATATATGAAGATATCTATGCTATATTCTACTAGAATCAGAGCATGATAATATGTAAGTAGAAATCCTTTTAAATCTATTAAAATGTGATAATTCCCTGATAAAAGATTAATTATTGTATCCTGATTTTTGATCATAGAATCCACTGGAAACATGTACTTTAGTCTGTTATTCTAATTAAGAAATGATCAAGTAATAATCAGGTGGAAGAAAGCTTTTAATATGGATGATTGTGTTAAAGTCTGTATAGTATCAAACTCAGGCTAAAAGAAAGTGGATCATAAGTGAACACAAGCAACATCTAGGCGTAATGGAAACGCGCCTAACTTACACATGAGAGGTCACGAGTTCGAGTGCTATGCTGGTCGGTTCAAACCCAATTTTTTTTTCTTTTTTTTTCTCCTGTATGGTTTAAAATCTGATATCTACCTATATCTACACATATATACTTAATTTTTGCCTATAATCTAACATACAAAACAATATATCTTGCTTTATTATTTTTAAAACCCATTCCTACAACTGTTCTAGGAATTTATATTTATATTTTTGCCCAAATATCAACATGTACACAGATATACATGTACATGTCAATGTCTTTGCTCATTTTCCAGAAAACTGGGTTCAAATGGTTCCTTGCTTCATTGATTTGAAGTGAACATTTGGCCTGACCTATGGTCTAACCATGTGGTTAATCTGACCATTCTTTTATTTGCATTTTACAAACCAGAATCTTCCCAAAACATTGATACTCCTTCTTTTCAAAAGCATGTTTATATATGTATGAATCAGACACCTTGTGATCAGATTTATATCATCCTTCCTAACCATAATTCTCTTTTAAAAATGCATATTCAGGGTATATACACTTTTACTTGCATTTGGACATATATCAATATCATGACTTGAAAATATAACAGTTATAATTCTTTCTGGATTTTCCCAATATAATTTCCTATATATCTATCTTTTGAAAGGACTTAGGATGAACTAAAATCATCATAAAATGATTATGCTTATAAAATCCAGGTTTTTCCTCTAAATCAAAAACAACTTTAGCAAATAGATTTTCAAATCAGTTTAACATCAATATCCTTAATACATACCAAACCAGAAATAACCAGAAACAACATAACACGTATTTCTTATAAGTTCTTCCTTCTTAATACATTTAGATAGCCATATCAATCAGGAAATACATGCATGAATTAACACATTCTAGCTCTTATTTCTAATTATCTTAGCATTCTCTATTCCATATCTTTTTAATCTTGCTTACTTAGCTCCATCACAACCTGCAAAAGCATTAGTGGCTGCCCCATTATGAATGAGACACCCCCATGTGCCATGAGCAATAAGGGTCAGATCTATGATCTGGTGTGAGCATTTCTAACATATCCATGATATTAAGCTAAGGATACAGCATAAATGTACCTTGCATAACTTGACAGGTATTATCATGAATGATTAATGTATAAATAAATCAGGTATTCCCATATACATACATAAGAGCAAACATATGCATTAAAACAATTTTTATCTGGAACTACTAAGGTTCCTCATACCAACCCTAATCCCGGAAAGACCCAAGTTTTCTATATCATCATTTAAGGTTGCCTTTTCTTCTTATAAATTCCTGGCCTCATCTGCTATAAGGAATCAAAGGGACACATTGCCATGAACTAATTAACATCATGGCACAAAGATCTCAGGACTTAAACAAGCCATGTGTCAACTTGTCTACTTCAAATAGGACAAGCATTCCAGCAGCCTTCTTGGCACAAAATCCTTAGTTATATTACTAAGTGTATTCATGTTCATTTTATCAATGATAGCTAGGTGTACAGACCACTTATATACATGAAACATACTAGTTACCTTGCAGACATAATATTGCAAGCAAGTTAAAGGTTACTTTCTAGAGGTATAACACCCAGTCATTCCATCTCACATTATTTAGCATATAAACACCCTATTCAAACATATACCAGAATGTTTGCAACTGAGAATAAATGCATGGCTCTATTGGGTTTATTTTGATTTTGCAAGCAACTATGTTTAGCCAGATTTTTAACCTTGTTTAAACATAATTTTTAGGCTTGTAAATTTTCTGTTTGGTTTAGGGCTCAGCACTTATAGAGAAAGACTCCATTGCACCCTTAACCAATTATTTCAAGCCTCAGCACTATACCATTGTATATGCAGCTCATAGTTTTTTTTTCTTCATTCTTTGTTTTAAGCCATGATTCAGACTAGTTACAAATACTCTCTTACATGTTCTTTAAGGTTTTGGTATAACATACAGGGATGAAAATAGAACAACAAAGTTATACATCCATCATAGCAGATCATATCTCATCAAGCATTCATGAAACCATCAGTAGTCAACATGGTTTGTAAATCAAAACATGCAAAATATAGCATATAAAAGCTTAGCTGCCTAATCTCAGGTCTTAATGCCATGTATATGAGTGAGGATACTCACCTAAATGCTTACACAAGCTTAATCCAGAAAACCCCTCAAATCTTTAGCCTTTTCTTCCTCTTCTTCCTTAGGTTAATTAATTCAGTGAGAGAGTAGTTTTCTGGTTAGGCTCTTGATTTATATAAGGGTTCTACCTAGGGTTTTGGGTGATGCAAAATCCCTATTTTAGCCCAAACCAGAATCATGCATTTGGCATTGCATATTCTTTCCCTCCTAACCCTTAATGTCCCGGCCAATATTTTAAAACAAGGCTAAGTTGTGCCCATTTTCTTTTCTTTCCAGAAAGTGATTACTTTAAGTATTTTTATTATACTTACCTCAAACATGATAATGGTGTGACTTTCTATTTTCTGCCTTTATACATTTGCTTTCTTGCACTTTGGTTCTTACTATTTTAGTGCTTCTTTTACTTATTTTTCCTTTATTAATTTTCTGCTCAAATAATATCTGTATATATATACATTTATACAACTATGGGTGTTAGTTTAACTTTAACCTTCTTTTATTTGCAGAAAACATGTGAATTCTTATATGCATTTCTACACTCCTATTATTCAAATAAAATTTCACTTATTCATTATAAATCAATGTTCTCTTCTGTCTTAATTTCCAGACAAGTCATACATATGCATATATATATATATATAGATATATATATATATATACATATCCTCAGGAATTTTAATATTCATGTCTAGGCCTATATTTCCTTTATTTAAAACATTTTATCTAAATGTTTTCCTTCTTTGTTTTATTATTCAGGAATTCTGGATTTTCTCTTAGTGCCATAACTAGTGTGCATGTGCACACATGCACACAACCTTGCACCACTGAAAATCCCACCTATATAATAATTCTGATTTTCCCCCCATAATTTTAATCATTTATTTAAAAGAATTTTCCTCAAAATCTTGGGGTATTACAAGTTAAGGGTGTTCCACACCATAGACCAGTGGAATTTCAGATTAGTCTCATACCAGGAGCAAGTCCAATCATTAAGAAACCCACTAGGATGGGGCCAAGTGAGTTGAAAGAGCTAAAGAAACAGCTAGAAGAATTAGAAAGCAAAGGGTTTATAAGACCAAGTAATTCATGTTGGGGTGCTCCAGTAGTGTTTGTAAGAAAACATGATGGTACTTTAAGGATGTGTATAGACTACAGAGAGCTAAACAAGGTTACAATCAAAAACAAGTACCCCTTACCTAGAATTGATGATCTTTTTGATCAACTTAGTGGAGCAAAAATATTTTCTAGGTTAGACTTGGCATCTGGATTCCATCAAATGAAGGTAGAGGACTCAAGTGTTAAGTATACAGCCTTTAACACTAGGTATGGTTTATATGAATTTCTTGTCATGCCATTTGGGTTGACAAATGCCCCATCATACTTTGTAGACTTGATGAATAGGATATTCAGGGATTATTTAGACAAGTTTGTATTGATTTTTATTGATGATATTTTAATCTATTCTAAAATAGTAGAGGAACATGAAAATCACTTACACCTTGTTTTGTTTAGATTAAGAGAAAAAGATTTAAAAGCAAAGTTTTCTAAGTGTGCATTTTGGAAAGAAGAAGTGCATTTCCTTGGGCATGTTATGTCTGCCAAAGGCATTTCAGTACCCCAATAAAATTGTGGCTATCCAAGCATGGAAAAGACCAAGCACAGTAGGAGAAGTTAGGTCATTTATGGGGATGGCAGGGTATTATAGAAGATTTATAAAGGATTTTTCTAAGATGGCATCACCTCTTACTAACCTAACTAGGAAGAACCAAACCTTTATATGGACTGAGAAATGTGAGCAAGCCTTTAGTAAAATCAAAGAGGCCTTAGTCAATGCACCACTGTTGAGAGTACCAGAGGGAAATGAGGGTTTAATTGTTTACACTGATGCAAGTGGCTCTGGGCTAGGGGCTGTATTGATGCAGCAAGATCAAGTTATAGCCTATGCATCAAGACAATTGAAACCACATGAATCAAGGTATGCAACCCATGATCTTGAGTTGGCAGCAGTGGTATATGCACTAAAGCTCTGGAGACATTATCTTCTAGGTGCTAAGTTTATTTTGTACACTGACCATAAAGCATTGAAATATCTCTTTTCACAAAAAGATTTGAATATGAGGCAGCATAGATGGGTTGAGTTTCTAGCAGCATATGATTTAGACATACTTTATACTCCAGGAAAAGCTAATAAGGTTGCAGATGCTTTGAGCAGGCAGCATGCAAAAGTAGCCATGTTAATGATAGAAGAGTTTAGAAATTTATCTCTACTTACTGATTTGGAAATTGAGGAAAACAATGAGGAGAACATGGAGATAATTGAAGAAGGGAGTAAAGGAAAATTAAGTTTGATAACTTTTCAATCAGATTTAATTTTGAAAGTGGGGAAAATGCAAGAGGAAGATCCAGATTTATTAGAAAAGAAAACTCTAATATAAAAAGGAGAAGAAGTAGCAAACTACCACACTGATAAGAATGGTTACTTAAGGAATAAGGGTAGGATATGTGTTCCAGAAAATATAGAATTAAAGGAAGAAATACTTAGAGAATATCATAGGAGTAAATACTCCATACATCCAGGCAGCACCAAGATGTACCAAAACTTGAAGAGGGATTATTTGTGGAGATGGATGAAAGCAGATGTAGCCAAGCATGTTGCAAAGTGTATGACTTGCCAACAAGTCAAGGCAGAAACTCAAAGACCCTCAGGCCTATTGCAACCCCTAAGTATACCACAGTGGAAGTGGGAAGATATATCTATGGATTTCATAGATGGTCTGCCTAGATCTAAAAGGGGAAACACCAGCATATGGGTCATAGTTGATAGGCTAACCAAAGTAGCCCATTTTATCCCAGTAAAGTCAGAAAGAAATGCACCAAAACTAGCTCAGACATTCATGAGAGAAGTAGTAAGACTACATGGCATCCCTAAAACAATAGTGAGTGATAGGGACACAATCTTTACATCCAGATTTTGGAAGAGCTTTCAAGAAGCCATGGGGAGTGAATTATGCTTGAGTACTGCATACCACCCCCAATCAGATGGTCAAGCTGAAGTAATAAACAAAGTTTTGGAGGATTTGTTGAGGTCATGTGCATTGGACTTTGGAGGTAATTGGGAAGATCACCTCCACTTGGCTGAATTTACATATAACAATAGTTATCAAAGCACCATAGGCATGGCACCATTTGAAGCCTTGTATGGCAAACCATGTTTGTCACCAATATGTTGGGTTGAAGCAGGAGAAAGGGCTGTCTTAGGGCCTGAGTATGTTAAAGAGACTACAGAGAAAATTGAGTTTGTGAGGAGAAGAATGGCAGCTGCTCAAGATAGGCAAAAGAAGTTTGCAGATGTAAGGAGGAAGCAGGTAGAATATGAAGTTGGTGATTATGTTTTCATCAAAGTTTCACCTATGAAGAAGGTGTTAAGATTTGGCAAGCAGGGAAAACTTACCCCAAGATATGTTGGACCTTACAAGATTTTGGAAAGAGTAGGTTCATTAGCATACAAGTTGGAGCTACCAGAAGAGATGAGTGCAATGCACAATGTATTTCATGTATCACAACTTAGGAGATGGGTGCATGATAAAGAGGAAATTCTAGAGGAACCTACTCAAGTTCAAATAAATCCTAATTTGGTCTATGAGAAAGAACTAGTGGGGATTTTAGCTAAAGAGGAAAAGAAGTTGAGGAGCAAAACTCTGAAATTGTGAAGGTTCAATGGTGCCTAGACCCTAATGATTGTACATGGGAGTTAGAGGATAAGATAAAGATGGATTACCCTAAGCTTTTTGCAGTGGAAGGTAAATTCTAAATTTCCTAAAAAGTTTAATATGTATGGTTATTTTGACTGAATTGTTTGCTTGTGCAATGTTTGATAGATTTTATAAAAATCTGGAAATGTTTAAGGTAAAAATGAGAAATTGTGAGGACACAATTCCTAAAAAGGTGGGGTGATTGAAATGCCCCAGAAATTCATGAAACCTTATTTTGGTTGAATTTTGAAAATATATGAATTTATTTGTATAGGAATGTATGGAATTAATTGTGTGCAAGGTGTGTGCATGTGTGCACGTGCACACTGATATGGCACAAGGAAGAACCCCAAATTTCCTGAAACCAAAACAAGAATTAAAAAGCATTACAAACATGATTTTGTAATGAAAATTATTAAACCAAATATGGATATTTTATTTCTGGATTATATGAATTATTTTTTTTGAACAAGTAAACAGATTTTACTTAATTTAAACCCAGGATAAATTGGATAAGAATTTGAAACATGTATGCACATATATGTGTATGTCTTTCTGAAACTAAGGAGGAGTTAAGTAAGCCTAGATAAGATATGTATGCATATGTACATTTCTATAAGTACTGAAAGTAAAAAAAAAGAAATAAGCAAGGGGAAAGCATAACATAAAAATAGCAAAAGACATATTGCAAGCAAAACAATTGCTTTAGGCAGAAAATAGAAAGGAGGATTTTTAGAAAATAAACAAGTGACAATGTCACACAATTGTCATGATTTAGAAAGAAAACAAAATAGAAATTCTGGAAAAGGAAAAGGGAATAAGCATTACATGGACGGGGTACAAAGGGTGAAAATAAGCAAATCTGAAATGCAAAATGCATGAGTATTGGCCAGGGTAGGAATGGGATTTTACAATGATGAAACCCTAGAAAAATCTCTTATAAATCCAAGTTTAAACCAGTAAAACCATTTTCTACCCGTGACATTTAAGAAAACAAAGAAGAAAAATATTGCAAAAAGAAAGGCAAAGTTTCAAAGAGTTTCTTTTCTGGATTAAGTAAAAGGAGCATTTTCTATGAGTAATCTCACTAAATCCCATGGCATTAAGGCCTGTTATGAGGCAGCCAAGTTTATGTTATTTTTCTACATATTTCTGATTTTATTACTATGGTTTTAATGGATGCTTTAATGGGTGTTTATGAATGCTTTTGATTGCTTTGATGGTTGAGTATTTTGCTCTGTTTGGTTACATCCAGAAATGTTAAAGTATGAGATCATGAAAGTAAATAGAGAATACTTGTAACTGGTTTAGATATGGCATGAAAAATTTAGAAATCAAAAAAAAAAAAAATGAGTTGCATTACACTTGTGTAAGTGTCGAGGCTCAAATGAAAGATTCAAGGGTGCAATGGAAATATCCAAAGGTGCTGAACCCTTGATCAAATAGAAAACCCATGAGCCAGAAATCTTGTTTAAGCTAGATCTTGAATTTAGTTCAAACATGGTTGCTTATGAAACAATAATAACCCACATGCCTAGTCTCTATCCACAGTTGTAAATATTCTTGTATTTTCTTTAAGCCAGGATATTTGAAAATATGATTTCCCCTGGATATGAATGTTAGCTTGTTTTTTAAGTATGCTTGCAAGTTTTATGTAATGTTTCATGTACACTGTGATTTAATCACCTAGCTATCTCATGATAGGATCAAACATGAACACTTAGTAAATAAACTAAGGATTGTGAGCCAAGAAGACTGCTGGAATGCTTGTTATATTTAAAGTATGCAAGTTGGCACTTGGTTTGTTTAAGCCCTGAGATCTTTGTGTAATATTGTGAATTATTATATTGCAATGTGTCCCCGTGATTCCTTTATGGCAGATGAGGCTAGGAATTAATTTGGTAAATGCAACCTTAAATTGATGAAGTAGGAACTTGAGTTATTCCTAGGTTGGTTGGATTGGAGCTATGATAGTTCATGAGTATCTCTGTTTGACATGTGTGTTTGCATAGTTGAAAGTGTGTACATAATTAGTTTTAAAACTGATCATATATGCACAATATATCAGAAACAAGTCAGGCAAATTGATTAAAGAAGTTATGCCAACCTATACAAAATGCTTTTGTCTCACTTATCTACCTAATATCATGGAATTTTTGATATTTCTCATACCAGATCTTGTATCTGACCCTTGTTTGCTTATGGCATCTGGGGTGTCTCATTAAAATGGGGCAGCCTCTAATGCTCTTTCAGGGAATGCTGGTTCTAAATCAAAAGCTGCTATGGCTAGTGAGAATGTTTGGATAAGCATGCTAAATTAGAAATTAAATAAGAGCTTAGAATGAACTATTTGCATGTAATCTTGGAAGTTTTATAATTCTGATTTTGTTGTTATGTAATGATCTTGAATGTTTGGATTTTATTTAGTTGTTCCAATTCAATTCTGGTAATGTATTAAGGTTGGGAAAAACCAAAGACTTAGTTGAATCTTATGCAAGAAAATATACTTGAATATTATGGTAGAAATCTGTAGTTGATATATGCCTATATTTGAGAAATGGATATATATATATATATATATTTTGTATTAGTCAGTCTTGAGTCACTTAAAAGCTTTAAGTTTTGAGGTTAAAATCTGAGTTTGGTTAAGAATATTCTTTAAAGAGTTTTGTGTCTATATGCTGAAGTATTTTGATAAAAGAAATCATGTATTTTTGAACACTAGTTTATGATGTGTATATGTTTTAAGGGATTTTTCAAATATCTTGTATCTGAATTTAAATTGCAATAGCCAGGCACTAATGCTTTGATGACCCAGTCATAAGGTTAACCCACCTCAAAAGGAGTGAGGTCTGGGTTGATCAAGATGACCAGAGTTTTGGGTTTAAAGGAAGAAAATGCATTTTGAAAAATCTGAAGCTTTCTTTGCAAAGGCATGTACAAAGACATTTTTAAATACTTGAGCAATTCACTTTTATTTTGAGGAGCTTTCTTAGTCCAGAGAGCACAATACATCTGATATGCACATATATTACTTAAATACTACCTTTGTTAAATGACCATAAAATCTGGATTTTCTAAATCCAGTAAAGCAACCTTTAAATCAGGATACAAGCTGAGGTAACTCAGGGATTAGGGAATGGATTTGATTCAGAAAAACACAGCTATATAAATTGTGAATGAATCACTCAACTGGCTTGGTTATAAGTAAAGGAATTTGTGATAAAATCACTCAGGATGAAAATGATAAATGTGTATATCATTTTTCTTTCTGGCTTTTGATAAAACATCAAACAATTAGATTAAAATAGGATGACTTACTATATAATCTAAGATCACTTTGCTAAGTCAAACTAACAGACAATCACCATAAGAATGATCAAAAATTACTAGGAATAAATCATATATGAATATAAGATTCACTCTCATGACCCAAATATCAAAACAAAAGAAAATGAGCTATGTACTGATTGACTAGAAAATTCAAATTCAATCAGGATGCACTCTTGCTTACCAACACTCTGAAATAAGCAAGAGAGTCACATACATCTTCACATGTATGTGAATATATTTATTAATGAACTGATATAAATATATTAGTAGAAAATTAGGATCCTGGATAATTTAATAGAAAGGCTAAATGACTCTAGGGAATTTATTAATGCAAAAAAAAATCCTAGTAAAAATTAGGTGAAATAAATAGGGTCATTTCAATCACATTTGAGGAAATGTGTGCACAACCCAAGTTCAATAGTGAAATCAAGGGCGATTGAGGACTTATCTATAGAGTCAAATTTGGCAAACGTTGGACGACCAAAAGAGATAGTGGGTTGTTATACGAAGGTGTTAAGGGAAAAAGATATTGAACTTGTTAGCGTTTAAGTGGTGTGTCGACAAAGAAGATTGTACCAGGGAGGTAGTGGATAGGATTAGAAATATCTATCCCGAGTTGTTTTAGACATTCATGTGTATAACAAGGTGCGTTGTTTGTCTACTGTATGTACTAGTAGGGTACTAGTGAATTCATGTTATGATTATGTGTTAGTAATTGCACCAAGGCATTTTGTTTATTGATTGATTGTTTAGATCGGTAGGGTACAAATGTAATCTTTTGTACTTGTGTGCACTTATATGATGATAACTTTACACTTTTTGGGTGTTAGTGTAATTTATGTATTCTTCCTTACTGAAATTTCAGAGACGAAATTTTGTGAGGAGAGACGGTAACACCTCATATTTTGGAGGGCCCATAATATGGAAAATTAAACTAATAATAATAAGAGGAAAAAATTATCAAAAGATGAATAAAATAAATTAACTGTAGGAATTGGCTAAGGGAAATTTAGTTAATTAACCGAGGACACGCTAATAAAGTAATTGAATGGACCAAAGGTAATTAAGGCTGTTAAGTTGGCCTTGTAAATAAAGATATATAAGTTAAGTTTTAGAGTGAGAAGGATTTATGTTACGGGAGATGCATTGGCGAGACTAGGCTATATGGGATATTTGACCAAACCAAAATCACTAACCTATTTTCCTTAGCCCTAATTCCTCATTCCATTCTATTTTCATTTAGAAAACTAAATCCCTAAACCTAAAGAAAGGTCGGCAACCATTTTTAAGCAAAAGAAGAGGAAATAAAAAAACTAGGAGAATCAAGCTCTCATTTTTAAGAAGAAAGAAGATTAAATCAAGGTTTTATTAATCAAGCCGAGTAAATTTTTCCCAAAAACCCTTCCAAACCCCTTTAGATTCGGATTTGTTTTTAATTGGATGATAAATATGTTTGGATGATCAAACATAACTTTGAATATGTTTTGAAATTTAAATGAAAGGAATTCGATCATGTTTTATGAAAAACTTGATTTAATCATATTTAAATGTTACAAAAATTTAATATGATGTTTGTAATGATGAAATAAAGATAGGTTTTCAATTTCATGATTTGTGGAATTTTTTGGATTTATTATGAATTTTCTAAGTTGAGAAAATGGTTAATTTTGGGAAAATTAATTATTAAAATAATAAAAATAAAAATTTTGACTTGAAATTTTGATATAAGGTAAATTATGGTAAATTGGATTTTTGGGATTTTTCTCATTAATTTTCGATTTTATATGAATTAAATGGAGAAGGAAAGAATTAATTAATTAAAAATTAATTAATTACTAGGAAGCGTGATTAACGAATCTGAAAAGAATACTATAAAGGTAAATATTAACAAATGAGAATTCAACACCTATCAAGGTTTGGTGTAAAGTATTTACTTAAGAAGGAAACCAAACAATTTTCTAGTTAATTAGGAAAATGTCATATCAACCTGTGATAACCCCTTTGTGTATTCAACTTGCGATAGCACTGTAGCTATCAACTTGCGATAGCCAATGGGATGTCAACTTGTGACAACCATTGGAAGCCAACATGCAATGACTATATGAGAGTCTTGCTACAGCTATCAACTTGCGACAGTTGTACGTTAATCAACTTTTGATGGCTTGATAAAAGCTCAACTTGCAAGGGCTCGAAGGCAGCTCAACTTTCGTTGGCTTGATGGAAGCTCAACTTGCGATAGCTTGATGGAAGTCAACCTGTGATTTCTATTTGGAGCTCAACATGCGGTAATTAGTGGAGTATCAACTTGCGATAGCCACTTGTGGAATCTACGTGCGATAGATAGGCGAGTTATCAACCTGTGACAGCCCATAAGAGCTTAACTTACGATAGCTAACAAACTATCAACATGCGATGGCTAGTTCAGGGTCAACTAGTGATATCCTAGGAAAATCATCATGCGATGCCTATAGGCTAGCCAATATGCTATAGGTAGGCTTGACATTCGATCGCTATAGGATAACCAATATGCGACATCTAAGTTCAATTTGCGATAACTTGGGAAGCTATGATTCTCTAGGTAAAATGAGTGCACTTTGGATGATAGTGTCCAAGTGTTGATTGACTATTTCATAGCAATGAAATATTAGAAGGATTTTATAAGTTAAATTGTGTTAATTTATTTTAGAAATGGAAGAATGCTTAGAGAAGCTAATAAATGATAGGGTATGATTTAAATCAAAGATAAAGATGTTTTATCTAAAGAATGTGTAGGGTTACAACTAATTAATGAAAGAATAGGGTTGAATCATGATTATAAGATATACCAACTCACAGAGTTATTGGATGACAAAGTGCCTTGACTAGTCTAAAACTCAATGGCATATGGCAGTGTGCCACGATAGGGTCCAATCCAAAAGGACTTAAAAACTCTAAAGGGGAGTTACGGCAGGGTGCTAAAACATCAGGGTGGTGTTATAAATAAAATAAATCAACAACATGGATGAGAGCGGTTCGGGACTAAGATGGGCTATTGACGGTCAGTAAGGACGCTTGTTGGAGTGTATTGATGGTGCTTACATTCAACCCATTAGGAGAGTATGGGTAGCTCTAGTTAAGGCGGCTTCCATGGTGAAATGAGTGGCCATTTCATTAGGTGGTGGTGTTTGAGAAAAGATAAATTAGTGATAGACAGTCCTAGTGAGGTAATCACTAAATAAGTTAATTGCAGCATAAAGATGGACACCTAAAACAAGAAATTTGGTGAAGTTTGAATGGATTATGAATAATGATATGACTTGGTTCATGATTGTATATTAAGTATTGGTATACTTAATTTGAATTGAAAGACTTAATATGACATGGTTCATAATTGGATGAAAAGTGTAGGGTACACTTATAGATTGAATATGATGCACATGATTGATCTTAATGTAATGCTTGTTTACATAATGTAATGTAATTGCTGTAATAATAAAGTGAAGGGAAAATCCATTCGGTGCTATAGCAGTGTGGTCTCACTGGGTTGGGTATTGTTCCGTTATACCAGTTTTCCATAATTTTCCTTCAGTATATTTCCAAGATTTTAGATTTTCGTGTCTTTCCTAAAATTAGTTCGGAAGGAATTCCTTCTAATTTTCGATGGAATAAGATGGAAATTTTCAAAGATTTCGATGGAAATTTTGTTCCTTTCATTTTTTTCATCGATCTATTTGACAAGTCCCAAACCATAAAATAAACATTCTCTTCATGGTTCTTTAACACTTTGGACAAAAGTCATAAAAAATTCACTCGACCATCACCCAAATTAGCTCAAATTAGAAACTAACCCTAATTTTTCTCCCCCCCCATCCATAGATTCTTCAAATAACCCTATTGATTACCTACATTGCTAGTTTTTTCAGCTAAGAAATTCTCTTTCAAGTATTTAAAGCACTTCAATTTGAGTTATTTTACTGTTTTTATCTATTTTGTTTCTGGATTGTTGATTTCATGATACTAAAATTGATTCGATTTATTGTATGAAAAACCTAATGTTTTAAAATTTGCTTAAAATTTACACTTTTACACTTTTAACATTCGAAATCTTCTATATGTCCTCTAAGTGTAGTTGGGCTCTTGAAGCAGCAATGTACCTTTAATATTATATTTGATGTATTGATTATCCATTTAGAGTCAAAATAATTGTAGTTGGTTTTACTGATACAACTGACGTGGAATGCAAAATGGACCAATGTGGTGATCAAATAGAGATGTAATTAAATTTCAATGAATCTTATTTATTTACAATATATTGTCGAATTTTGAGTTTTCACAAGTATAGTTGAATATGTAATATATGTGATTAGAGTTATTTTTTGTTATATCTCACCAAATACAAACAATTATTACAGTCAGAAGCCAATAGTTTGTACATTGGTTATATACTAGGGGAACAGGAAAACTTTAGGAGTAATTTGAACTAGTTTTCATGGTTAAATACTTTAAACTTGCTAATATTCTGATTTGTTGACAAGAACAACACATACTAATTAATAAGAGATTCATAATATATTCCATCTTTAAATTTGTGTAAATATATTTTAAACTATAGCAATGTAGTTCTTATTTGTGAAAATTCCAGGTTAGTTATTGTTGACGCCAAAAGTGGAAAACACCCAAATATAATCCGTCATAGAGTTAGATCTAGTAGAAAAAGCAAGAACGTAAAGAACACACAAGAATTTTTATAGTGGTTCGACAATCTCTATCCTACATCCACTTTATATTTTATTCACTAGTGATTTGAGAAAGATTGAAGTCACAGTGGATTGACAGGTTCTTAAGCCTAGAACTGCCAAGAGTATATGCCTAGGTTAATATTTTGAATAGAGATAGGAGATGAAGAAAATGAAGTGTCTAAAGTGGAGAAAGATCCTTCTTTAGTTTCCATAGGGTTGATATTTATAGGGTAAATTGCTCTGCAGATTCTGGGGCTTGCGTAATATAAGGTCCAGATGTAAGCCCAGAGGTGCAAAAGAGAGTATGCCGGCCCAAACTCCTATATAGACCTCTCGGTACCGAGAAAATTTAGTGGTCCAAAACCTTCCTTCTCCCTTGTTTTGTCCTCCTATCTCCAATTCGTTGCGCTCTAAACTTTTTTCCATGAAGATCACGTTCTTTCTAATGGTTTCCTTGATATTGCTTAACTTATTCTGCTTTCTTTGCTTTCTTCTTATAAATCCTTAGAGTTACCCATCTATTCTTTAAGAAAAGCACTCTATGACGATTACTTGAGATTGCAATCGAAGTACAAGAGGTCCAGACGGTGTGAATAGTAAGAAAATCCTTTCGGTATGGAGAGATTCCTCTCAATGCCAAGAGGTCCAACTTGCCCAATACTTTATTGAATTTCTTGAGTATCAATTTTTGGCTCTTCTATGTGTATTTCCAAGTTAACAAGTCGTTTCGTCTTCTTTTGGATGTTCTAACTTCCACTGAAAATCTGCTTGGTTAAAAAGCCGATTAACAGTTGCCCCCGGAGTATGCTTTCGTTGAGAATAAAGTGTGCTCTGGATAAAGACCAGTTTTGATTCGCTATCTCCTGGCTTCGTTTAGTCATTCAAGAATAAATTCGAAGCATCATTTCTTTCTAGTAGATATTCCTTCAACTACTTTCCATAGCCGAGTCTCTATCCTTCTATGCTAAGGACATGATCCATGCTCTGGAGATCACGCTACGCTTTAGTCGAGTTTTCTCTTCCTCCTGTCGTGCTTTCTGCAAATTTTGGGGTGAAAATTACCTCTCGGTATCATAAGCTTTCTCTGGTACTGACTTCTTTCGCTTACCTCGATTCCCTATGAAAGTAATACTTTGAAAATTTTCTTTTCTACTTTCTTCACTCGTCCCCGATGGCTCCAAGTGCTCTTGCCGACCGCTTTTATTTTGAACCCCTCAACTTCAATCTTCCAAGTCCAAGTTGCTTTCGTCCAATCATCCAAAATCGTCGATCATCTCCTTGCCATCACCCCTGATCATCTTAGGCGCTGCAATCACCAAATCGCCGCCATTTCCAAAAATTCGCCGTGAGATCCAGGTCATCATCCCCAACTACTTAGCACTAAATCTTTTGCATCTCGAAGTCCTAACACTAGCTAAAACAAGGTGGGTATGTTGGTGTTCTTAGTGATTAGAGGATTTGTCGGTGATGTTCATGGGTTGCCATGGGTTGACGTCGACTATGAGGGATTGGATGGTTTCGACGAGTGGTTAGTTTGAGCGATTCCCAAACTTCTCCTAGAACATCTCTGTGTCCGACATGATATGCATTCAAGTTTGACTCGGGTCATACTCGGGAGAAGGAATCGAATACTATAACCTAAGTGTTGCATTGCAAAGTCCTTCTGGCCTTTCTTGGCCAATACTTATCGAATAACAACCATTATTCCAGTGCCAAAAGGATGGTTCTTATTATAAGGACAGTCGTATTTGTCAAGCTCAAAAGTTTGAATGATTCCATGGCCCATCTTTTTCATTATCTGAATGTTCTTCCATTATTGAATTTCTGGCATCCTTGCAAAAGAAAAGCTTCCGCGTTGCTGTGCACAATGGTTCCGTTATCGATTATCCATCGATAATGGGTAAGATCTGATGCACAGTATCATCGTGCGACGGGCTCTTTTTCTAGCATGAGCGAGCTATCTACACAGGATGGTCCATTCGTCACGTATGGGACACGAGACTCACACTGTATAGATTAACACTTTCACCTACCTCGGTCAACGGTGGGAATCTAATTGGTTTATACACGTCGACATCCTTTGGATTCTGGACGTTGGTGACACGGGTTCAATATTTGAAACAAAACATACCTAACCATGTTGAACGCTAAGTTTTCCTATTCAGCATGACTCATCAATCGCCGCTTTTCAAGTCCAGTTAGGGTGCATCTACTCCTCCTGAAGCGGGGTCTACCATGGCGCAAACTTCCACTTCCGCACTCCCTGCTCCCAAGCGGACGATAATCGTGGACTTTTAGAGGATGGTTGTTTCACTTCATGTGGTGTCTCCACGAATGCATGAGTGTACATTGGTCTTTGGGTTTTGGGTGACCTACCCGAATAAATGGTGTCTATCCTATCTGAGAATACTTCGGAACAGATACATGTGTCTCAACGTTGCTATTCCGCCCTTAAATTCATTTCTTCGAATGGTTCTACAAGAGCTTGGGTTGGCTCCAGCTCATGTCCATCCAAATGGTTACGCTCTCTTGAGCTCTTTATACGTCCTTTTCATGAATCACTTCAATCGGGCTCCAACTTTTCAGGAGCTTACCTACCTCCGACATTTCAAGCAATGGTAGGAGTCTCCTTGTAACGACCCGTATTTTTACGGATCAAAACATTCTAAAATGATTGACCTTTGGTTGTATTGTTGTTCAGTCATTTCAGGTTTTAGCAGAATTTTTCTTAAGTCTTAAGTCGTAGCCGACTTAGGAAGTTTGGACGAGTTAAGAAATAGATCTGGACGGGTTAATGACTAAGTGTTAAGTCGGCTGACGAGTTAAGATAGTGGTCGACTTAAGACCTGGACGACTTAGTAGTTAGCATGTCTGACAAGTTATTTGTTAAGTCGTTGCCGAGTTAAGGAAGTGGGGTGACCGACTTAAGAGGTTAGGGCGACCTAAGGAAGAATAGTAGGCAGCCTAAGTATTCTGGAGTAGAGTTAGGTCGGCAACGACCTAAGGACATGTTGTGAGCGACCTAAGTGTTTGGGTGTTAAGTGTTAGGTCGGCAGTGTGTGTTGAGTTATGAGTCGGTAGGTCATCTCCTGTGTTAAGTTGTTGAGTCGTCAACCGACTTAGGACTTGGGTTTTGCGGCAGTATGATGAGTCTGCTTCGTTGGGTCGGTCTTATGGTTAAGTCGTTAGGTCGTATAGGCTGGTTAACTCGGCATAGCAGTAAGTCGTAAGTCGTCTAACTAGTTAAGGCGCGTGTGCATTAAGTCGTAGGCAGGATTCGTATATGCGCATGTGTTGAGTCGGAGGTTGCTAGGTCGGCAGAGGCTTAAGTGTTAAGTCGGCACCGACTTAAGAAGATAGCCGAGTTACGACTTAAGGGCAGTTTTCAGCTATAAATAGGAGGGGTTGTTCTCACTTTTTTTGGATCCGGATTTTGAAGCGACGAAGTGCTGCCATTTTGAGAGCTCGACTTCTACACTTCTTCACTTCTTTTCTCCACTCTAATCTAGTGCTTCCATCCATCCAAATCGAAGATCAAGATTGAAGATTCAAGAGCTTAGATTGAAGATTTTCATCTTTTCAAGAGAGATTTCTTCGTTTGAAGAGGATCCGTGATAGATCAAGCTTCATCCTTTGCTGTCCAGATCTGAAGTGTGTTGATTTGGGTTTGTTTAGGTGATTTGGTGAGTGGTGATTATCTCTCACACGGATCCAAAGGAGTATATCGGATTGTTGGCCCGATTTGGTGTTAAAATAGTGATTTCTATGCATTTCCTTCATCCTATGTATAGATCCATATAGATCCATTGTCCATGATGATGTTACATCCATTTTATCATATGTTAACCTATGCAAGTTCATTCATCAAGTTTGTAGAGATATAATCCATGTTTTCATGCTTATTGGACTTTCAACTCTTTAATTACGAAAATGCCATTATTGTTATAATTGTCTACTTAGATCATATTTGAATGCTTGATTGCTTGGATTGATGTTTGATTTGATTGATTGTTATGAACTAGATGATTGATGATTAGATTTAGATCGAAGGTGATTCAAAAGCTAAGGGAAAGGCTCTTGAATTGGAAAAGCTGCTCGTGGCATATGTAGCGGGATGATGAAGCTCTTATGCATAGATTTGATGATGTGAAGTTGAGATGAAGCTTTGCAAGGATGTAATGAAGCGAGGCATCATATGATGAAGACTTGGTCTAATCCAGACGGGATCATTCCAAGCATGTTGATAACTCGGTGATATGATTCGAGTTGAGGATAATGAATGGATATGAGAATAGTCGTCGAGGAGGATGACTAGGAGGCTTGGATAGCATCGTTGTTGAAGGTTCTAGCATGCTCTAAGCAAGAGTATGTTTGGGCAGATTCGATAGTCCCAACGGCCAACTGTTGATGGTCGAGTACTCTGGGCAGATTCGATAGTCCTAGGCACGGGCTGCGACGACGTGCGGGAGTTATGTCTAGAACCGGGGTTTCCATTAGCCCTTGACGGACGGTTGAAAGAATGTGCCGGTCATTCAATTAACGGTGATATCGAAGCAATGATAACAGTGATAGCCAGAGTCATGGATGTTTGGTTGTATCGTCATTCGGACTCAAGAACGGTATTTTCTGGGTGCTTATCTGATTTAGGCCTTGGTACTTGGAAAACATCGCCCTTGACTCGAGTGATAGTAGCTTTACTTTAAAATTGTATGCTCTGCTATGTTTTGCTTCTGTTTAGAGTGTGTTTGGGGGCTATCACTGTAGAATGAGGTTGGAGTGGGAGGGTTGTATTCCTATTCCTTTTCCTTTATGCTCTTTTGGTATGTTGTTAGTTAATTTACTGCTCACTAAGACTGTTGTCTGACTCAAGGCTTTATGTTTTAATTCTTATTGCCTTGAGCTGTTCGTCCATTTTGGGACGGGCAGACTAGGTAGCAGGTGACAGGTGCTGTTCTCTTCTCACGATGCTAATATCGAAGACGAGCTAGAGGGTTGCATATTATCTTCTTATTATATGTACTGGATATTCCGCTGTTTTGTATTCTCTGAGAGATATGTAGTGAGGCTGGATGTATTGACTATGTGATGCTTGTATTCAACTATTATGGAGTTTTATATGATGTCATTTTGTTCTGTAAAGCTTCACTATACATATGTTCTATTGTATTTTGTCCATGCGCTGTGAGTAATACGATAGATTCTGTTGTTTTAAATCTTACCTTGACAATCGTCCATGGTCGCCTGGCACACTTTACAGCGCTCTATTTCTAGATTCGGTGCAGGGGTCATGGGCGGTCGTCACATTTGGTATCAGAGCATTGGTTAACCGATTTTACCCAACGCTCGCTGTTGTAATTACGTATGAGAGACGTAATTGTATTTTGATGGATGATTACTATATATAATATAGTAGCTTAGTAGAGTTTGAGTCCTTTATGCAGTTGTTTCTCTAGATGTTCTAATCATTCCTTTTTATAGATATTGAGAATGAGTCGAAGAGGGAGACCAGCTGCTAGGGAAGGCCGTGCTACTGAAGAGACTGCTGATTATGCAGCCATGTTCGAAGCTATGATGACTTCGATCATGAGAAGGATACCAGTTCCGAGGGCAGCAGTTGATGTCGGAGTTCAAGTCCAAACTCCGAAACCAGTGGATTTTGCCAAGTTGTGCAAGGATTATACTGCTCTTGGAGGGAAGGTTTTCTTGGGAACAGAATCAACTATTGAGGTCCAGAGGTGGATAGATGCTTGTAGAAGGATCTTTGGTGATTTGGGAATTGATGATGCAACTAAGAGGAAGTTAGCATCAAGGCAGCTTCAAGGGAGAGCTTCTGATTGGTGGAACTCTATTACCATCACTACTCCGGAAGAAGAGATTACTTGGGAGCAATTCCAAGTCAGATTTGAAGCTAAGTTCATTTCTACAGCTCAGAAGTCTGTTCTGTTCAAGAAGTTTGTGGAGCTCAAGTAGGGTGGAAGATCTGTTCTTGAGTATGTTTCTGAGTTTGAAGCTTTGTCCAAGTATGCCCGGTCATATATTGAATCTGCTTATCAGAAGAATGAGAAGTTTGTGACCGGCTTGGATAGTTATCTTGGGAGACAGTTGGTGGATCACTTGGACGATTCATTTGAGAAGCTTGTGGAGAAAGCTCTTAGGCATGAGAGTCTGTTTCCTAAGGAAGGACCTGTTGTTGCTGTTACCAAGGGAGAATCTAAACCACAGCAGGGTGGAAACCAGAAGAGGAAGCAGCAGCAGCAGAAGGGTAAGGATGGCCAGAAGAAGCCGAAAGGTGAGGTGACTTGCTACAATTGTCAGCAGAAGGGCCATTTCTCGAAGGATTGTAAGAATCCTAAGGTGCCGATGAAGTGTCATAACTGTGACAAGCCGGGGCATTTCAGGAAGAATTGTCCAGAACCGAGGAAGGACAGGTAGGTTGTGCAAGCTTATGCTTTAGGAGCTGTTCCGTCGTCTTCGAAAGCCCCTACTGCTGAAGAGAAGGGAAAGAGTGTGGTTGTTCAAGGTACTCTTTTTCTATGTGATGTTCCAGTTAGAGTTCTGTTTGATACTGGAGCGTCGCATTCGTTTGTTTGTAGTGAACTCGTAGGCCGGTTAAGTTTGGAGCCGGATATTGTTGATAGGCCATTGGTTGTGACTAATCCAGTTGGGGGTTCGTCTTGTTTGTGTATGTTATGCCGTGGTCTAGTTGTGTCGAGTCATGGTTGCTCTTTTGTTTGTGATTGCTTTGTTCTGAACTTTGCGGGGTTCGGAATTATCTTGGGTATGGACTGGCTTAGGAAGTATGCGGCTAAGGTTGATTGCGAAAGGTTGGAAGTGACAGTCGAGAATGTGGAGGGGCGAAAGATTGTGATACGATGTAAGCATGAAGAAGGCGTCTTCATGAGCTTCATGTATTCGCTAGTTGTTCCACGGGATGGACTGTCATCAGTACCGGTCGCTAATGGATTCGAGGATGTCTTTGACGAAGTCAAAGGGTTGCCGCCGCATAGAGAGATCGAGTTTCGTATAGATCTAGTTGAAGGGGCCAGACCTGTTGTGATGCCTCTTAGGCGGATGGCGCCTAGGGAACAGCAGGAGTTGAAGGTGCAAGTTGATGATCTTTTACAGAAAGGATTCATTCGGCGTAGTGTGTCCGAGTGGGGTGCACCAGTTGTGTTTGCAACCAAGGCAGATGGATCGTTGAGATTGTGTGTCGATTATCGTGAGCTGAATAAGGTGACTAAGAAGAACAAGTATCCATTACCGAGAATAGATGACTTGTTTGATCAGCTTCACGAAGCTAAGGTGTTTTCTCAGATGGATTTGGCAACGGGATTTCACCAGTTGAGAGTAGCTAAGGATAGTGTGCCGAAGACTGCTTTTAGGACACCATCCGGTTTCTTTGAGTGGCTGGTAATGCCGTTTGGATTGACTAACGCGCCAGCATATTTTGTGGATCTTATGAATAGAGTGTTCAGAGATCAGTTGAACAAGTTCGTACTTGTGTTCGTGGATGATATTCTGATTTATTCCAGAACTGAAGAAGAGCACAAGACGCACTTGCGTATTGTTTTGGAGATCTTACGGAAACATCAGCTGAAGGCTAAGTTTTCGAAGTGTCACTTCTGGAAGAGTGAAGTGAGGTTCTTAGGCCATGTGATTTCTGGAAATGGAATAGCGGTTGATCCCGCTAAGGTGGCAGCAATCCAGGATTGGGTTAGACCTAAGAATGCGTCAGATGTGAGAAGTTTTCTTGGATTAGCAGGATATTATCGACGGTTTATCAAAGACTTTTCCAAGGTAGCTGCACCGTTAACAGGATTGACAAAGAAGAACCAAGTGTTCAGTTGGGATGCTAAGTGTGAGCAAGCTTTCAGAATCCTGAAAGAGCGATTGACGAGTGCTCCTGTTTTGACTATTCCAAGTGGGAATGATGAGATGGTAGTTTACACCGATGCATGTGGTACTGGACTTGGAGCAGTGCTGATGCAGAAGGATAAAGTTGTTGCGTATGCCAGTCGACAACTGAAGCCGCATGAAAGGAATTACCCAACTCATGATTTGGAATTAGCGGCGATTGTATTTGCTCTGAAGATGTGGAGGCATTATCTGTTGGGAGTTCGATTCGAGTTGTTTACGGATCACAAGTCGTTGAAGTATCTTTTCTCCCAAAAGGACTTGAATCTTCGGCAGCAACGTTGGCTAGAGTTTTTGGCATCGTATGACTTTGGTATAGCTTATACTCCGGGAAAAGGTAACGCAGTAGCAGATGCGTTAAGTCGAAGACATGCAGGATTGGGAGCCATGTTTTCAGAATGGAAGAGTCTCGAGTATTTAGCTGGATTTGACTTCAGGCCTAGATGTGAATTGGAACCTGAGATGTTGGCAAACTTATCAATAAGACCCACTCTTGTGGAAAGGATTGGTGAGAGCCAAAAGCGAGATGATAAGCTTGTCAAGATTATCCGCGAATTGGAATCTGGGTTGGATCCAGAAAAGGATAAAGGATTTGAGGTCAATCGAGAGGGTTGGCTTCGGAAGCAAGGACGACTAGTTGTTCCCGATATAGATGAATTGAGGAGTGAAGTTCTGAAGGAAAGTCATCACTCGAAGCTGACAATTCATCCAGGTGGAAATAAGATGTATCGGGATATGAAGAGAACCTACTACTGGGAAGGTATGAAGAAGGATGTTGGAAATTTTATTTCCAAGTGTATGAATTGCCAGTTGGTAAAAGCCGAACAAAAGAAACCAAGCGGATTGCTTCAGCCATTAGAAGTTCCTACATGGAAGTGGGAGCAAGTGTCGATGGATTTTATCGATGGATTGCCTAGAACAAGAACGGGAAATGAAGGGATTTGGGTCATTGTGGATCGTTTGACCAAGAGTGCAAGATTCATTCCTGTTCGATCGACTAGGACTGCATCAAAGTTGGCTGAGTTGTATGTTAAGTGGATAGTTCGATTCCATGGTATTCCGAAGAGCATAGTGAGCGATCGAGATCCTTTGTTCACTAGTGGGTTTTGGAAGAGCTTCCAGGAAGTCTTGGGAACCGAGTTGTGTTTGAGTACAGCTTATCATCCCCAAACAGATGGTCAGATTGAGAGAGTCAACCGAGTTTTGGAAGATCTCCTCAGAGCTTGTGTTTTGGATTTCGGAGGATCATGGGAAGATCACCTTCATTTGGTGGAGTTTGCATACAACAACAGTTACCAGTCAAGTATTGGTATGGCACCGTATGAGGCGTTGTATGGAAGACCGTGTAACTCTCCGACATGTTGGATAGAGACAGGAGAAAAGCTGATGCTTGGGCCAGAGATGATTCGACAGACTTCGGATTGCATAGAGATCATTCGGCAACGAATGAAGGCAGCCCAAGATCGTCAGAAGAGTTATGCTGATAAGCGTCGAAAGGATTTGGAATTCGACGTAGGAGATATGGTTTTTGTGAAGATTTCTCCACTGAAGAATGTTATTCGATTCGGGAAGAAAGGAAAGTTGACTCCGAGATTTGTTGGACCATTCCCGATCATCGAGCGAATTGGAAAGCTCGCTTACAGATTGGAGTTACCAGAGAAGATGTCGAGTGTGCACAATGTTTTTCACGTATCATATCTACGGAAGTATGTGCATGACTCGAATACCGTAGTTTCTGCTGATAGCTGTGAAGATTTCGAAGTTGATCCAGTTGATAGAAGACCTCGTAAGCCGCTTCGTGTTGTTGAAACTGACACGAAACAGCTTAGGAGGAAGATAGTTAAGTTGCTCAAGATACAATGGAGTGACGATGATAACGACTGTACGTGGGAGGTGGAAGAGAGGATGAAAGCAGCTCATCCTGAACTCTTCAAGGTATGGCCCTAAGGTGTCGTGTCATCTAACGAAATTGTAACTTGTTCTAAGTCTTAGAATTCTGTACGCTAAGCTAGAATTGGATGCATGGTTTATTGATTGTTATGGATGATAGGCGTACAGAATAGCTTTGATTGCCTTGTTTGTTTGGAATTTCGGGGGCGAAATTCCTAAGGGGGAGAGAATGTAACGACCCGTATTTTTACGGATCAAAACATTCTAAAATGATTGACCTTTGGTTGTATTGTTGTTAAGTCATTTCAGGTTTTAGCAGAATTTTTCTTAAGTCTTAAGTCGTAGCCGACTTAGGAAGTTTGGACGAGTTAAGAAATAGATCTGGACGGGTTAATGACTAAGTGTTAAGTCGGCTGACGAGTTAAGATAGTGGTCGACTTAAGACCTGGACGACTTAGTAGTTAGCATGTCTGACAAGTTATTTGTTAAGTCGTTGCCGAGTTAAGGAAGTGGGGTGACCGACTTAAGAGGTTAGGGCGACCTAAGGAAGAATAGTAGGCAGCCTAAGTATTCTGGAGTAGAGTTAGGTCGGCAACGACCTAAGGACATGTTGTGAGCGACCTAAGTGTTTGGGTGTTAAGTGTTAGGTCGGCAGTGTGTGTTGAGTTATGAGTCGGTAGGTCGTCTCCTGTGTTAAGTTGTTGAGTCGTCAACCGACTTAGGACTTGGGTTTTGCGGTAGTATGATGAGTCTGCTTCGTTGGGTCGGTCTTATGGTTAAGTCGTTAGGTCGTATAGGCTGGTTAACTCGGCATAGCAGTAAGTCGTAAGTCGTCTAACTAGTTAAGGCGCGTGTGCATTAAGTCGTAGGCAGGATTCGTATATGCGCATGTGTTGAGTCGGAGGTTGCTAGGTCGGCAGAGGCTTAAGTGTTAAGTCGGCACCGACTTAAGAAGATAGCCGAGTTACGACTTAAGGGCAGTTTTCAGCTATAAATAGGAGGGGTTGTTCTCACTTTTTTTGGATCCGGATTTTGAAGCGACGAAGTGCTGCCATTTTGAGAGCTCGACTTCTACACTTCTTCACTTCTTTTCTCCACTCTAATCTAGTGCTTCCATCCATCCAAATCGAAGATCAAGATTGAAGATTCAAGAGCTTAGATTGAAGATTTTCATCTTTTCAAGAGAGATTTCTTCGTTTGAAGAGGATCCGTGATAGATCAAGCTTCATCCTTTGCTGTCCAGATCTGAAGTGTGTTGATTTGGGTTTGTTTAGGTGATTTGGTGAGTGGTGATTATCTCTCACACGGATCCAAAGGAGTATATCGGATTGTTGGCCCGATTTGGTGTTAAAATAGTGATTTCTATGCATTTCCTTCATCCTATGTATAGATCCATATAGATCCATTGTTCATGATGATGTTACATCCATTTTATCATATGTTAACCTATGCAAGTTCATTCATCAAGTTTGTAGAGATATAATCCATGTTTTCATGCTTATTGGACTTTCAACTCTTTAATTACGAAAATGCCATTATTGTTATAATTGTCTACTTAGATCATATTTGAATGCTTGATTGCTTGGATTGATGTTTGATTTGATTGATTGTTATGAACTAGATGATTGATGATTAGATTTAGATCGAAGGTGATTCAAAAGCTAAGGGAAAGGCTCTTGAATTGGAAAAGCTGCTCGTGGCATATGTAGCGGGATGATGAAGCTCTTATGCATAGATTTGATGATGTGAAGTTGAGATGAAGCTTTGCAAGGATGTAATGAAGCGAGGCATCATATGATGAAGACTTGGTCTAATCCAGACGGGATCATTCCAAGCATGTTGATAACTCGGTGATATGATTCGAGTTGAGGATAATGAATGGATATGAGAATAGTCGTCGAGGAGGATGACTAGGAGGCTTGGATAGCATCGTTGTTGAAGGTTCTAGCATGCTCTAAGCAAGAGTATGTTTGGGCAGATTCGATAGTCCCAACGGCCAACTGTTGATGGTCGAGTACTCTGGGCAGATTCGATAGTCCTAGGCACGGGCTGCGACGACGTGCGGGAGTTATGTCTAGAACCGGGGTTTCCATTAGCCCTTGACGGATGGCTGAAAGAATGTGCCGGTCATTCAATTAACGGTGATATCGAAGCAATGATAACAGTGATATCCAGAGTCATGGATGTTTGGTTGTATCGTCATTCGGACTCAAGAACGGTATTTTCTGGGTGCTTATCTGATTTAGGCCTTGGTACTTGGAAAACATCGCCCTTGACTCGAGTGATAGTAGCTTTACTTTAAAATTGTATGCTCTGCTATGTTTTGCTTCTGTTTAGAGTGTGTCTGGGGGCTATCACTGTAGAATGAGGTTGGAGTGGGAGGGTTGTATTCCTATTCCTTTTCCTTTATGCTCTTTTGGTATGTTGTTAGTTAATTTACTGCTCACTAAGACTGTTGTCTGACTCAAGGCTTTATGTTTTAATTCTTATTGCCTTGGGCTGTTCGTCCATTTTGGGACGGGCAGACTAGGTAGCAGGTGACAGGTGCTGTTCTCTTCTCACGATGCTAATATCGAAGACGAGCTAGAGGGTTGCATATTATCTTCTTATTATATGTACTGGATATTCCGCTGTTTTGTATTCTCTGAGAGATATGTAGTGAGGCTGGATGTATTGACTATGTGATGCTTGTATTCAACTATTATGGAGTTTTATATGATGTCATTTTGTTCTGTAAAGCTTCACTATACATATGTTCTATTGTATTTTGTCCATGCGCTGTGAGTAATACGATAGATTCTGTTGTTTTAAATCTTACCTTGACAATCGTCCATGGTCGCCTGGCACACTTTACAGCGCTCTATTTCTAGATTCGGTGCAGGGGTCATGGGCGGTCGTCACACTCCTTGTTATATGATCATCGAAGCTTGGTGCAGATGCAAAGTCATTTAGTCTCTTCACAATAAGCGCTCCTATATCAAAAATGAGTACTTCTATGTTTGGTGCTCGTATGGCTTCAACGGGCGTCGGTTGTTCGGAAGCGAGTTTCTTTCCTTATGTCCTTTCTGTGCTTGAATTCCTCCAGGTCAAGTGCTTAACCTATTGCTCGGTTCTTTACAGGCATTCTAACTTGAGATGCTCGCGATGAGAACGCTGAGCATGACACACTAAAGGGTTTAAGAGAGGTCCAACTTCCAGCACTACAAGGCTGCACATCTCCTGGCAATTGAAAATCTTAGACGGTATGGCCTGCTACTCTCTAGAGTGCTTACCTGATCTTCTGATAGAGTTAAGTGTATTCCATATGGGCAATTATGTAATTTATTATATATATCTAACTTGATAACCAATCTTGTTCAAAATAAAAGGTGTTTTCTTTCTATTATATACTTGATATAACGTGTTATATTAATTAAGTAATTTAATTAAAAGTATATTTAATAGAAAATCCATCAATGGTATGTTTTGTGACAGTAGCTAAAAAGTGTTGTAACCGTGAGTAATTTATCACAATGAAAATAAATATATCATTTTAAATATTCCTAGTCAAGATGTATCGAGACTAGATATCGATACATCCATTGAGACTAGAGTACGTAACGCTCTCCAAATGTTGGGTAACGTATTACTCAAGGTTATTAGGGGTACTAAGGGGTTACGTATTGATAATTATTGGATAACTATGGAATGACACACTCGATAGTTTTATATTAGTTAATATAACTAAGGTCAAGCAGAAAATATCGATGCGACTAATTTACACAGTTTTCTCAACTTTAAATTACTGTTAATCTTCAATGTGGAAGCTCCTCTTTGATTATAGGTAAATCGTGGCATGATGTCTATCGAATGACTATAGTTGGGTCAAGTGGAAGCATTGGAAGTAAAACACTATTCAAGAGAGGATTTGTCTCCTCAGTTATATGAGATTAGTATCACGATCAACTGAAGTCAAAGTCTCTACCCAGGGCATTTCGTTTAATAATAATTGTTATTATTAAACCAAGGACTTTGTGTTTGGACTATAAAGTTGAATATGGACGATATTTGATTTTTGACCATTACCGAATTCCATAAGTCCTAATGCGATATAGTTTTGACGAATATAATTGGTGTAAATAATTGCCACTAGGATACCGTTTATAATGAGTAAAAGTGGATTTTACCAAAAGATGTGTAAGCGATAAATTCAGCCAAAATGTCATACCACTAGCTAAGGTGACGTGTGAACTTTAATATTTGAATCGTTGGATATTAATCGCTTACTGAATTTACACCTTTGAGTCGCACAAGCGTAATGACGAATTCTCCAAAAAACCACATGATTTAATTAATTTATAAAATATTGTAAATTGATTAAATTAATTAATATTTAAGAAATATTAATTAATATTTAATCTATTTGATGTTTGGAAGTTGTTTGTAATTATTTGAATGCATTTATAAAATTTATATTTGCATGCATTGATATACGATATCAATATAATTTAAATAAAAGATAATTGTACGAAACGATTTACGGAAATTTTTTATTATTTGATGGCATGTAATTTTAGTCAAACCATGTGAGGAGAGAGGTGTGGAGAGAGAGATAATCAAGGGAATCAATTAAAGAATGAGAAAGGTTTCATTCTTTTAAATAAAACATATTCTCTAATTCATTCTTTACAAACAATTCATTCTTTCTCATTCATTCCTTTTCTTTCTCTCCTCCTAACTTTTAATGACACCAAACAAAATAATAATTCCCAAAAACTTTCAAATCTAAGTAAAAGAACATCAAACAAAACAAAACAAAAGTGTTTCATCCATCTCTTGCAATGATATGATGCGGATCTTGAAGATCTAAGGAGATATCATCATTCAAGGTGTGATTTCTAGGCAACATCTTAAGGTAATTTTCTGTTTTATCTATAAGTTTTATCCTTCATATGTTTAGATATGAATGGTTCATTATCTCCTTAATTGATTAATTTTAAACATGTGAATCAAAACCCTTTATCTCAATTAAAAGCATGTTTATTATTTGTTTCAACTCAGATCTGCATATGTATTTCATCATTATTTTTATGTAATTATTGTTAATATTGTCAGATCCATTACCCCTTTTGCTCTTTTGTTCATATTGTATGTTTAGTTCAGATTCGAATCTTATTATCATGAATTTATATGTGATTTGGTTGTCTAATTCTTTTTTGTTTTAGAAATTATTGTTTAAATAATATTTTGTTTTGAAAATTGTTTTGATTAAATGATTTAATTTTATGTTAAAACTTTGGGAATTGAATATGCCGTTATAAGTTATTATGGAACAACTTTGGTCATTACTTACAGTAGAATAATGGTTAATTCATTCTATGATTTACATATAGAGTTTCCTATCGAATATATATGTTAAACTTTGTTTTGAAATTAAAACTTTTATTCAATTATTGTATACATATATGTGCATATATATACATACATTTTTAATTTAAGTTTTACAAAATGGACTTTTGTGAAAATTACAATTTTGGTTTTAAACTATCTGTTAATTAAACAAGTTTTGAATTATTTGCTTTAATTTAAAACATGTCAAACAAATCAACTTTAGTGTAAACAAGAATACACACACACACACACACACATATATATATATAATAAATGCTATTTTTTTAAAAACAAATTGGAAAACAAAGGCATACGCCTATGCACATTTCCTATATGTTGCACTTATATAATATTCACTGTGAATATATTTGGATATTGCAACGACCCGCAAATTCATCGCTTTAATAAATTAAGATTATTTTTGAAATATTCAAATATAAGGATTTACAACCCCAATAATAATTTTTTTAACCATAAATAAAAATGGTAAACCTATTAAAATATATTAACAAAGATTTAATTGATTAATGACATCGTTAGTGATGCCAGTATATATAATAATTGATTTATGATTTTAAATTAAGATTTAATGATTATTATAAATATTTGAATAATAGTTTTAAAATGATAATAATTCATTTATAATAGTAATAATAGTTTTAAAATGAGAATAATTGATTTATTTTCTAAATTTGCCTGTAAATACCCCACCTCATTTCACAAATTTCCTACAACTTTCTTTATCTTCTTCTCCACATTTCAAAGCTTTTTATGGCTTCTCCACTTAATAAAATAATGAAGAAAATATTTGTAAAAAGAAATTAAATATATATATATATATAATAGTATATACACCTCAAAACAACTTCAAAATCACTCCTTTTTCCCCTCAAAACCCACGGCCGCCATCATCTACACCACTAGCCGAGCACCACCTCTCTCCTTTCTTGGCTATGAGCACAATGACCAAGGCTAAGCACCTCAAAGGCTTTCGGGCTCGAGTTCGTAGATTTTTAGTTCGAGTTAGCGAAGCTATAGCGAAATCTAGTCAATACGATATCCAATGAAGGTAAGAACTCTATTTATACATACTCTATATTGAATGATATATATATTTGGCCATGGTTGTTTATAATGATTGTTTATCATGTTTGGATATTGTGAAAATATTGTTGTTTGGATATATAAACAAGTCATGTTAAATACACATCGATATTACACAAGGAAATCACTTTCTGAATCAAATTATAAAAGTAGTATGGTATCATTAAATCTCTTGGAAATAGTTTTAAAATGATTTAAATATGTTTTATAAACACTAAGAACAAATTTGGTTAAGTTTGAATAAGAAATGAAAGACGAGTCAAACTAGGTGCGTCGCGTAACGATAGTTTGCGATTTCGCGCTGTAAAAGTTAAACGAGTATATAAGGTGGAATATAGCTCGGAATTCTTTGTAATAAGAATTTTTCGACCAATTATATCCATAGTTTTCAAAAAAAGAAGAAAATCAAGATTTCATCTTGTAGATTTTAAAATATAAGTAAAAAAAGTTTTCGAAATAATCACGGTTTTGCAGTTCAGAATTCAAAAAGGGATTTCTTAAAATTTAATATTTCTAAATTGTAACGACCCGGTATTTTGGACCATTCAAATCGACAATAATCCGCACATGTCGGACTTGAATTGCTCAAAGTATCAGATTGTTAATTTAAATTTGGCAAAACTCAGCATATACAGTAAATAAATCAATCACTGAATCACAGACACAGAGTAATACATTAATACGCAGCGGAAAAGATAAAATAGTATTTCATGAAGCTACTATATAAACATCAGAGTTAAAAATAAAATACAACAGAATATCTCAAATACAGTGAAGTCTTCAGTACGAATAGATGATCTCTCTGAACAAATCAACTGGAAAAGCTGAAAGCTGAATCGATAGTTAGATCTCCAAATGAAGCTCCAAACTCCAAAGGTGAGTCTCAAATGCTGTATCACTCAGTCTGACCCGAGCGTAAAGTAAAACACAAAACACTCGAGTTAGGATTAACATTCTTATACTAATAAATCCAACTCAAGTGAAATATCAACTGAAATACAAGTAACTTAAAGGATGTTTGGGATAACCATCCTCTAAGGATCCATGGAACTATCTACAATGTAGAAATATACACTATAACACCGTGGTCATTTCAAATAAATTTGTACTTCAAAACCAAGATATCATTTTTATTTCAAATATATCTATTTTCCAAAATAATATATATAGGTTAAATAATTTATAAAGTAAAGTATTTAAAATTTCCTCAATTCTCACAAATCGAATCAAATCAACTCAAATTCCAAATTCAAATTTATTCAATGCTCAATTCATCAATTCAATTCAGTTCTTAATAGACCATTTAAATTTCAGTATATTACAAAGCTTTAATATTCAACATTTTCAAAGTTAAATTTAACAGTTTTATATAGCTCTTGATTTAATTTCATTATTATTTAATCAGGGAATATTCACTTAATAAATTCAATATCATTTAACTAACCTTAAATTACATTTTTACTAAATATTTCCTTAAATTTATTTAAACAAGAAATATTCATTAAATTACTTAAATCAAACCCAAGTTATGAATCATATCTTAAATCTCAATTTCCATAAGTTTCAAATCGGTTAATTAAATAAAATTCTTTATTGAATACAATTCCAACTAAATTCAAAGTATCTTCCCAACCTTAACTTATTCAAATTATTACCAAAATCTATTTTGAAATATAAATTTAAATACTTAACCATATTATATGTATTAAATCAATCTTAATTAAATTAAATATTATTATTAAATCCATATATATCATTACCATTTATATAAAATAAATTAAGAATAATCATTCATTAAAACCATATATTCTTTCCAAAACCATGGAATTTATTTTCAAAATATTTATATATGGACCAACGGTGTCTGTATATAATTTCCTATCTTATGGTCAAGTGATACAGATATTTATCATTTCAATCCGTAATTTAAATATATATGGGTAGATATCATTTCGACCCATAATCCCAAATTTCAATCAAATGAAAATCGCTTGGGTCTATCATTTCAACCCATAACGATTTCTCCTATTCTAAAGTCCATTCGGGTATGTATCATTTCAACCCATAGTGAATTCTATATTAGCAGGGAACTTGCAGAGTGATAACAGATATGATAATAACAATATAACATTTCAACAACAGAGATAAAATTTAATAACTAACAACAGCATATTTCAATTGTCGTTTCAATTGAAATCAAATTTAATAGATAAAAGAACGTTAACCGTGAGTGATTGCTCACCTTCTGAGGCTAGAGAGAATAGACAATGAAATGAATTTCGAATCCAAGAACGAAATCCCAAAGAAAACTAGATTAGCACGAACAGAGCTGATAACAGGAATCAATGAGAACAAATTTATATAAAATTTTAAATTCTAATATTTACTCATATTAAAATAAATTCCTTTATACCAAACACAATATTGAATTTAAAACATATGTTTTTTAAAAAATCAAAATGATTATGGGTATATACAAAATCATTATTATATCTAAACCCATATATTTAGAATACATACCTAATATATAATTTAAACTCAATATCTCTAAAAAAATCAAAATGACTTGCTTTATTATAATACATCTATAAACTCCAACAAGTCATATGCACCTATATATACTCTGCCATACTATAACATATATGTAACACTAATATATATAAACTTTCACACGAGTAATACTTAGAAATCAACAATATTAAATAAACAGTATATCTTCATTCTTATATGCAACCCAGGTAGTATAGTATATAAACTATATTTATATATGTAACCTCATAAAAGTTAACACTTAAACATGTTATGTATATATAATACTTCTAATATAATATTCAACAAACAGGATCTATAGCATACACTTCATACATACATATGATCCTGCACAATGATATAAAATTATATATATATATATATAACATACTATCATAATATATATATAACTTCTTTTATAAAGTAATATATATAAAGCACTTATATACATCAACCTACAATAAAATTAGTATATACGTAAAACACATGTATGCGGACCGAAATGGCTATATCATATATATTAAAACTAACGTCCTTATTTACATATGTGGTTTAAACAGTAGTAACATAGCAAGTTTATAATAATATAAATAGTACTTATTATTATATATATATATATCAATTATTCACAAAAAAATTCAAACCATTATATATATACAAATACTAATATATAAACTAACTGTTATATATATACTTAAACCATATACAACAACTACATTAACATATTATACACAACTTTTATTTTTAATAAAATTTCATATATAATAGAGCATTTAAAATATATATCCAATGGACTAACACATAATCCTATATATAAAACAATATTTGTACGAAACTTACACAAAAGAGAGGGAGGAAGGACGAAGTGGCGGGTGGAGGAGATTCTAGTGGCTGCTCGCTTTGGCGGAGGAAGAAGGGAGACGCGGTAGATGGTGGGAGAGGTTGTTCAGTGCGATGTTGATGGAGGGCTACGTGTATGGGGTGTTGCGTGGAGAGAAGATGATGGATCGGCAAATGGAAGGTGAGTCGTATGGTGGAGCAGTGGGTCGTTTGTGGTGGAAGGTGGTAGTGGAAGCTTTTGGATGCGGTCAGGTGGGAAGGGAAATATGGAAGCTATAGTGAATAAATCGAGAGCTTTATATGATGCTGCTTTGTTTCAAACGAATATTTTCTTCTATTTTTTTTTAGAATGAGGGGAGAGGAAGAAATAGATCTGGGAGGAAGAAGAAAAAGTTTCAGAGGAAAAGAAATAAATATATGGAAGCGTGAACAGTGGAGAAATGAAAAGCCCGTTTACTGAAAAATAATAAATTTTGAAACGATGGAAAGAGTAACCACTGGCCATTGAATTCTGCAAATAATAATTGCTACTGGCTGTTAATTTCAGCCATTAGAAATTTGAAAGGACACAACTATCAAAAGTGTAAAAGTGATACCGAAACAATTAACCATTTTCACTGGTTCCACCACGTACCGGGCTCCGAAATACATAATGAATATACCGCGGAGGTCAGCACGACGAGACGAATAGAATTACACACGGATATCAGTGGTACGATCGTCCGATCAAAAGTCGATATCGGTGCCGAAAATGCTGCTATTTGGTCAAAAATTAAGATAAACGGAGCAATAGAAGTCAAAATTTGGAAATACGAAAGATGACGTCTCACTCAGAAGAGGATTTAGAATTTTTCTATAAGAAAATATTCAGGTTTTGAAATTAATTTATTATCATCAATTATTAACTGTTTTAAATTGAGATAGAATTACACAATAAAATAAACTTCCATATAATCTGATGAAAATTTACCATTTGCTATGTCTAAATAGACGTATTACAAATATTAAATTTTCAATTCAAAATTTTATTATTAAAAATTTCACAAAATTTCAGTTAATTACGTTATTAAAACTATTAAAATTTTGGGTCGTTACTTAAATGTTTTAAAAATATGGAAAAAAATTGTAAATCTTTTAAAATGTTTTAAAGAGATTTGAGTTATATAACTAAATTTTCAAAAGATAGAAAAGTCGTTTTGATCAATATAACTTTAAAAACACTATTCACATTGGCTTTCAATATCTTTTGAAATATAACTTTATACTTAACAATTCTTTCCCAAACCTTTTATAAATATTTTTAAACGAAAATTAAGCATTATAAAGATGATTTGAATATTTTATAATTTATTTAAAATAATTTAAATAAATGAATTAAAGAAAAGCTGTTATAAGCAATTATTTTAATCTTGGCTCTAATAAGCCGACGAGTACACCTGATTTTTCTATCCATGAGATCTAGTTGAGTAGCTTAAACCAAGGAGATGTTCAGGAGCAACAAGTGCCCTGGCTCACTTGGCATCACCTAGGCGAGGGATTGATAAGGTCGAAATTTCGGAAACGAGTTAAGTATAAAAGATTAAATTTTCCCAAATTTTAAAAAACAAGGGTTGTATAGAGATAATCTTCTTTTAATTGATATTAAATTCTAAGGAGGGAAATTGTACTACTCATATGAATTTAAAAGGTGATTTCACTGTTATTCGATGGATAGTGCTTGTTGAATACGGAAGTTAACATCAAGTATACTTTGAATGATTTCTATGGATTTGTTTTATTCAAATATTAACTAATCTGGATTTACCATCTTAGATAACATGGTTTCAACTTATTAAAAAGTTATGTTTTGGGATTGAGAATCTTTGTTAAAATTTAAGTAAAACGAATTGGAATTATTCCGAGTTTTAAAAGGAGTTTAATTAAACCAAAGAAATTAGCAAAGAGAGTTTTAATGAATTCCATATATACTAAAAAGAAATGGTTTTCAAAAGATAAATATTTCTAAAGGATATTTGGATAAGAAGATATAAATTAATGAAATATTAATCACCTATTTATAAAACATCTTTTTATTGATGATTGGTACGTCGAAATCAGAATCAGATTTGGGTAATCCATATCCGAAAACCACTTCAAACCAATTTACGCATTCGAAAATGAAGATATATATTGAAGACCATAATTTTGAAAGATTGAGGATCTTCATTTCGAAAGGACTGCTTGTTGATAATCTCTGGGTAGCTCCCGAGATAAATAAATAGCAGTGGTCCCTTCGTTCTGAAAATCTTCGAAAGACAAGATCTATTTTGAAACGACCCGCAGTCCCGTACCCCTTAAGTCGACACTATTCTCCAACATATCGACCCAAAGTGAATGGAAATACAAACCATTAGGGTTAAAGAAAAAGAGGTAGAAGAAGGAAATAGAAGACAACATCAGAATCTAACCATCGCAGCGGAATAAAATATAATAGAGAATAACTAATCTTTACACAAAAACAAATCTGTTTATACATTACATCATCAGAGTACACATAACACACAACTGGACAGTAATCACAACATGTCCTCATAAAACTGAATACACAGTACGCACAACACAGCGGAATATACATCAAGTACGAGTGATACGACTCGCCATCCAGCTTGTCTCCTGAGCTCCATAGCCGTCCAACCAAAATCTGTACCCTATAATACTCGGTCTGACCCGAGTATTATAATAAAATAACAGCCGAGTCAGTCTGGAATACCAGCGTGAGAAAATCACACTCAATTTGATTATTAAAGTTTCAAACCCTTTGAAACAAAAGCATCTCGTAAGACCACGCCACAAATAAACATGTTGGGTTTTTACCTTACGATAGCTAAAACACTTTTATCAAATTCATCTGATATTATAATAGTGTCTATAGAAAGTAAAATAGAATCTAGCTGAAATGATTGCATCTCACGTTTCAGCAATAGTTGGGCACAATCAAAACCGTACAGGTGCGTAGGGAGAATGAATTTCCAACTAATGACTAGGCACTGGGATACCACTTGTCACAGTACCTGGTCTAGATCAGCTTACCGAGGAACACGCCTGATCCCCTGCAACACAAGACTGGAACTACCTAAGGTTTATTCCGAGTAAGATCACCCCACGGTTGGGATCAGCAACCGCACCACTAAGCCGAATATAAAAAGGGACATCTAGATAGGGATGACCTCACCCTAATGGGCGCTACCCACATAGCCTTGATGCATAACCCCTGATTTTCAGTCATTCCCGATTGATGAGGATTGAGGCTAAGCTTTACCTTTTTAGAACACATCCCTTAGAATGCCCATCGTCCACCTGACGATGTTCTGAAAGCATTCATCCATACAAGTCCGTCCCGGGTTCGAACGGAACCGAAGGCACTACTCCTACTACATCCATTTTGGAATCACCCTCAGGATTAGTAGCGACTAGCCCTTGCACTTCACAGTACCATCTTCGATTCAAACTCGTTTCCCCACGAAAACGTACAGACTGGATCGAAGTGGTTTTCGAGAAATAAATCTCGATCCCGGTCTCTTCGAAACGATCAGTGCATTGGCCAATATTGATAGTTGGTTATTTAACTATCAACTAACATCCACAAACATCCATGAAACAATAAATAATTCTCCAAATTATTTATTAATCTCCAAATATCTTCGCAAGATATATTTCTATTTTTCACCCCTTTGAAAACAGTTTCAAAACCGTCCTTCTCTCATGAAATAAATTTCCCAAATATTTTAATTTCCACTGAAATCTCCAAGTACAAACACTTTAGATTTTTAAAGTAATTTAAAACACTATATTATAAAATATACTTTAAACAAAACATTTAAATTAAAACTACTTTAATACTTTATTCAAAGGTATATACTTTAAGAATATTTAAAATAAAGCTACTTTATAAAACTAAATTTTTATCTTTTAAAACATAATACCAAGTCATCTTAAATAATTACTACTAAAATAAATTTGAGAAGTACTTACCTTTAAACCTTAACATTTAAAAATAATAAATTTTCTAAAGCATACTTTAAAAACAACTTTAAAACTTTTAACTCATACTTAAAAGTTTGCTTTGGAAACGTACTTGGCTATCCAGGGAAATACACTTCTCTTTCACATCTTTAAAATAAATCACTATTTATTTTTAAACAAATTTACCCATTTCTTTAATAAATTCCCACCGTGAATTTATTTTTCCAAATATCCATTGATATATTACTTCACTTTTATAAACCCAGTTTATAAATTTCATAATCTCAACTTCCTTTTAAAATTTCAATTTCAAACACTTAATCAAATTTCCAAATTGATTTCCAAATCAATTCCATTTTGAAATAAATTCTTTTACTTACTCAAGTTTACTTTAAAATCCGTTAATTTCATTAATTCCAGATTCAGCTTCTAAATTAGGATTTTAAAAATCTTATTTAACTTGAAATTATAAATTCCATGTTTATTTTCAAGTTTCTTCTTTATCATTCAAACAAGTTTAAACCTTGAAATTTTAAAATAAATTCTTTACTCCTTTTTAAATATTATCACTTGAATTTATTTATTCAAAATATCTCTTTTCCCAAACTTTGGACTTACTTGTTCAATTTAAGAAAAACCACTTTTATTCTTCCCATTCATTTTAAATAATCCAAATTCCTTATAATTATTTTATTTGATATTTTCCTTTTATTTACCTTAAAAATTTCAAACTTCATATATATATATATTTTAATTCTCAAAATTCCAATATATATATATATACAACCAAGCCAGAGTAATCAATAAATTCCAATTCCCAATATGATCAATAAAATTCATCACAGATCATCATATAGTCATAACGTTGAATATAAAAAATAAATTCAAACGTTTTGAGGAATCCAGTTGGATCCCTCCAACCTGTTTCCCTGCATCCACAGACGTTAGAACAATACCAATTCCACTTCAAGGTGGAATATCACGGTATATGGGTTTATATAATATCATCCGCTATTATGCGGCGCATAGGGTCTCATCCGCTATATAATGCGGGAAATCAATCACCCCAATATATATATATACTACTATATAATATATCACATCCAATCAATTCAATCATTCAATCAAATATTTAAATTTAACCATTTAAATTTAAATAGCAAAGCCAGAAGAGTGATATTAACTCACCTTTAATTTTGCTATTTGCAATCCATTCCAAACGGCTTGTTTCCATGATTTTAAACCTTGTATAAACAATTCACGATTTATTACTATTTGAATTAATCAAACGATTAATCACCATTCACTTATTTAATCTTAACTAATGATTTTATTTTAAACAAATAATTAAATTTTAAACTAATTTTCCTTTTTAAATCTTTAGTGACTAAAATAAATTACCTTATTTTAGAATAAACTTGTAAAGTGAAATATGTAAAGGTATATTAATTTTTCTTTAGGAACTACGTATATATTTATAAAATAATCACTATAGATTTCATAAAAATATAATTTGGATAAACTTTATCTAAATATAGATATTTCTACTGTTTACTATATATGGTTGTTTCTTGCTTTACTTATATACTTTAATTTTAATAAAATAAAATTCCTTTCAAACAATATATAAGTATCAAGCTAAGAGCAGAACAACTTTATATATCTTGCCGTAAGAAATAAAATTTATTAGTCACTACATCTACATAAACTGGACCTTATTGTTAAAACCAACATAAGTTATATATATATTTTTCTGAAATATTCAAATATATAAGTGTTATTAATTTAAATCGAAATATATACCTTGTTGCTCGATATGAGCCTCCCTCTTGTTCGCCACCATGACCTGCTGTTGTCGTGCTCGAAGACAGTGTCACCTCGTGCCAGATTTTGCGAGTTCTCCTTCCAGAATCTCTCCTCCGATCAACGTGCCACCACCCAAACAACTGCGACCCCATGAAATGGACCTGGACAGCCTTCCCTTCCCCTCGCGAACGTCGCCGTCGAAGTCAAATTGCAAGGAACCCCAAATCGATGCCGCCGACGATTCTCGTTCGAAATCGATTTCGATTTACCTCGTGGATTTTGGAAGAAGGAGGGAAGAACCAACGATTTGAATTATTCGATTCAGTTAGAAAAACTACGATTTCGTGAATTCGTTCGCCATGCCTTTTTTTCTTTTCGTTTTTGTTTGCTGAGATAAAATGTTTGGGTCCCTTTTTTTCCGAATACAAGGTGCTCTGCTGTTATGAATTGAAGGGGAAGATTGATATTTGAAATGAGGGTAACGTGCAGTTTCAGCTTAACTTGCTTGACCAGGTTAAAGGACTGTGATTTGATCCCTTAAAACGGCTGACGTGATTTGTGAAGAGTGCTGATGTGAGAATATATATATATATATATATTGTTATATCGTCTCGTTTTACGCAATTCAAAATGTCGAACCCCTATCGAGGCGTGCCCCCATGCGTCTATAATATTATACCCCTATTTCGAACGCGATGGAAAAGGTTCCGAGTCCTATCTCGATCGTATGGAGAAGATAGCTTTTTGGACCCAGTTATTATATTAAATTTCGATATAATCTCCAGCGCTTTTATATAACGTACACTCACAAAACAACTCCAAACACTACGAAAATTGAAATCCGATAATAAAACACTATTACGGATCCAATGGAACTAGTTTCGTCAAATTCCGAGACTGTGCCTCGGAAGGCTATTTTTTAATATCGATTTAAACCATACATTTTTAAAACTGAACAAATCACTGTTAAATTCAATTTTAAAACTTCTATTATATTCAGTACTGTCAATATAAATTTTACAAGCTTTCAAATTATTTTTAACTGGCTTAAAACCCCAGATTCAATATTTTGCCCAAATTTCAATTGTTTAATTCAAGAATTAAATTATCCGATAAATAGAGATATCCGAAATTCAAGTTAAAATTAGCTTTTAAATATTTAAAATCAATTAAATATTTCGATTTCAAATATCCAAAAATTACGGGTCGTCACATTCCTCCCTCCTTAAAAGAATTTCGTCCCCGAAATTACTAGTTAGGAAGAATGATTCAATCCCCGTTAACTATTTTCTCAAATCCAAATAGTTTCAAACAACTTTCCAAAATAATCTTTTATTAAGACACACTAACCCTCTTTCTAACTTTATAACTTATCTATAAGTCCCAAACAATATTACTCACTTATCAATTAAAATTAAAATTTGAAACCAAATTTTGAATTATCAAAAAAAAAAATTCTCAAATTTTTCTAACTCCTTAAATTCCCGAAATTTTTTGCCAGCATCTCCTTTGCGCGGCTAGCTCGGTACAACTACAAAATGCCTCTACGGGCCTCCAAATTTCAAAAGAAAATGAAAAACCAAGTGGCTAGACCAGAAAATCATCAAATTTCATACAAAAATTGAAACACATACCTCTTGCTTGGAAATTCAAATTTATCTTTTGAAATCAAAACCAATTTTTCCCTTGCTTTTAAATACCTGTATATCCTACCTATCAATAATATCCAATCACGGAATTCCCAAATCATTTTATTCATCACTTTACAAATTTTCAATATTTGCTTTACTTAAGCCCGAACGATGCACATATATCATCTGTACGCAATATCAAATTCGATAGCTCACTCGATCACACAATTCCATTCCCGAACTAGTATCGTCCACCCGATTCTCTAGTGCGGACTCAGATCTGGTTTTTTGATCAGAAACCGTCATTCTCCTTACATAGTCCTAAACTATGATAGAGAATATTCAGAATCAATCAAAAATCCATATCCAGGGTTCGCCGTCGAAAATCGAGTGAAAAATCCCAACTCGTACCGATATAACTATCTCGAAATTCTATGCTCGAATCTGGATCAAATTGCTATGCGAATAAAATAATATACGTACATCCTACGTATTAATTTCAATTGATTATTAGCTATATCAATTCTCTTTTATTCACATTCATTTGATTTCCATTTACTTATTCACAATTTCCCTTTTCACAACTTCCAGTTTTAATCTTCATTCAATTATTCACTTAGTATATTTCTCCATTCCAAAATTACTTAGTATATTTCCAATACAAATTTACTTAAGAATTTCATCCTTTCATTTCTTAAGTCCAATATAAATATTTTATATACCTCTTAATTTTATTTTTACTTCACTATTGAAGTTTATATCCATTTCTATTCACTTTGCCTTTACAATTCCATTTGAATTCAATTTGCTTCAATTTACAAATCATTTCAAATCTAAATACTTTTCCAAATTTTCATCCAGATTTTCTTTTTCAATTTTACTTGGATTTAATTCATCTCCAATCTTTGAATATTGAATTTTTTATTTACCTTTATTTCAAATTTCAAATTTTAAATCATTTTTCGTTAGTGAAAATTTCAAAAATTTTCTAACTCCCAAAATTTTCATAAAATTTTGGCAGAGTCTCCTTTGTACGGAGGAGCTTTTGCAATTTGACAAGAGATATAAATATATATACATCGACCCACTCGGTCGGAAAAAGAAAAACAACAACAATTCATATTTCCTAACTTTGTATTGCGTAGGCGTACCTTTATTTAGCACTTTTAAGCAAGCGGATTACTATTTTAGCATTTTGCATGACCCAATCCAGCCAAACGGCTTTCCTGTACCTGTACTTGCTCAATTTAAATGTGTACGTGCCAAATATATGAAATTTATTAACATTTCACTCATTTTCAATAGCTAACACATGGATTTCATAAGCCATACATACCAAACATCACTTATAAGTAATTAATAAGGTTTCAATCACCAATTCAATTGCCTTCACTCGCTTTTCTTACCCTTGCATTCAATTTAAGTGATGTACAACTCACTTACTTACCTCCAATTCATTTCTAATTCCAAACAACTCATATTCATGTCAATTGATTCAAAAATCAATTTTGTTTACTTCTATCAATTCATAGAATTTTATTCAATTCTGTTTGCGTCAAACGACAACCATTTCTATGCAGATTCAATGATATTCACTTAATAGAATATCCATTCTAGTTTATAACTAATTTAAATTGATACCAACTCAATTTATACTCGAATTGGATTTTATTTGCAACTCAAATCATTTTCTATTATAATCCAATTCCATTTCATTTGACAACATCTCCACTTACATTAAATTCATTCCCAATCCAAGTTGAATTTTATTTATTACCCGAGTTTATTTCACAATTCAACTTCTATTTTACCAAATTGGGTTCCATTCCCATATCTCACCAGCATATTCAATTTCTAATTTATTCCAAATTAGTTTACTCCCACTTCCAATTCAATATTTGATTTCTAATTTCAATTTTACTTCATTATTTTACTTTTCGTTCAATCTAATTTATAATCCAAGTTTAGATTCCTATTTCACTTTCCAAAATACCAAATAAAATTTTATTTTGGCTTACACCTTCCATTTTTAGATTTTAACTCGAGATAGTTTAGCCTAGAGTATTTTATTCAACGGACTTCTATTTTTTTTATCAACCATCGAAGAGTATTTATTCCAATTCAACCTTATTTAACTTAACTCTGGTTAAATCTAATCTCATACTATTCCTTTAACTTCTCACAATTCGTCTACATTTTATTAAGTAAGAACTTAATTTCATTTAATGTATCCACCACATGATACAATTCCATAAGCATTTTAAATTATCTTCCAGAGTTTAAGCAACATTTCAAAATCACCCTTGAAATCAATTATATCCAAAATTCTTTGGTAAATTCAATTTTCTCTTTGAATTTCAAAATCAAACCCGGTTCTGCAAACAGTTTCCATTTAAAACAATTTGGCAGCAATTCCTCTCTTGGAAACTCGAAAATGAACATCGATGATGTAACAACCCGGGATTTAGCTTCAAATTATAATCGTCATTTAACGGTTAAAGTGATGATAAATTGCTATTGGAATTTAATTCAAGTTGAAATTCTTTTACAAAAGTGTTAAGTGTTTTAATCAGTTATAAATTCCTTTACAATTTGTTAAAGGATTATGCGGGCTTTAATACTGATCCTAGCCCCCTTTTATTTTTGTTTTGGTACTGAGATTAGCAAAAGTATACTCATTCCTCTTTGACTTATTTTCATTCGCAAGCCCATCAAAGAAAACAAATCACATCCCTGTTATCATCCTTATCTATTGTCAATGTCGGCCCGTTCCTCCATTTTTCTCTTTTTCATTTTCGCGTGCCCTAGCCCTAAGCAGAACAAAAGAACGAAAATGTAAATGGAGGCCATAATATTTTCGTGAGATCGAAGTAGAGCTTCGTGCTAACTAGGTCGCTTTCATCCCGATTGCTTGGATGGTTGAGGCTGCCCCAATTCTCGATCGAGTTCAAACTCTGGCTTCGCTCGATTGCTGGAGTGCTCAGCTTCTTCTAAATTCGTCGACAAGGTGAGTGTTCCACTCACATCTAATTCAAGCTGCAGGTTTATTTAGAGTTAGAATCTTGTGATTTTCGTTCATATTCACTCGTTGAATTCGTCAATTGCCTTATCTTGGCCGTGTGGTTTTGTTTGAATGTTTTGATGATCTCTGATTTTGTTATCGCGACTATGACTTAACTGTGTCGATGACTTCTTTTTTACTTTGGTTTTGAGTTGGTAATTTGTCACTGCTTCGACTTGTGAATTATTTGATTTTCCGAACATCATGGCATTGGGTTTTGATATTCAAATTTGACAGGGTTTATATTTTTGGGTTGTGATCATCCAGTATTGCTTGATTTTGTTCACTGTGTCATTGCCTCTGCTCTCTGTGATTTTCTTGAGTCTGATTTCAAGGCGTGTCGCAGCCGTCTGTCATAGGCTTGTTGTGTCATTGAGTCTGTACATTCATTGTTATGTAGTCTGCACTTTTGCATTTTGATTTCATGTGGAAATTCTTGTTGTCTGGTTTACTTGATGGCATTGGGGCTGGTGTAGTTGTACACTTGATCACTTTAAAATTGTACATATATCTTCGAGTGTGCACTAGGTCTCTGAGCTGGTGACATTTGATCCAGATCACTTTTACTCTTTGGTCTGCATACCTAATGTGTTCACTTACTTGATGTCTGATAACACTCGAGACTTATTCATGTAGTTTGCATCTGTTTAGCTGTTCTGACCTGTATACTTGTTTTGATATTGGGTCAGGTTCCTTTTGTTAATTCACTGGTATCACTTGAGTCTGATCTGATTCATTCGTTTGTTGATTAGTTGGTTGGTCTGGTCTTACTTCTGGTCTCACTTGATGTCTTTATTGATATTGTTAACTTGGGTATGATGTTGGCACTAGTTCGTGACTATGTGCAGTTTCACTTTGTTGATGGTTTGATGTTGAAGTCACAGTGATGTATTGTGGTGAGTTCGATGTCCATGCATTGTACTAGTAGTCTTGTTTCGTTTGTAGCATCGAGTCTGGTTTATGTTGCCTTCTTGTCTCGACTTTGAATTTGGCAATTACTTTTGCTCACCGTTCGATTACACTTGAAATTGTTGATGATTTTTCACTGCATCATTTGGTCTTTGTACCTGTGCACATATGTACATGTCTACCTAGTATACATGTATATCTGTTCAACTGTACACATAGCGTATAATTTGTATCACTTGAGTCATTCCAGTGTTATGAGCATTCGATATTTGAGTCTGCATTATATTGCTTGACTCGAAGCTGGGTACTTATGTAATGTATCTACACTTATATACTTCATCATGGTTTGACATATTGGCTTCACTACATCTCCATGTGCCTGTAGTACTTGCAGCGTAGTTGTTGCAGTGTTATCATATTCACTGATGGCATTTGGCTTGTATTTGAGTTGTCACTGTCGAACTTTGAGGCCTATCATATTTTAATTGAGGTTCAGGTCAGTGGCAGGCCCTTTGCATTTGGTTATATTTTGGGTTCCTCCATGTAGTTGCATCTGTACATTGCCTGAGTCACTTGATACTGCTGTTACATGTTGTTCGGCCTCATTTACGTCGACTTAGTATGATTGCTGCATATGGACTAAATTGTGCAGCGTCATGAGTGCATTTCGTTGATTCATTCTGTTAGTCGAGCTTGCATTTGATCTGGGTATTCATTGTTGCCATAATAGCTTCACTATATCTTCATGTAGCTGCACATTTGAGTTTGGTCTTGCATTATGCGCCGCCATTGTTTTATATACTTTGGGATCTGATTGCATTCCAATTTCATTTAGTTGACTCTGATCTAGTTGGCACTGCTTATTCTAGCTGTATTCATGTGTGTCTGCTACACATGTCTCACTTGTGCATGTTGTTACATTGCTCAAGGTCCTAAATTGATTTGAGTTGTTTTGTAGTGGCGAGGCAGTACACGCGTGCGTGTACTGCAGCCCCACAGAATTGACAGATTTTAATTGATATTTCTTTTGTTCTGGATTCATGGATTTGTTGCGTATTTCGTATGCCGTATTGGCGAGGCAGTACCCGTTAGCGGGTACTGCAGCCAATCAGAATTAATAATTTTGTTGTTTTCTATAATTATCTTCATTGATAATTCTTTTTATTTATCTTTATCGATGATTTGGATTGCTGATTTGTTGTTTAACACTGCTTAGTGTTATATCTGCCATTATCCGATTCTTTTATCGAGGAGTCGGATATACGAGATTTCTGTGACTGTCGTCTATTTGATAATTGATTATTATTGCTTCTGTGCACTAATAACTGAGTTTGAATTAGACTGACCCATGTATTATTTTCTTTTGAATGTAATACTCGGGTCAGACCCGAGTTATTTCAGGTTGTAGATTTCCTTCTTTGAGTTGCTGTTCGGGATTTGAAGACTTTTCACATCTTCGGAAGTTGTCAGTGTCATTTAGTTGTAGTCGTGTCATTGTATAGAACGTTATGTATTCATGTATATTAGTCGATAATGTACTTGTATATATAACTTCTAGAGTCGACAGTTGTAGTTGTTTCATATGTATCGTGTCAACTATATTGTAACTGACATCGGTTATATATATATGAGATTTTTGTTAATCTATGTTCTGCAATTATATTATCTGTGTTATTGTTATATCTAATGTCCTAAACTATTATGAACTATCGTAGTTTGTTTTATACTGATAATTGGATATGTTGATGGGAGTAAATAAATAATAGATGAAAAATAAAAAGTATATACCACTCCTATCGAGATAACCAATATTAGTGTAAGGCCAATTACGGATGGTCGCTCCTATCCAGCCTTATTCTTCGTAATAATAGACAGTATTTCTTTTAATACTCTTTGTTATTATGAGCATAGAGGTGGGGCGTCACAGTTGGTATCAGAGCTTGGGGTTTATGGACATAATATAAAACATAACTTGGATAGAACATATGTTACAACTATTGGTCGATGTTTTATCTGTGATTTGAGTCAAAACTAAAGTTTTGAAATTTTGATGAAATTTTTAAATATCTTTATTTAAAAATAAAAGTGGAGTTGTGTTTTGTTGTTTTGATGAAATTGTGTTCTGATGATTTGATTGATTTGTGTTCTATTTATCAGAGTGCGCAGCGGAAACAGCGAAACTGTCTTCGCTGAGTACAACTGATAATCTTTTTGATTTAAAAAAATCGATATACGAAATTGATATGAATTTCATTTGTTGTTTACATAGCTGTAATTATTTTGTTTCTTTGAGAATTTCGAATCCGAATTGAGGATTCGAAGAAATTGCAGATATGTGATTTTTGTTGAAATTTCCGCTGGCTTTCTTTTGTAATAATCATATATTGATTAGATTTTTGCTGTTTTGAATTATCTTCATTGAAGATACCTTCGAATAATTTCTTTGTTCATTTTGTAGTACGTGCAAAATTTGAATTGCACGTTATTGCATTTATTTTACGTTGAACCGATGCTTGGTTATGAAACGTATTTTGTTGCCGTTATTTTTATAACGGGATTTTTACACCAATGCTAAATTTTTGAAGCACGGTGTTTTGTGGCATTTTGATGAATGAAAATTCTCTGATATTACATTTTGATGTAAATTGTTTTGATGTGATTTTGGCGTTTTAAAATTACTGTTGCTTTGGCTTCAGTAACCGTCAAATTTTTAAAAAAGTGGATTTTCAAGCGGTTATGCCGCAATACTGATTTGTAACCGTTTTTACGGTATTTTGAGAAGTACGATTTCCTTACCGAAATTGTTACTGATTTGCTGTTTTAATCACGTGATGGGGAAATCGTTTTAAAATGAAAATTATTTTATAAAATTTTAGCAGTTTGCGTTTTCAAAAGAATGAGAAAGCGACTTAAACGATTCAGCAAAATCGAGGATTATGACCCCTTTCTTTTACTGTTTCGCTTAACTCCGGACTTGTCCAGTTGAGAATGTAAATTGTTATTTTTACAAAATAAATAAAATTGTTTTCAAGAATTTTTACAGTTTGCGCTTTCAAAAGAATGAGGAAGTGACTTAAACGTTTCAGCAAAATCGAGGACTATGACCCCTTTCTTTTACTGATTCGCTTAATTCCGGACTTGTCCGTTTGAGAATGTAAAGTGTATTTTTACAAAATACACAATTTTGCACTTTCAAGGAAACGATGAAGAGATTTAAACGATTTAGCAAAAGTGCGGAGTATGGAACCACACTTTTACTATTTCGGTTAATTCCGGACTCGTTAATTGAATATCTGTTGTTTTGATGATTTTGATGAATTTTGCACTTTCAAGGAAACGATGAAGAGAATCAAACGATTTAGTAAAACACGTGGTATGGGACATGTGCGTTTGCTATTTCGGTTAATTCCGGACTCGTTAATTGAAATATTTTGATGCTTTCGTGTGCTTTCGAGCCACTATGAGGACCTTCGGGTCATTTGTTGGACCTTCGGGTCAATACCAGTACTAGACCTTCGGGTCATTTGTTGGACCTTCGGGTCATTTGTTGGGCGGCAAAATTATGTTGAGTACTTGGTAGGCTTCGGCCATTTGTTGATGCACGTGCGGCGAACTAAAAACTCGCCATCTGATGGGATCGATCCAAGCTTTTATGTTGATATTCTAGTCTTCTTAATTGATTTCTAGATATTTGTTGTTTCTAATTATCTGCAGGTAATTAGATATCTGATGTTATGGGATTTAATTATCGTATCGATAATTAAATATTTATTGATTCTGATTATCGTTTTTGATAATCGGATATTTGTTGTTTCTAATTATCGCTTGTGATAATTAGATATTTGTTGATTCTGATTATCGTTTTTGATAATCGGATATTTGTTGTTTCTAATTATCGCTTGTGATAATTAGATATTTGTTGATTCTGATTATCGTTTTTGATAATCGGATATTTGTTGTTTCTAATTATCGCTTGTGATAATTAGATATTTGTTGATTCTGATTATCGTTTTTGATAATCAGATATTTGTTGTTTCTAATTATCGCTTGTGATAATTAGATATTTGTTGATTCTGGTTATCGTTTTGATATTCGGATACTTGTTGCATTTAATTATCGCTTCAGATAATTAAATATTTGTGATTTGAGATTTAATTATCGCTTGAGATAATTAAATGTTTGTTGATTTTAGATTTAATTATCGCTTGAGATAATTAAATATTTGTTGATTTTAGATTTAATTATCGCTTGAGATAATTAAATATTTGTTGATTTTAGATTTAATTATCGCTTGAGATAATTAAATATTTGTTGATTTGAGATTTAATTATCGCTTGAGATAATTAAATATTTGTTGATTTGAGATTTAATTATCGCTTTTGATAATTAAATATTTGTTGATTTTAGATATAATTATTGCTTTTGATAATTAAATATTTGCTGATTTCAAATTTAATTATCGCTTTAGATAATTAAATGATTGCCAATTTGAAATTTGATTATCGTTTTTGATAATCGAATATTTGTTGAATTTGAAATTTGATTATCGTTTTTGATAATTGAATATTTGTTGAATTTGAAATTTGATTATCGTTTTGATAATCGAATATTTGTTGAATTTGAAATTTGATTATCGTTTTTGATAATCGAATATTTATTGAATTTGAAATTTGATTATCGTTTTGATAATCGAATATTTGTTGAATTTGAAATTTGATTATCGTTTTGATAATCGAATATTTGTTGAATTTGAAATTTGATTATCGTTTTTGATAATCGAATATTTGTTGAATTTGAAATTTGATTATCGTTTTGATAATCGAATATTTGTTGAATTTGAAATTTGATTATCGTTTTTGATAATCGAATATTTGTTGAGTTTGAAATTTGATTATCGTTTTTGATAATCGAATATTTGTTGATTTGAAATTTGATTATCGTTTGTGCTGATCGAATATTTGTTGAATTTGATGTTTTGTGATATTCGTCTTCGATAATTTGACATTTGTTGATTTGTTTTCTGAGTATCGTTTGGATGATTGGATGTTTACTGATTTTATTGATATGAGATTTCCTAGTCTCCAATAGATTCTAGAATATGCTGATTTTATTGAATTGCCATTTTCTATCTATCTTTGTTGATAGTCAGAGTTTGCTGATTATGAAGTTCGTGTTTTCTATTTATCTGTTAGATAACTAGATGCTTGCAGTTTTGCGATTTGCGAATTCTGTTTTCTAATTATCTTTGCTAATAATTAGACGTTGGCTGTTTTCTAATTATCATATCGATAATTAGGTATTGCTGTTTTGTGATTCTGTATTGTTGATCATCCAATTAGAAATTGAATATTGCTGATGATAGCATTTATTCAGTTTTGCTGCTTACTGACTATCTGTTGATAATTAAATTTTGTAAATTTTTTTTTGAGAATCTCTTTTATGGAATTAAAAGTTTTCTTCGGTGTTGGTGTTCTCGATCTTTATTTTTCTAGCTTAACCAGTTTATGTTAGAAAAATAATTGTTATTGACAACCTTAATTATGAAAATTGCGGGGACGCAATTTCTATAAGGAGGGGAGTCTGTAACAACCCGAGATTTAGCTTCAAATTATAATCGTCATTTAACGGTTAAAGTGATGATAAATTGCTATTGGAATTTAATTCAAGTTGAAATTCTTTTACAAAAGTGTTAAGTGTTTTAATCAGTTATAAATTCCTTTACAATTTTTTAAAGGATTATGCGGGCTTTAATACTGATCCTAGCCCCCTTTTATTTTTGTTTTGGTACTGAGATTAGCAAAAGTATACTGGTTCCTCTTTGACTTATTTTCATTCGCAAGCCCATCAAAGAAAACAAATCACATCCCTGTTATCATCCTTATCTATTGTCAATGTCGGCCCGTTGCTCCATTTTTCTCTTTTTCATTTTCGCGTGCCCTAGCCCTAAGCAGAACAAAAGAACGAAAATGTAAATGGCAGCCACAATATTTTCGTGAGATCGAAGTAGAGCTTCGTGCTAACTAGGTCGCTTTCATCCCGATTGCTTGGATGGTTGAGGCTGCCCCAATTCTCGATCGAGTTCAAACTCTGGCTTCGCTCGATTGCTGGAGTGCTCGGCTTCTTCTAAATTCATCGACAAGGTGAGTGTTCCACTCACATCTAATTCAAGCTGCAGGTTTATTTAGAGTTTGAATCTTGTGATTTTCGTTCATATTCACTCGTTGAATTCGTCAATTGCCTTATCTTGGCCGTGTGGTTTTGTTTGAATGTTTTGATGATCTCTGATTTTGTTATCGCGACTATGACTTAACTGTGTCGATGACTTCTTTTTTACTTTGGTTTTGAGTTGGTAATTTGTCACTGCTTCGACTTGTGAATTATTTGATTTTCCGAACATCATGGCATTGGGTTTTGATATTCAAATTTGACAGGGTTTATATTTTTGGGTTGTGATCATCCAGTATTGCTTGATTTTGTTCACTGTGTCATTGCCTCTGCTCTCTGTGATTTTCTTGAGTCTGATTTCAAGGCGTGTCGCAGCCGTCTGTCATAGGCTTGTTGTGTCATTGAGTCTGTACATTCATTGTTATGTAGTCTGCACTTTTGCATTTTGATTTCATGTGGAAATTCTTGTTGTCTGGTTTACTTGATGGCATTGGGGCTGGTGTAGTTGTACACTTGATCACTTTAAAATTGTACATATATCTTCAAGTGTGCACTAGGTCTCTGAGCTGGTGACATTTGATCCAGATCACTTTTACTCTTTGGTCTGCATACCTAATGTGTTCACTGACTTGATGTCTGATAACACTCGAGACTTATTCATGTAGTTTTCATCTGTTTAGCTGTTCTGACCTGTATACTTGTTTTGATATTGGGTCAGGTTCCTTTTGTTAATTCACTGGTATCACTTGAGTCTGATCTGATTCATTCGTTTGTTGATTAGTTGGTTGGTCTGGTCTTACTTCTGGTCTCACTTGATGTCTTTATTGATATTGTTAACTTGGGTATGATGTTGGCACTGGTTCGTGACTATGTGTAGTTTCACTTTGTTGATGGTTTGATGTTGAAGTCACAGTGATGTATTGTGGTGAGTTCGATGTCCATGCATTGTACTAGTAGTCTTGTTTCGTTTGTAGCATCGAGTCTGGTTTATGTTGCCTTCTTGTCTCGACTTTGAATTTGGCAATCACTTTTGCTCGCCGTTCGATTACACTTGAAATTGTTGATGATTTTGCACTGCATCATTTGGTCTTTGTACCTGTGCACATATGTACATGTCTACCTAGTATACATGTATATCTGTTCAACTGTACACATAGCGTATAATTTGTATCACTTGAGTCATTCCAGTGTTATGAGCATTCGATATTTGAGTCTGCATTATACTGCTTGACTCGAAGCTGGGTACTTATGTAATGTATCTGCACTTATATACTTCATCATGGTTTGCCATATTGGCTTCACTACATCTCCATGTGCCTGTAGTACTTGCAGCGTAGTTGTTGCAGTGTTATCATATTCACTGATGGCATTTGGCTTGTATTTGAGTTGTCACTGTCGAACTTTGAGGCCTATCATATTTTAATTGAGGTTCAGGTCAGTGGCAGGCCCTTTGCATTTGGTTATATTTTGGGTTCCTCCATGTAGTTACATCTGTACATTGCCTGAGTCACTTGATACTGCTGTTACATGTTGTTCGGCCTCATTTACGTCGACTTAGTATGATTGCTGCATATGGACTAAATTGTGCAGCGTCATGAGTGCATTTCGTTGATTCAGTCTGTTAGTCGAGCTTGCATTTGATCTGGGTATTCATTGTTGCCATAATAGCTTCACTATATCTTCATGTAGCTGCACATTTGAGTTTGGTCTTGCATTATGCGCCGCCATTGTTTTATATACTTTGGGATCTGATTGCATTCCAATTTCATTTAGTTGACTCTGATCTAGTTGGCACTGCTTATTCTAGCTGTATTCATGTGTGTCTGCTACACATGTCTCACTTGTGCATGTTGTTACATTGCTCAAGGTCCTAAATTGATTTGAGTTGTTTTGTAGTGGCGAGGCAGTACACGCGTGCGTGTACTGCAGCCCCACAGAATTGACAGATTTTAATTGATATTTCTTTTGTTCTGGATTCATGGATTTGTTGCGTATTTCGTATGCCGTATTGGCGAGGCAGTACCCGTTAGCGGGTACTGCAGCCAATCAGAATTAATAATTTTGTTGTTTTCTATAATTATCTTCATTGATAATTCTTTTTATTTATCTTTGTCGATGATTTGGATTGCTGATTTGTTGTTTAACACTGCTTAGTGTTATATCTGCCATTATCCGATTCTTTTATCGAGGAGTCGGATATACGAGATTTCTGTGACTGTCGTCTATTTGATAATTGATTATTATTGCTTCTGTGCACTAATAACTGAGTTTGAATTAGACTGACCCGTGTATTATTTTCTTTTGAATGTAATACTCGGGTCAGACCCGAGTTATTTCAGGTTGTAGATTTCCTTCTTTGAGTTGCTGTTCGGGATTTGAAGACTTTTCACATCTTCGGAAGTTGTCAGTGTCATTTAGTTGTAGTCGTGTCATTGTATAGAACGTTATGTATTCATGTATATTAGTCGATAATGTACTTGTATATATAACTTCTAGAGTCGACAGTTGTAGTTGTTTCATATGTATCGTGTCAACTATATTGTAACTGACATCGGTTATATATATATGAGATTTTTGTTAATCTGTGTTCTGCAATTATATTATCTGTGTTATTGTTATATCTAATGTCCTAAACTATTATGAACTATCGTAGTTTGTTTTATACTGATAATTGGATATGTCGATGGGAGTAAATAAATAATAGATGAAAAATAAAAAGTATATACCACTCCTATCGAGATAACCAATATTAGTGTAAGGCCAATTACGGATGGTCGCTCCTATCCAGCCTTATTCTTTGTAATAATGGACAGTATTTCTTTTAATACTCTTTGTTATTATGAGCATAGAGGTGGGGCATCACAGATGATGCTGCAGTCATCACCGAAGTTATTTTCCAGCGACCGAAAGAGTGTTAAATGCTTTTATCTCTTTAAAACCCCTCCAAATATTTTTAAATTCCAAATCTCTCCAGATTTCAAATCCAATTCAAAATATTTCCAAAATAATATCATTATTATTCCTTCAAAACCTTTGAAAACTATTTTCAAACTCAAAGGAATTAAATTTTCTCAAAATTTCAAATTCCAAATCCCTTTCAATTCATATTCAAATATTACTCTGGAATTTTTTATTTCATTTCCAATTACAAACCATATTTATAGTTCACATTTACAAATTTTATTTGTATATGAATTTATTTCTTAACTTTTAGTTATGATTTCAATTTCTTATACAATTTCCTCACAATAGTGATAAAATTTAATATTATCACTCCTTAACAATCAAGCATCCATATATAACTATAATAGTTTACGAAAATTATTTCTTTCATATACAAAAATAATTTGGGTAAAATTATTTCATTTACCCATTTTAAAACAATATTGTGTCGAATTGTTCTATTCAAATGTTTAGAGATCCCTATCAATAACGTTAATTACTCGTATTGACCAGATTTCATAAACTAGTCAATAAACCAACCAACACAATATAAAACCATTTTATATTCACTAACAAATACACGCTCATATCTATTAATACACTCAACTCATTCTAGAGTACTACAAACTCTATTTTATGAGTAATCCCCACCAGAGCCAAGGTTATCACCAGCCTAAGCTCTGATACCAAATGAAACGACCCGCAGTCCCGTACCCCTTAAGTCGACACTATTCTCCAACATATCGACCCAAAGTGAACGGAAATACAAACCATTAGGGTTAAAGAAAAAGAGGTAGAAGAAGGAAATAGAAGACAACATCAGAATCTAACCATCACAGCGGAATAAAATATAATAGAGAATAACTAATCTTTACACAAAAACAAATCTGTTTATACATTACATCATCAGAGTACACATAACACACAACTGGACAGTAATCACAACATGTCCTCATAAAACTGAATACACAGTACACATAATACAACAGAATATACATCAAGTACGAGTGATACGACTCGCCATCCAGCTCGTCTCCTGAGCTCCATAGCCGTCCATCCAAAATCTGTACCCTATAATACTCGGTCTGACCTGAGTATTATAATAAAATAACACCCGAGTCAGTCTGGAATACCAGCATGAGAAAATCACACTCAATTTGATTATTAAAGTTTCAAAACCCTTTGAAACAAAAGCTTCTCGTAAGACCACGCCACAAATAAACATGTCGGGTTTTTACCTTACGATAGCTAAAACACTTTTATCAAATTCATTTGATATTATAATAGTGTCTATAGAAAGTAAAATAGAATCTAGCTGAAATGCTTGCATCTCACGTTTCAGCAATAGTTGGGCACAATCAAAACCGTACAGGCGCGTAGGGAGAATGGATTTCCAACTAATGACTAGGCACTGGGGTACCACCTGTCACAGTAACTGGTCTTGATCAGCGTACCGAGGACCACGCTCGATCCCCTGCAACGTAAGACCGAAACTACCTAAGGGAAATTCCGAGTAAGATCACCCCACGGTTGGGATCAGCAATCGCACCACTAAGCCGAATATAAAAAGGGACATCTAAACAGGGATGACCTCACCCTAATGGGCGCTACCCACATAGCCTTGCTGCATAACCCCTGATTTTCAGTCATTCCCGGTTAATGAGGCTTGAGGCTAAGCGTTACCTTTTTAGAACACATCCCTTAGAATGCCCATCGTCTACCTGACGATGTTCCGAAAGCATTCATCCATACAAGTCCGTCCCGGGTTCGAACGGAACCGAAGGCACTACTCCTACTACATCCATTTTGGAATCACCCTCAGGATTAGTAGCGACTAGCCCTTGCACTTCACAGTACATCTTCGATTCAAACTCGTTTCCCCATGAAAACGTACAAACCGGATCGAAGTGGTTTTCGAGAAATAAATCTCGATCCCGGTCTCTTCGAAACGATCAGCGCATTGGCCAATATTGATAGTTGGTTATTTAACTATCAACTAACATCCACAAACATCCATGAAACAATAAATAATTCTCCATATTATTTATTAATCTCCAAATATCTTCGCAAGATATATTTCTATTTTTCACCCCTTTGAAAACAGTTTCAAAACCGTCCTTCTCTCATGAAATAAATTTCCCAAATATTTTAATTTCCACTGAAATCTCCAAGTACAAACACTTTAGATTTTTAAAGTAATTTAAAACACTATATTATAAAATATACTTTAAACAAAACATTTAAATTAAAACTACTTTAATACTTTATTCAAAGGTATATACTTTAAGAATATTTAAAATAAAGCTACTTTATAAAACTAAATTTTTATCTTTTAAAACATAATACTAAGTCATCTTAAATAATTACTACTAAAATAAATTTGAGAAGTACTTACCTTTAAACCTTAACATTTAAAAATAATAAATTTTCTAAAGCATACTTTAAAAACAACTTTAAAACTTTTAACTCATACTTAAAAGTTTGCTTTGGAAACGTACTTGGCTATCCAGGGAAATACACTTCTCTTTCACATCTTTAAAATAAATCACTATTTATTTTTAAACAATTTACCCATTTCTTTAATAAATTCCCACCGTGAATTTATTTTTCCAAATATCCACTGATATATACTTCACTTTTATAAACCCAGTTTATAAATTTCATAATCTCAACTTCGTTTTAAAATTTCAATTTCAAACACTTAATCAAATTTCCAAATTGATTTCCAAATCAATTCCATTTTGAAATAAATTCTTTTACTTACTCAAGTTTACTTTAAAATCCGTTAATTTCATTAATTCCAGATTCAGCTTCTAAATTAGGATTTTAAAAATCTTATTTAACTTGAAATTATAAATTCCATGTTTATTTTCAAGTTACTTCTTTATCATTCAAACAAGTTTAAACCTTGAAATTTTAAAATAAATTCTTTACTCCTTTTTAAATATTATCACTTGAATTTATTTATTCAAAATATCTCTTTTCCCAAACTTTGGACTTACTTGTTCAATTTAAGAAAAACCACTTTTATTCTTCCTATTAATTTTAAATTATCCAAATTCCTTATAATTATTTTATTTGATATTTTCCTTTTATTTACCATTAAAATTTCAAACTTCATATATATATATTTTAATTCTCAAAATTCCAATATATATATACAACCAAGCCAAAGTAATCAATAAATTCCAATTCCCAATATGATCAATAAAATTCATCATAGATCATCACATACTCATAACGTTGAATATAAAAAATAAATTCAAACGTTTTGAGGAATCCAGTTGGATCCCTCTAACCTGTTTCCCTGCATCCACAGATGTTAGCACAATACCAATTCCACTTCAAGGTGGAATATCGCGGTATATGGGTTTATATAATATCATCCGCTATTATGCGGTGCATAGGGTCTCATCCGCTATATAATGCCGGAAATCAATCACTCCAATATATATATATACACACACACACGACTATATAATATATCACATCCAATCAATTCAATCATTCAATCAAATATTTAAATTTAACCATTTAAATTTAAATAGCAAAGCCAGAAGAGTGAGATTAACTCACCTTTAATTTTGTTGTTTGCAATCCATTCCAAACGGCTTGTTTCCATGATTTTAAACCTTATATAAACAATTCACGATTTATTACTATTTGAATTAATCAAACGATTAATCACCATTCACTTATTTAATCTTAACTGATGATTTTATTTTAAACAAATAATTAAATTTTAAACTAATTTTCCTTTTTAAATCTTTAGTGACTAAAATAAATTACCTTATTTTAGAATAAACTTGTAAAGCGAAATATGTAAAGGTATATTAATTTTTCTTTAGGAACTACATATATATTTATAAAATAATCTCTATAGATTTCATAAAAATATAATTTGGATAAACTTTATCTAAATATAGATATTTCTATTGTTTACTATATATGGTTGTTTCCTGCTTTACTTATATACTTTAATTTTAATAAAATAAAATTCCTTTCAAACAATATATAAGTATCAAGCTAAGAGCAGAACAACTTTATATATTTTGCCGTAAGAAATAAAATTTATTAGTCACTGCATCTACATAAACTGGACCTTACTGTTAAAACCAACATAAGTTATATATATATTTTTATGAAATATTCACATATATAAGTGTTATTAATTTAAATCGAAATATATACCTTGTTGCTCGATATGAGCCTCCCTCTCGTTCGCCACCATGACCTGCTGCTGTCGTGCTCGAAGGACAGTGTCACCTCGCGCTAGATTTCGTGAGTTCTCCTTCCAGAATCTCTCCTCCGATCAACGTGCCACCACCCAAACAATTGCGACCCCATGAAACGGACCTGGTTAGCCTTCCCTTCCCCTCGCGAATGTCGCCGTCGAAGTCAAATTGCAAGGAACCCCAAATCGATGCCGCCGACGATTCTCGTTCGAAATCGATTTCGATTTACCTCGTGGATTTGGAAGGAGGGAAGAACCAACAATTTGAATTATTCGATTCAGTTAGAAAAACTACGATTTCGTGAATTCGTTCGCCATGCCTTGTTTTTTTTTCTTTTTGTTTTTGTTTGCTGAGATAAAATGTGTTTGCACAAAAAATGGGCAAACACCTCCAAGTCGTGAGATTTAGTTGATTTTATGTTGTTTTTAGTGGGCTGGGTAATTTATGCAAATATGTAAAAAGAAGGGACTAAACTGTAAAAGACACACAAATTTATAGTGGTTCAGCCAGAATGTGCCTACGTCCACTTTATATATTATTTCTCCTTTCTTGTTCAGATTACAAGTACAAAGCTTTTATAAAGTTTATGAAAGTTGTTTGAAAGTTCTATCCGTGCTTGAGCTCTCAAACTTGTCCCCCATTGTTGTACCCCTGCCCCTCTATTTATAGAGTGAGGCTGGGGGCAGTGGTCTTGGATGTATATAGCTGCTGGTGGGCCTGGGCTGATGCGATCTGGCCTGGCAGTGTTGATCCGGTACGCCTTGGTCCGGTTGTGAGTGGATGGAGTTTGGTTCGGTGGGACTTGGTCCGATGGCGAGATATTCGGTAGTGGTTGGAGCGGTAGAGGCTGGTTCGGTGAGGCCTTGGTTCGGTGAAGGTTGATTCGGTGGAGGCTGGTACTGGTGTATTGGTTCAGTAATAGGTGGAGCGGCTTTGGTTCGGCAGGCAGGGGAAGGAGTCGGTTCGGTGAGATTCTGGTTTGGTGGTAGGAGAGTATAGGTGGGATCTGGTCCGGTGGTGTAGTTCGGTGGGCTGGCCCGGTCGAAACTTATGCAACACTTGCCCCCCAAAGTAGGGCATGTGTATGCACATGGCGTGCTTTGTTTTAGCTTGGATATCCTCATCCGGCCCTGTGTGCCGAACCAATTGGTCCGGTCGTTAATATTTGCCTATAAGTATGGACCTCGCATCTATGTTCACCCTTCACCGTCTGAGACAGCCGAATCAATTGAATACCGAACCAAACTTGATTGCTTGAAATAACCAGCCAATCAATTACCGAACCAACTCATCTGCCGGACCAGGTGAGTCTTCCTCTGCCGAATGATTTTTTTATGACTGAACCATCGAACGAACTCAAATGTTTTACCGAATGGGCTCGGGGACTTTGAATACCGAATGAACTTACCGAATGATCTTGGGAGTATAAGGCCGAATGACCTTTTGCCTTGCTTTACCGAATGAATTTGGGAGCATGAGTGCCGAATGACCTTTTGTGTTTTGAATTACGAGTGAAGTTCCAGACTACATACTCTCATACTTTCTTATGTTGCAGACAAATGTCTCATAAAGTTGAAACCCGATCAGAAAAGAAGAAATCCCAGGACAGAGAAGATCCTTCCGTAGTGCCCCCATCTCAGTCAGGACCGGGACGTCATGGGCCCACCCCGAGGTCACTAGTAGATGGGTACGACCCTCAAGAGCTTCTGAACTCACCTCCTGACTGTTTCCCTAGCTCTCTCAAAGGCGACCAGCTTGATGTTATTTCTCGCTCCTTTGGGATTGACAGAGCGTGCATGCTATTGCCGGGGGAGGGAGTGATGCCATATAATCCCCCCGAAGGATATTTCGCCTATAGTAGGTACCATTTTATGTGTGGGGCCATTCCCCCGATCAATGCTTGGATAATCAGCTTCATCACCTACTTGAAGGTGGCTTCATTTCAGCTTCAGCCTAACTCCTACGCCATCCTGGTGAGCCTGTTTGTCATTTTCTAGAGGAGATACGGGCGTCCTCCCTCCAACCGGGAGATCCGGTATTTGTACAATTTGAGAGGCTATAAGAAGGGGTCTCCATACATCAGCTTGGAATCAGCCGTATCTTTCAAGCCGGTCCTGGACTTATATTCGAAGTTCAGCATGTTCAAGAAAGAATGGTTTTTCATCAAGGATGGCTCTGTTTCCATCCGTCGCTTCACCTCTGGCTGTAAGTTGAAGCTTATTTATGATTTCCGTTCTGACTGCAATGCTTCTTCTTATGTGCTTTTATTTCTTGCTAGCGACAGGTGGCTTTGCGGTCGTGGAGAACGATCGCCTGGTTCAGATGGCTGTGGAAATAGAAGCCATTACGGGAAGGGATAGGTCGGCTTCTTACTTGATCAGGAATGCTACACTTCTAGGGCACAACCTTATTCTACCACATCAGTTTGTGGTCAAGCAGAGAGACACGGCGGAGGAGAGGGCTGCCAACGCTAAAGGAGGGGCTACGGCGAAGAGCAGCAAAAGGAGACCCTTCTCGATACATCCAGTTGCCGGGGGGAAGAAACTCAAGAAGTCCGATGGACCCTCCCCCATCACGTGTCCATATGTTCCGGAGGAGGATAACGTGGAGGAGGAAAGAGACGAGGATGAAGGAGGTGAGGCGGAGAGTGGAAGTGGTAGGGAAGGTGATAGTGATCGTCACGGTGATGATGGTGGCGAAGGACAAAGTGGTGATGGCACCGGGGCTTTACCTCCTGGGCAGGCAGGCGTGATTCAAGAGTGGATAGATGACGCTCTCTGCCAAGCTTTCGAAGAGTTGAGGAAGGACCGGCCTTGGCGGAGAAGCCCAAGAAAGCTGGTAAGGCCGGGACTGGCGCCGATTTATCTTCCGGGAGTGCTTCTACTAAGGCAACTTCTGCGATTCAAGGTGAATTTCTCTTTATTCTTTTTAATTCTTGAATGATGGCTCAATGCATGCTGGTGACACTTGGTTTTCATTCCAGGAGCGGGCAAAACGGCCAAGACCTTAGATCTTCGGCACAGGCTTGAACAATACAGACTTCTCAAAGCTTCTGCCAAACCGAAGCCTCCTACTAACCGCCCTGGAGACGTAGTCGGCTATCGTCCTCTTCTTGGAGTTATTGAAGAAGATATACAAAAGAGGAAGAGGAGTCGATCTTCGTTTGAATCTCCTCCTGGCCCTCCGGCCCCACTCCAGCCTATTCACGATATTACGGAGGAGGATACTGAGTTTATGCCTTCCCCACATCTGTCTGAGAATCCAACCGTCACCCCGATAGATCACCCTGGCTTGGTTCGTAATCCGATTGTGGGTCATCCAGACCTGGACCCGGCCTCTCATGACATCTCCTTCGATGAGGCTACTGGTGAGCACCTTCTCCCTCGCAATCCTATGGTACGGGTGCTTGACGAAGCTAAGTCCCTGGACCTTGATTTGCTTACCACCTGGGTTGTAACTCTAGGGGATGAAGCTAAGGCGAACATCGAACGGGTTGCCGAGGAGACCAGGAAATTGATAGGGCATCATGCCCGACTAGTCAAGGCCGAGGAGGAAATTGGGAGTGCCAACATTCGGCTACGGTTAATGGTTTCCGACCAGGCTAAGCAACTTGCCGATCAAGCCATTCAAATTTCTCAGCACGAGGCCGCATCCAGGCAACTGAAGAAGACTATGGAAGAGGCCAGCAGGGCAGAGTTGCGAAAAATGGAGGCCGCCTACAAGGAGCGGATTGACATGGCCATTGCGACGGTGGATGAGGTTCGACAAGCGGACCTCGAGCGGGTACAGGAATTATCGGGGAGACTTGAGGCCGCGGAGCTTGCTCAGTCCAGGTTGAAGGAGGAGATGGAGGCGATGAGGATATCCCTTCAGGCTGACCGCTCACGATATCGATCGGAGATGGATGCTGCCGTTGCAAAGCTGCATGCTTCTGAGGCCCGAATGAGGGAGCTTGAGGAAAACGAGGGGATGATGAATGAGATGCTCCATGATATGTATTTCCGCACTTGGAAACAGGGTAACTTATCCTGGATGGATGATTACCCCCGAGTTATGGCCAGGATTTATCTCAGGGCTCTGGAGGAGGCTAGGGCTGATGCAGATAAAGAGGGGGCGCGGTCTTAAGAATGGATGTGGTCACTGCCTAGTTTACCAAGGAGGAGAAGGTGGCGGTGAAGGAGGGTATGAGGCTGCTTGCCGCTGAGGAGGCAGGTGTGCAAGTAGAGGATGATGATCAGGATGGTCAGGAAGCAGGTGCTGGTAAGTCTTCCCTTCTAGTCTTTCTGTTAACTTGGTTGCTTATCACTAATGAATTCTTTCTTTGACCGGACAGGTGGGCAACAGGACAAGGGTAAAGCTCCGATGCAGCCGGCTCCTTGACTTGACCTGGATATCTTTTTGTTGACTTGACTTTGTTGTATATGTTAGTCTTAAAACAGTAACGTAACTTTTAGGTTGTAATTATGTTACTTGTAATAAACAACATTATTCTTGACGTGTAATTTTTTAACTTAAGCTGATTCTGTCGTTTTTGAATGTTTTTGCTATTTTGACACGTTGTGTGAGAAATACAGCTGTGCGTGTTCTTGTAATTCAATTGTGTTTGATGTTAAGTTCTTTCTTAAAACATAATTTCATGCCTTGCAATGCTAGTGTGATGTATGAATAAATTATAGCCATGTATTTGTACATAAAAGAAGAAAATACCGCCTTTCATGTTCTAATTGTAGATGGAAGTTTTGAATATCTTGTACGACCGAGTATGGAATGCAGTTGAATGCCCTGCCATCCAATTGTGAGTTCCTACTCCCATTGGCGAGTATCTCCTACTCTGTATCCTGTACTTTAGGGATTGTTATAGAGGACAGGAGAAAAGTTCTTTAAATAGAATTGAAATATGAGAAAAAGTAAAACTTCCAATCACGGAAGGCCTTCGATGTGCTTAAGTTCGTGGCAAACGGGCTTTGTAGTCACTTTCCCTGGTCGTGGGTCTTGGAGAAATTTGTCACCCATCTTACGCCTCCGCGGGGAGTTAATCTTTTTTACCACAGCCGTACTTAAGACACATCGGAGCCGAGATCGCGCACAATAACTACCCGGGCCATTATGGCCCGTAATCGTGGGTATTATTCGATTTACTATGGCCGGCTAGCGTGGGTGCTGATCGTCAACCGTGAACTACCCCTGGCTGGCCACACCTTATGTTGGGGCTTAAAGTAGGTTCACGGCTGCCGGCGAGCCGAACGCCGTAATGAACTGCCTTGGCTATAGTCGGCCTTCTCGGTGGCTTATAATCGGCTCATTACAGTTGGCTTTAAGGGCCGTCGCGAGCAATGAGTTAACCCGCAGCAGAGGGATGCCGGAGAAAAAGTGTCTCATTGGCGAGGGCATAGATTCGCACAGTACCTGTTAGGTCTTGTCCAGGAGAAGTCGCGCTGTGATGTGTCTTGAATGGGTACGTCATTACACAGGGTTTTGTTCAACAGAAAAGGATAAAGTTATCAAGCAACAAAGATATAAAGGAACAAGTTAAAAAGAGACAAGTTTTTTAAAGTGGTTCGGCACGAAAATGCCTACGTCCACTGATTCTCTTTGTTAATTCATTTCATATGGGCAGTACAAGTTAAGAAAAGTATCGACGAAGGTGTTGGATGTTCCATGCCCTCTGGAACACCTCTCCGTCCACTGTTGACAAAATATAAGCTCCATTGTGGAGATCTTTATGAATTACATATGGTCCGTCCCAGATTGGATCTAGCGCTCCGGGGCGCGGGAAGATTCGCTTGAGGACAAGATCTCCTTTTTGTAAGCTGCGATGCTTGACTTTGGAGTTGTATTGTGTTGCCACTTTTTGCTTGTGAGCTGCTGCTTTGAGGGCTGCATCATTTCTTCTTTCCTCAATTAGATCCAAAGACATGTGGAGGAGCTCTTCGTTCTCTTCTGGGTTATAGTGGATCCTACGGTGTGAAGGCACTATAGTTTCAACTGGGAGCATAGCCTCCGATCCGTATGCCAAAGAGAAAGGAGTATGCCCCGTTGATGTTCTGAAAGATGTGCGATAGGCCCACAGTGCCGTAGGGAGTTCATCCACCCAAGCGCCTTTTGACTTTTCGAGTTTCTTATTGATTAGAGTTTTGAGAATTTTGTTGACGGCTTCGACTTGTCCGTTTGCCTAGGGATAAGCTACGGATGAGAAGCTTTTGTGAATTCCATGCTCTTGGCACCAGTTGGCGAACTCTTCTCTGTCAAACTGAAGTCCATTGTCCGATATGATTTTGAATGGGACTCCGTACCTGCATAGAACATTTTTGATCAAGAAGTTAATAACTTTTGCTGAAGATACTTTATTTAGGGGTTCTGCTTCCACCCATTTGGTGAAATAGTCGACTGCCACTATAGCATATTTGGCCCCGCCTCGACCCATTGGCAGTTCGCCAATCAAGTCAATTCCCCATACTGCAAAGGGCCAAGGGCTGGTCATTTGAGTCATCTCAGTTGTTGGTAGCCGCGGAATCTTAGCAAATTTCTGACATCTATCACATTTTCTGATGAAATCTAAGGCGTCCTTGCTTAAGGTGGGCTAGAAATATCCATATCGGAGTATCTTTTTTGCCAAAGTCTGCCCTCCAGTGTGATCTCCGCAGCTTCCTTGATGGATGTTGGATAAGATTTCCTTGGCCTCCCTTCCAGCGACACACCTTAATAAGGGGTTAGAGAAGCCGCGCCGATAGAGGGTGCCCTCTTGTATTGTGTAGCGGGAAGCTTTCCTCAAGATTTTCTTAACTTCGTTACGCCCGTTGGGCAGTGTGCCACTTTGTAAGTAGTCTCGGATGGGAGTCATCCAAGTTGCTTCTTCGGTTGCAGCTATCAGATTCACTTGCTCAAAACTTGGGGTCAGTTGCTTTGAGATGGCTACTGCTCCGGAAATAGCACCGTCTCTCATGCTAGCTTGCTTCGCTAATTCGTCGGCCTCTTGGTTCTCTTCCCGAGGGATGTGTTTGATTAAATAGTGATCCAATCGATTAAGAAGCAACTTGGTCTTCTTTAAATATGCCATGAGTCATTCTTCTCGAGCCTGGAATTCTCCTAGTATTTGATTTACAATAAGTTGGGAATCGCTATGAAGACACAAAGAATTGACTCCGATTTCTAAGGCAAGTTCTAATCCGGCTATCACTGCTTCGTACTCTGCATCGTTGTTGGTGGCAGCGAATTCCAACCTTATAGCATAGTGTAGCTTATTCCCCCTGGGAGTGATTATCACCACGCCTGCCCCCGAGCCTTGTTCGTTTTACGCACCATCCATAAAGAGATTCCACTTGATGTCTTCTGCTATTTCCGATTGCTCCTTACCTTCGTTGGTGGTGAATTCGGCAATGAAATCGGCCATGGCTTGTCCCTTGATGGCGGTGCGAGGATGGTAGGTGATATCATATTGACTTAGTTCAATGCACCATTTAAGTAGTCGCCCAGAAGTGTCGGGACGATGGAGTACTTGCCTTAGTGGTTGATCGGTCAGAACTTTGATGGAATGAGACTGGAAATAGTGACGCAGTTTCCGTAATGTGATTAGTAAACAGTACGCTAGTTTCTCAAGTTTAGGATATCTGGCTTCCGCCCCTGTAAACCTCTTGCTTACAAAGTATACTGGCCGCTGCGTGCGTTTGTCTTCTCTCACCAATGCGGCGCTTAGAGCATGAGATGACACAACAAGGTATAGGTATAGCTCTTCGCCTTTGTTCGGAGTTGAGAGTACTAGTGGTCTTTGGAGGTGTTCGATTAAGTTAAGGAAAGCTGTTAAGCATTCGTCAGTCCATTTGAATTTTCCTTTCTCTTTCTTTAGAGCTTCGAAGAAGGGGATGCATTTGTCCGTTGCTTTAGAGATGAATCTGCTCAGGGCGGCCACCTTCCCATTTAGGCTTTGCATCTCCTTTCGGGTAGAAGGTATCCTGATATCTTTCAAAGCTCGGATTTGTTCAGGGTTTGCTTCAATTCCTCTGGCATGGACGATGAATCCTAGAAACTTTCCTGATGATACTCCGAAGAAGCACTTTAGAGGATTCAGCTTCATTCCATATTGGCGAAGTACTTGAAACATTTCATCCAGGTGGCTTATGTGATCGTCGGCTCCCCTTGACTTTACCAGCATGTCATCCACATAAACTTCCATAGTTTGTCCTATTAGCCCTGCAAACATCTTGTTGACGAGGCGCTGATAGGTGGCCCCTGCGTTTTTAAGTCCGAAAGGCATTACCTTGTAGCAGTACAATCCCCGGTCAGTGATGAAACTAGTGTGGTCTTGATCGGGAGCATGCATAGGAATTTGGTTATATCCTGAGTATGCATCCATAAAAGATAAGAGTTCGTGCCCGGCTGTGCTGTCTACAAGCTGATCGATTCAAGGAAGTGGGAAGCAATCCTTCGGGAAGGCATCATTTAAGTTGGAGAAGTCAATGCATGTTCGCCACTTCCCATTAGCCTTCTTTACCAGCACCGGGTTGGCGATCCACTCTGGGTAGATGGCTTCTCGTATGAAGTCATTGGCAAGTAGGTTCTTTACTTCTTCATCGAGGGCGGCTGACCGTTCTGCCCCCATACTTCTCTTTTTCTGTTTTACTGGCGCCTTGGTAGGATCAATGTTTAGTACGTGGCATGCTATGTCAGGGGAGATTCCGGTCATGTCAGCGTGTGACCACGTAAATACATCCAAGTTGTGGCGGAGAAAATCAATGAGTTGTTCCTTCAGCTTTGGTTTTAGTTGGGACCCGACTTTCAATAGTCTACTCGAGTCATGTCCGTCTACAGATACAAATTCCATAGCCTCTGCAGGCTCGGCGGTGGCCTCCTCCTCTTTGTCCCTGGGGTCTAATTCATTGAAAGGGTCGCTGGTATATCGAAGAGGAGGGGCTTTCTTTAGTTGCTATGCTTCCAAACTTTTTGTGCAGAGGGAAATCTCTACACTCTTCCCTTTATCCTTCCTGTGGTTGTTGCGAAGTTCGGTTACATAGCAATCTCGAGCAATGTCCTGGTCTCCCTCTACTTCCCCTACTCCATTGTCCGTTGGAAATTTCATCTTCAGGCACCATGGGGCCAGGACAATTTGGAAGTCAGACAAGGCTGGCCTTCCTAAGAAGGCGTTGTAGGCCGAGTGGTTTTCTATCAGCACAAATGTCTGTTTCCGCACAACGGAGCGGGGATGACTTCCAATTTCAACAAAGAGGTCCAGTCGTCCGAGGGGCATCTTCGCATTTCCTGTGAAACCGTGTAGTGGTTTATTGCAAGGAAGAACATCCTTTAATGATAGCTTCATTTTGTCAAAAGCATGCTTGAATAGGATATTCACTGAGCTTCCAGTGTCTACTAGAATTCGGAAGACCTCGGTTGAGCCGAGCCGGGCAGAGATAACCATGGGATCCGTGTGAGGGTACTGACTTCCCTCCAGGTCATGCCTATTGAATGTGATGTCATCATTCTCTATCCGCTTCGATTGGCGTTCTTCTATAATGGAATTGACGCATTCTTCATTGTTTCTAAGTGACTTTCCGTACCTTTCCATCTCTGCCCTGCTTCCGTTGGCGATGTGTGGCCCTCTCGAGATGGTATGGACCACTATTTTCTCTTGACTGGAGCCGCCGGTGTTGCGATTTCCTCTGCCTATTTCTGGGGAGGGTAGCCTTGGGTTCTCATTGGCAGGAACTAGAGTTCTGGCCTGGCCTTTTACATAGCGTTCTAGTCTTCTTCTTCTGATGTGTTCTTCAATCAAGTCCCGGAGATGATGGCATTCGTTGGTATCATGCCCATGGGATTGGTGGAAGCGGCAGAATTTTCCAAACTTAATTGCGTTATCTGATTCCTTCTTGTGCGGCGGGCGTTTGTATCTAACTTCGTCTTGAGTGGCCAGGAAGATGTTTTCGATCGTTTCATTCAACGGGGTGTAAGCGTCAAATCTCGGTCCTGGCCGATATAGGCGCTTTTCTCCCTTCTTGCCCCCAGCGTTGTCTCTAGAATCATTTCTTCGAACGTCCTTTGCTATAGCAGGCGTGCTGCGGTGAGCTGCCTTATTTTATTTCCCTGTCTGCCTCTCAGTGGCAGCATCTTCAAGTCTCATATATTTCCCAGCTTCATGGAAGAAATTGGGTAAAGTAGCTGGTTTTTCTTTGGTCAATCTTCTAGCAAATTTAGTATCCGTATGCATACCGCTACAGAGGGCCATTAAGATAAGCTTCTCATCGGCATCTTGGACCGCGGCTGCTGCGGCATTGAATCGGGTTAGATATTGCTGCACTTTCTCTCCAGGTTTCTGTTTGATACTGGATAAGGAATAAGCGTCCTTGGGCTGCTCCACATGAATGCAGAACTGGCTGATGAATTTTTCTTTCAACATCTCCCATGAGCTGATGGATCCTTGGGGTAGATGGCAGAACCGGGAGGTAGCTAGATCTGCTAAGAATAGCGGAAAGCATTTGCATAGCACTCCTTCTGTTGCTCCACTCATGAGCATATGCTGTGTGTATCTCTGTAAGTGTACAACGGGGTCAGAGGTTCCTTTGTAAGGTTCCATTGTTGGCATTTTCCATTCTCGGGGGGTGATGGCAATTTCGATATTACGGGCGGAAGGGCTGGTTACCCTAGCGCCTATTCCTCGGTCTCTTTGATCCCGTTGGACGCACTCTCTGAACAAGCGTGCCATCCTTTCATCAGAATTTGGAGCAGATAGAAATGAGTTCGGTTCTGCTCTGTGGGATTGATTCCGTCCAGATGACCTGTAGGGATGGTATCGTCTATCATTCCTAATATTTTCCAGTGGCTGTCTTAGGTCTTCTGGGAGCATTCTAGGGTCAGCTACAGTTGGCCCTTGCCTTGATCTTCCCCTGCTGGGTTCTGATCTAAGCACTTCCTCGGGTCCAACTTCGGGCTGGACTCTAGCTCGGCCCCGTTCACTGGTGTTTCCGTGGTTAGGCAGTATGACAGGCTCGGCTACAGTTGACCTCCGCCCGGTACCTCCCCCGTTGGGTTCGGTTCCAAGCGTTTCCTCAGGCCTAACTTTGGGCTGAGCTCGGTCTCGGCTCCTACCATGGCCGCTTCTGTCGTTAGCTCCTTCGAAGAAGAAAGATCTTGTTGTCTCTGAGATCCTCCAGACTGGGACTCACCCCATGATTCAGTGTTGCGGTTGGACTCTTCAGCATCCCTTAAGCGTGACATGAGCTAGTCCACCAAGGCTTCCTGCTGGGATGTGAAGCGGTTAGTCACTTTAGCCACAACCCTGTCTAGATCTGCCCTAGTAATTGCTGCCGGCTGTTCTGTGGCAGGGGTTGTCGGATTTGCCTGACGTTCATTTGGTACTGCTGCTGAAATGGGACGATTTACTTGATCTGTGACCAATTGATCTGGAACACTGCTAGTTGCGATGTTCTTTCCTTTGTTAACGTCTTTTTTCTGCCTCGGAGGCATGTTTTCCAAGCAATGAACGACGCTGTTAGGAAGAAGGTTAAGTGGGAGAAGCTGAAGCTTCGAGCTTCTCGTTCTCAGTGAAAGCACCAAAAATGTTTGCACAAAAAATGGGCAAACACCTCCAAGTCGTGAGATTTAGTTGATTTTATGTTGTTTTTAGTGGTCTGGGTAATTTATGCAAATATGTAAAAAGCAGGGACTAAACTGTAAAAGACACACAGATTTATAGTGGTTCAGCCAGAATGTGCCTACGTCCACTTTATATATTATTTCTCCTTTCATGTTCAGATTACAAGTACAAAGCTTTTATAAAAGTTTATGAAAGTTGTTTGAAAGTTCTATCCATGCTTGAGCTCTCAAACTTGTCCCCCATTGTTGTACCCCTGCCCCTCTATTTATAGAGTGAGGCTGGGGGCAGTGGTCTTGGATGTATATAGCTGCTGGTGGGCCTGAGCTGATGCGATCTGGCCTGGCAGTGTTGATCCGGTACGCCTTGGTCCGGTTGTGAGTGGATGGAGTTTGGTTCGGTGGGACTTGGTCCGATGGTGAGATATTCGGTAGTGGTTGGAGCGGTAGAGGCTGGTTCGGTGAGGCCTTGGTTCGGTGGAGGTTGATTTGGTGGAGGATGGTACTGGTGTATTGGTTCGGTAATAGGTGGAGCGGCTTTGGTTCGGCAGGCAGGGGAAGGAGTCAGTTCGGTGAGATTTTGGTTTGGTGGTAGGAGCGTATAGGTGGGATCTGGTCCGGTGGTGTAGTTCGGTGGGCTGGCCCGGTCGAAACTTACCCAACAAAATGTTTGGGCCCCTTTTTTTCGAATACAAGGTGCTCGGCTGTTATGAATTGAAGGGGAAGATTGATATTTGAAATGAGGGTAACGTGCAGTTTCAGCTTAACTTGCTTGACCAGGTTAAAGGACTGTGATTTGATCCCTTAAAACGGCTGACGTGATTTATAAAGAGTGCTGATGTGAGAATATATATATATATTGTTATATCATCTCGTTTTACGCAATTCTAAATGTCGAACCCCAATCGAGGCGTGCCCCAGGCGTTTATAATATTATACCCCTATTTCGAACGCGATGGAAAAGGTTCCGAGTCCTAACTCGATCGTATGGAGAAGATAGCTTTTTGGACCCAGTTATTATATTAAATTTCGATATAATCTCTAGCGCGTTTATATATCCTATGCTCACACGTACAACAACTCCAAACACTATGAAAATTGAAATCTGATAATAAAACACTATTACAGATCCAATGGAACTGGTTTCGTCAAATTCCGAGACTGTGCCCCGGAAAGCTATTTTTAAATAGAGGTTTTTAGGCTCAAGGAAAAAGTTGAAGAAAAATTTAGTTTCAGAGACAAGAAGTTTGATTTTTAGGCTGAAGGACACTTTTTAGTGTAAATCACAGAATGATAGTTGTAACTATCATTCTCAGTTTACACTAAAAAGTGTCTTTCAAACTAAAATGCAAACTTGTTGTCCCTGAGACTAAATTTTTTTACAACTTCTTCCTTGTACCTATTCGATTTAAACCATTCATTTTTAAAACTGAACAAATCACTGTTAAATTCAATTTTAAAACTTCTATTATATTCAGTATTGTCAATATAAATTTTACAAGCTTTCAAATTATTTTTAACTAGCTTAAAACCCCAGATTCAATATTTTTCCCAATTTCAATTGTTTAATTCAAGAATTAAATTATCCGATAAATAGAGATATCCGAAATTCAAGTTAAAATTAGCTTTTAAATATTTAAAGTCAATTAAATATTTCAATTTCAAATATCCAAAAATTACGGGTCGTCACATATTTGCTACTAAATAAATAGCAGTAGGAATGGGGCATGTTCCGTGGAACCAACCATGGTTTCCATATGAGGAAGATAGGATGCAACAGTATGAGGATGGAAACGAGGCAGACGATGAACATGAGATTAATGATGATGATGATGACGATGAAGAAAATGATGAAGAGATATTTGATGTTGTTTATTGGAATGAATCAGCTTTAGAATGATGGTAGTGTTTGGAAATTGGTTGTCTATCTAGTGGTATTTAGTATTTGTATTATCACGTATATGGGCTAGTAACTTGGTATGATTATGTTTAATGATGTACTAGTGTTGGTAGTATGAACCCCTGTAGGGTTAGAACGACTTAACAATGTTTTAGTATGTATGTTGGGATGGTTTTTATGGTGATGTAAGAAAGAAACTATCTATAAAATCTTTATGTCCTTCATTCATAACTTTGTTCGATAGCAAATATATGAATCACCTACGGAAAATTTCATAAAACTTTTGGCAAATTATATAAGTAAGAATTTTCTTTGAAAAGGAATAAAACTATATTTTTATGAAATATTTAAAACTAAAACCAAGATTTTCAAAATAAATTTATTTTGCATTAAGCAAAATTTGGCCTAAGATTTGAATGTAAGATTTTGATATCCGAAAAGGATTTATTGTTTGAGGTTCGAAGGCAAACATCGATAAGGGTTTATAGTCAAATTGCTTACATTTTCTATCATAGTTGTGGGCTATGTAAGGAAAATAACAGCCTCTGAGCCTAATCAGGATCCGCACTAGAAAATCGGAGGATAAATACTACTTCGGAAGCAAATTAATATATTCGAATTTAAGACCGAATAAGATAAGTGCATATGAAGAATATGTAAGTACCATCCGATGATATTTTTAAAATTTCAACTTTGGCATAAGTATTACCGACTTTGCGCTCAATTTCAAGGACGAAATTCTTTTAAGGAGGGGAGTGTGTAACGACCAGCAAATTCATCACCTTAATAATTAAGATTATTTTTGAAATATTCAAATATAAATATTTATAACCCGAATAATAATGTTTTGAGCCATAAATAAAAATGGTAACCCAGTTTTGAGCCATTAATAACAACATTAGTGATGCCAGTATATATAATAATTAATTTATGATTTTAAATTGAGATTTAATGATTGTTATAAATATTCAAATAATAGTTTTAAAATGATAATGATTCATTTATAATAGTAATAAAGTGATAATAAATAGGATTTGAAATTATAAGGAAAATCGATATCGGTTTATCGATATAATAACACTTTTTGTAAACAATTGTTCAGTATTGATTTATATGGTTTTATAAATCAAATATGATCATTTTAATTCATGGATAATAATAAGAAAATAGTTTCCAAACTTTGTTTACTAACATATATACGTTGATTAATAAATGAAAATATGATCAAAGATCGAAATCCAAATTCTTAACGGTTTAATGTATATAACTTATACGACGTTGTTCAAATGATTGGTACACGTTTGTGACATGCACACCCACACACATATTATCATATACATATATACACATGATAATAGTAAGTATATATTTACATAAGGCAAAGTAATAAAAATCTAAAGTAATTATTACTTTTAAAAAGCAAACATCAAAGCAACCTTACACCACATCACATCACCACCCTATGCCATCATCACCACCATTACCTGCACTTCACCACCACATGGCTAAAGAGAGGGAGGAGGCAGCTGCCGTGCGCCTAGAAGGGAAGGATGGGATGGGTGAGGGCAAAAAGGTCATTTACTATTAAGATATTTTATTTTCTAAATTTGCCTATAAAAACCCCACCTCATTTCACAAATTTTCTACAACTTTTCTTCATCTTCTTCTCCATATTTCAAAGCTTTTAAATGGCTTCTCCACTTAAGAAAATAATGAAGAAAATATTTGTGAAAAGAAATTAAATTTATATAATATATATAATAGTATATACACCTCAAAACCACTTCAAAATCAATTCTTTTTCGCCTCAAAACCCATGGCCACCATCATCTACCACCACTAGCCGAGCCAACACCTCTATCCTTTCTTGGCTATGAGCACAAGGACCAAGGCTGAGTACTCCAAAGGCTTCCAGGCTCGAGTTCGTAGAGTTTTAGTTCGAGTTAGCGAAGCTATAGCGAAATCTAGTCAATATTATATCCAATGAAGGTGAGAACTCTATTTATATACACTATATATTGGATGATATTTATGTTTGGCTATGGTTGTTTATAATGACTGTTTATCATGTTTGGATGTTGTGAAAATATTGTTGTTTGGATATATAAACAAGTCACGTTAAATACACGTCTATATTACACAAGGAAATCACTTTCCGAATCAAATTATAAACGTAGTATGGAATCATTAAAACTCTTTTAATTGGTTTTAAATGATTTAAATATGTTTTACAGAAACTAAAAACAAATTTGGTGAAGGTTGAATAAGAAATGAAAGACGAGTCAAAACTAGGCGCGTCGCGTAACGGTGTTCGTGATTTCACGCCGTATAAGTTAAACGAGTATATAAGGTGGCATATAGCTCGGAATTATTTTTAGTAAGTATTTTCCGAACTATTAATATCCACAGTTTTCAAATAAAGGAATAAAAATCAAGATTTAATCTTGTAGATTTTAAAATACAAGTAAAACAAGTTTTCGAAATAATCGCGGTTTTGCAGTTCGGAATCCTATAGGGGATTTCTTAAAATTTAATATTTTAAATGTTTTAAAACTATGGAAAACTCTTTATAAATCTTTTAAAAAAATTTAAAAGATATTTGAGTTATATAAATAAATCTTCAAAAGATAGAAAAGTCGTTTTGATCAATATAACTTTAAAAACACTATTCGCAGCGGTTTTCAATAACATTTGAAATATAACTTTAAACTTAACAATTCTTTCCCAAACCTTTTGTAAATGTTTTTAAATGAAAAAATTAAGTGTTTTAAAGATGATTTGAATATTTTATAATTTATTTAAAATAATTTAAGTAAATGAATTAAAGAAAAGCTGTTATAAGCAATAGTTTTAATCTTGGCTCTAAAAAGCCGACGAGTACGCCTGATTTTTCTATCCGTGAGATCTAGTTGAGGTGCTTAAACTAAGGAGATGTTCTAAATCAACCAGTTCCTTGGCTCACCTGGCCTCACCTAGGAAAGGGATAGATATGTTCGAAATGTCGGAAATGAGTTAAGTATAAAAGATTAAATTTTCCCAAATTTAAACAACTTGCGTTGTATAGAGATAGTCTTCTTATAGTTGATATTAAATTCCGAGGAGGTAACTTGTACTACTCATATGAATTTAAAAGCTCATTTCACCTTTATTCGATGAATAGTACTTGTTGAATACAGGAATTAACATCAAGTATAATTTGAATGATTTCTATGGATCCATTTCATTCGAATATTAACTAATTTGGATTTACCATAGATAACATGGTTTTAACTTATTAAAAATTTATGTTTTGGGATTGTGAAATCTTTGTTAAATGTAAGTAAAACGATTTTGAATTATTCCTAGTTTTAAAAAGAGTTTAATTAAACCAATGAATTTAGCAAAGAAGTTTTAATGAATTCATAGATATTAAAAAGAAATGGTTTCAAAAGATATATATCTCTGAAGGATATTTGGATAAAAAGATACCAATTAATTAAATATTAATCACTATTCATAAAACATCTTTTTATTGATGATTGGTTCGTCGAAACCGGAATCAGATTTGGGTAATCCTTGTCCGAAAACCACTTCGAAACAATTTACACGTTGGAAAATAAATAAATAAATAAATATATATATATTGAAGACCATAATTTTGGAAGATTGAGGATCTTCATTTCGAAAGGACTGCTTGTTGATAATCTAGGGGTAGCTCCCGAGATAAATAAATAGCGGTGGTCCCTTCATTCTGAAAATATTCGAAAGACGAGGACTATTCGCTACTAATGATAGAGGCAATTCCCGACAGGATGTGCTAGGAAAGTACCTTCGGTTTGTAATGTTCCTGGACAACTTATATGGACGAATGTCTGACATTGCATTTCTAGATCATACAGATTGATCTCTATAAACGTATCATCTGTTTGGTGGCGGAGAAGGTAACTTCTCTTAGCTTAACACCCTTTTCTGAGATGTACGAGCTTGGGAGTTATACGTTTATAGAAATCAGTTGTGTGATTGTGAAATGGCAAAGTGGCATTCAAAGTGGAATATGTTCTATATAAAAGGTAATCGTTACCTCAAATCCTCACACACGGGAATGGTGAAACAGGGGATGCTTTAAGGCTAAGTGGCTCGCAACCAATCAGGGTATGAAATCACCTTCTAGATCTATAAAATTTCTACCTGCTACAACGTCGGGTTTAAATTTAGTAGTGTATGCTATAAGACGTCTCAGATAGGTCGACAATGGCTGGGTGATGTAATACTTGGTGCTATATGTCATTTTCGGAAAGGTCGGCCTTAATTCGCATAAGGACCAACATAGGGTCCTCGGTAGCATTCCTCTAGAAATGCACTGTACGGGAGGTAGTCCCTTATCTCACTATTCAGTTGGAAATCCAATATCCAATAAGTGATGTACGGCTTAGTTGTGCAAAGTAATAAATGTGAGATGCAAGCATTTTATCTAAGATTTATTAGTTTAATTGCAAATGTTTTCAAAAAAGAAGTTCATTAAAATAATATCCTTAATTTTACGTAGCAAAGATTTTAGTTATCATAAGGTAAAAACCCATTCCGTGTTTATGTGCGGCGTGGTCTTATGAGATACCCTTTTGTTTCAAAACCCGTATTTTGAGTTCTCACACCAGTCTCATGGCTAACCCGGAGTTTATTTCCTTTTCCTTAAACTCTAGGTGCCCTATTTTCGGGGAAGCCCGGTAGTCTGGTTTAGTCAGAAGAAATCTGGAGGAGCTCGGAACGTGAAGTTAGAAGATTCTTCAGTAGACTATTACCTCTTTTTCCACCACACTTGTGTACTATTTTATTTCGCATTTGTACGAATAGAGATTTATAACTATCCATGTTTAACTCTAATAAATGTATTTAAAATTTCTACTATAAAGATTTTATATATTGAAATAATATATGTAATTCCATTCGTGTAAGACTCTATTCTATGTCTATTTTTCATTTTACCCTTACGTTTAAGTTTTCCTGCACTTGAAGGTCGGCATGAAATATAGTGGACATATTTTTGTCGATTTCCAAGGGTCGAAATCCCCTTGTCGTCATAGATATACTTACATTTCATGCCATATTAAAATTGATCATTAATGTTATTTAATCAATCAATTTAATTAAAGGGAAAGAAATGAAAAGTTTTCTCTCTCCTATTAAAATCATAAGCCCCCTCGTTAATTGAATAAGTTGAGAGAAGAAAATGAAAAGTTGTCTTCTCTAAATTGAATTTAATAAGTAACAGACACACACAAATATGTACATAAGAGTGTATTTGATTTACTTTAATTTATATACACATTAAATTAAAGTAAAACTTTAGTTATGTAATTAAATAAATATTTATTTTATTTAGAAGATACTTAGAAATGTTCTAAATGAATTTATACTTCATTGGCCCATTAAAGATCCAAAATGGTAATTTATTTTGAAATTCACTCATTTATTCCACTATGGGCTGGCTCAGTTCCTACAATGGTATCATTGCCCAACAGCCTATGCAGTCTAAATTAGTCATATTAGAGCTAATCAATTAAGTTTGCCCACTTAGTATGTTGTCTAGAAAGGTAATGTCTAGGGTTGAAATTAGATAATCAAGTACCCTGTCCTACTTGGTTACCAACCTGACCTAAAAGGTGAAGTGAGCCCAGAGGTTGCCGCTAATAGAAAATGCCTAATTTGAATTGAGGCTTGGGCTAATTTTCAAAATTGTTTTGAAAATTTAAATAAAAGATTTTTAATTTAAAAGTTAAATTTAAAATAAAAACATGTTTATTATAAAGGTTATAATACAACATAAGTTTTCAAAATGTTTGAAAATGTTTAAATACTAATTTCAAACTTTAAAATTTATTAGTAAGATTAATAAAATAAATAAATTAAACAGGTTAATTAATTAAAACGTATTAAACATGTATTATATATATTTATATATGTTATGTTATTTTAAAGGTATTTAAGATAACATAAGTATACATGTATGTATATAAAATAAAATTTGAAATTAATGTATAGTTAAAATTATTTAATTGAATAAATTAATTGAAGATTAATTAATTAAGTAATAATTAAAGGTTAATTAATTGAAAAAAAATTAAATAAAGGTTAATTAAATAAATAAAATACACATATATGTGATATATGTGTTGTGCTATAAAGGTTATAGTATGTATACACATATTATATATAGGTAATACTATAAAGGTTATATATACTATAAAAGTTATAGTAGACATGTCCAATATAAAAGTTGCATTGGAATACTAATATAAAATTAATTAAAGGGTTAATTAAATAATTAATTAAACATGATTTAATTAAAATAATGTTATACATAAGACTATTATATAAGTAATATGAAATATAAAAGTTATATAACAATAAAACTTATATGATGTAAAATTAATAAAATATAGGTGGAACATTAAAGAAACCCAAATAGACTTAAGGGATAAATACATACATATAGTATATATACCATGATTTCAGATGTGTTCGATACTTGAATCAAAAGGGTATTTCATAAGAAATAAATTATTCCATAAGTCGATATCACTCTATATAATATATTGAAGATTATGAATCGTTAATATAAAGTTGACCTCTATCATTTATATATCAATAGATTACTTGCATACTCCTTAGCCATTGAGCTTTCCTCAAGCTAGGGATTTTATGTGTTGTACTATTAATATAGTGAATAGACGATGTAAGATAACTGCACGTATTTGTTAAGCTTTCCTCAAGGTATGTGTATCATACTTAGGCCATCGCAAAACAATAGGTCCAAGTGAATAGTCCCACTTTACTTGTTGAGCTTTCCTCAAGTTAAAGGCGGGATTAGGACAAGGAACCATGTGTTAGGAGTTGTATATGATACAATCGATAATGAGTTATCCATTGTATGCGGGCCTATGATTTATTGAGCTTTCCTCAAGGTTAGAATCCCAAGGCACACGAGTCCTAATAGCTACTAGTGAAGTCGAAAGACTTCTCTGTTTCACTTAGGGTTTAGAGAAACATAAAGGGCTAGTGGGAGCCTTATTAGAAAAATAAAATGATAACATTTAACCATTCTAAAATTGTAAGAACATATGCTATGTAATGTTATAACAATCTACATTGATAAATTTATGCATTTAATACGATTAATAAATTTTTTATCAATTAAGGTATACAATTGAATTGAGTTGAAGATTGGAAAATAGAAATATAAAATATACTTACTAATAAATGCTTATTACATGTGAAAATTTCAACATCCATGCAAGCACCTAATTTTACAACTACATAATAAGTCGGAAATTTGGTCACTTATACGTTTATTTGGTTAAGACAATGTATTGCATTCAATGATTTTCGAACTCTAAAAGCGATACAATACTATGGATATTTGGTTAAGACAATGTATTGCATATAAGTGTTATATGGGGAACAGTCACAGTTCATAATGTACGATACTTCAATGAAATTAGTTCATTCGAAATAAGAAAATAAATAGTACGATGAGATCGAGAATTCAATTTGATTGATTACATAAAAGATCACATTGTGTTAAATGTAACATACGACTAAAACTACAGTATAAATCTAAGAATTTGATCGTTGAAATGTTGATTTGATCGGTTTACGTAAAGTGCAACACAATTGATGTCCTTAAATGTTAAGGATAATCGAATGCGCTTTTATAAAGAGCTTGTTATAATACTGTAGTAAAGGGTTGTAACGACCTCACTACATCTTCGATGCTCATATAACCAAATAGTGCGCTACCAAAGCATCCGGACGATGTAGGACGATTGTCAATGGAAAGGAAAGAGGTAAAGAAGAGAAGTAGAAGAAAATAAAAGAGAAAGAAAACATCGAACACTCATGGAACCCGTCGTATATCTGATAGCACATCGAATAAAATATAATAGTCATCATAGATATAAAATAGGCAAGACACTATAACTACGTAAACCACAAAATCAGCGTACACAGTGTTATCCAGCTTTATGACCAAACCATATCCGGAGAAGTTGGAACAATCAAACTGAAAAATTACCAAGCATCCATCCATGACGATAACTACCGATCTTGTAGAACAAGATTGAGAAGTGAAGTCGTGAAAATTGCCAAGAGGCTTCAAACAACTCGCTTCACTCATAAGACCAAAGTCCAAGATCCATGTAAAGGCATGGATCAATATTGATCCATGAATAAGGTCATGATCCTTAGTACTTGTCCAAAACCCACTAACGACTCATACTGCATGATGTTAGAGTGTTTTCAAGCTAGTACAGGCCATTTAAGAAGTTTCACTAGCAATACACGACTCGAATGATTGATGGATAAACCAAGTACTTCTGTTTAACTTCTGAACCAGGGAATTCATCCAAAATCAAACTTATAACAATACATCTAAGACCCATGAATGAAGGAACAAGTCAACCAAGTAGCATTAAGGAATCAGAGATGACTCAACAGCCAATCTTACGGATCAGTACTGATCCAGAAGGCATGGATCGGTACCGATCCTTGGATCTTGCTGATGTGGCCATAATCCCTTCTGGGAAACTCCTCTTAGACATGGGGAATGTGGATGCAAAAGTGGTGGAGAGATTTACGACGATCTACAGTTATGAAAAGAGAAGGAGGGGCACTGTTTTGGGGATCTTTTTTGCTCTTCTAATAAATTTCGGTATTTCTTCCGTAATCTCAGGGATCATCACCGATCCATAAGAACAACTTTGTAAAAACTCAACAAAAATCGAATAAATAAGTTTAACTGCACGTAGGCCGAAGTATTTGCCGAACCACTATAAAAATTATGTGTTTTTGTTTTTTTTCTTGCCATTTCTTGAAATTTTCATATTTATTACTTCATCTGGTGATTGTGCCAACTTTCGACGTAAACACACAGGCTCATACAGTTATACAAAATAGTAATAGATTTTATGCAGCTGATAAATAAACTCAACTGATAAAATGTCTCTAATGACAGTAAGTCAAACACTGTTAAGGCTCCACAGTGTCACACAGTGAAACATGCAATAATAAGCCCAAATATAAGTATAAGAAAGCATCGCCACCTCCTAGTTCATCTACAAAACTCCATGTACCGTTTACACCTGCTATGCAGTCTACTCATTTAAGAGTACCCAAGGTAATAAGAAGCAAAGCATAAATCCTCGAATCAGACAATAATCTGGTGTGAGTGATAAACAATCTCAAAATACTACAAAAGTCAATATAGTATATGGAACAGAGGGTATACGAACCATACCCGACCCGGCCCTGTAACCAAAGTGTTAGCACATAACATCAATAATATGCTACTCTACAAACATCATAAAGTGGTACTCCATACTAAGTACAATGTAGGGGTGCCTAGGTATCCCAATCCATAATACCTGCATCATGTGACATCCCTAGAGTGATAGTCTACATAAAACAATCAGTGCCAACATAGCATCCATCAAACAGACACTTTCACTCAATGTGCTTTAGATATATGATAACTTGTATGACCAAACTCCCGATTGGGATTAATGGAAATCCTGGTTTTCAGTGTACTCACTTTAGCCTGAAACTGATACTAAACCCAAATCCATCGGTCCAGGGTATACGGATGCAAACAAATGATCCAACGTAGCCAAACAAAGCACCCATGATTGCACTCACAATACCCCTGCTTTGAGTACAACAGAAAACACTCCGAGTATCAAGGATCCCTTAGCGCGTATCTCCGAGTCCTCGCTCCATTTAATTTCCATTATTCCTAAGGAATCATTCCTACGTTCCTTTATTCCATGATAGAATCAAACACCATTCTATCCAGGAACCATTCCCACATTCCTTTATTCCACGATAGAATCAAGCACCATTCTATCCACGGGTCACCCTTCCTAGAACCTGCCCTTATGGAAAATCATTACCATTCCCATCACCATCGAGCCATCATTATCAGAATACAACTCACATCACCATCGTGTCATCATCGTCAAAGTCTCAAAGCCATCACATTAAAGCATCACATCATCACTTCACCATCATAGTCGCTCATCATAGAGCAATAACATCAAGACCCAAAGTGGTCCCCACGAACAAACCACTACATCGCGCTCCTTGAAGCCTCCTCATCGACCATTCCAAAGATCGGCCATATCGACTATCATCAATAGTGACGGGCACCGACCACTCCACATGGTTAATACCGACCACTTTTGTCGTGTACTTAGCCAAAATGGATAAGAACAAACTAATGAAAACATCTGACATCCATCCTAAAGTCCACAGTCCATCCAAGTCCATCATCTTCTATCTTCATGCTGATCGACATGCATCCCACTACTCAACTACAACTTATCCCGCTCGTTTGGGTCTTGATCAATATACACGATAACCCAACGCATGGGATATTCCCAAATGCTGGAACATCGATTAATTGACGTTTTCGACCAAAACAAGCAAACATGCATCTAATATAGTATACACACAACATGTATAATGCATCTATATCAACCAATGTGGAATTCATATCAAAAATGGCCTAAACCTAGCAATCTCCTAGAATTGCACGTAAAATGAGAAAATGTGATATTCGATTTAAAACCATTTTATAATACTTTTAATTTCTTTTATAAAAATCAAGTATGTGTTCAAATATATTAAAATCACACTTTAAAGTTAGAAATCATTTCAAAACACCGCTTTTATACTATACTGACGACCACGGTATGGTGAAAGACAATATCATTCACCTCAACAAAAGCCGACCAATCTAATGCTAAATCATAAAGCTCTATATCATGAGCATAACAAAAGAAACCACATCCAAAACGGATCTCGTATGCAAAAGGTATGAATTTTATAAGAAACGAAAATAAATGGAATAATTAAATCATTAACTAATCCATTAATTACCTTGAACCAATCCCTTTCTTAAGCTTTCTTCCCTAAACACACTCCTCCACACTAAAATGTTCACACCCATCCCTTCAACACCTTATCTCTTCGAATATTGATCCAATACCCAACGAATCGACGAACTATGTAACGACCCGTATTTTTAACACTTTAAAAATACGAATTAAAATAAAAATTTTGGATAAAAATCCGAAGGAAATAAAATTTTGTGTTGTTAAATGTGAATTACAAGTTAAAATACAAAACTGAATTCTGAAATAACTTATTTGTAAATTAAATATGGATGTTAACTTGTATTGAATGTAAATAATGAATTGAATTTGATTGTAAACCAAATTGGTTATGATTGTAAACAAAGAATAAATAAAATGGTAGATTTAATAGTGGAAGTTTATGTTATTGAACTGTAATTTGATAAAGATGTTAACTTGTAATTGAACGTAAGTAAAGATTTAAATTTGAGTGTAACAAGTAATTGAAACGAATTGAATTTGATTGTAAACAACGAAATAAATAAAATGTTACATTTAATATTGAAGTTATAATATTTAAATCAACGTAAATGAATGTAATTTAATATTACTGTGAATTTAAATAAGATGATAGCTGAAGAAAATGAAAGTAAATGAATTATAAACTATTGATAATAATGTATAAGTAAATGGTTGATTCAATAATGAAAGTGTAAATCGAAATAAAAGAATTCAATTGGAATTAAATAACTTGAATTTGAATTACAATATAATTGAACGCTGAATCTAATGTAATCTTTTATACTGGATTTATAATGGAAAACTGCATTGTAAAAGATTGTTAATTACTGTGAAATTAAAAATGAAATTTGTGAACAATTGAAATTTGATTTAAAAGTTAATAATTTAAAAATTGGGAATTTTATATTGAAATTAAACAGTAGAAATAGCCATTTTTACAACTGTCTCGGATTTTGACGAAACCAGTTTCATCGGATCCGTAACTGTGAATTATAATAGTGTTTCAAGTTTCGTAGCGATCGGACTTGTCGTTTGATCGTACGGACTCGAAACGCCTTGAAATTTATGCAATTGAAATCAATTGAAATCAATTGGGAAATTATTGTTTTTAGCATAACTTCTTTATACGATGCAATTTGAACCCGAAACCTTTTCCATTGCTTTTAAAATATTTTAAAACATCTATTTTGATATATGGGTTGACGTAATTTCATTCCGTAGTCAGAACGGGCTTTTTGGGCCACTTTGTCGTTAGCGCATATATTCAACTGGATCCATCTATTCTATTTCAAACCTATCTGTAAATAACCGGTTATAAACCCTAGCCTGCTCCTATTTCTCATTTGTCTATACATATATTTCAACTATCTCTCCTCCTCAATGGCAGACAAACAGATTCTAGATCCAAACACAAATCAAATTTCAATCCAAGGTCAAAAATTCAATCTTCTCAAAAAAATTCAGAAAAATTATATATCGAAGCTCTTGATGTATGCATCTCAGATCTGCAGTTCATTTTTGGATCTGAGTTTCAGTGTAGCCGGAATTGGCTCGTTTATTCTCGGTCGTTCATCGCGCGTCGATGAACTCTGTCGGATCGTCAAACCGTTTCTGGGGTTTGGAGAGGAAGCCGAGGGGTCGCATCTTGGTGATTGGTTTGACGAATCGACGGTTGGATTGGCAGCAATTTTTGTCTAGGGTTTAAACTTGTAGGCGGCGGCTGCATCTCCTTCACGTGCAGCGGTGACGGTGGTCGCGAGTTCTGGGAGCGATGCGTCGTCGGCGGCGAAGGGTATGGACGGCGGCTTCAAGTGTTGTGGTCGCGTTTTTCTTCGACCGTGATGGATTCTTCGCGGAGGTGCGTGCGCATTTGTAGACTTCGTGAGTTACGTGCATGCCTGTAGCTCAAGTGGGAGATGAAGGTTAGTGACGTGGCATAGTGCAAATGTGTTCTTTTTCTTGTTATTTTTAAAAATTTAAATTCAATCACAATTATTGCTATAACTCTCGCATACGAACTCCGTTTCATGCGTGGTTTTTTTTGTTAGGATCGTATTGAAATTCTGGACATTATGGAACAGGTTTGGTTGCATTCCAAGACTGTTCAAATTTGGGCCTTTATTTGGGTTTTTAATCGTCGATAAATCAAAGGTGAGTGTTTATACGCTCACAATTGACTAAAATAAATTTTTGTTAGTTAAATTTATATTCTGAAGTGATATGAAAATTTATTGGCTGTTGTTTGGTAGGTTCAATTATCATCTGTATTGATATATGAATTAATTGATAGAATTTAAATTGACCGTTAAAATAAATTTAAATTTAAATTGGCAGTATATTACTCGATATTGATAATTATAAAATTGTTGTGAATGTTATTGGCTTTATGGTTAATTGGTTGTGATGGATGCTATTGGTCGATATTGGTTGTTTATTTATTTTGATATATCATGCTATCATCATGTATATTGTCTATTGCATATAAAACTGTAAACTGAATCATTTCGAATAAATTAAGGAATAGGTTGAAATGATATTCCTCTGACATCTATTTGGATTGAAATGATATATATCCATCCTTGAAATTAAAATTGAAATAATTATCCACTTGGCCATAGGTTAGAAAATTATATACGGACACCGGGTTGGTTAAATTAAATGATTTTAAAAGTTGTTTTGAAATTATTTAAATGAATTGATTTTAAGAATAAAATCTAATTTATGGAAATTGAATTATTTTGAATTGAAGCTCGAGATGTTGGAATTTAAACTTGGTAAATGAAATTGTTTAATTATTCGAAGTTTAGATTTTTAAGAATTTTTTTTTGAAATACGGCGTAAACTTTCGAAAGTTGATTTGTTTTAAAAGATTGGACTTTTAATCGAACTCTGAATCTTTCTAAGGAAATTTATATGAAATGATATTTCAAGTTTGAGTTTGAAAATGAAAATTAATTTGAAATTGAGATTTAATTAATTTGGAATTGAATTGAAATTAAATTGGGATATAAATGGAATTATCAAATTTAGTTTTGAAATGTGAATATTTAAAGCTTTGAGATATATGGAAATTGTAATGACTTATTTTGTGGTTCAAATATGTATTTTAAATTTATGATTTGAAATGGTTTATTGAGAAGCTGAATCGAATTGAAATTGACGATTTGAGATTTGATTAAATTTCAATTTTGGAATTCGAGTTTATGTGAATTGATTTGTGAAATTTGAGGAAGCTATTTTATATAAAGTATTTTAAACTATATCTAAAACTATTTATATTTTACTTTATAAATTTTAATATAAATTATTTTAATATAAATCATTTTCAATATAAATTATTTTATTATAAACTATTTTAACTTATAACTATTTTATATAAACTATTTTATTGTATAAACTATTTTCTATATATACAAATTTTAATATCTAAACTGTTTAAGAGGAAAGTGTTAGGATTCCAAAATGTTATGATTTCAAGCTATGATTTCAAAGTGTTATGAATTTCAAGGTTTTGATTTCCAAAGTGTTTTGATTTTAAAAGACTTATGATTTCGAAAGCGGTATAACTTTGGAATGTGATATGATTTTGGAAATGGATTTATTTGAAGTGAAAGTAATATCGTATTAATACGATTTTGAAATTGAAATGAGATATTGAGGCGAAAATGATTTTTGAAATGAAATTGTATATTTTGAGTGATATGATTTTGGAAATGGATTTATTTGAAGTGAAAGTAATATCGTATTAATACGATTTTGAAATTGAAATGAGATGTTGAGGCAAAAATGATTTTTGAAATGAAATTGTATACTTTGAGTAGATATGATGATTTTGAAATGGATTTGATTTTTGAAGCGAATATGATATTTTGATAATCAATTATGAATTGATTTTGAAAATGTAAAAGAGCCATCGGTGTAATAATACGTAGTTATTAAAGAGACCGGGATCAGATATGGACATACTCTCTGTCGATACCGAAAACCACTTTAATAACTAATATACGCGGAGTGTTGATCCAAAACGAAGTGGATGGTTTTGGTGAACGCGTTGACTGAAGAAAGAGAACGATTTTGGATGACCCCTGACACGACTAAAACAGGAGCTGCGCCGGGCCATTGAGGATCGCCATCTCTAGCGGACACACTCCTTCGATACCATGTCTATTACTTTTGTGATTCGATTTGGGTGCACCCCTTGATTTGGGAGTGTTGTTTCGCGGTGTTGGAGTAGTAGCTGCTATGCCCAACATCAGTCCGGATCACGCAACTACTAGTATCCTAGTTGGTATCGCCTCATGTACCTTGTCATACTGATTATCCTATTCGCGACCACTACGTTTTGGTTTGTACCTTTAGTATATGGATTGCCCTCTGGTGACTTCCGGTTTTGGGGAAACTACGGTCTTGTATATGCTCTTGGAATAAAAATGTGTTAAGGGTGGAATAGGCCATGGCTTAACGCTAGTTTGATATTTTACTTTATGATAGACATTATTGTATATAGCATATTCTATTACATAGTAGATAGTTTAACGGATCCTTAGGAGATGGAAATCCCGAACATCTCTTAAGTTAATGCACGCACATTAAACACTGGATAGGAGGTGTCTAAAACCCGTAAACGTCTCCGACGCCATCACACTCATATTTACTTATTCGATTTAACTTACATGAGATATTTTAGTCCTGACTCGAGTGTTTTGTCTTTTCATTACGCTCGGGTCAGCCTGAGCATTTCAGATTAGGTTGAAGATATATTTTGGAGGACGAAGACGGAGTTTGGTATTACATCATTTGTATTATACTACTGTATTATTTTCCGTTGCATTGTTGTATTATCTCTGATATGTATGTAACTCTGATTTATGATGTATAATAATAATCAAATTTATTTATTTAACAGCTTCATGAACTGTTATTTTATTATTATATCTTGTTCCTTCCGCTGTGAAATTCTGAGTTTGTTTCTGTTCTTTCTTTTCTTTTCTAATTTAACCCCAATAACTATCTGTATTTTGGATTGTTTGAGTCGGCATGTGTGTATGTTTTGTCGACTTGAACGGTCAAAAATGCGGGTCGTTACAGTTGTTATCAGAGCTTCGGTTTAGATTACCTTGGCTCTAGTGGGGAATAACTCATTAAAATAGGGTAAAACCTTATGAATGAGCTTGAGTGTATATGAGAGATCGTATTTGTTATTTTGATATAAAAATGATTTTATATTGTGTTAATTTGTTCCGTTGAGTATTTATGAATTCTGGTTGGTACTTAGGACGCCAAGGCATCGATAGGAATTTCTAAACACTCGAATAGGACAGATTGACATAATATTGTTTTGGATTATATTTTAGATATAAAAGAATTATCTTGAAAATTTATAAATTTTGATTGTATTGGTTGTTAGGAGATGATAATATTAGATTAACATCGTTTATTGTTGATTAGTCAATATTTCTAACTATTGAACGTCGGATGATTTTAAGAAATGAAACTTGTAAATATGATTGACAATGAATATAAATGGTAAATAAAATAAAATAAAAATGAATTTAAATTAAGATGGAGAATTTAAGTTCCGGTGTTTTGAAAATTTATTAACAAAAATTTGAAATGTATAATATAAGTATTATATGATAGTATATTCGATTAGAAATTGTTTTCAAAGGATTTTCAAATGAAGTAAGTGTTATACTCCCCTCTTGATACTAGAGAATGATTTTGGTGATGAGTGCACGCATCATCGACGTTTATTCTCGAGAGTCCAAGTGGGGGAGATCACTTAATAGTTTTTCTAAACCCTGTTTTGATTAAAAATTGTAATTTTCTAAAGTATGAAATGAAAATAAGTATATATATATATTTCAATGCTGATTAAAATTCTTCTAAAAAGTATGATTTGAGATATAAAGATATTAGTATATATATATATATATATATTTAAAAAAAATGGTTTAAATCGAATCCGAAGTTGAAATTCTTAAGTTCTCTAATAAGGAATGATTTTAATTATTAAACTAAAGTAAATCTTGAATTGTTAGAAACTTATGAATTGAAAAGGTGAAATTGAATTTAAGTGGAAAAAAAATTTAGGAGTAACCCTTAATTTGGGAAGTAATAAATTGGAAATTTATTTAATAGGTATAACACTCAAATTGAATGAAAATAAGTTGTATATTGTTTAACTACATTCTATTTGCATAGCTATAACTTACCAAATACTTAAAATTTTTAAAATGCTAATAAGGATAAGTAACTGAATAATATACAAGTGTGATTGCGAATAATAAAATGTGAAGATCTATTGATAGTTGTAAATATAAAGGAAATTTAAGTTGTAAAATGAATTAAATTTAAAATTAATTAAAAATAAAATTAGTAAATGGAAACTAATTAAATTTGAATAAAACTAAATGTCAATAAACTTGGAAGTGTATGAAATTAAAATTTTGACTTGGAAATGTATAATTGATTTAGTGTTGATTTTGGATGGATGTTAATGTTGATATGCATTGGTTGTTACAAGGATGGTTATTGATTAAATAGGATTCATTAGTGTAAATGGAATTGAATAAATGGAATAAAAATTTTAAATAATTAAATTCAAATTTGAAGCAAAGTGAAATTAAATATAATTGAATTCAAATTAAATTGAAGCAAATTGACTTGAGTTTAAATTATAAATGAAACAAACTTGAATAAATCGAAAACAAATCGAATGTAAACTTATTTCATGGATAAATAAGAAAATAAACGACTTTGTGTTTATGATTGTTTCTTTAGAAAATTTGAAGTTTGATGGTTTGTACTTTGAAATAATAAAAGCAAATTTTTGGAAAAATCCAAAATTGTCCAATATATGCTGAAACGAAAACAACCATTATTTTAAATGGCTGGACGAAATTCGACGATATTAGACTTTTCAGAAAGCTTAGAAACTGTAGCACGACTTTTGTTTAGAGTGTCTTGAGAAATTCCTTCATTTACTTAGTTAAAAATTTGAATCTTCCCGCTGGCCTGTGTAAAAGGGAAGCAAAATCAGTAGCATATACCTTAGTATTTTCACCATAACTTTTTACTGATTTATCGGATTTTGACGATCTTGCCCTTTCTGGAAAGCATAGAACTTAAGCTAAAACTTTTGTTTGAAAGGTTTTGTGTTTTTCTGTCATTCAGAGGGTCGAAAACGTGAGTGAACGTTGCTGACCTGCGCAATTCATTGCCCAGGCTGAGGCGTATCCATTTAGTAAAACGACTGTAACTTTTGAACGGATGGTCAGGATTTGATGATTTTTTACATTCTGGAAAGCCTGAAACAAATGCAACAACTTTTGTTTAGATTCCATGTTAAAATTTTATCGTTTAGGTGACCAAAAACTGGGATTTGTTCGCTGTCCTGAATTAAAAAAATAAAATAAAAGTTAAATACGTTATATATATGTTGTATATGCTAAGCATATCGATCTATTTTCATATGCATGATTCTCACTTGGTTGTTGAGTATTTTAATAGGTGACAAAGGGTTGCGCTTCGCTTGTGGAGCTCGCTTCTGCGCTAAATGCAAAATGTAAGTTAAAATGCTAATAAATGCTTAATAAAAGGTACGTTCTTGGATTACAGTTTATGTTGTGGTATATTATTGTGTTCCCCATGTTTTGGGATTCCTCATTCTTGTAATGAGATGTATATCATGCAATTATTACCACTGTGAAATTTTTCGGTCCTAGCCGCGCAAAGGAGGTGCTGCCGAAATTTTTCAAAAATCCGGGAGTTAGAAAATTGTGAGATTTTAAAAATCCTATAACTAAATTTTGCAAATAAGTTGAATATTTTGAATGAATTATATCTAAATGATGGTTTCCCCTTTTCCGTTCCTTTTTTAGGACGAAAAGTTTTAGGTGGGGGAGAATGTAACGACTCGTATTTTTAACACTTTAAAAATACGAATTAAAATAAAAATTTTGGATAAAAATCCGAAGGAAATAAAATTTTGTGTTGTTAAATGTGAATTACAAGTTAAAATACAAAACTGAATTCTAAAATAACTTATTTGTAAATTAAATATGGATGTTAACTTGTATTGAATGTAAATAATGAACTGAATTTGATTGTAAACCAAATTGGTTATGATTGTAAACAAAGAATAAATAAAATGGTAGATTTAATAGTGGAAGTTTATGTTATTGAAACTGTAATTTGATAAAGATGTTAACTTGTAATTGAACGTAAGTAAAGATTTAAATTTGAGTGTAACAAGTAATTGAAACGAATTGAATTTGATTGTAAACAACGAAATAAATAAAATGTTACATTTAATATTGAAGTTATAATATTTAAATCAACGTAAATGAATGTAATTTAATATTACTGTGAATTTCAATATGATGATAGCGGAAGAAATTGAAAGTAAATGAATTATAAACTATTGATAATAATGTATAAGTAAATGGTTGATTCAATAATGAAAGTGTAAATCGAAATAAAAGAATTCAATTGGAATTAAATAACTTGAATTTGAATTACAATATAATTGAACGCTGAATCTAATGTAATCTTTTATACTGGATTTATAATGGAAAATTGCATTGTAAAAGATTGTTAATTACTGTGAAATTAAAAATGAAATTTGTGAACAATTGAAATTTGATTTAAAAGTTAATAATTTAAAAATTGGGAATTTTATATTGAAATTAAACAGTAGAAATAGCCATTTTTACAAATATCTCGGATTTCGATGAAACCAGTTTCATCGGATCCGTAACGGTGAATTATAATAGTGTTTCAAGTTTCGTAGTGATCGGACTTGTCGTTTGATCGTACGGACTCGAAACGCCTTGAAATTTATGCAATTGAAATTAATTGAAATCAATTGGGAAATTATTGTTTTTAGCATAACTTCTTTATACGATGCAATTTGAACCCGAAATCTTTTCCATTGCTTTTAAAATATTTTAAAACATCTATTTTGATATATGGGTTGACGCAATTTCATTCCGGAGTCAGAACGGGCTTTTTGGGCCACTTTGTCGTTAGCGTGTATATTCAACCGGATCCATCTATTCTATTTCAAACCTATCTATAAATAACCGGTTATAAACCCTAGCATGCTCCTATTTATCATTTGTCTATACGTATATTTCAACTATCTCTCCTCCTCAATGGCAGACAAACAGATTCTAGATCCAAACACAAATCAAATTTCAATCCAAAGTCAAAAATTCAATCTTCTCAAAAAAATTCAGAAAAATTATATATCGAAGCTCTTGATGTATGCATCTCAGATCTGCAGTTCATTTTTGGATCTGAGTTTCAGTGTAGCCAGAATTGGCTCGTTTATTCTCGGTCATTCATCGTGCGTCGATGAACTTTGTCGGATTGTCAAACCGTTTCTCGGGTTTGGAGAGGAAGCCGAGGGGATCGCATCTTGGCGATTGGTTTGACGAATCGACGGTTGGATTGGCGGCAATTTTTGTCTAGGGTTTAAACTTGTAGGTGGCAGCTGCATCTTCTTCACGTGCAACGGTGACGGTGGTCGCGAGTTCTGGGAGCGAGGCGTCGTCGGCGGCGAAGGGTATGGACGGCGGCTTCAAGTGTTGTGGTCGCGTTTTTCTTCGGCCGTGATGGGTTCTTCGTGGAGGTGCGTGCACGTTTGTAGACTTCGTGAGTTACGTGCATGCCTGTAGCTCAAGTGGGAGATGAAGGTTAGTGATGTGGCATAGTGCAAATGTGTTCTTTTTCTTGTTATTTTTAAAAATTAAAATTCAATCACATTTATTGCTATAACTCTCGCATACGAACTCCGTTTCACGCGCGGTTTTTTTTTGTTAGGATCGTATTGAAATTCCGGACATTATGGAACTGGTTTGGTTGCATTCCAAGACTGTTCAAATTTTGGCCTTTATTTGGGTTTTTAATCGTCGATAAATCAAAGGTGAGTGTTTATACGCTCACAATTGACTAAAATAAATTTTTGTTAGTTAAATTTATATTCTGAAGTGATATGAAAATTTATTGGCTGTTGTTTGGTAGGTTCAATTATCATCTGTATTGATATATGAATTAATTGATAGAATTTAAATTGACCGTTAAAATAAATTTAAATTTAAATTGGCAGTATATTACTCGATATTGATAATTATAAAATTGTTGTGAATGTTATTGGCTTTATGGTTAATTGGTTGTGATGGATGCTATTGGTCGATATTGGTTGTTTATTTATTTTGATATATCATGCTATCATCATGTATATTGTCTATTGCATATAAAACTGTAAACTGAATCATTTCGAATAAATTAAGGAATAGGTTGAAATGATATTCCTCTGACATCTATTTGGATTGAAATGATATATATCCATCCTTGAAATTAAAATTGAAATAATTATCCACTTGGCCATAGGTTAGAAAATTATATACGGACACCGGGTTGGTTAAATTAAATGATTTTAAAAGTTGTTTTGAAATTATTTAAATGAATTGATTTTAAGAATAAAATCCAATTTATGGAAATTGAATTATTTTGAATTGAAGCTTGAGATGTTGGAATTTAAACTTGGTAAATGAAATTGTTTAATTATTTGAAGTTTAGATTTTTATGAAAAAAAATTTGAAATACGGCATAAATTTTCGAAAGTTGATTTGTTTTAAAAGATTGGACTTTTAATCGAACTCTGAATCTTTCTAAGGAAATTTATATGAAATGGTATTTCAAGTTTGAGTTTGAAAATGAAAATTAATTTGAAATTGAGATTTAATTAATTTGGAATTGAATTGAAATTAAATTGGGATATAAATGGAATTATCAAATTTAGTTTTGAAATGTGAATATTTAAAGCTTTGAGATATATGGAAATTGTAATGACTTATTTTGTGGTTCAAATATGTATTTGAAATTTATGATTTGAAATGGTTTATTGAGAAGCTGAATCGAATTGAAATTGACGATTTGAGATTTGATTAAATTTCAATTTTGGAATTCGAGTTTATGTGAATTGATTTGTGAAATTTGAGGAAGCTATTTTATATAAAGTATTTTAAACTATATCTAAAACTATTTATATTTTACTTTATAAATTTTAATATAAATTATTTTAATATAAATCATTTTCAATATAAATTATTTTATTATAAACTATTTTAACTTATAACTATTTTATATAAACTATTTTATTGTATAAACTATTTTCTATATATACAAATTTTAATATCTAAACTGTTTAAGAGGAAAGTGTTAGGATTCCAAAATGTTATGATTTCAAGCTATGATTTCAAAGTGATGCAGGCCAAGTACTAAGTCGTTACCGACTTAAGGAAATTGAAGGTCTAAGTCGTGACCGACTTAACAAAACTGGCATGAGTCGTCCACGACTTAACCAAAGCAAAGACATGAGTCGCCCACGAGTTATCGAAGCAAAAGGACGAGTTATTGAAGCGGAAGGCACGAGTCGTCCACGACTCAAGGAAGAGGCTGACATAAGTCATCCACGACTTAAGAAGAACGATTCAGGAGGAGCAGCACGAGTTGAGAACAAACAAGGGATAAGTCGTCTACGACTTAAGAGAAGGGATGAGTCGCTGCCGAGTTACGACTTAAGATGAGTCGCCTGAACTGGGTTAAGTCGTTTGTTGTATGAGTCATAACTCGTGTACTAGGTAAGTCGGTATATATGCTAAGTCGGCTGTGTTGTATAAATGTGATGAGTCGTGAGTCGGAGAAGTAATGAGTCGCCACCGACTTAAGACTTGTGTAATTTTCTGTTGTAATATGTTGTTATGTCGCTGTGTTGTAACTGTTTTCTTAAGTCGTCTACTTTTTTGTGGATAAGTCGTCGCCGAGTTATGTCGTAGGTCGTAAGTCGGAACCGACTTAGGAGATGATGTAATTTTGTTGTTTTTCGTGTGAGTTGTAAAATGCTATAAATAGGCCGGTGGTGCCATTTGTAATAGTTTAGTTGATTTGAAATAAAAACTTTGTTTTGTTAGCTTTGTGCTTCCACCCAATTGGTAGTCGAGTGTAATCTCCTATCTCCTCTTTCGGTTAATCGAGTGCGCTCGATTCAACGATTGCAGAAGCCGATTCGCGGAATCTAGTGCGCTAGATCAACGCTCGAAGAATTGAAGATCTTTGAACCCGGTATCGTGCGCGATCAACGAGTTCGGGATAGCTAGAATTCAGTATCTTCGGATCAACGAATTTGGGCATTTCAGTATCTTCCAATCCATCGATTGCTACTTTCATCGATCTACATTGTTTTGATTAATCCGCTGCATCAGTTTTTGATATCAGAGCTTGTTCTAACCAATCATAGTTAGATCGAGTCTTGGAGCCGAGAGTTTGAAGTTTGAAGTGATTAAGCCGAGCTTGGAGTGTTGCACCGTGATCAAGTTGAAGTGTTCATCATTGTTCGAAATTGTTTGATCGGATTTGAGTGGGAGGCCGAAACTTTGTCCATCGTGTTCATCACAATTTGCAACAAAGTGGAAGTTTTCGATCCGTTTCATTTTGGATCTAAGTTTGAATTGTGTTTGAATTTTGAAGTGTTGAAGAGTTTGTAGAAGATTCAAAACATGCCGCCAAGGAGAGCTAACCGTCATCAAAATGTTGAAGATTTGTATAAACGGGAAGATGCCGAGCAAATGGAACAACGTATAAGTGACAAATTCAATGAGAAGTTGGATGAAGGCATTGGGAGGTTAGAGAAGCTTATGACAGAGATGAATCAAAACCGGAGAAGGGTTTCACCTGAATCTAACCACGAGAGAAGTAGAGTTTCACCACATTCTAATCAAGGGAGAAGTAATGACAATGACCATAGAAGTGTGAGCCGAGACAGTTATAGAAATGTTGATGACCGAGATCGTGTTCGGAGGAATGTAGATAGAAGGGATGATGGTAGACGTGAAGGGAGTAGAGATGTTGGTGGTCAGAATCGACATCGATATGCATCTGATTTTGAAGAGGAGTACGATGGTGGTAGTATTCAAGGAAGAGGACAAGGAAGAAATTATTCAGAGTATGATCACAAATGGGAATCTGGGATGAAGACGGAAATAACAGAATTCAAGGGTGGTATGCAAGCTGAAGAATTTTTGGATTGGGTGGCTAATGTTGAGGAGATTTTTGATTTCAAAGAAGTTCCAGAACATTGTAGAGTGAAGTTGGTTGCTACAAGGTTGAGGGGTAGAGCTTTGGCATGGTGGCAGCAAACCAAACTTACACGTGAACGAATGGGAAAATCAAAAGTTGAATCTTGGGAGAAAATGAAGAAATTGATGAAAGCAACGTTCTTACCTTACAATTATCAATCTTTGATGTATCAACGTTTGTAGAATTTGAGACAGGGCACTAAGACTGTTAATGACTATGCTGATGAGTTTTACCAACTTATTGCAAGGAATGACATTATGGAAACGGAAGAGCAGCTGACATCTAGATTCATTGGGGGATTGAGAATGCAGATTCAGGATATGGTTAATATGTTCGATCCAAGATCTGTGGCAGAAGCACATCAAAAGGCGTTGGCTTGGGAGAAACAAGGACGACGAGGAGGTGGTGTGTTTACTAATTCCAACAATCAAGTGAAGGGTGTTAGTGGGAGTTCTAATGTTTCTAAACCTATCAGTAGACCAGTGGTGAAGGAGGCTGAGAAGGCGAAGGTTAACAATGGTTTCAAATGTTACAATTGTCAGGAATTGGGTCATAAAAGCAACGAGTGTCCAAAGCCAAAGAAGAGAACCATGATTGTAGAAGTTGAAGATGAGGATGTTGATGGAAATTATTCTAGTCCAGTTGAGGAGGATGAATAGGATATTGCGTCAGGAGATGAAGGTTGTAATCTAATGCTGAGGAGATCGTGTTTGACACCGAAGCAGGAAGAAGCTAGTTGGTTGAGGAGTAATATCTTTCAGTCGACATGCACTATACTGGGGAAGGTGTGTAAATTTGTGATTGACGCATGAAGTTGTGACAATATCATTTCAACCGAGGCTGTGATAAAGTTGAAGTTGAAGACAGAGAAACATCCGAATCCATACAAGTTAGCATGGTTGAGAAAAGGAGGAGAAGTGAAAGTAGATAGACGAGTTCGTGTTCCATTCTCTATTGGGAAGAAATACAAAGACGAGATCTGGTGTGATGTAGTAGAGATGGATGTTTGTCATTTACTGTTGGGAAGACCATGGCAGTATGATCGAGCAGTACAACATGACGGTCGGACCAATAGCTACAGTTTTATGTTTGAAGGTACGAAGATTATCCTAGTTCCAAAGAAGAGACAACAGGGAGACAGTAAGTCGAAAGAGATTGAAGAACTGAAAACTTTGCTATCTTTGAAAGAGTTTGTTAAGGAGGTTGAGGAAGAGCCGGAAGTATTTTTGTTGATTGGGCGTGAGAGCAGTGAAGAGGTTGAAATTCCAGAGGAAGCAAAGCCAGTATTGAAGGAATTTGAGGATGTATTTCCAGAAGAGTTACCGAAGGAGTTACCGCCACTAAGAGACATTCAACATCAAATCGATCTTGTTCCGGGAGCAGTGTTACCACATAGACCACATTATCGAATGAGTCCGAAGGAACATGAAGAGTTGCGGAGGCAGGTAGAGGAATTGCTTGAACAGGGACGTGTGCAGGAGAGTTTAAGTCCTTGTGCTGTACCAGCTTTATTGGTACCCAAAAAGGATGGAACGTGGAGGATGTGCACAGATAGTAGATCATTGACTAAGATCACAGTCAGATAAAGATTTCTGATGCCGAGACTTGATGATTTGTTGGATCAGTTGAGCGGGGCTACTATCTTTTCGAAGATTGATTTGAAGAGTGGATATCATCAAATTCGTATCAGGCCAGGTGATGAGTAGAAGACTGCTTTTAAAACCAGGGAGGGTCTATACGAATGGTTGGTGATGCCATTTGGCTTATCAAATGCGCCAAGTACATTTATGCGGGTGATGAATCAAATTTTTAGACCATTCATTGGGAAGTTTGTAGTGGTGTATTTCGATGATATTCTGATTTATAGTGGGAGCTAAGAAGAACATTTGCAACATCTGAAGGAAGTATTGATGGTATTGCGACAAGAACAATTTTATGCTGCGACAAAGAAATGCGTGTTCATGACGCATAGTGTTTTGTTCTTGGGTTATGTTGTTTCGGGAGGAGGCATCCAGGTTGATCAGAATAAAGTTGAAGCAGTCAGAAATTGGCCACAACCCAGAACGATAACCGATGTTAGAAGTTTTCATGGTTTGGCATCATTCTATCGAAGGTTCATTCCACACTTTAGTAGTGTGATGGCACCTGTTACAGATTGTATGAAGGGCAAACAGTTTTCATGGTCAGAGGAAGCAGGGGATGCTTTTGGGAAGATCAAGGAGTTGCTGACGTCTGCACCAATTCTCATATTACCGGATTTTCAGTTGTTGTTTGAGTTACACACTGATGCATCCAAGGTTGGGATTGGAGGAGTGTTGAGTCAGAGGGGACGTCCAATTGCATACTTTAGTGAAAAGCTGTCAGGAGCAAAGATGCGATACAGTACATATGATGTGGAATTCTATGCTGTTGTGCAAGCTATAAAACACTGGAGACATTATCTATTTCAGAAAGAGTTTGTTCTGTATACTGATCATGAAGCTTTGAAGCATTTACAAGGGCAAGACAAGATTTCAGCGAGACATGCATCATGGATTGCATATCTGCAACAGTTTACATTTGTTGTGAAACATAAATCGGGAGTGACGAATCGTGTTACGGATGCGTTGAGCAGAAGGAATCATTTGTTGACTACAATGAAGGTTGAAGTGACGGGGTTTGATATGTTGCCAGAATTATTTGTCGATGATCCTTACTTTGCCAAGTTTGTTGAAAAAGTCAAGGAGGGAAAGACGGATGAGTTTGTAATGGTGGATGGGTTTCTTTTTAAAGGAAATCGATTATGCATACCGGAGAGTAGTTTGAGAATGAAAATTGTGAAGGAGTTGCATGAAGAAGGCCACATGGGTAGAGACCGTACTTTGCAATTGATTTCGCAATCTTACTTTTGGCCATCGATGAGGAAAGAGGTGGAGAGGTTTGTGGAGCGTTGTCATATTTGTCAGGTTTCGAAAGGAACTGCGACTAATGCTGGTTAATACATGCCGCTACCTGTACCAACCAAACCATGGGTTGATGTGAGTATGGACTTTGTGTTGGGGTTGCCAAGGACACAGCGTGGAAACGATTCCATTTATGTGATAGTGGACAGATTTTCGAAAATGGCACACTTTATTGCTTGTAAGAAGACAGCTGATGCTGTCCGGGTTGCTGAGTTGTTTTTCAAAGAGATATATCGTTTACATGGTTTACCGGAATCCATTGTATCTGATCGGGATACCAGATTTTTGAGTCATTTTTGGCTAAGTTTGTGGAAGATGGTCGGAACGAAGTTGAAGTTTAGTAGTGCCTATCATCCGCAAACAGATGGACAAACGGAAGTGGTTAACCGATCGCTGGGAAACTTGTTGAGATGCCTTGTGAAAGATAACCTGAAGGGTTGGGACATGAAGTTATGCCAAGCAGAGTTTGCTCATAATCATGCGGTGAATCGTAGTACAGGGTTCAGTCCATTTCAGATAGTATATTCAAGCTTACCGAAGGGACCGTTGGACTTGACGGTAGTGCCACAATCAAAGAAGACAGTTAAGAAAGCTACTGATTTTGTTGTTGGATAGGCGAAATGTCATAAAATCGTTCAGGAACGATTGGAGAAAGCAAATGAGAAGTATAAATACTCTGCAGATTTGAAACGAAGAAGTGTTGAATTTCATGAAGGTGATTTGGTTTATGCAGTGTTAACAAAAGATCGTTTTCCGGTGGGAACGTACAATAAATTGAAAGCACGAAAGATTGGTCCAGTGGAAATTTTAAAGAAAATCAATGAAAATGCTTATAAATTGAAGCTGCCAGATGAGGCTTGTTGGAAAACTTGTTGTCGGACCTGATGTGTACACGTCGGACGTATTCAATATTAAGCATCTAGTACCATATCATGGGGATGAACTTATAGTGGAAGAGGATGGCGCAAATTCGAGAACGAATTTTTCTCAACCTAGGGAGGATGATGCAGGCCAAGTACTAAGTCGTTACCGACTTAAGGAAATTGAAGGTCTAAGTCGTGACCGACTTAACAAAACTGGCATGAGTCGTCCACGACTTAACCAAAGCAAAGACATGAGTCGCCCACGAGTTATCGAAGCGGAAAGACGAGTTATTGAAGCGGAAGGCACGAGTCGTCCACGACTCAAGGAAGAGGCTGACATAAGTCATCCACGACTTAAGAAGAACGATTCAGGAGGAGCAGCACGAGTTGAGAACAAACAAGGGATAAGTCGTCTACGACTTAAGAGAAGGGATGAGTCGCTGCCGAGTTACGACTTAAGATGAGTCGCCTGAACTGGGTTAAGTCGTTTGTTGTATGAGTCGTAACTCGTGTACTAGGTAAGTCGGTATATATGCTAAGTCGGCTGTGTTGTATAAATGTGATGAGTCGTGAGTCGGAGAAGTGATGAGTCGCCACCGACTTAAGACTTGTGTAATTTTCTGTTGTAATATGTTGTTATGTCGCTGTGTTGTAACTGTTTTCTTAAGTCGTCTACTTTTTTGTGGATAAGTCGTCGCCGAGTTATGTCGTAGGTCGTAAGTCGGAACCGACTTAGGAGATGATGTAATTTTGTTGTTTTTCGTGTGAGTTGTAAAATGCTATAAATAGGCCGGTGGTGCCATTTGTAATAGTTTAGTTGATTTGAAATAAAAACTTTGTTTTGTTAGCTTTGTGCTTCCACCCAATTGGTAGTCGAGTGTAATCTCCTATCTCCTCTTTCGGTTAATCGAGTGCGCTCGATTCAACGATTGCAGAAGCCGATTCGCGGAATCTAGTGCGCTAGATCAACGCTCGAAGAATTGAAGATCTTTGAACCCGGTATCGTGCGCGATCAACGAGTTCGGGATAGCTAGAATTCGGTATCTTCGGATCAATGAATTTGGGCATTTCAGTATCTTCCAATCCATCGATTGCTACTTTCATCGATCTACATTGTTTTGATTAATCCGCTGCATCACAAAGTGTTTTGATTTTAAAAGACTTATGATTTCGAAAGCGGTATAACTTTGGAATGTGATATGATTTTGGAAATGGATTTATTTGAAGTGAAAGTAATATCGTATTGATACGATTTTGAAATTGAAATGAGATATTGAGGCGAAAATGATTTTTGAAATGAAATTGTATATTTTGAGTGATATGATTTTGGAAATGGATTTATTTGAAGTGAAAGTAATATCGTATTGATACGATTTTGAAATTGAAATGAGATGTTGAGGCAAAAATGATTTTTGAAATGAAATTGTATACTTTGAGTAGATATGATGATTTTGAAATGGATTTGATTTTTGAAGCGAATATGATATTTTGATAATCAATTATGAATTGATTTTGAAAATGTAAAAGAGCCATCGGTGTAATAATACGTAGTTATTAAAGAGACCGGGATCGGATATGGACATACTCTCTGTCGATACCGAAAACCACTTTAATAACTAATATACGCGGAGTGTTGATCCAGAACGAAGTGGATGGTTTTGGTGAACGCGTTGACTGAAAAAAGAGAATGATTTTGGATGACCCCTGACATGACTAAAACAGGAGCCACGCCGGGCCATTGAGGATCACCATCTCTAGCGGACACACTCGTTCGATACCATGTCTATTACTTTTGTGATTCGATTTGGGTGCACCCCTTGATTTGGGAGTGTTGTTTCGCTGTGTTGGGGTAGTAGCCGCTATGCCCAACATCAGTCTGGATCACGCAACTACTAGTATCCTAGTTGGTATCGCCTCATGTACCTTGTCATACTGATTATCCTATTCGCGACCACTACGTTTTGGTTTGTAGCTTTAGTATATGGATTTCCCTCTAGTGACTTCTGGTTTTGGGGAAACTACGGTCTTGTATATGCTCTTGGAATTAAAATGTGTTAAGGGTGGAATGGGCCATGGCTTAACGCTAGTTTGATATTTTACTTTATGATAGACATTATTGTATATAGCGTATTCTATTACATAGTAGATAGTTTAACGGATCCTTAGGAGATGGAAATCCCGAACATCTCTTAAGTTAATGCACGCACGTTAAACACTGGATAGGAGGTGTCTAAAACCCGTAAATGTCTTCGATGCCGTCACACTCATATTTACTTATTCGATTTAACTTACATGAGATATTTTAGTCCTGACTCGAGTGTTTTGTCTTTTCATTACGCTCGGGTCAGCCTGAGCATTTCAGATTAGGTTGAAGATATATTTTGGAGGACGAAGACGGAGTTTGGTATTACATCATTTGTATTATACTACTGTATTATTTTCCGCTGCATTGTTGTATTATCTCCGATATGTATGTAACTCTGATTTATGATGTATAATAATAATCAAATTTATTTATTTAACAGCTTCATGAACTGTTATTTTATTATTATATCTTGTTCCTTCCGCTGCGAAATTCTGAGTTTGTTTCTGTTCTTTCTTTTATTTTCTAATTTAACCTCAATAACTATCTGTATTTTGGATTGTTTGAGTCGGCATGAACGGTCAAAAATGCGGGTCGTTACAAACTATCTTCGCTAACACGCTACTCTTCGCACGAACCTCGAAATGGACCCAAAACTTCAAGCTCGACCACCTCCTGATGAATGCGAACTGCTACCTCCCACTTATGGCCACCAATTACACGAATCACATAGGGCCACCGGAGCTCCGATGGTTAGTGCAGAAATGTGTGCGCCGCCAAGAGAAACACCACCATACTCTCCATTTCACCTAAAACCACCTATAGCTCCTCCAAAGGCGAACCCTTGTTGCGGCTCCTCTATGTCGATTTTGGCCAAACATAGCCACACCACCCAAAGCCTACATCGATTCGAAGCTCTCTCCAACACGAGTTCAAAGAACCTAACGGTGGGTTCTCTTGTCGTCTATAGCTCCGAATTTAATGGATGAGATGTTTAGAGAGAAGGGGTGGGCATTTTTCGTTTTTAGGAATGGAATAGTAGTAATAAAAGAGGGAGAGGAGTTTAAATATATTAATATAATATTCCATTTATTTGATTTCACAAATAAATTATCGTATGTTTTGAGCTCGTACGATCACACAATGCATCCGATCTCAACGAAACTTATTGGCATACTTCACCTCATTTTTTCGGTCCTAATGGTATAAATTTCGTTGCTATCCAAAATAGGGCTTCGGGACGATAACTTCGCGCATTTCAAGATAGTTTTAGCCATCAGATCATCCAATCTCCAAACATAGTGATATTTATACTCATTTTAGTTCACAACATCGATACAGACTCAATGGAAGTGGTCTCGAGTCCTATTCAACCATATGCAAAAAATCATATTTTTGGACCTTCAATTAATTAATGATTCAATATTTAAATTAATTATTTAAACATCCTATCATTAAAAATATGGGTCGTTACAAGGGTATCCTTTTGAATGGTTCGACCATTTAGAAAGAAAAATGAATGTACAAGTGTATACGTGATTTAAGGTACAGGTGGGATGAAGAGAGTGAATAGTCACTTCTGCTTCGTAAAGCAACATCGAAAATGAGAATTGTAGTAATATTGATTGATACTTAACATTGAAATAAGAAATATGATTTCTATTCCCAAATGTATTTTCATGTAGAAAATTATTTTCTATAAGATTTATTTCTTTGAGTACAAGATATTTGATCAAAGAACCCTCCATTGTAAACTGGTTGAAGTATATGAAATAAATAATCTATACTAAGTAAATAATGGACTTTAGAATTCTGTACTCTATTATAGGAATGGCGAAAATAGTGGAAGCATCCCATATAACACTTATTGATTGCATCAAGATGCGAAAGTTGTTTTTTTAAAACATACCGAACATTATTTATGAAATAATGACTAATTTTTTGGTGCCAACTGAAAAATAATGTAAATATTATGAATATTTGTAATGAAATAAAACTACAATATGGTATTTGTTTTCATAACAAAAATGGTGCATTGGAAATTGTATAAGTATCTTAAATTATCTATAATTATTTTGGAATTATAGACTAAGCCATGGTTTTGAAAAATAATTTTTATTATATGATTATGAATCACATGATACTTGTTAATTATACCTCAAACAATTAAGGCATATGCACCCATTTAGTGGGAGCATTGTAAGAGCTGATGAACTCTTCAAAATGATATATATTGATGTATGCAATCTCAAGCCTATTAATACCAAATCGATTCCATGTACATGGTTAGAGTCAATAATGATTTATCACCGATATGGACATGTTTTTTTGATACACATGTAGCATTTCCATGATAAGGTCATAAAATATAAAATGAAAGTAATAAAATAACGTGCAATAAAATAAAATGATTCTATTTGATCGAATATGTGCGTATATTGGAAAGAGTTCCAAATGTACCTAAACATGAATAAAGATTCAATCTCAAAAGTCACTCCTCTCTATAATACATAATGATGTGTCGATAAAGAGTAATCAGACTTTATTGAACAGAGTACGATTAATTATGAGTGAAGTTGAGATTAACTTCTTTCTATAAGGTTGTGTACTTAAGAATAGTACACAAGGTTAGAATTTATTTCATCTGAAGAATGGTTTACAAAATCATACAAGATAAGAGTTTATAAGAAACCCCAACATATCCTAGGTCAAATAGTTAGCAGGTTGTGCGAATCGGAAAACTGCACGTGATAGTTGTATGTAAGGAACCTTGTATGAATATTCCCAAGAGAATTTTGGGAACTATAGTCATTAGATGACCAATTTATATTATGAATATAAATATATTGTGAACTAATGTAAAATTAGTTTTATATAAATCCATTTATAAAAATGTTTATGAATGCCCATTCCATTGCACTGAGAAACTACTATTATCTCAAGAAATACCAACTCATAGCGAAGGAATTTCTTTAAGAAATTATTGGTATAAAATAGATTTGGATATGATCCAAGGATAAAAATGATTACACGGGATGAAATGAAATTAACCAAACCTAAATGAACACAACACATTAGAATATCTAATAAGTATCTTGTACATTGAAGAGAAATTATGAGTTTTTTTATCAATGTCGAGAATATATAATCCTTGGTCGCCAATTGAACCATTAAGAGTATTGACTCAACGATATGGTATGATGCATAAATCTGAAATAGATTCCAAGTACATTATCAAAATATAATCTTAAAAGTTGTAACCAAAGGGATATGATTCATTGGTCACAAATATGTCTTTAAGAGAAAGACAAATGCAGTTGGAATTTAGTGAGCCACATTGATACAAATCATACCATAAATTTCAATTGTTGAAATTAACGTAACAGATTCAACATTCGATGTGCTCAAGTAGGTTCAGATTTTACTAACAAAATTTTCACATAGTATGACTTTATGTTTTGGTACGTATGTGTTGAAATGGAAAATTGAATAAGTGTTTTGATAGAAGTGTCAAATAGTTTAATTATTAATCAAAATGTACATGAAGCATGTGTTCATAGGAAGAGCGTTAAAAGGTACATTGATATTTCTAAACTATAAAAAAACAACACGTTGCTGATTTTTCAACGATGTACTTATGTTAAAATCAGCCTTAGTTTTTTAATACTCGACGTTGGATTTGTAAATGATGTCTTTTATAGTAAGTATAAAAGATATTGGGAATGTCCCAAATGATATGCAAGGACACTTTATTAAAATGTTTAATACATAATATGTAAGATAATTTCTTATGTTCTGGCAATGGGGAATATCATACACGTTATATTTTCTACAGTATCGTGATTTGTTTGTGTATTTGATACATGAAGCAAATATCAAATCCAAATTGATATCACTAAACGGTTGTTTGAGGTTTTCTTGTGTATTTATGAAATACTATAGAATTGTTTCCAGTAACAACAAACTCCTTATGAAGGAGTGTTCGGATTCAAATTTCCATAAGTGATATTGAGTATAATATGTCAGTAATAATTCAAGTTAAGAATCATTAAGTTGGAAATGTTCCGAATGAAAGACTATGGCTGATTCAATGAAAAGGCTAAGTACATCATCTTGAATAGCATCACAATAAAAGCATTGTATATAAATATAAGTGCACAAATTTATTACTGAGCTTAGCTGATTCCAAATGTTGAGAATCCCATAATATTCTTATATGGTAATAATGTCATGATATAGTTCGTAACAGAACTTAGAGCCCATTGGAAGTCAAGAAACATACTCTGAATTGTTCCACATGATAAAACAGTTTACCACCATTGGAGAGAATTGATTGATGGAGTGGATAATTGAAACATAGCATACCCGTTCATTAAGAGACTGACCCAATTGGTTTTGAGGAAACCGATTGGTGAAGTTGGAATAAGATTCCATAATTGACCCTAAGTGCAAGTGGGAGATTGAAAGAGTTAGGGGTATGTCTTAAGGACAATTATGTAATTTGTTACATATATTTAACTTGATAACCAATCTTGTTTAAAAAAAGATGTTTTCTTTCTATTATATACTTGATATAATGTGTTATATTCATTAATTTAATTAAAAGTGTATTTAATTGAAAATCCATAAATGGTATTTTTTTGTGATAGTAGTTACAAAGTGTTGTAACCGTGAGTAATTTATCACAATGAAAAAAATACCATTTTAAATATTCCTAGTCAAGATGTATCGAGATTGGATATCGGTATATCCTTTGAGACTAAAGTACGTAATGCTGTCCAAATGTTGGGCAGTGTACTACTCATTGCTATTGGGGGCATTGGATAACTATGAAATGACTCACCGAATAGTTCTGTTGGTTAATATAACTAAGGTCAAGTAGAAAATATCGATGTGACTAATTTATACAGTTCTCTCGATCTGAAAATACTGTTGATCTTCAGTGTGGAAGCTCCGCTTTGATTATAGTTAATTCGTGGTACGACGTCCATCGAGTGACTATAGTTGGGTCGAGTGGAAGTATTGAAAGTGAAACACTATTCAAGAGAGAATTCGTCTCCTTCATTATATGAGGTTAGTATCACAGTCAACTGAAGTCAACTCAAAGTCAAAGTCTCCAGCCAGAGCATTTCGGTTATTAATAATTGTTGTTATATTGAACCAAGGACTTTGTGTTTGGACTATAAAGTTGAATATGGACGATATTGGAATTTTGACCATTACCAAATTCCATAAGTCCTAATATGATATAATTTTAACGAAGAGAAATGGTGTAAATAATTGTCACCGCCGGGTACCGCTTAAGTAAATTTTGATTTTACCAAAAGATATGCAAGCGATAAATTCAGGCAAAATGTCACACCAATAGCTAAGGTGACATGTGGACAAAACAAAATAAAAATTTCCATGGCTGAAAACAAAATAAAATTTCCAAAATCTTTCAACTCCAAGTAAAAAAACATTGAATAAAACAAAACAGAAGTGGTTCATCCATGTCTTGCATGGATAGGATGTGGATCTTGAAGATCTGAGAAGATATCATCATTCAAGGTGTAATTTCTAGGCAACATCTTAAGATGATTCTCTGTTTTGTTATTTATATGTTTTACCCTTTGTATGTTTGGATATGAATGGTTCATTGTGTGCGTAATTGATTAATTTTAAACATGTGAATCAAAACACTTTTATCCCAATTAAAAGCATGTCTATTATTTGTTTCAACTCAGATCTGCACATGTACATCCCTTATTTATTTATGATAATTATTGTTAGATCCATTACCCCTTTTTCTTTTTTGTTCATATTGTATGTTTAGTTCAGATTTCAATGTTATTACCATGAATTTATGTGCCTTAATTATATAATTCTTTTTTGTTTTAGAAATTATTGTTTGTACTATATTTTGTTTTGAAAATTGTTTTCATTAATTATTTAATTTTTTTATTACAACTTTAGGAATTGAATATATTCTTACAATTTATTATGGAACAACTTTGGTCATTATTTATAGTAGAATAATGGTTAATTCATTCTAAGATTTACAAACGGACTTTCCTATTTAATCATAAAACTTTTATTTTAAGTTAACAATTAGATCTAAGACCGTTATTTTGACTGTACGTTTATGTATTTTAAACTATAAATTAATTGAATATATATGTTACACTTTGTTTTGAATTTAAAACTTTTATTCGATTATTGTATACATATATGTGCATACACACACACCCACCCACATATATACATATGTTCTTAATTTAAGTTTTACAAAATGGATTTTTATGATAATTACAATTTTGATTTTAAACTATCTGTTAATTAATACTAGTTTTAAATTGTTTGCTTTACTTTAAAACATGTTAAACAACCAAAATCAACTTTTGTATAAACAAGAACACACACACACATATATATGTTTGTTTATGTGTTAATATATATATATATATATATAATAAATGTTTTTTTTGTTTTAAATAAAATGGACAACAAAGGCATATATATAAAGGCAATCACTGACTATGCACATTTCATATATATTGCAGTTGCATAATATTCACTGTGAATATATTTGGATATACTTACATTTCATGCCATGTTTAAATAGATCGTTAATGCTATTTAATCAATCAATCAATCAATTTAATTAAAGGAAAAGAAATGAAAAGTTTTCTCTTCCAATTAGAATTATATGCCCCCTCATTAATTGAATAAATAAGAGAATGAAATGAAAAATTCCATTCTCTAAATTAAATTTAATAAGTAACAGTCACACACAAATATGTACATAAGAGTTTATTTGATATACCCAAATTTCACTACTACAAAACAGGCCATTTCTAAATTAAATTTAATAAGTAACAGTCACACACAAATATGTACATAAGAGTTTATTTGATATACCCAAATTTCACTACTACAAATATGTACAAATCGGTTGTTTACCCGCCTTTTGCATCAGTTCAGCAACTGATGCATATGCAACTGATGCAACAGGCTTTACACTTTTGCATCAGTTCTGAAACCGATGCAAAAAGGTCCTTTTTGCATCGGTTGTTACTAACAACTGATGTAAAATATCATGGTTGGTTGCTTGACACAGCCCCCATGTTGCATCGGTTGTAATGAAAACCGATGCAACAAAGGAACTTGTTGCATAGGTTGTTGTTGAAAACCAATGCAAACTAATCCCTCTATTGCATCGGTTTTTTATAACAACCGATGCAAACTAATCCCTCAGAAACCATTATTACAGTACTCAAATAGACTATATATATATATTATTGATAGTCCAAATGCCACAAGCCTGACAAAACAACTCGTGAACTAGAAACATGAACAATTTCATTATTTTCAAGGAAAAATCTCATTATTACACAACATATTCAACCCAAATGTGCATAGAAATGCATGAAAGTAATACACAAACTCAATTCCAACTTTGCATTCACTTTCTCCTCACATAAAAACTCTCTATATAATTCTCATGAAAACTAAACCTGTGGTGATGTAGCAGCATCAAAAGACTTCCTCCTAACCAGCAAGCAAGTAATCCTTTCAGGCTCCACCCTCACATCCTGAAAGAAATCTTAAACATATTACTGGGCTATTTGAAATCCTACTACGGTCTTTGTTCTTGTTAGTAAACCACAGTATTAAGTAAATCAAAATTGTTATATTGCCATCATTAGGTAGATGTAGGTATAAGACAATTCAATGGCAACAGAAAGTAAAGTGGTGAAGCACAATTTTGATGGGGTTATGAAAATAAAAAAACAGTAAGATAGGTTGACGACATACAGTAATGACAATTCCTCTTCTCCCCCCTTTCTCCCTATTGGAACTGTGTTCCGGATAGTAACTGCCTCAGTGCTGCTTTGGTCATTAATCTGTACAAACGAAATATTCATACAAATAAATAAATCAACTATGCAGTACAAGTTTGGAAAGGTTAGATGGAAGGAATAAAAAGATTACCACTCGTTTCCCCTTGCAATCATATTTAGTAGGTGAGTAATCATTGTTCTGGGTGGATACATTTTCAATATAGTTACTTTTTTCGACCACATTTGTTATCTGACGCATCAAAATGTATTTGGTTGTTAGTTGAAGCAGAGTTTATGTTGATTTACATTGCTTTAGTAAAGGAAAAAAAATGTAATTGTAAAGAACAAAAAACAATAAACCTGAGACACAGCGTTGGAAACTTCAGAGGTTGCAGCTTTTTTGGTGATTTGTTTGGCAGTTAAAAAGATATTTTTGTTATTCGTTTTGTATTTGTTTGGGCTGAATTCAAAAGCAGCATCAATTCCCACCAACTTTTCAAAAATGTTGATCACCTTCACTTCACCATTTTCCTGAATTAGGAAGAGGAATGTGATTGTTTGATATAAACATATAGGTGTGACAAAGATAAATCATGGGGATAGTGGTACTAAATTCTACTATCCAAAATTAAAAGGATTGCAAATCAGTTAGAAAAGGGGGTTAGATAGTTTTTGAATACCTTTAAAACAGTTAAGTAAAACTAAACTTAATGACATATAAAACTGCACTACCCTAATATAGTGTACATCACCAGTAGCATAATCACAGTAGCATAGTTTAAAGAGTACTGATAATAAACAAATGACTCAACATTTGAGTGGATAAGCATGCTCAGAGAGGAAAATAATCATGACCAACAAACGATCAATCTAGTACTGCTGAAAGGAGTCATGCTATCAAATTTTAGAATTTAATATTCATGTATGTAATCATGTCTGTAGGATAGAAGAAACTTGCAGACGGATAATTATATATACAGCAGTGGTATTCACTGAAAAAAATGTTACCAATATGGAGTTGTTCTTACCAAACGCTGACATCCTCGATCGTGAGTGACAGAACCCACCCGTATAGTCATCGCTACCAATATCTTCAATTGCATATTAATATGCACACAAATTTGGAACCTCCCAATAACTATTATTTTGTTTGTTATTTTTGCTAAAGCCCGGGCAACCAACATTGAATCAAATATTATGAAACTACTACTGTTACTCACCATTTTCACAATTAGAACCAGCATACTGAAAACTGAAATCGCTAAAATAACATTATATGCATCTCGAATAATAACCAGAAAAAAAAAGATGAATATAACTTAACCCCAGTATTCTGTGTATGTGTTGAGCTCAAAAGTGACTACTACCGATCAAGTTAGCTAGTGGTCATCAGCAAACCAAAAGGCTAAAAGGAAATTCAAAAGAAATAGTGGTCATCAGCAAACCAAAAGGCTAAAAGGAAATTCAAAAGAACTTCACGCAGAAGGAAGAGTGGTTCAGTGACACAGTAACTACAATGGTTGTTCCACCTCATGCCTCTTTTGTTGCTTTCAACATATTCATTTGATCATAGTGATACTTCATGTTTATAACTATCTTCATTTTTACACCCAGCTATCAAATATAAATAGAACAAGTAAAGGAAGTGGTTTCCATGATTTTAAGAAGTTTCAAAAACTGTCCTTGTTTTTAGCTGGGAAAATTTTCTTTTCTTTCAAAGTACAGGTTCATCAAATAACCCTATAAAAATGACCTGTATATACTTGCAGACCACCATATTCAACTATATAGAAACAATTCAATTCAACTAATAAAAAACTTAATGCAGGTAGGTAGTGAGACACTGTTACATGACGTTATTTCAAAACAAACATATTATCACAATGAGATAGTGTTAACCTATGCACAATAGGTACACGTTTGATCCAAATTGGAGTTGTTGGTTCGACAATCCAAAGTTACTAGAAGAATTCTTTAGGATATTCAACTCTTCCATTTCAGTTCCTGTATTAAGAAAATGTTTAAACCGCATGATTAATGCATAACAACAATTTATCTAACTGTTACCAACTACAAATGAGAATATGAAAAACATGCTACATTATTCTTTGGTTTTGTTATTAAGACAACAACAATAAACGAATTTGTCAATAACTGCTCCATTGCACAACTTGTAAGTTGAGCATTAGTTTGGTGATTGCCTTAACAAATCTTTTTTTTACTTCAAAATCATTTTCTTTGACATATTCAATTTCAAGTGATATAAGCATTGTACATTTAATACTATAATCTTGATAGGAATCCATATACTATGTTTTAGTTGTATATTAAACTTAACTACATGGTGTTCATATATTTGCTGAGATTTAAATTACATTTACTCTAATTTCGGATGGCTGTGTCTGAAATAAAATAAAAATTGTATTTATTTTTATCCAGCATCCCAAAGTTAAGAAGATATTTGAATGTTATATTCTAATAAACTAGAATATGCAATAACAAACTTATACCGTGGCACAAAAAATCACCTAATAATAATTTCATAGCTCAAAGGAAGCAACCGCATTAAGACATATTGGTAACAAGGAAAACAATAAAAAGATGACTTACTCTAAAAATCAATCGAAACTAATTTTCATGTATCATGTATCAAAAATTGAATAATTATACTGAAAACATAAGTTTTTGATGGTTTTTAAGATGTTTTAATCAGTACCTGAACAATGAGACTTATTGGAAACTTTCACAGCTTTTATTGCCTGAATTGGGTTAATCATCCTGAAACTCACTGCTGTTTCAAGATTTCCATCAATGTCTTCAGATTTCCATTGCTGTTTCAAGATTTCCATAGATTTGCAATAGTAGTGCCTGCAATTGAGTTAAATAGCTCATTTTAGATGTATACAGCAAATGTTAGTTTTATACACACTAAAAAACGCAACAGATAAGTATGTCATGAACTAAAATTTTATTGTAAATTAAATCTGCTTGAACTTGATTATGCATGCTATCAGGCTGCATGGGAAGAAGCCTTTTCCACTGAGGTGGCATCTACCGACTAAGACGAATGGCCATGGTAAAAGCATTTGAAAAGAATTTGATAGTTAAGTAAACTTATTTCAAACTATTAAGCTGCAGATCTTAGCTCTCTTGATATTTCGCAAATTGATAGGTTATGAAAAAGTGTTTAGGAATATGAATAACAGTATGTACATGGTAAAAGCATAAAAAAAGAAGTTAAACTCACTTCAGAGGATATGCCGACTTGTGATGTCCCAAAGTACAAAGCTTGTTTCCTGAATTGACATAAACCATGCTAATGAGGATACACTATAAAAGGTCTGCATAAGAATTGAAAACATTAGAAGCCAACATGGATATATGAGCTAATGAAGTAAGAGAGAAGGAAACAACCTTCCAGTAAATACATGACCCAATACACCAAGAGCTGAAGGTCATCGATTACCATGATTGCCATGAAACTCTTGTAGAAGATTTCTCATATTCTAGCTTCTTCAGTCTAGTTATCCTTGATAGAATGATATAGAATTATCAACATAAAAAAATTGCTAAAGTGAAATTTGTACAATTCCAAGAGTTTAATTTTTGAAAACTCAAGCAAGCATAAGTAAGCTTAGTTAAATATCAATGTTTATGAAAAGAAAAATTAGTTTTATGCCAATTTTCTCTTGCAGGTTCTTCAAGTTTCAATCATGGTTAAATAATTATTGTAGCTTAACTTAAATAGTTGTACTATAATCCGATAGATTAGTTAGTTATCTGGTCCTGAAACACTTTACAATAATAAGATTCATACTTTCATACTAGTGCAATATGTTCATTCTATCAACAAAACAGTAGAATTAGCAAAATTAACTGTAAAATATTTAATATAGGAAAAACAAGTTGAGCTGCAGGCAACCTGATTCATTTCAATGGTCTGGATAGCATCCTCACTACCGAATATTATAGCATGGTTTTGATTTTCATGCTTCCCCTCCCCAAGCTTACTTCCTAGAAGCTTAATATAATGAACTTCCTGATAAGAGAAAGAAAGTGGTGAAGAACACAAGAAACAACAATATATAAGTGCAGCCACATTATATATATAAATTTATTTTGAATGTATTTCATGTTAATTATTGATTAACTCTACCATACAAACCCCTATCTGCTTTTCTTCTAGAACTGGTAAAGATAACTTGCAATCTTATACATAATAATAATAAAAAATAGTAATTTTAAATGTTGCATCTAAAGATTAAAAAACCTACCTCAAATCGGGTTTCTAAAGAGAATCGATTGATAATTCTTGATTGAATGGCGCTCTTGTTTATTGAGTGAACTCGAAATCGGACGCATGTTCTTCTGTATTCTAAGGATGGATTAAAGCAATGCCGGCTCTAGACATTGAGTTCCAAACTGCAATCGCCAACATCTCGAACCTAATACCCAAGTCTTCCTTGCCAAGTTGCCGTGAACCACCTCGTAAACCCAAATCACCCAAAGCGACTACCATCGTGGAATCGCTCTCGAACACAAACTGTGGAATCTATAGAAATTGATCGCTTAACTGTGGAATCTCGAATACGAACTGTGGAATCTATAGCAACTCGAGAAACCATTTTAGGGTTTTTTTTGTTTTGAAGCAGGCGAATTATTTGGGGAAAAGAATGGGAGCGGCGAAAAAAATTTGGAAAGGCGGGATGTAACACGTGAGCAACGGATAACCTAAATAATATTGCATCGCCTCTGCTAGGTAACCGATGCAAAAATTATTATTTTGGACGTAGTTGCATCGGTTGTTGGTGACAACTGATGCAAATTTGATTTTTTTATTACCTATTGCTTTCCACGTACCAGTTGCATCGGTTATTAAGACAGAACTGATGCAAATAGTTCTATTTGCATCAGTTTTTACTTCAACCGATTCAAATGAGGCGATGCAAATGGCCTGTTTTGTAGTAGTGTTTATATACACATTAAATTAAAGTAAAACTTTATTTATGAAATCAAATAAAATACTGATTTCATTTAAAAGAAATTTAGAAATGTTCTAAATGAATTTAGATTTCATAGGCCCATTAAAGATCTAAAATGGTAAAAAAATTGAAATTCACCCATTTCTTCCACTGCGGGCTGGTCTAGTTCCAACATCTTTTATACCCACTCACAGCTTCGACGAGAATCTTCGAGGGGAAGTCAAAGGTTTGTCGGGCATGGTGCATACTAAAGAGCCTATTGGAAAGGGAGCTGAAGAGCCAGCTGTTGGTGATGTCCCAAGAGAAGGAGACGAAAGTGCTGGAATGCAGCCAACCCTGGAGGAGAGTGAGAGTGTGGAAAGGAGAGAAGGGAAAACCAATGGTGGAAGAGGAAAGAGAGCATCGACAATAGCAATAGTAATTACCTTGCTAGTGTGGAAGAGGGTGAATTGTTCGGATAGACACACTATGAGAGCCTAGAACTTTCAAGCTTGCCACGTTTGGAGCGAATCGTCGTTGAAACTTCTGAGACGCTCGAAGAACCGACCACATTGCCTTTGGGTAAAATAACTCCTTGAGGTCCCATTCTTGGTGGCGTATTCACTGGTTTAAACAATTTTGACATTTCATTACCGATATTCTTACCGAAGGTTCCCCTAACTTCAGGTTCTCGCCTGGAGATAATTTGAATGAAGGTGGCGAGAATTCGTCTCTAATTCCTTGCCAACATGGTCTGTAGAGAACTTAGGGGGTCATCGGCATCATACACTTCACTAGGATCACTTACACGCATCCTTGCATTCATTGTTCTTAGTAATCTCAACACTTATTGTAGGATCGTTTTCACCCTAGAGGGGGTGGGAATAGGGTGTACTAATAAAAATTAATGCAGAAATAAAAACAAAAACAGAAACAAAAAACAAAGCAGAAAAGATCACACACAGTTTTACTCAGCTTCGACAATAACCTGCCTACGTGCTGCCCCTAAGGTTTCTACTTGAAATTAGGTAATCAGACGCTTACAAACACATGTAAACTCGCAACACCCGCTAACTCGATTAACCTAACTCTAAGCTCAAAACTTTGCCACAACTCAGCCACTGAGTTGTGAATTCCGAAACTACACCCCGTATTTTGTACCTAGTTACACAACTAGAAAGTTACACAATTTATAAAAAAAAGAAATTACAAAATAAAACTAAAACTAAGACTAAAACAAAACCCTATTTAAAATTGAAGCCCAACGCTCAAAAATCAAGACCGGCCCAAATCCAAATAAAAAACAAGATAATCCTCTTATTCCTTTTTCATATGTCCAGGCCGTTCCTTTCGTTTTTAGGGTTTTGATTGCTTGAAGCCACCGCTTGGAGATTGAATTTCAAATTGATTGCCGGTGTGCTTTTGTTCCTTAATTCCCTTCGATGCTTCTTCGTTCAGTGCTCTTCGATTCGCTTCGGTTGCTTCAAGGACGAGTTCGAATGGAGTATAAAATTGGTATGTGATTTTGTACTTTATTTGCTCTGTTGTTTTGCTTGAATTCGAACCAATAATTTGCCGATGATGATATTGGGTGTATTTATAGGGAACGAAACCCTATAATACCGCTCGTATATTTTGCTTTGAAGTTTTCATGATTTTATTACTTGCGTTGATATGTAATCGAATGGTTGTGTGATTTTTGACTTGTTCATCTCTGACCATCGACTGATATATTTGAATTTTTCTTGAGTTGATTTGTATCTGTTCCGTTCTTTGCTGCCTTGACTTGTTCATCGTTCACTGACTGGTTCACCATGATTTGTTGTTCCGTTCTTTGCTGGCAATTTTCGATTTGAACAATTCAATTATGTTTTTCATTTAGCCATTACTTTTTGAAACTACTCTTTGACCTTGTTCAAAACTACCGCTGATACATGCCTTGATTTTGAAACATGTTACTGCTTCACTGTCATATTATTGCTCTGTTGCATGTTACTATGCACTGTTTGCTTGGTTCATGTTGAAGTTGAGCTTTGTACATGTTGAAGTTGAAGTCTGGTCGCATTACATTCATGTTAACTGATCTGATCATGTTGCCTTGTGTCTTTGTACATTTGTAGTCTGCACTTTGTACATGTGAGCAAGTTGAACTGCTAGCTTTGTTGTCCTATTTGCATATGTATACTATGCTAGTTTATGTTGAAGTTGCACATGAACTGTGATAGTCTGAATTTTCTCACTGCTTCACTAATCTGGTGCATTATGGTATGGCATTTCATTGTCCATGGTTTGTTGCACTACTTTGTTGTATTATCATGTTTACCTATATCATGTTGACTTGTACTTGTGTAGAGCAGCTGTAATGTTCTGACCATTGCTTTATTTAAACTGAACTTGATTATTGCATATTGGTTTAGTGTACTTGTATTCTCTGCTGTATATGTACATGCAGCTACGTCACTGTCATTTCATTGAGTTTCTATGTTCACTTGTGTTCACGTATGAATCATGTTTGAGTCATTTCTTTTGCAAACTGATTCACATGTTTTTTGGTCTGGTCTGTTCTTGTTTTATTTTGAATTCCTGAAGCTTGTTGCCTTTGTTGCTCCTGACCATTTCATTGAACATGTACAAGACTATTGCCTTTTGTTGTTGCCTCTGTTTCATGTACAATGCCCTGGTGCCATATGTATTGTCATGCTTTCATGTTAAATTTTTGGTCGAGCATTTTCACTTGAGTTGAATCTAGCTTTTTCTTGGGTTTGACCTTGTGCTCACTGTCCCTGCTATTTTAGCAAGCAAGTGTATTTCGATGTGCACGACCTTGTGGCATGTACAATGATACACTATGCATGTCACAAGTTGTTCGTGTAAGTTGAATTAACAAAATGATGACGAACAACCCAAATAACTGAGGCAAACACTATTTTCAAACACACACTTCATTGTGCACTGCAAAATATTTCTTTTTCAATTTTACTACGTCAGTGTTTATTTTGCAGATAGTTTAGATGCTAGATACAGGCTGGAACAGAGTTGAAGATAAAATACGACTGATGAATGAATTATGTAGTAAGGTGAAAGTTGTAAATTGGAAATTGTGTTGTAATTGAAATTGTATTGTAATTGAAAATGTGTAAATCTAGTGAGAGCTCAAATTTGTACTATTTGAATTCATAATAAAATATTTGTTTGAATAAAATATTTGTTTGAATATGAATTTCAAGTTATTTATTTTATTAAACAAATATTTATTTAATTATGTAGAAAAATAAAATAGTACAATAACAAATACATTTAAACAAATATATATATATGTTTATTATCATCAAACAAAAATCATATACTAGTATATTCTACACTTATCCAGTTTCTCTTCTCGTTTCAGGTTTTATGGCCAGGGAGAGGTATAGAAATCTCTCATGCAATGATGGTGAGTTTAGAGGGAAAACTCCTGACCCTCATTCGCCTCGCTCTAGCTATCAAGGCCGTTATGAGACCAATGGAGAGAGGCACAGAAGAAAAGAGCGAGAACTGAAGGACGACCGACAGGCGGAAAGAGAGAGAGAGAGAAAGAAAGAGGGAGAGGGGAAGAGAGGTCGAAGAAGGGCTGTCACGTGATCCATCCAAGCAACCGAGAGAATTCCATGATCAGTGCAGTTCTTCTTTTGATATTGTTCCACCACGCACTGAGCTTCAAACTTTTTCTCAGCAACAAGTTCCTAATTCACAGTCCTTGACCACCATTGTTTCTCCACGATCAAAGGGAACCTTCTCTCCTCTGCCTTCTCTTCCTACTACTCCACCACGCTCGCAGGCCCTTTTCCCAGACCTTTTCTTGCATGGCCTCATGTTCGACCAAGATATTAAAGATGTTTCTAAGGAGGAATAGATAAGGATTCCCGTCGCATTCAAAAACATATTGACTGAGGCTACAAGTGGAAGCGGTTGTCCTATGTCTTCTCTAGAGTCAACGAGATAAATTATACCAATATATAGTCTTTCGACTTCGAGAAACTAACATATGAGTGAGTCATAAAGGATCACGACGCTTACCTAGAGAAGGTGACAGCTGAGTGAGATACCCCTCTCAAATCAAAAGCTAGTGCATAAAGCTTAATCATGTAAATGAATAGGGCTCACAACAACGTTGAGATTGTGATGTGAAATGAGTTAAAAGCTACCTATGAAGTGGGTTCGATGCTGAAAAAGCAAGTTGCCGAAAAGGACCTGGCCCTCATTGAAAAAGATAAAACCTTTCAAGCTAGGAACCAGACTATTGATGAACAGGCAGCCAAACTCTAAAAGCTCTGTGAGGAGAATAAAAAGCTTGCCGACGTCTTGCAATGCTTGGAGACCGAAAGCTTACTACCAACATCGAGTTTGTCATTGCCCAGTAAGAAATCAAGAGCTTCATGAGGAAAAGGCCAGGGATAGGGATGAGCTGAACCTCAACTTCCTACACTTCTATGCTAGTGTTATATTACACAAAATTTAAAGTGGTTGAGGAGTGCTTATCCCAAGACTCTCGCCGATACATGGAAAGAGGTGCTTCCTGAGTTGAGGCATCTGGGGATAACTGTTCTGAGGTGGAATTAATGGCTGAATACGTTGATGTCGAATATATAGAAAAGCTTGCAGAAGGAATGGCTATCCTTATTGCTGAGGATGATGCTGCTGCTTAGGCTCTTGTTGGCCCAAGTTCATTGGGTCAGCATGAATCATTTACTTCAAAATCTAGAGAGCCCGGGACGATCATTCTTGCATCCGTGGGGGCTAGCTCCAAGATCACCCATGTTATTTATGCTTTTGTAGCCATTACTTCTATCGAGCCTTACATTCCATCTCCTATAAGCCAAACAAAGGTGTATTTGACTGAAGTGGGGAAATTTGTTAAGTCTTCCATGGAATGAAGTCGGGGCTCAAGTATATCTCTTGTTTCTTCGATATCTGAGAAGCTTCATTTCTCGTGTGAATCCATCACTGACCTTTACTAATCTATTTGTAAACTTGTAGGTCAACCGCATCTTCCTCGTTTGCTGCCAGCTACTCAGGGTAGGATCCGTAGAAATCTTCACTATATTGACTTACATCACTACAGGACTTGTTGCTCCGCTTCTGCCCTCCAGTTCTGGACCCGGTCCTGACTCTCAGAAGATCGGGGCTTTGGAAGGGCTGGAGGACATTTCTCAGTCCCAAGAAGAAGACGTCATGATTACCAGTGCTACGGATCCGACAGGTCATATTTCGATGGCGAAAAGATTGAAGGTTGACTTTGAGAAAATCAAGGTGAAATCCGAGCCTAACACCGTGATGCCCGATCTTTTATTCCTACAAGCCCCACTACCAAGCTTTCCACAATCAAGGTGAGGCTGGGAAATTTCATGATCAAAGCCTCCAAGACTTCTACCAGGAAGAGTGACGAGCCTTATATCGCTACCGGGGAAGAGTCTATCGAATCCAAAGGTGAGACTTCCAAAGGTAGGGTGATTAAATATGAAAAGGAGCACAAATGACGTTCTGACAACAAGGGTGGAAAGAAAGGGAAGACCAAGTTGAGGGTACTTGGAGCTTGTTTGTGTGGTAGTTTGTTTTTGTTTGTTGCATCGTCCGTATTTCTTTGGCTTTCTTTTGGTGGTAAACATGCCGTATTTGTATAGGATCGACCCTCGTTGTTTCTTGTTTATAAAAGTTGTGGTAATGAAAAGATCACTTCTTATCTTGTAATCTTTATTCAAATTGCTTTTTCATACTTTTATATATGGTACCTATTTATATGTAACTACCCGTGTATGTAATATAACTGCTAATACTGTAATACAGGCCTATGCCTGTGCAATGTGCTTATTTATTGCAACTCTGTGCATATAAATAATATTCCTGTAATTGCTTTGGTTATTTTCCATTATTTAGTTGTCAAGGTGCCTCGCTTGGCAAACCGAGACCATCATTTAACCAACTCTATGGTTATTCCTATTCGTATATTCCTGTCATGAACTAAATTCTATTCGTGGAACCTATTTTTCCAAAATGCCATACTCTGGGCATTAGTAGGAGTTGAACATCGTAGGGCAAATTATCCAATTACTCCCTATCCAATTATCCCTTTCCAACCCTCATACTAGAACGAAAGGTTCCGATGATTCCTATTTTCTAGTTTTTAATGATTATCCACACTTACCTTTGGTCGAGCATTTCTCGAAAGGCCGCTAGCACGGTCATTGAAATCAAACGGGACACTAGTTCCAGTCTCCGAAAACTAGCACATGAATTATCCAATTCCGAGTTTCCTTTCTTGAAGTTGCCTATCTCCGGGAAATAATCAGATTGTTGATGATTGAAGTCGAAAATCCAGTCGTGTACTAGTTTCTATTTCTAGAGACTAGCATATTGGTGGTTCGATTCCTAGAGTTCTTCTTGGTGTTACCTATCTCCGAGCAATGGTAAATTCCTTCAAGTTGGGATCGATTTATCTGCTTGATCCCTCAATTATTTCCTGGCGAGAAGGGACGAATTATCCGATCGGCCCTGAAAATCACTGCATGTTGATGTTGCCTATCTCCAAGCAACAACAAATTCCTATGAGTCGGAATTGAATTGTCCTATCATTCCCGAAAAGTTGGGTCGAATTATCCAACCGATCTGAAGCAGCTGTCTTCCCTGGCGTTGCCACTCTCCGGGCAACACCAGATTCCAAAAGGATGCAGGTTTATCTTCCTGACATTTCCAATCTCCAGGAAACGCAAGATTCTTAAAGGTTGGAGTTTTCTTTCCTTGCGTCGCCTATCTTCGGGCAATGCCGAATTCCTGAAGGATGCAAGTTCACCTTCTTGACGTTGCCAATCTTCGGACAACGTAAAATTCCTAAAGGATACGAATTCACCTTCCTTACGTTGCCAATCTCCGGGCAATGCCGGATTCCTAAAGGTTGGTGTTTTCCGTCCTAGCGTCGTCTATCTTCGGGTAATGCCAGATTCCTGAAGTTTGGGGTCGAATTATCCGACCAGCCCCTAGGAACATACTCTCCGTCCATTATTTGAGGACAGGGGAGTAAGTTTCCAACCATACTGCTAATCACGTAGTATCGGGGGTTTTGCTTATGAGAACACTATTCCATTGGTTCAAGAAGCAGATTTTATTCATGACTAGGAGAAGTTGCAAATCCCGCCTTATTATACTGCCCCCAGAATCCTTGGGTGGCTTATTTGTGGAAAGAAACTGAGAAAAACTAAATGTTGTAGTACCTCAGCAGGTCGATGTGGGATAGGGATTCTACCCACAGTTGCCAGCTTTCAAGCTTCTGATTGATCGATAGGGTGCTTCCCAGTTGGGGCCCAGCACCCATATACCTGGGAGAACTCGTTTTAGAGCGAGATCCCCTACCTAAAAGGCGTGGTTGCGAACCTTGGCGTTGAAATGTCGTGCTACCCTTTTTTGGTGGACAACTACTCTTAATTCTGCTTCTTTCCTTTTCTCATCAACCAAATGAAGGGACTCAAGCAAGAGTTCCTCGTTCGCCTTTAGGTCGAAATGCCTTTTACGATACGAAGTTATTTTTAGTTCTATCGGGATCATTGCTTTTGATCCGTAAGCCAAAGCGAAGGGTCAGTGTCCAGTTGCTAACTTATGCGTCATCCTATAAGCCCACAGTGCCAATAAAAGCTCGTCAACCTAGTTGCCTTTAGCTTTAGTTATTCGCTTCTTCAAGGTGGATTTGATGATCTTGCTTACTGCTTCCACTTTCCTGTTTGCCTATGGATGTGCAACTACGGGGAATATTTTCTCAATCCTGTATCGATTGATGAAATTCTTGAATTCAGTGCTCTTAAACTGAGTTCCGTTGTCTGTGATGATCTTTTGAGGTACTCCGAACCTACAAATAATATTTTTCATTATGTAGTTAATTATCTTCTTTGTTGTAATCATGGCAAGTAGTTCCACTTCAGCTCACTTTGTAAAGTAATCCACTGCGACGATAGAAAATTTGGCTCCTCTCTTTGCTATCGATAACACACCGATGAGGTAAATTCCCCAAATTGCAAATGAACATGGACTAACCATTTGTGTAAGTTCCATCGATGGGGCTCTTGGGATCTTTGCAAATCTCTAGCACCAGTCACACCATTTTGTGTAGTCAGCAGTCTCTCGGTTTATCGTTGGCTAGAAATATCTGTAGCGAAGTATCTTCTTCGTCACAGTTTGCCCCCCGATGTGATCACCACAGCTTGCCCCATGGATTCCCTTGAGGATCTTCCTAGCCTCATCCTTAGCCACATACCAAAGCAAGGGAGTTGAGAATCCTATCCCGTGCAGTACTTCATCATGCTTCATGAACCATGGCGCTTTCCAGAGGAGCTTCTTCCGTTCGTTTCTGTCTCTCGGAAGAGTTCCGTTGATCGGATAGTCTTTAATTGCGGTCATCCATGACTCCTCCTCCTCCGTGGTCTCCAAAATCCAGTCGACGTCCATCTAATTTATACCGGGAGTTGTCAAAACTTCCACTATAATGAACCCCATTAGCTATGCCTTCCCAGAGCTAGCTAGCTTAGCTAGCAAATCAGCCTTCATGTTTTCCTCTCTAGGGATATGCATTATCGTATAATGCTCTATTTCCTCCAATAGCTCCAGCGCCTTTAACGGGTAAGGGGTTACTCTTGCTATCTTGGCCTGATACTCCTTTCTGATTTGGCATACCACTAGCTGGGATTCGCTAAATATGTATAGCGTCTTTATCCTCAGTTCCTTCGCCATCCTCAATTTTGGTATTAGTGCCTTGTACTTGGCTTCGTTATAGGTTCCAAGAAATTCCAACTTCAATGCGTATCAGATTGACCATCCTTCTAGCATTTCAAATACTACTCCTGCCCCCGAGCTATATTCGTTTGAAGCACCATCGACAAATAGCTTCCAATGTTGATATTTTGAAGCGATCGTAGGTTGTATCACGACAAATAGCTTCCACGTTTGAAGCGATCGTAGGTTGTATCATGACCTCGCTTCTCAGCCAAATCTACTCCCTCAACAGGAAAGACTGTGCCAAAAGCATGACAAATTACTCTTCCTGGCCCACCACCATTGTTCCAAAGGTGTAACTTCACCCATGAACAATAACGACAATCTTAGAAATCAGAACAGTGAAGCTAGAGAAGAATGCGGCTCGGCATATGTATGACATTTCGCCCTAGAGGTATATCATACAAAGCTCGCAGATAAGGACATTTTTTCCCAAGAACTTAGATAGGTCAAGAATTCGGCCAATTATTTGGCTAAGGACATTTCGCCCCAGAACATGGGGTAGGTCAAAACAGATTTTTCGCCCCAGAACAGGGGTGGGTCTAAAATTTGATCAAACACATGGCTAAGGACATTTTGCCTCAGAATGGGTAGGTCAAAACAGGCATTTCTCCCCCAGAATAGGGGGAAGTTCATCCCAACATCCAGCTACAGACACTCCGTTCCCATTATAATGGGCAAGTCTTAGTACATGCACCGTGATCAGCTCATACCCAACTTGTAGCTAAATCAGCAAAAGATCAGACCGTGTCTACAATACAGGGAGGTTGCGACCTATCAAGCCATGATCAGGGACACATACACTACTCCTCAAAGCATATCCTAGGTGAAAGCAAACAAGTACACTACAGGAAATGTACTACCAATCAGGTACAAAACCCGGACGGTACTCAAGTCTCACAAGGTATACATCAAAAACCGAGTCATTAATACTTAGCCATGAATCTTACAATAATATTACTTTCTTTACACTTATGCGTAATCTACAAAAATTACCACCCAAGTCGTATTACAAAGAAATACCCTATTTACAAAAGTTAAATTACAAATTTAACCTAATCTCTGAAAACGAGCCGAGTGTGACCATGCTATATCATTCCGATCTGAAAAACGCACTACGGTGAGCTAAAAATAAAATTAGTTCTCCAGCTATGTAATCACCACTAATGATCGAGAATGAGAGACTTGGTCATGAGTCGATCAATGATATGCCATGCGTGGGTCATAGTTAGCACTAGCCTAGACGTTTTCGTAATCTATATATCTGTATTCGTAGTCATCCTGATTATACATAAAGGATAAGTTAAGTTAGGACCAGAAGTATTTGAAAACGTCAATCACACGTTGGCAGCCGATTTCTGCTATTTTGGTTTTCACTTTCTCTTTGTGAAACTCATCCAAAAGGAATGCCTTGTCCATCCCACCTTGGGAAACTGCGATGGAATCCAGTCGGACCTCACATTCCAAACCATGTATTTTGTTTTTTAAAGCATTTATGTGCCTCATAGCCATTTTTCTAATTCTATCAATCTCATAAAAGAGATATTCTTTTGACTTTTCAGCATCCCTCGAAAAGGGGCCAAAGAATTCATCCTCCATAGACAAGAATGGCGAAAGACGAGTTTCTAGCATCCCTAACTTTCCCTTGAAGTGATTCTCTAACTCTTTAATCTTGGCCTCATAATGGGCCTTCACATCATTCTTCCACCGAAGGATCTCGGTCGGGTCAGTTCCAGATGGAAGCACAAGGACTGCATCCAAACTAAGAGGGACAGGTGAAGCTGGGGCCATTGGAGAATTATCCTTTGCATTCATACACAACACCATCTCTCTATCGATCTCCATAATCTTTCCTCTTAACTTTTTAATCTCATCCATATACATAGCTATATATATGCTCTCAACATTCTTTAATAAATCTTCTAACCCTAATATTTTGAGCTGAGTAGAGTCTAATTTCTTTCGTAGAGCATATACATATGATTCCTAAATAAAATGAGTTAACCAGAAAAGGTCAAATAAGCTTGTAATTAAATAATAATGAAAAATAAACAAATATAATTACTAGAGGACTCGAAAGTTTCCGCATAAGAATATTAGCCAACAAACTGTAGTATTGTAAAAGAAAACATTGTCAAATTGCAAAAAATGTTCTCCCCCATCCAAAGTCAAGTCAAATACTACAAAGATGTTTCTTTATATTGAAGTCATAATACTATCACACTAAGTTTGAGCAACAGACTGATGGGGGTTATAACGAGCTCCAACCTAGGGGTCCTCAACTAGATCAGATGTTACCCAAAAGTCATCCTTATCCCTCAGAAAACTTTAGTTCAGCGAAGGGTGGAAAAATTCCAAAACATCTCAGGAACGTTGCAAAAACACTTTAACCTTCTTATTCTTGGCTTTCTCTTGTTCAAGCTTATCCGAGTAAGAAGCAACCCTATCTTTAAAGGATAGCAATATATTTTCAAGCTTGTACACCTCTGTGCCTTTCTTTTAATGTCATTTAAGGTCTTAAATAGCTGAGCCTTCATTTTCCTATTCTCACTTGAGAAGTCACAAAACAGACGCGTAGCAATAATCTTCAAACTGTCACCTCGAAGAAAAGAAGACTCTGAACTTGACAGAAGAACATAATCAATGTCTAATTGAGACACTTCAATCAATATCCTATTCTTAGCAGCCTCCAGCTCGCCAAGTAATCTGGCAATCTCAGCCGACGTGCCGTCCACTTGTTTCTCATATTTAACAATTTCTTCCCTATAAACAATGTCGTAAAGTTTTTCTCCCATCTTTATGGTCTCATTTATCCCATCCAGCATTGACGTCGCATCTTCAGATCATGCGTGCAATCTTTTGTTACAATCATACTGATGTTCTAACGCAATTTGGGCTTTCGCAAGCTCTTCATAATTAAACTTTAGCTCTATTTTGAGCCTATCAAGATTATACCTAAGTTGAGCAACGTCATTTTCAGGAGCATAATCTGCCTGAACTATATCAAAATCCTTCTAGACTGGAATAACAATGGAGGTAGAAGCATCCTAGTAACAGGTATGATTAGTGCTGAACAGAGCTAAAGGAACCAATTCAAACCATAAATGAAATAAAATATAATTAAGTAACCAAAACATGGCAGACTAAATCACAATACTGAAACGTTTGTTATATGGCATCTACTTAACTGCATGATCAAAAATAACATAAAATTAACAAAAAACATAGGGAGATTATTCGTCAATCAAGGCTCTGAACCTAAGCCTAAACCATTCTAGCTAGATTAGGGCTATCAGATGGAAAAGACCACTTTCTAACATGTGATGCCAACGCTGAAAAAAATCACTAAGGGTCTATTTTCTCGAACTACTTGGTCTATTCAAGCTAATAACTCTGCAATCTCATTATTAAGATCTGTGCGAGTCTGGTCCAATTCCTTTCCACGTCTAGCCAGGGCTATTGTACTTAACCCAAGGTAATTTAATATGTTTTTTTCAAGCCTAGCCTCAGTCTTCTTCAACAGTTTTATGAACATATTCACTCCAGGATACTAAACAAAACAATAAAGATAGCACAATCATTCAAAACACTAAAAATTACCATTTCACATAACAAACAACCAAATGAGCTTCATAAGTTTAAGTACAACAGAACACAAAAGGATGCCCAGGGTTAATCAGCTAAATCTATAACAGAAGGCGAATTAACCTTGTTTGCAAGTTGATCTAGCTCTTCAAGTTGCAAGTTCCTTTGATCCACATCAGCTATTTCCTTCTCTTTTTGAGAAAGTCGCTCAGAACGACTTAGGTCAACATTTTCTTCCTCAGCTTCCTCCTCACTCTACTTTTCTGACAGTATGCAAAAATTGAATCCGCTATAGATTCATTGTCCACAATGTCAAGCTTAAATTCCACCTTGTATTGATGCCTAGCCACAGCATGAAAACCATAGGTTACATTAGAGTGATGGTATTAAGTTCCTTCTCAGATTTCTCTAGCTCCTCTTTGACTCTGGCCAGATCTTCATACCTTTTCTTTTGCTCACGCTCCTTCACAGCTCGAACTTCTTCAGCAGCCTTAGCTGCTTCCTCAACCTACTCACGGAATGTTCTGGCCTCTTCCTCTGTCTTGGCTTTAGCAGAGACCAGTGCAATATTGGCTGAAGCAAGATCAACCTCAAGCTTAGCCACTCGTCCAGAAAGCAAGGCCTACACACACTCTGACTCACACGCCTTCATCATTAAGGCCGCCGATTATAAGAATAGAAAACGCAAATCAGCATGGGTCGCATACCAATGCAATGCAAAGAAGAAAAAGGAAAAGAAAACATGATCACGTACACAAGACCAGAGCTTCCCAAATTCTAACAAAATGGCAGCGGAAGACATCTTAGAAGCCAAGGAAGAAATAATTACAGGGCCCTGCGCCAACCTCCTAAACTTTTTCGTCAAAGCAGAACGTTATCTTCGGATGCAACAAAGCCACCAGCATCAGGGGAAGACTCACCCCTAAAGGAAGAGCCGATCAACCCATAAGGTGTAGGAACCTCGTACGATGAGGAAACAGCCGGTTTCATTAAAGGAGTAGAAGAATCATTGGATCCTCCAAGCCGCCTCTTCGGAGCTTTCTATTTCTTCTTCTTCTCATCCTTCCCCAAAGCCTTACGAAGTATAGCAACAGCATTTTTATACATGTTACCTGCAAGAAGAGAGACAAAAAAATTGATGTCACAAGTATGGCAATCCTAACATTTGTTGCAGGATACTTATACTCCTAATCTTAGACGGGAAGGAGTGGGCTTAAATCTGCTTCTAGAAAATACATGGTCAGAACGTAGCAAACCATAAGCCTTCAACTTTGAGTTAACAAACAATTCTGAAATTTTCCTAACATCCACTGGCAAACCCTGAATCTGCTGCCTATGGGACTCTTATACAATCGCTCATTGGCCTTCGAAGAAATGGCATAGATGGAATAATGTTGGGAAAAGAAAGGGAATCCATCACGATTCGAAATAAAGAAATAATATGTGATCCACGGTTCGATCCTATTGGGGGCACCAGTTAGAAACGAATTTGTAGCCTGAATATAAAAGAAACTCATATTCCCCTTTCCAGGACTTCTTTTAACCTAAAAAAGAAAGCGGAATTCCTCACCAATAAGTTTAATACCATTTTCAGCATAACGGATAAAGGTGGTCAAAGCAAATGTATAAGAATTAGGGGCAAGTTGAACTGGAGCGATACTTAAGGTAGCAAGCAATTCATGGATTACCGGATGCATAGGAAGAAACAACCCACGCCGAATATGCTCAGGAGTAATGGAGATGTAACTCTCTGATGGAGTATACATGCATTCATGAGATTTTGGAATCCTAGGTGCATACCCATGGAATCCGAATTGTTTAAGGACGCCAATGGCATCCCTCAAATGAGAAATATTAGAAGGAGAAAACAAATAAGAGGAATCAGAGGAATCCATGCTAAAATCCTAGACACTATTTCAAAGAAAGACCGAGCAACAATTAAAATGACTTATCCTACTTTAAATTTGCAAGATTATCCTTGGAAATTAATCGATTTTTGTAAGCAAGAAAAGGAAAGAAAAATTTGGGGAAGACGAAGAAGGAAAATACGCACTTGAGTTTGAATTACAACCGCATGATTGAAATAATCAAATATTAGATGAAATATGGAATTGCTGCAGAAATAATGAGTATAAAAGACTTATGGAATTCCACATAGAGAAACGGAAAAGCAGATTGAGCTGTGAGAAGATGGTCCAGTGAGACACTGACACGTGTACTAGAGCATTAAATGCATAAGCAGCTGAAAAGACTCATTCCCGGCGCCGAAAATATAGATTAGACAAGACTGAATAGAGGATACAGATCGGGTGCATAAGGCGACAAGTTTACCCCGACCCGCCGTCACAGCAGAGTTGGGGTGCAAGTGTTACACCCGTTCTTACCACGAGTCATGACTGAAAGAAACACATGATACTTCCTAACGATAACAGGGTTAAGCAAAGAAAATGTTTAAAGTTACAACATTTAACCAAATCCGAGCCCTCTCCATCAGAATCAAGGCTACATGAAGCAGATGTTGTATGTAAAAGGACAGAGTAGAATGCATTGGTTGCATCTAGAGGCGAAGGCCAAACAGGAACACTGAACTAAGGCATAAAGACTAACAAATGAGGTTTTGCGCTAGCTACACTCACATTCTATCAAACGTCTACAGGAACAGATCTGTACAAGCCCACACTGGGGCCAGCCTAGACAGTGCCAAACAGAGCTGAAAGTACTCCACTGGAGCTGTATATAGGGTCACCCAAGGTATGCTTCCAACACGGACTCAATCCTATAGGAAAACGACGAATGTGAAGCTCTCTCCCTCTCAATCTCTCATCGGCAACAGTCAAGGAAACAATTCAAATAGCAAATAAGCCCAAAACTTATCTAGGAAGCTTTCAGCACAGAATGAGAAGAGCTACACCATTCTGACCTAACACGATGATAAACTAAACAAAGAGAATAAAAGCAGCAACGGGGCAGTATGGTCTGAACACCAGATAACGTCCACCACTACACTTAGTTTTGCATGTCCATGGTATAATAAAGCTTTAGGGAAGTTTCCTACCATTTCTTTTAGAGCAACTTGCTATCTTAAGAGAGAGGAAGCTGACCTATGCCGACCTGGGCTTCCCCCCACTTTTTTAGGCATCCCACTCAAAACTCCAATGTCTCGCCAATATGCGGATTTCCCGCTAAAAACCCATCACCAATCCAGGCACAAAATACAAATGTCATGGATAAGCGACATGTGTGCAAAATCCAAGGGTGAAAACTAATGTAAAATGCAGAAGTCGATTACAACCATCAACAATGCACTTTTCATACTATAAAAAGGAAAGCATGAGGACAAAGAGGGGGCATATTCTTATCTTCGTTTTTAGCTTCTTCTTCTTCTTCCTAAAAACAAATATTGTACGCCTCAGGACCATAAAAATCTCTTGTACAAAAATAGTCAAATATAGTGGATTACTCGTGGATGTAGGATTAACAACAATCCGAACCACTTAAAAAGTCTCTGTGTCTTTATATTTCTACAATTTACTTTCAATCGCATTTTTATTTGCGGATCTATCTCGACATTTCAACAAATAGTTGAAGTGCGACTACTCGGCTGTGTAAACATTCAGCAACACAGTCACTTCCTAAAGGTGAATTTAACTGAGCTTAAATTTGTTGATTCATAATCGTGAGGATGACAAATCACAAGATTTCATAACGATCCAGTCAAGCATGGTGAAGACGAAAAAATTCACTAACAAAGAGAGTTTAGGATTAACTAGAATTTATTCTATTTTAAATTCAAAATAATATGAACTAATTCAAATTTAAACTTTTAAAAATGCGAATTTCATCTCAAATTATTTCAAATATATATTAATGAATTTTCAATAGGTTAAACTTGAATCTTATTTATTTTATCATCCTTTGAAAATATTTTAAACCCCTTTTATTCAAAATTAAATTCAAATACAAATTTTATCCAAAATTTTAGATATATTTTTCGGTATTTTTAAAATCAATATACTTTAAATAAAAATTACCAAATTTTCATTTTTTATTATTTAAACTATGAAACATGCCTCACTGTGAATTTAAATCCAAAATAAGCTCTCTTTTTTTAAATTTTTCATGTTTAATATTTTTAAAATATCATTTATAGTCAAATTTATTTTTAAATTTGCAAGAGTTCCAAAATTCAAAGTTTTCATTTTTAAATGACTTTTTAAAATCACTTAATGTCTTTTGGAAATAAAAAGAATTTCCACTAAATGAAAACTGCCTTTTGAATAATATTTGCAATTTTATTTACTTTCCAAATTGATATACACACACATACACACGTTGTTTTATCTATATAAAACAATTGAAATTCCTTTATAATTCAAGATAAATTCATCCACTATTATTGTTATTTAATAAAAATCCATATATATATATATATATCAACTTCATTTTTAATTTCAACTTCTTTCAAAAATAAATTCAAATATATTTCAAAATAAAATTCTTTAAAAATAACATACTAGCTTCAAATTTTCATATCTTATTTCATTTTCTTAAAACTAATTATCGCAATATATATTGTATGTTTTTCCAATCAACAATCAAAAATGTAATTTCATCAACGATATAACCCCTTATAAACAATATGATATCTTTTTTAAGTAATTTAATAATAACATTCTTTACGATACAACCATTTAGCACCAAATGCATTCATCCAACCATGTATAATTCAATTCAAACAATCATTGATTAAACAATCAACTATCAAACATATACTAATAGTAATCAAGGCAACCAAGCCAACATTACTCAATATAAATTCAAATGAAATAGATTTGCAATCGAATTATTAAATTAGTTGACTTACCAAAATTATATAGCCATTGACATATTTATTTGAACATATGTATTTATTTAATCGATATATTTATGTTGTAGGACATATATCACACGTTCAATTCTCATGATTGTATTCCAATAAATAATCACATAAATCATATTAATTGATCAAATTAGTATAAAATAATTTTACTCGTAGTTGATTTAGCCTTGCTAAGTAGTGATTATTTTTGTATAAATCAAAATAAAATTAAGTTTGGATTTCACCCACCAAGTTACCAATATTTCCATCACCATCCTTCGCCTTGCCTTTGTTAGCCACTTCCTTCCTGTCGCTCAGCCCTCATCAAGGCCATCAACTACGTCATCAGCAACCATAGTTGACATCATCGTATGCTCAATATCCTAATGACGCACATCTCCAAGCCACCGTCGCCAATCGTTGATGACTCTAGCCCCGATCGCGATGCTGAGTTCACATGCGCCAAGCCTAACGCCATTACCGCTAGTTTTGTGTGCTTGCTCCTCCTCTCTCGTGCTCCCACTGCGGTTTTTTCTTTTCCGTTTGGGTGTGTGAGTTGATTTGGGCATTAGGGCATTTTCTGGGAGAGGGAAATGAAAAAATAAGAATGAAAACATATGGGGAGGGTACGAATGAAGTGTGTCTGTAAAGGTGGCCCTTGGGTAAAGCTGCTAAAACCATGGTGTTGGTCCCATTTCATACTAGGGTACTAAAACTGAAAAAATTAAGATGTAAAATTTATTGTAGATGCAAAAAAATAACAACCATTTTATGAAAATAAAAGTAGATGCTAGGCACAAGGAAGATGAGCATCAATTTTTTCTCTATTCTTTAATTCATAATTCCTAAATTTAAAAATCAAAACTTCTAGAATTCCCACATATTCATAATTTCCAACTTCTACTTTCATTGAAAGAAATTGAAAGTAAATTTTAGAGCATCATATCAATTTAAAAAATCACAATTTCCAAAAGAGGATAGACTTTTTTATCAACTTTATGTCATGAATTTCTATTTATAGAATAATAATATGATCTAAATGTTAAAATTCATGGTAAATAAGCTTCTTTACTTTAAAATTTGAATATTAACATTTCTAATGCAAAGCGGTTACTAAAAATAATTTTTTTTGAATTGCTGTATGACTTGAAGTATTATTACTACAAGAAAACAATAACGATGATAAAATCTCAACATATTTTAGATGTTAGGACTTGCTCTTCTTTTTTGTGCATGAAGGACAAAATTTCAGTCGAAATAGAGTAGAAGGAAAAATATTTTAAGCAGGAGAACACTCTAAATTAGGATTAGTTTTTTTTTCATACGGTGGAGTGTGAATGGTAGAGAATGGGTGCAGCACATCTTGAATGTGGTGCGCCAGCCTCGGCGGTGTCGGCGAGATAGGTGGACGTGATGATGGTCAACTAGGGTTTTGGAGGGAGCACAAAGTTGAAGTGTTTTGATGACATGGTGGTAGCGAGTAAGGATGGAGAAGAGGTTGCTCTATTGGCAGCAATGATATTGAAGGAGTGGTGTTAGAGAAGGAGCGGCAAGCTGAGGAAGAAGAAACAGCAATCTGAGGAAGAAGAAGATAATGTGTAGTAATGATACTGTATAGTGTCATTTTTTTGTAAATATAAATATGTATATTTATGTCATAATGTTATTTTATACTAGAATTTTATGAATTGTAGTTGCAGTTTTTGAATTGTATTGGTTTTTTTTAAAATTGCAGTAGTAGTTTATAAATAATTGTAGCATCTTTTTAGATGTGTGTATTAATGACACTTTGCAGCATCATTTTTTGTTTTTTAAATAAATATAGTGCTATTTTATAGTATCATTTTATGAATTGTAGTATTAGTTTATGAATTGTAGTAGATTTTTAAAATTGTAGTAGCAGTTTATAAACAATTGTAGCTTCTTTTTAGATGATGTATATATTATATCTCAAAACATTATTTTGTTGTATAATTATAGGTGCGTGTATTAATGATATTGTGTAGTATTATATTTTATTTTTTAAAATAAATATAGTTACTTATATTTCTGCTCATAGTGATATTTTATAGTAGAATTTTGTGAATTATAGTATCAGCTTCTGAATTGTACTAGCTTTTTTAAATTGTAGTAGCAGTTTATAAACAATGTAACATCTTTGTAGATGTGTGTTGAAATGATACTGTATAGCATCATTGTTTTAATAAATATAATTATTTATATTTTTGATCATAATGTTATTTTATAGTAGCATTTTATGAATTGTAGTAGGAGCTTTCGAATTGTTATATCCTTTTTAAAATTGTAATAGCAGTTTATAAAAATTGTAGCATCTTTTTAGATGGGTGTATTAATGATATTATGTAGTATCATTTTTGTTTATAAACAATTGTAAAATCCTTTTAAATGTGTGTACTAATGCTACTATGTAGTATCATTTTCGGTTTTTAATAAATTACATTATATATTTATGTTTATAATGCTATTTTATAGTAGCATTTTATACATTATATTAGAAGTTTCTAAATTAGGTTATGCATCGGGTTAGCTTTTGCGTCCATACATATCTGATTAGGTTGTGCATCCAGTTATCATTTGCATTCGATTGTTACCATGATTAACCAATCTATCTCGGTAATAGATTGGTTGCCATACATACCCAATTAGTGGTGCATCCGGTTTGCTTTTGCATCCGTATGTACCTGATTAGGTTGTGCATCCAGTTAGCTTTTGCATCTATGTACTCTATTAGGTTATACACCCGGTTAGCTTTTGCATTCAATGGTTAGCTTGGTTAACCAACCTATCTCGGTTATAGATTGGTTTCCATATGTACCCGATTATATAGTACATCCGGTTAGCTTTTGGATCCATATGTACCTGATTAGGTTGTACACCCGATTAGCTTTTGCATCCATATGTACCCGATTAGGTTGTGCATTCGATTAGCTTTTGCATTCGATGGCAAGCTCGGTTAACCAATTATATAATAATGCTACCTTGTAGTATCAATTTTGTATTTACCGAACTAAAAAAAAGAATACATCAACTATACTTCAATTTTATTGTATAATAGTTGGCCTTACCTTATGGTATTATTTTTTGATTAAATAATACGACTCAGTAGCATTTTGTAGTTACTAGATTATTCTTTACGTCATTTTCTTATATAATGATACTGTATAGTATCATTTTTTTTACCCGTTCCTATTTTTACATTAATTGATGATTGGTGAGCAAGATGAAGTGACCAATGATGTTGTTAAGAGCTGGAAGAAATAGACGGAATGGCAGGCGGTGAGTAGAGGCGTGATTTTGTTTTTAGGGTTATGTTTTGAGGAGGAGGAGGCGGCTAGGGAGGTGATAGTTATTGAAGGCAGTGGCTATAAGTAGTGGTAGAGTGGAGGTGTAAGGCGACAGCTTGGGGAGTGCGGCGTCGTGGGGTGCGGCATGGTGAGCGGTGGCATGCGAAACCATGATTTGGCCTTCACATAAAAATGTGTTCTCGTGGCTAAATTTTGTAGCTGCATCCTAGAAGCCAAAAAAGTTTGAAAGTTTGTCCTTTAAACAAAATTACCCTTATTACTAAGATAATTTTTTTATTACTCCATTTTTTATCTATATCGTATATAAACTACTTTGATACTTTTATTTTACTAATCTAATTAGTACTTGTAATAAGGCCTTAACTCACAATTAGCTTCGGGTACCAAAATACCTAGGACCAGCCCTGAGTGTGGATTAAGGACATTAGTCCAATGAAAGAAATGGAAATTTTATATTTTTTTCCTTTTAAATTAAACAATACCATGTAACGACCCATAAAATTAATCACTTTGTATTTGAATATTTAAATCATTTTTAAACATTTAAATAATGAATTTTAATAGCCAAATAAACATCTTTTAAATAATAATTAATGATGATAAAATCATTTTCAAATTCTGTTTACCAATATAGTTAGTTTAAACAAAAAAGCAAATGTGACCGAAAAACGTTTTCCGAAATTTCGACTTTTCGACACCGAAATGTCATCGAAAACATTGTGCACCTTTGTGCAACAATGCACACACATATATATGATAGGATTCATGATAATAAACACTCTTAGTTAATTATTAGCATGTTTACACTTATGCATAAAAGTTTATGTGACATATTATGCTATAAAAGGCATATATATATATACACACACACACACATACATATATATTCACACACACATATAAACAAACTTATATGTATACAAATCATCTCCATACCTTAAGTACACACACATGGAAGCATTTTCATGAAAGAGGGGGGAGGACGTGTGCTAGGTGTAGGTAGGGGATGGTATGCATGTATGCTTGTATTATTTTAATATAAGGTTAGTTTTGTAATTTCAATGATTACCTAAGCTTATATATACCACCACCCTTTCATAAATGTTACCTTACATTCTTTTCTTTACTTCTAAAATTTCTAAGAGCTTGAGAGAGCTTACATGGCTTCCTAGTTAATTTCCTAAATGAAAATACAGTTCAAATCACTTTAAAAACTAGCTTAAACCACTCCACTACACTTCTAATGTCAGTACTCTCCAAAACAAAGCCCATGAACCCCAAACTCATGTTGGTCGAGCCCATAACAGACCATGGTCAAACCCAAACAGCCCAGTTAAGAGCCAAAAAGTCCAAGTTCAAGTGAAGAGAGGCGTCGTTGAAGTTAGTGAAAGATGTTGTAGTGATTCGTCATAATTCGGAAAAGTTAGTAAGTGCTTAGATGAGTAAAACTTTACCCTCATAAATCAAAGTTTTTAAACTATTTTAATGCTTATATTAGTGACTTATTAATGCTTGTTGTATGTGTTGGTGATGTATTGATTGTTGGTATTGTTCATGTTGCAAAAAGTTGTCACATTTGGAAGTTAGTTTGCATGTTGTAAGCGATATGAAAAGTTAGTGGCTAAAGTTAATTATATTGTTAGTAAATGTTTTCTACATGTCATATCATAGTTTATTACCATGTATATATGCTCATACCCTTGCTATGTGATGTTTGGTTGTAATGATAATGCCATAAACTTGTTTGCCGAACTGCCCGTATAGCGATAGTCACTATATCGGCACTTTTGGAAAATTCACACTTTATTGAAACCTTTTGGTTTCAAATCAAGCTTGGGTTTGTTTTTACAAGTTAAATAAGTTTCTGAAATCATAATGATTTCAAATTTGATTAATTATTTTAGTAATGATCATTTAATTTAATTGATAAGATTAAGGTTAATAATTACTTAGTTAATGATGTGTTTCAAATATAACTAATTACTTTGTTAATAAAGGTTTAATTTAATTAATCATTTTATTTACTGATGTTTAAGGATAATTAATCATTCAATAATGATGGATTAAAGTTAATCAATCAATTTGCTAATGATGTTTTAAAGGTGATCTACCCCTTTTAAGGGCATTTGAAGTTAATTTATTAACTTAATTAATGAAGTTTTAAAGTGAATGTATCAAAGTAACAAGGATGTTTTAACTTTGTTATTCAATTAAAATAATGATAATTAAATATTTATTTATTAATTTAATTAATTATATTTTACTAATTAATTGAATTAATGAGGTTTTAAAGGTGAATTGTCATTTTTATTATTTAAAGACATTTGAAGTTCAATAATCAAATTATGCGATGAAGTTTAAAGTTAATTAATCAATGTAATATGGATGTTTTAAGTTATTAAATTCTTTTTATAATGATGTTTTTAAAGTTAGTGAACTCTTTTAACAAAGTGTTTTAAAGCTAATACTTGTAATGCGAAGCCTAAGCACGAATTCGGTTTTAAAAGTAAACATTTGATTCGGTTATGGAACTGAATTAAATTCCGTAAAGCGATATCACTTATATGGAAACGATTTATTTGTGTACTTAACACTAAATGTCGATGAGGTAGACTTGTCCCTATTTCAAAAGTTAAGAATGGTTGTAGGACGTGACTTTGAGGAAACACTACCTTGACTTGTCCAGTATTATGTTAACCAAGGATTAGTACAAGTCTGAAATCGACAAGTGGTGATGGGTATACAAGACTTAATTTCCATGTACGATCGTTTTGTATCCTCGATAGTTGGTTTCTCAGCTATCGATTACTTCAGCTTCTTTATTATCGTTATTCTAAGACGATGTATTGCTTCGTTGAGCTTTGATATCCTTTGTCGGAAATGACTAAAACTAAAGCGCGAGAGGTGGCCAAGCTACATGGGGTTTCTCCCATTAGGATACTTTCACATCTCATCTAGATTGGATTTGATAGCGCTATTGATGTGAAAAATTATGATACTCGGTAAGGTTTGGCGGGGTCTTGCTTGGAGGTTTCCAAGAAGTGTCACAGAGTAAATGAGCTTCTCAGAAGTATATTACTAGAGGTATACTTCAAGGGGGTGCACTCTCCTAGTCATTGTTGGAAAATTTTCCTTTTCTTATTTGATTCGAACCTTCGAATTGTTTTTCTGTAATTGCAACGGAAAGAGTCAACCACTCTTCACGATGTTTAATTATAGGTTTTGTTCATTCTATCAAGTTTGGACTGTTATCTTGTTTTATCCATTTTGTCCAGTTTAGATTTTGTTTAGAGTATTTCCATTCTTTCAGGTCTGGATCTTTACACTAATTTTGCCTATCATCTATGTTTGGATTTGTTTCTTATTGTCCTTTTCCATTCTTATATTTGGTTGTTGTTTATGTAGGAGAAAACCCGTTCCGCGTTAGCGGCGTGGTCCCATATATTATTGTTAAATACACACTCTTTTGTTTCAGAGTTTTACTCATACCTGACATATTGTCTGACCCGAGTTGTTTATTTTCCCTAAAATCTCGGGTACTCAATTATATTTGAGTAGTCCGAGAAAAACCGGTTTTTCTTTGGAGCTCTTTGAAGACGACGGACGAGCAGGAGGCTCCTTAGTTATCCAGTTATTTGTTTCCATTGTATGATTATGTATGTGTGTTTTGTATCTAAAAATGAAAAGTCAGAATGTATTCTATCATTCTGTTAGCTGTAGTATTTTTGTATAACTTTGATAACTCCATATAAGGAGTAATCCTTTGTACTATATCATTTTGTATTATATATAACCATTCTATTGTGAGGTTTTTTTATTATGTTCTTTCTGTTGTTTATTTTACCCCAAGACAAATTATCTTTCAGATGTTTGGCCAGCGACATATGAATACCATGGATGTATTAATCGTTGTTCCTAGGGGTCAGAAAGGTGGGTCGTTACAATCCCTAGCCGCTTATGTAACGACCCGTAAATTTTAACTGTTTTAATAACGTAATTAGTTGAAATTTTGTGAAATTTTAAATGATAAAATTTTGAAATAAAAATTGGATATTTGGAATGCGTCTAATTTATCATAGCAACTGGTAAATTTTCATCAGATAATTTGGAAGTTTATTTTCTAGTGTAATTTTATTCCAAGTTATATTAGTTAAAATTGTTGATATAAAACGTTTTCCAAACCTGAATATTTTTACATAGAAAAATTCTAATTCATCTTCTGACTAAGACGTCATTTTTTGTTTTTCCAAATTCGGACTTCTTTAGCTTCGTCGATCTTATTTTTCTGCGTTTTTGCTGCATTTTCCGCTGGTAGAAAATTCAAATTTTTATAATTCAATCATACCACTGATATTTGTATACCGTTTTGATTTTCTCGTCGTGCTGATCTCCGTAGTATATTCATTTGTATGTTTCGGAATCCGGTACGCCGCGGAAACCGCGAAACGGTCACCCGTATCGGTATCCGTTTTGAGTCTTTTTATTTCCATATGCCCTTTCGTTATTTACCTTGCAAACCAAACAGCCACTAGATATTAATGATTCTAGCATTTAATGCACGACTTTTGGTTGTTACTCATTTCAATTCAGATGTGCTGGCTTCCACTATTTGCTGTTTCAATTATAATAATAAGAAAAAAGCAAAACCCACTCATTCTTCTCTGAAGCCAAACTTTTCCCTTTTATTTTGCCTACAAGCTTCACGTCTCCTTCCCAAGGCCACCATCACCCCACCGAGCACCTCTCCAGCAAGCTACACCGCCATCGACCTTCCCTCATGCACCCATTGCCATGAAGCCCACGCCGTAGCCGTTGTTCCCTCACCGTGATCCACGCCCAGGCCCCACCTTGTCATCGAACTCTATAGCCGGCCTTCCCAGTGCCACCACCGAACGCACCAGAGCCGAGGCCTACCACCATGGCCACTACCTCCACCCAAGCTCCATCCCACTCGCGCCAGTTGCTCCATCCCACTCGCGCTAGTTGCCACGGCAGCAGCTCATGCAACCCCAATGGCCGAGAGCCTCCACGCAAGCTTCCTGCCAGCTTCTCTACTTTTATATATAAGAGGTATATATATAATATATATATTATAGTTTATATAAAAATATTTGTTTAAATATATATCTGCTTATATGAGTATAAAGTTTTACTGTATTCCATATATACAGTTATTATAAGGTATATATATGCATATATATTGTTTAAAAATATTTATACATATTATATTTATAAATTAGTTTATATATTTATTTATAAGTTATGAACTAAGTTGTCTGCATATGTTTGGTACAGTTTTATATATATTGCTAGCTAAATCTTATCAACTCAGAATATTTTTTTAAAGCCTAAAATTCTCCTTTCTATATGAATAAGTTATTTATATATATTGTTTTAAAATATAGTTTAGATGAGGTTGTCACAGTAGTATATAAGTACACAAGTACATATAATGTCTTGATTTTCTTAGTCGCAGCTTGTATTGGGATATGTATAAGTTTATACATTTACTACATATTAGTTTTACAGTATATACATATATATGTTGGTTTATACGTTCATTCTGTTAGTGCATGTATATATATTGTTATATATTTGGATACTTGATTTCTATATTATAGTTCTATAGTTTAAATGAGTCAGTATATAAGTTATATACTATACTGGTTTACGGTCATATTTATGTTTTATGAATATATTTAGTGTTTATTTTAGTATGTATGCAGTCAGACTCTGTTGGTTACAGTATATACAAGCTATATCTGTTATTATTTTGTTTACAGTATGAGTTGTTTTTCTATATGTATATTGTATCTATTTTTGTGTTCTGATGTATATATATTATGTATGATTGTTGTATATATTGTATAATATTTTACTTTATGATGTAATAGGGTTGTATAAAATTTATTGGTCCGTTTACAGTAATATGATTTCTTGAGTCACATACACACACACACACACACACACACATATATATATATATATATCAGTTGTATAGTTCAAGTATATATATTCGCATAGCAGTTTCGTATATATCCTGTATATTTGGTCATAATATATCAATGTTTGTATTTTAGTTTTATATACATTGGAGTTTGGGTATGTATGTAGAAATCCTTTTGCACCGGTTTTGTAATATAAGAATATTATTGATTTATATGTATATGTATTATAAAATGTTGATATTTGAGAAATATATATGTTTGATTTTATATATGGGTCTTAATTTAAAACTATGATCTTTGAAAATCATATATATATATATTTAATTTAATATATGTTTACGTTTGGAATATGATTTCTTTTATACAAATTGTTATATATAGTGGTATATATGAATTCACTTATACCATTCATTGTTATCGATCCTGTTCTGATTTGATTTCGTCAATTCCTATTGATCAGCTTTGCTCGTCAAATTCGCGTTCAATCTAGCTTTGTTTTGGATTTGTAACTCATCTCATTCTCGTTCATCTCTAGCCTCGAAAGGTGAGCAATCACTCACGATTAACGTTCTTTTATTTATTAAATTTGATTTCAATTGAAACGACAATTGAAATATGCTGCTGCTAGTTATTTATTGCTATATATATGCCATCATCTGTATCTGTTCACCTGTGACATCTGACACCATTAGCTGTTATTTATATTGCTATATATATGCCATTATCTGTATCTGTTCACCTGTGACATCTGACACCATTATCTGTTATTTATCACTGATGATATATGCCTGTTACTGTTGTTATATTTTTATCATATCTGTTATCACTCTGTAAGTTCCCTGTTAATATAGAATTCACTATGGGTTGAAATGATACATACCTGAACGATCTGTAGAATAGGAGAAAATTGTTATGGGTTGAAATGATAAACCCAAGCGATTTTCATTGAAATAAATTTGGGATTACGGGTTGAAAAGATATATACCCGTATATATATAAATTACGGATTGAAATGATAAATATCTGTATCACTTGTCCATAAGGTAGAAAATTTTATACAGATACCGTTGGTCTATATATATAAATATTTTGAAAAATGATTTCTATGGTTTTGAAAAGAAATATATGGTTTTAATAAATATTGATTTTAAAGATTTAATAAAGTTGATTTGAATCAATATAAAATATGTTTAAGTATTTATGTAAAATTTATATTTTCAAATATAGAGTTTATAATGTTTCTGGTTGAAAGATAAAATTTGAAATTGATTTGGAATTCTTAATTATTTAAGAATTATACTTAAATAAGTTTGATTTGAAATCTATTAAATTTGAAATTTTAAGATATGTTTTATAACTTGAATTTGATTAAGAAGCGGCTTAAATGAATATTTCAAACTTATATAAATTTAAATCGGATATTTTGTTTATATAAATTTGTAAATTGAAGTTGTATTTAGATGTATTGAAATGATTAAAGAAATATCTCAGAAACTAAATGTAATGAAATTAAATTGAGATATAAATGGAATTATCAAATTTAGTTTTTTTGAAATGTGGAATATTTAAAGCTTTGAAATATATTGAAATTTAATGGTTTATTTTGTGTTTCAAATCTGTATTTGAAATCGTTATAATTTGAAATGATTTATTGAGAAATTAAATTGAGTTGAAATTTATGAATTGAGATTGAATTAAGTTGAGTTTGGAAGTTGAGTTAATTTGAATCGATTTGTGAATTTGTGGAAGTTATTTTATTTTATAAAGTATTTTTAAACTATATCTACAACTATTTATATTTTACTTTATAAATTATTTTAATATGAACTATTTTATATAAATCATTTTTAATATATATTATTTTATTATAAACTATTTTAACTTATAACTATTTTATATAAACTATTTTTATTTTATAAACTATTTTATTATATACACTAATTTTAATATCTAAACAGTTTAAGAGGAAAGTGTTATGAATTCCAAAATGATATGATTTCAAACAATAGTTTCAAAGTGTAACGACCCAGAATTTCTGTCATTTGAAATTCGTATATTTAATTAATTTTAAATATTAAATAGTAATATTTATAAGTCGAATGAATTTAAATTCGAAATATAGTGATTTAATTTGACGATTAAATTATTAATTTAATACTGAAATTGGGTAGATAATTGATAATTGGATCAAATGTGAATGAAAATGATTTATAAAGTCATATTAAATCATATTGGAGTTATAACGATGTTATAGAACTTTTAAAATCGAATTAAAAGTTAATTTGTGAAAATTGAATATTTTAATATTTAATTGACGACTAAAAATGACCATTTTTCAAACAGTCTCGGATTTCGACGAAACCAGTTTCATCGGATCCGTAATGTGAAATTATTGTAAGGTTTCAAATTTCGTGCCAATCAGAGTTGTCGTTTGTCCGGGGCAAGCCAAAACGCATCGAAATCGGTTCAATCGATTTGATTTAAATTTGATCGTTTAATTCCGTAACTCGCACATACGATCGAATTAGCTCCCGAAACACGTTCCATTGTGTTCGAAACGTGGGGTAAACCTTAGAAACGCCAGCCGGCATGCTTGATTTCGAGTTCGGAAAAAAAATCGGATGAATAGTGTTTGACAATTTTCTATAAAAGGACGTTGTTTCTTCATTTTGCAACAAAACCCTAACCCTAAGCTTCAACCGCCACTAAACAATCAATGGCCGAAAATATTCATTTCTTTCTCCTCCAATTTCTTCAAATCCACACGTTAATTCAAGAAATCTTCCACTACAAAGTTGAAGATCATCACGAGATCTTCGTAACCAACGGTGGTGATCGAATTTGGTGTGACGTGGAGAGAGCTAGAGCCTCGTACTGTGGCCGTGTTCATGGAGTTGGATCTCGTGTAGGGGGTAGCCGAGCTTCACCAAGCTTGGGCCGATGGTGACTCTAGTGATGGGCTACGCAACGGTGGTTCCTGATCGACGAATCGTTCGTCGTAGTTTGTGCGTTAATTAGGGTTTTATGGAGGCTAATGGGTTCGTGTACGTGATTTTCACGTTTGGGAAAAAAGAGCATTCAGCGGCCCAGATCCGTAGAACCTCAAATCAACGGCCAGGATTATTTGAGGGTATAAAATATAAAAGCAAATTGTAAATTATTATGTTATAATTCATTCAATCTTTAAAAAGCTGTAACTTGTTCATACGAGGTCAAAAAATTACGAAACGAATTGCGTTGGAATCATTTCGAGGAGCTCTTCGCAATGGAGCTGGTTTGGAGTCGATTGGAGTCAGTAAAAATTTTGGGTAAAATTAAACGGCTATTTAATTTTATTCGAAATAAAACGCTGCAACCGTTATTGAAAGCAAGGTGAGAACTTCTCACTCAATCGAATATTGTGTTTCGATTTAAATTTTAAATTGTTAGATTTAAAATTGTTGATAGTGTTGATTGTGATGATTGTATGATAAATTGTTATCTGTTGTGTTAAATAGACCCTATACGTCGTATATTAAGCGGAGTTTATTTATTAAAAACATATACCGCGATAATTCTACCGTGAAGTGGAATTGGTATTATATATGTATTTGGAGTTGATTTCCCGCATTATATAGCGGATGAGACCCTATTGCGCCACATAATAGCAGATAGTATTTTATAAATCCCATATACCACGATAATTCCACCTTGAAGTGGAATTGGTATTGTGCTAACGTCTGTGGATGCAGGGAAACAGATTGGAGGGATCCAACTGGATTCCTCAAATTATATGAATTTGTTTCATATGTTGTATGAATTTTTTTTTTGAGATCATGGGGAACCTTAAGATCATGGTATTCATTGATACTCACTTAAGTAAACCCCACGCCGTGTGTCTACCCCGCTTTTATTTAGTCGTCGCACACGGATGCTTAACGTTGAAACTCCCACTGATGGTTTGACGCTGGGATTCGAACCTGCCCGGACACAGTCCTTTGGTTCCCATCTCCCAGCTCCCAAACCAACCGAGCTACGAACGGCGGGTATATGTTGTATGAATTTGTTTCATATGTTGTAAGAATTTGTTTCATATGTTGTGTGATGAATTATTTATAATCTGTGAATGATTATATTTGTGATTGAATTTGTTGAAGGCTAGCCGAATGTATTTTTTTATATCGTTGGATACCAGAAATGAATGAAATTGGATTTTTGAAATTAAAGTATGAAATTTTAAGTAAATTTTTTTGAAAGAATTGGTTGAATTTAAAAGAAAGGATTTTGAAGTATAAAGTCGATTTTCGAAATCTTATCGAATTATTTCTAAGATATGGTAAAAGATTTTTATAAATGGATTTTGAATAGTATTATTCGAAAGTTGGAAAATTTGTTTAAAATGGAATTTTAAATGGTTTGGAAGAGATAAATGAATTTATTTTAAAAGGTGATTAATTTTGAAATCAATTTGTAATTGATTTGGTGTTGAAGTAAATTTTTAAATCAATTTGAAATTTGATTTGGTGTTTGAAATAATTGTTGGAAATTCAATTTGGGTTTTGAAATAAATTTGGAAATCAATTGAAAAATTGATTAGGAATTGAAAGTGAATATTTGAGAAATCGATTTAAAAATCGTATAAAGGTGAATATTTGGGATTTAAATTCACAATGAAATTTATAAAGGAAAGGGAATTTGTTTTAAAAATAAACACCGATTTATTATTAAAGTATGGAAGTAAATTTACAATTTGGAATGTAAATTTGAAATAAATCGATAAGGATTTATTAAATTGGTTTAAATGGACCATTTTGAAGTGAAAATGTATTCTCACTATAAAGCCGAGTATATTTCCAAAGTAGCTTTTAAAATATAAATGTAAGGTTCTAAATTTGGTTTTCGAAAGGAATATTTCAGAGAAAATGTTTTCCAAATTTATTTTTGGATAGTGATATAAATCTTTTTAAAATATTTGAACTCGGTAGATTTCCAGTGAGAATGAATAAATATTTGGAAATATATCCCGTGTAGGGAAATTGATTTGAAATTGGTTTTCAAATGTTGAAGTGTGGAAATTATATATCTTGCGAAGATATTTTGAAATTTAATAATTTGGGAAAATTATTTAAATTGGTAGATTGTTGTGGATGTTGTTGATAGTTAAATAACCGACTATCAATATTTGCCTTTGAAATGGCACTTGATTTGTTTTTAAAACAAACGCTCATTATTCGGTTTAGCCAGGAAAAGACCTTAGTGTCATATAACCCATTCCGAATAGTGATATGTCGTGAATGGATATTATTTGAAGACCGGTGTGAAGACCGGTGTGAAGACCGGGTATTTTCGAAAGTGAAAGGACAACCTGTCGAATGTCTCTGCACCGAGTTGCTCCGGTATAGAGATTTATATCACTCTTCTTGTGATGGGAAGTCTTTACGTGATTAGTGAATATCCGGATTGCAAGGGCTTCTTTGGAAGTGCCTTCGGTTCTGTTCGATCCCGGAACGGACTTGTATGGATGTGTGTCTGACATTACACTTTGAGATGTAAAGCTGGTTTCTATCAAATACAATTCTATTGGTGGCGGAGAGTTTATTCTCTTAGCTTAACACCCTTCTCTGAGACGTATGAGCTCAGAGGTTATGTAGGTTACGGTTACTAGTGATACATTCCCAATTTGGTAATGTGGCATACGGAGTGTTGTTGATCATTTGTTGATCAAAGCGTGGCTTTGTGAAAAAGCGTGGCTTTGTGAGAAAGCGTGGCTTTGTGAAAAAGCGTAGCTTTGTGGACGAGACTTCGTCGAGCCTCATAACCCGGTAATGGTCGAAACAGGAATGTTGCGGCAAAGGTTTTTAGGGGTAGCGCCCCTAGGGTATGTCATTTCCTTCTGGATAAAAGGTGATATCATGGTATGGAGCCCAGATATTTTACCTATGTTGATTATACTTTGTGGTTGTTGCTTTGTGATTGAGGATCCTCGGATAAAGGTCGGTGACGACCGGGGGATGACATAGCTCGTGTGTTAGTTACCTAGTTACAGATTGGTTAAAGCATGAGGTAGCGTCGGCCTTGTGTTTGCATATATCCGGTTAGGTTCTCGGGGCGTCTTTCCAGAGGCGTTTCTAATTCGGTGTAAGGAAGTTCCTTTGCCTGACCATTTGTTGGAAATCCAAAGAAATAATACGAACCCTGTACGGTTTTAGTTGTAGAACCTACCATTTACTTATGGTGGTCACCACTGTTTAGATGGTAGCTATAGTAGGCATATAATAATGGTTGTATGCTGGCTAAGATTAATATTATATTTTCGAAATGGTTTTCGACACTATGAACTAATGATAATAATATCGAATGATTTTGCGTAGTAAGCATTTTTGACTATCATAAGAAGAAATCTCCTCCAATTCTGCGTTTGCATTGTGTATGTGGCGGGAGGTCTTATGGTAGTTTCATTTTCAAAAGCATGGCAAATCTGCTTTATTTTCTTTGTGAAAGTAACTGTTTTTAGTTCTCACACCAGTCACCATGACTGACCTGGAGTTTATTGTTTCCTTCCTAAACTCTGGGTGCCCATCATTTTCCACACGAGCAGCCTAGAGTCAGGTTATCAGGTCATTCTGGATTCAGGAGATGCTGTGGAGCTCAGTGGCGAGCTGGATGCCGAGACGTATCACTTGTATATGATATTATTTATTCCGCTGTGTATTCTGTATGAGGACAAGTTGTATAACTGTCCATTGATGTATTGTTGTTGTAAACTCTGATGATGAGGTAATGTATAAAATGATATAGTTCTTGATTTAAAGATTATTCATCTATCTATTATATATTGTTCCGCTGCGATATATGAGATTCTGATATTGTTCTGTGTTTTTCTGTTGTTTCTTCTTTCTTTTTCTTCTGTCTTCTTCTACCTCTTCTTTTTCTCCATAACAATTCGGTTTTCTGGCATTCGATTGTTCGGCGGTTGATACAGTGGATGTATTAATGTCGATTTTCGAGCGACAAAAAATCGCGTTCGTTACATTTGGTATCAGAGCTGTTAGCTAAGCGACAACCCTGGCTCTGTTGGGTGTTTACTCATTAGAGATAGAGTCAGTAGTACTCTAGAATGTGTGTGAGTGTAATAATAGATATGAGCGCGCATTTGTTAGGAATATTAAATTGTTTTGTATTGTGTTGACTTATCGGTTGATTGTTTATAGATTCTGGTCGGTGCAGTCTAGCTAACTGTATTGATAGGGGTTTCTAAACTCTTAAACAAGATGAACCGACACGGTATCATTTTAAATTGGGTAAATGAAATAATTTTGCCCCGATTATATTTTGTATATAAAGGAAATAATTCTTTCAGAATTATTAAAGTGTATATATATTGATTGTTTGGTTGTTGAAAATGTGAATATATATAAATTAATAAAAGTTGTTTGAATAATCTAAATAAAAACAACAATTGTAAAAGAATGAGGTATATAAGCAAATGAATTATTAAGTATGGAATTATAATTAATATGATTTGCAATTGTGAAATAATCTTGTATAAGTAAAGTTAAATAGTGAATTATAGAAAAAAAAAATTATAAATGTGATTTATAAATAAAAGGAAAATTTTGAAAGAATTTAAAGCACTGAATTCACTAGTGTTGCTGGGAAATAATAAGGGTGATGACTGCAGCATCATCAGTATCATTTTCGAGTTTCTATGTGATGGATTTGCTACCATAGTAAATTGAAAATTGAAGTTTTGTTGTGATAAACAAATTTGAAATTAAAATCCAAATTGAAATTGATGAATATAAGTGAAATGAGTTTTATACTTATAATATGATTTGGAAATTTAACTAAAGGAAAGTTAAATAAATTGAATTGGATTTGATAGGTGATTATTTAATATGATTTGGAAGTTAAATATATAAGTTGTGTAACTTATAAAGTGAGTAAAGGTAAGTGAAACCAATTATTAAAGTGGTTAAGCAATTTTGTTAAGCAAGATGAGATATGAATTTGAATAATTGATGAAATTTGATTTTGGTAAAAGTTAAATAGAATTTACATTAGAATTGGAATTTGAATTGGATTTATAAGCGGGAATTTGAAATGGAATATAACTTAAGTGATGATAAATGAAGTTGATTTTGGGTATCAAAGTAAATTAATAAAGTGAATTTATTAAATGAATATGAACTTGAGTTATATAAATGAAATTCAACTTTATTTGTAAAATGAATTAGCAATTGAATTAACAAATGAATTGAAGGTAAATCAATCGAATGCCAATAAATTGATATGGAATAATGGATGTAAGTGTTAATTCATTAAAGCTAATAAATTGGAAATTGAATGGAAGTCAATTTAATATTAAACCAATTGGAATTAAAAATGTTGAACCAAATTGAATGTGAAGTAAAGTAAATTGGATAAATTTGGTTGTGTTGAATATACATTGGTTGTTATGTGATTGTTAGTTGATTGTATATAGTATAATTCATTAAGTATTAATGAAATTGAATTGATAGAAATTGAAAGCTATGTGATGGATTTAAATTGAAAGCGAATCAACTTGAATGTCAATTAGTGAATGTAAACTAATTGAAAATGAATAATTGAAGTCGTTGTATATGAATTGGTTGTAAACAATTACAAGTAATGTTGAAATTATATAAGTTGCTTATACACTTGTTTAGTATGCATTTCTTTTAATATGCATGTGTTGTAGTTGTTTCAAAGAGTAAATTGTTAATAATTATATATATATATATATGTTACTTACGTGTTTAAATTGAGTAAGTACAGGTGCCGTGGCTGCCGTTCGGTTGGTTGGGTTGCGCTAAAATGCTAAATTAATAACTGCTTTGCTTAAAAAAACTAAAAAGGTACGCCTACGCAATAAAAATAGGAAATATGAACTGTTTTTCTGCTTTTCCGACCGGGTGGGTCGATGTATATATATTTATGTCTATTGTGATCCTACTATGATCGAACCGCGCAAAGGAGACGCTAGCGAATTTTTCTGAAAATTTAAGGCGTTAGAAAATTTTCGGGAAATTTTGGAAAAAATAATTTGTTAACGGAAAAGTCAATTTCTAAATTGTAATGAAAATATAGGAATTGAACTAGAAAATGGAAACCATTGTTTTGGTTGAAGTTAAAGGTTTTGGAAAAAGAGTGAATATAAAATTTTCACTAAGTGGATTTTTGAAAAGTTAATGGATTTTGGGCATTTTTCTTACTTTGCAATTTCGAGGACGAAATTCTTTTAAGGGGGGAAGTTTGTAACAACCCAGAATTTCTGTCATTTGAAATTCATATATTTAATTAATTTTAAATATTAAATAGTAAGATTTATAAGTCGAATGAATTTAAATTCGAAATATAGTGATTTAATTTGACGATTAAATTATTAATTTAATACTTGAAATTGGGTAGATAATTGATAATTGGATCAAATGTGAATGAAAATGATTTATAAAGTCATATTAAATCATATTGGAGTTATAACAATGTTATAGAACTTTTAAAATCGAATTAAAAGTTAATTTGTGAAAATTGAATATTTTAATATTTAATTGACAACTAAAAATGACCATTTTTCAAACAGTCTCGGATTTCGACAAAACCAGTTTCATCGGATCCGTAATGTGAAATTATTGTAAGGTTTCAAATTTCGTGTCAATCAGAGTTGTTGTTTGTCCAGGGCAAGCCAAAACGCATCGAAATCGGTACAATCGATTTGATTTAAATTTGATCGTTTAATTCCGTAACTCGCACATACGATCGAATTAGCTCCCGAAACACGTTCCATTGTGTCCGGAACGTGGGTTAAACTTTAGAAACACCAGCCGGCACGCTTGATTTCGAGTTCGGAAAAAAAATCGGATGAATAGTGTTTGACAATTTTCTATAAAAGGACGTTGTTTCTTCATTTTTCAAAACCCTAACCATAAGCTTCAGCCGCCACTAAACAATCAATGGCTGAAAATATTCATTTCTTTCTCCTCCAATTTTTTCAAATCCACACGTTAATTCAAGAAATCTTCAACTACAAAGTTGAAGATCATTACGAGATCTTCGTAACCAACGGTGGTGATCGAATTTGGTGTGACATGGAGAGAGCTAGAGCCTCGTGTTGTGGCCGTGTTCATGGAGTTGGATCTCGTGTAGGGGGTGGTCGAGCTTCACCAAGCTTGGGCCGATGGTGGCTCCAATGATGGGCTATGCAACGGTGTTTCCTGATCGACGAATCGTTCGCCGTAGTTTGTGCGTTAATTAGGGTTTTATGGAGGCTAATGGGTTCGTGTATGTGATTTTCACGTTTGGGAAGAAAGAGCATTCAGCGGCCCAGATCTGGAGAACCTCAAATCAACGGCCAGGATTATTTGAGGGTATAAAATATAAAAGCAAATTGTAAATTATTATGTTATAACTCGTTCACTCTTTAAAAGCTGTAACTTGTTCATACGAGGTCGAAAAATTACGAAACGAATTACGTTGGAATCGTTTCGACGAGATCTTCGCAATGGAGCTGGTTTGGAGTCGATTGGAGTCAGTGAAAATTTTGGGTAAAAGTAAACGGCTGTTTAATTTTATTCGAAATAAAAAGCTGCAACCGTTATTGAAAGCAAGGTGAGAACTTCTCACTCAATCGAATATTGTGTTTCGATTTAAATTTTAAATTGTTAGATTTAAAATTGTTGGTAGTGTTGATTGTGATGATTGGATGATAAATTGTTATCTATTGTGTTAAATAGACCCTATACACCATATATTAAGCGGAGGTTATTTATTAAAAACATATACCGCGATAAATTCCACCGTGAAGTGGAATTGGTATTATATATGTATTTGGAGTTGATTTCCCGCATTATATAGCGGATGAGACCCTATTGCGCCGCATAATAGCGGATAGTATTTTATAAATCCCATATACCGCAATAATTCCACCTTGAAGTGGAATTGGTATTGTGCTAACGTCTGTGGATGCAGGGAAACAGGTTGGAGGGATCCAACTGGATTCCTCAAATTATATGAATTTGTTTCATATGTTGTATGAATTTGTTTCATATGTTGTATGAATTTGTTTCATATGTTGTTTTAATTTGTTTCATTTGTTGTATGAATTTGTTTCATATGTTGTATGAATTTGTTTCATATGTGTGTGATGAATTATTTATAATCTGTGAATGATTATATCTGTCATTGAATTTGTTGAAGGCTATAATTTAGCCGAATGTATTTTTTGGTATCGTTGGATACCAGAAATGAATGAAATTGGATTTTTGATATTAAAGTATGAAATTTTAAGTAAATTTCTTTTGAAAGAATTGGTTGAATTTAAAAGAAAGGATTTTGAAGTATAAAGTCGATTTTCGAAATCTTATCGAATTATTTCTAAGATATGGTAAAAGATTTTATAAATGGATTTTGAATAGTATTATTCGAAAGTTGGAATTTTTTTTAAAATGGAATTTTAAATGGTTTGGAAGAGATAACTGAATTTATTTTAAAAGGTGATTAATTTTGAAATCAATTTGTAATTGATTTGGTGTTGAAGTAAATTTTGAAATCAATTTCAAATTTGATTTGGTGTTTGAAATAAATGTTGGAAATTCAATTTGGGTTTTGAAATAAATTTGGAAATCAATTGAAAAATTGATTAGGAATTGAAAGTGAATATTTGAGAAATCGATTTAAAAATCGTATAAAGGTGAATATTTGGGATTTAAATTCACAATGAAATTTATAAAGGAAAGGGAATTTGTTTTAAAAATAAACACTGATTTATTTTTAAAGTATGGAAGTAAATTTACAATTTGGAATGTAAATTTGAAATAAATCGATAAGGATTTATTAAATTGGTTTAAATGGACCATTTTGAAGTGAAAATGTATTCTCACTATAAAGCCGAGTATATTTCCAAAGTAGCTTTTAAAATATAAATTTAAGGTTCTGAAGTTGGTTTTCAAAAGGAATATTTCGGAGAAAATATTTTCCAAATTTATTTTTGGATAGTGATATAAATCTTTTTAAAATATTTGAACTCGACAGATTTCCAGTGAGAATGAATAAATATTTGGAAATATATCCCGTGTAGGGAAATTGATTTGAAATTGGTTTTCAAATGTTGAAGTGTGGAAATTATATATCTTGCGAAGATATTTTGAAATTTAATAATTTGGGAAAAATTATTTAAATTGGTTGATTGTTGTGGATGTTGTTGATAGTTAAATAACCGACTATCAATATTTGCCTTTGAAATGGCACTTGATTTGTTTTTAAAACAAACGCTCATTATTCGGTTTAGCCGGGAAAAGATCTTTGTGTCATATAACCCATTCTGAATAGTGATACGTCGTGAATGGACATTATTTGAAGACCGGTGTGAAGACCGGGTATTTTCGAAAGTGAAAGGACAACCTGTCGAATGTCTCTGCACCGAGTTGCTCCGATATAGAGATTTATATCACTCTTCTTGTGATGGGAAGTCCGGACGTGATTAGTGAATATCCGGATTGCAAGGGCTTCTTTGGAAGTGCCTTCGATTCCGTTCGATCCCGGAACGGACTTGTATGGATGTGCGTCTGACGTTACACTTTGAGATGTAAAGATGGTTTCTATCAAATACATTTCTGTTGGTGGCGGAGAATTTATTCTCTTAGCTTAACACCCTTCTATGAGACGTACGAGCTCAGAGGTTATGTAGTTGATGGTTACTAGTGATACATTCCCAATTTGGTAATGTGGCATACGGAGTGCAGTTGATCATTTGTTGATCAAAGCGTGGCTTTGTGAAAAAGCATGGCTTTGTGGATGAGACTTCGTCGAGCCTCATAACCCGGTAATGGTCGAAACAGGAATGTTGTGGCAAAGGTTTTAGGGGTAGCGCCCCTAGGGTATGTCATTTCCTTCTGGATAAAAGGTGATATCATGGTATGGAGCCCAGATATTTTACCTATGTTGATTATACTTTGTGGTTGTTGCTTTGTGATTGAGGATCCTCGGATAAAGGTCGGTGACGACCGGGGGATGACATAGCTCGTGTGTTAGTTACCTAGTTACAGCTTGGTTAAAGCGTGAGGTAGCGTCGGCCTTGTGTTTGCATATATCCGGTTAGGTTCTCGGGGCGTCTTTCCAGAGGCGTTTCTATTTCGGTGTAAGGAAGTTCCTTTGCCTGACCATTTGTTGGAAATCCAAAGAAAAAATACGAACCCTGTATGGTTTTAGTTGTAGAACCTGCCATTTACTTATGGTGGTCACCACTGTTTAGATGGTAGCTATAGTAGGCATACAATAATAGTTCTATGCTGGCTAAGATTAATATTATATTTTCGAAATGGTTTTCGACACTCTGCACTAATGATAATAATATCGAATGATTTTGCATAGTAAGCATTTTTGACTATCATAAGAAGAAATCTCCTCCAATTCTGCGTTTGCATTGTGTGTGTGGCGGGAGGTCTTATGGTAGTTTCATTTTCAAAAGCATTGCGAATCTGCTTTATTTTCTTTGTGAAAATAACTGTTTTTAGTTCTCACACCAGTCACCACGACTGACATGGAGTTTATTTTTTCCTTCCTAAACTCTGGGTGCCCATCATTTTCCACACTGGCATCCTAGAGTCAGGTTATCAGGTCATTCTGGATTCAGGAGATGCTGTGGAGCTCAGTGGCAAGCTGGATGCCGAGACGTATCACTTGTATATGATATTATTTATTCCGCTGTGTATTCTGTATGAGGACAAGTTTGTATAACTATCCATTGATGTATTGTTGTTGTAAACTCTGATGATGAGGTAATGTATAAAATGATATAGTTCTTGATTTAAAGATTATTCATCTATCTATTATATGTTGTTCTGCTGCGATATGTGAGATTCTGATATTGTTTTGTGTTTTTCTGTTGTTTCTTCTTTCTTTTTCTTCTGTCTTCTTCTACCTCTTCTTTTTCTCCATAACAATTCGGTTTTCCAGCATTCGATTGTTCGGCAGTTGATACAGTGGACGTATTAATGTCGATTTTCGAGCAATGAAAAATCGCGTTCGTTACACAAAGTGTTATGAATTTCAAGGTTTTGATTTTAAAAACTTACGATTTCGAAAGCGATATAACTTTGGAAAGTGATATGATTTTGGAAATGGATCTATTTGAAGTGAAAATGATATCGTATGGATATGGTTTTTAAATGGCAATGATTTTGATTTTGAAATATAAACTATTTTGAAAGTATTTTGAAATGACCAATCAATGTAATAATTACGTAGTTATTGAAGAGTCCGGGATCGGTTAGGGACATACTCTCTGTCCAAACCGAAAACCACTATAATAACTATTATATGCGGAGCGTGATCCAAAATGAAGTGGTTGGAATGATGACGTTGCTGGATTTGAAGAAAGAGAACGATAATGGATAGCCTTGACACTTGTGTCAAATTTGAAATGACTTAAACAGGAGCCGTGCCGGGCCAGTGAGGTTAGCTACCTCTAGCGGACACACTTCTTCATAAACTACTCATTACTTGTTTTTGATTGGTGTGCACCCTTGAATTGGGTGTGTTGTTTCACGGTGTTGCGATCGTTGCGGCGATGCGTTCTCACCAGTCCAGATCAGGCAAATGGTAGTTTCACTACCTTGGGTATTGCCTCATGTGCCTTGTCATACTCGTATCCCTATGCGCGACCACTACGATTTGTTTTGTGTTATACCTATGGAGTACTCCCTGATAGTCCATTAGTTTACGGTGGAGTTTACAGTGCTGTATAGACTATGATGCTTATATAAAATGTGTTAAGGGGGATATTGGTAACGCCTTAACGCTATTTTGATACTTTATATTACTAATAGGCATTATCTACTTAGCGTACACTACTATATATAAATAGTTTAACTGATCCTTAGAGGATGGTTATCCCAAACATCCTTTGAGTTACTTTTATTTCAGTTGATATTTCACTTGAGTTGGATTTATTGATATAAGAATGTTAATCCTGACTCGAGTGTTTGTGTTTTGCTTTACGCTCGGGTCAGACTGAGTGATACAGTATTCGAGACTCACCTTTGGAGTTGGAGCTTCGCTTGGAGATTCAGCTATCTATCCAGCTTTCAGTTATTCAGTTGATTCCAGTGATGTATTCAGATCTTGTATTTGACTATTGTATTGAGATATCTATGTATTCGAGACCTCTGTTGTATCTTGTTTAACTCTGCTATATACATATAGTAGCTTCATGAACTATTATTCTTTTGTTTCCGCTGCATTAATTTATATTACTCTGTGTGTGATTCTGTGATTATTTATTTACTGTATATGCTGAGTTTTGCCAAATTTAAATTAACAATCTATTATTTTGAGCAATTCAATTCCGGCATGTGTGGATTTATTGTCGATTTGAATGGTCCAAAATAGTGGGTCGTTACAGCTTATAAATCCAACCATATTTTGACCAACATTTTACATCCGTTTAAAAATCCACTCAAGATGTTTTATCAAATTTTTATTTTATTTTTGTAATGATTTTTCTATTGTCAAAATGTCGCTTTTTGTTTTTCAATAATTGTTTTATTCGTCAAAAAAATTCTAAAATTTCACGATAATTATTTATTTTTCCATATAAATTTTCAAACAACTTCTTGAATTTTAAAACTCAATCCAATTTCCAAATTTGAATTTAAATTCAATATTCTTATCCAAAAATTTAACTTATCAAATTGAATTCAATAATATATTCTAAATAACTTTTAATTATATTTATCCATTTTAAAATATTTATTTTTTAACTTTGGAACGGAATGTTACACCTCCCCCTAAAGAAATTGCATGCTTGCAATTTACTAGAGAGTATTGTATTCGATTTAACCTATAAAATAACAACAAAATATAAGATACACATTATTCTTTACTGCACTTTTGCTGCGCTACTCTGATGAAATCTCATGTAATCTTGTCGACTCAACCATGCATAAGAAAAGTAAACACCTCATTTCTTTCAAATGTATGAAGCAAATTTGTAAATATAGCGATCAATATACGTATACCTTTCAATAGTACTTTTGAAAAAAATATTCTTAAATTTCAAAACGTATAAAATTTTCAAAATTTTTATAAGAATCGAAAATTTTGAATTTTTTTTGGATAGTATTATTTGTATGGAGAGCATTTTGAACAATTACAATATGATAAAATATATATACATCGACCAAAACATGATCGAAAATAATTTATATATCAAAATTTTCCACGTGGCATATAATCCACAATATATATAACTATTTTAGTAAAAACATACATGATTTTTATCATTTTAAAGCAATTTATTTAGTTTTATGCGAACGAAAGCAAGTTTGCGCTACAATCCAATCCAAATAGCCTTCGTGTATCTATGCTTAACTCAAACAAACTATATAAGACCATATACATGCATATAAAAGAACATTGCATTCACATATCAAATAAAGAACGTAGCTTATTTATCCATTTTAATGTATTTAATTAGTTTATTATGTAGTTTATGGTTACTTGAATATCATTGATCAGCAGTATTGATTGGATGCTAAATTATTATAAATCAATGTGTATTGTTTACCTTGTATAAATATGATGAATGAAGGTAACTTGCTTATTGTAGGCAAAATGAACTTAATTCCCTACCACCTCAAATTGCATATTATTGCTCATGTTTGACCCTAATGCATGCGCCACAATGTTTGAAGAGAAACCATTTGCACAAATCTTATCCCATATGGCATAAGTCATTTTCTACCCTCAATATTTGTAGTAGCAGCAACAACAAAAATGAAACCAGATCTACCAAAAATAAATTCAAAATTTATATAATTTAGATATCTGTACCATACACATGAATCAAGTTTGTTTTTAATGCAAAATAACAGTTATAAACTGAAATCCCTGGTATCAACCATATATTTATATTTAAATATTTGTTCCTTTTCTTCCTTTCATATGAAACAAATATTTAAATATATATATGTGTGTGTGTGTGTGACTGATATCAGAGGATTGGATGATGGAGCTAAATAGGGGAGTTGTGGATCCTAGCTTAATATATATTATCTATAATAGCAATAATATATATTTTCTGTCATGTATGGTCTCGATCATCTGTTTTGAAATTGTTTATAGAATATATGTTATATGTAAAGTTGTACTTTCTTATTCAAAAACATTTCTGCCTTTTTTCCTCAACTTATTCGATTTGTATTTTTGAACAGATAACTGGAGTGCCAAAGCTATTAGGAGAAAGACAACTGGAACGGGTAGAATGAGATATCTTCGTCATGTATCTCGCAGATTCAAGAGTGGTTTCAGAGAAGGTAAATTCTCATTACATGTTTACTATGTGTTATATAATTTATATCCTATATAATGTCTGCACTCAATTTGGAACCTAAACATATAAACATGAAGAGACGTGCACTATGTTAAATGTATATTGGCCTTTTTCCAATTTGATATATATAACTAACATTGTATGCAATATTTTTTTTCCTGTGCACACTGACATCCCACCTTGCCCCAGGGGGGCTGGTGACAATACGCAGCAGCAGCGACACAGTTGTTATGGCTAGCAGCAGCTTACTCTACGGCGCTGCTAACAACAATTAGTTTTTTTATTAAATAAAACTAGCTAGCATTTCATGAAATAAGAAAACAAGCATGAGTAGGAATTAAATTACGTTCATTTTTTCTACAAATAATTGTTAATAATGCAAGGAGGAGTACATGAACATTTATTTAAGGATCATTTATTTTATATACACCAATGCCAACGGGATCGATGTTGTTTTTAGCAATTATTAACGATAGGCTAATGGTAAATCATTAGTTTACATGTTGATTTTCCTCTGATCGTCCACTCACATTTATACCATGTTTGCTATGAGCAATGTCGTTTCAGTGCCAACAAAGTACAATATCTCTTATCATATATTCATATATTGCGCATTTACATAGATTTTATTTTATTTTATTTATCCTTTTGCATTTAATCAGGTAAGCAAGGGTAGAATGAAACAAAATGCGAGCACCAGGGCAGGCAATGGTTCCAAGAAGGAAGGCATGAACAAGGTCGTAATTTCTACAAAGAAGAAAGTAGTGGTTCTAGTTGTTGTCGACTACAAAAGAAGTAAGAAAATTGCAATGTTTTTTGTCAAAATTCATATTTCATTTTGAAATATTTTTATAAATAAAATTTTCTTATTTTTTGAAATCAAAGCTTGCTTTTATAATTTCATTTTAATTTTATAAACTCATGTACAACAATGTCAATCAAACATCCAAATAAAATTCATTTTAATATATCACAATCACAAAAAAAATTACATCATACTTGTGAATATTATTTTTTTTTCTTTCAAAAAATAAATAATTTTTACTTAACAAATTTTCAACACAAATATTTATGTGTATATATTCTACCTGATAATCGACCATTTAGATTATTCATAACTCGCACATCACAAGTGAGCATCGTATACAAATGTATAAAATATCCTAATTCTCACTCCTATAAGACCAAAATATATCTTAGTTTTTGTATTATTCTAACCTAAGCTTCGATACCAACATGTAACACATCAGCTCTAGTGACCAAATTATCAGAGGGAGCTTATCATTCGATAGCTCGAATTAATGGACATGGAAGGAGCAATCTCTCGTATATACTACTTTGGGTCAACATAGGTATGTTTCAATACCTGGATACATTTGAAATAAAATGCATCTCGTCTCGACACAAGAAAATGTAAAACAGTTCTAGAATTAAATAATTCAGTATTATAGACACAAATAATAATTTCTCCACTAACAAATTGAAGTGAACAAGAATAATAAATTTTATATCATATCTAAAAATTGGATACATCGTGTATGTGTGAACAGACACATACACAAAAAAATCACATGTAAATAAATCACATTGATCAATATGATGAAACCTTAACAGAAGTATAAGAATTGTCATCATCATTTTCTTTAACTCTATATCGTAGCCCACAAAGCATATATAGTCATAATATTGGTCTTTAAAACAACCTCAGTCTGACCCATGAAGAAGTTACAAAACAAAAACTCGAGTAAGGTTAGATATCTAGCTGTGAGTATAATTGGTAATAGAAATAGATGATTGAGTCATGTAGGGTTATATGGGGCATACAAGTTACAGATCGGGTCATCCACTAAACAAATTCCCCAATCCACATTTTCACAAATCAATTATAACATCCATGTCATGGCAATATTCAATATAAATATGATCAAGTTAGGAGTATGCCATTGGAAAAATTCTATAATTTATAGTAAATTATTAACTCTGTAATAAAATCTCATTCAAAATAAAAGGTGTTTTTCTTTCTGTTATATACTTAATATAACGTGTTATATAAATTATTTATATAATCAAAAGCATATTTAATAGAAAATCCATAAAGGATGTGTTTAGTGATAGTAATTACAATGTATTGTAAGCATGAGAAATTTAACACAATAAAATAAATACATTATTTTAAATATTTCTAGTCAAGATGTAACAAGTCAGAATATCGAGGCATCAGTTGCGACTAGAGTACGTAACGCTCTCGAAATCTAGGATAGTGCATTACTCATGACTACTGGGGACACTAAGAGATTACGTACTAATAGTTGTTGGATAACCATGGAATGACTCATTCGATAGTTTTGTGTTAGTTAATATAACTAAATTTAAACAGAAAATGTGACAATATTACGTAATTCACTCGACTTAAGAATATTGTCGAGCTTCAATGTGGAAACTCCACTTTGATTATAATTAAATCATGACACAACATCCATCCAAAGACTATAATTAGGTTTAGTGGAAGCATTGGAAGTGAAATAATATTCAATAGAGAATTCGTCTCCTTAATTATATGAGGTTAGTGTCACGGTCAACTAAAGTTAACTCAAAGTCAAAGTCTATGGTTAAAGTAGTTCTGTCAATAATAATTATTATTATTGAACTAAGGTTTTTGTGTTTGGACTATAAAGTTGAATATGAACGATGTTAGAATTTTGACCATTACCAAATTCTATAAGTCATAATGTGATATAGTTTGGACGAAGAGAATTGATGTGAATAATTGTTACTACCAGATACCACTTAAAATAAGTGCAATTGGATTTTACCGAAGCTATGCAAATGATAAACTTGGCAATAATGTCACATCACTAGCTAAGATAACGTGTGAACTTTAATGTTCGAATTGTTTGATATTAATTGCTGATCAAATTTACACCTAAGAGTCATACAAACAGAATGTTGAATACGCCGACTACCACCTGATTTAATTAAATCATAATCGTTATAAATTAATTCATATTAATGAAATATTAATTATAAAATTTTATTTCATTTGTGTTGATCGGTATTGAAAATGGTGTGTATATAAAAGTTGTATACACACGTATGTATCGATATACGATATCGATGTATGTTTAAATTTGATTTAAATGTGAATTATCTGTAAGGACCCGATTCTTCGACTTCCGAATATCGACATCAATACGTCCACTGTATCGACTGTCGAGCCATCGAATGCTGGAAAACCGAATTCTTAGGGTTTAAGAAAGAAGAGGTAGAAGAAAACAGAAGAAAAAGAAAGAAGAAACAACAGAAAAACACAGAAACAGAAACAATATCAGAATCTCACATTCGCACCGGAACAACATATAATAGATAAATGAATAATCTTTAAATCAAAGAACTATATCATTTTATACATTACATCATCATCAGAGTTTACAACAACAGTACAACACTGGACAGTTATATAAACTTGTCCTCATACAGAATACACAGTGGAATAATATAATATCATGTACAAGTGGTACGTCTCGTCATCCAACTCGCCACCAAGCTCCACAGCATCTCGAATCCAGAATGACCTGATAACCTGACTCTAGACTGCCCGTGTGGAAATTGGTGGGCACCCAGAGTTTAGAAAGGAAACAATAAACTCCAGGTCAGTCATGGTGACTGGTGTGAGAACTTAAAATAGTTTATCTTTAAAACAAACAACAGGAAGATTTTAAAGTCAATTTCGCAATGCTTTTGGAAAATGAAACTACCATAAGACCTCCCGCCACACACACAATGCAAACGCAGAATTGGAGGAGATTTCTTCTTATGATAGTCAAAGATGCTTACTACGCAAAATCAAATCCTTTTTGATATTATTATTAGTGCATAATGTAGAAAACATTTCGAAAGTATAATATTAATCTTAGCCAACATACGACCAGTATCGTATGCCTACTATAGCTACCATCTAAACAGTGGGGCGCCACCATAAGTAAATGGTAGGTTCTACAACTAAAACCGTACAGGGTTTCGTATTGGAGTTTGGATTTCCAACAAATGGTCAGGCCAAGGAACTTCCCATTGCCACATAGGTACGCCTCTGGAAAGACGACCCGAGAACCTAACCGAATCTCTGCCAACACAAGGCCGGGTTACCCCTAACTGGATAACTACTGACACGGATATGTCATCCCCCGATCGTAACCGATCTATATCCGAGGATCCTCGATTTCCATTAAACACAAAGTAATAAATTTGCAGCAACTACATAGGTTAAGTATCTGGGCTCCATACCATGATACCACCTCTATCCAGAAGGAATGACATACACTAAAGGGGCGCTACCCCCTAATAACCTTGCCGCATCTTTCCTGTTTTGACCATTTCCGGGGTGTGAGGTCTGACGAAGTCTCATCCACAAAGCCACGCTTTATACAAAAGTTGTGCTTTGGGTCAACAAATGATCAAAGTAATGATCACAAAGACAAATGATCAACAAATGATCATATCACAAATGATCAAACAATGATCATTTCACAGCAACACTCAGCATGCCACGTTACCAAATTGGGAGTATATCGCTAGTAACCATCAACTACATAACCTCTGAGCTCGTACGTCTCAGAGAAGGGTGTTAAGCTAAGAGAATAAATTCTCCGCCACCAACAGAAATGTATTTGAAAGAAACTAGGTTTATATCTCAATTTGTAACGTCATACATACAACCATACAAGTCTGTTCCGGGATCGAACAAAACCGAAGGCACTTCTCACGAAGCCCTTACAAATTCGGATAATTTTCTAATCACGTCCGGACTTCTTGTCACTAAGGGTGATAAAACCTCTATATCGGAGATCAGCCGATGTAGAGTAACTCGACGGTAATCCTTCCGTTTTCAAAAATATCCGGTCTTCAACACCGGTCATCAAATGCAATCCATTACGACGTATCACATATTCGGAATGGGTTATACGACCCCATGGCCCTTTCCCGGCTAACCCGAATAGTGAGCGCTTATTCAAAAATAAGTGTGGCATTCAAATTCAAGCAAATCACAACCAATACCCATTCAAGGGTAAATATTGATAGTCGGTTATTTAACTATCAATAAAGATGCGCAACATCATCAGATTCCAAATAATTTTCCAAATTATTTAATTTCCAAAAATATCTTTACAAGATATAAAATTTTCCACACTTAACCATTTGAAACAAATTTCAAATATTCACTTTTCAATTTATCTTTAAAAGATAAAATTTCAAACCTTTCATTTCATATTGGAAAAGCATTTCCATACTTATTTAATAATAAGTAATTCACAAATCTTATTTATTTTCAACACTTGGAAAATATTCGATATACTTAAATCATAATTAAGTATATATTTCATTCTTTAAGGAAATCATTCTCTTTCACAAATTTTATTTGAGTCAAAATGAATGTTACGTAAAACATCGTTATGACGACTCAAAATCACTAGTATAGGGATTCGAAATTTAGATAAATATATAAATCCCAATACTATATAAAACATTTCCTTTCGGAAACCATTTACTATAACAACAGTGTTATAGTCCACCATTTCCTTATTTCTCGAAACGTCTATTTCAACAATGAATGTTGAAATCTATGGTTTCGATACTTAATACGTTTTAAAACATCTTTTAAAACAATTATTTCATTTCGTAATATCACTTCTCCAAAACATATCCATTTTATTTAATAATATATTTACTATCCAAAATCGTAAATATACTTCGTTATCCAAATTCAACATTTCTACACATTTTATTTAAAGGATTATCCACTGTCCAAAATCGTGGATAAAATTCCCAACCAAACTCTTATTATTACAACATTTAACTTAAAGGATAATTCGCTGTCCAAAATCACGAATATATCTCATTTATTAAACTTCTATGTTTAATTTATCAAATTCAATTGATTTCGAATTTATAAACAACGTTTATAAATTCCATTTCTATTTATAAAACTTCAACTTATAAAAAAAACCCTGAATTAACAAATTCAATGTATAACTCTTATTTTACCAAAAACCTATTCATTTTATAACTTCACATTATAAATCCATTAATTTCGTTCACTTATGAAATACATTTATACTTCTTTTATATAAATCATTTATAATAATCCAAAAATCCCAATTAAAACCACTTTATAAATAAATCAACTATTTATTTCAAAAATCACACTTTGGTTATATTTCACAAAAATCATAATTTTTATAACTTTAAAAATGGATCCGATGATGCAACAGCACCCAATAATCAATCACGGCAATCAAACGTCATATATCATCATATGATAATCAACAAATATCACAATATCTGTAATCAAATAAATACGGGTGAGGAATCCAGTTGGATCCCTCCAACCTGCTTCCCTGCATCCACAGATGTTAGCACAATACCAATTCCGCTCCAGTACGGAATATCGCGGTATATGGGTTTAATAAATATTATCCGCTATTATGTCGCGCAATAGGGTCTCATCCGCTATACAAATGCGGGAAAATCAACAACTCCAATATATATATATTGCTATATAGATATATAATACCAATTCCACTTCAATGTGAAATTACCGCGGTATATGTTTTTAGTAAATAACCTCCGCTTAATAACGGCGTATAATGTCTATTTTAACAATCAATAGATAACAATCATCATCCAAACATACATTCAAGCAATTTTAAATCTAACTATTTAAAATTTAAATCGAAACAATTTCGATTGAGTGAGAAGTTCTCACCTTGATTTCAATTCAGTTTCAGCGTTTTATTTCGAATACAATTAAACGGACGTTTACTTTTACTCGAAATTTTCGCTAGCTCCAAACGACTCCAATCCAATTCTATACCGTAGTGCTCGACAAAATGAAGCCAACGCAAAAAGTTTCGTCCGAAACGGACCTCGTATGACAAAGATATAGCATTACAAAGTTATACGATTTTAAATAATATAATTTACATTTGCTTTTTTTTATTTATTTTATACCAATCTATCTTGGCCGTGCATTTTGAATCTTCAGATCCAAGCCGCGCATTGATGCTTCTCCCTCCTTCGTTCATAGGTGAAAACCGAACTCAACAGCCGCCTCTTCTTCCACAATTTTCGTGCTTCCTCCAAGCGACTTTATATCGATTAAGAACCACCACCTAGACCGCCTACGCGAGAGCCGCGTTCGGCTGCTTTTTGGCCAGGCTCGGCCCCTTGATGGCCTCGATTTTTGTGCACGAACGCCGGCACTTCAAGCGTCGATTGCCGCCAATCGTAACTCTAAAAACGATCTTGACCGTTGAATTTATAGAACTCGTGACGATCTACATTTCTCTAGTTGAAAGATTGTGATAAATGTTGATAGATTGGAAGATAATTGGAGGAGAAGGATTGAAATCGCTGGCCATTGATAGTTGAAAGCGGAGGCTGAAGTTATTTGCCCTAGGGTTTAGTTTTGTGTTGCAAAAGTGAAAATGTAGGTCCTTTTATAGAAAAATGATCAAAACACTATTCATCCCGGATTTTCCGAACTCCAAATCGAGTGTGCCGGCTGACGTTTATAATGTTTACCCCGCGTTCCGAACGCAATGGAACGTGTTTCGGGAGCTAATTCGGTCATCTGTGCGAGTTACGGAATTAAACGATCGATTTTAAATTAAACCGATTTAAACCGATTTCGATGCGTTTTGGCTTGCCCCGGACAAATGATAAATCCGATTGACTTGAAATTTGAAATCTTACAATAATATCACATTATGGATCCGATGAAACTAGTTTCGTCGAAATCCGACACTGTTTAAAAAATGACTATTTTTAACTCGCCAAATTAATATTAAACAATTTCGACGGGTTTCGAGTTGCCACGGTCAAACGACAACTCCGATTGCTACGAAAATTGAAATCCGATAATAACAAACTATTACAGATCCAATGGAACAAGTTTCGTCCAATTCTGAGACTGTTCGAAAAATGGCTAATTTCACTAGTCGATTAAATATTAAAATATTCAATTTCCACAGATTAACTTTAAATTCAATTTTAAAAGTTCTATAACATCATTATAACTTCAATATGATTTAATATAACTTTATAAATCATTTTCAATCACACTAAACCCAATTTTCAAGTAAGTCTGGAATTTCACTAGTTAATTTATCGATTTAATTACCCAATTAAATCCAATTATTCGAATTTTAAATTACTCGACTTATTAATTTCACTTATTAATATTTAAAATCAATTAAATATTCAAGTTTTAATTAATATAAATTCTGGGTCGTTACAAACTTCCCCCCTTAAAAGAATTTCGTCCTCGAAATTACAAAGTAAGAAAGAGTTACAGAATTCATTAACTTTCAAAACATACAGTTCAATTTAGATTTTCAAATCCACTTAAGTGTTTAACTTTTCCAAAATCCATAGTTAAACTTATTACAATAACTTTACTAAGTTTTCAAAATTTTATTTAGTTTTTCAAAAATTTCAATTTTCTCAAAAATATTCTAACGCCTTAAATTTTCGGAAAATTTCGCCATAGTCTCCTTTGCGCGGCTCGATCCGAAAAAAAATGACAGTATATATATATCACAAATATACATCTCATCAAGTGATGAGGCATCCCATAGGGAAAAAAGTGTAAAAATACGATATTTAATCTGAGATATGTACCTTATATATTATTAGCGAGCGTATACGGCTAATATAGCGCAAAAGCGATCTCCAAATGCGAAGCAAACGCCATTCACACCTACTAAACACTCAACAACAATATGAGAAACATGTATATAGAAAATAATATCAATATACATCATATAGAAACATAATAACTACATGTGCCAATATAGCAAATGCAACAAACAACAAATGCAACCATCATCCAATAAACATTCAACAACTTCATAACCAAATCAATATACATTCACTTCTCATTAACATTCATTGAATTGGTTTTCAATTTTAAATCATATTTGATTCATTTACATTGGATTTTTATCAACATTCATTTATTTAATTAGTTACATTCACTAATTTACATTCAAGTTGGTTCACTTACAAATCAAATCAAATTCTATTTAAGATTCACTTAACTTCCAATTTGATTTCAATTACTTTAGCTTTCAATTTGTCAATTCAATTTCATTAACACTTAATGAATTATATACAATCAACTAACATTCATATAACAACCAATGTATATTCATTTACATTCGATTTGGTTCAACACTTTTAATTACAATTGGTTTATATTAAATTGACTTCCATTCAATTATTCAACTTCCTTTTAATGAATTAACACTTATATTCATTATTCCATCTCAATTATTTTCATTCGATTGATTAACATTCAATCCATTTATTAGTTCAATTGCTAATTCATTTAACATTTAAAGTTGAATTTCATTTACATAACTCAAGTTCATATCCATTTAATTCACTTGATTATTTATATTCAACAATTTCAACTTAGATTTAATTGATTCACTTATACTTACCTTAATTTAACTCCGTCCATTAAGTTAAATTTATTTTATCAAAATTCAAATTTGTATAAGTTATCAACTCATTTATCATTCCCATAAATATTTTAAATAGGATTCCAGAATCTTTCAACCTTTCAAAACCATTTTTGAAATCAATTCAAATTATCTTTTGAATTTCTAAAACCAAATCCAAATTTTTCAAACAACTTTCATTTAAAATAATCCGGTAGCAATTCCTCTTTTGGAAACCCGAAAATGAACACCAATGATGTCGCGATCATCATCGGAATTATTTTCCAGCGACCGAAAAGAGTTTAGAGCTTTCATCTCTCAAAAACAATTTTCCAAAATATCAAATCCTTTTAAAACATTTCTCTGGAATTTTATTTCAGATTATAAATCACCTTTATAAATCTTTCACTTATATAATTTCACTATTTATATATAAGATTATTTTACAATTGTAAATCATTTTAATTATAACTTCATCTTTACAATTATTCTTTCATTTTCCACAATCAAACAATCAATTATATACACTTTAATAATTTCCGAAAAATTATTTCCTTATATACAAAATATAATTGAGGTAAAATTATTTCATTTACCCAATTTAAACAATATCGTGCCAAATTGTTCTATTCAAGTGTTTAGAGATCCCTGTCGATAGAGTTGTACTGACAATGCCGACCAGAATCCATATACCACTCAACAAACCAATCATCACAATATAAAACAATTTTATATTAACTAACAAATACGCGCTCGTATCTATTATTACACTCAACTCATTCTAGAGTACTACTGACTCTATCTCTAATGAGTAACACCCAACAGAGCAGGGTTGTCGCTTAACCATATGCTCTGATACCACGTTGTAAGGACCCGATTCTTCGACTTCCGAATATCGACATCAATACGTCCACTGTATCGACTGCCGAGCCATCGAATGCCGGAAAACCGAATTCTTAGGGTTTAAGAAAGAAGAGGTAGAAGAAAACAGAAGAAAAAGAAAGAAGAAACAACAGAAAAACACAGAAACAGAAACAATATCAGAATCTCACATTCGCAGCGGAACAACATATAATAGATAAATGAATAATCTTTAAATCAAAGAACTATATCATTTTATACATTACATCATTGTGACGACCGCCCATGACCCCTGCACCGAATCTAGAGATAGTGCGCTGTAAAGTGTGCCAGGCGACCATGGACGATTGCCAGGGTAAAATAAAAACAGCAGAATCTATCGTATTACTCATAGTGCATGGACAAAATACAATAGAATATATATATAGTGAAGCTTCACAGAATAGAATCTCATCAATAAAACTTCATAATAGTTGAATACAATCATCTGAACAGTCAATACATCAAGCCTCACTACATAAGACTCAGAGAATATACAAGCAGCGGAACATCCAGTACATATAGTAAGAAATAATATGCAAGCCTCCAGCTCGTCTTCGTCATCAGCATCGTGGAAAGCAAGAACAGCACCTGTCACCTGCTACCTAGTCTGCCCGTCCCAAAATGGACGAATAGCCCAAGGCAATAAGAGTTAAAACATAAAGCCTTGAGTCAGACAACAGTCTTAGTGAGCAGTAAATTAACTAACAACATACCAAAAGAGCATAAAGGAAAAGGAATAGGAATACAACCCTCCCACTCCACCTCTTTCTACAGTGATAGCCCCCAGACACACACTAAGTAGAAGCAAACATAGCAAAGCACACAATTTAAAGTAAACCAATTATCACTCGAGTCAAGGGCGATGTTTTCCAAGTACAAACCCCTAAGGCCTAAACCAAGATCAGATAAGCACCCAGAAAATACCGCTCTTGAGACCGAATGACGATACAACCAAACATCCATGACTCTGGCTATCACTGTTATCATTGCCTTGATACCATCGTTAATTTGAATGACCGGCACATTCTTTTAGCCGTCCGTCAAGGGCTAATGGAAACCCCGGTTCTAGACATAACTCTGCACGTCATCGTGACCCGTGCCTAGGAATATCGAATCTGCCCAGAGTACTTGACTATCAATCATTAGCCTTCAGGGACTATCGAATCTGCCCAACGTACTCTTGCTTTGAGCATGCTAGAACCTTCAACAACGATGAGATCTCAGCCTTCTAGTCATCCTCCTCGACGACTATTTCCATTTTAGCTCAAGCACCTCTCGAGCAAACCATTATCCTCAACTCGAACCATTTCACCGAGTTGTCAACATGCTTGGAATGATCCCGTCTGGATTAGACCAAGGCTATCTCATATCATGGTTCGCCTCATCATCATCATAGCAAAGCCTCATCTCAACATCATCATCAAATCTATCCATATGAGCCTCATCATCCGCTACATATGCCACGTGCAGCTTTTCCAATTCAAGAGCCTTTCCCTTAGCTTTTGAATCATCTTCGACCATCTTGTCTAAGTCAAATCATCAATCATCTAAGTCATGGCAATCAATCAAGTCAATCATTAATCCAAGTAAACAAGCATTCAAATATGATCTAAATAGACAATTATAACGATAATGGCAATTTCGTAAATAAAGAGTCAAAAGTCTAACAAGCATGAAATCATGAGCAATGTCTCTATAATCTTGATGAATGAACTTACATAGGTTAACATGTAATAAAATGGTTGTCAAATCATCATGAACAATGGATCTACATGGATCTATACTTAGGTTTACAAAAATGCATGGAAATCACTACTTTAACACAAAATCAAGCCAACGATCCGATATACTCCTTTGGATCCGTGTGAGAGATAATCACCACTCACCAAATCACCTAAACACCTCAAAAGAAACCCACTTCAGATCTGGACAGCGAAGGATCTAACTCGATCGATCACCCACTTCAAACGATGAAATCTCTCTTCGATGGATGAAGATCTTCAATCTAAGCTCTTGAATCTTCAATTTGATCTTCAACTTGGATGGATGGAATCACTAGATTAGAGTGGAGAAAAGAAGTGAAGAAGTGTAGAAGTTGAGCTCTCAAAATGGCAGCACTTCGTCGCTTCGAAATCCGGATCCCAAAAAGTGAGAAAAACCTTCCTATTTATAGGCTGAAAAACCCTAAGTCGTTTTCTTTTAGGTCGTCCACGACCTATAGAGCATCACGACCTGCGACTTAGTGAGACAACCCATCCTACGACCTAACGAGGTTACGACCTACAACTCATGAAAGCCTACGACCTAAAAACCCCACGACTTAAGACCTTCGACTTAAGTACCCATGCGACCTAACGACTCAACTGAGATACGCCTTACGACTTAGCAACTCTACGACTCAACTAGGCTACGACCTATCACCTTTACCCGACTTAACGGCTTACTAGGATTTTAGGTCGTCTAACGACTTAACGACTTCTGGGATACGACTTAATAAAGACACGACTTAGCACCTAAGCCAAAACTCAGCGACTTAAAGTACACACGACCTAATACTTAGGTACGACTTAAGACAATGCGACCTAACAATTTACGACTTAACAGACATACGACCTACTCACTTAGCCCGGCTACGACCTAACTCCTTAGGTCGTCTAACGACCTAACTACTCCAACTCGCTAACCACTAGGTCGTTGCCGCTAACTTCTTAGGTCGCAAACTACTACCCCAGCTTCCTTAGGTCGTCGCCAACCTACTTCTTTCATTAACTCGCCAAAACTCTTAAGTCTCCAACTTTCCTTAAGTCGTCTACGACCTAAGCCTCAACAAACGACTTAACTTCCTTAACTCGCATCTTCCTTAGGTCGCTCCAAACTCCCATACGACCTAGGACTTAAACACTGAATGACTTATCAACAGTGTGACCAAACATCATCTGTTTTACGATGTTTCGATCCGTAAAAATACGGGTCGTTACATTCTCTCCCCCTTAGGAATTTCGCCCCTGAAATTCCAAACAACAAAGCAATCAAAGACTATTCTGCACGCCTACCATCCATAGCAATCAACAACCCATGCATCCAATTCTAGCTTAGCATGCAGAATTCTAAAACTTAGAACAAGTTACAATGTCGTTAGATGACACGACACCTTAGGGCCATATCTTGAAGAGTTCAGGATGAGCTGCCTTCATCCTCTCTTCCACCTCCCATGTACAGTCGTTATCATCGTCACTCCATTGTATCTTGAGCAACTTAACTACCTTCCTCCTAAGCTGTTTCGTGTCGGTTTCCACAACACGAAGCGGCTTACGAGATCTCTTATCGACTGGATTAACTTCGAAATCTTCACAGCTATCAACAGAAACCACTGTATTCGAGTCGTGCACATACTTCCGTAGATACGATACATGAAAAACATTGTGCACACTCGACATCTTCTCGGGTAACTCCAATCTGTAAGCGAGCTTTCCAATTCGCTCGACGATCGGAAATGGTCCAACAAATCTCGGAGTCAATTTTCCTTTCTTCCCGAATCGAATAACATTCTTCAGTGGAGAAATCTTCACAAAAACCATATCACCCACGTCGAATTCCAAATTCTTACGATGCTTATCGGCATAACTTTTCTGACGGTCTTGGGCTGCCTTCATCCGTTGCCGAATGATTTCTATGCAATTCGAAGTCTGTCGAATCATCTCTGGCCCAAGTATCAACTTTTCTCCGGTCTCTAACCAACATGTCGGAGAGTTACACGGTCTTCCATACAATGCCTCATACGGTGCCATACCAATGCTTGACTGGTAACTGTTGTTATATGAAAATTCCACCAAATGAAGATGATCTTCCCATGATCCTCCGAAATCCAAAACACAAGCTCTAAGAAGATCTTCCAAAACTCGGTTGACTCTCTCGGTCTGACCATCTGTTTGAGGATGATAAGCTGTACTCAAACACAACTCGGTTCCCAAAACTTCCTGAAAGCTCTTCCAAAATCCACTAGTGAACAATGGGTCTCGATCGCTCACTATACTCTTCGGAATACCATGGAATCGAACTATCCATTTAACATACAACTCAGCCAACTTTGATGCAGTCCTAGTCGATCGAACAGGAATGAATCTTGCACTCTTTGTCAGACGATCTACGATGACCCAAATCCCTTCATTTCCCGTTCTTGTCCTAGGTAGTCCATCAATAAAATCCATTGACACTTGCTCCCACTTCCATGTAGGAACTTCTAATGGCTGAAGCAATCCACTTGGCTTCTTCTGTTCGGCTTTTACCAACTGGCAGTTCATGCACTTGGAAATAAAATTTCCAACATCCTTCTTCATACCTTCCCAGTAATAGGTTCTCTTCATATCCCGATACATCTTATTTCCACCTGGATGAATTGTCAACCTCGAGTGATGACTTTCCTTCAAAACTTCATCTCTCAATCCATCTATATCGGGAACAACTAGTCGTCCTTGCTTCCTAAGCCAACCCTCTCGATCGACCTCGAATCCTTTATCCTTCTCTGGGTCCAATCCAGATTCCAAATCACGGATAATCTTGACAAGCTTATCGTCTCGCTTTTGGCTCTCGCCAATCCTTTCCACAAGAGTCGGTCTTATCGATAAGTTTGCCAACATCTCAGGTTTCAATTCGCATCTGGGCCTGAAGTCAAATCCAGCTAAATACTCGAGATTCTTCCATTCTGAAAACATGGCTCCCAATCCTGCATGTCTTCGACTTAACGCATCTACCACTGCGTTACCTTTTCCTGGAGTATAAGCTATACCAAAATCATATGATGCCAAAAACTCTAACCATCGTTGCTGCTGAAGATTCAAATCCTTTTGGGAGAAAAGGTACTTCAACGACTTATGATCTGTAAACAACTCGAATCGAACTCCCAATAGATAATGTCTCCACATCTTCAGAGCAAAAACAATCGCCGCTAACTCCAAATCATGAGTCGGGTAATTCCTTTCATGCGGCTTCAGTTGTCGACTTGCATACGCAACAACTTTATCCCTCTGCATTAGCACTGCTCCAAGCCCAGTACCACATGCATCGGTGTAAACCACCATCTCATCATTCCCACTTGGAATAGTCAAAACAGGAGCACTTGTCAATCGCTCTTTCAGGGTTCTGAAAGCTTGTTCACAATTATCATCCCATCTGAACACTTGGTTCCTCTTCGTCAATCCTGTTAACGGTGCATCCACCTTGGAAAAGTCTTTGATAAATCGTCGATAATATCCTGCTAATCGAAGAAAACTCCTCACATCAGATGCATTCTTAGGTCTACCCCAATCCTGGATCGCTGCCACCTTGGCGGGATCAACCGCTATTCCATTCCCAGAGATAACATGGCCTAAGAACCTCACTTCACTCTTCCAGAAATGACACTTCAAAAACTTAGCCTTCAGCTGATGTTTCCGCAAGATTTCCAAAACAATACGCAAGTGCGTCTTGTGCTCTTCTTCAGTTCTGGAATAAATCAGAATATCATCCACGAACACTAGCACGAACTTACTCAACTGATCTCTGAACACTCTATTCATAAGATCCACAAAATATGCTGGCGCATTAGTCAATCCAAACGGCATTACCAGCCACTCAAAGAAACCGGATGGTGTCCTAAAAGCAGTCTTCGGCACACTACCCTTAGCCACTCTTAACTGATGAAATCCCATTGCCAAATCCATTTGAGAAAACACCTTAGCTTCGTGAAGCTGATCAAACAAGTCATCTATTCTCGGCAATGGATACTTGTTCTTCTTAGTCACCTTATTCAGCTCACGATAATCCACACACAACCTCAGCGATCCATCCACTTTGGTTGCAAACACAACTGGTGCACCCCATTCGGACACACTACGTCGAATGAATCCTTTCTGTAAAAGATCATCAACTTGCACCCTCAAATCTTGTTGTTCCCTAGGCGCCATCCGCCTAAGAGGCATCACAACAGGTCTGGCTCCTTCAACTAGATCTATACGAAACTCGATCTCTCTATGCGGCGGTAACCCTTTGACCTCGTCAAAGACATCCCCAAATCCATTAACGATTGGCAACGATGACAGTCCATCCCGTGGAACAACCAGCGAATACATGAAGCTCATGAAGACGCCTTCTTCATGCTTACATCGTATCACAATCTTTCGCCCCTCCACATTCTCGACTGTCACCTCCAACCTCTCACAATCAACCTTTGCCGCATACTTCCTAAGCCAGTCCATACCCAAAATAATTCCGAACCCCGCAAAGTTCAGAACAAAGCAATCACAAACAAAAGAGCAATCATGACTCGATACAATCAGACCACGGCATAACATACACAAACAAGACGAACCCCCAACTGGATTAGTCACAACCAATGGCCTATCAACAATATCCGGTTCCAAACCCAACCGGCCTACAAGTTCACTACAAACAAACGAATGCGACGCCCCAGTATCAAATAACACTCTAACTGGAACACCACATAGGAAAAGAGTACCTTGAACCACCACACTCTTTCCTTTCTCTTCAGCGGTAGGAGCTTTCGAAGACGATGGAACAGCTCCTAAAGCATAAGCTTGCACAATCTGCTTGTCCTTCCGTGGTTCTGGACAATTCTTCCTGATATGCCCCGGCTTGTCACAGTTGTGACACTTCATCGGTACCTTCGGATTCTTACAATCCTTAGAGAAATGGCCCTTCTGCTGACAATTGTAGCAAGTCACTTCGCCCTTCGGCTTCTTCTGGTCATCCTTACCCTTCTGCTGCTTCCTCTTCTTGTTTCCACCCTGCTGTGGTTTACACTCTCCCCTGGTCAATACAACAACAGATCCTTCCTTAGGAAACAGACTCTCATGCCTGAGAGCTTTCTCCACAAGCTTCTCAAATGAATCGTCCAAATGATCCACCAACTGTCTCCCAAGATAACTGTCCAAGCCTGTCACAAACTTCTCATTCTTCTGATATGAAGATTCTATATACGACCGGGCATACTTGGACAAAGCTTCAAACTCAGAAACATACTCAAGAACTGATCTTCCTCCTTGCTTGAGCTCCACAAACTTCTTGAACAGAACAGACTTCTGAGCTGTAGAAATGAACTTAGCTTCAAATCTGACTTGGAATTGCTCCCAAGTGATCTCTTCCTCTGGAGTATCAATAGTGATAGAGTTCCACCAATCAGAAGCTCTTCCTTGAAGCTGCCTTGATGCTAACTTCCTCTTAGTCTCATCCTCAATTCCCAAGTCACCAAAGATCCTTCTACAAGCATCTATCCACCTCTGGACTTCAATGGTTGATTCTGTCCCCAAGAAAACCTTTCCTCCAAGAGCAGTATAATCCTTACACAACTTAGCAAAATCCACCGGTCTTGGAGTTTGAACTTGAACTCCAACATCCACCGATGGCCCCGGAGCTGGCATCCTTCTCATGATCGAAGTCATCATAGCTTCGAACATAGCAGCATAATCAGCAGCCCCTTCAGTAGCACGGCCTTCCCTAGCAGCTGGTCTCCCTCTTCGACTCATCCTTAATATCTATAAAAAAGGAATGATTAGCACATCTAGAGAAACAACTGCATAAAGGACTCAAACTCTACTAAGCTACTATATTATATATAGTAATCATCCATCAAAATACAATTACGTCTCTCATACGTAGTTACGTCAGCAAGCGTTGGGTAAAATCGATTAACCAATGCTCTGATACCAAATGTGACGACCGCCCATGACCCCTGCACCGAATCTAGAGATAGTGCGCTGTAAAGTGTGCCAGGCGACCATGGATGATTGCCAGGGTAAAATAAAAACAGCAGAATCTATCGTATTACTCACATCGCATGGACAAAATACAATAGAATATATATATAGCGAAGCTTCACAGAATAGAATCTCATCAATAAAACTTCATAATAGTTGAATACAATCATCTGAACAGTCAATACATCAAGCCTCACTGCATAAAACTCAGAGAATATACAAGCAGTGGAACATCCAGTACATATAGTAAGAAATAATATGCAAGCCTCCAGCTCGTCTTCGTCATCAGCATCGTGGAAAGCAAGAACAACACCTGTCACCTGCTACCTAGTCTACCCATCCCAAAATGGACGAACAGCCCAAGGGAATAAGAGTTAAAACATAAAGCCTTGAGTCAGACAACAGTCTTAGTGAGCAGTAAATTAACTAACAACATACCAAAAGAGCATAAAGGAAAAGGAATAGGAATACAACCCTCCCACTCCACCTCTTTCTACAGTGATAGCCCCCAGACACACACTAAGTAGAAGCAAACATAGCAAAGCACACAATTTAAAGTAAAGCAATTATCACTCGAGTCAAGGGTGATGTTTTCCAAGTACAAACCCCCAAGGCCTAAACCAAGATCAGATAAGCACCCAGAAAATACCGCTCTTGAGACCGAATGACGATACAACCAAACATCCATGACTCTGGCTATCACTGTTATCATTGCCTTGATACCATCGTTAATTTGAATGACCGGCACATTCTTTCAGCCGTCCGTCAAGGGCTAATGGAAACCCCGGTTCTAGACATAACTCTGCACGTCATCGTGACCCGTGCCTAGGACTATCGAATCTGCCCAGAGTACTTGACTATCAATCATTAGCCTTCAGGGACTATCGAATCTGCCCAACGTACTCTTGCTTTGAGCATGCTAGAACCTTCAACAACGATGAGATCTCAGCCTTCTAGTCATCCTCCTCGACGACTATTTCCATTTTAGCTCAAGCACCTCTCGAGCAAACCATTATCCTCAACTCGAACCATTTCACCGAGTTGTCAACATGCTTGGAATGATCCCGTCTGGATTAGACCAAGGCTATCTCATATCATGCTTCGCCTCATCATCATCATAGCAAAGCCTCATCTCAACATCATCATCAAATCTATCCATATGAGCCTCATCATCCGCTACATATGCCACGTGCAGCTTTTCCAATTCAAGAGCCTTTCCCTTAGCTTTTGAATCATCTTCGACCATCTTGTCTAAGTCAAATCATCAATCATCTAAGTCATGGCAATCAATCAAGTCAATCATTAATCCAAGTAAACAAGCATTCAAATATGATCTAAATAGACAATTATAACGATAATGGCAATTTCGTAAATAAAGAGTCAAAAGTCTAACAAGCATGAAATCATGAGCAATGTCTCTATAATCTTGATGAATGAACTTGCATAGCTTAACATGTAATAAAATGGTTGTCAAATCATCATGAACAATGGATCTACATGGATCTATACTTAGGTTTACAAAAATGCATGGAAATCACTACTTTAACACAAAATCAAGCCAACGATCCGATATACTCCTTTGGATCCGTGTGAGAGATAATCACCACTCACCAAATCACCTAAACACCTCAAAAGAAACCCACTTTAGATCTGGACAGCGAAGGATCTAACTCGATCGATCACGAATCCGCTTCAAACGATGAAATCTCTCTTTGATGGATGAAGATCTTCAATCTAAGCCCTTGAATCTTCAATTTGATCTTCAACTTGGATGGATGGAATCACTAGATTAGAGTGGAGAAAAGAAGTGAAGAAGTGTAGAAGTCGAGCTCTCAAAATGGCAGCACTTCGTCACTTCGAAATCCGGATCCCAAAAAGTGAGAAAAACCTTCCTATTTATAGGCTGAAAAACCCTAAGTCGTTCACTTTTAGGTCGTCCACGACCTATAGAGCATCACGACCTGCGACTTAGTGAGACAACCCATCCTACGACCTAACGAGGTTACGACCTACAACTCATGAAAGCCTACGACCTAAAAACCCCACGACTTAAGACCTTCGACTTAAGTACCCATGCGACCTAACGACTCAACTGAGATACGCCTTACGACTTAGTAACTCTACGAATCAACTAGGCTACGACCTATCACCTTTACCCGACTTAACGGCTTACTAGGATTTTAGGTCGTCTAACGACTTAACGACTTCTGGGATACGACTTAATAAAGACACGACTTAGCACCTAAGCCAAAACTCAGCGACTTAAAGTACACACGACCTAATACTTAGGTACGACTTAAGACAATGCGACCTAACAATTTACGACTTAACAGACATACGACCTACTCACTTAGCCCGGCTACGACCTAACTCCTTAGGTCGTCTAACGACCTAACTACTCCAACTCGCTAACCACTAGGTCGTTGCCGCTAACTTCTTAGGTCGCAAACTACTACCCCAGCTTCCTTAGGTCGTCGCCGACCTACCCCTTTCGTTAACTCGCCAAAACTCTTAAGTCTCCAACTTTCCTTAAGTCGTCTACGACCTAAGCCTCAACAAACGACTTAACTTCCTTAACTCGCATCTTCCTTAGGTCGCTCCAAACTCCCATACGACCTAGGACTTCAACCCTGAATGACTTATCAATAGTGTGACCAAACATCATCTGTTTTACGATGTTTCGATCCGTAAAAATACGGGTCGTTACATCCGGAAAACCGAATTCTTAGGGTTTAAGAAAGAAGAGGTAGAAGAAAACAGAAGAAAACAAAAGAAGAAACAACAGAAAAACACAGAAACAGAAACAATATCAGAATCTCACATTCGCAGCGGAACAACATATAATAGATAAATGAATAATCTTTAAATCAAAGAACTATATCATTGTATACATTACATCATCATCAGAGTTTACAACAACAATACAACACTGGACAGTTATATAAACTTGTCCTCATACAGAATACACAGCGTAATAATATAATAGCATATACAAGTGGTACGTCTCGTCATCCAGCTTGCCACCAAGCTCCACAACATCCCAAATCCAGAATGACCTGATAACCTGACTCTAGACTGCCCATGTGGAAATTGGTGGGCACCCAGAGTTAGGAAGGAAACAATAAACTCCAGGTCAGTCATGGTGACTGGTGTGAGAACTTAAAACAGTTTATCTTTAAAACAAACAACAGGAAGATTTTAAAGTCAATTTCGCAATGCTTGTGGAAAATGAAACTACCATAAGACCTCCCGCCACACACACAATGCAAACGCAGAATTGGAGGAGATTTCTTCTTATGATAGTCAAAGATGCTTACTACGCAAAATCAAATCCTTTTTGATATTATTATTAGTGCATAGTGTAGAAAACATTTCGAAAGTATAATATTAATCTTAGCCAACATACGACCAGTATCGTATGCCTACTCTAGCTACCATCTAAACAGTGGGGCGCCACCATAAGTAAATGGCAGGTTCTACATCTAAAACCATACAGGGTTTCATATTGAAGTTTGGATTTCCAACAAATGGTCAGGCCAAGGAACTTCCCATTGCCACATTGGTACGCCTCTGGAAAGACGACCCGAGAACCTAACCGGATCTCTGCCAACACAAGGCCGGGTTACCCCTAACTGGGTAACTACTGACACGAATATGTCATCCCCCGATCGTAACCGATCTATATCCAAGGATCCTCGATTTCCAACAACCACAAAGTAATAAATTTGCAGCAACCACATAGGTTAAGTATCTGGGCTCCATACCATGATACCACCTCTATCCAGAAGGAATGACATACACTAAAGGGGCGCTATCCCCTAATAACCTTGCCGCATCTTTCCTGTTTTGACCATTTCCGGGGTGTGAGGTCCGATGAAGTCTCATCCACAAAGCCACGCTTTATACAAAAGTTGTGCTTTGGGTCAACAAATGATCAAAGTAATGATCACAAAGACAAATGATCAAAGTAATGATCACAAAGACAAATGATCAACAAACGATCATATCACAAATGATCAAACAATGATCATTTCACAGCAACACTCAAAATCCACGTTACCAAATTGGGAGTATATCGCTAGTAACCATCAACTACATAACCTCTGAGCTCGTACGTCTCAGAGAAGGGTGTTAAGCTAAGAGAATAAATTCTCCGCCACCAACAGAAATGTATTTGAAAGAAACCAGCTTTATATCTCAATTTGTAACGTCAGACATACAACCATACAAGTCTGTTCCGGGATCGAATAGAACCGAAGGCACTTCTCACGAAGCCTTTGCAAATCCGGATAATTTTCTAATCACGTCCGGACTTCCCATCACTAAGGGTGATAAAACCTCTATATCGGAGATCAGCCGATGTAGAGTAACTCGACGGTAATCCTTCCGTTTTCAAAAATATCCGGTCTTCAACACCGGTCATCAAATGCAATCCATTACGACATATCACATATTCGTAATGGGTTATACGATCCCATGGCCCTTTCCCGGCTAACCCGAATAGTGAGCGCTTATTCAAAAATAAGTGTGGCATTCAAATTCAAGCAAATCACAACCAATACCCATTCAAGGGTAAATATTGATAGTCGGTTATTTAACTATCAATAAAGATGTGCAACATCATCAGATTCCAAATAATTTTCCAAATTATTTAATTTCCAAAAATATCTTTACAAGATATAAAATTTTCCACACTTAACCATTTGAAACAAATTTCAAATATTCACTTTTCAATTTATCTTTAAAAGATAAAATTTCAAACCTTTCATTTCATATTGGAAAAGCATTTCCATACTTATTTAATAATAAGTAATTCACAAATCTTATTTATTTTCAACACTTGGAAAATATTCGATATACTTAAATCATAATTAAGTATATATTTCATTCTTTAAGGAAATCATTCTCTTTCACAAATTTTATTTGAGTCAAAATGAATGTTACGTAAAACATTGTTACGACGACTCAAAATCACTAGTATAGGGATTCGAAATTTAGATAGATATATAAATCCCAATACTATATAAAACATTTCTTTTCGGAAACCATTTACTATAACAACAGTGTTATAGTCCACCATTTCCTTATTTCTCGAAACGTCTATTTCAACAATGAATGTTGAAATCTATGGTTTCGATACTTAATACGTTTTAAAACATCTTTTAAAACAATTATTTCATTTCGTAATATCACTTCTCCAAAACATATCCATTTTATTTAATAATATATTTACTGTCCAAAATCGTAAATATACTTCGTTATCCAAATTCAACATTTCTACACATTTTATTTTAAGGATTATCCACTGTCCAAAATCGTGGATAAAATTCCCAACCAAACTCTTATTATTACAACATTTAACTTAAAGGATAATTCGCTGTCCAAAATCACGAATATATCTCATTTATTAAACTTCTATGTTTAATTTATCAAATTCAATTGATTTCGAATTTATAAAATTCCATTTCTATTTATAAAACTTCAACTTATAAAAAAAACCCTAAATTAACAAATTCAATGTATAACTCTTATTTTGCCAAAAATCTATTCATTTTATAACTTCAGATTATAAATCCATTAATTTCGTTCACTTATGAAATACATTTATACTTCTTTTATATAAATCATTTATAATAATCCAAAAATCCCAATTATAACCACTTTATAAATAAATCAACTATTTATTTCAAAAATCACACTTTGGTTATATTTCACAAAAATCATAATTTTTACAACTTTAAAAATGGATCCGATGATGCAACAACACCCAATAATCAATCACGGCAATCAAACGTCATATATCATCATATGATAATCAACAAATATCACAATATCTGTAATCAAATAAATACTGGTGAGGAATCCAGTTGGATCCCTCCAACCTGCTTCCTTGCATCCACAGATGTTAGCACAATACCAATTCCGCTCCAGTACGGAATATCGCGGTATATATGTTTAATAAATATTATCCGCTATTATGCGGCGCAATAGGGTCTCATCCGCTATACAAATGCGAGAAAATCAACAACTCCAATATATATATATATATATATTCCAATATATATATATTGCTATATACATTTATAATACCAATTCCACTTCAATGTGAAATTACCGCGGTATATGTTTTTAATAAATAACCTCCGCTTAATAACGGCGTATAATGACTATTTTAACAATCAATAGATAATAATCATCATCCAAACATACATTCAAGCAATTTTAGATCTAACTATTTAAAATTTAAATCGAAACAATTTCGATCGAGTGAGAAGTTCTCACCTTGATTTCAATTCAGTTTCAGCGTTTTATTTCGAATATTTTACCTAAAATTTTCGCTAGCTCCAAATGACTCCAATCCAATTCCATACCGTAGTGCTCGATAAAACGAAGCCAACATAAAAGTTTCGTCCGAAATGGACCTCGTATGACAAAGATATAGCATTACAAAGTTATACGATTTTAAATAATATAATTTACATTTGCTTTTTTTATTTATTTTATACCAATCTATCTTGGCCGTGCATTTTGAATCTTCAGATCCAGGCCGCGCATTGATGCTTCTCCCTCCTTCGTTCATACGTGAAAACCAAACCCAACAGCCGCCTCTTCTTCCACAATTTTCGTGCTTCCTCCAAGCGACTTTATATCGATCAAGAACCACCACCTAGACCGCCTACGCAAGAGCCACGTTCGGCTGCAATTTGGCCAGGCTCGGCCCCTTGATGGCCTCGATTTTTGTGCACAAACGCCGGCACTTCAAGCGTCGATTGCCGCCAATCGTAACTCTAAAAACGATCTTGACCGTTGAATTTATAGAACTCGTGACAATCTACATTTCTCTAGTTGGAAGATTGTGATAAATGTTGATAGATTGGAAGATAATTGGAGGAGAAGGATTGAAATCGCTGGCCATTGATAGTTGAAAGTGGCGGCTAAAGTTATTTGCCCTAGGGTTTAGTTTTGTGTTGCAAAAGTGAAAATGTAGGTCCTTTTATAGAAAAATGATCAAAACACTATTCATCCCGAATTTTCCGAACTCCAAATCGAGCGTGCCGGATGATGTTTATAATGTTTACCCCGCATTCCGAATGCAAATGGAACGTGTTTCGGGAGCTAATTCGGTCATCTGTGCGAGTTACGGAATTAAACGATCGATTTTAAATTAAACCTATTTAAACCGTTTTCGATGCATTTTGGCTTGCCCCGGACAAACGATAAATCCTATTGACTTGAAATTTGAAATCTTACAATAATATCACATTACGAATCCGATGAAACTAGTTTCGTTGTAATCTGACACTGTTTGAAAAATGACTATTTTTAACTCGCCAAATTAATATTAAACAATTTCGACGGGTTTCGAGTTGCCACGGTCAAACGACAACTCCGATTGCTACGAAAATTGAAATCCGATAATAACAAACTATTACGGATCCAATGGAACAAGTTTCCTCCAATTCTGAGACTGTTCGAAAAATGGCTAATTTCACTAGTCGATTAAATATTAAAATATTCAATTTCCACAGATTAACTTTAAATTCAATTTTAAAAGTTCTATAACATCATTATAACTTCAATATGATTTAATATATCTTTATAAATCATTTTCAATCACATTAAACCCAATTTTCAAGTATGTCTGGAATTTCACTAGTTAATTTATCGATTTAATTACCCAATTAAATCCAATTATTCGAATTTTAAATTACTCGACTTATTAATTTCACTTATTAATATTTAAAATCAATTAAATATTCAAGTTTTAATTAATATAAATTCTGGGTCGTTACATTATCTAATCTAGCTTAAAGTAGAATAGAGCCCTATAAGAGCTAATGGTATGGTTGGCCAAGGCATGGGGAATGAGGAATTGGAGTTGATTCAAATGGGTGTGAAATGGAAAAGGGAAACAGAGGATTCACTTCCATTTTTAACTCCTCTCTCTATTATTTAAACACCCTTAATCCTCCTTTCCTCTCATTCTTTATCTTAGGGTTTTGTAGCCGCTATATCCCTAACCTCTAGTTGAAATCATCTCCTCATCACCTCTATTGATTCAAGCCTTAAAAACACAAAATCAAATCAAATTTCAATAAGGGTGCATAGTGCTTTCAGTTTGGTAGCTCTCTCCGGAAGGATTTGAATTCAGATTCAAATGGAGTCGATTGATTTAGCATTCAACATGTACTAATTAGGCTATAGTCAAGGTAACAATTCTATTCATTTTACATATTTATTTGACAATTATCTTGAATTATATATGCTTAAATTAGATCATATCATCACGAATCCCTATATATGTGTGTTGTTAGCATTGGATGTGAATATATATATATATATATATTATAATTAATATATATATATATATTTTGTATGTATGTATGTATGTGCGTGCATGCGTGTGTTTATATGTTGCTCTCACCCAAAAGAAAAGGAATTTCGAATTTAAATCATATTTATAAAAGGATTTTTAAAACAAAATTTAACTTTTAAAGTATGAATAAACATATATATTACATATACAAATTTTGTTAAATCATTTACGTTATAATATACAAAATAAAAAAGGAAAGGATAATTTTTGTATATATATATATATTAATATATAAAACCATATATATAATATATATTTATATATTAGGAAATAAAATGTATTAACATAATTTAATATATATTTATATGTATGCAATACATATAAATACATGTTTAATTAACACAAATTTTAAATGTTGTGAAATCAAGTTTTTGGTATATATATAACAATTTCCATACGGAAATTATTTTTAAAAACAATATAACCATTTTAAAATCCATATGTTTAAATAATAAAAAATGGTTTTGCTTTGGCCAAAATTATATTCGAATCTATATATTTATATACTTTTTAAATATATATATATATATATCAATTTTTTTATATTTGATTTTAACACATTAATTTCAATATATAAATGTATATATATTTATATTATACATATTTTCATTTAATAATATATATATTATTTAAATGTACACATATATTTTGTATGAATATAATTTATTAAATTAGCTTTAGATTTTGAAATTATAAGATATTTTAAATATCTAGATCTAGATTTAAAATTTGAATAATTTATTGTATTTGTATTTACAAATATTACTATTTTACAATGTCATATACATACATACAAATATTTGTACTTTTATAAATATTATTTTATATCATATTAAACTATATATATATATATCTGTGTGTGTATGTGTTTATATACATACATACATACATATATATATATATACATATATACATATATACATACATATATACATATATTAGACAACACATATGTACACAGAGGGGCTAACATATCTGTTGAGGTGTAAATCCTAGCACTTATATATGGGCATAGTTTAACTATGTACACTATATATGTCGCACGTGCACGTGCACGTGCACACACATGTGTATACGTATATGATATGCATGTTTATATTATATAACAAAAATATAATATCAAATAAAACTTTATTAAAATTAAATTAAATAACGATTTTATTTAAAATTAATTTAGATCAGATCTAAATGAATTTAGACTTCATAGGCCTAATAAGATCCATAATGGCAATTTTTTGAAATTTACCAATTTAACCCGTTGTCCCGGTTACAACAATAGAATTACAACCCAATAGCCTATGAAATCTAAATTAGTCATGTTAAGGCCAACTAATTTAGCTTGTCTATTTAGTAGGGTGTCTAGAAAAGTAGTGTCTAGCATGGGTTTTGAGTAATCTAGTTCCTTGCCCTACCTGGCTATTGGCTTGATCCGAAAGAGAAGTGAGCCCAAAGGTTATCCTCAATAGGGAAGGCTCAATTTGAATTGTATCTTGGTCTAATTTTCAAAATTATATTGAACTTAAAATAAGATTTTAAATTTAAAAGTTAAACTTAAAATAAGAAACATACTATAAATATTATAATATAGCTCCAAAAGTGTTTTGAAAATATAGTAAACATATTTCAAAATGTTTAATATATTAATAAGAATAATAAATTATATAATTTAATTAAATAGTTAATTAGTTAAAGTATATATACATGTATAATATATAATGATATATGTTAAATTATCCTGAATTGTTTAAGATGATGTCAGTATATGTGTATGTGTGTGTGTAAGAAAATTTTGAAATTAATGTTTAATTAAATAAAATAATTAAAGGTTAACTAATATATAATGAAATATATGTGTGAAGATATATGTGTATAACTATAATTATAGTATACATATTCAATATAAAAGGTTTTAATTGAATACAACAACAACAACTAAGCCATTATTCCCAAGTAAATTGGGGTCGGCTAGAGATGGAACCCAAAACTAAATGACAAAGTCAATTTAAAGTAATAATAACAATAATAGATTTATAAAATAAAGATAATAATAAAATAAAGATAAAAATGAAATAAAGTAAAATAATTACAAAAAAACTCCTAGCGCATGGTTCTGGTACGTGGATCGCTAACTTCCACGCGATCCTGTCGGACACTAGCTCTTCGGATATATTCCTATCCCTCAAGTTCATTTACTACTTTCTCCCATGTCAATTTTGGTCGAACTCTACCTCTTTTGAGTATTCGATGCTGCCTGTAATTCCAATGCGCACAGGTGTCTCAGGGGACTTCCGTTGGAGATGTCCAAACTATGTTAAGCGGAGTTGGACTAGCTTCTCTTCAATTGTTGCTACTCCAAGTTTGTCACGTATATCATCATTTCTAATTCGGTCTCGTCTTGTATGACCACGGCTCCATCACAGCATACACATCTCTCCTACACTTATCTTCTGGACGTGTTGTCTTTTAGTAGCCAACATTCTGCACCATACAACATCGCAGGCCTGATTTCCGTTCCATAAACTTTCCTTTAAGCTTTTGTGGAACTTTCCTGTCACAAAGAATGACGACCTATATAATAATTAAAATGCTAATTAATCAAATTAATTAACTAATATTTAATTAATTTAATGTTATACATAAGACTGTTATATAAGTTAATTAAATTATAAAAATTATATAATAAATAAAACTTATATAATATGAATGTATAATTAAAGGTGGAACATTAAGGAACTCTAAATAGACTTAAAGGATAAATGCATACATATAGTACGTATACATTGATTTCAAATGTGTCCGACACTTGAATCACAAGGGTATTTCATAAGAAATATATTATTCCAAAAGTCGATATCGCTATAAATATATTTGTGTGTGTGTGTATTATAAAGATTATGAATCTTATATAAAGTTCTTTACCATTTATATGTTAATAGATTACGTGCATACTTCTTAGCTATTTAGCTACCTATAGCTAGGAATGTTATGTGTAGCACTATTAACATATAAAATAGATGAGGTAGGATAACTGCACATATTAATTGAGCTTTCCTCAAGGTATGTGTATTATACTTAGGCCATTGCAAAATGGTAGGTACGAGTGAATAATCTCTCTTTAGTTTTTGTGCTTTCCTCGAGGTAAAGATGAGATTAGGACAAGAAACCATGTGTTAGGTTAGGAGTTGTATATGGTACAACTGAAAAAGAGTTATCCATCATATCCGGTCATATGATTTGTTGAGCTTTCCTCAAGGTTAGAATCCCAAAGCATATGAGTCCTAACACCCACTAGAGAAGTTCAAAATAATTCTATGTTTCATCTTAGAGCTTTTGAGAAACATAAAAATCTAATGGAAACCTTATTAGATAAATGAAATGGCAACATTTGACCATTCTAATATTGTAAGAACATTTGTTATATAAAGTTATAATAATCTACATTGATAAATTTGGGCAATTAATATAATTGGTAAAATGTTTATCAATTAAGATATACAAATGAACTTAATTAAAGATTAACAAATAGAAATATAATATATACTCACTAATAAATATTTTTGAATGTTATTGTTTAAATACCTGGCAAGCACCTAATTTTACAACTACTAAATGTATTCAAACTTTAAAGCAATACTTAAATGTGGATGTCTAACTCGTATTCGATCACATATAAATGATATATGGTGAAAAAGTTACGATTCATAATGTGTGAAAACCTTGATGAAATTGATTCATTCCAAAATAAGCAAACAGACCATAGCATCAGATCGTGTATTCAATATGATTGATTACAATGATGATCTTGTTATGTTAAATGTAATATTAGACTTAGAACTACATGGTAGATCTAAGAATTCGGTCGTTGATTGGGTTGGCATTCAGAACCAAGAACCGCAAAACCGAACCAAACCGACCCGAAAAGACCCGAACCCAAGGGGTCTCGTGTTGGGTCTAGGCGATAAAAAATACAATAAAGACCGATCAAACCTGACCCGAACCAATCCGACTCGAAAGATCTGATTAAAATATATTGAAATATACATTTTTAGTATCATTGCCCAACTTGACCCAAACTGACCCGAACGGACCCAAAGCTCGGGTCGGGTCTAGGTTTTTGAAATGTATAGTTTGGACCCGACAAAATCCGATCCGCCTAGAACCGAGACCCGTCGGGTCGGGTCCAGGTCCATCGGGTCGGGTCTAATTGCCACCCCTAGTCACTGAAATGTCAGTTTGATTAGTTTATCTAAAGTGCAACTTATTTTATATCCTTAAATATTAAGGATGGCCAAATGCACTTCTGTAAAAAATTCATAACTGTATTGTGGTAAGGGTTTCTTCTTGAATTATACGAGCATTTAGAAAGGAAAACGAATGTATGAGGGTAGATGTAATTTAAAGTAAAGTTGGAATGAAAAAGTGAATGGTCACTTCTGCTTCATAAAGAAACATTGAAAGTGAGAATTATATAAAATAATAAAAGATACTTAATGTGGAATGAGAAATATGATTTCTATCCTAAATGTATTTTCATGTAGAAATTTTTTTTCTGTGAGATTTTATTTCTTTAAGTTCAAGATATTTGATCTAAAAATTCTCAACTGTAAATTAGTTATAGTAGATGAAATAAATAACATATATTAAATGAATGAATGAATGAATGGAGCTTCGTATTTCATATGCTATTACAATAGTTTTGGAAATAGTGGAAGCATGCCATATAGCATTTGTTAGTGGCATTAAGTTACAAAAATCATTTTCGTTAAACGTAGCAGACATCATTTATGAAATAATAACTGTTTTTCAGCGTTAACTAAAAAATAGACATAGTTTTATTTCAATATGAATGTCATGAATATTCATTATAATATAAAACTATAATGTGGTTTTTGATTTCATAACAAAAGTGATGTATTGGAAATACAAAAGTATCTGAAATTATTTGCAATTATTTTGAAATTATAGACTAAGGCATAGTTTTGAGAAATAATTCTTTGATTATATGATTATGAATCATATGGTACTAGTGAATTATATCACAAGCAATTAAGGGCAAAGCACCCATTTAGTAGGAGAGAAATAAGAGTTGGTAAACTCTTCGGATTGAAACATATAGATTTATGCAATTTTAAGCCTAATAATACCAAAACAGTTCCACATACTTTGTCAAATCCATTAACGAATTATCGCAAACATGAACATATGTATTTGATACACATGTGATATGTTACGATAAGTTTATAGAATATAAAATGATGGTAAATAAAATTACGTGCAATAGAAAATAAGATGATTCGATTTGATCGAATAGGTGAGTATACTGAAAAGAGTTATAAACATAACTAAAACGAATAAGGATTTAATCCCAAAATTCGCTCCTTCCTATGATGCATAATGATGTACCGATAGGGAGTGACCACACTTTGTTGAACATGGTACGATTAATGATGAGTGAAGTTGAGTTAAATTACTTCTGTATGGTCGTGTACTTAAGAGTAGTACACAAGGTTAAAATTAATTTCATATAAAGAATAGTTTACAAAATCATACAAGATAAGAGTATATCAGAAACCCAACATATCCTAAGTCAAGGAGTTGGTAGGTTGTGCGAGTCGAAAGACTACACATAATAATTGTACGTGAGAGATCATGCATGGATCACCTAAAAGGAGTTTTGGGACAATCGTCATTGGATGAGCAATTTATGTTTTGTACATAAGTTTTGTAATCTAAAACCAAATTAGTTTTATATGTAAGGCAATTCATAAAGTGTTTATGAATACATATTACATTACACTAAGAAAAAAATTGTTATTTCAATAAATACCAACTTCATAGAGAAGGAATTTCTTTAGAAATAAAATGGATTTGGATACGATCCAAAGATGAAATTGATTATGTAGGATGAAATGAAATTAACCTAACCTAAATAAACACAATGCATAAGGGTGTTGAATAAGTATTCTCGCACATTGTAGAGAAACTGTAAGTTTCTTGCCAACGTCAAAAATAGATTATCCTCAGTTGTCAATTAAACCATTAAGATTATTGACTCTGCCATATGGTATGATGCACAAATTCAAAAAGATTACAAGTACATTATAAAAATATTATTTTGATAGCTATACCTAAAACGATATGATCCATCGACCAGACATGTGTCTTTAAGAGAAATACTAATGCAGAGTGAATATAGTGAGCAACATTTATGGGAATAACATCGTAAATTTCAATTATTCAAATTAGCGTAATAGGTATATCATTCAATGTGCTCAGGTTTGTTCAAATTTTACTCATAAAATTATCGTCTAGTATGACTTGGTGTTTTGATACATATGTGTCGAAATAGAAAATTCTAAATAACAATTTAGAATAGATTATTTGCACATAACAACTAAAGTGTCTCGAATTAAGTGGGAGCGATATCGAGTTTGTGGGTTTTCGGATATGATCCTAGAACATATACGAAAGTATTGTTCGAAACGCATTAAAGTTGAACAAGTGTTTTGATAGAAATATCAAATAGTTTGATTTTCAGTCAAAATGCAGAGGAAGCGTGTGTCTATAAGAAAGAACACTAAAAGGAACATAGATATTTCTTATCTATAAATAAAAAACATACTGTTGATTGTTAATGATGTACTTCTGTTAAAATTCTAGTTTGATTGGTTAATACTTGATATTGGATCTACAAATTATATCTTTTATAATAAGTATTAAGGATGTTGGGAATGCCCCAAATGATATGCAAAGACACCTTATTAAAATGTTTAGTATGAATCATGTAAGATGGATTCCTTATATATTAGCAATGAGAATTATCATACATGTTGTATTGTATAGAATATCATAATTTGCTCATATATTTGGTATAGGAAGCAAATATCAGATCCAAATTAAGATCACTAAATGGTAGTTTAGTGTGTCCTCGGGTATTTACAAAATACTAGAGAATTGTTTACAGAAACAACGAACTCCTTATGAAGGAGTGTTCAGAATCAAATTTCATAAGCGATATAGAGTATAATATGTCACAAATTCATGTTCAAACCTTAGTTAGAAGCTCTAAATTGGAAATGTTCCAAACAAAAGGATGTGGTTTATTCAATGAAAAGGCCAAGTACATCGCCTTGAATAGTGTCACAATAAAAGCAATATATAAATATAAATGCACAAATTTATAATTAGGCTAGGGGTGATTCCAAGTATTGAGAATACTATATCATTGTTATACGATAACAATGTAATGAAAAGAGCTCACTAGAAGTTAAGAAACTACTACGAATAGTTCCACATGATAAAGGTAGTTAACCAGCATAAGAGTGAGTTAATTGAATAGTAGATTATTAAAACTACATAGTAGATCCATTCACGAAGGGATGGCTCAATTAGCTCTCATCAAACTGATTGAAGGGACGTGATAGAGATTTCACAATTGGCACAAAGTACAAGTGGGAGATCGATAGAGTTAGGGATATGTCCTAAGGGCAATTTTGTAATTTACAGTACATTAATAACAATTAATAAAATCTTACTCAAATTTAAAAGGTGTTTTCTTTCTATTCTATAATTAATACATTGTGTTATATTAATTATTTATTTAATTAAAAGTATACTTAATAGAAATATCCATAAATGAGGTGTTTTGTGATAGTAATTACAATGTGTTGTAATCATGAGCAATTTATTACAATAAAATAAACACATCATTTTAAATGTTCATAGTCAAGATGTATTAAGACTAGATATCGATGAATCCATCAAGACTGGAGTATGTAACGCTCTTCAAATACTGGGCAGTGGATTACCTATAAGTGCTGGAGGCACTAAGGGGTTACGTACTGATAGTTACTAGCTAATATATAATGACTCATTCGATAATTTTCTATTGGTTAATATAACTAAAGTCAAACAGAAAAATCGATGTGGCAATATTACGCAATTCTCTTGGCTTGAGAATATTATCGAGCTTCAATGTGGAAATTTTGCTTTGATTATAGTTGAATATGATAAAGTAAGGGGTATGCCCTTGGGGCAATTCTGTAATTTATCGTAAATTATTAATTCTGCAATAAAATCCCATTCGAAGTAAAAGATCTTTTCTTTTTGTTATATACTTGTTGTAGTGTGATATAATTAGTTTATTGTTTGATCTAAGTATAATTAATAGAAAATCCATAAATTATGTGTTTTGTGATAGTAATTACAATTATTGTGATCATGAGTATTTATCACAATATATATAATAAACACATCATTTTAAATATTCCTAGTCAAGTTGTATCGAGACCGGCTATCGATGCTCCATTAAGACTAAAGTAACACTCTCTAAAGGTCGAGCAGTGTATTATTGATGACTACCGGGAGCACCAAGGGGTTACGTACTAATAGTTATTGGATAACTATGGAACGACTCACTCGATAACGGTCTGTTGGTTATTATAACTAAGGCCAGACATAAAATATCGATGTTATAGCTTTACATAATCTCTTTACTTGAGAACACTATTGGGCTTTAATGTGGAAACTACTCTTTGATTATAGTGAAACCATGGCACGACGTCCATCGAATGACTATAGTTGGGTCGAGTGGAAGCATTTGAAGTGAAATACTATTCAATAGAGGATTCCTCTTCTCAGATATATAAGGTTAATATCACGGTTAATTGAAGTTAACTCAAAGTCAAAATCTCTGGCTAGAATAGTTCGGTTAATAATAATTGTTATTATTGAACAAAGGACTTTGTGTTTGGCTATAAAGTTGAATATGGATGATACTGGAATTTGGACCATTATCAAATCTCATAAGTCCTAATGTGATATAGTTTTGATAAAGGAAATTGGTGTAAATAATTTTCACTAATGGTTTAGCACTTAAATAGTAAAATTAGATTTTATCGAAGCTATGTAAGTGATAAATTTTGACATAATGTCCCACCACTATAAGATAATGAGTGAACGTTAATATTCAAATTGTTTGATACTAATTGCTGACAGAGTTTACGCCTAAGAGTCATACAACTGAAACGATGAATACTCCTACCACCACCTGAATTAATTTATTATAATTGTTATAAATTAATTAATATTTCTGAAATATTAATTATATATTTTTTATTTAATTTGTGTTGATCAGTATTAAATAGTGTGTATACAAAAGTTATGTACACACATTTCAATATATGATATCGATGTGCATTTGAATTAGGTTTAAAAGCATATTTATTTGATTTGACTTGAAGCAATTTGGAGGCCCAGATATGGGCATGTGTAGCGGGTCATGGGGGGATAATTGGGGTTGAAAATTGATTCAAAAGGTGTGAAATAGTAAGATGAAAGTGTGGATCTGGATCCACTTTTTACTCCTTTGTATCTCCGTTATTTAAATACCTCAAACCCTATTTTTTTCACTTATAATTTTTAGCTTCCACTATCATAGCCTCCCTTTTCACTATCCTCCATAGTTTCAAGCAAAATTAAATACAAATTAAATACAAATAGTAGATCTGTGGTTGGTGTTTTCAGACTGGTAGCTCGTTATGGAAGTTTGAACATTGATTCAAGGAGTTCTTTGATTCAACATTTCAACATGTCACAACGTGGCTATGTGAAGAAAAATCTACTGTCTACATTATATATATATAATTGTTCATTTTTTCATTTAACAAGTTCATGTTGTATATGAATTATCCCGAATCCACCTATGTCTGTGTTGTCTACATTAGATGAAAATATATGTGTATGCGCTATTAAAATAAAATAAAATAAATATATATCAACTATGGCTCACGTCTATAATAATTTTTTTTCCAAATATAAATAATATTTTAAAATGATTTTTAATGAATATAAAAAAAATAGGCAGCAAATAAGTATATATAAAAAGAATTCATAGGAAATGCATTTTTCACCTATGGTAATTAGCGTTCCATGAATCCCTCCGCGTTCTTGCAACAAACAACAACCAAACATTGGGCAACCTCATGATCTCGTTCCCATCAATGATGAAGGCTTCACAATGGTTCAAACTAGGGGAGCTAGGCAGCAGATCTACAAACCAGCAGAATATAATCAGAAACGCACGACTTAAAATCAACTCACGTGGAATTCTAACATGAGACAATTCATAGGAAATCATCATGATTTCCCTCCTCTTCGAACAACGGGTGCAAGTAGCTCCCAGAACAACAACCCAGACTCGATCGTTTCTGTGGAAGAGCCAAAGGTACCTAGAGAATGGAAATAGATTATGGCAGATTTTGAAGTATCTACGCTCTTACCTATCTTGTATTTTCCTCCACATGATTTCAACAATTTACGATGCGCTAAAATGACCACTCAATTAGTAAGCAGCGCTAGGGAAGATTGGATGAATGTTATTGCCCTCAATGAGATGTGTCCTAAACCGTATTATCATTTCTTTAGATCCTACATAACATGTGTCTAGGAACCGAAAGGTGAGTTTCAAATATTCCCCAAAGATAATGAGTTTTATTTAATAAAATTGAAAAACTGTGATTTTTTTTGGAAAATGAACTGTATTTTTATGATAAACGTTTAGTTATTATGAAACAACGGATATTCATATGTATCGTTTTTGTGTTGCTGTTCTGTGGCATGTAATTGATATAGTTATTATGTTTTGTTTCTGAATTGATCCTATAGCCACCATAGTAGTGTATTAGGTACGAATTAAGTATGTCGAATACTCGAGATGAAATGAAAAAAAAGTGTCAAAACCAACATACTTAACTCTTATCTAATGCAAGGCTATGATGGACACCCTTAACCAGCCCTATTCTCCGCATTAGCAGACAGAATTACTATGTAATTCACTTTGTTAATGTAAGTCTCGGGGTGGGGCGTCATAGTTTGGAATGAAACTTACAAGGGATTTCCTTCAATCAATCCCAATTTAGGTTCGATTGCCGGGATTAGACTTAGACAATTGGAAAGAAGTGGCCATTGGTAGAATTGCCTCAGTCATGGGTACTCCGATCAGATTAGATCATGTCACCAAAGGTATGTTTGGTATTTCGTTTGCTCGAGTGCTTTTAGAGGTAGATGCGAAATAAGAATTTTAAGCGAACAGAGAAAAGATATTACTGAATGAAGGAGCAAAATGATTTTATGTTTTCTATTGAATTGATGTTTTGTGAAACATAAAGTTCTTCACAATAATACATTGAGAGTTACAACCAGTTTTATATATAAGAACATATATGGGCTAAAAATAATATATGGCCCAAAGAAGAATTCTTCATAACAAAGATTGAATGGCTCTGATTGACTCTTCAAGAGATCTATGGCTGAGATATACATGAAGCAGTGATATATCTGAACCAGTGAGAAGATAGTAACACGTTATCTCATTCATTTTTCCCCCTTCGAACCCTAGCCTGATTTCTAGGGTTAGGGTTTGTGAGACGACTTCGAACGATCTTTAGATTTCAATGAAATTATGTGATGTAAAATTCTCCTCTCTCTTCAGTCTTCTTTCCTTTTTTCTTCTGATTTGAGTCATACTGATGTATTTCTCGAAGACTTGAGCTATCTCGATTATTTGATTTGAGTGCAAAATGGTAGCTTTGAGACTGATTCTCCTTCAGTGTCTTGCTTCGTGGAGAATCTGATGATCTGAGTTGAAGAGAGGCTTTGTTTTCTTTGATTCCCAGTTCAGATCTGAACTTTACGAAGTTCTTCTTCGACAGTGATTTGGTGAGTGTGTCTGCCTTTTGATAGGCAACAAGTATGTGGTTAACTTGCAAAATTCCTTTTAGCACTTGATCTCGAATGAAATGTAAATCTATTTCAATATGTTTGGTCCTTGAGTGTAGTATAGGATTTGCAGCCATATAAACGGTGCTTTGATTGTCACACCAAAGTGTTGTCTTGATATTTGAGTTTAATTTTAGTTCCTTTAACATTGATTGTAACCACATCACTTCGGCAACAACACTTGCTACACTCCTATACTCTACTTCTGTACTAGATCTTGAGATAGTTGACTGTTTTTTTGAACTCCATGATATTAAGTTCTCTCCAATGAATATACAGTATCTGGTGACAGATTTCCGGTCATCTGGGTCTGTAGCCCAGTCAGCATCTGCATATCTTATTATATTGAGATTGTTGCAAGCTTTAAGTGATAAACCATGATTTATAGTCCCTTTTAAATATCTGAGAATCCTCTTGGCTGCCTTCCAGTGCTCGTCCAGTGGATTCTGCATAAATTGAGAAAGTTTGTTAACACTAAATGCAATATCTGGTCATGTTATAGTAGCATATTGTAATGCTCCTATAACACTTCTATATTGTTTAATATTGTCTATGGCTTCTCCCCTATTTTTTGATAAATTCTGATTGCTTATCATTTGAGTAGACATAGGCTTAGCTCCATCCATCTTTGTCTTTGCGAGTAGTTCAGATATATAATTTCTTTGACCCGGTATTATTTCTGACTTTGATACTTTGTTCACTTCAATTCCTAGAAAATAACTGAGGTGCCCAAGATCTTTAATTGAAAATTGCTTGTTCAGATAGCAAATGATTTTGTTCATTTCATCCTGATTATCACCTGTTATAATTAGATCATCAACAAAGATTAATATGTAAATAGTTAATGATTGAGTAAGTTTCATGAACAAAGAAGTATCTGATTTGGTAGACTGATATCCTATTGTCATTAAGGTTGATTTCAGTCTATCAAACCATACTCTTGGTGCTTGTTTAGGGCCATAAATTGCCTTGTTTAATTTGCACACAAGATTTTCATTCTGTTCATAACCAGGTGGTTGTTTCATGTAAATTTCCTCTTCTAATATTCCATTTAGGAATGCATTGTTGACATCTAACTGCCTTATATCCCAATCTTTATATAGAGCAATAGAAAGAATAAGCCTTATAGTTGTAGGCTTCACAACTGGAGAGAAGGTTTCTGTAAAATCAAATCCATACCGTTGAGTATATCCTTTGGCCACAAGTCTGGCTTTGTATTTATTTATGGTGTCATCTGGATTTCTTTTTATCATGTATGTCCATCTGCAACCTACTACATTTTTATTTGCTGGTGGACATACAAGATCCCATGTTCTATTTTTTATAAGAGAATTATACTCTTCATCCATTGCTGTCTTCCAGTTGTTGTTCTTTGCAGCTTGCTGATAAGAGGTTGGCTCATCTGTATTTAAGTTGGCCATATAAACTTTTGGTTTGAAGATGCCACTTTTGGCTCTAGTTATCATAGGATGATTTGGTCTGATAGAGACTTCAGTATGGGGTAAGTCTTCTGTTCTGTCTTGATTTGAGTTGTCACTTAAGTTGTCTTGCTGACATTGCTCATTTTCATCTGCTACATTTGATGATTGTGTAGGTGAGTGACTGGCATGACTGAGATTATCTGTCCACTCATAATTTTGTTGAGCAGACACTATGGGATGATTTTGGTGATCATCAGTAGTCCTTCTTGCCTCTGCTGAATTCTCATTCTCATAATATATGGGTAATTCAGGTATAGAAACATATGGATTGTAAACTTTACTTGTTGTTTTCACTTTAGAATCTTTAAAAGGAAAGATACTTTCATTGAAAACAAACATGTCTGCTAATAAACAGTCTTCCACTGTCATCAAGACATTTATACCCTTTTTGATTTGTAGTGTACCCAAGAAAAGTACATGGTTTTGATCTAAAATTCAATTTATTACTGTTATATGGTCTTAAGTATGGAAAACATAGACATCCAAAAGTTTTTAAACTATGATAATCTGGTTTTACCCCTTGTAGTTTTTCAATGAGACTTATATTTTCTAAGATTCTGGTTGGCAGTCTATTTATAAGATAGACTGTAGTGTTAAATGCTTCAGGCCAGAATTTTAGAGGTAAGTTAGCATGAGCTAATAAACTAAGTCCAGAATCAACTATGTGTCTATGCTTTCTTTCAATTAGACCATTTTGCTTAGATGTGTAAGGGCATGTGGTCCTATGAATTATTCCTTTTTCCTCAAAATAATCTTTAAGGGTTTTGTATTCAGTTCCACCATCAGATTGAATGATTTTAACATGTGAATTTAGTTGCTTTTCAACCATAGTAATAAACCTGATCACAACACTGTGTGTTTCAGATTTATTTTTTAAGAAATATATCCAAGTGTATTTTGTGTGTGCATCAACAAATGATATATAGTATTTGTATCCATAATCTATGCATATTGGTGCTGGTCCCCAAAGGTCAGTGGCAATAAGATCAAGAGGTTTAGAGTATTTGGTTAAGGAGTCATTAAATGACAATTTATGACTCTTTCCCATTTGACAGTGTGTGCATACATAAGGAAGAGAAATATCATCATAAGATATACAATTTTCAGTAAGAATTTGTTTAACAATTTTTACACTTGGATGACCAAGTTTGCAGTGCCAAAGATCAAATACTCTATTGTAGTTTTTCTTTTCACGTTGATTACAACAGTTTTCCTTTCTTGTGGGACTTGTATAGTTGATGGACTTAAACCTATAAAGGCCTTTTTCAGCATCACCCTGCAATAAAATGTCTTTAGTTAGTATGTCTCTGACAAGACAATATTTAGGGTAAAATTCAAAATAAACCTTATTATCATTAGCAAATTGAGACACACTTATAAGATTTTTCTTGATCTTTGGTACTCTTAATAAATTATGCAAGAATAATTGTTTCTTCCCTTTAATAAAAGCATTACCAACATGAGAGATTTTGATGCACTTACCATTTCCTATGCAAATTGATTGTTTACTTCTATACTCCATGTTGCAAAGATTCAGATTGTCTAGATTATTAGTTATATGGTTTGTAGCTCCTGAGTCGGGATACCAGCAGTCATCTTGCACATGTTCTTGTTGAGTATTTTCACTTGAATTGTGATCCTTATTGTCTGCATGATTACTTAGACTTGACTGAGCCACATTTGCACTATAATTTTTGCTTCTTTGATTGCTGTTATTTTGATTAGCATATCTGAAGTAGCACTTTACAGCAGTATGTCCAACTTTTTCGCAGATTTGACATTTTGGTCTGTTTCTATTATTCCACCTGCCTCTTCCCCTTGGTCTGTTAGAATGGTTTCCTCTTTGTGATGATGTTTCACTTTTGTTGTTACTTGAATTCTTACTTTTAGTGTTGGCTGTATAATTGATTGCAAAATCTGATTCTTGAGGCCTTTTATTATCTATTCTTGCCTCATGAGCCTGTAGAATAGAATGAACATCATCAATAGATGGTAAAACTTTATTAGAGGAAATGATAGCAACCACTGCTTCATAATCATCACTTAAACCATTTAGAATGGTTAAAATTTGTTCTGAGTCAAGACACTTTGTGGCCTGCAACTTCAAGAAGATCACAAATGGTCTTGATCTTATATAGATATTCTCTCATTGAACATTTGTCTTTCCTTATGCTTTGTAACTGTCTCTTGTGATACATGACCTTGGCTGCTGATTGTGTGTTAAACACTTTTTCTATTGTAGACCATATTTCACTTGCAGATTTACAACCTATAACATGTGATAGGAGAATTGTGTTGATTGATGATAGAAGCCATGAACATATTAATCTATCCTGTCTGTGATGTTTGATACACTCTTCATTGTTAACAATTCTATTTTCTCCCTCAGTAATGCATTTTGGTGGAGTTGGTATTGTTCCAAGAAGAAAACCTTCAAGACCATATCCCTGAATTGCAGTTTCAACCTGCACTTTCCACAGCAAATAGTTGTTTTCATCTAAATGCACAGTGATCAGTTGGCTTTGAGGACTTGTAACAGTTTTGACCAATTTTCCTGTTGCATCAGCTTGCTGCTCATTGTTTGCATTACCAGAGATTGCTGACTGATCATCTACCATGGTGATGATTCTTGATTCAAATGACAAAAGAAAACTTTAGAATAAATTCTAGAACAAAGAAAACTTTTAAGAAATTGAAGATAACAGGTATGATGCATCCAAGTCTAGGTGAGGAAACTTTTCTGATAGATCTTGGCACGGCACTAGCCTTGATTTATGATTTGATGAGATTTCTTCTTTCTGGTTTCTTGAATCTGTTTTCTGAATTCTTGAATTTATTTTCTGAATTTTTCTTGAACTGCTTGTTTGCAAAAGAACAGTATGCAGCCAGTGTAAAAACTTGGCAAGACAACTGTTGATACCCAAATGATGATATCTTAACTGATGGGTAAGAAATTCTTCAAATGATGAAAATCTTCTAATGAAGAATTATCTGATCTTTCCTCCTTGAAATAGTGAGAAAGCTGTTAAGCCGATCTTAGCTCTGATACCAAATAAGAATTTTAAGCGAACAGAGAAAAGATATTACTGAATGAAGGAGCAAAATGATTTTATGTTTTCTATTGAATTGATGTTTTGTGAAACATAAAGTTTTTCACAATAATACATTGAGAGTTACAACCAGTTTTATATATAAGAACAGATATGGGCTAAAAATAATATGCGGCCCAAAGAAGAATTCTTCATAACAAAAATTGAATGGCTCTGATTGACTCTTCAAGAGATCTATGGCTGAGATATACATGAAGCAGTGATATATCTGAACCAGTGAGAAGATAGTAACAAGTTATCTCATTCATTTTTTGTGAATTTCATGTTTCCCAAGTAAGTCCCGATATTAGATGAGAATGACAACTTAGTCTAGCAAAATTGGAGTACGAGTGGTACCCAAATTCGTGCAACTGTTATGGTCATGTAGATACTAGATGCTCGCTTCAGAAAACTTGGATGCCTAAACCCATCATAGAAAAGGATAATTCGAATAACGCAATGCAAGCAGATAATATTGCATCTGACAATAACACGAATTCAATAAACAACACAATATTGGATAGTTCGAACAGTTCAATTCAGGTAGATAATATTGCATCTGACAATAGCATGAACTTACAAAACAACAAGGCTTGAGGTCAAAATTGGGAAAGTAATTTAGATATTCCAAAGAATAACAAATAGTCAAGTGTTCAAGAGACCACTTATTCACAACAAAAAATCAAACAACAAATGGCCTATTAATTTGAACAGGAATGTAGACAATACGCGGGAATATAGCTTACAAGCACAACATTAGAACTTTTGAATTGGATCTTCTTTTGGTCTACAGCTAATTGGTAAGGAGGAGAAACCTTTGAGACTCGGTCCAAATCGCCCATGCATGTAACAGAACATTCGATTGACTTGGTGTACCAACCTGCATCATTCAAGAAAGTGATATTAACATGTTAGAGGAAAATATTTCTCAGAACAGTGAAGATAACTTGAATGAGAATAATCAAGTGGATACAACACTTTTAGTTCCACCTAAACCTTCTAATGACCGAAACAGAAATTCTAGAAGAGGCAGACAAATGGAAACACCTTAGGAGATTAAGTGAGATGATATGCCTAGAAACTTACCAAACTTAATGATTAAGTGAGATGATATATTAAACAACTATTAAGAAATTCTAGAAGAGGCAGACAAATGGACAGAAAAGTTTTATAGTTTCCTAGGCAATTATTATTATTTTTAGTTAAAACTATAAAACTTTTCTTAATATGCTCAGGAGAACCCATCGAACCGGTAAACTCCTTAGGAGAATTAAGTTGGGTTTGTCCGCTTCAACTCATAATTAACAGATCTATGTGCCAATTTTCTATGTGCCACACCTTTGGACGAAAATATAAAAACTTTGTCATGTTAAACTAAATATTATATGCATTCTATCATGTATATTTATGCATGCATGCACTTTGCATTTAGATAAATGAACGAGAATTTAAATTATGTACACATTTATTATATTTTACAAAGACCAATCTCATATAATATTATATTTGTTCTATTTTAATGTAGGAACAGTTTTCTATCGATCAAACTTTGCATTCGTGCAAACATAACGACATGTTATAATGCTATATGGGAAACATAACTTAAACTTGTGCCATCAGCACGGGCTTCATACTAGTATTAATGGTAGTTTTTTCAAGATCATCTATATAAAAATCATCTCGGAAAAGGCTAGAAAGGATTTGGACAAACCACCGAACTTATTGAACTCAAACAAACAGTGTTTCAAATTGATGAGAAATGTGATCCAGGTCCTGATGGTTATAATGCAAAACATTCTAAACATTATTAGGATTCGATAAATATGGAATTACTAAACATCATGAATGTGATCTTAAACTCAGGGAAAATTATTAAGGAAATAAACCACACGTTTATTTGCTTAGTACCTAAAAAACAAAACCCTTAATTTCTTACAGAATATAGACGTATATCATTATGCAATGTTCTGTACAAGATATTGGCCAATTTGCTATGTGGTAAAATGAAGGATTTGATGAACTCTCATATTTCATAAAACTAAACTGCATTTATATTAGGTTGAAATATAATTGAAAAATCACTACTGGCACATGAATTGGTTAGAAGTTTCAGTTAAAAAAAGTGTCCAATAATTTATGTGTTAAGATTGACCTACATAAAGCCTATGTCAGAATTGGTAAGGAATTTATTATCTACATGATGAAATCAATGGAATTCTCTCATAAATTCTCAAACTTGATTTGCAAGTGTATATCCACTCCATCATTCTCTATCTTGGTTAATGGAGTTCCACACGGATACTTCATAAGCAATTGAGGACTTAGAAAGGAAGACCTCTTGTCTCCATATCTATTTGCTATTGCTATGGAATACCTATCCATTTTGTTCGAACTATATGTTATTAAGGGTAACATTACTCCAATATATAAAGTAGAACCAATCTTGACTCATCTATTATATGCAGGTGACATTCTTGTTCTAATTAAAGCAAGCCTCACTAGTGTCTTTTCAATTAAAGAGAATGAAAAGTTCACCACAACCCTGGTTTAGAAATGAACGATCAAAAGTCCACTATTTTTTGGAAGAAGAATAAATAACAAAGAACAAATAAGCAATACTTTGAATGTGCAGAGAGGTTCTTTGCCTATTATTTATTTAGGCATTCCACTATCTGTTCACAAACTAAAAACTAGGGACTTTGGTTCACTCTTAGAAAAAATTAACAAAAAGCTCAATAATTGAAATAAATAAACTATTGAATATAAGTGGAAGACTAGAACTAATCAAGTCTATTTTTATCCAATTATTGATTTTTAGTTCAATTTTTACAAATCTCAACTACCATCATACAACAGATCAACTCACTTTGTTCTAACTTCTAACGATATAATAAATCTCACAATATGAGCTGGTCTTATGTGTGTAAACCAAAATTAAAGGGGGGATGGGCCTAAGAAAGTTGGAGGAAGTTTATCAAGCAAATACAATCAAATTGTTGTAGAAGTTTTTATGTTTAAATAGCCTCTGGGCTATTTGGATGAAAATTAAGTATTGTCACGGTAGGAATTTCTGGTCACTTCAAATGGACAGTAATGCCTCATCAACATGGAAAACAATCCTTAAAGCAAGAAAAGATGGTAAGGGTAGAAAGAATTAATGAAATTTGAATCAATTCTCTGTTAAAATGAAGAAGAAGAAAATAATATTTTTGATTTATTTATCTCATGTATTTGATACTGAGATCATTACATGTTTCGGTTACAAACAAACTGTATTTAAATACAATGTTTGGCTTATCTGGGCTTTTGGGCCATGAACCCGCACTTACCCAATACCAACATTCAGATATAATACACGATATCAATACTACAACCGACATACTCTTCATTTCTTACTCCCCTCCCCCTCAAACTAATGCTAGGGTTAGGGTTTCATCTTCATCGAACAAATTAGGGCTTCGGCTCCGCTGCTTTGAAATTAAACTTTTCTTCTTCAATCACTAACTTAAATGCTTCTTCTTGCTTGATCTCAAGAATTAATCAGTGTTATTTTGCAGATCTATAGCAAAGGTGACAGAACGATCGAAGTACAGAAGTGGGTTGGATCCGTTTCCTTACCACTTCTACTATGATAGATCTGAGAGAAAGTATAGTTACAGATCTGAAGAAGCAGGAAGCATTAGATATGTCCTTCTTCGACCGGCTCTACCTTCGGATCTGTTCTGAATCGATGAAAGTTCTTTGCTGACAGCGCCTTGGTAAGAATATCTGCACGTTGGTAAGGTGAAGATAAATGATTTACTTGAAGTTTTCTTTTTTGTATTAGTTCACAAACGAAGTATAAGTCAATCTCTATATGCTTTGTCCTTTAATGCAACACTGGATTTGCTGTTATGTACACAGCACTTTGATTGTCGCACCATAGCATTGGTTTGATCTCTGTTTTGATTTGTAATTCTGATAGTAATGATTGTATCCATGTAATTTCTGCTGCTGCACTTGCAACACTCCCGTATTCGGCCTCTGTGTTGGATCTGGAGATGGTTATTTGTTTCTTTGAGCACCATGATACTGGATTGTCTCCAATGTATATGTAGTAGCCAGTCACTGATTTCCTGTCATCAACATCTGTTGCCCAGTCTGCATCTGCATATGCTGTGATGTTTAAGTTGTTGCATTTCTTTAGTATAAGACCATAGTTTGTAGTGTCATTGAGATATCTTAGGATTCTCTTAACTGCTTTCCAGTGTTCTTCATGTGAATCCTGCATAAATTGTGAAACTTTGTTAACACTGAATGATATATCTGGTCTTGTTATAGTGGAGTATTGTAGAGCTCCTACAATACTTCTGTACTATTTAATATTTAATATTGGTTCTCCCTTGTGTTTTGAGAGTTGTTGATGATTGATCATGGGTGTTGGCTGAGGTTTAGCTGCATCCATTTTTGACTTGATCAGTAGCTCTTTGATGTATTTCTTTTGACTTAATGCTATCTCTGAGTCAGATTTTCTCTTTACTTTAATCCCCAGGAAGTAGTTTAAATTTCCAAGATCTTTGATTGAAAATTGTTTGTGAAGATACTGTATAATGTTGTTGATTCATTTTCATCATTGCCTGTTATAATTAAATCATCAATATATATCAGTATATAAATGATAAGACTACTATTAATTTTGATAAATAAAGAATTTTCTGATTTGGTAGGTTGATAGCCTAGATTGACTAAAGTGGCTTTCAATCTATCAAACCATACTCTTGAAGCATGTTTTAGTCCATATATGGCTTTGTTTAACTTGCACACAAGATGAGCATCTTGCTTGTATCGTTGTGCCTGCTCCATATAGATTTCTTCTTGTAAAATACCATTCAGAAAAGCATTATTCACATATAAGTGTCTTATGTTTCAATTTTTATGAAGAGCAATTGTGAGAACTATTCTAATAGTTGTTAGTTTCACCCTAGTGAAAAATTCTCACTGAAGTCAAATCCATACTGTTATGTGTACCCTTTAGCAACAAGTCTTGCTTTATATCTTGATACAGTTCCATCTGGATTTCTTTTCAGTTTGTATGTCCACTTGCATCCTATTATATTTTTATTGATTGGTGGATGAACAAGACTCAATGTCTTATTTTTCATAAGTGCCTGATACTCTTCATTCATTGCAATTTTCCAGTTTTCATCTTTGAATGCTTGATCAAATGTTTCAGGCTTTCTGATACTTGAAGTTGATGTATAGACCTTTGGTTTAAATATCCCACTCTTTGATCTAGTTATCATGTGATGATATGTTCTGGTCTGTAATTGTAACAACCCGCATATTTTATGATTGTATATTTAAATGTTTTATTTAAATATAGCATCGTTAGTCAAATTATAGTCCGAAAAGCTACTTTTTGCAAATAGTCGAATTAGGACTCGAGACCACTTCCATTGAGTTCAAAATACCGTTTGCGACCTTTTTGAGAATAAACATCGATATGTTTGGAGTTGAGTGAATTTTGCTATTTTTCACTTAGGGCTTTGGGTTTGGGTTTCAGCCCAATAACCTAACATAGGACCCTAGCTCCACCCCCTCTTCTCTTCATTCACTTTCATTTCCTAATACCTTCAAGCTTTAGCAAAAATGGGGGAAGAGAAAAGGAAATAGAAATTCCTAAGCCCTAGTTTCTTTTACAAATCCAAGTTTTAGCTCCAAAATCAAAGAGAAGCTTAGGTAAGCATCCTCTTCATCTTCTCCAACTTATTCTCTCTTCAATTTCAGAAATTTCCTAAACCTAACTTAGGAAATATTTTACTTTTGAGCTTAGATTCAAGCTTCTTTGGTTGAAGTGAAGAGTGGTTGATCTTTCCTTTGTGATTAAGCTTCTCATTCATTGGTTTTTTGGTTTAAATGTGAGTTTTTGAACTCACATCTTTGTCTATTTCTATCATTGTTGTTAGGTATGAATTCCTAACATCTATTCATATTCATTTGCTTTTGATTTGAATTGATTTGGGTGAACATTTCAATTTTTGGTGTTTTGAAGTCAAAACTTTAAAAATCCTAGCTTTAATGTATGATCATGCTTTTGGTGGTGTATCGAAGAGCCTATAGGGCTGGGATGTCGATTGGCAAAAACCCCTAAAGCCCATTGCTCGTCCGATCGCAAATTGGGATAGTTTGCTCTTCATTTGATAGGCTGGAAAAAAACAGTCCCAGTGCCAGTCAGTCGTCTGGCTGTAGAAACCGAGAGTTTCTAGGACCGTCTACAGAAACTGAAAGTCTCTATTTTCTGTAGTCAGTCGACTGGCCTCTGCAGTCAGTCGACTGACTGCAGAAACTGAAACTTTTGGGTTTCTGGATCAGTCGACTGGCCTCTGCAGTCAGTCGACTGACCTGCTTATTTTTGCCTATTTTGCTTGAGGTTCCAATTTTTATCGATTCAGGATTATCCGATTTATTGTTATCATTTATTAGTGACTTTGATGACTTCTTTTTCGGGACTTTTGAGAGTATCCATTTTGATGTCAGTATCGATTTCTTTGGATTTGATTCACGTCTTCGAATGTGGATTTTGGTGATTGATTGTTTCTACAATCATTTCTGTGATTTGTCACTTTATAATATAAAGGATTCCTATACTAGTAGTAAATGTTCAAACTCTTTTCCAAAGATGATTTCAACTCTATTTTTAAATATAAAGTTTGTTTTCAAAACCGTTTTCCAATCTATTAGTATATACAAACCTTTACCTCATTCGTATGAGAAATCTAATTAAATGGCTTAGTAAAACAAGTGGTATGAAACGCTTGCGTTTACTTTGTCGGTTAATTCTTGGACTTGTTCGACTGAACTCTTGTGACAATTTTCGAGTGGAAATCTACAATTTGTTCGTAAATATTTAAGTTAAGCTAGTGGTTATGGGACATGAAGCTAAACTCATATATTTACTACCTTAATGTAATCGGCACTTCTTGATGATCGATGATGATCATTTTATGATTTAGACTAGCGATGTGCGATGTCTCTTTGTCCGCATGGGGGACTATACCCCGTTATGTTGAGTTTCGTCTCATTTTCATAGGCTAGCGACCTATGGTTTTATGGAGTTCGGTTCATCGAGCGTTCACTGTACTACGTCGTTGTTCCGTATTATTTGTGTTCAGGTTCATCGGGCGTTCGCTGCACTACGTCGTTGTGCCTGATTATTTGAGTTTGGTTCATCGGGCGTAACGTTGTACTACATCGATGTTCTGATTAATTGAGTTTCTGGTTCCTCAGGCGTTCGCTGTACTATGTCGTGGCACCGGCTCTATGGTTAGCGACCCGTTTGTGATGCACGTGTTGGTGAGTTTTCATGCTCCCATTTGTGATAGGCCTTCCCCCTTTTGTGATTTCTGGATTTCTAGTTGTGATTTCTAGAATTTGTGTTTCACCAATTTTTATGCGATTGGCATTGATATGTTGTGTCAATATTTGTGTTTTGGTGAATGATTTAAAGAATGTGATTCTTTTTGGAGTTTCGAGATGATTTGAGATATTGTATGATTTTTTTTGTTATTTGATGTCTACTCGACACAGTATGACATATTGTTATCATACGTTTTTGGTCATATCTCTTATCCTATATCATTTTATCTGATATTTATAGCTAAACTGATCCGTTTATTATTTTCTTCTTAAATAATACTCGGGTCAGACCGAGGTATTTCAGGTGCTCCTGCTTAACTTCTTATCAGGGTCCTTCTCTTGACTTTTGGCTAACTACTTTATCATAGTAGTTTTTGTTAATATACATTTGAGATATAGACTCCTTGATGTATATTTATTCTTTTGTCTAGCACCTGTATCTATTCTTTTGTGATGTGGTGGATCTTGTTTGACCACTACTTTGATGTACACTTTTATGTGTTGTATTCATATCTGTTTCCCCTTTGTGATATGAATATTTGTGACTGATTTGTGTTATGCTTATTTCTATATTCGTTTCCGAAGTCCACATAGCCACTGTGTGGTAGCTTTGAGTTTGTATTTGATATGTCGGATTTCCTCTTGAAATGAAATGTAAGTTATATTATCTGACATATCGGTACTCGGACAAAGCAATTAAACAGATGGTCGCTCCTCAACAGCCTTATTCTTCGTGCTAGTCGATGGCATTACCCCGTAGTGTCCTTGGCTAGCGTGAGTATAAAGGTGGGGCATCACAGCTTGGTATCCGAGCCAAACTTCGGAACAATGTAGAATAATCTAGCAAGGATCATTGTCCTAAGTCTTTCTTAGGAATCGTGCCATAAGATTTAATTCGAGTCTTCATACCGTTCTATCCTATTTTCTTTTGTGATACCTTGCTTTATCAATCAAGTTTGTTTGATATTCATTCTGAGAATAACCTTTTTCCTCTTCTTTCTTTCTTTCTTTCTTAGAGAAGAGAAATGGTTAGACCAGGCCGTCCCAGCGCCGGTCAATCCAGTGCTACTACTCAGGAGGGAGTATTTATGACTGCTCAACAACTTATAGATCTTGTGAACAATGCCCAAGCTGCCGGGCCCGTTCCAACGCCTACTCACCCTAAATCCAGGTTTGCACGCTTGTGCAGAGATTATACCGCTTTGGGTGGAAGGCCATTCAAGGGATCCGAAAATGTTATAGAAATCCAAGCTTGGCTTAGATCATGCGATCGCATCTTTTCTCGCATGAATCTTATTGATCTTCATCGAGTCCAAGTGGCTTCTAGCATGCTCCAAGAAAGAGCATTAGATTATTATGAGCTTTTGATTTCTAAGATTATCGAAGCGGATCTTACTTGGGAGCAATTCCGGGAAAGATTTGAATTGAAGTTTGTGCCGGAGGCTGAAAAAGTAACTTTAGCCCGACGCTTTATTGACCTTGTTCAAGGTGAATATTCTGTGGCAGATTCTGTCGCATCTTTTGAATCTCTCTCTAAATATGGGGTCGAGTATATTAATACCCCATTGAAGAAAAATCAGAGGTTCGTCTATGGGTTGAATAAGAACCTCAAAAAGACTTTACTTCTGAAACTTGAAGTTTCTTTCAATCAGCTTATAGATATCGCTCTTCGACTTGAAGAGGCCGATAGAGAAAGTGAGGTTGAAGTTGTGTGTGCCAAACAGAACTTCAACAGTAACATGAAGAGGCCTATTAAGTTCAAAGTCCCCAATCCCAACAAGAAAGGGAAGCAAGAAACTTCGGTAGCAAAGACTCCTACCTCTAGTCGTGGACGATGCTACAATTGTGGTTCTACGGACCACTATGCAAATGAGTGCCCAAAACCATTTTTTTGTCGTTATTATAAAGGTTCGGGCCATCTTATATCTACATGTCCCATACTCCAAAGTAGGAGAGAGGGAGAGTTGAATGTTGTGCAAGCTCCTAGTGACACTTCTCTTGATCAAGGTATTTCTCATTCTATCCTTGACGATATTTGTTTTGTGATTATCTTATTCGAGTTCTTTTTGATACGAGTTCATCTCATTATTTTATATCAAAAGAACTTGATTATACTTTTTCTCTAAGTATTATGGGCTTGATGACTTCACTGAAAATTGTGAATCCGGTTAGTGGATCCGCAACGCTCAGTTTACTTTGTGAAAATGTCGAGATTATTTTATGTGATTATTCTTTTTAAGCCGATTTGCATGTTATGCGTTACTTAGGCTTCGAAATTGATTTTTTTAGGAAAGGATTGGCTTGATCATTATTAAGCCCAGGCTTTTAAATCTCCCCGAGATGGCCGAGATGAAAAATCCGAGATATCAGCCAAAATCCGAGATTTGGCAGCCTATTTAGTTATAAGTGTTTTAAATATCGCCCGAGATAGCCGAGATATTTTCCCGAGATATTGGCCAAAATCCGAGATTTAAAACACTGATTAAGCCCACATCCTATGTCCTGAGCGGACTATATATCTCCGACATTCTCAATCTGTTAAGCAGATTTCTATTGTTTTTAATGATTTTGATTTCCAAATTTAGTGGCATCATTTTATTCTTTAAACCTACATGATGAGGAAAATTTTATTTCTCTCATTCAAGTAGTTTGTGAATTTTCCGGTATATTTGAGCTAGTCTTAGGATTATCACCTAAGCAATCTATTGAATGGTGCTAAGGTCTTTTTAGCTCGACCTTTCCACCGGTTTTCATCAGCTACGAGTTACGGAGGGTAGCATTCCATTTACGGCATTCCGCACTTGTTATGATTCTTGTGAATGGTTCGTTATGTCATTCGATTTGACGAACCTTCTACCTTATTTCATCCCTTTTGTGAATCGAGTATTCTACGAATATCTCAATTAGTTTATCCTTATATTTATTGATTATGGATGAAAATAACAATTAAAATTTGCAAATCTTTTTATAAGATATTTATAAGTATGATTGTAATTTTGTTCTTAAAACGAGCAAAGAATATTTGTAAAATTTCTAAGAGATTTTTTTATCACATAGAAGATGATTTTGTGTTATTTTGCCTATTGAGTGCTTTAAGAATTCTTGTCGATGCGCTTGATCAACGTTATCGATAGGAATCTCCTAAACGCTATGATGAGACAGTCAGACATAGTAAACTGACTTGTAAAAAAGTAAATTTTTCTAAAAAGATGATTACACAAAGTTAATTATAATTTTGAATGTCTTAGCTTTTCGGGAAAGGTGATCATTTAAAAGAACTCCTTTCCGATACTTCTATTCTTGTGTTTCCCTAAGGGAACCAAGACTTTATTGTTTATACCAATACTAGTCGTATTAGTTTTGGTGTCATTCTCTTGCAAAAGGGAATGTGTTATCGCATTGCTTCTTAACAATTAAAGCTTGTCGAGACTAGATATGCCACTCATGATCTAGTGCTCGCGGCTATTGTTTTCGCTCTTAGAATTTGGCGTCATTATCTTTTAGTAGAGAAATTTATTCTCTACACTGATCATAAATTTTTGAAATATTTGTTTTCTCAAAAAAGAACTTAATTTGCGTCAACAACGTTGGCTCGAGTTCCTTTCATCTTATGATCTTGATATTCTTTATCTTCCCGGAAAGGGGAAATCGTGATGCCAATGCCCTTGGTTGTAAGCAACAAGCAGTTGTTTCTTTGATGATATTCGAATGGAATGATCTCGAGGCTTTATCCACTTGTGAGATTCGAGATCGTGAATCCAATTCATGTTCATCTCTTGTTTTGTGTAGCCTCGAGGCTCGTCCTTCTCTTTTGGACCATACCTCTTTTGGCTAAACTCTATGTCAAATTAAATTTCATGGAGTTCTTACTTCTACTATTAGCGATCGTGATCCATTATTTTACTAGTGGGTTTTGGTAAGGTCTTCAAAAGCTTTGGGAACGAAGCTTAATTCTTACACCGCTTATCATCCTCAGTCCGATGGACAAGCTGAGCGTGTGAATCAAACTCTTGAAGATCTCCTTTGTGCTTGTGTTCTTGATTTTGGTGGAAGTTGGGAAGATCATATTTCTCTTGTTGAGTTTTCTTCCAATAATAGCTTCCAATCTAGCATTGGTATGGCACCTTTCGAGGCACTCTACGGAAGGCTATGCCGATTTCCTTCATGTTGGCTTAAAGCCGGTGAGAAGCTGGATTTAGGCCCAGATTTTATTGGTGTTCATTTGTGTTTCACCTATGATGGGTGTTGTGCGTTTCAGTTGATCGAGAAAGTTAGCACCTAGATATGTTGGTCCATTTCCCATCACCGAACGTATTTGTTCCGTGGCTTATCGCTTTTTATTACCGGCTCGATTTTCTGCGATTCGTGATGTTTTCCACGTCTCTCAACTACGAAAATACCTTAGGGATTCCGATTCTATTCTTGAGCCTGGTGTAATTAAAGAAGTTGAAGTTTCACCAAATTTGACTTATGAGCAACATTCTATTCGTATCATTACTTTGGAGGTTGAACACCTTCGAAATAAAGATGTTCTTCTTATGAAAGTTCAATCGTTCTCAAATCCTAAGGATTTCCCTTGGGAATCTTGAGAATTCATCGAGCAAACACATCCGGACTTACTCTTTCGTGCTCTTTATGGTGAACTTCTTATTTCGAATTTTCTTTTGTATTGATATGCTTTTATGGTTGTTACTCTTTATTTTCCTCTTAATTATTGCGAGGACACAATTTCTTTAAGGAGGGGAGTCTGTAAGAACCCGCATATTTTACGATTGTATATTTAAATGTTTTATTTAAATATAGCGTCGTTAGTCGGATTATAGTCCGAAAAGCTACTTTTTGCGAACAGTCGAATTAGGACTCGAGACCACTTCCATTGAGTTCAAAATGCCGTTTGCGACCTTTTTGAGTATAAACATCGATATGTTTGGAGTTGAGTGAATTTTGCTATTTTTCACTTAGGGCTTTGGGTTTGGGTTTCAGCCCAATAACCTAACATAGGACCCTAGCTCCACCCCCTCTTCTCTTCATTCACTTTCATTTCCTAATACCTTCAAGCTTTAGCAAAAATGGGGGAAGAGAATAGGAAATAGAAATTCCTAAGCCCTAGTTTCTTTTACAAATCCAAGTTTTAGCTCCAAAATCAAAGAGAAGCTTAGGTAAGCATCCTCTTCATCTTCTCCAACTTATTCTCTCTTTAATTTCAGAAATTTCCTAAACTTAACTTAGGAAATGTTTTTCTTTTGAGCTTAGATTCAAGCTTCTTGGGTTGAAGTGAAGAGTGGTTGATCTTTCCTTTGTGATTAAGCTTCTCATTCATTGGTTTTTGGGTTTAAAGGTGAGTTTTTGAACTCACATCTTTGTCTATTTCTATCATTGTTGTTAGGTATGAATTCCTAACATCTATTCATGTTCATTTGCTTTTGATTTGAATTGATTTAGTGAACATTTCAATTTTTGGTGTTTTGAATTCAAAACTTTAAAAATCCTAGCTTTAATGTATGATCATGCTTTTGGTGGTGTATCGAAGAGCCTATAGGGCTGGGATGTCGATTGGAAAAAACCCCTAAAGCCCATTGCTCGTCCGATCGCAAATAGGAAGAGTTTGCTCTTCATTTGATAGGCTGGAAAAAAACAGTCCCAGTCCAAGTCAGTCGACTGGCCTCTGCAGTCAGTCGACTGGCTATAGAAACCGAGAGTTTCTAGGACTGTCTGCAGAAACTGGAAGTCTATGTTTTCTGCAGTCAGTCGACTGACTGCAGGAACTGAAACTTTTGGGTTTCTGGATCAGTCGACTGGCCTCTGCCGTCAGTCGACTGACCTGCTTATTTTTGCCTATTTTGCCTATTTTGCTTGAGGTTCCAATTTTTATCGATTCGTGATTATCCGATTTATTGTTATCATTTATTATTGACTTTGATGACTTCTTTTTCAGGACTTTTGAGAATATCCATTTTGATGGATTCAGTATCAATTTCTTTGGATTTGATTCACGTCTTCGAATGTGGATTTTGGTGATTGATTGTTTCTACAATCATTTCTGTGATTTGTCACTTTATAATATAAATGTTTTCTATACTAGTAGTAAATGTTCAAACTCTTTTCCAAAGATGATTTCAACTCTATTTTTAAATATAAAGCTTGTTTTCAAAACCGTTTCCAATCTATTAGTATATACAAACCTTTACCTCATTCGTATGAGAAATCTACTTAAACGGCTTAGTAAAACAAGTGGTATGAAACGCTTGCGTTTACTTTGTCGGTTAATTCTTGGACTTGTTCGACTGAACTCTTGTGACAATTTTCGAGTGGAAATCTACAATTTGTTCATAAATATTTAAGTTAAGCTAGTGGTTATGGGACATGAAGCTAAACTCATATATTTACTAGCTTAGTGTAATCGACACTTCTTGATGATCGATGATGATCATTTTATGATTTAGACTAGCGATGTTCGATGTCTCTTTGTCCGCGTGGGGGACTATACCCCGTTCTGTTGAGTTTCGTCTCATTTTTATAGGCTAGTGACCTATGGTTTTATGGAGTTCGGTTCATCGGGCGTTCGTTGTACTACGTCGTTGTTCCGTATTATTTGTGTTCAGGTTCATCGGGTGTTCGCTGTACTACGTCGTTGTGCCTGATTATTTGAGTTTGGTTCGTCGGGCGTAACGCTGTACTACGTCGATGTTCTGATTATTTGAGTTTCTGGTTCCTCGGGCGTTCGCTGTACTACGTCGTGGCACCGGCTCTATGGTTAGCGACCATGGGTCAGCGACCCGTTTGTGATGCACGTGTTGGTGAGTTTTCATGCTCCCGTTTGTGATAGGCCTTCCCCCTTTTGTGATTTCTGGATTTCTAGTTGTGATTTCTAGAATTTGTGTTTCACCAATTTTTATGCAATTGGCATTGATATGTTGTGTCAATATTAGTGTTTTGGTGAATGATTTAAAGAATGTGATTCTTTTTGGAGTTTCGAGATGATTTGAGATATTGTATGATTTTTGTTGTTATTTGGTGTCTACTCGACACAGTATGACATTTTTGTTATCATACGGTTTTGGTCATATCTCTTATCCTATATCATTTTATCTGATATTTATATCTAAACTGATCCGTTTATTATTTTCTTCTTAAATAATACTCGGGTCAGACCGAGGTATTTTAAGTGCTCCTGCTTGACTTCTTATCAGGGTCCTTCTCCTGAATTTTGGCTAAATACTTTATCATAGTAGTTTTTGTTAATATACATTTGAGATATAGACTCCTTGATGTATATTTATTCTTTTGTCTAGCACCTGTATCTATTCTTTTGTGATGTAGTGGATCTTGTTTGACCACTACTTTGATGTACACTTTTATGTGTTGTATTCATATCTGTTTCCGCCTTTGTGATATGAATATCTGTGACTGATTTGTGTTATGCTTATTTCTATATTCATTTCTGAAGTCCACATAGCCACTGTATGGTAGCTTTGAGTTTGTATTTGATATGTCGGATTTCCTCTTGAAATGAAATGTAAGTTATATTATCTGACATATCGGTACTCGCACAAAGCAATTACACAGATGGTCGCTCCTCAACAGCCTTATTCTTCGTGCTAGTCGATGGCATTACCCCGTAGTGTCCTTGGCTAGCGTGAGTATAGAGGTGGGGCGTCACAGTAATTCAGTGTCCGATGACTCTGAATTGTTGCCCTGATCAATGTTGTCTATAGATTGTCCTTCATGAATGCTTTGATTTTGATTACTTGATTCTGCAGGTGACCGAGCATGTGTGTCAGGTTGGTCTTTTGAATCATGACCTGGTCCAGATGACATTGTGTGTTGTGGTCCTGAGGCTCTCAGTTTCAGCTGCATCTCATATACATGAATGCATAGGTACAATGGGTATGGACACTCTTAGATTATATACTTTCTATGTTGTTCTAACACTTGCACCTGCAAATGGAAATATTTTCTCATTGAAAACAACATGTCTACTTATAAATATTCTCCCAGTACCATCTAAGCACTTATATACTTTTTGCTTAATTGCATAACCCATAAAGGTACATGGTTATGATCTGAAGTCTAACTTGTGATTGTTATATGGTCTTAAGTAGGGAAAACATAAACACCCAAAAGTTCTTAAACTTTAATAATCTGGTTTTACTCCTAAGAACTTTTCTAATGGGCTTATTCCCTTTAGTACTTTAGTTGGTAATCTATTGATTAAGTAAACTGTTGTACTGAAGAAATCTGGTTAAAACTTTAAGGGTAAAGATGCTTGTGCAAGTAGAGTTAGGTCAGTTTCAACAATGTGTCTATGTTTTCTCTCAACTAGACCATTTTTCTCAGATGTATAAGGACATGTTGTTCTATGAACTATACCCTTGTCTTAGAAAAATTTATTAAGAGATTTATATTCAGCACCACCATCACTCTGAATAACTTTAACTTTATGATTTGTTTGCTTTTCAACTTGAGTTATAAAATATATGACTGCATTGTAGGTTTTAGCTTTTGTTTTTTAGAAACTATATCCAAGTGTATCTAGTGCATGCATCAACAAAAGATATGTAATACTTATAGCCATAATCTGAACTAATTGGTGCTGGACCCCAAAGATCTATAAAAACTAATTCTAGTGGTACTTTATATTCTGTCACAGAGTCTGTAAAGACTAATTAAAGACTTTTGCTCATTTGACAATAAGAACATACATATGGCAGAGTAATATTATCAAAATAAATTTTATTCTCTAGAAGAACCTGTTTTACAACACTTGCACTGGGATGACCTAACTTGTAGTGCCAAAGATCAAAATTACTTTTATCATTTTCACTTGACTGCAATTCAGTGTTGTTACAATTTGTCACTTTCTGAGTGGAACTTTTGAAATTAATCAAAGTAAACTTGTAAAGCCCATTTACTGCATCACCCTGCAAAAGTTTTTCTTTTGTTGGTACATCTTTAACCAAGTAATACATTGTATAAAATTCAAAGTAAACATTATTATCATGGGCAAATTGAGAAACACTCATAGGGTTTTTCTTTATTTTTGGTACTCTTAATAAATTATTAAGATATAATTGTCTTTCACCTCTGATGTAGGCATTACCAGTGTGTGTAATCTTAATTGACTTATCATTTCCCATGACAATAAGCCTGTTTACCTCTGTACTCTCTGCTGCCCAGATTCAGGTTATCTAAATTGCTTGTTAAATGATTAGTTGCTCTTGAATCTAGGTACCATGCCTCATCTTGAATGTGTTCAGCCTTTGTGCTCTCATCGAGTGCTGATTCTTCTTCCCATTGAATTCCTTATTTGATTCTTGTTGCACTTGTGCCATGTTTGCACTGTAATTGCCATTTTTCTGGTTGTTTGATCCTTGACCTGGTACATAACTTGCATTAAATCTAAAGTAGCACTTTGTGGCAGTGTGACCCACTTTTTCACAGATTTGACACTTTGGTTTGTTATTTCCACTCCATCTTCCTCCACCTCTTCCCCTGACTGACTTTCCCTATGATATTGTTGATTTGTCCTACCATAGTTTTGATTTCCGCTTTTATTATTTGATGCATAGTTAATTGACATATCAGTATCTGGGGGTTTCTTGTAGTCTAGTCTTCCTTCATGTGCTAAGAGAATCGAATGAACATATTCAAGTGATGGTAGAGTTTCTTGTGATGATATGACTGCTACCACAGCCTAATATTCATCACTTAAACCACTCAAAATAGTTAGAACCTGCTCTGTATTTGATATTTTATGTCATGCTGCCTCAAGTAGATCACATGTGTTCTTGACCTTTGAAAGATATTCCCTCATGGATTGATTGTCTTTCCTTATGTTATGTAATTAATTGCCTTTTATAGTGCATGATTTTGGCTGCTAATTGAGTGTTGAATATCCTCTCTACTGTTTTCCATATTTCATTTGCAGTTTTGCATCCTATTACTCGTGGCAATAATTTCACACTTATAGATGATAGCAACCAAGAACTTATTAAACTGTTTTGCATTTGAAATTTTACATATTCTTCATTGCTCACAGTTTTGTTTTCTTGATCAGTAACAAATTTGGGTGGAGTGACAATAGTGTCAAGGATGTATCCACCAAGACCATATCCTTTGGCAGTGGTTTAAACTTGTACTTTCCAAAGGAGATAGTTGTCCTCTTCAAGTTGTGCAGTAATGAGATGAGTCTGAGGGCTGATAATGGTTTTGATCAGGCTATCTGTCATAGCCATGGTCTGCTGTGATGAATCTGCTGCATTGCTGGATGTTGCAGTGCTGCCTTCAGTCATGAAGATACTTCTTGAAACAAGAAATGACTGGTGAAATCAGAGAATTATGGTAAGGGCACGAAATTCTTCCCTGCAGACAGGTATGTTGCAACCAAGCAATGTGATGAGATTTCTCTGATTGCTTCTGATATGGCACTTACTTCTTTTTGCTGATTTGATGAATTTCGTGATCTTTTCTGAATGATTTCCTGATTTTCCTCCAGTCTTGAATTTGTTTTTGTAAATATTATTGTAGCCAGTAACAAACTTGGCACGGCAATAATTTTATTGAACAAATTCTTTACCCAAATGATGATGATTAATCCGATGGGTAAAACTGATCCAAATGATGAGATTTCTCTGATGGATCAGTCTTTGAATTTTAAAAAGGATAAATGTTGTTAAGCTACAAAGGATTGGCCTTGATACCAAGAAAGAATTAATGAAATTTGAATCATCTGTTTGAATGAAGAAAGAATAATGTTTTTTATTTTTTTATCTCATGTATTTGATACTGAGATCATTACATGTTTCGGTTACAAACAAATTGTATTTAAATACAATGTTTTGCTTATCTGGGCTTTTAGGCCATGAACCCGCACTTATCCAATACCAACATTTAGATACAATACACGATATTAATACTACAGCTGACATACTCTTCATTTCTTACTAGTGTCTCATTGGCAAACAAATAGTCAATGGTAATGACAGCAATGTTTGGATGAATCCTTGGTTACATGGTTGTACGCTGGTTGACACATTAGGCTGGAGTTCATTGGCTATTTTTTGGGGCCCGAACAAGAAATTTTCCTCTCTTCTCACTCAAGGGGAATGGAGCACGAATTCCTCTAGTTTTCCGCAACAAATTTGCTCTAAAATACACATGGTCAAAGTGGAAATGGATGGACATACCGACTAATGGAAATGGTTACAAAACCTTAGGGGGGATTCTCTCTTAAATCAGAATGGACATAAGTTGTGTGGGTCCATCACAATGCCCCAGAAATGGCTAGTTGTGCTCTATTAGCGAATGGCTAGTTGTGCTCTATTAGCTAAACTCGACAAACTAAACACAAAGGAGAGAATACTTAGGTGGAAAAACACGATAGACCTACATGCACACTTTATGACCATCAATTGGAAAATAGTGACCATCTATTCTTCAACTGCTAGTATTCTAGAAGAATATGGAAGGACATCAATAGAACAATTACACCAACGGAATCAACAAGAAATATTCAAGACATTTTTGAAATAGCATCAGCATCTATCACTAACAACACGGCAGAGGCGACAATTATGGGTATAGAAATAACTGCAACTACCTGGAATGTGCGGAATGAATGCAATAATCGAGTGTTTAAGGGAATTAGAATGCCTCACCAAATTCGCAGCCTGCTGATATCTCATGATATACCAAACTTGTTGAAACACATGAACTTTACACAAAAGGAATTCATTCAAAATGACCAAACATTAACGAGCTTCTGGTCTTCTACAGGCCCTCGAAATCACGCAAGCCAATAGTAAGCCGACTTCGGTGGTCGTCGAATGTCTGGTCTTCTTAATGACGGTATTCGATTGAATTTGGAGAGGACAGATGCTTAGTTACAGGCATTGCTTATTTTTGTAAGGAGAATGCACAAACAGATGTTAGTAGATTTCAAGGAGGAGTGAATTGGGAAAGTGAAGCTGAAGTATTAATTTATCTAGTTAGTTTTAAAGGAAGCACGGTTGCGTATTTATTTCTGGTTATTATTTTGATTTACTCAAACAGCTATAACTATCTATTTTATTTTGTCATGTGTTACCAGTATTTGAGTGATGAACCAGTTGTACTCCTACACCTGTTTAGAACACTAACTCCTTTAGTAATTGTCCAATAGTAAATAAAGTACCATGTTTTCAAAAAAAAATAAAAAATTAAAATATTAACATACTTATATATATATGTATATTATAAATGTACTTATAAATATATAATAAACTTTATGCATATGTTTTAGAATAGCTTTAAAAAAAATTAATTTTTTATTAAGATTTCCATATGGAAATCTTTAATTAAAAAACTATTTTAAAGCATAAGCTTTTAAAAAAAATAGTTTGATTAATATTATTAATGTCGAGTATATATTCATATATGTATATAATCATTTATTCACATTAAAATATATTTATATATAATAGTTATTATACACACACACACACACATATATATATATATATTCAAAATATTATTTTAAATATATATATATAAAAGAATATGTATATATGTAGTTTAAAAAAAATTATTTTCGAAATATACATTATATATATATATATATTTAAAAATTAATATATTGATTTGAATTTGATATTTCTAGATATTTTATTATATACATCTAGATCTAAAATTTAATTTTAATTTTAATCTTGAATTTAAAGTCAAAGTTGTTTACATTAATATTTACAATTACTCTATATTATGATGTCAATTATATATTTTTGTGTGTGTGATCATTTATTATGTTACAGATATTATTTTATATTGTTTAAGACTAGACACACACACACAGATATATATATATATATATATATATATATATTAGACAACACATACGTATATGGAGCGGCTATATGTCCGCTGCAATGTAAATCTCAACACTTATACACGAACATGTTAAACCACATACACTATTTATGTTGCATGTGCACACACACATATGCACATATGATACTCATGTTATATTACATGATATAAACATGACAATAAAATAAAACTTTACTTACAACTTAAATAAAATATTAATTTTATTTAAAATAAATTTAGATCAAATCTAAATAAATTTAGATATCATAGGTTCAAAAAGATCTAAAATGGAATAAAAACTTTAAAATCTACCCATCTACCTCGGCGTGTTGGCCCTGTTTGAACAACTGTATCGAAACCCAATAGCCTATGCTCTCTAAATTAGTCATGTCAGGGTTAACTAATTAAGCTTAACCATCTAGTAGGGTGTCTATAAAAGTAGTGTCTAAGTTGGGTTTGGGTAATCAAGTACCATATCCTACCTGGCTACTGGAAAGCCCGAAAGGTGAAGTGAGCCAAATGTTACCCCTAATAGAAACGGTCCAAATTGTATTAGGCCATAGGCTAATTTTCAAAATTGTTTTGAAATAAAAATAAAATTTTATCTTTAAAAGTTATATTTAGGATAAGAAATAGATTATAAATGTTATAATAATATTCAAAATGTTTTGTAATATAATATATATGTATATATATATATATATCAATTTTTTAAAATATTAGTTAGATTAACAAATTAATTAAATAGTTAATTAATTGAAGTATATATACATGATAGATTATCGTGAATTGTTCAAGATGATATAAGTATATATGTATATATAAGAAATTTTTGAAATTAATAAATAATTAAAATAGTTTAATTAAGTTTATTAATTAAAGGTTAATAAATAAGTTATATATATATGTGTGTGTATTACTATAAATGTTATAGTATAAATATTCAATATATAATATTTAGCTGAATAATATAAAATTAATTAAAATATTAATTAATTAATTAGTTAAATAAGATCAAATTAATATAATATTATACGTAAGAATATTATATATGTAAATTAAATAATACAAGGTATATAATAATTAAAACTTATATAATATGAATGTATAAATTAAAGGTGAAACATTAAGAAAGCCTAAATAGACCTAAGGGATACGTACATATGTATAGTATGTATACCATGATTTCTGATGTGTCCGACACTTGAATCGCCAGGGTATTTCATAAGAAATACATTATTTCATAAGTCATTATCACTTAATATAATATATTAAAGATTATTAATCTTTAATGTAAAGTTGTTCTCTACCATTTATATATTAATAGATTACTTGTATACTCTCTAACAACACACACTTTAATGGGCCCAAAATTTTGATAAAATAGAAACCCAAGTCCATCAGAGTACGGATCGTTTGTTTGATACTTGCAATAAGCATGAGCACATCAGAGATTGATAAATCTAAACTCACAGTGGAATGAAAAAATATAATAGAATATAAATACTTACTGAGGCTACTACCTCGAAATCAATAGCGTTCCCTTGGACATTAATTTGCCTTGTCAATATCTAGCATGAGAGATAGGAAAACTTCTCCATGAACATATCATGCCTTGCTCCAACTACCTGTTCCTCTAAGTCTATCAGCCACTTAATACTTCCAAAATATGAAACGGGCTCTTAGCATCGTCATCATTAGTCCGTTGGTCCTAGCTACAAAGACCTTTGACCACTATTATGTCTTTATAATACACAATAGCCATACTAATAATGCATCTATCATCATTGATGTCTTAGCCATGTAAGAGACAGTACCCAAGCTACGTAATACCTCAATAATAAGGACTAGGCAAACTTTGACTATTTAATACCTATATTTTGGGCAGGTCCCCATCATTTTATACCTAACCCAAGGCGGACTCCTCACTGACAATATCTAGCTGACATCGCTTGGAATCTCACTAGGCCATTTAATACTTCTTTATAGCAGAAAGGTGGACCTTATAACAGTCACTTAATACATCAAACCCAAAGCACGCCCTCAACCAACCACTTAATACGTCCAACCCGAAAGTAGGTCCTATGATTGCATATTCATTTTCCATGGGTCATATGGTCAGATATGTCTCATAACAGTAAGAAGTATACACAACTACTGGTAGCCTCAAACTGAACTGCATACTTCTATTATGTAACTCTACTGACTTTGCATTCCAACCCACTAAGTCCTTTTAATCATTCTAAGCTTTATTATTTTAAGTTGAATACTGGACTTAGCCTACTAATCTTCCTCAAATTTATTTAAGGCTATAATATAATTTACCTTAAATGTTTAATTACTACATTTAATTACTTTTTCCATAATTGCCATCTTGTCCATAGTGGATAATTATTATTCCAACGGACAATTGCTAAGACACTTATTCATTTACTAAATTTCATTTAGTAATTTTCCTCTAACTATTCCATAGTTATTAACTAACATCTTTATTTATTAGTCCCATTAATCCATTTACTCTATTAACTTTCTCTGACTCCCAAATTCATTTCACATTTATTACTAATTAATTGGAGTTACAACCTTCCTCACTTTCTTTCCTGTTTCTTTTATTCATTATCCGATTTATTCGTATGTTCAACTATATTTAAAGCGAATATTATGCATAAATCATCGTATATTAAGTTTCATTTTAATTGATTAGTGCAGTTAAATATGAATAAACATTTATTTTCACTAATTACATTTTGGTTATAAATATTCAATTAGAACATTCTTTTCCATACTTAACTGTGAAAATTATATGTCTAAAAAGATTCTTCATTGTGATTTAGCATAGTTCAAAAAAGGTTAACTTTTAAAAAAATAAAAGATTTGTCTCGTTTTAAATCACAAGGAATGACTCTTTCTCTTTTTACTTGAAATAGACAGTATAAACTACGTGAAGTAACTTCGTATCTTACACATCTCTTTCTTTTATTTACGTATACTCCTTGTCAAATCAAACGTTGTGTTTTTCTATGAAAATAAGAAAATCAAACCAATTTATAAAAATTAAACAGAGATCCTTACCAACAATTAAAGTGTAGAAAATTCACATTCCAACAATATTAGGATAAGAATTAAGATTCTACTATTATTTTTACAACCCAATTATAGATTTGGAATAGATTATACAACTTATCAACCTTCTACTATTATAACTTTTGGGAATGATTTCCAGATCTGGATGTAAACAACAATTCCAATCAAATTCTCTAGATTATAGAATATATAGGCAATGTTTTTTAAGTTCAATTTAAGCCTATAATTCAAATATATTTATTGATTTAGGCATAAAATCAAATAAAAGCCAACGAAATAAATTTCAATACTATAAACAACTTTTAAATTTCCCACTCACCTTTAAAGCGTTCCAAATCTTCAGATCCGAGTTAAATCATTTGATTCAACTACATCTCCCTTTTAAGAAATATGTATAAAAATGGTATGTACATATATTAGAATTTCATATCTGAGAAGAGATTTGGGGTTGAAGGGAATATAAATTTATTATATTGAAATTTACCTTGTTATCGCGTAGCGTTGATTCGCTTCTTCTTTTCTTCTATTTTTTTCTGTTCTTTTCCAATTTGTATAAATATAATTTATATTATAATTTGAAAGAATAGTGGAGAAGAAGAAATGGCAGAGCATTGCCGTTCTTTCTAGAAAATATGAGAAGCAGATGAAGTGTTAGGCCTGAATTTTTAGGCACTCGAATCAACCTTAGCTGTAAGATTAAAATATATTAAATCCGGGCCATTGGGCCATGGAAAACCCTAGCTGTCACCACTTGGACTGATCGACCCCCCTCCATAGGAGTTGACCGCCAGAGGTCGACCTGCCCCAATGAGGGGGTTGACTTGTGGCTCCCGGTATTTAATTATAAATGTTAATTTTGTTTTATTAATTATTTTTGTTTCGAAATCGTATATCGTCTGTAACTTCTTCGTTTGAACACTAATCACAAAACTCCAAATATGAAAGTTGCTCAGAAAATCTCCACAAACGCAATAACATAAATTTTGTGGCCAAATTCCATTATTTGCAGAAATTCCCTATTTGGAGCCTAAGTAATGAATTAATTAACTAAAGTAAATTTACAGGGTGTTGCATTCTTTCCCCCTTGAAAGAATTCGTACCCGAAATTACACCAATGATTAAATCATTATTATTGGTAGCAATTTTTCTAAACTATTCAACCAATTAGTTACAACCAATTCTGCAACCAAACATACATAAGTGCATAGTGTATCACAACCATATAAAACATGTATGTAGAACGTTATATGAATGCATTTCTTTTGAAATATTTTTGAAAATATGATGCAAACAACCCGATATATATATATATATACTGGCAGTTATATATGTAATGCAGATTTTAAAAAATCTTTTTCACTAAAAATTCTAATACTACTACGAATAGAAGCCCGGTACAACCAATTTTGCATCCAATTCCTACCATCCAAAATTTTAACACGTCGAAATATCGCTTCCTAAATATTACTCCTATGTTGGGAAAAGGAATTTAAGAGGAGAATTCTACATTCTCACCACTCTATAAGCTACCAATTCCCATTATACAGTAGAAATTTTCTCGTTGTCTCATATTTCTCCAAATATTTCCATGTATAAAACACATAAGAAAGCATGTTTTCAAGCTTTAAAACAAAATTGAATCCAAAAATACACTCTTGCGCGTCGTCGAAAATGTATGGAAATAGAAATCCCAAGGCTAAAATAGATTTCCCCTTATTATCGTTTGCGTTTTATCGTATCATCGACTCTAATGCATTGCTAAATTCGCATTTATTAAATATGTACCTTCCCTACGCTTAGCATGTGGCCTTCAAAACCAGAAATTCCATAAAAATCTCTTCCACTTTTCAAATTGTGTAAGTCGCTTAAAAGTCAATTTCCAAAAATAATTAGATGCAAATTTTCCTTGAAATCAATTTGGACAAAGCTTCAAAAATTATTTGAGCGCTAAAAATAACTCAAAAGCTTTTTTTAGAAAATACTTGTCTTTCAAAAATTTAAATGATTCAAGCCATATTTCAGCGTAGTCGGAAGTCAGTTATTCGCTAATGCATAAGTTCCACTCTAACATTTCATATTTAATCTTTATCTTTAATACTTAACATTTTATTTTAAAATGTCAATGCATTTATTATTTAAATTTTTTAGCTCTTTACGGAACATGAATAACGATTTGTGATTTCCAAAAAAACTTTACCATGTCCTATATTTGCTAAAATTTACTATTTATTCTAAACCACCAGTCTTATATTGCATTTATAGTTGGTTAAGTGTCTTTATGAAATTTCCATATTTATAATGTTTCTTCCATGTACACATACAAGAGTGGTTCAAATATCCAGAAATAACAACACAATAAATAAATAGAAACAATATCATAATACCGTATGTGCCTTTTATGAGAGACAACCAATGGTTACAACCTAAACAACCTAAAAGAAAATGACAAATGATGGAAGGAAACTATAACAATAACACTACTAAACTTAAAACACTACCTAAAGCTATGGTACGGTTTGACCCTCCGTGGGAGCTTGAGCCGTTGCAACGGCTTCGGAAAGGGCATAGCATGGCGGCTAAGCATCCAATCTCACGGCCCTAACGTTGTAGCTCGGCCCGCATCTCCAGCTGACCAACCCGAATCCCTTGGAACTCGGCCTGGATCTGTCGAATAGCAATCAGCTCAGGACTTTGGAATCCCTCGGTGCCTTGTCCTAGCTCTGCCTCTTGCTGCAGATGCTCCTCTAGACCGACTCCCCTTAGAGGTTCACTCTGTATTACCTAAAGACACGAGTGAATATGTGGCAATACAAGAAGTAACTCCATCGAGTACCAACTCCCTGATCAACAAAGTGGATCATCAGGGCAAGGCCCAAATGATGGCTACGCCATCAATGATAGCATAGGTGGTCTTCCTTACCAAAGGATAAATCTGATCAAGACTCCCCATCTCCGGAATGATGTTGTGCCAAATGATGTGCACGATGAGGCGGGCTGCAGGTCGTAAATTTTCTATCCTTCAAACACCCATGTCTTTAGAAAAGATACAATGCATAATCTTAGGGTCTAACATCTCTATATCATCCAAATCCGTACCCTCCACGGAAATATCCAAAATATTGATGAAGTCATCGTCAGTTGAATCGATACTGACTCCCTTCATCTCTGACCGAATAAGGTTGTTGCCATCATCAAGATTTTTCCCTAGATAGGCACAAAAAGGCGGATGCATCGTGGGTAGCATTCCCGCTTAAAAGTGTCAAAGCAAAGGATCGGTGCTAATCATGTCGCCATGAATAATTCCTCAAGCCCAAAAGCGGTGAAGTCTCTGAAGTTAACAGAATGTCTTGGGAGGAAAGTGAAGCCTACTAAGCTAAGATAAGTGGTGATTCTTTGCTCATTCCGACCAAGCCCAGTGGCCTCTTGAGGGGTGAGACCAAGGTCGCACGATGAAGAACCGACAGTGCAGGATGGTGCCATGGGCTGATAAGTGGTCAGAGAGGGGAGATAAAATTTAGATATGGAGTGGTGGTGGGGCAAGATCTGACATGAAAAATTTACTGCAGGGAGGAGGCAAGGCTGCTGCTCTTGGAGAGGAGAAGAGGCGACGTCGTTTGGTGGTAAAATGGAAGGGGCGGCGGCTGCTCTGGAGAAGGAAGAGGAGGTTTTGGGTTCGACTGTTTTGAGGAAGAGGTGGAGCAAAAATAAAGGCGGTCGAGGTTTGGATGTGACTTTTATAAGTTGTGATATAGGTTCGATTTGTGCCAAAACCCGTTGACTGGTCGACCACTATAGGGTTACCGATCGACCGTTAAGGGGTCGACCACTAAACGGATTTTCAGCGCTGGTTGAACCTGGACCCAATTCAGGTCGGGTTAATTAATAACGATAATAATAATAATAATCATTTCGTGCATTCTCCTTCGAATTGACGCGATCCAAAAAAAAAATTTCTCTTCATGACATTGTCTAAATTTACTGTCTGCCTTTCGAACTATACCTCAACTATAACACAATATTCCCAAATTATACTGCTACAACCAATAACACTTCAAAAACCTGAAATGTTCCACCTATTATCTTCTGAATTATATTTATACGGAAACATCCTTCTGATTAGATGGTGGGTAACTATACTTCCAACTTCATATCCCAATAAAATCGAATGCCATTCCTATTTTGTCCACCCCTTAAAAGAGAAAAGAATTTAAAAACTCCGATTTTTATAAAAAGAAAATTTGTCGAGCTAAATATATGCTCTTTTAAATTCGTTTCCAAATAGAAAAACTATTTTCCCTCAAAACTTCCCTAATCAAAATCAAACTTAAATCTTTATTATATATAATATATATATATATATATACACACATATTTAAGAGTTTCAAACTTACTTCTTTTTAACCAAAATTTCTAACACAACTAAATTCATTGGTAAACGTCTTTCTTATAAAATAAGATTTCAAAATTTCTCAAAACAAAAAATTTCCCAATTAAGTCTTTGGAAATGAATTCCTTTGGTAACCCTTTTTTCTCATAATTTTAGGCGTTTCCAAAATATATCATTAAATTTCTCTCATAGGGTTGGATTAAATAATTGACCTTAGGTCTTACAATAAAAATCTGATTTGCCATCTGAAGGTGATTGATGAACGCATCCTTGCAAGAACTTGCCTCCGGATGTCTACGACGTATATATTCTTAACTCCCGCTTGCTTGGATAAAATGTGCATCTTTAATCAACCATCCATCAAAATCCAAAATCACAAGGTAGCTAGTCTCAATAATTAGGTCACACACCATCCAGCCTCTGGGATTCTTCCATATGTCATGCTCATGCTCATGCTCTTCAAAGCTAACGCCTTACACATCGCCAATGCTCGTGGGGTAATCGGGGTAGGCGCGTAAATCTTTAACTATATAAAGTATTTCCAACACAAAGTTACTTCGCCCATTCCTTTCGAAATATGGTTGCAACTACTTTTATAGTCAAAATTTATAGAGTTAGGTGTAAAATATATTAATAGATAGAAAAATACACTCCCTCAAAAATATCGTAATCCCTTTGATCGACTAATCCAAGTTCTGATCCAAATGTAGCAACCCGCACATTAATAGGACCAAATTTCGACAAAATCGAAATCCAAATCCATCAGAGTATGGATCATTTGTTTGATACCTATAATAAGCATGAGCATATCAGAGATTGATAAATCCAAACCCACAGCAGAATGGAAAAATATAATAGAATATAAAAACCGATTGAGGCTACTACCTCGGAATCAATAGCATCCCCTAGGACATTAATTTGCCTTGTCAGCTTCGAGCATTAGAGATAATTTCTCCATCAACCGATCACGCCTTGCTCCAACAACCTATTCCTATAAGTCTATCATGTTGGTTGTAATGAGGAGGGGGTCAGAACAATGTTCTAGTGACTGGAAAATTTATACTTTGTTCATAACATAAATTTACACCGATTGATTTCCATTTAATTCTTATGTCTATTATTTACGGTTAATCCGTTTAACCTAATATGCATGCACGATATTTCTACCTGACATGATTCATCTACCTAACTTTCTCTAAGGTACAAAATACAGATGCATGACTATCAACCACACTTAATACTTCCAAAATATGAAGCGGGCTCCTATCATCGTTATCGTTGGTCCGTTGGTCCTAACTACAGTTGGTCCGTTGGTCCTAACTACAGAGACCTTTGACCACCATTATTGCTTTATAATACATACTAGCCATACTACTAATGTATCTATCGTCATTGATGTCTTAGCCATGTAAAAGACAGTACCCATGCCACTTAATACCTCATTAATGAGGACTAGGCAGATTTCTGACCATTTAATACCTATATTTTAGGCAGTTCCCATTATTTAATACCTATATTTTAGGCAGTTCCCATTATTTAATACCTAACATAAGGAAAACTCCTTACTGGTACTATCTAGCTAATATCGCTTTGAATCTCACCAAGCCACTTAATACTTCTTTATAGGTGAAAGGAGGACCTATAACAGTCACTTAATACCTCAAACCCAAAGCGGACCCTCTCTGAGATATCCACTACCGCTCCTAACCGCTAACTTGGACCATTTACCTATTTAGTAATTAGAGAAAAGTCGGGCCTACAACTAACCACTTAATACCTTCTACCTGAAAGTAGGTCCTACGATTGCATATTCATTTTCAGAGGTCTTATGGTTGAAGGTGTCTCACATCAATAGGAAGTGTGCACAACTGCGGGTAACCTCAAAGTGAAGGGCAGACTTCTATTTTGTAACTCTACCCTAAATGTACGATTATTACCTTTAATTACATTTTCCATAAATGCCAACTTCTCCATAATGAATAATTATTATTCCAATGGATAGTTTCTAAGACATGTATTCATTTACTAAATTCCATTTAGTAATTTTCCTCTAACTATTCCATAGTTATTAACTAACATCTTTATTTATCAGTCTCATTAATCTATTTACCCTATTAACTTTTGTAACTCCCAAATTCATTTCACATTTATTACCCATTAATTGGAGTTACAACCATCCTAACCTTGTTTCCTATTTTTTTATTCATTATCTGATTCATTCCTATGTTCAACTATATTTAAAGCGAATATTATTCCAAAATCGTCATATTAATTTAGTTTCATTTTAATTGATTAGCGCAATTAAATAAGTACAAATATTTATTTCCATTAATTACATTCTAGTTAAAATCTTCAACTAGAACATTCTTTTCCATACTTAACTGTGGAAATTATATGTCTGTAAAGATTCTCCATTGTGATTTCCATAAATTATCATAATTTAAAAAAGGTTAACTTTTTCTAAAAATAAGAGATCCGCCTCATTTGAAATTACAAGGAATGATTCTTTCTCTTTTTATTTGAAATAGACAGTGTAAACTACGACAAGTAACTACATACCTTACACATCTGTTTCTTTTATTTACATATATTCCTTGTCAAAACAAACGTTATGCTTTCTATGAAAACAAGAAAATTAAACCAACTTATTAAAATTAAATGGAGATCCTTTCCAACAATTAAAGTGCAGAAAATTCACATTCCAACAATATTAGGGTAAGAATTAAGGTTCTACTATTATTTTTACAATCCAATTATAGATCTGGAATATATTATACAAGTTATCAACCTTCGACTATTATAACCTTTGGGACTGATTTCCAATTTTAGCTAACGGCCTCGCCTTTGAGTGTAAAAACATAACCTAACGCCAATTTACTATCATCAACATCACTCTGAATGCTAGTGTTGGTATAACCCTTCATAAGCAGTTCTTCATTCCCGTATACGAGGAATATATCTCAAGTATTCTTAAGTACTCCAGTAAACATTTTACAACCATCCAATTCTTTCCTCTTAGATTAGACTGGTATCAACTTTTGCATCCTAATGTGTACGCCACATCCGGTCTAGTACATAACATAGCATACATTATGGATCATATGACTGAAGCATAGGGAATCCTTTTCATAAGCTCTTTCCTCTCATCTGTGTGAGGAGTGTCCTTCTTAGAAAGGACGATTCCAGCTTGCGTTAGAACATTTGTACGCTTTAAATTCTCCATACCGAACCTCTTTAGTACAGTATATATGTACATGAAATGGAAGAATCCTAGTAGCCTCCTAGATCTATCTCTATAGATATTTGTACCTAGTATGTAGGCTGCTTCTCCTAAATGCTTCATGGAGAAGTTCATGGAAAGCCAAGCATTTGCTGATTGCAATAATGAAGTGTAATTACCAATAAACAGAAGAACATCGACATATAGCCTAAGAATACGATATTGTTGCCTTATCCCTTTCTGTATACCCATGCTTCCTCCATATTTTGATAAAAACCAAACAATTTGATTACCTTATCAAAACACTTGTTCTAACTCCTTGAAGCTTGTTTGATTCCATAAATGGACTTAACAACTTGCATGCCTTTCTCCCTCTCCCACTAACAACAAAACCCTTGGGCTATGATGTATATATGGTCTTTTTTGAATCACAATTTAGAAATGACGTCCTTACATCCATTTACCATATTTTGTAGTCATGGAATGCAGCAATGGCCATCATAATCCGAATGGACTTTAGCATGACTATGGGTGAAAAAGCCTTATCATAATCAACACATTGAATTTAATAAAATCTTTCCGCACTAGCCTAGCCTAATAATTCTCTATTGTCCATCTGCATTTAGCTTTTTCTTAAAAATCAATTTTTTGCGATGGGTTTTTCCTTTTGGGTACATCCGACAAAGTCTATAATTTATTTTCGTCCCTCGAATCCGTCTCAGATTTCATCGCTCCAAGCCAAAGCGTAGAGTCTTTATTTTGCAGTGCTTGTTGGAAAGATAGAGAAGTGTTGTCATATAAGGGATAACCCTCCTTCTCACCATCCACAAGAAAACCATAGTATCTCTCTTGTGCCTGAGACCCTACTAGACCTTTTAATAGGTTGCGTGTTTTCGAATACGAGTGAACTTGGTTCTCCTAATGGTTCGGCTTAGTGTTAACTTCTTTGATATTATCCAAGTCTACAATCTCCCTGTTAATTTCCTTTGAAAGAAATAACTTTTCTAAAAAGATAGTGTGTCAAGAAAAAAACCTTTTGTTCATCGGTATTGTAGAATATATATCCCATTGATTTTTTGGGATATCCTATAAATTTACAAGGTACCGATCTTGCCTCTAGTATATTTGGACTAGGTTTATTTAGACAAACGTTTTTAACGTAGGTCGGATAACCCAACACCTTCAAATACTTAAGTTGGGGTTTCTTACAACACCAGATCTAATATGGTGTTTTAGGCACAGATTTAGTGGCAACAAGTTTAACATATGTGTTGCGGCTTCTAATGCATATCCCTAATTGGATATAGGTAACTCAGCCTTACTTATCATGGAATGAACCATATATGATAGGATTTGGTTCCTTTGCTCTGACGCATTATTGTATTGCAGAGTATAGGGTGGAGTAATCGAGAGATAATCCCATATTTATTTTCATGTCCAACGTACTCATCTCCTCAATCAGATCGAAGAATTTTCATCTTTTAGTTCATTTAATTTTCAACTATATTCTTATACTCAACAAATTTATCATAGACTCATATTTGTTCTTCATAAGACACACATATCCTAGTCTTGAGAAATCGTCAGTTAAGGTAACAAAGTAAGAATTGTTATCGTCGGTGATTACTGACATCGAGCCACATACATCACTATGTACTAACCCTAAGAGTTCGTTAACTCCTTCTTTGCTCCTACTGAAGGAGTGCTTGGTCATTTTACTTTTAAGACACCACTCAAACGTGTCAAGCGATTCGAAATCAAGCGACGAGAGAAAACTTTTGGCTTTTAGTTTGTGCAGTCATTTCTCCCTAATATGACATAGCCTACACCACCAAAGATAATTATCATTGGAAATAATGAACTGGAATAAATTGGATAATAACGGGGAAAATAAATAAATGATAAATAAGGTTATTTACAGATTTTGGATGATTTCCGTAAATAACGATGATTTAATAGACCTCGCTGAAATTAAAGTATGGAATTAAATAAGGTTATTATTTATGAATTACTAGGAAAATTCATAAATAATAACATAAATTATATTTTAAATTAAAATTTGGGAAGTTTATTATTTATAAAATACAATGAAACTTTAAATAATAATAATATGAATTTCAATGAAAATAGTATTGTTTTGTGTAAATGATGAAATGGTTGGTTTTTTCAGTATTTATGGTAAGAAATATTATTATTATTGTCTGAGTTATAAAATAAAAGGGGTATTTTATGGATAATAGTAAAAATAGTAATGAAATTTTCACCAAAAGTGGCTTTGGATAAAGAAATTACTATTTTGAGATAAATAGAAAAAATAGTTTCGATGATTTAAAATAAAATGTTGTATTTTTGGAATAAATAGTAATAAACTAGTTTTAAAGGATATTAAAGAGGCTTTAGCACATATTATTATTTTGATGTAAAATTATAATAATAATGTCATTTTAAAAAGTGATTTGATGATGATTACTTTTTTGATTTAAAACACGATGTTTTGGGTAATTTAAAGAATTGGATACAATAGAGGATTTTGGAGGTATATTATCGTTTTTAAAAAGCATTGTTGTTTAAGATGCAATATGAAGTTTTTATAATAAACAATAATGGAAGGATTTTATACTTAAGAGGATAATGTTCATAAATATATTATTTAGATGGTTGTAAAATGTGTGACTAATTATTGATGGCAATCATTATATATATTTAATGTTTGATGAAAGTATCACATTTTGACGAGTGTAATATTTTACCATTAGTTCTGCTAGATGATAGGTAATTAATTATGGTTATTTGACAATGTGTGTTATGTTACTAATATTGGTTATATTAGTACACATTTGATGATATGAACGTTGTGTTACTATTATGGAATGATCGTTATACAATGGATGATTTATACGTACACTAGTGATGTATTATTATAGTTGATAATTAATACTATATGTAAGTATATTTATGTTGTCATTTCCTTATTTGATGATTGGGGTTGACATTGCGTGTTGTTGATGTTTAATGGTTAAATCTGCTAATTTTGTTGTCGCCCATATGATGATTTATTGTGATGGATAAGTAGGAATACTGTATTTTATGCTTGTACTGTTCTCATTGGTTGTAATGGATGCTACTATTTTTTATGTACTAACGAATATTTGGATGCAGGAGAAGAGAAAAAAAACAGAACTACTTGGGCTTGATCCGCCAAACGGGGGTACGTAGACAGCTTTTCCCTGTGCAATTGCCATCGAGCATATGGTCGTAGTGTATAGGATAAGGCATAGTTCAAACATAGTTGACACATTTTTCCTTTATTCTATGTATATGTGTATTTATAAGTTTGTAGGTGAAAATAAATAAAGAAGAAAAGGGTCTGGAAGAAGTCATATCCAAAGGATATATCAGTATATCTGTTGCATCGTAGTATATCTGTAATATTTAATTATTGATATGAGATTGTATATATATGTTGATATTTATATTCCTTCATGAGGCTTCCCTTCTTATGTCCATTGTTTTAAACTTTTTAATTTTTATCTACGCATGATCTAATACTTTTAATTTCTAAAATTAGCTATAAGCATATTTTGACGTCATTTTAATTGATTTTATATGTTAAAAATAGCGGGTCGCCATATTGTTCATTATCCAATTAGACTGGAGAGTGGTTTTAAAGAAAAGTTGCCAAATAAGTTTCGGAGTTGATACCTTTCTAAACTTTTCAAAACTTTTTAACTCTATTCCTCCTTCGAGTTTGGTCTGTAGAGTTTGGAACATGTAATTTATTATAGCTTTCGACCACAGAAGAAGTCTGTAAATATACTATCTAGTTTGATAAGGGCAGCAATTAGCATGTAGTAGACAAGTAACCAGTATAACACCATTGTTGTGATCACAGTGTGTATCAATCAAGTTCTGCCTTTTATTAATAGCAACTAGCTATCTCGGTTATCGAATTCATTTAAAATTCTATGGAATAAGCTTCAACATTATGTGTAGTATTGATAATCAGATGAGATTGGTACCTCTTAATATTTGACTTGTAGTACTCCTTCATTCATCCGGAGAATTTCCAAAAAAAATCTATATTTTGATAGCTTGTACTGAAGTAGATTTTGCTCTTTAAATAGCTAACATATAACCTTGCATACTTGCCCATCATTTCTGATATGTTTTTAATGCATTGCACACTTTCTCATCTAATACCTCAAAAATCATAACATTATATGCATATAATAGATGTATAGTTGAATTGTATTTATGGGAGTCATACACTTAACTTGTAGTGCCCACTCTAACTGCAGTGACATGAATTCCATATCAATATTGAATCGGGAAAGGGAAAAAGGGTACCCTTGCCTAATTCACCTTGTAGATGTTATATATCCTCTTAGCACTCCATTAACTAATATGGAGAAAGTAGGTGTAGCTATGCATTTAAATAAAAGCTGAATTAGTCTTTATGGAAAGCCAATTTTTCCATTGTGAAGCAAATGAATCTTCTCTTGATTTTTTTCATGCGCCTCTTGTAAATCCACTTTGATGTAGAGTTTTTATGCCTTTTTTGTTTTAATTTCTAGCAATTTCATGTTCTAACAATATATTTTCTGCTATATTTCTACCTTGCACAAAAGCAGATTGGGGTTCAGAAATTAAATGAGGGGTAAGACCCCTTATTCTAGTGCAAATAACTTTAGAAATGATTTTATAAAGCATATTGAAACTAGCAATTGGTTGATAATCTGAAATATCTAAAGGCTTGCCTTTTTTGGGGATCGGTGTTATAAAAGCATGGTTTAAGCCTTTGGGTATTTCGGTTGTCAGGAACACATAATTAATTATAGTTTTCAACTCATCTTTTATTTTAATCCAATGTATCTTGAATAATTTTGATGAGAAACCATCAGGCCTTGGTGATTTTGCATCCTTAACTAAAAATTTTGCCTTTTTAATTTCAATTTCTGACACTTTTTGTAACATGTATTCCCAGCCTCTATCATTTATTATTTTCCTGCCTTGAATGTTTTCAAACAGTGAAACGGTTTCCCTTTCCTCATATATAATAAGGTGTAATACTAAATTTCTTGATGTTGAATAGTGTCTAGGTCAAAATTAGCTCTTTCTTTTTTGGAATATAGTGTGGACACCGTTGTCATACTTTTGACTTTGAGGATCTGTCACAGATTCTTTCAAAAAATAGTTCAGCCCTATCGAGTACAAAAAGACCATCGAACTATTCCCGCCAGGTTTCAACAAAGCCCTCTAACGATGTTACTTGATTCAAAGTTTTGTACCACTTTACTCAAGTCAAGAACAAAATATAAAAAGTTTCTGATAATTGCCTAGAGGGGAGAAAGAAGAGAAGGATTTAATCACAAAATCTAATGATGTAAAATGCAAGGACTAACACTGCTTATATAGATGATGGGGGATGCATAGAGGAGTTTCTTCTCTTCAAAAAACTTGGTAAAAAAGGTACCAGATGAAGGGCAACTTTCATCAGGAAGAATTTCACCTCTTCGAATGGACATGGATGTTCGCGGTCAACGTTCATTGGGCATTTAGTAGTACCATCAGTCAACCGATGGTATCCCACCGGCTGATCGGTGACACCTACTAATGCCCAATAAACTATGGAAAATATACAACATTCTCCCTTTATTTTCAAAGTTAAAAACATTTGGAATAACTTCATCACTTGAGTGACTGCCTACGTACCCAAGTGGGATCAAGCCGATGTAGTTCAAGGACAAAAGTGGAATTATCGTGGAAACCAATACCTCGGTGATTGGTACCTTTTGGGTTTGAACTCTTCATTTAGTGTAAACTATTCAAAGTCGTATCGAGGTTCTATGGTGAATGAGTCTTGAACCAAGTACCCCAAGTGATATAACCGAAAGAATCACACATATTGATTTTCATAGGTTATTGTGTTTTGTATGCTCCACACATTAATGGGCATGTGCTCTAACCTTGAATTTTCATTAGTCTACTTAGAAAGCGGTCTTACTTTCTTAGGAAACGACCTGATTTTCACACTCATATAGTTAAGTCTTTAAGTGATTCTACGATACACTTGTATACAGACTTATTAAGGAATTTAATCCATCCTCATTCATGTAGAATACCTAACACTACCTTATGGGAATTTTGATATAATGTTCCATAATCATTCTTTTAACTTGTTAATATTCATCAAACTTTGTCCATCCTTTTCATGATATAAGTTAGGTTGCCGTTAGTCGATGATCAACCTTCATTCACAGACCTTAGTCCCATATCCCTTGATCTTATAAAAACACACGCTTTTGGAAGACTCTTTGTAATAGGTCGGCTAAGTTCTTCTTTGTTTCTATGTAATCGATTGTAATTACTCCTCGTTTGAGTAATTGTCTTATCATCTGATGTCTTAGACTCACATGTTTAGACTTCCCATTATATGTCGTATTAGGCACATTATATATCGTAGCCTGATTATCACAATTAATCATGACTTTCGGAGATGGCTTGGTCCATACAGAAATATCTATTAAAAATTCCATAGTCACTCCACCTCTTTACATGCATCTGCTAATGCAATTAGTTTTGACAACATGGTTGAGTCAGAACACTAGTCCGCTTCTTAAAACACCAAGACACAACAGCTCCTCCCAATGTAAATATCCATCCAGTTATATATTTGGATTTAGATTCTACATTGTTCCAAGTTGCATCACTATATCCTTCTAACACAACAGGATATCCTTTATAAGAAAGACCATAGTCGATTGTATCTTTCAAATAAGCTAGAACTCTTGAAATTGCTTTCCAATGTTTCATACCTGGATTACTCGTAAAACGACATAATACGCTAATAGCGTGTGCTCTGTCAATTCGTGTGCAATGCATAGCATGTATAAGACTCCCAATAATACTAGAATATTCTAGCTAAGAAATAATATGTCCAATATTATTTTCTAATTTAATACTAGGATCTAAAGGATTCAAACCTGGTTTGTCATTATAATGACCATATTTATTGAGAAATTTCTCAATATACTAATATTGTGTTAGCACAGACTCCCTCTGTTTTCCTAGAATCTTAATTCCTAAGATAACATCAGCTTCTCCTAAATCTTTCATACCAAATTTCAAGGATAAAAACTTCTTTGGTTCGTTCACACAAGATATATCAGACCCAAAAATTAACATATCATCAACATAGTATAACATAACTGTTTTTGTCTGATTTTCTATATATACATTTCTCTGCATCGTTGAATTTAAGTCCATATGATAATGCTACTTCATCAAACTTCTCATTTCATTGCATGAGAGCTTGCTTCAGACCATAAAGAGAATTGTCTAATTTGCAAACTTTTCTTTCTTGGCTTGGCAATATAAAACCTTCGGGTTGTTCCATGTATATCTCTTCTTCTAAATTACCATTTAGAAATGCTGTCTTTACATCCATCTGATGTATAATTAGCTAGCTTTATCAAATAACGTATAGAAGTAATGCGAGCAACAAGAGCATATGTATCAAAATAATCTACTCCTTATCTTTGTTTATAACCCTTTGCAACTAATCTGGCTTTAAATTTATCAATGGATCCATCTGTATTCGATTTCCACTTGATTACCCATTTACATCCTATTGGCTTGACACCAGGAGGGAAATCCGTCAAAACCCATGTTTGATTTGATATGATTGAATTCATTTCATCCTTTATTGTCTCTTTCCAGAAATTTGGTTATAGCATCAAAATAGTTTGTAGGATCATCATCGACATTTATTACATATTTAATGATATTATGGATTTCATCCTTAGTGCCTTCGATAAGATATGTAATAAAGTCGTGGCCAAAATTATTTTCTAGTCTTGCTCTTTTACTTTTTCTATGTTCAATATTTTCTTTAGGTACTGAGATTTCTTCGTTATTTTGGTTAGAGATATAATCATCATCAATATCATCATTAGTCTCAACGTGTTCTAATCTACATGATATTAATGGTTCATCACTATTTTTTGGTCTTGTGATGTATACTTATTCTCAAAAAATTCTACATCTACAGATTCTATAACTTATAAGATATCTAGAATAATGAATCTATAAGTACTACTATTTTGGAAATATCCTATAATAGCACACTTATAAGCTCTGTTTCCTAACTTGGGACTTTTACGATTTGGTTTTCCGACATACGCTAAACAACCCCAAACTTTAAGTTTTGATAAGCTTGGTTTTCGATTAAACCATAGTTCATAAGGCGATACATCCTTTTGTTTCAAAGGAACTCTATTTAGAATGTAACAAGATGATAACATAAATCACCCCATAATGAATTTGATAATTTAGAACTAATAAGCATTGCGTCGACCATTTCTACCAATGTTCTATTTTTCCATTCCGTAATACCGTTTTGTTGTGGAGTATAAGGGGCCATACATTGGTGAATCAAACCGTGTTGTTTGCAAAATAAGGTGAATTCATTTGAAAAATATTCACTGCCTCGGTCCAAATGCAACACTTTAGTTTTAATTCCAAATTTTATTTCCACTTCTGCCTTGTAAATTTTGAATTTATCAAACACTTCGTCTTTGGTTTCCATTAGATATACATATGCATATCTAGAGTAATCATCAATAAATGTGACATAGTACTTATTTCCTGCGTATGTTGTGTGACTTTCAAGATCACCGACATCGTTATATACTAAGTCAAGCAAACTAGAATTCCATTCAATGGATTTAAAGGATTTCCGGTGAATCTTTGCTTGAATACATATCTCACATTTATCAATGGATTCAAAATTGCAATCAGAAATTAATCCTAACTTATGCATAGATTTAAAGGAATTATAGTTAATATGTCTTAATCTAGAACGCCACAGATTAAAGGAGTCAACAATATAAACAGAACAATCTTTTATTATACTCAACTTAATCATGCCATTACAAGAGTATCCCCGACCCACAAAACTACCATTCTTTGACAAAACTAGCTTATCAGACTCATACACCATCTTAAATCCTGCCTTATTAAGGAGGTATCCGGATACAAGATTCTTACAAATATCAGGTATATAAAATAGATTTATAGAAGTAAGAACTTTTCCCGAGGTGAATGGAATTTAACCGGTGCCTTTTACAGTGACTTTGCTGCAAGCTTTATTTGCCCCGGTAACTTCATTTTCTTCTCTGTTTGTTGCATCATAGGTCTTAAAATGACTAAAGTCTTTGCATATATGTAATGTTGCTCCAGTGTCGAGCTACTAATCATTTTCTATGCCACTAACGAAGTTTTTCTCTTGTACTATAGTTGTAAGCTTTTATTCGACCACATTCACTTTTTGTTTCTTTTATTGACGACGGTCACGAGCAAAGTGGACGGGATTGTTACAAAAGGAACAAGCACCCTTCTTTTTGTCATTTTTGCTTTTCTTTTCTTATTTTCATACTTTGGCTTTGATGGATGAAAAATTAATTTGTTGACTATTGATTTGTTCATGTTTATGTGAGCCTTCTTCTACACGAAGATAGCCTTGTAAAGCTTCTAAATCATAGTCCACTTCAGCATGTTTTTGTTTCTTCTTGTAATCATTTCAAGAAGAGGGAAGTCGGGATATAATCACCCCAACTATGAATGATTCAGGAAGCTCTATGTGACGCATGCTAGCCAAGGACATTACGGAGTAATGCCATCAACTAGCGTGAAGAATAAGGCTGTTGAGGAGCGACCATCTGTGCAATTGCCTTGTTCGAGTACCGATATGTCAGATAGTATAACATGCATTTCGTTTCAAGAGGAAATCTGACATACCGATGCAAACTCAAAGCTACCACACAGTGGCTAAGTGGACCTCGGAAACAAGTATAGAAATTAATATAACATAAATCAGTCATAGGTGTTCATATCTCAAAGGCGGAAACAGATATGAATATAACACATAAAAGTGTACATCAGAGTAGTGGTCAAATAAGATCCACAATATCACAAAAGAATAGTTACAAGTGCTAGACAAAAGAATATGTATACATCATGGAGTCTATATCTCGAATGTATAACAACAAAAACTACAAATGTAATGTAGTTAGACAAAAGTCAGAAGATGATCCCAGATAAGGAGTCACGCAGAAGCACCTGCAATATCTCGGTCTGACCCGAGTATTATTTAATAAGAAAATAATAAACGGATCAGTCTAGCTATAAATATCAGATAAAGGAATGAGATATAAGCAGAGATGATATAAGAACGTATGATAACAATAATTTCATACTAGAACAAATATGATTTAATCAACAACAAATTCATATAATATCTCACAATCCCAAAGCACCAAAAAGAATATCATATTCTTTATTTTATTCACCAAACTAAAAATATTGTCAAACAGATTAATGCCAATCACAAAAGTTGGTGAAACACAAATTCTAGAAATCATCAATCAGAAATCCAGAAATAACAAAAAGGGGAGGCCTATCATAAACAGGAGCATGAAAACTCACCAACACGTGTATCACAAATGGAACGCTATTCCATGGTCGCTAACCATAAAAATTAAGCCGAAGCTCCATAAACGGTCCGAAGACCACGGGTCGCTACCCCGCCAAATTGAACCGAAGTTCCACAGAAACGGGGTTTAGTCTCCGTCGCAGACAAATAGACATCGCACATCGCTAGTCCAAATCACAAAATGATCATCATCGATCAATAAAAAGTGTGAATTACACTAAGCCAGTAAATATATGAGTTTAGCTTCATGTCCCATAACCACTAGCTTAACTTAAATATTTACGAACAAATTGTAGATTTCCACTCGAAAATTGTCACAAGATTTTCAATCGAACAAGTCCAAAAATTAACCGACGAAGTAAACGCAAGCGTTTCATACCACTTATTTTGCTAAGCCGTTTAATTATATTTTCTCATACGAATGAGGTAAAGGTTTGTACATACTAATAGATTGGAAAACTATTTTGAAAACAAGCTTTATATTTAAAATAGAGTTGAAATCATCTATGTAAAAGAGTATGAATATTTACTACTAGTATAGGAACCCTTTATATTTTAAAGTGACAAATCACAGAAATGATTGTAGAAACAATCAATCAACAAAATCCACGTTCGAAGACATGAATCAAATCCAAAGAAATCGATACCAATTCCATTAAAATGGACATTCTCAAAAATCCCGAAAAAGAAGTCATCAATGAAGATAATAAATGATAATGACAAATCGGATAACCTTGAATCGATAAAGGCTGGAAGTCAAAACAATATATAAAAGAAAACAGTTGGAAATACTGGAAATAACATACTCCAAACGTCTGCGGTATATGCTCAAACGTCTGCAGTAAGTTTTAGGAAGTTCGCTGAAACAGACCCCAGACGTCTGAGCTTACCTGTAGACGTCTGGTGACGAGCTGAAATTGTTTTTCAGCCTATCAAATGGAAGAGCAAACTCTCACCATTTGCACCCGATCGAGCAATGGACTTTAGGGGCTTTTGCCAATCGACAATCCAGCCCTATAGGCTCTCCGATTCACCACCATAAACATGTTCACAAATCAAAGCAAGGATTTTCAAAGTTTTGACTTCAAAACACAAAAAATTGAAATGTTCACCAAATCAATTCAAACCAAAAGCAATTGAACATGAATAAGAGTTAGGGATTCATACCTAACATCAAAGATAGTTATAGACATAGATGTGAGATAAAAATCTCACTTTAAACCCAAAAATGATGAAGGTGGAGCTTGAATGCAAATGAAGATCAACCACTCTACCACCTCAACTCAAGAAACTAGAATCTAAGCCCAAAAGAAGAACATTTCCTAAGTTAGGTTTAGGAAATTTCTAAAATTAAAGAGGAGAAGAGATGGAAGAGATGAAGAGTGAGCTTACCAATGCTTTTCTTTGAATTTGGAGCTAAACTTGGATTTGCAAATGAAAACTAGGGCTTGGAGTTTTAATTTCCCATTCCTCTCCCCATTTTCAGTTTTTGCTTAAGTTTAAAGAAATGAAATGAAGTGAAGAGGAGAGGAGGGGGTTGAACCAGGTTATAGAGTGAGTTGGGATGAAACCCAAACCCAAAGCCCAATAGAAAATGTCAAAATTCAACTTACTCCAAACCTATCGATGTTTATACTCAAAAAAGTCGCAAACGCCGTTTTGGACTCAATGGAGGTGGTCTCGAGTCCCAATACGACTGTTTACAAAAAGTAGATTTATGGACTTTTAATCCAATTAACGATTCTATATTTAAATAGAATATTTAAATATTCAATCGTAAAATATGCGGGTTGTTATAGACTCTCCTCCTTAAAGAAATTGCGTCCTCACAATCTTTAAGAAACAAATAAAAAGTAACAACAACAAAAGCATATCAACACAAAAAGAAGAAGTTTTGAAATGAGAAATTCACCTTAAGGAGCACGAGAGAGCAAGTTCGGATGTGTCCGCTCGATGAATTCTCTGGATTCCCAAGAGCAATCCTTAGGATTTGAGGACCACTGAACTTTCACAAGAGGAACATCTTTATTTCGGAGGCGTTTAATCTCCGAAGCAATGATACGGATAGGATGTTGCTCATAAGTCAAATTAGGCGAAACTTCAATTTCTTCAATAACACCGGGCTCAAGAATAGTGTTGGAATCTCGAAGGCATTTCCGTAGTTGATAAACGTGAAACACGTCATGAATAGTAGAAAACTGAGCCGGTAATGAAAGGCGATAAGCCACAGAACCAATGCATTCGGTGATGGGAAATGGGCCAATATATCGAGGTGCTAATTTGCCCAATCGACTGAAACGCACAACACCCTTCATAGGTGAAACACGAATAAACACAAAATCTCCCACAGAAAATTCTAATTTCCTTCTTCGGTTATCGGCATAGGATTTTTGTCTACTTTGAGCTTCTTTCATCCTATGTCGAATAATGTTGATCTTTTCTGTGGCATCACGAATAAAATCTGGACCTAAAACCAGCTTCTCACCGGCTTCAAGCCAACACGAAGGAGATCGGCATGGCCTTCCGTATAGTGCCTCGAAAGGTGCCATACCAATACTAGATTGGAAGCTGTTATTATAGGAAAATTCAACAAGAGAAATATGGTCTTCCCAACTTCCACCAAAATCAAGAACACATGCACGAAGAAGATTTTCAAGAGTTTGATTCACGCGCTCGGTTTGTCCATCGGACTGAGGATGATAAGCGGTGCTAAAATTTAGCTTTGTTCCCAAAGCTTTTTGAAAGACCCTTCCAAAATCCACTAGTAAACAATGGATCACGATCGCTAACAATAGAAGTAGGAACTCCATTTAATTTAACAATTTCTTTGACAAAGAGTTTAGCCAAAATAGGCACGGTCCGATTGGACCGAACGGCAATAAAATGGGCGGATTTTGTAAGTCTATCTACTATCACCCATAGGCTATCATGACCCGAACGAGAATGGGGAAGACCGTCAATAAAGTCCATGGAAATTTGATCCCACTTCCATATTGGAATTTCCAATGGTTGCAATAACCCACCGGGCCTTTGATGCTCGGCCTGTACAAGTTGGCAAGTCATGCAACGCTTAACAAAGTTAGCAACATCGGATTTCATTCCCTTTCAATAATAAAATCGCTTCATATCCGCATACATTTTACTACTACCGGGATGAATGGTAAATTAAGATCGATGAGAATGTTCTAAAATATCTTTACGAAGATCAATAATATTTGGCACAATAAGTCTACCAAATTTTCGAATACCGCCACGAGCATCAATATCAAAGTCTATCAAACCTTCAATATCAATTTTATCCCTACAACTTTGGCTAAGAAGAACCAATTCAGGACCATGCTTTTGAGCTTCAAGAATGCGGTCTAAAAGAGAAGGATGAGCCTCAAGGCTACACAGAACAAGAGATGAACATAATTCGGATTCACGATCTCGAATCACACAAGTGGACAAAGTCTCGAGATCATTCCATTCGGACACCATCATGGAAACAACCGCTTGTTGCTTACGACTAAGGGCATCGGCAACACGATTTCCTTTTCCTGGAGTATAAAGAATATCAAGATCATAAGATGCAAGGAACTCGAGCCAACGTTGTTGACGCAAATTAAGTTCCTTTTGGGAAAATAAATACTTCAATGATTTATGATCGGTGTAGAGAACAAATTTCTCTCCCAAAAGATAATGATGCCAAATTCTAAGGGCGAAAACAATAGCCGTGAGCTCCAAATCATGAGTGGCATATCTAGTCTCGGCAGGCTTTAATTGCCTAGAAGCATAAGCAATAACACGTTCCTTTTGCATGAGAACGGCACCCAAACCAACACGACTAGCGTCGGTATAAACAATAAAATCTTGGTTCCCATCGGGAATCACAAGAATAGGAGCATCGGAAAAGAGTTCTTTAAGTTTCTGAAAAGCAGCTTCACATTTGTCTGACCAAATGTATTTAACTCCCTTCTTTGTCAAACTAGTAAGAGGTACGGAAATCTTGGAAAAGTCTTTTATGAATCGACGGTAATATCCCACCAATCCAAGGAAGCTACGAATTTCCGTCACGCTCACCAGTCTCTTCCAATTTTGAATCGCATCAATCTTTGAAGGATCCACGGAAATTCAAGATTCAGAAATGATATGTCCCAAAAATTTGACACGAGATTGCCAAAAGTGGCATTTAGAAAATTTTGCTTTCAATTGGTTACTCCTAAGAGTTTCCAATACAATCGGAAGATGATTTTGATGCTCTTCCTCAGTTTTAGAATAAATGAGAATATCATCTATAAAGATGAGAATAAATCGATCGAGGAAGTCTTTGAAAACTCGATTCATAAGGTCGACGAAATAAGCTGGAGCATTCGTCAAACCAAATGGCATAAGAAGCCATTCATAAGATCCATAACGAGTACGGAACGATGTCAAAGGAATGCTATCCTCTGCAATACGGAGCTGATGAAAACCGGATGCTAAGTCTAGTTGTGAAAAGACTTTAGCACCACTAAGCCGATCGAATAAATCATCAATCCGAGGCAAGGGATATTTATTCTTGATGGTAAGATCATTAAGTTTGCGGTAGTCAACGCAGAGCCTAAGTGTACCATCAGATTTCTTCACAAAAATAACCGAAGCTCCCCATGGAGAGGAACTAGATTGAATAAATTGCTTCGCTTCTAATTCGGATAATTGTTTGCGCATTTCCTCATTTTCTTTATTGGACATACGATAAGGAGGACGAGTAATAGGTTGAGCTCCAGGGATTAGATTAATTCTGAACTCAATTGCTCGCTTAGGTGGTAATCCTAGAACGGGCTCAAATATGTCTGGAAATTCACGAACAATGTGAATGAGAGAAATAACATCTTCCTCATCATCATTATCGTCGTCATGAGGATTGAGAGAATATAAGGATGCTTTCGAATTGGAATCTGAATCTTTCAGAACAAGAGAAATCTGCTAAACAAATTGGGGATGCCGAAGATATATAGTCCGCTCAGGACATAGGATATGAGCTTCATAATGGTTAAGCCAATCCATTCCCAAAATCATTCCGAAACCAAGGTAACGCATAACATGCAAATCGGCACGGAAAGAGTAATCACAAAAAATAATTTCGACATCTTTACACAATAAACTGAGCGTTGCGGATCCGCCGACCGGATTCGCAATTCTCAAAGAAGTCATCAAGCCAATAACATTCAAAGACAAAGCATCTACAAGTTCTTTTGATATAAAGGAGTGAGATGCACCCGTATCAAAAAGAACTCGAATAGGAAGATCACGGAATATAATAATACCATCAAGGATAGAATGATAAATACCTTGACCACGAGAGGTGTTAGAAGGGGCTTGTACAACATTTAGCTTGCCCTCCTTCTTGCCTTGAAGTTTGGGACACAAAGATAAAGTATGGCCCGAACTCTTGCAATATCGGCAGAAAAGAGGCTTCGGGCACTTGTTTGCATAATGGTCCTTAGAACCACAATTGTAACTTTCTCCACGGCGGGAGGTAGGATTATTTGCTACCGGTGTTGCTTGCTTTCCCTTTTTGTTGGGATTAGGCTTGAATTTAAAAGGTCTCTTCTTGTTGATGTTTTGTTTGACCTCAGCATCACTATCTTTATCAGCCTCTTCGAGTCGAAGAGCGATATCAACAAGTTGATCAAAAGAAACTTCTAATTTCAGAAGTAATGGCTTTTTGAGGCTCTTGTTCAAGCCATACACAAATATCTGATATTTTTTCAATGGGGTATTAATGTATTCAACCCCATATTTTGAGAGAGATTCGAAAGAAGCGACGTAGTCAATCACGGAAGATTCACCTTGAACAAGGTCAATAAAGCGTCGAGCTAGAGATACTTTTTCAGCTTCCGGCATGAATTTCAACTCGAACCTTTCCCGGAATTGTTCCCAAGTTAGGTCTGCTTCAATAATTTCAGAGATCAAAAGCTCGTACCAGTCTAATGCTCTTTCTTGGAGCATGCTAGAAGCCACTTGGACTCGATGAAGATCAATAAGATTCATGCGAGAAAAGATGCGGTCACATGTTCGAAGCCAAGCCTGGACTTCTATAACGCTCTCGGAACCTTTGAATGGCTTTCCACCCAAATTGGTGTAATCACTACACAAGCGTGCAAACCCTGATTTAGGATGTGTGGGCTCAGGAATAGGTCCGACAGCTTGAGCATTTCTTACAAGATCAAGAAGTTGCTGAGCAGACATAAATACTCCATCCTGGGGAGTAGCACTAGATTGACCGACGCTGGGGCGGCCAGGTCTAACCATTTCTTTTCTTTAAGAAAGAAAGAAAAGAGAAAAAGGGTTAATCTCAGAATGAATATCAACCAAACTTCATTGGTAAAACAAGGCATCAAAAAAAGAAATAGGATAGAACGGTACGAAGACTCGAATTAAATCCTATGGCACAATTCCTAAGAAAGACTTAGGACAATGATCCTTGCTAGATTATTCTACATTGTTCCGAAGTTTGGCTTTGATACCAAGCTGTGACGCCCCACCTCTATGCTCATGCTAGCCAAGGACACTACGGAGTAATGCCGTCAACTAGCGCGAAGAATAAGGCTCTTGAGGAGCGACCATCTGTGCAATTGCCTTGTTCGAGTACCGATATGTCAGATAGTATAACATGCATTTCGTTTCAAGAGGAAATCTGACATACCGATGCAAACTCAAAGCTACCACACAGTGGCTAAGTGGACCTCGGAAACAAGTATAGAAATAAATATAACATAAATCAGTCATAGGTGTTCATATCTCAAAGGCGGAAACAGATATGAATATAACACATAAAAGTGTACATCAGAGCAGTGGTCAAATAAGATCCACAATATCACAAAAGAATAGTTACAAGTGCTAGACAAAAGAATATGTATACATCATGGAGTCTATATCTCGAATGTATAACAACAAACACTACAAATGTAATGTAGTTAGACAAAAGTCGGAAGATGATCCCAGATAAGGAGTCACGTAGAAGAACTTGCAATATCTTGGTCTGACCCGAGTATTATTTAATAAGAAAATAATAAACGGATCAGTGTAGCTATAAATATCAGATAAAGGAATGAGATATAAGAAGAGATGATATAAGAACGTATGATAACAATAATTTCATACTAGAACAAATATGATTTAATCAACAACAAATTCATATAATATCTCACCATCCCAAAGCACTAAAAAGAATATCATATTCTTTATTTTATTCACCAAACTAAAAATTTTGTCAAACATATTAATGCCAATCACAAAAGTTGGTGAAACACAAATTCTAGAAATCATCAATCAGAAATCCATAAATCACAAAAGGGGGAGGCCTATCATAAACGGGAGCATGAAAACTCACCAACACGTGTATCACAAATGGAACGCTATTCCATGGTCGCTAACCATAAAAATTCAGCCGAAGCTACATAAACGGTCCGAAGACCACGGGTCGCTACCCCGCCAAATTGAACCGAAGTTCCACAGAAACGGGGTTTAGTCTCCCTCGCAGACAAGTAGACATTGCACATCGCTAGTCCAAATCACAAAATGATCATCATCGATCAATAAAATGTGTGAATTACACTAAGCCAGTAAATATATGCGTTTAGCTTCATGTCCCATAACCACTAGCTTAACTTAAATATTTACGAACAAATTGTAGATTTCCACTCGAAAATTGTCACAAGATTTTCAATCGAACAAGTCCAAAAATTAACCAACGAAGTAAACGCAAGCATTTCATACCACTTGTTTTGCTAAGCCATTTAATTATATTTTCTCATACGAATGAGGTAAAGGTTTGTGCATACTAATAGATTGGAAAACGGTTTTGAAAACAAGCTTTATATTTAAAATAGAGTTGAAATCATCTTTGTAAAAGAGTTTGAATATTTACTACTAGTATAGGAAACCTTTATATTTTAAAGTGACAAATCACAGAAATGATTGTAGAAACAATCAATTACCAAAATCCACGTTCGAAGACGTGAATCAAATCCAAAGAAATCGATACCAATTCCATTAAAATGGACATTCTCAAAAATCCCGAAAAAGAAGTCATCAATGAAGATAATAAATGATAACGACAAATCGGATAACCTTGAATCGATAAAGGCTGGAAGTCAAAACAATATATAAAAGAAAACTGTTGGAAATTCTAGAAATAACATACTCCAGACGTCTACGGTATATGCTCAGACATCTGCAGTAAGTTTCAGGAAGTTCGCTGAAATAGACCCCAGACGTCTGAGCTTACCTGCAGACGATGAGCTGAAATTGTTTTTCAGCCTATCAAATGGAAGAGCAAACTCTCACCATTTGCACCCGATCGAGCAATGGACTTTAGGGGCTTTTGCCAATCGACAATCCGGCCCTATAGGCTCTTCGATTCACCACCATAAACATGTTCACAAATCAAAGCAAGGATTTTCAAAGTTTTGACTTCAAAACACCAAAAATTGAAATGTTCGCCAAATCAATTCAAACCAAAAGCAATTGAACATGAATAAGAGTTAGGGATTCATACCTAACATCAAAGATAGTTATAGACATAGATGTGAGATAAAAATCTCACCTTTAAACCCAAAAATGATGAAGGAGGAGCTTGAATGCAAATGAAGATCAACCACTCTACCACCTCAACTCAAGAAACTAGAATCTAAGCCCAAAAGAAGAACATTTCCTAAGTTAGGTTTAGGAAATTTCTGAAATTAAAGAGGAGAAGAGATGGAGGAGATGAAGAGTGAGCTTACCAAAGCTTTTCTTTGAATTTGGAGCTAAACTTGGATTTGCAAATGAAAACTAGGGCTTGGAGTTTTAATTTCCCATTCCTCTCCCTATTTTCAGTTTTTGCTTAAGTTTAAAGAAATGAAATGAAGTGAAGAGGAGAGGAGGGGGCTGAACCAGGTTATAGAGTGAGTTGGGATGAAACCCAAACCCAAAGCCCAATAGAAAATGTCAAAATTCAACTTACTCCAAACCTATCGATGTTTATACTCAAAAAAGTCGCAAACGCCGTTTTGGACTCAATGGAGGTGGTCTCGAGTCCCAATACGACTGTTTACAAAAGTAGATTTTCGAACTTTTAATCCGATTAACGATTCTATATTTAAATAGAATATTTAAATTTTCAATCGTAAAATATGCGGGTTGTTACACTCTATATTGGCATCTTTAAGATGATTGACAGTAAGTAGAATCTCATTTACTTATTCGATGATCATTTTATTGTCATTCATCTTAAATTCCATGAAATTGCTAATAATAAACTCTTGCTACTAGCCCTAGAAATGCGGTATTTGTTCTCAAAAGCAGTCCATAGCGCCTTCACAGTTTCCAAGTTTCGATGTGCATTATAGATGGATGTTGACAGTGCATTCAATATGTGTCCTCTTAAACATGAAGTCATCCTCCTTTCACTTATGTCTTTTAGCTTTCAATTCAACAGTATCCGCTGGAGTTTGAGCCGCTAATTCTTTCAAGCCTTCTTCTAGTATGTAGAAAATTTTCACAGTAATGAGAAATAACTTTATCGTCTCTTGTCAACAAGTAAAATTCTCGCCATCAAAGCGTTCTAGCCTTGTTAAATGTTGATTCATGACTTGAAGTGCATTATAGTTGCTTGAACCATCCATTTGCTGCTAATATTTTCTTAAAATTGATGCAATATAGTGTGGATACCGTTGTCATACTTTTGACTTTGACGATCTATCACAGATTCTTTCAGAAAATAGTTCAGCCCTATCGAATACAAAAACACTATCGAACTATTCCCATCAGGATTCAACAATGCCTTCTAACGATGTTACTTGATTCAAAGTTTTGTACCACTTTGATTAAGTCAAGAAAAAATCATAATTTTTTTTTGATAATTGCCTAGAGTGGAGAAAGAAGAAAAAGATTTAACTACAAAATCCGATGATGTAAAATATAGGGACTAACACCGCTTATATAGATGATGGGGGAGGCGAAGATGAGTTGCTTCTCTTTAGAAAAACTGTTAGAAAAGGTACCTGATGAAGAGCAACATCCATCAGGAAGAATTGCACCTCTTTGAATGGATATGGTTGTTCATGGCCAACGTTCACTGGGCGTTCAATAGTACCATCGGTCGACATGTGGTACCTACTAATGCTTAGTAAACTGTTGAAAATAGACAACATTGTTTGCATCACATAATGCTTAAACGTTGTACCCGTATCTTCTCATAGACATTTTTGCACAAAAAAATTAGATTTTGAATCCCTTTTAGTTAACCAATCAATTTTTTTATTAATGTGTTGCTATAGTATAATTGATATACATTTATTTCTTGAGTCTTAAATTTGTATCCACCATTTCTCCATAGTAGATTACATCTTCTAGATAATGATCACATTGAAGTAGTTTCTCTATGTATTTTGCTTCCAATTTCCTGAAATCGTCATATTTCTTTGATCTTCTTTGATTCCAGTCTTTTAGATTTTGCTTAATTTTTCACATTTTGATCATTAATTTCCCCATTGGGTCACCCCAGGCTTGGTACTATAGAGCAGATACTACCTGATCATTATATCCATCCAACTATGTGATGAATTAACCTATCTAAATGGTTTTCCCTTGTCCTGAATAATTGTTGTATGCAGTTCAATGATGATAGGGGTAAGATTGCTTAAAATTAATGTAGTGGCAGTAACGGTAAATTGAGGAAGTTTTGTAGCATAACATCATTGACCAAGACTTTGTCTATGTCAACAGCAATCCCTTTTCTTCTTCATGTGAAGGCATATCCTTGTATTTTTGCTTCAGCAAGGGCACATGTGAGTAGACAGTTGATGAACCCTCTGAGAAGAGAAAAGGTACTAGAAGGCCTCCTTTTCTATCCTTGGGATTTAAAATATTGTTGTAGTCTCCTATTAGTAAAAATGCTTTGTCTACCGAGCTCGAAAAGTTTATTAGTTGCTGCCACAGTATCTCCCTTTCTGGAAACAAATTGCATGCATACATAATTATTAGATACATAATATAACCATCAGTATTATATGCTCTTCACACTATAAATTTTGTTTGCTTTTAGTAGCACTTATTGCTAGCGTTTAAAAGGCAAGTACTATTAGATTTTTTGGTCTATTTTATTAAGTTTTAATGCTACCAATTTTTTTTATAGTTTACTCGCCCAGTTTTTATTTCATCGCTTTAATGCAATTACATAAAAATCTTGTTCTAAAAATCCTTTCCACTTCTAAAACATAATTCCTCCATCCACCAAACCTTGTATCATTTACTTCTTCACATTCCCTTACCGCTTTACTCCTCTCTATCACTCCACTCATCTCCGTTAATTTACTCCTCTTCATGTTTTAGTCTACTTCTCTAATTCATTCTTTGGAAACATCAATTTAAGGGTAATTTAAAATCGAGGCTCAATATTCTTCAATAGAAATGCTAGTTGGGTGAATCTACTAATTTCAAAGAGTCTTGTTTAGAAATACCAAATTGAGACTGTTATCCAGCCTTTTGGCCCGGCTATATTCGAACTGATTAGACCAGTTAAAATCAACTGTCATCGGGATTGACAAGTCAGATTAATAGTAGTGAAGCCTAAAGATCAGGCATAGATGATAATATGAAGTAGTGGCGGAGTGAAAGCAGAAGACGAATTCAATAGAACGATAAAAGTATGGAAATACACCATGTGCCGAAAATGGATCGAGTACGATCCATATTCGCTTATTATGGATTATACCGAATCGATATTATAGTTAAACTAATGGAAAACGATTGATGTCTCAAAATCTACAAGTTAAATACAAATGAAAATTTGGGAGCATCAGTATATTGAAGAGTGGAGCCCACCATATCGATCGCATGCCAAAGCAAGCCAATATAACGATCGGTAACGATCGTTATTCTCAAGGATTTGGGACCCGCAATTGATATCATGACCTCTTTTGGATTGGAGACTCCATTGCCGAAATTTCAAGAAGATATTTCACCGTCTTCCCCTACAAATATAGACTTGATTGTTCATTTGAGGGATCTTTTACGCTGCTTATTACTTTGCATTTCTTTGTAACTAAGGTTTTTACCCCGATCCATCCTCCTCTACTCAATAATTCAAGTGTTTAATAAAGTTATTTTCTCCAAAGTGGACGTAGGCTTTTAACGCCAAACCACTATAAATCGTTGTCTTCTCGTTATTGCTTACATTCTATTATTTAACTGCTTGTTTCCTCTATTTCCAATTTATATTCTTCATTAATTTCTCTACAAAATATCTATTGGGTGTTTGTGACAATTTTTGGTGCAAACATTTTGATACTTTTACTAAGAAGAAAGATTCTCAGCTTTATTTGGATCCCTTTGCTGCTTCTAGATTGCATAAATCCCCCGAGAACACTAGCATCCAATAAGGAGGCCCGAGCAATCTACCTGTAGATATGCATGCTACCATTCCAATTGATGTCCAGAATTCGGTTGTTTCTATCACAAGAGCTGATTTTCAGAATCTGATGAGAGAGCTAGTGGATAGCCACCGACAGTTGAACCAACAGATTCAAGTCAATACCGATCTAATGAATCAATTCAAGTATCAACAACACGTGAAAATTAGGAGGGAACCAACTCCCAATTCCGCATCAGAAAGCTCAACTTCATCAGATGACTATCACAGCCATAGACATCACAAAACCAACGGATACCTTACTGAAACGTCGACCCACCATCACTTGATCGATCCAAGCAGACCGATAATGATCAGTACCGATCCATTTGGAACAGTCGGCGTCGATCCATCTCTTGAGGCATGTCGCATCTGGTGGTGGGAAGAGCATACACTGGAGATGTTGCGATCTATTTGGATGCTAAAGTTCAGGTGAATGCAAACTAGTTACTTCTCCGGAATGACAACGATGTGAACATACATCAAGAGTATATTGCGCCAAGAAGGTATGGAATGACCCATTGACATCGACGGACCATTCACGCGAGGCAGAGCGTGACTACCGCTTGGCTCCAACTATCCAAACGCCGAACTTGTTAGCTATGGTTAGACAGCTAGTAAGGGAAAGCCAAGGCCTGACCAACGATGATTGGGTAATCTCGAGAAGCCATACCTTGTTTACTGATAATAACCTACACGCGGAGTGTCCAAGGAGATTCATCATGCCGTCATTGCCAGCGTATGAGGTAAAAACTGACCCCGAGCAGCATATCATGTGATATGAATGGATGATGGACTTCGCACGAGCTAATGATGCAACAAAATGCAGATGTTTTCCTATCACTCTTTCTGGCCCATCAACGATGTGGTTCACGAGATTGCCCCCAAGGTCAGTCTCTAGATTTGACGATTTGGCAATAAAGTTTGTAGAGCGGCTCTGTATGCACGCAACTCGCCCCAAGGACGTAATGTCCTTTTCAAGCATGATCCAGTCTCTGGGAGAGTCGCTGAAAGACTATTTAGAGAGATTTCATATAACCATTATAGAAATCAGTAATCCGAATGACCATTCAATATTGATGGTGGTAACAAGATGGATTGATCCAGAATTTGACTTTGGTGATTGGTTAGCTGGCAAACCACCCGCGACATTGGAGCGTTTCTATGCAAAAGCAGCTCAATATTTAAGGAAAGAGGAAGCTAGATGATCTATGAAGAAGAATGTTGCCGGACCGAGTGGAGAGGGAATGCAGAGTAACATTGCAGTAAAGTAGTCCAGGGAGAGTTTCGGAAAAGTTCAAGTAAATGTCCAAAATAAACCGAATCGGCAAAAGAAAGGCGGTGATAGGAACCGTGAATGAAAGAGGGATTCTGGAAAAGGAAAGCCAAGGATTCCAATGTATGATACTTACACACCACTAAATACATCTCTAGAGAATGTCTACATGCCTACATGCAATACCATGCAGTATAAGAAGTCACCTCCGAATGAATCAACGTAGAAGCATAAACAAACTGGAAAATATTGCTGGTTCCACGAATGCTATGGTCATAACACGAATGAATGTAGGCATCTCCAGGATTTTATTGAGAAACTGATTCGGGAGAGAAAATTACAGCATTTTGTTAAAGCCCCATAGGATGGTGGACAGGGGACATCCGACCCCAATAAGGGATAAGCTCTGTGCAGGGCCGAGGAGCCTACGTAGACTGGTGGAAGATTAGTGATTAATACAATAGTCGGAGAACCACATCTAGCTGATAAGAGCTGGCATGAGATGGAGCGCTATGCTAGTGCAATCAAGCATATGAATATTGAGTGTTGTTTGAGTACAGAGGATGGGGCTCCTATAAAACCGCAACGTACAATGTGACATTGTATTCAGAAACAGAGATGCTTACAAGGTGGTGGCATCAATAATCGATCTAATGGTCAATTCGACCATAATCGGCCCCTCCTTAGTAAGGAGGATCTTGGTCGATTGTGGAAGTTATGTAAATATAATTTTCAAAAAGGCTTATGATCAAATGAGAATGGAAGCCAAGCATTTAAAACCGTCTAAAGCCCACATTCACAGCTTTAACGGTGCTGTGACCGAAGCTGTTGGTTTTGTCGAATTGCCCGTGGAGTTGGGAGAAGGTGACCGAAGGAGAGTGTGGATGTTGCCGTTTGTTGTCTTAGATGTTGACTCTCCATATAATGTTTCTCAGGGTCGACATGCCATAGCTGAATTCCGGGCAGCTTTTGCCCCATGGTGTTTGACTTTGAAGTTCCCAACTGACAATGGTGTTAGGGTTGTGAATGGAGATCAGGCGATCGAACATGCCTGCTATATGGATGAGTTGAGGGACACTCAACGAAAGGAGAAAGTTAAGGGTGTGGACAAGTCTCTTTGCATTCAAGCCACCGAAGATTTGATAACCAGTGCCAGGGCCTTGGCTTGGACACCATAGTCAGTTCTATAAAGACATAGATTCAAGAAATGACGAGGAGGAGCCCAAAGAGACCAAGGTTGCACCAGCTGAGCTGACGATCGACATTATGGTCAGCCACGACGACCCTTCATGGGCCCTAAAGATCTAATCATAGCTCAGCCCCCCGATGATGAAAGAACTCGATGGTTTTCTCCGAGCAAATCTTGACATGTTTGCTTAGACTCATTCTGATATATGTGGGATCTCGCTTGCCATCGCGAGCCATTCATTAAGCATCGACCCGAGGCATGTCCCGGTGAAACAGAAAAGGCATAGCATGGATCCAGAGAGATTTGTCGTCCTTAAAGAGAAGGTGGATAAGCTCAAAAGCAATGGGTTTATTCACGATGCCCTCTACCCTAAACGGGTATCTAATCCTATACTTGTGAGAAAGGCGAATGGAAAGTGGTGAACATGTGTTGACTATTTGGATTTAAACAAAGCATGCCTAAAATATAGTTTTAGCCTTTTGAGAATTGACCAGCTAGTGCAACCAACTGCAGGACATGAGTTGCTATCTTCCTTCGATGCGCACTCCAAATATAATCAAATCCCGATGCACATCCCCAACCAAGAGCACAATGGTTTTATTACCAATGTTGGATTATACTGCTATATGGTGATGTTGTTTGAATTGAAGAATGCATGGGCGACTTATCAACGCCTAATTAATCGAATGTTTAAAGATTAGATTGGTAAGACGATGGAGGTATACATGGATGATATACTCGTGAAATCAAACGATCAAGCAACTACGCTAGAGACTTAGCAAAGATGTTTGACATCCTCCGGTATTACAAAATGAAGATCAATCCTCTGAAATGTTCTCTTGGCGTTGCATCAGGAAAGTTCTTAGATTTCATCGTCAATGCTCGCGGAATCGAAGCCAATCCCGAGAAGATTCGAGCAATTCGCAACATTTAGGTGCCAAAAACCATCAAACAAGTGCAAAGCTTAAATGGGAAGGTTACCGCCCTAAGTCGATCTATTTCCAGAGCTACCGATAGTTGTATTCCTTTCTTCGATTTGATTATGAGAGTAAAAAAGAACTTTGAATGGATGCAAGATTATGAAGAGCATTCCAAGCTTTGGTGGACCACTTAAAGAGGCCTCCCATCTTGTCAAAGCTGGTGGATCATGAAGACTTGTATATCTAATTGGCTGTGTCGGTACATGCTATAAGTGTCGCGCTGCTTCGTGAGGAGAATCAGATCCAGAGACCGGTCTATTATGTTAGCAAGCGATTAATAGAAGCAGAAAGGAACTACACGAAGATAGAGAAATTGGCATAATGCTTGTTGATTGCTTTGCGAAAGCTCCGCCCCTATTTTCAGGCTCATCCTATCAACGTTTACACCGATGAGCCGTTACGACAGGTCCTGCAGCGACGTGAGACGTCCGAAAGGTTACTCAAGTGGAACATTGAATTGAGCTAATTTGACATCGCTTATCTTCCTCAAAGAGCCATCCAGGGACAGGCACTGGCGGACTTTATAGCAGAATGCACTACACAGGTTCCAGAGAGCGGTGGACCCCCTACTATTCGATGAAAAATGTATACGGATGAAGCATCCAATGATCGTTGTTCTAGAGCTGGAATCGTGTTAGTAATTCCGGAAGATCGATCAATTAGCTACGCTTTTAAGCTTGACTTCCCTGCAACGAACAACGAAGCTGAGTATGAAGTTCTGATTGCTGGACTCAAACTTGTTAGAGAACTGGGAATTAAATCTCTTGAAATCATTTGTGATTCACAGTAGGTAGTATACCAAGTCAGCGAAGATTACCAAGCTAAAGGACAACGACTCGCCTCGTACCTTATCCAAATCTAAGAGCTAATGACTGGCTTTGAGTATTATGACATTACGCACATTCCTCGGGATCAAAACAAAGAGGCCAACTCATTGGCAAATTTTTCTAGCACCGGGGATGCACAACATATGGGTTTGGTTCCAATCGAAGTACTAGATGCTTCGAGCATAAACCAGACAGAAATCGACTGGGTATTAAAGACAGATCCCGAGAAGGACTCTTGGATGACTTTTATTAAAGACTATTTGCTACAGGAAGTTCCGCTCAAATAGAGGAATGAAAGGCGACAAGTCCTTCGCAAAGCTTCATGGTATATCATTCAAGAAGGAGTCATGTATAGAAAGGGTTTCTTCATTCCCTTGCTTTGGTGTATCGCTCGTAATGAAGTAAAACGAGTCTTAATGGAAGTTCATGAAGAGGAATATAGCGATCACACTGGGGGGCAAACCCAAGCAAAGAAAATACTCCTTTATGGGTATTATTGGCCAACTGTCAACCAAGATGCTGCCGATTACGCTAGACGATGTGACAAGTGCTAGATGTATGCAAAATTTCCGAGAACTTCGCCAATGGAAATCGCACAAATGGTCAGTCCATAGCCGTTTGCTATATGGGGCACAGATATTATCGATTCCATACCGATCCCAAAAGGTGGTACGAAGTATGCCATCGTCGTGGTTGATTACTTCACCAAATGGGCCGAAGCAGAACCTTTAGCCAAGATCACAACAAAGAAAGTAATCAACTTCATTGTTTGAAACATCATATGTCATTTTGGCCTTCCATAAACCATTGTAACTGACAATAGAACCCAATTCGACAGCCTGAATTCAATGACTTCTGCCATCGACATCATATTGAGAAGAGATTTGCGACAGTTGCTCACCCTCAATCATACCTGGGTTATTGCAACATAGAAATAAAACGAAGGTGATCTTTCGTGGGAGCAGTTCAGGTATCCTTTGTGTTATCTTGAATTTTTCCCCATTTTTCTTTTCTTTTGAATCTATTTTAAGTTTTGTTTCTGTATCTTCTTTTCAGGGATGCTTTTGTGGCAAAATGGATGCCCGAAGCCGGGAAATCTCAGCTTTATCGTGAATTCATGGATCTTAAGCAGGGTACCATGTCTTTTTCTGAGTATGAGTGGAAGTTCAACGAACTTTCCAAGTTTGGTCCTGGTCTTATCGACACTCAGCTTAAGAAAAATGAGAAGTTCATAGCTGGAGCTCGCCCAGAGTTCTACGATCGTCTTATTTCACATGTTCATGGCACTTTTACTGAGCTTATGGATATGGTTATTCGTTATAAGAACCCTACTTCCAAGGGTCCTGCTTCTTCGGGTGCTCCTGCATCTCAGTCTTCATCTGCAAATTCTAAGAAGAGAAAGCCCAATTTCCACCAGTAGAAGAAGAATTGGCTCAAGCATCCGGGTTTGGGATCTTCATCATCTTCTCCTTCTCAGAGGCACCCTATTGATCTATCCACCATTACCTTCTTCAAATGTGATCAGAAGGGACACTATGCTAATAGTTGTCCTACTTCGGTTGGTGCTGCTGTTCCTCCACCTCAGGTTACCAGGAACAATCTTTGTCATGTTTGTCTTCAGCCAGGTCATTTCAAGAATGACTGTCCTTTGTATCAGAAGGGAAAGCCATCTGGTGTTTTTGCTGTCACATCTTCTTCTTCTCCTGCTGCACCTGCTCCTGCTCCTAGCGATGATCAAGGTACTCTTCAAGGCACCTTTACTTTATTTCATCATCCTGTTCGTGTTTTATTTGATACTGGAGCATCGCATAGTTTTATTTCTGAAGATTTGTGTAATAAGTTTGAGCATCTCCTTTCTCCTGAGTATGTTTCTGTTCCTTTATGTGTTTCAAATCCTATTGGTGGTTCCGCAAATCTTAATAAGATTTGTAAACATGTGAAACTCTTTCATTCTGGTTATCGGTTTTCTGGAGATTTCAATGTTCTTGGTTTTGATTCTTTTGACTTATTACTCGAAGATGATTGGCTTGATAGGCATGATGCTTATATCTCTTGTAAAGCCCGTATTGTGACTCTTGTAGGAGATAAGGGTGATTCTTTGGTTATTCAGTGCCGCATGCCTTAGGATTTTGCTTGAAATTTTATCCACTCTTTGGATTCTTCTCCTATCGATATTCAGTCGACTCGTGTAGTCAAACTCTATCCCGATGTATTTGGTGAAGTTACTGCTTTACCTCCTAAGAGGTAAATTGATTTCCGCATTGATCTTATTCCTGGAGCTTGACCTGTAGTTCTTCCTCCTAGAAGAATGGCACCCCGCGAGAAGGTTGAGTTAAGGAAGCAAATTGAGGACCTGTCTTCCAAGGGTCTGATCAGACCTAGCTATTCTGAATGGGGAGCTGCGGTGGTTTTCGTCACCAAGTCCGATGGTTCTCTCCAGATGTGTGTTGATTATAGGGAGCTGAACAAGCTCACTATGAAAAACAGATATCCAATGCCTCGCATCAATGATATGTTTGATCAACTTTATGGTGCTACTGTTTTCTCTCAGCTTGATCTTGCCACAGGTTTTCACCAGCTCAGAGTTGCTGAGGAAAGTATTCCAAAGACTGCTTTCCGTACTGAGAATGGATTCTTTGAATGGTTAGTCATGCCTTTTGGTTTGACTAACGCTCATGCTTTCTTTGTTGATTTAATGAATCGTGTTTTTTGTGATGTGCTTAATAAATTTGTTCTAGTCTTTGTTGATGATATTCTCATTTTCTCTACGTCTGAGGAAGAGCATGAGTCACATTTGAAATATGTTCTTGAAACTCTTAGAAATCATCAGTTGAAGGCTAAATTTTACAAATGCCATTTCTGGAAGGATGAAGTCCGATTCCTCGGGCATATTGTTTATGGTAATGGAGTTTCTGTTGATCCAGTCAAGATCACTACGATCAATGTAAGTCTTTCCTTCCTTCTCTTTCCTTGTTCATTCAATTTATTATATCTTTCCTGTTGTCCTTATTTATCCCTATTCTGTACAGGATTGGGAAACTCCTAAGACTCCAACTAATATCCGTAGTTTTCTGGGCCTTGCCGGTTATTACCGGAGATTCATTGAGAATTTCGCTCGGATTGCTGCATCTCTCACTGCTTTGACTCGGAAGAATTCTAGGTTTATTTGGAGTGATGAGTGTAAGGCTGCATTCAGTGAGTTGAAGCACAAGCTTACCTCCGCACCAGTTCTACCGTTCCAAGTGGAAATGAGGGATTAACGGTATACACTGATGCTTGTCGAGAAGGTTTGGGAGCTGTTCTGATGTAGGATGGTAAGGTGATTGCTTATGCTAGTCATCAGTTGAAGACCCATGAAGCCAATTATGCTGCCCATGATTTAGAGTTGCTTGCTGTTGTTTTTGCTTTGAAGCTGTGGAGACACCATCTTTTGGGTACTAAGTTTCAGCTTTTCACAGATCATCAGTCTTTGAAGTATATTTTCTCTCAGATTTATTTGGACCAGAGACAAGTTAGGTGGTTAGAATTCTGCTTCTTATGACCTCGACATCAACTATACCTCTGGAAAAGCTAATGTTGTGGCGGATTCTTTGAGTCGAAAGAAGGCTTTGTTGTGTCAGCTTGTTGTTTCTTCTTCTCTTGTGGATCGTATTATGGCTAAGCAGGATGAGGATGAGATGCTTAGATTGATGAAGGAGAAAGTTCGTGGTAGGGTTGGTAGTAGTAGTCTTGATGGTATTGGAGCTCTGATTGATGATAAGGGTATTTTAAGAATTAATAATAGGATTTGTGTCCCGAATGTTGATGGATTGAGAAAGGAGTTACTTCAGGAGAATCATCAGTCCAGACTTTCTATTCATCCAGGTGTGACCAAGATGTATCAGGACATGAAGAAGTTATATTGGTGGAAAGGTATGAAGCGAGATATTTCCATTTTTGTTAATAGGTGTGCGACTTGTCAGCAAGTCAAGGCAGATCATTAGAAGACCCCTGGGTTATTGCAGCCTCTTGAGATTCCCAACTGATAAGATTTTTGCGCAACCGTAGGCTGGACAGTTGATACAGCTATAAGTCATATCAAATTTTAATACGGCTTAGAGCCGTATCTATATAATTTAATACGGTTGTAAGTCGTATTAACATTTGATACGGCTTATAGTCGTATCAAAATCTGTGTCTCTTTTCGTGGGAAAATTTTCCCCAAAACGGACACCCTCCCTCCTTTTTTTATTTCCATCTTTCTATTTCTTTGTTGATATCGGATTAAATCGCCAGACACCTCGATTGAATTTAGGATTAAATCGCCAGACACCTCGATCGATCGAACGTTGCAATCAGGGGCGCGTCAACCTCTATGACGCAAATAATCCTCCAATCTCACTGATATTTCTTTGTTGTTATCGGAATTTGGTCCTTGTTTCTGATTTGCTGCCGATATCAGAGTGTTTATCCTCGTTGTCGATATCCTAACGAGGTACGTATTATACATCTGAGCTAGCTTTGTCCTTTCGGTATATCTTAGATAGTTTTATTTTTACAAATATTCAGCAGTTAAGTTATATTCTTGCCAGGTATGGTCTTTAGCAGTGAATCGATGTATATAGGTTTAGGGTACTATTAGGATTCGATCATAGCTTTATTCTCTGTAAAACCAAGATAACAACAGCTCTGTAATTTGCTTCATCCTGGTAGCTTTCTCTATTTAAGTTGAATTATTTTCTTACTTTTTCTCTTTTGTCTACGCCGCTGGTTGTACGAACCTACATTAAATAAGTGTTTTTTTAAAGTTTAAGAATTCATACTTCACATATTCGTGTAGAATTTCAATTGATGGTAGAGATTGAAATCACATTAGAATCTATTTTGATATTTCATTTACATTTAGAACATGTATAATCTGTCTTCTTCCATCAAAGATGTGCATTTTTTTGAATGAAAATAAAAAGTACTGTAGGAATAGTGGGTTTAGAGAAAGTTTTCAACATTTTGACTGAGTGGGTTTAGAAAAAGTACTGAATGAAAATTTTCAATCCATATCCTCTAGCGTGATAAATTTTCAAACTAGAAATATAAAGTACCGACTATGCATACCTACATGACATGTGGATTGACCCTTCCCTTGTCTTCAGTTTTCTAATATAATTTATCATTTTCATCAAATTTGTCGGTTTAAAAGCGAAATCTAGAGATGTATCACTCTCAATCAGTGTTAAATCACTACATGTATGTTGCTTAAGATAATTCATACATCTAAAGATTCTGGTGGATTTATTCTTCAATGTTAGATGATTGAAATGTTTTAACTTTTAATGAAACACACCATGCATTCATAAAGCATGAAGCATAATGTTGGACCATTAACGCGTATGTGCCTATTATTTGTAACTCGTTAGCTTTGCTATCACGTCAAATTCAAATTTATTTGATGGCTTGCACTTTCGTTTTATCCAAGTTTTTTGTATTATTTTGATCTCCTTGCATAATTTACAGCTTGGTGCTAATGTTGTATATGGTTCTTACATTGTATATGGTTTTGATATTGTTGTATAAGTGGATAAAATTATTGTTAATGGTGCAAGCTAAGTATCAGGAGAGGGGTAATGCATAGACATTACTCCGGTGCTACAAAATAGCGTCGTTGTAATGGCAAATTTTTTGGAAATAGTTTGGTGCTAATGTTGTATATTGTTCTGACATTATTGTATAAGTGGATAAAATTGTTGTTAATGGCGCAAGCCAAGTATCAGGAGAGGGGTAATGCATAGACATTACTCTGGTGCTACAAAATGGCGCCGTTGTAATGGCAATTTTTTTGGAAACAGTTTGGTGCTAATGTTTAAAATAAACCCTATATTTTGAGTTCCATTTATTAAAATTTAAATAGTCCATATATTTTAACTATTTAAAATTAATTAAATGTTTAAAATCATACTACAAAATTCTAGGTCGTACAGGAATAATAGTTAGATAATGTAAGCTTAATATTTTCATTTACCATCCATAGGATAAATATTACTCTTGGGAATATCCATTTTCTTGAAACAGGTGAATTGTTTTGGCAATGTAAAATGATTGGGTTTTTTTTTCATTATTGCATCTAGTTGTTTCTCATAGTAATAGTTCACTAGTTGAATGGATCCAACCAACGTTTAGTTTTTTATGAAAATGGGTTTGTTTTATAGTAAACTTCATTAAATGATACCAGAGCATGCTGATATTTATAATCTAACATTAAGACTAGTCTGGAGGGTATTTGCTCTATGAATTACCGACTGGAGCACCGGTCATTTAAGACCGGTCCACCGGTGATGATGGTGGTGGAGCTTAAAGCTCCTACAGCTGCGTGTGTATGGGTTAATGACAGTGTGCATGCTTCCTGTGCAGTATGTGTATGTGTCCTATGTATTTATGTTGACCTGGACATGAAAGCATGATTTTTTTGTGTGTGTATTAGTGTGTGTGTGGGTTTGCAGTTGTAGAAGAGTGTGTGCAGTGTATATTTATAAATGTGATGTTGCTTTTATGTTGTGTTCGTATACATAGTGTTTATCCACTACATGTATGCGTGTGAGTTTTTCTGTAAATTTAAGTGCGGTGGGTGTGTGCGTGAGTGTTTATTATTGTGTGTAAGTTGTTCTGAGTGTGTTACTGGGTGTTGTTGCATGTGCATAGTTGTAAGTGTGTGTATATTAGATTTTATACGTACCCTTCCCATTCTTGTTTGCATAGCAACTCATTTACTATGTCGATTTAGCTTGCTTCATTATATAAATTTTAGTATAATGCATCTGCTTATTTTCCATAGCTTTGCTCCTGTTCCTATTTTAAGTATTATCTTTTGCTGTGTGCTTTTATACCTTTGTCTCTACAAGTTCAACCATTATATTTTGTACAGCTATTATTTTATATTTATACAACCGTGGTTTAAAAGCATAATGATAATTACAACAAATTTCTCAATATGATTTCAAAAACATTCTTTTCGAGCAATTGGAACGAGGACCCATTGAAGGGCAAGTCTCATGTTCTGTTAAATATAATATAGGAGGGCAGTATGTCTTTCATCATAGACAAACAATGGATAAATGAATCAGATCTAAGATCTACATACTATATAGACGGGGTGTAGAAGTTCATTAGTTTTGTTGAAGAAAACGGTGGTAAGAAAGGATTGTATTTATGCCCTTGCACCTGGTGCAAAAATATAAAGACGATCAAATTAGATGACATTCATTTTCATTTGCTTAGATGAGGTATTATCCAATCGTATACAGCGTGGTATTTTCATGGGGAAAAAAGGGCGGAGATGGAAAAACAGCAACCAGTTAGTCATGGCAGAACTACTGCTGAGTCTGAACATATTAGGATGGAAGATCTGGTCAATGATGCAGATAGATTTTATCATTTTCAACCTACAAATTCGTTGCCTGATCATGCTAATGTTGGAGAGCAGTCTACTAATTATCCAAATTGGCAGGCCAATGAAAGTAAGAAGTATAAATCGCTTTTTGGTAGCATAAAAGAGCCACTGTATCCTTCATGTTCAAAAGGGATTACGAAGCTATATGCCATTGTGAAACTGAATAGCTTGAAGACCCAATACAGCTTTTCAGATAATGGTATGACTGCACTTCTCGAACTAATAAAGGAGTTACTCCCCGAAGGTAACACGCTACCGACAAAGTACTCCGACGTGAAGAATATCATTAAGCAAGTTGGGATGAATTACAAAACTTATGATGCATGCATCAATGATTGCATATTGTACTGGAAAGACGATGCGAACAAAGTTTCTTGTACAAATTGCAATGGACCAAGATATATGACATCATTAAACGAAGAGAGAAAATGCACCAAAGTACCTCAAAAGACATTAAGACATTTTCCTTTAATTTCTAGATTGAAGAGACTGTATACTGTACCATGGATGGCAGATGCGATGACCTGGCATGGTCGTGCCAAGTCTGATCCAACTGTAATGCGTCATCCATGTGACACTTCTCAATGGAAAGTCGCAGATTCATTTGATCAAACTTTTGCTGCCGAGCCATGAAATGTCACACTTGGAATAGCAACAGATGGTTTCTGTCCACATGCTTCTCTCTCTAACCCTTACAGTTGTTGGCCAGTAATTGTAGTACCATATAATCTTCCTCCGTCTATGTGCATGAAAAGGGAGTTCTCAATGTTAACATTGGTGATTTCTGGGCCAAAACAACCAGGAAAGGATATTGATGTTTATTTACAGCCGTTGATAGACGAGTTAAAGCAGTTATGGGAAGGAGTAGTTACATTTGACGCGTTAAATAAATTTGAGTTCACAATGAGAGCTAGGGTGTTGTGGGCAATCCATGATCACCCTGCTTTTGGGACTTTATCGGGATGTACAACTCACGGTTACTTTGCATGTCCTGTTTGTGGGGAAAACACTTGTTCTTATTATTTTCCTAAAAGTAAGAAGATGTGTTACATGGGACATCAAATGTTTCTTCCTAACGAACACAAGTTTCGATACGATAAGACAAATTTCAACAACGAACAAGAACTTCGTCGTCCTAAATGGCCATTGACTGGTTTTCAAGTTGAAAAGAAAGTAGCGAATATCAAATTGAAAGTTGGTAAAAAAAAGAAGAAATTGGTCGAAAACGGAAAAAGTCAACCAATGAAGATGTTGACAATATTTCTGGATGGTATAGGAGGTCTATCTTTTTTGATTTACCATATTGGAAAGCAAATTTGGTCCAACATAATATTGATGTTATGCATACGGAGAAGAATGTCATGGAGCATCTCATCAGCACCATTATGGACCATAAAGATAAGTCAAAAGATGGCATCAATGCACGCAAGGATTTGAAAATCATGGGTATAAAACAAAAGTTGTGGGTGATGGAAGATCCTGAAACCAAATAAAACAATCATACCAAAGACAACTTTCGCTTTGAGCAAAGAAGAAAAGATACGGTTTTGCACCATTTTGAAAAATCTGAAAGTGCCTAACAAATTTTCTTCTAACTTTCACAACAATGTGAGCATCAATCCTCCTGAACTAAGAAATATGAAGTCACATGATTACCATGTCATAATGCAGCATTTGCTTCCGGTATTGCTTCAACATTCTTATCCACAACATAAGGATCTACGAAATGCTGTTCATCGTATTAGTTTATTCTTTAACATTTTTTGTTCAAAGGTGATCAATAGGGAACATCTTTTAAAAGCAAAGGCTAGCTTAGTAGAAGCAATGTGTGTTTTTGAAAAACATTTTCCACCTGCATTTTTTGATATCAGTGTCCACCTTATGGTTCATTTAGCCGATGAAGCTTTGATTTGTGGCCCTGTCAGATATAGATGGATGTATCCATTTGAACAATAAATTTCTAATTTCAGTTATGCACATCATTATTTCATATAAATAGCTACCGTCTACAGTATATAATTGATCACATTTATAGGTTGATGAAAACATATAAAAGATATGTGCACAACAAAAGATACATTGAAGGGTGTATTGCAGAAGGATATATCGTACAAGAAGCTAGTCTTTACTGCATGGAATATATGCCAAACGGAGGTGATGGCAATCATAAACATACCCGCGAAGCGTTTTTAGACGAGGACGATGAGTTTGCTGGTGAGATACCTCTGGATAATGGTAAAGACATAACGTTAACCCAAGTGCAGTTTGAACAGGTGCGTAGATGGGTCCTTAATAAGTACGATGGATTGGATGAATGGAAGAAGTAAGTTCACGAACTTGTTTGGAATTTTAATTTTTTTAATTCAATTTATATATACATTTTGATATGTCTTTTTCGTAGGAGGTATAACTCCTATGTGAAAAGTACTAGATTTCAACCTGAGGCAGGGCTACCACCGTGGAAGTAGTTCAAAGTTTTAATCTATGGTTACGTAATGAGGTTTAACTTCGTCTTAAGTATTTCATGTGTTTATAAGTGTGCAATACACCTTTGTGACCATGCTTTTTTACTTATTAAAATTTATGTAGCTGTTAAAGACCATCGATGTTGATCCAACTCTGTGGCGGTTAGTGCACGGGCCGAAGTTCATAACGCGTAGTTATATGAAGTACCAAGTGAATGGATTTTCATTTTCCACGAAAAAGTACGAAGACTGTATGGTAACACAAAATAGCGGTGTATGCATGAGAGCAATTACAAAATTTAGAGCGAGTGGCAAGGATAAAAATTATAAGGAAGCAGAAACAACGTATTACGAAGTCATTCAACAGATACTTGAGTTAGATTACAGTGACTTCAAACAAATAGTTTTTTATTGTGATTGGGTAAAAGTCGAGGATAAGGTCAATGGTTGCAAAATAGATCCCATTTTAAACCTCATCATGGTAAATTTAGGGAAATTGAAGAACAAAAATAACGTGAATGATGAGCCATTTATTCTTGCATCAGAAGCGAGTCAAGTTTTCTACTCAAAAGATTTAAAAAATAACGGATGGTCTGTGGTCTTGCATACACCAAAACGGTTGACTACAAATGTGGATGACATTGAGTTCCCTACCGTCTATCAATCAGCTTTTGAAGACAATGAAAAATTAGAAGACCTTACCAAATCCATATGTTAACTTATTAGTATTCGTACATCACATGATTGTGTGTCTGTATATTTTTAATTGCACGATTGTGTGTATGTATGGTTTTGAATATTTTATACATTCCAATGCAATTCCAGGTGTTGTCACTTAATAATTTTGTATGTGCAAGTGTGTTATATTATGGAGTGTTGACATTGATACATTGATACATGTATAATTATTATCGTGACTTATTAAAATAATTAGTAATATTATATTTTGTTGGAAACTATCTCAGAAAATCCACCATCTTCACATTCTTCATGTTCAGAGGCGAAGAAAGTTGATCAAAACTTACTTGGTATTCCGGTCTCAAATAACGCTGGAAAAATCGCTACTATGCTCGGTAAGCTAGTAAGAGCTCATATGCCGATATCATATATAAGTTGGAATAAAGTACCTGGGATATACAAGGACAACGTTTGGAACGAATTGGTGGTAAATATCCTTATCTGTTTGACAACAACTATTTCATTCAATAGCCTTATGGTTTCAACTCTTTGCACAACACATAATTTAATATATATTTTGCAGAAAATTTATGAGCTCGATCCGCTTTCAAAGGAAATGTTTTTAAAGAGAATGGCCGAGGCTTTTAGGAGATACAAGAAAAACTTGAGAGTAGTTTATTATGACCCTTTCAACAATGACGAAGAACGGTTGAAAAATTGCCCACCTACAGTTGCTGAAGAAGATTGGGCAGAGTTCGTTAAAAATAAAGCAACGCCTGAAGCGAGCGGAAGAAGGGAGGCAGGCAAAAAGAACAGAGCATTGCTTAGTTATGCTCATCATGCAGGACGTAAAAGTCACGCTAAAATAGAACAAGAAATGGTAATTTATATTCATTTTCATTCAAATGATTTACACATTGTGATTGGATATTCATGTCGTTGCATCAACTTGTATTGCAAATCGTTGCTAGTCCATCAACAAATATCAGTCGTCGTCAAGTATGGGAGAAGACACACAGGAAAAAAGATGGTAGCATATCAGATGCCACTTCTTCATACTTTGTAAGTTAAACAAATATCAACTTGCATATTCTTTAAAATTCCTTATTCATGTAAGTATTATCATGATACAAGATCAAATTGCGAAAGCGAAGGAAAAGATCACTGATAGTGATGAAGAAAAATTGACGGTGGATGAAGACATCTTATCACAAGTGTTTGGTAAGGATGCAAGGGGTAGGAGCCGCGGTGTTGGGACCGTTATACCAAAGACTAAAGTTAAGGCTTGTGCCATTGCACAGAAACGACTCCGACATGTTCATGGCGAGCAGGATGAGTTGAAAATGAGGGTGGGAAATTTGGAGGGTACAGTGGGAAATTTGTCTGGGCAAATGGAGGTTTTGATCAACATGGTGGGAAATATTGAACAGGGAATTCGTGCACCAGTCAATTCTTCTGATGGAGGACGCATCACACAATTCAATGCTCCTGAATTCCTTGCTTCGCAGTTCCAGAATTCGACCAATGTTACGAACAATCAAAAATGTGAAATCCTCAACTTTGATTTAGAAGTAATAGGAACAGGTATTTTTAACATTTAAACATTTATGACATAATAAGTAGAAAACTTAAATAATAATAAATATTCCCTTTTATTGCAACTGGTACTATATGCCGAGATTCTACATTGTCCAACATCCATGGGAAATCTGTACCATCCACACATGAAAAAGTGGTGTTGGACAGTATACTGCTACCGGATGAGAGAACCAGCAAAATGAATCATCAATTTGCAGAGACCTTTGCTGATGTTGGAGTGGGTGGATATGTGTGCCATCCGAAGTGTCTTATTCGATATCTCTAGATGATGGAGCAGGTATATTTTTTGTTTATGTGGTCGATATTTCAAGTCCCATTAAATTGATTTGAATTTAATTCCAATTCAGATTAATATATTTTAAGTTGTTAATATACCATAAAACATCTTTTTAGATAAATGAATTATAAAATTCAAAACATCTAGCGAGTTTAATAACGTTAGTTCATAGGAAACTACCATATTGTTTAAATCGTCGTATGCGTAATCGCATCAAAACAAGTAAAGTTTACAAACAAACATCTAGCTTGGTGCTTGATAAGTGATTCATCACTGATCTCCTCCATTGTATGATTGCAACAACTAGCCTGCAATATATCACCAACCCCATTTTATTTGCATTCATTTTGTACACTACTGCAATCCTACCCTTACAACCATACATCCTTCAGTTCACCTGATCATCAACCATCAAACCTCACCTCCACAAAAAACCGCTATTTCCTGTCATCCATTGATCACACACAACCTTTGCTCTACCAAAACAACTACATACTAGCTGCCTTCACCGTCACATTACTACGCATATCCTCCTCGCCACTTCTCAAGACTGTTACATCCTCCAGCATAACCATCAGCACTTCTAGAATCATCAGTGCTTCATAACCATCAGCGTAACCTTTTACATCCCACTGCATAATTTACATCCTACTTCACAATTTACATCCCACTGCACTGCATATTTCCAACATCTTTGACCTGCACAACTGCTAATTTACTGTACAACATCACTCTTTTACCTTTCTAGCCTCAACTTGCCATACATTACTATCACCAATTCACCCCCTCTGACTACAGTCTGAACTTGCTGTAGTTCCACTCATTGTAGGCGTCTTGTTCTGCTTTTGGGTTTCTGATTCTCTTGATTGTTCTGACTTTCCATCCAGAAGCTTCCAGACCTTTTCTGTGGTGGTTGCTGATGGTTTCATTCACGAGTATGACGAGGTCCCTTGTTGATCCAGACATGCGAATGCTTTGGGCAGCTGTGATTGCCCCACACACGTAGTTGGTTGCTGAGTGTAGGATTGTTGCGTATGCTTCTCTGTGCTTTCTTGCATTGGATACCGGTCTTTCTGAATTTGGATAAATCAGCACAAAACACATGAAAATGTTTCAAATATATCTTTCACTATTATTCTTCCATTCAGTAATTGCTTGTATATGTTTTCTTATGAAAAATACAAATATAATGAACATGAACGCATACACATGCATATGTATCAGTTGAAACAGAGTAAAAATATATATAACATAGTGAGAAAGAGAACTCACTCCGGGTTGGATTACATAAACTGGTTATAAACAAAGTCGGAATACATCGACGATAAGATTATGATCTAAGGGCTTTAATCAATGATGCAGAATCGAATCTGCTAAAATTCATTGTTCTTTAAAAATATTCAGATGATTTTGGTCCTTGGATGTTTCCATGTTCTTGTATAATACCAGAATATTGTGATAATAACCCCAAAGAATATCGATTGAAGAGCTATATGAATTTATCTTATCTTAAATAAAGCTATTTATATCTCTGTTATGGGGGTAAAATTAAAATGTGCCATCATATAGAATACAAATATATACTTTGAATCAAACAGAAATTAAAATAAATTCTGCTTGAAAATGAAGCATAAGTAATCATACAAATTATTATATACACAACACATTGCAACTTTAGTTCAAAAATATGATAAAATAATTCTGCATGTTTATGAAATACAATATATATATATAGAGTTAACTAGATATGAACTAAAATTTTCTATCTTGAATTAATTTCTTCCTAAAATTCTTATTTTCATTAATTTGATAACTATATGTGAACTAAAGAAACAAAGTCATTTACTGATGGTGAACCTCACAGCTAATTTTGCAATTTTTTCAATTTTATTGTTATTATTTTTAATTTGTTGTTATTTTTTTAACAAGATTCGAATTCTTTATTTACTGCACTCCTAAAATTTACATATTTAGAAGCAATATTCTACCTAAAAGACTTTTAATGGAAAATAAAAACAATGGGCTACTAAGCAAAATAACTTTACAATTGAATTTATATGGGCTTGAAGCCCAAACCCACTAACAAATAATGAAGTTAACAGATAATCATTCCTTATTACAACACCGACATTATTCACTTCTTTACTAAATGAAGCTTTGCATGTTCAGCATATTCTCACTATAGGAGGCATAAGAACATGCAATAAGATTGTTAATGAGTGGTAATGCTATTTAAAATATGTTCAGCCAACCTTTATAAATTTCTAAAATGTTCATTATACTTAAACACCCTCTTAATCTTAAATTACAAACCATAATTGTAACTAATTTATTTTCTTCATATTTTGAACGTCTTCAGCAGATTATGTGCAATTCTGGTCTTCTACTTGCAGTCTGATACGTATCGTTTGGCAAGATATAGTGTTGGGATCACTGGTGGTGATGGTGAAGAAATTAGCAAGATATAGGCATTGATGGTACTATCTGAACTTTGTAATTGCTGAACTTGCCGAAATTTGCGTTGTATTACTAATGTTATTCATGTTGTTGAACTACCTTGTTGAACTTTTGTTGTATGTATTGTCGTTGAACTTTGTACCGTATGTAATGTTGTTGAATTGCATGAAGTATTTTAATTGTAATGTACTTAGTGTTGACTATTTTGTGAACTGCAATATGTATGAACTGTGAACTATTTATGCAGATATAATTTCAAAATTTATTGTTAACTATTTCTTCTTTATGTTGAATCTGTAAAAAAATTGTTTTTAATTATTTATTCAAAAAACTTTGGACTTTAAGTTTATGTCTAATTGATGAATTAGATACGGCTTTTAGCCATATCTAATTGGTTCATAGACAATTAGATACAGCTTTTGGCCGTATCTAATTTTTCAATTAGATACAGCTAATGGCCGTTTCTAATTGATACATTAGATACGGTTAAAAGCCGTATCAAAATATTAAGCTCGGCATATTTTGATACGGCTTTTAGCCGTATCAAAATATCGTTTATGGTGTAGTGCTACATGCCTAGCCGAGACCATTCACCTATCACCACCTCTCTCTTCCACCTAGGCCGACCAAGCACCACCTCCACCAGCCAAATTCCGACCTGACACACCTCTGCAGACCACTACCTGACCCTACCTGAAATAGCCATGCCCTCCTTGGCTTTGGCCGAGCCCATTAGTTGCCTTGAATCCATGATATTGCCTTGTAATGATTAGCCTCTTGCTTCACCAATTAGTGCACCATTTTCTCTAGGATAGGCCGACACTTATAGGTCCACAACCAGACCCAAAAGCAAGCTTCAGTCATGTACTTTTAATGGCCGAACCCATGCTGGTTGAAGGCAAGTGGAATTGGTTTGGATTTGTTTTATGCATGCATTTACAAGTTGTTTATAAATATGTGTAGTGTTTTATTCATATATATTTGTTGGGTTGTTTCATGTATTCAAGGCAATTAGTCTGGTCTCTCTCACACTCAAATCATTGTCGTACTCTCGTGCTTTGGTGGATCTCTGTTGGGTGTAGTTGTTTGTCATCTCCGGCTTATACAAGTGAGTAATTCTCACCATACGATGCGTACTTATATAACTAGTAAACTGACACCATTTGAATCTGTAAATTTATATCATCCTGTTATAACTACTATATTATGATCATATAATGTTACCTCTGTTATTACATATGTTATATCATCTATTACTGTTATATGATGTTATTCTGTTCATTTTTATCAGTTTATCACACTACAAGTTCCCTGTAGATTAGGTTCACTATGGGTTGAAATGATACATACCCGAACGGACTTTAGAATAGGGAAAGATCGTTATGGGCTGAAATGATAAGCCTGAGCGACTTTTATATCAACTTTATTTACTTGGGATTGCTGGTTTGAAATGATAAAACCCGGATTTTCTTTGTAAACTACGGATTGAAATGATATATTATCCATACCACTTGACTTAGGCTAGAAAATATTATACAGACCCGTGGTTATTTTCTATATTTTTTTGGACATTTTTAAATATTTTAAAAATGTAAAAATATAATAAATTGACTTAAATAGAATTTTTAAATGATTTATTTAAGTGGAAATGATTTTTCTATGTATTAAATGTAAATTAAATGGATAGAAATGGTGATTTTAAGTGTAACTTAAATTGGAAATTTGACTAATTTTTTTAAATGAAAATTTAAGTTAATTAAATTTAAAATGAAAAATTAAGTTTTAAATGGTGAAAAATGGAGATTTAAATTTAAGTGTTGAAATGAATTATTTAAATGAAAAATGAAAATTGACACACTTGAATTAAATAAGTGAACTTTGGAAATTTTTGATTTTTATTTGTAAAATTTTTCTTTATAAAAATCATAAGTTAAAGGATTTAAATGAACATTTTAATGTGAAAATAATAATATGATTTTTATAAGTTTAAATGATTTAAATTGAAGTTTATTTATGGCTGGAATTGCACTTAAAACCTGGAAATTCAATTTATAGCACTTCAGAAATGCTATCATTTCTGGAAATGAACTAATTCTGAACTAAGTAGAACCTGCAGCACTTGGTAAGTGTTATGGTTGCATATATGAACTTAAAGACTAAAATGAACTAAGGCTATGACAGCACTTGGTAAGTGCTGTTGTGGCAGGAACTAAGATTGAACCTGAAACTAATGAAGAGGCTACTGTAGCACTTGTTAAGTGCTGTAGTAGGTTGAAATATGATTTTTGTACATAACTGAACTTTTACAACAGTTTATAAATGCTGTCTTTGCTGGATTGAATTTAAACCTTTAATTTGAACCCTGAACTATTACAGCAGTTCTGTAAATGCTGTCTTTTCTAAATCGAACTATTTTTCCTTTAAAACTGAACTGTTACAGCAGTTTATAAATGATGTCTTTGCTGAATTGAATTGTTTTCAAATATAACTTACCGCAGCATTTTTTAAATGCTGTGAAAGATGAAATTTCAATGTTTTAATGTTTTAAGTGAATAAATGAACTCAGAAAAGGCTAAAATTTTGGGAATTGAATATTTGATTTAAAAGAATAATAACTTTGTTTTTAAATGGTTTAATTGGAGTAATTTGATTTGAAATATAAACTGTTTTTAAATTTATAACCACGGGTTATAATAACGATTGGTCGTTAAAGAGACCGGCATCGGATATGGACATACTCTCTATCGATACCGAAAACCACTTTGACAACTGTATACGCGGTGGAGTTTCCAGAATGAAGTAGGATGGTGGCGATGATCCTAAGGTATATACGTGGACCTAACTCCCGTGAGTTGGCATAAGGTGGCTAAAACAGGAGCGATCGACGGGCCAAGGAGGTAGCACCTCTGATCGGACACACTTCTTCGATACCATTCTATTACTTGTGATTGATTTGGTGGCCACCCTTGATTTGGGAGTGTTGTTCGAGGTGGGCGGTAGTGGCTGCTATGCGTCACCACCAGTCCGGATGCGTAATTGGTATATCTACCCTGGCATTGACTTGTGTGCCGTGTCACCTACCATATCGAGCTTTACTACGATTTGTGATTTCTCCCATAGCCTGTGGAGTATCGAGGGTAGCCCCCATTTTGGGAGTATGCTAATACTAGATAGACTACTGGGACTATTACGTGTTAAGGGCTATATGGGTAACCCCTTGACGCTATTAAAAAGTATGTTTATTTTAGAGTAGACATTATTATAATATCGAATATTACTACATAGTAGATAGTTTAACGGATCCTTAAAGAATGAGCGATCCCAAGCATTCTTTAAGTTACTTGTACCTTTATTACATTTCACTTGAGTTGGTTTACATTATATAAGTATGTATGTCCTGAATCGAGTGTTTGTGTTTTATTTACGCTCGGGTCAGCCTGAGTATTCACAGCTTTGGATTCACTTTTCTGGAGCTAGGAATCGCTGGAGATTCTGCTTATCTAGTTATCTATCTATTTAGTTTCAGTTGTTCTATTTCAACATTTGTATTAGAGACTTATGTATTTGGGATTCCTATTGTACTTGTTTCAGAACTGTATTGTTTTCAGACTATGTATTTTGTATCTGCTTTTGAGAATCTGTATTGTAGTGGCTTCATGAACCACTATTTATTTTATTTCCGCTGTGAGTTATTCTAATATTTCTGTGTCTGTGATTCTGTGAATGATTTTATTTGCTCCAAATTTTATTACAATCTGTTATTTTGCATTATTCAAGTCTGACATGTGTGGATTATTGTCGATTTGAATGGTCCAAAATAGTGGGTCGTTACAGCTTTATAACGATGAAAATGGATCGCAAATCGAAGCTCGGAGGAGAAAGATATGGCGATGAAAGCGGAGTGTTGTGGCCAGCATCAGGCGACAGGCGTTTATTATAAAGTGACAGACCTCTATGACTTCAGGGTTTGGAACCTGAGAGTGTGGACAGACGTCTATCACTTCAGGGTTTGTGACAGACGTCTATGGTTTAAGGAGATGTTTTTCGAAACTTATGACAGACATCTGTCATAAAGTGACAGACGTCTATGACGTTTTTCAGCCTATTTTCAGATTGGGTTTTGTTGTAAAGATTTGTGATATTCAAAGGGGTAATTCTGGAATTTTGCTTAGGTTTTCTACTCTCCTTTATAAGCTATTTTCAGGATTTAGAGACGACGACTGAAATGGAGATAAAGGGTTCAATCTAGGGTTTATCCTCCATAAATTATGGTTTATCTAAACCTAATTTTCTTCAATTCTCTTCTCCACAAATCAATTCTATTAGAATTTTGATCATTGTAATCACTCTCTTGTACTCTTCTCATTGATATCAATAAAGGTTCTCTCTCAAAGTGGGTGTGTACACTAACAAGATGTTAGTGGAACCACTATAAATCGGTGTGTGATTTATTTTATCGTTATTGGTTTGATTATCTATTGCTTGTTTGGAGATTGTGATTGGTTTCAGATTGGATTGAGATATTGATTGGTTGTTTTTACACTTCTTACTACGACCTCATTTTCCGCTGTGCTTTGGGGTTTTGATTTGAGTGGTCTCGAGTTAGGATTTCCCACAAACACCAAATAGGCCGAAGCTAGAACTCACGCTCATATGAGAACCAAGTAAAATTTTCTTCTTTGTTTGTATAATCTACTTTCAATGGTTAGAAACATTTATAACGCTGCCACTGTTTTTCTTCGTTCATAAAAAATATTCTCTCATCATGTATGTTCCTACACATAGTCAATTTGTGTTGGAATTTTGTAATTTTGTGATATGCACCACTTTTTTGGTCCAACGGATTTCTTGCATTAACATCGAGTACTTAATTATTATTTTTGCGATTTTGAATAGGCGGATTAAGTGGAAAATTACATATTTTTTGAATAGATGGATGTTGTTGAATAAATTACTTTCAACTATATATGTGTGTGTGTATGTATGTATGTATTTAATTTGTGTCATAAATATTGAAATTAATTATTATACTACAACGCAAAATTACATATTTTAATAATAATAAAATAGTGGGCACATTGGTTTATTACCTTGATATTCCTTGTGCATGTATGTGTATGTTAGTGTGTATGTATGTATGTGTGTACGTATGTTTATACATATGTTTGTATATGTGTGTGTGTGGTGTGTATGTGTGTCCATAAGTATTTATTTATATGTACACACAGAAACGCAAAAAATAAAAGACAACCAAACTAGTATTAGAATTGTAGAAGTAGGATGCGCAACAAGCAATTCATAAATTGTTGCTAATGTTTCATAACAACCAACTATCTGGATTAATTTTAGATTAACAAATCGATTTTCATGCCATTGTATAATCTAGATAATTTTAGATTAACAAATCAATTTTCATGCCATTGTATAATCTAGAGTTAGTACTCATTGTTGATTATTGACCTTATCTATGAAGTAAACGCAAGCGTTTCATACCACTTGTTTAATTAGATTTCTCATATGAATGAGGTAAAAGTTAGTATATACTAATAGATTGGAAACAGTTTTATAAACAAGTTTTGTATTAGAAATAGTGTTGAAATAATCTTTGTGAAAGAGTTTGAATATTTACTACTAGTATAGAAACCTTTGTATTTTAAAGTGCCAAGTCATAGAAATGATTGTAGAAACAATCAATCACCAAAATCCACATTCGAAGACGTGAATCAAATCCAAAGAAATCGATACCGAATCCATCAAAATGGATATTATCAAAAGTCCCGAAAAAGAAGTCATCAAAGTCGATAATGAATGATAACAACAAATCGGATAATCACAAATCGATAAAAATTGGAACCTCAAGCAAAATAGGCAAAATAGGCAAAAACAAGCAGGTCAGTCGACTGGTCTCTGTAGTCAGTCGACTGATCCAGAAACCCGAAAGTTTCAGTTCCTGCAGTCAGTCGACTGACTGCAGATGCCAGTCGACTGGCTGGCACTGAAATTGTTTTACAGCCTATCAAATGAAGAGAAAACTCTCACCATTTCCAATCGGACGAGCAATGGGCTTTAGGGGTTTTTGCCAATCGACAACCCAGCCCTATAGGTTCTTCGATACACCACCAAAAGCATGTTCATAAATCAAAGCTAGGATTTTCAAAGTTTTGACTTCAAAACACCAAAAATTGAAATGTTCACCAAATCAATTCAAATCAAAAGAAAATGAATATGCACAAGTGTTAGGAATTCATACCTAACAACAAAGATAGCTATAGACATAGATGTGAGTTAAAGAACTCACCTTTAAACCCAAAATCACAAGAGAGAAGATATAAAGCAAGGCAAGAACAATCACTCTTCAATGTTAACCCAAGGAGCTTCAATCTAAGCTCAAATAGAAAAACATTTCCTAAGTTAGGGTTTAGGAAATTTCTGAAATTGAAGAGGAGAAGAGATGGATAAGATGAAGAAGGAGCTTACCTAAGCTTCTCTTTGATGTTGGAGCTAGAACTTGAGTTTGCAAATGAATCTAGGGCTTAGGAATTTCTAATTCCTCTTCTCTTCCCACATTTTTGTTAAAGCTTGAAGGTATTAGGAATGAAAGTGAATGAAGAGAAGAGGGGGTGGAGCTAGGGTCTTATGTTAGGTTATTGGGCTAAAACCCAAACCCAAAGCCCTAAGTGAAAAATAGCAGAATTCACTCAAGTCCAAACATATCGATGTTTATACTCAAAAAAGTCGCAAACGGCATTTTGAACTCAATGGAAGTGGTCTCGAGTCCTAATTCGACTGTTTGCAAAAAGTAGCTTTTCGGACTATAATCCGACTAACGATGCTATATTTAAATAAAATATTTAAATATACAATCGTAAAATATGCAGGTTGTTACAGACTTCTCTCCTTAAAGAAATTGCGTCCTCGCAATACTTAAGGAGAAGATAAAGAGTAACAACCATATAAGCATATCAACACAAAAGAAAATTTGAAATAAGAAGTTCACCATAAAGAGCACGAAAGAGTAAGCCCGAACATGTTCGCTCGATGAATTCTCTGGATTCCCAAGAGCAAATCCTTGGGATTTGAAAACCATTGAACTTTCACAAAAAGGGAAATCTTTATTTCGAAGGCGCTCAACCTCCGAAGCAATGATGCGAATAGGATGTTGCTCATAAGTCAAATCTGGTGAAATCTCAATTTCTTCAACAACACCGGGCTCAAGAATAAAATCAGAATCCCTAAGGCATTTCCATAGATGAGTGACGTGGAAAACATCATGAATAGCAGAAAAATTGAGCCGGTAATAAAAGGCGATAAGCCACGAAACCAATGCGTTCGATGATGGGAAATGAACCCATATATCGAGGTGCTAATTTTCCTGATCAACTGAAACGCACAACACCCATCATAGGTGAAACACAAATGAATACCAATAAAGTTTGGACCTAAAACCAGCATCTCACCGGCTTCAAGCCAACACGAAGGAAATCGGCACGGCCTTTCGTAGAGTGCCTCAAAAGGTGCCATACCAATACAAGATTGGAAGCTATTATAGGGAGAAAACTCAACAAGAATATGATCTTCCCAACTTCCACGAAAATCAAGAACACATGCACGAAGAAGATCTTCAAGAGTTTGATTTACACGCTCGGTTTGTCCATCGGATTGAGGACGATAAGCGGTGCTAAAATTAAGCTTTGTTCCTAAAGCTTTTGAAGACCTTACCAAAAATCTACTAATAAAATAATGGATCACGATCGCTAACAATAGAAATAGGAACTCCATGCAGTTTAATTTGACATAGAGTTTAACCAAAAGAGGTATGGACCAAAAGAGAAGGACGAGCCTCAAGGCTACACAAAAAAAAAGATGAACATGAATTGGATTCACGATCTCGAATCTCACAAGTGGATAAAGTCTCAAGATCATTCCATTCGGATATCATCATGAAAACAACTACTTGTTGCTTGCGACTAAGGGCGTCGGCAACACGATTTCACCTTCCGGGAGTATAAAGAATATCAAGATCATAAGATGCAAGGAACTCGAGCCAACATTGTTCACGCAAATTAAGTTCCTTTTAAGAAAATAAATACTTCAAAGATTTATGATCGGTATAGAGAACAAATTTCTCTCCCAAAAGATAACGATGCCAAATTTTAAAAAGCGAAAACAATAGCCGCGAGCACTAGATCATGAATCGCATATCTAGTCTCGATAAGCTTTAATTGTCAAGAAGCATATGTGGTAACACATTCCCTTGGAAAGAGAATGACACCCAAACCAATACGACTAGTATCGGTACAAACAATAAAGTCTTGGTTCCCATTGGGAAACACAAGAATAAAAGCATCGGAAAAGAGTTCTTTCAATTGATCCTCTTTCTCGGAAAGCTAAAACTTTCAAAATTATAATTAACTTCGTGTAATCATCTTTTTAGAAAAATTTACTTTTATTTTACAAGTCAATTTATTGTGTCTAACTGTCTCATCATAGCGTTTAGGAGATTCCTATCGATAACGTTGATCAAGCGCATCGACCAAAATTCTTAAAGCACTCAATGGGCAAAACAACACAAAATCATCTTCTATATGATAAACATGCCTCTTATAAAATTTACAAATATTATTTGCTCGTTTTAAGAACAAAATCCAATCATACTTATAAATATCTTATTAAAAAGATTTGCAAATTTTAAATTGTTGTTTTCATCTATAATCAATAAATACAAGGATAAACTAATCGAGGTATCCGTAGAATACTCAATTCACAAAATGGATGAAATAAGGTAGAAGGTTCTTCAAACCGAATGACATAACGAACCACTCACAAGAATCATAACTAGTGCGGAATGCGGTAAGTGGAATGCTATCCTCCGCAACTCGTAGCTGATGAAAACCGGTGGCAAGGTCGAGGTGAAAAGACCTTAGCACCACAAAATAGATTACTTAGGGGATAATCCTAAGACAAACTCAAAAAATACCGAAAAATTCACAAACTACTTGAATGAGAGAAATAACACTTTCCTTATCAAGTGGGTTTAAAGAATAAAATGATGTCACCGAATTGGGAATCGAAATCTTTAAAAAACAATAGAAATCTGCTTGACAGATTGAGAATGTCGAAGGTAAATAGTCCGCTCAGGACATAGGATGTGGGCTTCACAATGATCAAGCCAATCCTTTCTCGAAAAATCAATTTCGAAGCCTAAGTAATGCATAACATGCAAATCGGCTCGAAAAGAATAATCACATAAAATAACCTCGACATTTTCACAAAGTAAATTGAGTGTTGCGGATCCATCAATTGAATTCGCAATTGTCAATGAAGTCATCAAGCCCATAATATTAAAAGAGAAAGAATCAACAAGTTCTTTTGATATAAAATAATGAGATGAACCCAAATCAAAAAGAACACGAATAAGATAATCACAAAACAAATATCGTCAAGGATAGAATGAGAAATACATTGACAAAGAGAAGTGCTAGTAGAGGCTTGCACAACATTTAGCTTTCCCTCCTTCTTGCTTGAAGTATGGGACACGCAGATATATGATGACTCAAACTTTTGCAATAGCGACAATGAAGGGGTTTCAGACACTCATTTGCATAGTGGTCCATAGAATCACAATTGTAGCATCGTCCACAACTAGTGGTAGGAGTCTTTGCTACAGAAGTTTCGTGCTTCTATTTCTTATTGGAATTGGGGCCTTTGAACTTAATAGGCCTCTTCATGTTATTGTTGAAGTTCTGTTTGGCATGCACAACTTCAACATCACTTTCTTTATCGGACTCTTCAAGTCGAAGAGCGATATCAATAAGCTGATCAAAAGAAACTTCTAGTTTCAGAAGCAAAGGCTTTTTAAGGTTCCTATTCAATCCATAGACGAACCTCTGATTTTTCTTCAATGGGGTATTAATATACTCGACCCCATATTTAGAGAGAGATTCAAAAGATGCGACGTAATCCGTCATAGAAGATTCACCTTGAACAAGGTCAATAAAGCGTCGGGCTAAAGTTACTTTTTCAGCCTCCGGCACAAACTTCAATTCGAATATTTCCCGGAATTTCTCCCAAGTAAGATCCGCTTCGATAATTTCAGAAATCAAAAGCTCATACCAATCTAATGCTCTTCCTTGGAGCATGCTAGAAGCCACTTGGACTCGAAGTGAATCAATAAGATCCAGCGGGAAAAGATGCGATCGCATGATCTAAGCCAAGCTTGGATTTCTATAACGTTTTCGGATCCCTTGAATGGCCTTCCACCCAAAGCGGTATAATCTCTGCACAAGCATGCAAACTCGGATTTAGGGTGAGTTGGCGTTGAAACGGGTCCGGCAGCTCGGGCATTGTTCACAAGATCTAAAAGTTGTTGAGCTGACATAAATACTCCATCCTGAGGAGTAGCACTAGATTGACCGGCGCTGGGACGGCCAGGTCTAACCATTTCTCTTCTTTAAAAAAGAAAGAAAAGAGGAAAAAGGTTATTCTCAAAATTAATATCAAACAAATTTTGATTGATAAAACAAGGCATCATAAAGAATATAGGATAGAACGGTACGAAGACTCGAATTAAATCCTATGGCACGATTCCTAAGAGAGACTTAGGACAATGATCCTTGCTAGATTATTCTACATTGTTCCGAAGTTTGGCTATGATACCATGCTGTGACGCCCCACCTCTATACTCACGCTAGCCAAGGACACTACTGGGTAATGCCGTCGACTAGCATGAAGAATAAGGCTGTTGAGGAGTGACCATCTGTGTAATTGCTTTGTGCGAGTACCGATATGTCATATAATATAACTTACATTTCATTTCAAGAGGAAATCCGACATATCAAATACAAACTCAAAACTACCACACAGTGGCTAAGTGGACTTCGGAAACAAATATAGAAATAAACATAACACAAATCAGTCACATACATTCATATCACAAAGGCGGAAACAGATATGAATACAACACATAGAAGTGTACATCAAAGTAGTGGTCAAACTAGATCCACTACATCACAAAAGAATAGATACAAGTGCTAGACAAAAGAATAAGTATACATCATGGATTCTATATCTCAAATGTATAACAACAAAAACTACAAATGTAATGTAGTTAGACAAAAGTCAGAAGATGATCCCAAATAAGGAGTCAAGCAGAAGCACCTGTAACATCTCGGTCTGACCCGAGTATTATTTAATAAGAAAATAATAAACGAATCAGTCTAGCTATAAATATCAGATAAAATGAGATAGGATAAGAGATATGACCAAAAACGTATGATAACAAAAATGTCATACAGTGACAAGTATACTTTAAACATCAACAAAATCATACAATATCTCAAGAATCTCAAAGCACCAAAAAGAATGTCATATTCTTTATTTTATTCACCAAACTACAAATATTGGCAAACATATTAATGCCAATCGCAAAAGTTGGTGAAACACAAATTCTAGAAATCATCAATTAGAAATCCAGAAATCACAAAATGGGGGAAGGCCTATCACGAGCATGAAAACTCACCAACACGTGTATCACAAACGGAACGCTGTTCCATGGTCGCTAACCATAAACCGAACATCGACGCACCTAGAGAGATACGCCCCATGCACAGTCGAACATCGACGCACCTGAAAACATACGCCCTATGTATAAACTAACATCGATGCACCGAAAAAGATACACCCCATGCCTAGTCGAACATCGATGCACCTAAAAAGATACACCCCATGCACCGACTTAATGAGCTGATTGCTACACGAACGTTCCAAAGACCATGGGTCGCTAGCCCATAAAAATGAGACGAAGCTCAATAGAACGGGGTATAGTCCCCCATGTGGACAAAGAGACATTGCACAATGCTAGTCTAAATCACAAAATGATCATCATCGATCATCAAGAAGTGTCGATTACACTAAGCGAGTAAATATAAGAGTTTAGCTTCATGTCTCATAACCACTTGCTTAACTCAAATATTTACGAACAGATTGTAGATTTCCACTCGAAAATTGTCACAAGAGTTTCAATCGAACAAGTCCAAAAACTAACCGACGAAGTAAATGCAAGCGTTTCACACCACTTGTTTTACTAAGTCATTTAATTAGATTTCTCATACGAATGAGGTAAAGGTTTGTATATACTAATAGATTGGAAACGGTTTTATAAACAAGTTTTGTATTAGAAATAGTGTTGAAATCATCTTTGTGAAAGAGTTTGAATATTTACTACTAGTATAGAAACCTTTGTATTTTAAAGTGACAAGTCATAGAAATGATTGTAGAAACAATCAATCACCAAAATCCACATTTGAAGACGTGAATCAAATCCAAAGAAATCGATACCGAATCCATCAAAATGGATATTCTCAAAAGTCCCAAAAAGAAGTCATCAAAGTCGATAATGAATGATAACAACAAATCGGATAATCACAAATCGATAAAAGTTGGAACCTTAAGCAAAATAGGCAAAATAAGCAAAAACAAGCAGGTCAGTCGACTGATCCAGAAACCCGAAAGTTTCAGTTCCTGCAGTCAATCGACTGACTGCAGAGGCCAGTCGACTGGCTGGCACTGAAACTGTTTTCCAGCCAATCAAATGAAGAGCAAACTCTCACCATTTGCAATCGGACGAGCAATGGGCTTTAGGGATTTTTGCCAATCGACAACCCAGCCCTATAGGCTCTTCGATACACCACCAAAAGCATGTTCATAAATCAAAGCTAGGATTTTCAAAGTTTTGACTTCAAAACACCAAAAATTGAAATGTTCACCAAATCAATTCAAATCAAAAGAAAATGAATATGCACAAGTGTTAGGAATTCATACCTAACAACAAAGATAGCTATAGACATAGATATGAGTTAAAGAACTCACCTTTAAACCCAAAATCACAAGAGAAAAGATATAAAGCAAGGCAAGAACAATCACTCTTCAATGTTAACCCAAGGAGCTTCAATCTAAGCTCAAATAGAAAAACATTTCCTAAGTTAGGGTTTAGGAAATTTCTGAAATTAAAGAGGAGAAGAGATGGAAAAGATGAAGAAGGAGCTTACCTAAGCTTCTCTTTGATGTTGGAGCTAGAACTTGAGTTTGCAAATGAATCTAGGGCTTAGGAATTTCTAATTTCTCTTCTCTTCCCCCATTTTTGTTAAAGCTTGAAGGTATTAGGAAATGAAAGTGAATGAAGAGAAGAGGGGGTGGAGCTAGGGTCTTATGTTAGGTTATTGGGCTGAAACCCAAACCCAAAGCCCTAAGTGAAAAATAGCAAAATTCACTCAACTTCAAACATATCGATGTTTATACTCAAAAAAGTCGCAAACGGCATTTTGAACTCAATGGAAGTGGTCTCGAGTTCTAATTCGACTGTTTGCAAAAAGTAGCTTTTCGGACTATAATCCGACTAACGATGCTATATTTAAATAAAATATTTAAATATACAATCGTAAAATATGCGGGTTTTTACAGTGCTATTTCTCATAGTTTGAAGACCGAACTGTGAATTGAATCGTAGCACTCCACGGTTGAAAGTTTCGAAGGTTGGATCGGTTGGACCGTTAGAACCGTGTAAATTTTAATCATTGAATTTTCTATTATAATGAAATTTAATGTTTAACCTATTAAAATTATTAATAACAGAAATTTTACATTTCTGAAATATGTTGAATAAATGTGTTTCAAAAGGTTGACAATATGTGTAAAACAAGTGCTATGTTTCATAAAATATGGTAAATTATTTAAAAGGTTATAAACACTACCGGTAAATGTCCCACATCCCCTGTAAATCCAAACATATATTAGTTGTCCTCTATAAAAACATTTTCTTTGCATACCAAATAATGAAAATGACTTTCCATCTTAAGCTTTTCAGCTGGGCTTCATAAGTGTGGGCCTGGTTATATCAAATATTTTTAATTTGTTGTATTTTATTTGCTAAATAAAATTGGAATTGGTTTGTTGAACCATGGTTTTTAAGGTTTTGGCGGTTTTGGAATGGTTCAATGTAATTAAAGGTTTAGGTTTAAGTGTACTCCAGACCGGGCTGCTTCACGGTTTTGTTGGTTGGACAGCCGACCTGGTCCGGTTTTCAAAACATGCTATTTCTTATTATTAACTACTTTTAAAACTTTTCAATACTTGTGGCTACAAGAGTGTATATAAATATTGTGGAATATGCATGTATATGCTTTTTGTTTGATGATAATAAACATATATACATTCATTTAAATGTATTTGATATTGTACTATTCTATTTTACACAGATAAAATAAATATTTGCTGAATAAAATAAATAACACAGAATTTGAATTCAAACAGAAATTTTATTCAAACAAATATTTATTACAATTTTGATAGTACAATTTCAAGCTCTCACTATAACTATACAATTTCAGTCACAATACAATTACATCACATTTTTCATAGTTACATCAGTTCCTCACTACATATCACTCACACTCGTATTTATCTTCAACTTCATTCCAGTTTGAATCCAGCATCTGAGCAATCTGCAAAAATATTCACTGACGCAGTAAAATTGAAAATGAAATGTTTTTGCAGTATAAAATAAAATGTGGATTTTGAAAATATTATTTGCCTCAGTTATTTGGGTTGTTCGTCATCATTTGATTCTGAATTTATCACACACACGAACAACTTGTGACATGCACAGTGTATCACTGTACATGCCACAAGGCCGTGTACACCGATATATATGTACACTTGATCAATATACAGGGATAGGTCAGCACAGGTCAAACCCAAAAGAAAAGCCGGGTTCAACTCAGGTGCAATATAAATAAAGTCTCGACAATCAGCACAAGGTCAAACCCGAGTTTAAAACTGGATTCAACTCAAGTGAGACTCAATATGTACAGCATGAATCAAAGGCGAACCAGACCCACAGCTAACATGACTCAAATGAACAAAGCACCAAATCAGACTCGAGGCAAATGTACAAAACCAATGCAAACAAGTTCAAAACAGTTTACAAGATCATACATGAACGAAGACTGGTGCAACTCAATACAGCGAAGACCAAATCCAGACCAGGCAACAGAGAAGTGCACAAGCACAGTTCAAATGACCAGACAAATAAGCATACATACTAGACAGTGCCAACATGTCTCGACCAAAAAAAATCAGTGACTCAAGTCAAGCTACACAACTGTATACATGGACACAAAAGCAAGCTACTGTATTCAAGTAACCAAAAATGCAAAGTTAAAAACAGAAGCAAGGCACAACTTAGTATACACTCAAATACACAGTGCACAGCAACGACCAAATAGCCAACATGATCAAAGAAGCATAACTCAAACTCAAACCTGGCCAAGAACTGATACAAGTGAAGAAGCACATGAACAACTACAACAGGCCTTAATGAAGCAACCTAATAACTCAAACTCAGTACAAATCCAACAATATATGCATACAGACATACATATGTATGTATGCACCTATAATGCAGACTTGAGTAAACAAGGAAAGTGCATATATCAAGTACACCAGACCCCAAGTGCATCAAGGCTCAAACCAAGACCAATATCACGGCAACAACACTACAGGTCAATACAAAGTATCACAAAAGAAATTCATAGCCGAGGTCTCAAATTCAAGGCATCAAGTCAAAGAATGAAGCATAAACAAATGTGCAGGTCAGAACAGCAATGACCAAGGCTACAATATGCAAACTCGAGCTTATAGTAAACATATCAGAAGTAACCAAAGCAGCAGTTTTTACAAAAATAAGAAAAGACTCGAAGAAACAGTTTCAAATCCAGAGCTACCAAAAGGTCAAAGCCAAACTCAGGGATGAACACAAAAATGTCCAGAGTCGAAGTACATATGGCCATAAAATCAAAGCCGTATTTTTTTAATCAAAATTGAATGAGTCGAACAAGTCAAATCAAGGAATTCACGGAGCGACATAATCAAAGCCGTGGCAATCACGTAGTCGAACAAGTCAGAAAAATCACGAGTTAAATTTCAATGACGTGGGAATCTAGCAACAAAAATATACGTGATTTGAAGTAGTCAAGAAATCATCACGTTCATCCATATAAAATCGTACAGCCGAATTTAAATCATCAGACGAATTCGTATATGAAATGCGAACGAAAATATAGGAACTGGAATCCTATATAAACTATGCTAACATCATCGGCAAAATTATGAGATTCGAGTACGAGCAAAAACAGTAAACCGATAAAATACAATTCCAAAATCATCTTCCAACTCGAATCAAAGATCGAGCTCAAGTACGCAATAACAATAAAGCAAAAGGCATAAATCACTTACCAAAATCAGAAGATGAGCTCGATCAAAAATTGAAGGAGCCGTGAATATTCAAAGTAATCGAAGAGAAGAAAACGAAGCATCATCGACAAGTTGAAGCGGCGACTTCACAATCGACAAAGCCGGCGACTTCACAATCGACAAAGCCGGCGACTTCATCATAGAGCCCTAATTTTTGGACAAAGAGGAACGATAGAACAAGGCGCAAAATCAGTCGATCAACAAAAGCCATCCGAAGCCCTAATTTCTGAGCTCAGGAGAATCGAAGCCGCCACTTTTCATTTTTCACAAGATTTACAGAGGAACGGGATAGAAGAAATAAAATAGGGTCGGCCTTGTTAAATTCACAAAGGCTTTAGTTTTACTTTTGTTTTATTTTTGGGCCTGGTTTATTTATTTAATTAATTATATAAGGCTCTATTTTAAATTAGGGTTTTTCAAGTTATTCTTGTTTTTATTTTCTGTACTTTTCAAATCAAATTTGGGTAAATCACCACCTAGGGTTTAGGTAGTGTCAGATTGTCTAGTTAGGATTAGTTCAGTGAGCAGGGTGTGCGAGTTTGCAAAACTCTATAGGCGGTAGCAGGATGTGCGAGTCTGTTAGAGTGTTTGTAAACGGAAGACTGTTTAATTCTAATAGAAATCTGGGAATGCAGCAGTAGGCAGGGGTTGCCGAAGCTGGGTAAATTTTGTGTGTGATTTACTTTTCAGCATATTTACTTCTCTGCAGTTGGTTTTGTGTTTAATTTTTTAAATCAGAGAAAATTTGCTATAACCTTATTCACCCCCCTAGTGTTAATCTAGATCCTACAAATATTAATTTACCTATTTTTTCATTTAGTCCCAAAAATTACATTAATCTCTATTGGAATGCCATTTACCAATTACTTATACTCAAGTGTCTCCTAAGCTGGATGTAGAAATTTTTTTGGTTGAGCTGCCCAAGATTATATGACGTCAAATATTCTACATAAGGGAGAGTGGGTTAAAGTAGACACATGGGTTAGTTCTGCTGGAAAAAATAGCATGCATCGTGGTTTAGATTGACCATACTGTCATGCAAGCCTCAAGGTTGGTCCTTTGATATGTCATATAAGTGACATCATTATATCATTGAATTATACTATTAGAGATATAAACAAGGGTGAATAGATCTTGAGTTATATTTGCATAACAGTTTCTTGTATTTTCGAAGAATAAGTATAATATACCTTGTGTTTATCTAACTTCAGTTGTTGGAACATAAAAGTTTCCTTTACTGAAATAAAAATTTGATTCTACATAATAAGTATAACACAATGTTAAATTACACATCTTGAACATATAAAAACACTTACAGATACTTCTTTAAGATGAACATTGGCATTAAAATTGCACAACTGATGAAGTTTGGTTTTCTACTTTTAATAAACAAGCGGAACGGCTCATTGGACGCACTACCGATGAACGTGATAGGATTAAGAATCTAAGGTAGTGTTTGGTTTGTTGTTTTTAGTTTTTAGTTTTCGTCCGTACAAAAATGCACATGACGCATGTATATTGTCGAAAATAACTAATTTAGAAAACGAAGTTAACATACAAAATAGAAAACAATTTTTTTTCCGTGTTTTAAAAAATAACACAAACACGTGAAACAATCCATTCATCTGTCGTTCCTCTATTTCCTTCGTCCTCTCATCCGTCTTTCTTATATCCCCTCCGTCGTTCCTTCATTCTTCTCATATTTGACATACATATTGAATTTTAAACCAAACATTACCTAAGACTTTTGGACCATTTCACTTTGCTAGTAATTTTTCTCAAAAGTTTTATTTATTCATATGACTCAACATCTATAGTGGTTTGGTTAATAGACTGATGCACACCTTAAACATGTTCGTATCTGCTAAAACTAGTGAACATGTTAGAAAGTTTTATGCTTTCTATGATTGTTAATATCACATTATCCTTGCTTTTGTTAAATTAGTTCACATTATCCTTGTATACTTTGTAGCCGTTCTTACTTTGACTTAAAATAAGAACTCGGTAAACAATAAATAACTGGTTGCTGCTTAATTTTATGTCATTTATATGCTTTTAGTACATATAAGTTCAAGAGAAATAAATATTTTACACTGAAATGGTAGTCGTGTCTATGCAGTTAGTAATATAATCATGCATTGGCCTTCGGTTTCACTCCCTTTCTTCGTTATATACACTTTGAAGTCTATTATAAGTTTATAACATATCTTATTGTTATGCGCTCTAACATAAAAAGTTCTTGCATCACCTTCACCTACATACATTACAAAGCTACTGAGCTCATGCCTTTGTTCTAATTGTATCAAGACTGCTTTAATTTGTACATGAGCTTCTCACCTTAACCTGAATATAATAATTATTTGTCAAGACATGCAGTTGTTTGTTTGTGTTCAGCTATTGTGGTTCTTTTATATTGTGGACTACGCTGTGTTCATACATCCAAAATATTTTTTCGGCCTATGTGTACATGTATGATTTAATACATACATACATATTATATAAACAATTATGGTGGCACGTCCGTTGGACGTGAGCAAAGAAGGAAGTGACGTATTTATTCTTTGTTACAATTATGATACTGTGAGAGATTATAGTAATTTTTTCGTTAATTACGGGAAAAAAGAGGAAGATGATATGACAAATAAACAGAAATAAGGTGTTGTAAGAAAGACGATAGGTAAACCCGATAATGATGAAACACCTTTGTACGCAGAAGGAACTGGTGTTAAGAGACAATGTCTGAGGTTTTGTAAATTTTATAAAGTGAGTTTGACGGACAGGTAATGTTGCATGTTTTGAATATTGACTTTCAGAATACATCCACGTCCGATGGACATGTATATGTAACGTTTGTATCAAACATGGAAAGAAGCTTTATATCATACCGACCGTATGTGGAGAAAAAGAAAAGTAACAAACGTATGAATTTATGTAGTCTTCTATGCCATCCACATACTTCTTAGCTGTATATTAACAATAACAACGTTTAAAAGATGTATGCAGCTTATGATGTTATTTAAGTGTAATAAAATTCAAATGCCTAGCACATGATCATTATGTTGTCAATTTGAACAGAATAAGCTTCCAAAAGCAGTATGGTTTTTATTTTCTTTACACCATAGAGATCTATTTATTCCTAACATAATCAGATGCTTTCGTTAATTCAAATTGTTGACTTCAAAAACAAAAAATATAACCAGTCTCGAACAGGCTATGAATTAAACAATGTTTTACAAAACCTATTAAATTAATATATAGCAAAACCATAAGCTTCCAAAAATATTCAGCCTTAATTTGTCAACTATTTCAAAGGCATGAAAAAGCAACCTTAATTTTTTAGCTATTCCACAAATGTTCCTGAAAAGGCTCCAGTTTGACCCATTGTGCATGAGTGCGTGCCTGTGTGAATTGAGAAAGTGACGAGAATGCATGCACCATTTGCTAAATAAAACTTACTGAAACATATATTTGGTAAGCAATGATTCAGAATAAAAAAACACTGTTGTACATTTGTGGTCAGTTTCATGCTTTTGAGCATAGAAAAGTTCTAAACTAATAGCTCCAAGTACATGAGGATGTTTGGATACCTTTAACATAAAAAATTGTTGTGTCGGAATGTAAACGTCAGTTGGCATCACATGCACTGCAGTAGTATGCATACCACTACTGAAAATTGATCTAATAACTGAATCACTGATCATATGGAAATAAATATCTACATGGATGATATCATATCATCAAAAAAATAGTACAAACTTGCAAACAACCTTTTATCAGTAGACCTATGTTTGATATGTTATAAAGGGATATCAATCAGTAATAAGATGTTGTGACATCAAACATGTATTATACAATAAGGCAAGGAAGTATGAATCATCATGTAGCATGAGTTTACATGTGATGAAAGAAAAAAAACTATATTTTGTATAGCATTTAAAGTCTTAAATGAACATATATCCAATATTGTTTCAATTGTATCACACGAAAAAAATCAACGTATAATGGTAATAAAGCCTAACAGGAGATCACATTTATATATTCTTGAGCTATTTTGAATTGACATATACCGTTGTCCATTTAAGGGGGAAAATGTCCTCATAGCATAAAAAATTGAAGGTAGAGTTAATTTACAGTAGATTTTACAACCCATACAATGACAGCAGTGACAACATTAAATGTATTACATTTTCGTACCATGGACATTAAGCATAAATTTTTACATTTTATGTCATGTCCATGTACATAAAGCATATGCTGATAGAAAGTTTTTATAGTGTAGGTCAATCAATCCACCAAACATCTTGTATGCACGAATGGCACTAAGCACATCAAATAAGTAGTTGCATGTATGTCAATTATTTGGAAATTTTGAAACTAATATGGAATGAAATAAAATAAAATAAATATATGTGCAATATGCCTTTAATTTTCTCGAAGGTTTTTTCTTATCCTTTATACAAACCATATAAGTTACAACAGTCATACTAATGTATAATAATTTCATCAAGTAAAATAATGTATGGATCTCAAAATACCGCAGACCTCCTTTGCTTTCTCTTTGAATCAAAGTCCAGATTATTTTACAGAAAAAACTTACAATAAAATAAATTAATTAAAATGGACAGTCAAATCAGTAAACCCAAAATACAATCACTAAAAGGAGGGTTAGATGTAGATTTTTAAAAATCAAATTCAATACCTATCATGGTCTATAGTGATGGGTTTCGATCTTCTCAAAAAATAAAAAAAATAAAAAGGACATCTTTGAATAGAAATTCCTTCATATCATATGGGTTTTACATTTTGAAAGACAATTAAACCAACAAAAAATAAAAGGAAGTACCTTGTTTTTGTTGCAATAATCATGATGAATCTAGAATATTTCGTCTTCACAACATGGCGATGCAACATCGAAGAGGACAGAGATTTGAGTAATGATGTATATGAGAGCTCGCAGATGAGGGGTTCGCCATAGAGGAGTAAAGAGCGATCAGTGGCGGCATCAGTATTAGGTAGTTCTTCAACATGTTGGTTCCAGATCGACTGCATAATAAGAAACAGAGTAAAATAGTTTATGCATTTGACTAGTTTGGGTGTATAATTCAAATAGTTGTAGTCACCGTGCAGTTGGTTAATAATGGTCAACAAATTATTCTGTTCAGACCATGACTTCATTTTCTTATAACAGAAAACTGATTATGTCATCGATAGTTTCTTGTGTTATACAAAAAGAAAAAACTCATTAGCCGAGGTTAACTTTGTTTATTAACCAACATTAACAATTTTATCATTTCAATACAGTAACAGAGAAAATATTGACTTGAAATTGATTTGTGCTTCAATTGCAGTTCTAGTTCAATAACATAGAATAGTACCTAATTAAGCAGTGAAAGGGAGCGTACTATTTTTTTTAACCTAAGCCAATGTTGGGCGCGACGATCACCACCACCTTTAACTGCACGTCTGATACTGATCTTCTCGTTTGCGTACTTTTCGTGAAGCCATTCAAATCCATTCACATCGAGTTTTCCAACGACTGACTTGCACAAAGATAAGATAAAATGCACTTAATATTTGATATATGAAGTTAATGTGAATTAATGATTATACATCTGAAAATAATGTGGCCGTGATATATAAACAGTTGCGGGAAGTAATTAAATGCATCTTTACTTGCCTTAAGATCTATGAAATTATTAGTGCACTTAAATAAACAATGGATTAGAAAAAATCATATATCGTAAATCTAACGCATCGGTAATTATATTTCAAACGTTATCTAAACCAACACAAATGCAAATAACTCTTTGCTATAAAGTCTAGGAGTAAACCTGTTATGGTAAGAAACATTGTTTCAGTCATTATAGAAGAGTAGTAGAATATCCCTACCTGCTAAACCCATGGATAACTGCTACCACAGCAAGTCGGCACTAAGACCAAACACCTTTGATTTGGACAGAAAAAGAAAACATATCAGTACTTGTCGTGCATCAAAAGTTTGCATGACATTGTTGGCATAACAGTATTCAGGTGTTAAACTGGATTAAATATTTGTTGTAAATATGTGCCTTACATATGACGAGACGGTTTGCAATGTATATCAGCGGCAGTTTCCATTATTCAGCGAACATCAAGCATTTTTGAGTTTATTGCAGAAAAAGGTAAGTAATATTTAAATAATGATGAAAAAAGCAATATTACCATTTGATCATGTCCGTTTAACTTTTCTTGTAACTCTTACCTTTTCTTTCCTCAAATCTAGAATAAACGATGCCTCAAAAACGTGTGTGATATCCATGTATAATAATTTCATACTCTCCAAAAATGTTGTACATTGTTGAAAGATTCTAATTTTGTTAGTCTGATCCACCGCACCAAAATAGAAATATAAACGTATTATAGTTGTAAATATCAAGGTTGAAAAGATATGCACAGTAATATAAGATCGGTTATACAGTTCATTGTGTATGATAAAATCGAACAGTACCGCAATTCACCCATTGAAAATGACAATATTCAGTTTTAATAGCCAGTTGAAGTATAATCATGATTTGTGTGTACAGGAGATATGTAATCAATATTTGAGTAGTATAATGTAGTGTTACATTATGTATCTAAAAAGGTGGAAAAAGTGTGGACTTACTAATTGCATTTTTTGTTTTGGCAGTCAAACCAAAAGGGATAGTAGGGACAAAAATACCTATTGTAATGGTCTGCACCTATCATTATAAAATGATTCAGTAGTAGGAGTATAGAATATCATGACCCCAGCAACTTTTAGCGCAACCATCCAACAAATGTGATTCATATGCACATTGGTCTAAATGAGTTGAACTAACTTTTTTCATTGCGGTTCGTATACACAATATATATTCGGTGTAAATGGTTTGAACTAACTTTTGTCATAGCAGTTAAAGAAACAAATAAAAACAAAAGTAATTATATTTACGTAGCTTAAAAGTGTTAAGTTGTATTGTTAGTGCTAGCAGCGTTATCATCAGTAAAACATGCAATGGACAGGAACAGGTAAGTAGTAAAAGCAAGGGGAATATATGGTAAGGACAAATGAGTACAGACTTTACAGTACTGCAGAGAATACGGAAGTATTAACTAAGAAGTTTGTGGTTCTATAGAGACAGAAGTGGCTTATTATTACCGTCAAAGTATGTCTATCTTTAGCGTAGATTTTGCTGTACCCGCTACCTCATCAACTTGAATTCATCAACATCCATCCATAACCAGAAACAACCCACTGTCTCCAACCAATACAACTGCCAATCTCCGGCATCTTCCAAACCTACCACATCAGAAACTGCACACCACCCAACTCCAACCTCCATCTTCCCACATCAGAAACTGTACACCACATCAAAAACTGAACGCAAACTACAGCAATCCACCAATACACGAAACAACCAATTCCACTCCATTCAATCCACAATAACCCACCATCTGACAACCCGCACCTTCATGCAATTCATCTCAATCGTCCTCCTCCCTTAACCCAATCACCAACCGCGACCTAAACAACCGAACATCAAATCGCGTCTTCATCCGGCACGACCGACCTCACATCCGAACAAACCACGATTCTCTAATCACCTCAAATCCCAAACCCGAAACCACCTTCCTCGACCAACCTTCAATCACCTAGATCCGCCTCGCAGGAAAAAAAGTAAACAATGTTGAACAGAGCAAAAGAGAACTGAATAAGTTTATAAGATCATCGTTTGTTAGAATACCTGTTGAAAAGGTCGAACGGCTGGCACATCAGCACAGACGGAGCAACGTCCGACCCGCCGTCGGCAAACAAAGGGTTTGAGTGGAGCATGCAAGTGTAATCGGACTTCGTATATGGAGGGTAAGTTGACGGTCGATTTGAACGTGGAAGTGGAGAATTTAGGAGGGAAGCAAAAGGGGGAGGACGAAGAAAGGGGGAACGAAATTGGCGGCTGCAGAGGGGTTGGAAAAAGGTAGAGGCTGGGAAAAGTGGGTGAGGCGGAGAAGGGAGAAGGGAGGAAGGTTCGGAGAAAACATGGGGAGAAGAAAGTGGGGAAGTTGAAACGGGGAGAAGTGTTGAACAACTAGCGGAAGAAGTGGGGGGAGTAAAATGTTAACGGACAATTGACTGATATGCCCTCTTCAATATGGGTGGGGAAGTTACTTGCGTGGAGAGGGTATGCATGGTCTGTTTGGGAAGTTCAAAAAAGCTTCACCAAAGTAAAGAATTTGTATTATTAGTAGAGATATTTTCAACACTTAATTGTTTTTCCCTAATAATGTGGATAAACCTTTGTCAATTGTGTGTTTAATTGAGTTTAATAAACAATTGCAATAAATGCATTTTCTTATAATTATACGACCGGTTTTCTACCGTTGAACGATTGTACTAGTTGCTCTGACAACTATTATCTGAAGTGTTACAATTAGGGGTGTTAGCGGTTGCGGTAACTATCGTTATTACCACCAACCGTAACCGTTACTGCAACCGTCTATGATGGTTAACCTTCGTATATTCAATTTTAAAGCATGTCGTACATATATTTTCAATTATATGCATTATTGATGATAAATTGATATAGCTTTAACTGTTTTTTGCAAATTTATTTATTTGTTTATAAAACGACCAATATGCATGCACATGTTATTAGTTCATTAAGACACATATTATTAATGTACAAGCTATTCCTTTAACTTAAATTACTAATTTTTATACTTTAATGTTAAATATTACACAAAACAATCATGTACGGTTGGTATGATTAAACGCGGTTTTCAAGTTAGCGTAACCGTTACCGTTATAGAGGATAACCGCATGAACGGTTGGTATGGTTGAGTGGTTAAGCGATTCAATCATAACAGCACTCGTTACAATAGTTTATTCAAACAAGCAACTCTCCCATGTTCAAAAGTAGTGTTTTTTATCGATGCCCGCTGCATAAAACATCAAACCTGAAAACAAATTTATCCAAGGTCATAATATCTAAATCAGAAAATCTTGAAATATCATTTCCCTCGGCACGCCAATCATAATATCAAATCCGCAACGCAACCCATTTCATCAAACTCCAAAACGACCCATGAAAATCATCACAACATAAAGCTAGAACTAAAACATCAATTTAACAAATCAGAAACCATAAAATCCCAAGATTCTTCTGCATCCATCATCATCATCATCATCAAAAGTTCAAAAACAGATCTCAGTAGAGATCGCTTTCCTTATGCGTAAAAATGACGCAATCCTGAGTAGGATACGAAACGCAAGTAAGCAGATACCCCTCCTTCATCTGCGTATCGTCCAGAAACGACCCATCCGACTGATCCACCGCCCCCGACTCCATCTTCCCGGCGCAAGTCGAGCACGCACCCGCCCTGCACGAGTACGGCAGCTCCACCCCCGCGTCTTCCGCCGAGTCCAGGATGTAACTGTCGTCCGGCGCTTCGAACTCGTGCTCGTCCCCTTCCGGCGTTATCAGCTTCACTTTGTACGTTGCGCCGGCCGCAAATGAGTTCCGAGATCTGAGGCTGAATGGTTTGGGTGCGTTGGCGAGGAAGGTGAGGGATGAGGGGGTTTTGAGGAATTTTGTTGGGGAGGCGATTCCTGCGATGGGTTTCAGGAGGGTGTTGCTTGTTTGGAAGGTTGCTGTGCTCGACATTTTTGCTCCTGTTCCTCTTTTGTGAATCTGAAATTATTAGATGGTGATTTGAAAAGGGCAATAACTGTGACTTTATATAATTGAAGGGACGAGCGTGAGGAAAAAGTTTGTTGGCTGTTTGCAAGTTAAGAAGCCGGATTGAGAAGAAAAAGGTTGTTTTAATTGCGATGAATTTTGTTAGTATTCTCTTTCGTAAGGGTTAACACAACCTTCTTTTCTTTATAAATTATTATTAATGTTTGTATGATCAGGACATTAATCTTCTACTAATAAATTAAGCTAGTTTACTAATAACCAGGACGATAGAATAGGAATTAAATACAGGTGATATTTTAACACAAAAAATAATAAGAGAACCAATATAATAATATTTAGTAGTGATCTTCTTTAAAAAGTTAGCTGAATTGTTACGTCTGTTGACCTATAAATTTAAAGTAGGTAACTTTTGTAAAACAAAAGAATATAATATACCTTTGGACCTTTTTATTTTTATTTTACATGACACTTGAATCCTTGTAAACGACTCTTTTATTTGATGGTTTGGTCCCGACTTCATCATCTATTACAATAGGGGAGATTCCGCTATGATTATAAAATGATACCAATTTGGCAACTTGTTAGACATGAAAGCGATGGAGCGACAAGTGTAAGGGTTGCTGTCATTTAAAAGGCTCTAGATTTCATATATCATAGTCCTATGGGTACAAATCAGGACCACCCAAATTTGATGTGAAAGATCTGTCCATACAATCAATACAACACACATAAGCATGTATTTTTGCGTACAAATTGTAAATCAAAGCTACGTTGAACTTATGTGCAAAAATATAAAAAATTGTGATTCAGTGGGCACACCAAAACACCAAACATTAAGTCCATGTAATTTAAACCTATTACCAATTTTAAATTAATTGGTAAATGCTAGAGCATGGCCAAAGACGAAGCAGATTAATTAGCAATCCATCTCCAACACGGTATTTTTTTTAAGTCATCATTTGGTATGAAGAGAACACTCATGTAATTTTATAATAAATAAGCTACCAATAAGCATGTTAGGTGGCTAGTCCTCGTGAATCCATGTAAAGAAAAAAGAAAACAAAAACACTTTTCTTAAAAACATTGAAAAAAAATCTAAAAAACAAGAAAAGATATAATGAAGACAAAATGGTGGCCACAAAAGTCGAAGGTAATAACAAAGAAGGGCCACATTAAAGAAAGACATCGTCAAGCCCCCGACAAGGAAGTAAAAAGTGAATAACCGTCAAGGATGTCCAAAGAAGCTGAAGAAGGCCCTGGAGCACATCGAAACACAGTTCTTCCAAGTTCATCCAAGGAATGCAACATCTTAGTCGAGCGGTCCACGTCAACAGCTAAAATTGAAAAAAAAACTCAACGAACAAAACGAGAAACAATAACCTAAGTGTGGCATGAACCGAGTGATGGAATAAACTCGGTTGCATAGTAAAAGTAGGGAGTTGGAATGATTGTGAACGTTATCATCTACCAGGATGACACTTATGGTATTTTTGTTTCTATTATTAACAGCAATTCTCTCTCATAAGGCATCAATATGGATTTTGCCTGTTCAAGGAACTCCTTAAAGCCGGTGATATTAGTCGAAATCAAATTAAAACAAAATAAAACGGTTATATATGTTAAACTATCAGTGGTTGAATTTTCATTGTCATTGTTGGAAAATCTTTGATTTCTGTCAAACTAAATATACCAAGCTACTATAGTGAAAATAATGTCTAGTAAGAACCGCCGACCAAAAGTGAAATAAAATCTTAACATATATACCAATAAGACTCACGGCTAAAAATGCTAAAAGTAATATTCAAACAAAAATCAACCAGAATGTGTAGAAGCATAAAATTGGTAAACTGACAATTGTAATGTAGGTGTGCAGTTGTTTCTAACTTCATGTTGCAGAAAATACTTTTTTTATCAATGTGCACGTTCATCTTTTTTAACAGTTCAATAGTATTAAGCTTTCCACGTAATATTATCCACATATGTAATATAGACTTGGGGTGCATTTGCTTTCCACATAAATTTAAAAAGATTAGATTTAACCCTTGAGAAATTTAGAAATTTATAAAAATGAATTGGACGTAGAATTGTTAGTCTTATCCCAACATCAAATTTTAATATTGTCATTGTTATCTATATAGTATAACTGTAATTTGGCAAAGAGCAAACTGGTAGAAAGTAGTTTGTTTTAGTGCCCTATGAAAGCTGAATTCCCAAGAAAAGTTCAAGTTAGGTCTATAGACTTCTGAAATTAGTAAATTTTTTAAAATTGCAGATATCAGAGAGATCTGTAAATTCTAATTTAAAAGGAATAGCAGAGATCCAACAATCATGTCAGAAAGATGTGTTATTCCTCGAGTGGACAATGTTACATATGCTTAATTTATAAATATTTAAGCTTTTTAAAATTGATTTTCAAAAGTGCAACAAATTATTGTGATGATTAGATGTTAGTTGGCGTAAGTTATAAAAGTCACCACAAAATTGATTAGAAATTAATTCTTTTCAAATTAAGTTGTCGCTGTTAGTATTAAACTTCCACGACCATTTTTCTATTAAAGAAACATTGAGGTTATAATGATTAATTATTTCTAATCCTCACTCCTCTTTAGGTTTACAAACTGAATCCCTATTAACTAGACACTTTAAACTACTACTGGAGTTATCCTCAGCCCACAGTAAGAATCTCATAATCCTATCAATTTTATCGATTACCAATTTTGAAAAGAGATAAAATGATATCCAATAAATTGGTAGAGCTGATAGAACAGAGTTGATTAGAACTATCATATCCGCTCTCGATAAGAATTTACCGTTCCATCTACATAACCTTTTGCTAATTTTATCAATGATAATCAACCATTCTTCATGCCTCAGTTTGGTTGGTCTTATTAAAAACGCTAGGTAATCTATGGGAAAGTCATAGTGTTACAGTTTAATGTGTTGGATAGACTCTCTACATTATCTACATCGATAAACACTAAAACTGAACTTTTATCAAAATTAATTTTCAGGCCAGATAGAAGCTTAAAGCCGTACAAGATAAACTTTAAGGCTATAATATGATGAGGTAAATGCGAGGTAAAGATCTTGGTGTCGTCTACATACTAGAGAATGGAGAGACCACAACTTGTAACTTCAATTCCAACCCTATCTAATATCCCATTATTAGAAGCTAACTTGATGTTCCTAGCAAAAAGTCGGTCGCTACGCTGAACAATAGAGGTGATAAATGATCATCTTGCCTAAGTCCACGTTTATAATGATAGTTAACTTGGTATGTAATGGTAAAGTTATACTGCTGTTTGTTTATCTAGCATTATAAATGCTGAACGAGGCAACAATGATATTTTTGTCGTAGCTCAAATTCCACAAACACAAAATTATTCTCCGGTCTCAATTCTACACACCATTCATTCTCTTAAAATCATAACTTATTTATCAAAAAAACGTCTTATCACAAAAGTGGAAAAAACCCAATGACTTCGCCCAACACTACCTTTCCACCAACTAGCAAAAATTCATATTATTTAAGAGTTCTCCACCCAACCGAGAAACTCATCATAATTTCCAACAGCACTCGCAATAAAGGTCTCAAGTATATTCTCGACAGTAGTCGCTACAAATCATCACCAGATACATTGACCAGCCAATCAACTAGCAATCAAATATTATTCCATAATATCTATCACAAAATTACAGAGGTTCCTCTCAAGGTAATTATAATCAAATATCCAACTCAAGTATAAATTTAAATAGTCAATTTGATTCTTATGATGGGATGCTTAGTCAAATACAAAATAATTTTGAAGGCTACAAAAAAGAAGAAAATGTATGGGATACAAATACTAATTTTGGTCCAAAATCTGAATAGGCTCAGAAAAGAGAAAACATGGAAGGGATTAACGTCAACAAGACTTTGATTCCTGAAAACTGCGAACCAACGGCCAAAACTACAAATCAAAAAAGATGGCTGAGGAATGAATAAGAACTTTCTATATGTTGGCTTGAGTGTTCAAAAGATAAGTCATAAACCGAGTGTGCATTTCGGGAATCCATTTGCAACTTGGTCGATGCTTCCTTTCCCAATAATCTTCCCAGAAGTGTTGAGTCATTGAAAAATTAATGGAGAATGATAAATGCGGCATGTCAGAAATGGAATGAGATAATGTCAGTCTTAGCTAGAAAACAAAAGTGCAGGACGTCCGATGTTAGTTTTTAACTCTACACGCTACACCATAATACAACAAACATCTAATAATAAAAATATTTTAGCTTGAAATGACTCACGAAGCATACGTAGATAAGAAAAAAGGAGTTGCCTTCAATCTTCTACACGTTTACAATTACCTAAAGGAAGAAGAAAATTGGAGTAAAATTGAGAAGCAACATGCCGCCTTTCAGTTTAGTCCAAGAAAAATGAATGTTGATTCAGGTTCAAGTGATTATGATATTCCAAATGCAGTTGAACATCATGATGCCATTCCACTCCATAGTGACGATGCAAGAAGGGTACTAAGAAAGCAAAGATTGAAGAACAAAATTAGTTACTGTTGCTAGCTTTTCTCACAAATTATAAACTAGGTCAATCACCATCGAAGCCCAACTGTAAAGGCTCACTTAAAAAGTATCGACTAAGATCACATGAAACCTAGTCGCATGTTCATCCAAATAAGCCTCACTCTCAAGGTATGCATGCCTCAAGATCCCTATCTGAAACCCTGACTGTATCCTCCTAAAAAATGATGGTCGGTCGTAAGCCTTATCGAGTAGCACTTTGTTACATCCCACTACTTGGAGGCCCAAAACTAAAGGCTACAGATGCTGCAGTCATCCATAGTTATTAATCCTCGGTGACCAAATACGATAATGTTAGATACATTGATACACAGATCACAAGAATATGGAAAAAAAATTACAAATCAAAGCACGTTTCCACATTCCATTCAAAACATTTTATGTTCATTACATAATCCCATAAACGTTAACCACATTCAGAAAAATATAATTATTATACATATGCCAAAAGTGACATATGAAGATGCCCCATTGGTTGATCAAAGTATATAATAAGGCAATAAAACAAGTCTGCCTTTATATCAATAATACACAGTGGAATAAAATAACTCTAAATAACTAGCATGCCTCCTTCACGTCTTTGGAAGCTTTATTCATCTAAGAAGAGAATCTGGAAACCCTAAACCTCAAACTACTCAAAATCAATTGAGTACCCGAGAGTTTAAGGGGAAAACAAAAACTTCCAGTCAGACATAAAGCCTGGTATGAATAATAATCTAACATCTCAAACCATTTAGATATCTAGTGAGACCACGCCGCTTAGCGGAACGGGTTTTCCCCTCACTGGTATCCTAAAAACCTTTATAAAATCATATATTATGCTCCTGCATCCATAGTGATAAAAACATAGCAATTCAAGATTTTATGATGATACGCATACTTAATTAAAACATTATGGATTTCCTATCTCCTGTTTAATTGACTACCTATCCTATTTATAGTTTCTAGGGTCATCATTAGCCTATTAATTTTCATGAGCTTACTAATAACCTTTTCATATTTTTATGGACTCCTTGTCCTGTTTCATAGTTTTCCTGGGCTTACTATTAACATGTTTATAGTTTATGGACTCCCTGTCCAATTGCATAGTTTTCATGAGATCACTAAGAACCTATTGGCCCCTGCCAATAGCCTAATTAATTCATGGGTTCTCCATGAACCTATTGGTGTCTCCAATAACTTCTTATCCTAGTTTTCATGGGTTGATTAGGAACCTTTTGACATCTGTCAATAACTTAATCCGAATATAGTTTTCATGGGTGCACTACAAACCAATTGGCCCCTGCCAACCACTCTTAAAATCATAGTTTTCATGGGATCGGTATGAACCTATTGGTTACTCCAATAACTTCCTAATCATAGATTTCATTGGGTTACTATGAACCTGTCTCCTTGACAACTTTCATGTTTAAGCATTTTATATTTTGGTCTCCCTAACCTCCTGAATGTAATTCTACTCATTCAGGAGTTTAATCAATTTTTATATTCATTACCGGGTCAACCTAGCTGGTTCTTCTGCCCTTTATCCCCAAAATGCAGTTATGGGTCCATTTTAATGTGAATATACATATATGAAGAAGCAAATGTAATAACATAACAATACCACTCCTGTGGGTTTAATATCCTTGAAATTATTTTCATACAAACATAGTTAATTCCTTTAACTTATTAATTTTATCAAGGGTAAGCTTTTTCAACCTTCATACTGAAAACCATTTCAAAACTCCTTTGTTTAGCCATGGGTTTTCTTTAAAATGAGATTGGGTTATTTTTTTTGAAAAACAAAGTCTTTCAAAAACTTCAAACCTTACTTTCGACCTTCCTGGATAACCTCTTTCGAAAGCATAATAATCTATTTTCAAAACATTAGGCCTCTGCCTTTCGAAACACTTTAAAACCTTTCTTTCGAAACCTTTCAAATGTATTAAAGTATTACTGTTTAACTATAGAAGCATAGCTTTGAAACCATTTGACAATACCCCTTTCAAAACCTTTGAAAGTCCCTCTTTCGAAACCTTTGAAGGTCCCTCTTTCGAAACCATTGGGTTTATATTTAAAACATCATTTGGGTTAAGCGAATATAAACGAAAGTATCTCTTTCGAAATCATTCTTCATCTCAAAAAAATATTGGGGAAAACTTGATGGCATCGGCGCCACCTTTTCGAAAGCATAAGACATTTGGGTAAACCATTGGAAGGTTAGCTTTGGAACCCTTTTCGAAACCATTGCCTTTTTGAAAGTTATAAGAAGTGGCTTACATTTATAAAACAAAGATTACCTTCCGAAAGAATTGATATCTTCAATACCCTCAAAAGGTATAAGGTTGCAGAAGGTTTTCGACTTGGTCGAAACTACCCCTTCCGAATGCTTTAATTTGAAAATTAAGTAGCTCCTTTGGAAGCGGCTACTTTAAAAAGGCGGCAACCCTCTTTCGAAAGCTTGTTTAAAATACCCTTTCGAAAGCATATGTTTTGACTCCTTCGAAAGCTTTTAATAAGACAGGAAGCGCGTTTCTTTAGAAAATAAAACAAAGGTATTGACCCATCGGAAGCTACGTTTCGACACCCTACCCCCCGCCTTTCTCCAATCCACTACGTACCAACTAAGTGATACCATGTGTATTGGTTTCGGCTTCATTGGTTTCGACCTACTGGGTTTCGACCTGATTGATGGCGGAGGGTCTGGGTCGAAGGGGTGCTTCCGAAAGTGGCGGAACCAACTTTTTTTGGGTAAAGGCTATTTTTACCAAATAAAGTAATTTCCTTGTAACTAACTTGCCTACATGTAAACAATTGATTGGTTGCCTAACTTTTCAAATTATTTTCAAAATGGTTGCCGCATATTCTCATATCTAAACCATGATTAATTTTAACAAATAAGCCCTTCCATTAAATGAAACAATTAAATCATTTAGGTCCTCCTTTCAAAATAATTTAATTTCCATACTAAATCACTTAGCAAAAATCCCCAAAAATCACAGAAATTCACTTTTAATATGTTATCTAACATACATAAAACTTCAGACCCAAATTTATCGTATAATATCCAAAATTTAGTTTTAAACCCAATTAACCTTATTTTCCTTTGAAAATTCATAACAAATTCTCCATAACTCGGAAAATTATAAAAATTGAAACCCATCTCCAAAATCATATTTTTCATAACATATAATTTTTCCATGGCATTTGAAAATCGTTTGCACTCGTTTTTACTCTAAAACCGTGTTTATTCATATTTAAACCGTTTGATTTAAATCAAATATATTATGAATCCAACATATCATTAAAAATCATCATATTGGATTTAATCTTAAATCCAAAATCAAATGATCATATAAAAACCAAAATAGAGATGTTTGGATTATTATTCACTTTAGTTTGGATAAGGAAATTGGAGATTGTTTGAGATTGATTCCCCTAGCTTGAATCCTAAGCTTTAAATCTTAAATTTCTTCTTCTCTTCTTACTCCTAATGGCCGGCTCCTCTTTCTCTTTTCTTACGTTTAAGTTTTTATGATAAAATGAACGCGAACGGTATGAATAAGAGTATAAGGGTAAGGAAATATGAGTGCGGCAATACCCTAATGCCCTTATGTTAATTAGTTAACATTTATCCATTTATAAACCAATTCAAGTTAATTAAGCTCGGCCTCTAGGTTTATTAACAAATCTCAATCTCCTTATCACTTTACATTTACATTATTCTATTTAATTTGTCTAACTAAATTTCCTGAAAAATGTTATAAAAAATTAGGGGCATTACACACTTCCTAAACACCCTTCGAACACCTCCCCATCTTGTTCGTCACTAGCCAAGTTGCACAAATGATGCCAACTCCCAAAATCTCATATCCGCCTACTTGCCTTATCCATTCATTTCCTTTCCCAACATGCCCCTCCTCGGCCAACCTTTATTCCTACCTCACTTTGTTATTTGCGGACGAAGATCTGATAAAATATCTCAACCGCTCCTTCTAAAAGGAGAGGTAACTCCATACCATTCCCCTTTCAAAAACTTTATAACTGTACGATTCATTTAACAAAAGCGTCATCGTGTAAGAACTACTTATCGCACCATATCAGTCATCTAATGAAAGTATGCTAATGGACAGACTGTTGGCTAACACACATTTGGCCCGCTTTATGCACATGGCGTCTGAGCTGACCGCATATGAACCACAAATTAAGATCAATCGCTCCAAAGAACTCAGTCTCCAAGGCATCAATCCCAATCCTTCAAAGCATGATCTTCACTGTTATGAATAGAAGAACTAATGCACTATTACAAGGATTGGATTTTAGAAGCACAATATCTCCATTATCTTCATTATCGTAACTATAAACTCTTAAACACAATACAATGAGAAGTCATTGTGGATTTAGGTCTTTTTGAAATCGAACCATTCTACATTGTGTTTTTTTACACTTTTGCATTGCATTTTACTTATATTTTTTTCTATTTTTTTAATATTTTTAGCAACATTTTTTGAGTAACCTACACTAAATATATTCCTTAATCACTATTTCGAGGTCGCTAGAAATCCAATAAACCATTATACCTCACGGTACAAAGGAATTGTGGAACGTATGTTAGTGTATAAAACAATACCATAATATTTAAGGATGAAAAAGAGCATAAGATAATGGAGAAATTGCAAGAGAGGAAGGCCAAAAAACAACTTCTATGGTAAGAGAGGGATGACATAAGAAGAGAAGAGAGACTTCATCATGTCGAGTTCATATAGTTCAACGAAAGAAAATGGATATCATGCTATGTTAAACTATTCCATTTCGAAGCTGGAACCTAATCAACATGAAGAAATGCAAAGGAAGATTAAATAATATCATGCGAGTTGGACCGTCCAATGTTCAGTCTAATTTTTTACTCGTTGAACTTTACTATTAATGTTGTTTATCTCAAACTCTTGTATCTTTTTTTTAAAAATTTAGTTAGTATTTTTGGAAAATAATTAATGTATTTAAACATTTAAGCTAATTATCAATTAACTATACAGTAGCCACGTTGTCCTCCTCTGTATATTACTTGTTGCATCAAATCAATAAATAGTTTAATCATTGCCATTATATTAAAACATTTTATGCTGTCATGACCAACTACAACTAACTCGTTGTCAACTAGTGACTTTTCTGCTAGTCCTATCAATAATCTCTACAGTATGCTTGTAAGGCAAACCATTATTAGTCAATATCATAACTCATCTCGTTCATTTATAAAAAGTAACATTTAACAAACATTGAAAACGAGCGTAAAGTTTAATATTAAAATGATGTCCAACGTTCCTTAGTCAGCAAAAGACTTTCTTGTTAATTAAAGCCTATATAAAATATGAACGAAAGCATAATGAGAGTTTGTGTCAAGGTATGTAATATTAGTACGGAGGATATTTGTACTTGGTGAATAAGGTATACAACAATCATCTTGATTGTAGAGTTGGGCGTATGACTATGGATACCAAAAGAGAGTACACAAATTGCATATCCTACACCACTTCCTTATCTATCATATTTCTATTGATCCATATTTTTATTCTACGTACGTGTGGGTAAGATTGACATAAACTAGAAATGTGGTAATGTTTGGTTGATAAAAAGTGGGTATCGAGGATAAGTCATGTGCATGCTCCCTATGAAAAGTAAAACACATATAAAATATTTTTGTAAAATTCTAAATTTAATGACTAAAGGTCTACGCATGAAAAATGGATATAGTATATGTATAAAGTTATATTACTAAGGGGTATCTGGTCTATGCTGAAAACCCTTTAGCACTGTTGTGTAAAAACTCATCAAGCAATGCTTTTTTAGCTCATCTAAGAGACCTCATGGTAATGATGGGTATAAGTTACTTGGTTTTATTCATATTGACGTAGGAATAAAATTGTCCTTGCATATTACTTCACTTGGATGAAGGAATGGTTTGTAGGCCGAGCTTACTGTTGATCAAATCACATATCATAGAATTATAATTTTTTTAAATTATCATCCATTTTATGTTTTTAGGAAATGTTTTAATCAATAATAGTTGCTATGATTTCTATTTGATATTAAATTGAATATATATGATTTTTGATTTTTTATCTTGATTTGCAGCTCTTTGTTTACCCATTCGCTATTGATAATTAGTGTCTCATACTTTTGATGGAAAAAAAGGGTGAGTGGGGTTAAGATTTAGTGGTAGCAAATGACTTGATAATTTATGAGATGTATTTTTCTTTTTCTGATTGAGCGTTCATATTTTGTTTATCCCTTTCATTTCATTCATTTATAAACTCTCATTCATTCATTTTTGAATTTTTTTAGGGATCATACTTGTAGGGGGACTATTTGTAAAGGGGGAGCTTAATCAAAATCCATATACTATATTTCTTTTAATCTTGAAATACATGTATCAAACACATATGCACCTTATTTGGAAATCTTAACATATGTTTGTTAATTATCATCAAAGGGGGAGATTATGTAAAAGTGCAATCAATGATTTCTTGTATGATGTTAATAAACATATGTTGTATTTAATGTATTTGTTTATTATTCTATATTTATAGGGTTATGATTTCAATTAAGCTCATCAAGTACAGTTGTTGATGATATTCTTCATTAACCTCGAAATTATGATAATTCATTGTGAAGAGCAAAGGCAAGTTCCTAATCACTAGGCTTAATGATGGAAAAATGAAGGGAAAGGAGCATTTAAAGATTAATGGCACAAGAGGTGAAGTGGTTCGGTGAAGCTGCCTACTTCCATTCTGAAGTTCTCTTACTATATGGCTCTCTTGCAATTACAAGAAAATAATAAGAAAAGATGATGCATCTAAGAGTAATAAAGCAGCTAACCTCAAGGAGCTGCTTTACCATGAGATTTAAGTAGCAGATTATGGGTTTCAATCTTCCAACTGCCAACCAACCGAGTTCTGACCCCTTTGAAGTGGCCATGCATGGGATTCTTATAGTAGTTGAACTGATGCTTGGACGGCTAGGATCATGTTACAAAATAGGCATGATGCATACATGGCTATTGATCTGGCTGAATGAACTTGATAAGAGACAGCTGGTGAAAGAAAGGAATGCGTGGTTAAGATGAAATACAATAGGAGAACTATACCATGGCATGATCTGCACGCTCTACAGTAAATGAACTTGTACTTACAGTGTGCTTGTGGAAAAATGGAACATGTTTCTTGTCAGATGTAGGTACACCTAGCTATATCTCCTGTCACTTTACTCTCGCATGCCTAGGTCGTAGGATGAGCTAAGCTGGTCTACTAAGACCATAAAGAGGATGGGAAATTGATGAGAGCCAAGAGCGTACCTAGCCAGGTGAGACGAGATGGACTGAATGTCGTAGGTGGTGGTATCAAAGCTAGATCAATGGTGGGCCACTCTTAAAACAGTATCAAAATATGTCGGTCGAGAGATAACTGAGGAAGAGATGCTTGAGCAAGTAGGCTGACTTGGAGCTGGGTTGTAAGCAGGCCAGAGAGAGAATCAGTCAGCCAATGAAAGATGGGTTGAGGTGGGCTTATGCCTTGCCTTGACAGGCAAGCTGGTCAGCAGAGCTGTTGTATGGGGTAGCCCAGCCAGCAAAAGGCTTTACGTGAAATTAAGCAGAGGAGCTGATGCGGTCCTAGGTTCGAATTGGGTTATCATTGTTAATAAGAAAATTTGTCAACATCCACAATGCTATTTGTATGGTTATTAGATTCAAATGAAACCAAATTATTGAAAGGATCCACTCTTTTGGAAGCATGCCCTTCGACTAGATTGACACAGTCAAAGGGGTTTGAGGTGATAGCTTCACCTTTTGACCAAGATGACTTAATCGAATGGGTTAATAAAGCCATCCCTACCTTTTGACCAGGTTGGCTTAGTCGAAAGGCTTCAAGGAGTTAGCTTTGGGATACAGATTTAGAGAGTAACATCTGATCGGGTCCTTTCTTTTAAGTGAGTCAAAAGTAGCTGATCATCCTTGCCCTTCATTCCTTTTGACCATGTCGAAAGATAGCATTCAGGACCTTACGATCATGTCGAAAGGGATGTTTACTTCATTAGTATGACATAGTTGCTTTCGACCCTTTGGGTTTGTTAGTCTTGCTATGGAACTCCTTTGAAAGGGTCTCTGATGCCTCAAGGGATCGATCCCCTTCAAACGAGTTCCCTTATATTCAATTGTTAGCCAATTATAAACTAGGATTTCTCTTGGAAACACCCCTTTCGATCAAGTCAATAGGGGTTCCTCCCTTTTGAAACATTCCTAGATTATCACTGCCTACAATTCACTTTGTTTCCATGCATAAGATCGATCTGGGTATTCTCAAGTATCTTGAACTTAACATGGTCGAAACCCCATCATCACTCTGGTTTTTAATATTAAGCACAGGTTTCGATGATTATGTGTTTCGATTGCATTCACCCAGGTCAACCCTGTGCATTGCATAGACAAAACGAAATCATGAGAATATGTTAAAATCATGTGCAATGAATCATTAGTCTAGCTAATGATCTTCCTCTTCGCCATTATCCTTAATGGATAGCCATCTCCCTTCTTATTTATAATCCAAAATGAGTTACAAGATATAGAGCTTTTTCCCCTAATTTGATTTAGGGTTTCTTGAGAATACAATTGTAACTAAGAAAGTAGAGTAAATGAAATGAATTAAGGATTCCATAATCCGGACCCCCAAACTGGACCCCTTAGGTCTTATTTATAGATGCAGGTCCGCCCCCCTTTCGCGCCTTTGCTTTCGTATGGGTTGAAAGGATCCCATTTTATATGTCGCCTCAAGCCTTTCGACTTAGTCGAAAGGCCACGACCTCTTTCGATGTTGTCGAAAGGCATCCTCTTGTTCTTCTTGGTTTTACTCTTTCGCCTCCTTTATCCTTTCCAAGACCTTTCGACTAAGTCGAAAGGGGCCTTTATCATCCTTTCGCCTTTGTTGATTTCTGAATACTGCTTTCTCCACAGCACCTTTCGACACTGTCGAAGGGCTTCCTGAATGCACCTTCTTTTTCCTTGTTGTTATTGGAAGTAAGTTTGGAGCTTCCGACACTGTCGATAGGTCGTTCATATCAGTTTCGAAGAGATTCAAGTGTCAATGGTTTCGATGATGTTGAGTTGCCTTTGAATGCATGCCTTAGGACTGATTTCGGGCCTTAACTAGTTCGAATGGCATGTATATGCTTTCGAAGAGGTTGTGATAGGGGTGAAACCTTTAATTCCGAAAGGTTTGGTGCATAAGTGAGAGAGCATCATCCATTGCTTTCGAAAGAAGCTCCGAAGCTGTCCCCGCTTGTTTATCTGTGTCAAAAGGTTGAAAGTGGTGGAAGGGTATGCCTGCTTTCATCTGGATCGAAAGCCTTCTCTCTGTATGGACAGTTTTTGCCTTCGACTCCTTTGAAACCTTCTTGATGCCTTCGAAACATCTTCTTACGACCTTTACGAAACCTGGGCCTGTTTCTTCATCGAAACCTCAATCTTATTGACCTTCTTTCATACTTCTGCTCTTGAGTCGATTTTATGGCTAATATTTTGTCCCCTCCCTTTGTATGAAAGAAGCTTTTGTTCTTTAGGACAAAAATTTCATACTTTTCTCACTCTCCATCACTTTATTTTTCCTGCAAAACTCCAAGTTAGTGATATTTGTTGTCGTTAGCCCATTATCATACTTACATACATGTTTAGCAATAGATCGTCATATTAATGCTTTCATATTTGGATAGTTAGTCGATCATAATCATAATTCTGATTCATCAGATATGAGACGTGCAATTATTAAGTACTAATGCATAAAATAGATGTAATTTATGAATTCCTTATGGAAAACAGCCGATGGCTGCAAATGGAGACTATGAGTTATTGTCGTCCATTTCAATATGTATCTGGAAACTTTCTCAGAAATTTAAATGATTCTGAAGCCTTCATTCGGATGTTGGTGTGCATCGTTTAGAGTTATAAAATAATAAATCTTATTTAGGCATTAAAAAGACCAGTTTGAAACTATAGCAATCTCAATTCTCATCACATTATCCCCCCAGTTTGGGATTTGATAGCGATTAGGAAACAATGAAATTTAACCTAGATTAGGGTATAATTTATGAAGTTTGGAACTGGATAATGTGACATCTAGAATCCATGCAACAATATCCAAAAATAATCCTTTGTGTGTCACTTCTAAACCCAGATTCGGGTTTTCATGGTAAATTAAATTGGAATTAGTAAATGTTGCCTTCATATCAAGTTTTGAGCCTAGATCAGAGCATATATCAGACAAGAATCTTCAGCTCAGATTAGGACATATATTGTGTAAGTAGACTTCCATAGTAGTTGTTGTTAAGATAGAAATCCTTCACCCAGATTAGGGCATATGTTAGACAACCAGAAACCCATGGGAATTATCCTTATGATAGGAGCCACAATCCCAAAATAGGGAATCAAGGCGAAAACGAATAATAGTCTCGAAATCCAGGTTCGATTGTAGAAACTATAAGTGATTAATAATGTTCGAATACCCAGATTCTGGTATTTGTGATAGAAATAGAAATCCATTATTGAAATTTCACACCTAAATTAGGGCTCCAATAAGTAATAGTGTCGATACCCAGATTCAGGTATATTAAGATAATCAGTAATCGATAGAGCCCCGAAACCCTGATTCGGGTAATAATAAATGGTGTTAAGAAATGAAAGTCCTGATACCCAGATTCAGGTAATAATAAATGGAGTTCCGTTTCACTCCTTTGCTTCTACCTTCTTTACATAAGTGAACCCTTCAGGCTTTGAATATATAGAGATAATTTGATTAGCTGCCTCTTGAGTTTGGACGTCTTACTCCATGATCGGATATGTCATTTCATAGGCTTGGGCATCTCAGTCTTTCACTTGTTTAGCATCCTTTGGGCCTTGACAACTTATTCCATTATTTGATGATCTTCTCTTGAGCTTGGAGTCTTGGACATTTCAGTCTGTTGTTGAATAAGCCTCTCTTTGGGCTTGGACATCTTAGTCCATTGTTGAATGAGCCTCTCTTTGGGCTTGGACATCTTAGTCCATTGTTGACTGAGCCTCTCTTTGGGCTTGGACATCTTAGTGCATTGTTAAATGAGCCTCTCTTTGGGCTTGGATATCTTAGTCCATTATTGTCCGGTGCTCTTGGTTAGCTTATCTTAAAGGCTGGAACCAAGGACTTACCCGACCTCCCTCCAGGAGGCGCCCTGCCCTGGCCCTTTTGCGGTGCGGACAGGGGCTTGTTCGTGCTTTACCCTGGCCATCTTATGGCGTGAATAAAGGCTTACTCCATCCTCTCTCCAGGAGGTGCCTTACCCTGGCCATAGCGTGGCGCGGATAAGGGCTTGCTCGGTGCTTTAACTTGGCCATCTTATGGCGCGGCTAAAGGCTTACTCCGTCCTCCCTCCAGGAGTTTCCTTGACCTAACCAGAGGCACGACCAAGGGCTTGTCCGGTGCTTTAACCTGGCCATCTCATGGCCCAGCTAAAAGCTTACCCACCCTCCCTCCAGGAGGTGCTCTGCCCTGACCATCTCGGTGCGAACAGAGGCTTTTCTACCATCTTTGGTAGACTACCATCTTAGGTAGTATCCAAATATGAGCAGTATTTGACTCCCAATCATGTAGATTATCTTTTTGAAAAATATGTTTTATTCATTCATTATCAGAAAATATTGCCTCAAATGTTCGACATTCCATGTTCTAGGCACCATATTGCCGTCCGGGCGATACAATTTTGTAGGCTCCTAGGGGGATTACTTTGCACATGATTAATGGTTCCTCCTAGTTTGGTTCCAAGAGTCCATCTGCAGGATTTTTAGTATTATCCATAACTCTGCGGAGTACCAAATCCCCTTCGTGAAAGATCGAGTTCTTACTCTTGAATTGTAATACCTTGAGATTCTTCTCTGATATTCGACGGTTCTTACAACTGCCTCATCTCTTAATTCATGTATCAAATCCAATGATTCTCTTTTTAGCTCCTGATTTTTATCGAAGGCGTAGGCAATCCTTCAGTGTAAAGGTATCTCAATCTCAATTTGTAGCATTGCCTCACACCCGTATATTAAACAGTATGGGGTATGTCCCGTTGCTGTTTTGGCAGATGTTCAGTAAGCCCATAGCACAAGTGGAAGCTCTTCTACCCAATTTTCTTTTGCCCTATTTAACCGCTTTTTCAGAATCGTCTTTATGGTTTTATTCATAGCCTCAACTACTACATTAGCTTTTGGATGCGAGATAGTTAAAAAACTTTTAATAATCCCATTCTTATGGCAGAAGCGGGAGAATCCTTCGCTCTCAAATTGTGTTCCATTGTCAGAATTTATCTTCTGGGGAATTCCAAACCTGGTTATGATGTTCTTGATAACAAATCTGAATACCTTCCCGGAAGTAATTTTCGGAAGCGGTTCCGCTTCAGCCCACTTAGTGAAATAATCAATGGCAACCACAACATACTTTGCCCCTCCCATTGAGATTGGTAATAGGCCGATTAGGTCTATTCTCGATACATCAAAAGGCCATGGACTTGTAATTGGAGTTAATTGACTTGGGGGCAATCTGGGTATTTTTTAAATTTTATGACACTTTTCGCATCTTTTCACATATTCTATGGCTTGGCTTACCATATGTGGCCAGTAAAATCCTTTCCTCATTATTTTCTTTGCCAGCTTTGTCCCATTCGAATGATCACCACAAAACCCTTCGTGTGCTTTTGTCATTAATTTTATTCCATCATTCATGCTCACACATCTTAGGTAGGGAAGAGCATATCCCTTTTTATAGAGGATTCCATCCATCATTATGAAGGTAGGAGCTTGTCTCCTGATTTTTCTTACTTCTCCTTTATCGGATGGGAGTGTTCCTTTAACTAGGTACTCAACAATAGGTGACATCCATGTATCATCATATGTGCTACTTGACCTTGGTTAGTCCACCCTTTAATCTGTTAATTCTTTACCATTTTCTCTTTTCTCTCCCCATCAAGACTTGGCCTGAGACCTTGTCATAACTAACAATTCCTTCCCTTGTTCGGATGTTTCCTTTTCAATACTTGGACTTTCCTGATATCCGACTGGGACAATTCGTGTCTCTAGGGCTCCTCTTGAGTTGGCTAATTTTGCTAAGGAGTCTGCCTATGAATTTTCTGCTCTTGGAACTCGATTTATCGAAAAATCCTCAAACAAAGCAAGCATTTGTAGTATCTTCTTCACATATAAGGATAGCTTAGGATCCTTTGTTTGATATACCTGTTTTACTTGATTCACCATCAACTAAGAGTCGCTAAAGATCTGTATTCATAGAATTTTCAGTTCCAGTGCCAAGATTAATCCTGCTGCAAATGGTTCATACTCTGCCACATTATTAGTTTCGAAAAATCCCAATTTCGTGGCATAATGTAAGCGGTGTCCATATGAGGTTATGATTATATATCCTACCCCGGCCCCATGTTCGTTTGATACACCATCCATGAATAATTGCCTCATGGGCTTCTGATCCTTTTCTTTGATTGTTCCTCAATAAAGCTAGTGCACTCATTAACAAAGTCTGCTAGTGCCTGCCCCTTGATTGTAGCTCGTGGTTGAAATTCTATATCGTATTGACTGAGCTCAATCCCCCATTTCACCAACCTTCTAGAAGTTTCAGGTTTACTAAAAACTTTCTTAAGAGGGAAGTTGGTCAATACCCTGATCGAGTGTGTTTGAAAGTATGCTCTGAACTTTCGAGCTATGAGAATCAAGTAATAGGCTAATTTCCTATGACTGGGCATCAAACCTCTATGTTCTTCAATCGTCTGCTTACATAGTATACCGGAAGCTGTGCCCCATTCTCTTCTCTAATGAGTACCGAGCTGACCGCACGTTTCGATACTGCCATGTATAGGTACAATATTTCCCCGTTCTCGGGACTTGAAAGTATCAGTGGTTTTTCCAAATGGCTTTTTAATTCCAAGAAGGCTTTCCTGCAATCCTCTCTCCATTTGAAGTTCTTCTTCTTTATCACATCAAAGAAAGGGATACACTTATCAGTAGCTTTTGAGATGAATCTGCTTAGGGCAGCTACCCTTCCATTTAAACTCATCACTTCCTTGCTGGTTTTAGGTTCGGCCATGTCCTTTATGGCTTAAATTTGGTCAGGGCTTGCTTCGATCCCTTGAGCACTTACTAGGTAGCCTAAGAACTTTCCAGAGTGGACTCCAAAAAAAACTTTTGCGGGTTCAATTTCATGTGATACTTCCGCAATATTCTGAACATTTCCTCCAGATCTTTAAGATGGTTCTCAGACTTGCTAGATTTTACCAGCATATCATCCACATAAACTTCCATGTTTCGGCCAATTTGTTCCTTAAACATTCGGTTAACCAATCTATGATAGGTGGCCCTTGCATTCTTTAGCCAAATGGCATTGCCTTGTAGCAATAAATCCCCCATTCAGTTATGAAGCTGGTATGATCCTCATTCGGTTTGAACATCGGTATCTAGTTGTAACCTAAATAAGCATCCATGAGGGATAACAATTTGTGTCCACTTATTGCATCCACGAATTGATCTATCCGTGGTAGCGGGAAGCAACCCTTTGGGCATGCTTTGTTTAGGTCCGTGTAGCCAATACATGTTCTCCATTTCCCGTTTAACTTCTTCACTAAAACTGGGTTGGCTAACCACTTAGGATAATATATTTCCTAGATTAATCCACTCTCAAGAAGTTTGTCAATCTCCTCTTTTAAAGCATCTGATCATACCTTGTCTAGTTGTCTCTTTTTCTGCCTTATGGGTGTTGCTCCTGGATTGATATTGAGGGCATGGCACATGATAGTTGGATCAATTCCCACCATACCGGAATGTGACCAAGAGAACACATCCTTGTTATCCTTGAAAAAATATATCAAATATTTCTTTAAGTCACCATCAAGATCCTTTCCTACCTTGACTCTCTTAGAAACATCATCCGAGTCTACGTGAGCTTCCTTAAGATCTTCTATGGGTTTTATCCTCTTTGGTTCACCTCGGCAGTTGAACTCTGTGACTATAGGACCTTCCTCTGTCGAGTTAGCATCAATTCTCTTCCTTTTGCTTCTACAGGGAATGTACCTTTGATACATATGCTTGTTAGATTTATTAACCTTAACCTTTGATTCAAATGTTGGATGTGAAAATCCATCATCTGAAGGCAGTAAAATAGTAGAAGAATCAAAGTAAGCAGAATACTCCCTCTTATATTGATCAAGAGTGGCAAAATACATTTCCCGAGAGCTAAACTGCTCTCCTTGGACTGTTCCCCAGCCTCGCTATGTCAAAAAATTTACCATGAGGTACTACGGGGAGACAAAAGCATTAATTTCATCAAGAGCTGGCCTGCCAAAGAAGGCGTTGTAGTAGAAGGGTTGATTGATTATCACAAAAATAGTTTCAAATGTTCTGCATGTTAGCGACACTCCCATTTGTACAAGCAGCTTTATCTGTCCCACTAGAGTTGATCCCTTGTTGTTGAATCCAAATATAGGTTCTGTGCTTGGCTCCATCTTGTGTTCTGGAATGTGCATCTGATTAAAGGCATGTCTGAAAATTACATTGACCGCGCTGCCCGTGTCGACCAGAATTTTGGAGAGAATAGATAGCCCAATATATGCAATGATCATCAGAGGGTCATTATGAGGAAGATGAACCCCCTTGCGTAGCTCTTGTGGAGTGACAACCAAATTAGGCATTTGAATGTTAAGATGTGGGTTTTTCATCGGGGGCTCATCTTGAATATAATAGATCCCTTCTTTGGCCTCTTTAAGGTATCTGCTTCGTGCCCCCTTGCTGTTCCCTGTTGGATGTCGCACACCAAGGATTACATCAATCCTGTTGATTAGCAAACTTAAACTTGAGGGGCCCTCAACTTCTATCACATTCATAGCGTTGCCTAGGCGCTTCTACGGAGCATTCTATGTTCGCGGGTTTTTCTGCTGATCTTGAACAAACTCCTTTAAATGACCTTCCCGAATCGGCTTTTGGATGATTCGGGCCAGAACTCTGCACTCATTAGTTTTATGGCCATTAGATTTGTGATAAGTGCAATAGTCCCTCCTTTTTTCTATTCAGAATTGTTCTTGGCTTTGAAGGAGACTGGAAAGTTGACTCTTTCCTTAGCTATAGCATACATGTAAGACATCGGCTTGTTTAAAGAAAAAGTGTTAGCAATCGGTTCTTCCCATCTGTCCCTTTTGTGGCCACGGTCCAGGCCAAATCTTCCCCCTTCTTTCCTGGAATTGTTTTCTTCTTGGCGTAGTAAAGCTCACCCATCCGGATGAACTTGTCAGCTTGAAAGTGGAAGTCTTGTAGGTCTTTACAACCACTAATAAAGAGTTACTTCCAGAAAGGGGTATTCTCAATCAAGCCAGAATGGACAGCTATGAGCTTATCACGATCGTTCATATCCTTGGCCTTTAAAGCTTCCGCATTGAACCTTCTCAAGTAGTCCCCTAAAGACTCTCCTGCCTTTGTTTTATATTTTACAAGACTGTATAATCGATAATAGGATCTTTGCAGATACATAATTGGGCAGAGAACTCGTAAGAAAATTGCTTTTAGGAGTTTATGGTCTTTTCCCTATATTGCTCGTACCATTTGGCTGCTGCTCCCAGAAAAGTAACTGGGAACAGCTGGCATCTGACAGCTCTAGATGCGTTATACAAGTCCATTCGACTGTCAAAAGCCATAAGATGATCGTCCGGGTCTGTAACCCCATGATATTTCATGGACGGGATTTTGACATATGGTGGTATTACTATAGCCATGATTTCATCGATGAAAGGCGGCACCCTCTCATTGTCATTAACGTTTTCGTCTATTGTTCTTTTTCCCTTGGAATTCAAAGCATCTTTAATAACCGTTTCAGCGGCCTCTTTCAATAAGCTTCGACATTGCCATAATTTTTCTGATTTGGGAAATATTCTTTAGATGTTGAACTACCAGATTGTTCCATTGATTTGTCAAGAACTCTTCCCTGATGATTAGCTTTCGATCGGGGAAGTTCCTTCTTCTTTGATGATGTCAGATCCACTTTGCCTTTAAGCTCATTGGAGTTTTCTTTTAGATTCCTCCTGGGAGAGACCACCTCTTGTCCTTGAGTTTGTCTCGGAGTCTTCGAAGATTTATGAGATAAGGCCATCTTTAGCAGCTCCTACATCTCCTGTAGCCGTTGTTCCAAGCGTTTGATTTTAGTTGAATTTTCATCTTGTTGTGCTGGCAATGAAGTCTGTCCAGGAATGGCCCCATCCTAGTTAAAAGATGGAGCTATATTTTCCTCCAAAGTGATGGTGTGTATTGCTCCTTCCACGATTCCACTTAAACGTTTTGACCTCATTTTTCCTATGGAAGAAAAATGAGCCACAATTAGTCTGTATACAGTAACGAGGTCATAGGTTCAAGCCCTCCTTCTAGCGCCAAAAATGTTAACAAAAAAACTTGTCAACATCCCCAATGCTATTTGTAAGGCTATTAGATTCAAACGTAACCAAATTATTGAAAGGATCCACTCTTCCGGAAGCATGCCCTTCGACTAGATTGACACTGTCAAAAGGGTTTAAGTTGATGTAACATCCCTTATCTAGAGGCCCAAAACTAAGCGCTACAGATGCTATAGTCATCTATAGTATTAGCTTCTGGTGACTAAATATGGCTATGTTAATGGTATCTTTAATATCAGAAGCACTTGAATATGAAACAAAACACAGATTTCAAAACAACTTTCCTTCATTACTTTTAAAAAAGATGTTCCATATTCTTAATACATAATCGCAATACGTTCCCAAGCACAGATAAAATATACTTAATATAGAATACGCTAAGAGCGGTATATGAAGATACCCCCTTGGATGATCAGAGTCATATGGTCATAATAGATTTAATACAAACGCAGTGGAAACACAACAAAACATAAAACTGCAACTCCTAAATAGCTATCTGATTGCCTCCTGCATGCCTATAGTAGCTTTATTCGTCATCCTACTAAACTTTAAAACGACCTTAACCCCTCAGCCTACTCAAATTAATTTTGAGCACCCGAGAGTTTAAGGGGAAAACATAAACTTGGAGTCAGACATAAAGCCTGGTATGAATAATACTATACATCCCAGCTTAGTATGTTAAGTGAGACCACGCCGTTTAGCGGAACAGGTTTCCCCTCACTAACATCCTTTTAAAACATATCTTTGCAAAACCTTTTTCCTGTAATCAAAACTGATTAAACACGGTAAAGCATCATTATGTAAACATATATAAATATCAGGTAATAATGAACTATCTATTCAAGCACATAAGTTTTGTTTGGATAATTTTAACCATTGGCTGACTCGGGCCTACCAGACAATATAATCAAAATTAATCTAACACATGTTAACTATTCTTCTTCTGGATTACCTATCCTTAACTATCTGTTAAATACTTCACTTCTGGACTGTCTGTCCTTAACTATCTGTTAAATACTTCACTTCTGGACGGTTTGTCCCTAACTTACTTATCTTCCAGGTCTTCCTGATCCTAATGGTTTTTCGGGCTCACCAACAACCTATCTGTATACAAACATATATTCCTTTCGGTGTGTAATCATAATTTTAGTCTACTTGTGACAAAGCCCTATACACTGAATTTTGGACAACAATTAGCTGAGGCTAATAGCTAATGTATAGGGCGCGACTCTATACAAGTCCCATCTGGTACTCTAACATCTGAGTCATTTTCACTTAAGGATCTCCTCCCATAAATTTCCTTGAAAAAATTTTCAAAATGATTTAAAACCTTTAAATCAAATTTAAACAAGGAAAGTATAAAATCTTTAAGCTTTACTCAAAATCACATTGCCATGTTATATATATATATATATTCTTTACTCAAACATTAGTTGATGAACACATTTAACATTTGAAAGTACCTCTTTCTAAACCAAGTAAAACCTTTTAATTTTCTAGGCCAAGAAGCCAAAACCTTACCTTTTGAAACCATTAATCAAACCTTTCGAAACCATTGATCTCAAACCCTTCGAAACCATTGAACTAAAACCTTTCGAAACCATTGAACTAAAACCTTTCTAAACCAATGAAACTCAAACCTTTCGGAACCATTGAAACTCAAACCTTTCGAACCCATTGAAACTCTAGACACCCCACTTTATAAACACTTTAAAACATTGCCTTAGAAAACCTTTGGAAAACCTTCCGAAATCATTCAAAAATAGAACCTTTCGACTTTATCGGAAGCTACCTTTCGACCCCTTCGAAAGGTTACTTTCGACCCCTTTGAAATCATTCAAAACAAAACCTTTCGAAAGCATTAAACTCTTAAAACATAAACCTTTCAAAGGATACTGGGTACAATTTAAAACATGTGGAAAGTCCTCCTTTAAAACCTTTCGACTTCATTAGAAGCAACCTTTCAAATTTGTCGAAAGCTCTGCTTCGAAAGCTTTAAAACATATTATTTAAAATAATAGGCCTCTGCCTTTAAAACAACTCCTTCGAAAGCTTGGGTTATACTTCAATTTATAAAACAAGGGTAAATCATCTAAGTTGATAGCTTTCTTTCGAAAGCATGGAAAAGCGGCTGATTTAAAACATGCAAACCTTTCGACTTTGTCGGAAGGTTCAAAACAAAACAAAGCGGTAGTAACCTTTTGACTTTGTCGAAAGGTTTAAAAATCTTTATTTGAAACATTTGACTTGGTCGAAGCAACCCACTCAAAAGCTCTTATTCGAAAATAAAGCAGGTGAAAGCTTTTGGTTCATAAAACAAACGTACTCTAACCTCTTTGGCAACCAACCTTTCGACCAAGAACCCTTCGACCTTGTCCAATTCATTACATATCAAGTAACTTGATACCATATGCATTAAACTTTGACCTTGTCGAAAGCTATGAACCTCTTGACCTTGTCGAAAGGTCTGGGTCGGAAGGTTTAATGCCGCAAAAGGCTGAAACATGCTAAAAGTATGATTTCATTGTTTTTAACTTAAAAAGGATAACTTTTCAACTAACCTGCCTTTGTTTATTAAATTCTCATTGGTTAACAAATACTTTTAGAAAAGTGCTGCCACTATTTTTAGAATTAAATAATAATTTAACTTTATAAAATGCCCCTTCTCCTTAATTAAATATATAAAACATTTAAGTCACATACCTTAAATAATTTTATATATTCATCAAAACACTTAGGAAAAATCTGGAAAAATTCCAAAAAATCTATTTTAATATGGTTTCCAACATATAAAAAATTTCAGATCCAAATAATTATTATTTTAGCTGTAAATAATTTATAACCTAATAAATCATTTTCTTCACTAGAAAATTAATATAAAATCCACATAAATTCATAAATTTATGAAAATTGAAACCCATCTCTGAAATATCATTTCTGACCTATATTTAAATTTTCAAGACATTTGGATGTCATTTAATAGGGTTTTCATATCAAACATATCATAGAAACTAACACGAACATGGATATTCACCAACTAACATATATATATATATATATATATATATATATATATATATATATAACTTTAATCATCTAAACATGGCATATACATGCAAAAACATTTTGGATCTAGTCTTAAAACCGAAAACCAAAAGAAAATGGGATGCAGTAATTATTCACCTTAGCTTAGAGATTAAAAGATGTGAGATTTGATGTTGATTATGTTAATTATCTTCCTTCTCTTGGATCCTAGATTTATCTTCCTTGAGAATAAAAATGGTGGTCGACCTTGGTATTTTTAGTTTGCTAAAATGAAATGAACGTGAGTTTCATTCTCCTAAGGGTTTAGGGTATAAGCTTCTCATATTTCCTATATTGCCCTTACTCATTTCCTAACATATTGGTTTATGTTATCTTATTTGATTTATATTTAGCATGGCACGGCTACCCTTAGCTTAATCAAATCTCAACCCATTAATCTTCACTTTATTTTATTTAATTTAACTAATTAAATATCCTAAATAATGTTATAAAAATATGGGGTGTTACAGACTCCCTACCTTAAAGAATTTCATCCTCGAAATTACGATAAGGTACACAACAAAACGATCAAAGGTAAAACACACCTTCAAACAAATCAGGATAAGCATCTCTAATTTTTCGCTCAGTCTCCCAAGTATAGTCTCTAGCATCATCACTCCACTGGACCTTTATTAATCTGGTTGTCTTGTTCCTCAACTTCTTCTCATCTCTAGCCACAATCTGAATCGGCTTTCTAACTATAGTCAAATCTGATTCTACTACTAAATCTTCTAACACTATAGGTGCTATGGTAGTCTCCGGGTTTCTAACACACTTTCTAAGATGAGAAATGTGGAAAATATCATGGACTCTTGCCAAACTATTCGGTAACTCCACTTTGTAAGGGAGTTTCCCGTTCCTCTCAACAATACGGAAGGGTCCAACGAATCTGGATGCTAACTTTCCTGACTTCCCGAATCTAATCACACCCTTCATCGGTGAAACCTTAATAAACACATAGTCTCCAACAGAGAATTTCTAGTCTTTCCTTCTTCTATCACCATAACCTTTCTACCTAGACTGAGCTTCCTTCATCCTAGCTTGGATCAACTCAATCTTCTCTGCAGCTTCTTTCACCAAATCTGGACCAAGAACCAATCTATCCCCGGTCTCTAACCAGCATACGGGAGATTTGCATGGAGATTTGCATGGTCTTCCATACAAAACTTCAAACGGTGCCATACCAATACTAGTCTGATAACTATTATTATACGAGAACTCGACTAAATGAAGATGGTCCTCCCATTATCCCCCGAAATCCAGTACACAAGCTCTTAACAAATCCTCCAAGACTTTGTTATCTCTTTTCGTTTGCCAATCAGTCTGCTGATGGTAAGCGGTACTCATGTTGAGCTTGGTTCCTAATGCTTCCTGTAGACTTTTCCAGAACTTAATAGTAAACAAAGAATCTCTATCATTGACAATGCTACTAGGAATCCCGTGCACTCTAACTACATTCTTCATAAATAACTTGGCCAGAATAGGTGCCGTCCTAGTTGACTTAACTGGAATGAAATAGGCACTCTTGGTTAGTCTATCCATGATGACCCATATGCTTTCATTTCCTCTGCTAGACCTTGGCAACCCATTAATAAAATCCATAGAGATAGAATCCCACTTCCACAATGGCTTCCAACGGTTGAAGCAATCCACTTGGCTTCTAGTGTTCTACCTTTGCCTGTTGGCAATTCAAGCACTATTTAACACATAAACCAATGTCCCGGTTCACACCTTCCCAGAAGAAACTTCTCTTCATATCCCGATACATCTTCGTTCCTCCTGGATGGATAGTGAACTTCGAACGATGGCATTCATCCAAAACTTCTTTCCTTATGTCTCCTATATTCAGAACGCACAACCTTCCTTTCTTTCTCAACCACCCTTTCTGGTCAAGACTGAAATCCTTTAAGTCATCACTCTCTGTTCCTTCCCTTAACCTTTTGATCCGTTCAGCCAAAACTAGATCCTCCTCCTGCTTAGAAGCTATCTTTTCAATCATTATAGGTCGAACTTCTAAACAAGATAATACAGCACTTCCTACACTAGAACCTGCCTCGGATCTATACTGCACTCTACAAGCTAACAATGATTCCAAATCTTTCCACTCAGCAATCATAGCCAACACTACATTATGATGTTTCCTACTAAGTGCATCTGCTACCTTATTCCATTTTCCAGGTGTGCACTCAATTCCAAAATCATAAGCAGCAATAAACTCCAACCATCTCTACTGTCTCATGTTCAGTTCCTTCTGAGAAAAAAAGCACTTCAACGACTTATGATCTTTATAAAGCTCAAATTGCTCTCCCAACAGATAATGCCTCCACACCTTTAAAGCAAATATTACGGCAGCTAACTCCAAATCATGCGTTGGATACCTAACTTCATGTGGTCTGAGCTGTCTAGAAGCATAAGCAATCACTTTACCTCGTTGCATCAACACAACTCCCAATCCAGTTTCACACGCATTAGTATAAACAACCAAATCCTGATTCCCCTCCGGAACCACTAACACCGGTGCATGGGTCAATAAGTGTTTCAAGCTCTGGAATGCTTCCTCACACTTATCAGTCCATACAAACTTCACATCTTTTCGCGTAAGCTTGGTCATCGGTGATGCTATCCGCGAAAAATCCTTTATAAACCTTCGGTAATATCTGGTCAATCCAAGAACGCTTTTTATCTCAATCACTGTCTCGGGTCGCTTCCAATTATCCACCGCCTCAGTCTTAGTCAGATCTATAGACAACCCTCTCTCTGAGACTACATGACCAACGAACTTCACTTCCTTCTACCAAAAATGACTTTGAAAACTTAGCCTTTAACTGATGCTCCCTCAATGTCTCAGGCACAACTCTAAGTTGAACTTCATGCTCCTTCTCATCCTTAGAGTATATCAAAATATCATCTATGAAGACCAACAAAAACCTATCCAAGTGCTCTTGGAAAATTAGGTTCATCAAATCCATAAAAAATGCTAGCGCATTAGTTAGTCCGAACGGCATAATTAGCCATTCGTACGATCCATACCTCGTCCTAAACGCCGTCAAAGGAATACTATCCTCTGCCACTCTATGCTGATGAAATCCCGTCACCAAATCCAGCTGAGAGAATACCTTGGCTCCACTTAACTGATCGAATAAATCGTTAATCTCGGCAATGAGTATCAGTTCTTTATTGTCTTCTCATTCAACTTACGATAATCGATACATAGCCTCAACGATCCGTCTAGTTTCTTAGCAAACACTGCGACAGCTCCCCATGGTGAACTACTCAGTCGGATAAAACTCTTGCCTTCCAAATCCACCAACTGTACCTTCAACTCTCTCATCTCTGTAGGTGTCATCCTACTTGGCGGCCTACTGACAGGTTCAGCTCCAGGCACTAAATCAATCTGAAATTCAATGGCTTGTTTCGGTGGCAAGCCAACAACCGGCTTAAACACATCAGCAAATTCTCTAACCACAAACACTCGATGCAACTCATCCTCCAACTCCATGATACCCAATAAAGCATTCACTTCACAACTAGGGTTCTCTATGGTATAAACTATCTGATCACTACAACCAAGGTGACTAAGTGGTATTTTCCTATCATAGAAAAATATCCTATCATCATATTTACTAAATCAATCCATCCAAAGGATAATTCCAAACCACAAAAAGTCAAACACATGTAAGCATCAATCAAAAGTACGACCTGGCAAATTAATCTCTAGATGGTCATATCTCATCCCAAGTGTTTCGTACCCTCCTATCGAATTTGCAACCCTTAAGGAAGTAACTAAATATGAGGAACCTAAGTTAAGGTTATCTACCAAACATCGAGAAACAAAAGAATATAATGCACCAGTATCAAATAGAACGCTAACAGACATACTGTGAATCTGTAGCGAGCCTCCTAGAACAACCTTCCCTTTCTCCTGCACAACTGGCCTTGAGGTTGTGGGCTCCAATGCATAAACTTGCCCCTTTCCTTCTTTAGTAGGCTCCTTGCATTGGTTCTTATAATGGCGGATCTGATCGCAATTAAACCATCTGACATTCTTCTTTCCAACGGCTTCTTTCCATTTTCCTTTTCCAGTCCAACACTCATGAGCATAGTGTCCCTTCTTATCACATTTATAACAGACCACCTCAGCTGTTCCTTTCTTCTGTGCTCCTCCCTTCTGAGCATTCTTCTTCTGAAAAAACTTTCTTTTTTGGCCTTGTCCCCCTGGACCTCCTTCATCTTCTTCCTCAAATAAGCTAACGCCTCTTCCTGCCTCAGCGCCATTTCTACCACTACATCACTTGGGTTTCTTAAGTGCGGCTAAGTAGCAATTATCAATTCCGGCCTCAAGCCTTTTATAAACTTCTCATTCCTCCTAATTACCGTATCAACCAAAGCATACCAGTACCGGGCTAACTCTTCAAATTTTCTTGCATACTCAAGAATAAACATCTCCCCTTGTTCTAGTTCCACAAACTTCCTCACCAACGTCGACTGCGCCATCACCGACATAAACCTTTCCTGAAACCTTCTTCTAAACTCCTCCCAAGTTATGGTTTCCTCATCAACACCAGTTACGACAGTATTCCACCAGAATAAGGCAGCTCCCTAAATCTGTCTTGAAGCCAATCTCCTCTTCTGCTCGTCATTCAATCCTAAGTCAGCAAAAATTATTTCGCAATGCAACAACCAGTTTTCAACCTCAATCGCATCTTCAGTTCCAATGAACGGTTTCCCTCCAAGCCTGATATAGTCTTTGCTCAAGTTAGCATACTGGTTGACCATTGAAGCTTCCTATACTCCACCTCCAACAGCATTTCCTCCAATAACTCCAGCTTGCATCATATTTACAAAGAACTAATACATGGCTCCCATGTCCACTTGGGGAACCCCAGCACCAACAGTTTTAGCTTGAGTCTTACCGGGACCACTTCTAGCATTTGGTCGGTCATTTCCATTAGTGGTGATGCTATCTCCTCCAAGATTAACTCTGCCTCTTCTTCCTTCCATATCAGTATTCAAGCTTCGTGGGATACAGATGAATAGTCTAACTAAGATAGGAGTCTAGAGATATAGCGTATACTTATATATAATAAATACAAGTACGTTGCTATAGCGTTATCCCATACCCCGATCTTAACACTATTTACTAAGGATTATGTTTTCAAAAACCATTTTTTAGTTAAAGTATTTCATAAACCATGCTTTGATACCAAGCTGTAACATCCCCTATCTAGAGGCCAAAACAAAGCGCCACAGATGCTACAGTCATCTATAGTATTAGCTTCCGGCGACTAAATACGGCTATGTTAATGGTATCTATAATATCAGAAGCACTTGAATATGAAACAAAACACGGAGGCTTTTCTTCATTACTTTTAAAACAGATGTTTCATATTCTTAATACATAATCCTAATACATTCCCAGGCATAGATAAAATATATTTAATACAAAATACGCTAAGAGCGGTATATGAAGATACCCCCTTGGATGATTAGAGTCATATAGTCCTAATAGACTTAATACAATCATAGTGGAAATACAACAAAACATAAAACTGCAGCTCCAAAATAGCTATCTGTTTGCCTCCTGCATGCCTCCGGTAGCTTTATTCGTCATCCTATTAAACTTGAGAAAGACCTTAACCCCTCAGCCTACACAAATTAATTTTGAGCACCCGAGAGTTTAAGAGGAAAACGTAAACTTCGAGTCAGACATAAGCATGGTATGAATAATGCTATACATCCTGGTTTAGTATGTTAAGTAAGACCATGCCGCTTAGCGGAACGGGTTTCCCCTCACTAACATCCTTTTAACACATATCTTTGCAAAACCTTTTTCCTACAATCAAAACTGAATGAACACTATAAAGCATCATTATGTAAAAATACATAAATATCTGGTAATAATGAACTATCTATTCAAGCACATTAGTTTTGTTTGGATAACTTTTAATCTTTGGCTGACTCGGGCCTACCAGACAATATAATCAAAATTAATCTAACACCCGTTAGCTGTTCTTCTTCTGGATTACCTATCCTTAATATCTGTTAAATACTCCACTTCTGGACTGTCTGTCATTAACTATCTGTTAAGTACTTCGCTTCTGGACGCTCTATTCCTAACTTACTCATCTCCCAGGTCTTCCTGATCCTAATGGTTTTTTGGGCTCACCAATAACCTACCTGTATACAAACATATATTCCTTTTGGTGTGTAATCATAATTTTAGTCTACCTATGACAAAGCCGTACACACTGGAATTTTAGACAAAAATTAGCTGAGGCTAATAACTAATGTATAGGGCGCGACACTATACTAGTCTCATCTGGTACCCTAATATCTGAGTCATTTTAACTTAGGGACCCCCTCCCATAAATTTCCTTGAAAACATTTTCAAAATGATTTAAAACCCTTAAATCAAATTTAATCAAGGAAAGTATAAAATCTTTAAGCTTTACTCAAAATCAAATTGCCATGTTATATATATATATATATTCTTTACTCAAACATTAGTTGATGAAAGCATTTAACATTTGAACGTACCTCTTCCTAAACCAAGTAAAACCCTTTAATTTTCTATGCCAAGAAGCCAAAACCTTACCTTTTAAAACCATTCATCAAACATTTCAAAATCATTGATCTCAAACCCTTCGAAACCATTGAACTAAAAACTTTCGAAACCATTGAACTAAAACCTTTCGAAACCATTGAACTCAAACCTTTTGTAACCATTGAAACTCAAACCTTTCAAACCCATTGAAACTCAAATCTTTCGAACCCATTGAAACTCAAACGTTTCAAATCCATTGAAACTCAAACCTTTCGAACCCATTGAAACTCTAGACACCCCACTTTATAAATGCTTTAAAACATTGCCTTAGAAAACCTTTGGAAAATCTTCCATTAAAAACCTTCCGAAATCATTCAAAAATAGAACTTTTCGACTTTGTCGGAAGCTACTTTTCAACCCCTTTAAAAGGTTACCTTTCGACTCCTTTGAAATCATTCAAAACAAAACCTTTCGAAAGCATTAAACTCTTAAAACATAAACCTTTCGAAAGCATATTGGGTACAATTTAAAACATGTGGAAAATTCTCCTTTAAAACCTTTTGACTTCATTGGAAGCAACCTTTCGGCTTTGTCGAAAGCTCTGCTTCGAAAGATTTAAAACATATTATTTAAAACAATAGGCCTCTGCCTTTAAAACAACTCCTTCGAAAACTTGGATTATACTTCAATTTATAAAACAAGGGTAAATCATCTAAGTCCTAAGATTTCTTTCGAAAGCATGGAGAAGCGGCTGATTTTAAAACAGGCAAACCTTTCGACTTTGTTGGAAGGTTCAAAACAAAACAAAGCGGCAGTAACCTTTCGACTTTGTCGAAAGGTTTAAAAACCTTTATTTTAAACATTTGACTTGGTCGAAAGCAACCAAGTCGAAAGCTCTTATTCGAAAGCAAAGCAGGTGAAAACTTTTGGTTCATAAAACAAGCATACCCCAACCTCTTTGGCAACCAACCTTTCGACTAAGAACCCTTCAACCTTGTCCAATTCATTACGTACCAAGTAACTTGATACCATATACATTAAACTTTGACCTTGTCGAAAGCTATGAATCTCTCGACCTTGTCGAAAGGTCTGGGTCGGAAGGTTTAATGCCGTAAAAGGTCGAAACATATTAAGAGTATGATTTCTTTGTTTTAACTTAAAAAGGATAACTTTTCAACTAACCTACCTTTGTTTGTCAAATTCTCATTGGTTAATAAATAATTTTCAGAAAAGTGCTGCCACTATTTTCAGAATTAAATAATAATTTTATTTTATAAAATGCCCCTTCTCCTTAATTAAATATATAAAACATTTAAGTCTCATACCTTAAATAATTTTATATATTCATCAAAACATTTAGGAAAAATCTGGAAAAATTCCAGAAAATCTATTTTAAAATGTTTTCCAACATATAAAAATTTCAAACCCAAATAATTATTATTTTAGCCGTAAATAATTTATAACCCAATAAATCATTTACTTCACTAGAAAATTAATATAAAATCCACATAAATTCAGAAAATTACCCATCTTTAAAATAACATTTCTGACCTATATTTAAATTTTCAAAGCATTTGGATGTCATTTAATAGGGTTTTCATATCAAACATATCATAGAAACTAACATGAACATGGATAATTTACCAATAAGCATATATATATATATATAGCTTTAATCATCTAAACATGGCATATACATGCACAAACATTTTGGATCCAGTATTAAAACCGAAAACTAAAAGAAAATGGGATGTAGTAATTATCCACCTTAGCTTTGAGATTAATAGATGTGAGATTTGATGTTGATTATGTTTTATCTTCCTTCTCTTGGATCCTAGCTTTATCTTCCTTAAGAATAAAAATGGTGGCCGGCCTTGGTATTTTTAGTTTGCTAAAATGAAATGAACGCGAGTTTCATTCTCCTATTTAGGGTATAAGCCTCTCCTATTTCCCATATTGCCTTTACTCATTTCCTAACATATTAGTTTATGTTATCTCATTTGATTTATATTTAACATGGCACGGCTACCCTAAGCTTAATCAAATCTCAACCCATTAATCTTCACATTATTTTATTTAATTTAACTAATTAAATATTCTAAATAATGTTATAAAAATATGGGATGTTGCAGGTGATAGCTTCACCTTTCGTCCAAGATGACTTAATCAAATGGGTTAATAAAGCTATCCCTACCTTTCGATCAGGTTGGCTTAGTGGAAAGGCTTCAATGAGTTAGCTTCGAGATACAGATTTAGAGAGCAACATCCGATTGGGTCCTTTCTTTTTAGTGAGTTGAATGTAGCTGATCATTCTTGCCCTTTATTCCTTTCGACCATGTCGAAAGGTAGCATTCAGGACCTTCCAATCATGTCAAAAGGGATGTTTACTTCATTAGTATGACAAGGTTGCTTTCGACCCTATGGGTTCGTTACTCTTGCTATGGAACTCCTTCGAAAGGGTCTCTGATGCCTCTAGGGATCGATCCCTTTCAAATGAGTTCCCTTATATTAAATTGTTAGCCAATTATAAACTAGGATTCCTCTTGGAAACACCTCTTTCGATCAAGTCGATAGGGGTTCTTCCCTTTCAAAATATTCCTAGCTTATCACTACCTACAATTCACTTTGTTTCCATGCATAAGATCGATCTGGGTATTCCCAAGTATCTTGAACTTAACATGGTCGAAACCCCATCATTACTCTGGTTTTTAATATTAAGCACAGGTTTCAATGATGATGTGTTTCAATCGCATTCACCCAGGTCAACCCTGTGCATTGAATAGGCAAAAAAAATCATAAGAATAGGTTAAAATCATGTGTAATGGATCATTAGTCTAGCTAATGATCTGATTGATCTTACTCATCACCATTATCCTTAATGAATAGCCATCTCCCTTCTTATTTATAATCCAAAATGAGTTACAAGATATAGAGCTTTTTCCCTTAATTTGATTTAGGGTTTCTTGAGAATACAATTGTAACTAAGAAAGTAGAGTAAAGGAAATGAATTCAGGATTCCAGAATCCGGTTCCCGAAACTGGACCCATTGGGTCTTATTTATAGATGCAGGTCGGCCCCCTTTCGCGCCTATGCTTTCATCTGGGTCAAAAGGACCCTTTTTATATGCTGTCTCAAGCCTTTCGCTTTGGTTGAAAGGCCACGAACCCTTTCGATTTTGCTAAAAGGCGTCCTCTTATTCTTCTTGGTTTACTCTTTCCCCTCCTTTATCCTTTCTCAGACCTTTCGGCTGATTCGAAAAGGGCCCTTATCATCCTTTCACCTTTGTTGATTTCTGAATACTGCTTTCTCCACCTTTCGACGCTGTCGAAGGGCTTCCTGAATGCACCTTCTTTTTGCTTGTTGTTATTGGAAGTAAGTTTGGAGCTTCTGACACTGTCGATAGGTCGTTCATATCGGTTTCGAAGAGATTCAAGTGTCAATGGTTTCGATGATGTTGAGTTGCCTTTGAATGCATGCCTTAGGACTGAGGCGGAACCTTCTCTTAATATTTCAGGCCTCAACCAGTTTGAAAGGCTTGTATATACTTTCGAAGAGGTCGTGATAGGGGCGAAACCTTCAATTCCAAAAGGTTTGGTGCGTAAGTGAGAGAGCATCATCCATTGCTTTCGAAAGGAGTTCCAAAGCTGTCCTCGCTTGTTTATCTATGTCGAAGGGTTGAAAGTGGTGGAAGGGTATGTCTGTTTTCATCTGGATTGAAAGCCTTCACTCTGTGTGGATAGTTGGTGCCTTCGACTCCTTCGAAACCTTCTTGATGCCTTCGAAACATCTTCTTACGACATTTACGAAACCTAGGCTTGTTTCTTCATCGAAACCTCAGTCTTATTGACCTTCTTTCATACTTCTGCTCTTGAGTCAATTTTATGGCTAACAATCATCATACATAGGAAACTCAATCAACTTGTTCCCAATCGTGACCTGCTTACGAGTTGACCTAGATCAGACCGGGACATGCTAAAATATCTCGATTAGTCTACTTTCTTACCTACAAAATATTAAGTAACGTTTTACCCATTAAGTCAATGTTCATGAGCGAGCATGGGCTTGTAAAATCATGAAGACTCCATTGATTGACAATTTTTCCATGCAATTAATGCACTACCCCATACCATTGTACAGCTGACTACAGCGGTTGTGCTTCTTGATACGTGGCAAGGATGTGTCATTTCGCCCACACGCGTGGTGTGACACAACACTTATCATTATTGAATGGTTGAGATTCTTTTCTCTTTTTTGATCACAACGACTTCATTAAAGGGAGAGGTATGTAGATTTTATCTTGTTATTTCCTCAGCAAGCACGAACTTTGCACTGTTTTTTACTGGTAAAAAATAGTTAACATCTCCTTCCTCTTCCTTCCCTATCACCCTTGAGCGCTTCGGTTTCTGTAAAACTTAGATGGGATTAAAAGGAAGGAGGCAGCTGTGTAGGCGTCGAACCATGTTTGTCGATTGCAGTTCGAACCATTGCTTGGATTTCTGCATCTAGAGATGGATCTTGCCTTTGGTTTGGACCAATGCCATTTGACTAAAGTTCTAGCGGTGATTGAATGTCGATCTCAGATTAATGATCTAGGTGAAGCTAAGGGCTTCCTTGCTTTGATGCTCTGACGCACTCGACCGCAAGTCGGTTTGGACTCTTCAATGCCTTATTGGAAAGAGTAGCGGTTGTCACCACTACCTCTTCTTCCATGGCCAACACCTTGGTCTGCTCTTTGCTGAGGTTGTCTAGAAGCTTTTTAGAGTCTCTTACAAGGTTCGATGTAGAAGGTTTCGAAGATGGTAGCACATTTCCCATTTTCTTCAACAAGTTCTTTATCGTTTAGTGAGCCAGAGGAGCTCATCATCACATTTGAAGTTGATCTTTTAAAGTGCTCCACTAACGTGCTTTGTTTTCTTTTCTCTCTTTTTCTTCTTTTTAGCCAATTAGCAATTGAAAATCATCATAAGCCCAGTGGGACGGGCATTGTGCCCTCATATTCTTTTGAACTGAATAAGAATGGATCTTTTTCTGATAAACTTAATGTCTATAAAGCTGGTCGTTGTCTTTGATTATTTGCCACCAATCACTAGGGTAGCATATATAGGATAGCTCGCAAAGTCACTTGCACTGGGTTGATAATTTAGTTTTAGCTAATTAGCTTGGCTGAACAATGTATGCAGAAGCAAGCATTGACAGAGCAACCTGGTCATTCGTCAAGTGTCAAGGCCGACAAACTACAATTGAAATTCATTTTGTTGATTTGTTGATGGACGATCCTGGCGCGAACTAAGCATTGAGTGGGTCGAGATTCTCTTGGATGAGATTCTCTTGAACTGAGCATTACATGGACTCAGTAATTCTATAAGGAAACACAAATAATGACTTATGTGCAAAAAAATTAAATATTGCGATTGAGTGGGCACACCAAAACACCAAACATTGAGTCCATGTAATTTAAACCTATTAGCATATTTAAATTAACTGGTAAATGCTAGATCATGGCAAAGACTAAGCTGATCAATTAGCAATCCATCTCCAGCTTGGTTTTTTTAAAATAAGTCATCATTTGGTATGAAGAGAACACTCATGCAATTTTATAATAAATAAGCTACCAATAAGCATGTTAGGTGGTTAATCCCCATGAATCCATATAAATGAAAAAGAAAACGAAAACACCTTCCTTAAAAACCTAGAAAAAAATTTAAAAAACATGAAAAGAAATAAACAAGACAAAACTGTGGCCATAAAAAGCTGAAGGTAATAATAGAGGAGGGGCCACAATTAAAGAAAGACATCGTCAAGCCCCCGATGAGGAAGTAAAAAGTATGAATAACCATCAAGGATGTCCAAAGAAGCTGAAGAAGGCCATGTAGCATATCGAAACACAGTTCTTCCAAGCTTATCCAAGGAAAGCAACATCCTAGTCGAGCGGTCAACGTCAACATCTAAAACTGAAAAAAAGCTCAATAAACAAAACGAGAAACAATAATCTAGGTGTGGCATGAACCGAGTGAGGGAATAAACTCAGTTGCCAGTAAATAATGTTTAAACATCGTAAGTTTGATTTGCTAAAGGATTACTGTTACATGATCTAGTTACGTAGTAAAAGTAGGGAGTTGGAATGATTGTGAACATTATCATCTACCAGGATGACACTTACGGTATTTTTGTTTCTATTATTAACAACATTTCTCTCTCTCTTAAGGCATCAATATGGATTTTACCTATTAAAGGAACTCCTTAAAGCCGGTGATATTAGTTAATTTATAGGTATTGTTTGAAATCAAATTAAAACAAAATAAAGCGGTTATATATGTTAAACTATCCGTGGTTGAATTATCATTGTCATTGTTGGAAAATCTTTGATTTCTGTCATACTAAATATACCAAGCTACTATAGTGAAAATAACGTCTAGTAAGAATTGCCGACCCAAAGTGAAATAAAATCTTAACATATACCAATAAGACTCACGGTTAAAAATGCTAAAAGTAATATTGAAACAAAAATCAATTAGAATGTGTAGAAGCATAAAATTGGTAAACTGACAATCATAATGTAGGTGTGCAGTTTTTTCTAACTTCATGTTGCAGAAAATACTTTTTTTATCAATGTGCACGTTCATCTTTTTTAACAGTTCAATAGTATTAAGCTTCCAATGTAATATTGTCCACATATGTAATTTAGACTTGGGGGTGCATTTGCTTTCCACATAAATTTAAAAAGATTAGATTTAACTATCGAGAAATTTAGAAATTTATAAAATGAACCAGACGTAGAGTTGTTACTCTTATCCCAACATCAAATTTAAGTATCATCATTATTATTTATATTGTATAACTCTAATTTGGCAAAGAGCAAACTGGTAGAAAGTAGTTTGTTTTAGTGCCCTATGAAAGCTGAATTCCCAAAAAAAGTTCAAGTTAGGTCTATAGACTTCTGAAATTAGTAATTTTTTTAAAATTGCATATATCATAGACATCTGTAAATTCTAATTTAAAAGGAATAACAGAGATCAAACAATCATGTCAGAAAGATGTGTTATTCCTCGAGTGGACAATGTTACATATGCTTAATTTATAAACATTTAAGCATTTTAAAATTGATTTTCAAAAGTGCAACAATTGTATTATTAAATGTTAGTTGGCATAAGTTATAAGAGTCACCATAAAATTGATTAGAAATTAATTCTTTTCAAATTAAGTTGTTGCTGTTAGTATTAAACTTCCACGACCATTTTTCTATTAAAGAAACATTAAGGTTATAAAGATTATATATTTCTAATCCTCACTCCCCTTTTGGTTTACAAACTGAATCCCTACTAACTAGACACCTTAAATTACTACGGAGTTATCCTCAGCCCACAATAAGCATCTCATAGTCCTATTAATTTTATCGATTACCAATTTTGGAAATAGATAAAATGACATCCAATAAATGGGTAGAGCCGATAGAATAGTGTTGATTAGAACTACCATACCTGCCCTCGATAATAATTTACCGTTCCATCTACATAACTTTTGCTAATTTTATCAATGATAACCTACCATTCATCATGCCCCAGTTTGGTTGGTCTTATTAAAAATGCTAGGTAGTCTATGGGAAAGTCATAGTGTTACAGTTTAATGTGTTGGATAGACTCTCTACATTATTTACGTCACTAAGCACTAAAACTGAACTTCAAAATTAATTTTCAGGCCAGATAGAAGCTTAAAGTCATCGATCTACCTTTGTCGATCTGCTGCTACTTGTGTGTTTGCTAATGCTAAGTTCGACGCCACTCAAGAGATGATGATCATTATTCGTTTGGAGTTGCTCTGCCTGAAGCTATTGTTGATTTGGATTTGAAATTTATGTGCCTTGCCTGAAGTTGTTATCGAAGTTGAACCATGGCTTACCGAAAGTTTGGATTCGAAAAACTTATCCTTTTTTAGTGATGTATCTGTGCTACCCGAAACCTTACCTGAAGATAGGTCAGATTTGGTTGATGCTTATTATTGAATGAATGGTGAACAATTGCTGAAGCTAGTTGATGTTGATGTAGTTGATGAAGTCGACACTTGATGTTGCTGCAGCTCGTTTGAATCTAGTTGTATGATGTTTCCATTTTGAGTGCCTTGAGATGTTGAACTGTGAACGGCTGACATTGGTCAAGATCTTGCTATGGAAGGTTGCTGCTCCCCAAAAGAATGGAAGCTGTGTTGCTTTGGCTATTTGCTAATGATTGTCACTTGGAATAATTGATCTCTGATGTTGGTTTGTGTCTAAAGTGAAGATTTCGTTGTTTGGTCGGATAATAGAGTATTGAATAATGAATTTGAAAAGCATGGTTGAAATTCTTGTTTTATCCGATGCTTTTGAAAGAGGGAAAAACTTTCAATATATAGAGTTTGAACCATAAAAAAAATCTTTGTAAATATTCTCTATTTGAATTAATCTTGATATTTTCCTTCTTTGGAAGATTTTCCATTTTTTGATATTTGTTTCTTAAATATTTCCAATCAATTAGAGAATATAATTTTCCTTCTATATGTACGATATTTCCAGTCAATCAGAGAATATTGTGTGATTTGGCTTGCACTTTATATAGATACTGTTGAAGCATTCTTTGTCTTGGAATAAATATACATAGACAGGATATCTTGATTTGATGAGATTGTGTACTGATGTAATTCCTTTTCTCTTTATTTCCCTTTCTATATACGTATCTAATATTTTATTGACTCAAAAAGGAACTTCTCCACAAACATTATTTTATAATAAAAACCTGTAAATATACAACTCTAGATAAACACGTTAGATATAATATATATTTATTATTGTCGTTCAAAGGAAATTAACTACGATATTTAACAATATTTCCTTTTTTATAATATATATATATATTATTTTAGAAATAAAAATAGATGTGTTTGAAATGTAATACGTGTGAATCAGACATACGAGATGTAGTGGATGGAAATTTAATTAGAAAAAATATTGTGCACTAATGATTTTTAAACTGTAACACAAAACAACATCAAAAATAAAAATGTATTTGTTATCAACAAACAAGAAGTGTACTCCATAAAGATTATCCAGGGTACATTCTACAATTAGGAGTGATATGCGATCCTGGCTTAAGCCTAAGTACTGAGGTGCTTGAAGGTTCATTAGGGTAACATATTACAATAAGGAGTGACAGACAGACTTGAATCTAAGCACTGATGGGTTCAAAAGTTATCAAAGATGACATGTTGCAGTAAGGAACTATAGGCGGTCCTGGCTCGAACTAAGTGCTGAAGGGCTTGAAGGTTCTTCAGAGTGACACGTTGCAATAAGGAGCTACAAATGGTCCCAGCTTGAACCTAAGCGCTGAGGGGATTGAAGTTTCTCTAGGGTGACATGCTGCAATAAGGATCTATAGGTGGTCCTAGCTTTAACCTAAGTATCGAGGGGCTTGAAGGTTCTCCAAGCTGAAACACTGCAATAAGGAGGTGGGCCTAACTTATTTCTATATAGGCACACTACGAATGCCTGACTTTGGTATCACTTAGGGTAACAGCTTCGGTCCTGACAACAGTGTCCCATCCTGTATGAAGGATGAGCGCATCACGGGCAAGGAGTATAGATCATTGCGGCCATATGTCCGATCGTTGATGTGCCTTGGCTCAAAAGGGACAGACTGCTCACCCCAACTCACGGGGCAGTGGGCAGTTCCCGATCAAGGAATTGAATGCACGGTGATTCAATCTTGCTGGATGGCTTAGCAGTCCCTGATAAGAAATGAATTCTTAGTGATATACCCTCGTGGATAGCCGGCCGAATAGGAAGGGAGTGAAGGCTCACGCAGACCTGGACGACAAAGGTTGGTAGTCCCTAAACAAGGTCATGAGCACATCATAACTCATCCTCATTGGATATCCTTAGGAACGTTGCAAGCTCTATAGTCTTTGACACATTCCTTACAAGTGGTTATAGGCTCGGAACTGAGCTTGAGAAAGGCACGAGCGGCGAAGTCTAGGCATCTTAATATATGTGGGTGGGTATACGACTACTTTCAAATGCCGTTAAGGGAAAATAAAAATGAGAGAACTATTTGGTCACCCACAGTTGGGCAGCTCTGGGCATTAACAAGAGTGTTGGGTCTCTAGGATTTCTATATGGGGGTGCTTGGTGGATGGCCAAGATTGCTAGGGAATTACCTTGCCCCTAGGTTTTTCCATGAAGCGGGTTGACTAGGATGTCTTTCTGGAAGGAATATCTATGAGCAGTTGGGCACGACCCTCACACTAGGCACATGCATTATTGTCATAATTTGGTTGATGACAGCATCAACGTGAGGAGATGAGCGAGCATGCATAGCAACTATGCATGGCACGAAGCCAAACTAAGATGGTTAGGGAAGCTTCTTGGTGACTGGAGAAGGTGGTGGAACATTGTCCACTGTTGCCACTGTCGATGCTGGATGCAAGGTATCAAGCATGGAAAGAGCTTTCCCAAGAGGCTGCTACCACAATGTCGAAGGTTTGACCCTCCTCATAGCAACAAAACATTAGCGATATTCTTCGTCAACCTCGAAGTTATGATGATGCGTTTGAAGAGAAAAGGTTACTTGCTATTCACTAGGCTTACTAATGAAAAATGAGAGAGAAAGATCATTAAAAGGTAAATGAAACAAGAGGTAAAGTGGTTGAAGTGATGCTTGGATGGCTAAGATCATCCTACAGTATAGGCGTGAAGCACACCTAGCGAGTGATCTGGTTGAGTTGACTTGATGAGAGATAGCCGGCAAAAGAAAGAAAGGCATGGCTGAGATAAAGGTCAACAGAAGAACTGTACCAGGGACATGCTCTGCCATACTTTGCATTAAATGCGCTTGTACTTGCAGAAAAATGGAACATACTTTTTGTCTAAAGTAGGTACACCAAGCTGTACCTCTAGTCGCTTTTCTCTCGCATGCCTAGGCGGCAAGACGGCCTGAGCTGGTTTGTTGAGACCATAAAGAGAATGGGGAATCAGTGATAGCCAATGGCACATTGAGATGGGTGAGACGAGACGGGCTGTAGGTCGTAGATGGCGGTACCAAAGCTGGATCAATAACATGCCACCCTTTAGACAGCCTCAAACTATGTTGATTGGGAGATAGCTAAGAGATAGATGCTTGAGCAAGCAGACTATCTTAAAGTCGAGTTGTAAGTGGGCCAAAGAGAGCCGGTCAGCCAACAAGAGATAGATCGAGCTGGGCTTGTGCCTTGTCTTGACGGGCGAGCTTGTGACGCCCCATCCCAAGACCTACACTAATAGAGAATATTACAAAGTAATATTATCGGCTAATGCAGAGAATAAGGCTGGTTAGGAGTGACCATCTGTGAGTATTACTTTAAGCGATCATTGACACATCTATTAATACGATAATACATTTCTTGAATCAAGCGGAATTGACGTATACAATTCAGGCTTAAAACAAAACTACGGTGGCTAAAATAAAAATTCAGAACAACATATAATAATATACAGATCATAGAATATCAGATCAGTCACAGCGGAATGTAGTAGATTCAAGTCTGAACGACACATAATAGACGCATGATGTAGACTAGACATATACAAATTACTACATCTCAAAATGAACACACACACAAAAGGAGTCTAATCTCAACACAACATACTACATAATGTCAAATATATATAGGATGACAAAAGAGAACTACTGGCTAACATGTAAGATATCCACTCTAAATCCTCAAGCTGAAGGACCTGGAACATTTCAGTCCGACCTAAGCATTATAAAACCAATAAAGGGTTCAGTCTAGACTAAGATAAATGTGTTAGCAATACGGAATGATAGATAAAGTAATCTAGATCTCAATTATAAGCATATATCGACAATATCAAACATGCATCAATAACTTCAAATCACTAAATACAAAAAACTCATAATAGCTTCTTAAAAGCAAAAACCTCCTAAATGATTTGGTGATAATCCAATAATGTTATATCTAGAAATCTCACAAATAGAAATCCAGAAATCTCATAAATAAGGGAGGCCCCAAACTCCAAGATTGGTGCAATAAAGTTACCTACACACATTTACTTCTAAGATATACGTGTATGTCTAAAACATCAAGATAGGTACAAGTGCTATAAACATCGAAATAGGTATAAAACCTATGAACACCAAGATAGGTATGAAACCTATAAACATCGAATAGGAACAAGTCCTATAAACATCAATATATGTACAACTCATATAAACATCAAATAGGAACAAGTCCTATAAACATTAAAGGTGTGTCCTAAACTCGTCGAAAGGTGCTAAATACTTTTATACGTTTATTATACAATAGTAAACTACACTCGTGTGTAATAATGGTTCGGTCGAACAAGTCCAGGAGTTAATCGGTAAAACAAACGCAAGCGTTCCATACCACTCGTTTTATTTAACTGTTTAAATGAATTTCTCATTCGACCGATAACGTGTAATTTTATGAAAATATTTCTCTTTTAAAACCACTTTTTAAAATATTTGTTTACAATATATATATATATATAAGTAAGCTTTTCAAACCATCGTTCCAAAACATTTCTAAAGCCATTCCATATGAAAATAGAAAGTAAGTGTGTTTATATATATAATACTAGAAGTTTTTGTATAATGATATATATATATATATATTAGATTGGTACATAAATCATCTTGTATAAAACAATTGGATTTAGAAATCAATCATTAGTAAATCCGGGTCGAAAATGTGCATCAAAAATGTGTTATTCTCCCAAGATCCATAGAACAAGTTCTATGGTATAAAACACTGGAATGGAAGATTAGAGCTTACAGTCTCTTATGCCTTTTTAATTCAACCTCAACCTAGGGTAAGAACAAAAATTGGATAGGAATTGATCAAAATTAGAAATAAAAACTGAAACAAGTCATTAAATTGATGCATAGATTAATAGAGGAGATTACCTTTTATCAAAATACACTAAAATAGATTTAAAGCCCTTTGATTTCACTCTTTGATTTGCAAATTTGGGGATTTAGGGTTTTGTACTTAGGGTATATTTGAGTTTCTGGTTTGGAGATAGAAATGAGAAGTGAGAAATGATACACATACGTTTTCTCATTTCTATTTCTTTTGTTTTGGGCTAAGTGGGTAAAGAATGTGGATCCATTAGCCAAGTGTTGATAATTCTTTCAAAACCAAAGTGCTGCAAAATTTGTTGTGTTTCATTTTAACACTTTGTAATTACTAATTAAAACAATATTCTAATTCAACTAACATTTATTTCTAAAATTTCCACAATATAAATAACATGTCAAGATCTTACTTTTCATTAATATTGAAATATTTTATCAAAATTTAACTACAACTTTTAAAAAAATCGTTCTCCATATATTCAATTAAACGAACCATTAATATAGAAACCATATTTCAACCAATGAAATTGTTTTCATACAATTTATTTATTTATTTATTTTCACCAATATTATTCCTGTATAATTAAATATAAGAGTTAAATAGCGTAAAAAGAAAATTCATTAAATTCCCAATTTATTAAACTCCAAATCCAATTTAATTTGGAAAAACAATAATATACAGATTTCCCAAATTCATTCAATTAATTAAATAAAATTAGTTTAGTTATATTTTAAATTCAGATCCTAGGTAATCTCGACCGGGGTTGTTGCAGACTCCCCCTTATAAAAACTGTGTCCCCGCAATTTCTGAAGGAAAAGTCAATAACAATTTAATTATGCATCTAAAGAGGATAAAATCATAAGCATGAAATAATTCAAAAAAAGAGTCTCACTGCTAATGAGCATGAGGGAGGACTTTCGGATGCGTTCGCTCGATGAATTCTCTAGTCTCCCACGAATAGTCCTTTGGATTGCTTGACCATTGGACTTTAACGATCAGAACGTTTTTATTTCAAAGGCATTTTACCTCCAATGCAATAATATGAATAGGTTGCTGCTCATAAGCAAGGTCAGGTGAAATCTTAAGCTCCTTAAGAATTCTCGTCTCTAGAATAGAACCTGAATCACGAAGACACTTTGGAAGTTGAGAAACATGGAATACATCATGAATACCGGAGAATTGGATAGGAAGAGATAACTGATAAGTAACATGGCCGATAGACTCAGTGATAATGTATGGTCCAATATATCTTGGAGCCAACTTTTCGGAACGACTGAACCACATCACACCCTTCAATGGAGATAGATGAATAAAGACTCGATCCCTTACAGAGAATTCGAAGGCCTTTCTCCCATTATCCGCATAGGATTTCTGCCTGCTCAGTGCCTCTCTCATTCTTTGTTGAATGAGATTGATCTTCTCAGAAGCTTCGCGAATAGAGTTGGGCCTAACATAAACTTCTCCCCGGACTCAAGGAAACAAGAAGGTGATTGTTAGCACCAAAATTGGTCACTAACCTCGTTCAGAAAGATTGTGTAGAGATATAAGTGATGAAAGTAAATTAAACAGAGAAGACAATGCTAATTTAAATGCAGAAAGTAAGAACACCAAATTTATAGTGGTTCAGCGTAATTGCCTACGTCCACTTTGTTCAAATTTATTGATTTCCTTTATAGTTGATTACAAATACAATTCGTGAATCAAATGCTTGAGTGGAGTTGTTAAGTAGAGAAGATGAATCTTGAAAATGGCAGAGTCTCCCCGGTGTTTTCTCTCCAAAAAAGGATCCTCTTCACTGTGACCCTGCCCCTCTATTTATAGACAAAGATGGGCTGAACTTCCCAAGTGGGCTGATGGCCGAACGCTCTAGCCCGAGTACAGTGATCGCTGTATGCCGAACCAGGTGTGCCGAGCGCTCTGATGCCGAACAGTCCCTTCTATGCCGAACGATGTGGTTGATGCTTGGGGAGTTCAGGATGTTAGTCAGTCGAAGCCGAACGCTTCTCTAGACGCCGAGTGCTCTTGTGCCGAGTACTTCTGATGTTATCGGGTATCATGCCGAGTACTCCTGTACGCCGAACCACAGATACTGCCGAGTTCCCCTTGATGTCGATTGCTCTCGTGTGCCGAGCAGTCTCGCATGCCGAGCAGCCTTAATGCCGAGCAGTCTTGATGCCGAGCAGTCTTGTATGCCGAGCAGCCTTGATGCCGAGCAGTCTTGATGCCGAGCAGTCTTGATGCCGAGCATTTGGTTGACGTCGAGTGCCAGTTGACGCCGAACACTGCTGAGTACTTCGCCGAACATTACTGGACGCCGGACACTATGGATGCCGTGTACTTAGCCGAACACTCCTGGGCGTCAAGTGCTTCGCCGAACACTCCTTGATGCCGGTCACTCTCTGATGCCGAGTACTGATTGCCGAGTACTAGTTGCCTGGTCAAATCCCCAGGAAACACTTGCCCCCCAAAGTGTATTGCGTGGCCGAACGTGATGCGCTTTGAATCTGGTACAATCTACCTCGAAGGTACCTTCTCGAGAATGTTAGCGAAGGAGGTGCAAGACGAACGAGGTTGGGATGCCGAACGATACGTTCGAAGCCGAACGTACCTAGCGTGCCGAACGTCTCTCCGCCACGATGCCGAACACTCCGGTATTGACCGGTTCGACCGGGTATAGCCTCTTCGACTTCTACCTCCCTCTATATAACCAGGTGCCCTTCCACCATTTTTCTTTTACGCCTTCTCTTCTACCACTCCTAAAGACTTTGCAACTCTTGCCATCCTATCAGACATTAAGTCTAATTAATCCATTCTCAACTTCGGTCGTCGAATTGGGTATCATTCCTTCCACAATTGCATTACTTCCACTTTAGGTTCATCTCATGTTCTTTAGTTGTAAATGCGTGGCTAGTGGAAGTGGTTCTATCGTTCGTAGTCGCCAAACGGTGTACGGGAGTTAAACCTAGCTCTCTTGTGCTGATCAAGATTGGAAGAGAAAAAAAAGGAAGATGGGGAGTCGAACGGCGTAATCCTGCTCCGGGCGATCTGTCTCTGTCGTTCGGCGTAAATGGAGAGGGAGCAGGGTGGAGTTACGATCGAAGGTGGAGCGTTACTCTAGCCGAACGATCTTAGGCCGAACACTACCCTAATGCCGAACAAACACATACACTTCAAACAAGACTTAGACATGCCGAACACACATATACACCGAACAGGACTTAGACATGCCGAACACACATATATGCCGAACAGGACTTAGACATGCCGAACGCACATATATGCCGAACAGGACTTAGACATGCCGAACGCACATATATGACGAACAGGACTTAGACATGCCGAACACACATATATGTCGAACAAGACTTAGACATGCCGAACGCACATATATGCCGAAAAGGACTTAGACATGCCGAACGCACATATATGCCGAACAGGACTTAGACATGCCGAACACACATATACACGCCGAACAAGACTTGGGTCGAACAATTTCAATGTTGAACAACATTCAAATGCCGGACAATGTAAATGTCAGACTACACTTAGGCCGGTCACTTTATAGAACATATGCTTTCTGAATCTGGAACTGTAATCGCCTCAAGGCAAGCTTTTTGAGACGGTCAGCGATGACGGTCTTCGAAGGCGATGATTCGAAGCTAATCATTATATCTTTAAAAACCTTTAGATTCTTATCGCTTGTACACAATTGCCTGCACTAGTTTACACACCACGTGGGGGGAAAACTCGTGTTGCTAATTCTAACGTTCAACGTTTTTTAAGTATAGTTCTCTCAAGCACTTAGTTATTTATTTGGAATGTCGAGAAAATCTAGCTCCGCTACCATATCCGACAGGCCTGGGCCGTCATCGAGGCAAGGAGCCGCAGATACTTCTAACCCGTCAACTTCTCCCGCTCATAACTTGGCGCCTGATGCTCTGGAGGCAACCATCTTACTAGATAATCCGATCGACTCTCAAGCTTCGAAGATCAACGAAGCTGCTCTGAGGCGGATATGCTCTATTCACGGTATTCCTTTCGCCGACGTGTTAGTCCCTTCGAGACACGATCACCCTCATCTGCCCCCAGTCGGGTACACTACCTGCAACAAGTTCATGTGTTGGATGGGCAGCGTGCCTCCATTCAACTTATTTCTCCGGGATATTCTGCAGTACATAGACATGGCTCCATCGCAACTGCACCCGAACAGTCATGCGTTTTTATGTGGGACTTACTTACTTTTCATGGCCGTCTTCTCCAGACCTCCAACCCCTGGTGATATCAGATACATTTATATGTTCAAGAGGCGGAAAGACAGTCCTTCCTTTATGTTCCTCGAGCCATACCACAAGTGCCAGATCTTGACAGGGGCATGTAGCAAATTCGCCCTGTACAAATAGGAATGGTTCTATGTGCGCTGCCCTTCTGGTTTCTCTAGGAGATGGGTTGAAGGCAGTAAGTCTCTTTGCTGAGTCACTATTCATATTTAATCGGAGTCATGCTTTTCCTAACTCTTCATTTCATCTTTTCAAGTATCAACCCGCGTCCGGAAGGTCGAGGATATTCTGAGGCTATTGAAGCCATTAGAGCTCTTCCTGCCGAGGATCGAGACATCCAGACCATCATTTCAAATGAATCGCTGTCGGGGTTTGGCTTGCTAGCCCCTGGTCGTCGGATCAGCCTTCCAGAAGGTGTTACCATTCCCAAACCTCCATCCGATAAAGGGAAAAAACTTGCCGGACCGTCGTCGCGTCGCGCTCCCGACACGCACGGAGAAGGCGAGCGCAAAGAGGATGATGCCCTTGAAACTCAGGGAGAGAACGTGGGTCCCGCTTGGAATCCAGCAATCGAAGTTCAGGATATTGAGACATCATCCTCCCCTTCGAAGGGAAAGAAGAAGTTGAAATATACGGTTCAAAAGGAGAAAGTTGGTGGCACCTCAAAAGTTACGCCTATCCCTCCTGAGAAAGAGGCTTCTTCGCAGCACCTGGAAAGTTCTTTGAGGGGTCTGTCCAACCTGTCCATCCCCGATGATTTACTTAATTACAGGTTCGATGATCCTGAAGCTCTCAAATTCTCTTCGCCCGCTAGAGGCAATGTAGGAGTTCAACTCCCGGCTCAAGGAGACAACACTCCTATTAGCAAAGATAAACGAACGGGTCCGTCGGGGGGAACACTAGGACACACATGCACATGCGCATTCCATAATATACTTCAAGTCTTTTTAATTCGTGAATTCCCCTTAACTCGTTGTTATTTCCATTCTTTGCAGGTGATATGGGCCGCTCTCACGGACTTGATCGCCTTCAGGGGTCTTCTATATTCCATCACTCAGGACGGGATTCCGGTTCAGGCAGACGCAGGGACCGAGGTGATTATGAAGATAGGGACAATCGTCCTCGCGAGTCGTCTCACCGCAAGAAAGCACATTCTCAATCTTCTCAGTCCCGCGATCTTCCTCCTCCAACTGAGCCGGATAAGGAGAAGTCTTCGCAGAAGGGTTATCAGTCTGATGCTGCTCGAGAACAACACTCCAGTTCATCGAGTACGAGGCAAGTTCGAGTGCAACGTAAAAGAACGGAATTCTCAAAGCCTCCTCCTCCTACTCCTGCAGTGGACCCGACTGTTGCGGAAAAGATGGTCGACCTTAAGGCCAAGTTTCCGAAAATCTGCTTTGACGGCTTGAAATTCCTCCCAACCATCCATCACATTCCTGGGCACGTGAAGCAAAGTGCCATTGCCTGCAACAACGACGTCTATGTTCAACATGATGCGTTCGTGCACTTGGTGGAAAAGATCTCGGAAGTGTCCGTCGAGCGTCAACACGAGATTGACCGTCTGAATCTGTAGGCTGACAGCGATAAGAAAATCATCAAACTCCAAGATGAAGAGCTCGCTTCGTATAAGTCAAAGCTAGAAGCCGCTGAACAAAGCGCAAAAAATACTACCGAGGCAGTTACTCGTTTAGAGGCGGCTCACAAAAAAGAGCTTGATGAAGCAGTCCAGCGCAGCGGTGCCCTCGCCCTAGAAAAAGATTCTGTCCAAAAGGAAAGGGACGCACTTGCTACTCAAGTCAAGGAGCTGAAGGAATTACTTTCCAAGGAGAAGGAAGACAAAGTAGCTGCTCAAGAAGAATCGCAGCGATACTGTGATGAGATTGTTGCTACCCGGCTCCTGAAGACAAAGCTCGATGACGAACTCGCCGTGGTCGAGAAAATGAAGGACGAGGCCCGTGAGGAGGGCAAAAGAATGGCTGTGGAAGAGCTTGATTCTCGCCTCGAGGCGGCCGCAGAAGCCTGCAGGGAAGAGGTCAAAAGTATGTTTGACCCGTTGATCGCCGAGTATGGAGCCCGCGTCCTTATGCACCGCGACTTAACATTTCTGGGCGACGGCTACCTCGAATCCCTGGTTGAGGCGTGGGAAACTCTGATTAGGATCAAGAAGGTCGAGTCGGGCTCCAACGAAGTTGATGAGGATGCCTTGGTGAAGGAGTTCCTAAGGGGGAATGAGCCATCGGACTTATCCACAGCATTGGCACTTTATAGCAAAGGCTCTTCCCCTCCGAAAGAGAAGAATGACGAAGCTGGCCCGTCTGGGGCCGATGCTACTACTCCTCACGTTGCCGCTCCTTATGCTGCTCAATCGGCCGGTCGGCCAGCACTTGATCCATTCGAGCAGCATGCTAGTTATGATCACGAAGATCCCGGGCTTGGTGTTCACGTGCTGTCACCTATCCTGGAGGGTGAAACCCCTCGTGCCACCGATAGCCAGCCGGACCCTGGTAGGAAATTCTTCTTTCTCTAGAAGTTGAAGAGTTCCCGTCATTTTTCAACAGTGGCTATTCGTTCTAATGCTCATTCCTTATGTTTCCGTCCAGGTTGCTCTGATGCCGAGCCAACTCCGAGGAGCGATGACGCCAAGGAGGAAGCAGAGAAAACAAGCGACGTTGCTCATGCAGGAGTAACTCCCGGTCCAGACGCTCAAGTGATCGGGGCGCTTGATGATGACAAACTTGATACTTCGTCTCCTGCCGAAGGAAGCGATGAAGTTAAAATCACTGGCGCCTCTGAGCATACTTCAGAGATGAGCATGAAGGACCGTCTCGCCGACGAGGAGAAGAAAAAGGTCAAAGTCAAAGTTGAATCTGAAATACTGGAACTCACTGACCCGCGGAACAGACCTTTGAAAATCATTCTCCCGGCAGGTCCAAGCCACTAGATGTCCCGTCTCCTACTCCTGACTCCGTTTCTCTAGCAAGCAAAAAGTCCAAGAAAAAGCGTGAGGGAGAGGAGTCGTCGGAAACACCAAAGGAAGACAAGAAGAAGAAGTCGAAGAAATAATCGATGCACTTGTTCAACAAGTTTCCTGCTTAAGTTTTGTAATTGTTTTTATCTTCCACAACTTGTAGTTTGTATAGAGAGGTCTGAACTTTGTAGGAGTGATCATGTATCCCCATTTTGGACTTATTGAATAAAGTTTTAGTTTCTTTTGTTTGAATGATTCTCTTGTCTTTATTTGGTTTGCTGACTAATTGTAGCCACAACTCAAGTTCTTATGAGTTGCATTATCTACCGGTCCATTCTTGTGTTGTTCAAACATTTTTGGATATGGCGTACCTCTCGTCCCACATCTTTTGAGTACTTGGTCTTCTTGCTGACTCTGTGTCCCGGGGACTTGGAGGCTTGAAATAGTTTATACTCCAGTCCGCGCTCCGGGGAATTAGAGTACTTCGCTCCGCACTTCGGGGATTCGGAAATTTGGAATCGTTTATGCTCTAGTCCGCGCTCTGGGGACTTAGAGTACTCCGATCCACGCTCTGGGGATTCGGAGATTTGGAATCGTTTATACTCTGGTCCGAGCTCTGGGGACTTAGAGTACTCCGATCCGCGCCCTGGGGATTCGGAGATTTGGAATCGTTTATGCTCTAGTCCACGCTCTGGGGACTTAGAGTACTCCGATCCACGCTCTGGGGATTCGGAGATTTGGAATCGTTTATACTCTGGTCCGCGCTCTGGGGACTTAGAGTACTCCGATCCGCGCTCTGGGGATTCGGAAATTTGGAATCGTTTATACTCTAGTCCGCGCTCCGGGGACTTAGAGTACTCCGATCCGCGCTCTGGGGATTCGGAGATTTGGAATCGTTTATACTCTAGTCCGCGCTCCGGGGACTTAGAGTACTCCGATCCACGCTCTGGGGATTCAGAAATTTGGAATCGTTTATACTCTAGTCCGCGCTCCGGGGACTTAGAGTACTCCGATCCGCGCTTTGGGGATTCGGAGATTTGGAATCGTTTATACTCTAGTCCGCGCTCCGGGGACTTAGAGTACTCCGATCCGCGCTCTGGGGATTCGGAAATTTGGAATCGTTTATACTCTAGTCCGCGCTCCGGGGACTTAGAGTACTCCGATCCGCGCTCTAGGGATTCGGAGATTTAGAATCGTTTATACTCTAGTCCGCGCTTTGGGGACTTAGAGTACTCCGATCCGCGCTCTGGGGATTCAGAAATTTGGAATCGTTTATACTCTAGTCCGCGCTCCGGGGACTTAGAGTACTCCGATCCGCGCTCTGGGGATTCGGAGATTTGGAATCGTTTATACTCTAGTCCGCGCTCTGGGGACTTAGAGTACTCCGATCCACGCTCTGGGGATTCGGAGATTTGGAATCGTTTATACTCTGGTCCGCGCTCTGGGGACTTAGAGTACTCCGATCCGCGCTCTGGGGATTCGGAAATTTGGAATCGTTTATACTCTAGTCCGCGCTCCGGGGACTTAGAGTACTCCGATCCGCGCTCTGGGGATTCGGAGATTTGGAATCGTTCGTACGAGTCTGTATGTCATGCATGATAATGTAATTTATCATCCAATTAAGAGATATAGAAACTTCATAGAAAATATGGCTTCAAGCCTTTATTAATGAAAATCAACTAAATCGCTTGATTACAACTTTAAAAGGAAACTAAGTCATTATTGAACGAAAACATGCAGGAAATAACAGTGCCTACAACAAGAAAGGAAAACATGCTAAATGTAATAGTGCCGCAGATGTTCACTGTTCCATACTCGGGGGAGTGTCGCGCCATCAACGGTCGCTAGCTTGAATGTTCCTTCTCCAAGCTTCCGTTCAATGGCGTATGGACCTTCCCAGCTGGGATTCATGCGTGATGGTACCGGGAAGACTCGTTTCAGAACGAGATCACCCACATCAAAGATTCTTGGGCGGACTCTGCCGTCGTAGTAACGCTTGACTCGATGTCTATGCGCTGCCGCCCTTAATTCAGCTTCTTCACGCTTTTCGTCGATGCAGTCTAGTGATTCCAGCAAGAGGTTTTGGTTCGTCTTGGGATCATAGTATGTCACTCGGTGCGATGGAACTTCAAGTTCCACGGGTATAACGGCTTCTGAGCCGTATGCCAAGGCGAACGGAGTGTGGCCGGTCGCGGACTTGTGGGTAGTTCTATACGCCCATAATGCTGTCGGGAGTTCATCTACCCACTTGCCCCCAACCTTCTCCAGACGCTTCTTCAGTATGGACTTGATTATTTTGTTAACGGCCTCGACTTGTCCGTTAGCTTTTGGGTGTGCAACGGCGGCGAACTTTTTCTCGATGCCGTACTTTAAACAGAACTCTTTGAACTCTCTGCTTTCGAATTGCGTTCCGTTGTCTGTTATGATGGTGCGTGGAAGGCCAAAGCGGCATATAATGTTTCGTACAATGAAGTTAATGACCTTCTTAGAGGTGATAGTGGCCAAAGTTTCTGCCTCAGCCCATTTCGTGAAATAGTCGACTGCAACTATTGCGTATTTCGCGCCACCTTTGGATAGAGGCAAAGAGCCGATTATGTCGATTCCCCAGATCGCAAATGGCCAAGGACTGATCATTTGTGTGAGTTCCGTTGATGGAGCCCTCGGGATTTTCGCATATCTTTGACACATGTCGCATTTTCTCGCGTAGTCCGCGGCATCCCGGTTTACGGTGGGCCAGTAATATCCATAGCGGAGGATCTTCTTTGCTAGCGTTTGCCCCCCAATATGGTCGCCACATTCCCCTTCATGAACCTCTCTCAAGACTCGCTTTGTCTCATCATGAGCGATGCATCGTAATAACGGGACTGAGAATCCTTTTCGATACATTGATCCATCCTGCATTATGTATCGCGCGGCCTTTCGAAGGACCTGCCGTCTTTCGCTTCTTTTTCCCGATAAGGCCCCGGTCGTCAGGTACAGTTTGAATGGGGTTATCCACGATTCCTTCTTGATTTCTGTTCCCAACACGCAATCGACTTTCATTTCGTCTATGCTCGGGGCATGCAAGACTTCGACGGGATACAATCCCATTTGTTGCGTATCGTCGGTACTTGCGAACTTGGCCAATAAGTCGGCTTCTTTGTTCTGTTCGCGCGGGATATGTGAGATGTCATAACGCTCAAGATTTGATAGTAGTTCTTGGACCTGAATGAGGTACGGAGCAAGCTTTCGTCCCTTTGTTTGGTAGTCTCCTCGTACTTGGTAAACCACCAATTGCGAGTCATAAAAGATTTCGACTGATTCGATCCCGAGTTCCCTGATGAGTTTTAAGCCAGCGATCAGTGCTTCATATTCGTCTTCGTTATTTGTAGCCGGGAAATCGAGCTTCAGGGCATAACAGATCGATCGGTTTTCCGGAGTTACAAGAACTACGCCCGCGCCGGAGCAACGGTCGTTTGACGCACCGTCAGTGTATAATTTCCATCGAACGGGGGGAATGATGTCGTGATCGTCCAGTTTGATGGGTATGGTAAATTCAGCGATGAAGTCTGCTAACGCTTGCCCTCGGATGGCTCTCCGTGGTAAGTACGCGATATCGAATTGGCTCAACTCGATGTTCCATCTTAGCAATCTTCCAGAAGTTTCCGGCCGTTGGAGTACCTGCCTCAGGGGTTGATCGGAATAAACACCTATTGAATGTGCTTGAAAGTACGGGCGAAGCTTTCGTGATGCAATCACCAAGCAATAAGCCAATTTCTCTATTTTAGGGTAATTCCTCTCGGCCCCTGTTAAACGTTTGCTAACATAATACACCGGCTTTTGGACTCGATCCTCCTCTCGTACCAAAGCCGCACTTATCGCATGTGGGGATACAGCCAAGTATACGTACAACATCTCATGATCGACTGGCTTTGATAGCATTGGTGGGCTCTCCAGATGCCTCACCAGATTCCGGAATGCTTCCTCACAGCTAGCCGTCCATTCAAAATTTCTCTTTCCTTTCTTTATTATGTCAAAGAACGGGATGCACTTGTCAGTTGCCTTGGATATAAATCGACTCAGCGCAGCTACTTTTCCGTTCAAGCTCTATACCTGCTTTATAGTCCTTGGCGCTTGTACATCTCGAATAGCTTGGATCTTTTCTGGGTTGGCTTCGATTCCCCTAGCATTGACGATGAATCCCAAAAACTTCCCTGATGCGACGCCGAAAGAACACTTCAACGGGTTGATCTTCATGCCATAAAACCTGAGTATGTCGAACATTTCAGCCAAGTCTTGAATGTGGTCGTTTGACCGTCGTGACTTCACGAGCATGTCATCCACATAGACTTCCATGGTTTTACCCAGCTGGTCCTTGAACATTCGATTCACCAGACGTTGGTAAGTTGCTCCAGCATTCTTCAATCCAAAGGGCATCACTACATAGCAATACAGTCCGACATTTGTAACGAAGCTGGTGTGTTCTTGGTCCGGAATATGCATTGGGATTTGGTTGTATCCTGAGTACGCATCCATGAATGACAGTAACTCGTGTCCTGCAGTGGAATCGACCAACTGATCGATCCTAGGCAACGGGAAATTGTCCTTAGGGCATGCTTTGTTCAAGTCGGAATAATCTACGCAAGTCCTCCATTTCCCATTCGCCTTCTTTACTAGTACGGGGTTGGAGACCCATTCCGGGTAGAGGGCGTCGCAGACGAACCCATTTGCTTTGAGTTTGTCCACCTCCTCTCCAAGAGCGGCGGATCTCTCCGGATCCATTCCTCTCCTTTTTTGCTTGACGGGGACGTATTTCGGGTCTATGTTCAACATATGACTCGTGATGGCGGGAGAAATCCCACACATATCAGAATGCGTCCAGGCGAAAACATCAAGGTTCGCCCGGAGGAAGTCGCTAAGGTCTTCTGTCATTGCGGGGCCTAGCTGTGATCCGATCTTCAGTATTCGCGAAGGGTCGTCACGGCTAACTGAAATGTCAATTGTTAATTCAGCCGGTGCCGCCTTCTCTTCCCTGGGTTTCTCATCGTCGTCTCTCGGATCTATACCTCCGTAGATCCGAGAACTGTGCCCGAGCCAGGGCTCGGGCATTACTTGTCAATTATCCGCATTGAGGATGCGGACGGGATTGTCCGCAACCTTTCCCTTCTCCCTCCGGTGGGCCTCTCGGAGCTCGGCCACATAACAGGAACGACCAGCTGCTTGGTCCCCGTGAACAATGCCTACTCCCTTGTCAGTCGGGAACTTCAAAGTTAAACACCACAGGGCTAACGCTGCCCTAAACTCCGCCAGGGCCGGCCGGCCCAAGAAAACGTTATACGGAGAGTCCACATCCAAAACTACAAAGGGTAGAATTCGCACTCTCTGACGCTCGCCTAGTCCCAGTTCAACTGGTAACTCGACATATCCCACTGCATCAGTTGCAGCGCCGTTAAAGCCGTGGATACGAGCTTTGGATGGTTTCAAGTCTTTTTTCTCTAGCTTCATTTGATCGTAGGCCTTCTTGAAGATGATGTTGACTGAACTTCCAGAATCAATCAGAATTCTTTTTACGTATGCTGGTCCGATCGTTGCAGATATGACCATGGGGTCGATGGTCGGAGCCTCTACCTGATCAGCGTCTCTGCTTCTGAACACAATATCGTCTGTCATTACGCGCTGTTGCTTAGCAGGGGCTCCGTCCTCCATGTTCGAACAACACTCAAAATCTGCATGCTTCAAGGAACTTGCATATTTCGCTCCATCTCCTGCCAATTCTTATCCGCGGGGTGAGGCCCGCCGATAATTGTATTTATGACCAGTCTACCAACGGTCCGGGCAGGCTCCTCGGGATGACGTGGAGCTGGTGTACGACCTGGGTTGGACGTTCCCTGTCCTCCTTCTTGTGGATCCTTCACAAATTCTTGCAATTTCTTCTGCCTGATCAAATTCTCGATAGCGTCGTGCAAGTGTCTACATTCTTCCGTATTGTGTCCATAAGTCTCATGGAAGCGACAATATTTCCCGGTCCGCTTCTGTTCTTCAGTTGATTCTTTTGGACGTGGTTTTCTGTACTGAAAAGTATTGCAGGTGGATAGGTAAATGTTTTCAAGTGGGGCGTTTAGCGGAGTGTACTCGCTGTAGCTTGGAATTCTCGGCTTCCACTTTCCTGCTTCTTTTCTTTTCCCTTGACTCCTTCCTCCGGACTCCTTGGGTTGCCCCGGTTTGTTCTGGACGTTGACTTGGACCTTTCCCGAGCTGTCTCCCGATTGCTTCACAGCGATGTTGCTCTTTATTGACTCTTGGATAGGCCTGGCGCCTTATCTCGTCGTACCCACCTAGCTTCCTCTCTTCTTATGAACTGGTGTGCCTTAGAGTAGAAACGCTCTAGCGTAGCTGGAGGTTTTCCTGCTAGCCAGTCTCCAAACTCAGAGTCTGGATCCACACCTCTCATTACAGCCATCAAAATTGCATGGTCATTGGGATTACTGACTTCAGTTGCTGCCACGTGGAATCTTTGCAAATATTCCTTCAACGATTCCCCAGGGTTTTGGATTACACTTGACAGAGACATCACGTCTTTTGGGCGCGTAGTGCGTATCCTGAACTGCTCAGTAAACTTCTTTGCCAACTCCTCGAAATTTGATACGGATCACGGAGGAAGTCGGGTGAACCACATAGTAGCGATCCCAGATAGAGTAATCGGAAAACACCTACACTTGGTGGCATCATTCGCTCTGGCTGAATCCATCATCCATTCGTACCTCATGACATGTTGTCTAGGGTCAGTCTTTCCTTCATATGCAGAAATAGTAGGCATACTAAACTTCCTGGGGTACGCCGCTTGCAAAACAACATCCGTGAACGGAGTATGACTTCTTGACACTCCCCAGTCATCATTTGATAAGCCCTGATTCTCTTTCATCAATTTCCTGATCATGGCTGTCAGATCGGGTGTCTGTATGGAAGGCGGAAGGTTGGAGTCTGTTCTACGCGCCTGTCCATGCTGATGCCTCCTCTCTTGGCGATCTGCCAATCGTGCATCTTGAGGTTCGACATCGTTAGCATTTTGATGATCTGGGCCTCTATCTTCCATCTGTATCCCGGTCCTGAAGCTTCCAGCTCTTGCTTGGTCGCGGTCTCCAGCTGTTCGAATAGCAGCATCTGTTCGCGCAGCATCAGTCTTACGGCGTCTGCGCCTGGGAGGTTCATCAGAGGAAGTTGAGCTGTCAGATGAGGAGTAAGCAGCGGGATTGCCCCCAGCATTCTGTTGCTGCTGTTGAGTGAGTTGTGCCATCAGGTTGGCATTAGCTTGCATCTGTTCTCCTAGTTGTCTCCTGCTTTCCCTAAGTTCTCTCATCAAGTCATTGAACTCTACTCTGGTGACAACTGGAGTCTGTTCTTGAGCGGCAATCCCTGCACTCGGGATCGCTGGTTGATTGTTAGGTCTTGCTTGTTGCACGCTAGCAGTCTCGCGGGCATCCGCATTATGAGAAGCTGACCTGGTACGTGGTCTTGCCATTGTAGAGTTATTGGTATGAACTTTGAGTAGAATCAACGGATGTCCTATCAGTGAGTCAGATCTTCTTTGGGGGATTTGTTCAATCCAGTAGCTTCAAAGCAGATCCCTGAGTTCAATTCTCAGTGAAAGCACCAAAGTGTTAGCACCAAAATTGGTCACTAACCTCGTTCAGAAAGATTGTGTAGAGATATAAGTGATGAAAGTAAATTAAACAGAGAAGACAATGCTAATTTAAATGCAGAAAGTAAGAACACCAAATTTATAGTGGTTCAACGTAATTGCCTACGTCCACTTTGTTCAACTTTATTGATTTCCTTTATAGTTGATTACAAATACAATTCGTGAATCAAATGCTTGAGTGGAGTTGTTAAGTAGAGAAGATGAATCTTGAAAATGGCAGTCTCCCCGGTGTTTTCTCTCCAAAAAAGGATCCTCTTCATTGTGACCCTGCCCCTCTATTTATAGACAAAGATGGGCTGAACTTCCCAAGTGGGCTGATGGCCGAACGCTCCAGCCCGAGTACAGTGATCGCTGTATGCCGAACCAGGTGTGCTGAGCGCTCTGATGCCGAACAGTCCCTTCTATGCCGAACGATGTGGTTGATGCTTGGGGAGTTCAGGATGTTAGTCAGTCGAAGCCGAACGCTCCTCTAGTCGCCGAGTGCTCTTGTGCCGAGTACTTCTGATGTTACCGGGTATCATGCCGAGTACTCCTGTACGCCGAACCACAGATACTGCCGAGTTCCCCTTGATGTCGATTGCTCTCGTATGCCGAGCAGTCTCGCATGCCGAGCAGTCTTGATGCCGAGCAGTCTTGATGCCGAGTAGTCTTGTATGCCGAGCAGCCTTGATGCCGAGCAGTCTTGATGCCGAGCAGTCTTGATGCCGAGCAGTCTTGATGCTGAGCATTTGGTTGACGTCGAGTGCCAGTTGACGCCGAACACTACTGAGTACTTCGCCGAACATTACTGGACGCCGGACACTATGGATGCCGTGTACTTAGCCGAACACTCCTGGGCGTCAAGTGCTTTGCCGAACACTCCTTGATGCCGGTCACTCTCTGATGCGAGCACTGATTGCCGAGTACTAGTTGCCTGGTCAAATCCTTAGGAAACAGTGATCGACATGGCCTTCTGTAAAGGGCCTCGAAAGGTGCCATGCCGATACTAGATTTGAAACTGTTGTTGTAAGCAAACTCAACAAGGTATATATGATCTTCCCAACTCCCATCGAAGTCGAGAACACAAGCATGAGGTAAGTCTTCTAGTATCTTATTCACTTGCTCCGTTTGCCCATCTTTCCACGGATGGTAGGCAGTGCTGAAATTAGGCATTGAACCGAAAGCTTTCTGGAGACTCTTCCAGAATCCGCTTGTAAACAAGGGATCTTGATCACAAACAATGGCATTAAGTCTGCCATGAAGTCTTATGATCTCCTTAACATAGATCTTAGCAAGCTGAGAAGCAGTATGATTGGACTTAACATGAATAAAGAGGGCTGATTTGGTCAAACAATCAACAGCCACTCACAAGCTATCATGGCCAACCCTTGAACGAGGAAGAAAATCGAGGAAATCCATAGAAACCTAAAAAGGAAGAAAAAAGAATAAGATTATGATTATTACAAGATCGACACAAAAGAGGATTAAAATATGAACTTAAGAAAGTAAGCTCATAATACCTGGCCCATTTCACACTGGGAACTCCAATGGTTGCAAAGGACCACTAGGACGCTGATGTTCGGCCTTAACAAGCTGACAAGTCAAGCAATGCTTCACAAACACTGCCACATCCCGCTTCATACCTTCCCAACAATAAAGACGTTTCATATTGGCATACATCTTACCTACTACTAGGATGAATAGTATACATGGAGCGATTATACTCCTCAAGAATATCCTTCCTGAGATCACCATCCTCGGGAACTAAAAGCCGACCACTTCTGTGAATACAACCACGAGCATCAATAACATAATCCTTCAACTCATAACTTTGGGACTATGAGATAGAATGGGATCATGTTTATGGGCTTCTGTGATCCGATCCAAAAGACAAGGACAAGCTTCTAAGCAAAACAACAAGATGGAAGAACTAGAATCCGGAATACGATCCCTAATCTCACAAGAAGATAGAATCTCAAGATCCTTCCACTAGGCTAACATCAAAGAAGCAACAACCTGCCGCTTATGACTAAGAGCATCCACTACTCGATTCCCCTTCCCCAAAGTGTACTGAATATCAATATCGTAGGAAGCGAGGAATTCGAGCCATCTCTGTTGTCACATATTAAGCTCCTTCTGAGTGAATAAGTACTTCATCGACTTATGATCGATATAAAGCATAAATCTCTCACCCAAGAAATAATGATGCCAAATACTTAAAGCAAAGACTATAGCCGCGAGCTCCAAATCATTAGTGGGGTATCTCACCACATTCCTCTTCAACTGCCTTGAAGCAAAAGCAACAACACGGTCTCGCTACATAAGAACAACACCCAAACCAAACTTACTACCATCCGTATAGACCATAAGGTCTTGATTCCCATCCGAAACCACAAGAACATGAGTGTTGGAAAGGAGTTCCTTCAACTTCTGAAAAGAAGCTTCACACTTATCCGGCCAAATATACTTAACTTCTTTTCTAGTCAAAGAAGTGAGAGGTAAGATGATCTTGGAAAAGTCCTTTATGAATTGACGGTTATAACCCGCCAATCCAAGAAAAATGCGAATCTCCGATACATTCTCAAGCCTCTTCTAGTTCTGAATAGCTTCAATCTTCGATGGATCAATAGAAATACCTTCTTCGAAAACTACATGCCCCAAGAACTTCACTTGCCTTTGCCAAAAGTGGCACTTGGAAAATTTAACTTTCAACCGATTATTTCTATGTATCTCAAGAACAATCCTAAGATGTTCCATATGTTCTTCCTCAGATTTAGAATAAATAATAATATTATCAATGAATATAAAAATGAATCGATCGAGAAATTCTCGGAAAACACAATTCCTGAGATTGACAAAATAAGTTGGAGCGTTCATTAATCCGAAGGGCATAATGAGGCACTCATAAGATCCATAACAGGTACAGAATGAAGTAAGAGGAATGCTATCTTTAAGCACACAAAGCTGATAAAATCCTATTGCTAAGTCTAACTGGGAAAATACTTTAGTGCCAGAAAGCTAATAAAAAAATCGCCAATCCTACGCAAAGGATACTTGTTTTTTAATGGTAAGCTCACTAAGCTTACATTAATCAATGCAAGCCAAAGAGTACCATCAACCTTCTTCACAAATACGACAGAAGCTCCCCAAGGAGAAGAACTAGATTGGATAAACTACTTCACTTCCAACTCCGACAACTGCTTCCTCAACTCCTCATTCTCCTTTGTAGACATCTAATAGGGAGGCGACTAACTGGACGAGCACCAGGGATAAGATCAATTCGGAATTCAATCGCTTGCTTAGGAGGCAACCCCAAAACGGGTTCAAAAATATCAGGAAGTCATAAGCAACAGGAATTCGGGAAATGTTATCGTCATCTTAAGCCTCAAGAGAAATAAGGATGCTTTCGAATCAGAATCAACATCATGAAGAACGATAGAAATCCACTTAATGGATTCCAAATGTCTAAGATAAATACTTCTTTTGGGACATAGGATATGGGCTTCATAACTGTTAAGCCAATCCATTCCCAAAATCATTCCAAATCCAAAATAATGCATAATATGAAGATCAGAATGAAAAGAATGACCGCATAAGATAATCTTAACATCTCTACAAAGCATACTCAGGGTTGTGGACCAGCCGACCAGGTTCACAATTCTTAGCGAAGTCACTAAGCACACGACATCTAAAGATAAAGCATCAACAAGTTCCTTCAATACGAATGAATGAGATGCACCTGTATCGAAGAAAACCCAAATAATAAGGTCCTGAAAGACAATTATACCTTCAAGAACAGAAGGATATATACCTCAACGTTGAGAAGATCCACCAAAAGCCTGCACAACACTAAGCTTCCCAGAAGTGAGGACTTTAGCTACTCGGGGACATGATGCTACAAGATGACCTTCCTTCTTGCTATAACGACAAATAGGAGCTTTAGGACAATCCTTAATGAAATGCTCCTTAGAACCACAATTGAAGCACTAGAACCTTGCTTCTTGATCTTCTTATTAGGATGAATGGACTTTGACTTGTTGAATGGTTGCTTCTTCTTCGGATGAAAACTCTTCTTCTCTGCCACATCTTCCTCACTACTATCCTTTCAACCGCTTCAAGATTAAGGGCCGAATCAACTAACTCCTCAAATGAAACCTTCAATTGCAATATCAAAACCTTCTTAAGATGCTTCTTCAGAAAATCTACAAATCTTTGATTCTTCTTCAGTGGAGTACTGATGTGCTCGACCCTGTATTTGGAAAGGGCTGCGAAGGTTGACACATACTCTACTACAGAAGACTTCCTTTGCTTCAACTCAATAAACCTCTTAGCTAACGAGGATTTCTTGATTCGGGAACAAATTTCAACTCAAATCATCCCCTAAACTGCTCCCAAGAATGAGTACACTCATCCACCTTTGCTATAAAATGCTCATACCAATCAAGAGCTCGCTCCTAAAGCTGACTAGAAGCTACCTAAACCTCTGTTGATCGTCAAGACCCATATGAGAAAAGATTGGCTCGCATGTTTTAAGCCATGCCTACACCTCAACCACACTCTCAGAACCTCTAAAGGGCTTGCCACCAAGATGTGCAAAGTCGCTACACATACATGCAAAACTCGACTTGCGAGAAGAAGAATTCATAGGAGGTCTGGTAGGCTGAGTATTCCTAACGAGTTCCATGATCTGCTCGGAGGACATAAACTCTCCGTTCGGAGGAGGGTCACTGGACTGCCCACCAATAGAACGAGCAGGTGGTCTATCACCAACCATATAAGATTCTGAAAGAAATACAATAAGATAAAAGATTATTCAAGAGTCATACAATTCAACATTAGGAATTTCAAAGATAGACACTAAGGAATATACTTCATGAAAACCTAAGGACGATTCCTAAGACTTGTCTAATCCAAGATTCGTATCTGTAATATCATAATTTATTCCGAACTCAACTTTGATACCAAGCTATGACGCCCCACCCCGAGACACACACCAATAGAGAATATTACAAAGTAATATTGGCGGCTAGTGCAGAGAATATGACTAGTTAGGAGCGACCATCCATGAATTTTAGTTTAAGTAAGCATTGGCACATTGATCAATATGCTATACATTTCTTGAATCAGGTGGAATCGACGTATATAATTCAGGTTTAAAACAAAACTATGGTGGCTAAAATAAAAATTTGGAACAACATATAATAATATACAGATCACAGAATATCAGATCAGTCATAGCGGAATATAATATATACAAGTCTGAATCGACACTTAATAAATACATGATGTAGACTACACATATACAAAGTGCTACATCTCAAAATGAACACACACACAAAAGAAGTCTAATCTCAACATAAGATACTACATAATGTCAAATACATACATAGGATGACAAAAGAGAACTACTAGCTAACAAGATATCCACTCTAAAGCCTCAAGCTGAAGGACTTGAAACATCACGGTGTGACCCGAGTATTAAAAAAATAATAAACCGGTCAGTCTAGACTAAGATAAACGTGTTAGCAAAATTGAATGATAGATAAATTAATCTAGATCTCAATTATAAGCATATATCGACAATATCAAATATGCACCAATAACTTCAAATTAACAAATACAAAAAAAAATCATAATAGCTTCTTAAAAGCAAAAGCCTCCAAAATGATTTGGTGATATAAATCTAGAAATCTCACAAATTGAAATCCAAAAATCTCATAAGTAAGGGGGAGCCAAAATCCAAGATTAGTGAAATAAATTCATCTACATGCACGTAACTCCATGATAGACGTGCATGTCTAAAACATCAGGATAGGTACGAGTGCTATAAACATCGAAATAGGTATAAATCCTATGAACTTCAAGATAGGTAAGAAACCTATAAACATCGAATAGGAACAAGTCCTATAAACAACAAGATAGGCGCAACTTCTATAAACATCGAATAGGAACAAGTCCTATAAATATTAATGGTGAGTCATAAACTCATCGAAAAGTGTTAAATACTTTTATATAGCTATCGAATAGATAATGACCATATGTCCCATACCATATGGGTTTACCCCAACGTTTATTATACAATAGTGAACTACAGTCGTGTGTAACAATGGTTCGGTCGAACAAGTCTAGGAGTTAATCGGTAAAACAAATGCAAGCGTTCCATACCACTCGTTTTATTTAACCGTTTAAATCAATTTCTCATTCGATCGATAACGTATAATTTTATGAAAATATTTCTCTTTTAAAACCACTTTTTAAAATATTTGTTTATAATATATATAAGCTTTTCAAACTATCATTCCAAAACATTTCTAAAGCCATTGCATATGAAAATAGTTGGTGGTGTGAGTGTATTACTAGAATTCTTTATATAAAGATATAAACACACACACATACATATATATTAGATTGATACATAAATCATCTTTTATAAAATGATTGGATTTAGAAATCAATCATTTGTAAATCTGGGTTGAAAACGTGCATCAAAAGTGTGTAATTCTCCCTAGATCCATAGAACAATTTCTATGGTATAAAATATCGAAATGATTTCAACAATTCATAAGTCACAAATCTGGAAAATATCAATAAAATTGACATGAAATGCAGCATTTAAAATTAAGCAATAAACTTTTGGAAATCAACAGGACAAACAAATGGCAAAGGGGACGATCAAAAAGTACCAGAACTTAGCTTGGATGTGAGGTTCAGGCTACAACCGGAGCACCGGTTTGACTAATCGGTCCACCGATTGGCTCGCCTGGGCTGACGTCCAGGCGATTTCGGTGATCTTCTGTCGATCTGTTTTCATCCATTCCTCCTATGTTGCTTCTCTATCGATCTAAGGGGATGAATAGGCAGTCATGCATTCATATAAACATGTATAATTGGATGAAATTCATGATTTCATATGGTTGTTTTCATTAAACAGCAAATTCAATTCAATTAGACAGTGAACCCATCAACATATTGAGATCATGTACACTTTAAATTCAACCATAATCATATAACATCAGTTACCACTTGTCTAAAGCTAGAAATCATGAGATTAACTCAACTAAACAAACCCAGAATGGAAGATTAGAGTTTAGAATCTCCTATGCCTTTTTAATTCAACCTCAACCTAGGCTATGAACTAAAATTGGATAGGAATTGATCAAAATTAGAAATAAAAACTGAAATAAATCATTAAATTGATGCATAGATAGATAGAGGAAATTATCTGTTATCAAAATACACTAAGATAGATTGAAAGCCCTTTGATTTCACTCTTTGATTTGCAAATATGGGGATTTAGGATTTTGTACTTACGGTATATTTGAGTTTCTGGTTTGGAGATAGAAATGAGTAGTAAGAAACGATATACATACGTTTTCTCGTTTCAATTTCTTTTGTTTAGGGCTAAGTGGGTACAGAATGTGGATAAATTAGCCAAATGTTCCTAATTCTTTCAAACCATTGTGTTTTAACACTTTATAATTACTAATTTAATTAAAACAATGTTATAACATGTCAAAATCTCACTTTTCATTAATATTGAAATATTTTATTAAAATTTAACTACAACTTATAAAAAAATCATTCTCCGTACATTTAATAAAATGAACCATTAATATCAAAACCATATCTCAACCAGTGAAATTGTTTTCATACAATTTATTTATTCAGTTTCTCCTATATTATTCTTATATAATTAAATATAAGAGTTAAATAGCATAAAATGAAAATTCATTAAATTCCTAATTTATTAAACTCCAGATCCATTTTAATTTGGAAATACAATAATCTACAGATTCCCCAAATTCATTCAATCAATTAATTAAAATTAATTAAATCATATTAAATTTAGATCCTAGGTAATCTCAACCAGGTTACAATAGAGTTGGTAGTTGAGGCTGCTACACAAGGATGCTCGGCCAGCAGAAGGCTTGGAGTGCAATCGAGTAGATGAGCCAATTCGGGTTTAGGCTGGATTTGGGTTATCATTATACAAAGGAAACCTAGTCAACCTTCCCCTAGTTATGGCTAGCATATGAGCGGACCTAGACCTAGACCTAGTCTGGTTGGACCGAACTGGGCCAGACTAAGATACCTCACTTAGTCAGCCTTCTTACTTACAAAAATTTGAGCAACAACATTTAATGATGGATTTATCAAGCTTGTATATACTTTGTCTATTTAGAAATAATAGTTGTACCAGACTTATAGATGTAAAAGAACTTGCTCAAAGATATCATAAATGAAAGTACATGGATAGATTAATCTACTGATGCCATTTCAAACAAAAGATATTACATTATTTGAAAGGAGATAGCATACAACATTTCATACACAAAGGTCAAGTCAAATAAGTATATGGTAGCTCATAAACAACACCAATTCAAACAAAAAGGGAGATGTTCAAAATCAGGAATATGTACAATCTATATTCGTGCAAAACTCAAGCTCATATAATCCAAAGCCTTCATCATCTCCAAAGTATGGATTTTAAACAGATATGTGAGTATTTTTATTTCTAACTTCATTATCAACTTCTCCTACAATGTCGATGAAATCCATCAAAACCGATCATCCAACATCATCTCATATACGTACGCAAACTTCATCAACATTCATGACAATCCGTTCAGATAGCAGTTCAGGCGCGTTGAAGCTCGATAAAATTGCAAAGCCTTAAAAAATACCAGATGCGATCCAAACTCAAGTATCACAACAAAATTCATCACTCAACAATATCTCCATCCCAAACTAATCATTGCATCAAACCTCTAAAACATCAACATAAGACCACTACAGTTTAACAATGAGCATTTCAGATCACTTTCAGTCAGCTACTATATTCCTCGCTAGGTCGATTAAGAAGCTAACTTCAACTAGCAAACAAACCATGCAATCATCACTCCAGTTTCAGACAATCATCCTAGACAAAGCAACAAATCTACAGTTCATCCATAACAAAGCACAGCTCCAGATCTTGTTCGGCAACTCCATTTAAGTCGACGTCAGGAAGTTTTTTGATGTTAGATTTTGGTGATACAATATTCCATATTTACATAGATTTTTAAGATATTTGAGTCTACGTGGAATTATGACTTAAATTAATTGCCTATTTTGCAGATTTTTGAAGATTTCAGAGAGTGATTAGATTTTGGAGAGTGATTAATTGCCTCTTTTATTGCTTTAAAGAAATGAATTATCTACATGGGAAAGATCTATGGAAGTATTCAATAGCTTCTCAAAATAGATATTTTGTCAAGACTATAATAAATAGGCATATATAGAGTTAATTAGATGTGTATGTGGAAATGTTATTTTTCTAGGTTTTGGGATTGAGATATCTTCTCAAATTTTGGCTTTCTTTTGTAATAATTTAGTGAGCTAATAAAGGTTCTATTTGGAGTAATTTGTTTGTCATTTTTTTTCACTTCTTATCTCTTCTAAAATCTAATTGTGTAGGGATCCTGAGAAAATCCTAACATTTGAGGAACTATAGGCATGGTAGTGTTGGCCTCGACATTCGACTAGTGGTGTTTAAATCTCAACAACAACAAAAGATTCAGATCCAAGCTGCTCATCTTCAGTCCCATGAGGCAAGAACATCAAATCTGCATCACAACTATCATGGCTTTATCTCTTAAGGTAGAAGTTATTAAAGGTCTAGCTCATGATTTTATTAAGTAGGAAATTGCATCATTATGCTTAATAAACAGAATGAGGGGAGCTCCAATATAAAAATATTGAAATGGAAAAATACTTCTAAAACGAATCTGTTCCCATGCAATGGTAAAAAATTCTTGACGGTATCGAGCCGGAACAACTTGTTCCTCTTGAACATCCCGGTTCAAGGCCAAAGAATTTCCTACAGCTACCGTATAATATTCATCTCTATTTGGTGATAAATAAATTATCTGTGCCTCTTTTGATCTCTCAGATATTTCATAAAGTAGACTCTCTATAGATTCCCAAGAACCAATCCTCACATGAATAGCTAAAGATCCAATAAGCCCAACATTCATTCCTTCAGACGTGTCAATTGGGAAAATATGCCCACACTGGCTCGGGTGGATATCTCGTATCCAAAGGCTAGCAGTTCGTTCCGTCAATCCGCCAAGACCCAAATAACTCAATTTTCGCCCATGAACAATTTGTATCAATGGATTAGTTCGATCCAAAACTTGAGATAAAGGGTGTAGTCCAAAAAAGGATTCATAAGTGGTTGTTAATGAAGTTGAAGTTACCAAATTTTGAGGAGTCAGTATCAATTTATGTCTGATTGCTCCGCATACAATTCCTCGAATCGAATTTTCTAAATGAACTAGTGCAATTGATCTTGTAACAGATCTGCTACAGAACGAACAAGTTTATTTTTTAACTGATTCATATCGTCAAATGTACCCATTCCAAATTTAATTCCGATCAAATGATCTACAGTAGCCAATAGATCTCATGGTAACAAAAATGTATTATTCTGAGGTATATCAAGATTCAGTCTCTGGTTCATATTTCATCGACCTATTCTTCCTAATTCACATTTTTGTTGAAGAAAATTCTTTTCTAATTCCTTACATAAGGACTCAGAAAATACCGGATCCCCAATGACACAAGCAAATTATTGATAAAACTCCAAAATGGCATTTTCTTTGGATCCAATCTTTTTTTCCTCCTTATCATTCGAGAAAGACAAGATAATTTCAGGGTAACAAACATTATCTAGAATTTCTCTTAGATTTGAAACCATAGTTGATGATAAAACTAAAATAGTTATTTTTGTCCTACTTACACGTGCCCATATCCTTGTTCTTCTATCAATTTCTAATTCCGATCTTCCTTCCCAATCTGATATTATAGTGCTGGTATAAACAACATTTTTGTTATGATCCAATTTTGAATGATAGTAAATACTGGGACTTTGAAATTTTTGATTGATCACAATTTTGTATATTCCATTTACTATAGAGGTTCTCATGGAATTCATTAAAGGAATGTTTCCAATAAAAATAGTTTGTTGTTGCATATCCCTACCGGTTTTCCAATTTACTCCCGCATGGACATATAATTCAAAAGAATATATGAGTGATTCATACACAACGTCCCTTTCCTTTATCAGGGGCTCCATCAATTGATACCTTTCCACAAATAATTAAAATTCCATTTCTTGATCTCTATCTTCCATTTTTGAAAACTTATGAAATTCTTCTGTTAAACCCTTACCTACAAATCCCTCAAACTATATCTAACTAAATCCAGGTATTGTTGACATTCCCTCAGTTCCATTTTGAAGCATCTTAATCTTAAGTTTCATATTTATTTTTATTGAAAAAAAATTCAATTATTGATTCACTATTCATCGACCCATATGGATCGACTTAGCAATAATAGAATGTATATTATGTTTACCGAATCCTATAAAATTTTAGTCAACTCCATATATCTATTTCAAACATATGAACGGAGATGGAACGACGGAATAAAGAACATTTTGGGCCCAGGTTTAAATTTTCGACTAGTTAAATTAAGAAAATATTTCTAGAAACAAATTTCTGTTGCTTACAATTATGGAGCCTTATTCAAAATTGGTCCAACTTCTACCTAACGTATTAGTATGATATTATGATCCGACAGGATACCACAAAAAGGAATAGTTGAGATTCCTCTTTATATCTATATAAATGAAATAAAGATAGAATAATCTGAAGTAGTATAGAGTTTTGCCTTTCTTAACACAAAAATGGAATTTCTTGTTCCAAAAAAATTGGCGGATTTTTTTAGTAGGGAGGGAAATTTATAGAATATGCTTGAATTGTGTAACTTAATATAAATATACTAAAACAAATATTGTATTTATTAAGTACATGTTGATATGGCTATCTAGCCATATATCACATCCTTTCTTGCAATTTCTGGAGCAACATTAACATGGATCACACTCCACCAAAATTCGTATTTTATATTCAATATTTTAATCTATTTATTAAATGAAAAATTAAAACATGAGAATTCACTCTAGGGATATGTACATAAGAGAGAGAACCGTCTCGGTATCAGGGTAACAATGGGATTTATATATACACATATAAGTTGTTATAACTGAAATAGAAAATTATTTTTTTTATAGAAAAAAAATGAGATTAGTCATAAATTGGTCATAAATTAATTTTCTTTTCCCATTCAAGGAAACTAAATTTTATCTCCAATAAAAATTGAGGAACCATTCACTACTTTCAATTTAAAGACTAATTTAAAGTAAATTGTCAATGGTTCCAATTTGCCCTGCATTTTGCAGTCTGTCGCTAACATTTGACTCTTAATAGAAAAGAAATAAGAAGGGAAATTATTAACTAATGTATATTTTGAGATATAATAAATCGAAGAAAATAATAGAAACCAGATAAAAAAAGAATGTGTTTTTTAGGATTAAATACAACGGGATTCAAGATAAAAAAAGAGTTAGTAGTAGAAATCGAATATGGCTAATATTTTTATCCATTTTATTTTGGATTGAATTTGGTGGCATGGCAAGTGGTAAGGCGGGGGACTGCAAATCCTTTATCCCTAGTTCAAATCCGGGTGTCGTTTGATCAACCAAACATTTTTTATTTCTTATTCTGCCGATCTAATTCGATGAATTATTGCTCCGCAAGAAGTGTAGGTGTGGACGTGTAAATACTTGATTTTTATAAACTAGAGCATAGGTTTTAGAAAAGACTGTAACTTTTTCTCTTAAAATCTAAGTCTAGCCAAAATCAAATCGGCAGTAATAGGGATGAAGCAAAAACCTTAATTATTAACTAATCATTGGTAATGATTGATTCTCATCATTTATTTCAAATTTTTTGAAATAAATGGTGAGAATCAATTCCAGAATGGAATTAAGAACTAAGATCGCAAATCTCAATATACAAAGATTCCTAAGAGGCAACACATTTTACTACTAGAATAAAAGATTATATAAAAGACTAGCATATCAAAATCACTTTAACAATTTTTAGTTTTAAGTAGCGTCTCGTGATTATGTTGGGTATTAAATTAGATTGGTTACAATGATGTGAAATAAATTTAGGGCTTGTAGAAAGGCACGAAGATACTTTGTATTTAAACTCACTAAAGGCTATGAGTGCTCGGATATAGAATCAGAATAGTTGGTCAACTCTTATAGTATAGAGTAAAGGTAAAATTAAAAATAAAAGAATATATGTATGTAGTAATAGCGGCAGTGGGTTCTACCGATTCTTTCATAGAAAGATAAGCTTAGATCAAATAGAAAATAGAGGTATCTGATATATAGTTGTGCATAGAAAATGCGCGTGTATCATCTTGTACTTAATACTTCCTGATTCTACGGGAAATCTTAAAATATGGAAACTTGTTGTAAATGTATTCATTGAATTGATTTGGTTCATCAATAGTCTTAAGTTAAAATCCTATTTTGACTATGTGCCATTGATTCCACTATGATTATTAAATAATAATCGAATAATTCTTTCGTAAAAATAAGCGACATAATTCACATGGATATAGTAAGTCTAGCTTGAGCTACTTTAATGGTCATCTTTACATTTTGTCTTTCACTTGTAGTATGGGGAAGGAGTGGACTCTAGTGCCGTGGACATACTAAATTGAGTAATCGATTGCTCAATCCAACTGTATCAATTCTTTATTAATCATTTTGTGAAGCCTTGCCTTAAAAAAAGCATTCAAAATTGTACTGGAATAGAGTAATAAATCATTATCATAATTATATTTTGCAACTCAAATCTACGCATAATTGAAGATTCTTTCCAACCGAATTTTGACTAATTTGACTAAATAGCCTATATTCTATATTTTTTCTTTTAGAATTTTTTTTTGCTATTATGAACTACATATTTTCTATCCACTATAAGAGAAACGATTAGCGATTGTCCAAAGAGTTCCTACACATAATAAAATTAGATCTTTCTTCTGTTAGGCTATTTACACATCGCACATTTCACATTTGTTTTAAACTTCTAGAAATTATACTTTTTTGATTCATCCATGTTTTGTTTAAACATGAAAAATAGCCAGGTTTACTCTAACCCCTTTTCTAAATCCGAAGAAGTTATCATATAACTACGTGGATTATTCATTAATTGTTCAGTCAATGACTTCTTGAGATGGAAAAAAGAAATAGAATTATAGTTTTATGTTATCTATATGTACGTATACTATATACATATTGTAATTTTATCTATATGAAGCCTATATTAATATTAGTATACAATACTAGCTAGTGTGGTAGGAAGAATTATATATTATAGTTCTTTCTATCACACTAGCTTAGATACTTAATAAGCTACTTCTGTTCTGATTCTAGCTCAGCGCAATCATTTCATTTAAGACTTAGTGTTTGAATTCTTTTCTTTCATTTCTTTAATCATTGAATTGAATTGAACTGCTAAGAACTGATAATTCAAGTTTCATTCAAATTAATTATTTTGGATAACTGTTTTTACATAGATGATATGTAAAAAACCAGTAGGAATTAGAATGAACAGTGCAGTAGTAATAAGTGCGAGAATATTAACTTCCATAATCTAATCTTTTTTATGCAGTAACTTAACTCGAGTTCTAATCCCATAGAGATGATAAATTTGATTCATGTAAATTTAATGGGATGAATTGTATCTTGATGATACTGAATCAGATCAATATTATAAATAAAAATTTCTGGTCTATCAAATCAATTCCTCGTTGAGAATTGAATAGTATAGTATAGGGAGATCTTTTATCCATAAAAAACCATTTTTGATTAGATCATACATACCTGTCATTAGGTTTTCATCCTTTTTCCACTTGTTCTTTTCTATAACCTAGCAACTTATCTTCCTTGTATAGTTCTTCTACTTATACATATACATATTTTGTATATAGAATTATAAGGTATTATATAATCGGTATTCTCTAAGACATACAGAGAGATGAACAATATAAGTATAAGTGAGATGTAAAAAAGGTAAGGTTAAGTCTAAAAAATCGACTATTCAAGTTTTACCTTTACTAAGAATAAGAAAAGAAAGGAGCCCTACTTGGTTTTATTGGTCTTTTTTTATGTTATTTTATCAGTATACTCTTTATTTTGTTCGATTGGACTGGGAACGTATACATCAAAAATTCAATATAAAAATGGAATGAGAGTGAATTGTTTCAAATCAGTTGTCATAATTGAGGCTAAAAATATTTAGATTTAGAAAAGATGTGCTTTAACCTAAAAATTATTTGTCGGAGAATTAAATTCTATGAAGATTAAGTTCATTGTATATCATCATATAATAAACCAAATATAATAAACAAAGCTATTTTGCATATGTACCCCCTAAAAATCTAAGCACTCTATTCCATTTCATTGAGCAAGAGCAGAATGATTGAAAAAAGAGTATTGGTATCTCTTAAACCTTAAATACTGAATATAGCAATAGTACCAATTGTACTAAATCTACATATATTTTTCCTTATCAATTAGTACTAGGAAGAAAAGGAACTTCCCATAAGTATCTGATGAGACATGCGGAAAAAAAGAAATAAACTCAATGGTGCGAATTTGTTTGATTCCATTTTGCTCTTTGTCTTCCCTTTCGCAAAAATAAAGAAATGAATTTCTCAATTCATGAGATCCTAGTTCGAGACTCGACATGAATTTTTTTAAGGAATAAATAATTCTGAACGAAGTTTCTTTTGAGGAAGAGAAGAACTACACCATGTTGTTTTTGAGAACTTGAAAAAAAACTCCAAAAGAAAATTTGTGGAGTACAAGGCTTAAAGTGTCACATGATAGGGATTTTTTATTTTTATTTTTGTTAGTTTAAAAGGCCCATGCATACATTTATTGCTCAGATGTGTATTTTTTTAAATCTAAAGTTTTTAGTTTGAATTGTAGTGCATGGTTCAAGAATTCCCATTTCGCGGATTGAATCGGGGAAAGATTATTAGGTATAGAGTTAGAATATTTGTTAGTAGAGAGTGCGAGTTTACCGGTTGTAAGCATTTGAATATTTGTTAGCTGGGTATATCATTGTGACCTTTATTTTTCGCATGTAAATTTCTACATTTTATATATATTATATCGATAAGTTTGCAAAATATTCATAAATAACATATTCACCTCCCTCTAGGGTATAGTATTCACTACTATGGTAATATTTATCCTACATATAATATAAACCTATGATTACCCATCTAATGTTTACAGAAGATTTCCTAGTGTTCAGCAAGGTTAATAAAAAACTGCTCAATCTATTACTAAATAATGCATGTACTCGATATCAGTGCTGGCTTGAAAATATATGATAATAAAAGTTGACTATTTTTTGGTAGAGGAGTGTAGATCATACGATAGATTAAGGATATAATTGATGTTCAAATTGCTGATTTAGTTTCATGTATCTTGGTATTTCCCTCTCAGACAACAAGCCTAAGTCCAAGGATTTCATATCACTGATAGATAAAATTAAGAGTAAATTTGAAAGCTGGAGGAACTGAGTTATAAATACTAGTGGAAGATTAGAACTTATTAAATCAGTAATCTATTTTCTAGTTGGCTATTAGATGCAACATGTTAAGTTCTTGAAGCTATAATGGAAAAACTGAGAGAATATGTTCAAACTTTTTATTGGAATGTCAAAAACATTAGGTGATTTGGGACATTGCATGCAAACTGAAGAAAGAGGGTCTAACAACCCGAACCTTAATGGGCCTGATTTTTCGACTAAATCGATAAAACTAAATTCATCAGGGTACAAATCATTGGTGTTGGTAACCTGTGATGAACATAAGTACATCAGAGAGTTATCTATACGAACTCACAGTGGCATTGTAAAATATAATAAAACATATATACCGACTAAGGCTACTATCTTGGATATGTAGTCGCCTTGTAAGTGTAGAGCATGAATGTGAAGACCTGTCCATCTACCTTTCCCATCTTGCACTAGAATCATGTCCCTCTAAATCTACCATGTGGGTTGTATTGAGGAGAGGGTCAGAACTGTGTTCTGGTGAGTAGTAAATTACTTACTTTATTTATAACACTGGTTTTTGCCGATTGATTTCCAATTATGTGTAATGTCTACTATTCACAGATTAATCATTTAATTCCATATGCAAGTACGATATGTTTAACCTACTCTGAAGTATAATTACCTATATGTGAACGCTACTCTGAGGTATATAAGTATCTATATGCATAACCTACTCCACGGTAAGAGTATCTATATACGTCTATCTGTATAGGTGCATTATTGTACTTCCTAAAAGAATATCCTAGCACTTAATACTTCATAGATAGACCCAACGACCATTTAATACCTCAATCCTGAAGCAGGCCTCCCATAACTATGAAGTATACAAGGTTCAATAACACATCTCCCATCCAATCATATCCTAATGATGGAGAGAAAGTACCTAAGTCACTTAAGACCTTTTAAATGAGAAATAGGTAGAATCTGACCATTTAATACATATTCAATTTCCTTTACATTTCCGTATTTGGTCTCTATAATTAAATTCATGAAATGGTTTACTACCCATATTGACTTGATTACAATAACTTCCCTTTTGTTCCTTAATTTATTACCTTGTTCGTATTTAGCATTTTATTTATAATTAATATCATAACGTACAATTAATTGCACATTACCACATGTATTAACAAACACTTATTTATTTATTTCTTAAACTTATACTTTACTTTATATATTTATCAATTGGTAAACACGATTATTTATATTTTTATTTATAACTTCTTAGTTTCTACATTTAGGATTTCTGGAAATACACTTAGTTGTAAATTTCGCAGAAATATTCATTTCTCCATTTTAATGCATTGGAATCGTATCTTTCCCTAGAAGAAAATGTTAACGTTGCAACTTTTCAAAACTACCAAAAGTGGGATTGTGCTACATTTGCAATTACATGGAATTATCTCATTTTATTTTTATTGAAATAAACAGTGCAAACTACTAAAAAACATCCCTGCTTTGCAACTCTCCTTCTTTTGGATATGTGAACATTCCTTATTATTTCATACGACATATTTTTCATATATAATTGTGAAGTTGGATAGTTTATGGAAATTCACATGGTAATCAATACGACTAGATTGCGTATTCTACAATTTCAACGAATTAAAACATAGAAGTTTAAATCCCAAAGAAAATTAGAGCATCTCCAGTTGACGATTATCAAATTTAACAATTTATACCCTAAGTAAGAATAATCTAGAATTAACTACCCAATTCTATCCTTATTATATTTCATAAAATTTTAGGGACTATTTTTCCCAAATTCTAGATTTATTGTGTATATAACATTTTATTAAAGTTATTTAATTTGTTGAATATGTAGGCAAGGATTTCAAATTAGATTTATTCATTTCGACCTATAATTCAATGGTTTTCACATAGCCATCATAACAAAAATAGAATTTCAATGATATGAATGTAGTATTATGTAAATTACATAATTTCCCACTCACCTTATGACTTTTAAATCTACAGATCCAAATCCATTCTTCTAACTTGACTCCTTTTTCTTCTCAACCAAAAATATGTGTGTGTGTATATACCATTAGAATTGTAGATCCGAGAAGAGATTTGAATTAAGTGGAGTTCAAATTTAAAATTTCTAAATTTACCTCTTTCATAGAATTGATTCACTCCTTCATTCCTTCATTCCTTCTCTGTTATTTTCTATCCTTCTCCAATGTATATATATAATATTTTATAATTTCTCAGAATAGTGGAGAGGAGAAATGGCAGAGCTCCGCTGCTCCGTTTGGAAAATTTGAGAAGAAGAGTGAGGGGCTAGGCCTGTATTTATAGTGCTCAAATAAATTTTATCTGTTAGATTAAAATATATTAAATCTGGACTGTTAGGTCAGGTTCAATCTGTGTCGGTTCTAACTTAACCGATTGACCTTCTATAGCAAGCGATCGACTGACTATACTAAGTGGTCGACCGATGGGGTCGGTGATTTATTTCCTCAACGTGACCATTTCCTTATTAATATTGATTACGTATTCGGCCGACAACTTAAAGGGACTGAATTTTCACTGAATCGAATTCCAAGTCCATTAAGGTGTAGATTATTGGTGTTGGTATCATGTAATAAACAAAAGTGTATCAGAGATCTATCCATAAGAACTTACAATGGAATAATAAAATATAATATTACACACACAGAGACTAAGGCCAATACCTCGGGTATCTAGTGCCCCTATTGTTGTAGAGCATGCATGAGGAAATCTGTCAATCCACCATTCCCACCTTATATCAGTTGTTGTTCCTCTAAATCTATCATGTGCGTTGTAATTAGGAGGGGTCAGAACATCATTTTGGTGACAATTAAATTACATACTTTATCCATAACACTAGTTTATGCCGAATGTTTTCCATTACATGTTAGGTCTATTATTCAAAGCTCAGTCATTTTGACTACATATACGCGTACGATAAACTCAACCTACTCTGAGTTATTATATGCGTGTGTGTAAGCGCGTCTCTGTCCCCCATGGACAAGGATACATTCCACGCTAGTGTCCCCACCCTTGCGATCTAACCGCTTTGTATCGATTACCCAATTCGAAATCCTTACTACAACGACAACGTAGCATACTTACGCATTGAGAGGAGCTCACAACATCAAATTGCGCCAAAGATAACTTAGGGTCTACTGCATTCATGTCCAAAGCTCCATGGTAATGCCACTTATTGCACTGCGTTGAGCACCGACAATAGTACCTAGGCTGAATTGCCAGCATACACCGAGGAACCTCCTATTGGTGTCATGCTAAACTGTCTCAAAGGAATATCTAACTACTTCATATCGATTTTCAAATTAGAATAACCAAACTTCGACTACACGTATCGTACTTACACATTTAAGGGGAGCCCGCAATGCCGACTCATGTCAAAGATGACTTAAGGTCAGTTGCATCCGTGTCCAGATCTCAATGGTAATGCTACCGATAGCATTCCATTGGGCATCCACATCAGTGTCACGACCTAATTGTCATATGCACCGTGGAACCTCCTGTTAGTGTCGGACCATGCACAGTACCAGGCATCCACCAATAGTGTGGCGCATACAATGAGGAACCTCATGTTAGTGGTGTGTGATTAGCATAGCCTCGCGATCAAACCGCCTTAATTTCCCATGGGTCATATAGTTGGAGATGTCCCATATCCGTACAATGTATACACAACTACGAGTGGCCCCTTGTAAAGGGTAGACTTCTGTTCCATGATAGTAGTGAACTCGCATTCCAACCCATACTAATGACCATGTCATTCATAATTAACCTAAATATTGGGCTAGCCCACTAATCCACACCCATCATAAATGTATTCTTAAGGCCATATAATTTCAACAGAAAAATCATTATGCCTCCTAAGTTCAATTATTAATATTTATTTACTTTCCATGAACTTAGTTCTTATTTTATAGATGTCAATTAAGTATCCATTAATACTTCTTTTTCAGTTAATATAATTAAGTTCCATTTAATGTGTCTTTCCAGTTACAATTTAGTGTCCGTTAATACAATTAAATATATTTACTACTTCTTTTCAATTTATACAATTAAGTATATTTACTACTTCCTTTTAATTAACATAATTAGGTATATTTAATGCTTCTTTACATTTAATACAATTAAGTATTTAGTGCTTCTTTTCAGTTTATGCCCATTTTAATGAGATTACTATAACTTCTCTAATTCTTTAATTCATTGTCTTATTCGTGTTTAGCACTTATTATTTATTTTATAGCCTATATTTAGTGACAATGAGATTATTATTATTATTTCTATTTATAATACTATAATTTTACATTTAGTGATTTCTACATTTTAATGCATTGAAACTAAATCCTCTCAGAAATATTACTACTGTAAACCCCTATAAATTATTCAAAAGAGGAATTATGCTATGTTCAGAATTACAAGGAATTACCCTTTCAGTTTTTATTGAAATTGACAGCACAAAATATGATAAACATCCATATTTTGCACACCTCTTTCTTTTAGGCATATTCCTTGTTATTTCAAACGACATGGTTTTCATATATACTTGTAAAGTTGAATACTTTATAGAAATTCTTAAAGAAGCATTCTTTATTTCAATGTATTAAAATATAAACTTAAATCCCAAATCAGATTAGAACATCTTCAATTCAAGTTCAACGACTTATAATGATAAATTAATGAAATTTGGAATTTATACATAATCTTATTTAGATAATTTATTTCATAACTTTGAAGGACTACTTTCACCCTTACATTTCAAATTCAGGTGTATGCAACATTTCATTAAAATTAACAATTCACCAAATACGTAGGCAAGAATCTCAAGCTTATTTTATAAATATATATTTAATCATACAATTCCACGATTCATATTTAGGCATAAAATAAATAGATTCACAAACAAAATAAATCTAATATTATGTAAAATATGCATTTTCCCACTCACCTTTATAATTTTCCCTCTTCTTGCCTCCACGAATCCTCTCCTCTCGATTCCTCCACGAATCTTCTTCTCTCTGCAAAATCTCATAAGGCCACTTAATACTTTTTAAATGGGGAAGAGGCGGACCCTCCAATGGCCATTTAATACCTCAACTCCGTAGTGGACCCCGTTCAGAGATTTCTACTACCGCACCTAAATGATAATCCTAACCATTTAATACTTCTTGAATGGGAAAGAGGCAGACCCTACAACACCCATTTAATATCTCAACCCCGATGCAGGTCCTTCCTAAAATTAGCCCCAGCCATATGCGAATGTATATCCCCACGGATCATATAGTTGGAGATGTCCCACATCATTAGTAAATATACACAACTACTAGTAGTCCCATATGGAGGGTAGACTTTCATTGTGTAACCCTACTGACCTCGCATCCCAACCGATACTAAACCATGTCATTTATAATTAATCTAAATATTAGGCTAAGCCCACTAATCTACACCCGTCGCAAACGTATTATTAAGGTCGTATAGTTTAAGTATAGAAATTATTACGCCTATTAAGTTCATTACTTATTCATATTCATTTATTTACTTGCTATGACTTCTTCTTATTTTAGAAGTTTACTGCATTTATTACTCCTTTCCATTAATGTTATTAATGATATTTATATATCATGCCTATTCAATTTCCTTTATCATTTCCATATTTGGTCTCGGTAATTAAATTCATTAAATGGTTAACCACCCATGTTGACTTGATTACAATAACTTCCCTTTTACTTCTTAATTTATTACCTTGTTCATATTTAGCATTTTATTTATAATTTGTATGATAATGTACAACTAAATGCACGTTACCATATGTATTAATGCTGTAATAGACGTTTATTTATTTCTTAAACTTATATTTATTATTTATATATATATATATTTATTTAATTAGTAAACGAGATTATTTATATTTCTATTTATAACGTTTTAGTTTCTACATTTAGGGATTTCTGGAATTGCACTTATGTGTAAATTTTTGAGAAATATTTATTTCTACATTTTAATTCATTGAAATCGTATCTTTACCAAGAAGGAAAGGCTACCATTGCAACTTTTCATAAACTATCAAAAGTGGGATTGTGCCGCGTTTGCAATTACAAGGAATCATCTCTTTTTATTTTTATTGAAATAGACAGTGCAAACAACCGAAAAACATCCCTACTTTGCACATCTCTTTCCTTTGGATATATGAACATTCCTTATATTTCAAACGATGCATTTTTCATATATAACTTTGAAGTTGGACAGTTTAACGGAAATTCACATGGCAGTTAATACAACTAGATTGGACATTCCATAATTAAAATGAACTAAAACATAAAAATTTAAATCCTAACTCAAATAAAAGTGTTATCCAACTTTATGACCAAACTATATTTTGACGAGTCGGATCGACCAAATAGGAAGATAGCTGAGTAAAAAACCAGAACGATAACTTCAGAATTCAAATTCCAGTTGAAGTTCAATGATTTAACCATGGATCTACCAATCACCTTTGAAAATAGCCAACATGCTAAGGTGCTGCAAACGCTGAAGCCAAAATCTAACAACCAAGAAAATTCTTGGATTGGTACTGACCCAAGGACCTTAGTTCGCTACAAATCCATAGAAGTTGCTCAAAACGTCTTTTACCTCATGCCATCTGGAACTAAGACCAATATTAATCAAAGCATGCAATGTTGTGTAGTATGCCAATGACTTATGAATCAGATCTCAATGCACAAAGCCTAAACTCCGTAGCAACATAACTAAGCACTCTTGATTTCTCACCAAACCAAGAACCCCACTTCAAATTAAGCCCATTCTAAGATATTTGAAGTGCACACATGTGTATGCAAACCAAAGCAACCTCAGAGAATCAAATAAAGTTCAACAAACAATCACAAAGGCCTCTGCTGATGCATGGCCTTCAGATCGGTACTGACCATCGAAAATTACTGATTTGGCCATGATCTTTTCAATGCACCTTCTTCAAGATGTAAAGAACATGGTAGAGATAAATACGTTGATCTTCATCTATAAATAAAGGATGATAGACACTATTTCGAGATTCTTTTTTCTACATTCTAAACTTTTGTATTTATATTGTGATTTCTTGGATCATTACTGATCCATAGACCATCGATCCATACGATCACATTTGTAAAATACTTTGCAGAATCAGTACTAAAGTTCAAGTGGACGTAGGCTAGTGATTAGCCAAACTACTATAAATTATTGTGTGTTTCTCCAATTTTCATTTAATTTCTTTATTTTATTCTCTTATATAAATATTTAGGGTGCTTGTGCTAACTTTTTGCGTAAATTTTTTGGTGCTTTCACTGAAATCGTTTCAATCTCTTACTATTCAGATCTTTTTTCGATTTTTGGATTGCCTTGATCCACGAAGTAGATCTATTCTTTTTGTTCTTAAAATTCATCATTATTCAGATTTCGCTCCATCATAGGATCTACCGAAGTAATGGCTCCAAGAAATGCTAAGGAAAAATCAACCACTTCCCAACCCACTAATAAAGTTGAAAATGTCGGTTCTCAACAGGTTAAAGAAATCGCTCAGCCCAAAACTATTAAGATTTAGAGCGCTTCAGAAATGATTACCCGATTTGAGAAGGATAGGATGATGAAGGAGCTAAATGATAAGTTGCATGAAAGCCAGGATGAAATGACGAAACAGATAAGGAAAATCCAGATTTGATGAACCAGTTGCCTCGGGGTCATAGAAAGAACATAAGGGAGTTATCACCTTTCGATTCAGAAGAAGATAGACCCTCCTCATTTAATGAAAATCACAAAGATGAGAAAAAAAATGAAAAGGAAGGAGACTGGGACTGTAACAACCTGGTAAATTTAACGATAACTAATTTAAAAAGAAATTAATAAATAATCAGTAAAGCCAAAAATGGAATTTTCACAAACATCGTAATTTGGCCATGAAACTTGCACCGTTGCGTATGAGTCAATTTTCTGGTCAATTTTCATATATAAAGTTTTACGATCGGAGTTCAAACGAAAAAGTTATTAGCATTTGAATATTTCAGTTCGAAAATAATTATATATGCAATTAAGGAAATAAACGTAATTAACTAGTGTTAATTAACTTCAGTTAATGTTAATGAATACTTAACCCTTAAATAAGTTTAATGTTAACGAAATCTCTACAAGATAGTATAAAATAACAAATAAATGGAAAAAATGGACTGTTAAAAAAGTTACCCAATCGATCGACCCCTATATTGGTCGACCTGTGGTAGGCTAGCAGTCAACCGGTAGTCAACTGGCGGCTGTGAATTGAACCTAGGCCAAATGGCCCGGATATAATATAATATAATCTAATGGCTCGCATGGATTCGAACCCCTATGAATATGGGCCTAACCCCTCACTTTCCTTCTCATATTTTCTGAAGCACGACGAAACTTTACCATTTTCTTTTCTCCACAAATTCTTTAGCCATTTCTGTACATTCAATGTACTCTACGGATAGAGGAATACATAGAGTTGAACATAGTAAAATAAGAAATTGAAAGATTTCGTTGAAATTGTTTGTTTGGAAATTTCCCGAAAAGCTAATTATAGGTTCAAATCAAAATAAAATTATAATCTATATATGTATATACAAGTGGAGAATAGTAGAAGAAGAATAGGATCGAATTGAATCGTCAAAGCCTAGGTAAACTACAAATCCAAATCTAAATTAAATTCAAATCTCTTTTCAGATCTAAATTTCTAATACATATGTATAAGCTTATGGTACATATTCTGTTAGGGAGAAAAATAGAGTCAGATAGAAATAACAGGGTTTAGATTTGGAAATTTGGATAGCTTAAAGGGGAGTGGAAAATATATAATATTGGATTTATTTCATTGTAAATCTGTTTCTTGTATGCGTGGATATAATTATTTTAGAGCTACAGGCTTAGTTATATGCGTAATGAACTTGAAAACCCAGCCTATATATTCTGTGAACTGTTAACTTGAATTAAATGTTACATATACTTGAATCTGGAAAGTTAAGGTGTAAGTAGTAGTCCCTTAATTAACAAGATTGATGGAAATTCCAGATTTGTGGGTCAAAGGACATATGTTAGTGAATATGAATTAGAAGTTATTATAAAATTTATTGGGATTTATGTAGTATTTTAATTCATTAGAATGAAGTGTGTTGCAATGTAATTTCTATAAATTATTCGGTTTTATAATTATGAATAAAAGTGTATCGTTTGAAGTAACAAAGAGTATGCCTAAAAGAAAGAGATGTACAAAATATGGATGTTTACCGTATTTTATACTGTCTATTTCAATAAAAAAAAAATTTCTTGTGATTCAAAACATAACACAAATCCTCTTTAGATAAGTTATAAAAATTTACAGTGCTAACATTTCCTTTTTGGGAAGGCATAATTCCAACGCATTAAAATGCAGAAATTCTAAAGTATAAACTAAAGAATTGCAAGTGGTAATAGTAATAACCGTCTAATTATAAAACGAATATACGCAATTGTTGATAAGAAAAATTGTCAACACCTCAAATTTCAAGTTTGATATGGGCAATTCTTTTGAAACCTCCTTTCCAATGAGTGGGGACTGCTAAAGCTCTTCTAGTAGGAAAAAATGATCAGAAGTTTTCTTTTGGTACCTTTCGACACAGTCTATAGGGTAGTTTTCATCTTGGAAAATCCTTTTGAATGTGTTGATTGAGAACTCTGTCAAAACAGCCTTTCGACATAGACATGAGTGTTTAGGTAGAAATTTAAGGATCTTTAGAAATAGCGCAATTGAGAAGGTTTCGACACTGTAAAAAGGGATAACACTTGTAATCTAGTAGATTCTAGCTAAGGCTTCTAAGAACTAAGAAAACGTTGGGTTTCGACTTGGTCGAAAGGGCTCCTTTCGATTAACTCAACCGTAAGTTGACATATTTGTGAATGATAAGGAAATCTGTGCTGCTAAGAAAACGCGATTATAATAATCTTCTTTTATTGAACTCAATTGTATAAATTGACCAAAACCTCAATCTGATTTGAGAATTAGGGTTTTCTAGTTTGAGGAGAATACAGTGAGAAGTAAAGAAATCAGATCCACTCTAACTAACCCCTGGGGTCATATTTATAGGCGCGGGTCTGGACCTCTCAACCCCATGCTATTGACATGGTCGAAAGGTCAACCCCTTTGCTTTCGTGAGTGTCCCCCGAGCCATACCTTTCGACCTAGTCGAAAGGGTTTTAGTCATCCTTCTATTGCTGCTTGGGGTTAGGCCTCTCTCTTCTGCTTTGTTTCCTCTCGACCTTGTCAAAATGGGTTGCTTGATAGCCTTTTGACCTTGTTGAAAGGTCTGTTGTTGCGCTTTTTGGCTAGAATGTTGATGTACCGAAGAAGTTATCATGGGTCCTAGCCTTCGACATTGTCAAAACGTGCCTTCTCTTTGGCTTCGAGTGAGCCGAAACACTCAAAATGGCTTTGTTATGAATGGTCTCCGTCGAAAGCCTCTGCACCAACTAATTCAAAACCTCATGCCTTTATGGTAATGGTTGTGTGGTTCTTCTCTCTTACGTGAGAGTGGCACTAACCGTTTCGAAGGATGTGTATGCTTTCGAAAGGGTTGAGTTGGTTGAATACTTTTCTAGCGGAAGTGATGAAGGCGAAACCAAGACGTTTCGAATGGTTTGGTGCAAAATGTAGAGTGTCTGCTATCTATTGCCTTCGAGAGGTGTCCTTTTCAGTGATTTAGATGTTGTTATCATGCTTGTTATTGCCTTCGAAAGGTAGCCTCCGACATTGTCGAAAGCTCTTCTTTGATACAGTTGAAACATCCCTCTGTCCTACTCGAAGGGTACTGCTGGTGCTGCTATATTCTTGTCGGAAGCTATGTGTAACTAGGCCAACTTGGTGCTTTCTGATTCTTATCGACACTCTTGTGTTCCTTCTTTCATACTTTTATTCCTGGGGATATTTTGTGGATAGCATTTAGCCCGCCCTCCCCCGTATGAAAGAAGCTTTTGTTCTTTAGGACGAAAACTCCAAGAATATTCTTTCTTTATTTTCCTACGAAACAAATAATAACCTATATTAAGATTGTGACCTTGTTATGAGACCTTAATGAGTAATCTTAAACTTATGAAATCAATGTTCAAGATGCTAATTGGTTATATTTCCAGGTAAGATGCTCTGAAATGTTCGTAACTAAACTTCCTTAAGAGTGTGGAATAATATCACCTGATTTGCTGACATTGACTCAAATAAATGAATCTTCGGAGAAAGTCTACTATGTACTTTAGATATTCCCGCCTTGAGTTAAACCTTCTTCAACCTGTAAATATCAATTTTGAGCCTTCGGTGACCTTAATTCATCCCTTTAAGTTAACCTTGCTTTCATCCTTATGCCATTGCTTAGAAATTCTCATTTAACGATAAAGTAGCAAGTAACTTAGTATTGATTTCATTTGACGATATAAACATCTTGCATTGAAACCAAATTTTAAATTCGACGAAGAATTTACAAATCATCATAAAATTCAATAATAGACAGGATTCTCAAAGTTAGGAGTCTAATAAGAGTCCCATAAGGAAATCAGAAATTGGAAATCTATAAATTTCTATCAAAATCCACAAGGAATTTTATGTTTCATAAAATTTGGAAACTAATAAGAAATCATCCAAAATCCCATAAGGAAATCATGCCCAAGAAATCCATAAATCATCACTGAAACTCAGGAGGAAATTTTGAAACTCGCTAAACTAGAAATCTAATAAGTATTCATCAAAAAATTTCAATTCAGAAATCAGGAATATGAAATTCACGAATCATTATGAAAATGAAATAGGAAATTTCAGATTCATAAAACCAAAGATCCAAAGATCTAAAAAGGTAGTTATGAATATGAAAACCATAAAAGTTCATTAAAATCCATAAGGAAGTGAAAGGTTCATCAAATCAGAAAACGAGCATTTGACCACCTAATCATAAAGATCCAAAAGGAAATTTGGAATTCACTAAATCAGAAATCTCAAAAGGGATTATCAAACACCTAATCAAGAAAGCAAAAATTCACAAACCATCATGAAAATCAACACGTAATCTCAGAATTCGTCAAGTCGAAAGCTCAATAAAGGATCATCAAAAATCCAAATAAGGAAACCAAAAATGTGGAATTTATCAATCACCGCAAGAATCAGCAAGGAAACCTGAATTCCATTAAACCGAGAGATTATTATAAAAAGGGAACTGAAAAATCCAAGAATCCAAAAATGCGATTATAAATCTTTCTATTTTAACTCAAAATTAGAAAATCAATGGCAAATTCATAAATTTTCATGCAAACTCCCGAAAGGGGAGCTAAGAAATCATGAACTTATAAAACAAGTGATCAATAGGACATCATCATGAAATTTCAATAGGGTATAACAACATGCAAAATTCATGAATCGTCATATAGGTCAATGAGGAAATTGAAAATTCACGAAACCAATTATTTAATAAGAAATCACTATGGAAATTCACCGGTGAAATTAAGAAAGCGTAATTAATAAATCATTATAAGTAAATGTTGTAGTTTAGGATTGACTAAATCCAGAATGGAATTTTCAAGAAAAGGAATTAAAAGTCCACGAAATCAGGAATTTAATCAAAATCTTGTCAAGATTTCGTCTTGACAAATAGATTATTAAAAATTCATCCAATATCGAAATCAGAAGTTTTCCTGGCCATGATAAATTCAGTAAATCTAAACAACAAATTCCTAGATCTATGGGTCAGTAGAGTTTTTTCTATATTGGAGTTGGGTTGTATCCATAAAACTTTGTATCCATTTGGGATAGTAGTTCCACATCTTATATGTTGTCTCTTTTATCTATGGGATTTCCTTATTTCTGAGGATTCAAGAGTGGTGTATTCTGTTTATTCTTCAAATGAGGTCACTTTTATCTCTGTAGCAAAATTTGCTATCTATTCCATTCCTTTAGATCTTGTATAGATCCTTGCTTTAGCATCATGTTATGGATCCCTTTTACCCATTCTTTTATCTCGTGTCATCTCTTTAGGATACATGTTTCTTAGTCCTTTGATGTAGAAATTACTTCTCAAACATTGGATGTTCTTAGATTTGTTATCCCATATCTTGTCCCCTCTGAATATGATTTTGGATTCTTTATCCATTCCAAGGGCGTTGGATACCTTTATCCCATTTGCCTTTGTTCATCTCCCTCTTTTGGTTTTCATTGTTATTTCAGATGACGGGTAGATTACTTTCCTTACCTTTTGTTCTTTTAGGGTTTGAATTTTTTTTTTAAGTTGTAGACATCTTTGTCTTTCTTCTTTTGTTCGGTGCCTTTTCTTGGGCTTGGACATCTTAGTCCGCTGTTTGAAGAGCCTCTTCCTGGGCTTGGACATCTTAGTCCACTGTTTGATGAGCCTCCCCTGGGCTTCCCTTATCCCAAAGGGATATTGTGCTTGCTAAGCTGACCTTCCTCCAGAAGGTTGTTGATGGGTACCATCCTGACCCATTCCCTAAGTGGTGGTTGTTATCCCGCCTTTTGGCAAGGCCGTGACACCAAAAAGTTGACTGGAAAACTAAAGACAGTTCGTCGTAAAAGCTCATTATACACTGTTTTACTATGGATATCAATGAATTTTGTCCGAGTCCGGATCGAGCCAAAATTGATAGGACATGAAAAGCTAAGCCATGAGAGTCAACGTTTCAAATCTCAAGTCAATCCGAGTCCGTTTGTTCAAGTTATGATCAACGCAAGATAGAAGAATCTATGTTCGAATCCATCAGTGTAGCCATCATTCGAATCCATCATCCCTGCCTTACTTCGAATCCATCGATATCGTCTTCTTCGTATCCATTGGCAAGGTTCATGTTCGAATCCATCCAAGACATCATTAGTTCGAATCCATCAAGTTACCCCTGTACGAAACCATGGCATTCGAATCGATCGAAAGGTGAATAGCCTCGCCTCCATCAGGTTCGTATCCATCAAACTGAAGGTCCTTCGAATCCATTCAGACGGCTAAGCTTCGTATCCACCATCCAAGGCAGCATGTTCGACTCGATGGAAGTTTCCCCTGGTTACTTTGAATCCACGGAGCTGCAGATACTTCGAATCCACACTGCTTGAAGCAACTTCGAATCGATCGACTTTACACCTAGATCGATTCGAACAGACCTTCGTTTATTCGATTCGGAGAGGGATGTCTTCGAATCCACTACCACGAATCCACCCAGTCAAAGCGGCGAAGAACATGGAGTCGACCCAGTCGTCTCGGAGTGAAAAGTGGATCAACCCAGGAAATGCGCACCACGTCATCGCAAAGGCGCGTGAGGCCATCGAGTCGAGCCTATCGATTCGAACGAGTCGAGTCGAAGCAAGCGTGTCAACCAGGAATGCAATCTTGAATCGATCATAACTTGAGATCTACAAGTCCAAATGCTATGAAATTTGGACAGTAGCTTGAGCACATGTTGAAGAATGTTCACGCCAAATTTCAGCTCGATCGGACAATTTCTTGATCGATTCGAACCAAGGGTCGAATCGATCCCAAAGTGGGCCCATATCTCCAGATTTCGGCCAGGTGGGCCCCCTGACGTGCCAGAACTGGTCTCCCTTCATTTTAGGCGAAATATCAGCCTCCTACACCTATAAATAGAGCCCCTGGTCATTCAGAAAAGGGGTCGGAGAATTCTAAGTACTGAAGAGCGCCCAGATTCTGCCAGATTTACTCCAGAACACCACTGCTTCCTTAGATTCAGATTGTAATCATATAATCAGTTGTACTATCTCAGAAGAAATTGTAATCATCAAGTAAACATCAATAAAATCATCAACTTCAGAGTGGACGTAGGCAAGATCGCCGAACCACTATAAATCTCGTGTTTCTGTTCATTATTTCTGAATTGTGATACCCTGTTTGCTTAGATTTGAGATTTGTGTGTGAATATTGTTGATTTATATTCATATACTGGTGCTTTCACAACATTTGGGGTTTGTGACCAATTTTGGTGCAAACACTTTGGTGCTTTCACTGAGAACACAACTCAGGAGTTCTTTCATTTGAAAGTTGAATCAGAAGGCTAAGAGATTCAGGTTCGAGGAATCATGACAAGGCAAACTAGTAAAAGGCAGAGACCAGAGCGAAGTCAGCACGAAGGGAGTCAAGAGGCTTCCTCAGGAGCAAACCAAGCATCGATCTTCATCACCCGGGATGAGATGGAGACAATGATGAAGAGACAGGAGGAGACGATCCAGAATTTGCTTCAACAAATTGGACAACTTGGAGCGCAAAATCAAGGAAAAACCAGGGCCCAGAACGAAGCAGGACCATCCAACGTAGCACCGGAGCTGGGGGGCACACACTTAGGACATGTTGATCCGAACACGGGAAGAGAGACAAGGACATCCGAGCAACCTGACAGCGATAGAGGGATGAACGCTCAATCAGGGGGGCAAACACCTGAAAGCTCGCACGGACTCGGGAGGCAGATCGAAGGTAGTGAACATGGACTACAGCTTGGAGACAATGATAGATTGGCAGAGATGGTCAGGCGAGCCATGAGAGGTGGATTGGTAAACAGAGATCTTGAAGATGTGAACAGGAGTCCCTTTTCTCCTGCGATTAGATTGGCTAGGAACCCACCAGAATTCAAACTGCCAACAATAGAAGGGTATGATGGGAGGACGGACCCTGCGGTCCATCTAACAAGGTATATAAGGCACATGGAAGTGCTGGGGGCATCACAGGAAGTCATGGCCCGGTGCTTCCCATTGTATTTGACAGACATAGCAGCTTTATGGTTCAGACAGCTAGAGAGCGGCTCCATTGGGACATGGACCGATTTGATTGAGAAATTTATGAGGCAATTCAGAGTTCATATTTCGAGACCCAAGAATGTGATGAGTTTGGCAACGCTAAAGCAAAAAGCTGGGGAGTCTTTGAGGAATTTCTTGACGTGGTTCAATGCGGCAGCAGCATCGGTGTATCGGCCAGATCCATCCATGGTTATGATGGCAGCTGTGTCCGGAGTAGCTGATGGCACGGAATTCAAAAATTCATTAACTAAGGATCCGCCAATGGATCTAGGAGAATTCTATCACGAGGCAGAAAATTTTTTACGATTGGAAGATGCTAATGCTGAAAGAGAAGAAGGAGAGGGAATAGAAGTTTATGCACTTAAAGACAAAAAGCCTCTCGAAAATGATTCAGGCAAGGATAAAGGAAAACGAAAGGCTGAGGACAATGGTGACAGGTCAAAGCGACTGCGGAGAGAGCTACGATTCACCACTTATTCAGAACCGAATGAGAGTTTGGAGCGAATCTACCAAGATACGCGAGAGCAAGTTCCCTACCGTAGGCCAATACGAAGGGATCCCACTGTTGACGAGAGGAAATCAGACAGATACTGCTTATTCCACGAACTGAATGGTCATAGCACTAATGACTGTAGACATCTGAAGGATGAGGTGGAAGGGCACATCAGGAACGGTATGCTACTTCAGTATGTGAGGAGGCGGGCTCTAGCGGTAGAGCCAGAGCGACCACCGTCTACGTCAGCCAGGGGTGCCCCCGAGCCAGGACATCGTATGATTATCAATTAGTTGAAATAACGATGGACAAGTTGTAAACCTCTCACCAACACAAGTAAGTCATTTACACATGTGCGAGATCACGAACGGTCCATAGGCATGTTGTGAATGACTACTAACCTTATCGTTGTGGGAGTTTACACTTTGACATCCTTGCTTTGCTTTTGTTTCATCTTGATTTGAATATTTGAACTTGACTTTGTTTAACATTTCTGCTAAAGACTTATTTTCAATGAAAAAATGATACTTGTGATTTCATAACGGCTAAGCCACTTACACATGTACGGGATCACGAACGGTCCCTAGGCATGCTCTGAGATGGCGATAAAACCGTTGCAAGAAACAATCCGGGAATTCACCCGAACGTGAAACCTGGTATTGATGATACTAAGTCCCTCCCCGGGCACACTCAATTCGCCTCGAACGGCATCCGACCGCGAACGGTCACAATTCGATCGCGAACGATCACACTTCGCCACGAACGGCACCCGACCTCGAACGGTCACCATTAGCCTCGAACGGCACCCGACCTCGAATGGTCACAATTCGATCGCGAACGATCACACTTCGCCACGAACGTCACCCGACCTCGAACGGTCACAACTCGCCTCGAACGGCACCCCTCACCTCAAATGGCTTGATCACGAACGGTCGTCATTTGGGGCCATATAGAAATGCTAGATCGCGAACGGTCGCATTCCACCTCAAATGGCTAGATCGCGAACGGTCGTCATTTAAGGTCGTACAAAAAATACTAGATCGCGAACGATCGCATTCCACCTCAAAATGGCTAGATCGCGAACGGTCGTCATTTAAGGTCAAATAAAACTATCAATGTCTTTGCAGGTCATCAACAGGATATGAACATCCAGCTAATGGCATTACAAAACACACCTTCCTATCGCAAGGCATGTTTTGGGGGGCAAATGTTATCCCGCCTTTTGGCAAGGCCGTGACACCAAAAAGTTGACTGGAAAACTAAAGACAGTTCGTCGTAAAAGCTCATTATACACTGTTTTACTATGGATATCAATGGATTTTGTCCGAGTCCGGATCGAGCCAAAATTGATAGGACATGAAAAGCTAAGCCATGAGAGTCAACGTTTCAAATCTCAAGTCAATCCGAGTCCGTTTGTTCAAGTTATGATCAACGCAAGATAGAAGAATCTATGTTCGAATCCATCAGTGTAGCCATCATTCGAATCCATCATCCCTGCCTTACTTCGAATCCATCGATATCGTCTTCTTCGTATCCATTGGCAGGGTTCATGTTCGAATCCATCCAAGACATCATTAGTTCGAATCCATCAAGTTACCCCTGTACGAAACCATGGCATTCGAATCGATCGAAAGGTGAATAGCCTCGCCTCCATCAGGTTCATATCCATCAAACTGAAGGTCCTTCGAATCCATTCAGACGGCTAAGCTTCGTATCCACCATCCAAGGCAGCATGTTCGACTCGATGGAAGTTTCCCCTGGTTACTTCGAATCCACGGAGCTGCAGATACTTCGAATCCACACTGCTTGAAGCAACTTCGAATCGATCGACTTTACACCTAGATCGATTCGAACAGACCTTCGTTCATTCGATTCGGAGAGGGATGTTTTCGAATCCACTACCACGAATCCACCCAGTCAAAGCGGGGAAGAACATGGAGTCGACCCAGTCGTCTCGGAGTGAAAAGTGGATCAACCCAGGAAATGCGCACCACGTCATCGCAAAGGCGCGTGAGGCCATCGAGTCGAGCCTATCGATTCGAACGAATAGAGTCGAAGCAAGCGTGTCAACCAGGAATGCAATCTTGAATCGATCATAACTTGAGATCTACAAGTCCAAATGCTATGAAATTTGGACAGTAGCTTGAGCACATGTTGAAGAATGTTCACGCCAAATTTCAGCTCGATCGGACAATTTCTTGATCGATTCGAACCAAGGGTCGAATCGATCCCAAAGTGGGCCCATATCTCCAGATTTCGGCCTGGTGGGCCCCCTGACGTGCCAGAACTGGTCTCCCTTCATTTTAGGCGAAATATCAGCCTCCTACACCTATAAATAGAGCCCCTGGTCATTCAGAAAAGGGGTCGGAGAATTCTAAGTACTGAAGAGCGCCCAGATTCTGCCAGATTTACTCCAGAACACCACTGCTTCCTTAGATTCAGATTGTAATCATATAATCAGTTGTACTATCTCAGAAGAAATTGTAATCATCAAGTAAACATCAATAAAATCATCAACTTCAGAGTGGACGTAGGCAAGATCGCCGAACCACTATAAATCTCGTGTTTCTGTTCATTATTTCTGAATTGTGATACCCTGTTTGCTTAGATTTGAGATTTGTGTGTGAATATTGTTGATTTATATTCATATACTGGTGCTTTCACAACATTCGGGGTTTGTGACCAATTTTGGCGCAAACAGTGGTTTTGATGAAACACCCCACACCCTTAGTATACCCAAAAGGACACACTAAAAGACGTGGTGCGTTGTAGGTATAACTAAAACTAGTAGAGACTGAGATTCACAAGACAAAATAGATAAAAACAGCAGAAACAATTAAAATAATAATTTGCTAAAAGTAAAACTTCATAATATAGAATTATAAAACCAAATACATCATATGTCTCAAAATACCAATATATGTCTCATGAATCAAAACCTCAATCTCATAAATATCAGAGTACAAACTATCCCTCACAAAGTGCCAGTACATGGAATAAGCTAAAAACTAAAAATAAAGATGAGAAATACATAAGAAATCTCTGCCAAAGAAGTCTCCAAGTGTCTGCAATCTATCGTCCTTGATCTTGCTAGCCTATAGGGGAAAAGGGGAAAATGGAGGAGTGGGTCAAACTAAAAGTCTGGTGAATGATAGTAATTACTAGAATCTTTAAGCAAAGTAAAAGTAACAGACTTTACAACAGTTCTAGTATATAAAAGGAAAGAAAGGAAATAGAGAGAAGGAATAAGCTGGAAATAAATACGAATTAACTAAATTGACATAATTGATTACCTTTGATTGTTTGCACTTGTCTTTGATAGTTGCTTTGATTAGGCTGAACTCCTAATCCGATAATTAGGCTGAAATCCTAATTCTACCCTTTGATCGGCCTGCTACTCCATAGACCTACTGCGGACTAGATGCTATATAGCTCCCTACACAGAAGGCAATGGCGTCTACGAATGACACACAAAGTATCTACTATGGACTAGACGTTATATAGCTCCCTACATAGAAGGCAATGGTGTCTATGAAAGACACACATACTAAGCGCTTGGAACTCATAACGATTTATGAGCCATCCCTGGAACTCGCACGCGTGTCCAACACTAAGCTCGCGTTACCTATAGTTTCACCTATTGGGTCTTCTATTACCTCAAGTTCCAGCAAAAGCGTTCCTCTCGTCTCACTTCAGGATTATGTGAAACACCGTGTCCATAAAAATAATAGAAGAAATGTTGCTGGTACTGGTCCGTCATCCAAACAATATCTAGTTGCGCCCCTTTGCCCAAATCCCTATGATTTGGACATCTACTTATTGACCAATTACTACCATTATTAGCATAAGCTTGCCCCTCGTCTCAGTTCAGGATTATGTGAGACACTGTGTCTATATAAATAATAGGGGAATGCTATTTGGTACAGGTCCTACTTTACTTCTTTGCTTATTAACTTAGATAAATTATTCAAATAAGCTTTTATTATTGTTCTTACTATTTGTGCTTATTAATTTATCCTAAGTCTTATAATAAGCCTCATTCTGTTATGTTTTCTTATTATAACCTACGTTATAATCATGCTTATTACTTAACCCAAGGTCTAAGTGTGAAAATAAGCTTCTTTCATCTTTTACTCTTTTTAGTTATAATTCTAAGTTATAACTAGACCAATTTCTTTAATTTAGTCTAATTCTAATATTTACATCACAATTTCAGTCCAATTCCATTTCTTATTACAGTCGTTTCACTTTACATCTTACCTTCCGTTATTTCAGTATTCTTATAATTTTAATCCATATTTGCGTTTAATCCATTCTAATCCATACGCGAAGAAGAAGGAGAAACAAAAGAAAACTGAAAATAAAAGAAAATCCAAAGCGTATGAAAAAGATGTAAATAACGCATAAATAACAGTAAATAAATTTAAAATACTATAAATAAATGTAATTAAACGGAAAAAGCTATAATTAACAGAAATTAGCTCCAAATAACTGAAAAGAATAGCTAAAAAGAAATAGACTGAAAATAAATCTAAAACTGAAAATAACTGATAAAAAGGTATTTCCAAAATCATAGAAAAACTACAACTATTGGAAAATCTATTATTTTAAATTGCTTAAAAAAATCTAAATAATTACAATCACTCACCCGTGGTCCTAAGCTCTTTCCTTTTGGCCTTCCCGGATCCACTTAAGGGTATTAAATATTTTTATTAAAAAGATTCTCTACTTCGAAAATTATTCCTTTTAGGGTCCTTCCTGAAAAGGTGAACCAAAGTGGGGAAAATCTAGAATGAGAAAAAGTGTTAGGCCTAGGGTCTTATTTATAAGGGTAGAAGTGGATCTTAGACTATTGGATTTGGAGATTGAATAGGATGCAACCACGTCATAGGCTGATGAGAGCCGTCGGATGGTAGCATGGAGGGACCAGATGAGCCAAAATGATGAAAACAACGTGTAAAAAAACTTGCTGGAACCAATAGGAACGAAGGAAATTTCCTTCGCTTCCCATTCGTAGGCGGGTCGACCTACAAGTCAACCGCCCTTGAAGCCAGGTCGACCGGTTGGTCGACCTAGGCCTTGGGATGGTCGACCTCTAGGTCGACCTCTTTATATATATATATACATATATATATCCGTTTTCTTGTTAAATTCGTAATTTTCTCATATTAACTCGGATTCTGACGTTCTATATATGGAAATTGACCATAAAATTAGCACGGACACAATGGTGCAACTCCCGTGGCTCAATTATGATAATTTCAAAAAGTTATTTATCATTCAATTAATTCGTTAATTAATATTATGGCTTAATTTTCGGGTTCTTACATTCTCCCCTCCTTAAGGGATTTCGTCCTCGAAATCTCTAAGAATAAGAGAATGAACTAATTTTTTTCATCAATATCTACGACCAACTACTCAATTATCAACCATTCACCCACTGTCCTAAAGTTTTTCTAATACAATTTATGATACTTATGCAATTAGTGTAGTGTAAATGTCCCTAACTAATGCAAAAGATTTGGCGGTCCACTGATTCAGTTGACATCCTTTTATGCAATCATGTCTGTGTCATGTATCCAAATGAATGCAAAAATTTATAATGATAACTGATAGTTCTATATGCATGCTTCAATCATCATCCAAATGCAACAATCATGTGATAATCATCCATTTATAGCAATCATGGAAAATGAAGAAAAATGTAAATGCGCACACATCCATATGCATATGCTCTAGTGTCCTAGTTAGGTTGATCCCTAAGAGATAATAGTACCTAGTCTAAGTATATGCGTCCAATAGCATCCACTAGCAAACACTTGCAACCACTTGCATCCATTCTTAACATACTATAATAACATGTTTACATCAAATCCTACCACCCATAGGTTAAGTCCTAAGTTCCGCCCTCCCAAAGGATAATAAAGGAAAGAACCTTATTCAAAACTATAGATGGAAAATATGAAATTCAAAAAATTACTATCAAAGAAATGCGGATACGAGATACGAATTTGCTCCTAATCAAACTAATCTTCTCCAAAGTCTCCTTAACCGTGTTGGAACCAAGGCAAACCCTCTATAGACTCTATCCAACACGAAAGCAACTTGCGCGGTCTTCTATAAAGAGCTTCGGAAGGTGCCATTCCAATGCTAGCTTGAGAACTACTATCTTATGAGGATTCCTCTAAAGGAAGATGCTTCTCCCAAGTTGTTCCAAAATCAAGGATACTCATTCCCAACCATGAGTGACTTACTATTCTTCTTTAGTCTACTCACATGAATCAACATTCCTAGTTTCTCACTAGGGCCTATATACTTTATGGAAACTCTATTATTACTTCCAAAAGTAATTACTACTATCTCGTTTGTAGCCTTACACCTTTTCCGTTACACTTAGGAAATGATTCCTATCTACTTCACATTTAGGAGTTTGGTTCGGTGTTTATAGTTCCATTTTAAAAATTAAGGTTTCTAAAATTTTAAAACATCAAATCTCAAAACCTTTGTCTTTAAAAATGTTATCTTTAAGTTTATATTAAATTCAAAAATACTAGGTTACTTAAAACCTTATCTTTCTAGCCTTACATCTTCACAGCTTTTTGAATTCACATTATTTTCCCAAACCTAGAGGGAAAAACTTTCAAATTCTTTGTCCAAAACTTATTCCTCATTTTCTTTTAAAGACCATTTTAGTTTTCTATAAAAAATTGAATTTTCAAATTTACTTTTATTAAGTTTTCCAAACACTTATTTACGTTTTCACCAAACTATTTTCTTTTAGAACATCTTTAGGTTATCCTTATGTGTTTTCAAAACATCTTATTATTACACCTAACGGTCTCATACCTTAATGTATTGGAACTACTTTCTCCTATGAGAAATTATTAATGCTAAAATCTTTTTGAACCTTTTAAAAGAGGACTTCATGTTTATGTGAAATTACAAGGAACTTATTTTATATTTTTTTAAATAGACTATACAAAATATGATGCTCCCATACCTTGTATATCTCTTTCATGCATTCCTTGTAACTTGCACAAAACATTTTTATTGGTTTCATAGAAAATTATTGCATTACTCTTTTCATTCCAATAGATTAAAGTATGTCTAATTTATATTCTCTTATGATAAACATCTTCTAATATCTAACTTACTCTTTTCTTTTCAGAAAAACTTATTTTTAAAATTGTTTTAATATATCCATAGCCAGAAAACATTTTCTTATACTTATTTAAATAATAAGTGTATTTTACAAATCACTTTTATTTCTACTCTTAGAAATTATCTTTTAAAATTCATTTTTATTTGGGTTTAAAACCGATGTTGCGTAAAACACTATTACTACAACCCAAAAATACCAGTGTATGAATTTAGTTAAAAATAAATACTAATAAACTTCACATATTAAGTAAAAACATTTCCTTTGGGAGTTACCTACTATAATGGTAGCGTTATAGTCTATGCTCCCTTTATTTTCACGAAAAAATCTATTACGACAATAAATGTTGTAATCTACGTTTCTGATACTTAATCCTTTTTAGGTTTTTATATTTAAAATTTTTGTTTACTTACAAAGAAACTAGTGAACTATATACGTTTTGTAATTCTTCAAAAAGAATTTCACTTTTAACAAAATTTATATCATATAAAAACCAATTTAAATTTCTTACCTTATTCCCAAAAACCCAGTATTTACTTTTAAAAATACTGACAATTCTTCTTTTCAATTCTAATAATTTCATTTTATTGGGTTAGACATAAAGTGGATTTTTCTACTTACTATCCCAGGAGTATCCTTTCTAAACCTTGGAAATCTCATTTCCTTACTTAAAGTCTTATATTCTTATTCCTCTTGTATGCCTATATTTATCTTATGGCGTTACCGTTAAATCCACTTTTCTGAGGCAATTTTAATTTCTGCAATTATCTACAGGTGGCTTTTCTCCTTTTCTATGATACATCTCCAATCTTTGCCTACCACTCTTTGAATTTTCACAATCCGAACCTAAATGTACAAAATCGTTTTCAAACTCTTTCCATGCGTAGACCTTCTCTATGCCCCAAGAAACATGCTTCCTTAAAAGTGATACTTCAAGAACTTTGCTTTCAACTGAAGAATGCGAAGTGTACGAAGATCCTCCTCTATATGAACAACATGCTCCTCCATACTCTTGGAAATCACCCAAATGTCATCCACGAATACCATTACAACTTATTTAGGACTTCTCTAAAGACGCGGCTCATCAAATCTACGAAGTAGGCTGGGGAATTGGTTAGCCCAAAAGGCATAACCAACCACTCATAAAATCCATCTAGAGTCCTAAACGTGGTATTATCAATGCTGTCATCGCGACCCTAAGCTGATGGAATCCCGTGGCTAAATCAAGCTGAGAGAATACCGAAGAGACAACTAACTGATCAAAAAGGCCATCTATCCTAGGGAGTGGATATCGGTTCTTCTTTGTGAGCTATTTAATTCTCTATAATCAACGGAACCATCTGCCATAGTAGCGAAGATGACCGGAAAATATCCGACGACAGGAACCGAATCTAAATCTGATGATAATGAATCGAGGGAATAAAGGAAGCTCAATATAACTGACCCTTGCGGGTCGTAAGAAACCTCGAGAGTCCTACCGCTGCATGTCTCTAGCCTAACGACTCTCCTCTCGCAATCTAATATAGCTCCATATATGGATAGCCAATCCATTCCCAAAATCATCGCATACTCCAAAAATCCCAAAACATAGGCATCGCAGTCAAATTCTACGCCTAGGATAAAAAATTTCAAACTCCTACAAATCATAGAAAATTGTGCTGATCCACCTATGAGGTTTGAAACAACAATGGGGTCTACTACTAAAGAGATGTCTAAGTGCAAACAATCTACTAGAGAACTAGAGATGAGAGAGTGAGATGCTCCAAAATCGAAAAAGAGCCCAAATGGGAAAAATCAAAAATAGAAATCAAATTTTCCTACCTCGATTTGGTCTATTACTGGAGGGTGCTGCCTCCAAAGCCTGATTCTGTGCTGCTGGTGCACCCTCTCCCTGCCCCGTCTTCTGGGGATAATACTTACTAATGTGACCGGGTTGTCCACAATTATAGCACTTTCCCTTTATCTTCCCTCTCTTGCAGTCCTTGGCTAAATGACCAACCATGCCACAACTTTTGCACTTTTTCTTGATCCGCTTCTGTGGGCCTTCAAATCTAACATTCTAAACCTTTGCTCCATAACCTCCAATCTAGCTCATGCCTCCTCGAAATCCTCTATGCCAGAAAACGTTCTGCCTCCTGGACTAGCGAAGATTTTGCATTGCTTAGAAAAATTGGCTGCTGTAGGTGGATTAAAGGGATCTCCACCTACCGGTGCTGTATTGGGTGCTTTCCCTTGCACCTTTGGTACCGTAGCTCTACGGAACCAGTCAGCCATGCTATGCAAAGAAAAGGAAACTTAGGCTCGAAAGAATCGAAAGAAGGTTGAACTGGACTTTTGAGGGGATTTTTATAAAGACTCTTTTATACTTGAAAAACCACTTCTATTATAAGAGTTTCTTTCTGAAAAATACTTCTAGTTTGAAGATATGCTAATTTAAAAATACTTTATTTTTAAAACAAGTTTTTAGGAATCCTATAACCTTAGGCTCTGATACCAAGTGAAACACCCCCACAACCCTTAGTATACCCAAAAGGACACGCTAAAAGATGTGGTGCGTTGTAGGTATAACAAAAACTAGCAGAGACTAAGATTCACAAGAAAAAATAGACAAAAACAGCGGAAACAATTATAATAATTTGCTAAAAGTAAAACAGTATAATATAGAATGATAAAACCAAATACATCATATGTCTCAAAATACCAATATATGTCTCATGAAATCAAAACCTCAGTCTCATAAATATCAGAGTACAAACTATCCCTCACAAAGTGCCAGTACATGGAATAAGCAAAAAAATAAAAATAAAGAAGAGAAATACATAAGAAATCTCTGCCAAAGAAGTCTCCAAGTGTCTGCAATCTATCGTCCTTGCTCTTGCTAGCCTATGAGGGGAAAGGGGGAAAATGGAGGAGTGGGTTAGACTAAAAGTCTGGTGAATGATAGTAATTACTAGAATCTTTAAGCAAAGTAAAAGTAGTAGACTTTACAACAGTTCTAGTATATAAAAGGAAAGAAAGGAAATAGAGTAAAGGAATAAGCTGGAAATAAATACGAATTAACTAAATTGACATAATTGATTAACTTTGATTGTTTGCACTTGTCTTTGATAGCTGCTTTGATTAAGCTGAATTCCTAATCCTATAATTAGGCTGAAATCCTAATTATACCCTTTGATCGGCCTACTACTCCATAAACCTACTGTGGACTAGACGCTACATAGCTCCCTACACAGAAGGCAATGGTGTCTACGAATGACACGCAAAGTATCTATTATGGACTAGACGTTATATAACTCCCTACACAGAAGGAAAGGGTGTCTACGAAAGACACACATACTAAGCGCTTGGAACTCATAACGATTTATGAGCCATCACTGGAAGTCGCGCACGTGACCACCACTAAGCTCACGTTACCTGTTGTTCCACCTATTGGGTCTTCTTATTACCTCAAGCTCCAGCATAAACGTGCCCCTCGTCTCACTTCAGGATGATGTGAAAGCACCGTGTCCATAGAAATAATACGAGAAATGCTATTGGTACTGGCCCATCATACTAACAACATCCAGTTGCGCCCCTTTGCCTAAATCCCCATGATTTGGACTTCTACTTATTAACCAATTACTACCATTATTAGCATAAGCGTGCCCCTCGTCTCACTTCAGGATTATGTGAAACACCGTGTATACAGAAATAATATGGGAATGCTATTTGGTACAGGTCCTACTTTACTTCTTTGCTTATTAACTTAGATAAATTATTCAAATAAGCCTTTATTATTGTTCTTACTATCTGTGCTTATTAATTTATCCTAAGTCTTAAAATAAGCCTCATTCTGTTCTGTTTTCTTATTATAACCTACGTTATAATCATGCTTATTACTTAACCCAAGGTCTAAGTGTGACAATAAGCTTCTTTCATCTTTTACTCTTTTTAGTTATAATTCTAAGTTATAACTAGGCCAATTTCTTTAATTTAGTCTAATACTAATATTTACATCATAATTTCAGTCCAATTCCATTTCTTATTACAGTCATTTCACTTTACATCTTATCTTCCGCTATTTCAGTATTCTTATAATTTTAATCCATATTTGCGTTTAATCCATTCTAATCAATACGCGAAGAAGGAGAAACAAAAGAATATTGAAAATAGAAGAAAAACCAAAGCGTGTGAAAAAGATGTAAATAACGCATAAATAATAGTAAATAAATTTAAAATACTGTACATAACTATAATTAAACAGAAAAGCAATAACTAAAAGAAATTAGCTACAAATAACAGAAAAGAATAGCTAAAAAGAAATAGACTGAAAATAAATCTAAAACTGAAAATAACTGATAAAAAGGTATTTCCAAAATCGTAGAAAAACTACAACTATTGGAAAATCTATTATTTTAAATTGCTTAAAAAAATCTAAATAATTACAACCACTCATCTGTGGTCCTAAGCTCTTCCCTTTTGGTCTTCCCGGATCCACTTGAGGGTATTAAAATATTTTTATTAAAAGGATTCTCTCCTTGGAAAATTATTCCTGTTAGGGTTCTTCCTGAAAAGGTGAACCCAAGTGGGGAAATCTAGAATGAGAAAAAGTGTTAGGCCTAGGGTCTTATTTATAGGGGTAGAAGTGGATCTCAGACTTTTGGATTTGGAGATTGAATAGGATGCAACCACATCATAGACTGAATGGGAGCCGTCGGATGGTAGCCCGGAGGGACCAGATGAGCCAAAATGACGAAAACAACGTGTAAAAAAACTTGCTGGAACCAACAGGAACGAAGGATATTTCCTTCGCTTCCCATTCGTAGGCGGGTCGACCTAGGCCTTGGGATGGTCAACCTCTAGGTCGACCTCCCTATATATATATGTGTGTGTGTATGTATGTATATATATATATATTTCCGTTTTCTTGTTAAATTCATAATTTTCTCATATTAACTTGGATTTTGACGTTCTATATATGGAAATTGACCAGAAAATTACCATGGACCCAATGGTGCAACTCCCGTGGCTCAATTCTGATAATTTCACAAAGTTTTTTTATTATTTGATTAATTTCTTAATTAATTATTATGGCTTAATTTTCGGGTTATTACATTTGACGTTAGGGGTTTTATCTCTCCCTCTAAGAGATGCTAAAGAATAGCGTCGTAGGCTTATGTCCCTCCCTCTAAGAGGTGTCATGGAATAGCGTCTTTGGCATATGTTCCTCCCTTTAGGAGGTGCTACGGAATAACATCACAGGCTTGAGTATTTGTATATAAAAATAATTTTTGGCCAAAATGGAGTCTCCTTTGAGAGAAAGAATTTTATAATTAACCCCTCTTAGTATATTGAGGGATTATCTTTTGAAAAAGAGTTTGGGCTCATGAATCCTTTTAATAAAATATTTTTCCTCAATGTGGTCTTTTGCAAGAACTTTCTTGCTGTTCTCATAATAGAGATACAGATCTCAAATAGGAGACTAGAAGGTCATGATTCATGAACTAACAATCTTCTAGTTGAGAATAGGATTCTCTAATTTGAGTTTCAATAAAATTTTGACGATTTCAAAATCTTTCTTGAAAAAGTACGAATAGGCTTTTCTCTGCCCATAATTCTTAGAAAACATTGAAATATTGAAATTGATCAGTTTGAAGTCTTTAGGATGCATTCACTAATGCTATATAATATCCTAAATAGGTTGCATAAATTAGCTTTTAGGACAAATAGGTATTTGTTTTCTCCTAGGCCGTGGGGTAATTGAAAATAGTTTTCTTAAGAAGATATGTTTGAGAAATTTCTTTTAAAATTATTTACGAAAAATAGAGTTAGTATATATGGGTTTTCCCTTAAATTAATGTTAGATTTGACGGTGATCTACTATTTCTTGGAGGGTAGCCTTTGTATTGCATTGACTGAAATATTGATAATTATCCAGTATCAGGCATCTACGTTGTCCTTTTCGAGTAGCCAGGAGTGCATTGTACTCTAAGAGTATGTTGAATGCTTTGGTCTGATTTTGTTTTACCTGCAAAAGCACTCGATTTTTAATCAGTATATGGTTAATAAACTTCACAAATCTAAGTAGGAATGAAAATACAAATTGAGCTAAAAAGATATGAAAAGAGAAAGTTCATAGTTCAGCTAATGCCACGAGTCTTATGGCTTGATAGAGATCTGCATTTAGAATTTTCCGAGCTGCTTTCATCTCAGCTTGAACAAGATGTCCTTCAGGTTTCTTTGACAAACTCTTGCAAGAATCCTGCCCTAATCATGCCTTGAATTTTCTCCGATAGGACATGGCATTCATCGGTTTCATGTCCATTTGTTTTGTGGTACTCACGGTAACTTCCTCCTTTATTTGGCTCTAGGGCGCTCCGAACCTTATGAGGTCCAGTAAAATTCTCATTTCCTTTTATCTTGGTGAATATGTAGGAGAGGGGTTTGTTTAAGACTGCATAATTTGTTTTGGAATTCTTTCTTTAACTTCCCTTCGGGTTTTCAATTTCTCTTGGTCTCTTTTCCAAACGCCTAAAATTGGATTTCTCTTCCTTGGATTCACGGTGGAATTCTTTCTTAGCATGGTACATCTTGTCCAATTGAATAAGTTTCTCTGCTTAGAGAAAGAAATATTATAGATCTTTGCATCCATTGATGTAAAGGTCTTTCCAGAATGGAGTTTGCTCAATTAGTCCTGATCGAACTACCATAAGCTTTTCTCTATTTGTTGTACTTTCTACCCTTAATACTTCTACGCTAAATCTGTTTAAATATTCACCAAGTAGTTCCTCTGGCATTTTTCTAATGGATGCTAGCAAGCTAAAGTCAATAGTTGTGTCTTTGAATATAGAAAATTGGGCCACAAAGTCGCAAGTAAATTGTTCCTAAGTATAGATGGTTTCCATTCGATAACTCTTATACCATTTGATAGCTTCTCCTTGAAAAATAATGGGAAAAAGTTTACAGTGAACCGCCTCTGGAGCGTTGTATAAGTTCATCCAATTTTCAAAGACGACAAGATGTTCATCTAGATCAGCCGTTCCATCATACTTTAGTGAAGGAATTTGGATGTGTGGGGGGAGATTCATGACCATTATTTCTTCGAAAAAAGGAGCCTTTTGCAGGATAACATATTCTTCTGGATCAAAAATTTCCTTTTCCTTAAGTGTATTCCTCATTATTTGGCGTTGGACGTTTTCTCGGTCAGTTTCATTTCTATGGCTACTCATGATGTTTCCTTGGATTGGGCTATTCGATTGCTCGAGGGACCCTTTTATTTGACTTTCTCAGTTTAATTCTTGATCCACTACCTCATTTGGAAGTCGTACTTCATCATCTATTTCCATAATTCTTATTAATTCCCGAGATGGAGCTCTTTCAGGATATTCTTGTATTACTATGATATGTGGTCGTTGATTCTGGACCTTGGTCACACTGCTTTCCAATTTTGTTACGGTCGAGGGTTGTCCAACTCCTTTATTCCCTAAGTTAGTGTTTCGGGCCATGTGATCTTTCAAAGTTCACTGTGATGTAGCCTCTTCGCTTGGATTTCTGTTATTACTCTTTGTTCTTACCATTTTTATTCTTCCAAACGACCGACTTTATGCAATTAATCTGAGATGAAAATTGTCTGGGATTGGAGGTTCGAGCCCTCCTTCTAGCGCCAATAATGTTGACAAGAAAACTTGTCAACACCTCAAATTTCAAGTTTGGATATGGGCAATGCTTTCGAAACCTCCTTTTGAATGAGTGGGGACTGCTAAAGCTTTTCTGGTAGAAAAAAGTGATCAGAAGTTTACTTTTGGTACCTTTCGACACAGTCGATTTGGTAATTTTTATCTTGGAAAATCCTTTCGAATGCGTTGATTGAGAACTCTGTCGAAATAGCCTTTCGACACAGACATGAGTGTTTGGGTAGAAATTTAAGGATCTTTGGAAATAGCGGATTGAGAAGGTTTTGACACTGTCGAAAGGGATAACACTTTCAATCTAGTAGATTCTAGCTAAGGCTTGTAGTAAATAAGAAAACGTTAGGTTTCGACTTGGTTGAAAGGGCTCCTTTCGATTAACTCAACTGTAAGTTGACATATCTATGAAAGATAAGGAAATCTGTGCTGCTAAGAAAACGCGATTATAATAATCTTCTTTTATTGAACTCAATTGTATAAATTGACCAAATCCCCAATCTGATTTGAGAATTAGGGTTTTCTAGTTTGAGGACCCCTACGGTCATATTTATAGGCGTGGGTCTGGACCTCTTGACCCCAAGCTATCAACATGGTCAAAAGGTCAACCCCTTTGCTTTCGTGAATGTCCACTGAGCCATACCTTTCGACCTAGTCGAAAGGGTTTTAATCATCCTTCTATGCTGCTTGGGGTTAGGCCTCTCTCTTTTGCTATGTTTCCTCTCGACCTTGTCAAAAGGGTTGTTTGATAGCCTTTCAACCTTTTTGAAAGGTCTATTATTGTGCTTTTTGGCTTGAATTCTAATGTACCAAAGAAGTTATCCTAGGTACTAGCCTTTGACATTGTCGAAACGTGCCTTCTCTTTGGCTTCGAGTGAGTTGAAACACCCAAAATGGCTTTGTTGTGAATGCTCTTTGTTGAAGCCTCTGCACCAACTAATTCGTAACCTCATGCCTTTATGGTAATCGTTGTGTGGTTCTTCTTTCTTAGGTGAGAGTGGCCCTAACCGTTTCGAAAGGTTGTGTATGCTTTCAAAATGGCTGAGTTGGCTGAATACTTTTCTAGCGGAAGTGATAAAGGCGAAACCAAGATGTTTCGAATGGTTTGGCGCAAAATGTAGAGTGTTTGTTATCCATTGCCTTCGAGTGGTGTCCTTTTGAGTGATTTGGATGCTGTTATCATGCTTTCTATTGCCTTTGAAAGGTAGCCTCCGACCTTGTCGAAAGCTCTTCTTTGATATAGTCGAAACATCCCTCTGTCCTACTCGAAGGGTACTACTGGGGCTGCTATATCCTTATCGGAAGCCATGTTTAACTAGACCATCTTGGTGCTTTCTGATTCTTATCGACACTCTCGTGTTTCTTCTTTCATACTTTTATTCCTGGGGATATTTTGAGGATAACAGCAACAAAGACAAGATAGAAATTAATCAATAAGCGATGATGTCGGTAAAGTAATGAAATGTATAAGTAGTAACCAAAGGAAGATAATAATTTTTTTAAAAAGGAACAGTAAAATAGATCTGGTGAAATAAAGGGGAAGTAAGAAGTAAAAGAGATTTAAATCTTTTAAGTTAAAAAGTAAATGGTAAATGACATCAAATTGACATTAAATAAACAAGGATTTAGTTATGTAAAAATACCTAATTTTAAAAGTTGAACATTGGAGGTGTAGTAAATAAATAAGTAGGAATATATTAATAGCCTCAAGTATGTGTTCATGACAGGAGTGAACTATTGAATTTAGCTAATAGCTTATATTAAATAATAATGACATAGTCATTAAAAGGGTTGGAATGTGAGGTTAGTAGTATTACATAACAGAAGTCCGCCCACCACAAGGAGCTATCGGGAGTTGTGTATACATTATACTGATGTAGGACATATCTAACTATAGGACTTGTGGAGTTATACATTCACTAATAGGTGAAGGGAATACCCAAATTAGGATGGTTTGTCATGCTTGGAGTGTTAAAGGACGAGTAGAGTCCACTTCAAACTTTTAGGGGGTATAATTTATGTAACCGAACAGGAATTTCCTACATTGCATTAGGCGATCTAATTAGGATAGTGAGTTAGGATCAGCGCCATGAAAGTGAGAATGGTACCAAATATGAGAAGTAGAAGCTAACTACATAGATCGAGATCATCATCGGTCCTGAGCAATCAGTGGAAAGACATGGTTTATGCCTAAACGTACTAGACCTCCTGCTAGTGTAGATCACGTTTAGGACATGCATCACCTTACATGTGTAAGTTAGTTAGTTTGTTGTTAGGAGGCAAAGCTAGATAACTCTTCTATGGAGGTCTTTTAAAAACAAATAGAATACGGATAAACAATTTTGATGCCATTTTTAGGCACTAAAGGATTTCTAATTATGCACAGCGCTGAGGATGTGATACTGCGTTGACGACGGATCCTGACGAGGTGCTGGGTTAGGGATACTAGTGGGGAAAGTATTTTGATCCAAAGGTGGACTGTGGTACATATACATATACATACATACATATATATATACACACACACATATATATAGTTATTGTCTACGTGTAGATGGGCACATCGCATGCATAAGTGAAGTCAAGACGACTAAGTAGAATAAAAATAAAATGTAATCGAAGGCAATCAACATAAACTAGTGTTATGTTTAAAGTGTGTAATTTACCAGTCACTGGAGCATGATTTTGACCTCTTCCTCATTACAACCAACATGATAGCTTTAAAGGGACATGTACAGGTACAAGGCTAGAATGGTGGAAGGACATGTTTCCTTATACATGCTTTACATTAACAAGGGTACTAGAGATCAAAGGTGTCAACTTTGATCAGTAATAATATGTTTTATTGTACTTTACTACTCCACTGCGAGATTTATTGATAGTGCTCTAACATACTTTTGTTTATTTACAGGATACCAACACCAACAATTCATACTTTGGTGGACTTATTTTTTGAAATTAGCGAAAATTTGGGTCCACTGAGGTGCGAGTTGTTACATTTGGTATCAAAGCTTAGGTTAGTTAATCTTAAGAACTAGGATACGATTAATGAACGTATTTGTAACTTTTACTATAATTATATATATTATATGCCAAAGTCTACAAATTCGGACTATAGAAGTAGTTGCAACCATATTATGAAAAGATGGATAATATGACTATGAGTTGGAATAATAGATGAAGTTGAAGATGTACACCTATCCCGATTACCCTACAGGAAATAGGTCATATTGGAAGGAGTTGACATAAGAAGAGCATGGGTGCAACATATAAAAGGGTCCTTGAAGCCGGATGTACTTGACTCCCTCATTGGGCTTGGATTGCCCAATGGCTGTAGATCCCCGTAGGGTTGCCGATTGATCATGTACATTAAATCCAGATAAGGGGAACGCGATAATATGTATATTGCAAATATCCAAAAGAAGAATTAAATAAATTTTCGAAAGAAGGTATGTAGTAATCACTCCAAGATGATAACTGAATTTTTATTATCTTGGGAGAAGATAAGCTAGTAAGTAAGTAGAAAAAAAGAAAAGTCCAAAAGAAGAGACAAATAAAAATCCACTTTGTGTCCAACCCCATATGAAAGAATTTAATATAAAAGTTGAAATGAATTTAATATAAAATTTGAGAAAAATATATAAATAATATATTTGAAATGATTTTCAAACTAATTATTTGAAGGTAGAAAAACCCTATTTTTAAAAAGTAAGTAAATAATAAATTCCTAGAAAAATAAAATATCTACAATTTATTTAAATAAAAAGTTATAGTAGAAATTTGAAATTAATTAAATTGAAAATTTTAGTAAATGAGTTTTTTGTAAAAAGTTATTTGTTTTGAAAAAAAAGAAGAGTGTAAATAGCTCGTTGATTTTTCCGATCTGACAATTTTTAAGTGGTAAAATTCTTTTTAGGGATGGACAATAGGAAATGATAAAAGTTTTAAATGGGGTAAAAAGAATGGAAAGGAGACAGGAACTCGAAAACAAAGCAGTAGGCGAACGTATTGCAATGGTTCAATAAAGAAGATAGTAAATTAAGATAAAAGTGATATAAAGAGAAGCCATATAAATAAGAGTAGTTTAGGTAGAATAAAGTTAGATATTAGCAACATTAGGAAATTTAAATAGAAATAATGTTAGGAGTTTATATTAAAATAATGATAGGAATCTGAATAGAACCAACATAGAAAATTAAAGGCAAACCAAAAGAAAATGGATAGTTTCCATAATTGTGCGCATTGATTGTACGTATCTTTTAAAAGTCCCCCTCATGTGCTATTAGAACCTCCGCTAAGGTTGAAAGTGGAAGTATCATGATTATTTGGAAAGTAGTGGGATCCTTGTCTACTTCTATTTTTAAAAGTTATAAAAGATGTTTTAGAAACACTATTAAGTGCATTTTTGAAAAAAAATATTTTGGTATAGTAATTAGGTTTTTAAAGACAAAACTTAATAAATGGCTTGAGTTTAAATCTCACTTTTTAAGAAGTAAAATCTTTGTTGTTAGAAAGCTTCAAAGAAAAAGTTGATTTGAATGGCCATTCATGTAATAAAATTTGACCTTTTGAAAAGAAAGAAAAGATCTTTTAAAAATTTAACTGCTAACATTTCCTTTAGACTTAGGAAATAAACTTAACTGATAAATCCTAAATTATAGTTTTAAAAGTTAAGATGTCTACAATTAATATTGGTTAAAATAAATAGATTTTCATGGTTCCTTTTTGAAACTAAGGTATTGAAGGATTTAAATAAAAAATTTCTAAATTTGTACTGTAAAGATAAAAGTTTTGGAATTAAGTACTTTATATAATTTTGAAGTTTTAATTTTAGAAAAAAGGGCGAAAACCAAACCAAAATTTTAATATGAAGTAGATAGGAATGATTGCCTAGGTAAGACGAGGTAAAAGTTAAGGCTATGAGTAAAATAGCGATGAATGCTCATAGAGTAGCATTAGTGGACCTACGTTGGTTATAAGGAATATAAATTTGAGTCTAAGAATGTTTCATTAAACATGGGTGAAGACCCTAAAGAAGAACCCATAAGGAAATGGAAAATAGTTTCAAAGTATATTTCTGCGAGTTCTAGAGTATACCCGCATGAAAATATAAAGAAAGCAGAAATGAAGATTTGAGAATACTATTAAGAGATTTGGATTAAAAGAAGATAGTAATATAATTGGTTGTGATAATGGAAGTAATGAATGAACCTTATTTATTAGTAGCCAAAAAAGGGGAGTTCAGATATGTGGGTTGCAATAGAATGACATGTTTGAAAGGTTCATTTAATTTAAGTAATACGTGATTGGGTCACAACATCACTAATGTCAGTTGATGTTGAAGGGCAGCTTCTAGCAATTTTTTCTTTTAGGTTTTGGTTGTAAGCATTAGTTGTTTCTGTTATATAAAACACGTACGATATTGTGAAAATGTTTCCTTTTAAATTGGTTTTGTGGATTGACAGCTATACTTATTGAAAAACCGTGTAAGTAAGGAAATCTCATGTAGACACTTAACTAATGCAAAGTAAGACTAGAAGTTTATAAAATAAATTAGGGAATCTATTAGCTACTAAAAGTACCTAATGTTAAGTCCCAAAAGCATTAAAATTTTGGAAAGGTAAATTTTGGCAAGCAAATGATAGGTAAAGGTTGTTGCGAAACCACAGATCCCTATTCCTATATCATAAAAGCTAAAATTTATGAATAAACATGTGTGTTGATTGTTGTTCTAAAATAAAAGGAAAAGGTTTTAGAAATTTGAAAATTTACTACATGGTAGAAAGAGATAATCATGGACATTAACTCATTGACTAATTTCCGAATGCGTACAATGTGGCTCAATTAGTTTTGGAAAGATAAAAATAAATACTTCTAAAAACTTTTGTTCAAAAATGTTGATTTTAAAAATTAAAATACTTTTGTGAAAAGTTTTTAAAAATGAGATTTTATTTTAAAAAATTTCCAACCATCCCTAAAATTTATTTGAAGAGAGATTTTTGAACTGAAAAGAGGTAATTTCTGGTTTTTGAAATCCCACATGCTTAGCATAGGGAAAAAGTCATCGGGTTAGCAAGTTTGAATTTTAATGTGCAGCAGAAGTGACAATATAATAAAAGGTAGTTAGTGACGAGGGAAAAAGATATTGTAGCTTTGGAATTTTTTTTCCGTGCCTTGTTCATAAGGGAACAAAATTTGTTTTAAAATAACTGTTTTAAAATTTTAAAAGTAAATTTTCTTATGTGCACCGTTGGAAAAAAATTGGAGGAAAAATAGAAAATTCGAAGGTACGGTGAAATGAGTACACAAGAAAAGGATGGAAATATAGAATTCTCCATCTAAACCCTTTTCTAGCATAAGAGTAAAAGTTTAGAAAATTGAAAATTTTAAAATTTTGTATGTTAGAAAGGGTATGCTAGGTATTGGATGAAAGATTGGTTGAATTATACTTCTATTCGTCAAAGTGTAGGAAAAATTGGATAAGAAAAAAGTATTTTGATTTTCAAAAATTGCATACATATAGAACTGCCAGTATATATAAGTTGTTTGCACCATATTTTCAAAATTATTTTAAAAGATATCACTCATATAGAAGGCATTGATTTAGAATTATTCAGCATACATATCATATGTATTGTGATACACCGTGCACTTATACACGATTGGCTGCAAAATTTCTTGCACACAAATTGATTAGATAGTTTAAAATGGTTGCACATTATGTTTCATGATTCAGTCCTTGAGGAATTTCGAGGACGAAATTCTTTAAAGGATGGAAGAATGTAACACCCCATAAATTTAATGACGACTAATTTAAAAACAAATTAATTAATAATTAGTAAAGCCGAAAATGGGATTTTCACGAACATCAGAATTTATCAACGAAACATGGACCATTTCATTCATGGAGATTTCTGATCAATTTTCATATATAAAATTTTACGATCGGAGCTCAAAAGAAAAGTTACTAGTGTTTGAATATTTTGGAATGGAAATAATTATATACATATATATATAATTAAGGAAATAAACATAATTAACTAACGTTAATTAACGTAAGCTAGCGTTAACGAATACTTAACCCTTAGCAAGTTTAACGTTAACGAAATCTTTATAAGACAATATAAAATAATAGATAAATGGAATCAAATGGACCGTTAAAAAAATTGCCTTACCGGTCGACCACTATTTAGGACCGGTTGACCGCTAGCGATCGATCGGTGGTCGACTAGCAGTTATGAATTAAACCTAGGCTGAACCACCCAGATTTATTATAATATAATCTAACGACTGATATTGAATAGAAACCCTATAATTACGGGCCTAAACTCTCACTTTTCTTATCATATTTTCTGAAGCACGGTGAAGCTCTGCCATTTTGTTTTCTCTACAAATTCTAAAATCTAAATAAAATTATAATCCACATACATATATACAAGTGGAGAATAGTAGAGAGTAATAGAGAAGAAAAATAGGTTCGAATCGAATAGCCAAAGCCAAGGTAAACTATAAATCCAAATCTCCTCTCAGATCTAAATTTCTAATACATATGTATACGCTTGCGGTACATATTCCATTAGGGAGAAAATGGAGTTAGACAGAAAAAAGGGTTTAGATCTGGAGATTTTGAAAGCTTAAAAGTGAGTCGAAAATTATATACTTTTATATAATATTGGATTTATTTCATTGTAAATTTATTCCTTGTTTGCTTGGATATAATTATTTTGGAGTTGTAGGGCTAATTATATGCGTAATGAAATTGAAAACCCTGCCTACATATTTTGTGAAATGTTAACTTGAATTTAATGTTACATATACTTGAACTTGGAAAGTTAGGGTGTAAGTAGTAGTCACTTAATTAACAAGATTGTATAAAAATTCCAGATTTGTCGGTCAAAGGGCATATATTGGTAAATATGAATTGGTAGTTATTATAAAATTTATTGGGATTTAAGTAGTTTTTTAATTCATTGGAATGAAGTGTGTTGCAATGTAAATTTCTATAAATTATCCGGTATTATAATTATGAAAAAAGTGTATCGTTGAAGTAACAAGGAATATGAGTTGTATAAAATATGAATGTTTACCGTATTTTATACTAACTATTTCAATAAAAACAAAAAGATAATTCCTTGCGATTCCAAACATAGCACAAATCCTCTTTAGAAAAGTTACAAAAATTTACAATGCTAACATTTTCTTTTGGGGAAGGTATAATTCTGATGCATTAAAATGCATAAATCGCTAAGTATAACCTAAAGAATTGCAAGTTGTAATAATAATAATAACAGTTTAATTATGAAACGAATATATGTAATAAAGACAAGTTAGAAATTAAATAATAAGTGATGAAATGTAGGTAAAGTAATGAAGCGAGTAAGTAGTAACCAAAAGGAAGATAGTAGGAATTAAGAAGGAGCAATAAAATAGATCTAATGAAATAAAAGGGAAGTAAGCAGTAAAATATATTTAAACCTTTTAAGTTAAAAAGTAAGTAGTAAATGACATTAAATAAACATGGAGTCAGTTTGTAAAAATAACTAAAAGTTAATAGATGAACTTTGGAGGCGCAGTAAGTAAATAAGTATGAATATATACAAGCCTCAAGTATGCATTTATGACGGTCGTGAACTACTGAATTTAGCTAGTAGCTTAGATTAAATAAGAATGACACAGTCATTAAAAGGGCCGGAATGCGAGGTAAGTAGTGTTACACAACAAAAGTTTGCCCACCGCAAGGGCTACCAACAATTGTGTATACATTATACTGATGTCGGACATATTCAACTGTATGACCCATGGAGTTACACGTTCTCCATAGGTGAAGGAAATATCCAAATTAGGATGTTTCACTCTAGTCGAAGTGTCAATAGACAAGTAGTGTCTACTTCAACCATTTAGTGGGTACGTTTTAAGTAACCAAACGAGCATTTCCTAGATTGCATTAGGCAATCTAAATGGGACGATGAGCTAGGCTCGATGCTATGACAGTGAGATTGGTACCAAATATGAGGAGTAGGAGTTGTTTACATAGGTCGATATTGTCATTGGTCCCGAGCGGTTAGTAGAAAGATGGGGGTTACGCCTAAACGAATGCTCCTCCTACCAATGTAGATTATGTTTAGGACATACGCCGCCTCACTATTTTTTATTTATTTGTTTGTTGTTTAGAGGAAAGGCTAAATAACCCTTTTGTAGGAGTCTTTCAAAAATGAATAGAAAACGGCTAAACAACTGTGACGCTGTTAATTAGGCACTATGAGAGTTCCTAGGTATGCACGACGATTAGGGTGTGATACTACATTGACGATGGATCCCTACAAGGTGTTGATTCACGGACACTAGCGGGGAAAGTGTCTTTGTTCAAAGGGAGACTGTGGTACTTATATATATATAAACACACACACACACACATGCATGTAGTTATTGTCGACATCGTGTAGATATGAAGCATTGTACGCGTATGTGAAGTAAAGACGACTAAGTAAAATAAAAGACATAACATGTAATGGAAAACAATCGGTATAAACTTGTGATATGTAAAAAAATATGTAATTTACCAGTCAATAGAATATTTTCCGACCTCTTCCTCATTAAAACCCATGGGATATCTTTTGAGGTACTGTTACAAGGCTACAATAATGGAAGGACAGATTTCCTTATGCATGCTTGACACCGACAAGGGCACTAGAGATCAAAGGTGTTAACTTTAGTCAATAATTATATGTTTTATTATACTATACTATTCTATTGTGAGATTTATCGATAATGCTCTAATGTGCTTGTTTATTTACAGGATTCCAATACTAACGATTAACACTTTGGTGGACTTGGGTTTTTGATTTAGCGAAATTTGGGTCAACTGAGGTGTGGGTTTTTATAGGGATCTCGAAAAATAGATTGGACAAATCTCAAAATACACAATCACATATTGGTACCGATCCATCTCTTTAGCTCGATACCGATCCCTCTAGTCATAGTCTTAGTGTGGATGTTTTATTGACTTAGGTGATGATGTTGGTGTTGGAGATGATCTAGTTGTCAATGGCTAAAATGCTGGAGCTCAAGCGACAACCGTTGACAATTCACGTAAAGATCGTAGAAATCAATCATCTGGACGAACTATTATCCTAAAGATAGGAGAACCCAATCATGGAACTAACCAAGGCTATTTGAAGAGCCAGATACTTGGGGCAAGCCATGATTATCGCTATTCAGTAGATCCAATAGAACCAAAGTTTTTGGTGGATATGGTAAGGAAACTAGTTAGTGAAAAGCCACATAACATGATAATGACTGGGGCTCTTGTTTAAGTAGGAACCCGTTCACAGAGGAGTATTGCAAGAAGAATACCCATGAAGGTTTACTGTGCCAATAATGATGTTCAATATAGGACGACAGAACCAAGATAGTATATGTTAAAATATGAATGGAACATGGACACACGTTGTTAGATGTCAATGTTTCCCAATATTTTTAGACGGTGTCACTACAGTGTGGTTCACTCGGCTTCCGCCAAGATCCATATCATCGTTCGACCAACTTGTTAGGAGATTTGTGGAGTAGTCCTGACTGCGTGCAACCCGTCAAAAAGATGTAATGTCATTATTGAACATTTTTTTAGAATTCTGGAGAATCTCTAAAAGACTTTTTGTGTGGATTTGACACGGCTGTGAGCGCGGTAAGCAATGCCAAGGAGGAGATTGTTTTGATGACTTTAAACAAAGGATTACATCCAGATATCGATTTCGATAGATGATTGAAAATGAAACCCCCACCAACTATGGAAGTTTTTATAGAGGTGGTATATAGTAGGATGAGGCGGTTCAGAGTAATGTGGCTGGAAACAAACTAGAGAGAGCTCCAAGGATGTTGTTGTAAACATGGAAAATAAAAACAATAACCAGCAGAGGAACGTCCAGGGTAATGGGGGTAGGAAGTTGAACTCTAAGAAGCGCCCAAGGTTCTTGAAATATAAAGATTATATGCTATTGAATAATACGGTTGAGAATATCTACCTTGCGACGTATAGTACTGAACATCACAAGAAACCAGCTCTGAGGGAATCAACTGAAAGAGAGAAAAGGTCCGGGAATTACTGTCATTTCCATGAAACACATGGCCATAATATAAATGAGTTTAGGCATTTGCAAGACGTGATTGAAGATTTAGTTCAAAAAAAGAAACTTCAATAATATGTTAAAGCCCCGTAGAATGGAGGGCAAGGAAATGCTCAACCCAGGGGAAATTTCTCATCCGAGGCCAAGCTGGGCCTAGTGATGGTGAGCCTAGGCAGCTTGGAAAAAGACTTATTATCAACACAATAACTGGTGGGCCTCATCCAGTTGAGAAAAGCTGGACTGAGATGGAAAGGTATGGGAATTCTTTAAAGCATGTTGTGCATGAGAGTGGCCTTGTCCTCCAAGATGGAGCTCCGACAATGCAATTAAAGACTATGGTGGATGACATCGTGTTCAGAAACTATGATGCTTATGCTTGATCCCTTAGTAATAACGGCCATGATTGGGCCAGTAGGTGTGAAGAAAGTTCTTGTTGATTGTAGAAGTTCTGTCAATACCTTGTTTAAAAAAAGTTTATGACCAAATTATTATGGACGGTCAGGACTTGAAGCCATCTAAATCTCGAATTCAAGGATTTACCGGAGAGGCTGCAGAGTCTATTGGGTGCGTGGATTTACCAATAGTTTTAGGTGAAGGTGACCACAAGAGAGTGCAAAATGTGACCTTCGTGGTGATGGACATGTTTTCTTCAAATAACGCCCTTTTTGACCGACCAGCCCTCGCTGGCTTCCAAGTGGCCCTAGCCTCGTGGTGTCTAACAATGAAATTCCTCATAGAGAATATGGTAAGGATCATTCAAGGGGACCAAAATATAGGGCATGAGTGCTACGTCGTGGAGCTGAGAGAAGCGAAGCGACATGAAAAAGGAAATGATGTGGAGAAGACTCTCTGCGTCAAGTCGATTGACGCATAGCAACTACCATTGAGCCTTGACTCGGTTGGCATAGCAGATTCGCTAAAACTATGGATCAGAGGAAAGAAACAGATGATGCGAGGGCCAGCCCAGCCAATTTGACGATCAATATCCCGGTTGATCGGGATGATCCTACTTGAGTCCTAAAGATCGGATTCAACTTGGTGTAAAGATGAAGGAGGAGTTGACAAGGTTTCTTCAAACAAACCTAGATGTGTTTTCCTAGATGCATTCTGACATGTGTCGAATATTGCCAGAGATAGCGCTTCACGCATGTAATGTGAACCCTATATGTTATCTTGTTAAGCAGAAACGGGGTAGCCTGGGTCCGGAGCGGTCTGCTGCACTTAAAGAAGAAGTGGATAAGCTAAAATCCAATAGCTTTATGCGTGATGCTCTATATTCGAAATGGGTCTCTAACTCGGTGCTGGTCAAGAAGCCTAATGGGAAATGGTGGATATGCATCGACTATTCAGACTTGAATAAGGAACGCCCAAAAGACAGCTTCTCACTGCCAAAGATCGACCGGTCGGTAGATTAAATGATTGACCATGAATTGCTGTCGTTCATGTATGCTTATTCCAGCTATAATCAAATTCCAATGCATGTCTCAGATGAAGAACATACCAGTTTCATAGCCGACCTGGATTTTTATTGTTACCTTGTTATGTCATTCGATTTGAAGAATGCCGAGCAACCTACCAGAGATTGGTAAACTCAATATTCAGACATCAGATCGGATGAACAATGGAGGTCTATTTGGATGATATGTTAGTAAAGTCACGGTGATCGATGAACCGCTTGGAGGACCTATCAGAAATATTTGGAGTGCTTCGAAGATATATGATGAAGCTCAACCCGCTAAAATACTTGTTTTGTGTCATGTTAGGAAAAAATTTCAGTTTTATAGTATAGTATACTCAAGGGTACTAGAGGCCAATCCGGGAAAGATTGAAGTCTTGAGGAATGTCGAAGCCCCAAAGAAAATAAAAGAGGTGCAGAGCTTGAACGGGAAGGTACCGTGTTGAGTCAATTTATTTCGAAAGCTACAAACAAATGTATATAGTCCTTTGATGTCCTCAAGAAAGGGAAAAGAAATTTTGCTCCAACGCAAGATTGTAAGGATGCGTTCCAGAATTTAGTTGATCATTTGGAAAGACTACCCATCTTGTCAAAGCCTTTGGAAAGGAAGATTTTTTTTATTTGACGGTATCTATTCATGCTTTGAGTGCTGCCCTTATACGTGAAGAATCCAAAATTCAAAGGCCAATATACTATATCAACAAGCGATTAGATGGAGCAGAAAGAAACTATCCGAAGTTGGAAAACTAGCCTATTGCTTATTGATCGCATCAAGGAAACTCTGCCCATATTTCCAAGCCCATCCAATTAAGGTGATTACACCAACCTTTAAGGCGGGTTCTACAATGACCCGAAACCTTAAGAAGGTTGTTAAAGTGAACATCAAATTAAGTGAGTACGATATATCATACCATCCCAGGAGAGCGATCCAAGTATAAGCGCTGGCCAATTTCATTACTGATTTCATCGCTCAGGATGATGAGAAGGAGGAGGGTACGGAGTAGAGTGCTCAATGGAAGTTATGCACAGATGAGGCATCCAATGAGCGATACTCGGGGGGGGGGGCAAGAGTGGTTTTGGTAACCCCCTTGAAGAACTATCGATTTGCTATGCCTTAAAAATTGTGTTCCTCGCAACAAATAATGAAATCGAATATTAAGCGCTTATCACAGGGCTCAAAATAGTGAATGAATTGGGAGTTAAAACCTTGAATATATATAGCAACTCCCAATTAGTTGTCTTTCAGGTGAGGACAAGTTTAAAGCTAAAGGAGTAAGGCTAGCCCCATACTTGGCAAAAGTTTCAGAAGTACCCAATGATATCGAGTATTACATGATAACGTGTATCCCTAGGAAAACGAACGCAAAGGCTGATTGCCAGCCAAGCTTCGAAGATGCACAACTCATGGGCTTAATTCTAGTGGAGGTATTGTTGGCTTCGAGCATCAACCAGATGGATGTCAATTATATCTTGGAGGATGAAATTGAAAAGGAATCATTGATTTATCCAATCATGGAGTATTTGCTAAAAAGAACCCTTCGTGATGGAAAAAATGAACAGATAAAACTCCTCCGTAAAGCTTCATGATTTATTGACCATGAGGGAATACTATATAGGAGAGGATTCTTAGCTCCCTTACTACGACGGTTGATAAGGCTTCTTCAGGCAAAGAGATAACAAAAGGTTGAGATGAAACTTAAAAATGAAAAAGTAGAGATTAGTAACATCAATCGGTGTAATGTGAGCCATCTCGAATACTGGCGAGGTTAATAATATACCTCCGGAAGATAAGGACTCCGTATGAATTGGAGTATCGGTAGAGCCTCCCTTTAGGATAGGAGCTAAGATATTAAACTCTACAAATGATTCAGTACCTGCCTAGTTAGGCTCTTTGAGGTTGTGGTGAACATCCAATAAGGATGCCAAAGCGGTTAAGATGTCAGAGGTCGCCCTGGTAGTAGAAATAGTGGTGGAACTCGGAGGAGGGATAACGGTCTCAGTAGTTGGCATCCTTGATGTTAAAAGAGGAGTAGTATCTATTGCAGATCCTTGGTGGACAGAACCAAAACTCTCACCTAAACCCTTTAAATCAAGCTCCGATTGGGTCCCGGTAAATACTTCAGGATGTAAGAGACGCTCGCCAATATTGAGTGCTTTTATGTCTTGTTCCTCTAGAAGGTCAAACTTTAGCTCTTACTCATCGATTTCAACCCCATCTGAGTGCTCTCGCTCTTCTTTCGAAATCTCCTCCAAGGCCATTGCTAAAGCCTGGGGGTACCCCTCTTCTAACCACCTCAAGTCTCCAAACTGGATAACGTTCACGTAGAAATGCACAAGAAGGGGCTCAAGTTCAGATTTAACATAGTCCTCCACAGCCTTAACCCGCTCTTCATCCGTCTTTGCTCGGGCCTTAGCGTCATCTCTCATCTTACAAGTTTATAATACCTCATTGTAATAATCCTAGGCCTTAGTGAGTGTACCATCTTTTTATTTCTTTTCAACCTCTAATGGCTCTTTTAACCTCGTTTTTTATGAGGCTTGCTCCTCCGCGGTCTTTTGGAGTTTTTTATTTTCCAACGCGAGGGTACGACTCCTATGATGAGCAACTTCAACTTGCCTCAGCTGGTTCCGGCGATCTTCTTCAAAGGATTTAGTCTTTTCTTGTCATTTTTTCTCGTCTTCAAGGAGTAAAGCCTTAAAGCCTTCAACTTCCTTATCAATAGTTTTGATGATAAGCTTATCATCTTGTTCGAGCTATTTCATCCCTTCAAATTCTACCTTTCTTTTGTAAGATACTTCAGAAGTGGCCTCATCTATCTACCACCACTTACGATATTGATTATAATACCCCGTGATTTTATCGCTAATTAATTTAAAAGGAAATGCAATAAATAAGTAATAATTCTAGAAATAGAAATTTTAAAAATGTTAGAATTTGGCTACGAAACTTATACCATTGTGTTCCTGGCGATTTTATGATCAATTTTCACAGATAAACTTTTCCGATCAGAGTTCGAACGAAAAAGTTATTAGTGTTTGAAGTTTTAGCATCAGAAATAATTATATATGTAATTAAGGAAAATAATAATAACTAGACAACGTTAATTAAAAACTATTAAGTTTAACAGTAGCTTAGAGGTTATGGAATTAACTAGTAGAAACAAGTTGTAACAATCAATTAATAGAGGAAACAAATGCATGGGATTGTTTAAAAAAAGTAATAAATTAACAAAATCAAAAACGTTAAAATTCTCCAAGCTTACACTGTTCAGGTCGACCCTAGAATTGCTTAGGTCGACCGGTAGAGGTCGACCTAGAGGAATAAGCAGTAGACCCGAGATTCTTAAAATGTGTATTTTGGAACGACTTTAACGGTCCGGATTTAAATCAGTTTAATCCAGCGGCTAACATTGATTTAAAGCCCTATAAATATAGGCCTAGGCCTTCACTTCCAACTCATAATTTACTATTGGACATGGAAGTTTGCCATTTTTTCTTCTCCTCCATAACTATAAATTCTTAGAAATAAGTTTTAGGTTGCTAGTTTGCACGTATATTCTACTGGAGAATTGTAGAATATGACAGAGATAGAAAATAGGTTCGAATCAAGTTGCTACAACCAAGGTAAACTGTAAACCTAGATCTAAAATTATAATCAACCTAAATCTCTTTTTTCTAATCAAAATTCTAATAGATCAGCATATATATGTTGTATGGGAATCCAAATAGGGAGTCAGAAGTTGAAATACAGATAACATGATTAGATTTGGAGATTTGGGAACGATTGAGAAAGGTGAGTTGGAAAAATTACATGTTTTGTAATATGATTAGATTTATTTCATTGTAATCTATTTGAATTATGCCTATTTATAATCAATTTGAATATAAATCTATAAGTACAAAATGATTAGATATAAATCTGTAAGTGCATAATGATTAGATGTAAATTAATTGTTTATGCATAATGAATTTGATGGAATAAATTTAATGACATTTACTACGATGAAATTTGGAAACTTGCATAAATTTATTATTGAACAAATTTTAATGTAAATGTAATGGTTAGGAATTGATATTTATCTGACGGATATGAATTGAATTAAAAGAAAAGCTTATTAAGATTTTAGGGGTTTTAGTGATATTTTAATTCATTGGAATTTAGAATGTTACAAGTAGATTTCTATGTATTATCAAGTTTAAATAATATAAAGTGTGATGTTTGAATTGACAAAGAATACACCTAAAAATAAAGATATGTACAAAATAAAGATAATTACTGTATTATGTACCGTCTATTTCAAGAAATAAACATATAGTTCTTTGTAAATACAAACACTGCACGAATATCTCCTCTGTTTAGACAAGATATGGAAATTTACTATGTTGACATTTTTTTTTGATAAAAACATAATCCAACGCATTAAAATACAATAAACCCCAAAATTTAAATGGTAAGACAAGAATGAAGTAAAAAGATCCTAAAACGTTAAGATGTGAAATACTAATAAATTTTGAAGTAAATGGAAAGAAAATGAATTAGATAGGCAAAAAGAAATAAAGAGATAACATGGGAATAGACATAGAGGAAAGCGGTAAATAAATTTAAAGAAAAGAAGAAAAGCATAATGAAATAAAGACCTAGGGTCAACAGTAAATTGTAGAGGCATGTTAATTAAGTAAGTATGAACAAATACACACACACACACACACACACACACACATATATATATATATATAAGTAGCCTCAAATATGCATTTATGATAGGTGTGAACTATTATAATTAATATATAATTATAAGAAAAATATGGAAACTGTTAAACATAGTAGGTTGGAATGCGATTTCATAGTGTTATACAATGGAAGTCTGCCCCCGAAAGGGGCTACCAGCAGTTGTGTAACATTATACAGATGTTTGATATGTCCAAACATAGGACCCGTGGAAGGTATACAATTACATATAGTTAAAGGAATATCCCTAAAAGAATGTATAGTTTACTTAAAATATGTTTTAGTTGGGGGATTTCCTTGATTGCACCAGGCAATCTAAACAGGATAGTGAGCGGGGTCGGGACACTATGTAGCAAAACGGTTAGGACCAATGTCATAGGTAGGGCTGTCATAGGTTGAGAATGTCATCAGTCCTTAGCGATCAATGGGAAGGACAGGGTTACACCTAACTGGTCTACGTCTGCCTACCAAGATGGACCACTTTGCGTTTTGCACCGCTACAGTTATTTGCTTGTTGTTTGTTAGGACAAGGCTAATTAACCCATAAAAGAATTCCTTTAAAATGGTTGGGGTGGTCCGTGGAGCCGAGTCCTTGATAGAAAGCAGACGAAGTAGTAAATCCCCAAAGTGAGATAGAGTATGGCAAAATGTATGAAAAGCCATCATTAGGCACTATGAGAGTCCCTCGATATTTGTAGTGATGAGACCGTGATACGGTCAGAGCAAGGGACTCGACGAGGTTCTAATAGAGAGATACTAGCGAGGATAGTATCTAGGTCCAATTTTGGAACCATGGGATGGGATATCTATATATTTTTATAAACATACATAGCTATGATTCTACAGATGGTAGATGGGAATGGTTCGTATGCAATATGGATTCGAGATGATTAATAAAATGTAAACAGACATAACTTAATATAGTGAACAATCGACATAAACTAGTGTAATATGCCACAAAGTGAATCAAACAACACTGATCACACAACATTGGTAAATTTTCTGTTATCCCACTTTTTCACACAACATATGGAAAATTCATCTATTGTGTGACACTGTAGTGGTTGGAAAACATTTATTTTCAGATAATATTTATCTGTTGTTTGATTGAAGTTGTCAAAAATTTTAGTTTTTGCTCCATATCAATATTTTGGTTTCCCTCTTAATATTTTGATAGCCGCGTGTTCCTTAACTATTTCCTCTTCTCTCACTCTCAAAACCAATCGAAAAAACCCTTTAAGCCCAAAATCAATCATTTTATTTTTCTTTAAGCCTGCATTCATTTCTACGCCGTCTTCCTTTTGTCTTTGTTCTGATATAGGGTTTCTGGATCGAAAGCTGCCGCTTGGAATTTGAAGTGTGAATAGTACTACTTCTCCGATGCTCGCACATTTCAATTAGCAGCAATTGATTGCACGGTTGCTTTCTTTGTCAAGTTGATTGCTATTGATTTGGTATGTTTAACAATTTTTCCCCTTTTCAATTTTATGCTTAAACTCGATTAATTTTGCCGATGATGATATGGGTTAATTTATAAGGATTGAATCCCTATATTTTTGTTTTGAAATTCCTGAATTTATTTCGAATATATTTTGGATGTTGATTTTACTAACTTCGGCCTTGAGTTTACCAATTTTCTGCAATTTCGATTTTGAAATTCCTGATTTCTTTACTAAAATGCTTATGTTGATGAACCTATGCATTTGCTTGTTGCACCCTTGCTCTTGATTACTGCATTTGCATATGTATATGCTGCCCATTTATGTATACATATATACGTATCAATGTGATCGTTTTTGTGGCCTTGTCCATGTTGATCTGCATCATGATGTTTGCTTGAGCTTGCACCTTGTTGCCTGATCTTGGTTGAGACTGTGATTGCATACACATGCCTGTTCTGCTTGCATTTTATTTTTGAGTTTGCACATTTGTGTATCCTGATACAATTTGTATATAATTTGTGTTGCCTAAGATCTGAGTATTTGGTTTGTTCAATCTTGTGCATGTCCCATTCCTCTGTATGTATCATCATAACATGTGTGCATGTCTTGATTCATGTTGAACTTGCACCGGTTCTAGAACTTGTATGGTCTCTCACTTGTTTTGCTTGTATTTGCATGACTTGTTTTTTTTTGCACTTGAGTTGGGCTTAAACTTGCTTGGCCTGACCTTTTTATATATTGTGCACCTAAGTTGAGCCCAAGGAGGCTTGGACTTGACATTGTGCAACTGTCCGTGATATATAATCAATATTAAGCATATTGATTAAGTTTACCCTGTATATTCATCTTTCTGAGAATTTTGTTGCTCTGTCAATGCCCGCATCCTGTTTTAAGAGTGTGTGTGTTTTAAGAGTGTATATGTGCTTGTTTATTTGCTATTTTAATTTTCTTCCTCATCTTGTTATTGAAGATTGCATCTTTGATTTCGTTTGCTAGCTTGTATTACCGACTTGTATTGTCGAGTTGGCTTGATTGCATTTCTTAGGTGCACTATCTTGTATTGTTTAGTTCATGCTTCTTGTAGTGCTTGTGCACTTCATTTCTGACCTTGAACCCATGCACACATCCTTGCCTTGTTGCTCTAGTGCCCAAGTACGTTGTGATGTAGTCAGGTGTATCACCATCTTGCTGGTTTGTATCTCTATTGAACTTCCTGGACTTATTATTATGTGTATCTCTGTTGAACTGCCTGATCTTTTTGAGCTTGTTGGTCCATGTTGTTGAATTTCTAAAACTTTCTTTTTGTTTGGTCTAGTTGTGATACTTGACCACTCATGTTCTGGTCTCGTTGTGATACTTGATCACCCTTGTTGAATTTTTGTTTCCTGACCATGTGCTCAGACCTGTACACTTTACCCTTGTTCGTGCTTTTTAAAACTAATATGTGTTGCACATGAGTTGAGTTTGAGCCCGCTTTGGCTTGAACTTATGCACACTTGTTGTACGTTGGGCCTTCAGGCTTGACCTTTGCATTTTTCCTTGAGAGATAATTGATGCTAAGCCTTGTGATATTCACAGTGATACACTACGCATATCATAAGCTGTTTGTGCATACTTTAATTTTGTCCCTGTCTAAAATATGAAAACAAACAACCCAAATAACTAAGGTAATATTAAATCACAATTACAATTTTATTTTTGTCATTTCTGTTTGTTTCCTTTTTCATTTTACTACGTTATTATTTGATAGGTATAGTGAACAACTAGACACAGGCTGGAGCAAGAAGATATCAAAATCAAATTCAAGTTAGAGTAAATATGTTGTATATGAGAGTGTGAAATAGTGTATGATGAAAGTTGTATTGTATTTGAAAATGTAAATATAGTGGAGCCAAATGTGTACTATTTGAATTTAAATTGAAATAAAATATTTGTTTAAATAAAATTATGATTTATTTATTTCATTCTGTGAATAACATATAAGTGTAATAGGTATTCATATTAATCAATATTTATATGTTGTCATATAGGTAGTTCTGGGAACGGTATTATAACATCAGACAACATACGATTGTTGTGTTAGTGCATATCAGACGATGGGGCATATCTTTGGTCTGATATGTAGTGATACGACACCAGATTTAATGACATATAGATATGCTTTCAGACAACAGAGAATATCTGTCATCTGTTGTGTTTTTTGGCATAGTGGTGTTATGTATAAAATGTATAATTTTACCAATCACCCGGATGTTATTCCTCCTCCTCCTCATTACAACTCATGAGAGAGCTAAAAGGATAGGTACTGGTGTTTTGCATGTTCAATGCTGATTGGGACACTTGACTTTGGAAGTGTTAAACCTTGGTCAGTAATTTATCTGATCTATTATATTTTATTATTCTACCATAAGTTATATCGTTAGAGCTCTAATATGCATTCTTTTGTTTTATTTGCAGGATACCAAACCAACAATCCGTACTTTGGTGGACTTGGGTTTTTGATTTCGCAAAAATTCAAGCCCATTGAGTGCGAGTTTTTACATTTGGTATCAGAGGTTAGGTTAGTCGATCTTGAAAAAAATTAGGAAACGTTGGGTGCGCGTATTTGTATTTTGCCTAAAACTAAAAATATATTATAAGCCAAATCCTAATAATTCCAACCATAGAATAGTTACATACGGAAAATCCATAAAGTTGGATGGTACATGACTCCCTAGTCGGCCCTTGATAGCCCAATTGTTGTAGTTCCCCATATGATGTCGATTGATGATGTACAATAGGTTTAGAAAATGGGAAAATAAGAATCCATGTGTTATAAATATCTGAAAGCTGTTGGTTCCTAGAAGGATGGTGTGAAGTAGTCACTCCAAGTTAATAGCTAGATTTCTTATATTGGAAAGAAGATAAGTCAGTTAGTTGGAGAGCAGAAATTCTATAGAAAGAATAAATAGAAACCAACCTTGAGTCCAACCTAGTAGAAAATAGTTTTCTAAAGTTGAGAAAAACATATGATTAATATATTTGAAAAAGTACTTGAATATTGGATTTTGGAAAAATATATTTATATAATAAAAGTTTTATTGGGAATATATATATATATATGTATGTATGTATATGTGTATATATGTTAAGTTAAACTGAAAGTTTTCACAAAATGGTTTTACAAAAGCAATACATTTGAAAAGGTTATTAAGTATATACAGGTCACTAGTTCTTTGTAAAGAAAGAAAAGTGTAAATATAAAGTTCTAGTAGAAGTTGAAATTTGATAAAATCTAAAATTTGAGTAATGGAACTTTTAAAAAAAGCTATTTCTTTTGAAAGAAAAATGGTAAAGCAATATAGCTCGCGGATTTTCTATGTAATGAGAATTTTTAAGTAGAATAACATTTTTATGGGTGGACAATAGGAAGTGGTAAAAGTTTGGAATAAGGTAAATAGTACAGAAAGAAGATTTCGTACCCTAAAACAAAGCTGTAGGCAAACACATTATAATGGTTCAAGTAAGAAGACAGTAAATTAAGGGAAAAGAAATTAGAAGTAGTGCAGTTTAGGTAGAAGAAAGTTGAATAGTAATAGCACTGTAAAATATAAAAATAATATCAGGAAGTAAAATAAAATAATGTTAGTAATTAAAAATAAATTTAGTAGCATATATTAAAAATAATGTTATGCGATCTAATTAGAAGCAATATAAGAAATTAAAGACAGAACAAAGGATTGGAAGTCCCCCTTACATGATATTAGAGACTTCGCCAAAGATTTGAAGTGAAGATAGTGTGAATGTAAGAAAATATTGGAATGTGAGTTGTCCTTATCTACTCCAGTTTTGTTGTTAAAAATTATAAAAGGATGTTTTAAAAACATTATAAAGTACATTTTTGTAAGAAATGGTTTAGTGTAACAAATAAGTTTTTGAAAAGAAAACTTAGTAGAGAGTTTGAGCTAAAAAATCCTAATTTTTAAGAAGTAAAAGTAGCAAAAGGTTCTTTAAAAGGAAAGTTGATTGAAAGAAAAAGAAAAGAAACTTTTTAAAATTTGATTTGCTAACATTTTCTCTAGATTTAATGAATAAGCTAAATTCAAAAATCCCAAATTATAAGTTTTAAAAGTTAAAACACCAAGTGTTTTTGAATTTAATAAAAGATTTCTAAGTTGCACTATTTAAAGACAAAAGGTTTTGGGATTAAGTATTTTTTTTAAATTTGAAGTTTTAAAATTTTGAAAATAAACGATGAAGACCAAACCAAAAATTTAAATATGGAGTAGATAGGAATGATTGCCTAGGTAAGACGAAGTGAAGGGTAAGGCTATGAAGAAGATAGCAATGATTACTAATGGAGTAGTAATAAGGAATCCCCGTAGAGTGTAAAGAATGTTGGTGATAACCAAGGAATATTTTATTAAACATGTGTGCAAACCATAAGAAAAATCTTAAAGGAATGATAAATGGTATTGTTGTACACTTCTACTAGTTCTAGGATATGCTTTTATGAAGGGTCAAAGATAAAGGAAATGAATACGAAGATTTGAGAATGATATTAAGGGATTTGGATTAAAAGGAGATGGGTTCAGAGGATTATGAGGTGGCAAATACACATAGAGAATATTGGTAGACTCGAAGTTATAGGAGACAAGATAGGGGTTGGAAAAGTCACTCTGCCAAGCCTATTTGCCAATAAGTTATTAAAGATGTGCATAGATTGTATTTCTTATCCACTGCAGCGTGTGTTAGCACCAAAATTGGTCACTAACCTCTTAGAGAAAGATTGTGTAGAGATATAAGTGATGAAAATAAATTAAACAGAGAAGACAATGCTAATTTAAATGCAGAAAGTAAGAACACCAAATTTATAGTGGTTCAGCGTAATTGCCTACGTCCACTTTGAGGTTAAGCTTTATTGATCTTCTTAATAGATGATTACAAATACAATTCGTGAATCAAATGCTTGAATGAAGTTTTTAAGTAGAGAAGATGAGTCTTGAAAATGGCAGAGTCTCCCCGGTGTTCTCTCCCAAAAAAGGATCCCCTTTCACTGTGACCCTGTCCCTCTATTTATAGGCAAATATGGGCTGGACTTCCCAAGTGGGCATGGTGGCCGAACACTCTAGCCCGAGTACAGTGGTTGCTGCTTGCCGAACCAGGCATGCCGAACGCCAAAATGCCGAACGATCCTTTCCATGCCGAACGGTCCTTTCTATGCCGAATAGTACGTTTGATGTGTGGGAAGTGCAGGATGGTTGCAGTTGAAGCCGAACGTATTTCTGTCCGAAGCTCTTGACCGAACAATGCACGCAGGCCGAACGATACTGTCACGTTGAGTAGTTATGCACACTGAACGTCTTCTGGATGCCGAGCACTTCTGTCGCCGAGTTCTACTGGGCGCCGAATACTAATTGACGCAGAGTTCCAGCTGATGCCAAGCACTACCTGACGCCGAGTACTACGCCGAGTACTATCTGATGCCGATTATCATGGATGTCGGGTACACTGGATGCCGAGTACTCCTAGATGCCGAACACTCTTTGATGCCGAGTCCCACTGGATGCCGAGTACTTCGTCGATCACTCCTAGATGCCGAACACTCTCTGATGCTGAGTGCTACCTGATGCCGAGCACTAGTTGCCTGGTCACTCCTAGATGCCGAACACTCTCTGATGCCGAGTGCTACCTGATGCCGAGCACTAGTTGCCTGGTCAAATCTCCAGGAAACACTTGCCCCCCAAAGTGTATTATGTGACTGAACGTGATGCACTTTGAATCTAGTTTAGCTTACCTCGGAGATGCCTTCTCGAGAATATTAGTGACGGAGGTGTGTGACGAGCGTGGTATGGACGCCGAACGATGCGTTCGAAGCCGAAGAATCCATATGTGCCGAGTGACACTTCGCTTTGAAGCCGAACGCTACGACTTTGACCGGTTCTACCGGATATAGCCTTTTCAACTTCTATCTTCTCCCTATAAAAACTAGGCATCCTTCCACTATTTTCCTTTTACACCTTCATTTCTGTCACTCCCTAAAGACTTGCAATTCTCGCCAGCCTATCAGATCTAAAGCCTAATCGATCTTTCCTCAGCTTCGATCTTCGAACTAGGTATTATCCCTTCCACGATTAAATTACTTCAACATGAGATTTAGGTTTATGTGCAGCCGAGAGGGTCACGTGGAAAACTGGATATCTCTACGGTTGTATGATGTGTGGTGAGTAGGAATGGCTCGCATATTGGAGTTGTCAAACGATGCATGGTAGTTAGGCCTAGTTCCTTCGTGTCGAACAAGTCTGGAAGAAAAAGAAAGATGGGGTGTCGAACGGCATAGTCTTCGCCGAGCGATCTGCTCTTGTTGTTCGGCGCAGATGGAGAAGGAGTAGGGTGGAACTGTAATCGAGGGTGGAGTGCTACTTTAGCCGAACAGGCCGAACACTACCCAAATGCCGAACAGTATATGTGCCGAGCAACTGACATGCCGAACAAACACACATGCCGAACAGAACTTAGACCGAACAATACAATTGCCGAACACCATTTAAATGCCGACCAGTATACGTTTTGAACAACTGACCTGCCGAACAAACATACATGCCGAATACTATACCTGGGCCAAACAATATCAAGGCCGAGCAATGCAAATGCCGGACAATTATAAATGCCGACCAATGATAAATGTTGAACCATACTTAGGCCGAACACTGTAAATGCCGAACGAACAATTGCCTTGCCTAATCAATACAAGGACAAAGATCTAAGCACACCATCATATGAAACTGACCCGGATCATTAACTCCCTAGCTTTAGTAGACTTAAATCTGGACTTTGATTAACATTCGTTTTCTGAATTTGAAACTGTAATCACCTCAAGGCGGGCTTTTTGAGATGGTCAGCGATGACGGTCTTCGAAGGCGACGATTCGAAGCTCATTTTTATATCTTTGAAATCTTTAGATTCTTATTGCTTGTACACAATTGCTTGCACTAGTTCACACACCACGTGGGGGGAAAACTCGTGTTGCTAATTCTAACGTTCAACGTTTTTTAAGTATAGTTTTCTCAAGCACTTAGCCAGGTTCGTTATTTATTGGGGATGTCAAGAAAGTCTGGTTCCGCCACTATATCCTATAGGCCTGGGCCATCATCAAGGCAAGAAGCCGCTGATACTTCTAATCCATCGACTTCTCCTGCTCATAACTTAGCACCTGACGCCCTGGAGGCAACAATCCTACTAGACAATCTGATCGATTCACAAGCTTCGAAGATCAACGAAGCAGCTCTCCGACGGATATGCTCCATTCATGGGATCCCTTTCGCCGATGTGCTAGTCCCTTCGCGACACGATCGTCCTCATCTGCCCCCAGTTGGGTATACCGCCTGTAACAAGTTCATGTGTTGGATCGTCCTCATCTGCCCCCAATCGGGTATACCGCTTGTAACAAGTTCATGTGTTGGATGGGCAGCGTGCCTCCGTTTAATTTATTTCTCCGGGATGTATTGCAGTATATCGACATAGCTCCGCCGCAGCTACACCCGAACGGCCATGCGTTTCTATATGGGACCTACTTACTTTTCATGGCCGTCTTCTCCAGACCTCCAACCGCTGGCGATATCAGATACATCTATATGATCAAGAGATGGAAAGACAGTCCTTCCTTTATGTTCCTCGAGCCGTACCACAAATGCCAAATCTTGACAGGAGCATGCAGTAAATTCGCCCTGTACAAACAGGAATGGTTCTATGTGCGTTGCCCTCCTGGTTTTGCGAGGAGATGGGTTGAAGGCAGTAAGTTTCTCTGCTGAGTCACTATTTGCATTTAACCGGAGTCATGTTTTTCCTAACTCTTTGTTTCATCTTTTCAGGTATCAACCCGCGTCCGGAAGGCCGAGGATATTCTGAGGCTATTGAAGCCATTAGAGCTCTTCCTGCAGAGGAATGAGACATCCGAACTATCGTTTCAAATGAATCACTGTCGGGGTTTGGCTTGCTAGCCCCTGGTCGTCGGATCAGCCTTCTAGAAGGTGTCACCATTCCCAAACCTCCGTCCGGTAAAGGGAAAAAACAGGCCGGATCGTCGTCGCGCCGCACTCCCGATACGCACGAAGAAGGTGAGCGCAAAGAAGATGAAGCTCCTAAGACTCAAGGCGAGAATGTGGGTCTCGCTTGGAATCCGGCGGTCGAAGTTCAAGACATTGAAACGTCATCCTCCCCTTTGAAGGGAAAGAAGAAGTTAAAATATAAAGTTCAGAAGGAGAAAGTTGGTGGCACTTCAAAAGTCATGCCTATCCCGCCTGAGAAAGAGGCTTCCTTGCAGCACCTGGAAAGTTCCCTGAGGGGTCTATCGAACCTTTCTATTCCTGATGATATACTTAATTATGGGTTTGATGATCCTGAAGCCCTCAAATTTTCTTCACCCGCTAGAGGCAATGCGGGAGTTCAACTCCCAGTCCAAGGAGACAACACTCCGATCGGTAAAGATAAACGAACGGGTCTGTCGGGGGAACACTAGGACACACACGCACATACGCATTCCATCATACACTTCAAGTTTTTTTTAATTTCCTGGATTTTTCTTAACTCGTTGTTTTCTCCATTCTGTGTAGGTGACATGGGGCGCTCTCACGGACTCGATCGCCTTCATGGCTCTTCCATATTTCATCACTCCGGACGGGACTCAGGTTCAGGCAGACGTAGGGACAGAGACGAATATGAAGATAGAGACAATCGTCCCCGCGATTCGTCTCACCGTAAGAAGGCATATTCTCAATCTTCACAGTCCCGCGATCCTTTTCCTCCAACTGAGCCGGATAAAGAGAAGTCTTCACAGAAGGGTTACCAATCTGATGCTCCTCGAGAACAACACTCCAGTTCATCGAATACAAGGCAAGTTCGGGAGCAACGAAAAAGAGCGGAACTTCCAAAGCCTCCTACTCCGGCGGTGGACCCAACTGTTGCGGAAAAGATGGTCGATCTTAAGGCCAAGTTTCCAAAAATTTGCTTTGACGGTCTGAAGTTCCTCCCGGCCATTCACCATATTCCCGGGCACGTGAAGCAGAGTGCCATTGCCTGCAATAACGACGTCTATGTTCAACATGACGCGTTTGTACACTTGGTCGAAAAGATCTCGGAGGTGTCCATTGAGCGTCAATATGAGATTGATCGCCTGAAATTGGAAGCTGGCTGCGACAAGAACATCATCAAGCACCAAGACGAAGAGCTCGCTTCGTACAAGTCAAAGCTGGAAGTCTCTGAACAAAGCGCAAAAGATACTGCTGAGGCAGTTACTCGTTTAGAGATGGCTCACAAGAAGGAGCTTGATGAAGCAGTCCAGCGCAGCGGTGCCCTCGCCCTAGAAAAAGACTCTGTCTAAAAAGAAAGCGACGCGCTCGCCACACAAGTCAAAGAGCTGAAAGAATTACTTTCCAAGGAGAAGGAGGACAAAATAGCTGCTCAAGAAGAATCACAACGATATTGTGATGAAATTGTTGCTACTCGGCTCCTGAAAACAAAGCTCGATGGTGAACTCGCTGGGGTCGAAAGAATGAAGGACGAAGCCCGTGAGGAGGGAAAAAGAAAAGCTGCGGAGGAGATCGACTCTCGCCTCGAGGCGGCCGCAGAAGCCAGCAGGGAAGAGGTCAAATGCATGTTTGACCCGTTGATTGCTGAGTACGGAGCCCGCGTCCTTATGCATCGTGACTTAACATTCTTGGGCGATGGCTATCTCGAATCCCTAGCTGAGGCCTGGGAAACCTTAATAAAGATCAGGAAAATCGAGTCGGGCTCTAAAGAGGTCGATGAGGATGCTTTGGTGAAGGAGTTCCTTAGGGGGAATGAGCCAACGGATTTATCCACAACATTGACGCTTTATAGAAAAGGCTCTCCCCTTCCAAAAGAGAAAAATGATGAAGCTGGCCCGTCTGGGGCTGAGACCATGGCTCCTCATACTGCTGCTCCTCCCGCTGCTCAACCGGCCGGTCGGCCGACACTTGACCCGTTCGAACAGCACGGCGGCTACGATCCTGAAGATCCCGGGCTTGGCGCTCACGTGCTATCTCCTATTTTGGAGGGTGAAACCCCGCGCACAACCGATAGCCAACTAGAACCCGGTAGGAAACTCTTCTTTTCTAGAGGTTGAGAGATCCCGTCATTTTTCAGCAGTGGTTACTCGTTCTAACGCTCATTCTTTATGTTTTCATGTAGGCTGTTCTGACGCCGAGCCAACTCCGAGGAGCGATGACGCCAAGGAGGAGGAAGAGAAAACAAGCGACGTTATCCACGCGGGAGTAATTCCTGGTCCCGATACTCAAGTGATTGGGGCGCTAGATGATGATAAGCTTGACACTTCATCTCCTGCCGAAGGGAGTGATGAAATCGAAATCACTGGCGCCTCTGAGCATACCTCAAAGATGAGCATGAAGGACCGCCTTACCGAAGAGGAGAAGAAAAAGGTTGAGGTCAAAGTTGAACCTGGAATACTGGAACTGACCGACCCGCGGAACAGACCTTTGAAAATCATTCTCCCGGGCAAGTTCAAACCATTGGATGTTCCGTCTCCTACTCCTGACTCTGCTTCTTTAGCAAGCAAGAAATCCAAGAAAAAGCGTGAGGGAGAGGAGTCATCGGAAAAAACAAAAGAAGACAAGAAGAAGAAATCGAAGAAATAATCGATACACTCGTTCAACGAGCTTCTTGCTTAAGTCTTGTAGTTGCTTTTACCTTTTGTAGCTTGTAGTTTGTATAGACAGGTCTGAGTTTTGTAGGAGTAACTATGTAACCCCATTTTGAACTATTGAAGAAGTTTAGTTTCTTTTTTGTTTGAATGATTCCCTTGTTTTTCTTTGATTTGCTGACTGACTGTAGTCATAACTCGAATTCTTATGAGTTGCATTATCTCGCAGTCCATTTTCGTGTTGTTCAAACATCTCCGGACGTGGAATATTTCTTGTTCCACATCTCTCGAGTACCAGGACTTTTTTCTAAATCTGCTCACCGGGGATTTAGAGTAAGTTGATCCGCGTTCAGGGGATTCGGAGGCTCGTATCGTTCATACTCTAGTCCGCAATCTAGGGACTTAGAGTACTACGATCCGCGCTCTGGGGACTCGGAGATTTGAAATCGTTTATACTCTAGTCCGCGCTCTGGGGATTTAGAGTACTCCGATCCGCGCTCTGGGAATTTAGATATTTGCAATCGTTTATACTCTAGTTCGCGCTCCGGGGACTTAGAGTACTCCGCTCCGCGCTCTGGGGATTCGGAGATTTGAAATCGTTTATACTCTAGTCCGCGCTCCGGGGACTTAGAGTACTCTGCTCCGCGCTCTAGGGATTCGGAGGTTCGTATCGTTCATACTCTAGTCCGCAATCTAGGGACTTAGAGTACTGCGATCCGTGCTATGGGGACTCGGAGATTTGAAATCGTTTATACTCTAGTCCGCGCTCCGGGGACTTAGATTACTCCGCTCCGCGCTCTGGGGATTCAGAGATTTGAAATCGTTTATACTCTAGTTCGCGCTCCGGGGACTTAGAGTACTCCGCTCCGCGCTCTGGGGATTCGGAGATTTGAAATTGTTTATACTCTAGTCCGCGCTCCGGGGACTTAGAGTACTCCGCTCCGCGCTCTGGGGATTCAGAGATTTGAAATCGTTTATACTCTAGTTCGCGCTCCGGGGACTTAGAGTACTCCGATCCGCGCTCTGGGGATTCGGAGATTTGAAATCGTTTATACTCTAGTCCGCACTCCGGGGACTTAGAGTACTCCGCTCCGCGCTCTGGGATTCAAAGATTTGAAATTGTTTATACTCTAGTCCGCGCTCCGGGGACTTTGAGTACTCCGCTCTGCGCTCTGGGGATTCAGAGATTTGAAATTGTTTATACTCTAGTCCGCGCTCTGGGGATTCAGAGATTTGAAATCGTTTATACTCTAGTCCGCGCTCCGGGGACTTTGAGTACTCCGCTCCGCGCTTTGGGGATTCGGAGATTTGAAATTGTTTATACTCTAGTCCGTGCTCCGGGGACTTAGAGTACTCCACTCCGCACTCTGGGGATTCAGAGATTTGAAATCGTTTATACTCTAGTTCGCGCTCCGGGGACTTAGAGTACTCCGCTCCACGCTCTGGGGATTCGGAGATTTGAAATCGTTTATACTCTAGTCCGCGCTCCGAGGACTTTGAGTACTCCGCTCCGCGCTCTGGGGATTCGGAGATTTGAAGTTGTTCACACGAGTCCGTACGTCGTACAGGATAATGTAGTTCGTCATCCAATTATGAGATATAGAAACGTTAGTGATTCATGGAAAATACGGCTTCAAGCCTTTATTCATGAAAATCAACTAAACTGCTCGATTACAACTTTAAAAAGAAACTAAGTTATGACTGAACGGAAACATGCAGGAAATAACAGTGCCTAAAACAAGAAAGAGAACATGCTAAATGTAATAGTGCCGCAGATGTTCACTGTTCCATGCTCGGGGGAGTGTCGTGCCATCAACGGTCGCTAGCTTGAATGTTCCCTCTCCAAGCTTCCGTTCAATGGCGTACGAACCTTCCCAGTTGGGATTCATACGTGATGGTACCGGGAAAACTCGTTTCAGAACGAGATCACCCACATCAAAGATCCTTGGGCGGACTCTGCCGTCGTAGTAACGCTTGACTCGGTGTCTATGGGCTACCGCCCTCAATTCGGCTTCTTCACGCTTTTCATCGACGCAGTCCAGTGATTCCAACAAGAGATTCTGGTTCATCTTGGGATCATAGTATGTCACTCGGTGCGATGGAACTTCAAGTTCCACGGGTATAACGGCTTCAGAGCCATATGCCAAGGCGAATGGAGTGTGGTCGGTCGCGAACTTGTGTGTAGTTCTATATGCCCTAATGCTGTCGGGAGTTCATCTACCCACTTGCCTCCAACCTTCTCCAGACGCTTCTTCAGTATGGACTTGATTATTTTGTTAACGGCCTCGACTTGTCCGTTGGCTTTCGGGTGTGCAACGGCGGCGAACTTTTTCTCGATGCCATACTTTAAACAGAACTCTTTGAACTCTCTACTTTCAAATTGCGTCCCGTTGTCCATAATGATGGTGCGAGGAAGGCCAAAGCGGCATATAATGTTTCGTACAACGAAGTTAACGACCTTCTTAGAGGTGATTGTGGTCAAAGGTTCTGCCTCAGCCCATTTTGTGAAATAGTCGACTACAACTATCGCGTATTTCGCGCCACCTTTGGATATAGGCAAAGAGCCGATTATGTCGATTCCCCAGATTGCAAATGGCCAGGGACTGACCATTTGTGTGAGTTTTGTTGATGGAGTCCTCGAGATTTTCGCATATCTTTGACACTTGTCACACTTTCTTGCATAGTCTGCAGCGTCCCGGTTTATGGTTGGCCAGTAATATCCATAGCGGAGGATCTTCTTTGCTAGCGTTTGCCCCCCAGTATGGTCGCCACATTCCCCTTCGTGAATCTCTCTTAAGACCCGCTTTGTCTCATCATGAGCGATGCATCATAATAATGGGACTGAGAATCCTTTTCGATACATTGATCCATCCTGCATTACGTATCGCGCGGCCTTTCGAAGGACCTGCCGTCTTTCGCTTCTTTTTTCTGGTAAAGCCCCGGTCGTCAGGTACAGTTTGAATGGGGTTATCCACGATTCCTTCTCGATTTCTGTTTCCAACACGCGATCGACTTTCATCTCGTCTATGCTCGGGGCATGCAAGACTTCAACGGGATACAATCCCATTTGCTGTGCATCGCCGGTACTCGCAAACTTAGCCAATAAGTCAGCTTCTTTGTTCTGTTCGCGCGGGACATGCGAAATGTCATAACGCTCAAGATTTGATAGTAGTTCTTGGACCTGAACAAGGTACGGAGCAAGCATTCATCCCTTTTCTTGGTAGTCTCCCCGCACTTGGTAAACCACCAACTGTGAGTCACAAAAGATTTCAACTGATCTGATCCCGAGTTCCCCGATGAGCTTCAAGCCAGCGATGAGTGCTTCATATTCTGCTTCGTTATTTGTGGCTGGGAAATCGAGCTTCAAAGCATAAAAGATTGATCGGTTTTCCGGAGTTATAAGAACTACGCCCGCGCCGGAGCAACGGTCGTTTGATGCACCATCAGTGTATAATTTCCATCGAACGGGGGGAATAACGTTGTGACTACCCGGTTCGACGGGTATGGTAAACTCAAAGATAAAGTCTGCTAATGCTTGCCCTTGTACGGCTCTCCGTGGTAAGTAGACGATATCGAATTGGCTCAACTCGATGTTCCATTTTAGCAACCTTCCAGAAGTTTCTGGTCGTTGGAGTACCTGCCGTAGGGGTTGATCGGTATAAACACTGATTGAGTGTGCTTGAAAGTATGGGCACAGCTTACGTGACACAATCACCAAGCAATAAGCCAATTTCTCGATGTTAGGGTAATTTCTCTCTGCCCCCGTTAGACGCTTGCTAACATAATACACCGGCCTCTGGACTCGATCCTCCTCACGAACTAAAGCCGCACTTATCGCATGCGGGGATACAGCCAAGTACACGTACAGCATCTCGTGGTTTACTGGTTTTGACAGCATTGGTGGACTCTCTAGATGCCTCACCAGATCCCGGAATGCTTCCTCACAACTAGGCGTCCATTCAAAATTCCTCTTTCCTTTCTTTATTATATCAAAGAATGGGATGCACTTGTCAGTTGCCCTGGATATGAATCGACTTAACGCAACTACTTTTCCATTCAAGCTTTGTACCTGCTTTATAGTCCTGGGCACTTGCACATCTCGAATAGCTTGGATCTTTTCTGGGTTAGCTTCGATTCCTCTAGCATTGACGATGAATCCCAAAAACTTCCCCGATGCAACGCCGAAGGAACACTTCAGAGGGTTGATCTTCATCCCATAAAACCTGAGTATGTCAAACATTTCAGCCAAGTCTAGAATGTGGTCGTTTGACCGTCATGACTTCACGAGCATGTCATCCACATAGACTTCCATCGTTCTACCCAGTTGGTCCTTGAACATTCGATTCACTAAACGCTGGTAAGTCGCTCCTGCGTTCTTCAATCCAAAGGGCATCACTACATGGCAATATAGTCCGACATTTTTAACGAAGCTGGTGTGTTCTTGGTCTGGAATATGCATCGGGATTTGGTTGTACCCTGAGTATGCATCCATGAATGATAACAGCTTGTGTCCTGCGGTGGAGTCGACCAACTGATCGATCCTAGGCAACGGGAAACTGTCCTTTGGGCATGCTTTGTTCAAGTCGGAATAATCTACGCAAGTCCTCCATTTCCCATTCGCCTTTTTTACCAACACGGGGTTGGATACCCATTCATGGTAGAGGGCGTCGCGGACGAACCCATTTGCTTTGAGTTTGTCCGCCTCCTCTCCGAGAGCGGCGGACCTCTCCGGATCCATTCCTCTCCTTTTTTGTTTAACTGGAACGTATTTCGGGTCTATGTTCAACATATGACTCGTGATGGCGGGAGAAATCCCACACATATCAGAATGCGTCAAGGCGAAAACATCAAGATTCGCCCGGAGGAAGTCGCTAAGGTCTTCAGTCATCGCGGGGCCAAGCTGTGATCCGATCTTTAGTATTCGCGAAGGGTCGTCTCGGCTAACTGAGATGTCAATCGTTAACTCGGCCGGTGCTGCCTTCTCTTCCCTAGGTTTCTCATCGTCGTCTCTCGGATTTATGTCTCTGAAGATCCGAGAACTGTGCCCGAGCCAGGGCTCGGGCACTACTTGTCAATTATCCATATTAAGGATGCGGACGAGATTGTCCGCAACCTTTCCCTTCTCCCTCCGATGGGCCTCTCGGAGCTCAGCCACATAACAGGAACGACCAGCTGCTTGATCGCCATGAACAACACCTACTCCTTTGTCAGTTGGGAACTTCAAAGTTAAACACCACGGGGCTAACGCTGCCCTAAACTCAGCCAGGGCCGGCCGGCCCAAGAAAACATTATATGGAGAATCCACATCCAAAACTACAAAGGTTAGAATTCGCACTCTCCGACGCTCGCCTTGTCCCAGTTCGACTGGTAACTCGACATACCCCACTGCATCGGTCGCAACGCCGTTAAAGCCGTGAATACGAGCTTTGGATGGTTTCAAGTCTTTTGTTTCCATTTTCATTTGGTCATAAGCCTTCTTGAAGATTATGTTGACAAAACTTCCGCAATCAATCAGAATTCTTTTTACATATGCTGGTCCGATCGTCGCAGATATGACCATCGGGTCGATGGTCGGAGCCTCTACCTGATCAGCGTCTCTGTTTCTGAACACTATATCGTCTGTCATTACGCGCTGCTGCTTTGCAGTGGTCCCATCCTCCATTTGCACTCCGGTCCTGAAGTTTCCAGCTCTTGCTTGGTCACGGTCTCCAGCTGTGTGAACAGCAGCTTCTGCTCGTGCAGCTTCAGTCTTGCGACATCTGCGCCTGGGAGGTTCATCAGAGGAAGTAGAGCTGTCAGATGAGGAATAAGGAGCGGGATTGCCCCCAGCATTCTGTTGATGTTGTTGAGTGAGCTGTGCCATCAGGTTGGCGTAAGCTTGCATCTGCTCTCCTAGTTGTCTCCTGCTTTCTCTGAGTTCTCTCATCAAGTCGTTGAACTCTATCCTGGTGACAACCGGAGCCTGGTCCTGAGCGGCAATTCCTGCACTCAGAATTGCTGGTTGATTGCTAGGCCCTGCTTGTTGCACCCTAGCAGTCTCGTGGGCATCCGCATTATGAGAAGCTGACCTGGTACGTGGTCCTGCCATTGTAGAGTTATCGGTGTGAACTCTGAGTAGAATCAACGGATGTCCTATCAAGGAGTCGGATCTTCTTTGGGGGATTTTTTCAATCCAGTAGCTTCAAAGTAGATTCTTGAGGTCTGAGAATTCAACTAGCAGATCCTTGAGGTCTGAGAATTCAATTTTCAGTGAAAGCACCAAAGTGTTAGCACCAAAATTGGTCACTAACCTCTTAGAGAAAGATTGTGTAGAGATATAAGTGATGAAAATAGATTAAACAGAGAAGACAATGCTAATTTAAATGCAGAAAGTAAGAACACCAAATTTATAGTGGTTCAGCGTAATTGCCTACGTCCACTTTGAGGTTAAGCTTTATTGATCTTCTTAATAGATGATTACAAATACAATTCGTGAATCAAATGCTTGAATGAAGTTTTTAAGTAGAGAAGATGATCCTGAAAACGGCAGAGTCTCCCCGGTGTTCTCTCCCAAAAAAGGATCCCCTTTCACTGTGACCCTGCCCCTCTATTTATAGGCAAATATGGGCTGGACTTCCCAGGTGGGCTTGGTGGCCGAACACTCTAGCCCGAGTACAGTGGTTGCTGCTTGCCGAACCAGGCATGCCGAACGCCATAATGCCGAACGATCCTTTCCATGCCGAACGGTCCTTTCTATGGCGAATGGTACGTTTGATGTGTGGGAAGTGCAGGATGGTTGCAGTTGAAGCCGAACGTATTTCTGTTCGAAGCTCTTGACCGAACAATGCACGCAGGCCGAACGATACTGTCACGTTGAGTAGTTATGCACACTGAATGTCTTCTGGATGCCGAGCACTTCTGTTGCCGAGTTCTACTGGGCGCCGAATACTAATTGACGCCGAGTTCCAGCTGATGCCGAGCACTACCTGACGCCGAGTACTACGCCGAGTACTATCTGATGCCGAGTATCATGGATGCCGGGTACACTAGATGCCGAGTACTTCGCCGAGTACTCCTAGATGCCGAACACTCTCTGATGCCGAGTCCCACTGGATGCCGAGTACTTCGCTGATCACTCCTAGATGCCGAACACTCTTTGATGCCGAGTGCTACCTGATGCCGAGCACTAGTTGCCTGGTCACTCCTAGATGCCGAACACTCTCTGATGCCGAGTGCTACCTGATGCCAAGCACTAGTTGCCTGGTCAAATCTCCAGGAAACAGCGTGGGAATGCACAGTTTATTCCACGATCAAGTGTAGTGATGGAAGTAATGAATAGACCTTATTCATTTGGAGCCATAAAGGAAAAGTTAAGATATGAGGATTGTAGAAAGATGACATGTTAGAAAGGTCCATTTAAGTCAGAAGTGATAGATCCACAACATCCTTAGTATTTGTTGATGTTGAGGAGCAGCTTCCAACAGTAGTTCTTTTTAGGTTTGGTTATAAGCATCAGTTGTCTTTATTGGGAGTAAAAGCGTGTATGATATTATAGAAAATATTATTTTTATGTGTTTTCTTTATGGAAAATTTTATAAAGACAGTCAATTAATGCGAAAGAAAAAAATAGAGGCGGGAAGTTAAGAAATAAATGAAGAAATTTTATTTAATGGACTACTAAAACAAAATTGAAATAAGGCTGTTAGTCCAGTTGAATTTTGGAAATAAATTTCAGTAAGTGGAGGACAAAGGAAAGATGTTGCACACGAGTCAATGTTCCTATACCTCAAATGTTGGAATTTATAATTGAACTTGGTTACTTGTAATTATAAACACCACATGAATATCTCCTGTTTTTAGATAAGATATAAAAGTTTACTATGTTAACTTTTTTATGATAAAAACGTAATTCCAATGCATTAAAATGCAATAAAGCCTAAAGTTAAACGATAAGACATGAATGAAGTAAAAAGATCCTAAAAGTTAAGATGTGAAATATCAATTTTTTTATGTAAATGGAAAGAAAATGAAAGAGATAGGCAAGTTGAAATAAAGAGAAAACATGGGAATAGAAATAGAGGAAAGCGTAAATAAATTTATAGAAAAGAAGAAACGCATAACAAAATACAGACCCAAGGTCAATAGTAAATTGTAGAGGCATGTTAATTAAATATGAATATATATATATAGATGAAATATATAAGTAGCCCCGAATATGCATTTATGATGGGTGTGAACTATTATAATTAATATATAGTTATAGGAATATTATGGCAAATGGTAAATATAGTAGGTTGGAATGCGAGGTCAGTAGTGTTATACAACAGAAGTCTGCCCACCGAAAGGGGCTACCATCAGTTGTGTAACATTATGCTGATGTAAGACTTCCCCTACTATAGGACCCGTGGAAGGTATACGGTTACTTATAGTTAGAGGAATATCCCCAAAAGAAAGTTTAGTCTGCTTCAAATATGTATTAGAAGGGGTATTACCTTGATTGCACTAGGCAATCTAAACAGGATGGTGAGCAGGATCGAGATTCTACGAAGCAAAACGGTTGGGACCAAGGTCATAGGTAGGGCTATCATAGGTAGAGAACATCATCAGTCGTTAACAGTCAACATAAAGGACATGGTTACACCTAACTGGTCTTCATTTTCCTACCAGGGTGGACCACGTTAGGTCATGCACTGCCACAGTTGTTTGCTTGTTGTTTGTTAGGGAAAGGCTAGTTAAACCATAAAAGAGTTCCTTCAGAATGGTTGAGGTGGTCCGTAGAGCTGAGTCCACGATAGGAAGCAAACATAGTAGCAAATCCCCAAAGCGAGATAGAGTATGGCAAAATGTATGAAAAGTCATCATTAGGCACTACGGGAGTACCTAGATATGCACAGCGATGAGATCGTGATACGGCGAGGGAAAGGGATCCAGACGGAGTGCTAATAGAGACATACTAGTGGGGATAGTATCTAAGTCTAATTAAGGGACCATGGGATGGGATATACGTACATACATAGCTATGGTTCTACAGAGGGTAGATGGGAACATTTCGTACGCAACGTCGAGATGACTACTAAAATGTAAACATACATAACTTGATATAGTGAATAATTGGTATTATAGTGTTATGTACAAAATGTATAATTTTACCAATCACCAGAACGTTGTTCTGACCCCGTCCTAATTATAACCCATGTGATAGTTAGAAGGACATGTACCGATGCTTGGCGTGTTCGATGCTGACAAGGACACTTGACTTTGGAAGTGTCAAACCTTTGTTAGTGATTTATATGATCTATTATTTTTTATTATTCTACTGTAAGTTACATCATAAGAGCTATGATATTCATTCTTTTGCTTTATTTGTAGGACAACCAAACTAACGATCCATACTTTTGTGGACTTGGGTTTTCGATTTAGTGAAAATTCAGGCCCACTAAAATGCAGGATTTTACGTTGATCATACACATCACTTACACAAGCCATAACGTCAGAGCTAACTTTTGAAGGGATGTCCTTTAAATAAGGAAAAAACACTATGTCATCAAAATAAACTTTTGGAAAGACTTTTTTTATAACGGCTAAGTGTGGGTTTGAAACAACTTCAATTTCTGCAGTAGTAGTAGGGGCACAAAACTGCCTTTTCCTAGGCCTTTATTGAGGACTGTCTGTCAGAACCCAGAATATTGCTCAGATCGTCAAGGCATATTGGAAGACATTATTAGTTAAGATATAGGAGGAGTAGAGATTGTGGTAATTGGTACATCAAGAGATGGAATAGGATCAGGTCTTGTTGAAAACCTATTCATACTACACGGTAGAGGTGAACGAGATCTACATTGAAGAGATGGAACTCTTTTAGGTTCCCTATGATGCTTGTCGCGGTACCTATAATCTTTGTCCCGCCTCCTGTAATCTCACTTTTGTCGTCTGCTCGAATTTGACTCATGGGATGATTCATGAGTATGAATATACGATCCAATTTTCTTGTATTTGCTTCCATGGCTTTTGAGATCATTAAACAAATGCTTATGCTTTATAGAATCTGAAAATAAAACACAGAAGAATTAGTGCAAGCAAAATGAAAAATATTTTGTATAGTGCAAAAGTTTCATGTCGTGTAAGTGTTAATGTGTTCTAGTAACCCCATGGACTATGGACTTGGATTTTTGCTAAAAGGGGTTATTTCCCTTATACCAGTAGCAGACACATCAACAGGAAAATGAATAGGAGAGTCAATATCTCTGATACTAATGTTGCTAATTCGAAAGAACCAAATTCATCTGGTATACTCCCAAAGGATCTATAATTGTCCCCGATGGAGGGATGTAAGTTTCTTCAACTGCAGAACTTGGTGGAGGCATGTCGATGCCCAAGATTAAAGGATCTTTATTTTAGGCCATCGGGACATATATGGCACATGAGTTTCATGACTCTCATTACTAGAAGACTCACGGCCAACATCAACTTCCTTGTCGTTTCCTCTATCACTATCTGTTTCCTCAATATGCTTATCCTTTTCTCCACTACCTCCAACTCCTTGCCTTATTTCAGGACCGATGGCAGAGTCCTATGCATGGGACACCTCCTAACCCTCATCTATATTGGCTACAGCCTGGAGCCCACATGCAAGGTTAACATTCTCTTGAACCTCTATCACGAAACCCATACTACGACCTTCCTCTAGAAGATTATAAGCATGCAAGTTCTCATCGGTGAGAAGGTATCTCATATCTCTCTCTTCAAGCAAAACCATTAAAACCGCTGTAAAGGTTTTTGCTAAGGCTGTACTACTAGATCTTCTCGAACTATCTGCAAAGGCAAAAAATAATGAATTTAATAATGGGAGCTAAGATGTCAGTGTTATTAAGAGGAATGAGCATAAGACTTACATATAGATAACCATCTTTGTGCGAAGCCAGATGGACAATGCACAAAGAAGAACTTGTCGTTAAAATAACTCAGTTTATTCCAAAGCCCTAACACAATCCGACGGACCATGGAAGGTTCTAAGAAAGTGAGTGAAGAGGACCCCTTTTAGCGCTTGAAGCTATATAAATAACGGATTTCTTCAGTAGTAGGCACTCGGTTCAAATGTGGAACGAATATCATATACACACTGATCAAGAAAGCATAGCTATTAGGACGTAATTGGGCTAGTGCAAGCTTCATGAATTGCCAAACTGTATGGATAAAGTTATTGATAGGTGTTGTCCAACCTCTTGACCGGGCAATATCTGGACTGATTTGACGAACGAAACTTGAGATCTATCAAGGTAGGAGGCTCGGAGAGATAGCCGATAGAGTACAGAAAACAATGTACCATTAAGATCATAGGAAAAAGTCAAGGCCAATATGATAGTTTCAAGACCCAAAACCATAGTTTGATGGATCGGAATGGATCAGCACCGATTAATAGAAACCCATCCAAATCGCACCGTTTTTCCCATACTACCTAGTATTGATTCCAAAACCCCTTTTATGACCACATAGATTGTTCGCATGCTTTATGCTGTCGAGTACTTCAAGTAGCAGAAATTAACAAGTCAACTCTTCCTCTGATCCTTTAAATTTACTCAGAAACAGGCCCAAAGCAATGCAAACAAGTGGAGAAACATCAGGCTATCGATATGGTGATCCATATCAAGGAGACCAAAATGATCCATAACCAAGTTTTATTGATCAGTACCAATCCATAGCCATGGATTGGTACCGATCGATCCACATTACTGAGTTGACCACGTCTTCTCCTAAGCAACTGCGGGGGATCACAGAGAACGTGGAGGAAGACGTGATAGAATCTTTCCTGGCGACATATAGCTATAACTAGGGCTTGGGGGGCTTCATTTCGTAGATCTTTTGTCTCTCAAACAACTTTGTACTTATTTCTTGTAATTGACTATGGAGTGGTATTGAACGATAAGAGCAGCAGTTATAAAAAAGAGATATTATCAATTAAATCTCAAGTAGACGTAGGAAACGATTAGTTGAACCACTATAAACCTTATGTGTACCGTTTCTACTCATTTTCATTTACTTTTTCATCACTTTTATTCTCTTCACATTCTATTGGGTGTTTGTGCCAATTTTAACGCAAATATTTTTGTGCTTTCATTGAGAATCGATTCTCAGACTTGTTTGGATCCATCATCTACTATTGGACCGTCTAAATCCGATAGATAGATCAAGTTCCCTTTATTTTTGGATATTTTTAACTACTTAGATTTTCAATAATCTACATGAGAGCTTTCGATAATGGCCCTAGAAGAGACCATTCTACCACTTAATATGCTGCCAAAGATGTTGAGGAGACCGATCTCCTATAGGTTGATGAGGTTGTGCCACCAATCGCTACCGTGTTTAGAACCCAAACTGATGTGATCACCAGAGTTGAGATGGACTGCATGATGAGATAGATAGAAGACAAACTCTAGGAAAGGCACAATGATTTGGATGCATAGATGAATCAAAGCATGGACTTGTTGAATCAACTAACCAGTAGTTGCAGGAGGAGCAAGAGAGACAGAGCGCCTTCTGATTCGAAATAAGATAGTTCCTTGTCATCAGAGTAAAGGCAGAGAGATAGAAAGTCAAAAGATTCCTAGGAAGGAAACCGGGAAGTCGAAAAAGAAGGTGGGACCGAGCCATGGCCAAGGCCTGTGGATTGGTACCAAACCATCAAGCTTGGGTCCTGATCCTCAACTTCTGGGTGATGCTGCTGATTTGACTTTTAGGCGTACTATCGACAGTCAGAATATTGGACATAGATGGGTGTTGCAGATCTGCCACAGAGAGACTATGTGCAAGGGACTACTAAACGAATGGTTCCTCCGGAGTCAAGGAACCCAAGTATCAAGAGGCTAACCAAGAGCGTTCGTCGAGGTTAACACTCGAAGCAGATTATGTTTGCCGGATTTCAGTAGATCCACCTGAACCAATTTTTACTGAAATGGTCAAGAGATTGATAAGCGAGAGTCAACAATGGACGAGTGATGAGTGGGGTTCCTTCTCAAGCTGAATCATTTCATGTAAGATATCTTGCGCGAGGAATACCCATGCAGGTTTATGATGCTAATGATGTCATCATATAATGGGAAGACGAATACAAGAAACAATTTGATGAAGTATAATTGGCAGATGGATTCACCAGGGCTACCGATGCCGTTAGATGTCGTTGTTTCCCGATATTCATGGAGGGGGTAGCGATGATGTGGTTCACTCGGCTACGGCTGAGATCCGTATCATCCTTTGATCAACTAGCGTGAAAGTTCATAGAGCAATTCTACATGCATACAACCATCTGAAAGATGCGATGTCACTATATAGCCTCTTCCGGGAAGCGGGAGAGTCTTTGAAGGATTTTTTTAAAAATAGATTTCATACTACAATGGCAGAAGTAAGCAATGCTCAGGAGGATATTGTATTGATGGCGTTGATCAGGGGAATTCATCCCGATACTGATTTCAGGAGATGGTTGGAAATGAAACCTCCATCGACGATGGATATCTTTTATAGAAAGGCCAATCAGTTCTTACGCCTGGAAGAGGCACGTACTCATCCCCGAAGGGATAACTCTAGGCATTCGGCCGAAGTTATACATAGCAATATTGTGGTAAGGCAGTCCGGAGAGGGATCTGGGAATATAGATATAAATGTCGGCGACAAGAATGATGGTCAGAAGCATAATGATAATAGGGCCAGAAAGCGAAAGCCAAATAATAAGAATCATCCTAGGATTCCTAAGTATGATAGTAATACTGAATTGAATAACTCAACAGAGAATAACTATTTAGAAACTTAGGGTACTGAGTAGTATATGAAGCTGGCTCTGAGGAAGTCGATTTAGAAGAAGAAAAAATCTGCAAGTTCTGTAGATTTCATGGGACATATGTCATAACCCAATGAATGTAGACATTTATGTGATGTGATCGAGGAACTGATTTGTAAAAAAAAGTTACAGTGGTTTGTTAAAGCCCCGTAGGATGGTGGGTAAGGAAACTCTAACCCACATGGGTCAATATCCCAACGGGGGCAAACCGGGCCCAGTGCCGATGAACCTAGGCGACTTGGGAAGCATCTTATGATAAATACCATAATCGACTGACCACACCCGGCGAAGAAGAGTTGGAATGAGATGGAGTGGTATGTTGGTGCTTTGAAACATATGGTGAATGAGAGCTGTTTTGTTGTCAAAGATGGTACTCTAGCAAAGCAACTCAGGAATGTGACAGATGATATCGCTTTCCATAATATAGATGCTGAGGAGGTAGAGGTTCCGACTACTGATCTACTAGTTATTTCGGCCATGGTCGGACCTACTATAGTGAGAAAGGTTTTAATTAATTGTGGGAGTTCAATTAACATTCTATTTAAAAGAGCCTATGACCAGATGCTTTTAGAGGCAAAGGAATTAAAGCCATGTAAATCTCGTATCCGAGGATTTAATAGGACAGCTACGGAGTAGGTGGGATGTGTGGATCTACCAGTTGTTTTTGGAGAGGGCAATCATAAGAGAGTGTGAGTCATGCCTTTCGTTATGTTGGATATTTACTCTACCCATAATGCTTTTTTGGGCCGAACGACTCTTGTTGAATTTAGAGCGGCCATCGCTCCTTGGTGTTTAACAATGAAATTCCCGACCAAGAACGGTGTAGGAATAGTTCAAGGGGATCAAGGCTTGGCCGTGAGTGCTATGTCACTGAATTGAATGAGGCGAGGAGAAGAGAGAAAGGAAAGGGTGCAGAGAGGACTCTCTACATCAAGGCTCTGGACGCGTAGCAACCACCGCTTGAGCCCTGGCTTGGGCAACATAGTCAGTTCTATAAGGATGTGGATCCAAATAAAGAGTCGTTGGAAGGAAGGGCAGCTCTAGTCAAGTTAACGATCAACATTTTGATCAGCTATGACGATCCTTCATGAGTCTTGAAGGTCGGATCATAACTTGACACGAGGATGATGAATGAATTAGTTGCTTTTCTCCAGGAGAAATTAGATGTGTTCGCCTGGATACACTCGGACATGTGTGGAATATCACTGGATATAATAAACCATGCATTGAATATAAATCCAAATTGCGTTCCTATGAAACAGAATGCCACAGCCTGTGTTCATAAAGATCTGCTGCACTCAAAAAGAAGTGGAGAAGTTGAAGGATAACGACTTCATCCGTGATGCTCTTTATTAGGAATGAGTATCAAACCCAGTTCTGGTGAAAAGTCAATCAGGAAGTGGATGACATGCATCGACTATTCTGACTTGAATAAGGCATACTCGAAGGACAGCTTCCCACTTCCAAGAAAAGATCAGCTGGTGGATCCAACGGTTGGACATGAGTTACTATCTTTCATGGATGCATACCCTGGATACAATCAGATCCCGATGCACGTACCATATCAGGAACACACCAGCTTCATAACCGATCTACGACTGCACTACTATCTTGTTATGTCATTTGGATTAAATAACACCAGAGTGACTTACCAACGCCCGATGAACATGATGTCTAAAGACTAGGTCGAATGCTTGATGGAGGTATACGTAGACGATATGCTCGTGAAGTCACGATGATCGTGGAATCATGTTGATGACTTAGCTAAGACGTTCAGTGTCCTTCGAAAATACGAGATGAAGCTCAATCCCTTGAAATACTCATTTGGCATTGCATTAAGGAAATTATATGGCTTCATCATGAACTCCCATATGGTCGAAGTTAATCCGAAGAAGATCGAAGCATTGAGGAACATCCAAGTCCCGGAGATGATCAAAGACGTCCAAAGCTTAAATGGGTAGGTCGCCACCCTGAGTTGATTCATCCCTAGAGCCACTGACAAATGCATACCTTTCTTCGATGTGATCAAAAAAGGGAAAATTAATTTCACTTGGATGCAAAAATGTATAGACACATTATAGCCTCTAGTGGATCACTTAGAGAGACCTCACGTCATGTCAAAACAGCTAGATGACGAGACTTGTTTATCTACCTAGCAGTGTCAGTGCATGCTTTGAACATCGCACTCATACGTGAAGAATCTCGAATCCAATGACCAGTGTACAACATCAGTAAGTGGTTGAAAGAAGCATAAAGAAACTATTTGAAGCTATAATAGCTCGCATACTGTCAGTTGATCGCTTCAAGGAAGCTCGGCCCTACTTTAGGCTTATCCAATCAATGTTCTGACTGACTTGCCTTTGAGATAGGTCTTGCAATGACCTGAGACCTCTGGAAGGCTGTTTAAATGGAACATTGAATTAAGCCAGTATGACATTACCTATTACCTTCGAAGAGCTGTCTAAGCTCAAGACTTGGAGACTTCATTGCTGAATACACTGTGCGAGATGATACTCCGAAAGCAGTGGAGAACAAATGTCAAGTGGAAAATGTACACGGATGGTGCATCTAATGAACGTTGTTCCAATACCGGAGTAATGCTATTGACTCCTGAGGAATATCTGATTTATTATGCCCTAAAACTTGACTTTCCCACAACAAACAACAAAGCAGAATACGAGGCCTTAATTCCAGGACTCAAGATTGCCAAAGGAACTGGGAGTTAAAACTTTGCATATCGTATGAGATTCCCAACTGGTGGTACGTCAAGTGTAGAAGGAGTTTCAGGCGAATTGATCAAGGTTCGCTCCTAATCTGAACCGAGTGCTTGACTTCCTTATTGATATTGAATATTACACGATAGCACATATTCCCAGAGAGGAAAATGCAAAGGATGACTTGTTAGCTAAGTTAGCCAGTTCCGGAGATGCGAAGCACATGGGCTTGGTTCCGATGGAAGTATTGTAAGCTCTGAGCATCGACTATATGGATGTCGATTGGATCTTGGAGGCTAAACCTGAGAAGGAGCTGTGGATGGCTTCGATAAAGAACTATCTATAAAGAGGATTCATACCGAACAGGAAAAACGAACGACGTCACTCCTTTGAAAAGCTGTGTGAGTTATCATGCAAGAATGGGTACTTTACAGGAAAGGATTCTCCGTCCCTATGCTTTGGTTTGTCACCAATTGTGAGGTCAAGTAAGTCCTAAAGGAAGTTCATGAAGGGGCCCGCGGTGACCATACCGGAGGGCAAATGCTAGCAAAGAAGATCCTTCGGTATGGGTATTTCTGGCCGACTGTCAACCGATACGCAGCTGATTACACCAGAAAGTATGATACATGCCTGATATTCACCAAGATACCGAGAGCCCACCAACAAAGATAACTCAAATAGCCAGCCCACGGCTGTTTGTAGTTTGGGGAATAGATATCATTAGTGTATTGTCGATATCTAAAGGTGGCACGAAGTATGCCATCGTCATAGTCGTTTACTTCACAAATTGGTTAAGGTAGAGCCGTTAGCTACAATCACTATAAAGAAAGTAATCAACTTAGTGGTCAGAAACATCATCTGTTATTTTGGGATTCCACGAATGATCATTTCCGATAATAGGTTCTAGCAACAGTGCTGAGATTAAGGACTTCTACCGCAGGCACAGTATCGAGAAGAGATTTGCCGTAGTAGCAAACCCTTAAGCGAATGGACAGGTTGAAGAAATGAACAAGATTATCAAGTCCATTCTAAAAAAGCGTTTAGAGAAGGCTAAGGCAAGTGGGTCAATGAGTTACCATTAGCACTTTGGACTAACCGAACGACCCACAAGTCAGCGACTGGCCATTTTCTATTCGCCCTAGCTTACGGATCAAAGGCTATGATCCTATTTGAACTTGAAGTGCTTCTCATCGAGTGACTCACTATAATCCACGGACAAATGAGGAACTCCTCTCTCGATATGATCGATGATAGGCGCGACGAAGTTGAGTTGAGAGTAGCTGCACATCGAAATCAAGTTACCCGATATTACAATAGCAAGGTTAGGACTCAGACCTTTGAAATCAAGGACCTAGTCCATAAACGAATCTTCCCTGGCCTTGGGAACTTGGGTCCGACTTGGGAAGGTCCATATGTGATTGAGCAAAAACTTGGAAATGGCATGTTCAAGTTAGAGACAGTGGACGGGATATCACTCTCGTGGGCGTGGAATAGAAAATATTTACGATGTTATTTCACTTGAATGTAAATTTCTACCCACTTAGTCAAAGCCATGTAACTGGGCAGAATTTGTCATTTCTAACGTTTTATAAAAGGAATGACTTTTGGAGCACATAAACCTGTCTGTACTCAGTTTTACACTATGAATGGTGTTGTATTTAAATAAACTTACACATGCAAAGTGCAGGTGTGCAGGTAACCATAGGTATGTGCCAACTAGACTTCCATAGTCTATGATCAGACGCATGAAGTTCAACCACATTTGGTGTCCGGAGAAAGATGCCAAGAAACTCTTTAACCCTTAACTTGGGGGCATGAGTATAAATTCACAGAGGATGAACGAGACAGCTCACCTTTATGCTATTGCCCAGAATTTTGTAGAGCATCCACATCTTGCTCGGAGTAGGCAAGACAAAAGGTCTTCGCCCAGAGATAGGCTAGATATAATTCACAAGCTTCAATCAATGCTCAAAGTTCGGCATGATCGAAGGCAAACATCCTGGATATGAATGTTTAAACCATTATGATTTAGTGGTTAACTCCGACCGACACTAGAGTTTGGCATGGTCAGCACATGCCATTTAAAGAAGGATGTCCAGAGAGACATCTGAAGGTGAATTACTACGATTAATGCCCGAAGATAGGCATAATCGCACGTAGAACATCCTTGAAAGGAATGTTAAGACAACCTTTTAAATAATTGGAATTCGACCAAGTTCCAAAGCTAAATATAATCGTATGCGGATGTACATTCTAGATTATTCTTAACTTACAAGTAATAAAACAGACTAAAGACTTGGTCCGATGTAAACTATGAGAAGTGGATCGCAGACACTTTGAATGTAGAGCACACTTCTCAAACACTTAGACAAATTCACAAAAAACTTGTATAAAACAAAAGGTCTTTTTATTCATATGCGAAATAAGTAACAAGGGTTATTAAAATTCCAGCTAAGAAGCAAAAGTGAAGACCGAGTCCGCAAAACACTGGCCAGAAAAAAAAACCAAAAGTGCCTAAGTACTTCTATGCAGCAGAAAACGTAAAGGAGATAAATGATCATTTCTTCGGCTTGTGCTTCTTTCCTTTCTTCCCGTCACCTGAAGACTGTCCACCTGATCCGTCATTCTTCCTCTTATCTCCTCACCCCCCATTTCCTTGGCCCTTCACCAGAGTGATTTATGATGAAGTGATGGGGGCGCTCTGGGTGCTCCCAACTATAGATAACATGATTAGGATAAAGATTGGATCGCCATGTGAAGCAATGGATAACGGTAAAGGCATTAAGTTTTTCGGTTCTTGCTTAATTTTGACAGTGTCCAAGACTTGCTCATCATGGATCTCCTGCATAGTTGGCATTATAATAGGCCCTGAAGTCACCATCATTAAAACATCCACATTGATTTGAATCTCTTGAAACTCACTGATCCCTTATTCATCCAAAGCTTGGATCTTCTATGCACCAGGACTAGGAGTATCGCTGATCGAAATACTTAAAAGTCACTCTGGAGATGGTCACAACCATTGAGTCGGATGTTGTTGCAATGTCCCCTAGTTGGGAGCTTTATTTGGAAAGAGTTGGAGTCGCAGGTTGACCTGTTGAGATAGATGAAAGGAGAGGGGAATCGACAAGTGTCATGTGTGCCTTCTCAAATACGGGTGAGGCCAGCGGTATACCTTCACCAGATAAAGGTTCTATGTGGGTAGGCATACCATTCGAGTTTCCCTCTAGAATTGAAGATAGCATGCTAGGCTTGAGAATTTGCGATGCATCTAGATTATACCTAGGATATGTTGAACAGACAAAAGCATCTAGAGGTCTGAGGGTAAGACCTGTCATGAAATTCTAAGGAGTGCTGTCGGAGCCTTCAACTTGATCTCGTCGAACTATATCAGCCAATTATGGACGCATGATAAGTTTGCCTGCTCTGAGCATCTCGATCTCCTCTGCTCTTAAATCTCATTCTCCGGCTCCACCAAGTCTATTTCAGCTCCTTCAAAATGTTCTTATCCTGCAAAATTTTCTCCCATGCCATTGCTAAGGTGTAAGGATAAGCTTTACCAAGCCACGCTAAGTCTCAGAATTTAAGAACGTTGGCATTGTAGTTAGTGATGAGTGGATCGAAACTATCCTTTATCCATCTTTCTACGGAAGCCACCAACTCGTCCACTCTTTTCGCCTTGCTTAGAGTGTCATTCCTTTCCTTACATGCATTGTCTCTCTCATTGCGAGCACCAAGCAATTCTTTATAGTAAATTCGAGCAATTTGAAGAGCCTTATCTTTCTCTTTCCTCTCACATTCAAGTTGTGCTTTGAGCACTCTTACTTCTTTAGTGAATTCATGATTCCTATTGTGAATGGATTCCACTTCGATCATATGCTTCTTTCTTACTTGATAGATCATAGACTTTAAATCCCTAACATTTTGATCAACATCATCTTCGATCTTCTTTAACTCAGCAAATCCTTTGTCGAGATGGGCAACGATCTCATCATTCTAATTCACCGTGAGTTTCATTCTGGCGATCTTAGCCTCGAGACAATTGGAGTATTCCGAAATTACCTTAGTAAGCCCCCTTCAAGTAAAGTACCGATCATACACATCCCCAACGTATGCTACCATATGACCCTTGACTTCATACGGGGTGTCCTTCAGATTGGGAATAAATTGATATGCTTTGAAATTGATCTTTGGAAAATGATGTTGTAATTTGGCAATATGAGGATTTGAAGTGATCAGTCGTTTATCCTTGATGAAAGGTTGCTCAATCGACTTCTTTATGGGCACTTTATCATGTCTGCATCGAGAAGAATTAGATGCAATGGAATTTGACAGATGCCGAGACTGTCAAGAAGCATGGGATGGCGCTGGCTGCTTGGTAGAGAGAGAAGCATGAGATGTGTCATCGCGTGGACGATTGTCTTAAAAACTAGAATGCCTTTATGAACCCCTATATGGGGGAAATTTGGATCTAGTTTGATGCCAAATTGACAAATCATGTGGCATATAGTCTTCCTCTCAACCCCACGATCATGGCTTGAACGCTGGTTGGAATTGGATTCATGACTGGGCGGTGAGATCGCACAGTTGGTTTGCACCTCGGTTGACATCCCAAGTGATCTTGGAAATCCTCGTATAATTCCACGTCACTTCATGAAGCCTATGAGTAAAACGAAGAAAAATCAGCTTTGATGAGATGAGAGCACTGCATGTACTGTGCAGAGTACGGTGTATGTGTGTTTGCAAGTGTCTTAGTGTCGCCCTAATGGACCGTGGGTTTGAATTTTGGTGACAGAGGTAATCTCCCCTGCTTTGGTAGAAGGCACATCCTCTTGAAAATGAATGGGGGATCCAACATCCCCAATACTCATATCGCAAGGCCAAAAGAGTCAATTTTATCTGGGATTGGCTTGAGAACAGTAAAAGGATCCTCCAAAGTGTGTACAGGGTTCATAAACGTGGACGTAGTCGGCGAAGGTGGGGTCGGAGTCTTTTTTTAGGAAGCTTAATTTTAAGACTTTTTCTCTAAAGTGGTTGCTGATCATCATCGCCTTCATCCTCTTCCCCTTGTTCTACTACTCCTCCACCTTCATCCCTGATTTCACCCTCTTTGATATGCTCCTTTACATGGTTAGCCTCGATCAACAGACTTTGAATCGGGGGAACCGACTAGTGATCTCTATCACCTTCTGACGAAGAATCATACTTACTATCGTTACCATCTTCCAGAGTAGCACCAACACTATGATCGAATTCCAGTAAGTTATAAGAACATAGATTTTCATCACTAAGCAACATCTTGGCCTCTTTCTCTTCCTCCAGGATCAGATGGACTTGTCTGACAATCTCTGCCAAAGTTGCATTAGAAGGCCTATGTGGTACGTCTATAAAGAACGAAAAAGGCATTCAGAAGTGACAAAGTTATGGATGTGGAACCGCATGATAAAGACTAGAGTGGAGCTTACGTAGAGATATCCATAATTGAGTGAACCTGGGAGGACAGTGCACGAAGAAGAATTCCTCCTTGAAATAGCTCTATTTATTCCAAGTACCGACTATAGTCAAAACACCTCTGGAAGGCTCTAGAAAGAGAAGGGAAAGACTTCCCTTATGACGCTTAAAGACGAACAAATGTCCAATCTCTTGGTTCCTAGGAACCCAGTCAAAGTGGCGAGCAAATATAATGAACAGACCATGGAAGAAAACATAACTATTCAAATGGAGTTGAGTTGGAGTCAATCTCATGGAGTGTAGCACTCGTCGGATGTACTGATTAAATAGCAGGACGCATCTTGCCAAGCACATATACCTATTACAGGCTGTGTATCCATCTGGTGGATGGTGCGCTCTTTGGTCGCATGTAGGGACCAATACATCCTTAAATGGAATTCCGTGCTTCTCGCACATTCTCATAAGTGATCCTTCGTCGACTTTGGAAGTAGGAGAATCGACGGGATCATATAGTATAACCGCATCATCTAGAGTGTCGGGGTCAGGCTCAACTTCCAGCCCTCCTATAGACTCTATTGGAACTTCTAGAACCTATTGTTCAACTTGTGGATTTTCTGATTGAGGTATGGGCTACTTCAGAGTTTGTTGTACCAATGGAACCGTAGTCGAGCTCGACTCGATATCTAATTTATTATATGTGATAATTGATGCACCTAGAGCTTTGAAAAGAAGACGTTCGGAATGTCTATTAGCCATAGCTATCAAAACTCAACACATAAGCAATATCAAATTAATTAAAAGTAATGGCCCATGCCAAGCTGAAAATCTAGTGTAGAGTTGTGCAATTTCGTAAAATGTTGATTCCGATATTGTGAAATAATTCATTCCTAAATCAGGAATATATCCGAAGTAACCATCATTGCTGACCATCCCGACATATCTTTATTCCATTAGCCATACCTTGTAAGTGCTTAAAAGTTCATAAGATATTGTCCAAAAAAGTTTAAACATTGATTAATAATGTAACCCTTACAAGAAGGTTTGAAGGACGGAGATCCCAAAGGGTAGGATCGGTACTAATCCATACTCTTGGTGGGTTTTCACCTCCATTAAAACTTCCTTTCCCGATCCAATGTACGGCCATCAACATGAGATTCAACACCATTTCCATTACCCACCTAGATTCGTTTGAGCTTAGGGAGAAACTTGATTTGGATCTCAAGTTTGTAATCCAAGAACTGTTCAACAATAGATTGGGTTCGTTACTATACAACCGTTCAATGGAGAGTTTGAATGAAGCAAAGCGGTAGGTGTTTAGATGTTAGAAATGCAGTGGTGGACGACATCAAGGCGAGGCTAGTGGTGGTGGTTGGATTTGAAGATGAATTACTTCAATGGAAGACACGAGCTCGAGAGTAGATGACCAATAAACAAAGTGAAGAGAAGGAGTGAAATAGCTCAGGTATATAGCTACTAACCCAGAAAAATAGGCATTAAACTTGCCTATTTCAAAGGCTATGGATTGATACCAATCCATGCCTATGGATCGGTACTGAACGATCAACTCCAGAAAATAAAAGATGGAAATTGATTTATATATATATATATATATATATATATATATGTATGTATGTATGTATTCATATGTGTATGTATGTATGTCCAGTGTGTACGAAAATGAATCTTGATGAAAAATCAAAGCACTTGTGTGTGCAACCTCTACATTCAATAGCTGGAACCGAACAAAAGAAAATTCCAACCTGAATAATCAAGAAAAGGAATTAGATTGAAATTGTCTAGCATAAAATGACCGATTATGAGAACATACTCCAGTTTTGTAGCCTGAGATACTAACGAAGTATCGTAACAAATAGCTATAAGCACGATGCGTCACCGAAAGGGTTTTTAAAAAAGAAACAACTATTTGAAACATGGATTGAAGTCTGAGATGGAAATCCCAACTTGTCTCAATTCAAAGTACATCGTGTTTGCCACAAGATGCACTTTGGGGAGCAAGTGTTATCTAGCCTTTTGACCGGGCAATATCGAGACATATTTAACGAATGGAACTTAAAAGCTATCAAGGTAGATGGTTGGGAGAGATAGCTATAGAGTCCATAAACCAAAGTACCATTAAGATCATAGGACAAAGTCAAGGCCAACATGAAAGTTTCAAGGCCCAATTCCACAATTAGATGAATAGGAATCGATCCATCCAATGGATCGGTACCGATTGATAGAAACACATCCAAATCACACCATTTTCCCCATGCTACCTAGTATGGATTCCAAAAGCCCATTTACAACCCCGTAGACGATTCGCATGTTTTATGTTGTCGAGTGCATTAAGTACCATAAATTAACCAGTCAACTCATATACCAATCCATCAAATTGACTCAGAAATAGGCCTAAAGCAATGCAAACAAGTGGAGAAACATCAGGCTATCGATATGGCGATCTATCTAAAGGCCACCAAAATGATCCATAACCAAGTTTAATGGATCGGTATCGATCCATAGCAATGGATCGGTGCCGATCGATCCATATTGCTGTTATGGCCACGTCTTCTCTTAAGCAACTGTCGAGAAATCGTAGAGAATGTGTTGGAGGACATGCTGGAGTCTTTCCCAATGACCTGCAACTAAAAATAAGGCTTGGGGGGCTTCATTTTGGGGACCTTTTGGCTCTCGAACAACTTTGTTCTTATTTCTTATAATTGGCTACCGAGTGGTAACAAATGATAAGAACAACAGTTGTAAAATAGAGATATTATCAATAAAATCTTAAGTGGATGTAGGTAACGATTTGCCGAACCACTATAAACCTTGTGCTTAGTGTTTCTACTCGATTTCATTTACTTTTTCAACATTTTTATTCTCTACAGAATCTATTGGGTGTTTATGCCAATTTTGACACAAATAAAAGGTGGAACACATCCGACTATACACACATATCAATTGCAAGCCATATACCCCTCTGGTAGAAGGTGTGCTCATTGGTAGGGCGAGAGGACCAACATATCATCAAAAGGAATTCCATGTCTCTCACATTTCTTTCTGGGAGATGCCTCGCCCCCTTTCGAAGCCTGAGAATCATGGGGATCAGCCAAATCAACGGAATCGCCGGTATCAATATCAGGGGCAACTCCAACAAAGGGTTCTTCGGGCAACACAAAAGGAACTGTCTCTAAAGGCTGGTCCTTTCGTTGACTAGTTAGTTAAAACTGAGAAGTTATAGAAGTAGAGCTTGTTATAGGCACTATCGTCGAACTAGACTTAGTATCAGACTCGACGTATTTTGATGTCGATGGACCTGCTTCCATTGTAGAAAGACGTGAGAAGCGTCTACGACCCATAACTATTAAAAACTTCACACATAAGAAATATCGGGCAGGATAATGACTTTAACCTTCATGCTGGAATGAAATCCCTGTATTGCCGATGTATAAGACCCAACAAATACCAACGTATGTTGGTCAATCAGATCTCATACATCGACGGGGGGCAATAGTATATAATTCAAACCATGTAGTGCATGTATCGGATGTCCGAGGCATATAACTCATACCGTTATTTGACAAGAGACACTGTAAATTACATAAGATTATAAACCAATCCGCTATAATACCGAGTGCATTCAACACGACCGTTATGAAGAAACATCCCGTTAAATCATAGTTATTAACTAACATTCGACCAAGATTGCCTTGAAACCCCATTTTACCTTCCTCTTTGACTTATGAAATTTTTTTATTTGAATTTCTTTTAAAAGTATATGTTTCAATTGTAAACTCAAGCCAAGATGGGGTTCGACTCGAAGCCGGCCTAGGGAAATTTGTGCAAAACAATACTCGAGTTAAAACCCGAGTCTTTCCTTAGAAATCCCTGGGCATGCTATGAGTTTTCTCTAAGTTGGCTAAACCTACCTTACTTTGTCAAAAAATTGAAAATTTTCCTATGTCCTAGATCGTCACCGATCCAAAGAAGAGATAAATAAGGCTCCAAGGCATGACCAAAGATAATCGATGGTTGATCACGGGCAATTCAAGTAAAGCCGTGTTATCATCTACCTGTATCGATTCAAAAGGGACCGAGTTCTAGGTTTGTTTAATTCCAAAATTTTGCTCGGTTGTGTGGTTCGATTCTTATGGTTAGGATCCGAAGGCGGTGGACTTAGCGATACTGATGGCAGAGATAGGTGGCGATGATAATGCAAGGCAATGGTTCGAAGTCGAAGGTTGGGTTTATGGCAAAGTTCGGCAAAGGCGGTTCAATGCTCAATAGTCTTAGGAGAAGAAATGAAAGTAAATAAGAAAAGTGAGAAGTGTTGGTTCGCATATATAAGGGTCGAACCAAGAAAGTAGGCAGAGGAATCGCCTAACTGTAAGGTATCGATCCATGCCCTTTGATCGGTATCGAACCATAGCAATACAAAAATAAAAAAATAATGAAAACAAAATGAAGTTCCAAACAGGAGAATCCTACCTGAAAAATTCAAAGAAAAGAACATTGAAAACTTTTTGGAATTGGAATAGCAAACTCGAACAACATGCTTCAGTTCTTATAGCGCCCAAGAACTGAAAATTCAAAACCTTTCAAAGTGATATAACGATCGGTAGAAGATATAATGCTTTGTGAAAACAGTTCATAAGATAAATAACATCTATTCAGAACTGAACTGAAATCGATGATGTGAACTGAACTTTAGAGGGAAAATGTTATCCAACTTTATGACCAAGTTATATTTTTACGATCCGGATCGATCGGATAGAAATTGTTATCTAGCCTTTTGATTAGGCAGTATCTAAACTGAGTTAACAAATACAATTTGAAAGCTATCAAGGTAGAAGGCCCGAAGAGATAGATGTAAAGTCCAAAAAATATGTACAACCAAGATCACGAGATAAAAACAAGACCATTTCAAGAGTTGCAAGACATGATCCATCAAGTCGATGGATCGGTACCGATCCATACCTATGGATTAGTACTAACCCATAGGATCTTCCCAGAATTGCTCCAATTCCCTCCCACTACCAAGTCTTGATGCCAGAAGCCTATGCCAAAATCCAAAGGTCGATCATACATCATTTGTTATCGAACACTTCAAGTACTAGAAATCGGCAACTCTATTCCTTTACCGATGTTAGCTATAAAGTCTACTCAAGAGCAGAAGTATGGAATAAGGTTAATAATAGTGAGGTCTCGATGAAGAAACATGCATAGGCTTTGCAAAGATTGTAGGAAGACGTTTCGAAGGCTTTAGGAGGGTTTCGAAGGCTTTAGGAGGGTTTCGAAGGAGTCGAAGGCACCACCTACTCGTACAGTGTGAAGGCTTTCGACTCAGATGGAAACATGCATACCCTTCCCATACTTTCAACCTTTCGACACAGATAAACAAGCAAGGACAGCTTCGAAACCCCCTTTCGAAGGTAATGAATGATAATCTCTCACTTACGTGTCGAACCTTTCGAAACTAAAGGTTTCGCCCTTACCATAACCCTTTCGAAAGCATATGCAAGCCCATCGAACCGGTCAAGGCCACTAATATTAAGGGAAGGTTCCACCTCAGCTCTCAAGCATGCATTCAAAGGCTGATCAACATTATCGAAACCATTAGTACATAAATATCTTCGAAAACCAAAATAAACAACCTATCGATAGATTCAGAGGCTTCAATCTAACTTCCAGAAACAACAAGGCAACATGAAGGAGATGGCACATTTGGAAACCTTTCGACAGTGTCGAAAGGTGTTGTGGAGAAAGTAGTACTCAAAGATCAACAAAGGTAAAAGGATGATAAAGGACCCTTTTGACTCAGTCGAAAGTTTTGGGAAAGGATAAAGGAGGCGCAAGAGTAAATTAAGGAGAACAAAAGGATACCTATCATTAACATTGAAAGGGGGTCATGGCTTTTCGACCAAGTCAAAAGGCATGAAGCGGAATATAAAGAGGGGTCCTTTAGACCAAGTCGAAAGCACAGGCGTGGAAGGGGGCCGGTCTGCATCTATAAATAAGACCCAAGGGGTCAGTTTTGGAGGAGGGAATTCTAAAATCCTGAATTCATTTCTTCCACTCTACTCTCTTAACAACAATTAAGTCTGATAAAATCCCTAAATCAAATTGGGGGAGGGGGTGGAAAGCTATAAATTTTGTAACTCATTTTGGTTTATTAATAAAAGAGTGATGGATTATTCAACAAGGAATCTGATGATGAGGAAGATCATTTAGATCATTAGCTAGCCTAATGGTCAATTGCACATGATTTTAACCTTCTCTTAATCTCGTTTTGTCTATTCAATGCATAGGATCGACTTGGGAATCTCAGGTCGAAACACTTCATCATTGGAACCTATAATTTGTCGCCAAAAATAAGGATGGTGATGGGTTTTCGACCATGATGGATTATAAAACTGGGAACACACAAGTTTGATCTTATGCAAGGAAATTGGAGTGAATTGTAGGCAATTATAAGCTAGAACTGTTTCGAAAGAGTGAATCCCCTTTTGACACAGTCAAAAGGGATGCTTCGAAGGGGATTCTTGCTTATGATTGACTAACAGCTATCAGGAGAGAAACTCAATCAAAAGGGTCTACCCATAAATACATTAGCAACACTTTCGAAGGGATTCCAAATCATAGGTCACAAAACCATTAAGTCAAAAGCAATTGAAACTTATTTATTAAATATGCATCTGTTTTGACATGATCAAAAGGACCTGAAAGGTACCTTTAGACATAGTCGAAAGGAATGAAAAAGTTGAAGGAATCAATTGCTTTCGATTCATTTAAACAGAAGGATTAAAACAGATGTTGTCTCCCTAGATTTATTCCTTGAAACCTTTCGACTAAGTCAACCCAGTCGAAAGTTGAAGATAACTCCTTAGACCCTTTCGATCAAACCAACCAGGTCGAAAGGATGTATCATCTTCTTGAACCCTTTCAACTACGATGACCTGGTCAAAAGGTATGCTTTAAAAGAAGAGTTCCTCCCATTGACATGGATTCGTTTGAGTTTAACTACCTTTCACGTGACATCTGGAATGTTCAGAAGTTTTCTTTTTAAAATTTTTGGCGCTAGAGGGAGGGCTTGAACCTCCAACCTTGTCATTGTATTACAGACTAATAGTGACTCATTTGTCTTGCGTAGGAAAAATGAGATCAAAATGGCTAAGTGGACTTGAAGAGGAAGTTGTTCACACCACAACTTTGGAAGAGAATATAGTTCCATCTTTTAATCTTAATGGGGCTATTCCTGGACAGACTTCATCACCAACGCCACAAGATGAGAATACAGCTAAAATCAAGCACTTGGAACAATAGCTGTAGGAGATGCAGGAGCTACTAAAAATGGCTCTGCCTCGAAAATCTTCCAAGACTCCAAAGCCAATGCAAAGGGGAAGAGGTGGTCTCCCCCAGAAGGAATCTAAAAGCTAATTCCAATGAGTATAAAGGCAAAGTGGATCTGATGTCCTTGAAGATGAAATAACTCCCCCAATTAAAAGCTAGCCATCAGGGAAGGATTCTCGACAAATCCCTTAAACAATTTGGGAGTTCAACGGCAAAAGAATATTGCCCAAATCAAAAAGATTATTGCAATGTCAAAGCTTACCTAAAGGATGCCGTTGAGAAGGCGATAAAAGATGCTATGAATTCAAAAGGGAACAGAACCATGGACGAGAATGTTAATGACAACGAAAGAGTACCTCCCTTCACCGATGAGATAATGGCCACAACTATCCCACCATATGTCAAGATCCCAACGAAGAAATATCATGGGGATACAGACACGGATGATCACCTGATGGCATTTGACAGCCAAATGGACTTGTATAATACATCTGGGTCTATCAGATGCCGACAGTTCCCAGTCACTCTCCAAGGGGCAGCAGCAAAATGGTATAGGCAGTACCGTGAAAAAACTATATACTAATGGAAGTATTTTTCTGCCCAATTTTGTATCCGCAAAGATCCTACGATCGATTACACGATTTTGGAAAATATAAAAAAAAGACAAGGAGAGTCCTTGGGAGATTACTTGAGGAGGTTTAATGCTGAAGCTTTAAAGGCCAAGGATATGAACGACCGAGATAATCTTATAGCGGTTCATTCTGGCTTAATTGAAAACACCCCCTTCTGGAAGCAACTCTTTGTTAACGGCTGTAAAGACTTGCAAGATTTCCATTTCCAAGCCATCAAGTTATTCCGGATGGATGAGCTTTACTATGCCAAGAAGAAAACTGTTCCAAAGAAAGAAGGAGGCAGATTTAGCCTAGACCGTGGCCACAAAAGAACGAGATGGAAGAACCAATAGCTATCCCAGTTGCCTTAAATAAGCCACCGTCTTACGTGTATGCAGTAGCCAAGGAAAGAGCAAACTTTCCGGTCTCCTTTAAAGCCAAGACTAACCCTGAGCAGAAAAAGGGAGGAGCCTATTATGCTTATCACAAAGCCATTGGTCACAAAACTGATGAATGCGGGGTTTTGGCTGAAATTATTCAGAAGCTGATTCGGGAAGGTCATTTAAAGGAGTGTGTTCAAGATAATCAAAAAACCCAGCGAACAAAAAATCATCCACAAAAACATCCAAACAATGCTGTGAATGTGTTGAAAGATGAGGACCCCTTAAGCTTAAGTCCACCAATCAACATGATTGACATGATTCATGGTGGGCCGCGTCCAACAGGAAACAACAAGGGGTCTCGAAGTAGATACATTAAAGAAGCCAAATAAGGGATCTACTCTGTCCAAGAGGAACCCCCAATGAAAAACCCACGCCTTAACATTCAGATGCCTAATCTAGTTGTCACTCCAGAAGAGCTAAGTAAGAGGGTTCATCATCTTTAATAATAGTTGTAATAGCTTTGGTGTCACACATTTTGGTATCAATGTGAACTGCCAAAATCGCCCCTCTATATATTATCAAATTTTAATCACTTAAAATTAGCATCTAATATTAAACTTCTTTTACAAATTCAAACGCCACTAAAATTAGGATCTAACAATTAAACATGCTTTACAAATTCAAAATTCTTCTAAAAATATGATCTAAATTTAAAATTTCTTTACAAATTCAAAATACTTATTTATACATATAAAAATCTTAATATCACTTAAAAATAAAAATTAATTTTTTTACCGACTTAAACATATAAAATTTATAAGGAAAACGATTCATGCATGAAGCGCGTGCCGTAACACTTCCTCATAATGATCCTCTGATGATTACTACACAAATTGGGTTATCTATTGGCTCTAAAATTTTGGTCGACACGGGCAGTGCAGTCAATGTAATCTTCAAACATGCCTTTGATCAGATGGACATTCTAGAACACAAGCTGGAGCCAAGCACGGAGCCCATATTTGGATTCAACAACAAAGAATCAACTCCAATGGGACAAATAAAGCTGCCCATACAAATGGGAGTGCCGCCAACATGCATAACATTCGAAACTATTTTTGTGATAATCGATAAACCCTCCTACTACAACACCTTCTTTGGCAGGCCAGCTCTTGATGAGATCGATGCTTTTATCTTCCCGAAATACCTCATGGTAAAATTCCTGACAAAGCAAGGCTGGGGAACTGTCCGAGAAGAGTAGTTTAGCTCTCGGGAAATGTATTTTTCCACTCTTGATCAGTATAAAAGGGAGTATTCTACCTACTTTGGTTCTTCTAATATTTTACAGCCTTCGGATGGTGGATTTTCACATCCAAAATTCGAAGCAAAGATTAAAACTAATAAATCTAACAAACGTATGTATTAAAGGTACATTCCCTATGGAGGCAAGAGGAAGGGAATTGATGCAAACTCAGCAAAAGAAGGCCCAATAGTCATAGAATTAGATTGCCGAGGAGAAACGGGGAGGATAAAACCTATAGAGGATCTTGAGGAAGCGTACATTGACTCAGATGATGCTACCAAAGTGGTTAAGGTGGGAAAGGATCATAATGGTGACCTAAAAAAGGATTTGATACAATTTCTCAAAGTAAACAAAGATATTTTTGTTGATCACATTCCGATATGGTGGGAATTGATCCAACGGTTATGTGTCATGCCCTCAACGTTAATCTAGGAGCAACTCCCGTAAGGCAGAGAAAGAGAAAAATGGACAAAGTTCGGTAAGAAGCTTTGAAAGAAGAGGTTAACGGACTGCTTGAAAATGGATTTATTCAAGAAGTATACTACCCAAAATGGTTAGCAATTCCAGTACTGGTAAAGAAATCAAACAGGAAATGGAGAACTTGTATCGACTACACGGATTTGAAAAAATCATGCCCAAAATATTGTTTCCCATTACCACGAATAGATCAATTAGTAGACACCACAAGTGGACACAAGTTGTTATCTCTCATGATTGCCTATTCAAGGTATAACCAAATACCAATGTTCAAACCAGATGAGGAGAACACTAGCTTCATAACTGAGTGGGGAATTAATTGTTACAAAGCAATGCCCTTTGGATTGAAGAATGCAGGTGCAACATATCAAAGGTTGGTCATCCGAATTTTAAGGATCAAATCGGTTGGAACATGGAAGTTTATGTGGACGATATGCTGGTAAAGCCTGGTGAGCCCAAAAATCATCTTAAAGATTTGGAAGAGATGTTCAAGGTATTTAGAAATATCAAATGAAGCTAAACCCACAAAAGTGTTCATTTGGAGTTCATTCTGGAAAGTTTCTAGGATACCTTGTAAGTGCCCATGGAATCGAAGCCAGTCCAGATCAAATTCAATCCATTAAGGACATGGCCAAACCTAAAACTAACCAGGAAGTGATGAGTTTGAATGGAAGGGTGGCTGCCCTGTGTAGATTTATCTCTAAGTTACCGATAAGTGTATACCCTTCTTTGATGTAATTAAGAAGAAGAAGAACTTTGAGTGGGGAGAAGATTATAGAAAAGCCTTTCAGGAACTAAAGAGCCATTTGGAAAAACCTCCAATACTTTCAAGTCCTGAGAATGGGGAAACCTTGTACCTATATATGGCAGTTTCAGAGCACGCCATTAGTTCAGTGCTGATTAGAGAAAGGAATGGGGCATAACTTCCAGTATATTATGCGAGTAGGCATTTAAAGGATGTAGAGATTAGATACCCAGTTGTAGAAAAGTTAACATATTGCTTTATTCTCACAGCTCGAAAGCTTAGAGCGTACTTTCAGGCACATCCGATAAGGGTATTGACCAATTTCACCTAATGCATGGTCTTTAGTAAACTAGAAACTTCAGGGAGATTGGTAAAATTGGGGATCGAACTTAGTCAATATGACCTAGAGTTTCAACCACGAGCCACAATCAAGGGACAATCATTAGCGGATTTTGTTAATGAGTGCACTAGCTTCATTAAGGAGCAATCAGAGAGGGAGAAAGATCAGAAGCCCATGTGGCAATTATTTGTTGATGGTGCATCAAATAAACAAGGGGCTAGAGTAAGATATGTAATCATAACACCAGATGGACACCGTTTGCATTATGCCATGAAATTGGGATTTCCCACAACCAATAATGTGGCAGAATATGATTCAATGGTAGCAGGATTAACTTTGGCACTAGAACTCAAAATTCGATGAATACAAATCTTTAGTGATTCTCAGTTGATGGTGAACCAAGTAAAACTGGTATATCAAACAAAGGATCCTAAGCTATCCTTATATGTGAAAAAGATACTATAAATGCTTGCTTTATTTGAAGATTTCTCAATACACCAAGTTCCAAGGGCAGAAATTCACATGCAGACTCCCTAGCAAAATTAGCTAGCTCAAGAGGAGCCCCGAAGACATGTATTGTCCCAGTCGGATATCAGGAAACTCCAACTATTGAAAAGGAAACATCCGAACAAGGGAAGGAATTGTTAGTTGTTCAAGGTCTCAAGCTAAGTCTCAAGAGGGAGAGAGAATAGAAAATGGAAAAGAAATACTAGATGAAGGGACCGACCATCCAAAATCAAGTAACATATATGATGATACCTGGATGTCACCTATTGTTGAATACCTTGTTAAAGCAATACTCCCATCTGATAAAGAGGAAGCAAGAAAGATCAGTTGACAAGCACCAACCTTCATAATGATGGATGAAATCCTCTATAAAAATTGATATACTCTTCCCTATCTAAGATGTGTGAGCATGAATGATGGAATAAAATTAATGGCTGAAGCTCACGAAGGGTTTTGCAGAGATCATTCAAATGTGACAAAGTTGGCAAAGAAAATAATGAGGCAGGGATTTTACTGGCCGCATATGGTAAGCCAAGCCAGCAAATATGTGAAAAGATGTGAAAAGTGTCAGAAATATTCAAAGATTCCCAGACTGCCCCCAAGTCAATTGACTCCAATTACAAGTCCATCGCCCTTTGATGAATGAGGAATAGACCTAATCAGCCCTTTGCCAATCTAAAAAGGAGGGGAAAAGTACACTGTTGTTGCCATTGATTATTTCACCAAACGGGTGGAAGCGGAGCCGCTTCCGAAGATTACTTCTGGGAAAGTACTCAGATTCGTTATCAAGAACATTTTAACTAGGTTTGGAATTCCCCAAAAGGTAATTTATGATAATGGGACATAATTCGAGAGTGAAGAGTTCTCCCGCTTTAGCTATAAGAATGGAATTATTAATAGTTTTTCATCTGTCACACATCTAAAAGAAAATGGAGCAGTTGAGGCTGCGAATAAAACCATAAACACAATTCTAAAAAAGCGGCTAAAAAGGCAAAAGGAAATTGGGTAGAAGAGCTGCCACTTGTGCCATGGGCTTAACGAATGTCCGCTAAGACAGCAACGGGACATACCCCTAACTCTTTAATATATGGGGTGTGAGATGATGTTACCAATCAAGATTGAGGTACCCTCACACCGAAAGATTGCCTATGCATTCGATAAAAATTAAGAGCTGAAAAGAGAATCACTGGACTGGATACATGAATTGAGAGATGAAGCAGCGGTAAGAACCGCCGAGTATCAAAGAAGAATCTCAAGATATTACAATTCAAGAGTAAGAACTCAATCATTTCACGAGGCGGATTTGGTACTCCATAGAGTAATGGACAATACCAGAAATCCTGCAGATGGACCCCTAGGACTAAACTGGGAGGGACCACTAATCGTTTGCAAAGTAATCCCCCTAGGAGCTTACAAATTGTGTTGACCAGACGAAAATATGGTTCCAAGAACACGAAATGCCGAACATTTAAGGCCATATTTTCCAAAAATAAATGAATAAAGCATCTCTTTCTTAAGAAGAAAATGTACATGGTTGGGACTGAAATACTCCTTATATTTAGATACTACCTAAGATGATAGTCTACCTTAGATGGTAGAAAAGCCTCTGTCCGCGCCGAGTTGGCCAGGGCAGAGCACCTTCTGGAGGGAGGACGGAGTAAGCCTTTAGCCATGCCATAAGATGGCCAGGTTAAAGCACCGAACAAGCCCTTATCCGCGCCATGCTATGGCCAGGGTAAGGCACCTCCTGGAGGGAGGATAGAGTAAGCCTTTAGCCTCACCATAAGAAGGCCAGTTTAAAGCACCGAACAAGCCCTTATCCACGCCACGCTATGACCAGGGTAAGGCACCTTCTGGAGGGAGGACGGAGTAAGCCTTTATCTGTGCCATAAGATGGCCAGGGTAGAGCACTGAACAAGCCCATGTACGTGCCGCAAAAAGGGCAGGGCACCTCCTGGAGGGAGGTCGGGTAAGTCCTTGGTTCCAGTCTCTAAGATGAGGTAACCAAGAGCACCAGACAACAATGGACTAAGATGTCCAAGCCCAAGAAGAGGACCATTAAAACAATGGACTAAGACGTCCAGGCCCAAGAAGAGGCCCATTAAAACAATGGACTAAGACGTCCAGGCCCTAGAAGAGGCCCATTAAAACAATGGACTAAGATGTCCAAGCCCAAGAGGAGGCACATTCATCAATGGACTAAGATGTCCAAGCCCAAGAGGAGGCACATTCAGTAATGTACTAAGATGTCTAAGCCCGAGAAGAGGCTCATCAAATCATGAACTAAGATGTTCAAGCCCGAGGAAAAGGCATTACCAATTGTGGACTAAAAGATCCAAGCTCAAGGGGAAACTAGACAAATTACTTCTATACAAGACCTGAATGGTTCACACATCAAAGGAGTAGAACAGAGCTCCACTTATAAAAACCCGAATCTAGGTTTCAGGATTTTCATTTCTAAACATCATCTATTAATACCCGAATCTAGGTCTCGGGTCTCTTCTACTGGAATTTCATCTATTAATACCCGAATCTGGGTTTCGGGTCTTTCATATCTGAATGTCGTCAATTAATACCCAAACCTGGGTTTTGGGATATTCATCTCAGAACTTCATTTATTAATACCTGAATCTAGGTTTCGGGTCTCTATCGATCACTGATTATCTTAATATACCTGAATCTAGGTATTGAGACAATTATTTATTAAGGCTTAATCTGGGTGTGAAATTTCAATAATGGATTTTTATTTATCTATCACAAATACCCGAATCTGGGTATTAGGATTATTAATCACCTACAGTTTTTATACTCGAATTTGGATTTCGAGACTATTATTCAATTTCGCCTTAATTCCCTAATCTGGGATTGTTCTATTATAAGGATAATTCCCATGGGTTTCTGGTCGTCTAACACATGCCCTAATCTGGGCAAAGGATTTCTATCTTAACAGCAACTACTATGGAAGTCTGCTTACACAATATATGTCCTAATCTGGGCTGAAGATTTTTTTAAAAAGATAATTGTCTGACATATGCCCTGATCTAGGCTCAAACATGATATAAGGGCAATATTTACTAATTCTAATTAAATTTACCATAAAAACCCAAATCTGGGTTTAGAAGTGACATACGGAGGACTATTTTTTGATATTGTTATCTGGATTCTAGATGTCATATTATCAAGTTCCAAGCTTCACAAATTAGTACCCTAATCTGGGTTAAATTTCATTGTTTCCTAATCTCTATCAAATCCCAAACCGGAGGGATAATGTAATAAGAGTTGAGATTGCTACAATTTCAAGCTGGTATTTTTAATGCCTAATGTTTTATAACTCTAAACGATGCTCTCCAACATCCGAATGAAGGCTTCAGAATCATTCAAATTTCTGAGAAAGTTTCCAAATACATATTGAAATGGACGACAACAACTTTTAGCCCTCATTTGCATCCATCGGCTATTTCCCACAAGGAATTCATAAACTACATCTATTTTATGCATTATTAGTTACTAATTACATAACTCATATCTGATGAGTCAGGATTATGATTATGATCGACTGACTATCCAAATATAGAAGCATTAATATGTTGATCTATTACTAAAGATGCATGTAAGTATGATAATGGGATAATGATAGCAAGCATCACTAACTTTGAATTTTGCAGGAAAAATAAAGTTATGAAGAATGAGAAAGTTATGAAATTTTTGTCCTAAAGAACAAAAGCTTCTTTCATATAAAGGGAGGGGGCAAAATGTTAACCATAAATTCTACTTAAGAGCAGAAGTATGAAAGAATGTTAATAAGAGTGAGGTCTCGATGAAGAAACATGCATAGGTTGCACAAAGGTCGTAGGAAGATGTTTCGAAGGCTTTAGGAGGGTTTCGAAGGAGTCGAAGGCACCGGCTACTAATACAGTGTGAAGGCTTTCAACTTAGACGAAAATAGGCATACCCTTCCGCCACTTTCAACCTTTCAACACAGATAAACAAGCAAGGACAGCTTCGAAACCCCCTTTCGAAGGCAATGAATGATAATCATTCACTTACATGCCAAATCTTTCGAAACTAAAGATTTCACCCTTACCATAATCCTTTCGACAGCATATACAAGCCTTTCAAACTGGTCAAGGCCAATAATATTAAGGGAAGGTTCCACCTCAGCTCTCAGGCATGCATTCAAAGGCTACTCAACATTATCGAAACCATTGGTACATAAATATCTTCGAAACCAAAATAAACATCCTATCGACAGAGTCGGAGGCTTCAATCTTACTTCCAGAAACAACAAGGCAACATGAAGGAGAGGGCACATTTGGAAACCTTTCGACGGTGTCGAAAGGTGTTGTGGAGAAAGCTGTACTCAAAGATTAACAAAGACGAAAAGACGATAAAAGACCCTTTCGACTCAGTCGAAAGGTCTAGGAAACGATAAAGGAGGCGCAAGAGTAAATTAAGGAAAACAAAAGGACGCCTATCAACAACGTCGAAAGGGGGTCTTGGCCTTTCGACCAAGTCGAAATGCATGAGGCGGCATATGAAGAGGGGTCCTTTTGACCAAGTCGAAAGCACATGCACGGAAGGGGGCCTATCTGCATCTATAAATAAGTCCCAAGGGGTCAGGTTTGGAGGAGGGAATTCTAAAATCCTGAATTCATTTCTTCTACTCTACTCTCTTACTACAATTAAGTCTGATGAAATCCCTAAATCAAATTGAGGGGAAAAAGCTCTAATTCTTGTATCTCATTTTGGTTTATTAATAAAAGGGTGATGGCTTATTCAACAAGGAGTCTGATGTAGAGGAAGATCATTTAGATAATTAGCAAGCCCATTGATCAATTGCACATGATTTTAACCTTTTCTCTTAATATTTTTTTGTCTATGCAATGCATACGATCGACCTGGGAATCTCAGGTCGAAACACATCATCATCGGAACCTATAATTTGTCGTCAGAAATAAGGATGGTGATAGGGTTTCGACCATGATGGATTATAAAACTGGGAACACTCAGTTCAATCTTATATAAGGAAATTTGAGTAGATTGTAGACAATTATAAGCTAGAACTGTTTTGAAAAAGTGAAACCCCTTTCGACACATTCGAATGGGATGCTTCAAACGGGATTCCTGCTTATGCTTGACTAACAGCTATTAGGAGAGAAACTCAACTGAAAGGGTCTATCCATAAATACATCAGCAATCCTTTCAAAGGGGTTCCAAATCATAGGCCCCGAAACCATGAAGTCGAAGGAAATTGAAACTGATTAATTAAATATGTGTCTCTTTTGACATCATCGAAAGGACCAGAAAGGTACCTTTTGCCATAGTCGAAAGGAAAGAAAAAGTTAAAGGAATCAATTGTTTTCGATTCATTTAAATGGAAGGATTAAAACATATGCTATCTCCCTGGACTTATTCCATGAAACCTTTTGACTAAGTCAACCCAGTCGAAAGGTGAAGATAACTCCTTAGACCCTTTCGATCAAACCGACCAGGTGGAAAGGATGAATCATCTTCTTGAACCCTTTCGACTATGACGATCTGGTCGAAAGGTATGCTTTAAAAGAAGAGATCCACCCATACAACTATAAATAGGCGTAGAGTAGCATCATTTCTGGAATCTTTTTGCTCTCTTGCAATTACATGTGGAGTGGTATCAAACCATAAGAACAATACTTGTTAAATAGCAGTATTTTCGATAAAAATCTCAAGTAGACGTAGGCAACAAGTGCTTTCTACCATAGGTCATAGAAGAGACCGATCCACCACTTTACGTGCCGCTAAGAATGTTGAGAATGCTTATTTTCGACATGTTGAGGAGGTTGCACAGCAAACCATTAACGAAGGTCAGAACCCAATGTATGTGATTAATAGGGTCTAGATGGACTGTATGATGAAGCACATGAATGACAAGCTCTAGGAAAGCCGCAATGAACTGAATCAAAAAATGAAGCAAAGCTTGGATTTATTGAATTAACTAACAAACAGCCATAGGAGAAGCAGGATGGATAGAACACCTTCTGGTTCAGAATCCGACAGTTCCTCATTGTTGGAGTAAAGGTAGAGGAAAAAGAAGCAAAAGATGGTTCAAAAGGACGTCCGAAGGTCAAAACAGAAGACGGGACCAAACCATGGCCAATGCATATGGATCAGTACCGTTCCATCCAAAGGTATCGGTACTAAACCATATAATCATGGTTCGGGTGGTCGAATTTCAAGTGATGGTGCTGGTTTGGCTTTGAAACATGCTGTAGATAGCCAAAATGTTAGAGATCAAGAGGGTACTGCAGATCCACCGTGGAGAGATTATGTGCATGGAACTGCCAAACAAAAGGTTCTCCTAAAGTCTGGAGAACCCAGGTATCATGAAACAAACCAAGAGCATTTTTCGAGCCAAACACTTGGGATGGATCTTGATTACCGCCATTCAATAGATCGACCTGAGTCGGATTTGAATGAAATGGTTAGGAGACTTATAAGTGAGAGCCAGCATCAGACTAATGATGAGTGGGGTTCCTCCCCTAGCTGGAATCTGTTCACGGAAGATATCCTATGCGACGAATACCCGAGAAGGTTTGTAATGCTGATGATGCCGTTGTATAACATGAAGACGGATCTGAGGCAAAACTTGATGAAGTACGACCAGCATATGGATTCTACCAAAGCTACCAATGCTATAAGATGTCATTGTTTCTCGATTTTCCTAAAGGGAATAGCGATGATGTGGTTCACCTAACTGTCATCGAGATCCATTTCATCCTTTAAGCAATTGGTATGGAAATTCAAGGAGCAATTCTGTATGCACACAACTTGTCCAAAGGACATCATGTCACTTTCCAACCTTTTCCAGGGAGTGAGAGAGTCTTTGAAGGATTTCTTGCATAGGTTTAATACTGCGGTGACCGAAATTAGCAATGCACATGAGGGTATTGTGCTAATGGCGTTGATTAGAGGGACCCATCTCGAGACTGACTTCGGGAGATGGTCGAAGATGAAACCCCGGCCGACAATGGATGTATTTTACAAAAAGTAAAATTAGTTCTTGTGCTTGGAAGTGGCAAGTGCTAAAGGTAGGAAAACCAATGTCGGACTGTCGGTGGAGGTCTGAGGACCACCTTATACCTCTGATGCTTGTATAACCGAATAATGCACTGCTGGAGTATCCGACTGATGGAGGACGGTTGTAAAAGGAAGGAAATAAAAGCAAAGAAGAGGAATAGAAAAGAAGAGAATGGAGTAAAAGAGAAGAGAAAGAAAGAAAAACATCAAACAATCACATAACTTGTCCTATATCTCACAACGCATCGAATAAAATATGATAGTCGTCATATATATAAAACATGCGAGATATTAATAACTATATAAACCACAGGATCAGAGTACATAGGTTCATAAAATTTTACAAATAGTACTAGAGTTTATACAACTGATAAATAAACTAAACTGACAAATTGTCTCTAATAAAAGTAAATCAAACACTATCAAGGCTCTACAGTGTCATACAGCGGAATAAACAATAATAAGTCCAAAATATAAATATAAGAAAGCATCACCTTCTGCATAGCTCCAAGTGCTGTTTACACCTGCTATCTAGTCTACTCATTTAAGAGTACCCGAGATAATAAGAAGCAAAGCATAAAACCTCGAGTCAGACAATAGTCTGGTGTGAGCGACAAATAATCTAAAAACACTATAAAAGTTGATATAGTATATGGAACAAAGGGTATGGAGAATCATACCTGACCTGTCCCTACATCCACAAAGTTAGCACATGACATCGAATATATGCTACTTTACGTTATAGTCATCATAGGTGTACTATACATCAAAGTACTAAGGGTGTCAAGATATCTACATCGATAATATCTACATCATGTGACATTCCTAAGGTGATAAACAATTGAGCAAACATAACATCTATCATTCATCCTCGTATTCACTCACTTAGTGCGTCAGATATTTGATACTCTTGCGACTCGTCTGGTCAAGGACTACTCAACGTCCTCGGTTTCTTGATACTTGAATCCATGCTACTATGTAGGCAAGAAACTAGACTATGCTCCCTATAACAGTCCAAGGTATGGATCAAAATACCTTATGATCCTAGGCACTCCTTATAACCCAAGTGAGTGTCCTCGCCTACCCCTACTATACGAGTACACTTTGAAACCTACGAATATCAATAATCTCTTTGCACACATCATCCATAGCAGAGCTAATTCTAGAACTATCTTTACAACTCCCATCCGAAGTCGTTGCGGTTGGAACTACTCTAGACAACCATCATAAGTCATAGGTGTCACCATGCATCCCATAACCTTCCTTCAAAAGTTCAATCTGATTACTATGCATCTCAAAGTACAACTATCTATCGTCTAAATCGTCACTTCACATCATGGAATCATCATTGTTAAATCATGAAGTCATTACGTCGAAGCATTGCATCCTTGTCAACACCAAAACTGCTCATCATAGAGTCATAGCATCAAATCAAATGTCGAACGGGCCATCACATCATGCTCTTCGAAGGTTCGCCATCGTCCACATAAAAATAGGCAAAATCGGCTATCATCAACAGTGGTAGATATTGACCACTCCAGAGTAGTTAATAATGGCCAATCTGGTCGTGTACTTAACCAAAAGTGGTTAAATAAAAACCAAATGAAAATGTCTGACATTCATCTCAAAATCCAAAGCACATCCTCAAGTCCATCTTTCACCTTCAGATCAATCGGCGTGCACGAAACTCTATGCATGAAGTCCTATCCTATGAGATATTTTCTAATACTATATCACCTTTGAACGACGTTTTCAGCCAAAACAAGAAAACTAGCATACATACAACTAGCAAGCATACTAACGTCGATAATGGCCTACATACATCTACAATAACACAATACAATACATCCAAAGCAACCAATGTGGGATTAATAACAAAATAGCCTAATTCTATCAATATCGTCAAAATAGCGCATCAATTGGAAAAATATGATATTTAATCTAAAACCATTTTAAAACACTTTTAAATTCTTTTATAAAATAAGATGTAGGTTTAACTGTGTCAAAATCATATTTTAAAGCTAGAAATCATTTCAAAACGTCGATTTAATACTATACTAACAATCATGGTATAGTGCGAGACAATATCATTCATCTCAACAAAAGCAGTCCAACCTATGTCAAGTCGTAGAGCTCTCCACCACAAGCGCAACGCAAGAAACCATGTCTAAATCAAACATAGTATGCAAAAGATATAGTTGATATAAGATTCGATATATACATATATATATGTAAAATAATAACTTAATTAACTAATAATTAATATCTACTTACTTTAACTAATTATTTTCATAATTGTCTTCTTAGTACCTGTACATAATTGCACAGGTCGTTCTTTTCATTTTTTTCTCCCACTTCCTTCTTGTAGCAACATATATATCCACTCATGCAGAACCTACCTTTTATTAATGCATGCAAACACGCATGAACTTCGCCAGCCGCTCCTCCTCCTGGACCGCTAACCACTACAGCTTCTCCACCATCAACCACCACATAGAGCCTCATTTGCGCCACCTCCCCTCCGGCCACCACCACACAAGCTTATTTTTTGTGCCTTTTCTTTTTTGGTGAACACTGTTAGCACCGCCCACGTCAACTACCGCCCATCCACCACCAAAGACTTCCACCTACCCCTAACAATTCCCTTATGACACAGCTCCACCATCGCCAATTCCGCCCAAACGACCTGGACTAGTGCCCGACCATGAAACATGAAGGAACCCATTTATTTCATCCCAAATTTTCAAATAAACTACCACCACCCCGATCCTCTATGGCTCAGGTGATCTACATATTCGAACTTCCCTCGCCAATATAAACAAACCCATATCATGAAAACCCATTTCATTTCTCCTCTAAAAATCATCCCTTAGTTGGATTTGTCAATAACATAGTAAAAGTTGGGTGGATCCGAGGCCAAAGCTGCATAGCTCTTAGAAAAATAGAGGGACTCGGATTTCATTTTGTCTAAAACAGTGAGGATTTAATATAGAAGAGGAGGAGAAAGAGAAGTCGGATGGATTGCCATGGAAAGAGAGATGCAACGGGAAGTATGGAATGCAAATATGCGGCTATAGTAGATGGAAATATTTATAGAGGAAGGGTAGGGTTAGGGTACCCATTTTCTTCAATTTTTGAAATTCCATCGCATGTTTTATGCTCATGCGGCTTCTAGGAGCATCTTATTGCAATGATTCTTCATGCGTGTGAATCGTTGTATTTTTCTGTTTCAACGCCATAAGTTTCATACAAATCCAAGACCGTGCCCCAGGATGGTATTTTTGGATGTTTTTAAGTCACAGGGGCAGCCGGAACGTCTGATCTTGAAAATTTTTGACCGCGCAGCTCATGAACTTTCTCCTTTACCTAGGGACATTTTACGCTCATCCATATTCTCCGGTGCGTCGGTCGCGTTTGTTGACGTAGTACATGTGACTACCGAAAATACCGAAAATAAATCAAGGTCAAAATCATCCGATAAAATTACTATGGGTTAAAAATATCAATACTCGATAATATCTAGAGTTATAGAGTCATGCAGACCACTATGAATTTAAAAATAATATTTTACGATCCTTCGATATGTTAAATACGGGTCGCTATAGGAGATAATACAAAGTAATTCTTGTTGTGAAGCAGTCCGGAGGGAATTCAAGCAATGTTTATGTTAATATGGAGAATCAAAGTGGTGGACAAAGAAAAAACAATTTTGGGGCTAAAGATAAGAAGTTGGATTCAAGGAGACATATGGGAATCCAAAAGTTTGACAGTTATAATCCATTGAACCACTTGATTGAGAATATAGAATTGGCTACCCAGGATAAAGAGTAATAAGGAAGCCGGCTCCCAGGGAATCGACTAAAAAGGAGAAAAAGTCTGGCAAGTTTTGCAGATTTCACAAAACGCACGGTCATAACACCAACAAACATAGACATTTGCGTGATGTAATTGAAGAGTTGATTCGCAAAAAGAAATTACAACCGTTTATGCAATCCCTACAAGATGGCGAGCAAGGAACTTCAAACCCTCAACAGGGGCAAGCCGAGCCTGGTGTTGATGAGCCTAGGTGGCTTGAGAAACGACTTATGATAAATACTATTATTGATGGACCATATCTAGCTGAGAAGAGTTGGAATGAGATGGAATGGTATATGGGAGCATTAAAGCATGTAGTGAATGAGAGCTGTTTTTTCATCAAGGACAATGTTCCAGTGAAACAATTCAGTACTATGATAGATTATATTGTATTCTGAAACAGCGATGCTGATGGAGTAGAAGTACCAATGATTAATCCGCTTGTGATATCGGTCATGATTGGCCTTGCTGTTGTGAGGAAAGAGTTGGTTGACTATGGTAGTTCAGTCAACTTTCTATTCAAGAAAGCCTACGACCAGATGCTTCTAGAGGGAAAAGACCTAAAGCCATATAAATCTCGGATCTAGGTATTTAACAGGACTGCTATTAAGCCTATAGGATGCGTGGATCTACTGGTGGTACTTGGAGAGGGTGATCGTAGAAGGGTGTGAGTTGTGCCTTTTGTTGTGTTGGACATCAATTCCGCCTACAATGCTTTTTTGGGCCGGCGGTCCTTGCTAAATTTAGAATGATCGTCACATTATGGTGTTTAAAGATGAAGTTCCCGACCAAGAATGGTGTGGGAATTTTTCAAGGAGATCATGGGCTTGGCCGCTAGTGTAATGTCACCAAACTGAAAGAGGAGAGGCTAAGAGAGAAAGGAAAGGGTGTAAAGAGGACTCTCTACATTAAGGTTCTGGAGGCATAACAACCACCACCTAAGCCCTGGCTCGGGCAGTACAGCCGATTCCATAAGGAAATGGATTGGCGGAAAGAGCTGGAGGATGGATGAGCAGCTCCAGTCGAATTGACAATCAACATCCTGATCAGCCAGGATGACCCTACACGGGTCCTGAAGGTCGGATCATAGCTTGGTGTGAAAATGATGAAAGAGTTAGTTGGGTTTCTCCAGATGAACCTATGTTTATAAATTGTTAATGGTTGAAGGAAACTCGACTCGATATAAACAGGAATAACCACAAAATTGGCTATATAATAGTTTTGTTTAGCAAAACGAAAACACTTTGGAGATGATAAAGTAGAACTAAATAATGGAATATAAATGAAGCGATTGCAGGATTTTTACTTATATATACAAAGTTACAAAAAGTAAAAGCATTGCACGGGCACAAGCATGTATAGTATGGATAAATTGCGATACAAGCAGTTATATTATATATGCAGGTAGTTGTATATAGGAAGGAATAGAATATCAACTGTGGATATATAAATCAAACAAAAATTAAAACAGAAAAATAGTCATTCATTACATTCTAACTTTATATACAATGGACGCGATGTCTAGTCCTGCACAATCATGGCCTATGTACAACAAACTGGAAAACAAAAAATACAAGCCAAAAAGAGACAAATGGAGACTGCCTCATTGTCACCGAAAGATCGACAAAGAGCTTATTTCTTGTGGTCCTTCTTCTTCTTCCGGCCTGACTTCCTAAGCCATTATGGGGCCTCCTCTGGCCCTTCTCATCCTTCAATGTGCTGCCTTCGGATGGGGTAGTATCGCTTTCAATGGTAATGGCAGGATCTTCAGGACATCGACTGGGTGCTCAAAGGTCTCCATGTTGGCACCGATGTTGCTAACCTTGAGTGCCTTGATGGCAATGGGAAGGACTTGTAGTGAACATTTCGATACTTCAGTACCAGCAGTCTTTTCAAGACCAGGCTTGATCTTGATTTTGACTTTGGACATGTCAAGCTTTAACTTCTCCGCCATGGGAATGGATCCAATCAGGCCCAGGGCACTGTGGATGGTTATGTCTACCCCCAAGGATTGGAAAGTGTTATCCAATACCTCCAAAGCTGTGATTCTCTCTAAATCAGGACCAGGAATGGAACTAAAGGGATGGTTTGGAACGATTAGTCCCGTAGTCACTGAGGTTGACTCGATAGTAATTGCAGTTGGACCCAAGCCTTGAGTAATTGGCAATGTAAGAGGTGGGAGAGAAGGATGACCTACAAGGTCACAAACAGAGTGGTAATGGTTAGTAAAGATATCAAGCGATAACTAAAGGACCTCAAACACTGGTGAAATAAGAGGTATACCTTTACTCGGACTTAATTGCTCAGCAGGAGACTTAGTAATTTCCCCCTCTACAAGTACTGATTGTGTTAGTTGGTTGATAAAAGGAGGCTATAAGGTTCAACTGGAGTATAAGCTGCAGAAGCTGGGATCACTTAGGTGGCCCCAAAGATGACCCCCTAAGTTGTTGGGTTATTCGCTGCAAGATCTTAGGACTTAGGAGTTGATGATTCTAGCTAATTCCATGCACTCGGGTCAGCAGAAGCTTCAACGTAAAACTTAGTGGTAGCATCTTCCACTTCAGGGATGGCTCTCCCACTTCGAGTTTTTCTGCGTTCTCAGCATCGAGATATTTGGCTTTCTGCTCTACTTTGATGTGGGCTTCACCGAATGCCTCATCACGACGTAATATCTCTTTCCAGGCATCAGAGTAATATCATATATACTTCCCAACCACTTCAAATTCTTACTTTGGATGACATTAGCAAAGAATTATTGAAGGATGGTGTTTAATTCTTCCGTCTCTTTGGTCTTTTTCTCCTTTGCTCATTTAGGTCATGCACAGCTGTAGTGTAATCAACTTTAGCCTCTAATCTTTATGTCTTCATCAAGAGCGATTTAGATTCACGCCTCTCCTTTTCAATGCGAAGCTCTCGGATTTTAGCTGCCTAGTCCTTTATAGTTTTATCATTCCCTAGGAGGGCCAGATTATGCAAGCTCTATCTTGAGAGTGGCGTTGTCCTCTTGAGCGGTATTTATCAAAAAAATTCATCACGAACTCGGACCGAGTGTGGGCTTTCTTTATCTCCTTAACCAAATATTTGGCCTTTGCCTTTGATTTCAAAGCCACATCTTTCTCTTCCTCAACCTTCTCCAAGTCACTTGCGTAACCCTCTATGAGGTTATCATAGGTTCTCTTTTCAAATCCAAATGATCGAATGTTCGTTTGATTGATTTGGCTGATGTTGGAGAGGGAAAAGCAAAGTTTCTTCTACTTGTATCCTTAGTCAACGAGTTCTTGAACCTATTCAACCCTACAGTTCGCCTCATCCTTAGTGACTCCATGATGTCATGATCGAACATAACCCCAATCAAGCAAAGTTCTAATAAAGTGGCTTTCTAGCAGCTCGATGGGGCTAGAATTGAAGTTGGATGAACTGAAACATCTTTGGATTGAGGGGGAGGAGCAATGGTGGTTGTCAGAGAGGATGATTCTGGAATATGTTGTTGTTAAGGTAGCTGTAGTTGAGATCGAAAGAGAGGAATATTGGAGGAGGAACCATGACGGTAGTGTGAATCTTTATGCCTCCTTCCATAGTCATAGGGCCGCCTCTCTTTCACATGCCTCTTCTTTCGATCCCTCTCGGCCTGGTGGTCTTTTTTCGCCTCTTGCTCTTTATCTTTTCTTCGGGATCTTTCCTCATCTATTTCCTACTTCCTGTGACAGCTAGAGTATGGTGGATAGGTATCGAGAGTGTGCTTCCTTTCTTCTGAAATGCCGTAATGGAGATAATCGAATCGATATGTGCAAATGGTACCTGAAATGAAAGAAGCGATCAAATCTGTTTCAGAATATTGGAATGTGAGCAAATGCATGGAATGTGTGTTCATGGTCCTAGAAGTGTGTGGAGTGCCAATGTCCCCTTGGGTACTCTATGGACTATGTACGGAAGGAAGTAAGGATGAAGTCTCGCCTCCTTCAATAAGGATGCCCTCAGAAGGGAATCTGAAGCCTAGTGACCACTCCTTAAGAAGATCGGTAATTGGAATGTCGAAATCGTTAACAACCCAAAGATGTCTTTTAAAGAACCTGTCGGAGGAGTCCCTTTGGCTATATGATCGGTTCTGCGGTTTATTTGGAAGTCTTGATGATTATGTGTTTTGGATGTAGTGAGGCGGGAAGTTCGATTCCTTTGGGAGCTATTTCTGTGTATAACTCATCATCCTCTTGGCCGATGTCGTCATCGCCGTTATTCCTTCATTGCTACCTTCTTCTTCTTTATCTTTTTCTTCTCTTCTTCTTCCTTACTCCTACGTCCTGAATCATTTCTATATTGACTCTCTTTTCTTTTTCCATTGGTACTTCACCAGCAACGTGCTCTTCTGCTGCTTTATCAATGGTTCATCAATGTTAGCCATGCTAGATAGGCCTTCAACCTCTTTGGATGTCATCGTTGGAACTGAAAATGAGGGTAAAATACCTAGTCGGCATTTTAGAGCTTATCGATGGATTTTCAGACGGAACGGTGGAGCGATCAGGATGGAGGAGGTTGCGTCAATAAAGGTTCTCATTCGTCAGGAGATAGGTGGTAGGGCGATATCGGGTGTGGATGCTCTTGAGGGTCTTCAAAGTATCAGAATTCTATGTGCTCATGTCTCGAGCATGGATATCAAAGAAGAAAGGAGATAACAAGTTAAGTACTCGGAAGATGAAAGTCGAAGCACAGAGAAAAACAGAAAGGAAAGAATCGTACTTCCAAAAAGCCAAAGACATTTGAATCCATATGGACACCGGATGAAGAAATATTCGTTCTTGAAGTACAAACATTTGTTGTGGAGTGCTTTGATGACTTTACGGTGGCACCGGGGTTTATGATCATGTAGGAAGCCGACCACCTCCTTTGTTTGAAACTTAGGACTTGAGTTAGCTCTTTGAAGGTTGGATATCACTGGAATCTGTTCATGAACAAGATGTATAAGGAGATCAGTAAGGCATATCCATTGGGGTGGACTTGGGTTAGAGCAAACCCGAGCTCATGGAGGAATGTATGCAAGAATGGATTGAAACGTGATATAGCGCCATCTAAGTACATATATCTACTGCAAGCTGTATAGCCCGAGGGACGATTGTGCACCCATCGATTCTGAGTTGGAAGTAGAGCATCATCTTCAGGAATCCCGTATTGTCGACATATGGTCCTGAGAGTTTGGTGGTTAGAATTATTGGCATCTGTTTGGGAGGATCATCTAGACCTCTCAAACTGTTTCATTCACTTAAAGGAGGAAGCTGATCCTGGATTGATTCTGTTAGTACTATCATTCTCTATAACTCAGTAGTAATTGAGCGCCTGGGACCAGAAGGCATGAAAGTCAAATCATGAGTAATAGTAGACCCAACTTTAGGGTGAGTTGACGGCCAATGCTAATATTGAATCTAGATGAATGATGTGTCATTCTGGATAGGAAAACTTGATGTTCAATACAGTTAGGTATGTTTTATTTCAAAATTCTAATTTAAAGGTGAGCATGTGCGACTGGTGACCAGAATCCAATGGATGTTGATGTTTATTGACCAATCAGATTCTAAGCATAGTTCGGGGCAATTGAAAGTGTCAATTATATAGTGTGAGTCATGTGTCTCATACATGATGAACAAACCATTCTGTGTAGATAGCTATTCGTGTTGGATAACGAGCCACGTCGCACGATGGAACTATGCATCGGATCTTACTCATTATCGTCCAATTATTGATAATGAAACCGTTATCTGGAGCGATGTGGAGTTTTCTTTTGAAGAAACACATAAAGTGCAGTAATTGGAGAAACAATGCAATGGAATCGTTCTAAAGACAAAGTGCATTCAACACGACCGTTCCATGAAAGGGAACTGTCTTATCAGAATTCTAAGAAACGATTAGTGATCAATTGAATTCCAATAGAAAATTTTCCCATGCATTTGGAAATGTGTTGATCTCAAGCAATGGTAAGGTGGATATATCTCGAGAAGGATTTGAAGCATGCATTGAGATAACTCATAGTTCATAATCAAAGTAGTGAAATCTTATACTATGAAGCAAGCATCGAGCTATCTCGATTCGGACCTTTAAACTAACCCTAGCTCTACCAAAGCCAAAAATTTTCAGTTCATTTAATCACCAATTGAGCCCCAGTCAATCTTTGACCGGGAATAACCACAGATATAGCCAACTGCAATCTTAGAGCCACTATTGTACAACCACAGCGCCACCGTCACCAAGCACCAACCTTGGCAACTTCAGATCTGGATTAGAAGCAAGGGGTTTCAATGATGAGCTCTTCAAAAGGAGCTGTAGCAATCAAATCTGAGATTTAGTGGTGGCAGTGATGTGAGGATGGCGGCGGCAACAACAGGAAGTCGACGTCAAATGGTTGCAACGTAGGGGATTGTTCGCTCAAAAACGACACTGGGTAGATAGTGATACCTATCAGGAATTGAAGGTGTAAAAGGAAAATATGCTATAGCTTATATAGTACTACCGATATGACCAAGCAATACTACTCGGTACCGTATTGGTATCGAGATGAATTTCTATCTGAAAATGAAAAGAAAATGCAAGGAAAGCAAGGAGAGAAGTAGTCCCTACCTATTCATGGAATGCTCTCCAGAGTGTAGATCCAATCTTTAGCACGGAGAAAAGAGTTTCTATTATATAAAGCAGTCGAATGGATATTCATAGCATGGAGACAACGATTTGAACTAACTCTTGGATAATCAACAAATGTATATGGATGATAATATATGCTTGTCTTATTCGAAAGCTTGCTTTGTTTCCAACAGAAAGATACTTTGGGAGTCAAGTGTTATCTGCCCTTTTAACCAAGTGGCTTTCAAACGAATCTAGACGTCTGGATGAAGATGAAGCAATTCAAGAACTTGGGAACATGCTTAGAAGAAAAATGGAAATAGTGTAACAACTTGCACCTTAATGGGCCCAAATTTTAACAGAATTAAAATCCAAGTCCAAAATATAGATCGTTTGTTTGATAATTGCAATAAGCATGAGCATATCAGAAATTGATAAATCTAAACTCAAAGTGGAAATGGAAAATATAATAGGATATAAAAACTGACTGAGGCTACAACCTCAGAATCAATAACATTCTATGGACTTCAATTCGCCTTGTCAGCACCGAGCATGAGAGATAAGAAAACTTCTCCATCAACTGATCACGTCTTGCTCCAACAACCTATTCCTCTAAATCTATCTTGTGGGCTGTAATAAGGAGGGGGTTAGAACAATGTTCCAATGACTTAAAAGCCTATACTTTATTAATAATATAAATTTATACTGATAGGTTTCCATTTAATTGTTATATCTATTATTTACGGTTAATCTGTTTAACCTAATATTGCATGCACGATATTTATAACTAATATGATTCGTCTACCTAACCTTCTCCAAAGTACAAAACACTGATGTGTGTCTATTAGCCAATTAATACTTCCAAATATGAAGAGAGCTCCTAACATTGTCACCGTTGGCTTATTGGTCCTAGCTACAGAGACCTTTGGCCACTAATTATGGCTTTATAATACATAATAGTCAATTACCAATGTATCTATCATCATTAATGTCTTAGCCATGTGAGAGTTGGTACCCAAGCCACTTAATGCCTCATTAATAAGGACCAGTCAGACTTCTAACCATTTAATACCTATATTTTAGGCAAGTCCCCATCAGTCAATACCTAACCCCAAGGCAGACTCCTCACTGGTACTATCAGCTGACATCGCTTAGAATCTCACTAGGCCAGTTAGTACTTCTTTATAGGAGAGAGATGGACTCTATAGTAGTCTTAATACCTCAAAACTGAAGCGGACCCTCCTTGAGATATTCACTACCGCTCCTAACCGCTAACTTGAACCGTTTATCTATTTACTAATTACGGAGAAGGCGGGCCCTCAAACAACCACTTAATACCTCCTGCCCATAATTAGCCCTACAGTCGCATATTCCATGGTTCTTATTGTTGGAGATGTCTCATATCAGTAGGAAGTGTACACAACTGCTGTTAGCCTCAAAGTGTAGGGCAGATTTCTGTTGTGTAACTCTACCGACCTCGTATCCCAACCCTCTAAGTCCAATTAATTATTCTAAGCTTCATTCTAAGCTTTTAGTATTTTATGTTGAATATTGGACTTAGTCTACTAATCTCATCTAATTTATTAAGGCTATAATGTCTACCTTAGATGTTCAATTACTAACTACCATTCCCTTTTATTCATTTTTTCCATAAATGTCAACTTGTCCAAAATAAATTATTATCATTATTCCAATGGATATTTCCTAAGACATTTAGTTATTTACTAAACTCCATTTAGTAATTCTCCTCTAACAATTCCATATCTATTAGCATATCATCTTTATTTATCAGTCCCATTAATCCACTTACCCTATTAATTTTCTGTAACTCCCAGGTTCATTTCACATTTTTTAACTATTCATTGGAGTTACAACCTTTTCTAACATTCTTTCCTAATTCCGTTACTCATTACCCAATCTATTCCTATGTGTAATTTATCATTTAAGAAAATATTGCACGTAAATTGTTGTATAGGTAAAGTTTTATTTTTATTGATAGCGTGGTTAAATACGCATAAACATTTATTTGCCGTAACTACAATCCTAGTTATAAATTTCTAACTAGAATTCCATACTTACTTGTTGGAATAATATCTCTAAAAAGATAGTCCATCATAATTTCCATAAATTAGTATGATTCAAAAAGGATTACTTTTCAAAAATAAAAGTTTACCTCATTTGAGATTACAAGGAATGGTGCTTTTTATTTTTATTTGACATAGATAGTGTAAACTATGACAAGTAACTACATACTTTACACATCTCTTTCTTTTATTTTCATATATTCCTGGTCAAATCAAATGCTGTATTTTTCTATGGAAATAAGAGAAATCAAACCAATTTATAAAAATTAACGGATCTCAAGTTCAACAATTCAAACATAGAAAATTTACGTTCCAAAAAGATTAGGGTAAGAATCAAAACTATAATAATTATTTTTACAACCCAATAGCAGATCTGGAATAAATTAGACATCTAATCAGTATTCATCTTCATAACTTTTGGGACTGATTTCCAGATATGGGTGTAAACAACAATGACAATCAAATTCCCTGGATTGTCAACTAAGAATATGTAGGTAATAGTTTTATACATTTAATTTGAGCCTACAATTCACATATATTTATTGATTTAGGCATAAAAATCAAATATATGCCAACAGAATAGGTTTCAATATCATAAACAATTTGTAAATTTCCCACTCCCCTTTTGAAAGCGTTCCAAATCTCCATATATTAATTAAATCCTTTGATTTAACTCCATCTCCATTTTAATTGAAGAAATATATATATAATAGTATATACATAAATTAGAATTTCAAATCTGAGAAGAGATTTGGGGTTGGAAGGGAATATAAATTTACTACATTGAAATTTACCTTGTTATCGTGTAGCATTAATTCGCTTCTCATCCACTTCTGTTTATTTTCCATTTTTCTCCAATTTGTAAAAATATACTTTATTTTATAATTTGGAAGAATGGTGGAGAGGAGAGGGTTAGACCTAAATTTATAGACACACGAATTAGCCTCAGTCGTTAGATTAAAATATATTAAAAATTGACCGTTAGAACAAGGCAAACCCTAGCCATCACCTTTTGGACCTGTCGACCGCTCAATATCGACCTGCCCAATAAAGGAGTTTAATATGTGCGTTCCGGTGATTAATTATAGATGTTAACTTTTGTTATTTAATTATTTTTGTTTCGAAATCATTTAACATATGTTATTTCTTCATTTGAACTCCGATCACGAAATTTCAAACATGAAAGTTGCTTAAAATTTTGACATGAATGCAATGACATATCTTTCGTGGCAAAATTCCAACATTTGCACAAATTCTATTTTTGAAACCTAATTAATTATTAATTAACTAACGTAAAATTTGCAGGATGTTACAAATAGTCTCAAGGAATTCGAGAACAATTAGAGCTAAGGAAACAAGTCGGTACCGACTAATTTTAGGTCAGTACCGAGCACTTTTTGTGTTCCTTGTTAGCTTCTAGAGCTATGATTTATGAGCAATTAGCAAGAGTGATCGTCATGGGGTGAATTTCTAAAGGAATAGGTGAATAACTCCAAGGAAGTACTGGAAGAAAGAGGCTAAGTACTAGAGATGCCAGAACCTCTTGGAAACGGTGTGATTTCCATGGAAAAGTGCTCGGAACATGATGGATCAAAGATAAAAAACCAAGGGAAGGAAGATGGAGCAACCCACCCTTATAAAATAAGATCTGTACTAACCACTTCAGGTTAGTACTAAGTTGATTGTTAGGCTTTGGAAGACTTCATCTTCCTCTCCTGCATTCTTGGATTTGAAGTTAGACTTGGTATATTGAGATCTAACGATTCTATTAGACAATTTCCCTAAAAATACAAGATTTAGAGCATTTGAAAAAGGAATTTTGGGCACTTTCTCTCTTCATCATCTTTCCCTACTCGATCCTAGTCATTAAGGAATCTAACTTTTGGTCTTCTAGGCTGTTAGATCGGTGAAATATTTGTACTTGGGATTAAAATCCCTAAGCCATAACACTCATTGGACATAGAGCTCATATTTCCCAAACCATTATAAAAATTTCTCTGTGTTCTTACTTTCATTTGCTAGATCTCACCATTTCAATTCGTATTGGGTCTTATGGCATTTTTCGGCACGGTAAAATGTTTTGAAAGGTTGAAATTTAACATTTTACGAGAATGGTCCAAGGTATTGGCTACTTGACTACTAGTTTCAATCTAGTGGATTGATTCAAGGAACGTAACTTGAATCGTGATGACCTTAACTCTCGTCATGATGTCCAAACAATTATTGCTAGGACAAATGAAGTTGTGAAAACATTGAGGAATTATCGAAGACGTAGTGCAAACGAAGAGAAGCAGCGCCACTTAATGAAGATATGATGATGAAGTGGACTACGCCATAAGTAATATTTATCACATTTCTAGATACCTGAAGGGTGCAGCAACAATGGGATCGTGTGGGTGCCAACCACAACTGACCAGGAATATATGAGTGAAAATGACAATGATGACTCAACGGGGTAGATGGTCTAGGTAGAAGGTAAATCCATGAAGGATATTTATCAATGTGATATCCTGTTGGGACTCATAGATAAGAAGATGATTCACTCTTCTCTTAGGAAGAAGATTTAGCTTTCTCACAGGTATAAATAGAAATATTAACCTCGTAAAATGATTCTTTTGAAATGATGATTTTAGTTTATATAATAAAAAACAACTTACATAATACAGATAGATTTTGATATCCCAATTGACAGAGTTACAAACATGAGTCATGATGAACACAACCTGACACGTATGATAACACAAATTTGTGAAAATAAACAGTAAGTGGGATATTATATGGTGTGAGTGACATTGGCTTATTTGATTGATATATCACACACTATACTCGACACTCCACTTAAATGTTATTATTTTGCACGATTATACTCACAGCTAGATTCCTAGCCTGACTCGAGGTTTGCTATGTATATGAAAATGCTTGTGTCAAACTGAGGTGTTATGTTTTCTAGGTTAGCCTCCTATTGGATGTCCGTCTATTTTGTTTAGTGAGCCATCCATAGGATATGTATATTAGGATGGGAGACCCCTAAGTTTGAGTTTAACAAACATCGCCTTAGGGCCAAGATCTGCACCACTATTCAGTTTATTCGGAGATATGATAAATATGAGGCTATTCAGGTAGTTGTGGATATATTTGAAGATAGGCTATTCTAGAACTCATGTACATTGCCTTGTGTCGAGATGAGATACGTGCAATTTCAGATATATTCAGGTATTTGTACATATCTGTGTTGACTCAAAGTAGTGTATATGAGAGATTACTTCTTCCGTACCTAATGATCCGAGCTATCGGATGGTAAAATCCCTCGTGTATTTTGCTCACTGGAGCCGGGGCATCACATAATGGTATAAGAGCTAAGGCTTAACTAGAATTCAGTAAATTAGGAAGCATAACACAATTGACCGTAGAAAAGTTAGACATAGGTTGTTACTAAGTCAGTATAACCTATGTAAAGTTGGGAATAACTTGTATATGAATAAACAAGTCATGATTAGCGTTTGAACACTAAGATAGAAATTATCTACGTATTTACGATATATATACATACTTGTTAGTGAAATCTTAAGGCATTTATTTAATAAGTGATGAATTTTGTTTACCAGAAAATGTTTGGACCTAGCAGACCAAAAACAAAAGTATCTCTTGGATCACCAAATGGTCAAGAAAGCGGGTCAGAAACCCAAGATTCTTCTTAACATCAGACCAATTGATAGAACATATTTAACATGTTCCATATATGGATGTTACTAGAGAACTGAATCCAAAATCCAAGGCAGAACTTGTCAATCTCGAAATTGGTTATACCTAGGAGGAAAACCATTTTAAGGAAATGAAGTAGTAATTGGTGTATGCCCTTGATTGAGATGTTGTGAAATGATTTTTCTTGATTTGGGATTAACAAACCAAGAAAGAAAAATATTGGCATCTCGCTAATTACAATCTAGTGATTTGGATTAGTACGATACCATCATGGTAGAATACTAGAAGAAGAAATAACTTGATAAAGATTTAAAGATCTATTTAAAGCACATTTTATTCTCAAAGTCGAAAAGGCAGCTCTACTTTGAAATTTATAAATCTAGCCCAAAGGAATTAATCAGTGATCGAATATGTAAATGGATTTAATACTCTTTTGAAATATGCGTTAGTGCTGATTAATTCACCTTTAGAGAGGAATGAAGAATTTGTTCGTGGAGTTAAAACTGGATTAAAAGATGAATTACTTAATCAGTTGAGATGTCCATTTGATAAAGTAATTGATATTGCATTAATTTATGAGAAAGACAAAGAATGTAATTCAGGCTCTGAAGAACAATCTACTCAACAATTCCAACATAAAAAGAAACCATCTTTTCAAAGGAACAAATGGAAGTCTAAAATGAAAAAGCAGCCTTTTCAATTAGACTAAGATAAAGAAATCAGTTTGACTGGAACAACTGAATATAAAAGGAAACTTGATAGATCTCAAGTTGAATGTTATGCATATGAAAAGATGGGTCACTATGCTAATGAGTGCAGAACTACAAAAAGAAGATGCTATAATTGCGAAGAACTAGGCCATATGGTTAGATAGTGTAAGAAAGACAAAGGAGAAACCGAAGACAAGGTATTCACCATAGAGGAATCCAGTTCATTAGTGGATAAATGTAAGAAAATCTCAAAAGGTACTCTTCCTTGAGAATGAAATTTTGTAATATTTAGATTATTGGATTTAATAGAAAAATATTGTTGCTTAAATGGATTTTAAAATATGGTACGATTATGGAAGCCATATTAGACCCTAATCTAAATCCCATAATGGATATACATCACACAAATAAACATGATGCAATAGATTTGATTAGAACGATCCAGTAGTGACCAGAGTGCATAGCAGAAGCTAATAGATTTGCTTCTAGCAATATGAAATTAATTGTTTATATTATATACAAATGGTTGTGTATTTCCTATTTTTTCCCATAAGAAAAGGCGGATTTTTAAAAACAAATTATCACTCGAAAGGGTAAGAACCCACTTAAATCTAGATGAAATAGGTTGAGTTGAAATCATCACTTGATGATGTTTAACTCATCTAAATAAGGAAGAAGCCAGTGGTTTCCGAGTTGAACCGCAAGTGAATTAAATAAGTTGATATTATAAGAAAAGGATGCTATTGGAAATTTTATTATATTAACTTATCCATTGAGTGCTTATAAATTCTAGTCAGTACGTCCGATCAGTGTTATTGATAGGGAAAGCACTATTGTTTTGGAACCAAGCTTGTTGAAAGTGAGATAATTGGGTAAATTTCAAAAATATTCCTTTTGGATCTTTATTAGTCCTATGTAGTCTAAATTCATTTAAAACTTTTCTAAATTTTCTTTTAAATAAAACCTTCAATTTATTACAATTGTTTAAAATTAGTTTATTTTAATTTTAAATTACTTGTATGTTATGATGAGCGCATCAAATTTACCTATGTGCAAAAGGGCAAGTGCGACATATAAGACCTGTACATAGTTAATGTGAATGTTGCTTAGGCTTTGGGATTTTCACCACAACGTACACTTGTCCCCTTTATTTATGCCTTTATCATCCAAAACAAGGAATTTTTTTTAATTCTAGTATGATGAATGTGTGTGTGTGTAGTTGTTTGTATTAGAATATACTTTATTTATGTAACATGTAATAAATGACAAAGCCATATCTAATTAAAGGAGGAAAGAAATGTGTAATTAAGATATGGCGATTCTTCTCCTTTTAATTAGGATTACCCTTTCATTTCAAAATAAAAAACCCCTCTTCTTCTCCATTCTATGGCAGGCCAATTCATGTGGGCTTCAGTTAAAATTCTTCCAAAATCCAATTAGTGTCAACTCTATTTAAATCTAGTTTAAATTTTCTATCAATATCTTTTACCTATATGCACTGTATAACTTTATATACGCACATTATGAAATACTAATGGTAGTCAGAAAAATAAAATAAGAAATTGTAATAATTAAAATTTAACAAATATTAATTAATTTAATTTATTTAAAGCTCTTTTTAGTATTTATTCTATTTAAATCGAATTTAGACATTATATCGACATCGTATATTGATACGTCCATTAATAAATTTTATATACACTTTATTAAATACTAATGGCATTAAAAATACTAAATATTATTTAATAATAAATATTTCATAAACAACAGTTAACTTAATTAATTTTCAACTATTCAAAATCAATTAAATTGTGTGGTTCATTTGGAATGTTCATCATTTTGGTTGTATGATTCAAAGGTGTAAATTCTGCCAAGGATTAATATTGAACAATTTAAATATTAATGTTCACATGTCACCTTAGCTAGTGGTGTGACATTTTAGCTGAGTTTATCGCTTACACATCTTTTTGCACGGTCCAATTCTACCTATTATAAGAAGTCCTTGGTAGTAATGATTATTTACACCAATTTTCTTCATCAAAACTATATCATATTAGGATTTATGAAATTTGGTTTTGGCCAAATTCCAACACCTTCCGCTTTAACTTCCTAAGTCCAAAAACAAAGTCCTTGGTTGAATAATAACTTTTATTATTAACCACATTACTCTGCTCGGAGATTTTTACTTTGGGTTGACTACAGTTGATAGTAATGTGAGAAATGCGGATTAAGGACCTTAAGGCTAGTATTAACACTAGAGGGGGGTGAATAGTGTTTTAAGAAATTTGTTAATCTATTTGAGTTTTATTTTAGTTTGTTAACAGTGTATACACTAATCAGACACAGATATGAACACAGAATCAAACACAGATGCAAATATAGAGTAAAAGCAGTAAAGGAAAGAACACACCGGATTTTATACTGGTTCGGAGTTACCCTACATCCAGTCCCGCAACACAAGTACGGATTTCCTTTCAACAACAATTCAAAAACTACAACCCTCGATTTCAAGGCCACGAGGTACACCCTCCAGAATGACAATCCTCTGGGTAGAGATACTTGATTTCCATGGCAACAAGTTCACCAAATTGATTTCCAGGGCTACAATCACACCTTTTCTCGCATAATTGATTTCCAAGGCTACAATCACATCTTTTCTCGCTAATATTTTACAAAGAAGTCTATAACTCTGAATAGCACTAAGAACCTTGTAGAGATAGTGATGTAGAATCAAACTAGAAGTAATCGAGTATGATTCGATGTTGATTTCGGCAGAGTAATGGTATGATTTTGTATTATGAAATGTGGAAGAAGAAGAGGAGTGAAACCCAGAAAAAAGTGATTAAAAATTCATTGAAACTGACCCCTATTTATAGAATATCAACAGCCATGACCATTCATGAAGAGTTATGGCGAATAGACACTTCTTTTGAAATTTGAATTTTGAACTCAACTGACACTATGTCGACATGGGGTATATGGGAATGTCGACATCCCAAAGGGATTTTTGGTGTTTTGATTTTCTTTGAAAATAACCTCTATTTTATATTAAAATTATTTTAAACTTTATAAATATACTTAACTATAGTTAAAATACATAAGTAAATATAAAGAACAATATATACATAATTTAACTATAATTTTATATTTAAATCTAAGTATAAATATTTAAAAGTTAAATATTTTTTTTGAAAAGATAGTTTAAAATCAGGAGTAATTTGACTCTGAAAATAAAGATGTTTTTGAGGCTAAAATTATTTAAAATCAGGACAGAGAGTTTTGAATCTTTTAAAAGGAAAGTTTTGAAATCATTTTGAAAACAAGATAATTTTGTAAAATCATTTGAATTAAAATTAGTGGATACAAAACAATGTCCCACTAGATTTTCGTAGGTTCCATCCTACTTAGGGTTCCATCCCTTTAACGGGCTCGAAGTGGATTCCATTCCACGAATAAATTGGATATTAAGATGCCAGTGCTTTTCTACGAGTTTTAACAAATATTCCTAATAAAACAAACTTAACCTTGAACTCTTGATAATCTTGATACTCATGAGTCTTCTATCTCTTTATCTTGAATCTCTATACTATACAGTCTTCATTCTTGATACCTGCATGGTTAGATCCTGCATATACATATATATCTAAACTTGTAATATTAGTATTTATATTTTATAATCTATTCTAAGGTTGTTGTCATCAAAACCATCATCTCATGGACTAACAATCTCCCCCTTTTTGATGATGACAACCTTTGTTTATAAAATATTCCTTCTATCCTAATAACTCCCCCTAAAACTAACAACTCCCCCTTAATTTATGCCTAACTATCCTATTATATATTTCTCCCCCTTTGTCATCAACAAAAAAATTTACTCCCCCTTACTCTTGGACTTTAGTACCTGCATTGATAAACTATACAACATAATATATAATATATAGATTAAGAAATAATGATACTTATGAGCATAATAACTTAAGTAAAGACTTTATTCATTTCAGTGTATATATATGTTTTACACACCAATCTTCAAACCAAATAAAATCAATCCACACAAAGTATCAATTCAAACTAAATTAAATCAAACAAATTAATTCAGACAAATCAAACAAAGAAAATTAAACGTTACGAGGAACATCAACCCATCCTTCTTCTCCAAAGATAGGGTCTTGTTTGATGGCATCCCAATTCTCATTATCAACAGATAGAGAAACGGGAGGATGTGCTTCATTATCATCCTTGTGCAGAAAGGAGATCATCCAACGAATTGCATCGAAGTGTCTCTCTTGTTCCTTGATCATCTGCATTTGACTCAGTTCTAAGTGACGTTGATTATGAAGGATGATAGAGAGAATATTCTTGAATGAATTGAGTGTTTCTTCAAGATTTTCAGATAGATTGTGAATAGGATTGGCCATAATTGAATTAGAGAAAGAAATGAAGGATATAGAGAATGAAAAATAAATTTCAGTGAAGATTTCTGGAAGAAAAAGGTATATATAGGTGTAGAAATTCATTTGAAATGAATAGATATTTGGTAGTTATTCCAATTTCAAATTCAAAATCAATAATCACTTCTGACCAGTACATGTCGACATGGTCAAGAGGGGTATGTCGACATACTATAGTGAATTTTGATGATAATTTTATTTTGTGAATAATGATGTATATATATTTCTATAATATACTAACATTTATTCAAGATATAAAATAAGCTAAATGACAGGAAGGAAATTCAATTTCATTGCATAATAGGATAATACAATGATTAAACATAAAGAACTACACGAACATTCGAAATAAAACAAACTAAGACAAATACAATAAGATACTAAAAGATAAAACTAGTTAGAGGATGAAGATGGTGAAGATAATCCAAGTTTCTTGCTGACTTTTGGAAAGAACTTGTTCATCTTTGAAGACATGTTATCCAACTTCTTACTAACGGATCGTTTTAAAATCCGTTGATTCTCCACAATTATCTTTTGGTTTTTGAGAAGGGTTTTGTTGGATGGATTGGAAGGATATTCAATACTTTCTAAGGATGTTTCACCTTCTTCTTCTTCTTCTATTTCCATTTTATCCCTTTCTTCTTCTTCTTCCTCTTCCATTTCTTCATGAGCCAAACGCTCTTCCTTTTCGGTAAGAGTCTCATAAGGTTGAAAAACATATGGGATTTTCATGAGAGAAATGTTTGAGATATTAAAAACCTTTCTAGAGACAAATTCTTCACCTTTGAAATCCACTCCAAAATAGTTGAAAATCCGAGTAAGGTAAATTCCATGGTATAAAGTGTTTTCTCCCATTTCAAAATTTTTAGGACGAAGTTCATCCAAAATAACTTGCGCCCAATTGATATCATAATTTTCGAAAATAGCAAAAAGCACTTTGCACACTTTTGAGGTAGAATTGTTAAAATTTCCCGATCTTGGGGTCAAAGTATGTTGTAAGAGAAGATTGACAATTCTTGCTTTAGGACGAAAGTTTCGGTTTTTAAATTCAAAGTTTTCATCTCCTTCAAAAATATGATGAAATGTCTCACGATCATGTTCATCGATTTTAAAACTAGAAAGATCCATTCCCGTGCTTTTGCAATTAAGAATGGTACCCAAAAGATCACAATTCAAAACAATTTGAGTGCCTTTGACACTACTCCAAATTTCATTCTCATTTCCATTATAAAAACCACGGTTTAAATTAGCATAGAAGATTTTGACAAGATTAGGATAGCAAACAAAATCATTTTGAGAAGAGTCAATAAGACTTAAAACACCATTGTTTGCAAAAAGAGAATCAATTTCATAAGAAGAAAAATCTTGAAAAATAGCAAATTTTCCGGGATGGACTTTGGCATAATTAGCATAATTTATGTATGCTTTAATTGCCTCCGGATCATTGAATAATTGCTCTTTGATTTTTCTGGAAATTCTCATGGTTGAGGGGTTGCTTGAAGAAGCCATTAGAGTAGAGAGCAGAGAGCTTGAAGATATGAAGAGAGAGTTTGAATTTGAAATTGAAAGTGAAAAGATATGATAAAAGATAGTGAATAAATAGACTTTCAAAGGACATATTCTCTGGTCAAAAGGTATCTTTTCAGAGAAATAAATGAAGTGAAAAGGTGGAGGGAAATTCAAACATTTGAATTCAAAATTTGAAATTCAAATTCAGGTAGGCATGTCGACATCGTGGTAGGGGCCATGTCGACATGTGCCTTTGAGTTTTCATGACATGATTTTTCCTAAGTTATCTAATACATATATATAAATAAATATTATTATTAATGTCTATATTTCTAAAATATTATTATACTTATAATATATTTCAAAATGTGTTAAAAATAATAAAAATAATAGTAAAAATAGAAAATAAATTTTAAAATTCAAACAACATATCAATTCAAAATCAATCAATTAAACAATCAGGCAACTAATTCTATGCAAGCAATTTCAACCAATTGTATTGTAAACGTGTACCTTTTTCTGAATCCATTTCTTTGAATTCGTCGGAGTCGTGAACTGTAGTGAAACACAAATTCAAATTATCCATCTTTTGATCATCATCACTTGAGGACGAGTCTGAGTCATCTAGAGTAGTAGTAAATGGATGCTTCCGTTTCTTTGCTGGTTCATTGTTCATAGGAGGATTCTGCCTATCTAGATACGGACAGTCTCTTTTGATATGACCTGGTTCGTCACAATTGAAGCATTTGATAAAGTTTGGTACTGTAGTCTGATTACCGAAATTCTTAAAGTTGTTTCTCTTGGAACTATTCAATTTTCTGTACTTCAGGAATTTCCTAAAAATCCTGGTCTTAAATGCTATCTCTTCATCATTATCACTGTTTGAGTCTGATCCATCGGTCAATGCATTGAATGCCATTGATTTCTTTTCAAATGCTTTGCTTTCTCTTCTCCCGATCATTTGAACTTCAAATGACATTTGATTTCCAATCAATTCTTCTATCTTTAAAGTACTGATGTCATTTGCCTCTTCAATCGCAAGTGTCTTTTGATCCCATTCTGGAGTGAGAGAATTTAAATTTTTTCTGACTTGATCTTCTTCCGAAAATTCCTTTCCCAAAGATATTAAAGAATGCACAATATCTTGAAATCGACTATACATATCTGAAATAGACTCAATAGTATTCATTTTAAATAACTGAAACTAATTTGTGAGCATGGAAATTTTGGTCTGTTTAACTTTGCTTGTTCCTTCGTGAGTTACTTGCAAAGTTTTCCAGATTTCATATGCAGACTTACAAACTGACACTCTATTAAATTCATTTCTTTCAAGTGAACAAAACATAATATTCATTGCTTTAGAATTATTTTGTGTAAAAGTCTTTTGCTCAGTGGTCCACTGTGCAAAATTAGTTGTGGGTTCAGAATATTCAGTTTGTGTGATATTCCAAGTATCTAATCCTACAGATTGTAAATATATTTTCATCCTACATGCCCGATATGCATAGTTACTGCCATTAAAAAGTGGTGGTCTGACAGTAGACTGACCTTCTACAAATGAACTAGTGTTGGTTGTAATAGTAGTACTAGTGTTAGTAGCCATTTTGAAATTTTTCAAAAATCAGATAATGAAACTTTTGAAAACAAAGCTCTGATACCAAATGTGAGAAATGCGGATTAAGGACCTTAAGGCTAGTATTAACACTAGAGGGGGTGAATAGTGTTTTAAGAAATTTGTTAATCTTTTTGAGTTTTATCTTAATTTTTTAACAGTGTATACACTAATCAGACACAGATATGAACACAGAATCAAATACAGATGCAAATATAGAGTAAAAGCAGTAAAGGAAAGAACACACTGGATTTTATACTGGTTCGGAGTTACCCTACATCCAGTCCCGCAACACAAGTACGGATTTCCTTTCAACAACAATTCAACAATTACAACCCTCGATTTCAAGGCCACGAGGTACACCCTCCAAAATGACAATCCTCTGGGTAGAGATACTTGATTTCCAGGGCAACAAGTTCACCCAATTGATTTCCAGGGCTACAATCACACCTTTACTCGCTTAATAGATTTCCAAGGCTACAATCACACCTTTTCTCGCTAATATTTTACAAAGAAGTCTATAACTCTGAATAGCACTGAGAACCTTGTAGATAGTGATGTAGAATCAAACTACAAGTAATCGAGTATGATTCAATGTTGATTTCAGCAGAGTAATGGTATGATTTTGTATTAAGAAATGTGGAAGAAGAAGAGGAGTGAAAATCGGAAAAAAGTGATTAAAAATTCGTTGAAACTGACCCCTATTTATAGAATATCAACAGCCATGACCATTCATGAAGAGTTATGGCGAATAGACACTTCTTTTGAAATTTGAATTTTGAACTCAACTGACACTATGTCGACATGGGGTATATGGGCATGTCGACATCCCAAAGGGATTTTTGGTGTTTTGATTTTCTTTGAAAATAACCTCTATTTTATATTAAAATTATTTTAAACTTTATAAATATACTTAACTATAGTTAAAATACATAAGTAAGTATAAAGAACAATATATACATAATTTAACTATATTTTATATTTAAATCTAAGTATAAATATTTAAAAGTTAAATTTTTTTTGAAAAGATAGTTTAAAATCAGGAATAATTTGACTCTGAAAATAAAGATGTTTTTTAGGCTAAAATTATTTAAAATCAGGACAAAGAGTTTTGAATCTTTTAAAAGGAAAGTTTTGAAATCATTAACAAGATAATTTTGTAAAATCATTTGAATTAAAATTAGTGGATACAAAACAATGTCCCACTAGATTTTCGTAGGTTCCATCCTACTTAGGGTTCCATCCCTTTAACGGGCTCTAAGTGGATTCCATTCCATGAATAAATTGGATATTAAGATGCTAGTGCTTTTCTACGAGTTTTAACAAATATTCCTAATAAAACAAACTTAACCTTGAACTCTTGATAATCTTGATACTCATGAGTCTTCTATCTCTATATCTTGAAGCTCTATACTATATAGTCTTCATTCTTGATACCTGCATGGTTAGATCCTGCATATACATATATATCTAAACTTGTAATGTTAGTATTTATATTTTATACTCTATTCTAAGGTTGTTGTCATCAAAACCATCATCTCATTGACTAACAAGTAATACTAAACCCATATAACCAAGGAGAGGAATCCTCTATTGAATAGTATTTTACTTCAAATTCTTCAACTCAAATCCAACTATAGTTATTCAGTGAATGTCATTCCGCGATTTAACTATAATCAAAGTAGGGTGTTCACATTTAAGTTCAACGATATTCTCAAATCGAGAGAACTGCACAATATCGTCACTCTAAGATTCTCTGTTTGACCTTAGTTACATTAACAAATAGAAAACTCTTGAGTGAGTCATTTCATAGTTATCCAATAAGTATCAGTACGTAACCCCTTGGTGCCCCCGGTAGTCAAAAGTAATGCACCACCCAACCTTTGGAGAGCATTACACACTCTAGTCTCAATAGATGCATCGATATTTAGTCTCAATACATCTTTACAAGGAATATTTAAAACAATATGCTTACTCAAACTATGATAAAACACTCATGATTACAGCATCTTGTAATTACTATCACAAAACACATCGTTTATGGATTTTCTTTTAAATATATTTAAATTAAACAATTAATTAATTATAACACATTATAACAAATATATAACGGAAAGAAAACACCTTTTATTACGAATGGGAGTTGATTACAGAGCTAATAATTTACAATAAATTATAGAATTGCCTCTAGGGTACACTCCTATCTCTATCATATTATTATCTTCCTTTTAGAAAAAGTGGCTTTCAAACAAATTTGGACGTCAAGATAAAGATGAAGTATTTCGAGGACTTGAAGACACGCTTGGAAGGATGGTAGAACAAGCCTCAAAGGGTTAGTTTGCTTAAAATAGGCCAAGTAACAGCTCGATACCAACCACTTTTAGGTCGCTACAGACATGGTTTTATGCACTATGGGTGGCATTGGAACAATGATCAGTACATTTCTGGCTAAAGTGATCGTATCGGGGCCCATTTCTGAAGGAGTAGGTGATAACTCTAAAGAAATCTAAAGAAAAGGACAAGTACTAGAAATGTCAGAACCTTTGGGCAACGACTTGATTTCCAAGGCAAAAATGCTTAGAGATTGATGGATCAAAGCTTGGAGACCAAATAGAAGAAGATGGCAAGACTTGCCATCAACAAATCAGGTCGGTACCAATCACTTTCGATCGATACAGATATGATTTTTTGGCGATTTCGTAGGATCTGGAGTTGGACTTAGTATTTCGAGATCCGCTGATTTCATTTTGATGATTTCTCTATAAATAGCAAGCATATGGCAACTTAGTAAGGATTTTTTTACACTTCATCCACTTACGCTCTCTACATGACCTTATTATAAAGGAAACTACCTTTTGCTGTTCTCCACTATTAGAACCGTGAATCCCTTAAACTTGTAATAAAAACTCTAAATAATAACATTAAAGTGGACGTAGGCCTCAGATTTTCCTAACCACTATAAAAATTCACGTGTATCTTGCTTTGTTTTACTGTCATTTATAGCTAGAAATCTTCCTTTTAAATCGAATTTGAGGTGATGTGCCACTTTTTGGCCCAACTTTTTTGGTGCTTTCACTAAGAGCGAGCTTCTCGGACATATATCTAGCTATTTATTCTGGATCAGAGCATCCATAAGTTAGATCCAGAAGGTTTTTTTCTAAAGGTTTGAAGAAATTTCATAGTGGAAGTGATCGCACCAATAAGGAAATCTAGTAGATCTGGAGCAGTCGCCGATGGAGAAGAAGGAGATTCCTACCATAAAGAGGTGACTAACCAACACATAGTAGCGATACCAGGCCAAACTGCCCCTCAAGAGATGGTTACAAGAGCGGAATTTGACAAGATGATGGCAGAGCTAAATCCAAACATGGTAGATACTCAGAAGGCTCTCCATGACAAGATGAATGCTAGCATAGCCTTAGTGACCCAGCAGTCTCAAAGGACCAGGAGAAGCAGGAAAGGAGCATCACATGTTGGATCTAAAGAAGAAAAAACATCTGATTCTAGTAAGAACATAAGAGATGGAAATAAAAAGTAGAAGGAATAGACTATTGAAGTAGCAACGACGAATGCTATAGGAAGTGGATAGGCCCCTGCTAAGGGAATTTAAATTAGTACTGACCAGAATTAGGTTGGTACAGACCTAAATATGAGGTCCATAGAGGGACAGAGGCCTAAGGCTGTCATCTTGTCTGATTTTGAGGAGGATTTGCAGGATGTTGGCGATAGGGATGGACTGGAGGCTAAGGATAAGGATGTTGGAGTTCAAACGACTACTATGGTGCTAACTAGATCATGGAGAAGAACAGAAGGAATTATTCTCCCAAAGACCGGAAACCTAGACATGAACGAGAAAATCAAGACCGTTTGTGGAGTAAAGCACTTAGCCTATCTCTTGATGGTCGTCCTTCAGATTACTAGGCTAGTGAGGAGCTTGTTATAGATATGATTAAGCAGTTGCTGGAAGAAAATAAGTAAAGAAAAAATGAAGACTGGGGTTATGTGCGTAGTTGAACTCCATTCATGGAAAATATATTAAGGGAAGAGTATCCTAGGAAGTTAATGATGCCTTCAATGTCATCGTATAACGGGACTACTGACCCTAGGCAATATTTACTCTAGTACGAGTGGCACATGAATGGTGCCAAAGCAACAGATACAGTTCGATGCAAGTGTTTCCTTATCTTTTTGGATAGGGTTGCATCGATGTGGTTTACTCGGCTTACGCTGAAATCCATCTTGACTTTTGATGAGTTAACTAAGAAGTTTTTGGAGCAGTTCATGCTTTATGCACCCAAGGATGTGATTCCCTTGTTGAGCCTTTCTCAAGGACCTGAAGAGTTGTTGAAAGGTTTTCTTAACAAGTTTAGCATTGTAGTTACCGAAGTAAACAATCCAAATAATGATATGGTGTTGATGGCGTCGGTTTGGGGGATACATCCAGACATGGATTTTGGAAAGTGTCCAAGGATGAAGCAGTCGACTACTATGGAGGAGTTCGACTGAAAAGCTAACCAATTCTTGCCTTTGAAAAGCAAGCCAGGTTGTTGGAAAGGCTGGTAGTGGATAGTCAAAGGATATTTTTCAGAGCAATGTAGTTATCAAACAGACCGATGAGAGCGTAGAAAATGTTGCCTTGAATGTTGGAAATTCCTGTAACCAAAGGAAGAGGAACCAATGCACTGGGGGCAGGCGGAATGATGCCTAAAAGCATTCATGAAATATGAGACCAGAGGAGTACATGGCTCTGATGATTCGTTTGAAAACATATAACTTGCCATATAAGGAGCAAAAGGTATAAGAAGCCACCTAAGAGGGAGGTGACTAAGGAAGTGTAACACCCCGTAAAATTCAGTAATCAATTGATAGAATTAATTAATAAAATTATTAAATGCCAAAAATTGAATTTTGTATATAAATGTTAGAGTTTGGCTACGAAACTTGCACCATTGGGTTCGTGGCAATTATCTTATCAACTTTCATATATAAAGTTTTATGATTAGAGTTCAAACGAAAAAGTTATTAACGTTTGAAGTTTTTTAATCAAAAATAATTATATATGTAATTATAGTAATAAAAGTTAATTAATGTTAACAGAAACTTGGACATTAAGAAATGTTAACTTAAAGCAAATCTGAATAAAGTGGAAACGAATTATAACGACTGGTCAAACAAGAAATAAAACCAAACAGTCACAACTTGCTAATTAAATCGCCATTAAAAACAAACAATAGTTGACCCAAGATGCACCTAGGTCGACCGGTAGTAGTCGACCCAAGGTCATGAACGGTCAACCATTGACATGTAAAATTTATACAGTGGGGAGTGCACTCGAGCGACATTGATTCACCCAATTATTTTTCTTTGTTAGCAAGTTATGGATGTGCGTCCAAGATGAATCTCAAGATTTCCTAGGCCTTAATTTAGATGTGCGTCCAAATTAATCCCTAACCCAAAAGGGTCAGATCAAATTGCCAAAGCCAAGGTAAATTGTAAATCCGGATCTAAAATATAAATCAAATTCCAAATCTCTTTTCTAATCTAGATTTCTAATACACCTATATACGCTTGCGGTGTATAAATCCAAATAGGGAGAAAAGGGATTCACACTGGAATAATGGGGTTTAGATCTGGAGATTTGGAAAGCTAAAACAGGGAGTGGGAAATTATATATTTTTATATAATATTAGATTTATATCATTTTAGATCTATTCCTATATGCCTAAAATGTAAATCCGAGTTATAGGCTAAAATTGCATATGTGAAATAAAATTATAAACCTTGCCTACATATTCTCTTATGATAATATGAAATTGTATATTGCATGTATTTGGAAAATATTGGGTATTAATAGACACTGAATTTAGTCTTTGAAATTTATAGAATATGTGATAATTCCAGATTTCTGAATTTAATATGACTTGTGCAAATAAAGTGGTAAATTGAATTATCACAGTAAAACATAGAGATTTAAGTAGTATATTTATTTATTGGATTATATAGCATGTTGCGATGTGAATTTCTATACATTATCAAGCTTTAGATTTACAACTAAAAAGTATAGCGTTTGAAATAACAAGGAATATACCTAAAAAGAAAGAGTTGTATAAACTAGGGATATTTACCGTATTTTGTACTTACTATTTCAATAACCATGAAAAAGTAATTCCTTGTAATTCCAAATGTAGCACAAATTCCCTTTTTGGATAAAATATGGAAATTTACAATATTAACCCTTCTATTTGGAAGAAATATAATTCCAACGCATTAAAATACAGGAACCCCTAAGAATAATTTAAAAGAATGATAAATGTGATAAAAAATAGTCTAGAAAAAGAATATGTGCAATATAAGTAAAACACAAATGAATTAAGAGAAATGAAAAGGTAGACAAGTCCTAATTTAAAATAAAAAAGGTATAGATAGACCTCTAAAACAAAGTAAGGAATTAAAGGATAAAGAGGAATTGAAAAAAAAATAGAAATAGAAAGTTAAATAGTGATAAAAGAAAGTGGTAAATGAGCTTAAACTAAACAAGATATAGACACAAAGGAAATGGAGAAATATTGTTAATAGTAAACAGTAGAGGCACAATAATTAAACAAGAATGAATGAAGATATATACATAAACTTATACATACGTAGCCTCAAGTATGCGTTTATAACGGTTGTGGATTATATAAGTATGTGAATAAAGGGATAAAAATGACATAGTCATTAGAATGGTTGAAATGCAAGGTCAGTAGTGTTACACAATAGAAGTCTGCCCACCGCAAGGGGCTACCGGCAGTTGTGTATACATTACACCGATGCGGAACACATCCAACTATAGGACCCATGGAGTATATACGCTTGCGTATAGATGAAGGAATACCCTTAGTAGAGTCTACTATAATAAATTAAGGGAATGGTATTACCTTGATTGCGTTAGGCAATCTAAATTACATAGTGAGTGGCTCGTTGCTAATGTTAGCATGTGTTGGTACCAAATCAAGGGTAGGATCTATACATAGGTCGAATGCATCATCGACCCTACATGATTAATGGGAAAGACTGGGTAACACCTTACGGACTATGCCTCCTACTAGGGTAGGCCCCATTAGGTAATACACCCATAACCGTTTGCCAATTTGTTTGTTAGGGAAAGGCTAGTTAACCCATAAAAGTGTTCTTTCAAAAACGAATGGGTTATTTTGAGGAGCTGAGTTCTCTATAATCAATAGGAAACATACAAGTAGTAAACCCCAAAGCAAGATAGAATACGACTAAGTTAATGACACTGTATTAGGCACTATGAGATTCACGACGAGGTGTAAACTACCATTTAGAGGTGGACAAAGATGAAGATGATAAGACACACCAACGAGTTTGACATTTTGTTTTCCTTTCCCCTATTGCGTAGTTGTATGGGTAGTCATAATACGAGATGGAGTTCTATACTGACGTGATATTGAATTGATGATGGATCTTGACATGGTGCTAGATTACGGATACTGGTAGGGATAGTATCTTTGTCCAAAGGGGGACTATCATACTTATATACATATATATGTATGTATGTATATGTATGTAGTTATAATCTACTTCGGGTGGATGAGGGCATATCGAACGCGAATGTGGAGTTGAGACGACTAAGTAAAATTAAAAGACATAACATGTAATAGAAGACAATCGGCATAAACCAGTGTTATATTTAAAATATTTAATTCACCAGTCACCAGAACGTTGTTCTGACCCCCTCCTCATTATGACCTATGGGATAGATTTAGAGGAGGCATTTCACTAGAAGGACAAACTTTGTAGCCTAATTAGTTTCTAGGACACACATCCATAGAAATTAATTTCAAGGCCAAAGTCAGCAGAATAATTACTTTTAAGGACAATGTCAGCAGTCCAATTACTTTCAAGAAAATAATTTCATAGGTTTTTAGGCCTTAGAAATTAATTTTTTTGCATTTTATCCTTAAAAGTAATTATTTCAGTTGTGTGTCCTAGAAACTAATTGCACTTGCTAAAGAGTCCCTTGTGGCTAATTTCCACTATTTAAAATGTATAATTCACCAGTCACCAGAACGTTGTTCTGAACCCCTCCTCATTATGACCTATGGGATAGATTTAGAGGTACAGGTACTGGTACAAGGTGGGGACAATAAAAGGATAGGTTTCCTAAAGCATGCTGGGCACTGACAAGGACACTGGGTATTGGAAATGTCAATCTTGGTCAAGAACTATATGATTTATTATACTTTACTTTTCTACTATGAGTTATGTCGATAGTGCTCTGATATGTATTTATTTATTTATTTGTAGGATACCAAACCAATGATTCGTATCTTGGTGGACTTGGGTTTTTTATTTAGAATTTTTTTAGACCCAGTAGTGTGCATGCTGTCATATGAAGAAAGAAACACTGGGAAGTAGTGTCGCTTCCATGAAAATCATGGGCACAATACCACTGAGTGCATGCATCTTAGAGATTTATTGAAGAATCAACACGAAAGAAAAAATTGTAGAGATTTGTTAGAGATCCCTCGGATGGCAGATAGGATGTTAAACCCTAAGAGTTAGATGCCCAAGAGAACCAACCTAGACCCAATGGAGAAGAGGCCAGGCGGCCAAATGGAAGGATTGTTATAAATAAGATATCTGAAGGACATTATTCAGTGGAGAAAAGCTAGAATGAGATTGAGTAGTATGCTAGTTCGTTAAGGCACATGCTGTAGGAGAGCTGCTTTGCTATTTAGGATGAAGCCGCGACTAAGTAGCAAATGTTGATAATAAATGACATCGTATTTCAAAATAGTGATTCAAATGGGGTTGAAGAACCAACCTTTGGTCCTTTTGGGATAACGGCCATTGTAGGATCTGCTACGGTACACCGAGTCTTGGTGGATAGTTGAAGCTCAATGAATATTTTGTTCAAAAGAACATCTGATCAGATGAGGATAAGTTTGAATGATGTTTAGCCTTGTAATTCCAACATTCAAGGATTTACCGATGAGGTGAAGCAACCTATTGGGACTATTAATTTTTCTATGGAATTAAGAGTGGTGACTGCAAGATTGTGCGAGTTCAGAAGTTCATAATTGTGGATGAAAATTCTGCATACAACGTCTTTATGGGCCGATTGGCCCTTGTTGATTTCAAAATAGCTCTAGCTCCCTGGTGCTTGATGATGAAGTTCCCTATGAAAAATGGGGTTGGATCGATTCAAGGGGACCAGAATGCTGGTCGGGAAGCTTACATCACTAAGCTCAAAGAAGCAAAGCGACAGGAAAAAGGAAATAATGTGGAGAAATCTCTCTACATCAAGTGCTCGAAGGCATAGCAATTAATGTCCATGCCTTGGCTTAGGAACCATAGCAAATTCAATAAGTCAATGGATGAAGTAGTCGGAGATAGTGCATGTAACACCAGTTGAGCTAAGGATCAACGTGCCAATTGATATGGATAGTGGTACCCGAGTTCTTAAGATCGAATCTCGGCTCAGCGCTAAATTGGGGAAGGAATATGGACCCGAGGTAACCCTTAACAAAACAAAAAAGACGTAGTTTAGGTCTATAGCAATCCACTGCTTTTAAGAAAGAAGTGGATAAGCCGAATGCAAACAGCTTCATCTGCGATGCTTTGTACCTTGAATGGGTATCAAACCCCGTGCTAGTCAAGAAAGAAAAAGGGAAGTGGCAGACATGATTACTCAGACTTGAATAAAGTATGCCCGAGGGACAGCTTTCCATTGCCCAGAATCTACCAGCTGGTAGACGGGACCGCCAGACACGAGTTACTCTCTTTCATGGATGCTTACTCCGACTATAATAAAAAACTAATACATTTTTCGAATTGGGAGCACACAAGATTTATAATGATTTAGGATTGTACTGCTATCGGGTGTTGTCGTTCGGTTTGAAGAATGCTGGAGCTACTTATCAAAGATTGGTGAATTCCATGTTCAAGGATCAGATCGGACAAACAAATGAAGGTATATGTGCATGATATGCTCGTAAAGTCACGACTATTAATGAACCATGGATTACCTTTCAGACATGTTTGAAGTGCTGCAAAGTTGTGGAATAAAGTTGAATCTATTGAAATGTTCTTAGGATTTTTCATGAATTCAAGTGGCATTGAGGCTTCCAAATCAGATTGATGCTTAAGGAATGTCGATGCCCCAACCACGAGGGGGAGATGCAAAGCTTAAATGGGAAGATTGCCTCATTGAGTTGGTTCATCTCAAAGGCAACCAATAAGTGTATACCATTCTTCGATGCTGTCAAGAAGGAAAGAGGAAAGTTCGTCTGGACGAAGGAATGCCGGGAAGCTTTCAAGAATTTCTAAGGTATATGGAAAGACCACCAATCCTATCCAAGCCTTTGGATGGAGAGGATTTATTCACATGTTTGGCGGTGCTTACTTATGCACGGACTGCATAATTTGTATGTGAGGAGGAAAAGGTTCAGATGACAGTAAATTATATCAGCAAGCGATTTACTTGAGCTAAAAAGAACTATCCAAAGTTGGAAAAGCTTGCCTTTTGCTTGTTGATTGAATTTAGGAAGTTGTGGCCATAATTCCAAGTTCACCGAGCATGGTGTTGACAGATCAGCCCTTGAAGCAAGTGTTGTACTAGTCTGATACTTTGAGAAGGTTATTGAAATGGAACATCAAACTGAGATAGTACGACATCACCTACCATCCAAGGAGCATGATAAGAGGACAAGCATTGGAAAATTTCATTGTGGAATTTACCACCTAGGGGGAGAAGAGGAAAATGATACGGTTACACTGTCTCAATGGATATTATTTGTAAATGGAGCTTCTAATAAATGAAATTCTAAGGAAGGAGTGGTACTCGTTACTGCAGAAAGATAATCGGTTTGCTATGCATTGTAGCACGAGTTCCCCGCAACAAGCTACGGGGCTGAATACGAGGCGCTAATTAAGGGGCTCAGGATATCGATGGAACTAGAGGTAAGGACACTGCATATATTCAGTGATTCCCAATTGATGGTTTGACAAGTGAAGAAGGAATTCCATGCTAAGAGTACGAGACTTGCCCCCACCTGATGAAAGCATGAGAAATATTGGATGATAGAGCATTACACGATCACTCACATCCTCAAAGAGGAAATTACGAAGGTTGATTCATTGGCCAAGCTCGCTGCTCTGAAGATGCATGGTTGTTGGGACTAGTTCCAATGGAGGTTTTACCAGCTCCAAGTATCGACCAATTAGATGTTGACTGGATTTTGAAGGTCGAAGTGGAGGAGTCATGGATGATCCAATCAAGGATCTGTTGACTCCCGAGAGGAAAGAATGAGCATAATAAACTCCTTCGTAAAGTGTCTTGGTTTTTAATGCAAGAAGGAGTGTTATACAGAAAAGGTTTCTCAACCCTCTAGCTTTGATGTGTAACCAAGGATAAGGCTAGGAAAATCCTCATGGAAATCCATGAGGGTAGCTCTAGTGACCACACTGAGTGGTAGACGTTAGCAAAGAAGATATGTCGTTGTGTATACTTCTAGCTAACAATAAATTGAGAAATTGCAGATTACAACAAACGGTGCGACCGGGCTAGAGGTTTGAAAAAACTTCAAAAGCCCCATCCATAAGGCTTATGCAAATGGTTAGCCCATGGCCATTTGCTGTTTAGGGAGTTGATATAATCAGTGTGCTACTAATGTCTAAAGAATAAGCTAGGTACACTATTATCGCGGTGGATTACTTCACAAAGTGGGCTGAAGCGGAACTGGTTGCCATGATCACAATGAAGAAATTGATCTACTTTGTGATGAAGAATATTATCTGTAGATTCGAAGTACCTCAGAAAATTATAATGGATAATGGTACTCATTTTGAAAGTATCGAGTTCATGGACTTTTTCAACTGGTACAAGATCGAGAAAAACTTTTCGGCGGTAGCATACCCATAGACGAATGGATAGGTGGAGGCAGTGAATAATATCATCAAATAAGCCAAGGGCAACTAGATTGATGATCTTCTACTGGCATTATGGGCTTATAGGATGACCCATAAGTCTGTAACTAGACATATACACCATTAGCTTTAGCCTACGAATCAAAGGCCATGATTTCGATTGAATTAGAAGCCCCTTCCCAGCGAAAAAAGCACTATGACCCCAAGGTCAATAAGGAGCTCTTGCTTGAGTCCCTTGATTTGATTGATGGAATATAGAAAGAGGCTGGATCAAGAGTAGTTGCTCGCTAGAAAAGAGTAGCATGGCAATTTAACACCAAGGTCTGGAGCCGTACCTTCAAAGTGGGTGACCTTTTTTGAAAGAAGTTGTCCCGGGTATGAGGGCTCTTGGTCCAAATCGGGAAGATCCTTATGCGATTAAACAAAAGCTTGGAGATGGAACTTTCAAGCTAGCTACTGTTGATGGAATTTCGGTTCCAGCAGCATGGAATAGTGACCTGATGTGACTCTATTTTGCTTAGATTTACTTAGTTTATTTTCAGTAAATAAGTGACTCTAGTTAATTGGGGAAATATAGTAAGACAGGACTTGCCACGTTTTTCGTTTGTAAATAAATTAGCTTATTGAATTGATGGGCCAGTGTTCTTGTAAGCAAAATCTTGTACTACGTGACTAGCGGTACAATCAAGTATCGGGAGATAAGTACCGACTCTTTTGATCCAGGATTAGGACAAAGGAGCATAATTATAAGGGTCAATCAGATAATTTGACCGTATCCCTCCAATACTGACTAATTCCGAAAGATATGCAAAGTTAATAGGGTATACCTCGGATCATGCAACTAAAGCGCTAGTTTCCCGAAGATAGAAATTGATGCACGGTTAAAATTTTAACAACCATGCTTTTGGTCTGGTAGGACATGCCTGGCCGAGGACAATCAAGGACAATCAAAGGATGCTCTCAATCAACAACAAAATAGGTAAGATCAGGAGTAGATGCCCAGAGATAGGTGTCTGAAGCCCTAGTTCCCGGAGATAAGGGCTGATATGCTGTTACAATTTTCACGACCGCGCTTACGACCTAGCAGGATATGCTCAACCGAGAATAAATGTGGATGGTTAATGAATACTTTCGATCAATGCCTGGAGATAGGCGAGATCGAAAATGGGTGCCCAAAAATAGGTACCTCTGGACGCCTCTGGTACAGGATCAGGACCGGGAGAGTATAATCGAACTGGGGCAATCGAATAATTTGTCCCACGTTATTATCCTTCAACCGATTCTTGGAGATAGATAAGGTCGAAGGGTGATGCCAGGATTCTAGCATCTAGAATGCCGATCCCCAAAGACAGGAGTTGATGCATAAAGGAATTATAAAAAGTACTACTCCACTCATGGTTTAGTGGGACATACTCGGCCAATCTCGAGTGGTGGAAATCAGTGGATAATATCGATCTTGCCTATTTGCTGGAGAAATCAGAACAGTTTGGATGTAGATATCCAAACTGTTATTCCATGGAGATAGGGAGTGCATGAAATTTGGTTTAATTGTATCTTGTTAATGGTTGAAGGAAACTTAACAAAAAGTAAATAGGAATAACCATAGAGTTGGTTAAATATTAGTTTTTGTTTAGCCAAAAGAAAATATTTAGGTAATATCAACAGAATAAATAGTGGAACGTAACTAAAGAAATTGCTGAAATTTTACTTATATGTACATAGTTGTAATAAGTAAAACCAGTGCTCAGACATAGGCATGTATAATATGGATTAATTATAGTGAAAGTAGTTGTATTATATATGTAGGCAGTTGTATAGGCATGAATAGTATATAAAATGCGGAAATGTAAATGAGAAAGAGATTGAAATAGAAAAACAATCTTTCATTACATTCATTTTTAATGTATATCAGCTGTGGGGGTCGGACCCATACAAGCATGGCCTATATACAAAAGGAAAACAAAAGGCATAATAATAAGGGAAAAAAAGAAACCGTCTTTACACAAGCAAAATGGAGAGCCTACTTCTTCTGCGCCTTCTTCTTCTTCTCACCCTTGCCACCTTGTCCGCTCAAACCATCGTGAGGTCTCTTCTGGCCTTTGTCACCTTTGGGTTTCCCCTTCAGTGTGCTGCTATTGGAGGGAGTTGTATCTCCTTTAGTGATTGTGATGTTAGGATCTTCGAGTTGGTCAACTCGGGGCTTATATATCTCTGTAGAGGTGTCGACGCTGGTGTCGTTAGGAGGCTTAATAGTTGTTAGAAGGAATCTCGGAGATGGCTTTGGTTCTTTAGTGCTTGTAGATTTTTCAACCCTGGCTTAGTCTTGATTTTCACCTTAGAAATGTCAATATTCAACTTCTCCACCATAGAAATAGGACTTATTGGGCTTGAGGCACTTGTAATTGTAATGTCTTCCCCCAAGGACTACGAAGTGTCGTCCAATCCCTCCAAAGCTATGATCTTTTCCGAGTTGGGATTAGGAATGGAGCTGGAGGAGAGGATTTGAGCGACTAGTCCCATGGTAATGGAGGTTAACTTAGTAGCAATTGCAATGGGAACCAAGCCTTGTGTAACTGACGGCGACAGAAGTGGAAGAGAAGAATGACTTGTTCACAAACAGAGAAGTAAAGGTTCGTAATACTCTTGGGAAAGAACTAAAGCTTCTCGAATACCAAAGAGACGAGAGAAATACCTTCACTAGGACTAGATTGTTGAATGTGATATAAAGTTCTTCAGTGGTGACTGCTATAGAGATTAGAATGGTAGTAAGGGCGAACTTAGAGGTGGCCTCCTCGGATGTCGAAATACCCACTGCAAGCTCTTGAATTTTTGGAGGCAATGATTCTATATGATCTGATTCACTTGGACCAGGAGGAGCTTCGGTGGTAACCTCAGCAGCGGTGGCGTCCTATATACCTAGGATCACCTTTCCTTACTCTAACTTTTCAATGTCGTCGGCAATAAGGTATTTAGCATTTAAATCATCTTCCATCGAACATGGCTGCATGACATGCTACCTCTTCCCAAGCATTGGCAAGAGTGACATAATAAGTATTTCCTAGCCACTTCAGGTTCTTGAATTGGATGATGATAGTAAATAATCGCTGAATGATGGAATTCAAGTCTTCGTTCTCCTTCGCCACCTGCTTATTTAACTCGATGAGGTCACCTATTGCCCTAACATGGTTGACACGAGCCTCTAGTTTCTCCAAATTTTCCAACAGCAAGGCATACTCAAGCTTTTCGATTTTAGCTTTGAGTTTCTAGATGTCGACTTCTTTGGCCTAAAGCGCCTTATCTTTTTCTAAGAGGGTATATTTTGCAAGTAGTGTCATAAGAAGGGTATTCTCTTTGTGAGTAGTTTTCATTTGGTATTTTTCTCATAATTGTGGCTTGATTGTTAGTGTTTCTCATCTCTTCGACCAAGTCTTTGGCATTCTTCGTTAACATATGAGCTGCATCTCTTTCTTCTATAGCCTTGGCCAACTCCTTAATGTATTCATCTATGATTCTATCGTAGCTCTCCTTCTTTGAGTCAAACCATTGCATACCAGTTTGATGAATTCCGCTGACATCAAAGATGGCGAATGGGAGTTTTTTCCATTCAAATTCTTGGTCTATAAGCTCTTAGATCCCTTCAAGCCTACGGGTTGCCTCTTCCCTACTAATGTCTTTAAGGAGACGGTGGAATATGACCCCGGTTTGGGAAGGCAATGAGCATTCTGCTTTAAGGCGTTGGAGGTGGAGCCAAGTAGATAGAGACTCCTTCGGGTTATTGAGGTAGAGGAACTGCGGTGGTCGGAGAAAGCGACGCTGGATTTTGTTGTTATGGAGGAAGCTGTATTTAGGATTGAGGTAGAGTAAGGCCGTAAGAAGAACTATAGCAGTCACGTGAGTCCTTGTGCCTTTTCCTTTGATCGTAGGATTCTTTCTCCTCTGCCTACCTCTTTTTTCTATCTCTTTCGGTCGGGTGGTCGATTTCTGCTTGGCATTCTCTGTCCTTTCTTTATGCTCTCTCTTCATCTATTTCTCTTTCTCTATAAGAGTTGGAGAAAGAAGGATATGGTTTAGGAGTTAACCTCCTTTGTTTAGTGACTTCAGAGTGAAGATAGCTAGATTGACCTCTTCACATCGTACCTTAAATGAAATAAATGGTCATATTAATTTTAGAACATTGGAATATGGGCGAATGCGAGGTGTGTGTGTGTGTGTTCGTGATCTTAAAAGAGTGCAGAGTGCTCATGTTGCCTTAAGTACTATATGGACCATGTTCAGAAGGTCGTAAGGATAGAGTCTTGCCGTCCTTGGTTAGGATGTCCTCCGATGGAAAACTAAATACCAAAGGGCACTCCTTAAGAAGGTCGCCAATAGAAATGCCAACGACACTCAATGAGTCAAAGATCTTTTTTTAATGACTAGTTGAAGGAGCTACCTCGATTATCAGTGTCACACTTAGATCAGTGAACTGCTGGGAGGTCTTGATTATTACTAGTCACGAGCGTGATAAGACAAGAATCTCGGTATTGTTCGGAGATGTCTCTTCATATGAATCACCATCGGTTTTTTCCTTTGTCATCACCCTTTTTATCACTTTCTGCTTCCTCTCTCCTATCATTTCTACTCCCACTTCTTCTTCCTCTGGAATCACTCTCTTTTCTCCTCACTCTTGTCCTTTGGGTATCTTCACTGGAAATGCAAATTAGGGCAAAAGACCCGGTAGACATCCTGGATCCTTGTGGTGCATCTACAGTAGGAACAAAAAAGCATTCAGGATCTAGAAGTCCACATCTATGAAGATTCTCATTCGTCAACAAGTAAGCGGTGGTGCAGAATCGGATGCTGACTCTTTTAAGGGTCCAAAAAGTCTTGAAGTACACTTCACTCCTGTCTCGAGCAGGAAAGTTATACTCTTAAACGATAAGAGTCCAAGTATAGGAAGAACGAAAAGGAAGAAGTATTACTTTATGATGGCTAGAGTCTGTTGAAGCAGTACAGATATCGATAAAGAAATGCTTGTTCTTGAAGTATGAATGCTTGTTGTGGAGTGCTTCAATGACCTTACACCAGCACTAGGCTTTAATGATCATAAAAGATGGCGACTCGGTCCATTGTTTAAAGCTTAGAAGATGTGTTAGCTCCCCAAAGTATGGAGGCCATTGGGATTGGTTCATGAATAGAAAGTACATAAAACCCAACAAGGCATAGTCATTAGGATAGATATGAGTAGGAGTGAGCCCAAGCTCCTAGAGAACATACAGAGGAATAGACTGATGGGAAGTACAGCGCCGCCTTGGAAAATTTAATTATTTCAAGCTGTATAAATCATCAGAGGATTGTGCGCTCGTTGGTTAATTATTGGGAGTAGGACGTCACTCTCTGGTATTCCATGTTGGAAGTATAGTCCAGAGTGACTTAGCAATTAGAATTGTCGACATTTGTTCAGAAGGATCATCAAGAACTCTTAGGCCAACTCAATCACTTAGAGGAGGAGGTTGGTCCTAGATTGGGATAGATGGTACAATCATCCTATATAATTCAACAGTCATCAAGCGCTTAGGTCCGGCAATTGTAAAGCTCGAGGCCTGAGATGTGGTAGACCGGGCTTCGGGAGGCGTTGATGGCCCAGTGCCAAAGTTGGAATGAGGTGAATGGCACATCACTCTGGATTGGAAAGCTTAGTTTTCAACATGATTAGGTATGTTTTACTTTGAGAATCTATTTTAAATGTGAACACGTGCGACCGGTGCTCAGAGTTCAACAGATGTCAACATGTGTTGACCAATCAGATTTTGAATGTTGGTTGGGAAAATTGGAAGTGTCAATCTATACAGTGTGTGTCCAGTGTCCCATACACGACGAATGGACCATTCTATGTAGATAGCCTGCTCGTGCTGGAAAATGAGCCCGTCATATGATAGAATTATGTGTCAGATCTTACTCGTTATCGTTCGAATAATCGATAACAAAACTGATTTCCGTAGCAACGTGGAGCGTTCTTTTGTAGGATTACAGGATGTGTAGTTATTGGAAGTGCAGTGCAATGGAATTATTTGAGCTCGAGGTATGTTCGGTGCATCCATTCTTTAGGAAGAACTATCTCATTGGAGCATGAAATGGCGACTAGTGATTGACAAAACTTCAATGGAAAGTGGTTCAATATTTTTGAAATGCAATGGCATTGGACTTGGAAAAATAGCAACACGTCGAAGGCAACTTGAAGCAAGGTCAATAAAAGCCCGAAGCTGGCCTTGGAGGGCATGAAGCCAACGTGACTCGGGTAAAGGTACTGTTAACTCGAGGCCATGCCTAGGGTTGCGTAAGAATGGTTAATTCTTTGCAAAGGGCCAAGGATATGAAGTAAGTCAACCATAAATCAAAAACTCAAAATCGCTCTTAGGCCAAAGAAGATCATCGACCGACATCCACGACGATCCAAGAAACTTCAGCGACCCACCTTCAACTTTGAATCTAGATTTGGAAGAGGAGGAATTAAAAGTCGAGATCTCTGGAAAGGATTGTCTTTGATGATGTGGTGATTTAGCAGCGACAACGGCATAAATGAGGTAGCAGTGGCTTCAGGTGGTCAACGGCAATTTATCTTAGCTTAGGGATTTGGATCGCAAATAGTCGGCACCGGAAAGGTAAAGAGTAGGCAAGCAAAAGGAATGAAAACATGCTTAAAATTTTCTAAGTGTTAGTTTATACATGGAGCAATATGACTTATCATTCACATCGGTACCACCTGAAGTTGTCGGTACCGACATGAATTTTGGACCCAAAGTAAAGAGAAAACAAGAGGATGGAAAAAAGGAAAGTGGTATGTACCAGTTTGCAGCATGGAGCAATCTTCGAAGTGTGGATCTTGACCTTAGTACGGATAGTGGTAAAACTTCTATTTAAAGCAATTGAACAGATGCCTTTGGAATGGAGATGACACTTTAAAACCACTCTTGGACAATCAACAGACATGTGTGGATAATGGCATGCACTTATCTTAATCCAACACATGCTTCCTTTTCAGTAGAAGAGTTCTTTGGAGGCAAGTGTTATCCAACTTTTAGACCAAGCAGCTTTCCAACAAATCTGGGCATCACGATAAAGATGAAGTGGTTCAAAGACTTGAAGACAAGATTGGAATAATGGTGGAATAAGCCTCAAAGAGTTAGAGTGCCAAAAATAGGCTAAGTAATAGCTCGGTACCGCCCACTTTCATGTCGGTACCAACTTGTTTTTATGCACTATGGAGGGCACTGGAATCATGACCTATACATTGCTAGCTAAAGTGATCGTTATGGGGAATATTTTTGAAGAAGTAGGTAAACAACTCCAAAGAACTCTGAAGAACAGGATAGGTACTAGAGATGTCAAAACCTCTCTACAGTGACTTGATTTCTACGACAGAACTTCTTGGAGCTTGATGGATCGAAGCTTGAAGACCAAGTAAAAGAAGACGACATGATTTACCATCAAAAAATCAGATTTGTTTCCGATCAGTACTGATAAGATTTTTTGGCCCTGGAAACTTCGTCTCTCCTCTTACATTCTCGAATCTAGAGTTAGACTTGGTATTTCGAGATTCGATGATTTCGTTGGATGATTTTAATAAATAGCAAGCATATGACAACTTATAGAGGACTTTTTAACACTTCATCTTCTTCACTCTCTCTCGCTCTCTCTACATGATCTTGTCACAAAGGAAGCTACCTTTTGCAATTGTAGGCTATTAGAACCATGAATCCCTTTTACTTATGACAAAAACTCTAATAATAACATTAAAGTGGATGTAGGCCTAAGATTTGTCGAACCACCATAAAATTTATTTGTTTCCTGCTTTGCTTTGCTTTACCACTGTTTATAACTAGATCACTTTGCTTTAGTTCAAATTTAAGGTGTTGTTCCAATTTTTGGCCCAACAACTATAATAAGATACTTCAACATAGCGATAACCTGAGTAAAAAGTATTATTCCTAGAGTGGATTAATTTGAATTTTATCAAACTCAATTACTGTGTGATAAGTAAATAATTGTTTTTGGGTATTCAATCACACAAAATGAATTTTATCCCAACTGAAGTATCAAATGTCCATCCAATTTATTTTATATAAGTCATGGATTCTCAAGAAAATGATACTAAAAGTATCATAGTAATCAAAGAATTTCTAACTCAGTTGTGAATCTACCAAAAAGTAATGGAACTTTTGTTTGATTAAATCCCTGATATTCAACCATTTCGAATAAGCATTGAGTCAAATATTTTTTAGTACAAATAGTATTGGAGTTATAGTTTCCTTGAAAATCTTTAATTCAAAAGAGTAAAGGATTATACTAACCTGTTAAGATTTGATCATTTTTGTTTAATCGAATTTAGATCAGTCGGAACGACGAACTAGTTTTAATAAACCCAATTTGAAGGTTGTAATGAAAAGATGATTCTAGAAACTTCTGCCGACTTGAGAAAGCTAGAGTGGAAGTCAGGATATGTAAAGGCTAAGTATCCCCAATATAGCCAAGAAGATTCGTGATGAGTATCGTTGATCAATTTAAGTATAAAAAGGTATAGAGAAATACTCAACCAATTCCCTTGGGGTATAACAGTTCAAGCAAACCGAACTGTAAAAGATATTAAAGTAGAGAAATAAGAATGGTATAATAAAGGTTCAAAGGTTAGGTAACCCTAAATATTATATAGGAGACCGAAGAACTATGCAACAGACACACCCCGATTAATTTTGACTCGTTTGGTACATATTTGTTTAATTTAATCGAGTCATGGATAATTGATTTTGACTGATTGATTGGTGTGTAGTAGTATTGTTTTGTCAAACGATAAGGTAAGATAAGTTATAGTACTCTCTGATAAATTACGAGGATGCAATTTCATTAAGAAGAGGAGTCTTTAACATCATGTTACATTACTGATAATAATAATAATTAATTTTGATTTTTTTGGAATTTTAAATAAATAATTGAATTATAAAAATTTCAAATTAAAAAGAATTTAAAATTAAATTGAATTTAGCTCATGAAATATAATTTCATTTGATATAGTGAGAATAGAAAATAAATTTTGAGAATTTTTGTTGAATTTAATTCTATAAAAGCAATTTTGGAATTTATTTGAAAAATAATAATTTTAAATTTTAAACTTGTACTTGAATTACATTTTTGAAATTTAAAAGTTGTTTTGGAATTTTGAAAAAATAAATAATATTTTTGGAATTTTGAAATTTAGTTTGGAAATAAAACAATTATTTTATAATTGTGAAAACTGAAAAATAATATTTTAATAAAAGAAAAAACATTATAAAAATAAAATGAAATTTGGATTAAAACTAGTCGAGCGGAGTTTTAATCGTCGATTGAATGGCGGTACTGTTTATAAAGCAGTTAGGGGTTCGAACTTATTAAAATATGTAGTTTAATTTTAATTAGAGCGGATGTTTTTAATACTTTCCAAACTAATTATTATATTATTTCTTAAGTTAAACCCTAAGTATCCTTAAACTATAAATACCTCTACATCCCTTGCCTACCCTCCAATGCTCCTTTTTCTCTTGACCCAGTAGCTAAAACAATGAATACACATAACCATTTCTTCAGTAAACAATTCACAGTAGCTTTAACACCTTGCTTCTTCTTTCCAAATTTCTAAAGCCAGTAAACTCAGCACCGTCTCCTTCCATCATCATCCAAGCTACCTCACTTCATTACGAAACATTTTCATTTGTTTTAGTTTAATATTCATGTCGGTATATATTGCCATATGCTTTGCTTCATCTAAGTTTTGATACAACCAAATTTAGTATCTTTCTCTTTAATGCAGGAGTTGAAAAAACAAAATTAACCTCGCTTATTTAATAAAACACTACTAAAAACTAAATTACCATATTAAATACACTTATGAAGTAGCAAATAATCCATAATACATCTCGGGTCTAAAACTAAAATCCAAGATAATCAGTTGATTATCTCTACAGGGATTCAAAAATTGAAAAGGTTGCTTATATTGCAGAAGAAATATCAAATTCATTAAGTTTCCTTTTTTCTCATGTAAATCACTAGCACAATCATATATATAAATCAAACCCTGTAATATAACACATAGTAGTTCACCAGCTTTTACTGATGAACTTTAACATATTTATTTAAAAGTGGAAGTTTAACCACGTATGCATATGATACAAGCCATAGATTATTACAATATAGAATATTCTAAAATCCTTGCAAACTTTATGACACAACATAATCTTCGCTTCCAAAACTTTAATCATCTATAAGTCAAAATCTAAGATGAATTTGAGCATGCAACCAAAAGGTAAAATGTAGAGGGAAGTGAGACAAACAAATTGACCAGCTTTTACCTTGTTCTTGAAGTCCGATGTGATTAGAAATGACACGGTCATGTCCACGTCCATATCGTGAATGAGTGCGGTAGGGTTGGAACACAAGGTATCGACATAATTGTATTGTGTAGCTGAGTGCAATGGTGCGTTCGATTCAGTCGTTGATGGTCCGAGGAGGCGAACCATGCCAACTAGTTAATAAAAATTGTAGGACATGCTTGTTCCATGCACAGGGAGAAGTAAATCAATGAAGCGAGAAAAGCAAGAAGAAAGGAATAAAAATGGGACATGTGCATGTTCCATGCACTGAAATGAAGATGCACATGTTTTCATGTACAGACAAAAAAACAGAAATAATATGTATGTATGTATGTATGTATATGAAACCATAATGGATTCTCTATTTCATTTCTTTGGAAAAGGTATGTGCACATGCAACACGACATGTCGTGCACTTTATACGATTTGATTCAAAATGTTGTCAAATTTTTTGGATACATGAGAGTATGCTATAGACGATTTGCGTGTGCTAATGGTTGAAATATTTTGGAACATGATTATTTTTAAAGATTAAATTGGAATCATTGATTTTATTTTGAATTTAAATTAAAGGGTTTAAATAATTTAAAGTAATGTGGAAAATAGATAAAATTCAAACTTATTCCTTTTAAATTTCTAAGACATTTTTGAAGTCGTTTGAGATGAAATTCATATTTTTAAAAGTTTAAATGTGAATTATTTAATTATATTTTGGACTTAAATTTGAACTGAAAGATGAGATTCTCTTTAAATAGTCCAAAATGAATTTGGCGTGAATAAGATGAATATTTTTATTGATATAAATATTAGAAAAGCTTTTATAAAATAAAGTGAATTAATTTTAGAAGTAATTTGAATTTGACTTTAAACCATAAGAGATAAAATGGTTTAGATATATAAGCTTCTCTATAAAGAGAATTTTGGAAAATTGTTTGAAACATTATTGAAAATATTTTATAAATGAATTTAAAATTCATTATTATATAAATACATGTTTGTAATTTTAGATTTGAATATAGAATAATATTAAATAATACTTGGTTATATTTAAAAGGATCTTCCGTATGTTTTTAAAGAAAGAAAAACTAAGTGTATAAATAAAATGTTTTAGAAAACATGGGTACATTTTATAAAATATGAAATATGAGTTTAAATTGGGTAAATAAAGAATTTGTTTGAATTTGATTCAAAATATCGATCGTTTAGCTTACCTATAATTCGTTATACTCATGTTAAGTCAATGGAAACTTGCTCGATTAGATTTGAATAAATTAAAAAATACTTGGCCTAGAATATTGAGTGAAATTTATTTATATTGCCAAGTATAATTGAAATACAAGTTACAAATGGATGAATTGGATGTTTGGATGAATTTGGATGATTTTTAAATACTTTTTTAATATTAGAAATACAAGCATAGAATTATGATGTGTGTGTGTGTGTGTATTTTCACCTATGATGTATATTGATGCAAGTTTATTATATCCCAGTCATATTCATTTGAATAGATGGTCGCGTTTGAATTGAAATGTTTGAATGCACTATAATTTGATAATTCAATTATACACCCACAACATTCATTTGGGATATAACATCATCTTTGGGAACAATGTTGTTTTGGGAAGTCAAATGTTTTTAAAGATAGAATTTGACGAGAGCGGTATGAGGTATTGACTACTAGACTTCTAGTTTCATCCTAGGGGTCTGATTCAAGAATCGCAATTTGAATCGTGACGACCTTGTCTGTAACGATCCCGGATTTTAAATAAGTTTGAATTAATAATTAATTTAATTTTTGAATAAAAATTGTGAAATTTATTGGTAAATAAATTTGAGTTCTCCAAATTCAAATAAAATATGTGTTAAATCATTTGAATTTAAATCTTGTGTATATATATGTGAATATATATGTATATGTGCATAAATAAGTTTGAATTTATATATATATCTCAACACTAGAAACTATGAAATTTACATAAGTATAATAAATATATAAGTTAGAAATTAATATATATAAGATAAATTATAAAAATAAAATAAAATAAATACATAAATAAATTCAATCAACATGTTAATCATCTATGTAAAATATATAAAGTAAATAAATTAGCTAAATTTAAACAACGTGTTAAAAAATAGAACTTCATTTATATTACAAAATAATAAGATTAAAGCAAAATAAAATACATTCAAAAATGAATATATATGGATAAGTATGAACAAAGGAAGAAAAAAATATAAATCTCTTTGGCTTGCAAATGAAGTATAAGTATGTACACTTGTAAAAGAAAAAAAATATAAATATATATTAGCTTGCAAAAGAAAGATATGTATTAGCTTATAAAATAAGCCACCACAATATCACGTCAGCCACCATTTGGAAAAAATCTCTGATGTGTTGTACAAAAACATCATCCTATATTGTACAAAAACCTATTATATCCTGTAAACTTCTTTTTATATGTATCAATCTATTCATCGGTTCGTCCATTCCAAGCTGAGAAAAAAAATCTGAAGTAAATATCATCTTAAAACTTAAACAAACATTTCAACATAAACAACAATACAATCAAAACAAACCAGAGATTAAAGGATTTCAGCTTGCAAATTTTCACAAGCCAGTGTCAAAGAAGTGCTCTATTCTTCTTCTGGAAATATTGTGAGTAACTTCACTTTTTAAAATTTAAAAATATGGATCTATCGCAAGTTAAATATTTGATAAGTATGTTTATATATATGTATGAATTCTCTGTGAATATATATGAATGTATAGTGTGCATGCTGTTGTATATATGTTCTCTGTTCTGTGTTTCCAAGCACAAGATTTTGACTCAAAAATCATTATCTCTTGACCTACTTGCTGTTAGGACTTAGGATTTAAACTAAAGTTGTTTGTTTAATCATGAATTAGAGTTTAAATTTTTATTTAAATGAATTAAAAGTGGAAACTGCTCTGGAAAACAATTAGAATAGGAAAGGGTGAGTTTTGTAAAAATTCAAACATCATAGATTCTAGTTTCAGGTATATCATCTGAAATGTTATCAAGAATAATGATTTTTGAAAGTAAAATCAAGATTTTTAATGAGGATTTGACTAAGAAATTCTAAGTTGATTAGAAAATGGTTTTTAAGGCTTCTCTGGCGATCGTGGCACTCGAGGTGGTCGGAGTTTTGCCTGGAGGTGGAGGAAGACTTGGGGATCGCGATAAAAATGTCAGATGAATTTATAACCGTTCGTGGCATCGTGACCGCAGCGATATAGGGTTTAAGTTCTAGTTTGTGTCAAGGTCGGAATTTTTGTTAATGTGTCATCGATAGTCGACCGGAGTCGATCGCATCAGTGCCAATCGAAGCGAGGGGAGTAGGCGATGCTCTGACCAGAACCTCGTGACCTCTGATGGTCGAAGGTGGGAGTACGAGGCGGTTGCTGGTGGCTCGGTTTTGTTTCAATTTTGGTCGAGAAGACTCGATTCCATTTCGAGTTAAATTCGAGTTCCTGGGTAGTCAAACGGCGTGGGGTGGTCGAAGAGGACTTGTCGGCGGTGGTCTTGGAGGCCGGAGCTCTAGCGATTGACGGTGCATGTGCACATTCCACTGGGTTGTGTCAGTGGATAGGATTTAGGAAGAGAGGTTGTGTCTCGAAGTGATCCTCGGGGGAATTGGGTGCAGGCTCGAATAATGGATTAAGTGATTTCATGTGTGTGCCGGGTTAACACATAAACAAAATTTAAGTTTGAAAAAAAATGGCATACGGGTTGATTTTTGGTAAAACTCGAAGCAAACAGGAAATAGTCTCGGGTAACACTCGGAGATGTCTCGGGTTTTATAATTTCCAGTTTTAAAAACTTTAACAATCTAAGTTAACTTAATTTCTAAAAACTTTTCTTTTCAAATTGATGATTGTTGTTAAGTTGAAAGATGTAATTAAAGGTTTTAAAAATTTGAAAGAAGATTTAAAACAGGGTTTTAAATCAAGTTTAAGTATGGATTCAAATTAAAATTTGTATCCTAGTTTTGAGATAAATTAAAGTTTTATGAAATCAAATATTTAAAAAAATTAGGGTTTAAAGTTTGTTAAAGTTAAAATTGTAATTATTTGAAATCTTTAATTTGAAATGAAATTTAAAGATAAAATTTAAAACAAAAGGTTTCAAATGCATTTGTTAATAACAATTAAGTTATTAATAAGGATAATGTTTTTATCTTAAAGTTAATTAGGATTTAATGATTGGGATTCATTAAATTATTAAGATAATTAAGAATGGATAATTAATTAATTTAATTAATTAATGATATGGATGATTAATTAAGTAACTAAGAGTTTTAAATTAATTAATTAATGTGATTAGTTTTAATAATTAATTATATTAATTAATTAGAGGTAATCATTTGTGAAATTATTTAAGTAATTACTTAATGGAAGTAATTAAGGAATTAATTACTCATCGTAATTAATTGAGTTTAATTTGATTAGTTTAAGTTAATTAATTGAGTTTAATTAATTTTAGTTAATCACTTGATGAATTAATAAATGTAATTACTTATTGTAATTAATGAAGTATAATTACTTAGTGAAGTAATTAAGGGTAATTACTGGATGTAATTAGTGGGAGATGATTTAATAATGGAAGTAATTTGGATTCAATTACTTTGTGTAAGGGATTAATTAAAGATAATTAATTAAGGAGTAATTAATTTATTTAATGAGTAATTAAGAGTAGTTAATTACTTGATAAGATTAATCAAGAGTGATTAATAAATGGGGTTTAATTAAAGATTAATTACTTAATGTAATTAATGTAAATAGAGTAATTAATTAAAGAAGTAAATAGAGATCATTAATTAATATAATGAATGATGTAATTAAGGGTTGATTAATTTAGATTAATTGATCAATGCTAAGTGATTATGAAGTAATTAAAGGTTAATTACTATAATTGGTTAAGAATAATTAATTTGTGTAATTAATTAAGGATAATTACTTAATGTAATTAGAGCATAATTAATCAAGGGTGATTAATTAGTACTTAGAGGATGATTAATTAACTTGTAATTAATTAAAGGGTATTTAATGATTAATTAAAGAATAATTAATTAAATGTTTGTAATTAATTAATTATTAATTAACCCTGACTAGGAATTATCCATAGGCAAATGATCTGGTTTAGATTAATCAGATATCTTAATTGGTTTCACTTATGGATGACTGTATTCTATTGAATGCTATGAATTGTTTGATATTCTCTACTTTGTGATGCTTTGTGATGTAAATTTGTTTTAATTCAAGCTGTGATGAATGTAATTTATTTTATCTGTGATGAATGTATATTATTTATCTATGAATTGGTAAATGGAAGATAAGCATTATAGGAATATACCGCTTATCGATATTGATATGCTTAAATATGTGATGATGTGATGATTTGTAATGTTGCACTACGGTGTAAAACCCCTGGACCACACTCTTACACACACAAATATGGATTTCACGAGGAAATCGGTTAAGTCACAGATGATTTAAATTTAATATTTTTGAAATTGATGTTTTAATTTCAATTGATTTTGGAAATGGATTTGGGTTAAATGTTAAAGCTTTTGAAAAGGTGTTTTTAATATAAAAGTTATTTTGAATAACTTGGTAAAGTTTCCAATTTAAATAATTCAATTTGAATTCGAATTCAAAATTTTGAATTGAATTCCATGTTTGGAAATTATGGTTAAAAGATGTTATAAATGTGTTTATATGAATTTAAACCATTTTAAAAGTATGGTTTTGAGAATTTGAATTTAACCCAAGGATTTTAACTTGTATAAATGAGATTGGATTTTTTCGAAATAAAACTGTTTGTTTTCAAATGATAAAAGCTTTCATATAAGAAATGAAATTCCAATTTAAATTAGAGGAATTTCAAGTTTGAATTGGAAATGGTTTTCCAAGTTACGAATAAATCTTTGGAAACGTGTTTTGAAAGCTATAAGTTAAATCTTTGATTTAAAGATTTAATGAGTTAATCCAATTGAAATGGAAATCGATTTGAAAATCTATGAATAGATCTTTGTGAAACTGGGTGAACTTTGTAAGATGAATCTTTTTGTGTAAAAGATTAAAATGTTAATTTGTTTAAACCATTTGAAAGAGAATTTTTGAGTAATAAGTTGTGACTTAATTGAAATCCCAATATCCATATGTTTTTAAATATTGCGCTCACTATTCGGTTTAGCCGGGAGAGGACTTTGTGTCATATAACCCATTCCGAATAGTGATACGACGTAAATGGATAGCATTTGAAGACCGGTGTTGAAGACCGGGTGTTTGCGAGAACGATAGGATAACCTATCGATTGTCTCTGCACTGAGTAGCTACGGTATAGAGACTCCATTTGTGATGGGAAGTCCGATCGGGATTGTGAATACCCGGATTGCAAGGGCTTCTTTGGAAGTGCCTTCGGTTCTGTTCGAACCCGGAATAGACTTGTATAGTTGTATGTTTGACATTACACTTTGAGATATAAAGCAGATTTCTTTCAAATACATTTCTGTTTGGTGGCGGAGATTTATTCTCTTAGCTTAACACCCTTCTCTGAGACGTACGAGCTCAGAGGTTATGTAGTTTAAGGTTATCAGTGATATACTCCCAAATTGGTAATGTGGCATGCTAAGTGTTGCTGTGTGTTGCTGATCATTGGTTGATCATTTGTTGATCAAAGCATGGCTTTGTGAAAAGCGTAGCTTTGTGGACGAGACCTCATCGGACCTCACACCCCGGAAATGGTCGAAACAGGAAAGATGTGGCAAGGTTTCAGGGGTAGCTCCCCTAGGGTATGTCCATTCCTTCTGGAAAAAGGTGGTATCATGGTATGGAGCCCAGATATTTTACCTGTGTGGTTGCTCCAATCTCATTTACTGTGTGATTGTTTCTTTGTGATCGATGCACCTCGGATAAAGGTCGCAAACGACCGGGGGTGGCATATTTTAGGTTTACTTCCCGGGAAGGGGGTAACCGGCCTTGTGTTGGCAGAGAGCTAGTTAGTTCTCGGGGCGTCCCTCCAGAGGCGTTCCTATGTGGCATAGGTAGTTCCTTAGCCTGACCATTTGTTGGAAAATCCAAAGAAACAATACGAACCTTTTACGGTTTAGTTGTATAACCTGCCATGGAATGTGGTGGTGACCTGCTATTGAAGATGGTAGCTATAGTAGGCATACAATAATGGTTGTATGCTGGCTAAGATTTATATTATATTTTCGAAATGGTTTCCACACTAGGCACTAATGATAATATTAAAAAGAATTTGCGTATCAAGCATGTTTGACTACCATAAGGAGAAATCTCCTCCAGTTCTGCGTTTGCATTGTGTGTGTGGCGGGAGGCCTTATGGTAGTTTCATTTTCCAAAAAGCATTGCAGATTTCAATGTTTAAAATTCTTTTATTGTTTGTTTTAAAGATAAACTATTTTTGTTACTCACACCAGTCCCATGATTGACCTGGAGTTTATTGTTCTCTTCCTAAACTCTGGGTGCCCACAATTTTCCACACAGGCAGTCTAGAGTTGGGTTTTTCAGATAGTCAGGTTTAATAGATGATTTGGAGCTAGTTCAGTTTTTGGAGATCACGACCGACCTTGCTTATCTTTGTGCATCGTGATGATGGTTCGAGCTTGATGTTGGAGTTGTTGGACTCATTCTTTTTTAAAGAACATTTGGAGTGTCACTTCTGTTGTTTCCACTGTAGCATTATTTGTCTTTGATATTCTTGTATCATATTGATATCATTGTTGTATATCATTCTGGATATTGTATCATTTGTGTTGTATATGATATCATTCATTTCTTTCTTCCGCCGTGTTGTTATACTCAACGTGTTATAAGCTCTGGCGAGCCAGATTCGACGTTTGAATCTACGGCATTCGAGTACAAGTGAAGTACGGGTGCCGATTTTCGAAGGCCGAGTCAGGACCGTTACATTTGGTATCAGAGTTAAGGTTGAACTTTAGCTCAGGAGTATAACACATTAAGTAACTCATTAGATATAGGGTGAAGTATACCCTAGAATGAGTAATCCCTAAGATATCTGTTTGTATACCTCAGTAAATTCTCTTACTATCCACTAATAGTAAGTATGAGTGCAAGAATTGAATTAGTTGCAAGTATATATATATATATATATATATGGAAAAAGTGTATGTTGTAGTTTCCTATCTGGAAAAAGGGTAGCTCCCCTAAGGTATGTCCATTCCTTCTGGAAAAAGGTGGTATCATGGTATGGAGCCCAGATATTTTACCTGTGTGGTTGCTCCAATCTCATTTACTGTGTGATTGTTGCTTTGTGATCGAGGCGCCTCGGATAAAGGTCACAAACGACCGGGGGTGGCATATCTTAGGTTTACTTCCCGAGAAGGGGTAACCGGCCTTGTGTTGGCAGAGAGCTAGTTAGTTCTCGGGGCGTCCCTCCAGAGGCGTTCCTATGTGGCATAGGAAGTTCCTTAGCCTGACCATTTGTTGGAAAATCCAAAGAAACAATACGAACCTTGTACGGTTTTAGTTGTATAACCTGCCATGGAATGTGGTGGTAACCTGCTATTGAACATGGTAGCTATAGTAGGCATACAATAATGGTTGTATGCTGGCTAAGATTTATATTATATTTTCAAAATGGTTTCCACACTAGGCACTAATGATAATATTAAAAAGAATTTGCATATCAAGCATGTTTGACTATCATAAGGAGAAATCTCCTCCAATTCTGCGTTTGCATTGTGTGTGTGGCGGGAGGCCTTATGGTAGTTTCATTTTCCAAAAAGCATTGCGGATTTCAATGTTTAAAATTCTTTTGTTGTTTGTTTTAAAGATAAACTATTTTTGTTACTCACACCAGTCCCATGACTGACCTGGAGTTTATTGTTCTCTTCCTAAACTCTGGGTGTGTAATGACCCTAAAATAAAATATATATATATATATATATTAGGAAATTCTGAGATATATATATATATATATAATATATATTGCATTAAAACAGAAAAGAATTTGGCAATAAATAAAATTGCATGGGAGCTTCTGTTTGATAAAATGCAAGGAATTAAGGTAATTAGAAGAAAAATTGAAACTCAAAATAAATATAGCTTTATGTTCAAAGAATTATGTAAATATATATACATTTAATATATATGGGATGTTTGCTGTTTTATATGAAGATAAAATAAAATGAAGTTTAATATAAAAGTTTATATGTCTTATAATTGTGCCAGAAATAATTAGGATAATATATGTGATTTTTAATTTAAATATAGAAGGAGTTGCTGATTTGACAAAAAGGCAGAAATATATATATACACATATATAGAATCAAATAAAAATTTCCATACCATATTTATTCCAAGCAAATAATTTGGGTAAATGACTTTACATTGCATAATAAGGTATGATAGTATATAACAGATAGGTAGAAAAAAAAATACAAAGAAGATTTCCAGATTCTCTAAACTTAGAAAAAAAAGAAAGAACAAGGATCACATGCATATGGCATGAATAAAATGGAAACATGAAAATAGAATGCAGTGTTTAAAATGTTCAACTCCCGAAATAACCAATTAAAGTAACCTAATGTGTGCATTTCCCATTTAGGACCACACAGGAATGAGATATGTGCATGAACAGCTAAGGGTATTAGGAGAATTACACATTTTCATAAACCCTAGGATGGATTTATAAATAACTGCATATAGCCAAATCCATCATTCTCTCGGGATAAAAAAAATATATAAAATAAACAAGGAGAAACACTAAGCTTGAGGGTTTGGGGGATTTGCTGTTCTAAGAAATTAAGGCAGTGAAAGGAAATACATTATGTGAGTATTTACCCTTTTGTATGCAATGGCATTAAGTCCTATTACAGGAGCCTAAAAATATTATGAGTTATTTGAATCTCTGAAATGATTTGTTATGGGTGATATGGATGTTTGTTTGTGCATTTTTGTTTAGAGCATTAATCTGTAAGTAGGCTTTTAGAGTTAACAGGATTTGAGTATTTTTGTTCCATCTCATCATCATTAAACATGGATATAGATTAAATGGGGGAACATGGGGTTGAACCAGAAGATATACAAGCACTTATATCTTTCTGAAATATGAATGTAAGAAAAACTAAATTGGTCACTTGGGGGTTAGTCAATGATCTGCTTACTTCAGGTGGAAGCAAGTATATGCATGGTGCAACTACACCCTGAGGCCTTTGTGTGTTGGAATAATTTAAACAACCTGGGAGTTTCCTTCACAATGCATACATAGTGTTCATTTGACAAGGAGATGTAGACCATAAATTAAATAAGGAATGGGATTGGGATTTATAAAAATCTGGGTTATGAATATCTAGACAAAGAGTTAAAACTAACCAGGATTTATGTGATGTTCTGGTTAGCTGCTGGGTGAAATTTGGAGTATAAACATGAGTTTACTTATCTAAGATTTGGTGAGGATGAGTTAGGAATTGTACACATAATTATTTTTAACTGTTTGTTATGTATTGTTTAATTTGTTGAATGTGATTTTGTGTCTTCTTGAATGAACCAAAACCTGCTAAGTATAAAACCTGTTAAACTAAGAAGGCATTGCAAGCTTACTAAAATTATGTGTAGGTATACAAAATTGATAAATACTCATACCAGTGTAAACTGACCCTTTTGGTTGCCCTTGCAATCATCTGGGTGTCTCAAAAATTCTTTGGGGCAGCTAAATGATTTGCTTGCAGGAAATTGAAGTTGGCTTGATGAGTAAGGAAGGCATTGGCTGCTAGTATAAATAAGAGAGACTTGTTTTAAATTTGCAGTTGCATTGTAATGAAATTACTAGACAAATTCTATTCTCTGTAATCGAAGTTACTTGTAGGAAACTTTCTAAGTATTTGGGGTTGAAAACTTATACTTAAGTAAAATTCATTTTGAATGATATTTGATGGAGTTTGATTTTCTATTGATTCTATGATCATCTGATTTGGAGAAAACAAGGGGATAGATATAACACATAAATATAAAATGTGAATGTAATAATCTCTGGTTTTATTGCCTGAGTTTATTCTATAATTTTCTTTAAATAAAATATAATGGATTTGACAAGATCTGAATAAGAAATATTCAAGTGGAGTAAATGTATGCATGGCAGATAATTGATACTGATTTGTATATATATATATTTGATTCACTGATTTTTATTGCCTATATTTTGCCCTATGGAAATTAAACAGCTAAGGGGATTGAATTTTTGAAATAAACTCTCAAGATTTGAGTATTTAAATTTTCAAAGAAAACTATGAGGGCAGTAGACTTGGAAGACACATAATTTTGAATAATTGAAAGAATACATACAAGAATGCATTTCAGAAGAAAAAAAAACTAGGCACTAACATGCTGGGGATTAGGAGTAGGAATTTGTAGAAGCTTGTTAAAATGAGGGGTATGGGTTTGCAAGTGGTAAAAGGGGGACTATGGCTGGTCTAGATGGCCATGGGTCAAACCCTTGGAGCCTGGAACCACTTCATTTCAATCAGTGAAGTGTAAAGTGCTACCGGGACAAATCAAAGAAAACACCAAGCAGCCTTGGGATAACACTAAGCATATCCCAGAAATCACCAAGTATGTAAGTCTGCATCATAATAAATTTGAAAATGCTAAAAATCCTCATCTGATCAACCTGAAATGATAAATGGAAATTAAGTCCAATATCCATGCCTGTTAGTAAAGATTTGTAAGTGATTTCATGCATATACTTGATAACTATCATGAGATCAAGGTAATACTATTTTAAGTGTTAAATAGAATTATTTAGGCAGATTAATATATATAGTCAAATAAAAGTATAAGTGTTGTAGTTTGCTAAAAATATACCTTTGGCAATAGAACAAAACTAGAAAGGAAATAAGTAGCTTGTCAATAGCTTGTATGGTATTTTGTTTTCAATCTAATTTAAATTTCCTCTGATAAAAAAAAATAAAGAAACAATTGTATATCATCAAATATATAATTGTCTTAATTTGTTTGTACACTGATATGATTATATTGGTAAATCCAGGGTCTTGGGAAAAATATTTGGAAACTATATAAAAATTCAAATATAAAAGAAATGGGGTTTAGTGGTGAATTCCTCTTGAATAAAAAAAAATCCAAGTGATTTAAAGATGAGGGTCACCACAGGGTGCCCACAATTTTCCACACTGGCAGTCTAGAGTTGGGTTTTTCAGATAGTCAGTTTTAATATATGATTTGGAGCTAGTTCAGTTTTTGGAGATCACGACCGACCTTGCTTATCTTTGTGCATCGTGATGATTGTTCGAGCTTGATGTTGGAGTTGTTGAACTCATTCTTTTTTAAAGAACATTTGGAGTGTCACTTCTGTTGTTTCCACCGTAGCATTATTTGTCTTTGATATTCTTGTATCATATTGATATCGTTATTGTATATCATTTTGGATATTGTATCATTTGTATTGTATATGATATCATTCATTTCTTTCTTCCGCTGTGTTGTTATACTTAACGTGTTATAAGCTCCGGCGAGCCAGATTCGGCGTTTGAATCTGCAGCATTCGAGTACAAGTGAAGTACGGGTGCCGATTTTCGAAGGCCGAGTCAGGACCGTTACATTGTCCCTCATAAAAATGTTCAGATGATTTGTTGCCAGGACATATGAAGTTATTGAAAATATTGAGGAGGTGTCAAAGGCGTAGTGCAAACGTAGAGAAGTAGCAACACCTGATGGATATATAATGGCGAAGTGGACTACTACACAAGTAAGATTTATCACGTCTCTAAACACCTGAAGGATATGGCAACAAAGGGATCATGTAAGGGTATGGCAACAAAAGCAACAAAGGGACCATGTATACAGGTAAAAAGGACCATGATTGTAACACCGTGAATTTTCGACCCCCATTCAAAGCATAAAAAATCATAGCGTTAGCCAAAAAAATGACTCAACTACCCAACAATCATATAATATAACTTTGAAATCCAATATTACTTATAAGTAATCAGGTAAGATGTGATAGGATGAATATAATCAATAACATAAATGGTTATCAGAGTAGTGAGTAGTTATTGACTAAACAGACATACATTAATTATCTCACGGTAAAATCATAAGTGAAACCCGCAGTAGTTTCCTTGCATATCTTTCCCAAGTAGAAGTCAATGTCCATCTATCATTCAACCTTATTATACGAATATAGACATAAATACAAGATATTATATGAATTGAAAGTGGAGTGTGTCATGCTACCAATGTGATAGTCTACGTACCAATTATAGAATCAAGCACAATGTAGTTATTTTACTACTAATTAGTGGTGCTCAATTAAGGGTAATTATATAAAATGGGTATCTGCAATCACAAAGTTAGTATTAAGATCCATAATATATAAATATAATGAAACATATCATAAGATCTAAGTGGTTAACAAACAAATGAGCTAGAAAGCTCGTACATTTGTAATTTGCTTCTCTTCTCCTACATTATAGAGTTATCACATATACATTACATAATAAATATAGAAGAGCATATACATAGCGTATGATAACACGGTGATATCCCATGATAAGAGTTAGTTAAACACTTAGCTAAATGCTCTTCTAGCACTATAATAATGTAATAGTCTACAATGCATATTTGAATTATCTTGTTACGTAGGAAAATGTCATTAATAACCCATACTTAGGTTTTCACTCTCAAGCTACCTATTCAGTTATAGGTGGTAGTGTTATAGTAGCTCCGTGTATATTTTTCTGAAAATCTCTTTAAACCAATTTTCAAAAATCTTTCGAAACTAATTTTATGAATTATCAAATCTCCAAGCTTATACAAACAAGTTTTCCAAAATATTCAAATTTCCAAAGACTGTATAAAAATTCCCAAAAGATTTATTGTATAATATTGTCAAATGTTTTTCAAAGCCCATACTCAAATATTTTTTATAATCAAATATCCAACCTTGTAAAGATCCAAATATCATAGTATTTACCAAATTCACAATAATTAATCGACATCTCAAAGACCAATGTTTGTACAAATGTACTAACCCATATTTTCCATGTCATTTATAAATCCAATATGCACAGATATATAGTTGCTACAAAACCAAGTATAATAATCATATGGTAAATACCACTCAATGGTAAATGACAACATCTGGTAGGCCAACAAAAATATAATGCCAATGCATGGGAAAAAATCACATCTCAATCAAAATCAATATCTCAATTGGCAATTACCATCGCCATACCAATAAACGATAAAGTTCCAATTCATAGCAGGAACCAATATATAACAATACCCGTTAAGACTAATAAATAATCACAAATGGTATTACTAACAAATAGTAAATATTACCAAATGGTAAAATCCAAAAATAGTATATATATTAATAATAAATATTCTTAAATAGTATATACTAATAAACAGTGAATGTAAATAAATAGTAATACAAATATACATTAAATTCTTTTAGAGAGTAAACTATATCAAATATACGTATAAGAATTTAGTTCTAAATCCTTGAAATCCACCTTTGGGTTTCCTTTCAAAATAATCGCCTTATTGTAAAACACTTAATATCTAAAAAGGTTTTTATTAAATATTCGAGTCACGCTTAGCAAATTAAATATCCTTATTCAAATTCTATAATATATACATGATAAACTGGAAAATGTGTATATTACTAAAACTATTAATTGTACATAATAAAAATGTCCAATGTGTACAGTACTAAAACAATGAAAATGCACGCGATAAACTAACACTGTATACTTATCCTCATCTACCATTTTTACACTATAAAACCGATAAAGTTCACTTGACCTTACCTATCATTTGTACATAATAAAAGTGGCAATGTGTACATTGGCCTTATCTATCATTTATACACAATAGAAACTGGCAAATGTGTACATTATAAAAACTGTTGAATGTACACAATATAAAATGGCAATGTGTATAAATGTTATGTTTCTAAGAAGAGTAGCTTAAATATTTTCACTACTTTGAATAATATTTTTCTCATCAAATACTTAAATACAAATATTTCAAACCAATAAATATTTAATTTTAACTAAAGAACAATCTATAATATGTAACCGTTGGTAGCCACACTGGTGGGCAGACTTCTATCACAACTGTGAATGCTAGTAGCCACATGGGTGGGTAGACTTCCGTTACAAATATCAGAATAATCCCACTATGTATTTATATAGACCCAATTTCATTAAATTAATAATTAACACAATTATTCGCTAATCATAGTCAAAAGTATCTGGGGATGTGTACTAATTATTTTAACATCATTGGGTCATTAATTGTACGATAAAAAGGTCTTTAACATTTTAATTAAGGGATTATATACGATAATCATCATTTTATCTAATAATTCAATGCTAATTCGAATGTGTGAACAAGACAAATCAAAACTATGTATTCTCTTTAAGGATCCTAATGATGTGAACCGCGTCTAAAATGGATCATATACGAAGAAGTTATTACATGTAATCAGATATTGAAGACAAGGTGATGTTGGAAGTGTGATTTAGCCCGATATAGTTTATTTATTAATACATTACTTCGGCAGCCCATTTAGTTTGCTCAGCCCAATTTACCTCGTGTAACAGATCTGAAGTTTATTACCTAAATTACATTCATGAATATATAAGTATGTAATCTTGAGATATGGAATAATATGAATAATAATGGCGACTGATTTCTTTCTCTTCTGCTTTGTTTCTTTCTAATACAAATAACATGGTATCAGAGCTTTGAAATCTTCGATCTAGGGATTAAATCTAAGAGCGAACAATTTAGGGATTCTGTTGTCAATCTGAATACGTGTTCTTCTATCAAATCCAGGAATCATGACGGAGAAAGTTGTAGATGTTGTATCGATGATGCCTAAAATCACAGATCGCAAATTGAATGGATCTAACTATCTAGATTGGAGTAAAACAATTCGTCTCTATCTTCGAAGCATGGACAAAAATAATCATCTGAGTGATCAACCACCTAAATTTGATTCTAAAGACAAAGAAGATCAAAATTGGATTAGAGATGATGCTCGCCTGTTTTTACAAATACGAAACTCGGTGGATGATGAAGTAATTGGCTTGATTAATCATTGTGAAACGGTGAAGGAGTTAATGGAATATTTGGAGTTTTTATATTCAGGAAAATGAAATTTGACAAAAATGTATGATGTTTGTAAATCTTTCTATCGAGCTGAAAAAAAAGATCAAAATCTTACAAATTATTTCATGTCATTTAAACGAACTTATGAAGAGTTTAATCTGCTTTTGTCAATGAGCACTAATATACAGATACAACAACAACAACAACAACGTGAGAAAATGGCAGTGATGAGTTTTCTAGCTGGATTGTCACCTGAATTTGAAACTGCAAAAGCTCATATATTAGCTAATCCAGATGTAACATCACTACAAGAAGTGTTTAGTCGTATTCTTCGCACTGAAACCGAATCTGTTGCACCTACATCACATGATAGTGCACTAATGAGTAACAAAGACAACTATGCACCATATAATACTGATCAGAGAATTGAAACATGGAGACCAAATGCACAAGCACATGCACAAACTCATGCACAGGCCTGGAGATCACCTGCTAATGCACAACCATGGAGACCACCCTCACCAGCCTGGAGACCACAAAGACCTGCTTGGAGACCACCATCAAATCCAAATAAAGTTTACAAGTATTGCAAAAAGACAGGACATGTGGTATTTGAATGTAGGAAGCTACAATACAAAACTCAACAAAATAATATAAATTCAGGCACTAAAACTATTCTCATGACTTCAGAAGAATATGACAAGTACTCAAGCTTCCAAAATTCTCTTCACAACACTGCATCTGAACCATCATCATCCTCTGTCACTACAATTGCAAACACTGGCAAACCAACACACAAGTGGATAATTGATTCTGGGGCAGCTGATCACATGGCAGGTAACAGTGAGTTATTTACAATTCTAACAAGTAATAAGGCATCCCATACCGTCACATTAGCAGATGGATCCCAGTCATCAGTTCATGGAATAGGAGAAGTTATGACTAACTCATCTCTACCACTAAATTCTGTTTTATATCTGCCTTCATTATCATTCAATTTATTATCCATAAGTATGAATACTCATAACCTCAACTGTAGTGTTACTTTATATCCAAGTCATTGTGTATTCCAGGATCTTACAACGAATCAGACTATTGGTAGAGGGAGTGAGTCTGGTGGCCTATATACGCTTGATATCTCTCCAACAAACAATATTGTATGCTCAGCTATAAATTCTGCCTTCAAAGCTCACTGTCAATAAGGCCATCCATCTCTCTCACTCTTCAAGCAACTTTGCCCTCAATTTAGCTCTTTGTCTACAATAAATTGTGAATCATGCCAGTATGCCAAGCATCATCGTATCAGCTCTTACCCTAGAATAAATAAACGTGCAAGTAAGCCATTTGAATTAGTACACTCAGATATTTGGGGACCATCATCAAGTCCATCTAAACCTGGTTTTAGATATTTTGTAACTTTTGTTGATGATTACTCACGTGTAACATGGCTGTTTCTAATGAAATCTCGTTCTGAATTGTTTTCTATATTTTGAAAATTTCATGCTGAAATCAAAACACAGTTCAACACATCTATGCAAACTTTACGAAGTGATAATGCCAAGGAATATGTGTCCACTGAATTTAATACCTATCTTGCTCAAAATGGTATCCTCCATGAAACCCCATGTGTAGACACTCCATCTCAAAATGGAGTTGCTGAAAGAAAAAATGGACACTTGTTAGAAACTACTCGAGCACTATTGTTTCAAATGAATGTCCCAAAAATGTTTTAGGCAGACGCTGTCTCCACAGCATGCTTCCTCGTCAATAGGATGCCATCAACAGTGCTCAACAATAAGATTCCTTACCAGGTATTACATCCTAACAAACAATTATATCCTGTCAAGCCTAAGATCTTTGGTTGTACTTGCCTTTGTTAGGAATGTCAACCCACATTTGAGTAAACTTGACCATAAATCCTTAAAATGTATATTTGTTGGATACTCTCGACTTCAAAAGGGATATAGATGCTTTTGTCCAAGTTTACAGAAATATGTTGTTTCAATTGATGTTAAATTTATGGAAGAAGAACCATTTTATCAGTCCACTAATCATTCTACATACCCAAGTATACAAGAAGACAATGAAGAATTTCTTGTTTACTCTACCATACCCAGTGACACAAACACTGTCCACCAAGCAGATGACACAAACACTATCCACCAAACTGTTGAAACTGATCCAAGTCTTGAGTTACCCATTGCACTTATAAAAGGAAAAAGGCAATGTACCTACCATATCTCATCTTTTGTATCCTATAGCAGACTATCCCCTTCTTTACATACTTTAGTTTCTTCTTTAGACTCTATTACACTCCCTAAAACTGTTAATGAAGCTCTGGCTTCACCAAAGTGGTGTGAAGCAATGAAAGAAGAAATGAATGCCCTAGAACAAAGTGGTACATGGGATCTAGTTCAACTGCCACCAAATAAAAAAGCAATAGGATGCAAGTGGGTCTTATCTATCAAGGTGAATGCAGATGGAACTATTTCAAGATTGAAAGCTCGACTGGTTGCTAAAGGCTATGCTCAGACCTATGGCATAGATTATTCTGAGACTTTTTCACCTGTTGCTAAAATGACTTCTATTAGGCTCTCTATCTCTCTAGCAGCAATATTTAACTGGAAACTTCATCAACTTGACATCAAAAATGCATTTTTACATGGTGATCTCTCTGAGGAGGTGTACATGGAGCAACCACTTGGCTTTGTTGCTCAGGGGGAGATCAGACATGTGTGTCTCCTCAAGAAAACTTTATATGGCTTGAAGCAAAGTCCAAGAGCCTGGTTTGGTAAGTTTAGCATGGCAATTGAGAAATTTGGTATAATCAGGAGTAAATCTGATCACTCAGTTTTCTACAGAAACAATGATAAAGGGATAATACTGTTAGTAGTATACGTTGATGATATAGTGATCACTGGGAGTGGTGAGACTGGTATTCTTGCCCTAAAACAATTTATTCAATCACAATTTCATACCAAGGACTTAGAGGAACTCAAATACTTTCCAGGTATTGAAATTATAAGAAATGGCAAGGAGATATCTCTGAATCAAAGGAAATACACACTTGACCTTTTAAGGGAAACTGGAAAGCTTGCAGCAAAACCTTGCAACACTCCTATGGTACCTAACTACAATTTGAGTAGAGATGGAGAATTGTTTAACAATCCAGAAAGGTATAGAAGATTGGTAGGGAAGCTCAATTATATAACTGTTACAAGACCTGACATTGCATACTCAGTTAGTGTCATTAGCCAATTCATGGCATCACCTACAACTCATCACTGTGCAACACTTGAACAAATCCTATGCTATTTAAAAGGTACAGTTGGACAAGGACTGGTTTATGAAAATCATGGTCGTATGAATATAGAAAGTTTCTCTGATGCTGACTAGGCAGGCTCTAAAGTGGATAGGAGATCAACTTCTGGATACTGTGTGTTTGTTGGAGGAAATCTGGTAGCATGGAAGAGCAAGAAGCAAACAGTTGTCTCTCGATCAAGTGCAGAATCTGAATATAGGGCAATGGCAAATAGTGTGTGTGAAATCATGTGGATAAAACACTTAATGACTAAGTTTAGGTTAAAACCGAGTTTCCCAGCAAGGTTGTGGTGTGATAACCAAGAAGCAATCCACATAGCATCCAACCCTGTATTCCATGAGAGAACTAAACACATAGAAGTGGATTGTCATTTTATTAGAGAAAAGATTCAACAAGGAGTGATTGAAACAAAGTTTGTAAGGACTGGAGAGCAGCTAGCAGATATATTCACTAAAGCTTTGAATGGGAATCGAGTTGAGTATTTATGTAGCAAGTTGGGAATGAAGAACATATATTCTCCAACTTGAGGGGGAGTGTAATCAGATATTGAAGACAAGGTGATGTTGGAAGTGTGATTAAGCCCGATATAGTTTATTTATTAATACATTACTTTGGCAGCCCATTTAGTTTGCTCAGCCCAATTTACCTCGTGTAACAGGTCTGTTTAGTTTATTACCTAAATTACATTCATGAATATATAAGTACGTAATCTTGAGATATGGAATAATATGAATAATAATGGCGACTGATTTCTTACTCTTCTGCTTTGTTTCTTTCTAATACAAATAATATTACACTTATAATTTCTAAGGTTTAATTGATAATTTAATAAATATAGATATATAAATGAGTATTTTCACTTCAAGGGCTTATTTGTGCAGGGTAATAAGTTTTAAGGACACTACTTTTGAAAAATTAGTTTTAAGGACATTTTACAGGAAAAAGATAAAAGAATTTATCATTTTCAGTTATACAGAAATAATGGTAAAAGGATTTATCATTTTCCTGTATAACTTAAAAAGATAAATGAATTTATCATTATCCTGTAAATTGTCCTTAAAACTAATTATTCAGAAGTGTTGTCCTTAACACTTATTACCTTGGAAATAGAAGCCCTTCAACCTAATTTCCACTATATAAATATACCTGATTGTGATTATTTAAGCTTTTAAGGACCAGGGAAAATTTTCCTTTCCTTCTCAAATTCTCGCTAAAGCATCCTGGAACTAAAACCCATCCTTCTTCCTCTTGCCTTAGCCATATCCTATGACCGAGATAGCCTCCATGACGACCACCATTGAAATATCGATCATCTATCGAGTTCAACCACGCCACAATCTCAAAGCTCGACACTACCTTAAAGAACCGTGTTTGAAATTGACGTCAGCTATGCTTAAAGGCACATCTACTGCCGCCAAGGAGCCAAACGAGTACCACCTTTCACATGATCATGGAAAATCACACCATCTAGTACCTTTTTCTCTGCCTACGATCGTCATTAAGGGCAGTCAACATTGAGGACTGTCGTTTTTATCGAGAATTGTTCTTTACTTCGACCATAAGCCATGCCGAGAACACCTCCATTTAGCTTCTTTCATCCAGACAAATGTGTTGCTACCATTACCTTTCAATTTGACAATCCTCATCAAGGTCACCTCAACCCATGTGGAGAGCCACTACACCTCCATTTTCGGCCACTATACCCACTTCGGTGATAAGCAAATGCTACCATTTGATCCCTTGCTTATATTGAGCACAATGGCATCCTTCTCCTCCATTTTACAGATGGTAAAATTCCAACCTAATGGCTTGGCCATCATGATCACCTCCCCGTTGTTATTCTCTTCATCAAATAATGTGGTGAACGACACCACAGAAAGCTGGCAATGTCTACCATCACTGTTCATTAGGTATGGGACGAACGAATTCATTATGTTTGGAAAGGTATAAAGAGAAGAACAATGTGTGTGTTGCTTTTATAGGAAGATGATTTTTTTGGTTATTTGTCACTTAATATGGCATAACTTTCTACATATTATTATTACTATCCCTTTTAAAGAGAAAATTAATATATACAAAGAAGATGAAAGAATAATGAGGACTTATTCATGCATTTCTTTTAAGTCATGCCAGGGCGATCCAAATGAAGAAAGCAAGTACATATTTATAGAGATTGAAATTTTGCATTTTAGTCCTTAACAAGATTATTTTTGCATAAACACAATAATATTCATTTTGCCAAATGTCAAATATTTTTCCATATGCTGTAATGTTATGCCACTTTCACTTTGATTAAGATAAATGAAAGCATGTTGCATTTGACGTAGAAGAGAATGATGCCAAATGCATTTATGTTTCTATTTTATACACAAGGGTCTGTTTCCGAATCCGATCAATGCACGCACGATTGTTTTTGGGTCATTGTTTATTAAAATGAAATTACGCGTTTACTCAACTCCGTGCATTGCTTATAATTCTATACAATTTATTCAAATTTATTAACTTCAAAATTTCATGTCAAACGTGTTCAAAATGTCCAATGGAAAATCACCATATTTTAGTAAATAAAATTATCGATAAAATCCAATAAAATATGGTGAAAATACGGGTTGTTAAAGATGTTGGAAATGAATGAGTAATTTATTGGAAAGTGTGAAGCATTAAATGCCTACATTGGGAAATGTGAGCATTGAATGCATTGGGAAATGAATAGTCCCATTTCTTAGAATAAAATATATATTGTGTGTTTATATACTAAAATGTAGACACTATTATATTACTATGAGACAAAGAGAGACATGAAAGCATAGCCATCTTAGCACCCCGCATGTGCGTGCCCAAGCCCGAACCCGCATCAGTGACGCGGGCGAATGAGCGTTTGAGGCACATTAGAGGCACTTAGCACTTTGAATTTGGCTTGGCTTGGCATGGTTGTTCAGGCCGGACAGTTTTTTTTATTTTTGTCGATTCAAACTCAAACGGTAATAAAACCTCTTGGTAAAGGGTCACAACCTTTCCAAACGTCACAACCATTCAAAACGAATAGGCACCTTCCCATGCCTATATATAGAACGCGGTAGAACAGAATTCATCAACTTTTATTATGTTCTTCTCCTTCTCCCTCGAAATTCTATTCTTAAATAGTTCTCTTGAGTTCGTCAATTCTCTGCAGTTTCCAGCGCAGCATTGTAGAGTTTGGTTCATTTTATCTTGGGGAACAGTTGATTTTCATCCTTCTGCGCCATAGAGGGAGCAATATTGTTTCAAGGAAACAGTTTTCACTAGACTCGGACAATCTAATCGGTATTATATCTATTATATAATAGGTTTGTTGCACAGTTTTATTTGAAATGGTTTTGCAACATAGCAGCAACGGTTCTGTAGTTGTAATAGTTTTGTAACGTAATCGTAACACTTTTGTAACATTCTGTTAACAATCTTGAAACAGAATTTATTTATTGTTGGTTGTTTCTGTAGACGACAATGTCTCATGAAGTCAGCAATTCTGCACCAACAAGACTATGATTACTACTCAGCCTACAACTATGGTTCCAACGATGGCGTTGTCTCTTGGAGAAAGGCCAAAAAAGTTCATAGGGATTGACTTCAAACACTAGCAGCAAAAGATGGTGTTCTATTTGACGACTTTGGGCCTTGCAAATTTTCTTATAGAAGGTGCTCCCATAGTCGAAGAACTGGACGCATCAAAAGTTGAAGCCTTGAATGTCTGGAAGAGTTCTGATTTCATCTGCAAGAACTACATCTTAAATGGACTCGATAACAGCCTATACAATGTATACTATACTGCTCGAACTTCCAAAGAACTCTGGACGACATTGGATAAAAAGTTCAAACCCGAAGATGCGGGCATGAAGAAATTCATAGCAGGAAAATTTCTCGACTTCAAAATGATTGATGCGATGGCTATTATCAACCAGATTCAAGAGTTACAAGTGTCATCCATGAACTACATGATGAAGGAATGACTCTTAGCGAATCATTTCAGGTTGCCGCTGCAATTGAAAATCTTCCTTCATCGCGGAAGGATTTCAAATACTACCTTAAGCACAAGCGTAAGGAGATGACAATGGAGGAACTTATAGTTTGGTTAAGAATTGAGGAAGATAACAGAAAATCTGGGAAGAAGACTTCGCATACCATGGTTGCCAAGGCAAATGTAGTTGAGTCAGACAAAACCAACAAAAGAAAACGTGAGCATGCATCTAAGAAGTTAAAGAAATTCTAGGGTTCATGTCATAACTATGGAAAGAAAGGGCACAAAGCCACTGAATGTCGCGCATCCAAAAAGAAGAAATCAGAAGTAAATATGGCTGAAACTTCAGATGGCATTTCTAATATGGAGTTATGTGCAGCAGTGTCCGAATGCAACCTTGTTGGTATCTCAAAGGAATAGTTTCTAGACATAGGAGCCACTCGACACATATGTGCAAATAAATGGATGTTTACATCCTACAAAACTAAACCGAGGATGAAAGACTATTCATGGGCAATTCATCCGCATCAAAGGTTGAAGGCAAGGGAAAGATTGAACTAAAATTGACCTCTAGAAATAAACTTACCATGAGTGATGTTCTTTATGTTCCATAAATCTGCAAGAACCTGATTACAGGGTCGTTGCTGAGCAAGCATGGTTTCAAACTCACCTTGTGGATGATAAATTTATGACGTCAAAGAATGGAGTGTATGTAGGAAGATGATATGTGTGTGATGGTTTATTTAAAGAAAATGTAACCACTGTTATACCAAACAATGATATGAATAAAACTGAATCTTCTTCTTATATTGTTGACTCTTCTAACATATGGCATTCTAAATTAGGCCATGTAAATTTTAATACCTTGAGAAAATTGATTAATCTAGACTTTATACCAAAATGCAAAATTGATTCCAACTATAAATGTCAAGTTTGTGTACCTCGTTTCACCATGTTGAATGAGAAACTGAACCCCTAGACCTAATACACACAGATGTATGTGACTTAATAATGTGTCAAACTAGAGGTGGAAAAAGGTATTTCATTACCTTCATTAATGATTGTACAAGGTACTGTTATGTGTATCTCCTTAGAAGCAAGGACGAGGCATTTGACATGTTTAAATAGTATAAAGTAGAAGTTGAGAATAAACTTAACATGAAAATAAAAGCTTTAAGAATTGATAAAGGAGGAGAATATGAATTTCCCTTTGAGGAATTCTGCCCCGATCATGGTATTATACACCAAACTATAGCCCCGTATTCACCATAATCCAACAATATAGTCGAACAGAAAAATTGAACTCTTGAAGAAATGATGAATGCATTACTAATTAGTTCTGGCTTGCCAGATAACTTCTGAGAGAAGCTATTCTTTTTGCAAATCATATTTTGAATGAGATACCATGAAAGAAAACATATAAATCCCCCCACGAACTTTGGAAAAATAGACCATCATCCTACAAATACTTAAAAGTGTGGGGATGTCTTGCGAAAGTGGAGGTACCTAAACCAAAGAAAGTTAAAATTGGACCAAAAAAAATTGATTGTGTATTCATTGCATATGCACAAAATAGTGCCGCTTATCAATTTTTTGGTACACAATCCGAAATTGATGATATTCATGTAAATACCATCATTGAGTCGAGAAATAGTAGATTTTTCGAACACGTATACCCGTTAAAACTGGGTATTGAAAATTATACTCAAAAGAGACTAAGGGAAACTGAAATCTCCACTTCTTTTGAGGATACTGAACAAACTATTGATAGTGCTTAGCAAAACAGTGCTAATCAACAAGTGGAGGAACCAAAGAGAAGCAAAAGATCAAGAACCTCAAAATCCTTTGGACCAGACTTCTACGCATTTATGTTAGAAGACAATCCATTAACATACAAACAGGCTATCTCCTCCGCCGATGCCCCTTACTGGAAGGACGCCATTAATAATGAGATTGAATCCATTATGGAAAACCATACATGGAAGTTAGTTGATTTACCTCAAGGATGCAAGACCTTAGGTAATAAATGGATATTTAAGAAGAAATTGAAACCTGATGGTTCGATAGACAAGTATGAAGCTTGACTTGTGGTTCAAGGATTCAGACAAAAAACAGACCTGGACTATTTCGACACATACTCTCCAGTAACTAGAATAACGTTAATAAGAATGCTAATAGCAATTGCATCCGCACTTGATTTAGAAATACATCAAACAGATGTAAAGACAACATTTTTAAATGGTGAACTAGAAGAAGAAATTTACATGAAACAACCTGAAGGTTTCCTAAAAACTGGAAATGAAAGTAAGGTTTGTAGATTAAGAAAATCACTGTATAGGCTTAAACAAGCGTCTAAACAATGGCATGAATTTTTTTGATGAAAATATGATACTAAATGGAATTCATATAAATGAATGTGACAAATGTGTCTATTCTAAACGTACAAATATGGGAAATGTCATTGTATGTCTTTATGTAGATGATTTACTAATGTTTGGAAGCAACAAGGAGATAATAAAATCTATAAAAGATATGCTCTCCGCCAGATTTGACATGAAGATCTGTGAATCGCTGATGTGATACTTGGTGTAAAAATACATAAAACCAACCAAGGATATGTGTTGTCCTAATCACACTATATTGGAAAAATACTTGAAAATTTTAAACAACACAATATAATATCAGCAAAATCACCCATAGATTTGAACCAAAACTAGGTTAAAAATAGCGGTGATAGTATTTAACAACATGAGTACTCTCGTATACTAGGCAGCATTATGTACGTAATGAAATGCACTAGACCTGATATAGCATATGCTGTAAGTAAACTCAGCAAATATACTAGCAACGTAGGAAAGAATCACTGAAAAGCTATAATTCGAGTACTAAGGTACCTAAGGTATACATAAAGTCATGGACTACATTATAAAAGGTACCTATCTGTAATAGAAGGGTATTGTGATGCTGTGACGACCCGGGATTTTTGAGCATTTGAAATTGGATATTTAATTGATTTTAAATATTCAAAGGTTAATTATTAACTAGAATTTCAAATACCACTATTTATTTGATAATTAAATTATGGGATTAAACAATTGGAAATTGGGTAAAAATGTGAAATCTGAATTTTAAGCTGTTAAAAATAATTTGAAAGCTTGTAAAATCTATATTGATAATACTGAGGGCAGTAGAACTTTTAAAATCGAATTTAAAAGTGAATCGTTCAGTTTTCAAATTTTAACGTCTAAATTGAATTTAAAAATAGTCGTCCGGGACACAGTCTCGGAATTCGACGAAACCAGTTCCATTGGATCCCTAATAGTTAATTATTATCGGATTTCAATTTTCGTAGCAATCAAAGTTGTCGGTTGACCCTGGCAGCTCAAAACGCTTCGAAATATTTGAATCGATTTAATTTAAAAATTTATCGCTTACTTCCGTAACTCGCGCATACAATCAAATTAGCCTCCGAAACGCGTTCCATCGTGTTCGGAATGCGGGTAAAACCCTATCAATGCCGGTCGGTATGTCTGATTTGGGGCTCGGAATTTAGCGTTACGCAACGCGAGATATTTTCATATTTAATTATATTATTGGCAAGCGTGCATAGGAAGCTTTACCCAATTGATATTTTTATCTCCGTTCTCTCTCCCTTTTCAATTGAAATGAGAACCGAGTCTTCCCCTTTACCCTTATTTTCAAAATCAAAAAAAAAAAGAGAAAAAAAATCTCTGTTTCGCTTCAAAGTTACGGCTCAATAGCAATCTCCATGTTTGCGATGCTTAAACCCTAAGAGACCGGGGTTTCACAAAATCAACGCTTTCGAGATAATCATCGCTGCATACTCGGCTATTCTATCAGCCAGCGTCAGCTCGTCCTTGCCCCTACGCGATATTTACTACTGTCGATTTGAAGTCCTGCATTAAAATAGAGTTCGGCGGTTCCAGTTCGAGAAGCAAGGGTTGTTCGACGTGGTTGGAGCCGCGTGCGAAGGCGAGGTCGCGACCTCTGAGTGGTTTTGTTCGAGCGTGAAGAGGAGAGGGGCCGCGAGTGATTTTCGGTGGGTCGTGGGTCGAAGTCGCGAGCGAGGTGCAGTGGTTCCAGGTCGGAGCTGTCGTCAGTAGGGAGTTCATAAGATCGAGAAATGTTCAGATCTGAGGGGTGCGAATGAGAACGCTAGGTCGTCGAAGCTAGCGTGGCGGCTGCGTTGGGTAGCAGGCGGTGACGAGCGCGAGGAGTTGGGTTTGGGGCTCGCGAGTTTGGTTAGTTGTTTGGGTCGCATTGGATGGTCGAGGGCAATAAGGTATTCGACTTTTATTTTGTTTTTGTTTTTCCAATTTAGTTTAATTTAGAAGTATGGATAGGTTACTGTTTTAATTTATATTGATAAACAGTAAAGCAGAAGATACTATATATAGATAAGAATTGAAAGGGTATAGAAATTTTTGAAATATTTAAGGTTTATACAAATTTTATATTTTAGTAGACCTATATGCATTATTTTTATATATAGTTTTGGGAAGGGGATTTATATTATTTGCATTTAACATGTACAGGTTATTTTTGGAACAAGTAATTTAAGGAATAAAATAAAATAAATTAGTTAAAATGAATGGTCAGTTAAATAAATTTGTCAAATGGAATTTTTAAGGTTGAAAGGGGGATTTTAAATTATGTAATAGTTTTAATCAAAATTTGTTAAATAGAAATTTAATTATTCGGTTGGTTCAAATATAAATTAACCGTATAAATATTTATACAAGGTCCGAATCGTGGAAAACAGATTGGGATGAGAGGGAGTGCGAAAATAAAATCAAAGGTGAGTTAATCTCACTCAGTTTAATTTTATTTAAATTTAATTGGTTAAATTTAAATATGGATGAATGATTGAATTGTTTGATTGGATTGATATGATATGGTATATAGTAGTATATACCAATATATATATATATTGGCATATGTATATATTGGATTTGATATTCCCGCATTTTATAGCGGATGAGACCCTATGCGCCGCATAATAGCGGATGATTTATTTTAAATCCCATATACCGCGATATTCCACCTCGAAGTGGAATTGGTATTGTGCTAACGTCTGTGGATGCAGGGAAACAGGTTGGAGGGATCCAACTGGATTCCTCAAAAATTTATTTTATTATTCTGTAATCTGAATATTAATATCCTGTGATGATTTGATATTGGATCTTGTGGTTGATTGGATTCCCAGTATAATAAATTTTGAAAATCTATGGGATTGAATTTTTTAAGAAAATAAAGAATCATAATTTAAGTAAATTGGAATAAATTTAAAAGTGAATTGAAAATAAGATAAAATAAAGTGAATTGGAATTGTAATAAATATGGGAAAAAGGAATTTAAATTTACGAAGGAGTAATAAAAATTTAAAACTCAAGTGATATGGTTTTTAAAGAAATAAAGAAATTGTAGAATTGATCCAAATATTGAAACTGGGAAATTTTAAAGAGGAATGAGATTTTGAGATCTATAAACTGAGTTTATAAAGTGAAGCGGATTTTAATATAAATTCAAGGTGTGAATTTATAAAGGATTGTGAATCTGTTTTAAAAAAAAATAAACAGAGATTTATTTTAAAGGTTGTGAAAGAGAAGTATTTTCTGGATAGCCAAGTACATTTTGTTTTAAAAAGAAATTTTAAATATTTGTTAAAGATTTATTGTTATTTTTAAAAGTCAAGTTTTAAAAATCTATTATTTCCAAATGTTAAATTTCTAAAGTAAGTAATTTTCAATCTATTATTGTAGTTAATACAAATGAGGTTTGATAATATGTTTTAAAAGGAAATTTGTTTATATTCTTTAAAATGGTTTTATTTAAATATCTTTAAATATATATTTTAACTTAAATATTAAAGAAGTTTAAAAAGGCGTTCTTATAAAGTATTTTTATAATAAAGTGTTTTAAAATTTTTTAAAAATCTAAAATGGTTTTGTACTTGGCATTCCAATGAAAATAAATATTTGGGAAATTATTCCGTGAGAGGAATATAGTTTGAAATTGTTTCCAATGGGAATTGAAATGGAAATAATATCTTGTGAAGATAATTTGAGGGATATAAATAATTTGGAGAAATTATTGATTGTTGATGGTTGTTATGGATGTTAATTGATAGTTAAACAACCGACTATCAATATTGGCCAAATGCGCTGATCGTTTCGAAGAGACCGGGATCGGGTTTCCGTATACCGGGATTCTAGGTCTGGAGACTCGAAAACCACTTCGATCCGGTTTGTACGTTTCGTGGGGAAACGAGGGTAATATTGATAAGGGGATAGTGTTATCAGTTCTGTTCGGACCCGGAACAGACTTGTATGGATGAATGCTTTCGGACATCGTCAGGGGACGATGGGCATTCTAAGTGAAACGTTCTGAAGGTAACGTTTAGCCTCAAGCCTCATCAACCGGGAATGACTGAAAATCAGGGGTTATGCAGCAAGGCTTCGTGGGTAGCGCCCACTGGAGAGTATGATCATTCCTGTCTAGATGTCCCTTTTATTTCGGCTTAGTGGTGCGGTTGCTGATCCCAACCGTGGGGTGATCATATTCGGAATTGCCCATAGGTGATTCCGGCCTTGTGTTGCAGGGGAGCGGGCGTACTCCTCGGTACTGTGATCTAGGCCACGTACTGTGACAGGTGGTACCCCAGTGCCTAGTCATTCATTGGAAATCCATTCTCCCTACGTGCCTTGTACGTGTTTTGTTTGTATACCTAGTATGCTGGAATTTAATCATGTAACAATTTCAGCTATTTGAATAAGTATTTGTAAATAGACACTATTATAATATCAGAGGATTTTATAAAAAGTGTTTTAGCTATCGTAAGGTAAAAACCCGACATGTTTATTTGTGGCGTGGTCTTACGAGATGCTTTTGTTTTCAAAGGATTTTGAAACTTTAATAATCAAATTGAGTGTGATTTTCTCACGCTGGTATTCCAAACTGACTCGGGTGTTGTTTTGTATAATGCTCGGGTCAGACCGAGATAAACAGGTTCAGATTTGTAGCTGTGGAGCTCAGGAGATGAGCTGGATGGCGATACGTACTTCCGTATTTGTTTATTTTTCCGCTGTGTATTTGGATGTATATCATTGATGTGATGAACTCTGATGATGTATTCTGTAAATGTATTGTATAAACAGATATATTTTTCTGTTTGAGTAAAGATCTGTTTTGTATATATTATATTTTATTCCGCTGCGATGTGAGATTCTGTTGTTGATTTTCTGTTTCTTCTTCTTCTACCTCTTCTTCTTTAACACAAATGGTCCGGTTTTTCGTGTATGAAAAACCCGGGTTGTTACAGTGGTATCAGAGCCAGGTTGGCGATAACCTTGGCTCTGGTGGGAAATTTTGAGAGTATAAATAGATATGAGCGCGTACTTGTTAGTGAATATAAAATGGTTTTATATTGTGTTGGTTGATTTATTGAGTGGTATATGAACCTTCGTCGGCACAGTCTGCGCAACTGTATCGAAGGGGTTTCTAAACACTCGAATAGAACAATTCGACACAATATTGTTTTGAAACGGGTAGATGAAATAATTTTACCCAAAAAAATGTATTTTGATATAAAAGAAATATTTCTTTAAATTATTATATATTTGGATGTTTGGATGAAAATATTCTAACAAATTAAAATTGAAAAAAATATGGTAAGATTGTAAAATCAGAATGATTTACTTAACCAATGGATATTTGTATAAATATGAATTGTACAAATGAATTATAGTTAAAATTTGATTTAATCAAAATGGTAAATTTAAACCCTGGATATTTGGAAGTGTTTTCAAAGTGTTTTGAAGATAAACACTAGCATTATTATTTTGGAAAGTATTTCTGGAAGGGAAATTGTTTCAAATAAATTTTTGAAAGGGATGTAGTAATGAATTCACTTCAGTCGTTGGGAAATAGTTCGGAGGATGACGGCCGCATCTTCAGAATTTATTTTCGAACTCCTGAGTGACGAATTGCTGCCAAATTGATTTATTCAGAAAAGCTAGTGGATGGTTTAAATATTTGAGAAATGTGATTTTGAAATAAGTGGAGATTTCAAAATAATTTGAAACTAAAAGCCGGGTGTTTAAAAAGGGAAATCCTGATAAAATGGGTTGTAAGCTTATATCTTGAAATGATTTTCAAATAGGAAGGAAATATAAGCTTTGGGTGTTAGAATTAACATGTAAGTGGAAAGTTAAAAATGAAATTGATTTGGATTGGGAAATAAAAATTTGACTAGATTGAAATAATTAAAATAGGTTAAAAATAATATCCAGTCGTATTTGAATAAAATTGAATTAAATTGAATCAAATTAATCCAGTTGTATTCGAATTGAGTTGAAATCGAATTGAGTTAAATAAATCTGAGCTAAAATAAAATCTAATTAGAAATGACCGTTACTAATAAAATAAAATTCTAGTTGTATTTAAGTTGTGAAATAAGAATCAAAATTAAATTGTTAGTTATTTCGGATTGGCATAAAATCCAAAACACGAATTATAATAATAGATTAAACCCGAGAAAATTTACTAAAGTAAATATTTGTGGATAAAGATTAAATACTGAATTATAAAATGGGAGTATACTCATTTGGAATAGAATTAGTGAACTGGGTATGCTAATAGAACTTAAAATTTGGTAATAAAAGTTGAAGTATGAATGGATATTTGAAGTGGATTGTAAGAAGAACGGTTGAGTTGTAAATAAATTCAAGTGGAAGTTGATTTGGAATAAGATTCAAATTGAGAAGAAGTGAAATTGTGAATAAACCAATGAAGCTACATTTGTGAATTAATGAATTGAAATTGAAAATTGAAATGGGATTTTAATCGAGTCAAGTTGAATTAGTTGGATGAAAGGTGAACTGGGTGTTAAATAAGATGGTAAATCTGTATATAAATTCAAGTAGTAAAAAAAAAAAAATTTGAAATTTCCTTGTTAATAATTAAATAAATTCATGATAAGTTGAATATGGAAATTGAAAATTTAAAATGAATAAGTGAATATATAAATTGAATTAAATTAATAAATGGAATAGATTTGATTAAATGAAAAATCAAACCAAAGATTTGAATTATAAATTGTTTACAAGGAAACAGTAACTTGAGTTTGGAAGTGGAATAGCTTAAGTCAACATTTGAATAAATGCTCGACTTAAGAAAAGAAATTGTGAAATGATTTCAAATGAAATAAAAGGAATGTAAGTGTGAAATGCAAATTAAATTGAATTGAATCAATTGAAATGGATATGGATTCATTTCGCTTAAAAATGAATAGAATGGAGGAAAATGAATTGCAAACCATTGAATTGAATAGAAACGGTATGTGAATTGGTTGTAAGCGATTAAAATTGTATTAAAACCATATAAATTGCTTATGGAAATTATTTTAAGTGCATGGCCTATGAAAACTATTGATTTGCTATTGGAATTTAATGGGATGTTAATAGAATTTTCTTATATTGTCACTTATCAGTTTAAATGGAGTTAGTACAGGTTCAGGGAAGCCGTTTGGCTGCATTGTGGATTGCGTTGAATGCTAAATAAATCATCGCTTGCTTTAAAAATGCTAAAAATAAAGGTACGCCAACGCCAAAAGTTCAAAATAGGAGATATGAACTGTTTTTCTTTGTTTTCCGGCCTGAGGCCGATGTATATATGTTTTTGTGCATCCTGCGATATCGCGGAAGTCCCTCCGTACAAGGGAGACTCTGCCAAAAATTTTCGTAAATTTTGGGAGTTAGAAAATTTTTGGAATTTTTGGAAATTTTCATTAATGATAAGTGATTTAAATTTTGCTAAGCAAATAAGATGGGAATGGGATTGAAATCTCATTCAAATGTGAATGTAAAAGTGGAGTGAAATTGAGGGAACTAAAGAAGTGAAGTTTGTAAATAAACGGTTAATCGAAATTTTAATTAATTAGAAGTGTAACTGATGAAATATATTCAAAGTGGAAGATAAATTAAATCCAAGTGGAGTTGTAAAGGCAAAAGTGATTAAAATGGAAATTGTGGATAAGTGTATGGAATAACAATGAATGTGAATAAAAAGAACATTGATGTAATTGATAATCAATTGAAATTTGTATAATGAGATATATGAAAATTTGAATGAAAATTTGAAGGCAAAATGAATTCAAATAGAATTGAAATTTGTCAATTGAATTCAAAATGAAATTGAAATGCAAAGTTGAATAGAAATGAATATATAACTTTGCTAGTGAAGTGAAAATGAATATAAGAAGTATGTAATACTCATATCGCACTTAAGAAAGGAATGAATGAAATTATTAAGTAAATTGGTATTGGGAAATCCAATAAGTGAATTTGGATATTATTGTTCAGTAAAATATATAGGGATTGTAAAGGCTAAGGAAAATGGAATTGAATTTTCGATTTTGAAGAAAATTTAAGTTTGCTCGACCAAAGGTATGTATTTGAATTTCCATATGAAATTTGATTGGGTTTTTGATGCAGCCACTTGGCTTTTTGTTTTCTTTTGGATATGGGAGGCCGTAGAGCCATTTTTGGTAGTAGTACCGAGCTAGCCGCGCAAAGGAGACGCTGGCGAAATTTTTCGAAAAATTAGGGAGTTAGAAAAAAAATTTCGAGAAATTTTGAATAATTTAAATTTGAATTCAAATTTGAATTTGAATTGTGAAGTAAAATTAAGTTGTTTGGGAACTATGGTTAAAATGTGGACAGTTAATTGGGAGGATGATCTATAATAAAAAGGTTTGGAATGATAAATTGATAAAACTGTTTTGTTTAGGGGAAATGATAAACGGGAATTGGAACATTCCTCTAACTGGTAATTTCGGGGACGAAATTCTTTTAAGGGGAGAGGAATGTGACGACCCGGGATTTTTGAGCATTTGAAATTGGATATTTAATTGATTTTAAATATTCAAAGGTTAATTATTAACTAGAATTTCAAATACCACTATTTATTTGATAATTAAATTATGGGATTAAACAATTGGAAATTGGGTAAAAATGTGAAATCTGAATTTTAAGCTGTTAAAAATAATTTGAAAGCTTGTAAAATCTATATTGATAATACTGAGGGCAGTAGAACTTTTAAAATCGAATTTAAAAGTGAATCGTTCAGTTTTCAAATTTTAACGTCTAAATTGAATTTAAAAATAGTCGTCCGGGACACAGTCTCGGAATTCGACGAAACCAGTTCCATTGGATCCCTAATAGTTAATTATTATCGGATTTCAATTTTCGTAGCAATCAAAGTTGTCGGTTGACCCTGGCAGCTCAAAACGCTTCGAAATATTTGAATCGATTTAATTTAAAAATTTATCGCTTACTTCCGTAACTCGCGCATACAATCAAATTAGCCTCCGAAACGCGTTCCATCGTGTTCGGAATGCGGGTAAAACCCTATCAATGCCGGTCGGTATGTCTGATTTGGGGCTCGGAATTTAGCGTTACGCAACGCGAGATATTTTCATATTTAATTATATTATTGGCAAGCGTGCATATGAAGCTTTACCCAATTGATATTTTTATCTCCGTTCTCTCTCCCTTTTCAATTGAAATGAGAACCGAGTCTTCCCCTTTACCCTTATTTTCAAAATCAAAAAAAAAGAGAAAAAAAATCTCTGTTTCGCTTCAAAGTTACGGCTCAATAGCAATCTCCATGTTTGCGATGCTTAAACCCTAAGAGACCGGGGTTTCACAAAATCAACGCTTTCGAGATAATCATCGCTGCATACTCGGCTATTCTATCAGCCAGCGTCAGCTCGTCCTTGCCCCTACGCGATATTTACTACTGTCGATTTGAAGTCCTGCATTAAAATAGAGTTCGGCGGTTCCAGTTCGAGAAGCAAGGGTTGTTCGACGTGGTTGGAGCCGCGTGCGAAGGCGAGGTCGCGACCTCTGAGTGGTTTTGTTCGAGCGTGAAGAGGAGAGGGGCCGCGAGTGATTTTCGGTGGGTCGTGGGTCGAAGTCGCGAGCGAGGTGCAGTGGTTCCAGGTCGGAGCTGTCGTCAGTAGGGAGTTCATAAGATCAAGAAATGTTCAGATCTGAGGGGTGCGAATGAGAACGCTAGGTCGTCGAAGCTAGCGTGGCGGCTGCGTTGGGTAGCAGGCGGTGACGAGCGCGAGGAGTTGGGTTTGGGGCTCGCGAGTTTGGTTAGTTGTTTGGGTCGCATTGGATGGTCGAGGGCAATAAGGTATTCGACTTTTATTTTGTTTTTGTTTTTCCAATTTAGTTTAATTTAGAAGTATGGATAGGTTACTGTTTTAATTTATATTGATAAACAGTAAAGCAGAAGATACTATATATAGATAAGAATTGAAAGGGTATAGAAATTTTTGAAATATTTAAGGTTTATACAAATTTTATATTTTAGTAGACCTATATGCATTATTTTTATATATAGTTTTGGGAAGGGGATTTATATTATTTGCATTTAACATGTACAGGTTATTTTTGGAACAAGTAATTTAAGGAATAAAATAAAATAAATTAGTTAAAATGAATGGTCAGTTAAATAAATTTGTCAAATGGAATTTTTAAGGTTGAAAGGGGGATTTTAAATTATGTAATAGTTTTAATCAAAATTTGTTAAATAGAAATTTAATTATTCGGTTGGTTCAAATATAAATTAACCGTATAAATATTTATACAAGGTCCGAATCGTGGAAAACAGATTGGGATGAGAGGGAGTGCGAAAAGAAAATCAAAGGTGAGTTAATCTCACTCAGTTTAATTTTATTTAAATTTAATTGGTTAAATTTAAATATGGATGAATGATTGAATTGTTTGATTGGATTGATATGATATGGTATATAGTAGTATATACCAATATATATATATATTGGCATATGTATATATTGGATTTGATATTCCCGCATTTTATAGCGGATGAGACCCTATGCGCCGCATAATAGCGGATGATTTATTTTAAATCCCATATACCGCGATATTCCACCTCGAAGTGGAATTGGTATTGTGCTAACGTCTGTGGATGCAGGGAAACAGGTTGGAGGGATCCAACTGGATTCCTCAAAAATTTATTTTATTATTCTGTGATCTGAATATTAATATCTTGTGATGATTTGATATTGGATGTTGTGGTTGATTGGATTCCCAGTATAATAAATTTTGAAAATCTATGGGATTGAATTTTTGAAGAAAATAAAGAATCATAATTTAAGTAAATTGGAATAAATTTAAAAGTGAATTGAAAATAAGATAAAATAAAGTGAATTGGAATTGTAATAAATATGGGAAAAAGGAATTTAAATTTACGAAGGAGTAATAAAAATTTAAAACTCAAGTGATATGGTTTTTAAAGAAATAAAGAAATTGTAGAATTGATCTAAATATTGAAACTGGGAAATTTTAAAGAGGAATGAGATTTTGAGATTTATAAACTGAGTTTATAAAGTGAAGCGGATTTTAATATAAATTCAAGGTGTGAATTTATAAAGGATTGTGAATCTGTTTTAAAAAAAAATAAACAGAGATTTATTTTAAAGGTTGTGAAAGAGAAGTATTTTCTGGATAGCCAAGTACATTTTGTTTTAAAAAGAAATTTTAAATATTTGTAAAAGATTTATTGTTATTTTTAAAAGTCAAGTTTTAAAAATCTATTATTTCCAAATGTTATATTTCTAAAGTAAGTAATTTTCAATCTATTATTGTAGTTAATACAAATGAGGTTTGATAATATGTTTTAAAAGGAAATTTGTTTATATTCTTTAAAATGGTTTTATTTAAATATCTTTAAATATATATTTTAACTTAAATATTAAAGAAGTTTAAAAAGGCGTTCTTATAAAGTATTTTTATAATAAAGTGTTTTAAAAATTTTTAAAAATCTAAAATGGTTTTGTACTTGGCATTCCAATGAAAATAAATATTTGGGAAATTATTCCGTGAGAGGAATATAGTTTGAAATTGTTTCCAATGGGAATTGAAATGGAAATAATATCTTGTGAAGATAATTTGAGGGATATAAATAATTTGGAGAAATTATTGATTGTTGATGGTTGTTATGGATGTTAATTGATAGTTAAACAACCGACTATCAATATTGGCCAAATGCGCTGATCGTTTCGAAGAGACCGGGATCGGGTTTCCGTATACCGGGATTCTAGGTCTGGAGACTCGAAAACCACTTCGATCCGGTTTGTACGTTTCGTGGGGAAACGAGGGTAATATTGATAAGGGGATAGTGTTATCAGTTCTGTTCGGACCCGGAACAGACTTGTATGGATGAATGCTTTCGGACATCGTCAGGGGACGATGGGCATTCTAAGTGAAACGTTCTGAAGGTAACGTTTAGCCTCAAGCCTCATCAACCGGGAATGACTGAAAATCAGGGGTTATGCAGCAAGGCTTCGTGGGTAGCGCCCACTGGAGAGTATGATCATTCCTGTCTAGATGTCCCTTTTATTTCGGCTTAGTGGTGCGGTTGCTGATCCCAACCGTGGGGTGATCATATTCGGAATTGCCCATAGGTGATTCCGGCCTTGTGTTGCAGGGGAGCGGGCGTACTCCTCGGTACTGTGATCTAGGCCACGTACTGTGACAGGTGGTACCCCAGTGCCTAGTCATTCGTTGGAAATCCATTCTCCCTACGTGCCTTGTACGTGTTTTGTTTGTATACCTAGTATGCTGGAATTTAATCATGTAACAATTTCAGCTATTTGAATAAGTATTTGTAAATAGACACTATTATAATATCAGAGGATTTTATAAAAAGTGTTTTAGCTATCGTAAGGTAAAAACCCGACATGTTTATTTGTGGCGTGGTCTTACGAGATGCTTTTGTTTTCAAAGGATTTTGAAACTTTAATAATCAAATTGAGTGTGATTTTCTCACGCTGGTATTCCAGACTGACTCGGGTGTTGTTTTATATAATGCTCGGGTAAGACCGAGATAAACAGGTTCAGATTTGTAGCTGTGGAGCTCAGGAGATGAGCTGGATGGCGATACGTACTTCCGTATTTGTTTATTTTTCCACTGTGTATTTGGATGTATATCATTGATGTGATGAACTCTGATGATGTATTCTGTAAATGTATTGTATAAACAGATATATTTTTCTGTTTGAGTAAAGATCTGTTTTGTATATATTATATTTTATTCCGCTGCGATGTGAGATTCTGTTGTTGATTTTCTGTTTCTTCTTCTTCTACCTCTTCTTCTTTAACATAAATGGTCCGGTTTTTCGTGTACGAAAAACCCGGGTTGTTACAGATGCAAACTGGATAATTGGTTCATCAGATACAAAATCCACTAGTGGATATGTGTTTACCTTAGCCAGTGGGGCAATATCTTGGAGATCCTCTAAATAAACTTGTATAGCAAGATCAACTATGGAATCAGAATTTATTGCCTTAGACAAAGTCGCAAAAGAAGCGGATTGGCTTCGAGGTTTTTTAGATGGTATTTCGAATTGGGAAAAACCTATACCTCTAATAAGCATACATTGCGACAGCCAATCAGCTATTGGAAGGGCCAATAGTAAGCATTACAATGGCAAGTCTAGACATATTCGTCGTAGACATAAAACTGGTAGACAACTTCCCTCCAATGCGGTTATGGCAATTGACTGTGTAAGATCAAATGGTTGGATCCACTAGCAAAAAGTTTACGTAGAGAGAAGGTTAATATCTTATCGAGGGGAATGGGGTTAAGGCTCATAAACTAAAATGTTTTTTTAAAAGAAAACTCCACCTAGCTGACTGGAGATCCCTAGATCTTGGTTCAAAGGGACAACTAAGTTTAGATAAACTTGATAGCACTGTAAATATTCAACCCATTCCTATGGTAAGTCAGTGCACTACTCGTCAGAGAATAGGATAAGTTTTGAAACTTTTAATGATGTCTATACTTGGTAAGATAAAAAACCAAGTGGTAAGAATCACCTATATGAGTGCGAAGGCGTCGCTTCAAGGAGAATTGAAAGGCTAAATTCTCCAAGCACACATGAGACTAAGCTGGTGTTCATGGCAGAAAAGAAAACAGACAGAGAACCAAGGAAGATAAGAAACATTTATCGTGTGTTATCTTTTTATACTTACACAAAAAGGCTTATAGTTCAAAGACAATCTAAGTCCATAGATTCACTAGTAAGTCAAATAGATAAAACACTACGAAAGTTCAAAGCCTGTGTGCTACTTTAACCGATACGATAAAAGGTTTCGTAAAATTAAGAACAAGTGAGAAACTACTCATTCATGTGGGGGGAATGTTGGAAATGAATGAGTAATTTATTGGAAAGTGTGAGGCATTAAATGCCTACATTGGGAAATCTGAGGCATTGATTGCCTTGGAAAATGAATAGTCCCACATCTTAGAATAAAATATACATTGTGTGTTTATATACTAAAATGTGGACACTATTAAAGTTACTATGAGAGAAAGAGAGACATGAAAGCATAGCCATCTTAGCGGGTAGTGCAACGCACCACCCCGCACGTGCGGGCCCGAACCCGCATCCGTAGCATGGGCAAATGGATGTTTGAGGCATATTAGAGGCACTTAGCACTTTGCAGTTGGCTTGGCTTGGCTGTTCAGACCAGACAGTTTTTTTATTTTTGTCCATTCAAACTCAAACGGTAATAAAATAGTCGCACCACTTGGTAAAGGGTCGCAACCTTTCCAAACGTCAAAACTGTTCAAAATGAATAGGCACCTTCCCATGCCTATATATAGGACACGGCAAACAAAATTCAAAAAAAACTTTTTATTTCGTTCTTCTCTTTCTCCCTCGAAACTCTATTCTTAAATATTTCTCTTGAGTTCGTCGATTCTCTGCAATTTGCAGCGCAGCATTGCAGATTTTGGTCCATTCTATCTTGGGGAACGGTTGCTCTTCATCCTTCTGCGCCATGGAGGGAGCAATATTGTTTCAAGAAAACAGTTTTAAATGAACTCGGACAATCTAATCAGTATTATATCTATTGTATAGTCTATTTGCTGCACAGTTCTATTTGAAATAGTTTTGCAACATAGTTGTAACAGTTCTGTAGTTGTAACAATTTTGCAACGTAATCGTAATAGTTTCGTAACACTTTTGTAACATTCTGTTAACAACAGATCTCCCCTTTACAAAATTGTGTCCTCACAATTTATAGTACAAGTATCCGTTAAATCACATCGTGACATAGGAGAATTACAAATCTTATCAGTACCGTTGCGCACTCTGATAAAAATTCAATATAAAAAGTGCAACTTCAGTCTAGTTCCCAAATTTCCACTACAGTTTCCTTATCAACTTCATTTTTGTCATTTACTTTGCCATCCACAATCACAAGAACACATACTATTGATGCTCACCATCACCGCGGAAAGAGTATTACTATAATGGGAAAGACATAAAGAAAAATATCATAAATTTTAAGTACGTATAAATATTCATAATCCATAACCCCAGTCGAAGATACGAAAGCCTTATCTTAACCATCTTATTATCAAATTATAGGTAGTTTTATAAAGTTATCCTAGGTTATTTTATATCCTAGGTGAATTTTAACTTAGGCATCTAACCATCCTCTGATACCAAACTGCATCATCTTGGTACCATTACAGTTAGTATCAGAGTAGACGTCTAATTTTATTTTAATAAACGGTTGGGCAAAAGCGATTGTTGCATGCACTGATCATATCCAGAAACAGATCCTTATATAAAAAATAAGCATACAAAAGCACCACATTCTTTCCTTCATCAAAAGGCAACATGCTTTCATTAACAGAAGGTAAAGTGACAAATGCCAAGTATGGAAACATACGGTAACTTCTGTGATACTTGGTTTAATGAATGGTTTTTAAATATTACCCAAAAATAATATTGTTGTGGACTAAAATGAAAACTAATACTACTCTAAATATGTGATTCCTTCTCCTATTTTGATCATCCGGGTAATAACATAATATCCATGCTTATTTTATTCCATTTTCTAGGTCTTCTCTCCCCTTTATGATGAATTACTACTATTATTTTACAAACAACGTAGAAACTAGTTTCACTTAACAAGCTACTCTTAGTATTTTTATAATTTCTTGAGATATAATGGATAAATTTGGTGAACTAGAGCTCTTTGGAAAGAGAAATAGTATATCTATCATTTTTTCATTTGGTGATTCAGCAAATAAAGAGGTCTACTAGCAGGAAATTGGCATGTTAGGCTGAATACATTTTCTAGAAACATTGACAAAATCCTATCAGGTACTCTCGGTATTTTAATCATTACTTCTTCATCTCTTAATATTTTTCATTGAATCTCAATGATTTGGAAACCTAGTTCAAATATTTATTATTTTTTAATCACATTTACAAATTCGGAGGTTAGTTGCTATAAAATCTAGACATAATGTTAACAATGCCTATGGTCTATCGCCATAACTCAACTCAAGAAGCTTTCGGTAATTTATACATAACTTCATACTTTCTAATAGACTTTGATGATTTTGGTCTTTCTAGAAAGATAATATATAAATGTTTCTAATCACATTTACAACTTCAAAGGTAAGTCGCTATAAAATCTTGACACAATTTTAACAATGTTTTCTAGTCTATTGCCATAACTCAGTTCAAGAACCATTCAGTAATTTATACATAAATTTTATATTCTTAATGGATTTTGATGGTTTCGGTCTTATTGGAAAGACAATTCAAAAAATATGGTTTTTACTTTATACACTTTTCAAATTAGAAGGTTTATCATATCAAAATATTGTTCAAACTATGGAAATGATTTTAGCTTTGTTTGGAAAATACAGTTCATATACCATTTGGTGATTTATGAATAACTGTTTAGTTTATTAATAGATTTTGATGATTTCAGTCTTATTGGAAGTTCAAGTCAGAGTTCCATAACTTTTGAGTTCAACACTTTTCATAATTTGAAGTTTGATGCTCGAAAGTTTGTTGTAAACAAGGATGCCCTACCTTGATTGTACATGTGATCTAGTTCTATCTAAAATGATAATAATAGTATTAAACTTTATTGTTATTAGATAGACAACTACTTTAATATTTTGGTCCTTCTAATAAATTCCATCATGTTAATTTATGACACATTTGTCTCTTCAAATTATTAAATATGAACTAATAATGAATAATAAAAAGGGCATAATATTGATTCATATAACTTTACATACATACATGCATGCATGCATTCATGCATGCATATATATATATATATATATATATATATCGATTAAGGGAATTTTATATGACATCCTTTTCCATTTATCTCTAATATTGATAATAAATAACCTTTAAGTAATGATAATAGTTACCCTTGTCTCATTATTCTTTTGATTCGAACCCTATTCATGGCAGTCAACGGTCATTTTTCAAAATCTCAATCCGATGGCAATTCTTCAGATCTGGTGGGGGAGGAGGCCAGCGAGGAGGATGGTTGGACTAAGGTGTCTAGTAGGAAGAAAAGGGCGACGTTTGCTAGTGAATCTATCAACAGGCGGCCAGCTAACCTTGAACGCAAGGGCTATCCCAGATCTGCCCATTCTCATGCTTGGCAACGAAATAAAGGAAAATCGGCGGTAGGTAAGCTGTGTAATATCTCAGTAGATCCAAAAGCTATGCCTACTTCTTGGTGTGATATGGTTAAGGGTCATAATAGATCTGATAATATGAAGTTTTATGATCCTCCAATTCTCAGTGAAAAAAGAACAGTTGTTATTGAGGAGAGTGAATTACAAGCGGCTGAGAAGATTTGGTCTAATTCGATCCTTCTTTATTTGGTAGGTAAGAGACCGTACTACGTTTATTTCAAAGCTTATATTAAAAGGAACTGGATGCCGAAAGGCAATTTCGATGTTTTTGCAAGAGATAATGGTTTCTACCTTGTCAAATTTGAAAAGGAGGAGGACTGTACGAAGGTCCTTAATGGAGGACCATGGCTAATGGATGGTAAATTTATTATCATGAGAAAATGGAATAGTTCAATAAAATATGAAAGAGATTTATTGCTCACGATTCCAATTTGGGTGAGATTCCCTAATTTGAACTTTGAGTATTGGAACCATGTTTCGCTATGTAAAATAGCGAGTATGATTGGGAATCCTATTGATATGGATGCACACACCAAGAACAGAAGTCGATTAGCGTATGCCAGAATTCTTATCGAGGTTGAAGCAGATTTTGAATTTGATGAGACAGTTCAAATAAAAGTTCCAGGGGGTGACGTTGTGACTCAAAGTGTGGAGTATGAATATATTCCACCAGTGTGCAAAAACTGTGTGTGTTTCGGTCATACTAAAGAGGAATGTCCTATTAACTTTGTGCAGAAATGGAAACCTAAAAAGATAAGTAATATGCAGATAGAAACTAATGATAAAAATATAAACCAAAGCATAGCAGAAGCTAACATGCAGAGTACTATTTTTGTGAACAGTGAAGGTAATGTGTTTACAACATTGCAAGAAAATGAAAATAAGGATATTAATGCATCTGATTCTACAGGGAAGGGTAAAGAAATAAATATAAATGACCAGTGCAAGGATAACTTGCCATCTCCATCAGAATATATGATAGACACTTCTAAGATGAACCAAGGCAGCATCATTAGTTCGTTCGGCATAATTGCAGCCTCGCCTTCAACTGCGATTGATAGATGTGCAATATCTGAAGATGCTTCTCATCACAGTAAGACTGCCACAATTATACGGAAGCAAACTGAGTCAGTACCTTATTCCACACAGATTGTAAGCTATCAAGAAGGACCTTCTTCGAGCATTCAGCCCTCTGATCCTTCATTGTTGACGTCATTAACCGAAGTCTCAGTCTCTCATTCATCATCGGAGATTGATCATCGAAGGGAGTCATTACATCATAATGATATTAGTCCTTCCCATACAGTCCATTATTCTCATAATTTACATGATTCTTCTCTAACAACTGATGTGTTTATTTCTAAACAGGTGCTTACGGACTCGACAGTCTTGCCGGCTGATCCTCTTCCTCAGGCCCAGTCATGTACCAATCCCATATACCCTTCTCCTAATATCCCATCCTCTGTTATCCCCAAAGATTTAACCTCTCCAAATCCTGAATTTGACATAATTATGGCAGCAGTAAGTTACAAAACACAGAATGATAGAAAGAAAAACAAGGCTTCACTAGACGGTGTGACTCCCACAGTGAGAACTAGGAGTCAAACCAACCCCAAGTAATGTCAGTCTTATGCTGGAATGTGCGAGGCCTTAATAAGGCCTCTCGGGTACTACAGGTGAAAAATATGATAGACATGCACAAACCTTCTGTCTTTTGCCTGGTGGAGAATAAATTGAGAACAAATAAACTACAAAATTTCATAGATTCTTGGGGTAAACAATGGTGCTGTTTCAACAATCTTGAATTCCATCATAAATGCAGAATACTGATTATGATAAATACAGAGTATTGGAAGAGTTATGTCATTTCAGCTAGCAAACAGCATATCACTTGTATGTTAAATAATGTCGCAGGGGCTCAATGCATCATTACTGTCATTTATGCTTTAAATGTTGAAGCAGATAGAGTACCATTGTGGAGAAAACTTATCACAGAAGCTAATACGTTTAATATCCCATGGTGTTTGATAGGAGACTTCAATTGCATTCGTTACATAAATGAGAAAAAGGGAGGAAGGGGTATTACTCTTAAACAGGTTCAGGAGTTAAATAATTTTGTTCTATCCTCTGGTATTAATGAAGTGAATATTACAGGAGTTCACTACTCTTGGAGATCAGGTCCGGATAGAAACATAGCAACCAAAATAGATAGGTTGTTTTGTAATATTGAATGGATGGAAATCTATACACATTCCTATGCCCAATTTCTGGAATTATCAACTAGTGACCATGTACCTATCTTATTTCATTTTAATAAAGTGCAGGAATTTTCTGGGCCTAAGCCATTTAAATTTATGAACCACTGGTCTAAATGTGAAGGTTATCTAAAAGTGGTTCAACAAGCTTTTCAAGTCTCTGGAGGTAATCAATTGTATAATCTTATACAAATGCAAAAGAGAACCAAAAAAGCTCTGAAGGAATGGAGCTTTGGGGTAAATAATCTAAAACAGCAAGCAGATAAGTGCAAGAAGGAAGTTAATGCAGCATTACTTGAATTGGAGATAAATCATAATACTCTTAATGCTCAAATTCTGGACAATGCACAAGCTAAATTAATCAAATGCATGGATTTATTATCAATGGACATCAAGCAGAAAACAAAATGTCAATGGCTCAAATGGGATGACAGCTGCTCAAAATTTTTCTATGCAAAGCAATCAACCAGGAAATTTTTGAACAACCTTCAAAATGTGCTTAATGAAAAGGGTAACTTGGTTAAGACTCAAAAAGAGGTGGAAAATGATGCAGTCAACTATTTCACTACATTATATAATAAAGAAGGTTTATCCAGCTCTTTCCCAAATATTACCCCAAAGAAGAAGATAAATGAATGGGGGAAGAATTTTCTAAATGCTGAATTTACTGTTGAAGAGGTTAAGAAAGCAGTGTTTAGTGTTCATAATGACACTGCCCCGGGTCCTGATGGGTTTAATTCTAAATTCTACAAAATGCACTGGGAGGATTTAAAATATTCAATTGTCAATGCAGTACAATCATCCTTCGATAATGGTAGAATTGTTAGAGAAATAAATCATACAATTATTTCTCTCATCCCTAAGGTTCCTAAACCTGAATCTATGGCAGACTACAGACCCATAGCATGTTGTAATATGCTATTCAAGATCATCTCTAAAGCTCTGTGTGAAAGAATGAAATATGTACTTGGGGAACTGATTTCAGAAAACCAAACAGCATTTCTACCGGGCAGACACATAAATGATGGTATTATTATTGCTCATGAACACATTAGAAACTTCAACAAAATTGGCAGCAATAAAATGTGCATCAAAGTGGATCTCAGGAAGGCATATGATTCAGTTAACAGGGAATTTATCATTCATATGATGAGAGCTATGGATTTCCCTTACAAATGGACAAAAATAATAGAAGAGCTTATCTCAACACCAAGTTTTTCAATTGCTATTAATGGATATCATAAAGGATACTTCAATAGCTCTAATGGTTTAAGACAAGGTGACCCTCTTTCCCCATATTTATTTACAATTTGTATGGAATATTTCACTATACTCATGGATCTGAAAGAAAATAAGGGCAAAATAGAGCCTATTGTCAAAAATAACCCAAGTATTACCTAATTATTATATGCTGATGACCTATTAGTATTTGTTCAAGCTACTGAAAAAGGAGCCAAATCAGTGAGGAACTGTTTTAGGAAACTGAAATATGTCACAGGGTTAGAAATGAACAGCATGAAAACCCAAGTCTTTTTTAATAAACATTGCAATAATAAGGAGCAAATTCTAAACATACTTGGTATCAATGAGGGTTTATTACCAGTTAGATACTTGGGTCTGCCATTATCTGTCACATATATCAAACAAGGAAATTGCAAGCAGCTACTGGATAAAATACTTAAAAAGGTGAAGGGTTGGGAAAGCAAATTTCTTACTTTACCAGGCAGAGTAGAGCTAATTAAATCCGTAATATACCCAATGGTTAGTTTTTGGATGCAATGTTTTATGCTGCCTAGTTTGACCATCCACAAAATCAATCAAATCTGTAAAAAATTCATCTGGAAGGGGAAGAAAAGTAAAATACCTTGGGACACTATTACAAATCTGAAATCTGAGGGTGGTATGGGTCTTAAAAAACTTTCAGACATCAACACTACTTACTGCATCAAAAGGATATGGGATACTCTTAATAATACTTCTTTCAGTGCTAAATGGTTAAACAACAAGTATGCACACAATGAGACTCTATGGGAATCAAATGTGAATAACAATCATTCATGCACTTGGAAGAAGATGCTTTATCATAGGAAAAATGCCCAGAGATTTATAGACAGGAAAATAGTGGATGGTAAATCTACTAACTTATGGTTTGCACCATGGGTCAATGGCTCTACGTTATTAGAAAAACTAGGACATGACACATTATCATATACTAGAGGCCATAGCCAAAAAGTGGAGATGATTTTGATTAATCAAACCTGGAGTCCTGACAACATTTCCTACTTAAGGAATATTAGTGAAGAAATAAAGCAAATTAAAATTCATATCAATAGGACAGCAGACTATTGGTGTTGTACTGTCAACAAAAAAGGAATTTTTCATTTCCAAGATGTCTGGAATAATATCAGAATCCCCCAACAGCCTTGCAATGTTCATCACATTATTTGGAATAACATCTCTCTGCCAAAAATGAATGTCTGTCTTTATAGAGCTTTTCACAACTACTTGCCTACTAAAGATAAACTTTGCATTCAAGGCATCACTTCAGATGATTTATGTGTGCTATGCAATAAATATTCGGAGACTACGAAACACTTATTCTTTGAATGTGAATTTTCTAACTATGTATGGAAATGGAATAGAACAATGATTGGAGACCCTATAACACCAATTCATACCATCCCAACTCTTACTGGTGCTATGCATTACATTTCCCTAAATCATAAATCCAATGGAATTATCAAAGATGTCATAACTGCTGCGTTATCCTCTTCGATATGGTTTATATGGAAATGCAGAAATGCAAAAAATTTCAATAATGAATTGAACGACAAATTTGCAGTTTGCCGGAACATCAAAAAGCAAGTCAAAGACTTGATCTGTTTTAGATCTAAATATGATAGCACTGGAACAAACAACATAGAAGAAATTATGGAAAGGTGTGATATACCTTTTCGTAAACGAGAAAACCAACCCCAAACCTTTAACCATACCTGTTCAACAACCCATGGCTTACCCACCGCTGTAACATCTTCAAGGTACATGACTGTCAGAGGAAGAGTAGTAGACGCAAGTGCTGGAGAGCCCTCTAGCACCGATAGAGATAGCACTCAGGATGGAGGAGAAGTTTCTACTGCTCGTCGCACCTTTGAGCCGCCATGACTTTCTAAGAAGTTGGTCAATCCGATGTTTGAGGGGGTTTGTTTTGGGTCAGCTGTTTTCTTTACTTTTACGGGCTGTTGTTGGGCCTAGTTGTATTGTATGGGCTATACCCTTTTGTTTGTTATAATGTTACTTTATAATCAATAAAGTTTGAAATTCTTTCAAAAAAAATAACCTTTAAGTAATAATTTAAATGTGAATTGACATTGGACCAATTCATATTTAGTATATGACTCGATGAATAAGTTAAAGAGGTTATTTACTGTTATATTATCTCTAAACACTTTTGACTTATAATTTAGGGAATAGTTGTGTTGATTTGTAATTTGGTTAATTATTTATAAGAGGTTTATATAAATATATTAATAGGATTATTCTTTCATATGTAATGGATGTCTTCTCATCCGTGTGGCTATATACATTTACAATTGTGATAGAAGTCCGCCAACCAGTGTTGCTACCAGCAGCTATAGATTATTAGATTATTCCTTAAGTGAATATTACATTAGAAGTTGTTTGTCCATTTTTTGTGCAAACATTTTTTAAAGGAGCAAGTGAGTACAGTCCAAGATTTCGCTCGCAATATGAATGGTTCATTCGGCATTCTCACTCTCAATGGTTCATTTGGCATTCTCACTCCTCAATGGTTCATTCGGCATTTACTAATAGAATTCATTAGGTACCTGATTCGGCAAGCGTAGGCAAGTCGGTGGATTGATTCGGCTATGCAACAAATTTGACTCAAATGCTTCGTTCGGTAGGAAATAACATGGGCCCTAGCTCCGTACTTATAGACGAAGGTGGACCTCTGAACCAACCGGTTCGGCGTCTGGAACCGGATATGACGATTCAAAGGAGAAACAAAGCACGCCATGTGCTGGCACATAACCTGCTTTGGGGGGCAAATGTTGGGTATATTTCGACCTCATCGCCAAACCAACTCCATCTCCAAGCCCAACCTCGAACCACCGAACCAAGTGACACCGGACCATCCTTCTTCCATCCCACCGGACCAGCCTTCTGCCACCGAACCACCGAACCAAGTGCCACCGGACCATCCTTCTTCCATCCCACCGGACCAGCCTTCTGCCACCGAACCACCGAACCAAGTGCCACCGGACCATCCTTCTTCCATCCCACTGGACCAGCCTTCTACCACCGAACCACCGAACCAAGTGACACCGGACCATCCTTCTTCCATCCCACCACCGGTCCAAGCAACTACCGGTCCACTCTACACTCCAACCACCTCCGAACCAAGCAATGACGAACCAAGACGTGCCAGGCCAGATCACATCAGCCCAGGCCCATCAGCGACTATACATATCCTGGACCCCTACCCCTAGCCTCATTCTATAAATAGAGGGGCAGGGGTACAGCAATGGGGACAAGTTTGAGAGCTCAAGCACGGAAGGAACTTTCAAACAACTTTCTTTTACTTGTATCAAAGCTTTGTACTTGTAATCAGAATAAGAGAAGAGAAATAACATATAAAGTGGACGTAGGCACATTCTGGCTGAACCACTATAAATCTGCGTGTCTTTTTACAGTTTAGCCCCTGTTTTTCATATATTTGCATAAATCGCTCAAATCACTAAGAATAACATAAGATCTACTAAATCATACAACTTCGAGGTGTTTGTCCATTTTTTGTGCAAACATTTTTGGTGCTTTCACTGAGAACTAGAAGCTCGAAGCTTCAGCTTCATCCGCTTAACAAGTTTTCCTAACAGCATCGTCCGCCACTTGGAAAACATGCCTCCCAAACAGAGAAAAGATGTTAACAAAGGAAAAAACATCGCATCCAGCAGTCTTCCAGATCCAGCTGTCACGAATCAAGTAAATCGTCCCCCTCCAGCAACAGTAACAAATGAAGAACAGGCTAACCCAACTACTCCTGCCACAGAACAGCCTGCAGCAATTACTAGAGCAGATCTGGACAGAGTTGTGATTGAAGTAACTAACCGCTTCACGTCCCAGCAGGAAGCCTTGGTGGACCATCTCATGTCACGCTTAAGGGACGCTGAAGAATCCAACCGCAACACTGAATCATGGGGCGAGTCCCAGTCTGGAGGATCTCAGAGACAACAATGATCTTCCTTCTTCGAAGGAGCTAACGGCAGGAGTAGCCGTGGTAGGAGCCGAGACCGAGCACAGCCCGAAGTTAGGCCTGAGGAAACGTTTGGTACCGAACCCAACGGGGAAGGTACCGGGCGAAGGTCAACTGTAGCTGAGCCTGTCATGCTGCCTAACCACAGAAACGCCAGTGAACGGGGCCGAGCTAGAGTCCAGCCCGAAGTTGGACCCGAGGAAGTGCTTAGATCAGAACCCAACAGGGGGAGATCAAGGCAAGGGCCAACTATAGCTGACCCAAGCATGCTCCCAGAAGATCAAAGGCAGCCACTGGAAAATATGAGGAATGATAGACGATACCATCCCTACAGGTCATCTGGACGGAATCAATCCCACAGAACAGAACCAAACTCATTTCTATCTGCTCCAAGTTCTGATGAAAGGATGGCACGCTTATTCAGAGAGTGTGTCCAACGGGAGCAAAGAGATCGAGGGATAGGCGCTAGGGTAACTAGCCCTTTCGCCCGCAATATCGAAATTGCTATCACCCCCCGAGAATGGAAGATGCCAACAATGGAACCCTACAAAGGAACCTCCGATCCCGTTGTACATTTACAGAGGTACACGCAGCATATGCTCATGAGTGGAGCGACAGAGGGAGTACTGTGCAAATGCTTTCCGCTCTTCTTAGCAAATCTTGCTACCTCCTGGTTCTGTCATCTGCCCCAAGGATCCATCAGCTCGTGGGAAATGTTGAAAGAAAAATTTATCAGTCAGTTCCGCATTCATGTGGAGCAACCTAAGGACGCCTATTCCTTATCCAGCGTAAAACAGAAACCTGGAGAAAAGCTGCAGCAATACCTAACCAGATTCAACACCGCAGCAGCCGTAGTCCAAGATGCCGATGAGAAGCTTATCCTAATGGCCCTCTGTAGTGGTGTGCATCCGGACACTAAATTTACTAGAAGGTTGACAAAAGAAAAACCAGCTACTTTACCCGATTTCTTCCATGAAGCCGGGAAATACAAGAGGCTTGAGGATGCTGCCGTTGAGGGGCAGTCAGGACAGCAAAATAAGACAACCCATGGCAACGCCCCTGCCGTGGCAAGGGACGTTCGAAGAAATGATTCCAGAGACAATGCTGGGGGCAAGAAGGGAGAAAAGCGCCTATATCGGCCAGGACCAAGATTCGACACTTACACCCCTTTGGACGAGACCTTCGAAAATATCTTCCTTGCCACCCAAGGCGAAGTTAGATACAAACGCCCACCATACAAGAAAGAATCAGATAACGCATAGAAGTCTGGAAAATTCTGCCGCTTCCACGAATCTCACGGGCATGATACCAACGAATGCCATCATCTCCGAGATCTGATTGACGAACACATCAGAAGAAAGAAACTGGAACGTTATGTAAAAGGTCAGGACAGGACCCCAGCTCCTGCCAATGAAAACCCAAGGCTACCCTCTCCGGGGGCCGATAGAGGAAACCGCAACGCTAGCAGCTCTAGCCAAGAAAAGATAGTGGTCCATACCATCTCAGGAGGGCCACACATCGCAGACAAAAGCTGGAAAGAGATGGAAAGATACGGAAAGTCGCTTAGAGACAATAAAGACTATGTCAATTCGGTTATAGAAGAGCGCCACCCGAAGCGGAAAGAAAGTAATGACATCACGTTCGGTAAGCGTGACCTAGAAGGAAGGCAGTACCCTCACATGGATCCCATGGTCATCTCTGCCCGACTTGGTCCCACTGAAGTATACCGAATCCTGGTAGACACTAGAAGCTCGGTAAACATCCTATTCAAACACGCATTCGACAAAATGAAGCTATCAATGAAGGATGTATCCCCCTGCGATAAACCACTACACGGCTTCACTGGAGATGCGAAGATGCCCCTCGGGCAACTGGACCTTTTTGTTGAAATTGGAAGCCATCCCCGCTCCGCTGTATGGAAACAAACGTTTGTGCTAATAGAAAACCAGTCGGCCTACAACGCCTTCTTAGGGAGGCCATCCTTGTCTGACTTCCAAATTGTCTTAGCCCCATGGTGCCTAAAGATGAAATTCCCAACAGACAATGGAGTAGGGGAAGTGGAAGGAGACCAGGACGTTGCTCGAGACTGCTATGTAACTGAACTTCGCAACAACCACAGGAAGGATAAAGGGAAGGGTGTAGAGATTGCCCTCTGCACAAAAAGCCTAGAAGCATAGCAACTAAAGAAATCCCCTCCTCTTCGATATACCAGCGACCCTTTCAATGAATTAGACCCTAGGGACAAAGAGGAGGAGGCCACCGCCGAGCCTGCAGAGGCTATGGAGTTTATATCTATAGACAAGCACGACTCAAGTAGACTATTGAAAATTGGGTCCCAACTAAAAGCCGAATTGAAGGAACAACTCATCGATTTTCTCCGCCACAACTTGGATGTATTCGCTTGGTCACACGCTGACATGACCGGAATCTCCCTCGACATAGCATGCCACGTATTAAGCATTGATCCTACCAAGGCGCCTGTAAAACAAAAAAAGAGAAGTATGGGGGCAGAGCGATCAGCAGCCCTCGATGAAGAAGTAAAGAATCTACTCGCCAATGACTTCATACGAGAAGCTGTTTACCCAGAATGGATCGCCAACCCGGTACTGGTAAAGAAGGCTAACGGGAAGTGGCGGACCTGCATCGACTTCTCCAACCTAAACGACGCCTGCCCAAAGGATTGCTTCCCACTTCCCAGAATCGACCAACTTGTAGACAGCACAGCCGGGCACTGGCTCCTATCTTTTATGGACGCGTACTCAGGATATAACCAAATTCCTATGCAGCTCCCGACCAAGACCACACTAGTTTCATCACTGACCTGGGTTTGTACTGCTATAAGGTAATGCCTTTCGGACTTAAAAATGCAGGAGCCACCTACCAGCGCCTCGTCAACAAGATGTTTGCAGGGCTAATAGGACAAACTATGGAAGTATATGTGGACGACATGCTGGTGAAATCACGGAAAGCCAAAGATCACGTAAGCCACCTAGGCGAAATGTTCCAGGTACTTCGACAGTATGGAATGAAGTTGAATCCACTAAAGTGCTCCTTCGGAGTGTCATCGGGAAAATTCTTAGGGTTCATCGTCCATGCCCGAGGGATTGAAGCAAACCCTGAACAAGTCCGAGCGCTAAGGGATATCAAGATACCTTCCACCCGAAAGGAAATGCAAAGCCTAAATGGAAAAGTGGCCGCCCTAAGCCGATTCATCTCCAAGGCAACGGACAAGTGCGTCCCCTTTTTCGAAGCTCTAAAGAAAGATAAAGGAAAGTTCGAATGGACGGACGAATGCTTAACCGCTTTCCTTAATCTAATTGAACACCTCCAGAAACCACCGGTACTCTCGACCCCAAGCGAAGGCGAAGAATTATATCTATACCTTGCTGTGTCATCTCACGCTCTAAGCGCTGCCTTGGTAAGGGAAGACAACCGCACGCAACGACCAGTTTACTTCGTCAGCAAAAGGTTTACTGGGGCAGAAGTTAGATATCCTAAACTTGAGAAGTTAGCATACTGTTTACTAATCACTTCACGAAAAATACGTCACTACTTCCAATCCCATTCCATCAAAGTTCTGACCGACCAACCACTGAGGCAGGTACTCCATCGTCCCGACACTTCCGGGCGACTACTTAAATGGTGCATTGAGCTGAGTCAATATGATATCACCTATCACCCTCGCACCGCCATCAAGGGACAAGCCATGGCTGATTTCATTGTAGAATTCACTAACAACGAGGATAAGGAGCAATTGGAAATAACATAAGATATCAAGTGGAATCTCTTTGTGGACGGTGCATCTAACGAACAAGGCTCGGGAGCAGGTGTGGTAATAATCACTCCCAGGGGAAATAAACTGCACTATGCTATAAGGTTGGAGTTCGCTGCCACCAACAACGATGCAGAATATGAAGTAGTGATAGCTGGACTAGAAATTGCCATAGAAATCGGGGCCAATTCTTTGTGTCTTCACAGCGATTCTCAACTTATTGTTAATCAAATCCTAGGAGAATTCCAAGCTCGAGAAGAACGACTCATAGCATATCTAAAGAAGACCCAGTTACTTCTCAGCCGATTGGACCACTACTTAGTCAAACATATCCCTCGGGAGGAGAACCGAGAGGCCGACGAATTAGCAAAGCAAGCAAGTGTGAGAGACATCACCATCTTCGGGGCAGTAACCATCTCAAAGCAATTGGCCCCAAGTTTTGAGCAAGTAAATCTGATAGCTGCAACCGAAGAAGCAACTTGGATGACTACCATCCGAGACTACCTACAAAGTGGCACTCTACCCAACGGGCGTAACGAAGTCAAGAAAATCTTGAGGAAAGCATCCCGCTACACAATACAAGAAGACATCCTTTATCGGCGCGGATTCTCTAACCCGTTATTAAGGTGTGTCGCCGGGAGAGAAGCCAAGGAAATCTTATCCAACATCCATCAGGGGAGCTGCGGAGATCACACCGGAGGGCAAACATTAGCAAAAAAGATACTCCGATACGGATATTTCTGGCCCACCTTAAGCAAGGACGCCTTAGATTTCGTCAAGAAGTGTGACAGATGCCAAAAATTTGCTAAGATTCCACGGCTACCAACAACTGAGATTACTCAAATGACCAGCCCTTGGCCCTTCGCAATATGGGGAATTGACTTAATCGGCGAGCTACCGATGGGCCGAGGCGGGGCCAAATATGCTATAATGGCAGTTGATTATTTCACCAAATGGGTGGAAGCGGAACCTCTGAATAAAGTATCTTCAGCAAAAGTTATTAACTTCTTAATCAAAAATGTTCTATGCAGGTACGGAGTCCCGCTCAAAATCATATCAGACAATGGACTTCAGTTTGACAGCGAGGAATTCGCCAACTGGTGCCAAGAACACGGAATTCATAAAAGCTTCTCATCCGTAGCATATCCCCAGGCAAACGGACAAGTCGAAGCAGTCAACAAAATTCTGAAAACTCTGATCAAAAAGAAGCTCGAAAAGTCAAAGGGCGCTTGGGTGGATGAACTCCCTACGGCACTGTGGGCCTACCGCACATCTTTCAGAACATCAACGGGGCACACTCCTTTCTCTTTGTCATACGGATCGGAGGCTATGCTCCCAGTTGAAACCATTGTGCCCTCCCACCGTAGGATCCACTATAACCCGGAAGAGAATGAAGAGCTCCTCCACATGTCTTTGGATCTAGTTGAGGAGAGAAGAAATGATGCAGTCCTTAAAGCAGCAGCCCACAAACAAAAAGTGGCGGCACACTACAACTCCAAAGTCAAGCATCGTACCTTACAAGAAGGGGATCTTGTCCTCAAGCGTATCTTCCCTCGTCCCGGAGCACTAGACCCAATCTGGGATGGACCATATGTAATTCATAAAGATCTCCACAACGGAGCCTATATTTTGTCAACAGTGGACGGAGAGGTGTTCCAGAGGGCATGGAACATCCAACACCTCCGTCGATACTTTTCTTAACTTGTATTGCCCATATGAAGTGAATTAACAAAGAGAATCAATGGACGTAGGCATTTTCGTGCCGAACCACTTTAAAAAACCTTGTCTCTTTTTTAACTTGTTCCTTTGTATCTTGGCTGCTTGTTAACTTTATCCTTTTCTGTTGAACAAAATCCTGAGCATATAGCATTTCTATTCAAAGCACTCCACAACGCAACTTCACCTGGACAAGACCTAGCAGGTACTATGCGAATCTATGCCCTCGCCAATGAGACACTTTTGCTCCGGCATCCCTCTGCTGCGGGTTAACTCATTGCTCGCGACGGCCCTCAAAGCCAACTGTAATGAGCCGATTATAAGCCACCGAGAAGGCCGACTATAGCCGAGGCAGCTCATTACGGCGTTAGGCTCGCCGGCAACTGTGAACCGACTATAAGCCCCAACATAAGGTGTGGCCAGCCAGGGGCAGTTCACAGTTGACGATCGGCACCCACGCTAGCCGGCCATAGTAAGTCGAATAATACCCATGATTACGGGCCATAATGGCCCGGATAGTTACTGTGCGCGATCTCGGCTCCGATGTGTCTTAAGTGCGGCTGTGGTAAAAAAGAATTAACTCCCCGCGGAGGCGTAAGATGGGTGACAAATGTCTCCAAGACCCACAGCTAGGGAAAGTGACTACAAAACCCGTTTGCCACGAACTTAAGCACATCGAAGGCCTTCCGTGATTGGAAGTTTTACTATTTCACATATTTCAATTTTACTTCAAAAGCTTTCCTCCTATCCTCTATAACAATCCATAAGGTACAGGATACAAAGTAGCAGATACTCGCCAATGGATGCAGAGATTCGCAATCGGATGGCAGGGCATTCAACTGCTTTCCATGCTCGGTCATACAAGATATTCGAAACTGCCATCTACAAACAGAACATGAAAGGCGGTATTTTCTTCCTTTATGTGCAGATGCATGACTATAATTTGTTCACACCACACACTAACATTGCAAGTCATGGAATCATGTCTTAAATCAGAACCCGACATCAAACACAATTTAATTACAAGAATATACATAGCTATATTTCTCATACGACATGCCAAAATAACATCAAACGTTCAAAAGACGACAAAATCAGCTTAAGTTAAAGAATTACACGTCAAAAATAAGACTATTTATTACAAGTGGCAAAATATTACAACCTAAAGGCTACTTTACTATTTTTCGACTAACATATACAACACTGTCAAATCCACAAAAAGAGTTTTTTCCAGGTATAATCAAGGGGCCGACTGCAGTGGATCTTTATCCTTGTCCTGTTGACCCCCTGTCCAGTCAGAAAAAGGATTCATTAGCAATAAGCAACCAAGTTGATGGAGAAACTAAAAAGGGAGACTTACCAGCGCCTACTTCCTGACTATCCTGATCGTCATCCTCTACCTGCACGCCTACCTCCTCAGCGGCAAGCAACCGCATACCTTCCTTCACCGCCACCTTCTCCTCCTTGGCAAACTGAGCAGTGACCGCATCCATGCTGAAGACCACGCCACCATCTTTATCCGCATCGGCCTTAGCCTCCTCCAAAGCCCGAAGATAGATCTTAGCCATGACCCTAGGATAATCATCCATCCAAGATAGGTTGCCCTGCTTCCAAGTTCGGAAGTACATGTCCTGAAGCATTTCATCCATCATCCCCTCATTCTCCTCAAACTCCCTCATCCGGGCCTCGGAAGCCGACAACCTTCCCACAGCAGCTTCTCTCTCTAAACGGTATCTCGAGCAGTCAGCCTGAAGGGATTTCCGCATCGCCTCCATCTCCTCCTTCAGCTTAACCTGAGCGAGCTCTGCAGCTTCAAGCTTCCCCGACAGCTCCTCTACCCACTCAAGATCCGCCCTCCGAACCTCAACCACTGTCGAGATGGCCATATTTATCTGTTCCTTGCAGGCGGCCTCCATCTTCCACAGTTCCGCCTTACTAGCCTCCTCCATAGCCTTCCTCAATCGCCCGGAGGCAGCCTCATGCTGAGAAATCTGAATGGCCTGGTCAGCGAGCTGTTTGGCCTGGTCCGAAACCATCAATCTTAGTCGGATGTTGGCACTCCCAATCTCCTCTTCAGCCTTAACCAGCCGGGCATGATGCCCCATCAGCTTCCTAGTCTCCTCCGCCACCCGATCAATACTAGCCTTGGCCTCGTCTCTCATGGTAACTATCCGAGTGATAAGTAGATCAAGATCTAAGGACTTAGCCTCATCAAGCACCCGTACCATGGGATTGCGGGGAAGAAGGTGCTCACCAGTAACCTCGTCAAAGATGATGTCGTGGGAACTTGGATCCAAATCAGGATGACCCGCAAATGGGTTACGAGCCAAGTCAGGACGGTCGATATGAGTAACAGAAGGGTTTCCGGATGGGTGCGGAGAAGGTGCGAACTCGCTGTCCTCCTCCGTGATATCATGAAGAGGCTGAGCCGGGAGCTGAGGACCGGGCGAAGGTTCGGATAAAGGACGACTCCTCTTTCTTTGCTGAATACCCTCTTCGATAACCCCGAGAAGAGGACGGTAGCCGACTACATCCCCGGAGAGGTGGGTCGAAGGCTTCGGCTTGACAGAAGTTTTGGAAAGCTTGTACTGTTCAAGCCTGTGCCAAAGATCTAAGGCCTTGGCCGTTTTACCTGCTCCTGATATGAAGAAAAAGTGTCACAAGCATATATTGATCTTTAATTCGAGAAAACACGGCAAATTAAAAGGTAATAAGAAAAGAAACACATCTGTGGTTGTACAAACCCTGGGGAGGAGTAGGATACTGCAATAAGTCCTGGATTTCATTCCAGGACGGGAGCGGGTCATAAAATATTCCTAAGTCCCTATCATAAATGGAGCCCGCAGGAATCAAAAGTTCACCTTGAGTCGTTGGAGCCACCTTGGCTGGGATGGTCTGAGAAGACTCACTTGCACCGGTCCCGGCCTTGTCCACTTTCCCAGTTTTCTCTACCAAAGCCGAATCTTCGTCCAGCCCCTCGAAAGCCTGGTGGAACGCATCGTCCGTCCACTCCTGAATCTCGCCCGCTTGCCCAGGAAGCAAGGCCCCGATGCCATCGCCACCTTTATCACCTTCCCGACCATCTCCTCCCTCACCTCTTTCCTCCTCTATGTCTTCCTCCTCCTGGGTAAGTGGACAATTGCTGGGGGAGGGACCGTCCAACTTCTTGAGTTTCTTACCTCCGACGGCTGGAGGTTTCGTGAAAGGTTTCCTCTTGCTACTCTCTACTGTAACACCTTCCTTGGTCTGAGCAGTCGCCCTCTCCTCCGCCATTTCCCTCAGCTTAACTACTGACTGCTGTGGAAGGATTAAGTTATACTCCAGAAGGATCGCATTTCTGATCAGGAAGGAAGATGATCTATATTTCCCGAGAATAGCTTCTATCTCAGCCGCCGTCTGAACCAGGCGGTCAGTCTCCACAATCGCAAAGCCACCTGTCGCTAGCAAAAATGAGAAAGTATGAGAAGAAGCATCGCAATCGGAATGGAAATTATAAGTAAAAGCATCAACTTACATCCAGAAGTAAAGCGCCGAATTGAAACGGAGTCGTCCCTGACAAAGAACCACTCCTTCTTGAACATGCTGAATTTAGAATACAGATCCAAGACCGGCTTGAAGGTCACGGCTGACTCCAAGCTAATGTATGGGGACCCCTTCTTATAGCCCCTCAGATTATACAAGTATCGGATCTCCCGGTTAGAAGGAGAACGACCATACTTCCTCTGGAAAATGACGAAGAGGCTCACCAGTATAGCATAGGAGTTGGTTGAAGCTGGAATGGGGCCACCTTGAGATATGTGAGGAAGCTGGTTACCCAAGCATGAAGAGGCGGAATGGCACCACACATGCATTGGTATCTGCTGTAAGCAAAGTACCCTTCAGGAGGGTCGTATGGCATAACATCTCTCCCTGGCAACAGCATTCGCGCCCTATCAATTCCGAAAGAATGAGAGATGACATCAAGCTGCTCTTCCTTAAGGGAGCTAGGAAAGCAATCGGGCGGGGAATTCAGAAGTTCCTGAGGGCCGTACCCGCCCACTAGTGATCTCGGGGTTGGTCCGTGACGTTCTGGATTCGGCTGAGCTGGGGGCACGGCAGAGGAACCTCCTTCGCCCCCGGATTTCTTTTTGTCTGATCGAGTTTCCGCTTTACGAGACATTATCTGCAACACCGGAAAAACATATTGTTAGAATAGAGGAAGTAAAGGAGCAAGTGAGTACAGTCCAAGATTTCGCTCGCAATATGAATGGTTCATTCGGCATTCTCACTCTCAATGGTTCATTCGGCATTCTCACTCCTCAATGGTTCATTCGGCATTCTCACTCTCAATGGTTCATTCGGCATTCTCACTCTCAATGGTTCATTCGGCATTCTCACTCCTCAATGGTTCATTCGGCATTTACTAATAGAATTCATTAGGTACTTGATTCGGCAGGCGTAGGAAAGTCGGTGGATTGATTCGGCTATGCAACAAATTTGACTCAAATGCTTCGTTCAGTAGGAAATAACATGGGCCCTAGCTCCATACTTATAGACGAAGGTGGACCTCCGAACCAACCGGTTCGGCGTCTGGAACCGGATATGACGATTCAAAGGAGAAACAAAGCACGCCATGTGCTGGCACATAACCTGCTTTGGGGGGCAAATGTTGGGTATATTTCGACCTCATCGCCAAACCAACTCCATCTCCAAGCCCAACCTCGAACCACTGAACCAAGTGACACCGGACCATCCTTCTTCCATCCCACCGGACCAGCCTTCTGCCACCGAACCACCGAACCAAGTGCCACCGGACCATCCTTCTTCCATCCCACCGGACCAGCCTTCTGCCACCGAACCACCGAACCAAGTGACACCGGACCATCCTTCTTCCATCCCACCACCGGTCCAAGCAACTACCGGTCCACTCTACACTCCAACCACCTCCGAACCAAGCAATGACGAACCAAGACGTGCCAGGCCAGATCACATCAGCCCAGGCCCATCAGCGACTATACATATCCTGGACCCCTACCGCTAGCCTCACTCTATAAATAGAGGGGCAGGGGTACAGCAATGGGGACAAGTTTGAGAGCTCAAGCACGGAAGGAACTTTCAAACAACTTTCTTTTACTTGTATCAAAGCTTTGTACTTGTAATCAGAATAAGAGAAGAGAAATAACATATAAAGTGGACGTAGGCACATTCTGGCTGAACCACTATAAATCTGCGTGTCTTTTTACAGTTTAGCCCCTGTTTTTCATATATTTGCATAAATCGCTCAAATCACTAAGAATAACATAAGATCTACTAAATCATACAACTTCGAGGTGTTTGTCCATTTTTTGTGCAAACAGAAGTACTTAAGTAACCATTTTAGTGTTTGAGAAAAATATTATTCTAAGAAATGAGAGACCATAAGTTACTCTTATAATAAATATAACATTTATACACATTTTCTAGTTTTATTATGTATAAATGATATAAGGTTATGAACAAATAATAGATAAGGTCAAGTACAGTTTGCCAATTTTATAATAATAGATAAGGATAAGTACACATCGCCAGTTTATTATGTACATTTTATTAACTTTAGAATTGTACACATTTGATAGTTTCATTGTGTACAGTTAATATTTTTATACACATTTGTTAGTTTATCGTATATATTATAGAGTTTGCACAAGAATTGGAATTTAGAATATAAACATATTATCCCAATAAACTAATTAGGAAAACAACTGGGTATTTGAAGAAAGAATTTAGTAACTGGAAATATTGGATACAATGTAAAGCGGTAGATAGGCTTCTAACATTGGATATTATCCCAATAAACTAATTAGGCAAACATCATGCTTTGTATTCTAATAATTAGTCCATTGTGAATTAAATATGATGACACCCTTATAAGTAGTGAAATCCCATAAGCTACTCAAGTTATTTCACTTGTTGCGTTAATATAAGTTTAATGTTAAGATTAAATATTTAAGTGATGAGCTTCAAGTATGGAAACTAACATTTACTTATTAGTGCACTATGTATAAGGAATAATATGCCCGTGATAATCAAATAAGTGCATAGTTGATAATGTTAAATGCAGCCCATGCTAGAGTTTAAATATATGTATCTCGCTTATATCAAATAGATATTATATTATTTATACCAACAAGATGTTGTAGGAAAATACCCATCCAACTATTATGGCACTATGGTATTGTCTCCTTTATATGTTGATGCTCTGTTTATTACCGCCTACAGATTATTTATATTACTCACATGTTTATATAGTTATTTACCCTTATGATATTTTCTAGGTTTTGGGTAGTGAGTACGATGAGATAGATTCTGTGTGATTAGAATTATACATAATAGATCTTGCGAGATCCATTCGATGTGAGGATATTTTTAGTGGTAAATTCTAGTGTAATACTAGAAAGGCTAATATCCATCTTACCGGTGACTATAGAATAGCACCCCGGGTCTGAGATGAGTTAACCCTATCATCACTGGTCAAACAATCTATTACTCAGGCTTTTCCTAGGATTTGATAGTATCTGTTAGTGCAATATATTTGATGGAGACACTGTTATGATTATCGGTAATATTTGGGGTAACAAAGAGACTGTGTTTGTATGGGGATGCCCACAGTTTGTGTTCCCAAGTACTTTCTCCCATTTGTGTACTCAGCTTTCGGTATAGATTTATAGTGTAACGACCCAGAATTTTGGACCATTCGCATCCATTATAAGTGTATAGGTAGACACACATGTCGGAATTGAATTGCTCAAAATACCGCGTTGTTAATTTAAATTTGGCAAAACTAAACATATACAGTAAATAAATAATCACAGATCATAGACACAGAGTAATAAGTGCAGCGGAAATAAAAGAGATAGTAGTTCATGAAGCTACTATATGAATATATAAATACATCAGAGTTTACAACAGAAGAGTAATACGATACATCAGAGTTAAACCAGATACAAATCAGAATACATTACTGGAATCATCGAATACTGAAAGCAGAATAGATGGCTGGATCTTCAAGCAAAGCTCCAACTCCAAAGGTGAGTCTCGAAAGCTGAACCACTCAGTCTGACCCGAGCGTAAAGCAAAAACACAAGACACTCGAGTCAGGATTAACATTCTTATATTAATAAATCCAACTCAAGTGAAATAGCAATTGAAATACAAGTAACTCAAAGGATGTTTGGAATAACCATCCTTTAAGGATCCGTTAAACTATCTACTAGGTAGTAATGTAGCTAAGTAGATAATGTCTATCAGTAATATGTAAAGATATCAAAATAGCGTTAATTCATGGCCCATTCCACCCTTAACACATTTTTATTCCCAAAAGCATATACAAGACCGTAGTTTCCCCAAAACCGGAAGTCACCAGAGGGAAATCCATATACTAAAGGTACAAATCAAAATCGTAGTGGTCGCGCATAAATGGAATACAAGTATGACAAGGCACATGAGGCAATACCCAAGGTAGTGATACTACCGTTCGCCTGATCCGGACTGGTGAGAACGCAACGCCGCAGCGCCCGCAACACCGTGAAACAACACTCCCAAAATCAAGTGTGCACCAATCGACAACAGTAATAAGTAGTTCGAAGAAGTGTGTCCACTTGAGGTAGCTAATCCTCCATTGGCCCGGAACAGCTCCTGTTTTAGTCATTTCCAATTTGACACAAGTGTCAAGGCTATCCATTATCGTTCTCTTTCTTCAGTCATCACGTACATCAAACCAACCACTTCATTCTGGATCATCACTCCGCGTATAGTTATTAAAGTGGTTTTCGGTTTAGATAGAGAGTATATCCATAACCGAATTCCGGTCTCTTTAATAACTTCCGTAATTATTACACCGATTGGTCGTTTATTTATTTCAAAACCAAATCAAATTCAATTTCAATTTCAATTCGTAAACCAACATTTCATTTGTCTTTCTAAATCAATTTCCAATATTTACGTTTCAAAACTTCATAATTACCATTTCAAAATCTTATAATTCAATTTCAATTCAAATATTGATTCAAGTTCGAATATCAGTTTCATTTAAAAATCATTTAAATTAATTTAATTTAACATTCAAATCAATTTAAATACATTAATCGATTTCATTTAATATTCGTTAAGTAAATTTGCCATTCAAACAATTTCTATTAAATTTCCAATTCATTAAATCCATTATTCAAATTCAACTTCATTAAATCAAACTTAAAATTTTGAATTAATTTCAATTCGTCAAATCAATTCTTTCAATTACAAGTCTTACATTAATTCCAAAAATATCACATTTTCATTTCTTGTTAAAGAAATTCCATTTCACTTATTTACTTACTTAAATAATTTTCCAAAACTTAATTAATAAAGAAACTCAATTTCAATTATTTATGAAGTAAAATTCACTTATTCAAAAGTTCAATTTTTCTTATTAAGAATTCAATTTTATTTAATCATTAAATAATTCATTATTAAATAATTCAAAATTTAATTATTAAATAATTTCAAAGTTTAATAATTTCAAACTTAATTATAATTTCAAACTTAATTATTAAATCATTTCAAACTTTAATAATTTCAAACTTAATTATAATTTCAACTTAATTCAATCATTTCTCAAATTAAATGACATTCTTTCATAAATTACATTGTCAATATTTTGTTTCAGATTATTAAATATTAACATTTTTCTCTTCATTAAAATTCAAATTTCAACTTCATTTCAAAATCATATTATTTATTCAAATTAGATCTTCGTTTTATTTTAAATCAAATTATTGACCAATCGGGTTTTATTTAATTCCTATCCTAGGTCAAAGTTCAATTTTTGGGTATTTAGCATTTCAACCCGATTCCAATTCAATTCAAAATCAAAACATAGCAAAGGGAACTTGCAGTGTGATAACTGGGATGGTGTCAAAGTAAATAAACAAGCAATAACAACAATCAATATCAATCCAATAATCAATTCAAATAATCTCGAAATAACCGTATTAATTCACATTATTATTTGTACGAATTAATATAATTATTTCTAGAATCTACACTATCATTTCATGTAGATTAAAGATTATTACATTACGGTTTTCACTTGTCATCCATTACAATTTCATACATCATCAATTTAACAACATACATTCAGTGGTCCAAAGTGTAATTAAACAAATCCTACGTGTCAATAAATTTACAGTTTAAAGGGGTCATATTATACAAATGTCCGTTAATCAAATTTAACATTTAACTATCATATCAAGTTCAATTGCATACTATTTATCATTTTAACATTAACAATTTAACGTCCAATATAAACATCAACAATCAATCAATTATCAGCCAAACTGTATTATCATCGCATAAATAATTAACAGATAATGGTGTCAGGTGTCACAAGTGAACTGATACAGGTAATAACAGTGTAAATATCAAACAGCAGCATATTTCAATTGTCGTTTCAATTGAAATCAAATTTAATAAATAAAAGAACGTTAATCGTGAGTGAGTGCTCACCTTTCGAGGTTAGAGATGAACGAGAAGATGACACGGATACACACACTGATACGGACGCTGAATTTGAATTTCGAATCCAATCAAGACAAAATTGACACGAATCCAACGATCAAAGCTGATATCAGGAATTTGATGAAAATAAATCAGAACTAGGCCGATGATGATAGTTGGTATAAGTGAACTCATATATATATAAAATTCAAATTAGTATCAAAATTTAAACATCTAAAAATAAACCTCTATAAATATACAAAACTAGACTAAGTATACATGACTAGTGTATAGACTTTCACACCCATTATATTTAAATTGAATTTTTCTAATAAAAAAAAATCAATACAACTTACTTTATTAATATATCTACACTAACAAATCATATAAAACTTGCATAATACTTGAATATATAAACTAACATATTATAGCTTACATACACGAATATAACTTCAGATTGAAAAGCAAATAAAATTTTACTTCTGACAAGTGTATATTTCAACAGTAAGCTATATATAGATACAAGCTGTCATATATGCTTCTGATTAGAATAGGAGTCAGGTAAAGCACAGATCAAATCAAAACATATACACTATATGCATACAATATATTAATATATCCTCAGTAAAATAAATACTTATGCAACGTTTTATATAACAACATATTCATAGCTATAATTAAACTATACGAATACTTCTCTGTCATACTTTCAAAAAAGCAAGCTACGCATGCCCAATACTTTATATGAAATTATATATATAACGTTTGTAACTAAATATATACCAGTTAAAATATATACACCCTTCAAAATAAATAATATATACATAATAGAACTAAGTTTAGATTCAAAGAATTATACTTCAGTCGACCTATATTTGAGAAGTATACAAGCTATGCGGCATAACTAGGACAAAACAACACATATATAATATAAATCCAACCTTATACATATATATAAATCGCATTTTCCATACTCTAGGGTGGCAGTTTACTAGATCATCCATATGCAAAATATTATATACATAACACACATATATATCTCTTATATATATATACACATATAGTACTCGAATTTTCACAAACCTTCACATATATACATATACTATAAAACCAATATTTTCATATGATAAAATCTTCATACTATAAGCTAATACGTTTATAAACTTAAGCTTGATATATATATGTGGACTGTACAACATTTATAACTGACAAGTTATAGAATCTATAAACTATATATACTTATCTAAATTCAAATATATAACTATATTTATATATATTAATATATTCAGTTAAAAGTAAAAAAAAAATTATTACACCATTATATTACCTAAAGCTGCACGAATATGTGTACAAGGTGGACTCGAAGGCTACTGGGTGCTTGATGTACAGCCGAAGGTGGTTGAGAGGGAGGTCTCAGTGGGCTCGGTCGGTGATATGAAGCGTTGGGTGGATGTGACTGTGACTGGGTGCTCGGAGTTGGAAGGGGGAGGCGGTTCTAGCGGTGAGAGGAGGAAGCGGAGTTGAGGGTCGAGTTCTGCGGTAGAGGAGGGGAGGCGCATGCTTCGCCTTGCGTGCTCGGTTGAGGGACAGTGGCGGAGATGCTTGGTTTAGGGGAGGTCGGCTCGGAGGAGAGAGGAGAGGTTGCCTCGTGTTTGCATGCACGTGTGAAGAGGAGGGAAAGAAAATGGGCTAGGCCGAGAGGGAGAGAAGTGGCGATGCGAGAAGGAAAGAGAGGGGAAGGGTGGGTTTCACTGGAAGGAGAATGGGGATGACAGCCTGGGTTATATGAAGTTTATACAATACATATATTTCAAAATATGAACAAAAGAAAGAAGATGAATAAAAAGGACAGATCCGTGCATATAAAGTTTGAAAGGGTATGGAGATCAACAGTCACGATTATTGGTTTCCGGAATATTAAATGTTCACAGCTGTTTGATTCAAGCTGATAACGAATAGTCACCAGAAATTTAAAAGACTCGGTTGCGGAACCGATACGCCAAGCGTTCCGCAGACTGCACCGCACATCGGTCTCCGAAATATAGAAGTGAATATACCGCAGAGATCAGCACGACGATACGATCATATTGGTATGCAGATAACGGTGGTACAATTGAATTAAAAATTCGAATTTTCTAATAGCGGAAAATGCAAGAAAAACGCTGAAAATTAAGATCGACGGAGCCAAAGATGTCCGAATCTGGAGAAACGACAAACTGACATCTTGCTTAGAAGATGGTTTAGAATTTTTCTATGTAAAAATATTTAGGTTTCGGAAACATTTTATTTTCATCGCTTTTTAACGGATTAAATTGAAGTGAATTTACGCGCGAAATAAATTTTCATATTTTCGGATGAAAATTTACCAGTTGCTATGTTTAACTAGACATATTTCAAATATTAAATTTTTATTTCAAAATTTTATCGTTTAAAATTTCACAAAATTTCAACTAATTACGTTATTAAAACAGTTGAAATTTACGGGTCGTTACACTCTCCCCCACTCAAAACTTTTCGTCCCCGAAAAGGAACGAGGTAGGAGAATAGAAACAACCAGAAAGAAAACAGATTTGAAAACAAAATAAAACAGTTGGTTTAAACCGTATAAATTTCAATTTACCTTAATTAATACTCAATATTTGATTTAAAATTCAGGGTATTTCAATAAGTTGATTTAATTCCAAATTATTAATATTTGATACCAAAAGATTTCTTCAAAACAAAATTTTATTTTATTTATCTCATTTATTCATTGCTTTATTATCCAATTATCCCTTATTATCAATTTCTAAAATCATAAACTTGAATAGTCCTTTATTTTAATCATATTTTATTCAACAAATCTACTTCTTCTTTATTCCAAATTATTATTAGATTTGTTCCACTTAATATATCTTATTACATATATTTAACCCATATAAATTAATTTAAACCATAAAAGTTTCGATTTAAACAAATTTATATTCACTAATTACCTTTAAATTCAAAGTATTTTCATAAGTTGATCAAATTTCAATTTATTAATTCTTCAAAACAAATTTATTAATTCTTTCAAAACAAATTTATTTCATTATTTACTGAGTTTACTTATTATCCTATCTAACTCTATTAACATCTTTATAATCAAAATTTAGTATATAACATTTATTATAAACACTCAAATTTTATTTATGAAATCATTTTATATTGTATATTATCTAATCACATTTTAACTTCTGAATAATTTAGGTAAGTTATATTGAAATGCAATTTAATACTATACCAATAAAAATTTCAAATTCAATTATTTCAAGTTTAAATTATGTATTCCAAATTTTGGTTTCATTTATAATTAAAATCATTCTTTAACAAAATTTAAGAATTAGATTTCCGATTAACTTTAAGCAATTTAGAGTTATATATAACATATTTATATCAATCAAATTAAATTTTAAAATAAGATACTTATATATATATATATATATAAATCGAATTATACTGAAGGAATTCAAATCAAAATATTTTTCCAAAACAAAACCGTAGCAATGCTACAGAATAGTATCTCCACTTCGAAACTCGAAAATGAATATCGATGATGCGGCCGCCATCACCGAAATTATTTTCCAGCGACAAAGAGAAGAGCACTGATTTCAACATTTTAAAATTCTTTGAAAACGGTTTCTATTCGAAAATACGTTCAATAATATATACTTTAAAATTTCAAGAACCAAAGTTCGAAATCACCGGAAATTAATAAATTCTCAAATTTCTGAATTAAATTCATTTCAAATTCCAAATCAATTTATAAACCGTATTTATAAATTTATTTAGAACAATAAATGATAATCAAATATTATCATTTCAAACATTTTTTTTCTTTTTCTCTCTTTTTTTTTCTAGAAAAATTTACTTATATATTTATAATATAATTATACAAAATTATTTCATTTACCAAGTTTGAAAACAATATTGTGTCGGTTTGTTCTGTTAAAGTGTTTTGGAAATCCTATCGATAGCGTTGATCAGACGAATCGATCGGAAACCCAAATCAACATCAACAACTCAAACAACACAGCATGTTAAAACATTTATGTATATATTAGTTTACAAATACATTTCTTTGCTCGACGATACAGAAATGAAATTTCAAAATAAGGATAGGGTTTCAAATTTTTGATGGACTCAAATCAATGAGAAATTTGATTCGAAGATAAGTTCGAAACAAAGATAAGATAATTTAATTACCACAATCGGGGGATAGATGAGTTTATTTTATTCACGGGCAACCTTAACCGGGTCGTCCGTAACTTCAAGAATAAGATCGATGCCGAATTCCAAGGTAAATCAACACTCGATCTCAAGAGATGGAATTCATGTATAGCAGGGAATAGATAGCATCGTAAACCGAGGATACAGAAATCTCCGGTAAATCGATGCCTATTATAAAGGAGTTTTGCTCCTTTACGAATCATTCTAAGATTGGCGAGACCGCCGATCTATTATAGATAACATTCAAAATGGAGTTATGGGGTGCTCCAGAATTGAAAGAAGACGAATAGTGAAGGACACGAATGAAATTTGGAACCGCAGGGAACGTTCCAAAATTCAAAGGAATTGAGTCAAAGGAAGAGATTGAACTCGAATGAAAGTGATTTTGTAAATACATTTACCCTATATGCTAAGTTTTGCCTAGAGCTACCAAAGCTCTGATACCAACTGTAACGACCCAGAATTTTGGACCATTCGCATCCATTATAAGTGTATAGGTAGACACACATGTCGGAATTGAATTGCTCAAAATACCGCGTTGTTAATTTAAATTTGGCAAAACTGAACATATACAGTAAATAAATAATCACAGATCATAGACACAGAGTAATAAGTGCAGCGGAAATAAAAGAGATAGTAGTTCATGAAGCTACTATATGAATATATAAATACATCAGAGTTTACAACAGAAGAGTAATACGATACATCAGAGTTAAACCAGATACAAATCAGAATACATTACTGGAATCATCGAATACTGAAAGCAGAATAGATGGCTGGATCTTCAAGCAAAGCTCCAACTCCAAAGGTGAGTCTCGAAAGCTGAACCACTCAGTCTGACCCGAGCGTAAAGCAAAAACACAAGACACTCGAGTCAGGATTAACATTCTTATATTAATAAATCCAACTCAAGTGAAATAGCAATTGAAATACAAGTAACTCAAAGGATGTTTGGAATAACCATCCTTTAAGGATCCGTTAAACTATCTACTAGGTAGTAATGTACGCTAAGTAGATAATGTCTATCAGTAATATGTAAAGATATCAAAATAGCGTTAAGTCATGGCTCATTCCACCCTTAACACATTTTTTTTCCCAAAAGCATATACAAGACCGTAGTTTCCCCAAAACCGGAAGTCACCAGAGGGAAATCCATATACTAAAGGTACAAATCAAAATCATAGTGGTCGCGCATAAATGGAATACAAGTATGACAAGGCACATGAGGCAATACCCAAGGTAGTGAACTACCGTTCGCCTGATCCGGACTGGTGAGAACGCAACGCCGCAGCGCCCGCAACACCGTGAAACAACACTCCCAAAATCAAGGGTGCACCAATTGACAACAGTAATAAGTAGTTTGAAGAAGTGTGTCCACTTGAGGTAGCTAATCCTCCATTGGCCCGACACAGCTCCTGTTTTAGTCATTTCCAATTTGACACAAGTGTCAAGGCTATCCATTATCGTTCTCTTTCTTCAGTCATCACGTACATCAAACCAACCACTTCATTCTGGATCATCACTCCGCGTATAGTTATTAAAGTGGTTTTCGGTTTAGATAGAGAGTATATCCATAACCGAATTCCGGTCTCTTTAATAACTTCCGTAATTATTACACCGATTGGTCGTTTATTTATTTCAAAACCAAATCAAATTCAATTTCAATTTCAATTCGTAAACCAACATTTCATTTGTCTTTCTAAATCAATTTCCAATATTTACGTTTCAAAACTTCATAATTACCATTTCAAAATCTTATAATTCAATTTCAATTCAAATATTGATTCAAGTTCGAATATCAGTTTCATTTCAAAATCATTTAAATTAATTTAATTTAACATTCAAATCAATTTAAATACATTAATCGATTTCATTTAATATTCGTTAAGTAAATTTGCCATTCAAACAATTTCTATTAAATTTCCAATTCATTAAATCCATTATTCAAATTCAACTTCATTAAATCAAACTTAAAATTTTGAATTAAATTCAATTCGTCAAATCAATTCTTTCAATTACAAGTCTTACATTAATTCCAAAAATATCACATTTTCATTTCTTGTTAAAGAAATTCCATTTCACTTATTTACTTACTTAAATAATTTTCCAAAACTTAATTAATAAAGAAACTCAATTTCAATTATTTACGAAGTAAAATTCACTTATTCAAAAGTTCAATTTTTCTTATTAAGAATTCAATTTTATTTAATCATTAAATAATTCATTATTAAATAATTCAAAACTTAATTATTAAATAATTTCAAAGTTTAATAATTTCAAACTTAATTATAATTTCAAACTTAATTATTAAATCATTTCAAACTTTAATAATTTCAAACTTAATTATAATTTCAACTTAATTCAATCATTTCTCAAATTAAATGACATTCTTTCATAAATTACATTGTTAATATTTTGTTTCAGATTATTAAATATTAACATTTTTCTCTTCATTAAAATTCAAATTTCAACTTCATTTCAAAATCATATTATTTATTCAAATAAGATCTTCGTTTTATTTTAAATCAAATTATTGACCAATCGGGTTTTATTTAATTCCTATCTTAGGTCAAAGTTCAATTTTTGGGTATTTATCATTTCAACCCGATTCCAATTCAATTCAAAATCAAAACATAGCAAAGGGAACTTGCAGTGTGATAACTGGGATGGTGTCAAAGTAAATAAACAAGCAATAACAACAATCAATATCAATCCAATAATCAATTCAAATAATCCCGAAATAACCGTATTAATTCGCATTATTATTTGTACGAATTAATATAATTATTTCTAGAATCTACACTATCATTTCATGTAGATTAAAGATTATTACATTACGGTTTTCACTTGTCATCCATTACAATTTCATACATCATCAATTTAACAACATACATTCAGTGGTCCAAAGTGTAATTAAACAAATCCTACGTGTCAATAAATTTTACAGTTTAAAGGGGTCATATTATACAAATGTCCGTTAATCAAATTTAACATTTAACTATCATATCAAGTTCAATTGCATACTATTTATCATTTTAACATTAACAATTTAACGTCCAATATAAACATCAACAATCAATCAATTATCAGCCAAACTGTATTATCATCGCATAAATAATTAACAGATAATGGTGTCAGGTGTCACAAGTGAACTGATACAGGTAATAACAGTGTAAATATCAAACAGCAGCATATTTCAATTGTCGTTTCAATTGAAATCAAATTTAATAAATAAAAGAACGTTAATCGTGAGTGAGTGCTCACCTTTCGAGGTTAGAGATGAACGAGAAGATGACACGGATACACACACTGATACGGACGCTGAATTTGAATTTCGAATCCAATCAAGACAAAATTGACACGAATCCAACGATCAAAGCTGATATCAGGAATTTGATGAAAATAAATCAGAACTAGGCCGATGATGATAGTTGGTATAAGTGAACTCATATATATATAAAATTCAAATTAGTATCAAAATTTAAACATCTAAAAATAAACCTCTATAAATATACGAAACTAGACTAAGTATACATGACTAGTGTATAGACTTTCACACCCATTATATTCAAATTGATTTTTTCTAATAAAAAAAAATCAATACAACTTACTTTATTAATATATCTACACTAACAAATCATATAAAACTTGCATAATACTTGAATATATAAACTAACATATTATAGCTTACATACACGAATATAACTTCAGATTGAAAAGCAAATAAAATTTTACTTCTCACAAGTGTATATTTCAACAGTAAGCTATATATAGATACAAGCTATCATATATGCTTCTGATTAGAATAGGAGTCAGGTAAAGCACAGATCAAATCAAAACATATACACTATATGCATACAATATATTAATATATCCTCAGTAAAATAAATACTTATGCAACGTTTTATATAACAACATATTCATAGCTATAATTAAACTATACGAATACTTCTCTGTCATACTTTCAAAAAAGCAAGCTACGCATGCCCAATACTTTATATGAAATTATATATATAAGGTTTGTAACTAAATATATACCAGTTAAAATATATACACCCTTCAAAATAAATAATATATACATAATAGAACTAAGTTTAGATTCAAAGAATTATACTTCAGCCGACCTATATTTGAGAAGTATACAAGCTATGCGGCATAACTAGGACAAAATAACACATATATAATATAAATCCAACCTTATACATATATATAAATCGCATTTTCCATACTCTAGGGTGGCAGTTTACTAGATCATCCATATGCAAAATATTATATACATAACACACATATATATCTCTTATATATATATACACATATAGTACTCGAATTTTCACAAACCTTCACATATATACATATACTATAAAACCAATATTTTCATATGATAAAATCTTCATACTATAAGCTAATACGTTTATAAACTTAAGCTTGATATATAGATGTGGACTGTACAACATTTATAACTGACAAGTTATAGAATCTATAAACTTATATATACTTATCTAAATTCAAATATATAACTATATTTATATATATTAATATATTCAGTTAAAAGTAAAAAAAAAATTATTACACCATTATATTACCTAAAGCTGCACGAATATGTGTACAAGGTGGACTTGAAAGCTACTAGGTGCTTGATGTACAGCCGAAGGTGGTTGAGAGGGAGGTCTCAGTGGGCTCGGTCAGTGATATGAAGCGTTGGGTGGATGTGACTGCGACTGGGTGCTCGGAGTTGGAAGGGGGAGGCGGTTCTAGCGGTGAGAGGAGGAAGCGGAGTTGAGGGTCGAGTTCTGCGGTAGAGGAGGGGAGGCGCATGCTTCGCCTTGCGTGCTCGGTTGTGGGACAGTGGCGGAGATGCTTGGTTTAGGGGAGGTCGGCTCGGAGGAGAGAGGAGAGGTTGCCTCGTGTTTGCATGCACGTGTGAAGAGGAGGGAAAGAAAATGGGCTAGGCCGAGAGGGAGAGAAGTGGCGATGCGAGAAGGAAAGAGAGGGGAAGGGTGGGTTTCACTGGAAGGAGAATGGGGATGACAGCCTGGGTTATATGAAGTTTATACAATACATATATTTCAAAATATGAACAAAAGAAAGAAGATGAATAAAAAGGACAGATCCGTGCATATAAAGTTTGAAAGGGTATGGAGATCAACAGTCACGATTATTGGTTTCCGGAATATTAAATGTTCACAGCTGTTTGATTCAAGCAGATAACGAATAGTCACCAGAAATTTAAAAGACTCGGTTGCGGAACCGATACGCCAAGCGTTCCGCAGACTGCACCGCACATCGGTCTCCGAAATATAGAAGTGAATATACCGCAGAGATCAGCACGACGATACGATCATATTGGTATACAGATAACGGTGGTACAATTGAATTAAAAATTCGAATTTTCTAATAGCGGAAAATGCAAGAAAAACGCTGAAAATTAAGATCGACGGAGCCAAAGATGTCCGAATCTGGAGAAACGACAAACTGACATCTTGCTCAGAAGATGGTTTAGAATTTTTCTATGTAAAAATATTTAGGTTTCGGAAACATTTTATTTTCATCGCTTTTTAACGGATTAAATTGAAGTGAATTTACGCGCAAAATAAATTTTCATATTTTCGGACGAAAATTTACCAGTTGCTATGTTTAACTAGACGTATTTCAAATATTAAATTTTTATTTCAAAATTTTATCGTTTAAAATTTCACAAAATTTCAACTAATTACGTTATTAAAACAGTTGAAATTTACGGGTCGTTACATATAGATTTCCAATAAATATGATTTTGCACTAATTTTAGGAAAGTGGAAATTCGAGAAATCATTATAGTGAGTATGATGACCCAAATGAGCAGGTGTGGATATTAGAGACAATAAATGGGTATAATGAGATGAGTGGGGTATATTAGTGTATTGTGCGACACTCATCTAGGTACCATGATAAATTGAATATGCGTCGTTAATATCTGCATCATTATAGTGAAAAATGGGACTAGAGTGAAATGTTAAGATACAGTTACTACTGTATATTCCGCTTTACTAAGTGCGACTTCTATATTATATCAACATTCTTCATATTGGTAGTTATCGTATGAGTGTGCAAAGCACATCAGTTTTACCCAGTCCATTTTGTGGGTTCAGCTGGTCTCTATATTCTAGGCATATCACAGTAGGAGAGCATGTAGATATGAGCTTTATAAACTAGCATTATTACTATCTACATTATCATAATGGTATGCTACATATATTATTATGGTGTATGTGCTAACTCTAAGATGCAGGTGAAGAGCAGGAAATCCTATAGTATCGAGCTTTCTAGCCCATTTAGTTTTATTTCTTCGTATGCTATGCTGATGATTATTATTATATAAGATGCTACTAACTTTTTGATTATAGGTAATCCCTTATATAGTTACCATTAATTGAACTCTACTAATAAGTAGTAAAAGAACTATGTTTGGCTTGATTCTGTAATGGGTAAGTAAGCAGTCTCATTGGTATTGTGACACAGTCCAGTTTCCATTCATTTATTATTTTATATTTGTGTGTGTGTATATATATATTCATATAATGAGATTGTAGGATGAGTGGATAGTTATCTTACAATGGGAAAGAATGAGCCGGAATACCACTATGACTTTTACTTAAGATTTTTATTAAGAGATAATTAGAGTCATATATTTAGTCAATAACCATACACCACTCTGATAACTATTTAAGTTATTGACTATATTCATCCTATCACATCCTACATTATCACTATATAAATTAAGCTATATCTCAGAGTTATATTATGCAATTAGTGGGTAGCTGAGTCACCTATTTTGGTCGATGCTCCAGTTTTTGATGCATTAAACGGGGGTCAAAAATTGGGTCAACACAATTTTATCGGATATTTTTGATTAATAAATTGCTAAGTTAGCTGGTACCAAGATGTGATACCAAAATGTGACAAACGATTTCTTTCAAAGTGGTGATTGCCAGTACTATTGCGCCTAATTTCATGGTTAGCCTCTCGACTCAACCAACCCTAAATAGGGGCATGTAGGGATAAGAGCTAAGTCTTCGCCACACTCAATCACAATGTGAGAACCCCCTATTATGCACACACAAAACTATAATCAAGTAAGTTAAGATGGGATATGCCACATTGACAATGTGACTTTCTACGTACCCATTACAGGATCTGTGACGCCCCACCTCTATGCTCATAATAACAAAGAGTATTAAAAGAAATACTGTCTATTATTACGAAGAATAAGGCTGGATAGGAGCGACCATCCGTAGTTGGCCTTACACTAATATTGGTTATCTCGATAGGAGTGGTATATACTTTTTATTTTTCATCTATTATTTATTTACTCCCATCGACACACCCAATTATCTGTATAAAACAAACTACGATAGTTCATAATAGTTTAGGACATTAGATATAACAATAACACAGATAATATAAATGCGGAACACAGATTAACAAAAATCTCATATATATATAACCGATGTCAGTTACAATATAGTTGACACGATACATATGATACAACTACAACTGCCAACTCTAGAAGTTATATATACAAGTACATTATCGACTAATATACATGAATACATATCGTTCTATACAATGACACGACTACTACAAAATGACACTGACAACTTCAGAAGATGTGAAAAGTCTTCAAATCCCAAACAGCAACTCAAGGAAGGAAATCTACAACCTGAAATAACTCGGGTCTGACCCGAGTATTACATTCAGAAGAAAATAATACACGGGTCAGTCTAATTCAAACTCAGTTATTAGTGCATAGCCGCAATAATAATCAGATAGTCAAATAGACGACAGTCAAAGAAATCTCGTATATCCAACTCTCGATACGAGAATTGGATAACGGCATATATAACACTAAATAGTGTTAAACAACAAATCAGCAATCCAAATCAGAATATAACTCCAAAATATTGAAATTCACCAACGAAACAATTCAACAAATCGAAACATCAATTTAAAACTGTCAAATCTGATAGGGCTGCAGTACACGCCTGTAGTACACACACGCGTGTACTGCCTCGCCACTATCGCAAGAGATACGCAAAAGCTCAGTGAAAGTCACAAATGATCATCAGGTCAAACCTCGAAATCGGGTTCAACACAAGTGTAATAACAACGCAAATGAAACTGTACGACATAACAGTGCCAACTCCGAAAAGACATGAAGATTACACGACTACGGGTCGGGAACAAACATATGCACATCAACAAGCGACGAGCGCAAGAGTGCTCCCACCCTCAACTTCTAATGAACAGCCTATATCAATACCAACCAGATTAGAGGCAACAAGTGAAACAAATTCAAACGAACAGAGACAGCAAACTCCAATTATAAAGCGACAGTGCATATGTGTATTTACCCAACATGCTACGTAGATGAACGAGACCTAACCATGCCAAGACCAATGACAAACTTTAAAGCCATGTATAAAGCAGTGTCGGTGAATAATGCAAGCAAATTAACAACTACATATACTATAGTGCAGCATATAACAAGTGAGGGCTAGCACAACAAGGAGCAGCCAAATGATGAAATTCCAAATCACAAAGGTTCAGTGACTCGGAGGTCAAAATAATGTTCAAGGCATGTTTGAACAATTACAAATAAGAGCCATGATTGCCCGAGAATTCGAACAAGTCAAAATGCTCAAAATCAAACTCAAGAACAAAGGCTACGAAATGATCAAGAAATAAATATGGCGGCATGGATCGACAGACCAACAAGTGCAGGGTGACACAAATAGTTGAAATGAACAAGTGCTTGAAACAATTCCAAGTTGGACAAATTATAGCGAAGCTAGTGACTCAACTTCAAAGAACAACACATTTAAACTCAAGTACAATACTCACATGAGTAAGGTCGACAGCGTATATGATCGACTGTCTACATAAGTAAAACTGTGAAGGAACAGCAGTGCAATTCTATTACAACCAACGACATGGGGCAAAGACTTGATGAACAAATGCAAGAACCACAGTGGATACAAATGCATTACTGAAACACGAACATAAGATACTTGATCTACTTCGAATCAGTATATAAGGGTGCAGAAATCACAGGACAATGGACTGCAAATTTTACGAGAACCCAATAACGAAACCCAGAGTAATAACTTCACAAAAACAAGTAAGGGGTTTCAAAGTGCCAAAGCCATGCAACAGCAGTACCACTTCACAAACGACCAAGACGAAACAATAAGTGACCGAAGTCCAGAATTTCGCAAAACCAAATCACAATAGTTCAAATGTCGAAACCAACCAAAATAAGTTCAAACGCTAATAAGAACCCAAAGTCACCATGAACAGAGCAAGGTTACAACTGACTCGACATCATCAAAATCAAAGCCGAAGGCAGGAGTAAACTCGAGAATTCAAGGGTTACGAACCCCATATGCATCATCGACAAATTAATCCAAAATCAAAGATTACAAGAAATAAAATCAATTCTAGATGAACGAGGGCAACTGGCTGAGATGAAGCAACAATGAAGCAAAGAAAAATCGAAACTGCAAAGGCATCAAACGAGTATGAAATAGATGTGAGTAAACTCACCTTAACAATCGGTCGAAAGCATCTCAGAGGCGAGCTTCTCAAAAGCAAGGAGATCGAGTTGTAAACGAGCTTTCGTGATCGACATCAACGAAGACGAGCGAAATTGTATCGAAGCCCTATTTCTCTGGAGACGAACGAGAAGATGCGGCTGCCATTTTTTTTTCTTTCTTTCGATTTGATTTGGGTTTTCGAATCAATGAGATAGAGGGGGGTTTTCGTGTTTTTTTTTGAGAGAAGGGGGAAAATGATCGTGGGTTTGACAGAGGAAAACGTGGTATAGGGTATGGCTTTAGACGTGATTTCTTGTACTAGAGGATGGTATTTTTTTTTCTGATAGCTCACACTGCATAAAGCAACCAATTGAAAATATGGGCCAACTAAATTGTTAAGCCCGCATAACCATTTTACAGATTTAAAAAGAATCCCCATTTGATTTAAAAATTCCTATAGCGATCCGTTATCACTTGACGATTTAATACAAGTAATTTCGATCGGACTAAAAACCTCCAACAGCAATTTGCAACAATTTGATCGTCGTTTTGACGATGATTAAAAGTTACAAACTCTCGGGTTGTTACAGACTCCCCTCCTTATAAAAATTGCGTCCACGCAATCATAGGGAATAAATGGATAAAAGGTAACAACCAAAAGATCATGGCAATGTCGAATGTATAAGCAAAGCAAGTGTCAGCGGGGAAGTATTAGATAAGAAATCGAAAGGTTCGACTGCTTCAAATCAAAAGAATCAACCTCGTGGGAATCAGGGATCAAAATCAGACGACTAACAAAAGCAAGAACAATCGAGTTCCAGCAACTAAAAGAAAAGAAAAACAGAGTAGAAATCCCATACAGAGCACGAATTGAATGTGAGTAAATCAAATTACTCACCTGAATCGCCAGAGAAAAAGACGAAGCTCAAATCTCAAAAGTCGCAAATATTCAATCATCAAAACGATAATTGAATTTTCAAATCGCAAATATTTACTTATCTCAAACGATAATCAGAAGACAAATCAAATATCTGATTATCTCAAACGATAGTCAGAAAACAAATATTCAATTACCAAAAACGATAATCAAATTTCTCAAATCAACAAATATTCGATTATCACAACGATAATCAAATTTCAAATTCAACAAATATTTAATTATCAAAAGCGATAATTAAATCTCAAATAAGCAAATATTTAATTATCAAAAGCGATAATTAAATCTCAAATCAGCAAATATTTAATTATCAAAAGCGATAATTAAATCTCAAATCAGCAAATATTTAATTATCAAAAGCGATAATTAAATCTCATATCAACAAATATTTAATTATCTAAAGCGATAATTAAATCTCAAAACAACAATTATTTAATTATCAAAAGCGATAATTAAATTCGAAATCAGCAAATATTTAATTATCTAAAGCGATAATTAAATCTCAAATCAGCAAATATTTAATTATCAAAAGCGATAATTAAATCTCAAATCAGCAAATATTTAATTATCAAAAGCGATAATTAAATCTCAAATCAGCAAATATTTAATTATCAAAAGCGATAATTAAATCTCAAAGCAACAAATATTTAATTATCTAAAGCGATAATTAAATCTCAAATCAACAAATATTTAATTATCAAAAGCGATAATTAAATTCGAAATCAGCAAATATTTAATTATCAAAAGCGATAATTAAATTCGAAATCAGCAAATATTTAATTATCTAAAGCGATAATTAAATCTCAAATCAGCAAATATTTAATTATCAAAAGCGATAATTAAATCTCAAATCAGCAAATATTTAATTATCAAAAGCGATAATTAAATCTCATATCAACAAATATTTAATTATCTAAAGCGATAATTAAATCTCAAAACAGCAATTATTTAATTATCAAAAGCGATAATTAAATTCGAAATCAGCAAATATTTAATTATCTAAAGCGATAATTAAATCTCAAATCAGCAAATATTTAATTATCAAAAGCGATAATTAAATCTCAAATCAGCAAATATTTAATTATCAAAAGCGATAATTAAATCTCAAATCAGCAAATATTTAATTATCAAAAGCGATAATTAAATCTCAAAGCAACAAATATTTAATTATCTAAAGCGATAATTAAATCTCAAATCAGCAAATATTTAATTATCAAAAGCGATAATTAAATTCGAAATCAGCAAATATTTAATTATCAAAAGCGATAATTAAATTCGAAATCAGCAAATATTTAATTATCTAAAGCGATAATTAAATCTCAAATCAGCAAATATTTAATTATCAAAAGCGATAATTAAATTCGAAATCAGCAAATATTTAATTATCAAAAGCGATAATTAAATTCGAAATCAGCAAATATTTAATTATCTAAAGCGATAATTAAATCTCAAATCAGCAAATATTTAATTATCAAAAGCGATAATTAAATCTCAAATCAGCAAATATTTAATTATCTAAAGTGATAATTAAAAGCAACAAATATCCGATTATCAAAAACGATAATCAGAACTCATATCAATAAATATCCAATTACCTGCAGATAATTGGAAGCAACAAATATCTAGAAATCAATTAAGAAGACTAGAAAATCAACATAAAAGCTTGGATAGATCCCATCAGATGGCGAGTTTTTAATTCGCCGCACGTGCATCTCAGAGTGGCCGAAGCCTACCAAGTACTCAACATAATTTTGGCGCCCATCAGATTGACCCGAAGGTCCGCAGAGTGACCCGAAGGTCTAGTACTGGTATTTGACCCGAAGGTCCGCAGAGTGGCCCGAAAGCCCAACAAATGACCCGAAGGTCCGCAGAGTGGCCCGAAAGCCCAACAAATGACCCGAAGGTCCTCATAGTGGCTCGAAAGCACACGAAAGCATCAAAATGTTTCAATTAACGAGTCCGGAATTAACCGAAATAGCAAACGCACATGTCCCATACCACGTGTTTTACTAAATCGTTTGATTCTCTTCATCGTTTCCTTGAAAGTGCAAAATTGTGTATTTTGTAAAAATACACTTTACATTCTCAAACGGACAAGTCCGGAATTAAGCGAATCAGTAAAAGAAAGGGGTCATAGTCCTCGATTTTGCTGAAACGTTTAAATCGCTTCCTCATTCTTTTGAAAGCGTAAACTGTTAAATTTCTGAAAACAATTTTATTTACTTTGTAAAAATAACAATTCACCTTCTCAACTGGACAAGTCCGGAGTTAAGCGAAACAGTAAAAGAAAGGGGTCATAATCCTCGATTTTGCTGAATCGTTTAAGTCGCTTTCTCATTCTTTTGAAACGCAAACTGTTACAATTTTATAAAACAATTTTCATTTTAAAACAATTTTCCAATCACGTGATTAAAACAGCAAATCAGTAACAATTTCGATAAGGAAATTGTACTTCTCAAAATACCGTAAAAACGGTTACAAATCAGTATCGCGGAATATCCGCTTGAAAATCCACTTTTAAAATTTGGCGGTTACTGAAGCCAAAGCGACAGTAGTTTTAAAACATCAAAATCACATCAAAACAATCTACATCAAAATGTAATGTCAGTGAATTTTCATTCATCAAATGCCACAAAACACCGTACTTCAAAATATAGCATTGGTGTAAAATTCCGTTGTAAAAATAACGGCAACAAAATACGTTTCATAACCAAGCATCGGTTCAACGTAAAATAAATGCAATAACGTGCAATTTAAATTTTTGCACGTACTACAAAATGAACAAAGAATCATTCAAATGTATCTTCAATGAAGATAATTTAAAACAGCAAAAATCTAATCAATAGATGATTAGTACAAAAGAAAGTCAGCGGAAATTTCAACAAAAATCACATATCTGCAATTTCTTCGAATCCTCAGTTCGGATTCGAAGTTCTCAAAGAAACAAAATAATTACAGCTATGTAAACAACAAACAAAATTCATATCAATTTCGTATTTTGATTTTTAAATCAAAAAGATTATCAGTTGTACTCAGCGAAGACAGTTTCACTGTTTCCGCTGCGCACTCTGATAAACAGAATACAAATCAATCAAATCATCAGAACACAATTTCACTATTATTTTTAAATAAAGTTATTTAAAAATTTCATCCAAATTTCAAAACTTTAGTTTTGACTCAAGCACAAATAAAACATCGACCAATAGTTGTAACATATGTTCCATCCGAGTTAAGTTTTATATTATGTCCATAAACCCCAAGCTCTGATACCAACTGTGACGCCCCACCTCTATGCCCATAATAACAAAGAGTATTAAAAGAAATACTGTCTATTATTACGAAGAATAAGGCTGGATAGGAGCGACCATCCGTAGTTGGCCTTACACTAATATTGGTTATCTCGATAGGAGTGGCATATACTTTTTATTTTTCATCTATTATTTATTTACTCCCATCGACACACCCAATTATCAGTATAAAACAAACTACGATAGTTCGTAATAGTTTAGGACATTAGATATAACAATAACATAGATAATATAAATGCGGAACACAGATTAACAAAAATCTCATATATATATAACCGATGTCAGTTACAATATAGTTGACACGATACATATGATACAACTACAACTGCCGACTCTAGAAGTTATATATACAAGTACATTATCGACTAATATACATGAATACATATCGTTCTATACAATGACACGACTACTACAAAATGACACTGACAACTTCAGAAGATGTGAAAAGTCTTCAAATCCCAAACAGCAACTCAAGGAAGGAAATCTACAACCTGAAATAACTCGGGTCTGACCCGAGTATTACATTCAGAAGAAAATAATACACGGGTCAGTCTAATTCAAACTCAGTTATTAGTGCATAGCCGCAATAATAATCAGATAGTCAAATAGACGACAGTCAAAGAAATCTCGTATATCCAACTCTCGATACGAGAATTGGATAACGGCATATATAACACTAAATAGTGTTAAACAACAAATCAGCAATCCAAATCAGAATATAACTCCAAAACATTGAAATTCACCAACGAAACAATTCAACAAATCGAAACATCAATTTAAAACTGTCAAATCTGATAGGGCTGCAGTACACGCCTGTAGTACACACACGCGTGTACTGCCTCGCCACTATCGCAAGAGATACGCAAAAGCTCAGTGAAAGTCACAAATGATCATCAGGTCAAACCCCGAAATCGGGTTCAACACAAGTGTAATAACAACGCAAATGAAACTGTACGACATAACAGTGCCAACTCCGAAAAGACATGAAGATTACACGACTACGGGTCGGGAACAAACATATGCACATCAACAAGCGACGAGCGCAAGAGTGCTCCCACCCTCAACTTCTAATGAACAGCCTATATCAATACCAACCAGATTAGAGGCAACAAGTGAAACAAATTCAAACGAACAGAGACGGCAAACTCCAATTATAAAGCGACAGTGCATATGTGTATTTACCCAGCATGCTACGTAGATGAACGAGACCTAACCATGCCAAGACCAATGATAAACTTTAAAGCCATGTATAAAGCAGTGTCGGTGAATAATGCAAGCAAATTAACAACTACATATACTATAGTGCAGCATATAACAAGTGAGGGCTAGCACAACAAGGAGCAGCCAAATGATGAAATTCCAAATCACAAAGGTTCAGTGACTCGGAGGTCAAAATAATGCTCAAGGCATGTTTGAACAATTACAAATAAGAGCCATGATTGCCCGAGAATTCGAACAAGTCAAAATGCTCAAAATCAAACTCAAGAACAAAGGCTACGAAATGATCAAGAAATAAATATGGCGGCATGGATCGACAGACCAACAAGTGCAGGGTGACACAAATAGTTGAAATGAACAAGTGCTTGAAACAATTCCAAGTTGGACAAATTACAGCGAAGCTAGTGACTCAACTTCAAAGAACAACACATTTAAACTCAAGTACAATACTCACATGAGTAAGGTCGACAGCGTATATGATCGACTGTCTACACAAGTAAAACTGTGAAGGAACAGCAGTGCAATTCTATTACAACCAACGACAGGGGGCAAAGACTTGATGAACAAATGCAAGAACCACAATGGATACAAATGCATTACTGAAACACGAACATAAGATACTTGATCTACTTCGAATCAGTATATAAGGGTGCAGAAATCACAGGACAATGGACTGCAAATTTTACGAGAACCCAATAACGAAACCCAGAGTAATAACTTCACAAAAACAAGTAAGGGGTTTCAAAGTGCCAAAGCCATGCAACAGCAGTACCACTTCACAAACGACCAAGACGAAACAACAAGTGACCGAAGTCCAGAATTTCGCAAAACCAAATCACAATAGTTCAAATGTCGAAACCAACCAAAATAAGTTCAAACGCTAATAAGAACCCAAAGTCACCATGAATAGAGCAAGGTTACAACTGACTCGACATCATCAAAATCAAAGCCGAATGCAGGAGTAAACTCGAGAATTCAAGGGTTACGAACCCCATATGCATCATCGACAAATTAATCCAAAATCAAAGATTACAAGAAATAAAATCAATTCCAGATGAACGAGGGCAACTGGCTGAAACGAAGCAACAATGAAGCAAAGAAAAATCGAAACTGCAAAGGCATCAAACGAGTATGAAATAGATGTGAGTAAACTCACCTTAACAATCGGTCGAAAGCATCTCAGAGGCGAACTTCTCAAAAGCAAGGAGATCGAGTTGTAAACGAGCTTTCGTGATCGACATCAACGAAGACGAGCGAAATTGTATCGAAGCCATATTTCTCTGGAGACGAACGAGAAGATGCGGCTGCCATTTTTTTTTCTTTCTTTCGATTTGATTTGGGTTTTCGAATCAATGAGATAGAGGGGGGTTTTCGTGTTTTTTTTTGAGAGAAGGGGGAAAATGATCGTGGGTTTGACAGAGGAAAACGTGGTATAGGGTATGGCTTTAGACGTGATTTCTTGTACTAGAGGATGGTATTTTTTTTTCTGATAGCTCACACTGCATAAAGCAACCAATTGAAAATATGGGCCAACTAAATTGTTAAGCCCGCATAACCATTTTACAGATTTAAAAAGAATCCCCATTTGATTTAAAAATTCCTATAGCGATCCGTTATCACTTGACGATTTAATACAAGTAATTTCGATCGGACTAAAAACCTCCAACAGCAATTTGCAACAATTTGATCGTCGTTTTGACGATGATTAAAAGTTACAAACTCTCGGGTTGTTACAGGATCTAGCCCAACATAGTTATTTTACTACTAATTAATAATGCCTGATTAAAGATAACTATATATAAAATGGGTACACACGATCATAAAGTTAGCATCGACAATATATAACTATAATGAAACATAACATAACATCTAAGTGGATAACAAACAAATGAGCTAGAAAGCACGTAACTGTGTAAATTCATGCTCTTCTCCTGCATTGTAGAGTTAGCAAATATACATAATATTATAAAATATAGAAGAGTATAGATGTAACATATGATAACAAAATAATTTCACATCATAAGAGTTAGATAAACTCCTAGCTAAATGCTCTTCTAGCACTATAATGATACATATAATCTATAACATATTTGAATTACTCCAGGTACGTAAGTAAATATCACTAATAACCCTTACTTCAGTTTTCACTCTCAATCTACCTATTTAGTTATAGATTGTTCGGCTATAGTGGCTCCATGTATATTTTTTTGAAATTATCTTTAAAAATATTTCCAAAATCTTTCAAAACTCATTTCCTCAATTATCAAATCTCCAAAGCATATACAAACCAATTTCTAAAATATTAATATCCATAGTTTGTATAAAATTCTCAAAAGGTTTATTATACAATATTTTCAAACGCTTTTCAGAGTCAAATACTCAAACTTCCCCATAATCAAATATTTAATATTGTATAGATCGAAAGTATTTCACAATAATTATTTGAAACCTTAAAGACCAAAGTTTGAAATAATGTACCAACCTGAATTTTATCATTTCTAAATCCAATATACACATATATAGTTGGTACAAAACCAAGTATAATAATTAATGGCAAATACCACTCAATGGTAAATACCAACATATGGTACAACCAACATCTGGTAGGCTAATAAAAAGTTAATGCCAATGCATGTGTTAGGATAAACCACATATCAATCACAATCAATATCTCAACGGTAATTACCACTGCTATACCAATATTTGATAAAGTACTAATAAGTAGCAGGAACCAACAAATGGCAATACCCATTAAAACTAATAAATAATCATAAACGGTATTACTAATACATAGTAAATATTACTAAACGATAATTTCCACAAATAGTAATAAACTTATAATAATGCTCTAAAATCGTATAAACTAATAAATAGTCAATCAAATAAACAGTAATACCAATATATAGTAAATTCTTTCTACCAGTAAACTATGCCAAATATATGTATAAGAATTAACTTTTAAATCCTTGAAATCTACCTTCGGATTTCTATTTAAAATAATCGCATTATTGTAAAACTCTTTAATATCCAAAAAGGCTTTTATCAAATATTCAGAGCACACCTAGCAATTTAAGTACCCTAATTCAAATTCTATAATATACACAATAAACTAGCATATGTGTATATTACTAAAATTACTAATTATACATAATAAAACTGTCAAATGTGTACAATACCAAAATTACTAAAATGTATACAATAAACTAGCGATGTCTACTTATCCCAAATTGTAATTTTTTTATGAAGATGATTACAGTATTTTGTTGATGACAACCACACAGCTTATATAAAGTAAAATTTATATAATAATGCTCCTCCTTAATATTTGTTTTACCTATATTGATGTACTTCCCCTATCGATATGCTCTTGTTATCTACACTTTCTCCCCTTTTGGCATCATCAAAGGGAGAAAATACTTAAGGTATATATTGGTAAATTATAGCTCCCCCTTGATTTTGCAATGTATGATGCTCTTCCTAAATTTCACAGGTTTTCCTCTATTTGTAGCATCATTTTCACATGCATTGGTAAATTCAAAATGAATCTCCTCCTCAATGTGTGGCGTACGCATAGAAAATAGGAAACATTCTTATACCCACTTCCTATGTTAAGGTCCAATGGTTAGACAAAAGGTAACCATACGCAATAGAGTATGGTAGGACCTTTGAAAATATAATTTTCATTATTTACTACATTATTGAAATAATCATGTATATATTTATCTATATTTGTCCATTTTACAGGAAGCCATATATTTAAATATTTGAAATTTTATTTCCCGTTATATTTATTTTTTTAGAACAAAGATATGGCATATAACATGTATAGATACTTGTTTTAAAATGAAAAGTTGATCGATGTCCTGTATTAGCATAATTCTTCTACATAAAAGCATATGTAGCACTACTATTATTATTCGTTTTCTTATATCATATTCCACTTTTATTAAGTAAAGGTCTAGAACTATATAAAATCAAGTTTAAATTGTTTTGACCTTTATTAAATTTTGTGACTTCATTTTGAAGTTTTTCAAATTTAGCTTTAATGCCATAATTTTTATTTTAAGAAAAATATTACTATTTTTGAAAATATCAATCTCTTTATTTAATTCAAAATGCTCATTTTTAACGTACAGTTCTCATTTTCGAGAAGAAAAATTCGAGATTCTGAATTATCTAAAGAGGATTCTAATACATAATTTGTAAATCCAAATTTTTCTTAGAAAAATTTTCTTTCTATTTTTCAAACATATTATATTATTCATCTTGAAAATCTTTAAGAACTGTGGGACTTTTGTCAAAATACCATGTCGATTTTCTAAATTTAGTTTCTCATTTTTCAATTTCCCATTTTCAAGTTCAATAGATTTCATCTTTTCTAAAATAACAAAATTAAGCTTTGAGATCATATCACATATACTAAATAATTCATCTTATACTAAAATTTGTAAATTAGAAAGTATCCTTTTGTAGTCCTCATTAATGGTGGCTTTGATAGTACCGGGGTTTTTGCTTGCTGCATTTCGACAGTAACTTTTTTGGCCAATGTTCCGTGACGTTGTAATGATCGATAAAACTCCAGGGTATAATACCACTTGTTAAATTTCTATGCACAGGATCAAAGATGGCTAATAGTAATACATAATGTAAATGCAGTGGAAATAGTAAAGGATCACATAGTCAATTTTATATTGGTTTGGACCTCCCATCCTATGTTTAGTCCCAAAGCTCTCCTTCGGAATTTCACTAGCAATACCCTCACTTCACCCAGAGGAATAGGTTTATAAACAATACCGCCTGAAGACCCCCTCTATAGGGCTTCACTCTTTTCTTTTAAAGAAATAACTTGCCAATTTGTTGTGTCTTTAATACATGGATTAATCATACTTTCAGTAAAAATCCTTATAACCACTCCAAACAATATGAGGATAAATGAACTAGATGTACAGGAAGTTATATGGCCTTTACTGGATGAAGTGGAGTGACAGTGTGAGGCCTAAAGTGTCTTTTTTCTATTCTAAATGATTTAGAATTGGATGTCTAATAAACAACAATTGAGGTTTTTAATTAGAGAATACAAAAAACAATTTAAATGAAGAAAGGGAGTTTGAATGTATATGATTGAACAATTGTTTTAGGGAAGATGGAAGGCTTATATAAGAGTAAAAAAAAGCCAATAAAAAGATGCAACCCTTTAGAAATCTATTTGTCGAAGAGAAATTAACGAATAGACATGAACATCTTTGCAAAAAATAGCCAATGTAGGAATTTTGAACACAGGATTTTAGACAACACCGTGCAATAATAGTTTGGTTTAGAAACATCACCAAAAGTCAACTTAGAATGTTGCCGTTTGGACCCTTTGGTAGCATTTTTGGCCAAAGTGTTTTGCTTTGCTGTTGTGAAAAAAAAACGCTTATATTTTACCTTTTTTAACATATTTCTTCATATTTCTTGAATCAAAAATTCTAAATCTAGAAAAAATATTAAATATGTTTTATGATATATTATAGGTTTAATAGAAATTTGAAGTGGTTTGGAACTTGGTTGTGGGGTTTGTTCTAGACCATAATGACTCGATGTAGATTCAACTTATGACATACATTCTTTTAAATCTCTTGAGTCCATTTCTTCTTGTCATCTTGACGCATTTGAGTCCAAATAGAATTTTAAACACTATAACTGATTTTTATATGCTAGAACACTCCATAATTAATTAGTATCCTTTCGCATCTTGTACTTGCGCATATGTATGTTATCGTGTTGAATTGCACACATATTTTTACTTCTTTAATCACCTGGATTCTTGATAAAATCATCAATAGCTTTGTTGTAATGTTGTTATCATCAAAATACTAAAATTTGATGATAATAACATTACAACAATGCTATTAATGATTTTATCAAGTATCCAGGTGATTAGGAAGAAAATACATTCAATTCAACATGATAACCAACATACGCGCAAGTACGAGATATGAAGCATAATAATCAATTCGAGCATTCAAAGATCGATTATGGTGTTCAAAAATACAATTGGGCTCAAATGCATCAATATAACAAGAAGAAATGGATTTAAAAGCTCTAAAAGAATATATGTCATAAGTTGAGTCAATATCGAGTTGTTACAATCTTGAACTGTTAAAACCCTACAAACTAACTCAAACCACTTCAAATTCTATTAAACCTGTAATATATCATAAAATATATTTAAGATTTTTTCTAGATTTTTCTAGTAATTTAAATGAAAAAATATGATAAATAAATTTTAAAAAATGCAAAATATAAGCAGTTTTTTTCACAGCCGCAAAGCACAATACTTTGGCTGAAAATGCTACCAAAGGGTTCGAGCAACAACTTCTAAGTAGACTTCTAGTGACGTTTTCGAAACAAATTACTGGCGTACAGTTCTGTCAAAAATCTTGTGTCTAAAATTCCTACAACGACTTTTTTTTGAAAAGGAATTTCATATAGATTCGTTAATGTCTCTTCGCCAAACAAATTTATGAAGGGTTGCACCTATTTAATTGCTTTCTTTCACTCTAATATAAGCCTCCCATCTTCTCCAAAACAACCACTCAATCATACGCATTCAAATCTCTTTTTCTCTATTAAAATTGTTTTTGTATTCTCAAAATAACCTCAATTGTTGTTTTTAGTGCATTTAGTTCTAAATCATTTAGAACATCAAATTAAAGCTCTATAAGACTCACATTGTCACTCCACTTCATCCAGTAAAGGCCAAATAACTTCCTTTACACCTAGTTCATTCATCACCATATTGTTTGCGGTGGTTATAAGCAATTTGTACTGAAAGTGTGGCTAATCCATGCATTAAAGACATAATAAATAGTCAAGTTGTTTCATTGTAAAAGAAAAGAGTGAAGTCCTGTAGAGATTCTTTACGCAGTGTTATTTGTATATTTGTTCCACCTGGTGAAGTGAGGGTATTTCTAGTGAAATTTCAAAGGGGAGCTTCAGGACTGGATGTTGAATGGGAGGTCCGAACCAGTATAAAATTGACTGTGTGATCCTTTATTATTTCTGCTTGCATTTACATTATTTATTATTATTGGCCATCTTTGATCATGTGCATAGCGATTTAACAAGTATATTGTAAAACCCCGCAATTTTAATGATCGAATATTTAAATGATTAATTTAAATATTTAATCGTTAAGTAAAGGAACACCTCTTATACTCGATTTTTATAAACGGACGATTAGGGCATGATACACCCATGGTTGAGTTTGCTTTTTTGACACGAGTAAAATAAGTATAAACTTGACTATGTTTGGAGAAGGTGCGAATTTGGAGTGAATAGTGAATTTTGAGTGGATGAAAATGAATTAGGCTAGGATCCATTACCTTGCTTATATGTACCTAAACCCTTTCATAATTTTAATTCCACTTTCATTTTCACGTTTTCTCTTCTTTTTCTTCTCTATTCTTTTCTTAATTACTCTTTAATCCACTTCTATTCCCCAAGCTCTAACCCCTCTAATAAAATTACTAAAATCAAATAAAAATCACCAAAATTCCTCTCTACTCATCCGCTATAAAACCCACGAAGGAATTAGCTTCGATTGGGATGTAGATGTTGATTTCAAAATTTAAAGTAAGTAAGATTTGAGTTTTTGGTGATTAGGCCTTGGCTTGGGTTTAAATAAGGTGAGTAGGATGATTTTCCTACTAAATTTACTTGTTAAACTTCACAAAATTGTTTGTTTATGATTATAAACATGTTTTAAAATTAATTTTATCAATTTTAGTAGTATTTCGCAGTGCATTTTTTGTTTTTATTCTTTTTTTGTTTGTAATATCAGGAGCATTAAGAAACTTCCATGAGTATGATACCAACTGTAACAACCCACCCTTCTGGAATACCCATAAAGATGGATCATCGTGGCAAAATTAGAAAGAAAAAACAGTAAACCAAGGCATAAATAAAATCTCACAACGGAATGACAACATATAATATACTAAATATACATGAACATAATAGAATAAGAATATAAAAGAGACCACACTAGCGGAAGCAGCTGATAAATAAGTATCAGTACAGAGAGTCGGAATATATCAACTCTAAAAATAATGGAATTCTGACTAAATATCTGATACAACGGTCTCATATACAAATAACATGTCTATCATGTACAAATAAAATAACAAGTGTATATATATATATATATCAAAATATCGATGTCACGCCTCTAAAATGCTCCGGTTATGCACTTTGATAGCGTATCCCTAAAGGCACTTAACTCTTGTACTCAATCGAGTACCCGAGAGTTGTCATGATATAAGCAAACAAAAGACAAAACACGGGTCAGACATAAAGCCTGGTGTAAGGGGAACTAACTCAAAATATTGTATATTAAAGCTGTATAAAAATAAACATGAATAACTAAATCATAGCCGACCCTCTCTACAAACGTGGCTCAAGGGTAATCCGGACTGCTTAAAAACAAGTATAGTAAACCCATCTCAAAACGGGGAATCATACCGTGACTTGCTCTTCTCATGTAATCAATGAGTCAACACAACTAATATAATGCGGTTAAAACATAACAACATACCGTGATAATGAAATCGCAGTATACAAGTGTAGAAGTAATAAAAGTGTGATAATATAAGCCTATATTATGCTACAAACAATGATAATGTAAGTCAACTAATATAACACAAGCATACATAACAATGTAAGGTAACTAAGAAATACAAATGAATACCCTCCCTTTCTGAAGGGATCAATGATGGACGTTTATTGCGATCCAACGATTCATATAAGTAGAGTCAGTACACTAACAAACCTGGACTTCTAATGCAATCAAATGATTCCCTTCGGGAGTTCAAGATATATAGAGTTGGTATTTGAATATACCATAGACCACAAGCCTCAAGTCTCGTGTAGATCTCACCGTACCCCTATAATGAGCATAAGTTATGATCTACTCTATATACTCAAAACCTAGTCCTAATAGTAAATAGAACCACCATACACCTATAACGAGCATAAGTGTTGTATGAGATATTCTAAAGACCTATGACCTTTGCGGATCCCACTGTACCCCTATAATAAGCATAAGTGTTCAATGATCCCGTAGTAGATGACTTTCATCATCCCCCTCTAGGACATCAAGGATTTAAAATAATAAAAATATGCCTCTCATCAAAAAGAGAACGAAGGCCGTATCTTATGTAATCGTTATCGGGGCCATGAAGGAATACCGATGTCGTATACATTTGCATACATCAATTATAACATTACGCCATCAAATATGCCTATCACAAACGAAGGACGATATCTCGTCATTATCGATCCATATATATGGTAACTAATATAAGATCAATAATATGCAAGGCCACTAATATAAGGCCAATACAACTCATCGTACTATACGTACCCCAGGGACAAAGCCCAAAGGTACGAATTTACTTCGTTCGATCTTACACTCTCGTCGGATTTGATTGGGTGACCAATCATCGTACCAACCCCATGCCCGATCGTCTCGATTATTATTGATCAGATATAAATCAAATTATATTAGTGTTTGGATCCTGAACTTTGTTGTGCCTTCGACTTCCCCCACTAGCCAAATGTCTCCCCGAAGTCAAGCCGGAGCCACACATAAGCCCGCACTCGAAACCGAGGGAAAACCCCAGGGAAATGGCACCTGACCTGGGCTATACTGCCCAGGTCAGTCCACCATCGATCGACCGCTAGTGGCATTTCCTAGGCAGTAAAGCCTAGGTCTTGCACAAGATACGCCGTCAATTCGAGCTCCACCTCCTCCGTCGCTTCGCCCAATGTGTCGCCTAGTTCCCCTAGCCTCTCTTCGTCATATCGAACTTCTTTTGAAGTTTGTTAGTTGATGTTTTGGAAGTGGTTTCTTAAGTAATCGAAAACTAATTTCGATATGGGAAACCACACTTTTTCGTATAACGTTTCCCAGAGCGATTTTGATGACTAGACTCCTCCTAACACATCAAATTGGACTCAACCGATTCCCTTGCCTTATGCATAGTTTATACGCCTGTCGATACAATCATTCATGCACGCTTATGCACAAAGCTCATGCAACGCACAACCACCACACAAATCTCATTTTGGACTTCGCTGGGGCGATTACTCGGCCAGATATACTCTCACGCAACTTAGCGCACCCGATAGTCGCTATGGCTATGTAAAATGCCCACAATGGACTTGAAATAAATTATATTACTATATAATCAAACAATTGCAAATGTTTATAAACAACCAAACATACAATAGTTCTAGTTACAACACTATGTTTGTTTTGATTGTCGCTTAGCTCCAAATGCACATATGCATATACCCGCTTGTGCACGTATACACATGTATACATTCAAGTGAGCAATTTCAACCATTACTAAATTAAATATTAGTTTTACTTGCTGATCTTTTAAATAAAGGTGAAACGTCACTTTATATCATTTGATAAAATCCCATACCATTTTACAAATTTCATACTAGCTTATAATCACTTTAGCATTTAAAATACCTAATTCGCTTTCTTTAAAATCAAGTATTCATCAATTTACTATTCTATAAAATCCCATATCAATTTTATAAAATATATTCTTCATTTTTATAATCTTCAAACGATTTTATAAATAGATATTGAGCTTTATTTGTTATTTTATAAAATAGTATATCATTTTATAAAATACCTTCATTACTTATAAGAATCATTCTTCTATTTGAACAATATTTATGGACACTAATTTAGCTTCATTATCCCTATAACCATTTTAATAATAAGTGTAGCGTTCAAAACTTACTATATTAGCTTACTAATCAATTTTAAAATCATTCAAAATTAGTATAATTATAGCTAACTAATGACATGCCCTTAGTTATATCACTTTAGTAGTCCCAAATCCATTACAACATCACACAAAATCAATTATCCAACACAGAATCTAATTTGGAGCTTACTAACTTTTTCAAACATGATAACTAAGGGTTCAAACAATTAATTAGCTAAGGGAAATACGTTTATAACATGAATACAAGTCTAAACCATAACATGACAATCTCCAAATCAATGTATATCACTTCATAATCATAAAAAAACAATTTTGTGAAGTATAACAAGTAAATTAAGTAGGAGAATCATCCCACTCACCTTATTCAAACCCGAACCAAGCCTTATTCACTAAAAACCAAATCTTGCTTACTTTAAATTTCGAAATCAACATCTACATCCGATGCAAGCTAATTCCTTCGTGGATTTCATAGAGGATGAGTAGAGATGAATTATGGTGATTTTTATATGATTTTAGGAATTCTATTTAGAGGGGTTGGGGCTTTGGGATAAGAAGTGGATTAAGGGGCAATTAAGAAAAGAGTAGAGAAGAAGAGGAGGATACGTGAAAATGAAAGTGGAGTGAAAATTATGAAAGGTTTAGCTACATATATGCAAGGTAATGGATCCTAGCCCAATTCATTTTCATCCACTGAAAATTCACTATTCACTCCAATACTCACCGTCTCCAAACATAGTCAAGTTTATGCACATTGAAAAAGCGAACTAAACCACATGTGTAGCGAGCCCTAATTCGCCCATTTGTAAAAAAACGAGTAAAAGTGGCGTTCTTTTACTTAACGATTAAATATTTAAATTAATCATTTAAATATTCGATCGTTAAAATTATGGGGTGTTACATATACGTACACTATAAAGCTAGCAAAATGTACTTAACTTAAATTATTATTTGCATACTATAATACTGTCAAATGTGTACATTATATAAATTATCAGATATACACAATGTAAACTAGCAATGTATATAAATGTCATGAATATATAATTTTAACAAGAGTAGTATTCGGGTTTGTACTACTCGGTATATTTTCATCAAATACTCAAATGATTAATTAAACATTTCTATCCGATAAATGGTGAATGTTCAACTACGTAATTGCTATTAGCAACACTAGTGGGCAGACTTATATCATAATTGTAAATGTCGATAGCCACACGGATATGCAAACTTCTACTATAGTTATAAGAATAGGCCCACTAATATAGTTATATAGACCCTTTATAAATAATTTACCAGAATAATTACCAATGCAAATATTCCCTAATTTATAAGTCAAAAGTGCTTAGGGATAATATAATGGCAAAAAACATCTTTAATTTATTGGGTCATATATTGAATATGAATTGGTCCCAATGTAAGTTCACATTTAAACTATTACTTAAAGGTTATTTATTATCAATATTAGGGACTAGTGGAAAGGTGCCATATAAAATTCTCATAGTTATATATATATATATATGTGTGTGTGTGTGTGTGTGTGCGCGCGCGCATACGCACGCGCGCGCGCTTGTGTGTGTATCATCATATAAATCAATGTTATACCCTTTTTATTATTTAGTTATTGGTTCATATTTACTTGTTTGAAGCGATAAATATGTTATAAATTAACGGGATGGGATTTATATGAAGAACTATAATATTAGACTAGTTGTTTGACAAATTACAATAAGGGGTTAGCACCATCATTATCATTTTGCAAGGAATGTATGACATGTACAATCAAGGTAGGGAATCCTTGTTTCTAGCAATATTTTAAGCATCAAAGCTTCAAATTAGCAAAAATGTTGAACATAAAAGTTATAGAAATCCGACTTACATTTCCATTATGACTAAAATCATCAAAATCCATTAATAAACTAAAATGTTATTCATGTATTACTAAAAGGTATGTGAACAGAATTTTCCAAATCTAAGCAGAAATCATTTCCAAAGTTTGAATAGTATTTTGATGTGATGAACCTTCCAATTTTGAAAAGTGTTCAAAGTAAAAACTGTAGATATTTTTGTTATCTTTCCACCAAAACCAAAATCATCAATTCGTTAATAACATAAGAAGCTATGTATAAATTACCGAAAGGTTCTTAAATTGAGTTGTTGCAACATACCAGAAAACATTGTTAATATCGTGTCAAGATTTTATAGCAACAACATTTGAATTTGTAAATATCTTTAAAAAAGGTTATAGATATTTGAACTATCTTTCTATATCATCAAAAACCGAAGAAAATTATTAAGAGACGAAGAAGTTACGGTTAAAATTCAGAGAGTACCTGACATGATTTCTTCAATGTTTCCAGAAAATGTGTTAGACCTAGTAATCTAATTTTTGGCTAGTAGACCTCTTAATTTGCAGAAGCACTGAATGACTAAGTGATAGATATGCTAATTTTCATTGTAGAGAGCTCACTCTCACCAAAATCCATCCATTATCTCTCAAGATATTGTAAAAATACTAAGAGTAGTTTGTTAAGAGATACTACTTTCTATGTTGATTGAAAGATAATAGTAGTAGTTCATCATAAAGAGGGGAGAAGAGCTAGAAAATGGAAAGGAGTAAGTATGGATATTAGGCTATTACCCGGATGATCAAAACAGGAACAGGAAGCACATATTTATAGTAGTATAAATTTTGCATTTTAGTTCACAACAATATTATTTTTTCATAAAATTTAAAACTATTCATTAAGCAAAGTGTTATATGTTTTTGCCAAGTGTCACCCTTCCTGTCATTTGTCACATAGTTCATTCGGGTGAGGAGCACGTATGTTGTAGCTGTAAGAGAGAACAACATGTGTTTTTATATGCTTATTTTATATATAAGGATCTGTTTCCGAACCTAATCAGTGCACACAACGACCGCTTTTGCCCGTCCGTTTATTAAAATAAATTAGATGTTTTCTTAAGTCAATGCACTAGTACTAATTCCAAATAGTTTATTTAAATTTATCAACCTTTTTATTTTACGTCAGAAACGTCGAGCAGAAAATCATCATATTTTAATGAACAAAATATCTATAAAATCCTATAAAATATGATGAAAAGACGGGTTGTTACAAATCTCTCCCTTAACAAATTTGTGTCCTCATAATTAATGGTATAAATAATAAAATTCACCATGCAGCTTGGGAGATTCACAATTCTATAATTAACCTTTACGTATTTTGATAAAAAATCTAGTAGAAACAATGCAACTACGCAATTCATTACTCAAATATTCACTACTTATCCTTATTGACTTCACTTTTTGTAACAACCCTAATTTCTACATGGTTAATTAAATAAATTTAAATTAAAATAAAATTGTTTAATTTGATTTTTGATTATTATTATTTTGAAAACAAAATCTTATTTATTTGAAGTGTATTTAATGAACGATTTCGTTTTAATAAATTAAATTAAATTAAGAATTTTTTTTCAAATAATATATTGAATAATTAAACAAAGTAAAACAATTTTGTATTAACTAAAGTCGTGCAGTTATTGAAATATATTTGAATGGAAATGAAATAAATTAAAAACTAGATAGAATTATAATTTAGATTTAATTAAAAATCAAGACTTAAATAAAGCCTAAATCTGATTTTACTCAAGCACTTTTCTTTTTTTCTCTGGAATATTTCTATTCTTAGCCGAATAAAAATTGGATTCATGCCTTGTTTGTTTGAGTTTAACCCTAATATCCTAAACCTCAAATCATGACTAAAAAAATAAGCACTTGAGATGCTCGTCCTTGTCAATGGCGGCCGAATCAACGCCACATGTGATGGAAAATGGGAAGAGCGTGCTAGCTACTGTAGGTGGTCGAGGTCGAGATGTTATCGCGGCTGGTATGGGCGATTTTCTGGTAGGCGAGCTTGTCTTCGTCGATGTTGAGATATGGGAGGAAGTGGCTGTTGCACGCCTTAGGAGAAGGTAGCGACACAATTTGTCAACGATGGTTGTAAGGCAGAGTTAAACAAAACGTAGCCAAAGCAATTCAAACTTTAATTTGGGATTTCAAGCTTTAATTTGGTGAGTTAACTTCTAATTCACAACTATGTCTAATTTAACATTTGCTATTTATATATTCATTCCGATAGTGATTGCATTTGTTTGGTTAAATTGAATAGGATTATTAATTGAATTATTTAGTGAAATGAATTGTTGATGGTTGAATCGATTGGTTGTATTGTTTGGGATTGTTTGTGTTGGGAATTGGGTGATATTGTGGTATTGGTCGATCATGTTAGTTGGACGTATCGATTTACAAATGGAGCTCTGTCCATTTGTGAATTGAATTAGACATTTATCTATATGTTACTCTATAAACAATTTACTAAATATTATTCAATTTGGATATTTTTAATTTACAAATATATTTTATTATAAATAGAAATATATTATTCAATTAGTTGTAAAACTCTATTTCAAATAAATAGGGTAATACATTATAAGATTTCGAATTGTTTTCAAAAGAAAATATAGTATATTAATATTTATAAAATATAATATGAAATCAATAATATTATTTCTAAGCGATATATAAAAGATTATGAATATTTTAAATATCTTTGGATACTATAATATTACTTAATAATAGTATTTGATTATATAAAAATATGAAATAACTTTTATATGTAATACTCAGTTTTATAAATTATTTCGGGAATTTAAATTGAGTTTTGTAATGTTAGTAGTAGATTTTTAATAATCAACCAAGTTTATATAAAACTAGAAAATTAGTTATTTATTATATATATTAAATTATATCTAAGTTTAGATGATTACTTAATTAAATTTTGGAATATAAATCTATTATACATCTCTTAGTATTCCTTTTTCTATATAAATTTATATGTTGTAAATGAATTTTGTTAAGTGTTATTTAAGTATGAACATATAGAATTGATTTTGGTTGGTTTAAAGTTGTCTAAAAACAATAATTGTTTTAGAAAATTGTGAAATAAGAATTATAAAAAATGTTTAACTTCTGAATATATTTTGGAGTTTAAAAAGAAGTATATTTACATTTTGAATATGCAAATGATTATTAAATTAAATTAAATAAAATTTGCATATCTATTTATTGTTTGTTTATAAGTATTTATTATCTTATATAAGATTAAAATGATAAAATTATTTTATGAGACATCAATTTAGTGGTTTTATATTTATATTTATATTTATTTAGATAATCTATTTTATAATTCTCCTGATCAACCATTCCATTGCATATTGATTTGGAATATATAAATGTTTAATAATGATTTCCAAGTTTTCTGATTTCTTGTCTTCTCAATACTGAATTTGATTATTTGAATGATTCACTGTTGATATTGATTTGGTGGTGATTTTGATATGATATGGTGATGACATTCTTCTATGTGATTCTGTGATATTTCTATTCTATGTGACGATAAATTTGAATAAACAGAGTTATAATACTGTTTGGAATGGGACATTCAGTAATATTTCCCCGGTTATTCTTTGGACTCATTATATAGAATATGAGTGATTGAGTGTAGTTTATAAGAAATGAGTAAACGTTTAAGTACCACACAGTGGTATGGGATGTTGTTGTGATATTTATTCGGTTTTTTTAAGTAGATGACACTCACGTGACGGAAATAGAGTGGATAGTGTGAGGTGATTTATAGCTTTGTGATTATAGTTAGCAAAATTTCGAGTCTACATGTATTGTTTTTATATGCCACTATTACGATGTACTCCTATTATGTTTGTTTAGAAGGACCAGATGGCTATAATCCACCATAGTGGCCTGATCGTGTAATAGCATCCCAAATTCGTCACACCATATTATTATATATCTTTGTGATTAGCTTTGTGATCGTCCCCGTGTCACTTAGGCCAGTAGTCTGTTACCAATGGAGGCATTCGTTGTGCCATAACCGATTAGTCCTCGCATTGACGAGCACATAGTTGGATACAGGTCACAATGACTGTGAGATAAATAAGACTATAGAGACTTTGTGACTTTGGAGCATTCTTTATGCTATCAGTTTCCACTCTGAATTTGACAGAGTAGTGGATCGGCATGTACGATTGATACACCTCGCTGTTGTATGGATGTGGAATTTGTGACCACGTATTGTTATATATGACTCTAATAGGTAGCATATCCTATTTGATATTGACGTAGTTCTATATGCTGGGATTGAGAGATATTTGGGCAATGCTATATGTTATCCTGGTCTACTTGATGATATCTCCTTTAATGATGTTTTCTGGGTTTAGTGTGACTTTTGGATATGTAATGATTCACCTATTTGTATTGATTCTGTGATTTTTGATATAAAATGTTTCAATATAGGTGATGACATCTTTTGATATCAGAGCTAGTTATTTAATGTGATTTGGTTATCTGTATTAGAGTATCATATTATTATTCTCAGATTACATCATGTTACTATTATTATACCCTTGATTAGACATAGTTTGACCCGCATGTTATTTTATAATACTCGGGTCAGTTCGAGACATTTCAGGTACGGGATGGCTTAACCAGCATTTGTATTTATTAGACTTAGAGGAGATTTATATTAGGATCTTCTATATTATTTGACTCGTTGTATATATCTGATACCGAGCTATATATTAATCGTTTATCACCTTAAACTGAGATATCTGATATTTATATTGAGTTGTACACTTATTGTATATCAATTATATATATATATTATCACTGATTGACTATGCGTGCTCTATTATTTACTATATATTTTATATTGTTCTATCCTGGTGGCACACGTGTTTATTGGTTTGTACTGATGCTATGTACGTATATGTGAGTATTGTATTAGATGTTTTAATATGTACTAGTGTTAGTCCAAGGGAATTTTCACGTGTGTATCCTATATAGCCTCATTCTCTATATTATCTGACAGTATTACTCTGTAATACTCTTAGATGGTATGGGTATAGAGGTGGGGTGTTTTGCATTTGGTATCGGAGCAGGTTCAGAACAATGCATTGTATATATGAGACAAGAGTCGAGACCTTAGAAGAGACTTAAGGTCCCTATCCCTTGGGAGTGTTGTGTAATTTTCTATAATAAGTAATAGTGTGTGTGTATGTATAGGATGATTATAGGAGTAATCATCAGGGGATGTATTTGTGGTTTTACACATATATGTACTTAAACGTATAATTAATTTCTTTTCCTTCTTGTATCAAGTATAAAGTGGTTGGAGTAGCAAGGACAAAAGGAGTTAGTCTAATAAACAACATTTCTATTTATGGTTTTGGATGGTTTGATACTGTATTGTGGTGTTTAGTTCGAGATTATATAATTGAGTTATGATATGATTTTGATCAGAGTGCGCAACGATAACTAATAAATAAATTTTGAATCCGTTGAGTATATTTATTTTAGTTTATTGTGTTTGTTTAGCTATTTGAAATTGCTGGTATCGGATTTAATTTTGAATTTGGGCGTGTTTAAAAGAAGTTTGAAATTGTTTTGAAATTACAAAAGGTTTGATAAAAATAAAGACTTTTTAAATATGCGAAGAAAGTTTATTATTACTATATGATTTTGGAAGTTAGGTATAACAAGAAATCTTTTGATAAGTATATATTATAGGAATGGTATTGCGATAAAAATTTAAATTTAATTAGTAAAAGAGTTATTGAATAAGTATGTTAAATAATTTGTGAAAGCAATACTTATGGATATTTTTGAAATGAAGCTGTGTTAACTTGTCCATTGAGTGGTTTAAGAATTCTGGTCGATGCGTTTGGCCAACTTTATCGATCGGGATTTCTAAACACTAAAACGAGATATTTCGACACAATGCTTTAAAAATGAATACAATATTTTGTGGGAAGTTTACTATTTAGAATAGTAGAGATAATTAGAATTAATTCAGAACCAGAATTAGTAATGTTTTCACCAAAACACTTAATTTGATTGTTCCTTTATGAGGATTAGAATTTCTAATTAGCATTGTAAGCAATCCTCTTAAGTGAACCTTTACACACCCATGAATCCAAAAAGAATTAAGAACTTCATTAATAACTACTATAATATGGGATATGGCTCAATATAATTTGGATTAAAAACTAAACTTGCTTACGTTTGAAAATGAAAAAATCTTGATTGCAAAATGTTTGAAGCCCAAAGGATATAAAATACTTACTTTGCAAAATGAACTATAATGTAAAATTGTTATTTTGTAGTAGACATAAGTAAAAAGTTTCGTAAATCATTAAAGTAATAATAATAATAAGTGGGGATGAATATATAGAGTTTTGTAAGTTAAGATTATTTAGTGTGATTTGAATGAATGAGATAAATATATATTTATAACGAATAGAATATATATAATGGGGTATTAAATACAAGTGTATGATTTCCCAAATTAAAATGAAGTTTAAAATAATATATTATTCACATATTTTGAATAAGAAATGAAATATATTAATTTAAATTGAGTGATATATATTTGCTAATTCATCCAAAACCATTTGAGACTAGTATGCTAGAATACAAAGAGAAAGGTAATTATTTTCTTTTAACATATGTAGCCTTCATATTAACATATAAAGATGATAAAGCAACTCACCATAACCATGTTGTCATTAATGAACTGCAAAGGAAGATCTATTTTCGACAAAGCACTCTAGGATCTCGTCCCGATAAAGACTCCTTTTGTACCAGATACAGTTTAGAAATTTTGAACTCTTTGAGGGAGAGAGATCCTTGAGAAGCTATGGTTAATTGTGATATTATCCTATTAAGCCCTCTTTACCTTTTAAATCTAGTTCCTATCACATGATTTTATAGATATAAGCAGCTAAGTATTTATAGCCTAGTGGATACTCGAAGCAAAAAAAGGTTGCAACTATACTTCAATGAGCGTAAAGATCTAGGATACCAAAACCATGCATTATATTTCTCAGTCATGTGCACAATGCAATATATATATATATATATATATATATATATATGTGGATTCAAAAACAATAGGACAAACTGAAAAAAAATCATATTATTACAACAAAAGTACGTGAAGAAAATAAAAGGTTTTAAAACATACGGAATCGAAGCATCTTATAATGACTGTCAAACTTTGTATGGAATATAATCATAATAATAATAAAATAAATATTCAAATCAAACTATTTAAATTAAAATTCATTTAATTTATATTGAGATATGAAATTCCAAGATGCTTGTTTAAAGTTGCATTTCAAGTTATATTGCTTTAGAAAAGAATTAATAAAAACAGAATTTATTCTTTGTAATACAACGATTAGTTTTGACCTTAAATCTCAAATTGATAATCCATTTTCGATGATTTTAATTTCATTAGAAAGCTATATCATTAAAGAATAATTTTTATCTGAAGTGTAACAAAATTTTTGAGTTTAAGCAAGGTTAAAAAAATATAAATTAAAAAGGAAGTGTTCCGCTGTTTTCAAAGTGAAAAATCTTCAAAACAACCGTGTCTTCATTTGACCATAACATTAGAACGGCTTATCCGATTTCGATAATTTTACCCATTCCGAAAAGCTTGAAACCTATGCAATAACATTTATTTAGAGTGTTTAACGAAATTTTGACATTTGCTAGGCGGAAACTTGCAATTTAATAGGTGGGCCTGCATATATACATTGAAATCTGCTATGGCAGTTTATAGAGAATCCTCCATATGTTGAGTTGCAATTCATATTTTTGCAATCAGGGAGTTGTTCTAGAAAGCTAAAACACTATAAGACAATTCACGTTTAGTTATCATTGTCTAAATTTGTGTTTTTAACTGTTAAAAGTTTGTACGAAATGTGATTAAAAATTTTGAACACTATGATAATTTGGCATTAAATGATAGCAAGCTTATTATATCCTTTCTATCTAGACCAATATATGGATTTGAGTAAGTATAGGTATATATACAAAGCATGCTTGAACTATTTGGCGATTATGGCATGCTTTTGCTTGCTTAATAATAAGCTAATTTGCTTTAAAATGCTATAAACAAGGTATGTTTTTATTTAAAAAGTTATATATATTGTGAATTATATATCGTGTAGTAAATTTGATTATATATGTTATTCCCACCATGTTTTGATCGATTCATATCTTATTTATCATATTGTTTCAAAAGTCTCTCTGTATCATCCAAAATTTTCCAAAAAGTTCGGGAGTTAGATGTTTTATAAGATTAATTTGTATATGAAAAATAAAAGATATTAAATAAATCTATTTAAATTTTTAACATATGATAAAAGATTTAGAATAAGAGCCGAATAGGGGATTGTGTAGTTTCAGTTTGATAGAGGATTATAGTTATGAAGAAAGTCAGGGTATGAGTTGGTTGATATTTCTCTATAAGAAATTGCGATGACGCAATTTTTATAAGAAGGGAAGTCTGTATCAATCCTTGTTGTAACGACCCAGAATTTTTGATAATTAAAATTCGAATATTTATTTAATTTTAAATATTAATAAATGGAATTTGGAAGTCGAATGATTTATTTTTCGAATATTGGATTTAATTTGATAATTTTATCGATAAATTAAATAGTGAAATTCCAGAGATAATTGAAAATCAAGTTTAAAATGATTGAAAATAATTTGTAAAATTTTATTTGATCATACTGGAGTTATAGAAAGGTTATAGAACTTTTAAAATTGAATTTGGAGTTAATCTGTGAAAATCGAATATTTTAATATTTAATTATCGACTGTAAAAATAGCCAATTTTCGGAAAGTCTCGGAATTCGACGAAACGAGTTCCATTGGATCCGTAATATTGAATTATTGTCGGATTTCAAATTTCGTATTTATCGGAATTAATATGTGAGCAAACGACATATAAACGCGTTGGAATCTATATCGAAAAATTTAAGAATATATTATTTCACTTCCTCCAACAACTCGTACAACCTGCCGTCTATTTGCCTCCTTCGTACTCATCCTCATCTGATATCACGCAACTTTTTCTGCTGTTCTCAAATACACGCGAGCAATTCAGAAGATAATTCCTTATCTCGTTCATTCTACAATTCAAAACAATGGCCGAAGCCCCTCTTCAGATTCAAAACAAAATCTCATTCTCCCTCTTTAAATCAAAACCAAAGCTCTGCCTTCTCCTTTCAAATGAAAATCATTTCGTTCCTCTTAAATAAATGAATAAAAACCCGTGAAGGAGAAGTCGTTCGCGAGCTCGTATCGACGAGGGGAGGGTCGCAGCATCGTCTCTTGGGCACGCGGGGTTGCAATTGGGGATCGGCGGCGACCAGTGTTCTTGAGTGGGTGGATTCGCGTGAGCGCGCAGGCGATGGAAGGCGCGCTGTGGGGTTTCGCGATCATTAAATCGCGTGAGGTGGAGGCACTCGCGAGTGGGCAGCGGCGTGTATCGAGGCGTAGCGTTCGCTCTTGGAGGTGATGTTGGTGGCGATTCGCGAGCTCGCGACTGGGTGTTCACGCGTGGAGGGCTCGACGTGACAATTAGGGTTCGCTCGCGTTCGAAGGCAAGTGGGGATTGGGATGCGTGTGTGACGGTGAAGTGATGGGTCAGCGATGTCGAGCTGAGGGATTTGGATGCTGTCGCGATTTGGTTTGAAGGCTTTGGTCGATGGGAATTTCGTTTTCCAGTAAGGTATTCACAGTTGTCTTATTTCAATTAAAATTTGAAAATCACTTTACATAATTGTAATTAGACAGTGAAGTATAGTTTTGATAATTTTATTCATCTCTATGTTTAATCAGAAGAAAGAAAATTTTATAAATTCATTTACAGAAAAGTATATGTATTTTTACAGAGGAAGAAATTTGCTATATTGTTGTAAAGATTGAGAAAAAATATATATATAAAGTTGAAAGCTGAGAATGAATAGATAAATATACATATAAATCTTTGGAAAAATATACAAGGGTTTATATAACAGTTAGTTAATTAAATTTATTTAATGGAAATTTAGTTTAAATTTAATTTTTTAATTGAATCAATTATTTAAAGACAAAATTGGTTTACAACTAAATAGTTAGTTGAATTTATTAAAAAGAAAGTTCGATTGTTTAAATTTAATTTTAGTTAAATAAAATCTATTAAAGGAAAATTTAGCTAAAAATAAAAGTTATTAGTTTAAACAAAGATTGGTTAAATTAAAGAGTAATTGATGTGTTCGATTTAATTCGAATATTAACAAATTGTATAAAATATTTTTACAAGGTATAAAGCAAGAAAAATCGAGTCAAGATGGAAATTGGATGGCAAATTAAAAAGCTAAGGTGAGATCTTCTCACTCAGATTTAAAAATTGATTGCAGTTATTGATTGTTGTTGGGATGTGGTATTAGATATTATAGGATATATCTATATATATATATAGCAATATATACATATTGGCATATGTATATATTGGATTGATGATTTCCCGCCTCGTATAGCGGATGAGACCCTATTGCGCCGTTAGTAAGCGGATTTATAAAAACCTATATACCGCGATAATTCCGTACTGGAGCGGAATTGGTATTGTGCTAACATCTTTGGATGCAGGGAAACAGGTTGGAGGGATCCAACTGGACCCCTCACATTGATTGAATTTATTTATACTGTGATATGAATCTGTGAATAACTATATTGATGTTATTGATCATATTGATATCTGGAAATTGTTTGAAAGCTAAAATTTAGCTGAATGGATGTTTTGACATCATTGGATTCCAAAAAAAATAAACGGAATTGAATTTTTGAAATCAAAATAGAAATTTCTAAGTGAATTAATTTTAGAAATTGAATAAATTTTGAAGCAAGGAATTTTAAAGTATAAAAAGTTAATTTTTATATTCTTATCGAATTTATTCCAGAATCAAGTGAAAACGTTAAGTAAATGAATTTCGTATAATAGTGATTTTAAATTGAAGAATTTAATTAAAATTTGGATTTCTAAATAGTTGGAAAAAGATAAATGGGATTTATTTTCTTTAAGAGGAATTTGTTTAAAATGAAATAAGTTGGAAGTCCAATTATAAATTTAATTGGCAAATTGAAACAAGTTTAGAAAAAATCAATATAAAATGATTTGGGATGGGAAATTAATTTAGAAATGAATATTGAAATTGATTTGGTATTGAAGTAAAATTAGAAATCAATTTGGGATTTGATTTTGGGGTTAAAAGTGAATATTTGGGAATGTGGATTTAAAAATTGGAAATGATGTTAAAATGGGTTTATTTACAGTTTGTAAAGTTTAAAAGAACGATTTCTTTTAAAATAAATAAATTATAAGTATTTAACTTATAATATGGATTTTTGATGTATACGTTGAGTTAGAAAATTGAATGGGTCATTAAAGGAAATTTATAAAATCGAAGTTGTTATAGAATAGAAAATAGAAATTATAAACGTTGTTTTATAAATTCGAAATCAATTGGGTTTGATAAATTAAATATAGAAGGACATTAAAGAAGATATATTCGCGATTTTAAATAGCGAATTTTTATTGAAATAAAATGTGTAGAAAAGACTGAAAATGTGATTAGTGAAGTATATTCACGATTTTGGGCAGTGAATATATTTTTAAGTAAAATGGATAGGGTTTTGGGAAAGCGATATTATGAAATGAAGTTAATTGTTTTAAAAGATGTTTTAAAACGTGTGAACTATCGAAATCATAGATTTCAACATTTATTGTTGAAATAGACGTTTTCGAAAAATAAGGAAATGGTGGACTATAACACTGTTGTTATAGTAAATGATTTCCGAAGGAAATATTTTATATAGTATTGGGATTTATATATCTATCTTAATTCCGAATCCCTATACTAGTGATTTCGAGTCGTCGTAACGATGTTTTACGCAACATTCGTTTTGACTCAAATAAATGTGATTTAAGAATGATTTCCTTAAAGAATGAGATATATACTTAATTTTGATTTTAAGTATATCGAATATTTTCAAATGTTGAAAATAAATAGACTTGTGAAAATACTTATTTTTAAATAAGTATGGAATTGCTTTTCCAATGTGAAATGAACGTTTTGGGAATTTATCTTTGTAAAGATAAATTGAAATTGAATATTTGAAATCGATTTGAGAATCGTATATCAGTAGATATTTTGAAGATATAAATTCACTATGGAATTTATAAATGGAATGGGAATTTGTTTTAAAAATAAACGTTGATTTATTTTTAAAGTGTGGAAATTTTATATCTAGTAAAGATATTTTTAAAGATGAAATAATTTGGAAATTATTTGGAATCTGATGATGTTGCGCATCTTTATTGATAGTTAAATAACCGACTATCAATAATTACCTTGAGTAGGTATTTGTTGTGAATTGGATGAATTTGGATGCCACACTTATTTTTGAATAATCGCTCACTATTCGGGTTAGCCGGGAAAGGACCATGGGGTCGTATAACCCATTCCGAATATGTGATACGTCGTTATGAATTGCATTTGAAGACCGGTGTTGAAGACCGGATATTTTTGAAAACGGAAGGATTACCGTCGAGTTACTCTACATTGGCTGATCTCTGATTTAGAGGTTTTATCACCCTTAGTGACGGGAAGTCCTGACGTGATTGAAATTATCCGGATATGCAAGGGCTTCGTGAGAAGTGCCTTCGGTTCTGTTCGATCCCGGAACAGACTTGTATGGATTGTGTGTCTGACGTTACAATTTGAGATATAAAGCTGATTTCTTTCAAATACATTTCTGTTGGTGGCGGAGAATTTATTCTCTTAGCTTAACACCCTTCTCTGAGACGTACGAGCTCAGAGGTTATGTAGTTGAAATTTATCAGCGATATATCCCAATTTGGTAACGTGGCATACTGAGTGTTGATGTGAAATGGTCAGTGTTTGATCATTTGCGATATGATCATTTGTTTGATCTTATATCTTTGTGATCATAGGTTGATCATTTTGTTTAACCCGAAGCAGGGCTTTGTAGAAAGCGTAGCTTTGTGGACGAGACTTCGTCGAGCCTCACACCCCGGAAATGGTCGAAACAGGAAGGATGCAGCAAGGTTCTAGGGAGTAGCGCCCCTTAGTGTATGTCATTCCTTCTGGATAAAGGTGGTATCATGGTATGGAGCCCAGATACTTAACCTCTGTGGTTACTGCATTATTTTTTCTATGTGGTTTGTTGGGATCGGGGATCCTCGGGAAGATCGGTGACGATCGGGGGATGGCATACGCGTGTCAGTAGTTACCTATTTTTGCAGAGGTAACCCGGCCTTGTGTTGGCAGAGATCCGGTTAGGTTCTCGGGTCGTCTATTCCAGGGACGTACCCATCGTGGAAAAGGAAGTTCCTTAGCCTGACCATTTGTTGGAAATCCAAAGAAACAATACGTGACGTGTATGGTTTTAGTTGTATTACCTGCTATGGAATGTGGCGGTAACCTGCTATTGAACATAGTAGCTATAGTAGGCATAAGTGCGGAATGCCTATGCTGGCTAAGATTTATATTATACTTTCGAACTGTTTTCTACACTATGCACTAATAATAATATCAAAAATGATTTGATTTTGCGTAGTAAGCATCTTTGACTATCATAAGAAGAAATCTCCTCCAATTCTGCGTTTGCATTGTGTGTGTGGTGGGAGGTCTTATGGTAGTTTCATTTTCCAAAAGCATTGCGAATTGACTTTAAAATTCTCTGCTGTTTATTTTTAAAGAATAACTGTTTTACGATCTCACACCAGTCACCATGACTGACTCGGAGTTTATTGTTCCCTTCTAAACTCTGGGTGCCCACCAATTTCCACACGGGCAGCCTAGAGTTATATTATCAGGATATTCTGGATATTCTGGAGCTTGGAGATAAGCTGGATGACGAGACGTAGTATTTGTATCTGATAGTATTTATTCCGCTGTGTATTCTGTATGAGGACAAGTTATATAACTGTCCATTGTTGTATATTGACTCTGATGACTGATGTATGTATAAACTGATATAGTTCTTTGTTTTAAAAGACTAGTAATTATCTATTGTATATTTTTCCGCTGCGATATGTGAGATTCCGATATTGTTTTCTGTTTCTGTTCTGATGTGTTGTTCTGTGGTTCTTCTTTCCTTTTCTGCTTTCTTCTATTTTCTTTCTTCTTCTCTTTTTCTTCTATCTTCTCTTCCTCCTCTTCTTTTAAATATTAAAGTTTCGCGTTTTCGCCATCCGATTGTTCGGTAATTGCTACAGTGGACGTAGCAGTGTCGGGTTTTCAGAAGACGGATTTGCGGGTCTTTACAGTTGGTATCAGAGCATATGGTTAAGCGACAACCCTGCTCTGTTGGGTGTTACTCATTAGAGATAGAGTCAGTAGTACTCTAGAATGAGTTTGAGTGTAATAATAGATATGAGCGCGTATTTGTTATTGAATATAAAATTGTTTTGTATTGTGATGATTGGTTTATTGAGTGGTATATGAACCTTCGTCGGCACAGTCTTGCAAAACTGTATCGAAGGGGTTTCTAAACACTCGAATAGAACAGTTCGGCACAATATTGTTTTAAATAGGGTAAATGAAATAATTTTGCCCAAAACTATTTTTGTATAGAAAAGAAATGTGTTTTTCTATGAATTACTATAGTATGTGGTTGCATGGATGTTAGGAAAATGATAATATTGAAATGTTATCATTATTATTGAAATTGAATAAGGAATTGAAACCGTAACTCCAAAGTTAAGAAATAAATTCACATACAAATGAAATTTGAGAATATAAATTATAAATGTGAATTGTAATTTAAAACGGAATTCCAGAAAAGTTTTTGGAAATGTTTTGAGAAGAATTTGAAATTTTTGAGATTTGGAAAGTTTAAATTCTTTTTGGAGTTGAAAATGAATTTCAAAGGTTTTGAAAAGTATTTTGGAGAGATGAAAGCTCTAAACTCTTTTCGGTCGCTGGAAAATAATCCTGATGATGATGGCCACATCATTAGAATTCATTTTCGGGTTTCCAAAAGAGGAATTGCTGCCGATTGTTTTAAATGAAAGTTGTTTGGAAAATTTGGATTTTGTTTTTGAAAATTCAAAAGATAAATTTGAATTATTTTCAAAATGGTTTTGAAATGTTGAAAAAGACTCGGGAATACTTTATAAGAATATTTATGGAATATTATTGAATTGATAACTTATACAAATAGAAATTGTTAATGTAAAATATGAAAATGTGATTGGAATTAAAGTTCATTAGCAAATGAAATCTATAAATGTGAATTGAAAGTATAAGGAAATAAATTCATATATGAATAAAAATTATGAATATGAATTGTAAATATGATTTACAAATGAAAATAGAATTCAAAAAGGATAATTGAAGATAAAATTCATAATGGAATGAAATTGTGAATATGAATTTATAATTGAAAATAGAATTCTAATGGAATGAAATTAGTAAATGAAACTAATCAAAAATAGTGCAGTTGAATGAAAGATAGTTGATAAACATTCAATATTCAGAATAGAAGATAAAATTGAATTCAAATAGAATTGAAATTGTAAACTGAATCCAAATTAGATTGGAATTGTGAATTGAATTCAAATGAATTTGAAATGTAAAATTGAATGATAATGAATATGTAACTTCAATAGTGAAGTAAAGATGATATAAGCAGTTTATATTGAAAATTTTGTAATAAAATGTGCAAAATGGTTTGAATATATGTAACTAGATATTATGGCTAGTAGGATATACAGGTATAAAGGAATTGGAATTTGATTTCGAACAATAAAATTTGAATTGCTCGACAAAAGGTACGTATTTAAATTCCAATATGAGTTTTTGATGATTTCTTCTCTAGCCGCTTGGCTTTTTCTTTTTCTTTTTGAAATCTGAGAGTCCGTAGGGACGTTTTGTAGTCGTACCGTATTAGCCGCGCAAAGGAGACGCTGGCGAAATTTTTCGAAAATTTAGAGCGTTAGAAAATTTTTGTGAAAATTTTGAAAGTTTAAAATTTAAATTTAAACTTAAAATTAAATTGTTAAGAAACAATGTTGTTTGAACTTATAATTGAAGTTGAAATTTAGTTGATGAATAACGAATCTTTAGTAGAAAGATTTGTTTTGATAAATTGATAAAACTATTGGATTGTGAAAAATAGTAGACGAGTTAGGGATCATTTTTCTTAACTCGTAATTTCGAGGACGAAATTCTTTTAAGGGGGGAAGTCTGTAACGACCCAGAATTTTTGATAATTAAAATTCGAATATTTATTTAATTTTAAATATTAATAAATGGAATTTGGAAGTCGAATGATTTATTTTTCGAATATTGGATTTAATTTGATAATTTTATCGATAAATTAAATAGTGAAATTCCAGAGATAATTGAAAATCGAGTTTAAAATGATTGAAAATAATTTGTAAAATTTTATTTGATCATACTGGAGTTATAGAAAGGTTATAGAACTTTTAAAATTGAATTTGGAGTTAATCTGTGAAAATCGAATATTTTAATATTTAATTATCGACTGTAAAAATAGCCAATTTTCGGAAAGTCTCGGAATTCGACGAAACGAGTTCCATTGGATCCGTAATATTGAATTATTGTCGGATTTCAAATTTCGTATTTATCGGAATTAATATGTGAGCAAACGACATATAAACGCGTTGGAATCTATATCGAAAAATTTAAGAATATATTATTTCACTTCCTCCAACAACTCGTACAACCTGCCGTCTATTTGCCTCCTTCGTACTCATCCTCATCTGATATCACGCAACTTTTTCTGCTGTTCTCAAATACACGCGAGCAATTCAGAAGATAATTCCTTATCTCGTTCATTCTACAATTCAAAACAATGGCCGAAGCCCCTCTTCAGATTCAAAACAAAATCTCGTTCTCCCTCTTTAAATCAAAACCAAAGCTCTGCCTTCTCCTTTCAAATGAAAATCATTTCGTTCCTCTTAAATAAATGAATAAAAACCCGTGAAGGAGAAGTCGTTCGCGAGCTCGTATCGACGAGGGGAGGGTCGCAGCATCGTCTCTTGGGCACGCGGGGTTGCAATTGGGGATCGGCGGCGACCAGTGTTCTTGAGTGGGTGGATTCGCGTGAGCGCGCAGGCGATGGAAGGCGCGCTGTGGGGTTTCGCGATCATTAAATCGCGTGAGGTGGAGGCACTCGCGAGTGGGCAGCGGCGTGTATCGAGGCATAGCGTTCGCTCTTGGAGGTGATGTTGGTGGCGATTCGCGAGCTCGCGACTGGGTGTTCACGCGTGGAGGGCTCGACGTGACAATTAGGGTTCGCTCGCGTTCGAAGGCAAGTGGGGATTGGGATGCGTGTGTGACGGTGAAGTGATGGGTCAGCGATGTCGAGCTGAGGGATTTGGATGCTGTCGCGATTTGGTTTGAAGGCTTTGGTCGATGGGAATTTCGTTTTCCAGTAAGGTATTCACAGTTGTCTTATTTCAATTAAAATTTGAAAATCACTTTACATAATTGTAATTAGACAGTGAAGTATAGTTTTGATAATTTTATTCATCTCTATGTTTAATCAGAAGAAAGAAAATTTTATAAATTCATTTACAGAAAAGTATATGTATTTTTACAGAGGAAGAAATTTGCTATATTGTTGTAAAGATTGAGAAAAAATATATATATAAAGTTGAAAGCTGAGAATGAATAGATAAATATACATATAAATCTTTGGAAAAATATACAAGGGTTTATATAACAGTTAGTTAATTAAATTTATTTAATGGAAATTTAGTTTAAATTTAATTTTTTAATTGAATCAATTATTTAAAGACAAAATTGGTTTACAACTAAATAGTTAGTTGAATTTATTAAAAAGAAAGTTCGATTGTTTAAATTTAATTTTAGTTAAATAAAATCTATTAAAGGAAAATTTAGCTAAAAATAAAAGTTATTAGTTTAAACAAAGATTGGTTAAATTAAAGAGTAATTGATGTGTTCGATTTAATTCGAATATTAACAAATTGTATAAAATATTTTTACAAGGTATAAAGCAAGAAAAATCGAGTCAAGATGGAAATTGGATGGCAAATTAAAAAGCTAAGGTGAGATCTTCTCACTCAGATTTAAAAATTGATTGCAGTTATTGATTGTTGTTGGGATGTGGTATTAGATATTATAGGATATATCTATATATATATAGCAATATATACATATTGGCATATGTATATATTGGATTGATGATTTCCCGCCTCGTATAGCGGATGAGACCCTATTGCGCCGTTATTAAGCGGATTTATAAAAACCTATATACCGCGATAATTCCGTACTGGAGCGGAATTGGTATTGTGCTAACATCTTTGGATGCAGGGAAACAGGTTGGAGGGATCCAACTGGACCCCTCACATTGATTGAATTTATTTATACTGTGATATGAATCTGTGAATAACTATATTGATGTTATTGATCATATTGATATCTGGAAATTGTTTGAAAGCTAAAATTTAGCTGAATGGATGTTTTGACATCATTGGATTCCAAAAAAAAAATAAACGGAATTGAATTTTTGAAATCAAAATAGAAATTTCTAAGTGAATTAATTTTAGAAATTGAATAAATTTTGAAGCAAGGAATTTTAAAGTATAAAAAGTTAATTTTTATATTCTTATCGAATTTATTCCAGAATCAAGTGAAAACGTTAAGTAAATGAATTTCGTATAATAGTGATTTTAAATTGAAGAATTTAATTAAAATTTGGATTTCTAAATAGTTGGAAAAAGATAAAAGGGATTTATTTTCTTTAAGAGGAATTTGTTTAAAATGAAATAAGTTGGAAGTCCAATTATAAATTTAATTGGCAAATTGAAACAAGTTTAGAAAAAATCAATATAAAATGATTTGGGATGGGAAATTAATTTAGAAATGAATATTGAAATTGATTTGGTATTGAAGTAAAATTAGAAATCAATTTGGGATTTGATTTTGGGGTTAAAAGTGAATATTTGGGAATGTGGATTTAAAAATTGGAAATGATGTTAAAATGGGTTTATTTACAGTTTGTAAAGTTTAAAAGAACGATTTCTTTTAAAATAAATAAATTATAAGTATTTAACTTATAATATGGATTTTTGATGTATACGTTGAGTTAGAAAATTGAATGGGTCATTAAAGGAAATTTATAAAATCGAAGTTGTTATAGAATAGAAAATAGAAATTATAAACGTTGTTTTATAAATTCGAAATCAATTGGGTTTGATAAATTAAATATAGAAGGACATTAAAGAAGATATATTCGCGATTTTAAATAGCGAATTTTTATTGAAATAAAATGTGTAGAAAAGACTGAAAATGTGATTAGTGAAGTATATTCACGATTTTGGGCAGTGAATATATTTTTAAGTAAAATGGATAGGGTTTTGGGAAAGCGATATTATGAAATGAAGTTAATTGTTTTAAAAGATGTTTTAAAACGTGTGAACTATCGAAATCATAGATTTCAACATTTATTGTTGAAATAGACGTTTTCGAAAAATAAGGAAATGGTGGACTATAACACTGTTGTTATAGTAAATGATTTCCGAAAGGAAATATTTTATATAGTATTGGGATTTATATATCTATCTTAAGTCCGAATCCCTATACTAGTGATTTCGAGTCGTCGTAACGATGTTTTACGCAACATTCGTTTTGACTCAAATAAATGTGATTTAAGAATGATTTCCTTAAAGAATGAGATATATACTTAATTTTGATTTTAAGTATATCGAATATTTTCAAATGTTGAAAATAAATAGACTTGTGAAAATACTTATTTTTAAATAAGTATGGAATTGCTTTTCCAATGTGAAATGAACGTTTTGGGAATTTATCTTTGTAAAGATAAATTGAAATTGAATATTTGAAATCGATTTGAGAATCGTATATCAGTAGATATTTTGAAGATATAAATTCACTATGGAATTTATAAATGGAATGGGAATTTGTTTTAAAAATAAACGTTGATTTATTTTTAAAGTGTGGAAATTTTATATCTAGTAAAGATATTTTTAAAGATGAAATAATTTGGAAATTATTTGGAATCTGATGATGTTGCGCATCTTTATTGATAGTTAAATAACCGACTATCAATAATTACCTTGAGTAGGTATTTGTTGTGAATTGGATGAATTTGGATGCCACACTTATTTTTGAATAATCGCTCACTATTCGGGTTAGCCGGGAAAGGACCATGGGGTCGTATAACCCATTCCGAATATGTGATACGTCGTTATGAATTGCATTTGAAGACCGGTGTTGAAGACCGGATATTTTTGAAAACAGAAGGATTACCGTCGAGTTACTCTACATCGGCTGATCTCCGATTTAGAGGTTTTATCACCCTTAGTGACGGGAAGTCCTGACGTGATTGAAATTATCCGGATATGCAAGGGCTTCGTGAGAAGTGCCTTCGGTTCTGTTCGATCCCGGAACAGACTTGTATGGATTGTGTGTCTGACGTTACAATTTGAGATATAAAGCTGATTTCTTTCAAATACATTTCTGTTGGTGGCGGAGAATTTATTCTCTTAGCTTAACACCCTTCTCTGAGACGTACGAGCTCAGAGGTTATGTAGTTGAAATTTATCAGCGATATATCCCAATTTGGTAACGTGGCATACTGAGTGTTGCTGTGAAATGGTCAGTGTTTGATCATTTGCGATATGATCATTTGTTTGATCTTATATCTTTGTGATCATAGGTTGATCATTTTGTTTGACCCGAAGCAGGGCTTTGTAGAAAGCGTAGCTTTGTGGACGAGACTTCGTCGAGCCTCACACCCCGGAAATGGTCGAAACAGGAAGGATGCAGCAAGGTTCTAGGGAGTAGCGCCCCTTAGTGTATGTCATTCCTTCTGGATAAAGGTGGTATCATGGTATGGAGCCCAGATACTTAACCTCTGTGGTTACTGCATTATTTTTTCTATGTGGTTTGTTGGAATCGGGGATCCTCGGGAAGATCGGTGACGATCGGGGGATGGCATACGCGTGTCAGTAGTTACCTATTTTTGCAGAGGTAACCCGGCCTTGTGTTGGCAGAGATCCGGTTAGGTTCTCGGGTCGTCTATTCCAGGGACGTACCCATCGTGGAAAAGGAAGTTCCTTAGCCTGACCATTTGTTGGAAATCCAAAGAAACAATACGTGACGTGTACGGTTTTAGTTGTATTACCTGCTATGGAATGTGGCGGTAACCTGCTATTGAACATAGTAGCTATAGTTGGCATAAGTGCGGAATGCCTATGCTGGCTAAGATTTATATTATACTTTCGAACTGTTTTCTACACTATGCACTAATAATAATATCAAAAATTATTTGATTTTGCGTAGTAAGCATCTTTGACTATCATAAGAAGAAATCTCCTCCAATTCTGCGGTTGCATTGTGTGTGTGGTGGGAGGTCTTATGGTAGTTTCATTTTCCAAAAGCATTGCGAATTGACTTTAAAATTCTCTGCTGTTTATTTTTAAAGAATAACTGTTTTACGATCTCACACCAGTCACCATGACTGACTCGGAGTTTATTGTTCCCTTCTAAACTCTGGGTGCCCACCAATTTCCACACGGGCAGCCTAGAGTTATATTATCAGGATATTCTGGATATTCTGGAGCTTGGAGATAAGCTGGATGACGAGACGTAGTATTTGTATCTGATAGTATTTATTCCGCTGTGTATTCTGTATGAGGACAAGTTATATAACTGTCCATTGTTGTATATTGACTCTGATGACTGATGTATGTATAAACTGATATAGTTCTTTGTTTTAAAAGACTAGTAATTATCTATTGTATATTTTTCCGCTGTGATATGTGAGATTCCGATATTGTTTTCTGTTTCTGTTCTGATGTGTTGTTCTGTGGTTCTTCTTTCCTTTTCTGCTTTCTTCTATTTTCTTTCTTCTTCTCTTTTTCTTCTATCTTCTCTTCCTCCTCTTCTTTTAAATATTAAAGTTTCGCGTTTTCGCCATCCGATTGTTCGGCAATTGCTACAGTGGACGTAGCAGTGTCGGGTTTTCAGAAGACGGATTTGCGGGTCTTTACACTTGTTTCTACGCTGTTGATTAAATAAATTTGAATTAAAAAATTGTTTAATTTGATTGCTGATTATTATTATTTTGAAAGTAAAATCTTATTTATTGAAGTCTATTTAATAAACGGTTTTGTTTTTATAAATTATAAATTAACAAATTCTTTTCAAAATAATATATTAAATAATTAAATAAAGTGAAACAATATTATATTGACTAATATCATGATGTTATTGAAATATATTTGTAAACAAATGTAAAGGATAAAAAATTTAAATTTGAATGGAAATGAAATATATTAAAAACTAGATAGAATCAGAATTTAGATTTAATAGAAAATCAAGACTAAACAAAGCCCAAGCTCGATTTTACCCAAACCCTGTTCTTTTTTTCTCTAGAATATTTCCATTCTTAGCCAAATAAAAATTGGAGCTATGCCCTATTAGTTTGAGTTTAACCCTAATATCCTAATCCCCAAATCATGACTAAAAAATGTGCTCGAGATTCTCATTCTTGTTAACGGCGGCCGAATCAACGCCGTATGTGATGGAAAAGGGGAAGTGCGTGCTCGCGCCTATAGGTGGTCGCGACTGAGATGTTGTCGTGCGTTGGCAATTTTCTGGCAGGTGAGCATTTCTTTATCGATGTTGGTAGAGGAGGAAGTGACTGTTGCCCGCCTTAGGAGAAAGTAGTGACGTGATCTGGAAATGATGATTGTGAGGCAGAGTTATATAAAACATAGCTGAAGCAATTCAAATTTTAATTTGGGGATTTCAACCTTTAATTTGGTGAGTTAACATCTAACTCACAACTATATCTAATTTAACATTCGCTATTTATATATTCATTCCGATAGTGATTGCATATGTTTTCAGTTAAATTGAATAGGATTATTAATTGAATTATTTAGCGGAATGAATTATTGATGGTTGAGTCGATTGGTTGTATTGTTTGGGATTGTTTGTGTTGGGATTGGGTGATATTGTAGTATTGGTCGATCATATTAGTTGGATGTATCGATTTACAAACGGAGCTCTGTCCGTTTGCGAATTGAATTAGAGATTTATTTATGTATTAATCTATAAACAATTTACTAAATATTATTCAATTTAGATATTTTTAATTTATACATATATTTTAATTCTAAATAGAAATATAGTTTTCTATTGGTTATAAAACTCTATTCCAAATTAATAAGGTAGTACATTATGAGATTTAGAATAGCTTTAAAAGGAAAATATAATATATTAATAATTTTATAAAATATAATATTAAATCAATAATGTTATTTCTAAGCGAGATATAAAAGATTACGAAAATATTAAATTGTTTTGAATAGTATAATATCACTTAATAATGGTATTTGGTTATATAAAAATATGAAATTACTTTTATATGTAATATTCAGTTTTATAAATTATTTCAGGAATTTAAATTGAGTTTTCTAATGTTATTAATAAATATGTAATAATCAACTAAGTTTATATAAAACTAGAAATTTTTTTATTTATTATAAATATTAAATTATATCTAAGTTTCGATGATTACTTAATTAAATTTTGGAATAAGAATCTATTATAGATCTCTTAGTATTCGTTTTGTTATATAAATTTATATGTTGTAAATGAGTTTTGTTAAGTATTATTTAGTTATGAACATATAGAATTGATTTTGGTTGGTTTAAAGATGTTTAAAATTAGTAATTGTTTTAGAAAATTATGAAATAAGAATTATATAAAATGTTTTACTTCTAAAACTATTTTGGAGTTTAAAATGAAGTATATTTACCTTTTGAATATGCAAATAAATATTACATTAAATTAAATTTGAGTATCTATTTATTGTTTATTTATAAGTATTTATTTTCTTATATGAGATTAAAATGATAAAAATGATTTTATGAGATATCAATGTAGTTGTTTTATAATTATATTAATTTAGATAATCTATTTTATAATTCTCCAGATCAATCATTCCCTGCATATTGATTTGGAATATATAAATGTTTAATGATTTCTAAGTTTTCCGATTTCTTATCTTACTGAATTTGATTATATGATTGATTCACTGTTGATATTGATTTGGTGGTGATTTTGATATATATGGTGAGGACATTCTTCTGTATGATTCTATGATATTTCTATTCTATGTGATGAGAAATTTGTATAAATGGAGTTATAATACCATTTGGAATGAGGCATTCAGTAATATTTCTCCAGTTATTCTTTGGACTCATTATATAGAATATGAGTGATTGAGTGTAGTTTATAAGAAGTGAGTAAACATTTAAGTATCACACTGTGGTATGGGATGTTATTTTGATATTTATTCAGTTATTCATTGTAAGTACAGGATACTCACATGACAGGAATACAGTGGATAGTGTGAGGTGATTTATAGCTTTTTGACTATAGTTAGCGAAACTTCAAGTCTACATGTATTGTTTTTATATGCCACTATTACAATGTACTCCTATTATGTTTGTTTAGAAGGATCAGATGGCTAGAATCCACCATAGTGGCCTGATCGTGTAGTAGCATCCCAGATCCGTGACACCATATTATTATATATCTTTGTGATTAGCTTTGTGATTGCCCCTGTGTCACTTAGACCAGCAGTTTGGTACCAATAGAGGCATTTGTTGTGCCATAACAGATTAGTCCTCGCGTTGACGAGCACATAGGTGGATACAGGTCACAATGACTATGAGGTAACTAAGACCGTAGAGTCTTTGTGACTTTGGAGCTTTCTTTGTGCTATCAGTTTCCACTCTGGTTCTGACGGAGTAGTGGATCAGCATGTACGATTGATACACCTTACTGTAGTATGGATGTGGACTTTGTGACCACATATTGTTGTATTTGACTCTACTAGGGACTTCGAGTCTTTCGTATAGTCATTTCCCATCATGATACTTTCTGATAGATAGATATGAGGAGATGAGATTATACCTATGGTATATGATCAGAGTATAATGGATTCTCAATATACTGATAGGTAGACTATCCTATTTGATATTGATGTAGTTTTTTATACTGAGATTCAGAGATATTTGGGCAATGTTATACGTTAGCCTGATGTACTTGATGATATCTCCTTTAATGATGTTTTCTAGGTTTAGTGTGACTTCTAGATATGTAATGATTCACCCATTTGTATTGGTTTTGTGATTTTTGATTTATAATGTTTCTATATGGGTGATGACATCTTTTGATATATCAAAGCTGGTTATTTTATGTGATTTGGTTATCTGTATTAGAGTATCGTATTATTATTCTCAGATTACATCTTGTTACCTTTATTATATGCTTTATTAGGTATAGTTTGACTCGTGTATTATTTTATAATACCCGGGGTCAGTTCGAGACATTTCAGGTATAGCGATGACTTATGATGTGCACGTAAATGTGCATATATTTACATCCATATTTTATCTCTTTTTTATTTAAATAAACATCATATTTGGGCATTTTAACATGTTTATTTCAAAATTCAATTATTTTCAAACCATCATATTATCATCTTCATTCAGGGCACAATGGCCATTTTTGTGCTTGTGTCAATTTAAGAATTTTTACTTGGACATTTTTTGATAATTTTTATAGGAATTTGGATGCATATGAAAGAGGCTTATATGAAGATACATGCATGCATACAAAGGAATGAAGAGGAAATAATTCAAGTTCAAGATCATGGAGGACCCCACCCACTTACCTAAATGTACAATTATGAGCTAATGGACAACTAAGTGGAGGTTAAAGCTTCATGCACAACAAATGATGGATTAATTAGTGGCTAATGGTTACTTGGTGGCCACACTTACTAAAGGGCATTTTAGGAAGCCCCCTAAAATAGAATTAGGATTTTATGCATGTATATATAGCCCTCTTATGTACATGAAACTATCTTCTACTCTTTCATTTTACTTAGGAAATTAAGAGATCAAATTGTAAGCTCAATGTTCTATGAAATAAAAATGGCTTCCAAGCCTCTTTCTTCTCTCTTTTCTACATGCTTTTCTTTGTTTTATTGTTAATGTTTATTTCTATGCTCTCTTTCCTTTAATGTTCATAGCTTAGATTTACATTTATGCAAGTAGTGTAGTTTATATTTTTATGCAAGTAGTTAGTAGCTAATCTCTTTTGCTTTCTTTGATTATTTTCTATTTTCTTCGCTTTTTAATGTTGAAATTTACTTGTGTTGCTTCAATGCCACAAATGAGTAGCTAAACCCCTTCAATTTAGGGGTAATGAAGCTCTCAAATATTATGTAATTTCAACATTTGTTATGATTTATGATCTCTTTGTTTGTGCTTTATGAAAGTGAATTTTAATGTAAGTTTATACAAGTGGGTTTGATAGCTTATATTGCTTATGCAAATAAGCTATACTTATTCAACATAAACACAAGTTGCATCATCATTTGCTAATCCATTTTTGATTGTGAAAAGAAAGTAAAAAGGAAATTTGATGATCTATATTACTAGTTACAATAGTAAATAGATCATACTTAAAATAGCTTTTGCTTTGGCTTCATTTTCATAGGAATTATAAGTGGTTTATTTGTTGTATTATAGTTTGATGGTTTGAGCTATGTTAATTAATAACATAAACAAACCGTACTTATGATAAATACAACAATATTTCACTTAAGATCAAAAGCTAGAGATCACAAATCGTTTGTTTGTTGATTTACAAAAATATGATAGTGGATTTGCCTCTAAATTATTCTCTATTTCAATAGATTTTTTTAATCACATTTTAATTATAGCTTTAGCTTCCTTTTGTAGTTAACAACTTTCATCTCACTTTGGTCTAATTTGATTGAATAGATTTTTAATCTCTAACAATTCCCTACGGATCGACCCGTATTCCCCACGTACTACAAAGTGTACGCCGTGCGCTTGCGGTATATTTTATTTTGAAATTTTTCGATGATTTTCTAACTCGATAGAAATTCCGTCGATTAACAAAATTTTGAACTTCGATTTTCAAATCTTCTTTCATTCACTAAACTCGATTCTAACTTCTTTCTCTTCTCGACTTTCACTTGTGCATGAGTACTTGGACTCGTGACACAACAACAAATCGTTGGACTCGCGACCCTTCTACAAACCATTTAACTCGAACAAACGATCCTCCCGAAATGGCAAACGAAAACGCCCCTCGAACTCTTATGGATAGAATCTTTCCCGATAGAGTTTCTATTCCATCTTGCATCACGTTACCCGCCCCTACGGGTAACCATTTTGAAATTCACTCGAACCATATTGCCACACTTTCGAAATTTGGCAATTTCGAGCACGATGATCCATACATCTTTTTGACTAAATTCGAACAAGTTTGTGCAACCATTAAACTCCAACAACTTTCCGATGACGGAATCAAACTTCGATTAATCCCATTCGCTCTTACGGATTACGCTGAAAAATGGTTGTACAGCTTACCATCAAACTCGATTAAAACTTGGGAAGAATTCGTAAAAGCTTTCTTTAAAAAGTTCTACCCTTTGGAAAAAACGAGTAGAATTCGAAATGAAATTGTAAATTTTCATCAATTCAAGGGAGAACCATTCGGAAAATATTTTGAAAGATTCGAAGAGCTTTTGATAAAATGTCCACACCATAACTTCGAAAAATGGACGATTTGCCAAATCTTATATGATGGACTCGAAAACAGCTCACGAACCATGCTCGAATCAATGTGCCAAGGCAACTTTCTTGTCCAACATCATGACGATGCTTGGCAATTTCTTGAAAACCTCACTGAAAAATCATCCCAATGGGAACGTTCAAACGAAAAATCAATTTACTCACGATCGAGTGCACAGTCGGTAGGATCTTCTTTTGCTTTGGAAGCTAAGATCGACGCAATGATTAAAAAATTCGATAACGTTTTCTCATCGAATAAAATGAACCAAGCTTCCCAACCGATGTGTTATAAATGAAACGATCCTAATCATATAGCCGATCAGTGTCCCAATTATGTCGAACAAATCAATGCTTTCAATAAAGCCAAAAATGACCCGTTTTCTCCAACGTACAACCCTGGTTGGAGAAATCATCCGAATTTTGCATGGAACCAAAACAATCCCAACACGAATACGATTCATCCCAATTTTAAAGCATTTTCGAATAATGCTTCGAATCCCCCCTTTCAACCCAACAATTTTCAACCAAACTTTGCGGGTCCGTCTCATAATCAATCGCAACAATCAAATTTTCAACCAAATCCGTCTCATCCTCCCCAAGACGATAAACGTTTAACTTCTCTTGAGAAAACTCTTGAAACATTGGCTAAAGCAACTACTCAAAGCCTTCAATCAAACAACAATCTGCAAAATTTATTGACTTCATATATGCAAAACACGAACCAATCAATTGCAAAACTCGAAATGCAAATGAGTCAATTAGCCACGTCTGTGAGCGAACGTGAATGAGGAACATTCCTAAGCCAACCCATTTCAAATCCCAGAAATCAAAATGCAAATTCAAATCAAGCCCATGTTGTTCAAGATAGCAACGTCACCCAATTGAATGCTATCACAACTTTACGTTCCGGTAAACAAATCGATAATCAAGTCGTTAATCCAAACGATTTACCTGAAACTTCTCTCGACACTTCTAAAACAACGAACGACTCATAATAGAACGTGGAGCCAAACGTTGAATCAAATGCTAACCAAAATTCTTCTTCCTCTACTCGAGTAGACCTGCCTACCGAGTATCATGTTCCATTTCCACATCGTCTTCGACCAAAGAAACACTCGGACCTAATGGAAAAGATGTTGGAAATTTTTAAACAAGTCAAAGTTAACATTCCGCTTCTTTACATCGTTCAGCAAGTTCCAACGTACGCGAAATTCCTTAGGGGCTTGTGTACCCAAAAGTGACACACTCAAGTGCCCAAAAAAGTCTTCTTAGCCGCCAGTTTGAGTGAAGTCTTGTCCCAATCCATGCCCGTAAAATACAAAGATCCTGGCTGCCCTACGATTTCATGTACAATTGGCGACAAGACGATTAACAAATGTTTGATAGACTTAGGCGCAAGTGTCAATTTGATTCCATACTCCGTGTACGAACAATTAGGCTTAGGTGAGCTCAAACCCACAAAAGTAACGCTTCAATTCATCGATCGATCCATTAAGAAGCCTGTAGGAGAAATCGAAGACGTGCTCATTCAAGTTGGGCAATTCATATTCCCCGTTGATTTTATCATTCTTGAAGCACAACCCGTGTCAAATCCCGCAAGTCAAATTCCATTAATATTAGGACGATCATTCTTAGCCACCTCAAATGCCTTAATCAATTGTCGTAACGGATCGATGAAAATTTCTTTTGGAAACATGACTTTGGACCTTAATATTTTCAATCTTGAAAGACAATCGAATGACCCTCGTGACCAAACATTCGAAGTTAGTGCCATTCACGAAAACTTCGAAAACGAGACATTGACGACGAATGCGAGGCCGAGTACGAAAAATTGTTTCATGAAATTCCCAACGAAATTGAATACGCTCTTCCCTTTGAATCGCTTCCAGTTGAGTACGAATCTCAACCCAACTCTTTGATCGAAAAACTCCCAAGTTGGACCTCAAACCACTTCCCGATCACCTTAAGTACGCATACTTAGGTGATAACAAAACGTGGCCTGTCATAATTTCTGCAACTCTCTCTCTTGATCAAGAAGCTTCTCTTCTCTCTATTCTTTCGAAAAACAAGGAAGCGATGGGATGGTCGATCTCCGATATAAAGGGAATTAGTCCCGCTCTTGTCCAACATCGCATCCATTTAACCGACGATGCCAAACCTGTTCGTGACTCACAACGAAGGCTTAATCCAAAAATGAAAGATGTGGTGCGTGATGAAATTCTTAAGCTTCTTGACAACAGAATCATTTGCCCAATCTTTGATAGTTCATGGGTTAGCCCAATTCACGTTGTACCGAAAAAATCTGGGCTAATTGTTGTCAAGAATGATTCAAATGAACTGCTTCCAACTCGTACTGAAACGGGTTGGCGTGTTTGCATTGACTACCGAAAACTAAATGCCGCAATACGAAAAGATCACTTCCCCCTTCCTTTCATTGACCAAATGCTCAAACGTTTAGCCGGCCATGAATTTTACTGCTTCCTTGATGGTTATTCCGGCTATAACCAAATTCCAATCGCTCCCGAAGATCAAGAGAAAACGACTTTCACGTGTCCATTCGGTACCTTTGCTTATCGACGTATGCCATTTGGACTTTGTAACGCTCCTGCGACTTTCCAACGCTGCATGGTTGGAATCTTTTCCGACATGATTGAACGCTTTCTAGAAGTTTTTATGGACGATTTCTCAATCTTTGGCGATTCTTTTTCCCAATGTTTACATCATCTCGAATTGGTTCTAAATCGATGTAAAGAAAAACATTTGACTTTGAATTGGGAAAAATTCCACTTTATGGTCAAACAAGGCATAGTCCTCGGACATATCATCTCAAATAAAGGCATTGAGGTAGACAAAGAAAATATCGATGTCATTGCAAACCTACCCATTCCCAAAACTGTTAAGGACATTCGATCATTTCTAGGACACACTGGCTTTTACCGACGCTTTGTGAAAGACTTTAGCAAAATTGCTCGTCCTTTGACTACTCTTCTTGGAAAAGATGTTCCTTTCGATTTTAACTCTGATTGTATCTCTTCTTTTGAACGTCTTAAGAACGAACTCATTTCTGCTCCAATCATTTATGCGCCCAATTAGGATCTTCCTTTCGAAATAATGTGTGATGCTTCAAACTTTGCCGTTGGTGCTATCTTAGGACAATGCATCAACAAGATCCTTCACGTCATTTACTACGCGAGTATGACTTTGAATGACGCTCAACTCAACTACACAACAACCGAAAAAGAGCTTCTAGCTGTCGTTTTTGCTCTCGAAAAATTCCGATAATACTTGATAGGGTCACACATTACTGTGTCCACGGACCACTCCGCGCTTTGATATCTCTTCGTTAAAAAGGATGCCAAATCCCGCTTGATTTGTTGGATCCTTTTACTTCAAGAATTTGACCTTACAATTAAAGACAAAAAAGGATCCGATAACGTCTTAGCCGATTACTTGTCTCGTCTTCCGAACGCACCATCTTCTTTGTCAATCAATGAAAACTTCCCCGATGAACAACTCCTTTCAATTTCTATCAACCTATGGTACGCTGATATAGTGAACTACTTAGTCACTAAAGAAACTCCCTCATCGTGGTCCAAACAGGACAAATGAAAATTCATGTCCCAAGTGAAGTATTTCTACTGGGACGATCCATACTGGTTCAAATATTTTCCTGACCAAATCATCCGACGTTGCATTCCGAATAATGAGGTTAGGAATGTTCTTTCATTTTGCCACGATCAAGCGTGTGGTGGACATTTCGGTCCTCGAAAAACTGCGGAAAAAGTGCTTCAGTGTGGTTTCTATTAGCCTTCTCTTTTCAAAGACTCGTTTGAATTTTGTAAAACTTGCGATCGATGTCAAATGCTTGGACGAATTTCTCGACGAGATATGATGCCTCAAAACCCCATTCTTACGATCGAAATCTTTAATGTATGGGGTATAGACTTTATGGGACCTTTTCCCAATTCTTTTGGAAACTTGTATATCCTTCTCACTGTCGATTACGTTTCAAAATGGGTCGAAGTCGTTCCTTGCAAAACCAACGACCATAAAATTGTTGTGAAATTTCTCAAAGAAAACATCTTTTCGAGGTTCGGCACACCTCGCACAATAATCTGTGATAACGGGACCCATTTCTGCAACCGTTCTTTTGAAATTTTGATGAAAAAATACTCGATAACCCACAAGTTATCCACTCCGTATCATCCTCAAACTTGTGGCCAAGTTGAAGTTTCAAATCGACAAATAAAACAAATCTTGGAGAAAACTGTCAATAAAAATCGAAAAGATTGGTCTCAAAAATTGACCGACGCGCTTTGGGCTTACCATACTGCTTTTAAAACTAACCTTGGGATGTCCCCATTTCGTTTAGTTTACGGTAAAGCTTGCCATTTACCTATTGAAATCGAACACAAAGCGTTGTGGGCAATTAAGAACTTAAACTTTGATCTTGAGAAAGCTAGCGAAAACCGAAAACTACGACTCAACGAACTAGAAGAACTAAGGAACGACGCGTATGAAAACGATAAAATTTACAAAGAATAAACCAAAGTTTTTCATGACAAGTCAATCCTAAGGAAAACGTTTTCGCCGAACCAAAATGTTCTTTTATATGACTCGAGACTTCATTTATTCCCTGGGAAACTTAAATCGAGATGGACCGGACCATTTGTGGTACGAACTGTTTTTCCACATGGTGCCGTAGAAATAGAAAACCCCAGGGATGGAACGGTTTTCAAAGTCAACGGTCATCGTCTGAAACCTTTCTTGGAATTGCCAAATAACCCAGAGGAGGAGCTTATGATCCTTCATGAGCCAAGCTACGTCTAGTAAGAATGTTAACCCTCTTTTGTAAATATGTACATAGTTTTCCCCGTTACACTCATTATATCATGCATTGACCGTGGGGACACAGTCAAAATTAAGTGTGGGGGGGAGTCTCATTTTCATTTTTTTAGGTTTCATGGTATTTTTAAATTTTCATTTTTTTAAGTTAAAAAAAATCTAAAAATTTCAAAATCTCAAAAACATTTCCTATTTAGCATTTTGATTTATTTTTGAAGAAACACTATGGGATAAGTATAAGTTTTGGTTAATAAATTGAAATTTTGAAAATTTATTTGTCTTAACAAAAATAAAAATGAAGTTTGATTACAAATAACAATGGTTTAACTAGTATATATGAAGGTTCATAAGTGTTAATTATGAAGTATGTTCTAATTGAAAATCTTTATTTAAAAAAGTGGTAAATTTAAAGTAAAGGATATAACATTTTTATCTTCTAAGTTAAATGGTGCTAAGATGATTTTGCAAAACTCTCTCTTTCTAAAAAAAAATTTGATAAAAAAAAACATTTGTATATATGTATATATATATGTATATATATTTTTAACACCTACAGTCATGTGTTCACACTCGTGTGTTCACTCGCCATGCTCTGTACCCTTCTCACGTAAGCCCGAAAGGCAGTGCATGATCGGTATATCTGACCTCAGTTTACCTGAGTTAGGTGTATGTATATAAAAATTCTTTTTGATAACGCCTACAGTCGATAAGTGTTCACTCGTCACGCTCTATATTCCCCTCACATCAGTCCGCAAGGCAGTGCACGGGTAATATATCTGGCCTCAGTTTACCTGAGTTAGGCATATGTAAATATTGTCAATATCAATGAAATTTTCAAGTAAGAGAGAGTAAGCAATTGAAATCCAAGCACCATTTTAACTTGTTTGATTTAACTTGTTATTGAAAAGAAACGAGAATACCACCTTGACAAACTTTGATAATCAACTAAGGATTTATTTCATAGTTACACTTTGTTATCAACCGAAACAACGAGTTAAACTATTGTCTATTTGTTATGATAACTTGATTTTTGTTGGAAGTTTTGACAAGTAAATGACTTAAATTTTCAAGACAATGACCAAAACCTATATTTAACTTATGAGTGTCGAATTGAAAGTGAATCCTTCATTTGTAAATATTTTCAAAAACTTGCATTTATCCCATTATAAATAAATCTTGCACTTTGTAAATATTTTCACTTTGCATTGGATTTTGTGGATAGTATCCGCTGAAAACCCTCAAGAGACAACACTCGTCCTACTGGGGACACCCAGAGGTTTAACGGCTTGTTGCATACGCTCAATGCAATTGTGCTCCCTACGAAAATGGATTTATCTTAGTTTTCCTTTATTCGAGGACGAATAAAAAGATAAGTGTGGAGGTATTTAATGTGCACGTAAATGTGCATATATTTACATCCATATTTTATCTCTTTTTTATTTAAATAAACATCATATTTGGGCATTTTATCATTATTAAAACCAAAATTCAATTATTTTCAAACCATCATATTATCATCTTTATTCAGGGGCACAATGGTCATTTTTGTGCTTGTGTCAATTTAAGAATTTTTACTTGGACATTTTTTGATAATTTTTATAGGAATTTGGATGCATATGGAAGAGGCTTATATGAAGATACATGCATGCATACAAAGGAATGAAGAGGAAATAATTCAAGTTCAAGATCATGGAGGACCCCACCCACTTACCTAAATGTACAATTATGAGCTAATGGACAACTAAGTGGAGGTTAAAGCTTCATGCACAACAAATGATGGATTAATTAGTGGCTAATGGTTACTTGGTGGCCACACTTCCTAAAGGGCATTTTAGGAAGCCCCCTAAAAATAGAATTAGGGTTTTATGCATGTATATATAGCCCTCTTATGTACATGAAACTATCTTCTACTCTTTCATTTTACTTAGATTAAGAGATCAAATTGTAAGCTCAATGTTCTATAAAATAAAAATGGCTTCCAAGCCTCTTTCTTCTCTCTTTTCTACATGCTTTTCTTTGTTTTATTGTTAATGTTTATTTCTATGCTCTCTTTTCTTTAATGTTCATAGCTTAGATTTAAATTTATGCAAGTAGTGTAGATTATATTTTTATGCAAGTAGTTAATAGCTAATCTCTTTTGCTTTCTTTGATTATTTTCTATTTTCTTCTCTTTTTAATGTTGAAATTTATTTGTGTTGCTTCAATGCCACAAATGAGTAGCTAAACCCCTTCAATTTAGGGGTAATGAAGCTCTCAAATATTATGTAATTTCAACATTTGTTATGATTTATGATCTCTTTGTTTGTGCTTTATGAAAGTGAATTTTAATGCAAGTTTATACAAGTGGGTTTGATAGCTTATATTGCTTATGCAAATAAGCTATACTTATTCAACATAAACACAAGTTGCATCATCATTTGCTAATCCATTTTTGATTGTGAAAAGAAAGTAAAAATGAGATTTGATGATCTATATTACTAGTTACAATAGTAAATAGATCATACTTAAAATAGTTTTTGCTTTGGCTTCATTTTCATAGGAATTATAAGTGGTTTATTTGTTGTATTATAGTTTGATGGTTTGAGCTATGTTAATTAATAACATAAACAAACCATACTCATGATAAATACAACAATATTTCACTTAAGATCAAAAGCTAGAGATCACAAATCGTTTGTTTGTTGATTTACAAAAATATGAGAGTGGATTTGCCTCTAAATTATTCTCTAGTTCAATAGTTTTTTTAATCACATTTTAATTCTAGCTTTAGCTTCCTTTTGTAGTTAACAACTTTCATCTCACTTTAGTCTAATTTGATTGAATAGATTTTTATCTCTAACAATTCCCTGTGTATCGACCCGTATTCGCCACGTACTACAAAGTGTACGCCGTGCGCTTGCGGTATATTTTATTTTGAAATTTTTCGACGGTTTTCTAACTCGATAGAAATTCCGTCGATTAACAACTTAACCGACATTTGTATTTATTGGACTTAGAGGAGATTTATATTAGGATGTTCTATATTATATGACTCATTATATATATCTGATACCGAGCTATATATTAATCGTTTATCACCTTAAACTGAGATATCTGATATTTATATTGAGTTGTACACTTATTGTATATCAATTATATATATATGTATATTATCACTACGATTGAATCTGTGTGCTCTGTTATTTACTATACATTATGTATTTTTCTATCCTGGTGGCACACGTGTTTATTGGTTTGTACTGATGTTGTGTACGTATATATGAGTATTATATTAGATGTTTTAATACGTACTAGTGTTAGTCCAAGGGAATTATCATGTGTGTATCCTATATAGCTTTATTCTTTATATTATCTGACAGTATTACTCTGTAATACTCTTAGATAGTATGGGTATAGAGGTGGGGTGTTTTGCATTTGGTATCAGAGTAGGTAAAGAATAATACATTATATATATGAGACACGAGTCGAGACCTTAGAAGGGACTTAGGGTCCCTGTCCCTTAGGAGTGTTGTGTAATTTTCTATAATAAGTAATGGTGTGTGTGCGCGTGCGTATAGGATGATTATAGGAGTAATCATCAGGGGACGTATTTGTGGTTTTACAAATATATGTACTTAAACTTATAATTAATTTTTCCCCTTCTTGTATCAAGTATAAAGTGGTTGGAGTAGCAAGGACGAAAGGAGTTAGTCCAACAAACATCATTTGTATTTATTATTTTGGATGGTTTGATACTATATTGTGGTGTTTAGTTCGATATTATATAATTGAGTTTTGATTTGATTTTGATCAGAGTGCGCAACGATAACTAATAAATAGATTTTGAATCCGCTGGGTATATTTATTTTAGTTTCTTATGTTTGTTTAGCTATTTGAAATGGCTGGTATAGGATTTAATTTTGAATTTTGGTGTGTTTAAAAGTAGTTTGAATTTTTTTTTAAATTACTAAAGGTTTGATAAAAGTAAAGACTTTTTAAATATGCAAAGATAGTTTATTAGTACTCTATGATTTTGGAAGTTAATTATAAGAAGAAATCTTTTGAAAAGTATATATTATAGGAATGGTATTGCGATAAAAATTTAAAGTGAATTAGTAAAAGAGTTATTGAATAAGTATGTTAATTAATTTGTGAAAGTGATACTTGTTGATATTTTTGAAATGAAGCTGTGTTAACATGTCCATTGAGTGGGTTAAGAATTCTAGTCGATGCGTTTGGCCAACTTTATCGATCGGGATTTCTAAACACTAAAACGAGATATTTCGACACAATGATTTAAAAATGAAGACAATATTTTGTGGGAAGTTTACTATTTTGAAAAGTAAAGATAATTAGAATCAATTCAGAACCAGAATTAGTAATGTTTTCACCAAATCACTTAGTTTGATTGTTCCTTTATGAGGATTAGAATTTCTAATTAGCAATGTAGACAATCCTCTTTGGTGAACCTTTACACGCCCATGAATCAAAAAAGAATTAAGTACTATATCAATAACTATTATAATATGGGATATGGCATAATATATTTTGGATTAAAAACTGAACTTTCTTACATTTGAAAATGACAAAATCTTGATTGCAAAATGTTTGAAGCCCAAAGGATATAAAATACTTACTTTGCAAAATAAACTATAATGTAAAATTGTTATATTGTAGTAGATATAAGTAAAAAGTTTTGTAAATTATTAAAGTAGTAATAATAATAAGTAGGGATGAATATATTGAGTTTAGCAAGTTCAGATTATTTTGTGTGATTTGAATGAATGAGATAAATATATATTTATAATGAATAGAATATATATATAACGGGGTATTAAATACAAGTGTATGATTTCCCAAATTAAAATGAAGTTTAAAATAATATATTATTCAAATATTTTGAATAAGAAATGAAATATATTAAGATAAATTTAGTGATATATATTAGCTAATTCATCCAAAACCATTTGATATCGGTATTTTAGAATACAAAGAGAAAGGTAATTATTTTCTTTTAACATATGTAGCCTTCATATTAACATATAAAGATGATAAAGCAACTCACCATAACCATGTTGTCATTAATGAACTGCAAAGGAAGATCTATTTTCGACAAAGCACTCTTGGATCTCGTCCCAACAAAGACTCCTTTTATGCCAGATATAGTTTAGCAAGTTTGAAGTCTTTGAGGGAGAGAGATCCTTGAGAAGCTATGGCTAATTGTGATATCCTATTATTAAGCTCTCTTTCCTTTTTAAATCTAATTCCTATCGCATGATTTTATAGATATAAGTAAGCAGCTAAGTATTTATAGCCTAGTGGATACTTGAAGCATAAAAAAGTTGCAACTATACTTCAATGAGCATAAAGATCTCGGATTCCAAAACCATGCATTATATTTCTTAGTCATGTGCACAATGCAATATATATATATATATATATGGATTCAAAAATAATAGGACAAACTGGAAATAAATTCATATTATTACAACAAAAGTACATGAAAAATATAAAAGGTTTTAAAACATACAGAATCGCAGCATCTTATTATGAAAATCAAACTTTGTATGGAAAATGTAACGACCCGTAATTTTCGATAATTAGAAATAGTTAATTTAATTGAATTCTGTGATTTATTATTGGAAGGAATGAAAATTTGGAAATTATTAATGAAATAATAACTAGAATAAAATGAACAAGGTTAATTTAAGTTAATCATTAACAAGTTAATGAAATTCAAATTGATTGAGATGATAAAAATGTTATACTTGGTTATAAAGTGAACATAGAAAAACAAATGTGAATATTGAATTAATTAATGAAATAGTATATAATAAATGGTAATTGAATAAAATCAGCGTTCTGTAAGAAATTGTAACATTTGTTTGTAAATAGTAACTTATAAGTGTGATTGGAAGGTAATGGTAACAAACTATTATATGTTACCTGTTTGTTTAACCATTTAAATTAAATCTGAAATCAATTGCAATTAATTCCCTTTATTAGTGCAGTTAATGTAGAGTAAATTGATAATTGTAGGATGTTAATTCAGTAAGATGTAACCAAGAGCATTTTATTCATAGTATGATAATTGATTGAATGAAAATAACTGAAAATCAAAATAAATCAATTTTGGAATTTAAATTATAATAAGTAGATTTATTGCAATTAAATGCAGTTAAAGAGTGCGTTAATGTAAATGAAGATGAAGTTGGAAATTATTAGTGTAATAAAATATAAACTAATGTAATTATATCCTCAGAGTAATATTTTTTTTTTGCAAAGCAAGCCGGTTTTTAAAGTGGCCCGTCCACTAATAACAAGATTGGAAGTCAAATAAATGGATTTATTGGAATTTTTATTTCTAATTACTGAATTTACTGAAATTCAAATTAAACACTGAAATTGGTAAATTAATCAACTTTAAATTGATATCTAAATTTGTTTAAATTATTGTAAATGATTAAGAAATCAAAAATGATAGAAGTTGTAAATTATTAAATTTGAATTGAAAAAGTGATTTAAATTAATTTAATATTAATTTATTTAATTCATGTGAAAATAGCCATATTGGCCATTGACTCGGATTTCGACGAAACTAGTTTCATCGAATCCGTAACGGTGAATTATTGTAGGATTTCTAGTTTCGTAGCGATCGGACTTGTCGTCTGATCGTGCGGACTCGAAACGCCTAGAAATCAATTTAATTGAAATCAATTGAAATCAATTTGAAATAAGCTGATTTTGAGTTAACTTCTTCATACGATGAAATTAGGACTTGAAACCTGTTCCATTGAGTTTAAAATCATCAAAATCATCTATTTTGATATATGGGATGACCCATTTCCATTTCTGGAATGAAATGGGCATTTTGGTCGTTTATTGTTCAACTTCCAAATCAAATCTGATCCATTCATTTCTGTTTCTTATCTGCCTATAAATAGTCCGTTATAAACCCTAGCTACTTCTTGTTTTTTTTGTCTGTACGTACAATTTCACATGTCCACTTCTTCTTCCCAATGGCAGACAAACCAATTCCCAAATTACAAATTCAATTTCAAAATCAATTCCAAAATCAAACCACTCCAAACCCTAACAAATTATATATCGATTTGAAGCTCTCGACGAGCGAAAGTCAAATCTGCAGTCTGTTTTTCATTTTGGGTCCCTGGGTGTTTGGAAAACAGTGATTTAATCTCAGTCGTCAAAATTAGGGTTTCAATATTAATGGTAGATCCTTGTCCTGGGAGCAAGCGAAAGGTACCGTGTCGTAGAGGAAGTTACGCAAGTCCCTGGGGTGTTGGTCATTCGTCTCATCATGGTTGTGGGTCACTGGAATTGAGGGAAGAAGGTGGTGATGGCCATTCGCTATTCTGGCAATAGAAGGCGTCGCGGCGCACTAGGGGGGTTCGGCCGAGCTAAGGGTAGGCGGCGGCGATGGCAGATCGGCCGTGGGTGGTCGTGCGTCCGGAGTTTTGAGTGGCGGCTGTAGGGTTTTGCTAGATCGAGATGAATAGTGTGCGTGCGTTCCTATTGCTGTGCTTGTGTAAGCGGTGACGTGTATTCTGTTTAATATTATTTTATTTTTTAAATTCAAGTTTTCCAATCATTCGAATTTTCATAACTTTTGCATACGAGGTCCGTTTCACGCGCGGTTTGATCCGCTAGGATCGTATCGAAATTACAGACATTTTGACGCTGATTTGGACAAATTCCGAGACTGTTCAAATGTGGGCCCTATTTTTGAATTTCAAATCAATTTGAATTCAAAGGTGAGTGTTTTAATCCACTCACAACTTCTAAAATTTCTTATGTTAGTTAAATTTAATTTATGATGTGATTAGAAATTTATTGATTGATGTTTGGTATATCTAAATTGTCATTCTGGTTAAATTTGACTTTATTGCATTTAATTATCGTTTAATTGAATATTGAATTCTAAATTGTCAATTTAATACCTGCATTGATTATCAGTTATCTATTGATGTGCATTGATTGATTTGAATAATGATTGTGATGTATGTTTGTTGATATTGGATGACTGGATGTTTCATTTCATATTGTTATAACTGCAAGTTCCCTACGTGTTGAAATGATACATACCCGAACGATCAATAGATTAGGGAAAAATCAATATGGGTTGAAATGATAGACTCGAGCGATTTTATGGATTTTTATATTTAATTCGAAATTGCGGTTTGAAATGATATATAACCGTAATATTTTAAATTGCGGATTGAAATGATAAATATCCGTACCACTTGCCCCTAAGGTAGAGAATTATATACGGACACTAGATTGGTTAAATTAAATGATTTTAAAATCCTTAACTTTCGAATTTAATTAAATGATATTTTGAAATAAAATTTGATTTATATAAATTGAATTATTATCAGAAAATCAAGTTTTATATTGAAATGTGAATTGGTTTAAAGAGATTGTTTTAAGAAATTGAATTGAAAGTTTAAAGTTAAATTTTTAAGTATAAATGAAATTCTATCGGAATTGAGCTATTGAATTTGTTTGAAATATAACTTTGAAATATTTTGAAATTGGAGTAATTCGAATAGATATTTGAACATGGATTGAAAACGATATGAAATTCAATAGTTTAGTTAAATTTAAAATTTAAAGGTTTGAGATTTGGTTGGTTGAGTTGGAAATTGAAAATGGTCCAAATGTGTTGAAATGAAATGAATAGTTTAATTTGATATTAATTCCATATTCATATTATAATATAAATTGTTTTAAAAATATATTAATTTAAAATTTCTAATTATTAAGGTTTTCAAATTTATTAAACTATTTAACCAATATCAACTATATGAATTATTTTAACCTATTTAAAACCAATTTAATTTATTTTAAACTAGTTAAACCATTTTAATTCATTTTAAACCTAATTAATCTATTTTAAAGCTATTTAATCTATTTTAATTATATTTAATCTATTATTAAATCTATTTAACTATCTTAATCAATAAAAAAATTAAATCTATTTTTAAATATCTTAGAGTATTTTGACTATTTAAAAATCTATTTAAACCATTCATACCTACCTAAACTATTTTCTAAAAATTCAAACTAAGTAAAGTTGATGTGTTATATTCAAATTCCTTGATATAAAAGCTAATACAGCTAAATGATGTTATAACCTAAGTTGGGATTTAAATGTTATAACTAATTGAAAATGATGATTTTGAGGTAAGGATTTAACCTATTTTGGAAGTATGATTTTTGAAAGAATTTATGATTTCGGAAACGATATGATTTCAAAGGTAAATATGATTTCAAAGTGAATATGATTTCGAAAGTATTATGGTTTTGAGAATATAATATTTTTAATATAAATTGTGAATTGACTTTTGAAATTTAAAAGAACCATCCGGTGTGTAATAACCGATTGGTTGTTAAAGAGACCGAGATCAGATATTGTCATACTCTCTGCCAATACCGAAAACCACTTTAACAACTGTGTACGTAGTGGAGATTCCATAAATGAAGTAGGATGGTTTGGTGAACGATTTCTGTATAGGTATGACGTGACCCTGACTCTTGTGAGTCAGCTTAGATGTGACTAAAATCAGGAGCCACGCCGGGCCAAGTGAGGTCATTCCTCCGATCGTGCACATTCTTCGATACTATATTCTGACTTTGTGATTTGATTCGGTGGCCACCCTTGATTTTGATTTGGGAGTGTGTTCCGAGGTGGGCGGTTGATGCAGGCCAGCATCATGATACTATAGGTCGCTCAAACGACCTACGACCTAACCATGATCACAAGCTAAGTCTAAGTCGCGCCCGACTTAATGTGAGGAAGAATGAACGAGTTAAGGAGATGAAAATGAAGGAAAACGAGTTAGCAAGTCATTCAGGCGCGTTACGACCTAGCTACATCATTCCAGCGACCTACCGGGATAAGATTCTAATGCTATTGGCCAGTTTCTTTAGGTCGCGAACGACCTTCCATTCCTTAGGTCGAAAACGACCTAACGACATACGAGTTAACAAGATAACAGAAGCTACCTTGAGTCATTCCAGTCACATTAACAAGTTCCGACCTAATGAACTTCGACCTAACAAGGTAGAAGTAATGAACGAGTCACGACCTAATGAGCTCCGATCTAATGGAATACGACCTACTGATGACGAGTTACGACCTAATTTGTTGAAAGCTGAAGTTTTAAGTCGCTCACGACCTAATGGGTTTTTAGGTCGCTCACGACTTATGGAAGGATGTCTACGACCTAACGAGTTAGAAGGTAGAACGTTGGAACGACTCAACGAGTTAAAGGTACTACGAGCTAAAGTGGAACGACCTAAGTTAGGTCGCAAGGAGCTAGGTCGCAAGAAGTTAAGGCGTGAAGTCCTTAAGTCGCTACATGTTTTTTTAGGACGTTACCGACCTAAAGCTTAGGTCGCGAAGTTTCTGATGCGCATGTTCTTAAGTCGCGGAAGCCTGAATGCCGTTGGATTTTCTGCCGAGTTAATCTACACCATTGGTTTCTTTAAGTCGCCGCATGTTTTTAAGTCGCTGTAGCTGTTGCCGTTGTTTTCTCTGCCGAGTTAATCTGGACCATTGATTTTCTTAAGTCGCGTGAAGATGCTTTGGTCTTAGGTCGCGAAGTCATGTTTCTTAAGTCGCAAGGTCTTATCTTTAAGTCGTTACAGCTGGATGCCGTTGATTCTTAGACCGAGATAATCCCTGCCGCTGATGAAGGCTGAATCTATTAATAAGCCGTGTACGACTTATACTAAGTAGTAGGTCGCAACTGTTATAAGTCGTAAGTCGTTTGTTTCATATGTCGTCTGTTATAAGTCGAATGGTCTGTATTTTGTGAGTTGTAAGTCGTGTACGACTTATGTTAAGTCGGAGACGTTGTTAAGTCGGAACCGACTTAGGAGTTGGTGAATTTTTTGTTGTTTTTTTTGTGTGAGTTGTAAAACGCCTATAAATAGGCCGAGTCTCTCATTTGTAAGGGTTGTTGATTTTTGAATAAAATTCTCTTTTGATTGCTTTGTGCTTTCATTCCAAATTGGTAGTTGAGTGTAATCTCCTATCTCCTCTTTCGGATAATCGAGTGCGCTCGATTCAACGATTGTAGAAGCCGATTCGCGGAATCAAGTGCGCTTGATCAACGCTTGAATAATTGAAGATCTTTGAACCCGGTATCATGCGCGATCAACGAGTTCGGGATAGCTAGAATTCGATATCTTCGGATCAACGAATTTGGGCATTTCAGTATCTTCCAATCCACCGATTGCTACATTCAACGATCTACATTGTTTTTGTAATATCTGCTGCGTCATTTGGTATCAGAGCTTTGTTCTAGCCAATCATAGCTAGATCGAGACTTGGAGCCTATTCATTTTGAAGTTGAAGTGAAGATTTGAGTTTGTGTTTATCACGGCCGAGAACTAGTGGGAGTTGTTCGCATTTGTATTGAAGTTTGAAGATTGGATTTATGATTTGGAGAAGTTGTGTTCATCGTGTTCATCGTGATTTGCAACAAAGTGGGAGTTTTCGATCCATTTCATTTTGGATCTAAGTTCGAAAGGTGTTTGAAATTTGGAGTGGAGCCGAAAGTCAAAGTTTGAAGGCTTGATCATGCCTCCGAGATATGTTAACCGTCATCATAGTGTTGCAGATTTATATGAGAGAGAAGATCCTGAACAGAAGAAGCAACGTAGTGATAAAAGATTCCATAAGGATTTCGAGAAAGTAGAGAGAATGAAGTTTGACATGAATCGAAATCAACGGAGAGTGTCGCCACGTTATGATTATGAGAAAAGAAGTAGAGAGGACGTGCATGGGCATAGAAGAACCGATGTTCAGAATCGACGACGAAGTTCAACTAATTTTGAAGAGGAAAGTTATGGTGATCGTGTTCATTTTCGATATTTTGGTCAAGGGCAAAATTGATACAAGAATATTAAAGAGGATGGTTATACATGGAAATCAAGAAAGGATACGGAGATTCCAGAATTCCGAGGTGGACTACAAGCAGAGGAATTCTTGGACTGGTTATCCACGGTTGAAAATGTTTTTGAGCTCAACTACGTTCCTGAGGATCGTCAAGTGAAGCTAGTTGCTGCAAGTTTGAAAGGAAAAGCCATGGACTGGTGGCAACAAACTAAGTCAACTAGAGAGAGGATGAAGAAGTCTAAAGTTGTCAAGTGGGATAAGATGAAAAGGATGATGAAGGCAAATTTCTTACCCTACAATTATCAAGCTCGTATTGATCAACAATTGCAGAAGTTGAGTCAAGGGAGTCGAGGAAAGGGTGTGGTTCCAAACTCCAACAATCAAAATCATGCTGTTCATTACAGTAGAAATGTTTTTAAGAGAGTCAATGAACCAGTTGTATATGGAATCACGAAGGCAAGTGTTGATGAACGAGTTAAGCAATATCATTGTCAGGAGTTTGGCCATCGAAGTTTTGAATGTACAAAGTCTCAGAAGAAACCCTTTGTTATAGAAGAATGTGAAAGTGAGGATGTGGATGATACTACTGAAAGCAAGACAGAAGAGGAAGAGGAACCAACTAGTCCATTACCTTTCGGCGAAAGTGCTGAAGAATCGGAAGGTAGCGCTGAAACCTTGGTTAGGTATGAGGCAAGTGAAGAGCTTAAAACTCTCGAGGAGGTTAAACCAATGATAGAAGAATTTGAAGTGGTCGGACATACAGAATCATTCGCAACCTTACCACTAAAGTTTGACAACGAAGATGAAGAGGTCGAGTTGGAGAACGAAGAATGTAATTTGATTGATGTAGTTAACTTTTATCAACCACCACAATTTGACGACGATGAAGAATTTTTGCCAGGATTTGAGGAATCTTTATCAGGGAGAGTAGAAGTTTTGTCAATAGAGAAAGGAGGTAACTTGTTGTGGGGGACTGTTGAAATTGACTTTTATGAACCGTCGAAATTTGACGATGAAGAAGAAGTTGAGTCAAAGTATGTGGAGGTAGAAGTTGATTACTCTTCATTGCCACAGTTTGATGTTGATAGTATGGAAGAAGAAGCTGTGTTCGAGATGGAGGAAATTCATTTGACAATGGAGAATTCTTATTTAGCACCTGAGCTTATGGATGAGAGTCAGCCGAGTATAAATTCCTTAGTTTCCAAGGAACATGAACAAAGCGAGAGTGAAACAGAAGAGAAGGCAGAATCAGATAGCTTATTATTTTTGAAAGACTTCATCATTGAAATAGAAGATGATGATGAGTTATCAATGATGATTGAACCTGGAGAAAATTCTGATTTTGAGAATCCTGAAGAAGATGAAGTATTTGAAGAATGTGAGGATGAGATGTCTGAGGAACTGCTTGAAGAATCTAGTCTTGTATGCTTGGAAGAGCCTGACGAAAAGGTGGAAATTAGTACTGACTTGTTTGTATTATCCGGACAAGGAATGAGTGAAGATCTTGATGTCTATGAGGAAGTTGGATCAGAATTCGATAAGTCTGAAGTCGAATACTCTGAAGAGAAACCCGAAGAGTTACCATCTCTACAAAACATTCAACCTCAAACTGAACTCGTACCAGATGCTGCTTTACTGCCAGGATCGTATGATCTTATGAGTCTGGAGGAACAAAAGGGGTTGATACGACAGGAAGAAGTGAATGATTGTCAGTTGAAGTTGACTAATGATGTCCACGCTACCAACATTGCCAGTGTCGATTGCTTGGAACCATATTATTAACCTAAATATGTTGAAGGAGAAGCAAGTGGGAGTTCATTTCAGTCAGGGGAATTTGATGCAACACGTCAAGGGATGATTCAAGATGATGATACATCTGAACGGGATAAGGAAAGACAAGAATCTGGGCATGAGTCATCACAATTTTTCGGTCGAGGTTTCCCAAGTCATTCCATGATTATAAATTTCCTTATAACTTCACACATTTTAGACATGTTTTGGTTCTATATCACATCTTCCTATTGGCACAAATAATTTGGTATACGACACTATTCTTATGAAGTTCTATGCTATCTGAAGTGGATCGGGCATCTAGTGCTGAGTTTAGTCCGTACTTTTCCACATGCCATATCCCTCAGGTCACTTTCTTATGCCGCCTGCCTAATGCCACGTCTGTTCTATTCCATTTATTATTTAGCTCGAACCATAACATCCAAAGTACAAAACAAGTTTAATCTCAAAAATGGTTATCACCAGGGTTGTGTCAAACTAGATAATGAATGGAAGACAGCATCTCGAAGAAGAAAGCTTTTAAATTCGAGGACGAATTTCTCCCAACTAGGGGAAGATGATGCAGGCCAGCATCATGATACTATAGGTCGCTCAAACGACCTACGACCTAACCATGATCACAAGCTAAGTCTAAGTCGCGCCCGACTTAATGTGAGGAAGAATGAACGAGTTAAGGAGATGAAAATGCAGGAAAATGAGTTGGCAAGTCATTCAGGCGCGTTACGACCTAGCTACATCATTCCAGCGACCTACCGGGATAAGATTCTAATGCTATTGGCCAGTTTCTTTAGGTCGCGAACGACCTTCCATTTCTTAGGTCGAAAACGACCTAACGACATACGAGTTAACAAGATAACAGAAGCTACCTTGAGTCATTCCAGTCACATTAACAAGTTCCGACCTAATGAACTTCGACCTAACAAGGTAGAAGTAATGAACGAGTCACGACCGAATGAGCTCCGATCTAATGGAATACGACCTACTGATGACGAGTTACGACCTAATTTGTTGAAAGCTGAAGTTTTAAGTCGCTCACGACCTAATGGGTTTTTAGGTCGCTCACGACTTATGGAAGGATGTCTACGACCTAACGAGTTGGAAGGTAGAACGTTGGAACGACTCAACGAGTTAAAGGTACTACGAGCTAAAGTGGAACGACCTAAGTTAGGTCGCAAGGAGCTAGGTCGCAAGAAGTTAAGGCGTGAAGTCCTTAAGTCGCTACATGTTTTTTTAGGACGTTACCGACCTAAAGCTTAGGTCGCGAAGTTTCTGATGCGCATGTTCTTAAGTCGCGGAAGCCTGAATGCCGTTGGATTTTCTGCCGAGTTAATCTACACCATTGGTTTCTCTAAGTCGCCGCATGTTTTTAAGTCGCTGTAGCTGTTGCCGTTGTTTTCTCTGCCGAGTTAATCTGGACCATTGATTTTCTTAAGTCGCGTGAAGATGCTTTGGTCTTAGGTCGCGAAGTCATGTTTCTTAAGTCGCAAAGTCTTATCTTTAAGTCGTTACAGCTGGATGCCGTTGATTCTTAGACCGAGATAATCCCTGCCGCTGATGAAGGCTGAATCTATTGATAAGCCATGTACGACTTATACTAAGTCGTAGGTCACAACTGTTATAAGTCATAAGTCGTCTGTTTCATATGTCGTCTGTTATAATTCGAATGGTCTGTATTTTGTGAGTTGTAAGTCGTGTACGACTTATGTTAAGTCGGAGACGTTGTTAAGTCGGAACCGACTTAGGAGTTGGTGAATTTTTTGTTGTTTTTTTTGTGTGAGTTGTAAAACGCCTATAAATAGGCCGAGTCTCTCATTTGTAAGGGTTGTTGATTTTTGAGTAAAATTCTCTTTTGATTGCTTTGTGCTTTCATTCCAAATTGGTAGTTGAGTGTAATCTCCTATCTCCTCTTTCGGATAATCGAGTGCGCTCGATTCAACGATTGTAGAAGCCGATTCGCGGAATCAAGTGCGCTTGATCAACGCTTGAAGAATTGAAGATCTTTGAACCCGGTATAGTGCGCGATCAACGAGTTCGGGATAGCTAGAATTCAGTATCTTCGGATCAACGAATTTGGGCATTTCAGTATCTTCCAATCCACCGATTGCTACATTCAACGATCTACATTGTTTTTGTAATATCCGCTGCGTCAGCGGTAGTAGCTGCAATACGTTACCACCAGTCCGGATCCGCAAATGGTATATCTACCCGGGCATTTCATCATGTCCCGTGTTCACATACCCTAGCGCGCCTTCTACGAGTTTGTTTTGTACCATACCTATGGAGTGCCCTCTGTGTAAACCTCTCGGAGGAGCGTACGGTACTGTATAGACTATGGGAATATATAAAATGTGTTAAGGTGGATATGGGTAACGCCTTAACGCTATTTTAATACTTTTACTTTACTGTAGACATATTATAATAGCGTATTGTACTACATAGTAGATAGTTTAACGGATCCTTAGGAGATGTAAATACCGAACATCTCTTCAGTTATTGCACTCACATTAGATACTAGATAGGAGATGTCAAAACCCCGTAAACATCTCTAACGCCATCACACTTATATTTACCGTGATTTAACTTACATAAGATCTTTTAGTTCTGACTCAAGTGTTTTGTCTTTTCAATTCGCTCGGGTCAGCCTGAGCATTTCAGGATTTGAAGACCTTATTTCTGGGGGACGAAGACGAGGATTTGTACTATTATTATTATTATTATTATTTTCCACTACATCATGTTGTTTCCGCTGCAATTATTCATTTATCTCTGATATGTGTAACTCTGATTCTCTGTTGTATAAGTATAATCAAATGTTTTGTAAACAACTTCATGAACTGTTATTTGATTATTATATTTTGTCATTCCGCTGCGAGATTCTGTTTTGATTTTTTTTCTCTCTACTTTTTTTATTTACCCCAATAACAATCTGCCCTTTTGTATTGTTTAATTTCGACGTGTGTGTTTGCTTAAAACGTCCAAAAAGGCAGGTCGATACAGAAAATAATAATAATAATAATAATAAAATAAATATTCAAATCAAACCATTTAAATTAAAATTAATTTAATCTATATTGAGATAGGGGAGGAAGAGGCTGTTGCCCGCCTTAGGAGAAAGTAGTGACATAATCTGGCAATGATGATTATGAGGCAGAATTATATAAAACATAGCTGAAGCAATTCAAACTTTAATTTGGGGATTTCAAGCTTCAATTTGGTGAGTTAACATCTAACTCAGTACTATGTCTAATTTAACATTAGTTATTTATATGAAATGACCCTCCTCTTTCTACCTTAATTTCATAAGGATTTTTTTTTCTTCATCAAAGGGAATTTAAATCAAGTAGAAATCAAAATGCCATACAAGCTATTGACATAGCCACTTATTTCTTTTCTAAATAGGCAAATTAGGCAAAATCACCAGTTCAGACGTATAAATTCTTATGACAGGCGTCTAAACTTAATCCCAGACGTCTAACTAATTATGGCAGACGGCTCAGAGATCTAAAATTGAAACAGAGAGAAAAAGACATTTTGAACTAAATTCAGACATCTAAATTTTTTTGTGACAGAGGTCTACATTTAACCTCAGACGTCTAAATTATTATGACTGACGTCTGAGTTTAATCTCAGACGTCTAAATTATTAAGACTGACGTCTAAATTTGATCTCTATGTACATGCATATGCACATTCAATTTATATGTGTCTGGATGTCCACCTACATTCATTTACACTTTTAAGTTTGATTTAAACTTCCTTTGAACTATCAGAGTCATTTTTTTTTCTTTCAAACAATTTAACCAGGATTCAAAACTTATTACCAATATAAATATATCAGTGCATCCCTAGTAATATACACATACATATGAGGATGTACGTGTTTCTCTTGTTTAAATTCAGAGTATTTTTTTTTTTTGTTAAACAAGAGTATCCTACTTGATTTGGATTCTAGCAGTTCTGACTAAAGTTAATTACTATATACTTTTGATTATTTGTAACAAGTCAGTAAATCCTATGCATATCTAATTTATATGAACTTAAAAATATCCACAAGAATAATTCCAGGTTTTTACAGCTAAATTCAGATTTTTAAACCTTCAAACTTAAGGTTTTAAGTAACTTGAAATTAACTAATACAATATATGTACATATACATATCCATTTCTCAAATACAGGCATATCATTTACAGATTTTCACCACAATACTCAAATATATATTTTTTCTTGCAAAAATTCAACTAAGTCTTTAGATTAATCCCAAACTTAGTACATCACTAGATTCATTTAGAACAACCAATAAATCCAAACTTTTAAGATCATTACATAACAACCAAAACAGAACTATAAAAACTCCCCAGATTACATGCAAATATTTCATTCTAAGTTCTTATTCAATTCTAATTTAGCATGCTTATATAATCACTCTCATTAGCCACAACAGCTTCCTATTTAGATCCAGCATTCCCTGAAAGAACATTAGAGGCTGCCCCATTTTAGATGAGACACCCCAGATGCCATAAGCAAACAAGGGTCAGATACATGATCTGGTATGAGTAAAATCAAAAATTCCATGATATTAAGTAAATGAGTGAGACATAAATATTATGTACAAGTGGGCATATCTTCTTTGAACAATTTGCCTGACTTGTTTATGATATACTTGTGCATATATGATCAGTATTTAAGACTAATCATGTACACACATTCAACCATGCAAACATATGTTTCAAATAGAAATACTCAGGAACCATCATAGCTCCAGTCCAACCATCTTAGGAATAACTCAAGTTCCTACTTCATCAATTTAAGGTTGCATTTACCAAATTAATTCCTAGCCTCATCTGCCATAAAGGAATCACGGGGACACATTGCAATAAAATAATTCACAATATTGCACAAAGATCTCAGGGCTTAAACAAACCATGTGCCAACTTGCATACTTCAAATATGACAAGCATTCCAGCAGTCTTCTTGGCTCACAATCCTTAGTTTATTTACTAAGTGTTCATGTTTAATCCTATCGTGAGATAGCTAGGTGACTAAATCCCATTATACATGAAACATTACATAGAGTTTACAAGCATAACTCAAGAACAATCTAACATTCATGTCCAGGGAAAATCATATTTTCAAGTATTTTGGCTTAAAGAAAATACAAGAATATTTACAACTGGGAATAAAGACTAGGCATGTGGGTTATTATTGTTTCATAAGCAACCATGTTTGAACTAAATTCAAGATCTAGCTTAAACAAGATTTCTGGCTCATGGATTTTCTATTTGATCAAGGGTTCAGCACTTTTAAATATTTCCATTGCAACCTTGAATCTTTCATTTGAGCCTCAGCACTTACACAAGTGTAATGCAACTCATATACATTTTGGTTTCTATGTTTTCCATGCCATATCTAAACCAGTTACAAGTATTCTCTATTTACTTTCATGATTTCATACTTTTACCTTTCTGGGTGTAACCAAACAGAGCAAAACACTCAAACATCAAAGCAATCAAAACATCCAGAAACACCTATTAAAACATCCATTGAAGCATCCATTAAAACCATAGTAATGGAATCAAAAACATGTAGAAAAATAACATAAATCTGGCTGCCTCATAACAGGACTTAATGCCATGGGTTTAGTGAGATTACTCACCTGAATATTTCTTCTTATAAATCCAGAAAATCCCTGAGTGTATTTTCTCTTCCTTTAAAATGTTTTCTTCTTTTCCTATTATAAGTAGCTCAGGTAAAACAATTTCTCTGGCCATAACTACTTATTTATAAACATATTTTTACTAGGGTTTTACTCAAGACAAAATTCCATTTCTGTCCTGGCTAGCATCATGCATTGTGTGTTTGCATTTTCTCATTTTTGTTCCTAATTACCCCCGGTCATATTACCAATTAATTTCTTTTCTTTACTTTTTCAGAAAATGGCCACTCACCTAGTCATGTTAAAAGTGTGACTACCCTATTTTATATTTTAATTATTCCTGAGAATCCCCTTTGCTATTTTTGCCTACACAAGCATATTGACTTGTATTACATTTCATGTCATTTTAATGTTATAGTTTCACTTGCTTATATATATACTTTTCAGTACTTAAAATGTATATTTGTATACATATCTTATCTAGGCTTATTTAATTCCTCTTTAATTTCAGAAACATATGCACCTATATGTATACAGGTTTTCAAATCCTTATAACATATATATGTATAAAAATTTTTTTCTGGGTTTTAAATAAAATCTGTTTACTGATTTTAAAATAAAACTTACTTTTCTTATTTTCTGGGATGATCCATATAATTCCAGAAATCAAATATCCATATCACAAAATCATGTTTGTAATGCTTTTTAATCCTTGTTTTAAATTCAAGAAATCTGGAGTTCTTCCTTGTGCCATATCAGTGTGCACGTGCACACATGCACACATACTTGCACACAATTAATTCCATATATTCTTATACAAATAAATTCAGATATTTTCAAAATTCAACTAAAATAAGATTCCATGAATTTCTGGGGCATTACAATCACCCCACCTTTTTAGGAATTGTGTCCTCACAATTTTTTTCTCATTTTGACTTTAAACATTTCCAGATTTTATAAAATCTATCAAACATAGCATAAGCAAACAATTCAGCCAAAACAACCATACATATTAAACTTTTTAGGGATTTAGATTTTTACCTTCCACTGCAAAAAGCTTAGGGTAATCCATCTTTATCTTATCCTCTAACTCCCATGTACAATCATTAGGGTCTAGGCTCCATTGAACCTTTACCAATTTCAAAATTTTGCTCCTCAACTTCTTTTCCTCTTTAGTTAAAATCCCCACTGGTTCTTTCTCATAGACCAAGTCAGGATTTATTTGAACTTGAGTTGGTTTCTCTAGAATTTCCTCTTTATCATGCACCCATCTCCTAAGTTGTGATACATGAAATACATTGTGCATTGCACTCATCTCTTCAGGTAGCTCCAACTTATATGCTAATGATCCTATTTTTTCCAAAATCTTGTAAGGTCCAACATATCTTGGGGTAAGTTTTCCCTGCTTGCCAAACCTCAACACCTTCTTCATAGGTGAAACTTTGATGAAAACATAATCACCAACTTCATATTCTACCTGCTTCCTCCTCATATCTGCAAACTTCTTTTGCCTATCTTGAGCTGCTGCCATTCTTCTCCTCACCAATTCAATTTTCTCTGTAGTCTCTTTAACATACTCAGGCCCTAAGACAGCCTTTTCTCCTGCTTCAACCCAACATATTGGTGACAAACATGGTTTGCCATACAAGGATTCAAATGGTGCCATACCTATGGTGCTTTGATAACTATTGTTATATGTAAATTCAGCCAAATGGAGGTGATCTTCCCAATTACCTCCAAAGTCCAATGCACATGCCCTCAACAAATCCTCCAAAACTTTATTTATCACTTCAGTTTGACCATCTGATTGGGGGTGGTATGCAGTACTCAAGCATAACTCACTTCCCATGGCTTCTTGAAAGCTCTTCCAAAATCTGGATGTAAAGATTGTGTCCCTATCACTCACTATAGTCTTAGGGATTCCATGCAATCTTACTATTTCTCTCATGAATATTTGAGCTAGTTTAGGTGCATTTCTTTCTGCCTTTACTGGTATAAAGTGTGCCACTTTAGTCAATCTATCAACTATTACCCAAATGCTTGTGTTTCCTCTTTTTGACCTAGGCAGACCATCTATGAAATCCATAGATATATCTTCCCACTTCCACTGTGGTATACTTAGAGGTTGTAATAGGCCTGAGGGTCTTTGGGTTTCTGCTTTGACTTGTTGGCAAGTCATGCATTTTGCAACATGTTTGGCCACATCAGTTTTCATCCCTCTCCACCAATAATCCCTCTTCAAATTTTGGTACATCTTGGTGCTGCCTGGGTGTATAGAATATTTGCTCCTATGATATTCATCGAGTATCTCTTCCTTCAATTCTATATCCTTTGGAACACATATTCTACCTTTATTCCTTAAGTAACCATTCTTATCAATGTGGTAGTTTGCTACTTCTTCTCCTTTTTCTATTAAAGTCTTCTTTTCTAATAAATCTGGATCTCCCCCTTGCATTTTTCCCACTTTCAAAATTAAATCTGATTGCAAAGTTATCAAACTTAATTTTCCTTTACTCCCTTCTTCAATCATCTCCATGTTTACCTCACTGTTTTCCTCAATTTCCAAATCAGTAAGTAGAGATAAATTTCTAAACTCTTCTATCATTAGCATGGCTACTTTTGCATGCTGCCTGCTCAAGGCATCTGCAACCTTATTAGCTTTTCCTGGAGTATAAAGTATGTCTAAATCATATGCTGCTAGAAACTCAACCAATCTATGTTGCCTCATATTCAAATCTTTTTGTGAAAAGAGATATTTCAATGCCTTACGGTCTGTGTACAAAATAAACTTAGCACCTAGAAGATAATGTCTCCAGAGCTTTAGTGCATATACCACTGCTGCCAACTCAAGATCATGGGTTGCATACCTTGATTCATGTGGCTTCAATTGTCTTGATGCATAGGCTATAACTTGATCTTGCTGCATCAATACAGCTCCTAGCCCAAAACCACTTGCATCAGTATACACAATCAAATCCTCATTTCCTTCTGGTACTTTCAATACTGGTGCATTGACTAAGGCCTCCTTGATTCTACTAAAGGCTTGTTCACATTTCTCAGTCCATATAAAGGGTTGGTTCTTTCTAGTTAGGTTGGTAAGAGGTGATGACATCTTAGAAAAATCTTTTATAAACCTCCTATAATACCCTGCCATTCCCATAAATGACATAACTTCTCCCACTGTGCTTGGCCTTTTCCATGCTTGGATTGCCACAATTTTATTGGGATTTACAGAAATGTCTTTGGCAGATATAACATGCCCAAGGAAATGCACTTCTTCTTTCCAAAATGCACACTTAGAAAATTTTTCTTTTAAATCTTTTTCTCTTAATCTAGACAAAACAAGGTGTAAGTGATTTTCATGTTCCTCTACTGTTTTAGAATAGATCAAAATATCATCAATAAAAATCAAAACAAACTTGTCAAAATAATCCCTGAATATCCTATTCATCAAGTCTACAAAGTATGATGGAGCATTTGTCAACCCAAATGGCATGACAAGAAACTCATATAAACCATACCTAGTGTTAAAGGCTGTGTACTTAACACTTGAGTCCTCAACCTTCATCTGATGGAATCCAGATGCCAAGTCTAGCCTAGAAAATATTTTTGCTCCACTAAGTTGATCAAAAAGATCATCAATTCTAGGTAAGGGGTACTTGTTTTTGATAGTGACTTTGTTTAGCTCCCTGTAATCTATGCACATTCTTAAAGTACCATCATGTTTCCTTACAAACACTACTGGAGCACCCCAGCATGAATTACTTGGTCTTATAAATTCTTTGCTTTCCAACTCTTCTAACTGTTTCTTCAATTCCTTCAACTCACTTGGCCCCATCCTAGTGGGTTTCTTAATAATTGGACTTGCTCCTGGTATCAGATTAATCTGAAATTCCACTGGTCTGTGGTGTGGAACACCCTTAACTTCTCCAAACACATCTAAGTATTTGTTAATTATGGGGATTTCTTCAATAGAAGGCTCACTGGAATCCTTACTTAAGTCAATCAAGTGATATAATTTTCTTTCCTTGGTTATTTCACACAGAATTGTGATTCTTTGACCTCTAGAATTTTGTAATGGTATGGTGGATGAGTCTAAATTAATTATTGCTTTGTATTGTCTTAACCAGTCTACACCCAATATAACACCTATATTTGGGTAATTTAAAACATATAAATTGGAAATAAAAACATTTCCTCCTATGTTTATTTCCACATCCACACACATCATGTTTAAAACACTAGAACTTCCCAATGGGCTTTGCACTAACAAAGGGGTTTCAACCAGTATGCAATTTAATTTAAGCAATGCAACTAACTCATGGGAAATCAGAGAATGTGTTGCCCCTGTATCATACACTACTGATATGGGTAGGGTACAAATAAATAAAGTACCTTCCACTTGACCATGGTTTTCTGCATTAGCCTCTACTGTGGATTTGCTTCTGCTTTCCAAACTTGCTAGCTTCCCTTGCTGTTTATACTCAGGGCAATTTCTCTTGATATGTCCCTCCTTACGACATAGGTAGCATTTGAAAGCTCCTCCCTTAAATTCTGGGCACCTTGGTTTGATATGTCCCTCTTTTCCACAATGATGACATGTTATTTTTCTCTTTGTATCAGTGGTCTTAGTATCATTGGTTTTCTTGCCTTCTGTCTCCTCCTTTTTGTCATAGGGATGATACCTTCCCCTATTTTTCTTATTGTTGTTATTCTTAAAATTCTTATACTTCTCCCTTTCCTTGTCATGTTGCTCAAATTTTAAGGCCAGATCAATGATTTGATCAAAAGTTTTATCTGCATATGGCAACATAGCCCTACTAAGCCCTGGGTTTAAACCCTTAATATACCTATCATTCTTTGATGCCTCATCAGCCACAAGCATAGCTCCATACTTAGACAAGTCCTCAAACCTATGAGTATATTCAGTCACATTAAAAGTTCCCTGCCTAAGTCTGATGAATTCTTCAAGCAATAGAGTTTTGGCTGATGCTGGAACAAATCTAGCTTCCAACATCTCCTTGAATTGATTCCAAGTGATCTCATTTTCATTTCTTCCAGCTATGATCACCTCCCACCAGCTTAAAGCTACCCCTTTCAGTTGTCTTGAAGCTACTTGCCTCTTCCTTTGATCATCCAATTGCATGTCATTGAAAACTCTGTCCAGTGTTCTCAACCATGCTTGAATTTCCATCACATTCTCAGTTCCTTCAAAACTCCTGCCTCCCAAATTGGAATAAGTCTTCAGTAGTTTTGAAAGTTCTTCATGTGGGTTCTCAGGCCTATGCCCAATTCCATCCCTTAAAGCCCTCATAAAGTCTTGCATATCAAGCATTTGTGGTGCACTTGATCCTGCATGGTGATGAGATCCTCTTCCTACCATGGTCTGCTAACTAAGTTCTGGGCAAATGGTATTAGTATATTATGAGTACTTCTATAATTACTATTTTCTTATCTAAATTATTCCATCCAAAACAAACAGACAAAATACATTTCTATAATACTTAGCAATCAATGCAACCAAGTGCTCTGATACCAACTGAAATGACCCTCCTCTTTCTACCTTAATTTCATAAGGATTTTTTTTTCTTCATCAAAGGGAATTTAAATCAAGTAGAAATCAAAATGCCATACAAGCTATTGACATAGCCACTTATTTCTTTTCTAAATAGGCAAATTAGGCAAAATCAGTAGTTCAGACGTCTAAATTCTTATGACAGGCGTCTAAACTTAATCCTAGACGTCTAACTAATTATGACAGACGGCTCAGAGATCTAAAATTGAAACAGAGAGAAAAAGACATTTTGAACTAAATTTAGACATCTAAATTTTTTTGTGACAGACGTCTACATTTAACCTCAGATGTCTAAATTATTATGACTGACGTCTGAGTTTAATCTCAGACGTCTAAATTATTAAGACTGACGTCTAAATTTGATCTCTATGTACATGCATATGCACATTCAATTTATATGTGTCTGGATGTCCACCTACATTCATTTACACTTTTAAGTTTGATTTAAACTTCCTTTGAACTATCAGAGTCATTTTTTTTTCTTTCAAACAATTTAACCAGGATTTAAAACTTATTACCAATATATATATATATATATATCAGTGCATCCCTAGTAATATACACATACATATGAGGATGTACGTGTTTCTCTTGTTTAAATTCAGAGTATATATATATATATATATTTTTTTGTTAAACAAGAGTATCCTGCTTGATTTGGATTCTAGTAGTTCTGACTAAAGTTAATTACTATATACTTTTGATTATTTGTAACAAGTCAGTAAATCCTATGCATATCTAATTTATATGAACTTAAAAATATCCACAAGAATAATTCCAGGTTTTTATAGCTAAATTCAGATTTTTAAATCTTCAAACTTAAGGTTTTAAGTAACTTGAAATTAACTAATACAATATATGTACATATACATATCCATTTCTCAAATACAGGCATATCATTTACAGATTTTCACCACAATACTCAAATATATATATTTTCTTGCAAAAATTCAACCAAGTCTTTAGATTAATCCCAAACTTAGTACATCACTAGATTCATTTAGAACAACCAATAAATCCAAACTTTTAAGATCATTACATAACAACCAAAACAGAACTATAAAAACTCCCCAGATTACATGCAAATATTTCATTCTAAGTTCTTATTCAATTCTAATTTAGCATGCTTATATAATCACTCTCATTAGCCACAACAGCTTCCTATTTAGATCCAACATTCCCTGAAAGAACATTAGAGGCTGCCCCATTTTAGATGAGACACCCCAGATGCCATAAGCAAACAAGGGTCAGATACAAGATCTGGTATGAGTAAAATCAAAAATTCCATGATATTAAGTAAATGAGTGAGACATAAATATTATGTACAAGTGGGCATATCTTCTTTGAACAATTTGCCTGACTTGTTTATGATATACTTGTGCATATATGATCAGTATTTAAGACTAATCATGTACACACATTCAACCATGTAAACATATGTTTCAAATAGAAATACTCAGGAACCATCATAGCTCCAGTCCAACCATCTTAGGAATAACTCAAGTTCCTACTTCATCAATTTAAGGTTGCATTTACCAAATTAATTCCTAGCCTCATCTGCCATAAAGGAATCACGGGGACACATTGCAATAAAATAATTCACAATATTGCACAAAGATCTCAGGGCTTAAACAAACCATGTGCCAACTTGCATACTTCAAATATGACAAGCATTCCAGCAGTCTTCTTGGCTCACAATCCTTAGTTTATTTACTAAGTGTTCATGTTTAATCCTATCGTGAGATAGCTAGGTGACTAAATCCCATTATACATGAAACATTACATAGAGTTTACAAGCATAACTCAAGAACAATCTAACATTCATGTCCAGGGAAAATCATATTTTCAAGTATTTTGGCTTAAAGAAAATACAAGAATATTTACAACTGGGAATAAAGACTAGGAATGTGGGTTATTATTGTTTCATAAGCAACCATGTTTGAACTAAATTCAAGATCTAGCTTAAACAAGATTTCTGGCTCATGGATTTTCTATTTGATCAAGGGTTCAGCACTTTTAAATATTTCCATTGCAACCTTGAATCTTTCATTTGAGCCTCAGCACTTACACAAGTGTAATGCAACTCATATACATTTTTGTTTCTATGTTTTCCATGCCATATCTAAACCAGTTACAAGTATTCTCTATTTACTTTCATGATTTCATACTTTTACCTTTCTGGGTGTAACCAAACAGAGCAAAACACTCAAACATCAAAGCAATCAAAACATCCAGAAACACCCATTAAAACATCCATTGAAGCATCCATTAAAACCATAGTAATGGAATCAAAAACATGTAGAAAAATAACATAAATCTGGCTGCCTCATAACAGGACTTAATGCCATGGGTTTAGTGAGATTACTCACCTGAATATTTCTTCTTATAAATCCAGAAAATCCCTGAGTGTATTTTCTCTTCCTTTAAAATGTTTTCTTCTTTTCCTATTATAAGTAGCTCAGGTAAAACAATTTCTCTGGCCATAACTACTTATTTATAAACATATTTTTACTAGGGTTTTACTCAAGACAAAATTCCATTTCTGTCCTGGCTAGCATCATGCATTGTGTGTTTGCATTTTCTCATTTTTGTTCCTAATTACCCCCGGTCATATTACCAATTAATTTCTTTTCTTTACTTTTTCAGAAAATGGCCACTCACCTAGTCATGTTAAAAGTGTGACTACCCTATTTTATATTTTAATTATTCCTGAGAATCCCCTTTGCTATTTTTGCCTACACAAGCATATTGACTTGTATTACATTTCATGTCATTTTAATGTTATAATTTCACTTGCTTATATATATACTTTTCAGTACTTAAAATGTATATTTGTATACATATCTTATCTAGGCTTATTTAATTCCTCTTTAATTTCAGAAACATATGCACCTATATGTATACAGGTTTTCAAATCCTTATAACATATATATGTATAATTTTTTTTTTGGGTTTTAAATAAAATCTGTTTACTGATTTTAAAATAAAACTTACTTTTCTTATTTTCTGGGATGATCCATATAATTCCAGAAATCAAATATCAATATCACAAAATCATGTTTGTAATGCTTTTTAATCCTTGTTTTAAATTCAAGAAATCTGGAGTTCTTCCTTGTGCCATATCAGTGTGCACGTGCACACATGCACACATACTTGCACACAATTAATTCCATATATTCTTATACAAATAAATTTAGATATTTTCAAAATTCAACTAAAATAAGATTCCATGAATTTCTGGGGCATTACATTATATATTCATTACGATAGTGATTGCATTTGTTCAGTTAATAGGATTATTAATTGAATTATTTAGCGGAATGAATTGTTGATGGTTGAGTCGATTGGTTGTATTTTTTAGGACTTTTGTTGTTGGAATTGGGTGATATTGTAGTATTGGTCGATCATATTAGTTGGATGTATCGATTTACAAACGGAGCTCTGTCTGTTTGTTAATTGAATTAGACATTTATTTATATATTAAACTATAAACAATTTACTAAATATTATTCAATTTAGATATTTTTTATTTATAAATATATTTTAGTTCTAAATAGAAATATAGTTTTCTATTGGTTATAAAACTCTATTCCAAATTAATAAGGTAGTATATTATGAGATTTAGAATAGCTTGAAAAGGAAAATATAATATAAAATCAATAATGTTATTTCTAAGCGAGATATAAAAGATTACGAATACATTAAATTGTTTTGGATAGTATAATATCACATAATAATAGTATTTGATTATATAAAATTATGAAATAACTTTTGTATGTAATATTCAGTTTTATAAATTATTTTGGGGATTTAAATTGAGTTTTCTAACGTTATCAGTAAATTTTTAATAATCAACTAAGTTTATATAAAACTAGAAAAATTGGTTATTTGATGTAAATATTAAGTTATATCTTAGTTTAGATGATTACTTAATTAAATTTTGGAATATGAATCTATTATACATCTCTTATTATTCGTTTTGTTATATAAATTTATATGTTGTAAATGAGTTTTGTTAAGTATTATTTAATTATGAACATATAGAATTGATTTTGGTTGGTTTAAAGATGTTTAAAATTAGTAATTGTTTTAGAAAATTATGAAATAATAATTATATAAAATGTTTTACTTCTAAAACTATTTTGGAGTTTAAAAAGAAGTATATTTACTTTTTGAATATGCAAATAAATATTACATTAAATTAAATTTGAGTATCTATTTATTGTTTATTTATAAGTATTTATTTTCTTATATGAGATTAAAATGATAAAAATGATTTTATGAGATATCAATGTAGTTGTTTTATAATTATAATTATATTTATTTAGATAATCTGTTTTATAATTCTTCGAATCAATCATTCCCTACATATTGATTTCGAATATATAAGTACTTAATAATGAATTCTGAGTTTTGGGATTTCTCATCTTCTTAATATTTAATTTGATTATATGAATGATTCACTATTGATATTGATTTGGTGATGATTTTGATATGATAGGGTGATGACATTCTTCTGTATGATTTTGTGATATTTCTATCCCGTGTGACGAGAAATTTAAATAAACGAAGTTATACTACCATTTGCGATGGGTCATTCAGTAATATTTTCTATTTATTTTTTGGACTCGTTATATAGAATACGAGTGACTGAGTGTAGTTTGTAAGTAGTGAGTAAACGTTTAAGTATCACATAGTGGTATGAGATGTTGTGATATTTGTTTGGTTATTCATTGTAAATAGATGACACTCACATAACAGGAATAAAACGGATAGTGTGAGGTAATTTATAGCTTTATAACTATAGTTAGCGAGACTTTGAGTCTACTTGTATTGTTCCTATATGCCACTATTATAATGTACTCCAATTATATATGTTAGAGAGGACCAGATGGCTAGAATCCACCATAGCGGCCTGATCGTAGGGTCAAGCCCTAGATCTATGATACCATATTATTATATATCTTTGTGATTAACTTTGTGATTGCTCATGTGTTACCTAAGGCAGTAGTCTGTTACCTGTAGGGACATTTGTAGTATTGTGATCGATTAGTCCTCCCGTTGACGAGCAAATAGATGTATACGGGTCACGATGACTGAGTGGTAACTAAGACTGTAGAGACTTTGTGAGTCTGGAGCATTCTTTATGGTATCAGTTTCCACTCTAGTTCTGATGGAGTAGTGGATCAGCATATACGATTGATACACCTCACTGTAGTATGGATTTGGACTTTGTGACCACACGTTGTTATATATGACTCTACTAGGGACTTCGAGTCTTTCTTACAATCATTTTCTATTCTTACAATCATTTCCTATCCCAATAGTTTCTGATAGATAGATATGAGGAGTTGAGATTATATCTATGATGTATGATCAAAGTATGGTGGATTCTTAGTATATTGATAGGCAGCCTATCCTATTTGATATTGACATAGTTTTATATACTAAGATTGAGAGATATTCGAGCAATGCTATATGTTAGCCCAATGTACTTTATGATATATCCTTTAATGATGTTTTCTGGGTTTAGATGTGACTTCAGGATATGTATGGTTCACCCATTTATATTGATTCTATGATTTTTGATTTGAAGTGTTTTTATATGGGTGATGACATCTTTAGATATCAGAGCTGGTTATTTCATATGATTTGGTTAGATGTATTAGAGTATCATTTTATTATTCTCTAATTACATTGTGTTATCTTTATTATACCCTTGATTAGACATAGTCTGACACCTGTATTATTTTATAATACTCGGGTCGGTCCGAGACATTTTAGGTACGGTGACGACTTGACTAGCATTTGTATTTAATGGGCTTAAAGGAGATTTATATCAGGATGTTCTATATTATTTGACTCGTAGTATATATCTGATACTGAGTTGTATATTAATTGTTTATTTCCTCAAACTTAGATATCTGATATTTGTATTGAGTTGTACCCTTATTGTGTGTGTATATATATATATATATATATATATATATATATATTATCACTGCGATTGACTCTGTGTGCTCTGTTATTTACTATATATTATGTATTATTCTGTCCTAGTGGAACACGTGTTTATTGGTTTGTACTGATACTATGAACGTATATGTGAGTTATATATTAGATGTTTTAATACGTACTAGTGTTAGTCTAAGGGACTTTTCACGTGTGTACCACATATAGCCTCAATCTTCGTTTTATCTGACAGTATTACTCTGTAATACTCTTGAATAGTATGGGTTTAGAGGTGGAGTGTTTTACACTTATGTTATTCACCTATCCATCCATAACTATTCATAGACGTATCACCAGCACTCGCAATCACCATATAACTAATTTTTTACAAGAATGTGAAAGAGATATAGAGAAAAATATAAAAGGTATGTCTTCCGATAAAATTCAAATTCGTATGTTATATATCAAGTACGTCATGTGGATATACAGTTATTCTGCTAACAACTTGTGATACCCGGCCTGTAACAACCTACAAATTTTATGCTTTTAATATTAAATTAATTAAAAGTGGATTTTTAATAGAATAGTGAATTGGATGTCGTATTTATAACCGTTGCAAAGATTTTACGGTTTGTGAAATAGAGGCATAATAGTGTTTAAATAGCATACGCAGCAGTTTCGGGTCAAACTAGATACGTGGCCTATAACCTAGCCTAACAACTATATAAGTGAAGATACAAAACCCTAGCCATCACCTTTATCCTTAGTTTTCTTCCCTTATTCTGAAATTAACTAATTCCTCTCTTATGGTGATTAGAAAATTAAATAGTATTTAAAATTCAAAGTGCCAAACTATGTCGAATTATATATTGTTGTTAAGAACTTAATGAATGGAGTTGATTGGTGATGTTTGTTTGTCGAAAAAATGCCTGGGATGGCCGGAATTTGTGGTCAAATTCATCATCGGTGAGGTCAAAGGAAGAAAATTGGGTGTTTGCAATTTCAATAACCGGATGTGAAATTGATGGCTGGAATCCATGGCACTTGCCGTCTGGAGTTGAACGGTGATGGTTTTACCGGCTAATTTGGTTGATGGGTTCGGATTTCGTTGATGGGTGCCAGAAATTTTGAGATGTGGAGGCGTAATGGAGGGTAGCTTCTCGAAGGGGCTGAGATGAAGGACATGATGGTGACCGACATTTGCTCTATTATGGTCGGAGTTATGTAGTTAAGTGCTTAGCGGTTCTATAGCGGTGGAGGTGTAAAAAAGTTATAGTAGGGCTAAAGCGGGGATATAACGGAAAATAGCTATAACGACCCATAATTTAATCACTTTAAATATGAATATTTGAAATATTTTTAAATAATTAATTAATGGACTTTATAACTCAAATAGGCCTCTTTTAAGTAATAACTGATAATGGTGAAGTTGTTTTAAAATTTGGTTCACTAAAATTAGTATTTTGGAGATGTGACCGGAAATCGGTTTTTCGAATTTTCTACTTTTCATCGTCTAGAAGTTATCGGGACATGTTATGTACATTAGAGTATACACACACATACATATATAAATAACATATATTTTGGTTAAGGAAGTGATTGGAGTTAAATAAGTTTAAATATTTACTTAAGTAAATAATGTTTTGACTTTTCTTTTAAAATTAAAAAAAAAAGAAAATGGTAAAAAGGTAATACATCAACTACATAATTTAAGAGATGAAGTGATGGATAACCGAGGAAGGGCGTGGATGCCACGTGGGGTAAGGAAGGTGGAATTGAGGTGGCATCATATTATGGAGGGTAATGGCTAAGGGTAATAAGGTAACTTCCTATGTTTCAATTTATATAAAAACAACTTCAATTTTTTCATTTCCTATTTTATTCCATTTTCCTCATTTTCAAATACTTATCTCCTTTTCTAAGCTTCCATCCTCCTTCCATGGCTTCTTCAAAATTCTCAATTAAAAAATCTCCTTCTTTTCACTTTTTAAACCTTAAACTTAGCTAAAAACATCTCCTTTCTTCTTTACACCTCCTCTCTTCTAAAACAAGACCGAAAACCCTCTTCCTCAAGCTAGGCCGAGCCCTCCACCTACGTTGGACGAAAATAAAAGCCCCTTTAGGTCCAAAAGTCGAGTTTTAAGAAGGAACCTAGGTTCATTGGTCGATTGAAGAGTTGTAATAGCTTGGGTTAAGTTTGTGTACATTTTGGTGAGTAAATCTCACTTTTAAAACTAAAGATTTAAACTTTACTGTTTGTTATAAAAGTATTAGTTAATTGCTTGTGTTAATAAATGTTTGAAAGTGATGTTGTCTAGTTTGGTTCCCGCTTAAAGTGGATGACATATGTGATGATTTTTTATGATTTGAAATGTAGTGGAAGTGCTTAAGTAATTATTTACAAGTGATGTCCTTTCCTTGTTTTATGGATGTTATTCGTATTTGTGTATATATATATATATATATGTGTGTGTGTGTGTGTGTGTTTGTGCTTATGTATATGGATGATTGTATGTTGGTTGGAAAGTTAACACCTGAATTGATTTACGTTTTGATATTGAGATCTCGTGTTCTTTTAAAACAAAGTTTACTTCCTTATTTTCTATAAATGTTTCTAAAAAGTTTTCTGAAGTTTACTTTTCGTTTCAAACCTTAATACAAAGTTATTTAAGTAATTTAAATATAGAAGGAAAGGATTTAAAAAGCTATTTTAATCTATAAAAAGATTTTAAAAGTTATGGTCCATATAGTAATAGTCGCTATGGATACAGTTTGTAAGTCGAAACTTTTGTATAACCCAAAAAGTGTTTCTACTTTGGATATTTTTGAAAAGTCTTTTAAAATATAGTATAAATATTAAAAAGGAACTTTAGAATATTAAAAATATTTTTCTAAAATTATTATTTCATTATTATTTAAATAAAAGGTTTAATTATTATTTAAATAAAAGGTTCAAATTTATTATTAATTAAATAAATAAAAGTTTTAATTTTAAATCACTTTATTTTCTAAGGTTGGTTTTGTTTAAAAGCAACTATCTTTTACAAAGGATGTTTTTGAATAAAAGAGATTTCTTTGTCTATGCCATTAAGTGGCCAAACAAATATGATAAGTAATGCTAAATCATTGACATGTTTCATGGAAAGCAAGTCATCTTGTATTTAGCACTAAAAGCCGATGAGTATACTTTCCTCTATCTATGAGATCTAGAACCAAAGTTTCTAGGCGTGGGATGGAGATGTCGAAATGTCGAAAACATGACAAGTATAAGAGCGTTAATTTCAATAAACGGGTCATGATTAATTAAGTATATGGAAGATACTTCATTGTATACTTGATACTAAGTTATGAGGTATGGAAACTCGTCTATATTTCGAGAAGTAAGAATGAACATCGAGGCAAGGATAGTTTCTAACTTGTCTGACTTTATTGTTAATCAAGGGATAGTACTGTTTGAAATCGAAAAGTGGTAGTATGTATAGGATTTCTTATTTTCATATACAAATCTATATTTACACCCAGATAGTGGATTTTTCCACTATAGATAACTTGACAGTTTTAAAATTATCGATTGTTGGTTCGAAGAGACCGGGATCGGATAAGCTTTTGTTATCTGAAAACCACTACGAACCAACATAAGCGTTCGAACTAGAAAACATCTTAAGGATGATAGAATCGAAGATGAAGATCTTTGAAGTGCAAGGGCTATTTACTACTAATCCTAGGGGTGATTCCAAAATGGATGAGTAGAAGTAGTGCCTTCGGTTTGTTCATATCCTGAACAACTTATATGGACGAATGGTGGCACTGCATTATTGTCTGGAGGGCAGTGTTAGCATTTCAAGTGGGATTTCTATGTAAAGTTAAAATGTAGCCTCGGACCTCACAATCAGTAATGACTAAAGCAAGGATGTGTAGTAGGGCTATATGAGTCGCTCCCATTAGGGTATGATCATCACCTAGTTTAGATCGGTACTTATGGATTTATTATGCTTTAGGCCCGATGTGATTGTTGATGAGGCTTGAGGCTACGTATTACCTTAAGAATAGCATTCATTCTTGAAATGCTAACATCACCTTCCAGGCAACGATGCAATGATAGCATTCATCCATACAAGTTATTCTAGGTCTGAACAAACCGAATCTCCAAAATCACCGTCTTTATTATCTTCATGATATCACAATCGTAATGCTCAAATCGGATCGAAGTGGTTTTCGGATAATTAAATCTGATCCCGGTCTCATCAAAACGATCAACGAATTTTGCTAGATTTGATAGTCAGTTATTTATCTATCAAATTACACACTTAAGTAGTCACTAGGCCCAAATTATAAATCTTCCAACATTTATTTCAAAATGTCTTTACAAAGATATATATATATATATTCAAATTTCTTTCAATAATTCAATATTTGAAAACAATTTCAAATTCTTATATCGATAACAGGGTATTTCAGCTTATATCAACACTTAGAAATATTTCCAAATCCAACTTATAATTCATTACTTAGAAATTTTTTTTTATATATAATTCATTTCGTCGCTAAAATATCTCTGAACCTTTAATTCCAATACTTAGGAAAATATTATAGGTCTATTTACCAAAATCATTAATAATATCCATACTTAGGAAATATTCCGTACTTATCACAAAAATCTCCATAATTTTTTTTAATTCCCTTTTACAATTTCCAAAAATTATCAATTATACTTATTTATAATCCAACTAACAATTTATAACTCCTTTAATGAATTCCGATTCATTTTCAAAGTTCCCGTATCAAATTTCTTTTTCTTAAATTTCTTAAGTTCCCGAATTCCATTATAAGATTTTTCTCTTATAAAATCATATCCATTAAATAAAATCCGGTTCACAAATCCCGAGAGCATTTATAAATAAATTTCAATCACTTGCCTTTAAACTATATACATATAATAATAAATTTCAAAAAACATGGTTAAATAATTATTTGAAATATCAAAGCACTTTTTTAAAATAAACGTCAATAACTAATTCCAGTTCATTTATAAAATTCCTAATCGATTTACAAAACTTGTTTATAAAACTTAGAATTCATTTCAACAATTTAAAATAACTAACCTTATGAAATATTTTAATCCAATTTGATAGTTTTTAAAACTACATAGTTTAATAAATAAAAATCCTTTTCTAAAAACAAACCTTAACCTCTCGATAAAAATCTATTTTAAATTCAATATAACCATTTTAGCATTTATAAATCTCTCTCGATTTATCACAAATCGACTTTCGTCTCCAATTCCATAACTATTTCCAAATTTAAAGATAGAATCCACTATTTCTTTCTAAACTGGTTTATATATCTCATTATAAATTCTCACTGCGAACTTATATTTTCAATTTATCAAAAGAAATTCATTTCACTTTATTTACAAACATCGTTTATAAATTTTTAAACTTATTCGGGTTTCACTTGTTTTTAAAACATTCTCATTTATAAACTTCATTTTTAAATCTATCACTTTATAAATCCCATTTATTATCAATTCTATTTTAAATATTGATTTCCACACCTTATCCATATATCCAAAAAATATCATCTAAATTCCATTGTAAAAAATCCCTTATATAAATTATTTTAAAATCTCTATTTAAAACATTTTACGAATAGTTAAGTACAATCACAAAATCAAATCATTATTTTATCCAAATCAATTTTTTTTACATAATCCAAAATTCGATATAAATATTTCCATTTCAAGAATATCCTTTAAATTTCCATTTAAAATTCAAAAATATTATTTATGGTATTTATAATACCAAAATTTAGACCAGTGCTACTAGAGCATCCAATAAATCAAACATATCATAATCCGTAGCAGGATATTCACATACATCATATATCAACATATATGAAATTAAAATCAACATTTTTGAGGAATCCAGTTATATATCACAATAATATAATCACCGCTTCGAGGCGGGATATCACAATAAAAAGGGTCATTCACTATTATGCGGGGCGCATAGTATCTCATTCGCTCCAATCGATGTGAAATATACCCAACTACTAATATATATATATATACGTACAAATATATAACATATAACATCCAATTGATAATGATAATTTATCAATTCATCCAACCAACCAATAAATAATTTTAACTATTTAAAATAAAACTAATTATCCAAAATGAGTGAGATTTACTCACATTTATCCTTTGTTGTCGCAGAAGCGTTCCGGTTTGGAACTAAAACCGGACAACATCCGATTTTAGCCCAAATTTCCATAGTCTCCAAATCCAACCAAACAAGTTCCATTGCGAAGCATTCGTCATCATAAGAGCAATGCAAAAGGTTTCGTTCCAATCGGACCTCGTATGCAGGAGTTATAAGTTTTATAAGTTATAGATATTTTTAAATTAAATAATAATATAAACTATTTGCATACTTATCTTAAATTACAATTATACCCCTCACGTCCTTCTTCCCCAAATCGTGATCTTGCCTGTACACGCACAGCCGAATACCCATTTTCGTGCACGTTTCTCCAGTGACACGGAGCTAAAGACCTCCGTTCGACAAACCGACTTCGCCAACGACTTTCTCTTCTCGATCTCCACCTGACTGCACCCATGTCGACAACTCCGGAGCCACCACGTAAGTCGCGACATTACCACGAAAACCCTCATCTGCATCCAGGTCGTGATGACCACCTAGGCGCCAAGCTTCACGATTTTCTACCCCCTGGTGCTCTTCGATGCTACAAACACGATGGCGCTCTCCGATTGACAAATTGAAACCTCTAGCTCGCTCAAAGCTGAACCCTAATTTGACTATCAACATCAACCTCTTCCCAACAGCAGTCGATCCTCCTCTAACCTATACCAGCAGGAAGCTCTTGATGAAATATGATTTTTAAAACTTATTTCAGATTTTTCTATTTGGTAGATTTTGAGAATTTTTTTTTTGAAATGTTCTTTTTTTCTTTCTTTCCTGTTGCTGTGTTTAAATAGGAGAGTGAGTGATAGGAGACAACGTAGAGTTAGGGTGGCTGATGTAACAACCCGCAATTTTACGATTATATATTTAAATATTTTATTTAAATATAGCATCGTTGGTTGGATTAAATTTCGAAATGTGACTTTTTGTAAATAGTCGAATCTGGACTCGAGACGACTTCCATTGAGTTTAAAACGATGTTTACAACTTGTTTAAGTATAAACATCAATATGTTTGGAGTTAATTAGGATTTTGGTATTTTCATTTGGGCTTTGGGTTGGGTTCTAGCCCACTAACACAACAAGAGAACCCAAACTCTTCTACCTAATAGCTCCCACTCCACTCTTCATTCATTCATTCCATTTCTAATTTCCTAACACTCTCAAGCAAAAGGAAAAATGGGGGAAAAGAAAGGAAATTAAAATTCCTCAGCCCTAGCTTTTCTTAGGAATTCAAATTTAAGTTATAAATCAAGGAGAAGCTTAGGTAAGCATCCTCTTCATCTTCTCCATATCAATCCCTCTTCAATTCTTGATTTTTCCTATAACCTAACTTAGGAAAAACTTTGCATTTGATAATAGATCGAAGATTCTAGAGGTGTAGTGAAGAGGAATTGGTCTTGCCTTGTTTTAGAGCTTCTCAATTGTTGTTTTTGAATAAAAAGGTGAGTTCTTGAACTCACATCTATGTCTATAGTTTTCACTGTTGTTTGGTATGGATTCCTAACATCTATTTCATGTTCAATTGCTTTTGATTTGAATTGATTTAGTGAATTTTCCAATTTTTGGGTTTTGAAGTCAAAATTTATGAAAATCCTACTATGGATGTTTGGACATGTTATTTGGGATGTATCGAAGAGCCTACAGGGCTGGGTTGTCGCTTGGCATAAATCCCAACCATCCATCGCTCGTTCGATCACTTTCGAACTGATTTGGCCATCAATGGCCTAGGAAAATTGTTGCCCAACACAGGCAACCAGACGTCTGGTTGAAAAATCCAAACGTCTTGTTAGGGTTCCTGAGAAAAAAAAAGAAACGACAAAAAAATAAAATGGTAGAGCCAAGGACCAGACGTCTAGTTAAACCCAACTAGACGTCTAGGAGGCTTCAGGGAATAGGAAGAAAAAGGAGAAAAAGATATAAATTTCTAGAACCCAGGGTCAGATGTCTGGTCCTGTTAAATTTTGTCTATTTTTGAGTGGGTTTCCAATTTTTATCGATCTTTGACGATCTGAATAACTATTGTCAATCAATACCGACTTTGATGACTTCTTTTTATAGGATCGATTTCACCCTAGAGGGGGGGGTGAATAAGGTGATACTAATGATTAAAATTTAAAGCGAAAATATATAAAATAATTGCAGCACAGATAATAGCAGAATAATAGCAGCATAGATAATAGCAGAATATTAAAAACAGAAATAAAACAACACAGATTTACCCAGCTTCGGCAAAACACTGCCTACGTGTTGCCCTCAAAGTTTCTACAACAAATTAAGTAGTCAGACGCTTACATACGTAAACTCGCGACACCCACTATCGACTAACCTAACTCTACGCTCAAAACCCTGCCACAACTCAGCCATTGAGTTGCGAATTCTCGAACTATACCACCGTAGTTCATCCCCTAGTCACACGACTAGAATTTTGCAAAAGTTTTAAAAAATAAATTACAAATTAAAAAACAATTTAAAAACACAAAACCCTATATAATATACTAAGCCCAAATAGATAAAACTGGCCTAATAAAAATTAAAAGAAATCCCCTTTTCTTTTTATCCTCTTGTATATCTTCGGCCCGCATCCTCTGCCTCGTTTTCTTTTGCTCGAGAACAATTGTTTCTCTTTCAAAAATTAAGGCTTTTGTAAATTGGAGTCGCCGCTTGTATCTGATCAATTGCAGTGATTATTTGGTCTGTTTGGCTTCGACAATTGATCCTCTAGCTGTGATATGATTTCGATCGCTCCAATTTGATCGAGTTCGAACTAAATTGGTATGTGATTTATGCTTTTTTGCTTTACTGGTTAATTTGCTTGAACTCGATGCCATATGCCGATGATGATAATGGGTTTTATAGGGTTGAAAACCCTAAATTTTCGATCAAATATATTATTTGAACTCGTTTGATAATTTTAGCTCGGCCGTTTGATTTTGATCGAATACACGTGATTCATCCTGACTGGTTCACTTTCATATATACTTTTGCTTGATTATCGCGGCTTTGATTTTGACTTGTTCAATTCGATTTTTTTTCTTGGTTAGCACGACTTTGGTTTTTTCTTGTTCGATTTTTTCTTGGTCATCACGGTTTTGATTTTGGCTTGACATAATTATTGACTTTGTTTGAAAGAAAGACTGCTACCCAGATTTCTGTAGAAACTGCTTCATGTTATAACAATTGCGTATTGCCATTCACTGTTTTCTTGGAATGAAATTTGATATCCACTGTATATCAATACATGTATACATGTTTGTTTGCACATGTATATATATGTATGTTTGTGATGCTCTATACTGATGTATGTAGTTGTTGTGTGACATTGGTCTGGGTTGCATTGAGCTTTGTCCACTATTCTACATGTTTGCTTATGTTTATGATCTGGTTGCACTTGCTGTTGGTCTTCATGTATTTTTATGTCACCTTTGTAGCATTGACTTGTTCATCTGTGTTATGCACTTGTTTCATACATATCACTGTCTTGTTGTACTGGTGTGTACATTTTCATGTGTGGTCTGCTTGGAGTTGCCTCTAGTCATTTTTGCAGACCAATTGTTATATCTTTTGCCTTTGGTCATTGCATTCATGTTGTCAGGTCTAGTTGCATTTGCTTCGATCTCTTGAATCTGAACACTTGAGCTATTTGCATTGTGTCTGATCCTGAGTTACTTCGAGTTAAACTTCCCAGTTGTAATGTTTATGAGTATGCTATTTCATGGGCTTGTTCTTGTGCACTTATTTGCACTGAGTTGTTACTTCGAGCTAGTTTGCATATGTTGCCAGGTCTGTACTTTGTTGTCTTCATTTTGCCTTGCTCATTGATCTGGTTGAAATTTGTGGCCTTGGTTACTTTGTAGTCTGGTATAGGTTGAGTTTTGTACATGTTCATGTGATTTTGGAATTTGTCTTATAGTCTAAAATGTTGAACTAAGTCTGGTTGTCTTGTTCAAGTTGTCTTGACCCATTGGTTTGTTATTCAAGTGGTTTCATGTTGTTGTTGTGGACTTGATCTGTAGCCACTTTAGTTTTTTATTGTTTGAGTCATACTTGTTTGCTCTCATGTGTATATTTGAGGTGTTGTATGTTGTATTGCGTGCACCTGAGTTGAATCCAGCTTATGGCTCGTGTTTGACCTTGTGCTCACATGTCCCTGCAGTTTTATCAAGTGTATATCGGTGTGCATGGCCTTGTGGCATGTACAGTGATACACTGTGCATGTCACAAGTTGTTCGTGTATGATGAATTCAAAATAATGATGACGAACAACCCAAATGACCGAGGCAAATAATATTTTCAAAATACATTTTATTTTACACTGCAAAAAATATTTCTTTTTGAATTCTACCACGTCAGTGTTTATTTTTCAGATAGCTTAGATGTTGGATTCAAGATGGAATAGAGTTGAAGATCAAATACGAGTGAATGCGTGATATGTAGTGAGGTGCTAATGTAAATGATAATTGTATAGTGAAAAATTGTGTTGTAATTTGAAATTATGTATATAGTGAGAGCTCAAATTTGTACTATTCAAAATTGTAATAAATATTTGTTTGAATAAAATATCTGTTTGAATTTAAATTTTGTGTTATTTATTTTATTCAGCAAATATTTATTTAACTATGTGAAAATAAAATAGTACAATAACAAATACATTTAAATGAATATATATATATATATATATATGTTTATTATCATCAAACAAAAATCATATACTAGCATATTCAACAATCTCCCCCTTTTGATGATAACAAACATATATTTAAGATTTTGAATTTATTAAATGTATTTGGTCATTGATAGACTCTATTTGCTCCCCCATTTGAATGCTCCCTCTCTATAACAAATCCCCCCTTCATATATGCATGAAAATAAATAAAAATATGCAAATGAACCTAGATGCAAATAGAAAATACAAAGTAAAATATTTGACCTTTATTTGCCAAAATCTTAACTTTTCTCTCCCCCTTCTGTTATCAGCAAAAGAGTAATAGTGTTAGAAAAATAGAGATTAAGTGATAGACATTAATACAACATTAATACCCAAGTATAAATATTAAATTTCAATAAAAAATCAAACAAAAATCATAAATACTCAGTTAGGCGCATATTCCACTTTAGAGTGATAGGGGTGATGTCGGCATATAAAACCATATAGTTGTGTCTATTTGTGGTATATTAATATCAGGAATTTGAATATCTACTAACCATGCATAATCGTTAAGACTTTTAAATGAGATTAGTAGTATTCCCAAAAAAAAATTTATAAACAAAAACAAATTTCAAGTATCTTCTAACCACGCATAACCGTGAGGACTTTTAAATGGGATTAGAATCAACTCGTCTACTTAATAACCAATTTTGATATGTGTTCCATACATGCATAACCGTGAGGACTTTTAAATGAACATGAAAGCACATATACAAATATTCCAAGTAATTCACCCATGCATAACCATAAGTACTTTTAAATGAGAGTGAATACTTTGGAAAAAATAAATAAAATAAAAACGAATAATTTCCTATTTAAAATACCGTATATTGACATACTATATTGGATTTTGATGAGTGATGGTCGTTAGAAATATGATAGAAATAGAGATGGTCATGGATATTTTACCCATCAAAAGTTATTATAAATCTTGTTTAAATTTTTAATGAAAATTATTAAATATACTTTCTCAAGTTATAATATATGATAAATATCAACACTCATCACTTTTTCAATCACTATTTATCTTTTCGATAATTGGTAGGTAGTCAGATTAGTTAACATAGGCATTTAAGATCAAAATCAAAAATATAGAACCAAATTTCTAAAATTCCTAAACTAAGACGAAGTCGACAAAAACTATTTTCTGGAAAGGGTTTTGTAAAAATGTCTGCCAATTGAGAATCATTGAAATGAAATTTATGCAGATATTTTCTCTGGAAATATGATCTCTAATAAAATAATGTCTAACATCTATATGTTTTGTACGTGGGTGATGTACAAGATTATTTGTGAGATCATTGCACTTTTGCTATCACATATTAGTGGTACGCGTTTAAAATTTAGACCATAGTCTTGCAAAGTTTGTATCATCCATAAAATTTGAGCAGAGCAACCACTTAGAGCAATATACTCTGCCTCAGTGGTGGATAATGCAATACAGTTCTGTTTTCTACGTGACCATGCGACTAACGAATGTCCTAACATAAAACACGTTCCACTAGTACTTTTTCTATCAACTAGACTTCCAGCATAATCTGCATCTGAATATCCTTTTAATTCAAAGTTATCATTAGTTGGATACCAAAGACCAAAACGTGGGGTGTGCAACAGATATCTTATAATCCTTTTAACAGCTTTTAAATGAGATTCTTTAGGATTTGATTGAAATCGTGCACATAAGCAGACAGAAAACATGATGTCAGGTCTAGAAGCGGTAAGATAAAGAAGTGATCCAATCATACCTCGATATTGCTTTTGATCAACTCCCTTACCTTTTTGATCCTTGTCAAGTTTAGTTGTTGTGCTCATGAGGGTTTTTGCAAGTTTAGCATCTTTTAATCCAAATTTGTTGTCAAGTTCCCTAATATATTTCGTTTGTGAGATAAATGTACCTTTATCACTTTATTTGATTTGAAATCCTAAAAAGAATTTTAACTCTCTGACCAAACTCATTTCAAATTTCTCCTGCATGACTTTTTCAAATTTCTCATACAACAAGTTGTTAGTGGCACCGTAACTAATGTCATCAACATATATTTGAACAATCAAAAGATCATCGTTTTCGTGCAGTAGAAATAATGTGGTGTCTACACAGCCCTTTTTGAACCCATTTTCAAGGAGGTAAGTGCTAAGACATTCATACCAAGCTTTAGGGGCTTGTTTTAATCCATATAGTGCTTTATTAAGTTTATATACATGGTTATGGTATTAATGACTTTCAAAGCCTTCTGGTTGTTCAACAAAAACATCTTCTTTTAAAATTATGTTAAGAAAAGCACTTTTAATATCCATTTTTCTTAGTTTAAATCCTTTATAGCAAGCAAAAGCTAACAATATCCTAATGATTCAGGTCTTGCTACAGGTGCAAAAGTTTCATCAAAATCTATTCCTTCAATTTGATTATAACCTTTAGCAACTAACCTAGCTTTATTCCTGATCACATTTCCAGATTCATCAAATTTATTTTTAAAAATCAATTTTGTTCCTACGACTGGGTAATCATTAGGTCTAGGTGCTAGAGTCCAAACATCATTTCGCTCAAATTTATTTAGCTCTTCTTGCATAGCCATAAACCAATTTTCATCATTAAGAGTTGTATCTATGTCTTTGGGTTCAATTTCTGAAATAAATCCACTGTATAGACACAAATCACACAAATTTCTAAAGGAGGAACGAGTTTGAATACCTGCGATAGGATTTCCTATTACCAACTCTGGAGGATGATCTGCTTTGAATTTCAATTTCTCTGGATCCAGATTTCTTTGGACTTCTTTCGTGGTTTTGGTTGCTTTTGGTTTTTCATTTTCATCTTTTTCGTTCTCCTCTTCAACATTGCTTTTGATTGTTTCCTTGTTTTGATTATCAATACCTTCATTAAATTTCACATTGATTGACTCCATGATTGTTCTCGTCCTTTTGTTGTATACTCTATAGGCTTTGCTTCTGGATGAGCATCCCATGAACATGCCTTCGTCGGCTTTTGCCTCAAATTTTCCCAGTTGATCACCTGTATTAAGAATAAAATACGGACAGCCAAAAACCTTGAAATATGTAATGTTTGGCTTCTTGCCGAACCATAGTTCATATGGTGTTCTCTTAAGAATCAGGCTAATCATGACTCTATTCATCACGTAACAGGCTGTATTTACTACCTCTGCCCAAAAAGACAAGGGTTGTTTATACTCATTTACCATAGATCTAGCCAACTCTTGTAAGGTTCGATTCTTTCTCTCGGCTACTCCATTTTGTTGTGGAGTACGTGGGGCAAAGAATTCATGTCTAAATCCATTTTCATCACAATAATTTTCAAATTCTCCACCATGATCACTTCTTAATGAAATAATAGAAACCCCTTTTCATTTTGGACTAATTTTGTGAATTTGGTGAAGTAAGAAAAAGTTTCTGATTTTTTAGCTAAGAAGTATACCCATGTGTATCTAGAGTAATCATCAACCAATACGAAACAATATTTCTTACCACCTAGATTTGCAATATCGTTAGGTCCAAACAAATCCATATGAACTAGTTCAAGAACTCTAGAAGTGCTTACATTGTTCTTGGCATGGAATGATGATTTTTTATGTTTTCCCATAGTACATGCTTTACATAAAATTTCTGTTTCGAAATCATGTGATGGCAAACCTCTTACCAAATATTTTCTTTTTAATTTGTTTAACAGATTCATGCTAGCATTTCCTAATCATGTATGCCATAAATTTACTTCTACATCCTTAGCTACCAAACATTTTGAAAGAGTGAGATCATCAAAAGATAGAGAGTATATATTACCTTTCCTCTTACCTGAAAATTAGTTTTCTTTTGATGATTGTTCAACAATTTTGCACAAGTCAGAATCAAAAACAACATTCATTCCTTTATCACATAATTGGCTAATTGAGATCAGATTATGGTGTAGATTTTCAAGATATAATACGTCGTTTAAGGTAAACTTACCATTACCTATTTTACCTTTACCAAAAATCTTGCATTTCTCGTTGTTGCCCATAGTGACTCTCCCACCTTTGTGTTTTTCTAGGCTAAGAAACTTTGATTTGTCGCCTGTCATGTTCTTGGAGCAACCGGAATCTAGATACCATTGTTTTTGTTCCTTAGCCTACCAACACACCTCGTTTGGTTCTTCACTTTCACTGTCATTTGTTTCTCTTGAGAACACTGATTTACTTTTTCATTATATTCATTACTAAATCTGTCAAGACGAGATTGGGAGGTTCCTTCATGAACTACTTCAAGTGTGTGTCAGATTTCCTGCGCAGTTAAACAATGTGAAACACAATTAAATTCAATTTGGTCTAATGAACAAATGATAGAATTTATAGCCTTGATATTAGCAGTTAGCAGTTTAATTTCAGAATTTGTCCATTGATCCATAGGTTTTTCTATTTCTTGATTATCTATCATAATTGTTGGTGTCCTATAACCCGTTTCAACAATATTCCAAGCATCTATGGATTTCAGAAAAATTTCCATTCCATTTTTCCAATATGCGTATTCACCATTGATCAATGATGGACTAACTATGGACTGACCCTCAGCAAAAACATTATTAAACGAAGCCATTTAAAAAAAAATTAAAACAAGGATTTGTGTTTTTTGAAAAATCAAATTTTTAAAACAAAAATTAGCTTTAGTTCCTAGCTCTGATACCACTTGTAGGATCGATTTCATCCTAGAGGAGGGGGTTGAATAGGGTGATACTAATAATTAAAATTTAATGCGGAAATATATAAAATAATTGCAGCAATGATAATAGCAGAATAATAGCAGCACAGATAATAGCAGAATATTAAAAACAGAAATAGAACAACACAGATTTACCCAGCTTCGGCAAAACCCTGCTTATGTGCTACCCCCAAGGTTTCTACTAGAAATTAAGTAGTTAGACGCTTACATACGTAAACTCGTGACACCGCTATCACTAACCTAACTCTACACTCAAAACCCTGCCACAACTCAGCCATTGAGTTGCGAATTCTTGAACTACACCACCGTAGTTCGTCCCATAGTCACACAACTAGAATTTTACAAAAGTTTAACAAAATAAATTACAAATTAAAAAACAATTTAAAAACACAAAACCCTATATAATATACTAAGCCCAAATAGAGAAAACCGACCCAATAAAAATTAAAAGAAATCCCCTTTTCTTTTTATCCTCTTGTATATCTTCGGCCCGTATCCTCTGCCTCGTTTTCTTTTGCTCGAGAACAATTGTTTCTCTTTCAAAAATTAGGGCTTCTGTAAATTGGAGCCACCGCCTATATCTGATCAATTGCAATGATTATTTGGTCTGTTTGGCTTCGACAATTGATCCTCTAGCTGCGATATGATTTCGGTTGCTCCAATTTGATCGAGTTCGAACTAAATTGGTATGTGATTTATGCTTTTTTTTCTTTACTAGTTAATGTGCTTGAACTCGATGCTATATGTCGATGATGATAATGGGTTTTATAGGGTTGAAAACCCTAAATTTTAGATCGAATATATTATTTGAACTCGTTTGATAATTTTAGCCGGCCGTTTGATTTTGATCGAATACATGTGATTCATCTTGACTGGTTCCCTTTCGTATATACTTTTGCTTGATTATCATGGCTTTGATTTTGACTTGTTCGATTCGATTTTTTTTCTTGGTCACCACAGCTTTGATTTTGGCTTGTTTGATTTTTTCTTGGTCATCACGGTTTTGATTTTGGCTTGACATAATTATTGACTTTGTTTGAAAGAAAAACTGCTACCCAGATTTCTGTAGAAACTGCTTCATTGTATAACATTTGTATATTTCCATTCACTGTTTTCTTGGAATGAAATCTGATATCCATTGCATATCAATACATGTATACATGTGTGTTTGCACATGTATATATGTATGTTTGTGATGCTCTATACTGATGTATGTAGTTGTTGTGTGACATTGGTTTGGGTTTCATTAAGCTATGTCCATTGTTCTACACGTTTTCTTATGTTTATGATCTGGTTGCACTTGCTGTTGGTCTTCATGTATATTGATGTCACCTCTGTAGCATTGACTTGTTCATCTGTGTTCATTTTGTCTGCACTTGTTTCATACATATCACTGTCTTGTTGTACTGGTGTGTATATTTTCATGTGTGGTCTGCTTGGAGTTGCCTCTGGTCATTTTTGCAGACCAATTGTTATATCTTTTGCCTTTGGTCATTGCATTCATGTTGCCAGGTCTAGTTGCATTTGCTTCGATATCTTGAATCTGAACACTTGAGTTGTTTGCATTGTGTTTGATCTTGAGTTACTTAGAGTTAAACTTCCCAGTTGTAATGTTTATGTGTATGCTATTTCATGGGCTTGTTTGCACTGAGTTGTTGCTTCGAGCTAGTTTGCATATGTTGCCAGGTCTATACTTTGTTGTCTTCATTTTTCCTTGCTCATTGATCTGGATTAAATTTGTGGCCTAGGTTTCTTTGTAGTCTGGTATAGGTTGAGTTTTGTACATGTTCATGTGATTTTGGAATTTGTCTTTAGTCTGAAATGTTGAACTGAGTCTGGTTGTCTTGTTCAAGTTGTCTTGACCCATTGGTTTGTTATTCAGGTGGTTTCATGTTGTTGTTGTGGACTTGATCTGTAGCCACTTCAATTTTGTATTGTTTGAGTCATACTTGTTTGCTCTCATGTGTATATTTGAGGTGTTGTATGTTGTATTGCGTGCACCTGAGTTGAATCCAGCTTATGGCTCGTGTTTGACCTTGTGCTCACCTGTCCCTGCAGTTTTATCAAGTGTATATCAATGTGCACGGCCTTGTGGCATGTACAGTGACACACTGTTCATGTCACAAGTTGTTCGTGTATGATGAATTCAAAATAATGATGACGAACAACCCAAATGACTGAGGCAAATAATATTTTCAAAATACATTTTATTTTACACTGCAAAAAATATTTCTTTTTCAATTTTACTACGTCAGTGTTTATTTTTCAGATAACTCAGATGTTGGATTCAAGATGGAATAGAGTTGAAGATCAAATACGAGTGAATGCGTGATATGTAGTGAGGTGCTAATGTAAATGATAATTGTATAGTGAAAATTTTGTTGTAATTTGAAATTGTGTATATAATGAGAGCACAAATTTGTACTATTCAAAATTGTAATAAATATTTGTTTGAATAAAATATTTGTTTGAATTTAAATTCTGTGTTATTTATTTTATTCAGCAAATATTTATTTAAATATGTGAAAATAAAATAGTACAAAAACAAATACATTTAAATGAATATATATATATACGTTTGTTACCATCAAACAAAAATCATATACTAGCATATTCAACACTTTTCTGGATTTTTGGGAATATCCATTTGATGGATTTGATATCGATTTTCATGGTTTTAATTCACGTCATCGAATGTGGATTTTTGGTGATAGATTGTTCTTACAATCATTTCTATGATTTGTCACTTTAAAATACAAAGGTTTTTATACTAGTAGTAAATACTCAAACTCTTTCACAAAAATGATTTCAACATTACTTTTAATACGAAGCTCGTTTTTAAAACTGTTTTTCAATCTACTAGTATATACAAACCTTTACCTCATTCATATGAGAAATCCAATTAAACGACTTAGCAAAACAAGTGGTATGAAACACTTGCGTTTGCTTCGTCGGTTAATTCTTGGACTTGTTCGATTGAAATCTCATGACAATTTTTGAGTGGAAATCTACAATCTATTTGTAAATATTTAAGTTAAGCTAGTGGTTATGTGACATGAAGCTAAAATCATTTATTTACTAGCTTAGTGTAATTTACACTTCTTATTGATCTATGATGATCATTTTATGGTTTAGACTAGCGATATGCGATGTCTCTTTGTCCGCGTGGGGGACTATACCCCATTCTGTAGAGCTTCGTCTCATTTTTATGGGCTAGCGACCCATGGTCTTTTAACCGTTTTATGGAGTTCGTTTTATCGGCCGTACCATTGTACTACGTCGTTGTTCCGGCTTATTTGAGGTTCAGGTTCCTCGGGCATAACTTTGTACTACATCGTTGCACCGGCCCTATGGGTTAGCGACCCATGGGAAAGGGTCCCGTTTGTGATACACATGTTGGTGAGTTTTCATGCTCCCGTATGGGATAGGTCTCCCCCTTTTGTGTTTTCTGGATTTATAATTGATGATTTTTGGAATTTGTGTTTCACCAATTTTTGCGATTTGCATTGATATGTTTTGTCAATATTTGAGGTTTGGTGAATAAAAATAAAGAATATGACATTCTTTTTGGTGTTTGAGAATATTTGAGATATTGTATGATTTTTGTTGTTATCATATATATTTGTCATATCTTTTAGCCTATCTCATCTTACATGATAATTATAGCTAGACTGATCCGTTTATTATTTTTCTTCTTAAATAATACTCGGGTCAGATCGAGGTATTTCAAGTGTTTCCACTTGACTTCTTAGCAGGGACTAGCTTTTGACTTTTGGCTAACTACTTTAGCTTAGTAGTTTTTGTTTTTATACATTCGAGATAGAGACTCCTTGATGTATACATATTCTTTTGTCTAGCACTTGTACCTATTCTTTTGATATGTAGTGGATTTGTATGACCACTGCTTTGATGTTCACTTCTATGTGTTATATTCATATCTGTTTCCGCCATAGTGGTTTGAATATCTGTGACTGATTTGTGTTATGCTTATTTAATATTTGTTTCCGAAGGTCTCATAACCATTGTGTAGTAGCTTTGAGTATGTATTGGATATGTCAGATTTCCTCTTAAAATGAAATGCATGTCATATAATCTGACATATTGGTACTCGCACAAAGCAATTACACAGATGGTCTCTCCTCAACAGCCTTATTCTTCGTGCTAGTCGACGGCATTACCCTGTAGTGTCCTTGGCTAGTGTGAGCATAGAGGTGGGGCGTCACAGCTTGGTATCAGAGCCAAACTTCAGAATAATATAGAATATTATGACAAGGATCATTGTCCTAAGTCTCTCTTAGGAATCGTGCCTTAGGATTTAATTCGAGTCTTAGGACCCGTTCTATCCTATTTCCTTTTATGATGCCTTGTTTATCAATCTAGTTTATTTGAATTCATTCTGAGAATAACATTTTTCCTCTTCTTTCTTTCTTTCTTTCTTAAAGAAGAGAAATGGTTAGACCTGGTCGTCCTAGCGTCGGTCAATCCAGTGCTACTCCTTAGGATGGCGTATTCATGTCTGCCCAACAGCTTCTGGATCTTGTAAAGAATGCCCAAGCTGCCGGACCCATTCTTGAGCCTACTCATCCTAAATCTGGGTTTGCACGCTTGTGCAGTGATTATACCAATTAGGGTATAGAAGTCCAAGCTTGGCTTAGAACATGCGATCACATCTTTTCTCGCATGAATCTTGTGGATCTACATCGAGTCCAAGTGGCTTCTAGCATGCTCCAGGAGAGAGCATTAGATTGGTATAAGCTTTTGGTTTTGGAAATTGTTGAAGCGGATCTTACTTGGGAGCAATTCTGGGAAAGATTCGAGTTGAAGTTTGTGCTAAAAGCTGAAAAAGTAACTTTAGCCCGATGCTTTATTGACCTTGTTCATGGTGAATCTTCTGTGATGGATTATATCGCATCATTTGAATCCCTTTCTAAATATGGGGTCGAGTAATTTAATACCCTATTGAAGAAAAATCAGAGGTTTATCTATGGGTTGAATAAGAACCTCAAAAAGGCTTTACTTCTGAAACTAGAAGTTCCTTTCAATCAGCTTGTAAATATAACTCTTTGACTTGAAGAGGCCGACAAAAAAAGTGATGTTGAAGTTGTGGGTGCCAAGAAGAACTTCAACAACAACAAGAAGAGGCAACTCGACAGTAAGTTCAAAGGCCCTAAACCCAACAAGAAAGGGAAGCAAGCAACTTCGGTAGCAAAGACTCCTACCCCTAATTTTGGAGAATGCTACAATTGTGGTTCTAAGGGCCATTATGCAAATAGGTGTATGAAACCCCTTTATTGTCGCTATTGCAAAAGTTCGGGTCATCTTATATCTTCATGTCCCAAACTTCAAAGTAAGAAAGAGGGAAAGCTGAATGTTGTGCAAGCCCCTAGTAACACTTCTTTTGGTCAAGGTATTTCTCATTCTGTCCTTGATGGCATTATTATGTTTCGTGATCATCCTATTCGAGTTCTTTTTGATACAGGTGCATCTCACTCTTTTATATCAAAAGAACTTATTGATACTTTTTCTTTAAATGTTATGGGCTTAATGACTTCATTAAGAATCACGAATCCGGTTGGTGGATCCGCAACACTAAGTTTATTTTGTAAGGATGTTGAAATTATTCTATGTGATTATGCTTTCCGTGCCGATTTACATGTTATGCGTTACTTAGGTTTTAGAATGATTTTGGGAATGGATTGGCTTAATCGTTATGAAGCCCACATCCTATGTCCCGAGAGGACTATCCATCTTCGACATCCCCAATCTATTAAACAGGATTTAGATTCCAAATCGGTAGCATCATTCTCTAAATTTGCATGATGACGATAATGATGATGGGGAAGATGTCATTTCCCTCATTCACATTGTTTGTGAATTTCCTAACATCTTTGAGCCCGTTTTAGGATTACCACCTAAGCGAGCAATTGAATTCAGAATTAATCTAATCCCTGGAGCTCTACCTATCACTCGTCCTCTTTATCGTATGTCCAATAAGGAAAATGAGGAGATGCGTAAACAATTATCCGAATTGGAAGCAAAACAGTTTATTCATTCTAGTTCCTCTCCTTGGTGATCTTCAACTATCTTTGTGAAGAAATCTGATGGTACACTTAGGCTTTGCGTTGACTACCGCAAGCTTAATGATCTCACCACCAAGAATAAATATCCCTTGCCTCGGATTGATGATCTATTCGATCAACTTAGTGGTGCTAGAGTCTTTTCACTATTAGACTTAGCAACCGATTTTCATCAACTTCGTATTGCAGAGGATAACATTCCTTTGACATCGTTCTGTACTCGTTATGGATCTCATGAATGGCTTGTTATGCCATTTGGTTTAATGAATGCTCCAGCTTATTTTGTTGACCTTATGAATCGAGTTTTCAAAGTCTTCCTTGATCAATTTGTTCTCATCTTTATCGATGATATTCTTGTTTATTCTAAAACCAAGGAAGAGCATGAAAAACATCTTCAGATTGTGTTGGAAACCCTTAGGAGCAATCAATTAAAAGAAAAAATTTCTAAGTGCCACTTTTGGCAATCTCGTGTGAAATTTTTAGGACATATTATTTCTGAATCCAGAATTTCCATGGATCCTTCAAAGCTTGAGGCGATTCAAAATTGGAAGAGACCGGAGAGTGTAATGGAAATTCGTAGCTTTCTTGGATTGGCGGGCTATTACCGTCGGTTCATAAAAGACTTTTCTAAAATTTCCATTCCTCTTACTAATTTGACAAAGAAGGGAGTTAAGTACATTTGGACCAATATGAAGCTGCTTTTCAGAAATTAAAAGAACTCCTTTCCGATGCTCCTATTCTTGTGATTCCCGAAGGGAACCAAGACTTGATTGTTTATACTGATGCTAGTCGTGTTGGTTTGGTAGTCGTTCTCATGCAAAGGGAACGTGTTATCGCTTATGCTTCTAGGCAATTAAAGCCTGCTGAGACTAGATATGCCACTCATGATTTAGAGCTCGTGGCCATTGTTTTCTCCCTTAGAATTTGGCGTCATTATCTTTTGGGAGAGAAATTTGTTCTCTACACTGATCATAAATCCTTGAAGTATTTGTTCTCTCAAAAGGAACTTAATTTGCATCAACAACGTTGGCTCGAATTCCTTACATCTTATGACCTTGATATTCTTTATACTCCCGAAAAGGGAAATCGTGTTGCCGATGCCCTTAGTAGTAAGCAACAAGTGGTTGTTTCCATGATGATATTCGAATGGAATGATCTCGAGACTTTGTCTACTTGTGAGATTCGAGACCGTGAATCCAATTCATGTTCATCTCTTGTTTTATGTAGCCTTGAGGCTCATCCATCTCTTTTAGACCGCATCCTTGAAGCTCAAAAGCAAGGTCCCGAATCGGCTCTTATTAGCCAAAGTTGTAGGGATAAAAATAAGATTGATGATCTGAAAGACTTTGAAATCTACGCTCGTGGAGGCATTCGAAAATTTGGTAGACTTATTGTGCCAAATATTAGTGATCTTCATAAAGACATTTTAGAAGATTCTCATTGTTCTAAATTTACCATTCATCCCAGAAGTAGTAAAATGTATGCGGACATGAAATGACTTTATTATTGGGATGGAATGAAATCTGATATTGCTAACTTCATTAAGCGTTACATGACTTGCCAACTCGTTAAGGCCGAGCTTCAAAGGCCCGGTGGGTTATTGCAACCTTTGGACATTCCAGTTTGGAAGTGGGATCAAATTTCCATGGACTTTATTGACGGTCTTCCCCATTCTCGTTCGGGTCATGACAGTTTCTGAGTGATTGTAGATAGACTTACCAAATCCGCCCATTTTCTTCCCCTTCGGTCCAACCGAACCGTACCACTTTTGGCCAAACTTTATGTTAAAGAAATTGTTAAATTGCATGGAGTTCTGTTATCCCGCTTTTTGGTCAAAGCCGGAATATCAAACAAATCGACAAGAAAGGATGGGTATCAGTATTGGAAGTCGATTAGAGACGAGGTTGTGATCGATGTCGTCAGAATTTGGCCAAGCTCCGATCAGGACGGAATCGATTGGAGATGATGATCAAGGCTAGGAGAAACTATGTTTCAAGTTTCAGATCAATTGGAGGTCGTATGCATAAGATATAGATGGATTGAAATGCACAGGGCGCGGTTCGTATCGATGCATTTCGCATCGATCGTCATATGGTAGTTCGACTCGATGGTGACACACCCAGATTGGTAGGTAAGCATGTAGAGGTTTGTTCGAATCGATACGTTTCGTACCGATCAGGATGGATTCAGGCTACAGGCTTCGTATCTATATAGTTCGTATCGATAGGGAGGCGAGGAATGGCAATGCAGTTCGTATCGATCGATGCTAGAATCGATACGAAGGACTCACATACAGATCGATTCGAAGAAGGTCAAAGGCATACGAGAAGGATACATTGGGAGACTGCTTCGTGGATACGAAGTCATGGATACAACGTTGTGGATACGAACGAGCACACGTTCGATGAGCAAATAAAGGTCTTCGAATCCATTGCCTTCGAATCCCCATGTTAAGACAACTTCGAATCGATCCACAGTCGCATATCCTGATCGATTCGAACAAGTACCGGTTCCATCGATTCGAAGGAGGCGAACCTTCGAGTCCAACATCTCGAGTCCACCATGTAAACGCGGCTAAAACCCAGGATTCGACCCAGCCAACACGGAGTAGAAATCGGATCGATACAAAGAAAGCGTGCCACGTCAACAATGCCATCGCGAAGCCATCGATTCAACCCTATCGATTCGAAGGGGATCGATTCTAACCAAGCTGATCAACCAGAAATGCAATCTTGAATCGATCATAACTCGAGATCTACAAGTCCAAATGCTACGAAATTATCACAGTAGCTTGAGCACATGTTGAAGAATGTTCACACCAAATTTCAGCTCGATTGGACAATTTCTTGATCGATTTGAACATAGCTTCGAATCGATCCCAAAGTGGGCCCGGATTTCCAGAGAGCGGGCATGTGGGCCCCCTCACGTGCCAAAACTGGTCTCCCTTCAGTTTAGGCAAAATATCAGCCTCCTACACCTATAAATAGAGCCCCTGGTCATTCAGAAAAGAGGTCGGACAATTTTGAGAGCTAAAGAGCGCCCGGACTCTGCCAGATTTACTCCAGATCACCATTGCTGCCTTAGATTCAAACTTAGCTCAGAAAATTAGTTGTAATACAACACACGAAATTGTAATCTTCAAATATCGAGCAATAAAATCATAAAAACCTTGAAGTGGACGTAGGCCGGAGATAGCCGAACCACTATAAATCGTGTGTCACTGTTCATTATTTCTGGATTGCTGTTTGTTACTTGCTTAGATCTGAGATTTGTGTGTGAATACTGTTGATTTGTATTCACACGCTGGTGCTTTCACTACACTTGGGGTTTGTGACCATTTTTGGCGCAAACACTTTGGTGCTTTCATTGAGAAGGACTAGCGCCCGCTACATCGGAGTGAAGAGTTTAGATTTGAAAGACAATGACTCGACAAACAAGTAGAAGGCAAAGAGTTGAGAGAAGTCAACAAGGAGGAAGTCAAGAGGCATCCTCCGGAGCTGGAGAGGGACAAGCTTCGATTTACATTACCAGAGACGAAATGGAAGCTATGACAAATTCATTGCAAGAGAGATTGTTGAAGAGTCAACAGGATATGATGCAGACCTTCTTTGAACAGATGAGAGCGGCAGGGATGCAGAACTTAGGACCAGCCACGGCGGCTGTTAATGTGGAACAAGGAACAAGGTTTGCGGAACCCAACATAGAACAGAATACAGAACCGGAAGGCAATCAACAAGGGCTTGGGGGCAGGCCCGCAGGATCCAACGCAGAAGGACCTTTGGAAGGAGTTCAGCAGGCTAGGGCCAACGTTGCGGCTAATGAGCCACATGAAGAATATGTGCCGGAGTTCCCTCGGGAACATGGGGGGCAACCCCTAACAGGCAACGCTGGATTAATGGAAATCATTAGGAAGACTATGCGTGGAGGTTTGACCAATAGAGATTTGGAAGGTGTGAACAGGAGTCCGTTCGCTCGGGAAATCAGGATAGCTCAGAATCCACCTAAGTTCAAGTTACCTAGCGTGGAAGCGTATAATGGCAAGGCTGACCCGACTGATCACTTAATGAGATACACTAGACACATGGAAGTGCTGGGGGCATCGGAGGAAGTGATGGCCAGATGTTTCCCGTTGTACTTGACAGACCTAGCTGCAATGTGGTTTAGGCAGCTGGGAGAAGGATCTATCAGGACTTGGAGGGAATTGGTGGATAGGTTTTTGGGACAGTTTCGGGTTCATATCAAAAGACCTAAGAACGTGATGACGTTAACATCGGTAAAGCAAAGAACGGACGAATCGCTTAGAGCATTTTTAACTCGATTTAATGAGGCGGTTGCTTCGGTGGATCGGCCGGATCCATCGATGGTTTTGATGGCGGCAGTGTCAGGAGTCAAAGAGGATTCATATTTTAAGGTATCTTTAGTACGAGACCCACCACTCGATCTTGGGGAATTCTTCCATGAAGCTGAAAGGTTCCTTCGGCAAGAAGACGCATGTACTGATTTAAAGTTAAAGGAGGTGAATACGACTGAGGGTGGAGGACCATCCAACGGAAACCCGGATAAAGACAAAGGAAAAAGGAAGCTAGACGACGATTCAGGAAAAGCCGGGAAGCGATGGAAGGATTCAAAGTTTTCTACATACACAGGATTAAACGAGACGCAGGAGCGGATATACATGGAAACCCGGAATCGCCTTCCTTACCGGAGGCCGGCTAGGAGAGAGCCATCCGAGCGGGAAAGGGCATCAGGAAGGCACTGTCTCTTCCATGATTTGGATGGACACGATACCAACAGCTGCAGGCACCTAAAGGACATAATTGAGGAGCATGTGAGGAATGGACAATTGACGCAGTATGTTGGGGCTCGGAATGCAGTGGTGGAGCAGGAGCAACCACCGCCCACCTCAAGCCATGATGGCATGAGGCCCAGGAATGATGGTCGATTGGTTATCCATTGACCCGGATAATATGAAATAAGTAACAAACCGTTGGCGAGCAACAAAGTCATTTACACATGTATGGGGACGGAGATAGCCCTTAGGCATGCTCTGAATGATGATACACCGCGAAGCCATGGTTTGAGAAATCTGTTTTCTTTTGTTTTTGGATTGGACACTCGTTTTTCTGGTTTGGTTTTGGAGTTTGGTTTGAACTCCTGGTTTTGTTTGCTTTCTGGTTTGGATTTTCGTTTGGATGGTTTTCTGTTTTGGATGTTGGTTTGGATTTCTGGTTTTTGGATTATTTCTGGTTTTCGGATTGGATTTTGGATTGGATTTTGATTAGATTCTTTTTGGTTTTTCGATAAACGGTCGTCAGGTGTGGATTACGCCTGGCAAGGGGTGAGTCGTTTTGCCCGAACGTGGTAAATTGACTCATTCAGGTCATCGAATATGGACTATTCTCGGCAAGGGTCCGGAGTGACCAGGATTCGGCCTAGGACTTAGGCCCCCTATTATCGATTATTGTTTCAGGTCGTTGAGTATGGACTATGCTCAACAAGGGTCCGGAGCGACCAGGATTCGGCTTAGGACTTAAGCCACGGCATTACTTACGTCCAGGGACACTGGACCAAGGTCGTCAAGTGTGGATTACGCTTGGCAAGAACCCGAAGAGGTTAACTCAACGTTCAGGGACACTAGACCACGGTCGTCAAGTGTGGATTGCGCTTGGTAAGAACCCGGAGAGGTTGCGGATTTTGATATTGACCCAAAGAGGTCCTGGATTTGGTTATTGGCTATTGACTAAGGATGGATTAAAACTTGGTTATCGAGTTTGGATGGGCATGGAATTGGCTATGGACTTTGGATATCGGATTCGGAAACTATTCAAAACACGCCTTCTTATCACAAGGCATGTTTTGGGGGGCAAATGTTATCCCGCTTTTTGGTCAAAGCCGGAATATCAAACAAATCGACAAGAAAGGATGGGTATTAGGATTGGAAGTCGATTAGAGACGAGGTTGTGATCGATGTCGTCAGAATTTGGCCAAGCTCCGATCAGGACGAAATCGATTGGAGATGGTGATCAAGGCTAGGAGAAACTATGTTTCAAGTTTCAGACCAATTGGAGGTCGTATGCATAAGATATAGATGGATTGAAATGCACAGGGCGCGGTTCGTATCGATGCATTTCGTATCGATGCATTTCGCATCGATCGTCATATGGTAGTTCGACTCGATGGTGACACACCCAGATTGGTAGGTAAGCATGCAGAGGTTTGTTCGAATCGATACGTTTCGTATCGATCAGGATGGATTCAGGCTACAGGCTTCGTATCTATATAGTTCGTATCGATAGGAAGGCAAGGAATGGCAATGCAGTTCGTATCGATCGATGCTAGAATCGATACGAAGGACTCACATACAGATCGATTCGAAGAAGGTCAAAGGCATACGAGAAGGATACATTGGGAGACGGCTTCGTGGATACGAAGTCATGGATACAACATTGTGGATACGAACGAGCACACGTTCGATGAGCAAATAAAGGTCTTCGAATCCACTGCCTTCGAATCCCCATGTTAAGACAACTTCGAATCGATCCACAGTCGCATATCCTGATCGATTCGAACAAGTACCGGTTCCATCGATTCGAAGGAGGCGAACCTTCGAGTCCAACATCTCGAGTCCACCATGTAAACGCGGCTAAAACCCAAAATTCGACCCAGTCAACACGGAGTAGAAATCGGATCGATACGAAGAAAGCGTGCCACGTCAACAATGCCATCGCGAAGCCATCGATTCAACCCTATCGATTCGAAGGGGATCGATTCGAACCAAGCTGATCAACCAGAAATGCAATCTTGAATCGATCATAACTCGAGATCTACAAGTCCAAATGCTACGAAATTTTCACAGTAGCTTGAGCACATGTTCAAGAATGTTCACACCAAATTTCAGCTCGATTGTACAATTTCTTGATCGATTCGAACATAGCTTCGAATCGATCCCAAAGTGGGCCCGGATTTCCAGAGAGCGGGCATGTGGGCCCCCTCACGTGCCAGAACTGGTCTCCCTTCAGTTTAGGCGAAATATCAGCCTCCTACACCTATAAATAGAGCCCCTGGTCATTCAGAAAAGAGGTCGGACAATTTTGAGAGCTAAAGAGCGCCCGGACTCTGCCAGATTTACTCCAGATCACCATTGCTGCCTTAGATTCAAACTTAGCTCAGAAAATTAGTTGTAATACAACACACGAAATTGTAATCTTCAAATATCGAGCAATAAAATCATAAAAACCTTAAAGTGGACGTAGGCCGGAGATAGCCGAACCACTATAAATCGTGTGTCACTGTTCATTACTTCTGGATTGCTGTTTGTTACTTGCTTAGATCTGAGATTTGTGTGTGAATACTGTTGATTTGTATTCACACGCTAGTGCTTTCACTACACTTGGGGTTTGTGACCATTTTTGGCGCAAACACTTTGGTGCTTTCATTGAGAAGGACTAGCGCCCGCTACATCGGAGTGAAGAGTTTAGATTTGAAAGACAATGACTCGACAAACAAGTAGAAGGCAAAGAGCTGAGAGAAGTCAACAAGGAGGAAGTCAAGAGGCATCCTCCGGAGCTGGAGAGGGACAAGCTTCGATTTACATTACCAGAGACGAAATGGAAGCTATGACAAATTCATTGCAAGAGAGATTGTTGAAGAGTCAACAGGATATGATGCAGACCTTCTTTGAACAGATGAGAGCGGCAGGGATGCAGAACTTAGGACCAGCCACGACGGCTGTTAATGTGGAACAAGGAACAAGGTTTGTGGAACCCAACATAGAACAGAATACAGAACCGAAAGGCAATCAACAAGGGCTTGGGGGCAGGCTCGCAGGATCCAACGCAGAAGGACCTTTGGAAGGAGTTCAGCAGGCTAGGGCCAACGTTGCGGCTAATGAGCCACATGAAGAATATGTGCCGGAGTTCCCTCGGGAGCATGGGGGGCAACCCCTAACAGGCAATGCTGGATTAATGGAAATCATTAGGAAGACTATGCGTGGAGGTTTGACCAATAGAGATTTGGAAGGTGTGAACAGGAGTCCGTTCGCTCGGGAAATCAGGATAGCTCAGAATCCACCTAAGTTCAAGTTACCTAGCGTGGAAGCGTATAATGGCAAGGCTGACCCGACTGATCACTTAATGAGATACACTAGACACATGGAAGTGCTGGGGGCATCGGAGGAAGTGATGGCCAGATGTTTCCCGTTGTACTTGACAGACCTAGCTGCAATGTGGTTTAGGCAACTGGGAGAAGGATCTATCAGGACTTGGAGGGAATTGGTGGATAGGTTTTTGGGACAGTTTCGGGTTCATATCAAAAGACCTAAGAACGTGATGACGTTAACATCGGTAAAGCAAAGAATGGATGAATCGCTTAGAGCATTTTTAACTCGATTTAATGAGGCGGTTGCTTCGGTGGATCGGCCGGATCCATCGATGGTTTTGATGGCGGCAGTGTCAGGAGTCAGAGAGGATTCAGATTTTAAGGTATCTTTAGTACGAGACCCACCACTCGATCTTGGGGAATTCTTCCATGAAGCTGAAAGGTTCCTTCGACAAGAAGACGCATGTACTGATTTAAAGTTAAAGGAGGTGAATACGACTGAGGGTGGAGGACCATCCAATGGAAAACTGGATAAAGACAAAGGAAAAAGGAAGCTAGATGACGATTCAGGAAAAGCCGGGATGCGATGAAAGGATTCAAAGTTTTCCACATACACAGTATTAAACGAGACGCAGGAGCGGATATACATGGAAACCCGGAATCGCCTTCCTTACCGGAGGCCGGCTAGGAGAGAGCCATCCGAGCGGGAAAGGGCATCAGGAAGGCACTGTCTCTTCCATGATTTGGATGGACACGATACCAACAGCTGCAGGCACCTAAAGGACATAATTGAGGAGCATGTGAGGAATGGACAATTGACGCAGTATGTTGGGGCTCGGAATGCAGTTGTGGAGAAGGAGCAACCACCGCCCACCTCAAGCCATGATGACATGAGGCCCAGGAATGATGGTCGATTGGTTATCCATTGACCCGGATAATATGAAATAAGTAACAAACCGTTGGCGAGCAATAAAGTCGTTTACACATGTATGGGGACGGAGATAGCCCTTAGGCATGCTCTGAATGATGATACACCGTGAAGCCATGGTTTGAGAAATCTGTTTTCTTTTGTTTTTGGATTGGACACTCGTTTTTCTGGTTTGGTTTTGGAGTTTGGTTTGAACTCCTGGTTTTGTTTGCTTTCTGGTTTGGATTTTCGTTTGGATGGTTTTCTGTTTTGGATGTTGGTTTGGATTTCTGGTTTTCGGATTGGATTTTGGATTGGATTTTGATTGGATTCTTTTTGGTTTTTTGATAAACGGTCGTCAGGTGTGGATTACGCCTGGCAAGGGGTGAGTCTTTTTGCCCGAACGTGGTAAATTGACTCATTCAGGTCATCGAATATGGACTATGCTCGGCAAGGGTCCGGAGTGACCAGGATTCGGCCTAGGACTTAGTCCCCCTATTATCGATTATTGTTTCAGGTCGTTGAGTATGGACTATGCTCAACAAGGGTCCGGAGCGACCAGGATTCGGCTTAGGACTTAAGCCACGGCATTACTTACGTCCAGGGACACTGGACCAAGGTCGTCAAGTGTGGATTACGCTTGGCAAGAACCCGGAGAGGTTAACTCAACGTTCAGGGACACTCGACCACGGTCGTCAAGTGTGGATTGCGCTTTGTAAGAACCCGGAGAGGTTGCGGATTTTGATATTGACCCAAAGAGGTCCTGGATTTGGTTATTGGCTATTGACTAAGGATGGATTAAAACTTGGTTATCGAGTTTGGATGGGCATGGAATTGGCTATGGACTTTGGATATCGGATTCGGAAACTATTCAAAACACGCCTTCTTATCACAAGGCATGTTTTGGGGGGCAAATGTTATCCTGCTTTTTGGTCAAAGCCGGAATATCAAACAAATCGACAAGAAAGGATGGGTATCAGGATTGGAAGTCGATTAGAGACGAGGTTGTGATCGATGTCGTCAGAATTTGGCCAAGCTCCGATCAGGACGGAATCGATTGGAGATGATGATCAAGGCTAGGAGAAACTATGTTTCAAGTTTCAGATCAATTGGAGGTCGTATGCATAAGATATAGATGGATTGAAATGCACAGGGCATGGTTCGTATCGATGCATTTCGTATCGATGCATTTCGCATCGATCGTCATATGGTAGTTCGACTCGATGGTGACACACCCAGATTGGTAGGTAAGCATGCAGAGGTTTTTTCGAATCGATACGTTTCATATCGATCAGGATGGATTCAGGCTACAGGCTTCATATCTATATAGTTCGTATCGATAGGAAGGCAAGGAATGGCAATGCAGTTCGTATCGATCGATGCTAGAATCGATACGAAGGACTCACATACAGATCGATTCGAAGAAGGTCAAAGGCATACGAGAAGGATACATTGGGAGACGGCTTCGTGGATACGAAGTCATGGATACAACATTGTGGATACGAACGAGCACACGTTCGATGAGCAAATAAAGGTCTTCGAATCCACTGCCTTCGAATCCCCATGTTAAGACAACTTCGAATTGATCCACAGTCGCATATCCTGATCGATTCGAACAAGTACCGGTTCCATCGATTCGAAGGAGGTGAACCTTCGAGTCCAACATCTCGAGTCCACCATGTAAACACGGCTAAAACCCAAAATTTGACCCAGTCAACACGGAGTAGAAATCAGATTGATACGAAGAAAGCGTGCCACGTCAACAATGCCATCGCGAAGCCATCGATTCAACCCTATCGATTCGAAGGGGATCGATTCGAACCAAGCTGATCAACCAGAAATGCAATCTTGAATCGATCATAACTCGAGATCTACAAGTCCAAATGCTACGAAATTTTCACAGTAGCTTGAGCACATGTTGAAGAATGTTCACACCAAATTTCAGCTCGATTGGACAATTTCTTGATCGATTCGAACATAGCTTCGAATCGATCCCAAAGTGGGCCCGGATTTCCAAAGAGCGGGCATGTGGGCCCCCTCACGTGCCAGAACTGGTCTCCCTTCAGTTTAGGCGAAATATCAGCCTCCTACACCTATAAATAGAGCCCCTGGTCATTCAGAAAAGAGGTCGGACAATTTTGAGAGCTAAAGAGCGCCCGGACTCTGCCAGATTTACTCCAGATCACCATTGCTGCCTTAGATTCAAACTTAGCTCAGAAAATTAGTTGTAATACAACACACGAAATTGTAATCTTCAAATATCGAGCAATAAAATCATAAAAACCTTGAAGTGGACGTAGGCTGGAGATAGCCGAACCACTATAAATCGTGTGTCACTGTTCATTATTTCTGGATTGCTGTTTGTTACTTGCTTAGATCTGAGATTTGTGTGTGAATACTGTTGATTTGTATTCACACGCTGGTGCTTTCACTACACTTGGGGTTTGTGACCATTTTTGGCACAAAAAAGTTCCTACTTCTATTGTTAGCGATCGTGATCCATTATTTACTAGTGGATTTTGGAAGGGTCTTCAAACAGCTTTGGGAACGAAGCTTAATTATTGCACCGTTTATCACTCACAGTCCGATGGACAAACCGAGCGTGTGAATCAAACTCTTGAAGATCTCCTTCGTGCATGTGTTCTTGATTTTGGTGGAAGTTGGGAAGATCATATCTCTCTTGTTGAGTTTTCTTACAATTATAGCTTACCATCTAGTATTGGTATGGCACCTTTCAAGGCACTCTACGGAAGGCCATGCCGATCTCCTTCATGTTGGCTTGAAGCCGGTGAGAAGCTGGTTTTAGGTCCAGATTTTATTTGTGATGCCATAGAAAAGTTTCACCTTATTTGTTATAGGATGAGAGAAGATCAAAGTAGACAAAAATCCTATGCCGATAATCGAAGAAGAAATTTGGAATTTTCTGTGGGAGATTTGGTATTCATTCGTGTTTCACCTATGAAGGGTGTTGTGCGTTTCAGTCGTTCGGGAAAATTAGCACCTCGATATATTGGCCCATTTCCCATCACCGAACGCATTGGTTCCATGGCTTATCGTCTTTTATTACCAGCTCAATTTTCCGCTATTCATGACGTATTTCACGTCTCTCAACTACGGAAATGCTTTGGAGATTCCGATTCTATTCTTGAGCCCGATGCTATTGAAGAAATTGAAGTTTCACCTAATTTGACTTATGAGCAACATCATATTCGTTTCATTGCTACGGAGGTTAAACGCCTTCGAAATAAAGATGTTCCGATTGTGAAAGTTCAATGGTCCGTAAATCCTAAGGATTATTCTTGGGAATCTAGATAATTCATCGAGCGAACACATCCGGACTTACTCTCCTGTGCTCTTTATGGTGAACTTCTCACTTCAAAATTTTCTTTTGTGTTGTTATGCCTTAGAGTGGTTATTACTCTTTATTTTTTTCTTAAATATTACGAGGACGCAATTTCTTTAAGGAGGGGAGTCTGTAACAACCCGTAATTTTACAGTAATATATTTAAATATTTTATTTAAATATAGCATTGTTAGTTGGATTAAATTCCGAAATGTGACTTTTTGTAAATAGTCGAATCCGGAATCGAGACCACTTCTATTGAGTTTAAAACGATGTTTACAACTTGTTTAAGTATAAACATCGATATGTTTGTAGTTGAAGTTGTGGGTGCCAAGAAGAACTTCAACAACAACAAGAAGAGGCAACTCGACAGTAAGTTCAAAGGCCCTAATCCCAACAAGAAAGGGAAGCAAGCAACTTCGGTAGCAAAGACTCCTACCCCTAATTTTGGAGAATGCTACAATTGTGGTTCTAAGGGCCATTATGCAAATAGGTGTATGAAACCCCTTTATTGTCGCTATTGCAAAAGTTCGGGTCATCTTATATCTTCATGTCCCAAACTTCAAAGTAAGAAAGAGGGAAAGCTGAATGTTGTGCAAGCCCCTAGTAACACTTCTTTTGGTCAAGGTATTTCTCATTCTGTCCTTGATGGCATTATTATGTTTCGTGATCATCCTATTCGAGTTCTTTTTGATACGGGTGCATCTCACTCTTTTATATCAAAAGAACTTATTGATACTTTTTCTTTAAATGTTATGGGCTTAATGACTTCATTAAGAATCACGAATCCGGTTGGTGGATCCGCAACACTAAGTTTATTTTGTAAGGATGTTGAAATTATTCTATGTGATTATGCTTTCCGTGCCGATTTACATGTTATGCGTTACTTAGGTTTTAGAATGATTTTGGGAATGGATTGGCTTAATCGTTATGAAGCCCACATCCTATGTCCCGAGAGGACTATCCATCTTCGACATCCCCAATCTATTAAACAGGATTTAGATTCCAAATCGGTAGCATCATTCTCTAAATTTGCATGATGACGATAATGATGATGGGGAAGATGTCATTTCCCTCATTCACATTGTTTGTGAATTTCCTGACATCTTTGAGCCCGTTTTAGGATTACCACCTAAGCGAGCAATTGAATTCAGAATTAATCTAATCCCTGGAGCTCTACCTATCACTCGTCCTCTTTATCGTATGTCCAATAAGGAAAATGAGGAGATGCGTAAACAATTATCCGAATTGGAAGCAAAACAGTTTATTCATTCTAGTTCCTCTCCTTGGTGATCTTCAACTATCTTTGTGAAGAAATCTGATGGTACACTTAGGCTTTGCGTTGACTACCGCAAGCTTAATGATCTCACCACCAAGAATAAATATCCCTTGCCTCGGATTGATGATCTATTCGATCAACTTAGTGGTGCTAGAGTCTTTTCACTATTAGACTTAGCAACCGATTTTCATCAACTTCGTATTGCAGAGGATAACATTCCTTTGACATCGTTCTGTACTCGTTATGGATCTCATGAATGGCTTGTTATGCCATTTGGTTTAATGAATGCTCCAGCTTATTTTGTTGACCTTATGAATCGATTTTTCAAAGTCTTCCTTGATCAATTTGTTCTCATCTTTATCGATGATATTCTTGTTTATTCTAAAACCAAGGAAGAGCATGAAAACATCTTCAGATTGTGTTGGAAACCCTTAGGAGCAATCAATTCAAAGAAAAAATTTCTAAGTGCCACTTTTGGCAATCTCGTGTGAAATTTTTAGGACATATTATTTCTGAATCCAGAATTTCCATGGATCCTTCAAAGCTTGAGGCGATTCAAAATTGGAAGAGACCGGAGAGTGTAATGGAAATTCGTAGCTTTCTTGGATTGGCAGGCTATTACCGTCGGTTCATAAAAGACTTTTCTAAAATTTCCATTCCTCTTACTAATTTGACAAAGAAGGGAGTTAAGTACATTTGGACCAATATGAAGCTGCTTTTCAGAAATTAAAAGAACTCCTTTCCGATGCTCCTATTCTTGTGATTCCCGAAGGGAACCAAGACTTGATTGTTTATACTGATGCTAGTCGTGTTGGTTTGGTAGTCGTTCTCATGCAAAGGGAACGTGTTATCGCTTATGCTTCTAGGCAATTAAAGCCTGTTGAGACTAGATATGCCACTCATGATTTAGAGCTCGTGGCCATTGTTTTCTCCCTTAGAATTTGGCATCATTATCTTTTGGGAGAGAAATTTGTTCTCTACACTGATCATAAATCCTTGAAGTATTTGTTCTCTCAAAAGGAACTTAATTTGCATCAACAACGTTGGCTCGAATTCCTTACATCTTATGACCTTGATATTCTTTATACTCCCGGAAAGGGAAATCGTGTTGTCGATGCCCTTAGTAGTAAGCAACAAGTGTTGTTTCCATGATGATATTCGAATGGAATGATCTCGAGACTTTGTCTACTTGTGAGATTCGAGACCGTGAATCCAATTCATGTTCATCTCTTGTTTTATGTAGCCTTGAGGCTCATCCATCTCTTTTAGACCGCATCCTTGAAGCTCAAAAGCAAGGTCCCGAATCGGCTCTTATTAGCCAAAGTTGTAGGGATAAAAATAAGATTGATGATCTGAAAGACTTTGAAATCTACGCTCGTGGAGGCATTCGAAAATTTGGTAGACTTATTGTGCCAAATATTAGTGATCTTCGTAAAGACATTTTAGAAGATTCTCATCGTTCTAAATTTACCATTCATCCTAGAAGTAGTAAAATGTATGCGGACATGAAATGACTTTATTATTGGGATAGAATGAAATCTGATATTGCTAACTTCATTAAGCGTTACATGACTTGCCAACTCGTTAAGGCCGAGCTTCAAAGGCCCGGTGGGTTATTGCAACCTTTGGACATTCCAGTTTGGAAGTGGGATCAAATTTCCATGGACTTTATTGACGGTCTTCCCCATTCTCGTTCGGGTCATGACAGTTTCTGAGTGATTGTAGATAGACTTACCAAATCCGCCCATTTTCTTCCCCTTCGGTCCAACCGAACCGTACCACTTTTGGCCAAACTTTATGTTAAAGAAATTGTTAAATTGCATGGAGTTCTGTTATCCCGCTTTTTGGTCAAAGCCGGAATATCAAACAAATCGACAAGAAAGGATGGGAATCAGGATTGGAAGTCGATTAGAGACAAGGTTGTGATCGATGTCGTCAGAATTTGGCCAAGCTCCGATCAGGACGGAATCGATTGGAGATGATGATCAAGGCTAGGAGAAACTATGTTTCAAGATTCAGATCAATTGGAGGTCGTATGCATAAGATATAGATGGATTGAAATGCATAGGGCGCAGTTCGTATCTATGCATTTCGCATCGATCGTCATATGGTAGTTCGACTCGATGGTGACACACCCAGATTGGTAGGTAAGCATGCAGAGGTTTGTTCGAATCGATACGTTTCGTATCGATCAGGATGGATTCAGGCTACAGGCTTCGTATCTATATAGTTCGTATCGATAGGGAGGCGAGGAATGGGAATGCAGTTCGTATCGATCGATGCTAGAATCGATACGAAGGACTCACATACAGATCGATTCGAAGAAGGTCAAAGGCATACGAGAAGGATACATTGGGAGACTGCTTCGTGGATACGAAGTCATGGATACAACGTTGTGGATACGAACGAGCACACGTTCGATGAGCAAATAAAGGTCTTCGAATCCATTGCCTTCGAATCCCCATGTTAAGACAACTTCGAATCGATCCACAGTCGCATATCCTGATCGATTCGAACAAGTACCGGTTCCATCGATTCGAAGGAGGCGAACCTTCGAGTCCAACATCTCGAGTCCACCATGTAAACGCGGCTAAAACCCAGGATTCGACCCAGCCAACACGGAGTAGAAATCGGATCGATACAAAGAAAGCGTGCCACGTCAACAATGCCATCGCGAAGCCATCGATTCAACCCTATCGATTCGAAGGGGATCGATTCGAACCAAGCTGATCAACCAGAAATGCAATCTTGAATCGATCATAACTCGAGATCTACAAGTCCAAATGCTACGAAATTTTCACAGTAGCTTGAGCACATGTTGAAGAATGTTCACACCAAATTTCAGCTCGATTGGACAATTTCTTGATCGATTCGAACATAGCTTCGAATCGATCCCAAAGTGGGCCCGGATTTCCAGAGAGCGGGCATGTGGGCCCCCTCACGTGCCAAAACTGGTCTCCCTTCAGTTTAGGCAAAATATCAGCCTCCTACACCTATAAATAGAGCCCCTGGTCATTCAGAAAAGAGGTCGGACAATTTTGAGAGCTAAAGAGCGCCCGGACTCTGCCAGATTTACTCCAGATCACCATTGCTGCCTTAGATTCAAACTTATCTCAGAAAATTAGTTGTAATACAAAACACGAAATTGTAATCTTCAAATATCGAGCAATAAAATCATAAAAACCTTGAAGTGGTCGTAGGTCGGAGATAGCCGAACCACTATAAATCGTGTGTCACTGTTCATTATTTCTGGATTGCTGTTTGTTACTTGCTTAGATCTGAGATTTGTGTGTGAATACTGTTGATTTGTATTCACACGCTGGTGCTTTCACTACACTTGGGGTTTGTGACCATTTTTGGCGCAAACACTTTGGTGCTTTCATTGAGAAGGACTAGCGCCCGCTACATCGGAGTGAAGAGTTTAGATTTGAAAGACAATGACTCGACAAACAAGTAGAAGGCAAAGAGTTGAGAGAAGTCAACAAGGAGGAAGTCAAGAGGCATCCTCCGGAGCTGGAGAGGGACAAGCTTCGATTTACATTACCAGAGACGAAATGGAAGCTATGACAAATTCATTGCAAGAGAGATTGTTGAAGAGTCAACAGGATATGATGCAGACCTTCTTTGAACAGATGAGAGCGGCAGGGATGCAGAACTTAGGACCAGCCACGGCGGCTGTTAATGTGGAACAAGGAACAAGGTTTGCGGAACCCAACATAGAACAGAATACAGAACCGGAAGGCAATCAACAAGGGCTTGGGGGCAGGCCCGCAGGATCCAACGCAGAAGGACCTTTGGAAGGAGTTCAGCAGGCTAGGGCCAACGTTGCGGCTAATGAGCCACATGAAGAATATGTGCCGGAGTTCCCTCGGGAGCATGGGGGGCAACCCCTAACAGGAAACGCTGGATTAATGGAAATCATTAGGAAGACTATGCGTGGAGGTTTGACCAATAGAGATTTGGAAGGTGTGAACAGGAGTCTGTTCGCTCGGGAAATCAGGATAGCTCAGAATCCACCTAAGTTCAAGTTACCTAGCGTGGAAGCGTATAATGGCAAGGCTGACCCGACTGATCACTTAATGAGATACACTAGACATATTGAAGTGCTGGGGGCATCGAAGGAAGTGATGGTCAGATGTTTCCCGTTGTACTTGACAGACCTAGCTGCAATGTGGTTTAGGCAGTTGGGAGAAGGATCTATCAGGACTTGGAGGGAATTGGTGGATAGGTTTTTGGGACAGTTTCGGGTTCATATCAAAAGACCTAAGAACGTGATGACGTTAACATCGGTAAAGCAAAGAACGGATGAATCGCTTAGAGTATTTTTAACTCGATTTAATGAGGCGGTTGCTTCGGTGGATCGGCCGGATCCATCGATGGTTTTGATGGCGGCAGTGTCAGGAGTCAGAGAGGATTCAGATTTTAAGGTATCTTTAGTACGATACCCACCACTCGATCTTGGGGAATTCTTCCATGAAGCTGAAAGGTTCCTTAGGCAAGAAGACGCATGTACTGATTTAAAGTTAAAGGAGGTGAATACGACTGAGGGTGGAGGACCATCCAACGGAAACCCGGATAAAAACAAAGGAAAAAGGAAGCTAGACGACGATTCAGGAAAAGCCGGGAAGCGATGGAAGGATTCAAAGTTTTCCACATACACAGGATTAAACGAGACGCAGGAGCGGATATACATGGAAACCCGGAATCGCCTTCCTTACTGGAGGCCGGCTAGGAGAGAGCCATCCGAGCGGGAAAGGGCATCAGGAAGGCACTGTCTCTTCCATGATTTGGATGGACACGATACCAACAGCTGCAGGCACCTAAAGGACATAATTGAGGAGCATGTGAGGAATGGACAATTGACGCAGTATGTTGGGGCTCGGAATGCAGTGGTGGAGCAGGAGCAACCACCGCCCACCTCAAGCCATGATGGCATGAGGCCCAGGAATGATGGTCGATTGGTTATCCATTGACCCGGATAATATGAAATAAGTAACAAACCGTTGGCGAGCAACAAAGTCATTTACACATGTATGGGGACGGAGATAGCCCTTAGGCATGGTCTGAATGATGATACACCGCGAAGCCATGGTTTGAGAAATCTGTTTTCTTTTGTTTTTGGATTGGACACTCGTTTTTCTGGTTTGGTTTTGGAGTTTGGTTTGAACTCCTGGTTTTGTTTGCTTTCTGGTTTGGATTTTCGTTTGGATGGTTTTCTGTTTTGGATGTTGGTTTGGATTTCTGGTTTTCGGATTTTATTTTTGGATTGGATTTTGGATTGGATTTTGATTGGATTCTTTTTGGTTTTTCGATAAACGGTCGTCAGGTGTGGATTACGCCTGGCAAGGGGTGAGTCTTTTTGCCTGAACGTGGTAAATTGACTCATTCAGGTCGTCGAATATGGACTATGCTCGGCAAGGGTCCGGAGTGACCAGGATTCGGCCTAGGACTTAGGCCCCCTATTATCGATTATTGTTTCAGGTCGTTGAGTATGGACTATGCTCAACAAGGGTCCGGAGCGACCAGGATTCGGCTTAGGACTTAAGCCACGGCATTACTTACGTCCAGGGACACTGGACCAAGGTCGTCAAGAGTAGATTACGCTTGGCAAGAACCCGGAGAGGTTAACTCAACGTTCAGGGACACTGGACCACGGTCGTCAAGTGTGGATTGCGCTTGGTAAGAACTCGGAGAGGTTGCGGATTTTGATATTGACCCAAAGAGGTCCTGGATTTGGTTATTGGCTATTGACTAAGGATGGATTAAAACTTGGTTATCGAGTTTGGATGGGCATGGAATTGGCTATGGACTTTGGATATCGGATTCGGAAACTATTCAAAACACGCCTTCTTATCACAAGGCATGTTTTGGGGGGCAAATGTTATCCCGCTTTTTGGTCAAAGCCAGAATATCAAACAAATCGACAAGAAAGGATGGGTATCAGGATTGGAAGTCGATTAGAGACGAGGTTGTGATCGATGTCGTCAGAATTTGGCCAAGCTCCGATCAGGACGGAATCGATTGGAGATGATGATCAAGGCTAGGAGAAACTATGTTTCAAGTTTCAGATCAATTGGAGGTCGTATGCATAAGATATAGATGGATTGAAATGCACAGGGCGCGGTTCGTATCGATGCATTTCGCATCGATCGTCATATGGTAGTTCGACTCGATGGTGACACACCCAGATTGGTAGGTAAGCATGCAGAGGTTTGTTCGAATCGATATGTTTCGTATCGATCAGGATGGATTCAGGCTACAGGCTTCGTATCTATATAGTTCGTATCGATAAGGAGGCAAGGAATGGCAATGCAGTTCGTATCGATCGATGTTAGAATCGATACGAAGGACTCACATACAGATCGATTCGAAGAAGGTCAAAGCATACGAGAAGGATACATTGGGAGACGGCTTCGTGGATACGAAGTCATGGATACAACATTGTGGATACGAACGAGCACACGTTCGATGAGCAAATAAAGGTCTTCGAATCCATTGCCTTCGAATCCCCATGTTAAGACAACTTCGAATCGATCCACAGTCGCATATCCTGATCGATTCGAACAAGTACCGGTTCCATCGATTCGAAGGAGGCGAACCTTCGAGTCCAACATCTCGAGTCCACCATGTAAACGCGGCTAAAACCCAAAATTCGACCCAGTCAACACGGAGTAGAAATCGGATCGATACGAAGAAAGCGTGCCACGTCAACAATGCCATCGCGAAGCCATCGATTCAACCCTATCGATTCGAAGGGGATCGATTCGAACCAAGCTGATCAACCAGAAATGCAATCTTGAATCGATCATAACTCGAGATCTACAAGTCCAAATGCTACAAAATTTTCACAGTAGCTTGAGCACATGTTGAAGAATGTTCACACCAAATTTCAGCTCGATTGGACAATTTCTTGATCGATTCGAACATAGCTTCGAATCGATCCCAAAGTGGGCCCGGATTTCCAGAGAGCGGGCATGTGGGCCCCCTCACATGCCAGAACTGGTCTCCCTTCAGTTTAGGCGAAATATCAGCCTCCTACACCTATAAATAGAGCCCCTGGTCATTCAGAAAAGAGGTCGGACAATTTTGAGAGCTAAAGAGCGCCCGGACTCTGCCAGATTTACTCCAGATCACCATTGCTGCCTTAGATTCAAACTTAGCTCAGAAAATTAGTTGTAATACAACACACGAAATTGTAATCTTCAAATATCGAGCAATAAAATCATAAAAACCTTGAAGTGGTCGTAGGCCGGAGATAGCCGAACCACTATAAATCGTGTGTCACTGTTCATTATTTCTGGATTGCTGTTTGTTACTTGCTTAGATCTGAGATTTGTGTGTGAATACTGTTGATTTGTATTCACACGCTGGTGCTTTCACTACACTTGGGGTTTTTCCATTTTTGGCGCAAACACTTTGGTGCTTTCATTGAGAAGGACTAGCGCCCGCTACATCGGAGTGAAGAGTTTAGATTTGAAAGACAATGACTCGACAAACAAGTAGAAGGCAAAGAGCTGAGAGAAGTCAACAAGGAGGAAGTCAAGAGGCATCCTCCGGAGCTGGAGAGGGACAAGCTTCGATTTACATTACCAGAGATGAAATGGAAGCTATGACAAATTCATTGCAAGAGAGATTGTTGAAGAGTCAACAGGATATGATGCAGACCTTCTTTGAACAGATGAGAGCGGCAGGGATGCAAAACTTAGGACCAGCCACGGCGGTTGTTAATGTGGAACAAGGAACAAGGTTTGCGGAACCCAACATAGAACAGAATACAGAACCGGAAGGCAATCAACAAGGGCTTGGGGGCAGGCCCGCAGGATCCAACGCAGAAAGACCTTTGGAAGGAGTTCAGCAGGCTAGGGCCAACGTTGCGGCTAATGAGCCACATGAAGAATATGTGCCGGAGTTCCCTCGGGAGCATGGGGGGCAACCCCTAACAGGAAACGCTGGATTAATGGAAATCATTAGGAAGACTATGCGTGGAGGTTTGACCAATAGAGATTTGGAAGGTGTGAACAGGAGTCTGTTCGCTCGGGAAATCAGGATAGCTCAGAATCCACCTAAGTTCAAGTTACCTAGCGTGGAAGCGTATAATGGCAAGGCTGACCCGACTGATCACTTAATGAGATACACTAGACACATTGAAGTGCTGGGGGCATCGGAGGAAGTGATGGCCAGATGTTTCCTGTTGTACTTGACAGACCTAGCTGCAATGTGGTTTAGGCAGTTGGGAGAAGGATCTATCAGGACTTGGAGGGAATTGGTGGATAGGTTTTTGGGACAGTTTCGGGTTCATATCAAAAGACCTAAGAACGTGATGACGTTAACATCGGTAAAGCAAAGAACGGATGAATCGCTTAGAGTATTTTTAACTCGATTTAATGAGGCGGTTGCTTCGGTGGATCGGCCGGATCCATCGATGGTTTTGATGGCGGCAGTGTCAGGAGTCAGAGAGGATTCAGATTTTAAGGTATCTTTAGTACGATACCCACCACTCAATCTTGGGGAATTCTTCCATGAAGCTGAAAGGTTCCTTAGGCAAGAAGACGCATGTACTGATTTAATGTTAAAGGAGGTGAATACGACTGAGGGTGGAGGACCATCCAACGGAAACCCGGATAAAAACAAAGGAAAAAGGAAGCTAGACGACGATTCAGGAAAAGCCGGGAAGCGATGGAAGGATTCAAAGTTTTCCACATACACAGGATTAAACGAGACGCAGGAGCGGATATACATGGAAACCCGGAATCGCCTTCCTTACTGGAGGCCGGCTAGGAGAGAGCCATCCGAGCGGGAAAGGGCATCAGGAAGGCACTGTCTCTTCCATGATTTGGATGGACACGATACCAACAGCTGCAGGCACCTAAAGGACATAATTGAGGAGCATGTGAGGAATGGACAATTGACGCAGTATGTTGGGGCTCGGAATGCAGTGGTGGAGCAGGAGCAACCACCGCCCACCTCAAGCCATGATGGCATGAGGCCCAGGAATGATGGTCGATTGGTTATCCATTGACCCGGATAATATGAAATAAGTAACAAACCGTTGGCGAGCAACAAAGTCATTTACACATGTATGGGGACGGAGATAGCCCTTAGGCATGCTCTGAATGATGATACACCGCGAAGCCATGGTTTGAGAAATCTGTTTTCTTTTGTTTTTGGATTGGACACTCGTTTTTCTGGTTTGGTTTTGGAGTTTGGTTTGAACTCCTGGTTTTGTTTGCTTTCTGGTTTGGATTTTCGTTTGGATGGTTTTCTGTTTTGGATGTTGGTTTGGATTTCTGGTTTTCGGATTTTATTTTTGGATTGGATTTTGGATTGGATTTTGATTGGATTCTTTTTGGTTTTTCGATAAACGGTCGTCAGGTGTGGATTACGCCTGGCAAGGGGTGAGTCTTTTTGCCCGAACGTGGTAAATTGACTCATTCAGGTCGTCGAATATGGACTATGCTCGGCAAGGGTCCGGAGTGACCAGGATTCGGCCTAGGACTTAGGCCCCCTATTATCGATTATTGTTTCAGGTCGTTGAGTATGGACTATGCTCAACAAGGGTCCGGAGCGACCAGGATTCGGCTTAGGACTTAAGCCACGGCATTACTTACGTCCAGGGACACTGGACCAAGGTCGTCAAGTGTGGATTACGCTTGGCAAGAACCCAGAGAGGTTAACTCAACGTTCAGGGACACTGGACCACGGTCGTCAAGTGTGGATTGCGCTTGGTAAGAACTCGGAGAGGTTGCGGATTTTGATATTGACCCAAAGAGGTCCTGGATTTGGTTATTGGCTATTGACTAAGGATGGATTAAAACTTGGTTATCGAGTTTAGATGGGCATGGAATTGGCTATGGACTTTGGATACCGGATTCGGAAACTATTCAAAACACGCCTTCTTATCACAAGGCATGTTTTGGGGGGCAAATGTTATCCCACTTTTTGGTCAAAGCCAGAATATCAAACAAATCGACAAGAAAGGATGGGTATCAGGATTGGAAGTCGATTAGAGACGAGGTTGTGATCGATGTCGTCAGAATTTGGCCAAGCTCCGATCAGGACGGAATCGATTGGAGATGATGATCAAGGCTAGGAGAAACTATGTTTCAAGTTTCAGATCAATTGGAGGTCGTATGCATAAGATATAGATGGATTGAAATGCACAGGGCGCGGTTCGTATCGATGCATTTCGCATCGATCGTCATATGGTAGTTCGACTCGATGGTGACACACCCAGATTGGTAGGTAAGCATGCAGAGGTTTGTTCGAATCGATATGTTTCGTATCGATCAGGATGGATTCAGGCTACAGGCTTCGTATCTATATAGTTCGTATCGATAAGGAGGCAAGGAATAGCAATGCAGTTCGTATCGATCGATGCTAGAATCGATACGAAGGACTCACATACAGATCGATTCGAAGAAGGTCAAAGCATACGAGAAGGATACATTGGGAGACGGCTTCGTGGATACGAAGTCATGGATACAACATTGTGGATACGAACGAGCACACGTTCGATGAGCAAATAAAGGTCTTCGAATCCATTGCCTTCGAATCCCCATGTTAAGACAACTTCGAATCGATCCACAGTCGCATATCCTGATCGATTCGAACAAGTACCGGTTCCATCGATTCGAAGGAGGCGAACCTTCGAGTCCAACATCTCGAGTCCACCATGTAAACGCGGCTAAAACCCAAAATTCGACCCAGTCAACACGGAGTAGAAATCGGATCGATACGAAGAAAGCGTGCCACGTCAACAATGCCATCGCGAAGCCATCGATTCAACCCTATCGATTCGAAGGGGATCGATTCGAACCAAGCTGATCAACCAGAAATGCAATCTTGAATCGATCATAACTCGAGATCTACAAGTCCAAATGCTACAAAATTTTCACAGTAGCTTGAGCACATGTTGAAGAATGTTCACACCAAATTTCAGCTCGATTGGACAATTTCTTGATCAATTCGAACATAGCTTCGAATCGATCCCAAAGTGGGCCCGGATTTCCAGAGAGCGGGCATGTGGGCCCCCTCACATGCCAGAACTGGTCTCCCTTCAGTTTAGGCGAAATATCAGCGTCCTACACCTATAAATAGAGCCCCTGGTCATTCAGAAAAGAGGTCGGACAATTTTGAGAGCTAAAGAGCGCCCGGACTCTACCAGATTTACTCCAGATCACCATTGCTGCCTTAGATTCAAACTTAGCTCAGAAAATTAGTTGTAATACAACACACGAAATTGTAATCTTCAAATATCGAGCAATAAAATCATAAAAACCTTGAAGTGGACGTAGGCTGGAGATAGCCGAACCACTATAAATCGTGTGTCACTATTCATTATTTCTGGATTGCTCTTTGTTACTTGCTTAGATTTGAGATTTGTGTGTGAATACTGTTGATTTGTATTCACACGCTGGTGCTTTCACTACACTTGGGGTTTGTGACCATTTTTGGCGCAAACAAGTTCCTACTTCTATTGTTAGCGATCGTGATCCATTATTTACTAGTGGATTTTGGAAGGGTCTTCAAACAGCTTTGGGAACGAAGCTTAATTTTTGCACCGCTTATCACTCACAGTCCGATGGACAAACCGAGCGTGTGAATCAAACTCTTGAAGATCTCCTTCGTGCATGTGTTCTTGATTTTGGTGGAAGTTGGGAAGATCATATCTCTCTTGTTGAGTTTTTTTACAATTATAGCTTACCATCTAGTATTGGTATGGCACCTTTCAAGGCACTCTACGGAAGGCCATGCCGATCTCCTTCATGTTGGCTTGAAGCCGGTGAGAAGCTGGTTTTAGGTCCAGATTTTATTTGTGATGCCATAGAAAAGTTTCACCTTATTCGTTATAGGATGAGAGAAGGTCAAAGTAGACAAAAATCCTATGCCGATAATCGAAGAAGAAATTTGGAATTTTCTGTGGGAGATTTGGTATTCATTCGTGTTTCACCTATGAAGGGTGTTGTGCGTTTCAGTCGTTCGGGAAAATTAGCACCTCGATATATTGGCCCATTTCCCATCACCGAACGCATTGGTTCCATGGCTTATCGTCTTTTATTACCGGCTCAATTTTCCGCTATTCATGACGTATTTCACGTCTCTCAACTACGGAAATGCCTTGGAGATTCCGATTCTATTCTTGAGCCCGATGCTATTGAAGAAATTGAAGTTTCACCTAATTTGACTTATGAGCAACATCATATTCGTGTCATTGCTACGGAGGTTAAACGCCTTCGAAATAAAGATGTTCCGATTGTGAAAGTTCAATGGTCCGTAAATCCTAAGGATTATTCTTGGGAATCTAGATAATTCATCGAGCGAACACATCTGGACTTACTCTCCTGTGCTCTTTAAGGTGAACTTCTCACTTCAAAATTTTCTTTTGTGTTGTTATGCCTTAGAGTGGTTATTACTCTTTATTTTTTTCTTAAATATTGCGAGGACGCAATTTCTTTAAGGAGGGGAGTCTGTAACAACCCGTAATTTTTACAGTAATATATTTAAATATTTTATTTAAATATAGCATTGTTAGTTGGATTAAATTCCGAAATGTGACTTTTTGTAAATAGTCGAATCCGGACTCGAGACCACTTCCATTGAGTTTAAAACGATGTTTACAACTTGTTTAAGTATAAACATCGATATGTTTGTAGTTGATTAGGATTTTGGTATTTTCATTTGGGCTTTGGGTTGGGTTCTAGCCCACTAACCCAATAAGAGAACCCAAACTCTTCTACCTAATAGCTCCCACTCCACTCTTCATTCATTCTTGAAATGAAATGCATGTCATATTATCTGACATATCGGTACTCACACAAAGCAATTACACAGATGGTCGCTCCTCAACAACCTTATTCTTCATGCTAGTCAATGGCATTACCCCGCAGTGTCCTTGGCTAGTGTGAGTATAGAGGTGGGGCGTCACAGCTGAGATGTGAAGGAAGGTGGCTGCCTAGTCAAATCAATGAGAATAAATTACTAAAATATCCAAAATATCTATCTATAAATTTCGGATCCCAATCAAGGCGTGCCGCCTGGCGTTTGTAATGTTATACCCCTATTCTGAACACAATGGAACAAGTTTCGAGCCCTAGTTCGATCGTATGGAGAAGATAGCTTTTTGAACCCAATTATTATATTAAATTTCCGATATTAATTTCAACGCGTTTCTATCCCGTACGACCAAACGATAACTCCAAATGCAATGAAATTTGAAATCCGATAATAATACACTATTACGAATCCAATGGAACTGGTTTCGTCGAATTCCGAAACTGTGCTCCGGAAGGCTATTTTTACTCGTTAATTAGAAGGAGATATCTCCAAAATTAGTTAAATCATTTTTAAATCAATTTTAAAAGTTTTATAACCTTAATTCTTATTAATAGAAATTAAATAAGCCTTTAAATCATTTTCATCCAAATAAAATCCAAGATTTAAATTAATTAAACAATTTCAATTATTTAATTCAACAATTAAATTATCAAATAAATCACTATATTTTGAAACTCAAGTTATTTAATCTATAAAATTAACTTTTAAATATTTAAAATTAAGTAAATATTCCAATTTCAAACCACTAAAATTCTGGGTCATTACATCGATCAATTCCTGTTGAGTTGAACTGTTGCTTGATGTTATTCATGACCATTGTGATACGATTTGATCCCATGCCTATGGGAGGCACTAATCCATAATTAGAATACTCTAGAGAGTCTATCTCTTGGTCTCACTTGATCGTTGCTTTATACCATTGTCTGTGCCTGATCTCTGGACTCCATGATCGCCTCTCTGGGGTGCTTGCCTTGTCAATCATCGAGTCTAATTTCTCCAATCAGTGTAGATATAGCCGGGTCAAAAGGTCGGATAACACTTGCCCCCAAAGTACGTCTTATTTCAAACATGATGTGCTTTGAATCGAAGCAAGTTAGAGTCAACGAAAAGGATTCCATTTAGCTTCCTGAATAGTCATTATCCTTCCGTCGAGTTGACTTTCTAAAGATTCATATCTCTCTCTGTTTGTTATGACGCTTGGTCGATATTATTCAATATAAATTCGAAATGCCATCCCTAGTCTTTATCTATGCTCGGTTCTGTTGAGCTTATTGATCAAGTTAATAACCCTCGGTTATTTGAATTGGTTCTCTCTCCCAAGAGTTCTCAGGTAATAATTCAATTTCCATCGAGTCAAGAAATCAAATGTCGAGTGTGCACACACGCTCATTAATTTATTCTCTGTTGTCATTAGGTACTGTTAACTAGGTTTTAAACCCATCAGAATTCAAAAGGAGTTAGGACATCTAGATTAAGCCAGAATGACTTGAAACTTGAACAACAAATCTAAAACAACAAGCTAATGGAACTTAAGAGAAACAACCCAAAAATTCACTAAGTAGATGGATCGCTAGCGATCCATCATCCATGGATCAATAACGATCCAAAAGGAAGCATCATGAGTTGTCAAAGCCTCTTGCATCATGATCTACTACCTCTTCTAAGAATACTTGTTAAGTTTCATAGCATACCAAAAAATCTAGCTCGAGAAATGAAGACTCATCTGATTCAAGCTATTTGATCAAAAGCAGCTAACTTAAAATGGACCTAGAGAACTCATACGGAGTCGAATTGACTTGAAATTTTGGGAAAACACTTATAAGACATAAAAGAAGGCTCATAGAGAAAATGGGATCATTTGGAGGTGGTTTGTTGGACCACTAGTGACCTAACTTGATGGATCGCTAGCGATCCATATCAACCTAAAATTTATAGGGTAGGTCCCACACACCCTAAAGAGATTACTTGCAAAGTTTAGTCTAGTTTTATTAAGTTTTGAGCAAGTTATGAATGATTTTTCTCCAAACCGAGCCAGTTTGATCCATCAGGTCCGACCCATGAGAAGTAGGCCCCATGACCTATGATCCACAAGGGAGTCTCTCATACTCTTCTACATTTCATATGTGAAGTTTCATATGATTTGGTTAAGTATTGTTTGAGTTATGGACAATTCTTCTAGACCAGATGACCCATGAAGATGGATAATCAAACGAACTCCAAATGACTTGATATTTGGATAAGGCATTTAAATAGAAGATAAGAGGACAACCAAACTGAAAAAAGATTTAATTAATAAACGATTAATTAATAGAGGCTTAGTGGATTAATCAAATAAATTGCAAAAAAATAATGGTGTCGTATGCTCGTGGCAATTTTTCTTCTTCCCTATAAATTGAATAAAGAATTCACTTTTGTTCACAATAAAAGTTCCAGAATAAAGTCAACTGTGTTGAAGAATTTTGATGTATCCATTGTTAATCGTTTCGATTGTCTTGCATCTATAGATGATGTTGATCCAAATTCTATCTTCATTGAAAGCGGTAACAATTACGAAACTCATTCTCAGGTGTGCAATGCGTCTTCTGTTATGCTTTTGGATGACTTAGGGGTGAAAAATATCGATCTGACGAGGAGAATAGAGATTGTCTTGAGATCAATGATGTATGCTTTGTATTAGTTGGAGGTGTGGATAATGGCAATGCTCTGGTTGTTTTTTGTGATTCACATATGATTGCTGCTCCTTTTTCTGATACCTTTCTATCTTGCGATGTCAGGGTGCATGTTGACACTGCATAAGAAAAAAATATGGTTGCTACTCCTTTTGTTTACCTTTCATCTATGCTATTTTAGATGATGAGTTGCACAGAGAAAATGATAGTTTATCAAAATGCTTAGTGGCTTATAGCGATAACTTAAGTGATATAACTAGGGATGTTACAGTAGTGGATGTTCTTTCTATGTCTGTTTCTAATGTTCTGGTGGATGGGGTTTGTAAGTCAGAGCATAACACTTGTGGTTATGTAAAGTTCATGTTGATGAAGGAATGGGGTCAGTTTCAGATGTTGATGACCGTGATTGTACTACAGATGCTTGCAAAATTAGTGACACAAGTGTACAATTCAGACACTGTGCTTCTCCAAATTTTGAGATACATAGAAATAATCCTGAGAAATTGAACTAGATGGTGGTCTATGGTGATAAGTTAGGAGATATGGTTGGGGATAATAATGAAGAGGTTGATAATTCTGAAAATTTACTTGAAGGGGTCGATTTGTTGATGAGCTTTGATACTATTGCTGATGATATTCAGGTGGTGGGGGCCAGTGATGTTTTGAATGATGGAAATTTGTCAAGTGCAGATGTCTTAGGCGTGCATAATTTTGATGACAATCAACATCATCATTGTAAGGATTTTAAGTCAGTATTAGGAGAGACACAGTTAGTTTATGCACCATACATAACTTCGGATGCTTGTAGTGTTTCTGGCAATAAATCTACATCTTTTTCTTCATCATCGAGGAGAGGTAGGCGTAGGAAACTTATGGCAGCAAGAGGGTCTGTTCGTCGTAGCGCCAGGTTACGTAGTAGTCATTTTATGTTTTTGGGTGAGTTACTTGATTCGAGTGCCACGAGAGGTACTACGAACTCAGGCTCGGGTATGTCTTCTGATTTAGGCAGTTTTTATTCTGATTATGCTTTGGGTAGTTTGTCTTCCATTGAGTTATGTCAATTAGCTAGAAATGCTGCTTTTATTTTACTGATGTAGAATTAGATACCGCTTATATTAGGGATAGGGAGATTGAGAGGGCTAGATCTAATAGATCATGAGGATTATTAGCTAGAATATTAGGGGTTTAAATGATTTAAATAAATGTGATAAAGTTAGAGCATTTTCTAAGGATTATTTTATTGATATTGCGCTTATACAGGAATCTAAAATTGATTGTCTCGATATTCGTTTTTATAGAAGACTAGGTGGTTATCATTTCAAACAATGGGCATGTTTACCATCTATTGGTATTTCTAGGGGTTTACTTATAGGGTGGCGGGATAACCCTTTTAAACTTCTTCAAACTATTTCTAAACAACATTCTTTACATATTATTCTCATTAACCTTATTGGTAACTCATTATTAAATATTTCTAATGTTTATGGTCCTAACTCTAAAGTAGGGCGTAGAGTTCTATGGAACGAATGTTTGGAGTTTAGATCATTCGCTCCTGGATCGTGGATTATGGGTGGGGACTTCAACGTTACGTGTTTTTTAGGTGAATGTTCACCTAGGGAGGGTGATTACTCTTCTATGGAGGAGTTTGATCAATTTATTATCAATTTTAATTCAATAGAACTTCCACTTTCTAATAGAGAATTCACTTGGTGTAATGCTAGAGAGTCCCCTTCCATGGCCCTTCTAGATAGACTTTTTGTCGGTGACGAAATTGAAGAAAAATTTCCTATTTGTAGAGTTTCTGGTTTGCCTTACACTTATTCTGATCATTGTCCTATTATTCTTACGTGTGATCATCATAAGATTGTTAATAAAACTTTTAAATTCAAAAATATGTGGTTATTAGAATCCAATTTTTCAAATCTAGTTAAAAATAAATGGACTTCAATGAATTTTTATAACATTGGGAATACGAATAATTCTACAAAAAATTTTATTTTAAAACTTAGGGGACTTAGGAATTTTCTTAAAATTGGAGTAAGAATGTTTTTGGTAGTATTAAAATTAAAAAAAGAAAATATTCTTTCTGAAATGCTTAAAATAAACAAGATAGAAGTAACTAGATAACTAAACATAGGTGAGCATATTGTTCTTGCTAATTTGAAAGAAGAGCTTGGTTATATTTTAGAAAAGAAGAGGTTATGTGGAAATAGAGATCCAGAATTCAATGGACCAATGAAGGTGATAATAATACAAAAAAATTCATAATATGGCTAATGGTAGAAAACGTAGTAACATGATTAATTCTATTTTTATGAATAATGTAGAATTGCTTAATCAAAGTGATCTTAATATGGCATTTATGGACTATTATAGAGATATATTTGGTACTAAGAATAAACATAGAATTAATGTTAGATGGAGCAACATTTATCCTATTGATTCTAGAATTGACGTTTCTGAGTTTGATAATCCTTTTTTTGAAACGGAAATTTTGAAGGCTATAAATGACATGCCTAGTGATAAAGCCCTAGGTCCAGATGGATTTCCCATTTTATATTACAAAATATTTTAGGATGTTTTAAAATTTGACTTAATTAGCATGTTTAATGATTTTTATAATGGAAAATTACAATTAGGAAGATTCAATTTTGCAAATGTAATTTTATTACATAAAAAATTTGCGCTAATAGTGTAACAACCCAAAATTTAAGCTATAATAATTAATTAACAAATTAATTAAATGATAAAATAACTTTGTGAAATTATCAGAATTGAGCTATGGGAGTTGCACCATTGTGTCCGTGGTAATTTTATGGTCAATTTCCATATATCGAACGTCAAAATCCGAGCTAGTATGAAGAAGATATGAATTAAAGAAGAAACGAGAAAATGGAAAGAAAAAAAATATGGGGCTAGGTCGACCCTTACAATGGCAAGGTCAACCTATAGGTTGACCCTGGCTAGTGGAGGTTGACAAGTAGGTCGACCCGCCTACCCAAAGAATGCATTCTTTTACATTGCTTCGTCTAGAACGATTTTAACACGTCGTTTTGCAACTTTTGTCCAATCCTGTGCGTCCGTGCTTTCATCCGACGGTTCCTATCAAGCCTAGGATGTGGTTGCACCAGATTTAATCTCCAAATCCAATGGTCTGAGATCCACAAGTGACAATATAAATAAGACCCTAGGCCTAGCTATATTTCTCATTCAAATTTTCTCCATCTGGGTTCGTTGCCTGAGGCTGGACCCTAAAAGGAATATTTTTCCGAGGAGAAGATATTTTTAAATAAAATATTTTATACCCCTCAAGTGGATCCGGAAAGGCCAAAGGAAAGAGCTAAGAACCACATGTGAGTGTTTAAGTAATTATTTTAGATTTTTAAGTAATTTAAAATAATTGGGTTTTCAACAGTTGTAGTTTTTCTACAATTTTGAGACCGCTTTTATACAAGTTGTTTAAAGTTAATTTTTAATGTTCTTTTCAGTCTATTTTTTTTAGCTATTTTTATTTAGCTACTTTATTCATTTATTTACAGTTATTTACTGTCATTTATAGTTATTTGTATTTTATTTACATCCGTTTTGCGTTAGATTTCAGCCTGTAAATTTTAGTTCTTTTTATTCCTTTACGCGAATAAATTAATAAAAAGTGGATAATTCGCTACGATGGACTAAATTTTAAGAACACTAAAATTATAGAAAATTGGACATAAATAAGTAGAACTGTAATAAAAGAATATAGACTGAAATAGGCAAATTTGACATTTGCAAGCAAGTTATAACTAGTAGATTATAATTAGAAAGACAAGATAAAAGAGAAATTATAACATAGGTTATAATTAAATAGAAAGAACAGAAAGAGGCTTATTTTAAAGACTTACACTAAGTTAATAAGCAAATAGAGCAGAATGAACAGAAGTGTCTTATTTAAAAGACTTGTATTAAGTTAATAAGCAAAGATAGAAGTAGGGCCCATAACCAATAGCTTTCCCTTTCAGACTAGGACTGATGGTTTCACAATAGGTGAGGCTGGGCATGACCCTTTCAGAGTAGGACTATTGGTCTCACAATAGGTGAGGCTGGGTATAACCCTTTCAGACTAGGACTGACGGTCTCACAGTAGGTTAGGTGAGGCTGGTACATGCTTATGCTAATTAAAGTAACTAAGGGACCAATAGATAGAAGTTCAAATTAGGGGATTTGGGCATGGGGAGCAACTAGATTTTGTTTGGTAGGACCCGAATTGGCAGCATTCCCTTTCAGACTAGGACTGATGGTCTCATAACACACTTAGGTGAGGCTGGGCAGTACCTTTTCAAACTAGGACTGATGGTCTCACCACGGAGGAGGTGAGGCTGGGCAAGCTTATGCTGTTTAGGGTAGGAGGGAGCAACAGATAGTGCGAGCCTAACGGTGGTCGTGCGTGTGGCCTCGGTGCAGGGAGATAAGTCGCTATTGAGTTCCAGAGCGCTAGCAGGTGTCTTTTTTCTATGGGACCCACATTGGGGACTAGCTCATAGTGGCACAACAGAGATAGAAGGCCGATCAAAGGGTAGAATTAGGAATTCAGTCTAATTAAAGTTGGATTAGGAATTCAGTATAATCAAAACAGTAATCTAAGACAAGTGCAAACAATCGAAATAATCAAAGCAAGCAGCGTTTTATTCCTGTTTTATCTTTTCCTTTGTTTCCTTTTTATACTAGAACTGTTGATAAGTCTATTATCTTTATCTCGCTTAAAAATACTAGTAGTTACTTCCACTTACCAGACCATTAGTCTGTCCCACTCCTCTATTTTTCCCTTCCCCCCATAGGCCAGCAGAGGCAGGGACAGTAGATTTCGGACTCTTGGAGATTTCAGCTGCGGAGATTTTTCTTCATGTATTCTACTTCTTCTTTTTCAGTTTTTATTTCATTTTGATGTACTAGTACTTTTCTTTGAGAGGGATGGTTATTTTATGTACTCTGATGTTATGACTGAGATAATGTTATTCACTAGACATGGATATTTGGTATTTTGAGACATATTTGGTTTTATGAAGTATTTATGAAGTTTGACTTTTAAATAAGTTAATGTTTTAAATGTTTCCACTGTTTTATTTATTTTATCTTGTGAATCTTAGTCCCCGTAAAGTTTTTAGCTATACCTATAACGCACCATATCCTTTAGTGTGTCCTTTTGGATATACTAAGGGGTGGTGGGTGTTTCACTTGGTATCAGAACCTAAGGTTGCGGGATTCCTAAAAAAATTTGTTTTAAAAGTAAAGTATTTTTCAAAATAACCTGTTTTAAAAGTATTTTTCAGAAAGAAACTCTTAGAAATAGTTTTCTAGTATAAAAGAGTTTTATAAAAATCCCCTCAAAGTCCAGTTCAATCTTCCTTCGATTCCTTCAAACTTAAATTCCCTTTTCTTTGCATAGTATGGCTGACTGGTTCCGTAGAGCTACGGTACGAGGTGCAAGGGCAAGCGCCCAATACAGCACCGGTAGGTGGAAACCCTTTAATCCACCTACAGCAGCCGATTTTTCTAAGCTATGCAAGGACTTAACTAGTATAGGAGGCAGAACGTTTTCTGGCACAGAGGATTTTGAGGAGACACGAGCTAGGCAGCTAAAGAAAGAGCTTAAAAAGGTTCCTAGATTAGAAAGCTCTAAGAAGCCGCGGTGGAAGAACAAGGAGGATAAGGACAAGAGGACAAAAGGAGGACCTTAGAAGCGGATCAAGAAAAGCGGGAAATGCAATAGTTGTGGACTGGTTGATCATTATGCAAGGGATTGTAAGAATAAGGTGATAAAGGGAAGGTGTTATAGTTATGGGCAGCCTGGTCACCTTAGTAGAGCTTTTCTTTGGAGAATGGGGAAGAGAGCAGGCGCACCTACAGCGAAGTACAGGTTTTGGATGCAGCACCTTCTAGTAGTAGACTGGATCGAGGTAGGAAAATCTCTGTAAAAGACTTGATTTCTATTTCGGATTTTTCCATTCGGACTCTTTTTGACTATGGAGTATCACATTCTTTCCTAGTTCCTTGTTTGATTGATTGCACTTAGATATCTCTTTAGTAGTAGACCCCATAGTTGTTTCAAACCCCATAGGAGGATCGGCATATTTATCCATGATTTGTAGGAGTTTGAAATTTTTTATAGGCATGGAGTTTGACTATGACGCCTATGTATTGGGATTTTTGGGGTATGGGATGATTTTGGGAATGGATTAGGTATCTACTTATGGAACGATATTAGACTGGGAGAGGAGAGTCGTTAGACTAGAGACATGCAGTGGTAGGACTCTTGAGGTTTCTTGCGACCCACAGGGATCAATCATGTTGAGCTTCCACTATTCCTCGATTCATCATCATCATAGTTAGATTCAGTTCCAGTCGTTTAAAGTTTTTCCAGACGTCTTTGAGGAGGTTAGGAGACTACCCCTAAGAGAGAGATCGACTTTAGGATCTATCTTAATGACAATGCTAAACCAGTGGCATTGCCCGTAAGACATATGGCACCTACGGAGTGGAAGGGGTTAAGTAAGCAGATTGGTGAGCTATTGGAGAAAGGCTTCATCGGACAGAGCATATCTGAGTGGGGAGCGCCAGTCGTCTTCGCTACAAAGGCTGATGGTTCCCTTCGACTTTGCGTAGACTTTAGAGAGTTGAATTAGCTCACGAAGAAGAACCGTTATCCACTTCCTAGGATAAATGATCTTTTCGATCGGTTAGTTGGCACTTCATTATTTTCTTAGCTTGATTTAGCCACTAGATTTCATCAGCTTAGAGTCGCTGACGATATCATTGATAAGATAGCATTTAGGACACCCGACGGATTCTTTGGGAGGTTGGTTATGCCTTTTTGGGCTAGCCAGTACCCCTGCATATTTTGTAGATTTGATGAGCCGTGTTTTTCGAGATGTCCTAAATAAGTTCACAGTAGTATTCAATGGACGATATTTTGTGTGTTTTCCAAGAATATGGAAGAGCAAGTTATTCATCTAGAGGAGGTTTTTCGTACACTTCGCGTTCATCGGATGAAGGAAAAATTCTTGAAGTGACACTTTTGGCATAAGGAAGTGCGTTTCTTGGGGCATAGAGAAGGTCTACACATTGTAGGAGTTTGAGAAACAGTTTTGTACATTTAGGTTCAGATTGTGGAAATCCAAAGAGAGGTAGGCAAAGATTGGAGATGTACAATAAATTCAGTTAATAATAAAAGAAGAAAGCCCATGTGTATATAATTGCAAAATTATAATTGTTTCATATAAGAGGATTTAACGGTAGTGCCTTGATATAAATATAAGCATAAGAAAGGAATAGGAATAAAACACTTTAGTAATGATATTACCAAAGTTTAGGAAGGGTACTCCTAGGGTAGTAAGAAGAAAATCCACCTTATGTTTAGCCCAATAAAATGAAATTTTTAGAATTGAAAAATTGAGAAAAATTCATTGTTAACATTTTTGAGAAAGAAAATATTGGGTATGAAATTTAAATTGTTAAAAGTTAAATTCTTTTTGAAGAATTATAGAGTATATATAGCTCGCTAGTTTCTTTGTAGATAAACAAAGATTTTAAATATAAAAACCTAGAGTGTATTAAGTATCAGAAACATAGGTTACAACATTTATTGTTGTAATAGATGTATTCGTGGAAAATAAAGGGAGCATAGACTATAACAATGTTTTTATAGTAGGTGACTCCCAAAGGAAATGGTTTTACATAGTATATGAGATTTATTAGTATTTATTTTCGAATCCATACATTAGTATTTTTGGGTTGTAGAAATGGTGTTTTACGCAACGTCTGTTTTGACCCAAATAAAAATGTATTTTGAAGATAATTTCCAAGTATAGAAATAAAGTAGTTTGTAAGTACACTTAATATTTAAATAAGTATGAGAAAATGTTTTCTAGTTATGGATATATTAAAATAGTTTTGAAAATGAGTTTTTCTGAAAAGAAAAGTGCAAGTTAAATATTAGGAAATTAATAAATTTCATAGAAAATGTCCATTGTAAGAGAATCTGCTTTAATATACTGGAATGAAATGAATAATGGTATAATATTCTATGAAACTGAATCCCAAATAAAGATGTTTTGTTCAAGTTATAAGGAATACGTGAAAGAGATGTACAAGGTATGGGAAGCACCATATTTTGTATAGCCTATTTCGAAAAATATAGAATAAGTTCCTTGTAATTTCACATAAACATGAAGTCCTCTTTTAAAGGATTCATAGAACTTTTTAGCATTAATAATTTCTCATAAGAGAAAGTAGTTCCAATACATTAAGGTATAAAACCATTAGGTGTAATAAGAAGATGTTTTGAAAACACGTAAGCACATTTTAAAGCTATTTTAAAGAAAAATGGTTTGGTGAAAAGGTAAATAATTTTTTGGAAGCGAAAAACTTAATAACAGTTAAATTTAAAAACCCCAATTTTTATAGAAAGCTGTAAAGGCCTTTAAAAGAAAAGGAGTAATAAGTTTTGAACTTAGAATTTGTAAGTTTTTCCCTCTAGGTTTGGGGAATAATGTAAATTCAAAAGGCGGTAAGGATGCAGGTCTAGAAAGATAAAATGTTAGGTAACCAAGCAACTTTGAATTTAATAGAAACTTGAAAATAACACTTTCAAAGACAAAATATTTTGGGATTTGATTTAGAAGCCTTAGTTTTTGAAATAAATGATAAATACCAAACCAAACTCTTAAATGTGGAGTAGATAGGAATCATTTCCTAGGTGTGACGGAAAAGGGGTAAACCTATATAAGAGATAGGAGTGATTACTTTTAGAAGTAGTAATAGGAGTTTCCGTAAAGTGTATAAGACACTAGTGAGAACCTAGGAGTGTTGCTTCATGTGTGCAGACTATAGATGAATAGTAAGGTAATATTAGTGAGATAGTGAGACACATGTGGTTGAGGATGTGTATTTTTGATTTTAGAGGAACTTGAAAGGAGCATCTTCCTTTAGTAGAATTCATGTATAATAATAGTTTTCAAGCTAACATTGGAATGGAACCTTTCGAAGCTCCCTATGGAAGACCGTGCAAGTCGCCTTCGTGTTGGTTAGAGTCTACAGAGAGATTGCTACTTGGTCTCGACATGGTTAGAGAGACTTTAGAGAAGATTGATTTGATTAGGAGAAAATGCATACCTCTCATCCACATCTCTTTGATAGTAAAATTTTGAATTTCCTATTTCCACCTTTAGTTTTGAATAGGTTCTTTCCTTTATTATCCTTTGGGAGGGTAGAACTTAGGATTTAACCTATGTATGGTAGGATTTGATGTAAACATGTTATTAGGACATGTTATGTATGATGGGTACTAGTGGTTGCAAGTGGTTTCTAGTGGATGGTAATGGACGCATATACTTACACTAGGCACTATTATCTCTTAGGGATCGGCCTAACTAGGACACTAGAGCATATGCATATGGATGTGTGCGCATTTGCATTTTTATTTTATTTTCCATGGTTGTTATAAATGGATGATTATCACATGATTGTTGCATTTGGATGATTATTATAGCACACATATAGAACTATCAGTTATCATTATGGAATTTGCATCCATTTGGATACATGGCACGGACGTGATTGCATAAAAGGAGGTCGACTGAATCGGTAAGACCGCCTAATCTTTTGCATTAGTTAGGAACATTGACACTACACTAATTGCATATGTATCATAAATCGCATTAGAAAACTTAAGGACAATGGATGTAATGGATGATGGTTGAGTAGTTGGTCGTAGAACTTGGATGAAACCATTTATTTCATTCTTCTATCCTTAGAGATTTTGGGGACGAAATCCTTTAAGGAGGGGAGAATGTAACAATCCGAAATTTAAGCTATAATAATTAATTAACGAATTAATTAAATGATAAAATAACTTTGTGAAATTATCAGAATTGAGCCACGGGAGTTGCACTATTATGTCCGTGGTAATTTTCTGGTCAATTTCCATACATAGAATGTCAAAATCCAAGCTAGTATGAGGATGATATGAATTAAAGAAGAAACGAGAAAAAGGAAAGAAAACAAATATATATATGGGGCTAGGTCGATCCTCACAATGAAAAGGTCGACCTATAGGTTGACCCTTGCAAGTGAAGGTCGATAGGTAGGTCGACCCGCCTACCCAAAGAATGCATTCTTTTACATTGCTTCATCCAGAACGATATTAACACGTCATTTTGCAACTTTTGTCCCATCCTATGTATCCGTGCTTCCATCCGACGGTTCCTATCAAGCCTATGATGTGGTTGCACCAGATTTAATCTCCAAATCCAATGGTCTGAGATCTACAAGTGACACTATAAATAAGACCCTAGGCCTAGCTATTTTTCTCATTCAGATTTTTTCCATCTGGGTTCATTGCCTGAGGTAGGACCCTAAAAGGAATATTTTTCCGAGGAGAAGATCTATTTAATTAAAATATTTTATACCCCTCAAGTGGATCCGGGAAGGCCAAAAGAAAGAGCTAAGGACCATAAGTGAGTGTTTAAGTAATTATTTTAGATTTGTAGTAATTAAAATAATAGGGTTTTCAACAGTTGTAGTTTTTCTACTATTTTGAGACCGCTTTTATACAAGTTGTTTACAGTTAATTTTTAATGTTCTTTTTAGTCTATTTTATTCATTTATTTACAGTTATTTACTATCATTTAAATTTATCTGTATTTTATTTACATCCGTTTTGCGTTAGATTTCAGCCTGTAAATTTTAGTTCTTTTTATTCCTTTTACGCGAATAAATTAATAAAAAGTGGATAATTCGCTAATATGGACTAAATTTTAAGAACACTAAAATTTCAGAAAATTGGACGTAAACAAGTAGAACTATAATAAAAGAATATAGACTTAAATAGGCAAATTTGACATTTGCAAGCAAGTTATAACTAGTAGATTATAGCTAGAAAGACAAGATAAAAGGGAAATTATAACATAGGTTATAATTAAACAGAAAGAATAGAAATAGGCTTATTTTAAAGGCTTACACTAAGTTAATAAGCAAATATAACAGAGATAATAGAAGAAGCTTATTTAAAAGACCTAGAATAAGTTAATAAGCAAATAGAGCAGAATGAACAGAAGAGGCTTATTTAAAAGACTTATATTAAGTTAATAAGAAAAGATAGAAGTAGGGCCTATAATCAATAGCATTCCCTTTTAGACTAGGACTTATGGTTTCATAATAGGTGAGGTTGGGCATGACCCTTTCAGAGTAGGACTGATGGTCTCACAGTAGGTGAGGCTGGGCATAACCCTTTCAGACTAGGATTGACGATCTCATAGTAGGTTAGGTGAGGCTGGGACACGCTTATGCTAACTAAAGTAACTATGTGGCCAATAGATATAAGTTCAAATCAGGTGATTTGGATAAGGGGCGCAACTAGATTTTGTTTGGTAGAACCCGAATTGGCAGCATTCCCTTTCAGACTAGGACTGATGGTCTCACAACGGAGGAGGTGAGGCTGGGCATGCTTATGCTATTTAGGTTAAGAGGCAGCAATAGATAATGCGAGCCTAATGGTGGTGGTCGGGCATGCGGCCTCGGTGCGGGGAGATAAGTCGCTATTGAGTTTCAGAACGCTAGCAGGTGTCTTTTTGCTGTGGGACCCACGTTGAGGGCTATCTGACAGTTGCACAACAGAGATAGAAGGCCGATCAAAGGGTAGAATTAGGAATTCAGCCTAATTAAAGTAGGATTAGGAATTCAGCCTAATCAAAGCAGTAATCTAAGACAAGTGCAAACAATCGAAATAATCAAAGCAAGCAGCGTGTTATTCCAGCTTTATCTTTTCCTTTATTTCTTTTTATACTAGAACTGTTGATAAGTCTATTATCTTTATCTCGCTTAAAAATACTAGTAGTTACTTCAGTCACCAGACTTTTAGTCTAACCAACTCCTCTATTTTCCTATTCCCCCTATAGTCCAGCAGAGGCAGGGACAATAGATTTTAGACTCTTGGAGATTTCAGCTGTGGAGATTTTTCTTCATGTATTCTACTTCTTCTTTTTTAGTTTTTATTTCATTTTGATGTACTGTTACTTTTCTTTGAGAGGGATAGTTATTTTATGTACTCTGATGTTATGACTGAGATAATGTTTTTCACTAGACATGTATATTTGGTATTTTGAGACATATTTGGTTTTATGAAGTATTTATGAAGTTTGACTTTTAAATAAGTTAATGTTTTAAATGTTTCCGCTGTTTTATTTATTTTATCTTATGAATCTTAGTCTTTGTAAAGTTTTTAGCTATACCTATAACGCACTATATTCTTTAGTGTGTCCTTTTAGGTATACTAAGGGGTGTGGGGTTTTTCACATAATTTAAAAGATTTTAGACCTATTTCTCTAATTACCGCTCTATTAAAATTATTTTAAAAGTTTTAGCTAATAGACTTAACATAAGAATGAATGATCTAATAGATTGTTCACAATCTGCTTTCATAACGGGTAGAAATATCGTTGATGGAGTGGCTGCTGTTCAAGAATACATCAATCATTGTTGTAAAAATAATATTACATGTGCTTTGCTAAAACTAGACTTTGCAAAAGCTTTTTGATTCGGTTGATTGGGATTTTTCTAACTGATATGTTATTAGCTAGAGGTTTTAGTCGTAAATGGATTGGTTGGATAATGACTTTGCTTAAAATTGGTAATTATAGTATAATGGTTAATGGTATTTTAGGAAATAAAATTAATTTAAACGAGGATTAAGGCAGGGTGATCCTTTATTGCCTCTTTTGTTTAATTTAGCCACGGATGTTTTTGCTATGATTATTAAAAAAGCGGTCGGTAATGGATCTTTGGGGAGTGTTGGTAGTGAAATCTCTCGCAATGGTCTCTCTATTCTTCAATTTGCGGATGATACTTTGCTATTTACCTCCCATTTTCCAAATCATGTCATTACTCTTAAATTTATTTTATACAGCTTTTAACTTCTTTCAAGGCTAAAGATTAATTTTGATAAAAGTTCTGTTTCGGTATTAAATGACGTTGATAAGGTTGAAGGTTTAGTTGCTAATACGCTTAATTGTAAAACTAGGACTTTCCCTTTTGATTATCTTGGTTTTTTTATTAGACCAACTAAACTTAAGCATGATGACTGGTTAATTATAGTAGATAAGATTAAAAATGGAATTTCAAATTGGAACAGGAGGTTTTTACCGGGAGTGGGTAGATTAGTTCTTATCAACTCTATTTATCAGCTCTCCCGATCTATTGGATGTATATGCATCTTTTCCCAGATTGGGTGATTGATAAAATCGATAAAATAAGAAGGGACTTCTTAAGGAGTGGTGATAATTACAACAGTAGTCTTAAATGTTTATTCAATTGGGAAACAGTTTGTAAATCAAAAAAGGAAGGAGGTTTAGGAGTTATTAACTTACGTAACATGAATGTATCTTTATTAGGGAAGTGGTTATGGAAATTTAAGGATATAAATGATAATTCTATCTGGAAACAAATTATTTCTAAACATTACTATAATGGTAGTAATAGTTTATACTAAATTACACCTACAGTTATTAATAAGTTGTCTAATTTTTGGAAATCTATTTTAATTTGTCAAGAGATTTTTAACTTGGTACTAATACAATATTTCATTCCAGAAATAATACTTCTTTTTGGCATGACCATTGGATTTCTGTTATCCCTCTTAGGATAGAATTTAAAGAGCTTTTCGAAATTTGTAACTTTAAGAATGCTTTAATTTTAGATGTTTTTTCTCCAGAAAATGACCCCGCCCCCTTGGAATTTTAGTTTTAATATAATTTTAGAAGGTACAACTCTTAGGCAACTATCTATGCTTTATTCTAGATTGAATTTATATAATATTGATAGCGAAAATGATAATATTTGCTGGGAATGGGATAAGAGTAAGAAATTTACTTCTAATTCTTTTTATAAATTTCTTAATTTCTCGGGTGTAGCTAATAATTCATTTAAATTTATTTGGAAAACAAATGCTTCTCCTAAATCTAAAATTCATATGTAGTTAATCATACATGGAAAACTAAATACTATAGAATTTTTAAAAAGAAAAAAATGCAAATTGATAATAATTTTTTTTTTGTAATCTGTATCTTGAAGATATTAAAAATATGTATTATGATTGCATGGATACTTACTACATTCTGAATAATACTCTCAAAATATTTAACTTTAGTCTTACAACCAAAGTTACTGATTATGATTATTATTGTAATAATTTAAGATTTAAGTTTAAAACGGAAAATAGAATTTTACTTGATACTTTATTCATTATTATTTGTTGGTATATCTGGTTTGAGAGAAACCAGAGACTTTCTAATAATAATAATAATCATGTTAATAAATTGGTTTTTATAATATCATCATTCTGTTTTAATTGGATCTCAAATCCTAAATATAGATTAGCTAAAAATAATCATTTCAAAGAATATCTTAATAAGGTTAGTAATAATATTAAGATTTTTAAACATAATAATAATATTTTTACCATTAATAATTATAGCATTAACATTTTTTCTAATTTGAATGATATTTTTACTGATTAGCATAATGTCCTTTTGATTAATTTTTAAATTGTTTTAGTCTATAGGATTTTAACTTTTTGATTTTGATATCTCTTTTGTTTATCTTTAGTGTTGGTTAAGATGTTGTATAATGAGTTTGGATTCTATTTTAATCTGCTTCTTATTTTTGTTGCTTTTCTGTCTTATAATTTTAGATATAGTATTACAATTTTTACTTCATTAATACATATATATGTATATAAATTTCACTTATATACATATATATGTATTATTCTTATAATTTTATTTAGTTTCATTTTTAGATATAGGTTTAGACCAGAAATGGTTCTAGATTTCTATTTGCAGGTTCTCTGGATTGTTGTTGATAGGATTTTGGCGAGATGTTCATTTTGGGCCTTCAGCGTTCACAGTGAGGAGTTCTTCTGCGTCTGCAGTTTGGCGCTCTTCATTCTGGATGATTCTCATTTGCAGTGAGGCATTCTTTCCAGTTCTTCTGCATTGACAGAGTGGCGTACTTCAGTTTGGATCATTACCATTTGCAGCGAGGAGTTCATTTTGGATTTTCCATGTTTGCATCGTAGCGTCTCTCACTCAGCTGGAGCTGTCTTCTGATGTCATCCGCACGAAGCTGCTTCTTGGCTTTTTTGGGTACTTCTAACACCTCATTACGAGCGGTGTCCTTGTCGGAGCTCGATAATGAGGTGTAATGGGTAGTGGCCTAGCCGGAGCTTATTCTAGTTGTACCTGAGTCCTTTTCATTGTTTTTTGCATTTTGATCAGCTACCTACCAGGCATGTTGGCAACACCTTTGTTTTTAGTGATATATACACACACACATATGTGCTCTCCTCTGCTTTAAAGGATCACACATTTCTCTCAAAAGAAGACAACCAAACTAAGATCACTCAAAATATGCTAAGTGGATGGATAGCCAGCGATCCGTCCTCTATGGATTGGTAGTGATTCATCCTCTATGGATAGCTAGTGATCCATCCCCTATGGATAGCTAGCGATCCATCAAGAAAGATCAGATCGCCTTCAAACTTTCCAAGCTCCTTCGTAGCACTAAGTAAAGGCTTCTGGTAGAAAAATATGCTAAGTTGATGGATAGCTAACGATCCATCCCTTATGGATAGCTAGCGATCCATAGAAATGACTTAGATTGATTTTATATTTTCGGTGATGACTTTGCATAACAACTGGACTCTTCTGCACTTGTACTTCTAGCCTAATACTCACTGAGTTCCCCTGTAAATACTCACTTGTCTGCAACACAAAGGGTGTCTTCTGGACTAGCTGCTAGAATCTGCAAAGATTATCCTTCACTCTTCTCCTCCCACACAATAGTCATCTAGGGGTTCACTGTGATTCTCCAATGAACTCTTGTACTTGTGACTTGATCTAACTTAGAAGATTCAATCATATTTTAATCTGATTCAACTTGTAACAGCAATTAGTTAATAGAAAGTTATAAAGTGGATGCAGGCTTCATTAACAGCCGAACCACTATAAAAAAAATTCTCGTCTTTTTACTATTTCGGCTCTTTTTACATTTATTTTCTATATTATTACTCTGTAAGAACAAGGCTGGTGCTTTTACACTCAATCCTGGGTGTTGATCCATTTTTTGGGTTAATATTTTGGTGCTTTCACTGAGAACCCAACTCAGGCTTAAATCAAGCTATCTACTTTGGATCAGATAGGTTCAGAAGTTAGAACCTCAATCTCTACTGAGAAGATTTGCTATTGAGAATCAATGGCACTAGAAAGAAAGAGAACTACCTCTAGAAGATCCATAGGGGATACCATTGTTTGAGAAGAAACAAACCATCGGCAAATTGAAGTCAACAAACACCAACAACCTGCTATTAGGAGCTAGCTCGAGAGATTTGGTTCCAAGATCCTCCACACAGCGTGAAGTTGTGACTAAGGGAGAATTGAACAAGATGGTTAAAGAAATTAATTAGAAAATGACAAACAATCAAAAGGCTCTAATGGAAAAGATAGATGCACTTTTAGCGCTCCAATCACTAACTACTCCCAGAACGGTGCCTGAAGTCGTGGCTGCTACGGAGCAAGAGCATTCTTCTGTTTCTAGCTTAAATGGAAGAAACGGAAGGCGGAAGCAAAAGGAAGTAGTGAAAGTGTGTATGCTTGCACACACTAATGAATGCCAAATCTTTTTGCAATGAATGCCAAATCTTCATCTTCAAAATCTGATTCATTTTCATCTTTCTCAGCATGAAATGCTACATTTTTCTTTTCTTCTTTCTGTTTTTTTCTAGCCTGCAAATTTGCTTCATAGGACATTAAATTTCCTATCAATTCATCTGGCTTCATGATGGAAAGGTCATTAGCTTCTTCAATTGCTAATACTTTTCCTTCCCATTCACTAGTCAGAGAATGTAGGACTGTTGAAACAACATCAAAATCTGAATATTTTTGTCCTAATCCGATAAGTGCATGATGAATAGTTTGAAACCTTGAATACATATCATTGACTGTCTCATTCGGTTTCATTTTAAAATTTTGAAACTGACTTTTCAGCATGGCTATTTTGGCTTGTTTAACCTTGTTAGTACCTTCATGAGTGGTTTTCAACGTTTGCCAAATTTGATATGCAGTAGTGCAGATACTAACACGGTTATATTCATTTTGGTCTAATGCAAAAAACAACATATTTATTGCTTTTGCATTTACGGCTGCTGCCATTTTCTCAGCCGTTGTCCATTCTGAATATTCAGTTATTGGATTCACTATTTCTTTTTGTGTAGCATTCCAAGCATCATAGCTATTTGATTGCATAAAAAATGACATACGTGTTGCCCAATAGCTATAGTTGAGACCATTAAAGAATGGAGGTCTTTGTGTTGATTGACCTTCCGTGTAAGTGTTAGTGCTAGTGCTTGCGTTATTTGCCATATTACAAAAATATATCAAATAACGGTGTTACGGTTATATGATGACCATGCTCTGATACCAAATGAAAGTGTGTATGCTTGTGCACACTAATTATGGATCGTGTAATATGGACTAACAATATATGCGGAATGTTATTTACAATTTCTATACAAATAAATATTCAATAAACTAACTATAGCAATTCACAGATATAGAAAAGTAAATGCAGTAAACTATAAAAATCACACCAGGGATTTTTATACTGGTTCGGACCTCCCGTCCTACGTCCAGTCCCAGACTCCTATCTGGATTTTCACAACCAACTACCTCGCTTCACCCGGAGGAACAGGTTTACAACACCCGAACAGCCGAACGGGATTTCGTGCCTCTTACAACACCGAGGACTTCAACAAAAACAAATACAATTGCCGTTGACAACTTGTGCTCTTGATAACACTGATTTGTCACTTGTAGTACACCCTTCCTATAATCTTATCCTCAAAGTATGTGAATGATGTTTGTGAAGATTGAAGGAAGTATATTACTTATTGAATCAAAAGATATGAAATAATTTCAATGATTCAATAAGCAATTGAAATGTTTGAGAGTTCAAGACAGAGATCAATAGAATAGAGATTAGAATAATAGAATTGGTTATTTGGAATAATGATTTCATGATGTTTATATAAGAAATAAACAGTTGTAACCCTTTGTGAAAAGATACAAACAAAGGTCATGATCATTGGTGAAGAGAAAGAGAAGCAACCGTTGAAGAAAAGGAAGTGTCTATACGAAAGGTTGCTCTTTGTTTGAAAACGGTCGACAGGTCAAAAATGGCCGGTAGACAGGATTTCAAATATATAGACGTTATGTGCATGTGTGCACGTTCTTTGTGCAATTTACACAGAAACGGTCGATCGCCCAAAAACCTACCGGTCGACCGGTCCCTGTCAAATTGCACAATGAATGTGCAATGCCATTCAAACATATATATATATATATATTGATTATATTGAGGTGCATGATTATTTGAGGATAGATTTTAACAAGTTTAACACTATTACAACATCAAATAATCAACCTATAATCTAGAGTACCATATGTAGCTCTTTTGTGTCTCTTTATAGCCAAGATGTCTTCTTTTTGTCGATCGCCTTTATTTCTTTGTCAGAAATCAAAACTTCATGGACTATGTGACTCAACAAGTAGTGGGCGGAACTCCAAGAATCATGATGGAAGAAAACATTAACACTCCACCCACTGCAAAAGCACCTCCTACAAACCTGAACTTAGGGGTGAAAACCTACCGGGAGATATAACGAAGGTTCTCTTTGGCTCTGAAGATGACAAACAATTTGAGGAAAACAAATTGGATGAAAATGCTAACATGCAAACTGGTAGAAGAAGCTCTAAAACCCTTGCCGCAGCATAGTTCCAAGCAATGGACGAGAAACTGCTACTTAAACGGTACTCCCAGAGGCAGGAGAACTAAGAAGATATGATATAAACCGGGATCGATTACAAGGCTAAGCTCCTGTGGTATATTGTGACCGCTCCCAACTGACCAACTTCCAGTCCCATCATGGAGCTCCCATCGTCGAATCACGAATGGTCGTCGTCGAAGATCCCCAAAAATCGTCAAAACGGTCGTTGAAAAACTCACTTCAGGGTTGACTCGAAGTCCAACTCGGGTAGTCGCCTATTTGACTTGAAGCAGATTTTGGAAGTCCTGACTCGAAGTCGAACTTGGGTAATCACTCATTTGACCTGAAGCAAACCTAAGAAATTCTTGCCGAAAATCAGACTCAGGTAAAACAAAGATTTTCTCCAAGAAAACATGCAAATGACTCCAAGTGTCATTCGTCACCAACCTAGCACTTCAAATTTTATGACTTCAAATGGCAAATTTTCTCAAATCGGACTCCAAGTAAAATACCACCGATCCGTCAACACCGATCCATCTTCTTTTGCCCATAACTCGAACATGCGAACTCCAAATGCCTTTAAATTTGGAATCCAACATTATGGGGCCTTACTTGTTGCCTCAGACCGATCTCACCTAGTTTGAAATTTCCTTGGAGATCATCAGTGATCCATAACCCTATCCTAAGTGATTTGCCATTTAATTGGCAGTTTCAAGCATAGAACAATCATGCATATATCATTCTCAAGCATTATAAACAGCCGTAACTTGAAAACGGACTGGACTGACAATGATTAGAGCATCTTCCCCATTGAAACCTATTCACCGAAGCTGTATGACTAGCATATGGATGAAGCAAGGGCAACGGATGCAGTTTACTACAAGGCCCTCAAGAATCATTAAAGGATGAAACAACCTACTACTCTAGAAGAATTCTATGGGAAGGCAAGACAATTCTAGAGACTAGACGTAGTGTAATTGGTAGAAGGTAAACTCGGCAATTTGCCAAAGAACATACCAAATGGTGAAGGAGCTACAGACCTCAAGGACCTTCTGCCTAAGCAAGGCCACTAAGATCCAATAGAAAAGCGCCCCTGGTAACTGAAGAAGTCAAATGAAAGGATGATTATCAAATAACACTCTGGCTAGCTAGCTACTAAGAAATAGGGCATCAACCTAAAGCGGTGCCTTCTCATCCATCATTGTCTACTTTCCTTTTCCAAATGTGCCATACCGGGATACTAGGGGCATTGCAGACAGCATGGCAAAAGAAGTGCTTCTATGCCCTCGATGAGTCATGTCGATCCCCTTTTTGAGAACCGACGTTGCTCTGGTAGCATCGAACAAACAGATCCAACCTCCTAGTCTCCAGGAACCGATAAAATCGTGTTCCCGTGAGCCAAATCCCAAAAACTTTCTTAAAGTCGATGAATCATCACTTTAAGACCACCGGGTCGTCGGACGCACGACTCAAAACTCTTCTTGGAATCGATGAATTATCGCACCAAGGCAATTTGGTCGCCGAACATCTAACCAAAATTTCTCTTGAAGTCGATGAATCATCGCTTCAAGACCGCCGGGTCGTCGGACACACGACCCAAAACTCTTCTTGGAGTCAATGAATTATCACTCCAAGGTCATCTGGTCACCGGACATCCGACCAAAATTCCTCTTGAAGTCGATGAATCATCGCTTTAAGACCACCGGACCATCGGACACACGACCCAAAAGACTTCTGGGAGTCGATAAATAATCGCTCTACGGCCATCTGGTCGCTGGACATCCGACTAAAATTCCTCTTGGAATCGATATATTATCGTTCCAAGGCTTTTCTGGTTGCCGAACATCCAACCACAAAAACTACTTCACGAACTAAAGCGTCGTGAAGGTCCTTCACGAACTAAAGTGTCATGAACGTGAACTGGTAGATTAGGAGTTATCTGATCTAAAAATCCTTCACGGACTGAAGTGTCGCGATGGCTAACTGGAAGATCAGCGAGTATCTCATCCAGAACTGCCTGAAGTCAGTGAACTCATGCTCCGGGGCCACGTATCATCAATTAAATCAGTTAATCCGCAAAATTAACAGAATCACTTCCAACGACCAATGAGACAAACAGTGCTGAATTCCAGAACTTCAAAGTCACTCAAAGAAACTAAGCCAAAACAAAACCAACCTTGTGATCAATCAGAGGCCGACTCAAATCCATCCAAGATTTGGTACCTAGAGAACCAAGTATCTCAAATCCCTAATATATAAGTCTTTAAAGGTAGAGGCTTTCCTATGCTTTGATTATCTAGAAAACAAAGTTGCATCCATTGGACCACGTGCAACCAAACGAGTTGTGGAGAAACCCGGGATACAGTTTAAGCGCATGAATAGCCTTGTGGCATGAGGGGCACCACACATACTTGAATAGATACAAGGAAATTCAAGACTAACCATACCATAATTTTGTTACGCCCGATCGAAAATTTTGGCATTCTGACAACTACGGATTTAACGACCTAGCTGGCACAACAAACGAAATAGAATCATAATACTTGCATACTTCTTCCCAACTCCTCCTTTACCACCCTTGGTGACTAGTTCCTTTTCCTTTTAGACTATATGCCAGTCGAAGACCAATTCTCTAAAGATGGTTTGGACCAAAAATTAAGAATCTTGCCCTGAACTCCCATAAGCTCTTTCTTTATAACCATCTCCATGCGGTCGGCAGTAGATCTCTCCACCATGGAAACCTTATCTATTTGGCCGTGCACATCTTCCCGAAATATGGGAGGATCGTCCAAACCACAGTTACCCGATCCAAGAACCACTTATCTCTTGGTGCTGACGAAATCGCGTTCCAGCCAAGTCAAATGCCGGATTGATGGGAAAACTCGATCCTTACCTTCTAAGAACTGTATCGCTCCTCCAGCACTAGGAAGGCCCAAACCATCGTGCGCATCACTTCTTGAGCCATGGAACCACGCTCTGGACGCATGAACTCCTCACTTTACCTGAAGATTGGTAACGTCAAAAAGTTCCAAACCATTTCGGGTCGACAGGTAATATCGATCCCATAAGTCACGCACTGCCATAAGTCGTGCATCACTTCTTGAGCCATGGAATCACGCTCTCGAAGCACGAAACCTCACGTTACCCGAAGGTTGGCAACGTTGAGAAGTTCCAAACCGTTTGGATCGATGGGCTATATCGATCTCATAAGACGCGCACTCGCATAAGCCGTGCATCACTTCTTGAGCAGTGGAACCACGCTCTCGAAGCACGAACCCCTCACGTTACCCAAGATTGGCAATGTCGAAAAGTTCCAAACCGTTCTAGATCGATGGTTCATATTGATCCTATAAGCCACGCACACCCATAAGCCGCGCATCACTTCTTAGGCCATGGAACCATTCTCTTGAAGCATGAACTCCTTACATTACTAGAAGATTGGCAACGTCGAGAAGTTCCAAATCGTTCTAGATCGACGGGCCGTATCGATCCCATAAGTCGTGAACTCTCATAAGTCGCACGTCACTTCTTGAGCCGTGGAACCATGCTCTCGAAGCACGAATCCCTCACATTACCTGAAGATTGGCAATGTCGAGAAGTTCCAAACCGTTCCAGATTGATGGGTCGTACCGATCTCATAAGTCACGCACTCCCATAAGCCGCGCATCACTTCTTAAGCCGTGGAACCATGCTCTTGAAGCACGAACTCCTTACGTTACCCGAAGATTGGCAACGTCGAGAAGTTTCAAACCGTTCTGAATCGACGAGTCATATCGATACTATAAGTCGCGCGCTGCCATAAGCCGTACATCACTTCTTAAACCGTGGAACCACGCTTTTGAAGCATAAACTCCTCACGTTACCCGAAGATTGGCAACGTCAAGAAGTCCAAACCATTCCAAATCGATGGGTTGAATCGATCACATAAGCTGTGCATTTCGTAAGTCATGCACTCTTAAAAGTCGCGCATTTCGTAAGCCGCGCACGCTAAAAAGCCGCACATTTCGTAAGCCACGCACTCTCAAAAGCTGCACATTTCGTAAGCCATGCACTTTGAAAAGCCACGCATTTTGTAAGCCGCGCAAGCACTGCTTGATGTTGCTTTGGCACCATCCGCAAACCGTTAAAAAAATTTAAGTACCGATGTTGTCCCGACAACACCGCGACATTTGTCTATTATAGGATTAACACAGATCAACTCCCACTACCCAAAAGAATCGATATTGCTCTGGTAGTGCCGCAAGGTTTGTTGGAACCTGCCTTCTTCGATTTTAATGCGACAAATATATATTTCAATCTATATACTATAATGTCAAATATTCTTGCAGGAATCTACAAAAGAAGCTATTATCATATCATCAACAAGATTAAAGTTCTCAAAATTCTATTTAGATATCTATGTACAATCTCTGATATGATGATGAAACACACACACACACAAATATACTTTTGAAAATCATGCTTTAAAATAAATATCTTTTATTATTTAAAAGATATAAAAAGGTATTTTCAAAATTATATATTATCTCAAGTTCAAAAGTGCTAAAATAAAGGAAGGAACAAAACAGTACAGAATTAGACGTCTGTATATTAATTCAGACGTCTGACATTAATATCAGACGTCTAAAAGTAATATAACAGACGTCTGAACTCTATGCTTTTAGTGCCTCTATTTCTATATGAAATAGACGTCTGTCAATTTAATAACAGACGTCTGTCATCCTAGACAGACATCTGAATTAAAAGACAGACGTCTAAATTGACTGTTTTTGTCTTTCTTTTATTTTTTGAATTTCAAAATTTATTCAGACATCTGTCACTTTTATCTAGACATCTGAACTTGACGAACTGAAGCATCTCTTCATGAAATATCAAAATCTGAAGAGTTGTCTTCTTCACCAAGAGTTGCACTTCTTCAAATAGTTGCAACTATTAAATTAAGACTATTCAATACTATAAATAGAGATGAAAATTCACTATTTCAATGACCAATTCTTTCTATCTATTCTGATCTTATATTGTTATAATATCAAGTGATTTTCAAATCTCTACTTCCTATCTTTGCACATTCAAATCATCATATCAAGAAGATTATAGGAAGGGTGAACTACATTGACTATATTCGTGTTATTCAAAGAACACACAAGTCAAGAAACAATTTTCAAATTGTATTTGAAGTCCTATTCGGTTGCTTAGGCAGAAAGTCTTGTTCGGTTGCTCAGGCGGTGTAATACCTGTTCCTCCGGTTAAGTGAGGGTTGTTAGAGAAATTCCAGAAGGAGTCTGGGACTGGACGTAGAACGAGAAGTTCGAACCAGTATAAAAATCTCTGGTGTCATTTTTTACTGCTATTTACTATTATTTATAATTCCGCACTTGCTAGTCATAGTTTAACTATATTATCGATCCATATACACTTTCATTTGGTATCAGAGCAAGGTCATCACATAACTATAACACAGTTATCTGATATTTAAATAATATGGACAATAACACTAGCAACAGTTTTACTGAGGGACAAGCCACTACACGACCACCATTGTTTAACGGATTAAATTATAGTTATTGGTCAACTAGAATGAGAATTTTTATACAAGCAAGTGGATTTGAAACCTGGAATATCATTCAAACTGAATATCATATTCCTACTACAGAGTATGCTACATGGTCTAATACCCAAAAACTAGATGCTACTGCAAATGCAAAGCAATGAACATGTTATTTTGTGCTTTAGACAAAAATGAATTCAATCGAGTCAGTATCTGTAAAACTGGATATGAAATTTGGAATACTCTTAAGGTTACACACGAAGGAACAAATAAAGTAAAAGAAAGCAAGATCTCTATGCTCAAAAACCAATTTCAAAACTTTAGGATGAAACAAGGAGAAAGTATTAGTGAAATGTACTCTAGATTTCAGGATATTTATCACTCACTTTTAGCTTTAGAAGTCACTTTTACTGAATCTGATGTTGTATCAAAAATCCTTAACTCTTTAACTGATGAATGGGAACGAAAAGTCTTAGCTATCGAGGAAGCTAATGATATTTCAACCATAAAAACAGAAGAGTTAATAGGAAATCTAATGTCCTATGAAGTAAATTTGCAGGCAAGACGAGCACAAGCACAGGACAAGAAAACTATCGCTTTTCAAGCAGAAAAAGAAGACTCTGAATCAGAAGACGATATGGCATTTATAGCTAAGAATTTCAAAAAGTTTTTAAAATTCAAAAAGGGTAATAAATTTGGAAATAACAAGGGTTTTAATAAGCCATCAAGCTCATCTCTTGAATGCTACGAATGTCACAAGAAGGGCCACATAAAGAAAGATTGTCCTGATCGGAAGAAAGAAAATAATCTCAAAAAGGACAAATATAAAAAGAAACAAGCCTTCTCAGTTACATGGGATGATACGGAATCTTCTTCATCAGACAGTGATAATGACAGTGATTCAGAACAAGCCAACGTTTGTTTTATGGCAACAAATGATGATGTAAGTGATCTAACTTTTGATGATTTAATAGAAATAAACTCTGAATAGTTAGATAAACTTAGAATCCTAAAGAGTAAATATAAAGATGCTTTAGGAAAATTAAATAGAACTGAAATAGAAACTGACATGTTAAAAGATGAAAAGAAAATATTAGAGGAAGAGTTAGTAAAATCTCAAGAATCTTATGTTAATATAACATCTCAATTCACTGATTTAAGCAATGAAATAGAAAGACAGAAATATGAGAATGTTAAATTAGCAAAAGAGAATTATGATTTAAACTCTAATATTAAAACACTTGATATAGAAGTATCAAATCTTAAAACAAAACTGGAAAATATTTCTAAAAATGTTTCTAAATTTAACAGTGGAAGAGAGTGTCTCTCTAAAATAATTGAGAATTCTCAAACTTGTTCAAATAAAAAGGGGTTAGGATATAAAAAACCAATACAAAAGCATTCTAAAAATAATGGTTCTTTATATACTAATTTTAAGAAAAAGGAATCTATATCTGCTCAAAAATCTTCTTCAAAAATTATTCATCTAAAATCAATTATGATTTGGGTTCCAAAAACTAATAATAATTTGATTAGGAAAAACTACATTAATTCTTTTATTATGTCTGTACATAAGAATGAAAATTTTATTTTTAAAGGGAACTCTAAACCCAACTGGGTTTGGCTTCCTAAGATTTAACCCTTAGGACCCTTTAGAGGAAGTGGGTACCAATAGAATTTCAATATTTTTTGCAGGTACCGATTAAGAAAAGAGGAAAATGGATTCTAGACAGTGGTTGCTCAAAACACATGACATGCAACAAAAATATGTTAACTAACATTATCTACTCAGATGGAGGATCTGTCACTTTTGGAGATAATTCCAAAGGTTACATCATCGGCAAAGGCGATGTGAGCAATGACGATACATCTAAATTACCTCTTATTACAAATGTCTTATTAGTTAAAAATTTAAAACATAACTTACTAAGTATTAGTCAATTATGTGATAAAGGTTTTAACATAGTATTTTCTGAAAATAAATGCAATATTTTTTATCATAACAAAAATATTATTTTCGAAGGAGTGAGAGATCATAATATTTATATTTTAAATATGAAAATAAATCATAATACAAATATGTGCTTATTAGTCAAAGAAAATGATCCTTGGCTATGGCATAAAAGATTGTGTCATATAAATTTCAAAGCTATTAATAAATTATCCAAAAATAATTTGGTAAAAGGATTACCTAAAATGAATTTTAAGGTAAATAGCATTTGTGATGCTTGTCAACTAGGAAAGCTAAATAAATCTACTTTTAAATCCAAGAAGATCATCTCAACTTTGCAACCTCTTAAATTGTTACATCTAGACTTATTTGGACCAACTCAGACTCAATCTATTAATCACAATAGATATGTTTTTGTAATAGTTGATGACTTCTCTAGATATACTTGAACTTTATTTATGAAAAACAAAAGTGATACTTTTGAAAATTTCAAAATCTTTGCTAAACGTATTCAAAATATTAAAAATCTAAAAATTAAAAATATTAGAAGTGATCATGGAGGAGAATTTGAAAATGAAATGTTTGAGATTTTTTTTTATCTAAACACCCCCGACAATTCTTTTTGTTAATGACAAAGGGGGAGAAATAATAACATTTCTGCTATATATTATGGTCATATTCACAGGGGGAGCAAAAGGTATGGTTATACTAATCGTTGAATTATATAGTTGTCATCATCAAAAAGGGGGAGAATGTTGGAACCTGCCTTCTTCAATTTTAATGCGACAACTATATATTTCAATCTATATACTATAATGTCAAATATTTTTGCAGGAATCTACAAAAGAAGCTATTATCCTATCATCAACAAGATTAAAGTTCTCAAAATTCTATTTAGATATCTATGTACAATCTCTGATATGATGATGAAACACACACACACAAATATACTTTTGAAAATCATGTTTTAAAATAAATATCTTTTATTATTTAAAAGATATAAAAAGGTATTTTCAAAATTATATATTATCTCAAGTTCAAAAGTGCTAAAATAAAGGAAGGAACAAAACAGTACAGAATTAGACGTCTGTATATTAATTCAGACGTCTGACATCAATATCAGACGTCTAAAAGTAATATAACAGACGTCTGAACTCTATGCTTTTAGTGCCTCTATTTCTATATGAAATAGACGTCTGTCAATTTAATAACAGACGTCTGTCATCCTAGACAGACATTTGAATTAAAAGACAGACGTCTAAATTGACTGTTTTTGTCTTTCTTTTATTTTTTGAATTTCAAAATTTATTCAGACATCTGTCACTTTTATCTAGACATCTGAACTTGACGAACTGAAGCATCTCTTCATGAAATATCAAAATCTGAAGAGTTGTCTTCTTCACCAAGAGTTGCACTTCTTCAAATAGTTGCAACTATTAAATTAAGACTATTCAATACTATAAATAGAGATGAAAATTCACTATTTCAATGACCAATTCTTTCTATCTATTCTGATCTTATATTGTTATAATATCAAGTGATTTTCAAATCTCTACTTCCTATCTTTGCACATTCAAATCATCATATCAAGAAGATTATAGGAAGGGTGTACTACATTGACTATATTCGTGTTATTCAAAGAACACACAAGTCATGAAACAATTTTCAAATTGTATTTGAAGTCCTATTCGGTTGCTTAGGCGGAAAGTCCTGTTTGGTTGCTCAGGCGGTGTAATACCTGTTCCTCTGGGTTAAGTGAGGGTTGTTAGAGAAATTCCAGAAGGAGTCTGGGACTGGACGTAGAACGAGAAGTTCGAACCAGTATAAAAATCCCTGGTGTCATTTTTTACTGCTATTTACTATTATTTATAATTCCGCACTTGCTAGTCGTAGTTTAACTATATTATCGATCCATATACACTTTCAAGGTTCACAAACCAAGAAGTCGGCAAAGAATTTTGATCTTTGACCAAAGTTAATGTACAAAATGTGTCTAAATGCAAGACATCCAAGTCACAAGTTCCTAGAGATATGAGCTGCGACACACCTTTGACTGGGGTTATCAAGGAGCCGTCCAGAACATCAAGTCTCGCATCAATTGCTCAGAATAATCAGCCTTATGGATTGAGGGGCACATAACACATTAACACTTGGTCAGGATACTAAATCGCTGCAACTTGCAATAAAAGGAGCGACTAACCATCGTCCAGAGATAGATGACGATAGAAGGCATTTCTAGAATCAAATCATCAATGCACCAGTTTCCAAAGACAGAAGCAGGTGCTCGACCGAGGTCTCAAACCCTAACTTATAGAAAACCAGCTATTATCCGAGACAGACAATGGCAAGGAGAGAATGCTTGAAATCGAGCAGCTAAACCATTGACTCCCAAAGATTGGAACCAATGAATAAGGTTGATATCGGCAACAACACTATCAGCCTAGCATAACGCATATGGCCTGAAACAAGCTAGGTTAAGTGTCACAGATTCAAGACAAACACTACCAACTCTACCGGTCTGTGATCAGGATAGGAATGAGCGCGGTCGTACTAGGGGCAATGTGATGACCCGCTCCACAATTTCTAATTTTCTATAAGAACCTAGAATTTGACACCTAGAAATGAAGGGTTCCACAGATAGAAGTCAGATCATAATAAAAATCAGTTGGAAGAAATTCATTTTTTCATGGATAAGAATAGCCATGGAATTGGTTAAGCAGCAACCCTGCAAGGGTAACACTTGAAGGTGATAAATAAGGCTAGGCAATGGAAACGCATGAGACTCCCATCCTTTCATAACATGGTGTATCCTGAAGTTAAGTAACGTTGTGAAAAACAGCCACATTGGGTTAAAAGGGATCTACCTAACTATACAGGATTGGATGAATGATTCAATCCTAACCAACATGACTTCAACATTGCCCGATATCAGGCAATGACCAGAACACATAACCTTTCACAGGTCAGCTAGATGGTTCGACCTTACAGAGCAGAAATCAGCCACTTGACGGGAATAAGGTGGTACCGAAAGAAAATCCCAGGGTTGAATCTTTCATGTGCTAATTTCTAGGAATGAAAGGTGGTGCATAACCGAATTTTCTGAATTCAAATTAGAAAGAGTTAAGCAGCCTTGAGGAAATGCTGGTTGAAACCAAGCCACTAGGTTACCAATTCTCGAAGACAGGAATTAGCGTATGAACAGAACTTCCATGACGACATCAGCGGCCAAGCAAACCATGCATGGCTAAGGGGGAGCAGGGACAATCACGAAGGTCGGAACTAACATCGGACTTCCTCAATCCTAGAATAGGATTGAGGGCCAGACCAGGGTCAATCGAATCATTTGTCCCAAACCTCTCCATCTCTCACAATCGCCCAAATATAGGCATTCGAAATAGCAAGTCCCTCGAGCAGGGATAGACGCGCAGGTACTTGATCGAAAGAAATGTTGCAAAGTCCAAACATGAATAACCACGAGGTTGATTATATAACAGTTCTATATCGCAAAATAGAGCATTCTGGCAACAAAATCGCCAACAAAGGAAATGAAGGATTTAACGTTCAAAAATCAACCATCCCTCGAAGTATGGCGATGACGAGAAGGACTGATGACCTACTTATGGTTTAACCATATCATTTGGTTCCAACTTGCAGGAATATGTCATTACCCGAAGTTTGGTGATGCTAATAAGAAACCCCCAGAATGAAACTATCGATACATCGGCTTTCGAAAACAGAAGCAAGAGTTTGATTAAATCTTCAGCCCTACCTTTTGGCATCTCATGTTGTCTGAAGATTCAGAACATCAAGGAAAAATCCACAGAGTTGATTCATCCGTGCATGAGTTTCTGAGATAGAAATCGTTGCATGATTAGGGTCTCAACACTGGACTTGGAAGAATTCACTCTAGCAAAAGATGACGGCGATTCGTCCTTCCAGCATATGTACCTAGAATGACATTGGATGATGATGTCAACTTAGAGGAATTCAATTGCAGTCAGGAAACAAACATCATTGAAAAAATCAGAGCATGGAATCAAGCAACAAAGTCCCTAGTTTCCGAAGATAGGAGATATTTTTTCAATCAAACTGGGGAAATCGGACATATGGCCCAAGAGACCTAGTCTCCAAATAACATATAGATATAGTATTTGGAGTAATCAGCCCTATGGACTGGGGCATATAAACTAACACTTTGTCGAATTAACTCAACGGAGCATAAACATGAACAGCCACAAAATTGGCTAGACCAAGCTACCTCACAGTTTTGAACAAAGCTATAAAGTAGAATATCCTGAAATGACTGTAGAAGTATTACTTACATATATAGAGTTACAATAAATGAGTATGCTACACATGTACACAAGAGGTGCAACAACAAGAAAAAACAATGCTCGAAATCGAGTAATTAAACCAATAGTCCCTAGAGACAGAGGTTGGTGTGCAGGTTGAATTCCAAAAAATGCAAAGGAAGGATAATCGCAATCGAACAAGTCATGCGCTAGTTTTCGAAGACTGAAACTGTGCCTGATCGAACTTCAATTACAACTTTACAAGAGCAGCTATGCCTTATAATTTAACTGTAATCAATCATCCCATTATAACAGGAATAATAATCGAAGCCTAAGTTGCAAAGAACCCAGCTTCTGGAGGAGTGGAAGTCCCTCCACCAGACTAAAGATTGGATGACCGAAAAGTCATAAGTTGTTAGATCCTGTTGCATCATGATCTACTACCTCTTCTAAGAATACTTGCCAAGTTTTATACCATGCCAAATAATCTAGCTCGAGAAGTGAAGACTCATCTGATTCAAGCTGTTTGACCAAAAAAAGCTAACTTTAAATGGACCTAGAGAACATATACGGATTCAGATTGACTTGAAATTTTGGTACAACACTTGAAAGACATAAAAGAAGCTTAGAAAAAATGGTATCATTTGGAGTTGGTTTGATAGATTGCTAGCAAACTAACTAGATGGATCGCCCCACAACGTAAAATTTATAGGGTAGGTTCCACAAATCCTAAGAGAGTATCTGCAAAGTTTCATCTGGTTTCATTAAGTTTTTGAGCGAGTTATGGATGATTTTTCTTTGAATTGGGCCAGTTTGATCCATCAGGTCTGACCCATGAGGATTAGGCCCCATGACCTATGATCCATAAGGGAGGCTATCCTACTCATCTACATTGCATGTGAGAGTTTTTGTGTGATTTGTTTAAGTATTGAGTGAGTTATGGATGATTCTTCTGGACTAAATGACCCATGAAAATGGATGATCAAATGAACTCCAAACGGCTTGATATTTGGACAATGCACTTAAATAGAAGATAACCAAAATAAGACCACTCAAAAATATGCTAAATGGATAGATAGCTAGTGATCCATCCTCTATGGATAGCTAGCGATCCATCCCCTATGGATAACTAGCGATCTATCCCCTATTGATAGCCAACGATCCATCAAGATAGGTCGGATCGCCCTCAAACTTTCCAAGCTCCTTCGTAGCACTAAGTAAAGGTTTTTGGTAGAAAAATATGCTAAGTTGATGGATAGATAACGATCCATCCCCTATGGACAGCTAAGATCCATCTCATATGGATAGCTAGCGATCCATAGAAATGACTCAGATTGATTTGGTATTTTCGGTGGTGACTTGGCATAACAACTGACTCTTCTACACTTGGACTTTTGGCCTAATACTCACTGAATTCCCCTATAAATACTCACATGTCTGCAACATAAAGAGGATCTTCTGGACTGGCTGCTGGAACTCTACATAGATTATTCATTACTCTTCTCCTTCCACACAATAGTCACTAGGGGTTCACTGTGGTTCTCCGGTGAACTCTTGTAATTGTGACTTGATCAAACTTAGAAGATTCAATCATATTGTAACCTGATTTAACTTGTAACAACAATCAGTTAATAGAAAGTTATAAAGTGGATGTAGGCTTTGTTTCCTGGAGATTTGACCAGGCAACTGAGTGCTCGGCATTGGCCACTACTCGGCATGAAGGACTGTTCGGCATCCAGTGGGACTCGGCATCCATAGCGTTCGACATCCGTAGTGCTCGGCGATCAGGAGACTCGGCGTCATTTAGTGTTCGGCGACAACCAATGCTCGACGCTAGCGTTCGGCATACAAAGTTGCTCGGCATCGAGACTTCTCGGCATCAGGTAGCACTCGGCATCAGAGAGTGTCCGACATCCAGGAGTGTTCGGCGAAGCATTTAGCATCCAGGAGTGTTCGGCGAAGCATTTGGCGTCAAGTAGTGTTCGGCATCGACTAGCACTCGGCTACAGGAGTATTCGGCATCCCAAGGTACTCGGCGTCAAGTAGTGTTCGGCATCAACTGGCACTCGGCTACAAGAGCGTTCGGCATCCCATGGCACTCGGCATCCAAAGGTACTCGGCGTAGTACTCGGCAACAGGAGTACTCGGCATCCCAAGGTACTCGGCGTTAGTAGAACTCGGCGATAGGATAACTCGGCAACGAGAGCGCTCGGCATTCAGAAGGCATTCAGTATGCACAACTTCACAAGGACCGTTCGGCATGGAAAGCATCGTCCGGCATGGGAAGGGCTGCTCGGCATCAGAGCGTTCGGCATACCAGGATCGACATGCAGCGACCACTGTACTGGGGCTAGAGTGTTCGGCCATCCAGCCCATTTGGGAAGTCCAGCCCATATTTGCCTATAAATGAGGGGTAGGGGCACAATGAAATGGATCCTTTTTTGGAGAGAAAACACCGGGGAGACTCTGCCATTTTCAAGACTCATCTTCTCTACTTAACAACTTCATTCAAGCATTTGATTCACGAATTGTATTTGTAATCAACTATAAAGAAGATCAATAAAGTTTAACCTCAAAGTGGACGTAGGCAATTACGCTGAACCACTATAAATTTGGTGTTCTTACTTTCTGTATTTAGATTAGCACTGTCTTCTCTGTTTAATTGGATTTCATCACTTATATCTCTTCACAATCTTCTTCTACGAGGTTAGTGACCAATTTTGGTGCTAACACTTTGGTGCTTTCACCGAGAATCGAATTCTCAGACCTCAAGGATCTGCTTTGAAGCTACTGGATTGAACAAATCCACCAAAGAAGATCCGACTCACTGATAGGATATCCGTTGATTCTACTCAGAGTTCATACCAATAACTCTACAATGGCAAGACCGCGTACCAGGTCAGCTTCTCACAATGCGGATGCCCACGAGACTGCTAGCGTGCAACAAGCAGGGCCTAGAAATCAACCAGCAATTCCAAATACAGGAGTTGCCACTCAGGACCAAACTCCAGTTGTCACCAGAATAGAGTTCAACGACTTGATGAGAGATCTCAGGGAAAGTAGGAGACAACTAGGAGAGCAGATGCAAGCCAATGCCAACCTGATGGCACAACTTACTCAACAGCAACAACAGAATGCTGGGGGCAATCCCGTTGCTTACTCCTCATCTGACAGCTCTACTTCATCTGATGAACCTCCCAGGCGCAGACGCCGCAAGACTGATGATGCGCGAGCAGATTCTGCTGTTCGAACAGCTGGAGACCGCGACCAAGCAAGAGCTGGAAGCTTCAGGACCGGGATACAGATGGAAGATAGAGGCCCAGATCATCAAAATGCTAACGATGTCGAACCTCAAGATGCACGATTGGCAGATCGCCAAGAGAGGAGGCATCAGCATGGACAGGCGCGTAGAACAGACTCCGACCTTCCGCCTTCCATACAGACACCAGATCTGACAGCCATGATCAGGCAGTTGATGAAGGAAAATCAGGGGTTATCGAATGATGATTGGGGAGTGTCAAGAAGTCATACTCCGTTCACGGATGTTGTGTTGCAAGCGGCTTACCCCAGGAAGTTTAGTATGCCTACTATTCCTGCATATGAAGGAAAGACTGACCCTAGACAACATGTCATGAGGTACGAGTGGATGATGGATTCAGCCAGAGCGAATGATGCCACCAAGTGTAGGTGTTTTCCGATTACTCTATCTGGGATCGCCACTATGTGGTTCACCCGACTTCCTCCGCGATCCGTATCAAATTTCGAGGAGTTGGCGAAGAAGTTTATTGAGCAGTTCAGGATACACACTACGCGCCCAAAGGACGTGATGTCTCTGTCAAGTGTAATCCAAAATCCTGGCGAATCGTTGAAGGAATATTTGCAAAGATTCCACGTGGCAGCAACTAAAGTCAGTAATCCCAATGACCATGCAATTCTGATGGCTGTAATGAGAGGTGTGGATCCAGACTCTGAGTTTGGAGACTGGCTGGCAGGAAAACCTCCAGCTACGCTAGAACGTTTCTACTCTAAGGCACACCAGTTCATAAGAAGAGAGGAAGCTAGGTGGGTACGACGAGATAAGGCGCCAGGGCCTGTCCAAGAGTCAATAAAGAGCAACATCGCTGTGAAGCAATCGGGAGACAGCTCGGGAAAGGTCCAAGTCAACGTCCAGAACAAACCTGGGCAACCCAAGGAGTCCGGAGGAAGGAGTCAAGGGAAAAGAAAAGAAGCAGGAAAGTGGAAGTCGAGAATTCCAAGCTACAACGAGTACACTCTGCTAAACGCCCCACTTGAAAACATTTACCTATCCACCTGCAATACTTTTCAGTACAGAAAACCACGTCCAAAAGAATCAACTGAAGAACAGAAGCGGACCGGGAAATATTGTCGCTTCCATGAGACTTATGGACACAATACGGAAGAATGTAGACACTTGCACGACGCTATCGAGAAGTTGATCAGGCAGAAGAAATTGCAGGAATTTGTGAAGGATCCACAAGAAGGAGGACAGGGAACGTCCAACCCAGGTCGTGCACCAGCTCCACGTCATCCCGAGGAGTCTGCTCGGACCGTTGGTAGACTGGTCATAAATACAATTATCGGCGGGCCTCACCCCGCGTATAAGAATTGGCAGGAGATGGAGCGATATGCAAGTTCCTTGAAGCATGCAGATTTTGAGTGTTGTTCGAACATGGAGGACGGAGCCCCTGCTAAGCAGCAGCGCGTAATGACAGACGATATTGTGTTCAGAAGCAGAAACACTGATCAGGTAGAGGCTCCGACCATCGACCCCATGGTCATATCTGCAACGATCGGACCAGCATACGTAAAAAGAATTCTGATTGATTCTGGGAGTTCAGTCAACATCATCTTCAAGAAGGCCTACCAGTTGAACTGGGACAAGGCTTTAACGGCGCTTCAACTGATGCAGTGGGATATGTCGAGTTACCAGTTGAACTGGGACAAGGCGAGCGTCGGAGAGTGCGAATTCTACCCTTTGTAGTTTTGGATGTGGACTCTTCGTATAACGTTTTCTTGGGCCGGCCAGCCCTGGCGGGGTTTAGGGCAGCGTTAGCCCCGTGGTGTTTAACTTTGAAGTTCCCGACTGACAAAGGAGTAGGCGTTGTTCACGGCGATCAAGCAGCTGGTCGTTCCTGTTATGTGGCCGAGCTCCGAGAGGCCCACCAGAGGGAGAAAGGAAAGGTTGCGGACAATCCCGTCCGCATCCTCAATGCGGATAATTGACAATTAGTGCCCGAGCCCTGGCTCGGGCATAGTTCTCGGATCTACGGAGATATAGATCCGAGAGACGACGATGAGAAACCCAGGGAAGAGAAGGCGGCACCGGCTGAATTAACAGTTGACATTTCAGTTAGCCGTGACGACCCTTCGCGAATACTGAAGATCGGATCACAGCTAGGCCCCGCAATGATTGAAGACCTTAGCGACTTCCTCCGGGCAAACCTTGATGTTTTCGAGTTGAGCCAATTCGATATCGCGTACTTACCACGGAGAGCCATCCGAGGGCAAGCGTTAGCAGACTTCATCGCTGAATTTACCATACCCATCAAACCGGACGATCACGACATCATTCTCCCCCTTCGATGGAAATTATACACTGACGGCGCATCAAACGACCGTTGCTCCGGCGCAGGCGTAGTTCTTGTAACTCCGGAAAACCGATCGATCTGTTATGCCCTGAAGCTCGATTTCCTGGCTACAAATAACGAAGCCGAATATGAAGCACTGATCGCTGGCTTAAAGCTCATCAGGGAACTCGGGATCGAATCAGTCGAAATCTTTTGTGACTCGCAGTTGGTGGTTTACCAAGTACGGGGAGACTACCAAGCAAAGTGACGAAAGCTTGCTCCGTACCTCATTCAGGTCCAAGAACTACTATCAAATCTTGAGCGTTATGACATCTCACATATCCCGTGCGAACAGAACAAAGAAGCCGACTTATTGGCTAAGTTCGCGAGTACCGACGATACGCAACAAATGGGATTGTATCCCGTCGAAGTCTTGCATGCCCCGAGCATAGACGAAATGAAAGTCGATCGCGTGTTGGGAACAGAAATCGAGAAGGAATCGTGGATAACCCCATTCAAACTGTACCTGACGACCGGGGCTTCACCAGGAAAAAGAAGCGAAAGACGGCAGGTCCTTCGAAAGGCCACGCGATACGTAATGCAGGATGGGTCCATGTATCGAAAAGGATTCTCGGTCCCATTATTGCGGTGCATCGCTCATGATGAAACAAAGCGAGTCTTAAGAGAAGTTCACGAAGGGGAATGCGGCGACCATACTGGGGGGCAAACGCTAGCAAAGAAGATCCTCCGCTATGGATATTACTGGCCCACCGTAAACCGGGATGCCGCGGACTACGCAAGAAAATGCGACAAGTGTCAAAGATATGCAAAAATCCCGAGGGCTCCATCAACGGAACTCACACAAATGACCAGTCCTTGGCCATTTGCGATCTGGGGAATCGACATAATCGGCTCTTTGCCTTTATCTAAAGGTGGTGCGAAATATGCAATAGTTGCAGTCGACTATTTCACGAAATGGGCTGAGGCAGAACCTTTGGCCACTATCACCTCTAAGAAGGTCATTAACTTCGTTGTACGAAACATTATATGCCGCTTTGGCCTTCCATGCACCATCATTACAGACAACGGAACGCAATTCGAAAGTAGAGAGTTCAAAGAGTTTTGTTTAAAGTACGGCATCGAGAAAAAGTTCGCCGCCGTTGCACACCCAAAAGCTAACGGACAAGTCGAGGCCGTTAACAAAATAATCAAGTCCATACTAAAGAAGCGTCTGGAGAAGGTTGGAGGCAAGTGGGTAGATGAACTCCCGACAGCATTATGGGCGTATAGAACTACCCACAAGTCCGCGACCGGCCACACTCCGTTCGCCTTGGCATACGGCTCTGAAGCCGTTATACCCGTGGAACTTGAAGTTCCATCGCACCGAGTGACATACTATGATCCCAAGACGAACCAAAACCTCTTGCTGGAATCACTGGACTGCATCGACGAAAAGCGTGAAGAAGCTGAATTAAGGGCGGCGGGGCACAGACATCGAGTCAAGCGTTACTACGACGGCAGAGTCCGCCCAAGAATCTTTGATGTGGGTGATCTCGTTCTGAAACGAGTCTTCCCGGTACCATCACGCATGAATCCCAGCTGGGAAGGTCCATACGCCATTGAACGGAAGCTTGGAAAAGGAACATTCAAGCTAGCGACCGTTGATGGCGCGACACTCCCCCGAGCATGGAACAGTGAACATTTGCGGCACTATTACATTTAGCATGTTTTCCTTTCTTGTTGTAGGCACTGTTATTTCCTGCATGTTTCCATTCAATAATGACTTAGTTTCCTTGTGAAAGTTGTAATCAAGCAATTTAGTTGATTTCGTTAATAAAGGCTTGAAGCCATATTTTCTATGAAGTTTCTATATCTCTTAATTGGATGATAAATTACATTATCATTCACGACATGCAGACTCGTACGAACGATTTCAAATCTCCGAATCCCCAGAGTGCGGAGCGGAGTACTCTAAGTCCCCAGAGCGCGGACTAGAGTATAAACGATTTAAAATCTCTGAATCCCCAGAGTGCGGAGCGGAGTACTCTAAGTCCCCAGAGCGCGGACTAGAGTATAAACGATTTCCAATCTCCGAATCCCCAGAGTACGGAGCGGAGTACTCTAAGTCCCCAGAGCGCGGACTAGAGTATAAACGATTTCCAATCTCCGAATCCCCAGAGTGCGGAGCGGAGTACTCTAAGTCCCCAGAGCGCGGACTAGAGTATAAACGATTTCCAATCTCCGAATCCCCAGAGTGCGGAGCGAAGTACTCTAAGTCCCCAGAGCGCGGACTAGAGTATAAACGATTTCAAATCTCTGAATCCCCAGAGTGCGGAGCGGAGTACTCTAAGTCCCCAGAGCGTGGACTAGAGTATAAACGATTTCCAATCTCCGAATCCCCAAAGTGCGGAGCGGAGTACTCTAAGTCCCCAGAGCGCGGACTAGAGTATAAACGATTTCAAATCTCCGAATCCCCAGAGTGCGGAGCGGAGTACTCTAAGTCCCCAGAGCGCGGACTAGAGTATAAACGATTTCAAATCTCCGAATCCCCAGAGTGCGGAGCGGAGTACTCTAAGTCCCCAGAGCGCGGACTAGAGTATAAACGATTTCCAATCTCCGAATCCCCAGAGTGCGGAGCGGAGTACTCTAAGTCCCCAGAGCGCGGACTAGAGTATAAACGATTTCAAATCTCCGAATCCCCAGAGTGCGGAGCGGAGTACTCTAAGTCCCCAGAGCGCGGACTAGAGTATAAATGATTTCCAATCTCCGAATCCCCAGAGTGCAGAACGGAGAACTCTAAGTCCCTAGAGCGCGGACTAGAGTATGAACAGTCTCAAGTCTCCAAGTCCCCGGAGCACAGTGTCAGCAAACCAAATAAAGACAAGAGAATCATTCAAACAAAAAGAAACTAAAATTTTATTCGATAAGTCCAAAATGGGGATACACGATCACTCCTACAAAATTCAGGCCTATACAAACTACGAGTTGCGGAAGATAAAAACAATTACAAAACCTAAGCAGGAAACTTGTTGAGCAAGTGCATCGATTATTTCTTCAACTTCTTCTTCTTGTCTTCCTTTGGTGTTTCCGACGACTCCTCTCCCTCACGCTTTCTCTTGGACTTTTTGCTTGCTAGAGAAACGGAGTCAGGAGTAGGGGACGGAACATCTAGTGGTCTGGACCTGCCCGGGAGAATGATTTTCAAAGGTCTGTTACGCGGGTCAGTGAGTTCCAGTATTTCAGATTCAAATTTGACTTTGACCTTTTTCTTCTCCTCGTTGGCGAGACGGTCCTTCATGCTCATCTCTGAAGTATGCTCAGAGGCGCCAGTGATTTTAATTTCACCGCTTCCTTCGGCAGGAGACGAAGTATCAAGTTTGTCATCATCAAGCGCCCTGATCACTTGAGCGTCTGGACCGGGAGTTACTCCTACGTGAGCAACGTCGCTTGTTTTCTCTGCTTCCTCCTTGGCGTCATCGCTCCTCGGAGTTGGCGCGGCGTCAGAACGACCTACATGAAAATATAAGAAATGGGCATTAGAACGAATAACCATTGCTGAAAAATGACGGGATCTCTTCGACTTCTAGAGAAAGAAGAATTTCCTACCAGGATCCGGTTGGCTATCGGTGGCGCGCGGGGTTTCACCCTCCAGGATAGGTGACAGCACATGAACGCAAAGCCCGGGATCTTCGGGATCATAACTGGCATGCTGCTCGAATGGATCAAGCGTTGACCGACCGGCCGATTGAGCAGCATAAGGAGCGGCGATGTGAGGAGTAGTAGTGTCGGCCTCTGACGGGCCGGCTTCGTCGTTCTTCTCTTTCGAAGGGGAAGAGCCTTTGCCATAAAGAGCCAATGCTGCGGATAAATCCGATGGCTCATTCCCCCTCAGGAACTCCTTCACCAATGCATCCTCGTCGACCTCTTCGGAGCCTGACTCGACTTTCCTGATCTTTATCAGAGTTTCCCATGCCTCAGCCAGGGATTCGAGGTAGCCGTCGCCCAAGAATGTAAAGTCACGGTGCATAAGGACGCGGGCTCCGTACTCGGCGATCAACGGGTCAAACATACTTTTGACCTCTTCCCTGCCGGCCTCTGCGGCCGCCTCAAGACGAGAATCAAGCTCCTCCACAGCCATTCTTTTGCCCTCCTCACGGGCCTCATCCTTCATTTTCTCGACCCCGGCAAGTTCATCGTCGAGCTTTGTCTTCAGGAGTCGGGTAGCAACAATCTCATCACAATATCGCTGTGATTCTTCCTGAGCAGCTATTTTGTCTTCTTTCTCCTTGGAGAGTAGTTCTTTCAGCTCTTTGACTTGAGTAGCGAGCGCGTCCCTTTCTTTTTGGACAGAGTCTTTTTCTAGGAAAAGGGCGCCGCTGCGCTGGACTGCTTCGTCAAGCTCCTTTTTGTGAGCCACCTCTAAGCGAGTAACTGCCTCAGCAGTATCTTTTGCACCTTGTTCAGCGGCTTCTAGCTTTGACTTATACGAAGCGAGCTCTTCGTCTTGGAGTTTGATGATTTTCTTATCGCTGTCAGCCTCCAGATTCAGACGGTCAATCTCGTGTTGACGCTCGACAGATACTTCCGAGATCTTCTCCACCAAGTGCACGAATGCGTCATGTTGAACATAGATGTCATTGTTGCAGGCAATGGCACTTTGCTTCACGTGCCCAGGAATGTGATGGATGGCTGGGAGGAATTTCAAGCCATCAAAACAGATTTTCGGAAACTTGGCCTTAAGGTCGACCATCTTTTCCGCAACAGTTGGGTCCACGGCAGGAGTAGGAGGAGGAGGCCTTGAGAATTCTGTTCTTTTACGTTGCTCTCGAACTTGCCTCGTACTCGATGAACTGGAATGTTGTTCTCGAGCAGCATCAGATTGATAACCCTTCTGCAAAGACTTCTCTTTATCCGGCTCAGTTGGAGGAGGAAGATCGCGGGATTGGGTAGATTGAGAGTGTGCTTTCTTGCGGTGAGACGAGTCGCGAGGACGATTGTCCCTATCTTCATAATCACCTCGGTCCCTGCGTCTGCCTGAACCGGAATCCCGTTCGGAGTGATGGAATATAGAAGACCCCTGAAGGCGATCAAGTCCGTGAGAGAGGCCCATATCACCTGCAAAGAATGGAGATAACAACGAGTTAAGGAGAATTCACGAATTAAAAAGACTTGAAGTATATCATGGAATGCGCATGTGCGTGTGTGTCCTAGTGTTCCCCCCGACGGACCCGTTCGTTTATCTTTGCTAATCGGAGTATTGTCTCCTTGAGCCGGGAGTTGAACTCCTGCGTTGCCCCTCGCGGGCGAAGAGAATTTGAGGGTTTCAGGATCATCGAACCCGTAATTAAGCAAATCATCGGGAATTGACAGGTTTGACAGACCCTTCAAGGAACTTTCAAGATGCTGTGAAGAAGCCTCTTTCTCAGGCGGTATAAGCGTGACTTTTGAAGTACCACCAACTTTCTCCTTCTGAACTTTATACTTTAACTTCTTCTTTCCCTTCGAAGGGGAGGACGACGTCTCGATGTCGTGGACTTCAACTGCTGGATTCTGAGAAGGACCCGCATTCTCACCCTGAGTTTCAGGAGCATCATCCTCTTTGCGCTCGCTTTCTTCGTGCGTATCGGGAGCGCGGCGCGACGACAGTCCGGCAAGTTTTTTCCCTTTACCGGACGGAGGTTTGGGAATGGTAACACCTTCCGGAAGGCTGATCCGACGACCAGGAGCCAGCAAGCCGAACCCCGACAGCGATTCATTTGAAATGATAACTCGGATGTCTCGATCCTCGGCAGGAAGGGCCCTAATGGCTTCAACAGCCTCAGAATATCCTCGGCCTTCCGAACGCGGGTTGATACCTGAAAAGATGAAATGAAGAGTTAGGAAAGGCATGACTCCGGTTAAATACGAATAATAACTCGGCAGAGAGACTTACTGCCCTCAACCCATCTCCTAGCAAAACCAGACGGGCAGCGCACATAGAACCATTCCTGTTTGTACAGGGCGAATTTGCTGCATGCCCCTGTCAGGATCTGGCATTTGTGGTATGGCTCGAGGAACATAAAAGAAGAACTGTCTTTCCGTCTCTTGAACATATAAATGTATCTAATATCACCGGGGGTTGGAGGTCTGGAGAAGACAGCCATCAAAAGTAAATAAGTCCCATATAGGAATGCATGGCCATTCGGGTGGAGCTGCGATGGAGCTATGTCTATATACCGCAGCACATCCCGGAGAAATAAATTGAATGGAGGCACGCTTCTCATCCAACACATGAACTTGTTGCAGGCGGTGTACCCGACTGGGGGCAAATGAGGGCGGTCGTGTCTCGAAGGAACTAACACTTCGGCAAAAGGAATCCCGTGAATGGAGCATATCCGCCGTAGAGCAGCTTCGTTGATCTTCGAGGCTTGAGAATCGATTGGATTGTCTAGTAAGATGGTTGACTCCAGAGCATCAGGCGCCAAGTTATGAGCGGGAGAGGTTGACGGGTTAGAAGTATCTGCGGCTCCCTGCCTCGATGACGGCCCAGGCCTGTCGGATATGGTAGCGGAGCTAGATTTTCTCGACATCCCAAATAAATAACTAAGTGCTTGAGAGAACTATACTTAAAAAACGTTGAACGTTAGAATTAGCAACACGAGTTTTCCCCCCACGTGGTGTGTAAACTAGTGCAGGCAATTGTGTACAAGCGATAAGAATCTAAAGGTTTTTTAAAGATATAATAATCAGCTTCGAATCATCGACTTCGAAGATCGTCATCGCTGACCGTCTCAAAAAGCTTGCCTTGAGGCGATTACAGTTCCAGATTCAGAAAGCATATGTTCTATAAAGTGACCGGCCTAAGTGTAGTCTGACATTTATACTGTTCGGCATTTAAGTAATGAACGGCAATTGTATTGTTCGTCCTAAGTATAGGTCAGCATGTATGTTTGCTCGGCATGTCGAGCGTTCGGCTAAAGGTCTCGTTCGGTTAGGACATTGTCCTGTTAAGAGTTCTGTTCGGCATTTAAGATTGTTCGTCCTAAGTATAGTGTTCGGCGGTGTTTTGCTCGGACTAAAGAGTGTTCGGCAATTGTATTGTTCGGCTGAATTCAATGATCGGCATGTCAATTGTTCGGCTTGGGTTATTGTTCGGCTAAGTTATTGCTCTACATTTTAGTAATTGTTCAGCATTGATACCGTTCGGCATTCAAGACTGTTCGGTTTGGGTTATCGTTCGGCTAAAAGTAGCGCTCCACCACGATTTCAACTCCACCCTACATCTTCTCCATCTGCGCCGAACGACAGGGACAGATCGCCCGGCGAAGACTACGCCGTTCAGCATCCCATCTTTCTTTTCCCTCCAGTCTCGTTCGGCACGAAGGAGCTAGCCCTAACTAGACAACTCCAAACATGCGAGCCATTTGTGCTCGATGCATATTATACGATCATAGAGATGTCACGTTTCCCACGAAAACAACCTAAGTCTTGTGTTGAAGTAATCTAATCACAGAAGGATAGATACCTAGTTCGAAAGTCTAAGTTGAGGAAGGATCAATTAGGTCTCAAATCTGGCAGGATGGCAAGAATTGCAAGTCTCTAAGGAATGACAGAAAAGAGGGCGTAAAAGGAAAAGAGACGGGAAGGACCTGGTTATATAGAGGGAGGTAGAAGTTGAAGAGGCTATACCCGGTAGAACCGGTCAACACCGAAGGGTTCGGCATCGAAGCAGAGTGACGTTCGGCACACGAGGTACGTTCGGCTTCGAGCGTATCGTTCGGCATCTAAATCTCGTTCGTCTTGCACCTCCTTCACTAACTAAGGGTTCACTGTGGTTCTCCGGTGAACTCTTGTAATTGTGACTTGATCAAACTTAGAAGATTCAATCATATTGTAACCTGATTTAACTTGTAACAACAATCGGTTAATAGAAAGTTATAAAGTGGATGTAGGCTTTGTTTCCTGGAGATTTGACCAGGCAACTGAGTGCTCGGCATTGGCCACTACTCGGCATGAAGGACTGTTCGGCATCCAGTGGGACTCGGCATCCATAGCGTTCGGCATCCGTAGTGCTCGGCGATCAGGAGACTCGGCGTCATTTAGTGTTCGGCGACAACCAATGCTCGGCGCTAGCGTTCGGCATACAAAGGTGCTCGACATCGAGACTGCTCGGCATCAGGTAGCACTCGGCATCAGAGAGTGTCCGGCATCCAGGAGTGTTCGGCGAAGCATTTAGCATCCAGGAGTGTTCGGCGAAGCATTTGGCGTCAAGTAGTGTTCGGCATCGACTAGCACTCGGCTACAGGAGTACTCGGCATCCCAAGGTACTCGACGTCAAGTAGTGTTCGGCATCAACTTGCACTCGGCTACAAGAGCGTTCGGCATCCCATGGCACTCGGCATCCAAAGGTACTCGACGTAGTACTCGGCAACAGGAGTACTCGGCATCCCAAGGTACTCGGCGTCAGTAGAACTCGGCGATAGGATAACTCGGCAACGAGAGCGCTCGGCATTCAGAAGGCATTCAGTATGCACAACTTCACAAGGACCGTTCAGCATGGAAAGCATCGTCTGGCATGGGAAGGGCTGCTCGGCATCAGAGCGTTCGAGATACCAGGATCGACATGCAGCGACCACTGTACTGGGGCTAGAGTGTTCGGCCATCCAGCCCATTTGGGAAGTCCAGCCCATATTTGCCTATAAATAGAGAGGCAGGGGCACAATGAAATGGATCCTTTTTTGGAGAGAAAACACCGGGGAGACTCTGCCATTTTCAAGACTCATCTTCTCTACTTAACAACTTCATTCAAGCATTTGATTCACGAATTGTATTTGTAATCAACTATAAAGAAGATCAATAAAGTTTAACCTAAAAGTGGACGTAGGCAATTACGCTGAACCACTATAAATTTGGTGTTCTTACTTTCTGTATTTAGATTAGCACTGTCTTCTCTGTTTAATTGGATTTCATCACTTATATCTCTTCACAATCTTCTTCTACGAGGTTAGTGACCAATTTTGGTGCTAACAGGCTTCAATAATAGCTAAACCATTATAAAAATCTTCTTGTCTTTTTACTATTTCGGCTCTTTTTACATTTATTCTATATATTATTACTCTGTAAGAATAGGGCTGGTGCTTTCACACTCAATACAGGGTGTTGATCCATTTTTTGGGTTAATAGCTACCAAGCACCTTCGGATGGCGATAGGACACTACCAATTTCCATCAAATTGCCTCACAATTTCATCAATCATCTTTTTCATATTTTTTTTAAATACGGGTAGGATTTGGTACCGACCCTTATAGGGCGATTGATATTGATCCCATAAGCACACGTTTAATGCTCGGACCCATTTACAATGGGTTGCGTAGCGTATTGAGTGAAAACACATGCTTTTAATTTTGGATTATTGAGCTACGTATGGTATTTCCCACTTAATCAATCCTTTATTTCCATTTTCTATCATCTTCTTATATTGATTCCTCCTTGCAACCAATATGACCCCTCGTTATTCTTCACTTTCTTTAACCAGTCCCTTCGTTTTCATTCGTTCAGTTATTTCTAATCTATTTGCAACTGAACCCATTCCATTCCTTCAGCCGCCATTAAAGAGCTCGAATTCCCAACCTCCAACAACGCCAAATCTCGAATCGACTAGATCGAACCCCATATCCACAGTACCTTCGCATGTTCGTGCTCTAAATCTGCCAATCATCACTTCTAATTGACTAATTCTCAAGGTAGAATCCCTCTTGAAGCCCTAGACCAGATCCGCCTAGGTCACTTGATTTTGTTTTGAAATTTTTCACCGCATGCGTAGGTAGGTGTTGGGCTGGAGTGAGTGTAGGGATCGGTTGCAGGCATGGGATCCGTGTTGATGTTTAGAGATGAAGTGAGGTATAGGGTCAAATACTGGTTGGTGTGGGCCATTCGGTATGGATATGGGATGGATGAGATGGAGTTGCAGATAAATGTTGGATTGGTATTTTTGTGGAGGAGATGAAGTGGAGTGGCAGCAAGCATTGGGATCGGTCGTGGGTTAGAAGCATAGGGGATCAGTTGCAGGCATGTTGGAGACAATGTTGGGTCTAAATATTTTATTTGATTGAATGCCTATATGGTCTTGGTGTTGATATTAAGATGGTACCATGTTTTTATGAAGATTGTAGTATAGCATCATTGATGAATAAAGGTTGCTTGATGTTGTTGATTAAGTAAACAACTGTTGGATTTTGGTTGATCGGATGAACGGATTGATATTTTATTATATTTGTTAGTTAATTTCGATTGCCAATGTCTGCTCAATGATATGGAGCTTTTGCGTTAATAAAGGGAAAAAAATCCTTTCTGATACCTGACTAAAACCAATCCCTCAATAATTGATCTTCTCCTCTCATCGTGAGTCATATTTAGGGATCAGTAGTATATATTAATCTTCTCCTGTCACGTAAATATTCACATGTACATATTTATGGATCGACATTCCATATTTGCCTATGTGCACATACTCGCAAGTGAATGTGTCCTTGGTATGGGTTCGATTATGATCCCATACATGGGTGAATTTTTTTATATCTTTTCCTTGTACTCCTGGGTCATGTATGAATAGATTTTGCTATAAGGATACTAGCTTTGTGACCTTGGACTCGAACACATGCACGTGTACGCCTGTATGGACTTAAACTTAAATGTATGAAAATGCTTGTTTGTTTGAACGTGAATTTAGATGTATGCATATTCCCTAAAAGTTGATGATGTGCTCTTATGTCCCGATAACCGATCCCTAAACTTGAACGTAACTCTCACATATACCCATTGACGTGAAATTCGGTAGGGACGGTTGGCGATGACGATCACTTCGATCGAACTCCTAAGTTTCCCCATAACTGCCGTATAATAGTGAATTGTACAACACTGCACAACATTTGATAGTTATGGGTTCTAGATGCTTCAAGCGATTATCTATAATGACTTACTTTTGCTTTAAATTTGAATCTGCATGTGTATTTGAGTAATGCGCTTTCCATTCAATTTACTCGCGATCTGTGGCTCGTCGTTCGGGTTGTAATGATTGTTAGTCACCTATGTGCATGGGCGTCGATCTGATGATTCTATATCTAGGCATTCTTTCGGCCGTAGCCTTGAGTCGTTTTAAACACTAGGCATGAGTCATGGTATTTAGCTGTCATAGTTAGCTTTTGACTGATCAGACTTCTGCCCCCGGTCTCAGGTTGATAGATGTAATGCAGGGACGGTCGATCTTGTCCTAGTTATGTTTATACTCCTGCCTAAGCTCCCAAAACTTAGAGTTGTGATGAATGTTCGAGTCACATCCATCTTGATTCTCGCTCGTGCCCTCCAAGTCAAGGGCAGATTTCGATAAGTGGACGGGCAAGCCACGTCCGCTTTAGTTTTATACTTTTTCGCCGAATCTGAGGTCAGAGTTAGTTGATGGAAGGCTGAGTCACGCCAATTCTGGATTGTATTCTGGTTTCTCCGTCCCGGGGAAGACTTCTATTCTTCATTGGATTTTGGGCATGAGCTAAGTACTGGACGGTCAATCACGTCCACTTTTGGTGCAGATGTCACCATATTCTAGGCAGGAACTGAAGAGTGGTTGGGTAAGTCACATCTATTTTGTGATTCATTCTTCCCCTATCAAATCAAGGAAGAGAACTGAGCGATGGATGGTCTGATCACATCCATTTCTGGTTGGTATGGGTCAAAATTGACCATTTATCCGGCAGCACAATATAGAAAGATTGGATCGATATTGCCCATCGATCCGATGGTACGATATAGTCAGTCGCCCACAACTTCGGATGTCGTTCCAATTGGTTTTGTATTAAGGCCTCCTTGCAGTCATTTCCTTAAGTCATAAAAAACACCAAGCCAGAGCTATGTTGATGTACCGTATTTAGCTTTAGTAGTTTGTACTCCTACTCCCAATCTTGGTTAGCGGAGTTAGTTCATGGACGGTCGATTCACGTCCTTTTGAGTTTATATTCCTCCTGTCGGTTTCAGGTCAGAGTCGATGAATGAACAGTCAAGTCACATCCATTTGCTGTTTATACTCCTATCAGCACTCTACGGACTAGATTTTATCGATGGGTGGTCGAACCGTGTCCATTTTTTGTTTATACTTTGGTCTGTGCTGTAGGAATAGAGTTTGTTAAGGGGCAATCAGTCACACCTATTTGGTGTTTATACTCTAGTCCGAACTATAGGGACCTGAGTGGGTCAGTGGACGGTCGAACCATGCCTATGTTTTTTATACTCCATTCCACACTAGAGGACCAGAGTTGGTGACGAATGGTCAAACAACATTCGATTTTTGGTTTGGATTTTGGGCTTGCTGATGTCCGAGCAAGGCTTGAATAGTTCGCCATACTTCAGGCACGAGCAGGGTCGCAGATGGACGGATCACATTCTCCTTGGATTGGACGATCGAATCACGTCTAATTTAAGCTTGGGCTCTCAAAATACTCCTGCATCTAGGGCAGGAGTCGATGTGTGGATGATTGTACCACATCCACTTTCATTTGGATCCTATTTCTACCAAGCCTTGGAGTAAGATGGGTGTTCTGGTGAACTTCGAGCTCGAGCAAGGGAGCAGATGGTCAGACAGCATCCACTTTGAGTAGTGTCTTTGGCCCCAAGTTAAAGGCAAGAGTTGGAGAGTGTACGGTCGAGTCACGTCCATTTTGAATTGCTCTTCTAGTTAAATCATAGTCCAAGTTAGCGAACGAACATTGTGTCACATTCATTCGGAGCTGGATGGTCATCACGTCCAATTTGATTTATATTCTCCCATTGGATCTAGGGATAGAGTTAGCTTAGGAGCAGTCGAGTCATGCTCATCTAGTTCCATACTCCTCCTAACTGATCAAAGGAGGATGCTGGAGAATGAATGTTCAAGTCATACTCCTTCCTGGTTTATTATCTTATCTACACTCTAGGGACCGGAGTTATTCTATAGACGGTCAGGTCATATCCATCTCTGTTTTATACTCTTATCCGCGCACTGGGAACAACGGGTAGTCCTTCACACCCGTCTTTAGTTTATACTCTTATGCACTCCCCGAGTATCAGAGCTAATTGATGGACGGCCGAACCGCATCCATCTTTATGTGTTTATACTCCATTCCATACTGTGGGAACTAGAGTTATATGATAGATGTTCAGTCACACCCATTTTTATGAGTTTATACTCCACCTGTCGAATCAAGGAAGGATTTATTGAATGAAAAGTCAAGTCAAGTTCATTTGTGGAATGGAATTCTACACCCCAATGCCGAGGACAAAAGTTGGCGAGTAGACGATCAATTCACGTCCACTTGGTGATTGTAGCTCCTCCTGTCAAGTCAAGGAAGGGAGTAAGCGATGGATGGCTGGATCACATCCAAGTTTAGGTTGGACGGTCTGGTCAAGTCCAATTTTCTTCTTACACCTCTTAGTAAGTTAAGGGAGAGAGTTGTTGGGTGGACGGTCAGGTCAAGTCCACCTCAAGCTGCAGTCGTGCCCCCATGTCGTGGGCAGTGGTTGATGAGTAGATGGTCAGTCACACCTACTTTAGGTCGACCTCCCAAACTGCACCCTGTGTCCAAGGTAGGATTCGATGTGTGGACGGCCAAGTCATGTCCACTTCTAGTTGAATCTCGGTCTCACTGAGCTTCGAGGAGAAGCAAAAGTTGAAGGAACTAAGCCAGCCCGTTGCGGAAGATGATAAATTTCAAAAAATTTAACCATTTTGGTTCTTTAATGGGCCTATGAGTTCTAAATTCATTTTCAAATTTTCAAAGTTTCTTTTAAATAAAATCAATATTTTATTTAAATTCATAAATAAAGTTTCGCTTTAATTTAATGTGTATGTAAGTTGGAGTATGTTAAATGTTTAGGAAAACCAAGGGGGTTATATGGCACAATCATCTTTGATGATGTTGTACTATGCATATAAATCTTGTTTTGTTCTCCTAGGACAAACGTTAAGAAAACCCATCCACTTAAATAGTTAAGAGGTGATCTGCACTTTTATTCATTGTCTGTTTATTTCTAAAAGAATCGGAGTTGAGTTTACCGAAAACTATCAAATGTTGGATCAAAGAGACCAGGTTCGGATAAGTATGAATTATCCCAGAACCACTTTGAACCAACTCAAGTGTCATATTGAAGACATTTCGAAGATGATGGAATCAAAGACAGAGCTCTTTGAAGTGCAAGGAATGGTTTCTACTGATCCTAAAGGTGATTTCGAAATAGATGTAGTAGAAGTAGTGCCTTCGATTTATTCATATCATGAACAACTTATATGGATGAATGCTGACATTGCATTGTTGCTTGGGGGCATGTTAGCATTCTAAGTGGGAATTGCTAAGAGAGGAAAAAGGTAATCATGACCTCACAAGCCTCACAACCCGGTAATGACTAAAACAAGGATATGCGGCAGAGCTATGTGGTTCGCTACCGTTAGGAGCAGTCATTCCTCGATCTAGAATCAATATTTATGCATTTGCTATGCGCGCAGAAGTGAGGCTATGGCCAGTACACATTGTTTTAGAGCCTTGGTTCGGGAGAATGATATAATTAGACTTGTCATGTTCAAGGGGCAAGTCAGCTCTGTGTTCGTAGGGTGTTCATGTGTGGCCCTCGGTATATTTTTTAGAGGTGTACTATGGTAGGCGGTACCCCGGTAGCCTTATCATTGATGGAAATCCAATCTCCATCACATGCCCCTATGGATTTAGTTGTAAACCTATTATGCTGGAATTTAATAAATGTAGCAATTTTGGCTATGATTAATATTTATTTTACCTTAGATATTATTATAATATCATAAGATTTCCTAGGAGATGGTTTGGTTATCGTAAGGTAAAACCCATCCATGTTTATGTGTGGCATAGTCTTACGAGATACCTTTATTTTGAAAAGTTTTATAAAAGATTAAGAATCTATTTGGTTGTGTTTCTCACGTTGGTTTTACTCGACTGATCCAGGTGTTATTTTTCATAAGATGCTCGGGTCAGCTCGAGCATATTTTCTAGATTTAGCTTGACATTTTGGAGCTTTAGGAGACGAGCTGGATCCTCTAAGGTGTATTCTTGTATTTTACCTTCTGCTATTTGTTCTTGTTGTATTTATCAAAAATTGTAAAGACGGGTTGTTATAACTATCCAAGGTCTAATGATAGGATAATTGTACTCTGATCTATGTAAGTGTATAAAAATTTTCTATTTGTGAAGTTTATTTATATATTATAGATTACTCGTCACGTTGTGAGATTCTATTCTGTATATTTCTTTTTTTCTCACCCCAACGATCTGACTTTTCGGCACTTGGATGTTCGACACGTTAATACCATGGATGTATTAGTGTTGACTTTCTAGAACCAAAAAGGCGGGTTGTTACACCAACTGTAACATCCCCTACTAGGAGACCCAGAAATGGATGTCAATGATGCTGCAATCATCATTAGAATTATTTTCAAGCAACCAAGAGTGAGTTCCATATATTCAAAATAGTCTAAATAAACATAACAACAAACTATTTTTATTTCATCAAATTTATCTTAATATTCATTACATACATGTTTAAAGTTAACCCCAAATAGTACCCACGCAGGGGTGAAAATATAATATAAGAAATACATAGCAGAGGGTCGGGTCAACATATGATGATGCAACCTAAACACTTATAACAATTGGAATGGATCAAAAACTAACAAATGACCAGGCCTTATGCATCGTCTTTGATCCTCGGTCTACGCCTAAAATAACCTGCATATCCAATAAACTCAACCTACTCAAATGAGTACCCATTAGTTTATGGGGAAAACAATGTTAAAAACACGGGTCAGACATAAAGTCTAGTTTAAATAAAACTTGCCGAAAATACATCATAAATTACATAGTGAGACCATGCCGCATAACGCGGAATGGGTTTTCTCCTCACTAACCATAAACTGCAAACATAATACCGCACAAAATAAAGTCATACTTATTTCGTTGGAAACTCCCTAAGTTTCCTTCATGCGGATACTACTACACCCATGTGTAGTTCCCACCCAGTCATCCAATGCCACTCGACCAGAGTGAAAATCTAATGTTTCATAAAATATGAATAGTTACTAATGAATTTTGATATAGTTCCTTTTTAATTCTTATTACGTTTTACTTATACTGCACTGACCCCAATTTCCACAGTATTTACACATATGTTTGTTTAACATTGGTTCGTTGGAATTACTCCCCCATAGAACTGTGTTTATTTTGCTCTGAACAAATATGCTACCCCACTAGCAGTACTCATTCTTATCCTTTGTTAAACTATAATCTGCTATGAAACAGCCACCGCAGATCCTTTTATTTACTTTATTTAATACTGGACATGTTGTGAATCAACCACACGCAAGTCCAAATTAATTATTTTATTTAATTTTGGACCTAGGAGTACTATGAATTAGCCACCCGTAGCCCTTTATCCAACACGTATTTATTTAATTCTAACCTGCTATGAATCAGCTACCCGCAAGTCTCATTTAATTATTATTTAACTATGGACTATAAAGAATCAACCACAAGGCGTTCCTTACTACATAGAATCAACCCCTTGTAGTATTGTTTTATTTTAATTTTAGATTGCACAAAATCAGCCCCTGCAAACCTCTGGAAGTTGAATGCCTCTCCTCACCTGAAGTTTCATCAGATGTGCATTCGAGTAAGCGTCCTTACTCGACGTCAATAGCCCTTCCATACATTACTTCCGCCCACAATTCTTTGACATAGTATGTAACGACCCACAAATTTATCACTTTGATAAATTATATTTATTTTTAAAATTATTCAAATAAAAGGTTGATAATAAAAATACTATTGATTTGAGTGATAATAAATAATAGTAATCTTATTTTGAATAGATATTTATAAAAAAATTCTTCAGGATTTAAATCAATAAAATGAACGAAAACCGTTTTAACGATAACCGGCTCTACAATCGCAAAAAAGTCACGCATGGAGTAGAATACATACACTTATGTTTATAATTGAATAAGAATATGAAATAAAATTAATTATTGTATTTTTGAAAATTAAATGTATTTATGACATTGTTGGTAATGCCCTTAAATATAATAATTGATTTATTAAATTTAATTAGGATTTAATAATTATTTTAATTATTCAAATAACTATTTTAAATGATGATAATTCACTTTTAATAGTAATAAAGTGATAATAAATCATTTATAATAGTTTTATAAAGATGTATATTTGATTTGAAAATATAAGGAAAAATCGATATCGCTTTATCGGTATAATAGCAATTACTGTAAATAATTGTAAATATTAATTTATATGGTTTTATAAATGAAATGTGATCATTTTAAGTAATTAAAAATGATTAGAAATTTGTTTTCAATTTTTTTTACATATATATGTAATTTAATGTATAAGTGAAAATGTGACCGAGAATCGGTTCTCTGATTCACAACGGTTTATCGAACGAAAGTTGTTAGGAATCAATACAACGTTATTTATATGTCATGTACACATATATAACATATAAATACATATCCTAACATGCACATGAACATATATAAACATACATATATACATGTAAACATATATAAGAAAAATCTAAGATATTTTATATAAAAAAACTTAACCCTTAAGCTTCCTAAAGTCAACTATCTTACACACTAAATACATACACATGGCATAGAAGTGAATGAAGTGATGGAGCACATGGAGAAGGGAGAACCAACATGTAGAATGATGTGAAAGAGGGGGTGTGGGCAAGGGGTGATTTGGTCCATGCACATTTAGATATTTTCCATATTTTTTTCCTATAAATACCACCCCTCTTCTCATAAATTCCTAACACATTCTTCATCTTCTTTTTCCTTCTTCTAAATATTTCTCAGAGCCTCTCTAATGGCTTCTTATTCATATAAAAAAATATAGAAAAGTTAGGGGGAAATGTTGTGAATAAAAGAGAAAAATATATACAATAGTTTATAATATCAATCCACTTCAAAACTAGTTCAAATCACCTCCTTATCACCACGCAAACCCACGGCCATAGCCCACCACCACCTTAGGCCGAGAGTTCCACCTTTTCTAGCTTGGGTCGTGGCCTTCCTAAGTCTTGGACTCGATTCCATAAGCTCTGGTGCGACGGTAGCGGAGCTATAACCAATTTTATATTAGCTTGAAGGGAAAATGAAGGTGAGAAACTCTTACTTATATTATATTCCTTGTTGATGATATGATGTTTGCAATGGATGTTTAATATGCTTTGATCATCATGTTGGGTTGTTAAATATGAATGTTGAATATATATGCATGTCACTGAAATACACGTCGATAAGCACAAAGGAAATCACTTTCCTTGATTTAATGAATTGGCATATATGAAATGTTAAATCTCCTTAAAAAGGTTTAAAAATGAATTTGAAATGTTTTATAAACATGTGAAAGTGTTTTGGTGAAGTTTGAAAAGTAATGGAAAATGTAGTCAAAAACAGGCACATCGCGTAACAGCTGTTCGCGATTTCACGCCATAAAAAGCAAAACAAGTGTATAGAATGGAATATAGCTCAGATTTCTTCGAAATAAGAATTTTCCAAACTATTATATCCATATTTTTCCAATGAAGAAAGAAAATTGAGATTTCGATCAGTAGATTTTGAAATATGAGTAAAACAAATTTTTGAAAAATCGCGGTTTTGCAGTTCGGAATCCAAAACTGGATTTCTTCGAAAATAATATTTTAAAATTGTTCAAAAATATGAAATAAATTCTAAAAGTATTTTAAATTTTTTTAAAAATGATTTGAGTTACAAATATGAATTTCTAATGGTAGAAAAGTCATTTTGATCAATATAGCTTAAAAAGCACATTTTGCAGCTCTAAAAGCCGAGAGTAGACCGGATTTTTCTATTCGTGAGATCCGGATGTGAGGTGCTTAAACTAAGGAGATGTTCAGGAGCAACCAATGCCCTACCTCACTTGGCTCTTCCCTGGGCGAGGGATAGATAAGGTCGAAATGTCAAAAATGAGTTAAGTAGACAAAGATTTAAATTTTCCAAATTTAAATTAAATACAACTTTGATTGTATAGGGAGGATCTTCTTATACTTAGTGTTAATGTCCGAAGAGGAAACTCGTACTATTCGTAGAATTTAAAAAGTGATTTCGCCGTTATTCCACGCATAGTATTTGTTGAATACGGGAATTGATATTGAGTAGAATTAGATGATTTCTATAGATTCTACTCATTTAATATTTAGTGGTTTTGGATTAACATCCTAGATAACATGGTTTTAACTCAGCTAAAATTATGAGTTTTGTATTAAGAAATCTTTGTTAAGATTTAAATGAAATGATTTGGAAATGTTTTCCTAAGTGAAAAATTAAATTATTTCAAATTATTTCAAGTTTAAAATGGTTTTAAGAAATCAAATGATTTGATAAGAGAGGTTTAATGATTCCGTATATACCAAAAAGAAGTGTTTTAAAGTTAATATATCTCTAAAAGATATTTTTGATAAAAATAACATAATCAATTAAAGAATGATCCCCTATTCACAGAACATCTTTTTATGGATGATTGGTTCGAATAAACCGAGGTCGGATTTGGGTAATTCCTATCCAAAGACCACTTCGAAATAATTTACGTATTCGAAGTGAAGGCATGGATATGATATTTGGGATTTTCGTAATGAAGGACTGCTTACTGATCATTTGGGGATAAACTCCCAATTTACATATAGTAGCAGTAGTCTCTTTGTTATGAACTACTAATCCTATGGGTAACTCCCGATAGGATGTGGTAGGAGAGTGCCTTCGGATTGTCCTGTTCCTGGACAACTTGTATGGACGAATGTTTGACATTGCATTTCTAGTTACATAAATTGATCTCTATGAACGTGTTATCTGTTTGGTGGCGGAGAAGGCAACTTCTCTTAGCTTAACACCCTTACCTGAGACGTACGAGCTCAGGAGTTATACGTTTATAGAAATTAGTTATGTGATTATGGAATGGCAACGTGGCATTCAAAGAGGAAAGATGATGTGCTATGTGAAAGGTAATCGATACCTCAAGCCTCACACCCGGAAATGACCAAAACAGGGTAGATGCAGCAAGGCTATATGGTTCTCAATCATTAAGGTATAATCATCCCCTTCTAGATATATTTATTCCTACTATGACGTCGGGTATTAAATTAATGTGGTATATGCGAAGAGAGTTTTCAGATAGGTCGGTAACGACCAGGGTGATGACATATTCGGTACTATCTAGGAAGAGGTAGGCTGGTCATGTGTTGGTAGAGGACTATCAGTTGGGCCTCGGTACATTCCTCTAGAGATGTACTATCGGAAGGTAGTCCCTTCACTTGGTCATTTATATGGAAATCCATTCTCCAATAAGTGCATGCCATTTTGTTTGTAGAACCTACGTTTGGGGCTGCTATGCTGGAATTTAATAATGTAACAATTTCGGCTAAGATTAATAAGTTTACTTGCAAATGTTTTCAAAGAAAGTCATTAAAAATAATATCCCTTATTTTTACGTAATAATGATTTGGTTATCATAAGGTAAAAACCCGTTCCGTGTTTATGTGCAGCGTGGTCTTATGAGATACCTTTTTGTTTTCAAAATGCATATTTTGAGTTCTCACACCAGTCCTATGACTGACCCGGAGTTTATTTTCCTTTCCCTTACACTCTAGGTGCCCTAATTTTTCCGAGCAACCTAGTAGTTAGGTGTAGTTTAGAAGAAATCTGGATGGAGCTCGAAGCATGGAGTTAGAAGATTCTTCTGAAGATTGTAATCTGTTTCCACCACACTCGTGTAATATTGTATTCCATGTTTGTAAGGACATAAATTTATAACTGTCCATGTTTAACTCTGGTAAATGATTTTAATTTCCGCTATAAACATTACGTTGAAATAATATATATGTTATTCCATTCGTGTGAGATTCTGTTCTGTCTTTATTTTCTTTTTTACCTTTAATGATCTGCCTTTTCGTTCAATTCGAGTTGGACATGTGTGGTTTATTGTCAACTCATAGGGTACTGAAAAACGGGCCATTACATTTGGTATCAGAGCTGAAGGTTAAGCGAGAACCTTGGCTTTGGTGGGGTAAAGTCTCATCGGAGATAGGGTTAGCAATACCCTAGGATGAGTAACTCATTAGAGATAGCGTTAGTAACACCCTAGAATGAGTTTTGAGAGTATTATATATGAGCGCATATTTGTTAATGATATATACAAATGATTTTGGTTTTGAAAATTGGTAAATGAAATAATTTTACCTAGGATTATATTTTGAATATAAAGAATATTTTTCAAGTAATATAGTTATTTGATTAAGGAAATGATAATACCCAGTTATTATCATTGATTGATTGTTTAATTTAAAAGTTTAAATACGAACACCTCGTGTATTTAGTTTCATGATTTGACTATGGGGTATTCGATAAATAATAATGTTGGTTTAAGATTAAAGGAATTTAATAAAGATAAATAAATCTTATGAATATGTTTTATATAAGTGATTTTATAAAATGGATTTATAAAACGTGCTTTATAAAGGAATATTTTGAGAATTTAAATTTCGGTATTTTTGAAAGGAATTTCAAATGATTTTTGGAAAAGGAATAATAATAGTATTATTTCTAAAAATGGGATTTGAAAATGAAAAACTATCTTATGATTAATTAATTCGAGTGGCTTGAAAGTAACTAAAAATGGGCAGGAGATGTGTTCGGATGGTAAACGCTTCTCTTAAGTATTCCCCTTCTTGTTAAGGAAATATGTGATACTATTAGTAGTACCCAGTTCCCTTGTATCATTTTTGAGTTACTCAACCAATATAATTTTCTAAAGTTAAAAAACATAATATGAATCATTAATTGATAAACTAATTAATGGTTGTCAATTTTTATCAAAGTGTATTATCTTAATTGATAAGCATGGGTATGCTTTGATCTTTACAATTAATATTTAAAGTTATTAATGAATGGTTTTTGGTTTGTAGTAAACGATGTTTTAGCAACATTTGTTTTTAAATCCTTGAATGGCCCTTTGGAAGAAATCTTATAGGTATATTTATATCTTTAATAATGGGATTTTAAAGATAATAACAAGTATTGGAGTCTTTTATAAAAAGATAGAAAATATTATAATTAACCTGTTATAAAAAGAGAAGTTCATTATAACAATGCTTTGGTAATAATTGTTTTAAGGGACAGTTTAGCACAGGTCCCTAATAAGTTTCAAAATACACAAAAACCCCACTAAAAAAAGTTTGTAAATTAGGTCCCTAGAATTAAGTTACCGAATAATGGCATACACTTATGCATTATTCAGTGAATAATTGCAGACATTTATGCAATTATATCAAAAAAATTGTGGAAATTTCCACAATTATTCATTGAAAAATTGTGGAAAATTCCGCAATTATTCACCAAAAAATTGCGGAAATTTCCGCAATTATTGACCGAAAAAATTGCATAAATTTATGCAACTTTTGGATATAATTGCATAAATGTCTGCAATTATTCAGTAAATAATTGCATAACTATATGCAATTACTTAGTAACTTAATTCTAGGGACCTAATTTACATACTTTTTTTTACTAGGGTTTTTATGTATTTTGAAACTTATTAGGGACCTGAGCCTAATATTCACTTGTTTTAATCTCTTTGATTATATTGCAAAGGTAAGAAAAAAACTTGTTAAATATACTTAGAACATTTGAATAAGTATATATATAAATACTTTTTAAGTATTAAAACTGGTATAAGTAAAGAGAATATATATAAAGGAAGTTTTAATTAATAAAGGAGTGTTAATTGATAAAGGAAGTTTTAACTAAATAAAGAATGTTTTCACATTCAATATTGTTTAAATGAAGTTTATGGTAATTTATAAAATTTAATGAATTATTTTTAAAATGAGTTTTTCTGAAACCATTAAGATGTGTTTAGAGATGTGTTATAGTAAAAAGATATTTACCTTTTGAAAAGAAGTGTTTTCTTTAAGTAGAAATATTTGGAAAGACATAAAATGGTTATGTATAAAGAAGTATCTTTATAAAAGTTTGAATAAAAGATGAAAGTTTTATGAAGTATTTTCAAAAGAATTTTGGAAAGGTTGATAAATACATATGAAGTATATGGATTATTTCATCGCACGATTTAATCTAAGATTCGAGTGTAGAACTTTGAGGTGTGTACACAACTCCGAAAAAGAATTTATCACTCAATTCTTGATGGTGAACATTGATGAGGGTTTGTGGTTGGATACTTGAGTTTCAATCATAGTTGAGAGCTATGCAAGGAAAACAAAAATTCTGATCAGAAAGTCTGGCCAGAGGCAGCACTAAAGGATCGGGGGATCAATGCTAGTTTGGAAGTAAAATTGTGAATTCGAGTAGAAGATTGAATCAGATATTGTGTATGGATGATCTATATACATCATATGGGTGTAAGTTTAAAAATAAATATTTTGGGCAAAACCTTTGGGTTTTTGTTTTGGGTAATTTCGGGGACAAAATTCTTTTAAAGGGGGAAGTCTGTAATGACCCGCAAATTTATCAATTTGATATATTATATTTATTTTAAAGTTATTCAAATAAAAGGTTGATAATACAAATAATATTGATTTGAGTGATGATAAATAATAGTAATCTTATTTTGAATAGATAATTACAAAAAAAAATCCTCGGGATTTAAATCAATAAAATGACCGAAAACTATTTTATCGATAACCAGCTCTATAACTGTAAAACGTCGCACACAAAGCTGGATACATACACTTATTTTTATAATTGATTAAGAATTTGAAATAAAATTAATTATTGTGTTTTTGAAAATTAAATGTATTTATGACATTGTTAGTAATTCCCTTAAATATAATAATTGATTGATTAAATTTAATTGAGATTTAATGATTTAATAATTATTTTAATTATTCAAATAACTATTTTAAATGATGGTAACTCATTTTGAATAGTTATAAAGTGAAAATAATTCATTTATAATTGTAGTATAAAGACGTATATTTGATTTCGAAATACAAGGAAAAATCGATATCGCTTTATTGGTATAATAACAATTACTGTAAATAATTGTTAATATTAATTTATATGGTTTTATAAATGTAATATGATCATTTTAAGTAATTAAAAATGATTTAAAATTTATTTCAAATTTTCTTTACATATATATTTAATTTAATGTATAAGTGAAAATGTGACCGAGAATCGGTTCTCCGATTGGCAACGGTTTATCGAACGAAAGTTGTTCGAAATCAATGCAACGTTGTTTATATGTCATATACACATATATAACATATAAATACATATCCTAACATGCACATGAACATATATAAAAATACATATATACATGTAAACATATATAAGAAAAATCTAAGATATTTTATAAAAAAAACTTAACCCTTAAGCTTCCTAAAGTCAACTATCTTACACATTAAGTACATACACATGGAATATAAGTGAATGAAGTGAAGGAGCATATGGAGGGGGGAGAACCAACGTGTAGAATGATCTGAAAGAGGAGGTGTGGGCAAGGTGTGTTTTGGTCCATGCACATTTAGATATTTTCCATATTTTTTCCTATAAATACCACCCTTCTTCTCATAAATTCCTAACACATTCTTCATCTTCTTTTTCCTTCTTCTTAAGCTTTCTAAGAGCCTCTCTAATGGCTTCTTATTCATATAAAAAAATATAGAAAAGTTAGGGAAAATGTTGAGAATAAAAGAGAAAAATATATACAATAGTTTATAATATCAATCCACTTCAAAACTAGTTCAAATCACCTCCTTATCACCACTCAAACCCATGGCCACAACCCACCACCACGTTAGGCCGAGAGTTCCACCGTTTCTAGCTTGGGCCATGGCCTTCCTAAGGTCTTGGACTCGATTCCATAAGCTCCGGTGCGACGGTAGCGGAGCTATAGCCAATTTTATATTAGCTCGAAGGGAAAATGAAGGTGAGAAACTCTTACTTATATTATATTCCCGGATGATGATATGATGTTTGAAATAGATGTTTAATATGCTTTGATCATCAAGTTTGGTTGTTAAATATGAATGTTGAATATATATGCATGTCACGGAAATACACGTCGATAAGCACAAAGGAGATCACTTTCCTTGATTTAATGAATTGGCATGTTAAACCTCTTTAAAAAGGTTTAAAAATGAGTTTGAAATATTTTATAAACATATGAAAGTGTTTTGGTGAAGTTTGAAAAGTAATGGAAAATTTAGTAAAAACAGGCGCGTCGCTTAACGGCGGTTCGCGATTTCATGCCATAAAGCCAAACAAGTATATAGAGTGGAATATAGCTCGAATTTCTTCGAGATAAGAATTTTCAGAACTATTATATCTGTAACGACCCAGAATTTTGAACGAATTAAATTGAGGATATTTAATTAATTTTAAATATTTGAACGATGATTTAATTTGAATTCCCGATATAACTTTGAAATTGGCGGTTAAATTACAGAATTTAATCTATATAGCGTTGAAATAAAAAGTTCGAATCTTCAATTTTAAGTTGAAGAAAAATATTTCGAAAGCTTTTAAAATTCGTATTTATAATACTGAAGATAATCGAACCTTCAGAATTGAATTTTAAACTGTTCTGTTCAGTTTTGAAATTTATATCGTTCAACCGATATTAATAATAGTCATTTTTCAAACAGTCTCGGAATTCGACGAAACCAGTTCCATTGGGTCCGTAACGTTGAATTATTATCGGATTTCAATTTTCGTATTTTTCGGAGCTAATACGTAACCGTACGGAGAGTGAACGCGTTGAAATTTAATCGGATTCAAATTTAAATTTAAATTTATATTTATTAACATCAGCACCACGTTATCCCTTTTATCACGCCTTCGATCACGCAAGAAGATCGTGATGGCCATACTTCGTCCATTTTTAAAGTAACCCCTCCCTCCTCAATCAAACGAAGCAATCTTCGTTCCCAATCAAAAGAAAAATGGCCGAAGGGAAAACTCCCTCTTTAAATCAAAATCGAAAACTTTACTTTTCTTTCTCAAGTTAAGTTGCCTCGTTCAAAAATAATAAAAGGGGGTAACGAACTAAAATCAAGATTCGTTCGCAAATCAAAAATGAAGAATGGCCGAAGCCTCTTTCAAAATCTCAAAAATCAAATCACGCGGGCTTCAATTCGTGTTCAACAAGGGAGTCGCGACCTGGTGGAGTTCGAGACAGTAGGGCCGGGCGTTGAGGGATTCGTGATGATCGATGGGTGCTCGAGGCCACGGCGAAGAGGCGAGGCGGCGCGTACGGTGGCGCGCGCATGAGCAGTCGCGATCGACAGTGAGTTCGCGATGTTTGAATTGGCAATGCGACGGCATGTCAGAGAGGGAGGCGACGTGCTAGAGTTTGTGGTCGATGGCAGAGGCTCGCGATTCGATGAAGAAATTCGAAGCGCGACTGTCAGGGGGCACGCGGGGTAGCAGCTAGGGTTCCGATAGCAATCTAGGATTTCAATCGAGTTTAAGGTAATTTATATCTCTTATATATATGTGTTTTTACTGATACCACTTAAGTTTTAAGTTTTGAATTGTAAAGTTATAATTATTCACGTATTGGAATCAATTGCAAATTATAAAACAGTGTTTAAAATTTTATCGGCTATATATATATATATATAATTGAATTTTTGATTTACAGGGAAGAAAAGATATAGATATAAATGTATGTAAATACCTATATATATATGTAGAATTTTATGTACAGAAATTTAAATCCAGTTTTTATTTTTTTTGGCATATGTATATTTTGTGGAAATAAAATTGATAATAGATATATGATAAAGGTAGTTTTGTTTAATAAAACTTATTAAATTATTTTTATCAAAGGTTATTTAAAAAGGAAACTTAGTTTTAAATTTAAATTTTGTTAAATAAATTTATTTAAAAGAAATTAGTTAAAAGTAAAACCATCGGTTAATTAAATTGATCAAACGAAAATTTGTTATTCAATTAATTCGAATTTTAATAAATTGTAAAATTGTCTATACAAGGTCAAATAAAGTCGAGAAAACGAACTGGAATGGAAATTGGATTGCAAATAAAAGCAAAGGTGAGATCTTCTCACTCAGATTTAATTTTGAATTGCAGTTATTGATTGATTTGTTTGAATGTGCTATTAGATATGATAGGATATATCTATATATATAGCAGTATATACATATTGGCATATGTATATATTGGATTGATGATTTCCCGCCTCGTATAGCGGATGAGACCCTATTGCGCCGTTAGTAAGCGGATTTATAAAAAACCTATATACCGCGATAATTCCGTACTGGAGCGGAATTGGTATTGTGCTAACATCTTTGGATGCAGGGAAACAGGTTGGAGGGATCCAACTGGATTCCTCAACTGTATTTACTTATTTACAGATATATTGATATAGATCTGTTATCATATTGATATATGATATTGACTGTTGTGATGGACTAATTGATGCGTTGCATCATCGGATTCAGTTTTGAAATGTAAGAATAACGACTTTTACTTTTAAAAAAAAAGATTTTTAAAGTGATTTTGGAAAGTAGACATTTTATTGAATTGTTGAATTGATTTATTTTAAATAAATAAACGTTTAAAATTTTAAAGTTATAAAAGTTAAGATTTTTGTGAAATATAACCCAAGTATCATTTTTGAATAAATAGTTGATTTATTTAAAAAGGGATTTAAATTGAGTTTTTCACAGTATTATAAACGGTCTATTTAAAGGATATAAAAAGTCGATATTTATAAATCTAAAATATTGGAATTTTAAACGAGCTTTGTAAGTGTTAGAACAAGATGAGATAAAAATTCGTAAGTGAATGAAATTATAAATTGTGAAGTATAAATTGAATAGATGTGTAGAATAAAGGATTTATAAGAAATAAACTTATAAATTGGATTTTTACCTTTAGATGGAATATTTATCGAATTATTAATAAAGAAGATTTATTAAATTTAAGTCGTTAGAAAATAGAAATAGAAATAGAATTTATAAACGTTGTTTTATAAATTCGAAATAAATTGGATTTGATAAATTAAAATGTTAAAGAAGATGTATTCGCGATTTTGGATAGTGGATAATTCTCGAAATAAATGTGTAGAAATGATTGAAATTGGGTTAAGTGAATTATATTCACGATTTTGGACAGTGAATATATGGTTAAGTAAAATGGATTTATTTTTGAAGAAGTGATATTAAAAATGAAGTTAAACATTTTAAAGATGTTTTAAAACGTATTATGAATCGAAAGCATAGATTTCAACGTTCATTGTTGAAATAGGCGTTTTCGAAAATATAAGGAAATGATGGACTATAACACTGTTGTTATAGTAAATGATTTCCGAAAGGAAATGTTTTGATGTAGTATTGGGATTTATATATCTTAAATTTCGAATCCCTATACTAGAGATTTTGAGTCGTCGTAACGATGTTTTACGTAACATTCGTTTTGACTCAAATAAATGTTGTAGTAAATGGTTTCCTTAAAAGAATGAAATATATACTTAATTTGGTTTAAGTATATTGGATATTTTCAAATGTTGAAAATAAATAGATTTGTGAAATACTTATTTTTTTTTTTTAAGTATGGAAATGTTTTTCCAATATGAAATGAACTGTTTTGAGATTTTATCTTCTTAAAGATAAATTGAAAATGAATATGGGAATCGATTTGAAAATCGTATATCAGTAGATATTTTGAAATATAAATTCACTATGAAATTTATGAAGGAAAGGGAAACTGTTTAGAAAAATAAACGTCGATTTATTTTTGAAGTGTGGAAATTCTATATCTAGTAAAGATATTTTTGAAGAATAAATAATTTGGGAAAATTATTTGGAATCTGATGATGTTGTGCATCTTTATTGATAGTTAAATAACCGACTATCAATAATTACCTTTAGATAGGTATTTGTTGTGAATTGGATGAATTTGAATGCCACACTTATTTTTGAATAATCGCTCACTATTCGGGTTAGCCGGGAAAGGACCATGGGGTCGTATAACCCATTCCGAATATGTGATACGTCGTTATGAATCGCATTTGAAGACCGGTGTTGAAGACCGGATATTTTTGAAAACGGAAGGATTACCGTCGAGTTACTCTACATCGGCTGATCTCCGATTTAGAGGTTTTATCACCCTTAGTGATGGGAAGTCCTGACGTGATTGAAAATTATCCGGATGTGCAAGGGCTTCGTGAGAAGTGCCTTCGGTTCTGTTCGATCCCGGAACAGACTTGTATGGATTGTGTGTCTGACGTTACAATTTGAGATATAAAGCTGATTTCTTTCAAATACATTTCTGTTGGTGGCGGAGAATTTATTCTCTTAGCTTAACACCCTTCTCTGAGACGTACGAGCTCAGAGGTTATGTAGTTGAAATTTATCAACGATATATCCCAATTTGGTAACGTGGCATACTGAGTGTTGCTGTGAAATGATCAGTGTTTGATCATTTGTGATATGATCATTTGTTTGATCTTATATCTTTGTGATCATAGGTTGATCATTTTGTTTGACCCGAAGCAGGGCTTTTTGAGAAAGCGTAGCTTTGTGGACGAGACTTCATCGAGCCTCACACCCCGGAAATGGTCGAAACAGGAAGAATGCAGCAAGGTTCTAGGGAGTAGCGCCCCTTAGTGTATGTCATTCCTTCTGGATAAAGGTGGTATCATGGTATGGAGCCCAGATACTTAACCTCTGTGGTTACTGCATTATTATTATCTATGTGGTTTGTTGCGAATCGGGGATCCTCGGGAAGATCGGTGACGATCGGGGGATGGCATACGCGTGTCAGTAGTTACCTATTTTTGCAGAGGTAACCCGGCCTTGTGTTGGTAGAGATCCGGTTAGGTTCTCGGGTCGTCTATTCCAGGGACGTACCCATCGTAGATAGGAAGTTCCTTAGCCTGACCATTTGTTGGAAATCCAAAGAAACAATACGTGACGTGTACGGTTTTAGTTGTATTACCTGCTATGGAATGTGGCGGTAACCTGCTATTGAACATAGTAGCTATAGTAGGCATACGATACTGGTCGTATGTTGGCTAAGATTAATATTATACTTTCGAAATGTTTTCTACACTATGCACTAATAATAATATCAAAATGATTTGATTTTGCGTAGTAAGCATCTTTGACTATCATAAGAAGAAATCTCCTCCAATTCTGCGTTTGCATTGTGTGTGTGGTGGGAGGTCTTATGGTAGTTTCATTTTCCAAAAGCATTGCGAATTGACTTTAAAATTATCCTGTTGTTTATTTTAAAGAATAACTGTTTTACGATCTCACACCAGTCACCATGACTGACTCGGAGTTTATTGTTCCCTTCTAAACTCTGGGTGCCCACCATTTTCCACACGGGCAGCCTAGAGTTATGTTTTCAGGATATTCTGGATATTCTGGAGCTTGGAGATATTCTGGATGACGAGACGTAGTATTTGTATCTGATATTATTTTATTCCGCTGTGTATTCTGTATGAGGACAAGTTTATATAACTGTCCATTGTTGTATATTGACTCTGATGATTGATGTATGTATAAACTGTTATAGTTCTTTGCTTTAAAAGACTAGTGTTTATGTATTATATATTGTTCCGCTGCGATATGTGAGATTCTGATATTGTCTCTGTTCTGTATCTGTTGTTGTTGTGTTGTTCTTCTTCTCTTTTTCTTCTATCTTCTTCTTCTGCCTTTTTCTTCTTTCTTAAAACCATAACTTTTCGGGTTTCCGGCATTCGATTGCTCAGAAGTCGATAAAGTGAGTATCGATGTTGAATTTTCGAAAGTCGAAAATTTACGGGATGTTACATTTGGTATCAGAGCATATGGTTAAGCGACAACCCTGCTCTGTTGGGTGTTACTCATTAGAGATAGAGTCAGCAGTACTCTAGAATGAGTTGAGTGTAATAATAGATATGAGCGCGTATTTGTTAGTGAATATGAAATTGTTTTGTATTGTGTTGACTTATCGGTTGATTGTTTATGGATTCTGGTCGGTGCAGTCTAGCTAACTGTGATCGATAGGGGTTTCTAAACTCTTAAACAAGATAAACTGACACAGTATTGTTTTAAATAGGGTAAATGAAATAATTTTACCCAAAACTATTTTTGTATATAAAAGAAATGATTTTTCTATGAATTATCATAGTATATGGATGTTTGGATGTTAGGAAGTAATAATAGTGAATTATCATCACTAAAATTGAATAAGAAATTCAAATCGTAACTCCAAAGTTAAGAAATAAATACATATACAAATGAAATTAAAAAAATGTAAATTATAAATGTGACTTATAATTGAAACGGAATTCCAGAGAAGTTTTTGGAAATGTTTTGAAAAGAATGGGAAAATAAATAATTTGGAAAGTTTAAATTCTTTTTGATTTGAAAATGAATTTCAAAGGTTTTGAAAAGTCTTTTGAAGAGATGAAAAGCTCTAAACTCTTTTCGGTCGTTGGAAAATAACTTCGATGATGACCGCGGCATCATTGGTGTTCATTTTCGGGTTTCCAAAATAGAAATTGCTGTCAAATTGTTTTAAATAGGAGTTGTTTGAAAATTTGGGTTTTTGTTTTGGAAATTCAAATGGAATTTGAATTGTTTTCAAATGGTTTTGAAAAAGTGGAAACGACTCTGGAATCCTATTTAAAATACTTACGAAATATTAATAAGTTGATAACTTATAGAATATTGAAATTTGATTAGAATGAAATACAAACTGAAAAACGAATGAATTAGTGAATGAATTTGAATAAATGAAAGTGAAATTGAAAGTTGAGATTCATTTTGAATTTGTAAGTAAATAAAACTGCAATTGAATTTGATTTGTGGAAAACGAAGGGAACTATTAAACTAAAATTAGTAAGTAAAGCTAATTGAATATTAACCAAATGAATAAGGTTTAGAACGAATTAAATTCAATAATTGTAAAAGAAAGATAAATTGAATTCGAATTGGAAATCCAGTTAAATGTGAGTGGTTATAAACCAAAATAGCAAACTGCAAATAAATTTTGGAAATGAGTAAAAGGATAAAACTGGAATTAAAACTGAATATTGAAAATGAAGTTGAATTGTGTGAAATTAAATGAAGTTTTGAAATTAGTTTGAAGTGAACTAAAGTTAATTGATAAAATTCAATATCCAGAAGTAAACTAAATCCAAACTAGATTGGAATTGCGAATTGAATTCGAATGAGGAATTGAAATGTGAAATTGAATTCAAATAAAATCTGAAATGTAAAATTGAAGATAATGGATATAACGTCAATAGCGAATTAGAGATGATATAAGGAGTTTATATTGAAAATTTGTAATAGAATTTGCAAATTGGATTGAATGCTGTAACTAGATATAATGGCTAGTAGGATATACAGGTATAAAGGAATTGGAATTTTGATTTCGAAGATAATTTGAATTGCTCGAAAAAGGTATGTATTTGAATTATAATATGAGTTTTTGCTGATTTCTCTCTAGCCGCTTGGCTTTTTCCTTTTCTTTTCGAAATCTGAGAGTCCGTAGCGACGTTTTGTAGTCGTACCGTATTAGCCGCGCAAAGGAGACGCTGGCGAAATTTTTCGAAAATTTCGAGTGTTAGAAAATTTTGAGAAAATTTTGAAAGTTTAAATTCGAATTTGAATTGTTAAGGAAAACAAAGATGTTTGAAAATTATGAATATGTTTAGGAAGTTGATTGGATTAATAACGAATCTTTAGTAGAAAGATTTGTTTCGATAAATTGATAAAACTATTTAGATTGTGAAAAATAGTAGACGAGTTAAGGATCATTTTTTCCTAACTTGTAATTTCGGGACGAAATTCTTTTAAGGAGGGAAGTTTGTAACGACCCAGAATTTTGAACGAATTAAATTGAGGATATTTAATTAATTTTAAATATTTGAACGATGATTTAATTTGAATTCCCGATATAACTTTGAAATTGGCGGTTAAATTACAGAATTTAATCTATATAGCGTTGAAATAAAAAGTTCGAATCTTCAATTTTAAGTTGAAGAAAAATATTTCGAAAGCTTTTAAAATTCGTATTTATAATACTGAAGATAATCGAACCTTCAGAATTGAATTTTAAACTGTTCTGTTCAGTTTTGAAATTTATATCGTTCAACCGATATTAATAATAGTCATTTTTCAAACAGTCTCGGAATTCGACGAAACCAGTTCCATTGGGTCCGTAACGTTGAATTATTATCGGATTTCAATTTTCGTATTTTTCGGAGCTAATACGTAACCGTACGGAGAGTGAACGCGTTGAAATTTAATCGGATTCAAATTTAAATTTAAATTTATATTTATTAACATCAGCACCACGTTATCCCTTTTATCACGCCTTCGATCACGCAAGAAGATCGTGATGGCCATACTTCGTCCATTTTTAAAGTAACCCCTCCCTCCTCAATCAAACGAAGCAATCTTCGTTCCCAATCAAAAGAAAAATGGCCGAAGGGAAAACTCCCTCTTTAAATCAAAATCGAAAACTTTACTTTTCTTTCTCAAGTTAAGTTGCCTCGTTCAAAAATAATAAAAGGGGGTAACGAACTAAAATCAAGATTCGTTCGCAAATCAAAAATGAAGAATGGCCGAAGCCTCTTTCAAAACCTCAAAAATCAAATCACGCGGGCTTCAATTCGTGTTCGACAAGGGAGTCGCGACCTGGTGGAGTTCGAGACAGTAGGGCCGGGCGTTGAGGGATTCATGATGATCGATGGGCGCTCGAGGCCACGGCGAAGAGGCGAGGCGGCGCGTACGGTGGCGCGCGCATGAGCAGTCGCGATCGACAGTGAGTTCGCGATGTTTGAATTGGCAATGCGACGGCATGTCAGAGAGGGAGGCGACGTGCTAGAGTTTGTGGTCGATGGCAGAGGCTCGCGATTCGATGAAGAAATTCGAAGCGCGACTGTCAGGGGGCACGCGGGGTAGCAGCTAGGGTTCCGATAGCAATCTAGGATTTCAATCGAGTTTAAGGTAATTTATATCTCTTATATATATGTGTTTTTACTGATACCACTTAAGTTTTAAGTTTTGAATTGTAAAGTTATAATTATTCACGTATTGGAATCAATTGCAAATTATAAAACAGTGTTTAAAATTTTATCGGCTATATATATATATATAATTGAATTTTTGATTTACAGGGAAGAAAAGATATAGATATAAATGTATGTAAATACCTATATATATATGTAGAATTTTATGTACAGAAATTTAAATCCAGTTTTTATTTTTTTTGGCATATGTATATTTTGTGGAAATAAAATTGATAATAGATATATGATAAAGGTAGTTTTGTTTAATAAAACTTATTAAATTATTTTTATCAAAGGTTATTTAAAAAGGAAACTTAGTTTTAATTAAATTTAAATTTTGTTAAATAAATTTATTTAAAAGAAATTAGTTAAAAGTAAAACCATCGGTTAATTAAATTGATCAAACGGAAATTTGTTATTCAATTAATTTGAATTTTAATAAATTGTAAAATTGTCTATACAAGGTCAAATAAAGTCGAGAAAACGAACTGGAATGGAAATTGGATTGCAAATAAAAGCAAAGGTGAGATCTTCTCACTCAGATTTAATTTTGAATTGCAGTTATTGATTGATTTGTTTGAATGTGCTATTAGATATGATAGGATATATCTATATATATAGCAGTATATACATATTGGCATATGTATATATTGGATTGATGATTTCCCGCCTCGTATAGCGGATGAGACCCTATTGCGCCGTTAGTAAGCGGATTTATAAAAAACCTATATACCGCGATAATTCCGTACTGGAGCGGAATTGGTATTGTGCTAACATCTTTGGATGCAGGGAAACAGGTTGGAGGGATCCAACTGGATTCCTCAACTGTATTTACTTATTTACAGATATATTGATATAGATCTGTTATCATATTGATATATGATATTGACTGTTGTGATGGACTAATTGATGCGTTGCATCATCGGATTCAGTTTTGAAATGTAAGAATAACGACTTTTACTTTAAAAAAAAGATTTTTAAAGTGATTTTGGAAAGTAGACATTTTATTGAATTGTTGAATTGATTTATTTTAAATAAATAAACGTTTAAAATTTTAAAGTTATAAAAGTTAAGATTTTTGTGAAATATAACCCAAGTATCATTTTTGAATAAATAGTTGATTTATTTAAAAAGGGATTTAAATTGAGTTTTTCACAGTATTATAAACGGTCTATTTAAAGGATATAAAAAGTCGATATTTATAAATCTAAAATATTGGAATTTTAAACGAGCTTTGTAAGTGTTAGAACAAGATGAGATAAAAATTCGTAAGTGAATGAAATTATAAATTGTGAAGTATAAATTGAATAGATGTGTAGAATAAAGGATTTATAAGAAATAAACTTATAAATTGGATTTTTACCTTTAGATGGAATATTTATCGAATTATTAATAAAGAAGATTTATTAAATTTAAGTCGTTAGAAAATAGAAATAGAAATAGAATTTATAAACGTTGTTTTATAAATTCGAAATAAATTGGATTTGATAAATTAAAATGTTAAAGAAGATGTATTCGCGATTTTGGATAGTGGATAATTCTCGAAATAAATGTGTAGAAATGATTGAAATTGGGTTAAGTGAATTATATTCACGATTTTGGACAGTGAATATATGGTTAAGTAAAATGGATTTATTTTTGAAGAAGTGATATTAAAAATGAAGTTAAACATTTTAAAGATGTTTTAAAACGTATTATGAATCGAAAGCATAGATTTCAACGTTCATTGTTGAAATAGGCGTTTTCGAAAATATAAGGAAATGATGGACTATAACACTGTTGTTATAGTAAATGATTTCCGAAAGGAAATGTTTTGATGTAGTATTGGGATTTATATATCTTAAATTTCGAATCCCTATACTAGAGATTTTGAGTCGTCGTAACGATGTTTTACGTAACATTCGTTTTGACTCAAATAAATGTTGTAGTAAATGGTTTCCTTAAAAGAATGAAATATATACTTAATTTGGTTTAAGTATATTGGATATTTTCAAATGTTGAAAATAAATAGATTTGTGAAATACTTATTTTTTTTTTAAGTATGGAAATGTTTTTCCAATATGAAATGAACTGTTTTGAGATTTTATCTTCTTAAAGATAAATTGAAAATGAATATGGGAATCGATTTGAAAATCGTATATCAGTAGATATTTTGAAATATAAATTCACTATGGAATTTATGAAGGAAAGGGAAACTGTTTAGAAAAATAAACGTCGATTTATTTTTGAAGTGTGGAAATTCTATATCTAGTAAAGATATTTTTGAAGAATAAATAATTTGGGAAAATTATTTGGAATCTGATGATGTTGTGCATCTTTATTGATAGTTAAATAACCGACTATCAATAATTACCTTTAGATAGGTATTTGTTGTGAATTGGATGAATTTGAATGCCACACTTATTTTTGAATAATCGCTCACTATTCGGGTTAGCCGGGAAAGGACCATGGGGTCGTATAACCCATTCCGAATATGTGATACGTCGTTATGAATCGCATTTGAAGACCGGTGTTGAAGACCGGATATTTTTGAAAACGGAAGGATTACCGTCGAGTTACTCTACATCGGCTGATCTCCGATTTAGAGGTTTTATCACCCTTAGTGACGGGAAGTCCTGACGTGATTGAAAATTATCCGGATGTGCAAGGGCTTCGTGAGAAGTGCCTTCGGTTCTGTTCGATCCCGGAACAGACTTGTATGGATTGTGTGTCTGACGTTACAATTTGAGATATAAAGCTGATTTCTTTCAAATACATTTCTGTTGGTGGTGGAGAATTTATTCTCTTAGCTTAACACCCTTCTCTGAGACGTACGAGCTCAGAGGTTATGTAGTTGAAATTTATCAGCGATATATCCCAATTTGGTAACGTGGCATACTGAGTGTTGCTGTGAAATGATCAGTGTTTGATCATTTGTGATATGATCATTTGTTTGATCTTATATCTTTGTGATCATAGGTTGATCATTTTGTTTGACCCGAAGCAGGGCTTTTTGAGAAAGCGTAGCTTTGTGGACGAGACTTCATCGAGCCTCACACCCCGGAAATGGTCGAAACAGGAAGAATGCAGCAAGGTTCTAGGGAGTAGCGCCCCTTAGTGTATGTCATTCCTTCTGGATAAAGGTGGTATCATGGTATGGAGCCCAGATACTTAACCTCTGTGGTTACTGCATTATTATTATCTATGTGGTTTGTTGCGAATCGGGGATCCTCGGGAAGATCGGTGACGATCGGGGGATGGCATACGCGTGTCAGTAGTTACCTATTTTTGCAGAGGTAACCCGACCTTGTGTTGGCAGAGATCCGGTTAGGTTCTCGGGTCGTCTATTCCAGGGACGTACCCATCGTAGATAGGAAGTTCCTTAGCCTGACCATTTGTTGGAAATCCAAAGAAACAATACGTGACGTGTACGGTTTTAGTTGTATTACCTGCTATGGAATGTGGCGGTAACCTGCTATTGAACATAGTAGCTATAGTAGGCATACGATACTGGTCGTATGTTGGCTAAGATTAATATTATACTTTCGAAATGTTTTCTACACTATGCACTAATAATAATATCAAAATGATTTGATTTTGCGTAGTAAGCATCTTTGACTATCATAAGAAGAAATCTCCTCCAATTCTGCGTTTGCATTGTGTGTGTGGTGGGAGGTCTTATGGTAGTTTCATTTTCCAAAAGCATTGCGAATTGACTTTAAAATTATCCTGTTGTTTATTTTAAAGAATAACTGTTTTACGATCTCACACCAGTCACCATGACTGACTCGGAGTTTATTGTTCCCTTCTAAACTCTGGGTGCCCACCATTTTCCACACGGGCAGCCTAGAGTTATGTTTTCAGGATATTCTGGATATTCTGGAGCTTGGAGATATTCTGGATGACGAGACGTAGTATTTGTATCTGATATTATTTTATTCCGCTGTGTATTCTGTATGAGGACAAGTTTATATAACTGTCCATTGTTGTATATTGACTCTAATGATTGATGTATGTATAAACTGTTATAGTTCTTTGCTTTAAAAGACTAGTGTTTATGTATTATATATTGTTCCGCTGCGATATGTGAGATTCTGATATTGTCTCTGTTCTGTATCTGTTGTTGTTGTGTTGTTCTTCTTCTCTTTTTCTTCTATCTTCTTCTTCTGCCTTTTTCTTCTTTCTTAAAACCATAACTTTTCGGGTTTCCGGCATTCGATTGCTCAGCAGTCGATAAAGTGAGTATCGATGTTGAATTTTCGAAAGTCGAAAATTTACGGGATGTTACAATATCCATAGTTTTCCAATGAAGGAAGCAAATTGAGATTTCGATAAGTAGATTTTGAAATATGAATAAAACAAGTTTTTTAAAAATCGAGGTTTTGCAGTTCGAAATCCAAAACTCGATTTCTTTGAAAATGATATTTTAAAATTGCTTAAAAATATGAAATAAATTCTAAAAGTATTTTAAAGTGCTTTAAAAGTGATTTGTGTTATAAAGATGAATTTCTATTGGTAGAAAAGTCGTTTAGATCAATATAGCTAAAAAGCACTTTTTTAGCACTTTCCGCAGCACTTTTCTATAATCTTGAAATATAATTTTAAACTTAACAATTCTTTTTCAAATCTTTTATAAATGTTTTCAAGCGAATAATTAAGTGTTTTAATTATGATTTGGAAGTTTTATAGTTCATTTAAAAAGAATTTAAATAAATGATTTAAAGGAAAGCTATTACAAATTAAGTGGTTTAATCTTGGCTCTTAAAGCCGACGAGTTGAAATGACCCTCCTTATTTTGCTTAAATTTTTTTTTTTACATTCCTATAATTAATATTCTCAAAGTCATTTTCTTTTCAAACAATTCATCCAGGATCCAATATTTTCTACCAATATAAATATATCAGTTTATTCCTAAAGATATACACATACATATGAGGATGTATGTGTTCCTCTTGTTTAAAGTCAGAGTATGTTTTTAATTCCATTTGTTAAACAAGAGCATGTTGTTTAGTTTGGATTTGAAGAAATATGCATATAGTTAATTACCTTGTTCTTTTGAATATTTATAATACGTTAATAAATCCTGTCCATATTTGGTCAAAGTATTTGGGATTCTCTTTTTTTTCTCATAGTTCAAATATATTGATATTTGGCTAAGACCAGAAAATGATATATTCTCTTATCATTTTCCACTTATGTATTTTCTAGAAACTTTCTTATTTTGATTCAATCTATATGACTTGTTTATTTCAATCTTAGCCTATACAACACATTGCAAGTTGAGTGTTTGCATAAGATTTGCTGTGACAAGAATTTAAACTTAAATATATTTAAAAGAATAATGTGTGTGTTTCCAGGTTTGAAAGTGCAAGCCTGCCCAGATTGCATATCTGGTATGACTTTTAAAAGTTGGTTGTGGTGAAACAATTGCTAAATAAACTAAAGCTTTTGTAATGTATTTTACATTCAAAATACCATCAAATATAGTCAACCAAAACTTCACTCATTTGAAGCTGGTTAACCCATGTGTCTTGTGTCTAACAGACACTTGTTCAAGGCAATGACATTATATCTGAAGCCTTGCAAAATATTTACTTTTCTCAAAACAATTCAAAAAGTGGTATTAAACTGGTTTACAAAGTATTACAGTAAAAATGCTTTAAATCTTTATAAGTTTACCTCTAGTTAAATCCAGGTTTTATTCTAAGAACTCAGTGCATTGCTATGTCTCAAGAATTGACCAATACATAATATAAGTTATGCAAAACATTTGCTCACATACATATATGTATATTTCTTTTCCCAGGCTTCCATATCTAATACTTAAGCATATTTTTCTGGTTTTCAACCCAGATATTTCTTTTAATTTTTAAACCTTAATGCATATCAATATTCAACAGATATACAACCAGTTCAATCAAACATAGCAAGTTCATTACATAACATCAAGTTCAAACACAACTGTCTCATGAATACATGCAGATAAAATCATATTAGGCTCTTATTAAAATTAGCAAGCATGTTCATTCAATCCCTTTTCATTTGCCATAACTTCACTTTCTACTTAGCTCCTGCATGTCCTGAAAGAGCATTGGTGGCTGCCTCATTTTAAAATGAGAAACCCCCATATGCCATGAGCAAATAAGGGTCAGATCCATGATCTGGTATGAGCAACATCAGTATATTCATGATATTAAACAACAGAGAATATGAGTGTAATGACTTGTTATTTGAACGAATTTCTACAATCACTTATTATATCATTGTGTAAATAAAGTGATTCAGGTATGATAACTCCATCCACCATTCCTACACCTACACTCATAATCAAGCAAACATAATTATCTATTTGCAACATGTGCATTCACAGGAACAATCATGGTTCCATACCAACCAACCTAAGAAATATTCATATTCCTATCTCTTTATGTACAGGTTGTATAAATTCTATTTTAATTCCTGCCTCATCTTCCATCAAGGAATCACAGGGACACATTGCAATGAACTAATTCACATCATTGCACAAAGACCTCAGGGCTTAAACAAACCATGTGCCAACTTGCATAGATCAAATATAACAAGCATTCCAGCAGCCTTCTTGGCCTTCCCTTCCCTAGTTTATTTACTAGTGCATTGATTTAAATATTATCATCAGATAGCTAAGTGAACTTGTCACTGCAAACATTGAAACACCCATAAATTTTTCTAGCATAATTTATTCAGAAATTAAGTAGACAGTTATTTCCAAAAATGTGGACATTATGTCTTGATCTCAGTAAAAATATAAGAATATTTTCAACTGTAAAAGAGGCATGGCATGTCTTGTTATATTGATTTGCAAGCCTTTATGATTGAATCAGATTCATGATCTGGCTCAATCATAGTTTTAGCTTGTGAGCTTTTTTTCTAATTTGATTAAGGGCTCAGAACCTAGAAAATTTCTATTGCACCATTAATTTCTTTCTTCTCAAGCCTCAGCACTTATACTAAGTATAATGCAGCTCCCAACATTTTTCTTTGGTAGAATTTCCATGCCATAGATCTATAACAGTTGATAGTATTCTCTATATATAATTTTAAGATTCTGGACCTTAACATTTCTAAGTAAAATAAAACAGTAAGATGCACATCCAAAGGCAAATATCTCAACAAATCAAAGATCACAAAAAACATCCATAATAAAATCATATCAGATTTAAAAAGAAACATCCAAAAAGCATTGATAAAATCATATACATCAAAACCACAATATGTAAATGGCAATATAAAAAGTGGTTGCCTCATCTCAGGTCTTAATGCCATGAATTCAGTGAGGTTACTCACCTAAGTTCTTCCTTCCCTTGATCCAGAAAATCCTTATGTATGTGTGTTTTCTCCTTCCTTTCAATACTTTCCTTTCTTTCTTATTATTTTTTGAGCAACTCGGGGTAAAATGTTTTCCTGGCCAAAACTGCCTATTTATACCAGTGTTTTCTCTTAGGGTTTTGTTACAACAAAATTCCATTTCTATCCTGACCATCTTCATGCATTTTGCATTTTCACATTTTCCTCCTTAATGCCCCGGCCACTTTAGTCCATTATAGTTAGTACCTTTTTTTCTCTTACTTTTCCAGAAAATGGCTATCTTTAATTACTTACCCAAGTCATGCTAAATGTGTGATTCAGTTTTTATTTATGCTTTTATTCTTTTCTGGAAATCTCCTTTTCTATTTTTACCTACACAAGCATATTGACTTGTATTACTTTGCATGTCATTTTGATGTTTCTTTTCTTCTTCTTTTAATTTGCTTTAACACTTTCTGCTTACAGAAAATATATATGTACATAGGTGTAAATATTTTTATTTGATCTCTCTTGCCTTTCAGAAAATATACACATATGTATATTTCCTAATTAAATGAGTTAGATCAGGTAAAAGAAAACCCTATACTAAGTAAGAATTACTTCTTTGCTCACATAAAATCTGTCTGCCTCTTTATTACTTTATTTAATTCCTTATGCTTCACAGAAAAATGTATATAGGCATATCTCCCATATTTAACTTAGTTAGGCCTAAGTTAAATTCCAATGTTTTTAGATAAGAATTTTACTTTCTTATTTCAAATAAAAATTTTCTGTCTCTTTTTTTTTTTCAAAATAATACATGTGATCTGAGGACAGAATAATTCACATTTCAAAATTATATTTGAAATGTTTTCTTTTCCCTATATGTTATTTTTTTTCTCATAAATTCTTGGATTTCCCCTGTGCCATATTCCAGTGTGCATGTGCACACATATCCTTGCACACTACTTAATCCCAAGAATTTCACCATATTTAAATCTAAATATTTCAAAATTAAATCATTTTATCAAAATGATTTTTTTTCACAAAATTTTGGGGTATTACATTCACCCCTCCTTTTAGGAATTGTGTCCTCACAATTTTCATAGTACTTATAACAAGCATCATCTTATTTTCTGAAAATCTATCAAACATATACATAAGCAAGCAAATTCAATCATGGCAACCATACATATTAGATTTTCTAAAAATTTAAAATTACCTTTAATCTGCAAAAAGCTTAGGATAATCTATCCTAATCTTGTCTTCTAGCTCCCATGTACTATCATTAGGATCAAGACTCCACTGGATCTTTACCAGTTTCAAAGTTTTACTCCTTAATTTCTTTTCTTCTTTAGCTAAAATCCCCACTGGTTCTTTCTCATAAACCAAGTTAGGATTTATTTGAATTTGGGTGGGTTTTTCCAGAATTTCTTCTCTATCATGTACCCATCTTCTAAGTTGTGACACATGAAAAACATTATGCATTGCTTTCATTTCCTCTGGCAGTTCCAGTTTGTATGCTAATGGACCAATTCTTTCCAGAATTTTATAGGGTCCAACATACCTTGGTGTGAGCTTACCTTGCTTGCCAAATCTCAAGACCTTTTTCATAGGTGAAACTTTGATAAAAACAAAGTCACCCACTTCATATTCTACTTGCTTTCACTTCTTATCTGCAAACTTCTTTTGCCTGTCTTGAGCTGCTGCAATTCTTTTCCTCACCAATTTATTTTTCTCTGTAGTTTCTTGTATGTACTCAGGTCCTAAAATAGTGCTTTCTCCTGTTTCCACCCAACACACCGGGGATAAACATGGCTTGCCATATAAGGCTTCAAATGGTGCCATCCCTATGGTGCTTTGATAATTGTTATTGTATGTGAACTCAGCTAAATGGAGATGGTCTTCCCAGTTGCCTCCAAAGTCCAGTGACATGCTCTCAACAAGTCCTCTAAAACTTTGTTCACCACCTCAGTTTGTCCATCTGATTGTGGATGGTAGGCAGTGCTTAAGCACAATTCACTCCCCACGGCCTCTTGAAAACTTTTCCAAAACCTTGAGATGAAGATGGTATCCCTATCACTCACAATGGTTTTGGGTATGCCATGCAATCTTACCACCTCTTTCATGACTATTTGAACCAATTTTGGGGCATTTCTTTCTGATTTTACTGGGATAAAATGTGCTACTTTAGTTAGCCTATCCACTATTACCCATATACTTGTGTTTCCTCTCTTAGATCTAGGCAGACCATCTATGAAATCCATAGATATATCCTCCCACTTCCACTGTGGTATACTAAAGGGTTGCAACAGTCCTGTTGGCCTTTGTGTCTCTGCCTTGATTTGTTGGCAAGTCATACACTTTGCAACATGTTTGGCCACATCTGACTTCATTCCCTTCCACCAAAGATTTCTTTTCAAATTTTGATACATCTTGGTACTGCCTGGGTGTATGGAGTACTTACTCCTATGGTATTCATTTAATATTTTCTCCTTCAATTCTATGTTTTCTGGAACACATATCCTATTCTTGTTCCTTAAATAACCATCTTTATCAACTTGATAATTTACTACTTCTTCCCCTTTTGATAAGAGCATTTTCTTTTCCAATAGGTTAAGGTCTTGTTCCTGCATTTTCCCAACCTTTAGAAGTAAATCTAATCGCAGAGATACCATACTCAATTTCCCTTTATTTTCATCTTCTTCAATTGGTACCATTTGTACCTCACTGTTTGCTTCAATTTCCAAATCAGTAAGTATAGACAAATCCTTAAACTCTTCCATCATCAACATGGCTACTTTAACATGTTGTCTACTCAAGGCATCTGCAACTTTATTTGCCTTACCTGGTGTATAGAGTATATCTAGATCATAGGCAGCTAGGAACTCCACCCATCTATGTTGCCTCATATTCAAATCTTTTTGTGAGAATAAATATTTCAGTGCCTTATGATCAGTGTACAAAATAAATTTGGCACCTAACAAATAATGTCTCCAAAGTTTAAAGGCATACACAACTGCTGCTAGTTCAAGATCATGGGTTGCATATCTTGTTTCATGTGGCTTTAATTGCCTAGATGCATAGGCACCACCTGGTATTGCTGCATCAACACAGCCCCTAGCCCAGAGCCACTTGCATCAGTATACACAATTAAGTTTTCATTCCCCTCTGGCACCCTCAATACTGGTGCATTAATTAAAGCTCCTTTTATTTTGATAAAAGCTTTCTCACATTTTTCTGTCCATACAAAGGCTTGGTTCTTTCTAGTTAAATTGGTAAGTGGTGATGATATTTTCGAAAAATCTTTTATAAATCTTCTATAATATCCTGCCATCCCCATAAATGATCTAACCTCACTTACTGTGCTAGGCCTTTTCCATGTTTGGATAGCTACTACCTTATTGGGGTTTACTAAAATTCCTTTGGCAGAGATAACATGACCAAGAAAATGCACTTCTTCTTTCCAAAATGCACATTTTGAAAATTTTGCCTTTAAATCATTTTCTCTTAATCTTGACAAAACTAAATGCAAATGATTTGTATGCTCTTCCACTATTTTGGAATAAATCAAAATGTCATCAATAAAAATCAATACAAACTTGTCTAAATAATCTCTGAATATTCTATTCATTAAATCTACAAAATATGAAGGAGCATTTGTCAAGCCAAATGGCATGACCATAAATTCATATAAGCCATATCTAGTGTTAAATGCAGTATACTTAACACTTGAGTCTTCAACCTTCATTTGATGAAATCCTGATGCTAAGTATAATCTAGAAAATATTTTAGCTTCACTGAGTTGATCAAAGAGATCATCTATTCTAGGCAATGGGTATTTGTTCTTGATGGTTACTTTATTTAGTTCTCTATAATCTATGCACATTCTCAAAGTACCATCATATTTTCTTACAAACACTACTGGAGCACCCCAACATGAATTACTTGGCCTTATAAATCCTTTGTCTTCTAATTCTTCCAACTAATTTTTAAATTCCTTCAATTCACTTAGCCCCATTCTGGTGGGTTTCTTGATTATTGGACTTGCTCCTAGAATGAGATTAATTTGAAACTCAACTGGTCTATGATGTGGAACACCCTTAACTTCCCCAAACACATCCAAGTATTCATTGACTATGGGAATTTCTTCAATGGTTAGTTCACTGAAATCTTTTTCTGAGTCCACTAAATGATATACTTTTCCTTCCTTAGCTACTTCACATAAAACTGTGATCCTCTGGCCTCTAGAATTTTGCAATGATATGGTGGATGAGTCTAAATTAATTATGGCTTTAAATTGCTTTAACCAGTCTACCCCCAATATAACACCTATATTTGGGTAATTCAAAACATATAAATTGGAAATAAAAATATTTCCTCCTATGTTTAACTCCACATCCACACAATTCATGTTCAAAACACTAGAACTCCCCAGTGGACTTTGTATAAGCAGTGGGGTTTCAACCAATATGCAATTTAATTTTAGCATTTTAACTAATTCATAGGAAATCAAGGAGTGAGTTGCCCCAGTGTCATATACTACTGCTATGGGTATGGTGCAAATAAATAGTGTACCTTCCACTTGACCATGATTCTCAGCTCCACTCTCCAATGTGGATTTGCCTTTGCCTTCCAAATTTGCTATTTTCCCTTGCTGTTTGTACTCAGGACAATTCCTTTTCATATGCCCCTCTTTCCCACATAGGTAGCACTTGAAAGCTCCTCCTTTTAATTCTGGGCACCTTGGTTTGATGTGTCCTTCTTTCCCACAATGATGGCAAACCAACTTCTTCTTAGCATCATTAGCTTTAGTGTCTCTGTCCTTCTTGTTGTCTGTCTCCTCCTTCTTTTTATCATAAGGGTGATATCTTCCCTTATTCTTCTTGTTGTTGTTGCTCTTAAAATTCCTATACTTCTCTCTTTCCTTGTCATGCTGTTCCAATTTCAATGCCAGATCTATTACTTGATCAAAAGTCCTATCTGCATATGGTAGCATAGCTCTGCTAAGTCTTGGGTTCAAACCTCTAATGTCCCTATCATTTTTGGATGCTTCATCTGCCACTAGCATTGCTCCATATTTGGATAATCCCTTAAATTTTTGTGTATACTCAATAACATTCAAAGTTCCCTGCGTAAGTCTGATAAATTCTTCAAGAAAAATGGTCTTGGCTGATGCTGGTACAAACCTTGCCTCCAGCATCTCCTTGAATTGATTCCAAGTGATTTCATTTTCAATTCTCCCAGCTATGATCACCTCCCACCAGCCTAATGCTACTCCTTTCAGCTGTCTTGAAGCTACTTGCCTCCTCCTCTGATCATCAAGCTGCATGTCATTGAAAATTCTATCCAGTGTTCTCAACCATGCTTGAATTTCCATCAAATTCTCAGTCCCTTCAAAACTTTTGCCTCCCAAATTGGTGTAAGCCTTCAATAGTTTTGAAAGTTCCTCATGTGGGTTCTCAGGCCTATGCCCAATTCCATCCCTTAAAACTCTTACAAACTCTTGCATATCAAGCATCTGTGGTACACTTGTCCCTGCATGATGTGATCCCCTTTCTACCATGGTTTGCTAACCAAATTTATGGGCAAATAGTATTAGTGTAATGTAAGTATTTTCTATGGTTAATATTTTCCTATCTAAATTATTTCATCCAAAACAACCAGATATAATACATTTCTATAGTATTCAACAATCAATGCAACCATTTGCTCTGATACCAACTGAAATGACCCTCCTTATTTTGCTTAATTTTTTTTTTACATTCCTATAATTAATATTCTCAGAGTCATTTTCTTTTCAAACAATTCATCCAGGATCCAATATTTTCTACCAATATAAATATATCAGTTTATTCCTAAAGATATACACATACATATGAGGATGTATGTGTTCCTCTTGTTTAAAATCAGAGTATGTTTTTAATTCCATTTGTTAAACAAGAGCATGCTGTTTAGTTTGGATTTGAAGAAATCTGCATATAGTTAATTACCTTGTTCTTTTGAATATTTATAATACGTTAATAAATCCTGTCCATATTTGGTCAAAGTATTTGGGATTCTCTTTTTTTTCTCATAGTTCAAATATATTGATATTTGGCTAAGACCAGAAAATGATATATTCTCTTATCATTTTCCACTTATGTATTTTCTAGAAACTTTCTTATTTTGATTCAATCTATATGACTTGTTTATTTCAATCTTAGCCTATACAACACATTGCAAGTTGAGTATTTGCATAAGATTTGTTGTGACAAGAATTTAAACTTAAATATATTTAAAAGAATAATGTGTGTGTTTCCAGGTTTGAAAGTGCAAGCCTGCCCAGATTGCATATCTGGTATGGCTTTTAAAAGTTGGTTGTGGTGAAACAATTGCTAAATAAACTAAAGCTTTTGTAATGTATTTTACATTCAAAATACCATCAAATATAGTCAACCAAAACTTCACTCATTTGAAGCTGGTTAACCCATGTGTCTTGTGTCTAACAAACACTTGTTCAAGGCAATGACATTATATCTGAAGCCTTGCAAAATATTTACTTTTCTCAAAACAATTCAAAAAGTGGTATTAAACTGGTTTACAAAGTATTACAATAAAAATGCTTTAAATCTTTATAAGTTTACCTCTAGTTAAATCCAGGTTTTATTCTAAGAACTCAGTGCATTGCTATGTCTCAAGAATTAACTAATACATAATATACGTTATGCAAAACATTTGCTCACATACATATATGTATATTTCTTTTCCCAGGCTTTCATATCTAATACTTAAGCATATTTTTCTGGTTTTCAACCTAGATATTTCTTTTAATTTTTAAACCTTAATGCATAGCAATATTCAACAGATATACAACCAGTTCAATCAAACATAGCAAGTTCATTACATAACATCAAGTTCAAACACAACTGTCTCATGAATACATGCAGATAAAATCATATTAGGCTCTTATTAAAATTAGCAAGCATGTTCATTCAATCCCTTTTCATTTGCCATAACTTCACTTTCTACTTAGCTCATGCATGTCCTGAAAGAGCATTGGTGGCTGCCTCATTTTAAAATGAGACACCCCCATATGCCATGAGCAAATAAGGGTCAGATCCATGATCTGGTATGACCAACATCAGTATATTCATGATATTAAACAACAGAGAATATGAGTGTAATGACTTGTTATTTGAACGAATTTCTACAATCACTTATTATATCATTGTGTAAATAAAGTGATTCAGGTATGATAACTCCATCCACCATTCCTACACCTACACTCATAATCAGGCAAACATAATTATCTATTTGCAACATGTGCATTCATAGGAACAATCATGGTTCCATACCAACCAACCTAAGAAATATTCATATTCCTATCTCTTCATGTACAGGTTGTATAAATTCAGTTTAAATTCCTGCCTCATCTGCCATCAAGGAATCACAGGGACACATTGCAATGAACTAATTCACATCATTGCACAAAGATCACAGGGCTTAAACAAACCATGTGCCAACTTGCATACATCAAATATAACAAGCATTCCAACAGCCTTCTTGGCCTTCCCTTCCCTAGTTTATTTACTAGTGCATTGATTTAAATATTATCATCAGATAGCTAAGTGAACTTGTCACTGCAAACATGGAAACACCTATAAATTTTTCTAGCATAATTTATTCAGAAATTAAGTAGACAGTTATTTCCAAAAATGTGGACATTATGTCTTGATCTCAGTAAAAATATAAGAATATTTTCAACTGTAAAAGAGGCATGGCATGTCTTGTTATATTGATTTGCAAGCCTTTATGATTGAATCAGATTCATGATCTGGCTCAATCATAGTTTTAGCTTGTGAGATTTTTTTTAATTTGATTAAGGGCTCAGCACCTAGAAAATTTCTATTGCACCCTTAATTTCTTTCTTCTCAAGCCTCAACACTTATACCAAGTATAATGCAGCTCCCAACATTTTTCTTTGGTAAAATTTCCATGCCATAGATCTATAACAGTTGAGAGTATTCTCTATATATAATTTTAAGATTCTGGACCTTAACATTTCTGAGTAAAATAAAACAGTAAGATGCGCATCCAAAGGCAAATATCTCAACAAATCAAAGATCACCAAAAACATCCATAATAAAATCATATCAGATTTAAAAAGAAACATCCAAAAAGCATTGATAAAATCATATACATCAAAACCACAATATGTAAATGGCAATATAAAAAGTGGTTGCCTCATCTCAGGTCTTAATGCCATGAATTCAGTGAGGTTACTCACCTAAGTTCTTCTTTCTCTTGATCCAGAAAATCCTTATGTATGTGTGTTTTCTCCTTCCTTTCAATACTTTCCTTTCTTTCTTATTATTTTTTGAGCAACTCGGGGTAAAATGTTTTCCTGGCCAAAACTGCCTATTTATACCAGTGTTTTCTCTTAGGGTTTTTTTACAACAAAATTCCATTTCTATCCTGACCATCTTCATGCATTTTGCCTTTTCACATTTTCCTCCTTAATGCCCCGACCACTTTAGTCCATTATAGTTAGTACCTTTTTTTTCTCTCTTACTTTTCCAAAAAATGGCTATCTTTAATTACTTACCCAAGTCATGCTAAATGTGTGATTCAGTTTTTATTTATGCTTTTATTCTTTTCTGGAAATCTCCTTTTCTATTTTTACCTACACAAGCATATTGACTTGTATTACATTTCATGTCATTTTGATGTTTCTTTTCTTTTCTTTTTAATTTGCTTTAACACTTTCTGCTCACAGAAAATAAATATGTACATAGGTGTATATATTTTTATTTGATCTCTCTTGCCTTTCAGAAAATATACACATATGTATATTTCCTAATTAAATGAGTTAGATCAGGTAAAAGAAAACCCTATACTAAGTAAGAATTGCTTCTTTGCTCACATAAAATCTTTCTGCCTCTTTATTACTTTATTTAATTCCTTATGCTTCACAGAAAAATGTATATAGGCATATCTCCCATATTTAACTTGGTTAGGCCTAAGTTAAATTCTAATGTTTTTAGATAAGAATTTTACTTTCTTATTTCAAATAAAAAATTTCTGTCTCTTTTTTTTTCAAAATAATACATGTGATCTGAGGACAGAATAATTCACATTTCAAAATTATATTTGAAATGTTTTCTTTTCCCTATATGTTATATTTTTTTTTCATAAATTCTTGGATTTCCCCTGTGCCATATTCCAGTGTGCATGTGCACACATATCCTTGCGCACTACTTAATCCCAAGAATTTCACCATATTTAAATATAAATATTTCAAAATTAAATCATTTTATCAAAATGATTTTTTTTCACAAAATATTGGGGTATTACACGAGTAGACTAGAATTTTCTATTCATGGGATCCAGATGTGTGGTGCTTAAACTATAGAGATGTTCAGGAGCAACCAGTGCCCTAGCTCACCTGGCTCTTCCCTAGGCGAGGGATAGATAAGGTCGAAATGTCGGAAACGGGTTAAGTATACAAAGATTTAAATTTTCCAAATTTAAATTAAAAACAACTTTGATGGTATAGGGAGGATCTTCTTATACTTAGTGTTAAAGCCTGAAGAGGGAACTTGTACTATTCGTGGAATTGAAAAGGTGATTTCGCTGTTATCCCACCCATAGTATTTGTTGAATACGAGAATTAATATTGAGTAGAATTAGATGATTTCTATAGATTTTGGTCATTTAATATTTACTGGTTTTGGACTAACATCCTAGATAACATGGTTTTAACTCGGTTAAAATTATGAGTTTTGAATTAAGAAATATTTATTGATATTTAAATGAAATGATCTGAAAATGTTTTCCAAAGTGAAAAATGAAATAATTTCGAATTATTCCAAGTTTAAAAAGGTTTTAAGAAATCAAAGGATTTGATAAGAGAGGTTTAATGATTCCATATATACCGGAAAGAAGCATTTTAAAGTTAATATATCTCTAAAAGATATTATTGATAAAAAGAACTTAATCAATTAAAGAATGGTCCGCTATTCACAGATCATCTTTTTATAGATGATTGGTTCGAAGGAACTGGGGTCGAATTTAGGTAATTCCTATCCGAAGACCACTTTGAACTAATTTACGTATTCGAAGTGAAGACATGGATATGATATTTGGGATTTTCGTAAGGAAGGACTGCTTGTTGATCATTTGGGGATAAATTCCCAATATATATAGTAGCAGTAGTCTCTTCGTTACGAGATATCCAATGCAAGGACTAATCGTTACTAATCCAAGGGGTTACTCCCGACAGGATGTGGTAGGAGAGTGCCTTCGATTTGACCTATTCTTGGACAACTTGTATGGATGAATGTTTGACGTTGCATTTCTAGTTACATAAATTGATCTCTATGAACGTATTATCTGTTTGGTGGCGGAGAAGGCAACTTCTCTTAGCTTAACACCCTTTCCTGAGACGTACGAGCTCAGGAGTTATACATTTATATAAATCAGTTGTGTGATTATGGAATGTCAATGTGGCATTCAAAGAGGAAAGATGATGTGCTATGTGAAAGGTAATCGTTACCTCAAGCTTCACATCTGAAAATGACCAAAACAGGGTAGATGCAACAAGGCTATGTGGTTCGCAACCATTAGGGTATGGTCATCCCCTTCTAGATATATTTATTCCCGCTATGATATTGGGTATTAAATTAATGTAGTTTATGCGAAGAGAGCTCTCGGATAGGTCGGTAACGACCGGAGTGAAGACATATTCGATACTATCTAGGAAGAGGTGGACCGGTCTTGCGTTGGTAGAGGACCATCAGTTGGGCCTCGGTACATTTCTCTAGATATGGACTGTCGGAAGGTAGTCCCTTCACCTGGTCATTTGTATGGGAATCCATTCTCCAATAAGTGCATGCCATTTTGTTTGTAGAACCCGCATTTGTGGCTAGTATGCTGGAATTTAATAATGTAACAATTTAGTCTAAGATTAAGAAGTTTACTTGCAAATGTTTTCAAAGAAAGTCATTAAAAATATTATCCCTTATTTTTACGTAATAATGTTTTAATTATCATAAGGTAAAAACCTTTTCCGTGTTTATGTGTGGCGTGGTCTTATGAGATACCTTTTTATTTTCAAAACGCGTACTTTGAGTTCTCACACTAGTCCCATGACTGACCCGACGTTTATTTTCTTTTCCTTTAAACTCTGTGTGCCGTAATTTTTTCGAGCAGCCTAGTAGTCTAGTGTAGTTTAGAAGAAATCTGGATGGAGCTCGAAGCATGGAGTTAGAAGATTCTTCTAAAGATTGTTATCTGTTTCCACTACACTCATGTAATATTGTATTCCGCGTTTGTAAGGGCCAAAATTTATAACTGTCCATGCTTAACTCTGATAAATGTATTTTAATTTCCGCTATAAAGATTATGTTGAAATAATATATATGTTATTCCATTCGTGTGAAATTCTTTTCTATCATTATTTTCTTTCTTACCCTTAATGATTCGCCTTCTCGTTCAATTCGAGTTGGACATGTGTGGTTTATTGTCAACTCAAAGGGTACGGAAAAACGGGCCATTACACAGTACACCCCGCCCTGATCCATGTATGCAATATACACTTTAATTATGGAGCATGTTCTCTCCCAAATTACGACGCAATATGATGGCGCAATTTTTCTTATTCTCTGCACCTAATTGCGGCGCTATTTGTCTTATGCAAATTTGCGGCGCAAAACTACTTTCTTCCAAAAAATTCCTATATTCCTTTGGTAAATCACTACCATACTATCCGGTGCAGTTTTATTAAGCGTTGTTCTCTCTTGAGACGTTTGGCTTCCTTAGCTCCGTATTTGACAATATCGGACACCTCTGACAGCCTTTACACGTGTCGTTATGAGATACGATACCTTATCTTTTTCTGACATTAAAATTTCTTTTATTTATCTTTTCGGCTATTTTTATGGATCTTGTCCCCTTACATAATTATTCGAATATATATCATTTCCATCAATTCTCATTGCAGATCCTATTTTTCCACCAGTGCAGTTCTTTATTAGTTCAAGCATAGTTTACGTATAGAAAAGCTTATATAATTCTAGAATTTTTTTGAATAATTCATTTATCCCTACCTTGACTTACATTTGAATTACCCATTATTTTTCCTTGTATATTTTCTAAGTTTTTACTTTAGAAATTCATAACAATTTATTCCTAAGCCGTAAGCTTCTCAAATTAATAACCCATATATAGAACAGTGGTTAGGACATTATACCTGGTTTTCGTTTTGACATAAATCTATATGGATACAAACAAAATAATGTGATCTGAATCAACTAAAACGAACTGAATGAAATGTTAATTATTACTCACCTAAATCTTTTAAGAAACCTAGATTAGATCTTCTCTTTTCCTTAGCTTGTTTTTGCTTTATCTCCTATTTATTTCCGTTTCTCTAGGCCACCACCTTAACTATCTTTTAAGCTTTTCTTTTAGTTTTAAAAGAATAGAATGAATGAATGAATGAAAAGAGTCATGTTTATTGTCCCACAATTATTTGGGCTTTGGCCTACATACTCGTTTTCATTAATTCATTGTCCTCTTTACTTTCTTATTTAGCCGCTATTAGCCCTTTAATTAATTAGGTTAACTTTAAATTAAGGGTTGTTATAATAGTACTTGGGTAGTATAATTTAAATAAGAATATGTCTTACGTATCCTAACTATATTGTAAGTCTTCCAACTATAAGCCCTAAGGCTTTCCCATTCCAATTCCATAACCATTACTCTTACAACCCAATAATCTGTATCTATCGTCAATAATATCCTAACAATGTAAGATATGACACCCAAGCCGATCCATATCTTTTTAATAGGTAATAGGTGGACTCTGACTATTTAATATCTCATATTAGGCAGGTCCCCGTCATTTACTACACATCTCAAGGCGGACTCCACTCTGGTACTATGTAGCTGACTTTGCATGGAATCTCTTCAGGCCACTTAATATTTTAAACCTAAAGCGGACCCTTCCCAAGGTATCCTCTACCTTAGCTAACTGCTAATCCCGACCATTTAATACTTTCTACATAGGGAAGGGGCAGGCCCCCAATCAGCCACTTAGTACCTTCAACCTCGAAACAGTCCTTCGTACTATGACCCATAACCCAAACTGCGACGTCTCATATTAGTCTGACTATTCATAGGTACTGGTAGCAATATTAGCTGGGCAGGTTTACCCAACAAAATTTGGGACTAACCTAAGATCCTCTGTGAGTACTTATTATAGGCAATGTCTCACATCAGCCCCAAAGCCACACTACTAGTGGCCAAATTAGTTGGGCAAACTTCCGTGTGATTTTGACCAACCTCGAATCTCTGTAACTTAGTCATAATTTATAACACTCTCTTAACATATTATCACATATCCCACCGCATTCCATATCAAGGCCTTATAAGAGAACTCTTATTTCGTCTTTATAATTAATTAATTTCTTAAGGGTGATTTAATGATAATTAATAGCCTATTAACTACGTAACTAATATGTTATGATTATACGTTATTTATGCTAATACACACACACATACATATACATACGCGCCCAAAATATTTCTAAGCATGTGAAGATTGCGTCCTAAACCAACATTTAAATGTCAAAACTTCAAAATTTATACAACCTCAATTCCATATCAACAAATATACCACATATCCAATATCCCTAATTTAATCAACGGACTTGTATAAAATAGAATCCATACCAAACTTATTTTGTACTAAAATAGTGGAATCAACATTAATATAAACTTACAATTCACATACTGTTATGCCCTGTTCAACTTCTTTGTATAAAATTGAGAAAGGGAATTTCTATTTAAATTACGGAAATAGGTAGTGCAAACTATAAATAAAGCAATCCATACCTTACACGCCATTTTCTAATTTATTTCTTTCAAAACCCTCAATCGGATCTAAAGAAAAAGATAAGAAGCGGAATAGAATGTAAAACATTAAAATTGAAATATCCATATAATTCTATTATTTTAATATAGAATATTTATGATTCTAACTTAAGAATTGACATTTTACTTTATGGGAATTTTAGGGTTTTAATGTGATGTTTTCATAAATAAAGTTCCCCAAAGGCATATATCAAATCCAAGTTATATTATATAATTACTAAAATAAGAGAGACTAAGATTTCCACTCACAAATAGTCCCTAGCTCTTCATTTTTGGATTTGTTTACGCCGGCTTCAATCTATTACAGTTCTTTCCTTTTTGAAATATACAACAACGGAATTGTATACGAATTAGATTCAAAAATTTAAGGATTGGAGGAGGACAGAATTACAAATTGAATCATAGACATCTAAAATTTGTTACCTGAAACCTTAGAGTATTTTCTGAATCTTTGAGGAGAGAGACCGATAGAGCTTCGCTTGGTTTCCAAAATAATTTGTGAATAAAGGTGAAGTGGCTAGGCTCTTATTTATAGTGATTAAAAAACACTAGAACCGTCGGAGTTAAGTCGATTTAAAATAATATAATCCAAAATGATCATGGTATAGAAAAAACCTTAGCCACCACACAGCAATAGTCGACCGTCACACCCCAGGGGTCGACCGGTCAAGGACGGTCGATCTGTTGCCTTATTTGGAAACGATATTTGTTACTGTTTGATTAATTTATTTAATACCATTATTAATTTTTGACATTAACATTAATTTTAAAGTTTACTTAACCCCCAAATCTAATTACTATTACTTTTAAAATTTCAAATTTTAAGATTTAATTATTTATTTGAATTCCATTTAAATTATTTTAAATCCAAAAGCTTCAAACTTCCATAAATTTTTCGTTTTAGATCCGTTTTCAAAACATTATATATGGGAATAGATCAGAAAATCACCATAAACGCAAAGACACAACTTTCATGGTCTATCATTAATTTATTAATTAGTTCTTTTCTTATTAGTTAATTTCATGTTAATTATTATAAGGTATTACATGTTCATCTATATTGATGTTTGATTTCCCTGCGTGGTTTCCCTTTTTTCTTCATTACCTTAAAAATTTAATTTTACATATATCAATGGTCCACTATCTTTGATATCTGGATTTAATTACAAGCATATTTCAGCATTGTTTATAATTGAATTCAGATGTTAAAAATAGTGGATCGTCACACTTGTTATCAAAGCTTAGGTTTAGCAATTCCCTGAGCCTTAGGTAAGTTTAAACCAATTAGGGTAATTTACTTCATACCTTAGGTTGGGCTAAAATATAAATGAGAGAGCATTTGATTGAAAATTGTGTGCTTTGCCTATAGTGGTTTGTTTAATTAACCATTATTATGTTACCCTCAAATGATGTTTATTTGTGATGACCATTATATATGGAAATAAAAAAAGTATGAGTAGAGTAGGATGAACATATATAAGAGGGATTAAGTGCAGGTTATAACCCGTGTGACACACACCAGATGTTAAATTAATTGCAACCTAACTTTAATAAGATTGAAAAACTTTTATTTTTAAGTGAATAATATTTATTTGGAAAATTTATGAATTATAGATTCCTAACTTTTAAAAGATATTTTATTAACAAGGGAAATGTGCCTATTTTTGACATAAGGTGATTTGTCAAAAGTTTTGTAGAAAAATAAAGGATATAATTTTGCAAAATAATATATTCTTACAACTATATTTTTGTAAGAAAGAGCAAATATGGTAAAAATATTTTTTTTGGAAGTGTTTTAGAACAAAAGATGTTTTAACAAGATATTGGAAGTAAAATTCAGCCTTTAAAGGAACATTTTGTGTGGGAAAATTTGTTTGTTTCTAAAACAACTTTTGAATAGTATTTTTATAATGGTGTTATGGTTTGGGAACTCTTTGAAATTAAAGGAAGATTTTATCTAAACAAAGAGAAATTTTTATTGGAAATTTTTTACGAAATGATGTTTTGGTTGAAAATATTTTATTTTGAAAAAAACAATTAATGAGGACATCTTAGCTAAAACTACTTTTATTTGGGAACATTCTTTGAGCAAGGTATATGCTGAAGAAATATTTGGTATCCTCATTATGAATTTGAATACTTTGTAAAAATATTTTTTAGGGTACATTTTGGAAAAATAATATTTGTGGTTAATAGATATTTCAAAATATACACTGAAAGGTTTGAGGATATCCATTTAAAAAGTTGCTTTGAGGAAGAAAATAATTTTAATGATAGTAAAAGGCTTTAAAATGTTTTTGTTAAGAATACCTTGTTGGAGAGTATCTTGCGAGAACCCCTATTTTAAAGGAAAGAATATTTTTTTGAAATGTTCGTTACAGCAAATATTATATAATTTGGAGGAGATTTATTTTAAACATACTTTACATGAAAGTTGTCTCCACAAAATGATATTTTGTTTTAAAGGAATTATTTTCTCAGCAAAAGAATTTAAAAATAATATAATGTAAATATTTTTAAATCAGAAATATTTTATTTGTAGGATTATTTGAAAATAGTTTGATGGAAATATCTTTATTTGAGAAGTATCTTTTTGGGTATAGAATGTAATAAAATATTTATTTGGGAAGAAAAGTTTTATCAAAGGTGTGTGTTTGATTTTAGAAAACTGTTTGCAAATTTATTTTTGTTGAAAAGATTTTCGCTTAAATAGGTACTTTGTGACAGTCTGCACCCCAATGGGCCTGAATTTTCACTATTTCGAAAACCCAAGTACACCAAAATACGGATGGTTGATTTGATATCCTGCAAATAAATAAATGCATATCAGAGCACTATCGATATAACCCATAGCGGATAGTACAATATAATAAATCATTAAGTTACTGACCAAGATTGACACTTCCAATGTCTAGTGTCATTGTCAGTATCGAGCATGCATAAGAGGTGGTTGGAACAACATTCTGGTGATTGGTAAATTACACACTTTATACATAACACTAGTTTATGTTGATTGCCTCTCGTTACATTTTATATCTCTTTTTTATTTAGTTGTCTCGACTTCACGTACGCGTATGATTTGCTACATCTACCCTAGGTAGAAAATAACTACATTCATACATATATATAAGTACCACTCCCCATTTGGACTAATATACTATCCCCGTTAGAATCCCTAACCCAGCACCTCGTCAGGATCCATCATCAACATAGTATCACGTCTACGTTGTCGCACATACCAAGGAACTCCCGTAGTGCCTAATAATGATGTCACAATAGTTAGCTGTATTCTATCCGTTTTGAGAGACTTCCATAAAGGGTTATCTAGCCTTGCCCCTAACAAATAATCTAGCAAACAACTATGGCGGTGCATGACCTAAACGTGATGTAAACTAGTAGGAGGTGTAGCCGTTTAGGCGTAACCCTTGTCTTTCCACTGATCACTCAACAATAATGACATTCTCGACCTATATGCGGCTCCTACTTGAGTATCCCTTAAATGTATATAACTCCATTGTTCCTACAGTTGGATATGTCTCGCATCAGTATAATATATACATAACTATTGGTGGCCCCTTATGGTGGCAGACTTCAGTTGTGTAACAGAACTGACCTTGTGTTCCAACCCATTTTAATAACTATGTCTTCACACACCTGTCATAAACACATATTTAAGGCTACGTGCATGCGTGTGTGTGTATATGTTTATATATATATATATATATCCATACATATTTAATTATCACACCTCCAATTCTCAACTGTTAGTAATATTTCTTTACCTTTTCATGCGTTTACTTCTTATTCCATTTATATTAATTTAATGTCATTTACCACTTTTATTAAAAGATCTAAATATCTTTTCCTATACACTTTTTCATTCCTTATTGAATTTCTACTTCTATTCCTTTTTAACCTTCACTGCTCTACCTTATTTAGTGGACCTTCCCTACCTTTTTTATTTACATTAATTACTTGCCTACCTTTTTGTTGTTTATTATTTGATTTCTATCTTGCCTCTATTGCATATATATTAATTCTTTGCTTAAACTGTTATTATTATCACATTTACAATTCTTTAAGTAATCCTTAGGGATTTCCTCATTTTAATGCATTGGAATTGCATCCCTCTCAAAAGAAAAGGTTAACATTGTAAATTTCTACGTCTAACCCAAAGGAGAATTTATGTTATGTTTGAAATTAAAGGAATTTTATTTTCATAATTATTGAAATAAACAGTACAAAATATGGTAAATACCTTATTTTATACATTTGTTTCTTTTAGGCATATTCCTTTCAAACATCACACTTTTAATTATGAGTCTGAACTTGATAATCCATAGAAAATTACATTGCAACACTCTACTTTCCAATGCATTAAAATACTACTTAAATCCCTATAATTTATTTGATAACTCTAATTTAAATATTTATTGCATTATTCATTTAAATCTACAAATATGGAATTATCGCATAATTTATCAATTACAAGGACTACTACTACCCAATACTTTCCAGATTCATGTACATGCAATATTAAAATTAAGTTATCAATCATAGAATATGTAAGCAGGGTTTATAAATTCATTACACGTATACAATTTTAGCCTAAAACTTCAAGTTTACATTTAATCATACAGGAACAGATTACAATGATATAAATCCAATATTATATAAAAATATATAATTTCTCACTCGCCTTTTTCGCTTTCCAAATCTCCAGATCTAATCCATGTTATTCAATTTGACTCCCTTAATTCTCACTATTTGAATACATATACCACAAACATCTATATATCTATCAGGATTCTAGCTCGGAGAAGAGATTTGGATTTAATTCGAATTTTAAATCTGGATTTATAATTTACCTTAGCTTTGAAGATTTGATTCGACCCTATTCTTCTTCTCAGTCATCCTTTGATAATCTCCACTTGTATATACTTATATAACCATAGATTTATTTCAGTTTAAGAATTTGTGGAGAAGAGAAATGTAATGGCCTGTAATTTAATCAGTTTGAATATGAATATTTAATATATTTTTAAATAATTAATTAATGGATTTTATAGCTCAAATAAGCCTCTTTTAAATAATAACTAATGGTGGTGAAGTTGTTTTAAAATTTTGTTTACAAAAATAATTAGTTCGAAGAAAAATCGATAATTTGACCGAAAATTGTTTTTCAGATTTTCGACTTTTCATCATCTAAAAGTTGTCGGAACATGTTGTGTACTCTAGGGTACACACACACACACAAACACACACATATAACATTTGAAATTGGTTAGAGTTAAACAAGTTTAAAATATTTACTTAAGAAGGTAAAGTAAGTTTTGACTTTTCTTTTTAATTTTTTTTTAAAAAAAAGAGAAAAAGGAAATGTCACATAACATGACAAGTCATCCTAGTACTTACAAAAAGTGGTGATGTGATGAGGGAGAGTGGTTTAGTAGTTGCATGTACTAGGGTAAGGGAGAAGGTGATGTAGCACAAAAGTGTAGAGGGTAAAGGACCAAAGGGCAAAAGTGTAGAGGGTAAAGGACCAAAGGGCAAAAGGGTAATTATCATATCCCATTTTATATTAAAACAATTTTCTTTTGGTTTCCATTCTCATTTTCATTTCATTCACTTATTTTTTTCAAAACTTTATTTCCTCCATTTCAAGCTCTGTTTTTATTTCCATGGCCTCCTTTAAATTTTCAAGTCAAAAACCTTTCATTTTATCCTCTTAAATCCTTATACCCATTATAAAGTCCTTCCTTTTACTCTCTACTTCACTTAGCATCCAAAAATAAGCCCAAACCATCCTCTCAGAGCCAAGGTCGAGCCCAATATAACCTATGACAAACCAAAATCCACCTTCCAAGTCCATAAAAATAAAGTTTTTACAAAGAAAATCCATGTCCGGATGTTGGTGCAAAATGGTAGTGATTTTGATTTGATTTCGTGTTGATTTTGGTGAGTAAATCTCACTTAAAAATCAAAGTTTTAAACTTCATTATTTATGATAATAATTGTTGCTAGTTATTTATTTGAAAATAATGTTTCTTGTGCTTTACATATATGTGTTTATATGTAGTGTTTTGTGTGGACTTGAAAGTATAGTTGAAATGTTAAGTAATGGCCAGCAAATGATGATCTTTACTAATTGTATGGTGTTATGGCATTTGTTTAAATGTATGATCTTATGTTATGGATGTTGTATCCTAAAAGGAAAGTTAGCATTTGGATTTGTTTATGTTTTGACATCGAGATCCCTTGTATTTAACCTTGTGTACTTATTTATTTTCAAGAAATGTTTTAAAGTTTTCAAAACCGTACTTTGTTTCCAAAACTTTATACAAAGTTTATAAAGTAATTTAAATATAAAGGGTAAAGGTTCTAGGGCTATTGATATATAAAACAAGTTTTAAGGTTATGGTATCCATAGCAATAGTCGTATGGATGTAATTCGCAAAACGATAATCTTTGTATAAACTAAAATGGGTTTTTACTTTAAAAAGGTTTAATTATTATTTAATTAAGTAAGTAAGGGTTTAATGATTTTTTAATTAATTGATTAAGTAAGGGGTAAGGGTTTTATGATTATTTAATTAATTAATAAAGGAGTTAATAATTGTTTAATTAATTAATTAGGTAAAGGCAAGTAGAACTTAATTATTAATTAAGTAAAGGTTAATTATTTATTTATTAAGTAAAGGTAAATTATTAATTAATTTCTAATTAAGTAAAAGGTATAATTACTTAAATTAATTATTAATTAAATAAGGTTTAATTATTAATTAATTGTTAATCAGGTAGGGTTAGTTATTACTTAATTATTATTTAAGTAAATATTTAATTAAGATTTATTTATTATTAAATAAAAAGTTTAAACTTATTTTTATTTGATTAAATAAAGGTTTTAATTTTAAATCACTTTATTTTCCAAGAATAGGTTTGTTTAAAAACAACTTTCTTTTACAAAAGATGGTTTTAAATACAAGGGATTTCTTTGTTTATGCATTTAGTAGCCAAACAAATTTAATAAGTTATAATAAAACGTTGACATGTTTTATTGGAAGTAAGTCATGTTGTATTTAGCACTAAAAACTGATGAGTTAACTTTCTTCTGTTTGTGAGATCTAGAGCTTGATTTTCTAGTTGAGAGATAAAGAAGTTGAAATGTCGGAAACATGATAAATATAAGAAAGTTAATTTAGCTAAATGGGTCATGGTAAATTAAGTATATGGAAGATACTTCATTGTATACTTAGCACCAAATTCCGAGGTATGGAAACTCGTCTCTATCCCAAGGAGTAAAATGTACGTCGAGTCAAGGTTAGTTTTCTAACTTGTCCGACTTCATTGTTAATCAAGGGATAGTACTATTTGAAATCAAAAATTGAGGATAAGTATAGGATGTCTTATTTTCCATATGGAAAAATCTATACATGCCCTAAAAAGTGGACTTGCCCACTATCAATCACTTGAACCTTTTAAAATTATTGAATGTTGGTTTGAAGAGACCGGGATCGGATGGCATGAGTTATCCGAAAACAACTTCGAATCAACATAAGCGTTCAAATTGGAAACATCTTGAAGATGAAGGAATCGAAGACGAAGATCTTTGAAGTGCAAGGGCTACTTGCTACTAATCTTGAGGGTGATTCCAAAATGGATGTAGTAGAAGTAGTGTCTTTGATTTATTTATATCCTGAACAACTTGTATGGATGAATACTAGCATTGCATTGTCGCCTAGAGGATAATGTTAGCATTTCAAGTGGAATTGCTATATGAAAAGTAATACGTAGCCTCAAGCCTCACACGCGGGAATGACTAAAACATGGGATATGCTTCAAGGCTTTGTGGTTCGCTACAATTAGGGTGTGATCATCGATGATCTATATCGATATTATTCCTTTGATGTATGCTTCAAGGCCTAGTGCGATTGTTGATCACAATCGAGGGATGATCATATTCGGTATTGTCTAGTAACGGGTAGGCCAGTCTTGACTCATAGGGGTTGAAAGGTTTTCGACCTTGGTACATTTTATCTAGAGGTATATTATAACGGGCGGTACCTCAGTAGCCCTGTCATTGATGCAACCAAATTTCCAATAAGTGCATTTACAAATTTAGTTGTATACCTGTTATACTGGAATGTAATTAATGTAACCACTTCAACTGTGACTCAATATTTAATTTAAACCCTAGACATTATTATGATATCACTGGATTTCCTATAGAGATGTTTTGGTCATCGTAAGGTAAAAATCCGTCTATGTTTATATGCAACGTGGTCTTACGAGATACCTTTATTTTTAAAGGGTTTTGTAAGTATAACAATTCAGTTGTTTGGAGTTTACTCACACCAGACCTATGTCTGAATCGGAGTTTTTCTTTCTTTTCGTAAAATTCTTAGGTACTCAAATTTGTATGAGTAGCCAAGTAGTCCAGGTTCCACGGATGCATTTTGGAGGAGCATGGAGAAGGTGTCTTTGTCGTTATCTAGCTATTTAATTTATTTCCTCTATGTACGTATATAATTTGTATCAGCGTTGTGGGGACAGGTATTTATAATTGTCCATGTTTGAAGTTAGACTTGTTGTGACCCTGATGTATCATTTGGAGGTGGCCATATGTACTATCCTATATTCTATTATATATAATTCCCTTGCATTGTGAGATTTCGTATTCCTTTCTTCTTGTCTTTTCTTTTCTTTTTACCCCAACGACTTGTATTTTGGACACCTAGATGATCGACACTATGAATATCGTGGATGTATTAAGGGTCATCTTTAGAAGTAAGAAAGGTGGATCGTTATAATAAAATTAGAGAGCTTCATCATTGCTTCTGAAAATATGAGAATAAAAGCGAGGGGTTAGGTCCGTATTTATAAGGGTTTGAATCAATGCCAATAGTTAGATTCTTTTATTTTAAATCCAGGCCGTTTGGCCACGTCGAAATCTAACAATTGATGTCTCAACCAATCGACCATTGCCCCCTACCAGTGAAGCGGTTGACTAGTCATATGTAATTATGGTAATTAATTAGCAACATTTAATTTATTCTGTTTATTCCATATTAAACCAATAGATACCATTTATTTCCACTGTTAACTTAATTAATGTTTAAGTAACACTGACTATCAGTTAACTCTAACAGATGGTAATTGACGTTAGTTGATTATTTTTATTACCTTAGACACGCATATAATTATTTTCGATTTGTAAACTTCAAGCTTTAATAACATTTTCGTTTGAACTCCGAATGGAAAACTGTATATATAAAAATCAACCAGAAAATCGCCACGAACCTAATAGTGTAAGTTTCGTAACCAAATTCTAAAATTTATGAAAACTCTGTTTTTCAGCGTTATTAATTATTAACTAATTTCTTTTTAATTAATTATCGTTAAAATTACAAGGTGTTACATACTCTTTGATAAATGATGTTTGAAAAAGAAAATTATTCTTAGGTAAAGAGATTTTGGTTGAAAAGAAACCTAATTTGAAAATTATTTTATTAGGATATATATTATTAAGAACTGATGTATTATAAAATATTTAGTTTAACAATACCTTGAGAAAAATATTTACTATGATTTGATGATTTGATTTGAAAAGTAAATGGTTGAAAAAGTAAAATATTGAATTGAATTACAAACTTTGGAGGTGTTTGTTAAAAAAGTATTTTATTAAAATGATGGTTTATTTGGGAACTTTGACTGAGAACTATAATACTAGACTTTGTAATGGGGGATGTGTGACAATGGGGTAAGATGAGTTTTGAATTTGCCCAACACCCATTAGGATGATGTTACCTTTATGACTATTATGTGTGATTTTCCCTAATGAGCTATTGAGATGTCTATTTATTCCGTTCCAAAGAGAAGGTTGGGAGATGATATGGTGACAGCCCATTTTGATGTTTGGGTTAGTTGTCTTGTTGGTTGTATTAGTTTGCTTTGGATGAATTATTTGCATTACATTGTTAT